>OU015433.1:0-2846218 GCA_907164795.1 Hemaris fuciformis | reverse complement strand
AATACCATTAATATCCTTGCTACAGTTAAGTATTATACTCGTATACTGCTAAGCATTGAATAGCACTTCATCACCTCGGAGCCTTCTCAAAGTATGCATAAAATAAAGGACAACGATTACAATACAATCGTCACACTATTTTTGCGTTTTAACTAGATCAATGTTTAATTAATTCCAACAACATATGAAATGCGGTGTTCGTATTGTTAATAATATTTAATATATAATATATAATGCGATAAGATCTCCCATAATACGTTTTACATATGTTTTAATATTATTTATTGCTAATTAATATTGGTTTCAAAAAAAAAGAATATATAAATAAATAAGTATGAGCCTGCGGTTATTTCAATTCAAATTTTCAATAAATATTTCCCTCTAAACAAGCCATTTTTCTTCGTCGTAAAAGCAATTGTTAGATTTTCCTCTTTGCTTGCTTGCTCCTTCTCATCAGGCTGGGATGAAAGTATAGAGGAGAGGTTTTAAAAATTCATTGAATTTGATTTATTTATTTAAATAATTTATAACATCAATTTGTTTTCAACAATGCGATGCTATAAATAATAAAATATTGGTAGGTTATTAATTAAAGTTAAATACATGAGAAGCTTTCTTCTATGCACTCATATGTGGCTTCAGCGATTTTCGGTAGGTTACAATTAAATGTATCAAGATGGAAGTTACATGCGTCTTGCTATGCTATGCTATTCGGACAGCATTATGCTTAACACCAGGTGTGGCGTAGACTTATCCGCTACCGCTTGTGTCAGTGTACAAAAAGATCACGTTTAAGGTTTGAGCCACGAAAGTTTATGTGAATGGACAGCAGAGACCTTTCTTCATCGCAACAAGGGGGCCGTAGATTTAGGATATTCATAACTACAGGCAGAGAACCTCCTGACGATCCACAATGTTAACAATAATCAACCGACATAACAATTCAAAGAAAATATACTACAGTGCACCGATAACCGTACGCGTTCGTTTATTTCAAGCTATTATCAGTGGGAATCAACTCCTAACTCGTATCTTTGAATTCCTTGCTCATCCCACGAAAAAAACTTCATTTTACAGCGATAAAAAGTAACTAGATTTGCGTTTCAAGCCCCATCTATGTCCATTTAAAAATCATTTAAATCGGTCATGTAGTTTTAAATTTAAACCGTGAAAAACTACATAACAAATCTTCCCCCTTCATATTATTAGTACAGATATACTAGGTGTTGTGTCGTAATGTTTTTTCTTTGCGGTCAACATGTGCGATTATAGAGATAAAATCCACAATTTATTTTTAATCGTTTCAAAAGTAAGAGTCGTGCGCCTTCGATTCGAAATCGAGACTTGAGTTTTATAACTAAATTATTTTTATTTCTTTTTTCATCAGGTAAATTACCTACTTTATCCTATTCTATAAAAAGTATTTCTAAGTATAACCAACCTACGTGTTTATCATTGAAATTAATTCATGACGTCATCTTATAAGGAAATCAATTACGTCAATATCTTGACCACTGTCTTTCTTAAAAAACGATTTTCTAAGAAGCATGCGATCTGATACTTCCAGTAACGTTTTTTTATATTTATTTATATACAATCACAAGACACGTAATTTTCACAAAAAATCTATTATATTTATCGCCACGTTGCTCCATATTTTTTACTATAAATAAGTCTAAGTATGCAATTTAATAAGCCAAAAATAGAATTTGGATCGCCTCGTGGTCCAAGTACCTATGTGCTGTGCGATCTAGAGATCCTGGGTTCGTTATCGGGTCGGGCAAAATGTTATTGGGTTTTTCCTTAAAAAAAATAATCGTTTCATGGAGTCTGAAAATGTGTCCCAAAAAAGGTTGTAGGCAAACTCCCTATTACTTCGGACTTGAAAAAAAACAATGGTTAAAACATTGGTGCATAGGTAAATGTTTTGTTGACCCCTTTCGAAAATACAATTTATATTTCAATTTATAGTCGCAAATTATTTGTTTATTATCTGACAAAGAGTTATAATTATCTAGGAATTCCATAAGATTCTAACAGATGGCGGTGTATTGGATTTTAATAGAAGAATTTTTCTTTCGCTGGTCGACACTTTTTGGACTCCATTACGCGTACCATCAGGTGCAATGGGGTCACTTTGCCGAGCCAGAATAAAAAAAAAAAAAAAAAAAAAAGTGGAATAAAATAGAGAAAAACTCTGCCCATGCGAAGCTGGGATCGGCCAATAGTTTAATTTTTTTTTAAACGCGCTATGCAGTATATATTTGTTGTTTTATCATATAAATAAATAAATAAAAACACCCAAGAGTCACATATATAGTTCTGACCCCACACTAGGATATAAGTTCTGTGTCGTAGGTATCAGAAAGTACGAGAGACTTTTCGGTCTCACAAACACCCAGACCCGAAGCAAATATTTGTGGATCACACAAACATTTGACTTGATACGCGATACCGGTGAAGTAGAAAGTGTTAAATATTTAAAGATAACATTCCTGTGCGGGATTTGAACTCGTACGTAACACCTAGTTTTAAGGGTTATGTGTACACTTTTACAATAAAGTTCCTAATGACATTAAAGCCTTAGACTACCTTAAATTTAAGGAAATTACTAAGAAACAGTTATGTACGTAACAAAGTCTTCTATACAATATCAGAATATATGGAGGATAACAAAGCCTGGGTAAAATTAGTAATTAATATAATCCCAAGTCTGACTGGTCTTTTTCAATGGAATGCTCGCTGAAATGTCTGTTTGAAACGGCGGCGTCGTGTGCTGGGTCGCTCACTTCCCTTTGTAATGGTGGTAGGAGACCGATCGCACATGCGTCAAACTCGTTAACAGGTGCTGTTTGTGTGGACTGGTCTGCCAGATTTGCCTATTTACTCGTATATTTATGAACTTTCAATCTGGTGATATGTCAGTTTCTCCATTCTAGATGCTATTCACATGTGTGCTTTGCATTGTTGAGCTCATTTGTTTTGAAACAAAAGAATAAAGAAATTGAGGAAACTATTTGGGATCGATATTTAGTATTTAACAATTTTTATTCCTGGAAATGCTTTGTGAAATAGGTAAAGATTTTTGTTGATCGAACTTAAGTAAGTACAGGCTATACATTGAGTGAGTGAATTAGTTGAGTTTGTTCGTTTTGAGACGTCTCTCATTTGTTTATTCGGTGTATATATCAACTATTTAGTATTCCAAAGTTCACTATTTTCATACTTGTTTTCTTCCATTTTTCAGCGTTATATCCTTTCTTCAGTTGGAGTACAAGTTTGTTACCTTAATTTCAATACCTCAAGTAGATAATAGATTAAGCGCTTAAATTGGTTGTTAGGGGGATGTTTGATTATATAATTATATCATCATCAGCCCATATACGTCCCACTGCTGGGCACGAGCCTCCTCTACAACCGAGAGGGCTTTTAGGCCTTAGTCCACCACGCTGGTCTAGTGCGGGTTAACGGACTACATACCTAAGAAATTCCTAAGAACTTTTAGGTGTGCAGGTTTCATCACGATGGTTTTCCTTCACCGTTAAAGTACGTAATAGTTCTTTGTGAATACACACATAACTTCGATAAGTCAGAGGTGTGTGCCTGGGGTTTGAACACGCGACCGTCGAGATTTTCGACCGTGACCGTGATTAAAACTACATAGCCAGTGGTTGATGTCTGGATAATTATGTTGATTTAAATAGTACCTATCAATTTAGTTAGTGGCACCGCGTTGTAAAGTATAAAAATACTTAGAAATATATGCTATATTTATTTCAATACATATTAACGATGTTTTACAAAACATATGGCAAACAAAAACTCATAATTACATTATATCACATGATTTTTGAATTTATTCTATTGTTGTCTTCTACTGCGGCTTAGCCCCTGCAACAAAAAAGTAAAGAAATTAGAAATGCACATAAATGATAACCATAAGCATTTTAAAATTATATCCAACATGTCTCTTGCCGTTACGTGTTAACTGTCCTCAGATTACATTTTTAAAGAACGCTACTGACAGTTTTTTTTAAATATAGTAATTGCAAAAATAATTTTGTTAAAATAATAAAAATATATTTTCCTTGTTTAAGATATTGTTTACAAACAGAATAGTAGGTATATGTTAGCAACGCACGCTTGAATGGACACTGATAATATGTTAATGTATTCTAATGGATTGCGATGGTATAAAATGAGAACACTATGTTATTATTATTATTTACTAGCTTTTGCCCGCGACTCAGTCCGCATAGACTTCAGGGTTGGGTGCAGAATGATAATAAGTAAATCTATTAAACGTCTCCCAAGTGCCTAAATTACACTTAATGAATTAAAAAAAAAGTAACCTATGTCCCTTTTTATGTTTCCGTTTTTATCCATAACAAAAATCATCCAAATAACTCAAATATTTTAGGTGTGAAAGTATAACACAGTAGTGTTACTTTCGCATTGACAATATATGCTAAAATCAAAGGGTATATCCGTTGGGATCAATGAAATCATTATTTAGATTACGAAGCGGGATGACTACCGAGCCCGCCTTCGTTTGTAAATTGTAAACCAGGTAAAACCAAGGAGTTTAAAAATAAATTTCTGAACGCACGCATAAATATTTGACAACTAACAAATATGTCACTCCCTTTTCATTACTGATTATTTATTCTACATTTTAAAATGTAAAATGCGCAATTGTTCGAATATTGTGGATATATGTTGTCGATTCAAAACCTTTATTTAAATACGTTCTTTAATATGAGGGGACCATTAATCGTACTGGCGGGATAAACATAAAATGTTTGACGTACGTGACGCGTACGCCAAAATAGCCTGCAGATAGCAGATTTTTCCCGACTTACTTGACAATTATCGTTATATTTTGGACAATTCACACACTATCTTTAAAAAGTATAGCCTATGTGTTATTCTGATGTATAAGCTATAATATTGTAAACTTTCATTACAATCCATTCGGTAGTTTTTGCGTGAAAGAGCAACAAATATCCAGACATCCAGACATCCATACATTATTACAAACTTTCGCGTTTATAATATTAGTAAGATTTCGCGTTTATGATATTAGTAAGATTACAATGACTTGCAATTACATGTCATGTCATTATTGAACATGACATGACATGATAACATCAGACCACACGTACACACTGCTGGGCAAAAGCTCGCCATTTTTCTCGGTCCTGGGCTAATCGCATCCATAACTTTCCGGCTACATGGGCGATGTCATCCGACCATCTAGTTGGTGGTCTGCCTCGTTATTAAATGATACATAGTAAAACATTATATATTATCTCTGCTTACCTATAACCCCCTTTGCCTCCTCCGTGGCCACCAACGTAGCCTCCTCCGTGGCCACCTCCTTTGCCACCTCCATGGCCACCTCCGTTGTATCCTCCATGGCCACCTCCGTTGTATCCTCCGTGGGCACCTCCGTTGTTTCCTCCGTGGCCACCTCCGTTGCCTCCTCCGTGGCCACCTCCGCCGCCGCTACCGCCACCGCCTCCGTATCCGCTGCCACCACCAGAGCCGCTTCCAAATCCACTGCCACCGCCATATCCTCCGCCGCCGCCCCCGCCGGAGCCGCCGCCGGAACCGCCCCCACTACCGCCACCTTTACCACCGCCAAGGCTTCCGGAGCCTCCTCCGTGTCCTATGAGTAAAAGATAAGTTCAATATTATTAACTCATAGTTTAAATTTTGTTCTATAAATTCTGCTTATTGCAATTTTGACAAGGGTTCGCAGTGTTACGACTTACTCCAGCTTACTCTAGTAATTCATTAACTTATAGATCAACTTTCTGGTTAAATTTTTCATTTTAATAAATATTGAATTAAAAGCATATTTAATACCTGGTGCCGCATAAGTGCAAGCGAACAGGCCTAGGGCCAAAGCAGCTACTGCAAGACGAGCCATCTTCGAACTGTGCTGTCAACGTTCCAACTCAGCTTTTTATACAGCCTAGCTTATGTCATGACTATATGAACATGCAAATGTTTGGTTGTACTCACAACTTTTTGCGCCGTTTTGCTTTTTGTATTATTATCAATTATGGTTTCGTCTCGGGCGATAACAGCGCACCGGAGCGTTGTTTTGTTATTGTTATTTTGTATTTTTTATAGATGATTCGATTAAGATTGCATGGCTACTACGGATACGTACATGCTACGGAGGTTAAATAAACAAAATCCTTAAAAATAGACTTCTGTTATGCGTATTATACGACAATGTCTTTAATTTATACATTACGGACGATCGGCAGCGAAATGATAAACTCAATAGTATAATCATGGATAAATGAATGATAAAAACCAAAGATTATATTCGGCCCTAATATGTAGCTTTTATCAATGCCTATTTAGCCGCGTCGTCTGCTTACTGACTTATTAGTTAGGTACACCTCGAATTTTTAAGCAATTTAGAAACACCATATCAGATTAAAATTCTACGTAAATTCGAATATTGCAAAATTGCCTTTTCAAAATTCATCTTCGCGCTCTGACCTTCAACAAAAATCCTTTGTTTATAATAAAAACCGTATACCTAAACGTAAACAATTATTTTTGTTGTTATCTTATTAAGTACAAAACTCCTATCGCGCCGTCTGAAGATCGGTTTTTATGATAGCGTTAGCGAAATAATATATTTTAAAAAATAAATGTTAGAAATAAATTGGTGTCGGGTACCAGTTGTCGTCATCACGTCGGCTGCCTATATAATGGGCGCTGCTGAGCGTCACGGACACTCGCTCATCGGCCGTTGTACAGTGCTGAAGCTCTGCCTGAACGTCTACGCGTGTATTATGTTTTCAATTTACCCTCATTAATATAAATATTTAGTAACTTCAATGTAATTTATGTTTGTTACGGCACCTGGCCGAATATTTTTTTTAATTAATTAATATTCTCATTTCTAATTATATAATAATCTCTGTTCGAATCTAGCCTAGTCTTATACTTATTATACTATAATGGCGTAGTTTTTGCCACTTCTTTCGCCTCCATCATTTAGTGATGTATTGATAAATATTGTAAACATGCATAATAAATAAATAATAAATACACCCAACAGTCACATACATAGTTCTGATCCCACACTAAGATACAAGTCTTGTGTCGTGGGTATCAGAAACTACGAGAGACTTTTCGGTCTCACATACACCCAGACCCGAAACAAATATTTGTGGATCACACAAACATTTGTCTCGGTGCGGGGATCGAACCCGCGGCCTCTCGTTTCGCAAGCTGGTGTCTAGCTACTGCGCCACGGGGCTACTACTCGTAACAGTTCAAATTAAAACGCAGTCGAAGTATCCTTGGTGTTACTTGGAAATTATTTTTAGTTTTAATCGATTTTATATGTGTAAAAAATGGTGTCCTATTAAATTATCTGTTCTTAGAACCGTTTGTCCTTTGCATTGAATGAATTCAGACCAATTGTTGCAAGATTTTTCCTTAAAAATTATATGTTTATGTCAGTGTGTACATATTATAATTTTATTCCTATTTTGTTTTCTTTAAACAGATCATATAAATAATTGCTTTGAATCTTCCAAATTAATATGTGACTTTTATAGTAATCTAGATTTTGCCCGCGACTTCGTCCGCGTAGACTTGAGGATTGGGTGGGACAGCAGTGGGACTTTTAAGTAACTAGGCCTTAAGCGTTTCATGCACATTATCATACTCTTTTGCACCATATCATTAAAATGAATATCTTACATACATAACCTCACGCCTGTATTCCCCGAAGGGGTAGGCAGAGGTGAATTACAGCACCCATAATATTTCGCCAGGTATGTATCAGTCCCACGTAATAGGGGGTGAGCCTATTCCAGTTCCGTGCTGCTACTGAGAATTTCCTAATGGAAAACCCAATAATACTTTGTCCGACCCGGGAATCGAACCCAGGACATCTAGATCGCACAGCACATACTTGTGCCACGAGACCACAAGGGGAATACAGGCGTGAGGTTATGTATGTACATAACATATGTATGTATGTATGTAGGTTACATTGTGATGGACCATTAAAGAAAATTTAGCATAATTACATCTTTCCTTATTTTTCTTTTGAAATCACGTTAGCGATATGACATGCTGATACACCCTCCTACCATTCAGCCCTCGGCACGTGCTCATCTTGGCGTTGGGTCTATCTAATCTAAGACAGAATCCACATTCATAACAAACGGAACTATCGAACTATATTTCCCAAACATGAGGTCGCATATTCACGTCTACCAAACCACCACCACTCACCACCCATCAAAAACGGTCCACCCATTAAGACGAATCAAACTCGACGCTGTTATATCGTTTAATAACTGAGCCCCTATGGCCATCTTTCAGCTTCATCATCAGACCCTGGTTACCGTCTAGCACCAAAGTACTCGTCAAGACGGATCAAACGAGCCCAAACTCGATGTGGTTGCGTCGTTTACGATGCTCCTATGGCCACCTTCCAGCTCCATCATCAGATCAGCTGTATGTCATAATAATATTGCATTGTCATCCGATTTATACAAGCATGCAAAATTTCAGCTCAATCGGAAACCGCGAAGTGGATCAAATTTAACTTGCAAGATTTAAATACTGCCTCGTGGTCTCGCGGTACAAGTACCTATGTGCCGTGCGATCTCGAGGTCCTGGGTTCGTTTCCCGGGTCGGGCAAAGTGATATTGGGTTTTTCCATTAGGAAATTCTCAATAACAGCACGGAGTCTGGGAATGTGCCCGAAAAACGGCAATAGGCTCGCCCCCTATTACGTGGGACTGATACATACCTGGCGAAATATGGGTGCAGAAATGCACCTCTGACTACCCCTTCGGGGAATACAGGCGTGAGTTTATGTATGTATGTAGATTTAATTACAGACCGACAGACAGACAACGGGACAGGTGAAACTAAATAAAAGCTTGTAAAAAGGAGAGTCCACATTTACGACATAATCCATAAACATACATAATATTTTCTTATATAACATCTAATTTATCCGTAAATCCGTCAATATAATAGAATATCGTATACTACACTTGTGCAGGATATTCTGTAATATTGACGGACGGCGAAAATTACGTCGAACGGTGTGACTTGTTGACTATCGACTATATAATAAGTTAAATCAATATTATAGGTCTTTATATACGGAATCAAATGCCTGTAGATTAAATGGTGCCTGCATGAGCTGGTTTGACATCAAACTTGGTGTCAGGCAGGGGATGTGTGGCGTCACCATGGTTGTTTAACCTCTTCATAGATAGTTGTCTGACGGACTTGAAAAAATCTAGTTTTGATTTTAGGATGAATGAGTCACTGTTTAAATGTCTCTTAAACGCTGATGATCAAGTTCATCTTGCGTCATCAGAGTATGAGTTACAGCAAATGGTGAATATTATGAATGCGGCATTAACGAGAAAAGGTATGCAAGTGAATGTAGGAAAGACGAAAGTCATGATTTTAGAGAGGAGTGAACCCAGAACTTAATGCAGCATAATGATAGGGGATGAAAAACTGGAGCAAGTGAATGAATTTGTATATCTGGGTTCTGTGATCACAAGGGATGGTAAGTGTGAAGGAGATATTGAAAGAAGGGTAATGTTTTTGTTGTTTTATCATATAAACGTCGCGCGTGCACGAACGATGTCTCGTTTATGAATGTAGGCGCTTGAAAAATAATATAGAACATGATTTTGTCGCGGTTTTCATGCTTAAGTTCGCCTTACTATCTTGATGTGGAGGTTCCGAGGTCGCGATACCGGTGAAGTATAAAGTGTTAAATATTAAAAGATCACGGAACATCTCTGTGCGGGATTTGAACTCGTAACACCTATTTTCACGGATGTTTCTATACCAACAACGCCACCAAGGCTGTTATAACGCGTTTGATATTGTTATTCATAATTTATTATTTCTTATATTTTCTAAAAAAAAATACACGCCTTAGAAGTAAAACTTATAAATACGCCCAACAGTCACATACATAGTTCTTAATTTACACAACATATTACATTTCTGAACGCACTCATAAATATTTGACCACTAATAAATATGTCAATCCCTTTTTATTACTGTCACTGTTCTACATTTTTAAAATCTAAAACATATAAACTTTTTTTGAAATATATACGATCCCAAACATATTAAAAACTTTCTGATCCATTTGTCACTTACGTTTAACATAGGCAGCTTCAATCTGTCAATTATATTGGAGCACATAGGCAGCTTCAATGACTTACTTTTGTGTTACAGTGATGTGCGCGCATCTTAAAATTTCACTCTCGTCATTTTTTCATAACGCGCCCAAAGAAGTATAACTTCAAAAATAAATTAATAATACAAGGCACTCACGCATACCTGAAGAGGTAGCACTACTGCACAAACTTAGGGGGTTTCGATAGTGCCGTTTTTTGAGAACATGTTCCGTGCACCTACTTAAATGTTCCTAACGGAGAACCCAATAACATTTCACTCGACCTGGGAATAGAAACCAGGACCGCTGAATCACACGACACACGATTGTACCGCGAGACTACGAGTCAGTAAGGTTTGTATCTTTAATTAATAAAAATAAAATTTGTAATGTACACAATAAAAATACTAGGAACAAATGTAATCTCGTTCAACACGTAACTCGTCTCCGGAAAGTTAATAACTCTTTTATGGGGCAATGTATACGCTTCTATAACAAACTTCCGAAGGCTATTAGAGAGCTTCCCTTGACAATGTTTAAGAAATCAATTAAAGATAAGCTTTACAAAAAAGCATACTATAAAGTTTCAGATTTTATTGAAGATAATAAGCCCTGGGAGTAAGTAAATTGATCGGAGTTTTGTTTTGTTGCTACAGTTTGTATCGTTATGACATTTATAATGTAAAATTTAAATAATGTAATGAAAAAAAGACATAATTATATTGCTGTTTTTAAAAGAAAAAATGACATGTCGTGTTGCTGAGGGAGTTTCTTGCCGTTTCTTCTCCACAGCTATAACACGGTTCGAAGCGGCAATAGTTTAAAAAAATTAAGATGTGTAAAATTGACGATTCAAAAGAACTTGTAAAAGTCTATTTGAATAAAGATATTTTGACTTTGACTTTGACTTTAATTTATGTATTTACATATATATTAGACGAAGTTAAAATCCCACAAATCTACATAGTTGATTATAACTAAATGAATGCAATAGGTAGGCTATAAGATTATTATTAGTGGTTGATGTCTGGATAATTAGGATGATTTAAAAAGTAGTAATTTAGTTAATGGTACCGGGTTGTAAAGTATAAAAATACTTAGAAATATATGCTATATTTATTTCATTACATAACGATGTTTTACAAAACATAATATGGTAAACAAAAACTCATAATTACATTATATCACATGACTTTCGAATTTATTCTATTGTTATTGTTGACTTCTGCTGCGGCTTAGCGTCTGCAACAAAAAGTAAAGGAATTAGGAATACACATATATGATAACCATAAGCATCATAAAATTATGTATATCTGTCACCGTAAAATTGTAAACACCGTCAATAACATGTTCAATTGTAAGCGGTATGTTACGGTTCACAATCTTTCGACAGTTTACAATCTCGTGAGATAGATTATAATCTAACGGTGTTTACAATTTTACGGTGACATATCCAACATGTCTCTTGCCATTACGTCTTAACTGTTAACAAATTACATTTTTAAAGAACGCTTGGGACTTTTTTTTTAAATATAGTTATTAGTTATTCATCATCAGCCCACATCCCCCCCTCTGCTGGGCTCGGGCCTCCTTTACAACTGAAAGAGTTAAGGCCTTAGTCCACCACGCTGGCCTAGTGCGGGTTGGCGGACTACACACCTAAGAAATTCGTAAAAACTTTTAGGTGTGCAGGTTTCATCACGATGTTTTCCTCCACCGTTAAAGTAGGTACGTGATAATTCTTTGTGAATACACACATAACTTCGAAAAGTCAGAGGTGTGTGCCTGGGGTTTGAACCCGTGACCGTCGAGATTCTCGAGGCTATTACGACTTAATGTAGTAATTGAAAAAATAATTTTGTTACAGATATTTATTCATTCTTTAAGATATTGTTTGCAAACAGAATAGTACATATATGTTAGTAACGAACGCTTGAATGGACACTGATATGTTAATGTATTCTAATGGATTGCATCTATGTGATTATTATTACAATGACTTGCAATTACATGACATAGCATTATTAAAGGATCATTCTCAGCTCACATATACCCGCTGCTGGGCATAGACCTCCTCAATTTTTCGGTCCTGGGCTACTCGCGCCAATAACTTCATCATCATCATCCGATCACCTGGCTGGTGGTCTGCCTCATTATTAATGGATACATAATAAAATATGAAATATTATTTCTGCTTACCCATATCCGCCCTTGTGTCCGCCGTAGCCTCCAGCGCCAGCGCTAGCGCTCGAGGTTGCACTGGCGTGGGATCCGGCGCTTCCGTGGCCACCGTGACCGCCGTAACCACCGCTACCTCCGCCGAGACCGCCGCTGCCACCTCCAAGACCACCGCCGTGTCCTCCTCCGAGACTACCTCCGTGTCCTCCTCCGAGACCACCTCCATGTCCTCCTCCGAGACCACCTACATTTCCTCCTCCGAGACCGCCACCTCCACCGTGGCCACCGCCAAGACCGCCGCCTCCTCCATGGCCACCGCCTAATCCACTTCCGCCGCCAAGTCCGCCGCCTCCTCCATGGCCACCGCCTAGTCCACTACCACCGCCAAGACCACCACTTCCTCCATGGCCACCGCCGCTGGAACCACCGTGGCCTCCAGCGAGACCACCGCCGCCTCCATTGCCACCACCTCCGCCCAAACCGCCTCCGTGACCTCCTAGGCCGCCGCCGCTACCGCCGCCGCCTCCGAATCCTCCGCCTCCTCCAGAGCCGCCTCCAAATCCACCACCACCGCCAAATCCGCCACCCCCGCCGGAGCCACCGCCAAATCCGCCGCCGCCGCCGCCGCCGCCCCCGCCTGAGCCGCCGCCGAAACCGCCCCCACCACCGCCGCCTTTTCCACCGCCAAGGCTTCCGGAGCCTCCTCCGTATCCTATGAGTAAAAGATAAGTTCAATTATTAACTCATAGTTTAAATGATGTTCTACAAATCCAGCTTATTACAATTTTGACGAGGGTTCGCGGTGCTACGTCATATTCCAGACTCTAGTAATTCATTAACTTATAGATCAACTTGTTTGTTTTAATTTTTAATTTTAATAAATATTGAATTAAAAGCATATTTAATACCTGGTGCCGCATAAGTGCAAGCGAACAGGCCTAGGGCCAAAGCAATTACTGCAAGGCGAGCCATCGTCGAACTGTGCTGTCAACGTCCCGACTCAGCTTTTTATACAGCTAGGCTTATGTCATGAGTTTATGAACGTGCAATTGTTTGTTGTACTCATAACTTTTTGCGCCGCTTTGCTTTTTGTATTATTGTCAATTATGGTTCCGTCTTGGGCGATAAAGGCGCACCGGAGCGTTTTGTTTTGTAATTGTTATTTTGAATTTTCGATATATTGATTCGATTAAGTTTATATGATTGCGATATATATATAAATACAACAACATACATATATAAAACTCAGCGAGATAACTCTGCTAGCTTCTTAAGAAACAAGAAATATATGTATATACCTACTTCTGTTACGCGTACTTTGCGACAACGTCTTTAATTTGCTGCGAAATGATCAACTCAATAGTATAATCATGGATAAATGAATGTTAAAAACCAAAGATTATATTCGGCCCTAATATGTAGCTTTTATCATCATTTTTTTGCCTATTTAGCCGCGACGTCCTTTTGCTGACTTAGTTACGTACACCTTAAATTTTTACGCAATTCAGAAAAGTAGATATAATTAGAAACACCATATCGGAGAGTCTTATAAACACGCCTTAAATTAATTTGGTGGATTGAGGGCTAGTTTCTATGTAGAGTAAAGAGAGTCCACACAACTGCTGATTAAGTGCTTGGATACAGGACTTGGAGGATTTAGAGGGGAAGCACATGTTAAAAGTGTTTTAAACATAAATTTAAACCTTTGCGTAAATACACCTATTGCAAAATTGCCTTTTCAAAATTGGACGTAGTTACACGAAAAGGATCCGATCCACACAAAGTCATTTTTGAGATATTGACATTTTAAGTTTATAACGTATTTCTGAATGGATATTAATTTTAAACTAGAATGTGTGTATGTTGTTAATGTAGAATATTATTATTGTTAATTGTTTGTAGTACAATTTATACACAATATTGTACTACAAATATGTACAGTGTATATATTCACATTTGCCAATATATGTGGGTTGGTTCCGATGTTGATAAAATCAATGAAAAACAGATGTTTTTACGTGGGTCTTTTTCATCATCATCATCATCAGCCCATATACATACGTCCCACTGCTGGGCACGGGCCTCCTCTACCATTGAGAGGGTTTAGGCCTTAGTCCACCACGCTGGCCTAGTGCGGGTTGGCGGACTACACACCTAAGAAATTCCTAAGAACTTTTTAGGTGTGCAGGTTTCATCACGATGTTTTCCTTCACCGTTAAAGTACGTGATAATTCATTGTGAATACACACATAACTTCGAAAAGTCAGAGGTGTGTGCCTGGGGTTTGAACCCGCGACCGTCGAAATTCTCGACCGCGTGCCTAAACCTCAAGGCCACCACGACTTACTACGTGGGTCTTTTTACTGACCTATAATATCGATATTTAGCATCAGTTTTGTGAACTAAGTCATTATTGATATTATTGTGGATTGGATCCTTTTCGTGTAACTAATTCCAATTCATTTTCTCTGACCTTCAACACGAAACATTTGTTTTCAATAAAACCATATATCTTAATCAATATTAAGTACAGAACTCCTATCGCGCTGTCTGAAGATCGGTTTTTATGATAGCGTTAGAGAAATAATAATATAATCTTTGTTCGAATCAAGCCTAGTCTTACACTTATTATATTATAATAGCGTAGTTTTTGCCACTTCTATCGGCTCCATCATTAAGTGATGTATTGATAAATATTGTAAATATGCATAATACTCGTAACAGTTCAAATTAAAACGTAGTTGAAGTATCCTTGGTGTTACTCGGAAATGTTTTTAGTTCCAATCGATAGTATTGTGTTGGAAATGTTGTCTTTTTAAATTATCTGTTCTTAGAACCGTTTGTCCTTTGCATTGAATGTATTCAGACCAATTGTTACAAGATTTTTCCTTAAAATTTATATGTTTATGTCAGTGTGTACATATTGTCATTTTATTTCTAAATTTATTTTCTTTTAACATATATAAATTATTGCTTTGAATCTTCCAAATTACTATGTGACTTTTATAGTAAATAATAATAATAATAATAAATACACCCAACAGTCACATACATAGTTCTGATCCCACACTAAGATACAAGTCTTGTGTCGTGGGTATCAGAAACTACAAGAGACTTTTCGGTCTCACATACACCCAGACACGAAACAAATATTTGTGGATCATACAAACATTTGTTTCGGTGCGGGAATCGAACCCGCGGCCTCTCGTTTCGTAAGCTGGTGTCTAGCCAACTGCGCCACGGGGCGGTCAATAACATTAGATTGTAGTAGTCTCTGTCACGTAGTTCATATCAGTGGTCGAGACAAGGATGAGAATTGTGAGATCGTAAGTTCGATCATTTATTAGAAACAATATTTTTAAGGGTTTCTATGTCGCCGAAACGTCGCTCGTAGTTTCTAATGCAACACAAGAATGTCATCACTATTTTAGGTCAAAATTTATTATGTGACTTTGGGTGTACTTTTTATTTTACATACACATATCCGTTTACAAAGAGCTAAGTAGGGATATATTGCCACTAAAACATTTCACGTGTATTTTAAGTCCCAGGTAACAGAGGGCGGACTGCTTTCCGGCACATTTTATTAAGAAAACTGCCCAATTTCCTTTAGCCCGACCCTAAAATCGAACCTGGGTCCTCTTCGTCGCATAGATATGCCACGAGACCAAAGGGGCGGGTTAATTATTTTAATTTTCTTTTTAATATATATTGGCCCACTGACGTTCTTAGTAAGGTGTAGGCATGAAAGTGTCAAATAGCGATTGTGTTTTGTTACTTACTCAGATCGGGATGTTAAGACCCAAAATAACAGAATGAGAATACAATTACGGTAAACTATTCCACTGGTTAAAATATGAAATTACGAAATTTCAGGTCACTCTCAAGAAGTTAAAGCGCAATTCAATACCAAATTATGAATATCAAATATCGAAAAAAAAAATTAAGCTGCATATGAATCAATTTATCAACTTATTTTTATTTATTTTATTTTATTTTCTTTGGAAAACTTACAATACAATTATTCTTATATACTAAGTTTTAAAGTTTAAACTAAAATTGAAAAATAATAATTATCATAGCAATAGTCCTGTTCTCTGAGAACGATCCTTAAAAAAGCAGCTTCAGAGAAATATTTAGAGCAAAAAAGGTACCTTAATTAATACTACAATACTATAGAGTATAAGAACTAAGCAAAAAATCGTTGCTAGGTCAATATACCCATTTAGTCGTGCTTCACGATACGATAATTCTTCGTACTAATGTAATGCACAAAGTATTAATGTTAGACAAATAAATGTTTGCTCAGACTTGTTCAGAGGCAATCTACTCTTCTTAGTATATTTTTTATATGTAGATAAAAATAATAATTAATATATGAATATGATCACACCAATAGCTTCTTTGAAAAGTTCGTCAAAGCTCGTAAAATATAAGTATTAACATTGAAATACGAACGCAGTGGGAGCATCTTGCTTCTATCATTGATTTATTTTCGCCAGTTCAATCAGGAGTCAATGTTTTCACATAGACTCCTTATTCATTATGGAATAGGTCTAGAACACTGGGGATATTGGATTGTCTGATGCACCAATAATATGGGAGTATGGAATATCCAGTTTTTGTGCCGCTGGCTACCGGCACAGTTATCATCTGATATTTAGAGGAAATGACGAATAAACCCTTGAACGCTCGTCTTCACCGCCATGTACAAATGATATTTATAATACATTATTGTATACCACATATAACAAAAACGTACGTAGATGTTGGGTTTTAACATTCTGTAATGAATAGATAAAAGAAGCGAGACTAAAATAATAAAATTGCTTGAATAGATAAATATAGGTAAAAAGCGATACCTAAGCGCATTTCACGGATTTATTTTCAAATAATGGAATACTAAGAAAGGCGACAGGGTTAGGGCGTCCCCCGTAGGCGACGCGCAGGGGCAGCACCCGGCTCCTGTGAGAAATGGGCAAGGGTTGTTGCACCAGTCCGGGTGGGGGCAACGTAAGACGCAAGCCCGGGAAATGAGATTGAGGTATGCAAGTTGGAATGTAGGGACGATGACTGGTAGGTCAAGGGAGCTAGCAGCTGTGTTGAAAAAGAGAAGAATAAATGTGGCTTGCGTGCAAGAGACAAGGTGGAGAGGTATGAAAGCTAGAGAGATTGGAGAAGGGTATAAGTTTTATTATTGTGGGAGTGATGGGAAAAAGAACGGGGTGGGTGTTATTCTGGATGCAAACTTGAAAGAGTGTGTGATAGATGTGAAAAGAATAAGTGACAGAATGATTGTTGTAAGAATAATGGTGCAAAATTTGATGTTGAGTGTGATGAGTGTGTATTGTCCTCAAGCAGGATGTGATGACGTGGAGAAAGAAAGATTTTGGGAGGACTTTGATTGTGCGATGATGGCTGTAGATATGAATGAAGAGATAATTATAGGAGGAGATTTTAATGGGCATGTAGGGAAAGAAAGACAGGGGTATGAAAGAATACATGGAGGATGGGGTTTTGGAAGCCGAAACAATGAGGGAGAAGCTATACTCCAAGCGGCTTCGGCTTTGGATCTGGTAGTTGCCAATACCTGGTTCCAGAAAAACGAGGAACATCTCATAACCTACAAAAGTGGTCACCGTCGTACCCAGATAGACTACTTCCTCCTCAGACGCCACAGTCTCAACTGCGTGAAGGACTGTAAGGTGGTACCTGGGGAGGAGTTAGTTTCACAGCACCGCCTATTGGTATTAGACACCAAAGTCTCAGTTACAATAAGTAAATCCCGTACGCGACCCCCCTCCAAAATAAACTGGCATTTACTGAAGAAGAATGATTGTGCAGAAGAATTTAGGAGACGAATGATAGAAGAAATAATTAAGATGGGCGATATGCAGCCCCAAAGTGTGAATGATTGTTGGACGGACATGAGTAATTGGGTAAGGAAAGTAGGAAAGGAAGTGTTAGGTGAGTCAAAAGGCAAATACATGAGAGAGAAGGATACATGGTGGTGGACGAATGATGTACAGAGTGTGCTTAAAGAAAAAAAAACAAAAATTTAAGGAATGGCAGAGTATAGAAGTGGGAAATGTCAGTGAGAAAGAACGAAAGAAATCTGATTATGATGAGTGTAAGAAGAAAGCTAAGAAAGCCGTGGCTGTCGCCAGGGCAAAGGCACAGGACATGTTGTACAAGTCTCTGGAAAGCCCGGAGGGACAGAAACATGTTTACCGGCTGGCTAAAGCTAGGGAACGAAAGGCGAAGGACGTGACGCATATGAAGTGTATAAGGGATGAACTGGGAGAAATATTGACAGATGATGAAAGAATCAAAAATAGGTGGAGAACCTATTTTGGAAGACTAATGAATGAAGAGAATGATTGGGAGAGACTGCTTGAGGATATACTGGTGAACGAGGGATTAGTAAGAGAAATTAGTGTAGATGAAGTGAAGAAGGCTGTAAGTGGAATGAAGAATGGAAAGGCGGTTGGACCAGATGGAATACCTGTAGAAGTATGGAAGGTCTTGCAAGCAGATGGGTGGAGGTGGCTGGCTTTGTTCTTCAATAAGCTGTTACTTGACAACACGATACCCGATGAATGGTGCAACAGTTATTTGGTGCCCATTTTTAAAAACAAGGGGGACGTGCAGGATTGTAACAATTATCGGGGAATAAAGTTAATGTCACACACTCTGAAAATATGGGAGAGAATAATTGAGCGACGCCTGCGAGAGGAGTGTGAGGTTTCACGGAACCAGTTCGGATTTATGCCTGGCCGTAGGACAATGGATGCCATTTTTGCAGTTCGCCAGTTGTGTGAAAAATACAGAAGAGCACACAAGAACTTGCATATGGCATTCATTGACCTAGAAAAGGCGTATGATCGGGTTCCGCGTGAAGTTGTATGGTGGGCCCTTAAGAAGAAATGTGTGCCTGAGAAATACCTGCAGTTGATCCGAGCCATGTACCTCAAATGCAATACCCAAGTCAGGACGGCAGCTGGCCTTACAGACAGTTTTGATGTCGCTGTTGGTGTGCACCAGGGATCGGCTCTTAGCCCGTACCTCTTCCTGTTGATTGTGGATGCTGTCACTGCAGATATACAGGAGGAGGCGCCCTGGTGCATGCTCTTTGCGGACGATATTGTGCTGGTGGCAGAAAGTGGCAACGAGGTGCAGAACAGACTGGAGGTGTGGCAGCATAGACTTGGAAATTTTGGCCTTAAAGTCAGCAAAACAAAAACACAGTATATGTTTTGCGACTATGGCGGTCTTTCAAGTTCTGTGTCTGTCACACTCGATGGAATGCCGATACCAGTCTGTTCCGAATTCCGCTACCTTGGGTCACTTATGCAAAGTGACGGGGGTATTGACCGAGATATAAGGCAGAGGATCAATTCAGGGTGGATGAAATGGCGACAGGTCTCAGCCACAATATGTGACCCCAGAATGCCCTTCAAATTGAAGGGCCAAATATATAAGACCATAATAAGACCTGTCGTTATGTATGGATCGGAGTGTTGGGCTACAAAGAAGACGGATGAAAGGCGACTGCATGCAGCAGAAATGCGAATGTTGCGATGGATGTGTGGGGTAACACGGATTGACAGAGTGAGGAATGAATACGTTAGAGGAAGTTTGAAAGTGGCTCCTGTGATAGATAAGCTGAAAGGAAACCGTCTGTCGTGGTATGGTCATGTTATGAGAAGGGACGAAACATATATTGGTAAAAAAGTAATGAGTATGAAAGTCGAAGGATGGACAAACAGAGGAAGGCCAAAGAAAAGATGGATGGAGTGCGTGAGAGAAGATATGAAAGAAAAAGGGGTGACTGAAGACATGACGGCTGATAGGGATGTTTGGAAGGATAAAACATACTGCGCCGACCCCAAATAAAATTGGGAACAGGGCAAGTGAATGATGATGATTTTCAAATAATGGAATGTTGTGGCCCACGTTTTCGTGTGTTGCTATAAATTAAATTATGCTTTCCAGTTATGTTATTTGAAGGTACAATGTCATCGGATGCAGCCTCCATATGGTATATCTTGAAGCTTCGATCACGACCGAATGTAGGTGATCCATGAGCAATAAATTATTACTAAGTAATATTGCCAGACAAATCACAAAATATAATTTATTATATCGGTAATAGAAGCGTCTGCCGTCTGTCCGTGATTTAGAATTAAATTAGAATAAGAATTAAATCTCAAAATAACGAAGTAAATTTTATTTTTGCGTATGTGAAAATCGTTGATTCTTTAAAAAAAATATGTTGAATATTTTTTTAAGCTTAAAACAGGAAGGAGATATGCATTTAAATATTTATAGAGGCTGACATTGTAATAATATATTATTGTAATGACTGCCTCGTGGTCTCGCGGCACAAGTATGTGCCGTGCGATCTAGAGGTCCTGGGTTCGATTCCCGGGTCGGGCAAAGTGTTATTGGGGTTTTCCATTAGGAAATTCTCAGTAGTAGCACGGAGTCTGGAATTCTGCCCGAAAAACGGCAATAGGCTCGCCCCCTATTACGTGGGACTGATACATACCAGGCGAAATGTGGGTGCAGAAATGCATCTCTGCCTACCCCTTCGGGGAATACAGGCGTGAGGTTATGAGTGTATGTATGTATGTGATAATATATATATATATAATCGCGAAGATACTTTTATATAAAAAAAAAACAAATGTCTGGATTTACTAAAGTATTATATACGAAATAAGACAATGAGTTTCATAAGCATTCAGCAATCAGTATTTGTGAGGAATATAAGAAACAGAGGAACTGATGACTTTGTAGGCTAGGAATGATTTGATCTCTTGCAGGCCTCTTGAAGACGACAAAAAGCATTGAAATGAAATCATTTGGCTCCAGTCATATCAAAATTTAGTGTACCACCCAATTGGGAAGGCAGTCATTACTAGAGAAGAACGGGAAAGAAACTAGTATTGCTCTTTGCAATCAAGAAATAGTTATACAAATTTTTTTTTTGTAATTAGAGCAGCTCATGAATTCAATCACAAACTATCGTATTGAATCGCTGAAAAAATAAATTTATTTCTTTATATTTTTGGTCATTGTTTCGCGGTAAAAAATATGCTCGGCTAACCGATATACTATCTGAATGGCGCATAGCTACAGATACATAATATATGTATTTAAATAATTAATTTTTCATTTAAAAAAAGGTTAAATGAGAGAGTGTAGTGATTGTTATATCTCCCCTTTTTATTCAATTGTTTTCGTTGTGTGTGTGTGTGTGGCTATAAGCCGCTTGTAAGATGAGAAGTCAAGGGCTCAAGGCACTGCATCAATAGTCAGATATTTGTTATGTTTTTTGTTTGATAATAATATTTAAACTTTTTTCGTAGTTAAGATACACACTGGACGAGATTTATAAAAAATATACGTGTATAAATTTTTGTTGTTTGTAACTCCTGTGCTCCAGGATCAACAACGGCACGCATAGTATTGACGCTGAACACTGAAGCAGCGAATCTAAGGGAACCTAATTTGTCATGATCCGCAACGAAGTTAATCAGAAATAATAAACAAATACACCCGAGACAATTACTACGAGAGAGTCGGTCTCACAAACACCCGAACCCGAAAAAAATATTTGTGGATCACACAAACATTTGTCTCGGTGCGGGGATCGAACCCTCGCCCTCTCGTTTCGCAAGCTGGTGTCTAGGCAACTGCGCCACGGGGCTTTCAAATCAGAAATAATACAGGAAGAGTTGGTAAACAAAGTTTTAGTTTTTATGTTTATGTATAGGGCGTCTTTTGGCTTGGCGGCGTGACGATATACATATGCAAGGTGGCTGGCAGCAGTTGGATGAGGAGGGCCGAAGATTAAGCCCAGTGGCCTGCTATAAGAGTGGCCTATGTCTAGCAGTGGACGTGAGAAAGGCTGTTGATGATGATGATGATGTATAGAGACTTGCCATAAGGCAAACCTTACTCATTAGTATATTACGATTGTGTATCTATGTACCTATGTATAATCGAAGTCGGACGTAATACGTACTATTAATAAATGTAAAGGGGTCGTCTGAACCATACCGTCAGTGTATAACTTACATGCATAATAAACAACACTAGAAACAAATGGATTGCCGTGGACAGCGTCGTCACGAGTTTATGATTAATTATATAAATTAATTTGTAGTGCGATAGAAATACGATCGATATACATAGGTACCTTTTTAAATATATTATTGGTATATTTTTTTATTTTGATAGCCCATATGTTTCTTCCTTTATATTACGAATATAATTATATAATTATATCATTGTTCTTTTAGGAGTAACGTGAAGAAATAGCGTAGTGGACTAAGGCTTAAACCCTTTGAAGAGGAGGCCCGTGTCCAGCAGTGAGACGTATATGAGCTTATGATGATGATGATGGTGATGTGAAGAAATCTCAGCAGGCCGGCATGAGGGTATCGAGTGATGAGAGATTTGAGTCTCTCGCCTTTGGATGCTCTATTTGGCCGGCATTCTGGACAGCATCAGGTGCGCTGTTGTCAATTTGATGTTGTCAAAATAAATAAATTGTATCGGTTTAGTAAAGTGACCGTACAACTGAAAATTCATTAGTTTTCTTCTATTTTTTTAGTAAACTATTAAACCTTTAATTATTTCGATAATTAGGTAGAGTCTTGCATTGTTTTTTCTCGATAGCTTTCTCTCTTTTTTTGCAAGAAACGCTTAAATTGGTAATTTGTTATTTTAAACAATACATGGATTACGATTCTATTATCTTTTAATAATATAAAAGATGCCGTAAGGCGTAAGTCGTGATGGCCTCGAGGTTTAGGCGCGCGGTCGAGAATCTCGACGATCGCGGGTTCTAACCCCAGGCACACACCTCTGAATTTTCGAAGTTATGTGTGTATTCATAATGAATTATCACGTACTTTAACGGTGAAGGAAAACATCGTGATGAAACTAGCACACCTAAGAGTTCTTAGGAATTTCTTAGGTGTGTAGTCCACCAACCCGCACTAGGCCAGCGTGGTGGACTAAGGCCTAAACTCTCTCAGTTGTAGAGGAGGCCCGTGCTCAGCAGAGGGACGTATATGGGCTGATGATGATGATGATGGTGATGAATATAAAAACACGAAATAAATCAATGTCAGCTTTAAATTTGCGTTATAAATGTCTTAACTAAATGTTATCATACTTGATTCAAACGTGTTCTTAGTAACTTATAACAAGCACAAATTAGTTTTCTTTTCTCATAAACAAGTATGTTCAGCTGGCTCTAGGTTCCGTATTGAGGAAAGTCCCTCGCTCTAATAGATTGCGTCAGAGTTGAGAACCTTCCAAGAAATATTGTTTTGGCAATGAGATCGCTATAAAGATACTAGCAAACATTTATTGTTTACAAATATAAGCGCAGTGTTAATTATGTTAAATGGTGAGTAAACATGATTTTTTGCATTAAATAGTTTTAAGAATTCGTGGTTTAGATGTAGTTTTACAAGCCCTATTACTGATAGTTGATGCCAATTTTTTTTCTTTTTTGTAACCTAGAACGTATTATCGGCGCTTGATTTTGAGTGTTTTTTTTTGTAGTTTAAACAGTTTGTTTGTATCAAAACCACACAATAAAATGATATTTAAAACAGGAACAGACATCATAAAAGAAAAATGCTTTCATACTGACTACCTACTTAAAAAACAACAAATAACAAATGCTAAGAAACTGACATTCACTAGAATTGGAAATGAAACACTATTTAATATAAATATTCATAACTGAGGGTAAAATAAAAATTAATTTGTTGCTATCAACAAGAAGTGTCAGATTCGCCAGTAACGTGATAAGTCAGTACAAGGTATCGCAAAGTATCTTAACAACAGATAAAACTTAAAATTAACAATACGCAACTATTTTTTAATTGTTGCACCTCGTCTGGTCTTCATTGGAGCTGTCATACGACCACCTGCTGCTTCCTTGGTTGCGGTTGTCGTTTCACAGGCACAATAGCATCGAGTTCCTTCATAGTATTGACGCGATGTCGTACATTGTCGGGCCCGAGAACATAAATGATGCCCTCACGCGTCCAACATTTGGTGACTCCAAACTTTTTCTTCGCCGCCATAAAAATATCATGTCGAGTTTTTGTGAGGAATTCAGATAATGTAATTCCTGAACCTTTGAGATTGGTTTTGGAAGACCACAATTTATCTCGAAGAAGAAAGTCGTTTAATTTGAATAAGATTGGACGTGGTTGACCCGCAGCGCTACGGCCCAATCTGTGACAACGAGTGACTTTATCTGCCGTGAAACCAGGAAATCGAAAAGTCTCCGTCACGCATTTGACAACAACAGTAGAAGTAGAGAATGCAGTATCTTCATTCTCTACTTCAGGCAGACCATGCAGCAGGAGGATCTTGCGGCGCCGCTGCATTTCCAAATGGTCCACTTGTTTTGCAAGTAGTTCTATTTGACTTTGGTGAATGTTCATGGACTTCAACATAAATTCTCGGAACGTTTTGAAGTTACTCGCTAAGGCATCAGGTGGAGTATTACATTGCGAAGTTGTCTTCGGCAGCTGCTCCATAAACGCTTCCATTTGCTCATTAAAGGACTGGACGATTTGATTCATGGATTGTGAAACGATGGCCTCCATACTCGTGTGATGTGCGGAGGTGGTGTATAAGATACAATGTGTAAAAGTTCGATGTGTGGATAAGTGTGATATCAGGAAGCACTCTGGCAGGTACTGTAACTTCTAATTACATTTACCCATAATCAACACTTGCAAATACAGTAATAAACAATTAAAAATTTTAAAGTTCGAAAACAACGTATGTCACTTTAGCACCCAATGAGGTGCATACAGTAGGTATGTAAGCAAATCTGGTTGCGGACGACGTTTTCACGGAGTTAGAAGAGTGGTTTTTTCATCTCTTATAAAGGTGCTGTCCTGGCAGAAACTATAAGAATATTGAGCATTTTATACTGCACATACGATCAGGTGCCGCTTCTGTACCTACTTTTCTATGACGGTATGAAGAACAAAACAGATATAATATACCTATTCTGTTGCATCTGTATTTTATATTTTTGTTTTATTATTTCAGCAAAAGAGGTAGGAATGCGTATAGATAAACAAACTTTATTTGTAAAAAAAAATCATGAGTCAAACTTGGATTCCCACCACCATTTTTGTATTATAAAATAATTTTTTTATAAGTGTCGTTACAAACTTAAAGATCATGTTTAATAAACAATATCTCATAAAAAACAAAACTTGTAAAAAAAAACAAGTCTCGCAACTCAGTTCTTCTACCGTAAAAAGTTGTGAGATCTATATGATACCAAGTCGATGAATTTATTCAGTCCACGTTTAAGGGAACTTCTGTCTTAATTTATTATGCACTTAGCTTACTAGACACCATCCTATAGTGACCATATCAATATTTCCTTTTCGGTATCTTCTACTTCTTGAGTACTAACAGCGGTTAATCCTATTGTAAAGTTTTAATCTCTCTTTCACTATAAATTGGTACTGTCAATGTACCTAACAGAAAATTACAACATAAAGCTTAACAGAGGTATAACTTGAACTAATTTATGGCATTAACTGCCGCACTCAGTTATTTTTAAATGAATAAATTACTTGACACTATATGAAGATTTCCTCACGATATTTTCATTCCCCGATAAAGTACGTGATAATTCATTGCTAATTCACACATAACTTCGAAAAGTCTGATAAGTGTGCCTAGGGTTGAACCCGCGACCGCCGGGATTCTCAACCTCACGCCTAAACCTCAATACCATCCCTACTTATCTATCTACACCTATTATTCCATTATTTTATACTATACAGGTACACTAATTTATTCACAGCAGTAATCTTATATATTTATATGGGATTACAAAGTTATTTATGCAGTTTGTGAATCTATAAAACTAGACCGAAATCGCAAGATATTTTAATTTTTTTTAAAGTTATACACTTAACACTAACTGTGTTCCAAATTAGAAACTTCTATGTCGGCTAGAAGTGCCTTAGAGTTTTGATGATCGGTCAGTGAGTCAGTGAGTGACATAACCGCGAAGTTTGTCTAGTTATAATTCTTAACCTCCTGGTTCAAATTGAATGAAATTTGAAATATACAGAGTTTATACTATGCTTGCTTGGTGACAGAAAATTCAGGTTTTTAGGTTAATCCACAACGAAGTTATAGGGTGTCGAAAATGGCCTGAGTTGTTTTGAGAAAAGTATAGTATATAGTACGGCCGTGCCGCTTTTTCGCTCGACTTGGCGGGGGCACTGCCGTGCCCCCAGATGATAAAAGAAAATAAGGAGAACATTAATAACCCACTGCTTATGTACTCGATCACTAGACAGATCGCGATTTGGTGCAAGAATGTAGAAACGAATATCGCACCTTCTACAAGGTTACTTTTTGTGTATCACTTATTATCATTCTTAGAAGTTCAAATAAAAAATATGTTTAAAAAAATGATCATAAATAACTTGGTAACAGGCTCTATGTACCCGGCTCAGTGACGTAGCCTAAGAAGACTGAAGGCTGGAATAGACAGGTAATGCTTAAAGCTCAAGCAAACCAGTAGTGTTTATGTTCAGAAATAAATATCTATGGGACTTAACATAGATTAATATTAACCCATAATATACGTCCCATTGTAGACCACTAGAAATTCTTAGTACTAGCATGAAATCTAAAAATATACCAAAAAATAGGTTCGCTGCCTATTACGTGGTACATATTACCATAATAGGCGTAATGTGAGTGCACCTCTGCCTACACCTTTATGGATGCATGCATGAATTTTTATGTATGTATATAAATACCTACAAATATTAATATGTAACTTAATATAATGTACTTTAGTGTAGTGATGGCGTTGAGGTTTACGCATGCGGTCGAGAATCTCGGCAGTGGCGGGTTCAAACCCCAGGCACACTTTTGACTTTTCGAAGTTATGTATGTATTCGCAATGAATTATCATATAGTTGAAGGAAAACATTATGAGGAAACCTGCATACCTAAAAGTTCTTAGGATTTTTTTAGGTGTGTACCAACACGCACTAGGCCAGAGTGGTGGACTAAGGCCTAAACCCTCTCAGTTGTAGAGGAGGCAAGAGCCCAGCAGTTGGACTTATATGGGCTGATGATGATATAATTATATAACCAAATATCCCCCTAACAATCAATTTAAGCGCTTAGTCTACTTGAGGTATTGGAATTATAGTAAGAAACGTGTACTCCAACTGAAGAAAGGATTTAACTCTGAAAAATGGAAGAAAACAAGTATGAAAATAGTGAACTTTGGAATATTATATAGTCGATATATGCTCTGAATAAACAAATGAGAGCCGTCTTAAAACAAACAATTATCTCAAGCCCATCTAATCCTGGTGACTTATTAATGTATAGCCTGTACTTACTTAGCTTCGATCAACAAAAATCTTTAACTATTCTATAAAGTATTTCCGAGACTAAAAATTGTTTATACTAAATATCGATCCAAAACAGGTTCCCCAATTTGTCAATTCTTTGTTTTCCAACAAATGAGCTCAAAAATGCAAAGCACACATGTATTTTGTATTTGGTAAACACCGTTCTATTTTAATAACATAAAAATACCACCTGATGCGTTTATGTCTCTCTACAAGAACAACGTCGCATTAAAATACAATATTGGAGCAGTATAAGTCACGGCGGTCAGGTCACGATCTAAACGAGTTACAACGCGGTAGTGCCATACACATAACAACTGCACATTTATTCTGTATTACTCTAGCAATGAAATTAGTAAAACTATTTTAGACATAGAAATATCGGTCAAACGGTTTAGGCTTAAAAGCAGAATATTGATAGAGCTACTTATACCTATTCCCACGGGAATACTACATTTTCCGGTATAAAAAGTATCCTATGTTGCTTCGGGGGGTCCCATTTACCCACATACTAAAGATCTTCTAAATCGGTCAAATAGTTTAGGCGTAAAAGCACAACACAGGCAGTTATACTTTTGCATTTACCATAAATGCTCATCCCACGGGAATCTTACAAATTCCCGGGATAAAAATCTATGTTACTTCATAGAATTTCATTTATGTCTGTACAAAAATTCATTCATATCGGTCAAACAGTTTAGGTGTAAAAGCAGAATATTGATAGAGCTACTTATACCTATTCCCACGGGAATACTACATTTTCCGGGATAAAAAGTATCCTATGTTACTTCGGTGGGTTCCATCTATCACCATACCAAAAATCATCGAAATCGGTTCAGTAGTTTTTGAGTTTATTCGTAACAAACATCAAAAAATATAAACGTACAAAAATCAAAAAATACAAAAATACAAACCTTTCCTCTTTATTATAATAGTATAGATAACCAGTATTTATATCACTCAAGTACCTTTTTTATAACATATCTTACCGACCCGTTCCGATGTATAATATCAATTGACTTACTATTAGTCTTTAATAGGTTTCGTATAAAAAACTTGTAAGCTTCGATTACAAGCTGTTTTATTAACGTCTATCCTATTAGTGCAAAAAGATTATCGAGAATTTATAAAAAGTTGCTCCCACTAATTGGTAAAATAAAATAAGTAAATTACACTTCATGGATGTACATTAATGTTGTAAATTAATATTTTTTATGGCGGTCTGGTTTATCTCGACACCCGCAGCATAAATCAGCGCTTGCAATCAAAAGTTTTTGGGTTCGATTCCTGGGACAAGCAATGTGTTGAGGGTTTCATTTTGAAAATTATTACTGACTGCACGATATCTGAAACTGTACCTGAGAGACGGCAAAAGGCTCGTCTTCTATTATGTGCTTGAGTCTGAAGCCAGTGGTTGTAGTAATATGCGAATCCCTTCGAGGAAATAGCCCGATTTTTGTGTCTATAATTTGACATTATCATATATAGTAAATTGCGATACCGGATCAAGAAAAATAAAGCGTTTGGCCGTATTATTGCAATGCATATTGGCAGAACCATTTGGTTTATTTTTACAATGAAATCATCGATAGAAGTGATGCAATGTAAATGTTTGTGTACACTTGTCATATCTATCAAGTTTAGCTTAGCAACAGATTTATTAAGTAATAGTTATGGATAATTTTAATCCAAATTGGTTTTTACATTTGTGTTTTGAGTCCCATGGAGTAGAGGGCGGGTTAATTTGGGGCACATTTCCAGACAGACATTTGCTATTACTGAGACTGATCTAATACTTGATTTTAGAGGTGGGCGATTATGAATGATTTTGATAAATCGAATGATCCTACTAATACTAATTTTGATAATCGATTATGAAATTAGTAACTACCTAATTGTGTTTCATAATCGAATGACGTTACTAATTTGCATTACTAATCTCGTCGAGACTCGAGTAGGTCTAGTTTTTTTTTTTGTAATTTTGTTACCCAGAGGCTCGAGAGTGGGTCTTGTTTTTTTTTAGAAATTTACTTACCCTACCTCGATAAATAGTCCAAAAGTTTAGTTAAGTTGGGAATTTAGTTCCTCGCGAATGCAAATTACTCATTGGAGATACCTCGAGACATCTTCATAATCGAATGATTTCATTAGTATATCTCATAATCGCCCGCTGCTGCATTAGTAATTACTAAATTAGTAATAGTTATAATCGAGATACGATACGATTACTAAATTAGTAATTTGGATCCAAATTAGTAATTACCAATTTAGTAATTAATAATCGTCATAATCGAGATATCTCGAGATATCTTCATAATCGAATGATTCCATTTGTATATCTCGTAATCGCCCACCGCTACTTGATTTGCCAATACAATACCTTGGCCGAACGCGGGACCCTGAACCATCTTGAGTTTTTATGCTATTCCTGGGCGTGCTAGTTTAGACCATGACTCACAATAATTTACAAGTACATTTATAAGATTTAAATTGCATTCAGAAATTTCCATTTAAAAATATATCAATCAATAAATATGTCATTTAATGGAAAGAAAACTTAGAGTCAGCTTGAAAACCGTTGAATGGATTTCGTTGAACGAGAAAAACTTGACAGACAAAGAAAATGCGCTATTAATTAACTAAAAATTCGCCTTGAAAACACATTTCGTATCACTGAACAAGTTTATTGTGAAAAGATACTTATTGACATCTATCATCATCAGCATCATCATCAGCCCATAAACGTCCCACTGCTAGGCACGGGCCTCCTCTACAACTAAAAGGGTTTGGGCCTTAGGCCACCACGCTGACGTAGTCCGGGTTGGCGGACTACACACCTAAGAAATTCCTAAGAATTTTTAGGGATGCAGGCTTCCTCACGATGTTTTCTTTCATCGTTAAAGTACCTGATAATTCTTTGTGAATACACACATTACTTCGAAAAGTTGGATGTAACATCTATGTTGGTAATAATCTAATTCTTGTCTAGGAATTTTATCTGAACTAGTTCTGGTAAATCCGCGCACGTAAAAGCCAACAAGAATTCATTTAGACAATGTTGATGTTTTTGCGCACTTCCATTACACCGGGGATGTACATTTCTGTCGTGAGTTTTTGTATCAGGTCATTTTGTTTTTATTTCGCCTGTGATACTGGGAATGGCCGTTCGACTCCGCAGCAGACGAAGATTTTTATCACAGATATTATTTGCAAATGAGTTTTATAATTTTCCGTTATGTTACAACACTTTTCTATGAATTGTGGTAATGATTTCATAAATACTTGTTCATTTTATTACTATTTTTTGTTATTTAAATGTAATGGAATAGGAAATCATATAGTTTGGTTAAGTATATATACTAAAGCCATGTCGCATTTATGGTATTCAACGGACCCAAGTCAATAAATAAATATCAAAACACATAAAAAGTACACTCGACTGCCTCGTCGTCTCGCGGCACAAGTATGTGCCGTGCGATCTAGAGGTCTCGGATTCGATTCCCGGGTCGGGCAAAGTGCTATAGAGTTTTTTAATGAGGAAATTCTCGGTAACAGCCTGGAGTCTGGAAAGGCACCCGAAAAACAGTAATGGCCTCGCTCCCTATTACGTGGGACTGATACATACCTGGCGAAATGTGGGTGCAGAAATTCACCTCTGCCAACCCCTTCGGGAATACAGGCATTAGGTTATGTATGTATGTACATAGTATATCATCATCATCAGCCCATATACGTCCCACTGCTGGGCACGGGCCTCCTTTGCAACTCAGAGGGTTTAGGCGTTAGTCCACCATCTTGGCCTAGTGCAGGTTGGCGGATTATACACCTAAGAAATTACTAAGAACTTTAAGGTGTGCAGGTTTCACGATGTTTCCTTCACCGTTAAAGTACGAGATAATTTATAATGAATACACACATAACTTCGAAAAATCAGAGGTGTGCCTGGCAGTGGCGGTACTTCCATAGAAGCCCAAAAGCGTTACACGTTATTTTAGTCATGTCTAGTTTATAATTGTTTATTGTGGTGTCAGGATTTCTCATTTATATGTCAAATTGCTTTTATTTATTTTATTTTATTATCTTTGGGAAACATACAATACAATTTCTCTTAAAAGACTAAATTTTAAAATAAATACATAGATCAAATCAGTTTCCACTTATAAAAAAACTTTTGTTTAAGATTTAAGGCTTAAAGAGTATTATTCGGAAATTTGAAAGGTACACTGGGCTTTTCGGCTTCTATGGAAGTACCACCACTGGAGCCTGGGGTTCGAACCCGCGATCGCCGAGATTCTCGAACGCGTGCTTAAACCTCGAGGCCATCACTACTTACATAGTATATATTATACATATATTATGGACGGTATTTAGTATATACCTAGCTACATGAACTATGCTATTAGAACGTGTGGAGCCCAATAACTGACCAACAAGGGAAAGTCCCTATACATAGGGTATTGAAATGGATACTTACGAAACATTATTACTAATAAAAATATAGCGTCGTTTTCAGTTGCATTGGAAAGGTTAGTCTGTAGATATTAAATTAAGATAAGTCGCTTCAAGGTATTTACTATCTATAAGCAAAGGAAGTGACAGCTATCCTTGTCGATGTCTTGATTTCAGTCTAGCTAGACAATTCCTAATTCTGTTATCTAGATATTATATTGTTATTTTTCTCCGTATTATTAACATTAAAGTGTATAAATATGAACCTAAATTAAAGATGTAAAGATAACAATAATTAAATAAATAAATAAAATAAATAAATAAATACACCCAACAGTCACATACATAGTTCTGACCCCACACTAGGATACAAGTCCTGTGTCGTGGGTATCAGAAACTACGAGAGACTTTTCGGTCTCACAAACACCCAGACCCGAAACAAATATTTGTGGATCACACAAACATTTGTCTCGGTGCGGGGATCGAACCCGCAGCCTCTCGTTTCGCAAGCTGGTGTCTAGCCAACTGCGCCACGGGGCTGTCATCAATTGATGTCAATTGAGGTGTCAAATAGTTGTTACAATGATCGCGGTTCGTATTTTTAATCAAGTTCCTTTGTTGTTCTTTATAAACAGCACAATTATGACGTTTTGAGTAATTGAAAATATCCTGCAAATACATGGTTTGTAATAACTAATTACCTTTCAAATGAATATCTTATATTTCGTAAGCATCTTGAGTAACGCCTGCTGATAAAATTATAAAATACGCAATGAAACAATATTGCGGATGATTTTGATGAAGGCGTCGAAAAATACATCGCGTCCCAAAATGCGACGATAAGCGGGTACCAGAGAGTTAACATGGCTATGACTGTTTAAGAAAAACTGAATAATAAAATATACTAATTAGTTTTTTAATTACAGAAGGAAATAAAAGAATATAATTATGTAAATCACCATTGTGATATATACTTACATATTCAATATGAGCTGTCCCGGCAGATTTCGTAGCTTTAAGCGATATGCCGACAGCAGCGCCACCTACCGGGTCCACTTATGTTTTGAAATCCTCCAGGGACCCATTGGAATATACATAGAAAATTTAATTCCAATCGGTCCAGCCGTTTAAGAGGAATTCGTTGACATACCTACAGACAAACATTCATTTTTATATAAATACATAGATGTAACCACGGTTACATACATATGTACATTCATAAGTAATTATATTAGTTGATAATAATTCAAATTTTTGTCTGTATTGGCAACTCAAGTAACATATCAACCGCAATCGATAAAAATCCCGAAGTGTCTAAATAAATAAATAAATACCTAAGTACATTCACCCTATAGTCACATGGATAGTTCTGACCCCACACTAGGATATAAGTCCTATGTTGTGGGTTTCAGAAACTACGGAGACTTTCGGTCTCACAAACAAATGTCTCAGTGCGGGATCGAATCCGCAGCCTCTCGTTTCGCAAGCGCGTATCTAGCCAACTGCGCCACGGGGCTGTCTTTGTTTTATTAAACAATATTCAAACATAGTTGTTTATTCCCCTAAAATCTGAAAATATTTTTACATTTTGTCCACTTTCACTCATCGTGGTGTAAAAAAAGCATGGACAATATTATGGCAAGTAAATAAATAGCATATCCTCATCATCATCCATCAGCCAATGGAAGTCCACTGCTGGAAATAGGCCTCTCCCAATGACTTCCACAGGGACCTGTTGGAAGCAGCTTGCATCCAGCGACGTCCCGCGACCTTTACTAGGTCGTCTGACCATCTTGTCGGAGGACGTCCCACGCTGCGCTTTCCGGTACGTGGCCTCCACTCGAGAACTTTTTGGCATAACTAATAAAGATTTCAAAATGGTCTAATACTTTTGAAATAAAACTAGCCAAAAATGATTAAAAGCAGTACTTCTAAACAAGAACCATATTTCATAAACCCTTGTTGTTAGAGATACCTCTCATGACGGTATTTTTGACCTACAATTCGAACTATATTTAAATATAGTTAGGCTTAAGCCTAATGGAGTAGTATACGAGGGACTTTTTCTTTCTTCTTACAGATATAGAAACGTTTTATATACCTACCTACTCATGAGATTCGAAATTCGAATAAAAAAGTAATTACTTAAGCAAAGGTTGAAAAATTATTAGGTTAACGATAGTAAGAATTATTTTAAACCGCGATATTTTTATTGCAAGTGCTCACTTTATCAAGGGCTTGGTACCATGTTATTCAGTTTTCCTTATAAGCGTTATGAATATAAACTTAACAGAATGGCGTAAATAAACTTTTACATTTCTGAGAATTGTATTTCGAAGAAGAGGTCACAGTTAATATTCTAGATGCTTTTGCTATTGGTTTCGAGATAATTGGAGGCGATACAATTTTATTGCAAATAAACTCGACGGGCATTAGGGAAAATCACCGCAGCGTTTGATCTTTTTTATTGCTATGACAATCATTATGCGTGTGTGCTCTGAATATTGGATTGTTTGGAAGTTTTTTTTACATATATTTGTTTTATGTCTGGGTGTTTGTGAGAGCGAAAAGTTTCTCGTAGTTTCTGATCCTCTCAACACAAGACGTGTAGTTTAGTTTGGGGTCAGAGTTATGTACGAGACTGTTGGGTATATTCATTTATTTATTGCCAGAAATTTCTAGTATTTGCAGTATCGTAAAATACGAGAATTTTAGAGAAAATTTGCCTTGTATTTGTATTGATCGGACTTATTCTTTCGTTTCATAGGCAAGCCTCCAGCTAACTACAATATGGCAGCTTACTAGTGACGCGAAATTGTTAAGAACAACTTATTATCTAGTAAATAAATACGCTCTTAAGCCAAATCCAATTGAATTCCATCTTTGTTTATTATTTTTTTAGATATTTTGCACATAAAGACGCGAAAGAAATATTTGTAGTCTGTAGATGACACATCATATATCTTTGACAGAATCGTTTGTCTCACACATTCGTTTTGTATTCAAATTAAGGGTTATTAACGGTAAAATAAAACTAAGTGATAAGTATTTAAAAGTAGGTACATTAGTAGGTACCTACTTTAATAGCCAGTTGTGAGGTGTGAGGTCATGTGCTTAGCGACTCGTCTGCTTCCTTGACCTTCTGTGTTTTCAATGGCCGTACATCAATAGCAACGTTGTATTACTGTTTGATATCTCTCGCAACTCTTCATATAAATATTATTTAGAATTTAAATATTATTCTTAGAGGTTATATGTTGAATAGATCGATTATTGGTTGCACGAAGTGATTACATCTTTTAATAATAAACAAATGCAACGTTAAAACACAGTCATAATCCCACATTAAATTGCAAGTTTTGTGACATGACTATATGTGGAATAAATAAAAGGGAGGGCATTTTTTTTACGAGTAATGCAGTCACTATTTTTTCAGTTTTGTGTAACCTCGTTTTTAAAGAAGGATATGATTTTTTTTACATAAAAAAATTCTGAACGGCGCGGTCGAGAATTTCGGCGGTCGCAGGTTCAAACCCCAGGCACACACCTCTGACTTTTCGAAGTTATGTGTGTATTCACAAGGAATTATCACTTGCTTTAACGGTGAAGGAAAACATCGTGATAAAACCTGCACACCTAAAAGTTCTTAGGAATTTCTTAGGAGTGTAGTCCGCCAACCCGCACTAGGCCAGCGTGGTGGACTATGGCCTAAACCCTCTCAGTTGTAAAGGAGGCCCGTGCCCAGTAGTGGGACGTATTTGGACTGATTATGTATTCACTATGACTATGACTTTAAATTGCTATTGTACGTTTAGACCTTTGATGTCCTACATGTAGCATTGACCAGTTCAAATGTTTTTAACCGTGACTTCGACGCGAATTTTTACGAAATTATTATTAACCTAAACTGTATTAGAAAAGTAGTGATGGCCTCGAGGTTTAGGCGCGCGGTCAGGAAATTTCGGCAGTCGCGGGTTCAAACCACATGCTCATACCTCTGACTTTTCGAAGATAAGTGTACTTAACTTGAGTGTGTATACTAACCTAAAAGTTTTTATGAATTTCTTAAGTGTGTAATCTGCCATCCCGCTCTAGGTCAGGGTGGCGGACAAAGATTATGTTTCTTATTTATTATTTCTTTCTTTATTATTGTGCTTGTCATGGTACCAGACTATGTACTACATTATATTTTGAACTGCATGACCGTGCTGGTGGAACATATGATCATATTTGTGTCTCGACAGTCGAGTTTATGTTATATTTTGACCACAATGTAGCAAGGCTAAGTATAATATGTTAGAAATAAATATTTCTCATTTTTATATTGACTATTTTATTAGTCGTGTAAAGTAATAAAATCCAAGTATATTAGAAAAACAAGCAAGTACAAAATTTAACAAAAAACGCACTGTGAATTAAATGAAGTGGTTCTGTTATCGTAGCTTCTTATAAACTAGAATACACAAACATACTAGAAATTATACACGGGAGACAGCCCCGCGGCGCAGTTGATTCGATACCAGCTTGCGAAACGAGAGTCCGCAGGTTCGATCCCCGCGCCGAGACAAATGTTTGTGTGATCCGAATATTTGTTTCGGGTCTGGGTGTTTGTGAGATCGAAAAGTCTCTCGTAGTTTCTGATACCCACGACACAAGACTTGTATCCTAGTGTGGGGTCAGAACTATGTATGTGACTGTTGGGTGTATTTATTTATTCCCATCCCATCCCAGCAATTGTTGTCTAGATTTTAACCTCCTGAGTTCCAGAGTACAATTTTTCTGGATTTTCTTTTGCTAAGTACTTCTAGATATGATACACAATTGAGGAGTATTTTTTTTTAAACCCTTATATAGGTACGTTTTGTTTCATGGAGAAAAAAAATGGATTGATTGGATTGATCTCTTATTATCTGTCACAGATTTTTTTTTGTTAGATGTTCTAAATTAAGGACATAAGTACTCAGGAGGTTAAAGATACCTGCATAGGATCAATCCAAATACATATTTAGGTTTATAGTTTATGCATGTTTCGAGTACAATACTACGAGACGTGATAAAAACAGTAGGTATATGCGAACGCAGACAAAAACTTGTAGTTTTTAGATGCGTTGTTACATTGGCAGTTTTTTCGTATTATGAATCATTGTTTTTGTTTTTCGTGTATTTAAATGTCTACTGTGATTCAGATTGCGTACATTTGTAACCGAGAAATATACCGGGATGGAATGCTTACGGTCACATTTGTGTGTGTGTTAGATACCGTGTAGGTCACAACTATTTATAGGTCAATTTATTTTTCTAGCGTGAAGGTGTTTGAAACCAACGTAACTATTTCACGTCTTAGTTTTCGATAACAATCAGTTTACAACCCGTCTAAAAAAGAAATTAACAGAGACACACTGAAAGACCAAACTTTAAACGTTACAACGAGATGTTAAAACTATTATATACATACATAGGTACATACATAACCTCACGCCTGTATTCCCCGAAGGGGTTGGCAGAGGTGCATTTCTGCACCCACACGAGGCAATATTATATAATATAGTACTTATTCGAATCGAATTATTTCACAATTCTTTAATTATTTGACTGCCTCTTGGTCTCGCGGTACAAGTATGTGCCGTGCGATCTAGAGGTCCTGGGTTCGATTCCCGGGTCGGGCAAAGTGTTATTGGGTTTTTTCATTAGCAAATTCTCAGTAGCAGCACGGAGTCTGGAGTTGTGCCCAAAAAACGGCAATAGGCTCGCCCCCTATTACGTGGGACTGATCATACTTGGCGAAATGTGGCTGCAGAAATGCACCTCTGCCTACCCCTTCGGGGAATACAGGCGTGAGGTTATGTATGTATGTACGTGTTTTTAATTATTGCATTTAATGTCTCACTAGGCAAATGCTCTTGTAAAATAGCAGAACCACAATTAAATATGATAATAACAACACAACTACACCGATTGTTAAACAGTCATCGCGTTTTTACAATGGAAAATATCAGGTAAACCAGTTTACTAGCATGAAGTAATTGTTACATCGAGCAGTTTCTTGTGGTTTTCTGAGTCATTGTTTCATATTAAATATAAGAGGTTAAATTAAGGAGCAGTGATGGCCTCGAGGTTTAGGCGCGCGGTCGAGATTTTCGGCGGTCGCAGGTTCAAACCCCAGGCATACACCTCTGACTTTTCGAAGTTATGTGTGTATTCACAATGAATTATCACCTGCTTTAACGGTGAAGGAAAACATCGTGATAAAACCTGCACACCTAAAAAGTTTTTAGGAATTTCTTAGGTGTGTAGTCCGCCAACCCGCACTAGGCCAGCGTGGTGGACTAAGGCCTAAACCCTCTCAGTTGTAGAGGTGGCCCGTGCCCAGCAGTGGGACGTATTTGGGCTGATGATGATGAAATTAAGAAATAATAACAATATAACATCTAACATGCATAGTCCTGACCATTTGAATATCTCATGTGTTGGAAACTACGAGGTACATCACCTCCACTGAAACTTAGTTCTGGAACAAATATTTATTGTTCGTACAAACATTTGTTTCTGCGCAGAGATTGAAACAACGGCCTCTCGGTTCAATGTCTCTAATCAATTGCAATTGCATTTTGCACCATGGCGTCTGTCCCATGTAAAAATTATCGTGGATAATTTATTAATTATGATACAAAAGGATATAATCGCCTCAAACGACACATATAAAGTCATTTTTTTATCATCATTCAACATCAGCCCATATACGTCCCACTGCTGGGCACGGGCCTCCTCTAAAACTGAGAGGGTTTAGGCCTTAGTCCACCACGCTGGCCTAGTGCAGGTTGGCGGACTACACACCTAAGAAATTCCTAAGAACTTTTAGGTGTGCAGGTTTTATCACGATGTTTTCCTTCGCCGTTAAAGCAAGTGATAATTCATTGTGAATACACACATAACTTCGAGAAGTCAGAGGTGTGTGCATGGGGTTTGAACCTGCGACCGCCGAAATTCTCGACCGCGCCGTTCAGTCATTTTTAATGTAAAAAAATTCATAAAATATTTCTTTATAAGTTTCAACCTTAGCTTTGATGTTTCTTTTTGTATAATCGCTATGAATAGGATATATTTTAATTACCTTAATCTTATTTAATGTAAGCAGGAGCAGCAAGGATTTAAATAACGAATAACATATTTATTTTGTCTTTTTTAAACTATATTTATTTATTTATTTCCCACATAGATACGTATACAGAGTTGAATATGTCATGAGGATAGACCAAAAAGTGTTTGCCCTAATAAAGTGTTATAATTTATTAAACAAATTAAAAGAGACCCAAGCATTTTTTTTAGTATTGTGACAAACCATTAAATGTAGTCAATGGCTTAATGCATTCATGGTTTGTCTATACTTGCGATCCTGAACAGCTTCGCATTGTTATAAAAAATACTGACTCACACATAGATATGTATTTTATATGTTTTGATATGTAAAAAATATACAAGTAGTGTGTTCATTTCCAGTTTTGATTTGTGTTGTTCATGCTTTATGGTTACCGACGTTTTCTTTTTGTATGAATAAATAATGCATTAAAAATATAAATTAAGCTTTATTTTAGGATTAAATCTAAAATAATCTAATTACATACAATATGGCCATAAGTATTTTTGACTATCACAAGGTTTGAAAGGTTTACGGTTTGGATTTATGGTTAACCGTAGCTGCTGGCGCTAGCTGTGGCGGATGCTTTGGCACTAGCGGAGGCGAATGCTCCCCCGTGTCCGCCGTAACCACCACTGCCACCGCAGCCTGAATTGCAACCACCGGAACCGCCGTTACCTCCGGACTCGCCACCTGATCCACTGTGGCCACCACCTAGTCCACTACCGCCAGATGCGCCGTAGCCGCCACCAAGGGATCCGCTATGGCCGCCGCCAAGACCACCCCCTCCGGCTCCACCATGGCCTCCTCCTAGGCCGCCGCCTCCACCTCCGCCAAGACCACCTCCCAATCCGCCGCCGAAGCTGAAGCCTCCTCCTAAGCCACCGGCTCCACCAAGTCCACCGCCGCCATTACCACTGCCCCCGTAGCCACCTTTGCCGCCGCCGCCGCCACTACCGCCGCCGCCTCCAAAACCACCGCCAGCGCCGCCGCCTAGGCCTCCGCCAAATCCGCCGCTGCCTCCGTGTCCGCCACTGCTGCCTCCGCTTCCGCTACCACCAATTCCACTACTGCCTCCATGACCTCCTGATCCACCGTGGCCACCGCCCCCGCCAAGGCCTCCTCCGAATCCACCACCAGCGCCACCGCCACCGCCGGCGCCAAATCCACCGCTACCACCACTTCCACTGCCTCCATATCCACCAGCGCCACTACCACCGTAGCCTCCACTTCCAGAACCGCCGCTTCCTCCGTTTCCTGAGCCACTTCCAGCTCCGCCTTTAGATCCTCCGTGTCCACCGCCAGCGCCTAAGCCACCACCTCCGCCAAAACCACCGCCAGCGCCGCCACCGGCACCACCGCCAAATCCGCCACTTCCACTGCCTCCATATCCACCAGCACCGCTACCACTGTAGCCTCCATTTCCAGAACCGCCGCTTCCTCCGTTTCCTGAGCCACCTCCAGCTCCGCCTTTGGATCCGCCGTGTCCACCGCCGCCGCCTAAGCCACCACCACCGCCAAAACCACCGCCAGCGCCGCCACCGGCGCCACCGCCAAATCCGCCACTACCACTGCCTCCGAATCCACCGCTGCTAGAGCCGCCATTACCACCATGTCCACCGCCGCCACTACCACCGTAGCCACCGCTTCCACTTCCGCCTCCATTGCCTCCAGAGCCGCTTCCGGCCCCGAGACCGCCGCCCCCGCCAGAGCCTGATCCCCCTCCAAAACCAGTGCCTCCCCCGTAGCCCCCGCTGCCACTTCCTCCACTACTGTATCCACCGCCGCCTCCGTAACCTCCTTTACCTCCTCCCAAAGTGCCGGTGAAAGCAAAGCCACCAGATTTGCCGTCATCAGAGGTGGTGTAAATCGATTTTTCGTTTCCGCCGCCGAAACCACCACTACCACTACCGCCAGCGCCGCCAGCTCCACCGGCGCCACCGCCCAAACCGCCTCCATAAGCGCCGCCACCTCCGGCACCGCCGCCTAAACCACCGCCTAAGCCGCCTCCGAATCCACCGGCAGCTTTTCCAAAGCCGGCGAGACCAGCATGAACTTTTCCAATTATGTTGTCTACTCCTTCGCGGATGGTTTCAAGTCCTCCACCAAAACCACCTCCAGCTCCACCTCCGCCACCTCCGCCGATTCCTCCTCCGAAACCGAAGCCTCCGCCGCCACCGAAACCTCCGCCCCCGCCTCCGCCTCCACCGCCGCCGCCACCATATCCGCGGCGAACTCTTACTGTAAAATTAATCAGTGAATAATTAGAAATCGTATTAAAAAATTCTAGATTATCTTAAAATTGTTAAAAAGCACTATAGAACTTCTTCTATAATATAAATTTTCCGATTTAAGAAAACCAAGAACATCTGTATTTATTGTTTCGTTAATTAAATGCAAAAAGTGAAGATTAACTAATAGTCGCTTTTCTTAATGAACAGAGTTTTTTATGTGACGGTTTAAAAATGAAAAATGTTAATACCTGAAGCATAGCCGCTGCTCAAGAGCAGGCAAAGGACGATGCTAGAGAGCACCGTCTGTCCCATGTCTAGTGACAGTGTTTACTGACGCTCCCACCGGCCCAACATCCTTTTATATCATTATTATAATCGTGCGTGTACGTACAAAGTTCGTAAGAACTCATACATAAGTAGTTAGAAACAATTAGTTTTTATAAAAGTCCGTCGCTTCCCACAATAAATATGAAGATCCGAGCGTGTTGGGTTTTTGTCGAGGACGATTAGCCAGAACTAGATTCGATAGTGAAACAATATGGATGTTTAAACAACAGGGGGTACCGAAACGGTTAGGCCTTGAACTTCAATAAATACAGAGTGCGTTGTAATCGATGCGCCTACTGCCTATTTGATATTACTCATATTTTATTTTTGTGTTGCATTGATGGAAAAAAGGTTGTCGTTTCTGATCGAATGATTTCCTTGACTTTATTTTATTTACTTCTTGATGTTGATGTTTTCATGTTAAAAAGTATTATTTTTTTATTAAATGACTTTGTTTCCTATAGCACTATGGTTTGTTTGTTGTTTGATTTGCGAGTAGGAGCTAGAGGAAAACAGGCATTTGGCATCGCTTAATTTTGTCGCTTCACGTGTTACGTTTGTTCGTTACTGATCTCCTAGCGACTGATTTCTACGAAAAGATTATATTAATTGCAATCAGTCCATGGCGTTGCTTTTGGATTCTGGAATTTTTAATATTTATTCTCGACCCCGTCAATCGCTATTAAACAAACGCCCGGAGTAGTTAATACCTTGGGTGTATATTAACCTTTTATATTTATTTAGCCGAGACAAGTTAGATAGTATCAAGAGAATCTATCAAAGTACCTCCAATAACATGAATAGTATTTGAAAACTCACGGATCTTTGACCTTCGAAATTAAACAAAGATGTGTTACTCAGCAGCCCTAATAAAACCGTTGAGTCCTATTAAGCTGGCCTATTTAGCAGTTGATGACTACATTCTTAATACGACTGCATCTACGAGGCCTACGGAAGTATATAGACGAGACGCGAGACAATGCAACCTGATTGCATATAATTACATATACACAAGAGACTGAGCGCAGTTGAAACGCAAGAATCTTTATCAAAACTTCCTGATATTACAAATGTATCTATTCAGACGTCGACAGTGATTACGCTGCATTGATTTTTAATTGAGACGTTTCTTGATAGTTTGTTTTTATTATTAATAGTTAATTAATAGTTTTTTCTTCTTTTTACAAGTGCACTAATGATTTAATCCCGCTTCGCCGATGCACAACTTTATAAAAAAGTAGCCAATGTTCTTTTCCAAGGCCCATCTATGTGTATAACAAAAACGTCCAAAATGTTAAGCACTTGTTTTTTTAGGTTAATCCGTAACCAATAATTTCACAAACAAAAAAACTTTTCTCTTGTTAATATCCGTAAAGATGAAAAAACATACATACGTCATCTCAGGTGGGCAATTAAAACCAGTTTTGTGGTGTGGTTCTTGTCAAAACAAAGCAAAATTGATAATTTGGTCACCCATTCGTCGTGGTGTAGACTTCCTTGTTAGTCCGTCAATATTTTTTCTTTCTTTGTTTGTACGAATAAACCGTTATTTCTTTTCAATACTAATTTCGGAAAACTACCTTTGTAAGTATCAATATTGCATAAATACGATAGGCTCGTTACACTGCAAAATGTATAGCCAATGAGCCAATTATTTGCCAATGTTTTCTTCATTGTTCTTAGAGACAGTTTTTCGTTAACTGGGCGCATTATATGTTACATCTAAATCCGTTTCAACCGTTTTTATAAAGGCTAAATAGAGATATTTTGATGGCTAATCAAAAAAGCGATAAAATTTTTATTTGAACGTAATGAGAAAATACGTTTTTTGACGTCGGATATAAATAATAATGCAAGATATTAAATGCTAATGCATTGTTGCGGTATTGATGTGCAGTGCATCGGAGATCCGCCAGCGGAAGGTCAAGGGAGCAAATGAGTCGCTTAGTACGTGTTTTCAGACAAGAGGATTTATTTGAAAGGCTTAAAATGTTTCATATTTCTTTACTCCTTTTTTAGACTATCTAGATTTGAATGTAATTGATAAAATATTTTAATAGCCCAGGCAGCTGAACTGTCAAGCATTGAAAATCTTTCACCCTTTTCAAGTTATAGTTGAATTTCTCTGCGTATTTTTTAGGTTATCATAACTTTGTCATAAAATAAATATTCGTTTCTCAAGACACGCGGGAACAGTATCATTGGTTTGTGTTTTTATCCACTTTTATCGTTCCTTAAAGGATTTCCGTAAGACAATGGTTTTACTATGAATACTCAAGAGTAATAAACTAGCCTGTGTATCAAATTAATTATTTGTGATAATGTACCTACGTGTTAAATGTGCCTATCTATTAATTTAACTGTATTATTCAAAAAGGGAAACCCCGAGCATAGCCCTCTCCATAGCTCGTTGAGTGACTCTGAGCCGTCTAATGAGGCCCATAGTGAGATCTGCTTCCAACAGGTCCCTGTGGAAGTCATTGGGAGAGGCCTATGTCCAGCAGTGGACTTCGATTGGCTGATGGATTGGATTGGATTCAAAAAGGTAAAATACTATGACTTTTTCTTCGCAAGTTTCACAAAATCGCATCTGTAAGCTTCAATAAGTAGGTACTATATGTTCGAATCAATGATTGCCATTAAAATAAATTTAATTTCAACAAGGTCATGATCCGGCTTCGTGCAATTGTTATTGTTAGAAGTTTTGACATTTCACTCCTAGGCTCTTTGTTACCTAAGTAGAAAACAATGTGCAATTATCTTTGATATCTTGGAATCCTTTTAAGAAATACATATTATGTACTATTTGAATTTTCAGCCATATAGGGCATATGCATGAGAATTTCAATTGAAATATGTTGTTTATTCTAATACTTAATATTATGATATAAATATGTAATTATCACCTAACTATGTCTAATTCTTTGTAAAATAATTTTCCGGAAAATAAAAATATATTTATAAATATTTAATTGGATAATTTTAAATTAACCAATAAGTCAGTTTTTATGTTGATGTTTTGGTTAATATCTATTTAACTTCCAAAGCCATTTTTATAAAAAAATATTATATTAACGGACAAGTCGAGAAGTCTCATTTAAAAATCAATGGGCAATTATAATCACTGTTGATGGCTGTTGTAGATACATTTGTAATATCAGGAAGCGCTGGTCAAGATTCTTACGTTGCAACTCAGTCACTTGTGTAACCTTATGTATGAGTAATTAAATGCAACTATGTGTTATATTATGTGTTATTATTATTTGAAAAAATTATACTTAATCAATTATTGAACTTTTTTAATAAAAATAACTTACTTCATCGGAAACAGTTTGGATTTACTAAGGGTAGATCAACTATCGATGCAGCAGTTGAACTTTTAAAAACTGTGTTCAGGGCATGGGAAGAGTCGCGGGATGCTATTGGCATTTTCTGCGACTTGTCCAAAGCCTTTGACTGCGTCAAACATGACATTCTTGTCAGGAAGCTTCATCATTATGGCATTAGAAACGGAGCTCTCAATCTTCTGACTTCGTATTTGAATAATAGAGTTCAGAGGGTTGACGTTAATGGAAAACTTTCTCCAGGATCGTCGGTTACCATGGGAGTACCACAGGGTTCAATTCTTGGGCCGTTTTTGTTTCTTGTGTACATTAATGACTTGCCTTACTACGTAGGGGATAAAAACGATATAGTGCTGTTTGCGGATGATACATCTCTTATATTTAACGTAAAAAGACGTCTCGATAATTTTGACGAAGTAAACAATGCACTTCGTAAAGTTGTTCAGTGGTTTGATAATAATAATTTACTTTTAAATGCGAAAAAAACTAAATGTGTAAAATTCACAATGCCCAATGTTAAGCAATTAAAAACCACTGTACAAATTAACGGTGAAGAACTGGATCCTGTTGCGTCTACTACATTTCTGGGCATTACGGTAGACGCAAAACTCCAATGGGGACCGCACATTCAGCAATTGGCAAGCAAATTAAGTTCAGCGGCATATGCAGTGAAAAAGATCAGACGTCTGACTGACGAGGAAGCGGCAAGAATGGTTTATTTTAGCTATTTCCATAGCCTTATGTCGTATGGTATTCTTTTGTGGGGAGCTGCTGCGGATATTAACACTATTTTTGTTTTGCAAAAAAGAGCCATTAGGGCTATTTATAATTTAGGTCCCAGGGCTTCACTTAGAGAAAAATTTAAAGAAATAAATATTCTTACCGTCACTTGTCAGTTTATATACGAGAACTTAATGTACGTCCAAAAGAATCTTGATAAATTTAATAAAATTTGTAATGTACACAATAAAAATACTAGGAACAAATGTAATCTCGTTCAACACGTAACTCGTCTCCGGAAAGTTAATAACTCTTTTATGGGGCAATGTATACGCTTCTATAACAAACTTCCGAGGGCTATTAGGGAGCTTCCCTTGACACAGTTTAAGAAATCAATTAAAGATAAGCTTTGCAAAAAAGCATACTATAAAATTTCAGATTTTATTGAAGATAATAAACCCTGGGAGTAATGTAAATTGATCGGAGTTTTGTTGCTATAGTTTGTATCATTATGACATTTACAATGTAAAATTTAAATAATGTAATTAAAATAAGACATTTATTGCTATTTAAAAAAAAAATGACATGTCGTGTTGCTGAGGGAGTTTCTTGCCGTTTCTTCTCCACAGCTGTAACACGTTTCGAAGCGGCAATAGTTTAAAAAATATAAAAAAGTGTAAAATGGACGATTCAAAAGAACTTGTAAAAGTCTACTTGAATAAAGATAATTTGACTTTGACTTTGACTTTGTTATCCTATGTTTTCTTTGTACATTTTTGTCAAATGTGTCGTATTAGCAAGAATTTTAATCAAATTCGATTGACTTTAGTCGGTTTTTTTTAGTTTTTTGTTTCGGTGAATACTAGCCAGCTATTTTTATCCGTCCCCTTGCTTCAACACGTACAATGTCCAAAAGGTCGCTTTTAGCGATAGGACCGCTTACTGTCGCACTTGTTTTTTTGTTTGCCTTAATGTAAATTATGTAAGTTGTCCGCCAACCCACACTAGGCCAGCGTGGTAGACTACGGCTTAAACCCTCTCAATGGTAGAGGAGGTCCGTGCCCAGCAGTATATGGGCTGATGATGATGATGATGTAAGTTTTGTTCAATAAAATGTTATAAATTTTCTTAATATTTTCGAAGTAAAGCTAAGGTAAATTATTATAAAGAAGGTATTATCATAACATGTAACGTCTATTAAATCTTTGTTATTATTTGAAGGACGGTGACTATTAATTCTTGTTTTTGCTTGACGTGCGATGGGAAATGTCTCTGATGCAATACGGTCAGCGTACAATGAATTAACTGCTGTATTCTTAGGGATCCGCATGTGGATAAATATTTATTTATTAACACTTTATTGTACACACGGAGAAAATTAACAAAACAAGAACACAGAACGAAAATAGTAAAATTGGCGGTCTTCTCGCTCAAGGCGATCTTTTAGAGACAAGGGTAGAAACAAAGAAAGGATAGATGAGAGGGTAAATGTGTACAACATACATACAACATTTTAAATAAAAATCATTATTATATGTTCCTCAAAAGTCGATTAAATTTCATTGTAAATTCTAAAAAGTTGTTTCGTTGTATTACATACCAGTGGCGGTATTTCCATAAAAGCCCAGCTTGCCTTACAAAAATTCCGAAAAATTATAATCTATAATCTTTAAATTTGTATATCATGAGCCCATATACGTCCCACTGCTGGGCACGGGCCTCCTCTACCATTGAGAGGGTTCGGGCCTTAGTCCACCACGCTGGCCTAGTGCGGGTTGGCAGACTACACACCTAATAAATTACTAAGAACTTTTAGGTGTGCAGGTTTCATCACGATGTTTTCCTTCACCGTTAAAGTACGTGATAATTCATTGTGAATACACACATAAGTTCGAAAAGTCAGAGGTGTGTGCCTGGGGTTTGAACCCGCGACCGTCGAGATTCTCGACGGCATGCCTAAACCTCGAGGCCATCACGACTTAATTACAAATTTGTATATAACAAATGCAATTTGTCATGCAATTTGTGTAGACATTACACAATTATCGTATAACGCTTTTGAGCTTCTATGGAAGTAGACCATTGACATACCAGTCTATTTGCTTATATTTTTGATTTTGTTATTTATCCGATATTTCTCTTGTATTAAGGGCGTATTTTCAGACTCATTTCACATACATAAAAACCAGTAGCGGTACCTCTATAGAAGCCCAAAAGCCCAGTTTTCCTTTCAAAATTCCAAATAATAATCTTTAAGCTTTCAATCGAGCCCAGTGGCGTGCCATAGGAGAGGCCTATGTCCAGCAGTGGACGTAAGAGAGGCTGATGATGATGATGATGAAGCTTTAAATCTTTATTTAACAAAAGTAATTTGACATATAAATAAATAAATACACCCAACAGTCACATACATAGTTCTGATCCCACACTAAGATACAAGACTTGTGTCGTGGGTATCAGAAACTACGAGAGACTTTCCGGTCTCACATACACCCAGACCCGAAACAAACATGTGTGGATCACACAAACATTTGTCTCGGTGCGGGGATCGAACCCGCGGCCTCTCGTTTCGCAAGCTTTTGTAATATCACCCCACATTAAACAATTATAAATTAGATATTACAGATTAATGTGTAACGCTTTTGGGCTTCTATGGAAGTGCCGCCACTGATAAAAACCCAAACGAAGGTAAAAATTTGTCTGCCCAACCCGGGACCTCTAGATCGCACGGCACAGATGTATTCGTATGTACCTACTTGTGCCGCGAGACCACGAGGTACTTTTTTGTATACACTTCTTAATAAATGTTTTCTCTGCGCAGTCTTGACAACGTGTTTGTAAAACCGGATATGTTTTTTCCCCATATTCTATATAATATATACATATGTTTAGAATGTTGAACGGAATTTTAGTTATTATTGTTTCCTATCATTGGTAATTATGTGTTTACGTAAGATTTTTTACGCTTTATTAAGGCACGTGCAAAATATTCTTATATCCTGTTCTATGGTTGGACATTGGTTGATCATGGTTATTGTTTACTCTATGGGTGCATCACTACCAAAAATAAAATAATTCGGATATTCAAAGATTATTAATTAATAATTAGCAAGTTGAAGTGGCAATGGGCCGGGCACATAGCGCGGAGAACCGATGGCCGATGGGGCCAAAAAGTTCTCGAGTGGGGGCCACGTACCGGAAAGCGCAGCGTAGGACGTCCACCCACAAGGTGGTCTGACGACCTGGTGAAGGTCGCGGGTCGTCGCTGGATGCAGGCTGCCTCCAATAGGTCACTATGGAAGTCATTGGGGGAGGCCTATGTTCAGCAGTGGACTTCCTTAGGCTGATAATGATGATGATGATTCAAAGATTTGTTTAAGATGTAGAAATTATCGTAAAAAAATACAAACTTTTTGTGAGTAAGTGATTTGGCCTTGATTTATAATTTTTATTTAACTACATAATAAATAATGGTTGACTTTTAGGACGGGTACGGCAGATTCTGAGTACAGTCATGAAATAGTTTAGTAATATACCTACATATCACTGGAAATTAATTCTTAATCAATGAAATGAAATTGCTTGCATTATTATTATTTGGTCACGTAGAGAGGCGACTAACAGGGGCCCCTGGGGTGGCTGGGTGTACTGCGGGGGCGGTACACTATGACAGCAACCCCGAGATTTGCGGCAGAGAGCGTGGCCTCCGACTGTCGCGGACGTTCACAAGAGGTGAACGTCCAAAAAAGCGTAAGTGGAGGGTATCTGAAGCCCTCCCAATTTGGAGGAGTCCACAAATGGACGGTGCGCTGGGCGGACGCGGACCATTTAGGGCGCTTCTCGCCCTGAGATGCAGCAAGATTTGTACATGACACAAATCTGGCTTTGTTGATTCTTTTTTTAGTCCAATCTTTACGTCTTTGGAGATCAGGATGTGCTCAAATCGTTGGACATTTAAGCACAAGGTTCGTGAACAGCTATTTAGTGAAATTGCAGAATCTTCACAACTGTAATTTTCAGTTTTTATTTTATGTATTCTATGTATTTATTTATTAATGTATTTTTATGTATTTTGTTCATAGTATTGTGATAACTTTTACACACCTGCCTCATCTCATCTCTGCATCCTAGGGTAGGTTGCAAGAGAATGCCTCAGGCATTAAGTTCACCTATACAAACTTATATAAAGTGTAAATAAATAAAGGTTGGAGACCTACATAATGCAATAAAAAAGTTGACTCTGTTTCCTCTTTAGTGTTTTGTAGCGATGTAATTGACGTTTATTGACAGTAAATACTTTGTAGGAAAATAGCATGATGAGTCTTAATTTACTTCCGAGCAGTTTTTTCACATGATTCTCTGAGGAAACATCGTGTATAGTCCATACATGTAGCGGAAGAAATGAGTATTTTTTATTATTAAATCCTAAGAACTTTCAGGTGTGCAGGTTTTCTCACGTTGCTTTCCTTCACCGTTACAGTACGAGATAATTTATTATGAATACACATATAACTTCGAATAGTCGTGTGTGGGTTTGAACCTGCGACCGCCGAGAGCACCGATTGCACGCCTAATAACGCAAACTAAGAAATATAATAAAAAGCAAAACTAGGCTAAAATTCTAAGAGCGAAGTTGCTGACAACATAGACCATACTATTCGGCCGCCTCCTTGGTCGTAGAGAACCTAAAATATTACGTTACGTAAAAAAACGTAATAGAATAAATGAATAATGCAACATCTTTGTACTAAGAGTCAAAGCCGCGCCTATAACGTCGTGAATAATCCCATTATGTAATATAGAAATCGTATTACCTTATAAGTTGTTAATTTAATCAACAAGCATAATTTTATTCGAGAACCTCATCTATCAATCCATTTAAAGGGTGAAGGTGCGTAGCAATCAGTATACGTGCTAGGTTCGCCATGTACGGACACCGCTATTGGATATAAATAGAATGCTATAAATCCTATATTAAAATTTATTAAAGAAAAATAGAAACCCTTGTTGGCCTTGCGTCGTTTGTGCTATGTGGTCTAGAGTTTCCGGATTCTTTCCGAAAAATCTGTAGTAGCAACATAGACTATAAAAAGTTATTGAAGAACGCAAAGAAGCTCTCCTTTTATGATGTTAGACTTCAAAATACCGCAAACCGTGGGTGAATAAATACACCTATGTTTGTATGTATAATTATGTGAAAAGTGTTTCGAGGCATGAAGGATCATTCGTAAACAAGGCCTATATCTAGTTCTCCACAGCTATAACATGTTCGGAAAGTGTGCTATAGTCAGGGCTGGGCAAAATACATGCTTTGTTTTTATTGAAATACAAATTAAAAAATACTGTATTGCAAGTAATTAAAATACGAAATACATTTAAGTAAGGTATTTGAAATACAAAATACAAAATACAGTATTTTAGCCAATTTAAATTGAAATACAAAATAATGCATATTTATTTGTTTTGGAATATATTTTTTTTGAAGGCGGTTTTTGTTTTGTTATTGCAGGTCCTGATGAGCACAAACTTAATACTAAATGAAGGCTAAATGTATTTTGAAGCCTCGAGTATTTGAAATACTAATTACAAAATACTTCGGCTTCACGTATTTGAAATACAAATTACATTTTAAGAAAGTTATTAAAATACAAATACAAAATACGTATTTGTATTTCAATTACAAGTAATTCAAATACTGCCCAACCCTGGCTATAGTAACTAAGTGTGTTTCGGATAATGCGAAACGCAATACATTTTAATCAGATAACGTACAATCGGGATAAACTTTTTTGCAACATGTGTTTTTGTGATAATAGTTTTTGTCTCTAAACAATGAAAATAAACAATGCAAGTCGTGATTCACCTACATAAGTCCTATCATGAGAAAATGTGCAACGTACTCAAAGATAAGATCCCAAAAAACCCGACGTTAGAAATTCAAGACGAGTCCAATATTTTTTACGAAATTCCTTCTTTTGTCCTACAAACATGCGGAGCGGAGATAACAGATCCGACCTACGTGATACATTGCCGATCTGTTAAGTAAAGGTTGCTTGTCGACCTCCATGATATTATTAAAATCACCAGAAAATATAAAGTTTACTTACGAGTAATTGTTAAATTTAATTATACGCAGAGTTATTGCGAAGATAAAGGCACCTTTGTTAGGTAAACATACCCATTAAAGTATTAACTATAATTCTATAGACTGCCTCGTGGTCTCGCGGTGCTATGTGCCGTGCGATTTAGAGGTTTCAGGATCGATTCTCAAAGTCCGAAAGTCGGGAAAAGTGTTAATGGCTTTTTCCATTGGGAAATTCTCAGTAGCAGCATGGAGTCTTATTTCACGCACAAGAAACACGGTAACAATACCGCCCTCTATTACGTGGGAATGTGGGTGAATGTGGTGTGGGTGCAGAAATGCACCTCTTATATATAATTCTATATACATTCATGTGCAGTAAAGCATTAATGTTTTTTTTATTTTATTATTTTAGGCAGCCATGCCGTATTCAGTTAGAGCTGTGGTATGAATGGGTCTGATCCATCGGGGTAGTATGTAACTGTCTTACAGAAATTCAGCAATAAGCAAATTTTTGTGAATCGGCGAGCGGGATTACTGAAGGCTATGCTGGTAAGATATTTATATCTGGATGGAGAGCAACCCCTATGAATATACTCGAATATCTGCTATAAGTAGTTACACAAGCAAGCCTTAGTTTCAGGTTCAGCCTGTGTTGGCACAATTTAGTGCACGATTGCGCAAAGCTGCTTACAAACAAAAAACAGTTGAAGAACTGAGAAAGATTTTTTTTTCAAAATTGATTCTTACATCAGTATTCCCCATAATTAAGATAATTATTAATGGGTAACTGATGTGCACTTTTTTATGCTATACATATTCTACCCTTTTTTCATAAACAACAGCTTAATGCATATTTTAATAAATCACTGCTTTGTGAGGGAAACACCTTCAAAGACCTACTGATGTTCCTGCGACCTTCACGAGAAGGAAAAAATCATAATTGCAGTATCATAAATGTACATAACATTACAAATATTTAATATCAATGTTGTGTCGTGGTTATAAATAATGCATTCGCTAATTATAATCGTTTTGCAGACGTAAATAAATCTATTAATCTCTGGTCGCTTGCATAGTTATTTTTGCCCATAGGTAGACCAACCTTACTTAAGATGTAAAGACGAATGTTATCATATACGCAAATTAACAGGATTTTAATCTGTATAAATACATTATTAAAAGTAGGGATGGCTTCTAGGATTAGGCGCGTGATCGAAAATCTCGGCGGTCGCGTGTTCTAACCCCAGGCACATATCTCTGACTTTTCGAAGTTATGTGTGTATTCATAACGAATTATCGCATGCTTTACCGGTGAAAGAAAACATTGTGAGGAAACGTGCACACCTAAAAGTTCTTAGGAATTTCTTAGACGTGTAGTCCAACAGTTGTAGAGGAGGCCCCCGCCCAGCATTGGGACGTACATATTATATAAGCTGGTGATGAAATACACTAATTATAATAAAATTGTGTGTGTTGACGTAATATTTTTTTTTCTCTTTATTTTATTTAGATTAAAATTACAACACAAGCTTACAGTATACACCATCGCGCTTACATTGATTGGTTGTGCACAAACCACACACAAAAAAATATACATTATACACAATACACAAAAAAATAATTTTAATTATTATTATTATTTTAGGGACTTACAATCAATTGATTATGCTTTCCCCATAGTACCCTTATATAAATTACAACAGAAAAAGAGATATAACATTTTTAAACTATTGATAAATTTGTATACTTTAATAGCATCTTCACTGTAAGGCTTTGATAATATGCTTTGAAACGATCCTAATTCTATAATATTTATATTCAATTCTCTTAATATTATTTCTCTCACTGTCCTATACCGAACGCATTCAACTAAAATGTGATGCACATCCTCTATAATACCACATTCTTCACTAGACGTAATACGAGTACGAGTAGTTATTCGCTAGTTTACGTTACAGTATTTTTGGGAGCAAAGCCTCTTGGCCCACAAAACGATACATACAAAAGTTAGCGTATTGCGGTCCAAAAAGTCTTGCAGTTTCTGATACCACAAGACAGGACTTGTATTAATTCAGAAAATTCTAATTTAGTTAGGTACGCGCTGATGAGAAACTAAAATGGTTAAAGATTACAGCAGTTTGTTGAAAGCCGACACAGGCTGATCTCTTCTGGGCTCAGAACACACTCATAAACATGTCACTATAAAGGTTTTACGCCTCATACAACTCAGGTTTTAAGTCGTGAGGATTACAATGCCCCTTCCAGTAATCTTAACATATTCTTGTATTGTGTCCATATTTCAAGTTAAGAGAATAATACAGCATTTAAAGGTCATAGACCATACAAGATATTGATCAGCTGGATAATCGATCATATAGATAAGATTAATGATGTACATTATAGTTTGATGTGATTGTTTTAAAGTTCAGTAATAAAAACAATTCATCGCCATTTACAAAAGTCGATTTAATACATAATTATTTTGTTTTGTTTAACATTGAGCACGAAAAATTCTAGAACTTAATTTAACTACGACCATATTTAAACGAATTTTGGTATTTGTTGATAGATAGGTACGTAGAAGCAGTGATTATTGAAACTTTCCCTTAACAGAATATTTGATGGCCGTTGATTAGGGCCTAATACAAAAATCCTCCCATATTTCGATATTATTAATATTGTTATAATGAGTTATAATGCACTTTAACGGGGCAGGATAAGATTGTTAAAAATGGGTAATCCGAGGGGATTTTAATAAGATTTTCTTACATATATCTAATTTACTAATTTGCAATAAACTCGCAGGGCTGAATAAAGCCATTTCTTTCGATCAAGGTAAAGACTCGTAGATATAAGTGTAACTTGAATAAACCGACGTAGGTAGAATGCAGATAAGGAATTATTTATGACGTTATAAATATAACATAAAGAGGAAAAATTACCAATTCATTCATCATCATCATCAGCCCAAATACGTCCCACTGCTGGGCACGGGCCTCCTCTACAACTGAGAGGGTTTAGGCCTTAGTCCACCACGCTGGCCTAGTGCGGGTTGGCGGACTACACACCTAAGAAATTCCTAAGAACTTTTAGGTGTGCAGGTTTTATCACGATGTTTTCCTTCACCGTTAAAGCAAGTGATAATTAATTATGAATACACACATAACTTCGAAAAGTCAGAGGTGTGTGCCTGGGGTTTGAACCCGCGACCACCGAGATTCTCGACCGCGTGCCTAAACCTCGAGGCCATCACGACTTATAGACTTAGGAATTATTTATGACGTTATAAAAATAATATGAAGAGGAAAAATGACCAAATTACCAATTTATTATTCTATATACATTTCTACATGAACATTGTTCGCGGTAAACCCGCAAGCGTGAAGTCTGTGCGCTCATAAAACCGCATCCGGGTGATCCTAATTATCATTTTACGAGTCTTGAACGCCGCCTTAACTGTTTTAATACCCATTCATTATAAACACTTAAAAGATGTGGTAATAATATGTATTTGAACTAAAGGGTCAGAACAAATTTTATTTTATTTATGACACCTTATGCAACTAAAAAATTAGAAGAACAGAATAAAAAAATTAATATCTTGGAACGGCATACCAGACGCAAGAATTTAGTATTGTTCGGAGTTGAAGATAAAGAAAAATCTTATGAAGAATTAGAGAAAACAATTATAACAATAATAAACACGTATTTTAAAACTTCATGTGATAATAACAACATAGAAGCTGTTAGAAGAGTAGGAAAGAAAGGCGAAAAGCCAAGGCCGGTTATTATAACGTTTACTACTATGGGCTTCAAAATCAAGATTCTAAGAAATAAAAAATGTTTACAAGAGACACAATACTATATAATGGAAGATTATCCTAAAGATATTCTCAACAAGCGCAAAGAACTACAAGTCCAACTGCAGAAAGAAAAGGAAGCGGGCAAAACAGCCTTCATCAAATACGACAAACTTATCGTGCTGCAAAATAATAAGAACTCTACGAACAATCAACAAAACAAGAGGAACTTGTCGGAATCACCAGAGATAACAAGCCATAGTAGACAGCACGCTGGTAACAGTAGTGACACTAGACAACAACCATCGAAGAAAAACAAAATATCTAACATAAAAGATTACATAATACAAAAACCAAAACTAGCCCTCACTCAGACAGATACTAGTGATACCTACTCGAAGATAACACCGCATAGCAACATCGTATAGCAACGACAGTTGAACCCTCTACCCACCTCCAATCTCCCAACACGGTTGGTCACCGCGGGAGAATACGACCAAAACCCTCCAAGGAAAGTAAGAAATATAAACAAATACCACATTTGCACCTTTAATGTTCGATCGCTCTCGTCTGCAACAAAACTGATAGAATTAAAAGCAGCTTTAAAAAACATTAATCACGATATACTGGGCCTGTGCGAGGTCCGTCGACTGGGAGAAAATATTATCGAAGACGAAGATTATGTTATGTACTACCTCGGTAAAACCAAAGGCCAATTAGGCGTGGGCTTTCTGGTAAAGAAAAAGTACAAAGCATACATTACAACCTTCATTGGAATATCAGAAAGAGTGTGTATATTAGAAATTATGATGGAAAAGTTGCCTTTTGCCATTATACAAGCGCATGCGCCTACTGAAGGCTCATCGCAAGAAGAAATTGACACATTCTATGAAGATCTTGCTAAAGCTCACGACTCTACCTCGACCGATAACATAATCTCCATGGGCGACTTCAACGCTCAAATTGGAAAACCGAAACAGCACGAACACACAGTGTCTGGGCAATACGGCCATGGAACCAGAAGCATTCGTGGAGAGAGACTTATTCAGTATGCGTACGAAAACAATTTGAAAATCATAAACACCATGTTCAATTTGAAGACACACAGGAGATGGACATGGATATCACCAGACAAAAATACAAAAAATGAAATCGATTATATCATGACAACTAAACCAAAACTTATTTCCAAGTACGAAGTACTATCATCGGTCCCTTTCGGTTCAGACCACAAAATGCTGCGAGCTACATTAAACTTAAATGTTACAAAAAGAAATAGACGCAACTTTTCTAACCCATCAATCACATTGAAAACAATGAAAGAGCAAGAAACTTACCTCATAAATCTGAAAAGTTATATACCTGAACTTATATCGACAAGCAATAACTACAAAGCCAACGAATACTGCCAGAAGATCGAACACTCCATAGTAAACAGCATCAAAAATATAAGAACAAACCAGAAATATAAAATATTATCTGACAAAGCACTAGAATTAATGAAAGAACGAAACGAATTACAAAACAAACCAAAATTAAACAAGAACGATAAAGAAAAATTGAAAATGCTCTACAAAACTACAAGTAAGGAAATAAAGAGATGTTACGATACGTACAGGATAAATATTATAAAGAGACACATTGATAAGTCAAGATCAGCGAAAAAAGCCTTTAAAGAATTAAACAAAACGAAGAATTGGATCACATGTCTCCAATCGTGCACGAAGAAAGCTACTACCCGGAAAGACATCATAAATATTGCTACAGATTTTTATACGAATCTCTACAGCCAACCTAATCGTATACACCACAGGAAAACTACCAACCAATCCTCTGGGATTAAAATTCTGGAATTGTATTCTGATACATCCCCAACTCCCGAATTTAATGAATATGAAATCTTAACTCAAATTACAAAGCTCAAATCTGAAAAAAGCACAGGTCAAGATGGAATCTCAAACGAATATATTAAAATTGCTAGAACCCTATTACTGGAGCCCATAACTATATTATTTAATAAAATATTAGACGAGGAAGCCGTGCCACATTCATGGACGGATTCAGAAATAATTTTGTTATATAAAAAAGGAGACCCAATGGATATAGGAAATTACCGTCCAATAAGCCTAATGTCTTGCCTTTACAAACTGTTTGCCTCCTGTCTGCTCGCAAGAATATCCTCAAAGATCGACGCCCATCAGCCGATAGAACAAGCCGGCTTCAGATCAGGCTTTAGCACACATGACCACATCCAAGTTCTAGACCAGGTAATTGAAAAATATGAAGAATTCCGCAGACCTCTATATGCAGCCTTCATCGACTACAAAAAAGCTTTCGACACTATATCGCACGATAGTATTTGGGAAGCTTTAGAGTCAATAAACATTGAAGATAAGTACATAAATATTTTGAAAAACTTATATGCGAAAAGTACAAGTAGAATAAAACTAGACAGAATGGGTACGAGAATTAATATAAACAGAGGCGTGAGACAGGGTGACCCGCTCTCACCAAAACTATTCATAGCTGTACTACAACACTTAATGAAAAACTTACATTGGTCTAGGAAGGGTTTAAATATAAACGGCGAATACCTAAGCCATCTCCGCTTCGCTGACGATATAATTTTACTGTCCGAGAGCTCTACACAACTGAATAAAATGATAAGCGACCTACATGGTGCTAGTGTCACGGTCGGTCTAGAAATGAATCTTGATAAAACAAAAATAATGACTAATCACCACACTGCGTCCATCTTCGTAAACAACATCCCTCTAGAGTTTGTGGAAAGTTACGTTTACTTGGGCAAACAGATCTCATTTAGAAAAGATAGAAACAGTGAGGAAATAGATCGCAGAATATCAATAACCTGGAAGAAATTCTGGTCACACAAAGAAATACTAAAATCGCAACTCAAACCATCAATTAAGAAAATAGTTATGGATTCAGTGATTTTACCGTGTCTTACCTACGGCTCTCAAACTTGGATTTTCGACCTAAAAACCAGAAATAAAATACAAACTACACAAAGAAGAATGGAAAGAAGTTTATTAGGTGTAAAACTAAAAGATAAGATAAAAAATGAGCACATCCGCAATAAAACTAAAGTAACCGACGCCTTAACTTTCTCGCTGAAAATGAAATGGAGATGGGCGGGACACATAGCCCGTTACGACGACGATAGGTGGACCATTAGAGTGGTGAATTGGCAAGGCCCAACAGGTCGTAGGGCTAGAGGCCGCCCATGCGCTAGATGGACAGACGAACTGGTAAAGGTAGCAGGAGAGAACTGGATACCCTTGGCCAGACACAAAGAAGGATGGAAGACCTTGGAGGAGGCTTTTACCCGTAGGGGGTCCATATAAGCCACGACAAAATAATAAACAAAATTAATTAATTTAATCTGATTATAATGCATTTAAAATTATTTCTAAAGAATTATATTTTTTATTTTTACTCTCAGAATGTAATGTATTTTGGCCGAAATGGAATTAATAAAGCTTTATTATTATTATTATTATGCAACTGGACGTATGAGATTTTATTTATTTATTTCAATACACCGAACAGTCACATACATAGTTCTGACCTCACACTCTGATGGCCTCGAGGTCTAGTCACGCGGTGGAGAATCTCTACGGTCATGGGTTCAAACCCCAGGCACATACTTCTGACTTTTCTAAGTTATGTGTGTATTCACAATGAATTATCACGTACTTTAACGGTGAAGGAAAACATCGTGTTGAAATCTGCACACCTAAAAGTTTTTAGGAATTTCTTAGGTAGGTATGTAGTCCACCAACCCGCACTAGGCCGGCGTGGTGGACTAAGGCCTAAACCCTCGAAATTGTAGAGGAGGCTCAGGCCCAGCAGTGGGACGTATATGGGCTGATGATGAAATAAAATTGATTTAGATGTTTAGTAGTAATAACCCAGAGTTGATTTCGTATACGAGTATTAGGTAAGGATCGCATAAAAATGAACATTAATCAAACATTCTCAGCAAAAAAATGTGTACATTAAAAACAATTAAAATCATTTATTTAATTTGTCTTACTACTAAATTGACTGTGGAATAAAATAAAATATGCAAAAAATGACTGATATGCTCAATCAACACACAAATTAGCGTTACAAAAACTTTAGGCGAAAAAAAACTAAACAAATAAACATCGCTATTTATTGTCAAGTAAATTTTAATGCGCTATTTTGTTTTTCTACACAGATAGTATTTAGAAACATATCAGTCGCCACACATCCGGTTCGGACGGAGATATCAATGAAGATCATCTGTTTCACGCTTGACCTGTTTGCACAATCAAGTCCGGTGCTATGTATGATCTCAATGGAGTTTCCCACACAGCCGTTTTACATGTCAATAAATCCTTCAGCTAGATTACACAGGCTAAGGAAATATTCCCAAGTTTTTGTTCTAATGAGTATTAAAATACATGTACAACAACGCGAGATTGCGTGTTGAAGTAGATCGAGCTCTAAGATGCACTTTTTAAGACCAAATAGAAGTCTATCTGTATTATCTATATATGTATATATTATCTATATTAACTCATATTTAACCAATTGCTGGGTACGGGCTTCTTACATTGTGAGAGGTTAGGCCTTTGTCCACCTTGCTGGCTGAGTTGATGGAATTTACATACCGAAAAAAAATTTATGATATTTTGCTTTGCCGTTAAAGCGCTTAAATGTTATATCCCAACAAAAACATATCGATGTAAATATTTCCCAAGGGGTGGTCATAAAAAGCAAAGAAATTTCAGAGCTCACGTAGAGACAAGCTTCTATTCTACAGGGCCTAGAGTGAAAAATTCCACGCCTTATTCAAAATACGAGGCATGGCCGTTTCGGTACTGTCAAGTATAAGTATATATAATACTGTAAGTGTAGTATATAATACTGTAAGTGTAAGGTAACTAATGAACAAAAAACGACGAAGCTGTTCGAGAAAAGCTAGATAATGCCCTCGCATTTCGTTTGGCTCGTCTTGGATTTGAAAATACACATAATGTAAAATCAGGTAACTGGGCCTGCAATTTTAGCTCGCGACCCCCGAGACTTCGGGAGACCGGGCATCTTATTCTCGATCCCATTACACTCTTTGTGGTAATTATATAGGTGTCTTTTTTTGTCCGTTTTGTCTCATTTATAGGGTTCTCTCTAAAATAGAGGCTCACAAGCTAACATTTGGATCCCAATCGCGCAATATAAACAAACATAATAAATAATAATAATAATAAATACACCCAACAGTCACATACATAGTTCTGACCCCACACTAAGATACGAGTCTTGTGTCGTGGGTATCAGAAACTACGTGAGACTTTTTGGCCTCACAAACACCCAGACCCGAAACAAATATTTGTGGATCACACAAACATTTGTCTCGGTGCGGGGATCGAACCCGCGGCCTCTCGTTTCCCAAGCTGGTTACTAGCCAACTGCGCCACAGGGCTGTCAATGCTGACATGACTATTACATTTAAACCGTTTGATTTTTTAAGTCCTAAAAATGTTAATGTGTAATCTCCTAAGATGTTGCCGACGGGCTTTCGCATCATATACACTATTGATCATCTTATTGTTTTGTAATCATAATTGTATCTCGAAGAAAATCAGTGCGCTTGATATATATACGTCACGTATATATGTATACGTCATGCATACGTTATTTATTGTTTATTGACTTCAGAAACCATGTCGTCACGAATTGTGGGTAACTCCTGCGAATGATTGTTTTCAGTAAGATGGTATTTCCATTATTATAAAGATTTTTATCTTCATATAAATTATGTTTTTTGCATTCACTAAAGTGATGAGTAATTGTTAAATTATTTTAGTTAAGTAATTGCATGCTTACTGTGAAAAAGGATTTTTTCACGATTGCAATTACAATTAAACTTGAAAGCGAAAATGAAAGAACAAAAACTGAGGTAAAAACAGTTAATGTTAGTCACTACTAAACTGCAAGTCAAATCAAACAGGATTTGATTCGATTATATTGATTTGAAATCTTCCCGAGTAGCGCCGTAAGGTCCTATCCTTAGTGTTTTTTTTTTTAAATAGGGAAAGGTACCTATGGTTCTGCTACTACTATAACCCTAAGGGATAAAGGCATCGGCCTTATCAGCGTGTTAAAAGACACTTGGGCACGGATGTAATAAATTCTGGGGTTGATAAGGGAACAAAAATAATACCTACGCCACCATACTTTAAAGTTTAATAAAAGTAAGAACCTAATCGATCCCCTTCACACGAAGGAGTACGTAGAGACTGAACTGTCCCAGAAATGGGGGCGCGGTTACACTCCTACTAATGAGGGCACCCGTGCCGCCACCGCCCTCGGATTCACATTTGATGAGGACGCATTGCCCTCAACGATGGGTGTCTTGGATTCCATAGAATCCGTTCTAGAGGCTCTGTGTCCTTTCTTTTTGCTTAAACTTCCTAACTTTCAAAGGTTGTCACGCCTGTTATCTAAACCTACGATTTTTTTATCGTGTTTTATTTAAACGATAAATTATGTTGTTATTATTACTGGTTGTTTTTTTTTTACGTTTTTACATTATGTAGTCTATGTAATTATATTTAATAATTAATTTTAATTATATATTATTTTATTGTCACAATGTGTAAGAGAGTACTGTCAGAGGAAATTTTGAAAACCACGACTCGTATCTTAATGTGTAAATAGATAACTATCCCAATGGTTTGTAGTAATTCATTGAGCTTAGTGTTTCTTATGGCATTATATTTGTAATTTTGTGATTTTTATAATTATATCAAATTTTATTGTCCTTAAATAATTTACTTAAAAAGTCGTAGAAAATCCGGGGCCATTGTTGTATTTGATATAGTGATCCATCCATTCATCCATCAGCCAATGGAAGTCCACTGCTAGACATAGGCCTCTCCTAATGACTTCTACAGGGACCTGTTGGAAGCAGCCTGCATCCAGCGACGTCCCGCGACCTTAACTAGGACGTCGGACCATCTTGTCTTGTGATACTAATGATGAATAACAATTTGGAGGTTTCGGCTTCATAAGGTAATAATATTTTTATTCGTTTTAAAAGTAACCCATGCATTATGGATGTCGTTTTAATTTATTGTAAAATAAACCAAGTTATTTTAATTTTCCCCGAAAAAAATCATTTCATTTGTAGATTTGTCAATGATGTCTAATAATATTGTATAATTGTATTTCTTTTTTCTATAGGTGTCTACATCTGTGTAGTGTAGTTTGCGAATTTTAGCGCCATCTGTTATATAATTGTTTCAACTAAAATGTGCGTGCTCGTAATGATGATAAGTACCAAGGTTGTGGGTTAACTATGCATTTGATTCACAGCTGAGTATTGTAGGTGGCGCAGTTTCAATGTTTAAAAATATCCTATTTATTCCTATTCTAGTTTAAAGTGACAACTCAAGATGGCGCTGAAATTTGAATTAATAAAATAACATTTTGAATCACAAAATATATATTAAAATATATTTATATATAACAACATAAAGATATCCAATTTACACTTAGGTCTATTTTTTACAGTTTTTCTTCAGGTCTGGGTCCACCGTAGGCAGTTGCGTGGCTGGTGGCGACTCCACCACGGCCGGTGCTGTAGGCGTTAGCAATGGCAGTGGGGCCTCCGGGACCACCGCCGGACCTGCCGCCCCAACCGAAGAACATGGGGAAGAAAGCTCCTGATGGCATCCTGGGCGGGTAACCTTCACCTTCTTCCTCTTCGTCGTCAATGGGTCTTTTCACTTGCTTCTTCTTAGCCAGAGTTTTGGCCTTGGCTTTGGGTGCTGGCTCCTCAACCTCGAGCACTTCAGGCTCAGACAACTCAGGCACGACGGGTACTGCGGTGGCTTTCACGACTGGGACAACGGGAACGAGGGTGGTGGTAAAAAGTTCGGTTTTCTCGGTCGGGTCGGCAATTTCAGTAGCTTCAGTGGGGACGACTGCGGGGACCTCTGGCTGTTGGGGGTAGAACACTTCGTTCTGCTGAGGAGGGACGTAGTTGGTGTCGTCGAGGGTCTGGCGGCGTCTGTCGGGAAGGTAGTACTGGCTGGAGGGAGCGGCCTGGGGTTCAGGTTGCTTGTACATGAAGGCAGCCATGCCACCGCCCGCTGCGCGCTGGTAGTAGGGGTTGTAGTAGCGGCTCATCACCATACCGCCGCGAGCGCTGTCGCTCGAGCCGTAGGAAACTGTTGGATACACATTTTCATAAATATAGGTATGGTGATTTATTTTAATATAAAAGTAACGGGCTGTTGAGGATTGTTCATTAGTAGCGCCATATTTATAGTCTTAATTTAAATTGCAGAGATAAAAAATGTCCAAAATAAATTTACAAGACAATAGTTTTAGATAATCTAGATCATAATCTTAACTCCCAATAAAATTGGGTCACATTGAAATGCTAACACAATAGTTTTAGACATCAAAATTAAAGTAGAATAACTTACGAGAGTCTACGTTTCCATAGTAGGGGTTGTAGGGGAATCCGTTCGCCATGCAGGCGCAGCTCAACATCACCAGAAGGCAAGCGGTCTTCATTTTTCTTGTCTTTTTTTCGTTTTGAGTATTGTACACTGTTAGATCCCTTTGTCGCTCAAAGGGTGCTGTGCGGTTTGCTGCTGTCGAGTTTGTGCTGATCGTTGTGAGACTTCGCGTTATATACTCGAGTCTGTCTGGACTCATTGGGATGCAGAGCACGCGGGCGGGCTTGCACCCGCGCACGTTGTACCGTCATTTTACACTATTCGATAAAGTTCTCCAACCGTTATGGGAAACTAGACATCCTAGTGGAGATCAGCGCATGCATGACACGTAGAAAAATCATTAGGCAGGTGAACCGTTGAACTTTTTGTTTTGACGTTTTTTGCACAAATTTGCTTGCACCGATGGATGCGCGGTGAGTCATTCGCGAAATTGTCTGTCGGATTTTAAGTGAAATGTGTTGACTTTTCTAGTTTCAACTGTTTAATCATCATTGTCCGAGGTTAAGTTTAAATTATTTAATTAAGAGGAGAAATCCATAATACAGAATTTCCTTAAAAAATATTTATATCATTCATCATCATCATCAGCCCAAATACGTCCCACTGCTGGGCACGGGCCTCCTCTACAACTGAGAGGGTTTAGGCTTTAGTCCGCCACGCTGGCCTAGTGCGGGTTGGCGGACTATTATTTAATAATAATTTATATCATTACTTTGTACTTAATAATTATTTTGCGTCTTAAATTTATAGTATTCACGTTCATAAACCTTCATGATTTCCGTTATTCTTTTTATATTAAATTTTGCTTTATTAGTTCTGATCGGTTTATAAATATTTGCAAACAGAATATTTTTACTTCAGACCCATAAATTTTTATAGGACGACCCCGTAAGCATATCGTATCGAATTAAGCGCAAATATATAAATGAGTAATTATGATGTAATCATAATTTACGAGCTATTGTTACGTTTGATTTCGGACGCATAATTAGGCTTACATCTAGGGGATTTCCTCGGAAAAACTCAACTATAGAAATGGTTTAATTTGAAATTATTTTTTGATGATCGTTAGATCATACCACTTATAATCTCACATTCATTAAAGCTTTTTATTAAAAATTGCATTTAAATCTAATCTAAACTTGAAAAAAAGCATTCCTTTTTATTATGAATACAAACGATATTGAATGAATATTTAAAGTAAAAATAAAGCCAGTAGGTACTTTATTAGCTTGCATTCATTTATGAAAAATATCAACAATAATTAAAAAGATAAATCAAATAAATAGCAATACAGCAAAAAACAAACAAACATAACAATACAATTTCACTGACATTTTTCAAGTAAAGGCAATGTACTTAATTTTCTGATGTAGTGTATATTTACATTGATTTATAAATTAATTCTTAGTTCCATCGTCATAAACGTGTTCTATATTTAAATTGTTTTTAAGAAAAGTATCTTTTTGGTTGACGATTAATAAATTAGCTTCCATAATTTCTGTTTATGAATTGTGTTATTACAACATTAGCTTTTTTCAGTCTCTTTCTTTCTCTTTCTCTATAAATAATAAGCGCATGTTCATTCATTCATTTTCAGCTATTTGTATCAGATTATATTATATAAGTATGCCTGAAATTCAGATGTGTAATTTTATAGATGCCCATAGACGTCCCACTGCTGGGCACGGGCCTCCTCTACAACCGAGAGGGTTTAGGCCTTTGTCCACCACGCTGGCCTAGGGAGGGTTGGCTATTTAAATAATATCTGTATTAAATTCTGTCGCATAAACTATATAATTTATTATTTATGCAGTGATACTTGTGTATTGATCTTTTGTCGCTTCCTTGGTAAAACATTGTTCTTTAATTATTTTAATTCGATCGTTTACGATCTGATGCACAACATTACAATTATTTTTAACTACTTTATTTAATGCGCACTAACGCTGGACAAAAATAACTTATTTTGTCATTATATGTTTGGTTTGGTAGTGGTTGACTAGTATGACTACTATGCACCGAGGAAAAATATTCTTTTTGTGTGTTTTCTAGAATTTATTTTCCCATCGCTCTTCTAGGTAATAGAGTTTAATTTCTACGAAAGTATGCCATTGCTTTAAATTAATTTAAACATAACTTCACGCCAGCATTCGCCAAAGGGGTACGCAGAAGTTTCATTCCTTCATCCACATTTTTACAAGAACCATCCGTGATCCGTCCCACGTAATAGAGGGGGACTTATTGCCGTTTTTCGGGCACATTTCCAGACTCCGTGCTGCTACTGAGAATTTCCTAATGGAAAAATCCAACAACACTTTGCTCAAACCCGAAATCAGACCCGGGACCTTAAGATCGAACGGCATGATTTATATTATTAGACAGTTATTTATGTATTATTGCTCATGGCCTTGTTTTTTTGATGCAATGAGTCAAAAATCTTAAACTTTTGCAATAAAGAGTTAAGAGGCTCTCTATAAGAAACAAGTTTTGTATTTTTCAACAATTTTTTCGTGAATATTCATAGTTTCCAAGCCGATTCCCACGTTCTTTTATAAAATATATAGTCCTAACAATGTGATCAATAGCTTGCAATGCACATTTATTCAAAGAACGATCGATATTGCTATAAATAAGTGAATATTGAGTGTGTTTGCGGCATTATGTTATTTTATCGGCGTACTGAGTACAGCGGCCCTGCGGAATGACAAAAGGGTTCATTCATGACGATTTATAACGTCATTACTCGTGGCTTACTAGATTTTTAAATGATTCTCGGAAAGTGCAGGCGGGAGCTATAGCTTTTTGTTATGTTGGCCAACTTGATGTAGTAAGTTCAGGACACGAGCCTCAAAATATAATAATAAATACACCCAGCAGTCATATACATAGTTCTGATCCCACACTAAGATACAAGTCTTGTGTCGTGGGTATCAGAAACTACAAGAGACTTTTCGGTCTCACATACACCCAGACCCGAAACAAATATTTGTGGATCACACAAACATTTGTCTCGGTGCGAGGTCTAGCCAACTGCGCCCCGGGGCTGTCAATAAGAAAAGATTCGTGGTAGAGCTTAATTTTGAGACTAAATTCTCCGCATTAATATTTTTGCTGGGTTCGATATAGACGCCTTAAGTGTTAATGGATTTTCCAATAAAAATTAAATGTGTTATGAAAATGTGTTCAAAACTGTTACGGGGGACTTCACAACCAAAAATAATACACAAATTTTATTTTGTTTTGTGTGTGTGTTTTTTTCTAATATATTTTTTTACTGTAAAAGTTCACCACCGTCTAAGAATACCATAATACTTATTGATCATAGGTGTGCTATTGTTATTAAAAATAACGAGAAAAATAAAATCCACATTAATTCACACTGCAATCCAAGATTACTCCAGCGAAATTATTTTTGTAATCTATAAACTAATTACTGTTTATTAATCTAATATCCGCCTTCCTTTCTTTTACACTAAATATTGAATAATAATATAACATTACAAATATATGTAGTTGCCATGGAAACAAATATCCCAAGCCATACTGAAAGACTGCTAGTACTACTAAAAGGATATATTTACGACGGTCATTTGCAAGCAGGTGTTTAGCTGGTATCTTTATTGTAGTACTTTGTTCCATATAAACGATGTTTAATAACTCACTGGCGGATTCACTACACCTGCGCTTTACATTTAAAAATTATTTTTAACAATTTTAAATCATGAATTTGCTTTTAATAAAATTGTAATTGTAACGATAAAAAAGATACCCTTTTAATTTGTTTTTGAAAAATTATAAGTTTATGAGATTTATTTTATGTGCCGCAATATTCGACATGAAATTCGTTTAAAAAAACTGTATGTGATAGGGCCAGTATTATACAGGGTGTCCCAGAAGTCGACGATAACCCGGAAACGGGGAATAGCCCAAGTCGTAATAGTTATCAGAAAAATATTTAAAAAAATATAAGTTATATATTTAGAAAAAAATAGGAATTTCAAAAAAAATCTAGAAAATCTACGCCCTGTGATTGTTTTTTCACTACTGTTGCTGCTTTTTTTTCTACTTTTTTAAATTATTCTTTTTGTTATGTAATTCTGAATAATGTTTCTGTAAACTGTTATCCAACATTACGAGCCACCTTACTATACTTCGGAAGAAAATGACATTGTTTACCAAACCGCATATTTAAAATTAATCATACGCCCAAATATAACTGACTGTCCTGAAAAAAATATGTACTACGCGAGTTTGGCAAGTAACATTAAAAGTTGGCGCATTTAATAAGAAATCCAAAATGGTATACCTAACACTTGCTACATTATTTTTTAAATGTGGCACAATATTTTTTATTTTGCGAAGAAACCCATTTGATCAAATTTTCTTATTAACTAAAGATGAGATGATGATGAACTGATAAGTGAGATGGAGAGAAGTGTTTTACGATGTGAGAGTGAGACAGAAACTCCATCCTTATTACCTGCCTTAGTTTCCGATCACTCTGAATACAGCCTGTATATATAATAAACAATCGACGTGTATTTCTTATCACCGGTAAAGGCGCTTTATTTATGAATAATGCTATTTGGAGAGTTCTCTCAATAATAGATCTCAGCATAGGAATAATATATACTTTGATTAAAATAGAATGAACGATAAATACCCTTAAAGTAGGTATATGGTAGTCTTTGGAATAAAACAAGTTTCTCGAAGTTACTTTAAAATACGTTTCTCTGAAGAGTCATACAAAAAAGGATTGTGATACTCCTCATTTTATAATTCTGTCAAAAGAAGCGTTTTCAAGTTCAATTTACGTTTCGCTAACAGAATTCCAAATATGTGGCATCATTGTGTAACACATCATGGGTATAAAACGAATATTATCTATCTCACGTGTGCTGTTTCCTATGCATCGACATTAACATTTACGAGGGCAGTCCGATAAGTACTTAGCCTCACCGCCCGATGGCACCACTATCGTAAGATAAATTTACCATCATGTAGCACATCTTCGTAGACGGCTATTGTCAAAATTTCAGCCGAATTGGATTTGTAGTTTTGTTTTGACCGCGTGTGTAAGCGGACGTGTCCGCGGATTTTCGAAAAATGGAAAAAGAGCAATATCGGCCGGTGATTTGATTCTTGTTTTTGGAAGGGAAATCGCGCAGCGATATCAAAAAGCGCTTGGATGCTGTTTACGGTGACTCTTCTCCTTCAATGGCGACCGTCAAAAATTGGTTTAACGAGTTTCAACGTGGTCGCACGTCAGTTTTTGATGAGCCACGCCCAGGTGCCCCAAAAACGGCTACCACGGAGGATAACGTGAGAAAAGTCCCGATCTTGTATTGGCAGACCGCCGATTGAAGGTGCGCGAGATAGCTGAGACAGTAGGCATCTTAAAAGACCGCGTGGGTCATATCCTGCATGAAATATTGGGCATGAGAAAGCTGTCGGCTCGATGGCTGCCGCGTTTGCTCACTTCGGACGACAAGCGCATCAGTGACACAACTTCAGAGCAGTGTTTGACACTGTTTAGGTGCAATCCGAAGGGGTTTCTGCGTCGTTTCGTGACCGTCGACGAAACATGGATTCACTGGTACACACCAGAGACCAATAAACAGTCGAAACAGTGGACTTTACCCGGCGAATGTGCTCCGAAGAAGGCGAACACTGTCCCATCGGCCGAAAAGGTGATGGCCACCGTTTTCTAGGTTTCACAAGGTGTGATTTACATCGACTACCTGGAGAAGGGCAAAACGGTCACAGGGCTCTACTATGCCGAACTATTGGGCCGATTCAACGCTGAATTGTAGAAAAAACGGCTCCATTTGGCGAAGAAAAAAGTGCTCTTCCACCATGACAACGCACCGGCTCACACCTCCGCCGTCGCAACGGCCAAATTGGTCACATTAGGCTACGAACAGCTGCTCCATCTACCGTATTCTCCAGATTAGGCCCCGTGTGACTTCTTTTTGTTTCCAAACTTGAAAAAGTCCGTCGCCGGACAGAAATTTGAGTCGAATGAGGAGGTTATCGCCGCCACGGAGGCCTACTTTGTAGACCTCCAGAAAACGTTCTTTTCAGACAGCTTAAAGAAGTTGGAGCATCGCTGGGTCAAGTGAATCGAGTTGAAAGAAGACTGTGATGAGAAATAAATCGCCACTTTTCCAAAATTTTCGTTTTTCTTTTGTAGGCTAAGTACTTATCGGACTGCCCTCGTATTATTAGAATTTTGCATGTCAAATATCGGCATGAACAAAACCAGATGCGTGCCAAGTGTTTTTCAGACGTTAATCGCGTATGCATCTCGTTGACAAGATGTCGGAAAACATCGTCAGAAAAAACGCGTTTCATTGGAATAATAATTACCATTGTGCGTAATATTCGACTGACGCACCGAAGAATTCCGTCAGCGGTCATGCGTACGAACACAGATCACGGGTAGGGGCTAAACAATACAATTTTTTGTACACTATTTCGGAAATTGATTTGTGCGGCTTTAAGTAACATTTGATTTTTCTCTATAAAAATGATTAACCTATACGATACTGTGGAGGAAGTTTGAAAGTAGCTCCAGTCCTGTGATAGATAAGCTGAAAGTTTTTTAAAAAGGGATGAATCATATGAAGGTAAAAAGGTGATGAATATGAAAGTTGAAGGATGGACAAGCAGAGGAAGGCCAAAGGAAAGATGGATGGAGTGCGTGACTGAAGATATGAAAGAAGAAGGGGTGAATGAAGACATGACGGCTGATAGAGATGTTTGGAAGGATTAAATATACTGCGCCGACCCCAAATGAAATTTGGAGCAGGGCTTGGAAATGATGATAAAAAATTATTAACCTTTGTGCTTTATATTTAATCATACAGTAATTTTTGAGTAAAGGGGCTATTTTACTTCTTTATGTCAGAACTTTATTAGGTAAATCCTTAAATAGAACTAGATCATATTCTAGTAACGGTTTCGAGAACAAGGCGGATGCATTTTCTTAAATCACATTCTTAAGGTTTTTTTTTAATTTTGAAAAGCCTTGACTAATCAAGGTTATTTCTATCCCGTAGTAAAACGGGCCCATCTAAAAGTCATTCGGTATGCGGAGAAAACTTTGTAGAAGAGACCTAGACCCAGCTTGACTGGGACACCTGTGTCTAATGTCCAAGATTCGAAAACCGAAGACACATACATATACTTTCATTCAATCTCGTAATTACAGCTTACTAACATTCCTAGCACAATAATAAAATATGTGTAGGTCTGTTGTTGATATATATTTTTTATTTCAGGTCCACATCTGCGTCGATGAAGTTCTGTAGCGGTTTTAAAGATTCACATCATATTCCTCCACTTATTAACATAAAGTTTTCAGTGTAAGTAAAGCATGCTAAATACAGTGATTTGTTCAAAAAATGTTTTACTGCGCATAAAAACAATTTATTTTACATAACCGTTTCTGTTAGTGTTTCTGGGTACTGTACATGCAAGTATTTTCTTTTTGAAGGTTGAATTCTTTCTTAGAATTTTTAAAATAATGCATGACGTCACAAATCGGTTATGTGGATGAGATTGCAAAAATGCGAATGAGAATGCAAACAATCTTAACACGGAGTATTTTATTGCGTATAAAAGCTATCAAAATGACTAAGGAGCATTTATATATTTTTTTTCATGCATTTCATTCGTAAAACTATTTTAAATTTTAATATCAACATTATAATTATAATCAGTCAAAAGACGCCTAATTTTTATGTCCAGATTTATACGTACTGTTTCATAAAAATAAGAAGGTGACGATTGTCATTAAGGCATCGTTAAACACCAAATAACCCAGATAACTTAAGTAGATCATACCTTATGTAATTTAATATATAAAAAAAAAACAAATATATATTATAAATAAAAAAACGATTATGTTAACACACCTTTTAAAAAGCTTTTGTCTATTCAAAACTTAAACGATTTAACAATTCATATTTCTCGTGCAATATCCAAACGTTCGCGCTATGGAAGTGATGTCCGCGTGTGCGCACGATCGCAATACATAAAGGAGCATCCTGGATTAGTATTAGAGGCACGCGAGATATTTGGGCACACTAGTAGCAATAGCCGAGATAAGATCTCTTTCGGCGGTCTGCCTCGCGCGATATGATCGGCCATACCACATAAATACTGCTAAAGTGGTCATAACAGTCAAATTTGCCTGATTTCGCGTTTGGTGTTATAATGTTGTGAATTTATTCCGGATATCTCGTTTTAGACATTAGTATGAGAGGCAGGGAACACTGATTCATACCGCTATAGATTGTCAAGTGAACACCTGTACTATAAAATGTCTGCCGGCAGACATCGGTGATTAAAAATACACATAATGCGAATTCCTTATTTTTGCATATTGATACGGAGTAGCGCGGCCATTGTTTCTTTTTTGTCTTTTTGGAAGGCAGCCACAGGATTTTCACAATAGACTTAAAAATGCGACTTAGTTGTTTTTTGTCTATGCAAAACATTATCCTCGATTTTCATCCACGCGTGCGGATTCTACTTAGAAATATATTGCTAATGTTAAGTCGAAACCACGTCGTTATTGTAGTCTAGGTAATCAATAGAATTTTTACGCTCCGTGTCGCATACATAAGCTTGTCGCTGTTTTTTGCTGCATCGGTATAGCTACTGGCAACGTCTGTATTAAATTTTTAAAAGACTTCGTTGCATTTGTTCCAGACATTACACAAAAAGAAGCGGTGACTGATTAATGCACTTGAATTACTATTCAGTAAAGATGTCTAATTTTTTACCAACGATGCATTAATTAAATCACTAAAATGGGATTTTAATGTGATATTCATAGTTGGGCAAGGATTGAATGCTTGAATTTACAAAGCTAATTGTGATTTGATGAAGTTGTAAAGTCACAATGCGCATGGCAGTGGACAAAAAAAAGGCAAAAAATCATAGCAGAGACGAATGAAAAATTAGACATAATTCACTTAATTTACTAAAAACTAGCTTCTTGGAGTGCAACTGAGATTCTACAAGCGAAACAACTGGTCTTTTAATGGTACCAATTATTTAAATTGCCTTTTTGCTCGTACAAAATAATTTTTTTAGACATTCCGTACTCTGAATGAGGTTTTAGCAACTCCGGTCGATATTAGCAGAATACCAAGGAACTTGTGCAAAGAATCCAAACACGCGTTCGAATTCCGAGTATGATTTGTGTGAAAGTGCTAAAAATAACGCTGAATTTCATATTCAAATTTGCAAAAGTGTTCGGCGAATTGCACTGGAACACTTGCGAGTCAAACATTCTGATTGCGAGCGAGCTGTCAGATGGTGCGATACGAGACACGTAGATAGCCTGATATCACTGCTAAAGAGACAGTGCAAGGACCTCCCAAATTTAAAACCATTACAGTTATATCACATTATGCCAACCTACTTCTGCATCGTATATAGTAATTGGCTTTGTTTTATTTTGTTTGGGTGAATTTTGATGTTTATGTGTATTGTTTTCACTGTGAGTTCGAATTTGAGATGTTTATTCTGAATGGTTACTGTGAAGTAGCGTTTATGAGCAAAAAATGTATAATTTGAAGAATGAAATAGTTATTCACTTTTGAATTGCGGCTTGTGTCTCGCTGTCTTCGCTGCATAAATGGACGCCATGTGATCGAACAGTCCTGTCGTCAAATCCTTGTTGGCCAAATAAAATATTTTTTAGGTTTTTAGATTAGAGTTAAACATAAAGCTGTCGAAACATTGCTATAAAAAAAACTTCTGCCTCAGGCGTGAGTTTATGGATACACTATGTATAAATAAACAAATATAAGTTCTACGTAACAATCGATTATTTTTCGCTATTTGGCATCCATTCTTATCGAGAGCTCACTTGCGGATGAAAAAATCAGCATAAGTTGTAAGACCGCTATTATGAACATGTTGGTTTCTAGAATCAAATCAATTCATCCGGTTAACGTCAAGCCGCCATATTTTTGATGGCTGGCCACGGATGATGGTAGTCAATTCTGTTGATACCCTAACATTACTATCAGACGCAGTGCGGTCGTTTATCGTGACTGTAAAATTGAAATCCTTAACTTAAAGTAATCATATGTGTATTTCTACTCATATGTTTCAAAATCTACTGTAGCATAAATAATAGGACATTTAAATTTTACATCGGAATATATCTGCATGTAGAAATATATTTTACAATTGCAAATGAATGCACATCATTGTCTGATTTTCCAAGAATCGTGAAGACAGTAGACACGACAAATTAGTAAATGTAATTTAAACAGCAAATAGGATACCGTTTTGAAGAACTTAACAATTTGAATAATCAATATCAACTTTATTCGTCTTCTTTATTCTTAACTTCTTAGAATTTCATCAATATTCGTACTAAGATGTTGACTAAATCTAACACTGTACGGGATTTTGTAACTTTGTAAGAGCAGAACATAATATTTAAAATAATAATCGATATGAACTTATATAAAGCAGTGATGGCCTCGAGGTTTAGGCGCGCGGTCGAGAATTTCGGCGGTCGCAGGTTCAAACCCCAGGCCCACACCTCTGAGTTTTCGAAGTTATGTGTGTATTCACAATGAATTATCACTTGATTTAACGGTGAAGGAAAACATTGTGATAAAACCTGCACACCTAAAAGTTCTTAGGAATTTCTTAGGTGTGTAGTCCGCCAACCCGCACTAGGCCAGCGTGGTGGACTAAGGCCTAAACCCTCTCAATTGTAGAGGAGGCCCGTGCCCAGCAGTGGGACGTATTTGGGCTGATGATGATGATGATGAACTTATTGTTCGTCGGAGTCACCTGTCTTACAGCTTTAGCTGCTCCCAGCATGAAATAGATATTACATTCATGCTCGTAATAATTGTTGTTTGGGTAAGCTCCTAGAATATAATAAGGTAAGTTTACGCCGTCATCTCGGTTTACGCCTATGTCTGGTCGTCTACTTTTCAATATTCCTAGCTTTAATCTTTGTAGAGGGACATGGTTGGGTCCGTTATAGCTTTATAACGTTGAACAGGTCATTACGCGAGCTGCCACCTATCTCAGGGTCTGTTTTAACTTAGCCACGCCGGCGTCGCGGACTGTTCTTGACTAACCTAGACTTTGACATTGAATCGAGGCGATTACGCGATTACGGCGATTACGAATACGAAAGACAGACAAATGCTTTGGTAGTGTTCTATACCCTCCTATCCACAGAACTTACAATATACAGTTCAGTAGTAGAATTATTTCTGAGGTGTTTATGATTTTTGTTGTCACTCTTACTGCACATAAGAACATAGCATCTTCACTTTCCGAAAAAGAATTCGGTCTTGAAGTGATGGACCTGATCAAGGTTCTCTTGACTCACGTGAATAGGACACAGAATTAGGTAAATCCGAATTTTATCGTTCCATACATATTCAAATAGAAGCAAAGCGTGACGTGGATGCTGGTTTTGAAGGACTTGTTGAGGTGCCTTTGTCCCCGACTACAGTGATTGATGAAGGCCATGAATCTGTCAGTAGTTGTGTCCTACAGGACGTCTTAACCTTATGATTAAACGATTAATTAAGATTATTCGGTGCTGTATATGCGAAAGCATCGTACTTGGCTTAGCGTTTGAATATTGATGCGTAGTCTTGAAGACACGTGCATCAGAAGAATGTTTTTAATGTCAACCTCGGCCAGAGATCATTCACCCGTTTTTATACGTTTTCAAGTTTTTCTCTATTAATTTGTTCACCAAGCTGTATGAAGATTACCTAATCATACACACAAAAGACAAGGGTGTGCTTTTTAATAATATCAGATATCTAAGCCAAATGAGGTACATTATATCGTGAAAAAAAAAACATGTAGCATTTTTAATATCACATTTTGACAACGATTCTTAACTCAAAAATGCTTGACCACATTCGACGTGATAAGCGTTTCTGTCATGTGTCACGTAGACTCCATAGACATGGTCTACTTTATTGATTACCAAAGGTAAATGGCAAGAAACGGTATCTCTATAGACATATTCGTCACGTTTCTCCTAAAGTTTTTTGCAATGTGAGGCCTATTGTATGTACCTACCTTTAAACAAATTTAGCCCACGAGTACACGTTTTTAGAAACAAATTTTTGCTCTATTCAAATCTGTGATAAGAGATGTCATCAAATAATAAAATAGGTTTTTACGAGTACCTATGTATAGTCAGTTCATATAAACAATCGCTTTACGTTATGAGAAATGTGCAATGAGAAAAAATACGTCACACGTAATTTTTGCAGTTATACAGGTAAGTATTTGGTAATATAATTTCAATTGTTTTATTAGCCATTTTTATCCTTCTGCACACCAAGTCTCCCACATTTTCTTAAGAAAATATGACAATATTTTGAATGTTGCTGGGAATTACAATGTCATATTAGTTGCATTTTCTAGTGTTTTTTTTTAATAAAATGGCATAATTTATCACGGGACAGCCCCGTAGTGCAGTTGGCTCGACACCAGCTTGTGAAAAGAGAAACTGCGGGTCCAATCCCCGCACCGAGGCCAATTTGTAAGACTGAAAAGTCTTTCGTAGTTTCTGATAGACACGACACAAGACACGTACCTTAGTGTAGGATCAGAATTATGTATATGACTATTGAGTATATTTATTTAATTCGTCTAAGAAACATTATACGACTTTTTAAAAGCCCCTTGTCAATTATTACTACAATAAGTTACAGTGAATCTTTTATTGCATGAGATTCTATAAAGTCGCATCAGCGAATTTTTCATTTAAAGTGCCGTACGAAGCAATTTATTTTATTTTACGAGTATGTAAATAAAGATATAAATGTCCAAGATTTTTTGACGGCACATCAAAGTACTTGAATGCCGCTATGACTCACTTTATTTATTGCGCTCTCCACAAATCTGTGTAAGTTCAACATTGAAAATTCTATCTCTAAGCGTTTTACATTCATCATGTACGTTATGCGTTGATTCATGTCACGAATGAACATTTGCATGCACGATTCATCCGAATTTGGCGACTACTTAAAAGAAAGGCGTTATCTTTATCGTGAGTGAGTAAATGATGAACAATAGTCTAGCGCTTCATAGAATTTACGCGTTTGAATGTCAACATCGTCCTAGGGCATGTTTCGATGAAACAGATATAGTATTTAAAGTCATTGAAGAAATCTATCGCATACGTAATGAAGGCAATTGTAATAGTCGAAGAATAGACTGGTTGTAAATTTTTTAAAGCATATTTTTTGCATACGAGTAGGTATTTGAGTCTTTTATATGTCGTTTTAATGTCTTTGCTCTAAGTTTTATTTTTTAAATAGCGTACCCATACAGGTAGATTAATTTCATATTTTTTAGTGGTATTTTTTTATAAATGTTATTTTTTTTGTGTATTTGATAGTGCCAATTACATATTTCAAAGATTAAACAAAATTCGTTCTTGTCCTTTCTGATTTCCAAAGACTAAAGATTAGATAATTATCTGACGTCATGGTACCTCCCTTTATTGTCTGAGCATTGTCTGGCGTCTAGAAATGCATTGAATGCATATCATTCGTACATCTTGACGTCAAGTGCGTACAGACAGACGGAACATTTTCCTGTTCTTTGTGATTTTCTGACACGAACATTTGCATTAAACATACGTGTCTAAGTTCACGATTGATTTTGATTTGTAGTTACTATGTAGATCACACACGGCTTGAATTCTGTATTTTTATCCTCTTGCGTACGAGCTTGTAACTTGTTAAACATGTATACATTATTTATGGTGTGTTTGATGCTAATGGTCAATATCATTGTTCTGTTTTACGACCCCGTCTGCTCTTGAATTGCGTCGGAGTTCGCATTGAAATCTGTCATTAGTATTTTTTGCTACATCGCATGTACAGTCTGGAAGTGAAAACACATAGAGTAATCAACGGTCGAGGTAGAAAAAATATTGGGAAATACGAAATTTATGACGACCGTACAATTTGGAACAGGTTAGCGTGTATCGCGTCATTGCAGGCCATTGTAGGGGCGTGACGCACCGATGGCATTGTAGGCCTTAGATTATATCATCGATTAGTCACCGTTCGGTCACGACGCTGGGTTTTACTCTCATTATGTCCCATACAAAGATACTGTCGTAGGGCACGCCAGCGCCGCGGAAGCTCTTCAATATTCGACTAGCGTTTACCATTTTTAATTTACAATCCAATTGAAGCATCTCTATTACGGATGCGTCGTGCGTTCAGCGTATTTTTTTATTGTAGCCCAACAATATAAATTCGGTAAAAACAGCTGCAAATAATAGTGGCGGAACATAAATCCGTGACGAGGTCGCCGTTGAATTTTGTCTACGACGATACGCTCTTTGTCGGATCAATGCCATAAATTGTCGCTTAGACAATAGGTCTACGGAACGGGCAATTAAATGAATATTTCATTATATTTTTTTCAAACAATGAATTCTACATATAAAAAAATCACGTGTGCATTTTAATCGGTTTTACTGCTTAAATCCTTAAAATATTTCGTTTAATTATGTACGCTGATTACAAATGAGTTTGGAATTGTTTACACAAATGTTCCACATTAGTTGCATATGTTATGTTTAACATCATCGTTTAACTTTGTATCTAAAAATACATGTTAGTGGACTACTAAGGATGTATGCTGCATATTTTGTATTAACTTATCAACTCACAACACAAATCTCTTTAAATAAGAACACTCAAAGGAAATCATAATTCACCCGGCAGATAAAGGGTTCTAACACGAAATCAAATTTGTTTGTATTCAGTGTCAAGCATTTGCAACTAATAAAATTTTCAACAAAGCGACGAAAAGCCATAGCAACAAATCATTGGCGGCGGCCGCATGGAAATTGGCTGATACCGTGTTCTAGGAAGCCGTAAGGCGCACTTTGGGCGTACATATAAAACGAGTGTTTGATGTGGCGCGTGTGCCCGCCGCGAGGCACGAGGCAGGAGGACCATCGAGTGCCGGTAGCTGCTCTCGCGCCGCTGATTGTATTCAAATATGGCATGATTCTAACGACTCATACGGCCTGTTAAATTTTGTATAGAGATGTTGGACAGTTAAACCAGTTGCTTACAGGGTGATGCGAGCTTAGATGCGAGTTTTTTGAGGCGAGTGAAGCTGTTTAGAGTAGATGAGATTCATAGTGTCTTCGGCCTTCCAAGCTGACATGTCAAGATTAAGTCAAGCTGGTTGCCTGTTTGAAAATGCCCAGAGTCAAGCTATGTCCCTTGTCAAATGAGACTGCAATGCAAATAGGCCGTCTCGACCTGGGTTAACGTAGCTTTTCTTGCGTTTTTTCGGTAAATAAGAATACCACAGGCCTTGTTTATGGTGTTGGTGTAAGGATCTGAATGTCCGCTACGATAGTTCATTAGGCGCTAAATTGACCTACGATGCCCACGCAAATGTTTTATGTTCCGAGATCAATCCGGTATTGTGATTAGTCACAAATGCTCTGAATAGTTTATCGTCAATTGAGACAGCCCCGTGGCGTAGTTGGCTAGATACCAGCTTGCGAAACAAGAGGCCGCGGGTTCGATACCCGCACCGAGACAAATGTTTGTGTGATCCACAAGTATTTGTTTCGGGTCTGGGTGTTTGTGAGACCGAAAAGTCTCGTAGTTTCTGTTACCCACGACACAAGACTTGTATCTTAGTGTGGGGTCAGAATGTATGTGACTGTTGGGTGTATTTATGATTATTTAATACAATGTATGGGCCGCAGTTATTATTTCCTAACACTTCACAAGAACACAACTAATATTAATATTAACTAATTTTATTTCATGCACTCAGTAAGACTGGATATAATTTAGTGATGGCCTTGAGATTTAGACGCGCGATCGAAAATTTCGGCGGTCGCAGGTTCAAACCCCAGGTACACACCTCTGACTTTTGGAAGTAATGGTTGTAATCACAATGAATCATCACTTACTTTAACGGTGAAGGAAAACATCTTGAGGAAACCTGCGCACCTAAAAGTTGTTAGGTATTTCTTAGGTGTGTACCTAGTCTAGTCCGCCCACCCGCAATAGGCTAGCCTGGTGGACTAAGGCCTAAGCCATATCAGTTGTAGAGGAGGCCCGTCACCCGTGCCCATCAGTGGGACGTACAAGGGGTGATGATGATGACTCAAGAAAGTTATAACGATATACTCATATACTAGAATAATATAAATTCCATTGTCTTTTACTACACTTTACGATAAGCCCTACAAACAAACTGATATAAGAATACAACAGGATAAGTAAATAGATCATTCTGTATAGTGTGGTATATTTATTTGTGCACGCTCGCAGTACGTTATTCGCAGCGCGTGCGCAGCTCATCATTATGCGCGCGCCCGTCTTAGTCTATGATCGCGATTACCGAATGGATTTAGCCTTTTTTCCACAGCGATATTGAACTTGATGCGATGCCATCTCCAAGTTACTTTGTCTGGTGTCCTTTTGTCTGGCAGGTGAGCGCATATTATTATGAAGCCAATGTCAAAATAGGTTTTATACGAGTAGACTTTTTGAAAATCTTCAATGATTTTTTTTGTATATCGATTATTTTACGGATTTATATATATTATGAATCGATTTCGCTTGATTTTCGAAGATTTAAAACCGGCAGTTCATATCGATTATGCCTAAAAATCGTAAGGAAATTGTTATATACATACATACATACACTCACGCCTGTATTCCCCGAAGGGGTAGGCAGAGGTGCGTTTCTGCACCCACATTTCGCCAGGTATGTATCAGTCCCGCGTAATAGGGGGCGAGCCTATTGCCGTTTTTCGGGCACATTTCCAGACTCCGTGCTGTTACTGAGAATTTCCTAACGGAAAAACCCAATAACACTGCCTGACCCGGGAATCGAACCCAGGACCTCTAGGTCGTAAGGCACATACTTGTACCGCGAGACCACGAGGCAGTCTCAAAGGAAATTGTTCTCAAATAAAAATCCTTGGATACCTTTAAAGAAGCTTAGATAGTTATCATCATTTGTCGAATCCTTAGTCTATCTAAAATGAAAAAAACACCTTATATTTATTTATAGAAGAAAATCTTCTTTAGGCACGCTTGAGTTGGGGAATAAGGTGGCGCATACGTGCCGAGACCGTTACGAAAAGTGTGATCGGGCGAGACGATATTCCTGTCAAACATTTAATGTTTGTCCCGTCAATGCGGTTATTGGTCTCCACAAATTAAAGAACGTTTTTTCATAAAGATTTAGAATAATTGCTACTAAGTTTTACTTCAGTCGTGTGGTCTAAAGCACACGTTTTTTTTTTTATTTTATTTAACTATACCTAATAAACCTATCTATACAAGTATTTACAAATCCGAAAAACGAGGTACAAAGACATGTTTTATAACAGTATTAACATCTGTTCGCTTGTAAATTATTATGTAAATTATTGTTGACATTCTTAATTATTATGTTCAAATTATTGTCATATTTTATTTTCTTAGACATAACTTGACCTCTCGGTTCGGTGGTGTTAAGTTTCATCAAAATATATAAAGTGCGATTTGAAAATTAATTATGGCATGATCTAAGAAATGCAGATAAATCTACTCAAATGTAGAAAAAGTATAATTTATTCGACAGACACTATTTCAAAGGAAGAAATCTATGCCGCGTGTTAACCTAAGTCCAGATAAAAACTCATCATCATCATCATCATCGGCCCATATACGTCCCACTGCTGGGCACGGGCCTCCTCTACAACTGAACTGAGAGGGTTTAGGCCTTAGTCCACCACGCTGGCCTAGTGCGGGTTGGCTAGATAGAATATGGATTTAGGCAAAATCTACGACAATTTGTTACTACTTGGACTGCCTTGTAATCTCACAAGTATATGCCGTGCGATCTAGAGGTCCCGGATTCGAATCCCGGGTTGGGCAAATTGTTATTGAGATTTTAGCAGCACGGAGTCTGGAAATGTGCCCGAAAAACGGCAAAAGGTTAGACCTATTACATGGGGCTGATACATACCTGTGCGATATGTAGGTGCAAAAATGCACCTCTGCCTACTCCTTCGGGAATACAAGCGTGAGATTATGTATGTATGTTGTTACTACTTGATAATCTTGATATCACATGTTTAGTTTTGCTCTGTAAGCTAATTGTACTCCAAGTCTGATCTCTTCGAAGTTCGGGCTTAATATTATATACATGCATGATGGGTGTATTCAGACCGTGATCGGAAACTAAGGTGGGTAATAGCAACACATACACCTTTATACCTATGGTTGTTAGGAAAACTTCAAAATTTTTATTTTTTGTCGGGATTTTCTTTAACGTCAGGGGGTTTGAAATCACCTTAGCTATTACCCACCTTAGTTTCCGATCACGGTCTGAATACACCCTGTATATTTCAGCATTAGTTAAGACTCAAGGGATAAAAATAACTAATGGCGGATCCATAGAAGCCCTAAAGCCTAGATTGCCTTACAAAGTTCCGAATAATAATTTTTAAGCTTAATTTTTTTATTTAAAAGGAATTTGGCCTATAAATGAGAATATCCTGACCCCACAATAAACAATTATAAACTAGACATTACATTGGGCTTCTATGGAAGCACCGCCACTGCTTTGAAATGGTTTGATCATGGGTGAAATAATTTCATAATTAGTCTTTAATAAACATTGGTTGTTTAAGCAGCGCCTGGTATTGATTAATTCCACATTATTTCGGTTCGCGCACATTGCAAATACAATTTATTGAGGAGTTATTTGATAACATTTGACATTCGATACAGATTAAAGATATAAAAAGGTTTTATGTGAACATAAAGCCTTTATTTATTTATATAGTACAACCACATCACATATATTAATACAATTATAGTTTAGTGACATTTGCTTAGGTACTACGTCTGATATAGGTACATGACACTTAAGGTGTGCATAGCGTTCTCCAAAATAGTATAAGAAACATAGCTAAGTGAAGAGACAAACAATCAATAATATATTGTTAGAATACATAAGGGTAGTGGAGGAGTAACTCTATATAGGCCGGTGTCGAGTGTTGGCGGAGCGCTTGTAGACGTCCGTTTTTTTCACCGGATAATGGACCGTCAAAAAACGGCTATCCTTGTATACATATTTTTTTTACCGGATGGATGGACTGCCGTCTATATGCGTTAGAACGCAGGTAGACGGCACTCAATTAACAGAAAACAGGCAATACGTCCGGCGGCGTCAACACGCACCAATGCACTGGCGAGGATGACCGCCCTTTCTTACACCGGACCGGTGTCCGTCGCGCCGAGGGGAAGCGGTGGTGCACCCGGCTTAAATTGTTCGCCGGACCGATGTCCGGTGCATGTACACACATTCATTATAATTCATACACCACCGCGAATCCGGCAAAAAACACGGTCCGTTATCCGGTGAAAAAAACGCACGTCTACAAGCGCCCTTTGGTTGCGCTCCGTCCGTCGCGTCAGTCTGACACAATTGTCGTTGGTTAGGATAATGGTCGTTCTGTTTGTTTTTGCTCTATTATTGTAAATTGTAACATGGATTATTTAGCGTAGGTTTTGTGTCGGAATTGTTGAATGTTAAGTTGCTTTGATTTTGAGTAAATGTAATTAATGAAATTGTAAAAACGTGTAAAGTATTTTCCTTGTATTGTATTGATTGATGGTATTGAAGCCTTATTTTCATCTGTCTATATCACGTAATGTCTTTTTCTTTGTATTGTTCGTAATGGGTAAGCAATAGTTAGTTAATAAGTGTTTAAATAAATACGACACACACAATTGAAGGAGTTAAGTTATTGGTATTTCTTCTATAAAAACATATTAAATAGGTATATAATAACATGTAACCTTTTTGTTTCAATTCTATGACAGTCATCAGCCCATATACGTCAGCTGTGCACGAGCCTCTTCTGCAACTATGAGGGTTTAGGCCTTAGTCCACCACGCTAGCTAGTCTAGTGCGGGTTGGCGGACTACAGGTGAACTTTTAGGTGTGCCGGTTTCCTCGCGATTTTTTCCTTCGCCGTTAAAGTTAGCGATAATTCATTATGAATACACACATAACTTAAAAAAGTCAGAGGTGTGTGCCTGGGGTTTGAACCCGCGACCGCCGAGATTCTCGACCGCGTGCTTAAACCTCGAGGCCATCACTACTTCATACGAGTAAAAGACGAGTAGTGGCAACAAAATAAATTTATTATGCATTTACGTGCAAGTATTGACAATACACGTGTTATTTCCTTTAATAAACATGTTTTTAACACATAAACGTTAAAATCGGCACATTGATTATGTATATATATTGTAAATGTCCGACCCGGCTCGTTTGGTGTCAGCAAGTGACTGTAATTTATGCATTTTCAATCGAACGACAAAATAATTTATGAAGATGTACGATAAATCGAGCCAATTTGTTTATTTATTTTTAAAAACTTGTTTCCGTTTAACAGATAAATGTAAACTAAACATTAATTTTAATTACACCCAGCTGAAGACTTTTATAGAATTCTGACTGGAAGAATTAATGGGCAGTTTATTTTAATTACATTTTAAAGTAGTTCAAAGATTTTTGATTTATGTGTGGTGATTATTCAGCTATAAAATACTGTTGTTTTTTTTTTATTATAAATAATTGTTTTTAGTGTGATGCCCAACGCATTATTGAAGCAATTTAATTAATAGTAAACTGTAGCTTTAATTATTGCTTGTATCAAGTTATCAGCAATAGTGTGGCCTAATTATTTCCACTGAAGACGGCTAAACATAATTATTTCTTGGCAGGTATTTTTATATAATATATTTTTACCGCGATATAAAAAAGGCCATAGTGCAGTTCATGATGAACAGAATGGTTTCTGTGGTAATTTGCGGTTTTCTATGGGTGAAGAGCCAGGCGCGGGGGGGGAGGGGGGGGGGGTAAGAGGAGTTGCCAGAGGCAGGGGCGAGTTATATTACTAAAAACGATTTAAGCCTGACCATGCGTGACGTAGATATCATATAAGTAATAAATTTAAATTAAGGAAATTAAAATTATAATTAATTCTGACGTCACGACTCGGTCTTGACGGCACGTGACGTGAGCAGAATTTTAAAAGTAAAATCAGATTAAATTAAAATAAATAAAATAAAATAAATACCTCTCTCGACTCTGTCTTGACCGTACGTGACGTAATCAAAACTACAAAAAAAATATGTCAATCCCTTTTTATAACTGTCACTATTCTACATTCTTAAAATTTAAAACAAACTTTTTCTGAATAACTTTTTGGTGTCGGTGTGCGCGCGCATCGTAAAAAAAATCACTCTCATCATTTTTCCCTAACGCGCCAAAAGAAGTATAACTTCAAAAATCTTTATTTTATCTATGTGGATTTGTAAGTCCCAAGCCAAGTTTAGGCGCGCGATCGAGAATCTCGGCGGTCGCGGGTTCAAACCCCAGGCACACACACCTCGGACTTTTCGAAGTTATGTGTGTATTCATGATGAATTATCACTTACTTTAACCGTGAAGGAAAACATCGTGATGAAACCGGCACACCTAAAAAAGTTCTAAGGAATTTCTTAGGTGTGTAGTCCGCCAGCAGTGAGACGTATATAGGCCGATGATAATGATGATCCTAAGAAATAAATGCAAATTAAGTTATTTTTCACGTTTATTTTAATAGTCATAATATTTACTACGTTTTCAAGGGTGCAAAAACGGTACTGTATAATACCCTCTCAATTATTGAACGGGCTACTTGAATATAAATAGGATTAAAAATAGAGACCTATAATATGAAGGGGTTATGAAATCAGTATCAGGCTGTTCCATTTATTAAATTAATATACCTGTAAAAATATGTTCTATATAATAAAACTGCAGATAATTAAATTTCGAACGAGGATACGATACAATTTATTGAATATAGGTCAAGGCTAGATATTTATAAGCTTTAACTAAATCAGTTCACGTTTCTCACGTTTGTCGTGGAATAATTCAAGGTCTCATCGAAGTTTATTCCGTCTTTGTTCAAATGCAATGTAGGATTAGAACCTCTATGGTCGAAGTTAATTTATTTGATCCACAGAAATAAAAAAATCCTTAATAACTAAAAACTCATTAGAACAGTTTGAATTTGGATTTGAGTTTAATTTAAAATGCTTTCAATGCACTTATAACGTTAATTTCATAAATAAATTTTAAAAAATGTGAATAATATTGGTATTGCAAAATAATTTTTAATTTTAAATGCTTTCAATGCACTTATAAAGTTAATTTCATAAATTAATTAAAAAAAATGTAATAATATTGGTATTGAAAAATAATTTGCATTAACTGTTGTTTAATTACTAAATCTATAATATATCTTTTTACGATGGAATAAAAATCAAATTGCGTTTTATTTCAATTTTATATCTATGTTAATTTTCTTTCGTATAGAATATACTAAAACCAAAGATTTTTTCAGCCAATCATCTCTGTTTTATTTTAAAATTAACGTCATAATGAATTATAGACACATAAATAATGAAGATAATTTAAATACGTGAAGGTCCTCGAACCCACACAAGATTATGGACTGGCTCGTCTAAATTTCTCACGTTGATTACTTGGAAGAGTCGTAAATGTCTAGAAGAGTAGTGGCGCAATGAGAAAAGATATTCTAGACAGACAATAAACTGGGTTTTTACCTTGTTAAAATTTCAGCGCACAGTACACTTGATTTCAAATCCTGCTGGAAAAGTATTATATTTTTTGCACAAACCTGGTGACTATTAGCTAAAAATGAAATATAAAATTGATGTGGACTTGACATCATCATCATTAGCCCATATACGTCCCACAGCTGGGCACGGACCTCCTCTACAACTGAGAGGGGTTAGGCCTTAGTCTACCATGCGTAGTGCGGGTTGGCGGACTACACATCTAAGAAATTCCTAAATGAAAAAGGTTGGGTTTAATAGTTGAGAAACCGGGTCACTCCGGAAAATCATGGTAAGAACAAGTAAATTACTCATTAGTGACGTCATGAGCAATGGTGTAAATAACCCAAGAAGAACATTTAAATCCATGAAGTATACGTGAATAATTTGATAACAATGTTTAAAATACAGTAGTTCTTCAATTCAGCTAAATACCAAGGATCTGCATTTTTTATTTTATTTATATGAATTATAGAAAACTACTTACTGCATACTTGAAAAATATCTGCAAGGTACAATGTATTAAGAACATATCATCATTTTCTACATAGCCTTACGCTTGTTTTTCCCGAAGGAGTAGGAAGAGCATTTCTGCACCCACATTTCGCCAGGTATGTATCAGTCCCACGTAATAGGTAACAAATCTAAGGAGTAAAGGACAAATCTATAATAAACAATACAAGGGAGGTAATTAGAAAGGTGTCGGGTAACGGATGGATAAGGGCTGCTCAAGACCGGGATGGTTGGCGCCTACTTGGGGAGGCCTTCGTTCAGTCGTGGACGGCGATAGGCTGAGAAAAAAAAAACAAATTCACCTACCCTTAATAATTTAACATTAGACTAAAAAAAATACTAACAGACTAATCACAAGAAGATCCGTGATCAACAGTGAATTTAATAGATATATAGAAAAAATTGTCTTATACAAAAACCTATCGTTTCACGAAGTATACAACCATGCCCACACGACAAATACAGTTTTAAACTGAAGTTTTTCGTCGTAAATCAATCGACAATAAATCAAGTTAAGAATAAGTAACGGATTTTTATCTTAACCTCATCTTTAGATAATATAATTATAATATGATTATATGTTGTAAAATGCTGTCTAATTTTATATAACGGGATGCTTCGCAAAAGCTTTCAGAATATATTGCCTGTTTCTTTATTTTATAGCTAGAACGGAATTTTAATTACAATCTAATATTGTTTAGTAAAATATAATTTAATATTGTTTAGTAAAATGAAAGTCGTGATGGCCTCGAGGTTTGGACAGGCGGTCGAGAATCTCGACGGTCGCGGGTTCTGACTTTTCGAAGTTATGTGTGAATTCACAATGAATTATCACGTATTTTAACGGTGAAGGTAAAGGTCGTGATGAAACCTGCACACTTAAAAAATTCTTAGGTGTGTAGTCCGCCAACCCGCATTAGGCCAGCGTGGTGGACTAAGGCCTAAACGCTCTGAGTAGTAGAGGAGGCCGGTGCCCAGCAGTGGGACGTATATGGGCTGATGATGATTGTTTAGTGGGTATTTGATAGTAGGTAACTATTCATTACTATGAATTCAATAATAGGTATGCCTCGTGGTCTTGCGACGCAAGTATCCCGGTTCTCGTGTCGGGCAAGGTGTTATTTGGTTTTCTATTAGAAAATTCTCGGTAGTCCGAAAATTGCAATAGCCCTATACGTGGGGCTTATACATATCTGGAGAAACATACCTGCCGAAATGTGGTTGCAGAAATGCACCTCTGCCTACCCCTTCGGGGAACATAGGCGTAAGGTTATGTATGTATGTACTATGAATAGAATTCTGACAGAGGGAAACAATCATGATTACTTATCGAATCTCTCAAATTGTCCTAATTACACACACACAGACAACCAACCCGCACTAGTCCAGGGTGGTGGACTAAGGCCTAAACCCTCAGTTGTAGAGGAGACCTGTGCCCGGCCAGTAGTAAATAAGTAGATTTCAAGATATGATACGATGGCGTGAGATACTATGGAGGTATTTACAACGTACGGATATTGGTGGGTATCTGGCGAAAGTTAATATCTTTCCACGTGGAAATAAGTCTGTTTTAAGTTAAGTAATGACCCGCATATAAATAAATCGTGTGTACACAAAGGCTAATGAAATAATTATTGTATTCAAGCAAAAAGTCTCACAGCCTCCAAAATAGTTTCTCATAATAAGTAGGGTCTATTTTGTAAGGTGCTTATGTACGCATTGTAATAAGCATTTGCCATGAAAAATTGCAACACTGATTTATGTGGATCACCACATTCTACATATTATCTTTGTATTGTTTTATTTTCTTGAAGTTTAGTGTTACAAATATATTGATACAAAGTACTTAAAGACGAACAAGTCTTAAAACTAAGGGATGCTTATGGTGGTTAATGGTATTTTAGACAACTGTTTTGCCAACAATGTACGATGTATCTAAGTCTCGTTTATTTATTAACACTTTTATATAGTCAAGGAATTGATTAATCCAGATTAAGAAAATGATAAGTTATTGACTGTAACATAAGCAGTGAAATTAATTTTGTTCAAACATTTAGTCCGCATTTAAAAAAAAGTGCAATTAGCCTGATTTGCTTTATACCTATAAATGTAATTACTCGCAATGTACCTAACAGCTACGAATATTATAAGACGCCTATTTTTTAGGCCTTGCGTGATGGATGTAACGAAAAAAAATATACAAGCATATTAAACGTAAAGAAACTGACGTAGTATATTTGTTTATTATAATATGTTAGTACTATACCTATGTATTTCCACCATAACGTAATTTTTGCGACTACTTTTTTTATCTCTGCATCACCCGAAGGTCGACTGTAAGTAGGCATTAAGTACGCCTTTATACTTACTGAATACAAAGCATAAATAAATAAATTGTACTTTTATGCTACCAGTGGCGATGCGCAGTTAACAGATGTGGTTTCATTTTTTAAATTATAAATTAAGTTTATTTTTATCACACACTCGTATAAAGAAGCTTGTGAACTCATGAGGAATAACTTAATCAGATTGTGTTATCGGTTTAAGAACAACTACAGGACATTATTATACATTATGTTGATTCAAAAAAATCAATAGAAGTACCTCATCTAATAAATCCCGTTATGTCAAATTTAATGTTCCATTTTGTTACAGTTAAAAATAAAAATATAGCGTATGTTTTAAATTTACAAAAAAATTCAATCAATTTGAAATTTGAAAAAAACTTATTTATTTCGTTTTTTTTCAAAAACATAAAAACTATTTCGTTTCTAAATTTTATACGAGTATGGAATAGTAATAAGTAATTAGCTCTATTATAATAGAGTTAAAAATAAAACATTTCTTACACTGGGATGAAAAGTTCGATAAAACATGTCGCATGCGCGCCAGTGGAATCTAACAGGGAGAGATCGAAGCACGTTTGTCCCGCATACAAAAAAGCGAACTTCACATACATCCCTCATTGAGAAATATTATATTAACCATAAATTATAATATATTATTGACATTTCCATGGCATAATTTGTTTCCTTTTTAATTCTCAATATTTAGTATGTTTTCTTAAATATCACTTGTGTGTAGAAAAAATATTTGTAGACAAGCAAAACTTAATTTATTTAAAGTCAGTACAATTAGTAATTAATTTTAACTATTTGATTAGTTTTCATCAGGGCCTGGCTTCTGCGACGCGAGCGCCATCTTGCAAGTTTGTGTGAGTGTTTGTTCGCGCTTGTCGGTTGGCCGAGGGGTTTCTCACTTGCAGCACCGATTCCACCACTACCTCCTCTACGAAGGGCTGGATATCAGCACCTGGAAAGTAAATATAAGCAATTATTTAATATTTCTATTAAAATAATTGTTTTACAGTTGTTTATGGTTGTTAATCAGAAACACGAAGCGGGCTTTAAGTGTTGGTGAACGAAGCTTTTTTGTATTTTTTAATAATTTTGTTAAATTCTTTCATCGTAATGCCCTTGACCTGTTCCCAACTGTATTTGGGGTCAGCGCAATATGTTTTATCTGTCATTCATTCATTTTTCTTTCATATCTTCTCTGACGCACTCCATCTATTTTTTCTTTGGCCTTCCTCTGCTTGTCGCACACCTCGTCCACACATCTATCGCAACATTCGCAATTCTGCTGCATTCAGTCGTCTTTCGTCCGTCTTCTTCGTAGTCCAACACTCTGATCCATACAAAAAGTTATTTTAGGATTTAGCACATGCCACTACTCCCATAACTTAACAATTAAATGATATTATCATTACTGCGCAATTTATTCGTCCAGTTCATGTTCAGAATAAATCTACGGCAACTGAACAACGCCACACGCCACGGCCTCGTCGTGGAAATAAATTAAATAATTTATGGCGATTAATTGGCGACAAGTCCATTTGCGATGCGAACGAGTTTTATAAACCTACGCTTCATGTGAAATGATGTCACATGCCTTCGATTTTGGTGTGTCGCTTGCATTTGAATCAACGTTGATAAATTTCTTATCCGTGACTTAATTTATGAAGAATATTTATGGAAATGCCACTTGCTTCGGCTGCTAATATTTAACCAACTTGGACTTAAAGAATAATTTTGCAAGACCGCGGAAATTGTGATGCGATGACTAATTGACATTTAAATACACAAAAAAGATATAAAACTTTTATGCATTTATTTATATGCATGTAGTAGTAATGGCCTGGAGGTTTGGGCGCATGTTCGAGTCAAGAACTAGGCGGTCGCGGGATCAAACCCCAGACACACACCTCTGACTTTTAGAAGTTGTTTGTGTATTCATAATGAATTATCACGATTTTTAACGGTGAAGGAAAAACATCGCGAATGAACTAAATTCAATAGTTATCATATGAAGACCTTTGTTAATTATTTACAAGTTTTCGTCGCGGCGAGGGTGAATAGAAGTAATCCTTTTGCCACTCAAGACAATTATAGCCATCTTATACCGTTCGTACTGAAATAATGCTCAATATTAGGAAAAGTAAATGTATTGTGAAAAGCTGTTACGATCTATGATTGTAAGCCGACATAGGATGTAATATAATTATGTAGCGTTATTTATAAATTCAATCATGACGCAACATGGATAATATTAAGTTGTAACAACATTGGCACTCAGGAATTCATTTAAATACATTAAATAACGAAAGACCAGTGAATTTATTGAAGAAATGATCTCTCATTTTCTAATACTCAAACAAATAGAATATAGAAACCCATGTTAACGAAAATGATTTGAAAGTAAATGTGTCTACAAAATCTTGAAATTTGTTTACTCGGTTCTAAACAAGACCCAGAAAACAGTTATGGACGTCTAGTGAATAGCGCAGTAGCTAAAAATAACACACAATGTAATTGTTCTCAATTTGATTACAATATTGTACGGACTCAGTTATTTCAAGAGAAAGCTTTGAGTAATTAGAAATTATAGGTAAAACAAAGTAATTACTAATGATTTCTTAATTATAATTTGATGATTTGTCTTTCTGAGTTGAGTGACGTGTGACGTGATAGGAAGCACAATAAAACAAGTTTTTGTTCAAAGAGAAGTAACCAATAAAAGTAAGGGTCTTAATTTCCGTATAAGATTATGGGCCAAAAAAACACAGTATATTAAGCAATATTATACTTAAAGATCTTTAGTGGAACAATGCGTTGGTAGTGAGCAATTCAGGTTACTTTCTCTAGACTTGATCAAAACGGCAACACTTTCCAAGCATTCCAAGATAAGAAATAATTCACAATGGATGACTATGGAGACCATTTTAATATTATACAACACATAAACAAAATTCTAGGGTAACATCTAACATTAGTTAGATGGATTGTTTTGAATCATTTTTTTTATCATAAATGTATTAAAAAAAATAACATTATTTCAAATACTCACCTCTTCCAGTCTGCAGATTGGACCTATCTGGTGCAGCGAGTACCAGGGTCGCAGCAGCGGCGAGGAGTATGAAGAAGCAGGCAAGTCGCATCTTGTCGCGTGCGAGTCGGACACTGGTCGTGCGTCGCGCTGGCGCTGCACGTCGCGTCAGCTGGGCCATTCTATTCTCTCTGTCAATGAGGAATTTCTTTTGTTTCTAATATTGCACTTAATTTAGACACTGTTATATGATTTTATTTTCATTTAAAATATAATTCAAATGAGTATATTCTGATAATGCGTATTAATTTTGTAAAATAAAGTGACAATTAAAAATAGTGGTTGGTTTTGTGAGGTCTTATAAAAGCTTAGTTCCAAAATAACGGAAATTTTGAAGTTTAATAACTATTCGCCTGAGACAAATTCTCTCAGAGCTGTTATTTGTTCGGAAATATTTGAAAATACACAGAATTCTTGATCTGACGAAAGCTGAGTATTAAAATAAAAACATGCCGACTGAAAGTTGCTATATTAAACCTAACTGAGTTAAGCTAACCTTCCTTTCCAACTGAAACATACAAAAATATATGTTTTCATATATTTTATTCAGGTTAGAATAAAAATGTAGAATCGCGCTTGAGTTAGTTTGTTGCATAATGATGAAGGAGAGAGGGTAAGCGACTTGCAATCCTTTATGTAAGTGCTTCATTTTATACGATTTAGCGATTTTGTTTGTTAATGTGATGATTTTTTTTGCATTGATCATCATCAACCCATATACATCCCACAGCTGGGCACAGGCCTTCAGGCCTTAGTCCACCACGCACGAAATTCCTAAGAACTTTTTTAGGAGTGCAGGCTTCTTCACGACGTATTCTTTCACCGTTAAGGTACGTGATAATACATTGTGAATACACACATAACTTCGAAAAGTCAGAGGTGTGTGCCTGGGGATTCTACAAAGAGTTTTGACTCGACCGCGCACCTAAACCTCGAGACCATCACGTTCTCAATTTCTTGTACTGATAATGTCAGTGTATCTTCTATGAACTGCCGCTTATTATCACTAAAAGATATGGTAGTTACCATATGAGTATGTACCGTGGTATGAGTACCAGCGCCTGATTTTACTGACTGACTGACTCAGTAACCAATAGAAGGATAAATAAATAAATATCTCGTATACTTAATCATGAAATGTAAATTCCGCGTCCTTTTTGGAACATTGCATCTTTAATCATAAAGATCCCTTCTGTTCTACCTACTGACCGATGTAACTTAGATTTTTCTGTTTTATCGTGTTTTTTTAAAGGTGGTAGGTAAATCGTTTGCAAAACAAGGATATAAATTTTGTTAAATAATTAAAATAGTTGTAGGCTCGCCCCTCTATTACGTGGAACTGATACATACATAGCTGACGAAATATGTGTGCAGAAATGCACCCCTTCCTCGCCTTCGAAGAACACAGGCGTCAAATCACATTTTGTGTATGTAAGTATTTAAGACCCTGGGTTGTGTTCACATAAAACTAAAAGATAAAAGTTTTAAATGTCCTAACAATTTTTCGCTAGCGCTCGTTACTAAGGCGTATTCCTTATACCGTGGATTGCAACATGTATTTTATATGTTTAGCTATTTAAGGTTATGTTAGCGAGCATTTTGTACGACTTCAGTTTCACACTTGTTTTACCAAAAATGTTTTAAATTACAACATGCTATGTGGTCCCTTTTGTATCGCAAATGGAACTGATGAGAAATTAAATAAGTATGAGCTGCCAGAGGTGTTTTTCTATACCTATATCGATATGCTTTAAGTCTTACTCAATAGAGGACTTGCCTCTATTTACCAGGAAAATTTACAAATTTCGTGCTGCTTCATAAATTTGTAACTAAAACTCATCATCACTTTACCCAACCGGTAATTGATCGCGAGACCTTTCGGTCGCACTCGCTTCTATCAGCCATGATGTTGGCGCCATATATGCATTAAATTCCTTTATTTTTATTATAAGATCGTCAAGCAACAAGGTGATTATAACAGCCGCGTCTTGTAATTTCGCTACTTATAGAATGTTACAACGATCCAGTTTTTAACGTTCCGACAGGTTTTCAAGTTGATTCCATATTTTTATTTTGTGTGTGAAGATGCTCGCGGTGCATCGGTCGGCGACCTCTTTATTGGCCCGTGATCTACATCTGAATTTATTTATTACCTCCACGTCATGATATCGTCGCGGAATCTGCAAAGATGTTATCAAACTTGGGAGAGTTATGACTGTTTACCCAGTATTTTCTTGAATATAGTACATATTGTCGTATATACTGGAAATCGTAACTGGTATAAATCAGAAAGCGAGTTTGTTGTTCCCTTTTCATAACTTTAGACTCGTAGTCTTTTTATAATTTAAGAGTTAAAATCATGATGGCCACGAGATTTAGGCGCGTGGTCGAGTCAGAGCTCGGCGGTCGCGATTTTAACACTCTGACTTTAGAAATTATGTGTGTAGCAATTAATCATAACGTTCTTCAACTGTGAAGCAAATCATCGTGAGGAAACCTGCACATCTGAAATTTATTAGCGTGGCCCTTCAACCCGTACTAGGCCACCGTCATGGACTATGGTCTATCCCTTCTCAATTAAAGAGGTGGCCCGTGCCCAGCAGTAAGATGTGGGATGATATTTGAACATTGAACAGCTTCTTACTACTTCTGTAAAGATGGACCACTGCGACACAAGCATAGCTTAGTGCAGGGTCCTTGGTGAATCTGTTTGATATTATGTATATACTTGCACCAAACTGAATCTGTTATACCGACTGTAAAACTAAATCTGTTTTTGAAATAAATTTATTATTATTATTATTTGAATTTTAGAATTATAGAAGCGTAAATTAGTTAATATTTGGGCCAACACATAATTTTGTCGAAGGGCGAGTTAAACTGTCTTTGACCTTATCATTTGTTTAGAAGTTAAGCTTAGCAACAGGCGCAATGCTGCTGATCCAGATTATTAAACGTATGAATCAATTTATAATGGCTAAGGTGATAATTTCTTGACGCTTTTTGTGTCGCACATCTACATAACTGTACTTGAACTAGTTTAAGAAGTTTTAATTTCGATAAGAACGCCTGGGGCGGTATTCAACTTTCTCATCGACTTAGTCACACAAAGTCTTTGTCACTTTTAGCTGACTTAAAATGGATGGATGGATGAAAGTAGACTTGCGTATAATCCTGGCCGGTAATTTGGTGACTACTATTCTGCCAAATGACCAAGAAGGCTTCTATATAAAGAATTTCTGAAAACTAATTCAATTCAATCGGCAATGAAAACCGTTGTTTTTTTTTTATTTTATTCGTTCAAACGTAAGAAAACGCTATAATATTGTGAAGTACTTAGTTTCCTTGCCTTCTTGGACCCACGGTATAAAAGTGCAGTGTTGCGATCTAGAGACATTGAGCTTCAAATCGGGTAAAGTGTTATTGTTGATAAAAATTGTATGTAAAAATGTATTCTTTCAATTCCAAGATACAAGCGTGTGTTTGTGTACTTTTTAAAATAGACTTGACATTCCTGATAATTTTGAAGATCACTCTCAAGCCCGTTGGTTTTTCATTTTTTCTTTCAATATTAACTTATATAAATTCAACTTAGTAATTTAAACTTATACTCAAGAATCGAATCCGAAACCACCGATTTGATAGTCCAGTTCATATTCAAGAATCCTAAAACAGGAAAGTAATATCAAAAAAAGTATATATTTGTTATATATATTCTCAGCCTATCGCCGTCCACTGCTGAACGAAGGCCTCCCTAAGTAGGCGCCAACCATCCCGGTCTTGAGCAGCCCTTATCTATCCACTACCCGCCACCTTGTATATATTTATTTGGCATTAAAATATTACCACAAATCAAAAACGAAACAAGTTTAGCTTAGCTTTATTCATGTTTGTTTTTATAATGTCTTAGATGGTTAGATCAGAAATTCTTTGTTTGTTTACCATGTCTTTTTCCTTCTAGTTTCCAAGAAATTTGCTTGATTTAAATAGGGTAATAGGAATCTCATATTAAATTCACGATATTACGTTTTTTATCTAAAAATACACTAAAAGTCTTTTGCCTTTTGGGTACTAGATTCTATGAGAGACTTTCGGTTCGTTCGGACATTTTATGAAGGCCTAAAACAAATATTTGGATTTTTGACCCCACGAACTCTCGTTTCACAAGCTGGAGTCTAACTAGATACTAATCGGTAATTGGCTACGTAACATAAAAAAACAGAAAAAATAAACAGAAGCTTAAAAACGCGGTTTCTCCAACCGTAGAGGAAGCATATAAATAGGTTAGTGTAGAAAAAAAATGCAATAACAGCAAATTTTAATATATTTACGAAAAAGGTAATTCAACCGGCGTGCGAGTAAAAGTGTTTTACCAAAACGTTTTGGAATCGAATTAAACTGCGATGCTGTAACAAAAAATTGCTAAGCAAAAAGAACCGTTATCACTTGGCGCGTACGAAGCAAAAACTTATTAAGATAAACGGGTCTAGTTAAAATACATAAGATAAATCTTTGAAGCACTTAGTCTTTTAGACTGCCTCGTGGTCTCGCGGTACATGTATGTGCCGTGCGATCTAGAGGTCCTGGGTTCGATTTCCGGGTCGGGCAAAGTGAAATTGGGTTTTTCCTTTAGGATATTCTCAATAGCAGCACGGAGTCTGGAATTGTGCCCGAAAAACGGCAATAGGCTCGCCCCCTATTACGTGGGACTGATACATACCTGGCGAAATGTGGGTGTAGAAATGCACCTCTGCCTACCCAATAAGGGAATACAGGCGTGAGTTTATGTATGTATGTACTTAGTCTTTCCCGCGCCAAGACAAATGATTGTGTGATCCACAAATATTTTTTTCGGGTCTGGGTGTTTGTGAGACCGAAAAGTCTCTCGTAGTTTCTGATACCTACCCACGATACAGGACTTGTATCCTAATGTGGGGTCGGAACTCATAACTATGTAGGTATGTGATTGTTGGGTGTATTTATTTATTTATTAATAATTGCTGTATCTTAAAATGTTTACTCTGATTTTTTATCATGTAATAAACCTTAATGAATATCGAAAATATTAAAAAAGAGCATCAGTAACTTTGTTGCTTTGTACTGTCGCATTTTCGCTTATTACTTATCAGTACGGCCGCTTAATCGTGCTTGAATAAAATAGCTACCCGGATTTAGTAAATAAATACGTAAGTAAATAAATAATTTACAAATACACTATCTTTGTTTCCGGAAAAGACTGAACTTAGTCGTCTCGTTTCCCACGCTGTAAGTTATTATGTGATGGAGGTTGTTACCACAATAAAAACAATCAAAAAATCAGACAAAAAAATAAAACATTTTCCGTGGAAGGAAGTATATGACGTAGATCGTTGTAGATAAAACCCAACAACATATAATTACATAGACTAAATTTAAATCTGAGTACCCGGTGAAACCACCGTTGGATTTGAAAAATTGGTTCCATTAATTTTAAAGCTAATTCCATTGGACAAACTGTCGGCTATCGGGAGTACCGTTGTGAACAAATATGTCATATTCTCATGTGGGGCAGATAATCGAATTTCTGAATATCAATATTCTAAGTTATCTGGGACCGTAGAAAATAACAAAAAGGTTCGAGGAAATATTGCCATGAATGATCATAACGTAGAAGAACATCTAAAGACCGCTAAGATAATTGCCATGACTGACTGCCTCGTTATTCCCGCGGCATAAATTGGTGTACGATTCAGAATGATTGTTTCTATAAGATATTTCTCAACAGCAACGTAGTTTGGCAATGTGCTCGATAAGTTATAATAGGTAAATCCATACTAATATTATGAATGCGAAAGTAACTCTGTCTGTCTGTCTCGCTTTCCTGCTAAAACTACTGAACCGATTTAAATGACATTTGGTCCACAGATAGTTCAGAGCCTGAGAAAGGACATAGGCTACTTTTTATTCCGGAAAATGGGTTTTAAGGGGTTGAAAGGGGGGATGAAAGGATGTATGGAAGTATTGTAATTTTTAAAGCTAGAAGCTTGAAACTTATTTTTTAGTCTGTTGATTACAAATAAATAAATATGACGTTCAAAGTTTGTAAAAAAAATTACAAACAAGGGGGTTAGATAAAAATGAGTAAAATAATAATATAATAGTAAAATAGACTATAATTTATTTTCTTTCTGAACCCAACCCTTTAGTCTACGCGGACGGAGTCGCGGGCAAAAGCTAGTCTTCTATAAACATGGTAGAGAAGTGAGTATAGAAACACACCTCTCTATATCCATTCGTCAATACTGGCTTTTTGAATTGAGATACTGATCACCTTAATTTGTCTGATGGCTATTGAGATGTTTTAGTCACTGAGATGACTTAACTTCTTGCAAGGAACATTTACTTGCATGCGTGGTAAGCCAGTGACAACAAAACAACTTATAAAAATTTACGCAATTATTTTCTCGATTTAAACTACGCTTACTATTGCTTGAGTGTACATTGCTACGCTGGCATGAAAAATAATATTTGTATATGGAGAGTATGTATGAATGACCTTATTATATAATGGGTAGGTATGGTTGTAACAGAGTATTTATGGGCGACAATCGATGACGATGTCAATTGATATAATTGTGCCGGCTTTTTAAAATCTGGTTATAGATAGGCTAATAGTGAAACGCGGCACACTTGCATGGGTTATAATAGTCCCCTATTTTGTATACAGTAGTCGCTATTCTATCGGATACGTATAATTCCACCGTTAATAAGGAAATAAATATCAAATTACACAGCAGCAGTAGCAAATCTGCAAATTAAATTCCGAAGTGATAAATAGTGAAATGATTACTTTATCAAATACTTGTATAAGGCGTTCGTTCCAGCTACTTAATAAAATAAATTTGAAATAATATGTAGGTGATAATTTAGTTGATAGAAACATATTATTCTTATTATCAGTAATAGGATAGATAAGAAGGGATTACATGTAGATCGACTTTATTACATGTGTGTATCATTATGTCGTCTTATCATTTTATAAAGAAAGATGTCGTTGCGGCCATCGCTGTGCAAAAACAAAAAACTTTTTATCTTTAGATTTTATTTTTCTAAAAACATTTTATACATCAGCTTTGGCCGTAAAATTAAAAGAAATTTCATCCGTAGGCCTTACGCATATAATATGTATAATGAATATGCTAATTTATGTGTTGATAGCACAACATGACAAATGTATGATAATTTTAGGCTTGACGAAGGAAAAAACAATAGCAAAGAAACCAGAAAGTTTTTATGAATTTATTAAATAAACACGTTTAAAACTAGTTATCACATGTCGAGGGAACATAATAATAATAACATTATAATAGGACAAAAATAATAGGAATCACTGCCAATAGTTAAAGAAAGGATTGAACGCGGGATGGTACCAAGAAGGTCTCACATTGTTGGTTCTCGGCTGCCCTGAATTCTTAAACATTTCCTTAGGGAACCAAGGGTCATATCTAGGTTGCAACATTTGCATTGGGTATGGGAAAAAGGGATCATGGATAAATGGCGTAAAGGGAGCAAATTGAGCTGGTTGCTGGTATTTGAAAGAACCAAATGCTGGTGGCGGACCCGCTCCAGCTTTGGCTATCGAAGTGACTGAAACAGACCCTGGCGATATTCTAACAGTCCCTTTCGAATATTTGCCATCGATTTCTTTTGTTATGGTCATAGACCCAGTTTTTCCATCTGCATTCTTGGTAGCTGGGAGAATTATTCCTGTAACGTCATTGCTTGAAATCATTATTGGCGCATTGAGTCCTGGATGTGAGTATACACTGCTGAATGAAGATACTCTTCCGTTTCTGGAAGCAACACTAGCGACGCCCACACCGTTCCCTGAACTGTAGGCTTCAACATGGTTGTCTCCGATCTTAACTTGTGCTGAATGAAATACTGGCCGTTTTTCGTATTTTTTGTCCGTTTTACCTGAAAACAAAACAGATTTTTTTTTTACACATCACATAATGCTCGGTGCTTTATTCTTTATATTAAAAATTAAAAACAAAACAATACAAGACAACGGAGTAAGAATAATGAATGAATGAACAACGGTTCTTTGCTGAATAGCTCATTTAACAAACATACATGTTAAAAAAACAATAGCAATCATAGATTTATTCAAATAAGGAATTGACAAAAAAAAATACATATGAAAGGTAATAATTATCTTATTACAGTATATAAACATATTATATTTAATACATACATACGTAAACTCACGCCTGTATTCCCCGAAGGGGTAGGCAGAGGTGCATTTCTGCACCCACATTTCGCCAGGTATGTATCAGTCCCACGTAATAGGGGGCGAGCCTATTGCCGTTTTTCGGGCACAATTCCAGACTCCGTGCTGCTACTGAGAATTTCCTAATGGAAAAACCCAATAACACTTTGCCCGACCCGGGAATCGAACCCAGGACCTCTAGATCGCTCGGCACATACTTGTACCGCGAGACCACGAGGCAGTCTACATATATATAATATAATCATACATATATTTAATATAATCGTTAATGATGTAGACGTTAAACAGTTACCTGCCGCCACTGCAACTATAACTGCGGTGTATATTAAACAATCTCTTAGGAACGTCATGGTGCGAACGCAAAACAGAAATGCAAGTCAAGAACCAAAATCTCACTTTATATTCCGTCGTAAAATTACAAGTTTTCGTTTATGGCCCGCCGGAACGGTTCTTAATAAATATTGATGGAGACAATTCTATATCTGACCTGTGCTCTAATGATTGCCATTTCTCTATTATTAAGGTTTGATTAAGTCGTAGGTCAATGCTCTGATTGTTGATAACGTTTAGCTCAAGTAATTATATGTGATAATTTGTTCAGACTTTTTGCTCAATTATTACATGGCCCGATATAACGGTACTCCTTTGTATTGGTATTTTTATAAGATCATTGTAGTATGGCATATCGCTAAATTTCGCGCTCCATTGAATACTTTTACTGATGTGTCATGTTTTTCTATTATGCTAATTTTTATGACTACTTATTTAGCTATTTTATGCTGATTGTTGTGTCAGTTCCATAATTTATTCACAAATACCTTTTCGTGAATTCCTTACGGGATAAAATTTCTTTGTTTCCTAATACACTTTCAAGAAGACTTCTTTTGTTATAGCCTTAAGACCAGTGGTCGGTAACCTTTTTGCAGGCACGGGCCGCTATGTGGCAAAATAAACTAAAGGCGAGCCCGCACTTGTGATATTTACCCTAGATTCTACGTAATACCTATGTATAATTGATCATATCCCATAGAAAAAATGGAAATGCTAACTAATGCTAAGATTCACGACCCACAAGTGTGGCCCGCGGGCCGCGCGTTGCCGACCACTGCTTTAGACTATTAAAACATTTACTCGTCTTATCAATAAATTATTGAAGAAAACAAGAAATAATCGGATGTTGTTTTGGACAAAACGAACCCACGCATTTTATAATCTTTTTCGTACCGAGACGTGGTAGATATTCAACGTATCGCAGTGTAGTGTACGTGTTCTTTTCATCGGCTCATTATTTATTTCCAGCTTTAAGCCTTTTTTCCTATAGATAATCCTGTTTCTATGTTTTTGCTTAACACCATTAATATTATACTAAGAAAAATTATCGTTGTCATTAATACTCGAATGTTCAATGCATTGCCGAGACACTTTGATTTACGATACTAATCGGGGAGTGTAGCCAGTTCAAATATATTTTTTGCCGGTTGATTTAAGTGGTCATCAGTAAAATTGTAAATATAAAATATTATCTTTCAATTTCTCTATTAATTTCATGTTGTTTAAATCATTATTATTCAAAATTGTTGTTTTGAATATGCTTAAGTGAATTCCAAGTGTCAACACATTAATAATAAAATTTGAATCATCAACCCGATTTATAAATAACTTTGAATAAATATTTAATTCTCAATAGAAGTTTTTTATAGAGTCGTATAACTTGCACTTAAATCGTCGTTTATGACACCGATGTGATTTAACTTTTTTTTACTAATCACGTTCGCATCTTAGTTATAATTATGTTACAGTTCAATGAACTGTAGACGTTGTATGGTGTCTAAGATTAATAGAGGCTAGCAACCTATATAAGCGGATATTGTGAAGGCTAGCACTCATTTCTTCTCTCACACTACTGAGACTTAGGAAAATTCGATCTTTTAAAATGGCTCGATTTAATTATTTGTTTTTCATAATCGTTGTAACAGGTTATACAGCTAATGCCACTCCTGTTGTTTTACGAGGTTGGTAAACAAACTTGTTTTGTACCAGAACAGGGCTGAATGTAATAATTTTTTTTTTGTTTGTAATTCTGTAACTTATATTATTATCTTGCAGAGTCATCACCTTCTGGGGAGTCAATAGTGGCCATATCTTCATCGGATCCAAATATCGAGAGTTATGTAGCCAAATCGGATATTTCAGGTAATAAAGGGACAGTTGTTCAAAGTGTCAGTGTATCATCGCCAGGGAACGCTGCTGCTGTGGGTACTGGTCGCAGTTTCGCGTCAGCGTATGCGTCGTCAGGAAGCCCATTTGCACTACCTTTTCTTCTACCACCAAACTTGGATGCATTTAATATAAACAACTGGATTAGGAATGTCGAGAGCTTCTATGAGCCAAGCTTTGCGGGCAAAGGTGATGTGGTGACGGCTATTAATGACAATGGACACATATACGGTAAAGTGAATGGCGTTCCTTTTGATAATGGTGTAAAAAGTAGTGCGTAAATAGATATTGATATTGGACAAATGTAAGATTGGATTTTTGTAAATGAAATAAATGCGATTTAATTTTCTTATAGATGTTTTATTATGACCAAACTATTTAAGTTTTATAAAGATGTGGAGACAAATATTCGAGGTCGTCTCGACATCTTTATGTTTCTAAAAATATCACGTAATCCGTAGCTTAATAGTAGCCGGTATTGACGGCGTGAGAATGGGCAGCTTGAATACCAGGTCCTTCGTAGCTCGTGGCACTGCTTTGCTGGATAGCACCACCATTCTGCTGGATGGTGTGCGCTGTGCTAGCCCTCACTCCACCAACATTCTCAGAAGCTGAGACGGCGGAGCTGTATTCACCAAGACCACCACGGGTTTGCGCAGAAGATACAGCTGATCCGTAGCCAGAATTGTCAGCGGTAGAAATAGCCGAGCCGTAACCGTTGTTGTTTGTGGCAGAAGAAACGGCAGATCCATAACCAAGACCACGGAGGTTGGAGGCACTGGACACAGCAGAACCATAACCGCCGGTGTTAGACTGGGCAACAGCGGTGCCGAAGTTGCCAAAGTTCTGAACTGAAGATACCGCTGATCCGTAGTTGGGGCTCAATCCTCTGTTGTAAACAGCTGTCTGGTATGCTGGTTGGATGCTGTAGGTTTGGTAAGACGGCTTGGAGTTGGTACTGGCAGTGCCTACACCGCTAGCATAAGGAGCTCCGTCACTGTTGGCGAATCCACCTCCATAAGCCTCGCCATTGCCAGACTGGAAAGAGTGGCCGATACCGGTCGAGTGCGTGATGCCGGCGATGTTGCTGCTGAAACCGCTGCCAAAGCCGTAAGCTATGCTTGGTGACTGATAGTTCCGGTAAAGTGTATTCGGGATGTAGTTGTTTGCTGGAAATATAAAATAAATATTTATAAATGCGAAAATTACTGCAATATGTCAAATGTTATAGACTTTTATCTTTGATTACTTATTTTGAAACATTGTATTTGAAAAAATATATAATTTTTATTAAAGATGTAAATCTACATATATTTGTCAGAGCTATTTACAAGAAAATACTTACATGTAATGACGAAGGGAGCGGCATGGCACATCGCCAGGGAAAACGCAAGAGCAATAAACTTGACAACCATTTTTAAAATTAATCAAACTTATATCCTTTCTCGAAAGAATGCTTGGATCTTTCCCCGACGGTTATGGATGCCTGTGATTCATTTCTCCGTATATATATACTAGAAACATGAGTTCCCCCACTCGAAAATCTCTGGGTCATGATGATACACCCGAAGGCATTGACACTCATAAATTAAATTTATCTAACTAGTTACGGTAAACCGATTCAACTTGTCCAGGGTGATCTGATACCATAAATTTCGCGGATGCTACAGGTATCATCTTTAATTGATGCAAAACGTTAATTGGAGCAATAAAAAGTGATCAACGTACAGGTTTTGGAGAAAAAACCTTAGGCACGGCGTCATCCAAATAAAATCCAAATAGCAGAAACGATAGATCAAATTTACGACAATTTTATCTAAATTCGAACAAAGTGGATAAGGTGTGACTAATTAATAACGTATCGAAGTATTGGCATAACCAAAAATACATTCAGCATTTTCTAAAAACACAGTTTCAATGTTATCGTACTATCCAATGTGGCCAAAATTTAATGAAATTTTATTTTTTTCTTAAATTTTAAGCATTTTAAAGTAATTATATTATTTCTGGAACTTGTTAATTTATTTAACATAACCGAAAAGGATATGAAATTGCATACTAAAAAAAGAACCGCAAGATATTGATCATATATTTACCGTTATAACTACTAATTTAGAAAATAACATTTAAATAAACAAAAGCTTCTAGTATTTTTTCCAAATTATCTAATTTCATTACATATTGTAGAACAAGCTTCTGACAATTAAAATAAATAATAAGCCATTCCTACCCCTTATTATTAGAGACACAGTCGAACAAGATTTCTATTATTTTTACTTTATGCTATTAAAAGCTTTATAGTCCCCGAATAGACCATGTACTGATGGAAAAATCATACCTACAACTTACTTTGATTGTAAAGGTGTAAAGACTGAAATAATTAATCAAGTGAGGTGTTATCATCATCATCATCATCAGCCCAAATACGTCCCACTGCTGGGCACGGGCCTCCTCTACAACTGAGAGGGTTTAGGCCTTAGTCCACCACGCTGGCCTAGTGAGGTGTTATACTACGGGTAAATCAAATGTCCTGATATTAAAAGACTATTAACGTTAAGTTTTTCCCAAAGAATTTGTCGCTCATAGCTCTCTAGTCTCTACTAACCCGAAATATAATTATTATTTGTAAGATTTTACAGATTTTAATATTTACGAAATTAAGTAAATGTGTAGGTATTTAATATAAATTAATTAATAATATGTTTATTTTAATCATAGAAATAACCTGCACTAATAATATTTTCTTATAAATAATATAAATTATAAATTTAAAAACTTTTAAAATGTGTTAACTCTGGCCACATCGGTATAGTGGGGTGGTAGAAAAATTAATTTGAAAAACTAATTTGGGGCATTGGTCATTAGGAGGAGGAACAATAGAGATGTTGGATAAGGACGATGGAGCAAGTCAGAGTGGCAGTATAACTTTACATAAGGGATATACAATAAACTCAACATAAGTGCAGACATTCATTTAGTTCGACCACTTGTGATAGAATGTTTCTTATTAATTATTATTATGACGTGCTTGAAATTATTTATAGATCATTAAAATATATAATTTTACCTAAATGACAAAATATATGTAGATCTGTCTTTTCATCATCATCAGCCCATATACGTCCCACTGCTGTGCGCGGGCCACCACCACGCTGGCCTAGTGCCATATAGTATAGCCTTCCTCGATAAATGGGCTTTCTAACGCTGAAAGAATTAATCAAATCGGACCAGTAGTTCCTGAGATTAGCGCGTTCAACCAAACAAACAAACAAACAAACTCTTCAGCTTTATATATTAGTATAGATTAAAAATAATTTCACCTAAATAACATAATATACTTCTGTCTTATCACTAATACGAGTATAAAAATCTTGCATCATGGGTAACAGAGACTAAGAGAGACATTTCGATCTCACAGCAACTCATAACGAATATTAGTGATGCATGCAATCATTTGTTTAGCTGCGGGGAATGAACCCGAGGCCTTTCGATTCACAGAGTATTCTAGACTATTCTAATAGTCTAGCCAATTCCACCACGGAGGTTGTCGAATAAAATCAAAATACGTTTCAAGAATAAAGTCAATATCACTTGATTGACAGTGCTTTTTCAAAATGCAGTTTATTAGTAAACCTCCACCCTTTGGATTGGGTGTCTAAGAATTCTGCCATGGCATCCCGAGCCTGTCGTAAAAGGCGGCTAAAGGGGGTCAATGAGGTCACTAGCCATGCCGCGGTACACCCTAACCGAAAGCTATCTAGAGCGTTCAAAATAGGGTAAGTCGGGTATTCACCTGCACCTGCATTTGCACCTTTTATTTATTTATTTTTTTTATTTTTTTTGGGAAATATACAGAACAATCACAATCAAAAAATACAAACAAAAATATAAACACAATCCAAAGCAATTTCCACTTATAGGTAAAGCACAAAAAAGAAGAAGTGAACGACTAAACTAACAAGAAATTACATTATACAGAAACAAAAAGCATTGAATACAAAACAAAAAGCAGTTATACAAAAACACCTAAACTAATCTAACACTTACTTACACTAGAAAAAAGTATTTTTTTATAATTATCTAGCGACTCAGAAAATATGTCGATGTTGGAGAAATGTATATTATAATTTTTAGTCGACCTGCGAACAAACATTTCCTCTTTGTTTTCAAATTCTAATGCCGATAGTTTTATTATGTACAATACATGTGAGTGCCTACTAACAATGTACGGTCAGTACGTAAAAAATAATCCCCTTGTTTGGTTTACGTGTGTCGTCCATTGTTAATATTAACAAAAAATGTATACAGCGATATGTTATAGGTATACTGCCTTAATATGTAGGTATTTTCATTCTTTTTTGCTCTGTGTATAGCGTTGATTTGGTCATCATCGTCATTATCATCAGCTCATATACGTCCCACCGCTGGGCACGGGCCTCCTCTGCAACTGAGAGGGTTTAGGCCTTAGTCCACCACGCTGGCCCAATGCGGGTTGATTTAGTGCAAGCTGCAATGGAAGTTCCCCAGTCCGATTCACAAATATTTGGTCCTGATCTGGATGTTTATGAAAAATAATAGTCTATCTTGAGTTCTGATACCTACGACACATGATTTTCATAGTTTTTTTTTTTTTTTTTTTAATACACCCAACAATCACATACATAGTTCTGACCCCACATTAAGATACAAGTCTTGTGTCGTGGTTATCAGAAACTACGAGAGACTTTTCGGTCTCACAAACACCCAGACCCGAAACAAATATTTATGGATCACACAAACATTTGTCTCGGTGCGGGGATCGAACCCGCGGCCTCTCGTTTCGCAAGCTGGTGTCTAGCCAACTGCGTCACGGGGCTGTCAGTCATAGTGACAAACGAAATAGTCGTCAACCCACAAGCCGATATGTGCCATATTAGTCACAGAATCTTCGAGGGTCATTTTAGCTTACCTATGTTTAAGGCCAATCGGGGATTTTTTTATATTGACAAGCCAACAAACTTTTGATACTTAGAATACACAATAAAGGAGGCGGCAACGTACTCTTGTCTCTTTAGTCGAGAGATATGAGGAATTCCAAAATCTAATTGTTGAATCGAGCAAAAGCTTATTGTCTTTCTCCATGAGTAATTTTTTTTCGCAATAAGGAACCTGGAAATGTGTGACAACGACAATGAGCTGGTTTAAAAACGTTTGCCGATATACTTCTTCCTTCTTCACATGTGGTATATATTCGTGCGTGGGTAAAAAGCATATATATTTGCAATTTGTACGAGTTAAAGAAGCCACGGGGTCGCTGGGCGTTATAGCAATAATTTGTATTAATAACACAGTGAAGCACACACAGTGTGATAAAAAGGAAATAATTATACATAGGTTTTAATATTTGATGACAATCTGGGTCTGAAATTAATAATTATGTGTGTCATATTTTTTAAATCGATGTTTTAATTTCATCATCATCGGCCCATTCACGTACCTATGCCGGGCACGGGCCTCCTCTACAATTGGAGTTATGTGTCGATGCAAATTAATAATTTTCTTGAATTTGTTTTTTGAAAGAATGATTGAAAAAATTGTAAATCTCAAAGTAAAAATCTTAATTGAGTAAAGAAGATCAGAGTTTCTATCAAGTTTTTTTGGTGATCTTATCAATGCCATCATTAGCCAAATGATATCCGCAGCTGGTCTAAAACCTTTCCAGAGATTTATAGTGGGATCAGTGAGAAGCGGCTTGTATTCGGTGATTATGTTCAACTCGTGTCCAAACGCCAGGCGTGATATTGACGAAAACTAATATTTTAAATATTATCTACTATAGTGATAAAATAAGGTTTTATTTTTAAAACTAGGGTTCAATTTCATTATCAGCCCATATACGTCCCACTGCTGGGCACGGGCCTCCTCTACAACTGAGAAGGCTCAGGCCTCAGTCCACCACGCTGGCCTAGTGCGGGTTGCCGGACTACACACCTAAGAAATTCCTAAGAACTCTTAGGTGTGCATGTTTCATCACGATGTTTTCCTTCACCGTTAAAGTACGTGATAATTCATTATGAATACACACATAACTTCGAAAAGTCAGAGGTGTGTGCCTGGGGTTTGAACCCGCGACCGTCGAGATTCTCGACCGCGCGCCTAAACCTCGAGGCCATCACGACTTTCAATTTAATTAGACAAAATGACAATTTCAGGTTTAGCTATGTGTATTAGTATTTCACGCTGAGTATTAGGTACCTATTGGAATAATTGGATCAGTAATACAGTGACAACGTGCTTTATCATATCGCAGATCTATCAATAATTAAGGTACAAAACTATACCGAAGCAATTATTATCGTAACATCTTCTGAGTTGCCATTAAAGTTCTTTGATTTAAGGTGGGTTATTTTAATTAAAACCAGTACCTTATTATAGATATTTATATTCAATAAACTGTAAAGACACAGAGACAAGATTTAAGGTCGTCTCAATATCTTCACACTTGAATGTTTCGTTGAACCCCAAAGCTTAGTAATAGCCGGTATTGATGGCTTGAGAGTGCGCAGCTTGGATGCCAGGCCCTTCGTAGCTGGTGGCGTCGCTTTGCTGGATAGCACCACCGTTCTGCTGGATGGTGTGCGCTGTGCTAGCTCTGACTCCGCCAACATTTTCAGTGGCCGACACGGCGGAGCTGTAGTCACTGACGCCACGGGTTTGAGCGGATGACACGGCGTTTCCGTAACCAGAGTTGTTGGCTGTAGAGATGGCTGATCCGTAACCAAGACCGCGGAGGTTGGAAGCGCTGGACGAGGCGGAGCCGTAGCCGGCTGTGTTAGAATTGGCCACAGCGCTGCCGAAGCCACCCAAGTTTTGAGCCGAAGAAACAGCTGATCCGTAGTGAGGCGCAGGTGCGAAGTATTTGGCAGGTTGGGCTTTGTACGTTATGTAGGAGGGGTTCGCATTGCTGTTGGCAATGCCTACACCCCGGGCTGATGCTGCACCGTCGCTATTGGCGAAACCGCCTCCGTACGCCTGACCTTCTCCAGATTGGTAGGAATGACCAATGCTGCTCGAATGTCTGATGCCAGCGACATTGCTGCTGAAGCCACTGCCGAAGCCGTACGCAATGCTTGGTGACTGGGAGTTGCGAAGGACGGCGCCCCGATTATAGTTGGAACCTGGAAAGAAATAAGTTTTTATAGTAATTTATTTAAACTGTTGGTAGGAATACTTTTAATTTCTAAGAAACCCTGTTACTCCTTTAGTATTTAAACCCACCCTGGATTGAACGGCGACTTTGTAATGAAACTATTGCTTCATCTTATCGTTAGATAATAATTATTTATTACCATCAGGTGTTGTCTAATTTTACTTTTCTGTAGCATTATGAAAAGTACAGAACTATGAAATTTGGACATACATACATACTTTAAAATAAGTATACTGATAAGGACTTAACTTTGACTTTGAAAAATATTTTTTTACTTTTACAATGACGATACAATATCACTTACCAATAATTGTGTAGGGAGCCGCATGGCAAGCTGCCACGGCAACCGCAACAATGATGAATTTGGCAGCCATTTTTAATTAAAGTCTTAGGAGGATGTTCGACCTTTCTCCAATGGTTATGGATACTCTTTAATCATTTTTCTGGGTTTATATACTAGAAATTAGTTCCCCCACTCTCTAAAGAACCATGCATTGACAACCATAAATTAAATTTTACTAACGAGTTGGAATTAATAAGATGCAGATTTTGTTTCATTAGCTGATCGTAAAAGTGACATAAACTTGAACATTGATACAGTATATTTGTATAAAGGCTTTTACCAGACTATAAATATAATCAAGTTATTGTTATTTAATTTATACTGTACGTGTAACTCTTTTCTTGTTTTTTTTTTCGTATTGGTTTGATGTATTAAATGATTACATCACACCTCATAGTAATCATAGTGCTGTTTTAAAGTGTAAGAGATGTTAATTTCAGCAACATCATCATCATCATCAGCCCATATACGTCCCACTGCTGGGCACGGGCCTCCGGTTTAGGCCTTAATCCACCACGCTGGCCTAGTGCGGGTTGGCGGACTACACACCTAATAAATTCCTAAGAACTTTTAGGTGTGCAGGTTTCCTCACTATGTTTTGCTTCATCGTTAAATTAAGTGATTATTCATTAAGAATACACACATAACTTCGGAAAGTCAGCGGTATATGCCTAGGGTTTGAACCAGCGACCGCCGAAATTCTCGACCGCGCGCCTTAATTTCGAGGCCATCTCTGCTTCGTATGTTAAATTCACTTCCCTAGACTTGATCATGCTGGCATGCTGAAACCGCTCCTTTACGGTACGCTCAAAGGACGCAGGATTATCGTTAAATAATTTAAATATTATGAATGCCATAGTACGAGTAACTCCGACTGCCTGTTATCCTTTCATACTTGAACTATTGATTTTTGAAGTTATACTTCTTTAGGCGCGTTATTAAAATATGACCGCCTCGTGGTCTTGCGGTACAAGTATGTGCTGTGCGATCTAGAGGTTTTTCCATTAGGAAATTCTCAGTAACAGCACGGGGTCTGGAAATGTGCCCGAAAAACGGCAATAGGCTCGCCCCCTATAACGTGGGACTGATACGTACCTGGCGAAATGTGGGTGCAGAAATGCACCTCTGCCTACCCCTTCGGGGAATACAGGCGTAAGTTTATGTATGTGAAAAAATTATGAGAGTAAAATTTTAAGATGCGCGCCATTAATTAATTAATTAATTAGATTTAATGGGCCACTGGGGAGGCTGGGCGTACTGCGGGGGCGGTACTCAACGGTGGCAGCAACCCTGAGATTTGCGGCAGAGGGCGTGACCGCTTGACTGTCGCGGACGTTCACAAGAGGTGAACGTCCAAAAAAGCGTAAGTGGAGGGCATCTCAAGCCCTCCCAATTTGGAGGAGTCCATAATCGGACGGTGCGCTAGGCGGAGGCGGACCATTTGGGGCGCTTCTCGCCCTGAGATGCCGCAAAACCGCCCTAAATGCGCGAGATGGTCACCGAGAGGTTTTAGTCGGTATGCTGGCGTAGGATTTTGGTTAGGGACCCAACTCAGCTAAGCGGACAATTATTGTTCTGCGCGCCGAGTTGGAAGGCCAGAGACCCCGACATACCCCTTTTCGGCTTCCCCCGAGGTACCGAATAGGGGAGCTTAAAGCGCTTTCCTCTCGTAAAAAATAAAAATAAAAAAAAAAGTGTCAAATGGATCAGAAATGGATCAGAAAGGTTTTAATATATTTCGGATCGAATATATATTTTTTTAAGTTTATATGTTTTAGATTTTTAAAATGTACAGTAGTGATAGTAATAAAAAGGGATTGACATATTTATTAGTTGTCAAATATTTATGAGTGCGTTCAGAAATGTAATATTTTGTGTAAACTAAGAACTATGTATGTGACTGTTGGGCGTATTTATAAGTTTTACTTCAGTCGTGTGGTATAACTTCTAACGCGTGTACATAAGTACACACACACTTTTTTTATTAAGAGTTAGGGAACCTTGATAATGATTTTATAGATTCTTTGTATTAACCGCACTCGGACAGTACTGCACCCAGCCGCAAGTATACATTTAAAAAAACGGGAAAATATTAGAGATTTAATTTCATCATATTAATATGTTAGTTTGTTTATGATTTTACTTCCTTCTCGCAGGAAACCAAGTTTTTGAACGTCAAACAATCCATACATAATAAATACTAATAAGCATTATACCAGTACAAACAGAACTGACGCGTCTACGAAAATTTCAATACACACACAGGCGAGGGAACGACCCTGTGTGTGTGTGCGTCACGAGGGGACAAAAATGGTTATGATTTATACCTGAATACTGTTGGAATGTTAAGAGGGGGAAATTCCGAACGACCCGAAATATATACTGCAACTTAACAATTGTTAAAAATTATGAGGATGCTTAATAGATCCGATTAGTAAGTAGTACTTACTAAGTATATACTGCATAACTAATTGAATAGTTGAATGTTCCCATACGAAAAGGTTATATTATGTTTGTGTTGCATATTGTATATAATGTATAAAATGTGTGGAATTCTTGTTGTAATGATTTAAATAATTTATCTGGTTCTTGTAAAATGCATTCAAATTTACAACACCACATACTTTGATTTCTTTTTATAAATATAAATAAATAAATAAATACACCCAACAGTCACATACATAGTTCTGACACCACACTAGGTACAAGTCCTGTGTCGTGAGTATCAGAAACTACGAGAGACTTTTCGGTCTCACAAACACCCAGACCCGAAACAAATATTTGTGGATCACACAAACATTTGTCTCGGTGCGGGGATCGAACCCGCAGCCTCTCGTTTCGCAAGCTGGTGTCTAGCCAACTGCGCCACGGGGCTGTCGAAATTGTAAACAACTCATTGAAGTATTCATTTCTCGTTAATTATGTCACGAAATTTCAAAACTCTCGCGTTATTATCATCGTATTATTAATTCTAAGATTAATAGGTACATATTATTTGTCATTTCACACGTTGTTAATTGTTTACGTTTACTTCACACACAGTTGTTACTAATACTGAGCGAAAGAACCAAATTAAATAGAATTTGTTGTGGTGTTTAGAATATTACTACAGTGATTATAAAAAATGGGTGATGTTATGTCTTGATGTTTGCAAGGGTTGTTAGTTATAATAAAACTAATAGAGTCCAGTTTTGATAGCGTCTGACACGTCCGCTCTGTCCGATGTCGGATGTGGTACTGAACCGGTACAGGTGGAGTGCAGCGCTTAAATACCATTTTATTTTTACTTCTACCTTACAATTGTTTATAATCAGTATAACCTCTACGTTACATCTCTTCTTTTCTGATAATTTTAAAACAATCAAAGAATATTTAATACTAACATAATTAAAATTACTAATAAATCTTTACTCTAAACATATAAAATATGTTGGAAATCTTTAACCTTCTTGAGCATCTTCTTTATTTTCCTCCTCGTTTTGGATGGTCCATTGCCCTTCAATTTTTTTTAGATGTATTATGTTTCTTCTTAATTCTTGTCCATTTTCGTCATTTCTAACGTTAATATCACTTCCTTTAGTGCTGATGACGGTGTGTGGGGTAGAATTAAAATCAGGTGTCAATTTATTTTCTCGTACCATGTTTTTTATGTAGACTTTTTCTCCAACTTGGATATCACCATCCACAGCTTTTCTTTTTCTATCCACGTTAATTTTACCCTTTTCTTTCATTATCTTGTCCGTATCGCGTATCTCTAAATCGACAGGTCTATTTTCAAGATCTATCGCCGAGGGTATTTTGTCTCTAAACTGCCTGTTAAAGAATAGCTCTGAAGGTGACTTTCCAGTTGTACTGTGCGGAGTACTATTGTACATCATTAAATAGCTCAGTAGGTCGTCTTTCCAATCGGACTTCTGACATTGGCTAATTTTTAACCGCTTTATAATGCTGCGGTTCTGTCTTTCGACTTCCCCATTTTGTTGTGGCCAATAAGGTATGGAATTATAGAGTTTTATCCCAAATTCTGCGCAGAAGGACTTAAACTCATCGCTAGTAAACTGGCGTGCATTATCAGAGCTAATACTGACTGGGATACCCAACCTAGAAAATATTTCTTTTAGTGATATAATAGTTTCCTGAGATGAAATTGTTTTCATGATTTTAATTTCTTTATAACGACTATAATAATCAACTGCAACTAGTAAATTATGCCCACTTGGTAAAGGACCAAGAAAGTCGATGGCTATGTCAACCCAAGGCTGTATGGGTAATTCACGCCTCTTCATCGGTACAGGAGGGTTCAGTCCAGAAACCAACGTGCAACTTTTACAGCTTTTTACTATGTTTTCAGCGTCTTTGTCTATCTTGGGCCACCATACTTTAGTGCGTAGCCTATGTTTCATAGCTACAATGCCAGGATGACCCTCATGTGCCGATGTAAGAACCTGTTTACGAAGATTAGTGGGAATGACAATCTTGTTCCCGCGTAACAAGATATCATCATGTACCCAAAGCTCATGCTCAAAAATTTGATACTGTTTTATCTTAGGATCCCAACCATTTCCAGAGAGGGCCAGTTTTACCAACTTGATATCACTATCAGTTAAAGAGTTATTGATTATGTCTTCCATAGACGTAGCAATTGGTTTTGCAAATTCAACTATTTTGTTGATATGATGTTCGTTATCGTATGGTTCAGATTTCTGGGTAAGGCATAATCGTGATAGGGAATCGGCGATATTATTTTTTCCCGGGCAGTGCACCACTTTATATCTGTAGGCTTGTAATCTCAAGACCCATCGTTCAATTCGTGCGCAAGGTTTAGATCGTGTCCCAAATATTACTTCAAGAGGTTTGTGGTCTGTAATGAGCTCAAACTCTTTTAAGCCGTAAAGATACATATTAAAATGTTCTACGGCCCAAACCAAAGCGAGCGCCTCTTTTTCAGTTTGACAGTACCTTTTTTCAACACTAGTCAAACTTTTATGACCAAAAGCTATAATGCGAGGACCTTGCACATCGTGCTGAATGAGGACTGCTCCTAGGCCTACTGGACTGGCATCTGCCATGACTTGGGTTCTATCTTGTGGATCATAGTAGCCTAATGTATGGAGAGAGCTTAAACTTTGTTTCAGTTTGGCAAACGCAACACTTTGTTCATTTTTCCAGAACTTGGATATGTCAGCGTGTTTGGGAAGCCTTTGTCTTAAGATTCCGCGAATTGGTTCAGTCAGGGTGGCTAACCTAGGAATCCATTTTCCTATATAATTAACAAGTCCTAGGAAACTTTGAACCTCTTCAACTGATTTGGGTTCTCTAAACGATTTTATATTATTGACATATTTATCAAGAGGTTTGATGCCTTTAGGAGACAGTTCATGTCCCAGAAAGTCTATTTTAGATGCGTTAAAAATGCATTTTTTATGATTTAAAAGAACGTTATTTTCTTTAAAAACGTTAAGTACGTGTTGCAATCGTTTATTATGTTCGTTCAAATTCTTCCCAAACACTATGACATCGTCGATAAAATTTACAACCCCTTCACAAGGAAGAAGCATCCTTTCCAGGATTTTTTGGAAGTGTTCGGGTGCGGACGATATTCCAAACATGAGACGCTTGTAGCGGAAAAGGCCTTTACTGGTTATAAATGTGGTAATATCACGACAGTCAGCCGAAATCTCGATTTGGTGAAAAGCATCTTTGATATCTAATTTGGAAAAGACACATGACCGACCAAGTTTAGGGAGTAATTGGGTCATTGTGGGCAAAGGATGGTTTTCCCTCATAATCGCCTTGTTGGCACATCTCATGTCAACACACAATCTTAAAGTGTCATCGCTTTTGAGGATAGGAACTATAGGGGAAACCCAGGACGTGGCTTGGTCTACGGGTTCTATAATATCTTTGGCAACTAATTCATCAAGTTTCGCATTAATTTTACTTTCTAATGGTATTGGTACTCGTCTATATGGTTGGCAAACTGGAGTAACTGATCTATCTATGGCAATCGTTAGTTCAACATTTTTAAATTTAGGAAAAATAGCATGCATAAAATTAATGCTTACCCCAAGTTTCAGCACCTTGAGACTTATTGCAGTGTGTTTTCCCAAAAGGTTACGAGTGCCCTTTTTGATCACATAAAACTTGGCCGGTTTAGTTTCTGGTCCAGCTGTAATTTCAGCTTCGAATGACCCCAGAACATTAAGGGGCTTTTTGGTACCGTATGCCATGAACACTTTGTCTGATCCTGGTTGCTGATCCGATGTTACAATCGCTTTCGATTTTAAATATTTCCACGTCTCATCGTTTATGATATTATGTTGGCTTCCTGAATCGATGAGCATGTTTATATTGACGCCCCCCAGTTGACAGACTATTTCAGAGTCGTCGTCAATGTGAAATATATAGTTCACGTCGTTTGTGGGCGGTTTCGTATCATTTGATTTAGCTTTTTTAAAGCCAGATCCTTCAGTCTCTGCCGCGGCAAAAAATCTCCGTTTACGGCTTGTGCGACATTGTTTTTTATAGTGGCCCTTGAATCCACATTTTTCGCATGTTTTATCCCTTGCGGGACATCGTGTATGGTCACCTCTGTGACTTTTGCTACCACATCTAGTACACCGTACATCATTTGGGGTAGCTCCATGCATTTCTGCTCTCTTTAGCTTGGTTCCAATCCTGTTTATTTGTTCATCTGTCTTGCACTGGAAGTTTTTCATTTGCCGATCTACGGCTTCCATAGAATTTGCTTCCAGTGTGACCTTTTCAATAGTAGCAGAGTCTCCCAATTGCAATATTTTTTTGCGCAATTCGGAGGAGTTGCATTTCTCTACTATCTGGTCTAACAGGTCATTATCTGTGTTTGCAAAATTGCACCTGGCACTTTGTTCTCGTAATCTTACGAGGAATTTGTCAAACTTTTCCTCAGGTTCCTGCTTTGTTAGCCGAAATACATGTCTCTCGTAGAGAAAACTTTGTTTAGGTGAAAAATATTCATCTAATCTTTTGATCGCTATTTCGTAGACATTTCCAACAACGTCAGCGTCAGGGAGGTTATGGTATATGTCCTGTAAACTCGGACCTGCCGAATGCAATAATATTGCATGCTTTTTCAGTGGGTCGTCTATTCCTGAAGCTAACAAATAAATTTCGAAAGCCCGCTTCCATCTTTGCCACCGCTGATCTAGTGAGGTCGAATCACCATCACAGTTAAATTGTTCTATGGCAGGTAATTGCGACATTTCGTACAGGCCTGCGATCAAAAGAGTATATATTTAATTCGAAATTGTCACCCGTGATACAGATTTTGCAGGATTGGAACAACTTTTTGTTAATTTTGCATACACAGTATATTCCTATGTCAATGTATGTATATTGTTGGCTTTAGCCAATAAAAATTGCGGTGTACTTCTGTCGGGTACACTACCCAACTTGGCAAATACTTACAGGCACTCTTTACTATTTTATCGCACAGCTAGCTTAATTCACGTGTCACTTTACGTCTTACAGTACACTTATTACGCTATGGGGGGTAGAATAAATTGAACTGTGCGACAAAACGGTTGTTTGTTTTGGTAAGTATTTGCTGGCACTTTTTTTTTAGGACTGTATGATTGACATTAGTTGAAAAAGAAAAAAAAAAGATTGTCTCACTTGAGTAAACTTAAATACAATAACTATATAATAGGAGAACAGGTATGTGCTCCTCTTTTTCCTCGAAATTTATCATATACATGCATATTTGCATAAAGGAATGTCATCAATCATACTTAGTCCATTCATATTAATTAATATATATATCAATATTCACCTACTCAGTTGTAGAGGAGGCCCGTGCCCAACAGTGGGACGTATTTGGCTAATGGTGATGATATTCATATTACATGAATACATAAACTCACGCCTGTATTCCCCGAAGGGGTAGGCAGAGGTGTATTTCTGCACCCACATTTCGCCAAGTATGTATCAGTCCCACGTAATAGGGGGCGAGCCTATTTCCGTTTTTCGGGCACATTTCCAGACTTCGTGCTGTTACCGAGAAATTCCTAATGGAAAACCCAATAACACTTTACCCGACCCGGGAATCGAACCCAGGACCTCTAGATCGCACGGCACATACTTGTGCCGCGAGACCGCGAGGCAGTCTACTATATTCATATTATATTTATGTTTTTTACTTACGTTCTTATTCCTCGTCGCCAATGTTATGTCTTGATGTTTGCAAGGGTTGTTAGTTATAATAAAACTAATAGAGTCCAGTTTTGATAGCGTCTGACACGTCCGCTCTGTCCGATGTCGGATGTGGTACTGAACCGGTACAGGTGGAGTGCAGCGCTTAAATACCATTTTATTTTTACTTCTACCTTACAATTGTTTATAATCAGTATAACCTCTACGTTACAGGTGATGTTTATTGTTAATCCTTGTGGCGACTTAGTGTGTGCATGTTTTGCTCTTCGAATATAAGGTAAATTCATTAAATTATACTGTGAAAGGACGGCTTGTAACTTGTCCAAAACCTACATAATATGCCAGACTCGAGTATTTCTCTAATTGTTAAAAATTATGAGGACGCTTAATAGATCCGATTAGTAAGTACATAACTAATTGAATAGTTTAATGTTCCCATACGAAAAGGTTAGGTATATTATGTTTGTGTTGCATATTTTATATTATAATGTTTAAAATGTGTGGAATTCTTGTTGTAATGATTTAAATAATTTGTCTGATTCTTGTAAAATGCATTCAAATTTACAACACCACATACTTTGATTTATTTTTATAAATATTGTAAACAACGCATTGAAGTATTCATTATATTATATTCTGTGTCTATGTTATAATATCTCGCATTCAAATTTAAAGAGACGACGTTTGTGCACAATTTGGACATATTATTGTTCTAATAATTTTCGCCGACATTTTATGGTTTTTGGTACTAACTATCACTAGCGACATACTTAATTATTTCTTTGTTGGGCCAGTACTATAATATATCTACATCAATATATGTCAAAATCTTGAATGTAAATAATTTGCGGTAGGTAGGTATATTATTTATTAGTTCTCTGACTTTCTAGACTAAAAAAAACACTATAAAAACCGTAATAAAAATTTGGGCTTGCCCTAGCTAGAGACCCTAGGCACTCCACTGACATATATGTATATTTATGTGTATTTATACTTTTGCTACTCTATTTGTTTGTATTTTAGAATCTATGTTTAAATTTTATTTTAATTTCACATACATACATACATACACACATACACAAATACATAACCTCACGCCTGTGTTCCCCGAAGGGGTAGGCAGAGGTGCATTACTGCATTCACATTTCGCCAGTTATGTATCAGTCACACGTAATAGGGGGCGAGCCCCTAAGAAATTCCTAAGAACTTTTAGGTGTGCAGATTTACTCATGGTATTTTCCTACACTGTTAAAATACGTGATTATTCATTGTGAATACACACTCGTCAGTCATTACTTAATTTGAACCGCACTTACCATGTCCATTAGGTATAAGCACTGTCGCTTTCTCGAGTCAATATGAACCAGTGAAGTACAGATGAGCTAATTTAATGTACGGATGGAAGAACCTTTAAAAGTAAATAGAACTAGCACGTAATAGTAGGCGATTTTTGCCATTTTTCGAGCATCTATTATCATACATATCGGTATTCGGCCGGCATGATTGTGTCGACCAACGGGAGACCATCATCTCTCGCTGGTCGGCACTTTTTCTGGACTCCATTGCGCTTACCATCAGGTGCAATGGGGTCACTTTGCCGTGCCAGAATAAAAAAAAAAAAAAAAAAAAAAAAAAAATCTTCTTGACCCCATATAGTCCAGTCATTTTAGGCATTTTAAACTCCAATCTGTGGAATAATTCCTAGTGAAATTTTTGTATACACCTTTATTACGGTGTTATAATGAAGATGTGCAAAATCGACATTGATATCGTGCCGGCTAAAAAAGTTAGAGAGGTCAAAGGGTTCCGAAAACCAGTTTTTCGCAAATATCTCGCGACCTATTGCTCGGCGGTCAAAAAGGTCATTATAAGAATTGTTTGTTGTGAAATTATCTACAAAAATTGTTTAATGCATTTTTCTGTAAAATTAGCCGTTTTCGGAGTAGAGCGCTGAGAAAGCGACTAGTATGCACTCAGTACTCACATACGGCATTGTATACCGTATCGTAGATATTTGGAAATGTATAAGTCTTATTATTACTATTATTTGATTTTTACATGTAAAATAAGATGCTTTATGTCCTCAATAACCAAGATTGTACATAAAATGAAGAAATAAGTCGTTGTAGACGATTAAAACTTAAAATAATTACTAAAAAAAAATAAAGTTTATTTTCTTGAAAGGATATCTGAATAAAATAATATTTATTTATTAATTCAACACACACAGTCATTATAGCGCCTGTTTTGCAGATGCGCCTAAAAATATCTACGTTTCATCAGTTATCCAATGAGGAATAACAATCTAGGATTTTATCGAAAATAAGTAAAAAAACTTAGTTTCATGGACTATAAGGGAGGCAAAAACGCCTTAATAAAACAATAGGTGATTAAAAAATACTACATTTATTAAACATTCAAGTTCTAACAAAATATCTTAGGGTAGGGTGTCTCATAGTCAAATCAGTCAGAAAAGATGTAAACAACATGCCCTTAACGGGAATAGGTCGACTTAACCAGTAACCCTATATATTTTACTAACGACCTTCACTGGAAGATGTTTCGTATTTTATTGTTCTGAGACCCGTCCCTGTATACCCGCTACTGCCTGTCGGACTATGTTTAGTTCAGTTAGAAATTATTTCTTGGGTGTTAAAGACGTTATTTTACTATTTTTATACTCTTGAAAAGTTTTCATAATGAGTGATACATGTTTTATATGCAATGAATTATTATCTGATAGTGATTTATTAGAAGTTAGGCGTGGTATGCAAACATAAAAAATGCTAGTTTCGTTAGATGTAGGTATACTATTGTATACCTAATTGCAATCAGTACTCACATACGGTATTCCGTATGTGAGTACTGATTGCATTTTAGTCGCTTTCTCAGCGCTCTACTCCAAAAAGACTAATGATAATGCATGACACATTTCTGTAGATAATTTCACGACAAACAATTATAATGACCTCTTTGACCACCGTGCAATAAGTCGTGAGATATTTGCGAAAAACTGATGTTCAGAACCCTTTGATCTCTATAATTTTTTTAGCCGGCACGATATCGACGTCGATATTTCACATCTTCATTATAACACCGTAATAAAGGTGTATACAAAAATTCAGCTCACTAGGAATTATTCAGCAGACAAAACCTAAAATGACTGGACTAATACTGTTACTGAGATTTTTTTGTGTAAAACACCCAGACCCGAAACAAATATTTGTGGATCACCTTTGGATCACACAAACATATGTCTCGGTGCGGGGATCGAACCCGCGGCCTCTCGTTTCGCAAGCTGGTGTCTAGCCAACTGCGCCACGGGGCTGTCACATCAAAACTTTGAACAGTATGTAGTGCAGCTAGTATGCCTTGAAGGCATTTAAAACAGTTCTGATATATTGTGTACGTGGAATAAAAAAAACATATATTTCTCACTGATGTTTATTATCATTATATCACATATGATTATAAGGACATGGAGACAAATGGTAAAAGTCGTCTCAACATCTTTATATTGCTAAAACTATCAGCTTATTCTGTAGCTTAATAATAGCCGGTATTGACAGCGTGAGAGTGAGCAGCTTGGATGCCGGGTCCTTCGTAGCTCGTGGCACTGCTCTGTTGGATAGCACCACCATTTTGTTGGATGGTGTGCGCTGTGCTAGCCCTGACACCACCAACGTTCTCAGAGGCCGACACGGCAGAGCTGTAGTCACTGACGCCACGGGTTTGAGCGGATGACACGGCGTTTCCGTAACCAGAGTTGTTGGCAGTGGAGATGGCCGATCCATAACCAAGACCGCGGAGGTTGGAAGCGCTGGATGAGGCGGAACCGTAGCCTGCTGTGTTAGTATTGGCCACAGCGGTGCCGTAGTTTCCCAAGTTCTGAGCTGAAGAAATTGCCGATCCATAACCATTGCTGTTTGTGGCAGAAGTAACAGCAGATCCATAACCACGACCACGGAGGTTGGAGGCACTGGACACAGCGGAACCGTAACCACCAGTGTTAGAGTGGGCGACAGCGGTACCAAAGTTGCCAAAATTCTGGGCGGAAGATACCGCTGAACCGTAGTTGCGGTTCAATCCAGTGTTGTATGGAATGGCGTTCTGGTATCTGACAGGCTGGACATTGTAAGCACGATAATAAGGGTTAGGGTTGATGCTGGCTATGCCGATGCCGCGGGCAGAGGAAGCGCCATCACTGTTGGCGAAGCCACCTCCATAGGCTTGACCATCACCTGTTTGGAATGAGTGACCAATGCCGGTAGAATGTCTGATGCCAGCGACGTTGCTGCTGAAGCCACTGCCGAAGCCATACGCTAAGCTTGGCAACTGGCTACGGAGAATCGTTCTCGGTGCGTAGTTGTGACCTGTAACAAAATTAATTGTTTAAGTACTTAATATGTTAAGTTATTTGGTAAGATGGTTACTGTTTTTTTGATTTCATTGTTTCATCTTAACATTGACAAAAAAGTTTATAATACTAATGTTTACCAGTTATTACGAATGGGGCCGCGTGGCATACCGCGACGGCAAATGCAAAAATAGCAAGACTGATAACCATTTTTTAGATTTTCTGCTATTGAAGAAAGCTTAGAAATTCTCCGATGACTCTGAATACTTGTGATTCATCTCTCCGTGTATATATACTAGTAAATTAAGTTCCCCCACTCGGAAACCAATGGGTCAAGATGATACAGCCGAAGGCATTGACACTCATAAATAAATTTTATCTATCCAGTTACGTTACGCCGAATCATCTAGTCCAGGATGATATCAAAAATTTAAAACATGCTACAAGTATCTTTATCGATACAAAGTATTAATTGGGGCAATAAAATGAAGTGATTAAAGAAGAGGCTTTGAAGAAACATCATTAAGAATTGTACAATATAAATTAACATTAAATTCTGGAAATTATGGGCCAAATTTACGACCATGTAATTTTAATGCGAACAAAATGGACCAAGTGTCAGAATTAATTAGCGATCTAACGAAATAACGTGTATTATAATAGAATATTTTATTTGTTGTCATCTTTGGTTTTAACAATTCAGATGTAGGGTTTTTGGCAAGTTATTAACACTACATACATACATAAACTCACGCCTGTATTCCCCGAAGGGGTAGGCAGAGGTGCATTTCTGCACCCACATTTCGCCAGGTATGTATCAGTCCCACGTAATAGGAGGCGAGCCTATTGCCGTTTTTCGGGCACATTTCCAGACTCCGTGCTGTTACCGAGAATTTCCTAATGGAAAATCCCAATAACACTTTGCCCGACCCGGGAATCGAACCCAGGACCTCTAGATCGCGCGGCACATGCTTGTACCGTGAGACCACGAGGCAGTCATTAACACTATAAACTATAATAGAAAGATCATAGAATTATTTATAATAAAAATCGTAAAACTCTATATCTCTTTATCAGATTGGTATCGTAAAATAGGATTTGTATTATAATATGCAAATTTTCATTGCACAGGTATTTACGATATAATTTCGATAACATCTGTAGTCAATAGCAAAAAACCTCTTTGAAATACATTTTACCGTTATTATAATATCATTGGTTTTAGAAGATATTCAAAATTGACTTTCTTTAAGAATCATTATTTCAATGGAAATTAAAATAACTGACGAAACAGTTGAACGAGTTGAAGGGTCGTGCGATCTAGAGGTCCTGAGTTCTCTTCCCGGGTCGGGCAAAGAGTTATTGGGTTTTTCCATTAAGAAACTCTCAGTAGCAGCTCGGAGTCTGGAAATGTGCCCGAAAAACGGCAATAGGCTCGCTATCGGCTCGATGTGGAACCAAAATCGTTATTGGCGAAATTTAGGCGCAGAAATGCACCTCTGCCTACCCCTTATGTGGAATACAGGCGTAAGGTCATGAATGTATGATGAATGTAGAATTGAAAACCTATCCCTTACGAGAAATAAGCATGAGTGTACATATACATATATGTATACATTTGACATATCAATATGTAAATTACATTTATACATAGATCAACTGAAGCTATACTGTATCTATACTAATATAAAGCTGAAGAATTTGTTTGTTTGGTTGAACGCGCTAATCTCAGGAACTACTGGTCCGATTTGAAAAATTCTTTCAGCGTTAAAAAGCCCATTTCTCGAGGAAGGCTATAGGCTATATAACATCACGCTACGACCAATAGGAGCGGAGCACTAATAAATAATGTTTCAAAATCGGGGGTATTTTTTTTCCTTTTGAGAACTTCCGCTGCGTGCGCTGCGGAAACGGTTAAAATTTCGCTAAAATAATGTGTGACAGAATTGTTCCCCTTTCAAAGTTCTAAAAAAAAGTCCGCGATAGCATATGTCTATCTTTTAAGGTTGGCTCACTATAACCTTTTTTATGCTAACCAAATTAGTTCTAAAATAAAGCATTATTTGTGAAGGTGTTTTCATAAAGATGATATTAATCCTTATCCAAATAAATACGTTATTCATCACAAGTATTTAATTTAAAAGAAATTTGCCCTTTACATCATTTGATTTCAATGAGTATCTTAGAAGATATCACAGTTTTAAAATAACACCGCAGCGAAAAAATGCACCTCTGCCTACCCCTTCGGGGAATACAGGTGTGAGTTTATGTAGTATGTATGGTACTTGGTCCGACACAATTCAAAATGTGCTCAATTATTGCTCAAATATTAACCAGCTTGCGAAACGAAAGGCCGCGGGTTCGATACCCGCACCAAGACAAATGTTTGTGTGTATTTGTTTCGGGTCTGGGTGTTTGTGAGACCGAAAAGTCTCTCGTAGTTTCTGATACCCACGACACAAGACTTGTATCTTAGTGTGGGGTCAGAACTACATATGTAATTCTGTTTGGTGTATTTATTTGTTATTTATATTCAACACTGCTTGAATAGTGCATAGTTCACACAACTAATTTGGTTATAAACTTCATTGGGGGAATATTAGCATAGTGCGCTTAACTACCAAGGATACGTTAAGCCTCCCTTAAAGATCTGGCTTGACTGATTGTAAGTTAACATGCTCTTGTTAACTTCCGTGGTGGTAATATATTTAGACTATATTCTATTCAGAATTGAAGACATAGAAATATATTATTACAGTGGTATGGTAAGGTAAGGTAAGGTATCGAATTATTGAATATTACAGTATGACGGAATGTAAATTACTTCCTCTGTAACCTCATCACTGCTTAAATGAGCAATTTATCGCAGATATTTATTCACTAAAAATTTACTAATACGGTCAAAGACCTCCGGGTCTATTTAAAAAATCCTTAATTTATGGAGGAAGTGGACCATTTACTGTTTTATTTGTAACATTATGTGAAAACGGAATGGCCTCGTCGTGATTGCCATAAATGGCTATTCTAATTTATAATTTGTCATAAATTCTTTGATTAATATTTTATAGAGAAATAAAAAAGAAGATTCAGCGCAAAAGTTATTTATTACTTTTTTATGACGTTCGCGTTTATGTTTATTTTGGACAAATATTATGAGATGTAAAAGAACTGCTATCAGCAGATGCTAAAGCAGGTTTTTCTAACAAAATTAATAGGAATCTGTAATGTGGTGAAACGTGGTGAAATAACGTACACCATACTTTCCTTCAACTTTAGAGTGGAGGCCACCTACCGGAAAGCGCAGCGTGGGACGTCCTCCGACAAGATGGTCGGACGACCTAGTAAAGGTCGCGGGACGTCGCTGGATGCAAGCTGCTTCCTACAGGTCCCTGTAGAAGTCATTAGGAGAGGCCTATGTCCAGCAGTGGACTTCCATTGGCTGATGGATGATGATGATGATGATACTTTCCTCTAGCCGTACATCGATTTATTTGGACATATTGCACGGCATTCAATTTCAGTTATCAAATGCCAAGCAGTAATATGCCAAGAAGTGGTGATGGTCTCGAAGTTTAGGCACGCGGTCGAGAATCTCGACAGTCGCGGGTTCAAACCTCAGGGCACACCTTTAACTTTTCGAAGTTATGTGTGTATTCACAATGAATTATCACGTACTTTAACGGTGAAGGAAACCATCGTAATGAAACCTGCACACCTCAAAGTTCTCAGGAATTTCTTAGGTGTGTATTCCGCCAACCCGCACTAGGCCAGCGTGGTGAATTAAAGCCTTAACCCTCTCAGTTGTAGAGGACGCCCGTGCCTAGCAGTGGGACGTATATGGGCATGATGAAGGAGTAATATTATTCTTTTTTTGATGTCTACCACGATCATACATATATCCTTTACTTCCCTATCCGATTGCCAATTTGTGGTAGTCCATTTGCTTTCATGTCTACCTTAATGAAAATTTATGTCATTTTTGGTCCATCCAACTGGCTTTGAGTATTTAAATCCTAAGACCAAAAATTTGCTATTACCCTTGTGCAGTTTACATGTATATTTACTCATGGATTTTTTTTTGAAAACTTGTTTTGTTGTATCATTGATGCAATCTTCATTTATTTTTTGTTCAAGTTCGGAATGTTTTAATGAAGGCATTGTATCAATACCAAGTGTAAGCATTACTGATTTGTCCGGAACAAAAAATCTAATAAGGTTTTTTGTTCGGAAATCGCATAGTAATAGGTTCATTTGGTCTTTATTATAAGACCATTAGATAAGTTATTTGCAACTATCGTTATTCTTATATGAACTTCTAATAAAGAAGTACCGACCAAAAGTTAACTATTGGCAAAAAATAACTAAGATTTTTTATTACCTGTGAACAGAATAATACCGACATTTTCGTAATTGATGTACAGGCTTACCGGCTCATCAAAAAATAACGCATAGTTGAGCAGTTCATCATAAGAAGTTAAATGCCTCATGTTATTTAATCACAAACAAATTAAACCGCAACATAAAATTCTAATATATAAAAATAAAAAGCACTTCTTAATTATCAAATATTTAATTACCTATTAAACAATAATTGCCAAATATTATCACAGTAACTTGAAGCGAACAACTTCTTTTATATTCCATTAAAATTGCAATAAAAGACTTAAGCCATATGATGTCATTCTAAAAATTAATTATCGTTTAGTTTTTGCTATGTTACAAAAATACAATTATTAATTGCATCATGGAACGAAACGAGATTATTCTATTCATAAGACGGCTAATATCTTAGATCTCCACGGAAAGTAACCATTTAAGCTTTTGCATTAACGTGCATCTGTCTTAAGATTTTGATTATGCGTGAAATATTATCCTTTAAAAGTATTTTATGTGATACCATTGTTTTGTCTGTATTATCTTTTTATTGATTTTTCATATTTATTAATAAAAAAATCTACAAGCTAGCCTTTTATATAAAGAGGTTTGATCTCATTCGAACGATAGTATCATTTTTAAAACTACACGCTATACTAGCACCATGTAAAAAAGTTGTAACATCTATTGAAAAAATCGCTAGTTCTGTCATTTGGACATGGTACTTACGAAGCTTTTCATCGATAGTAATGATCTACCGTTCTGCGAATATGTAGTTTACCTAAATTAAATATTTCCTTAAAACCCTAACAGGTAGGTACTCTGGCAATAGTACGAATAATCTAAATGTTTTTGCTTCATATCCAGTCTTAATCGTTCTTCCTGCCAGCCTCAGCATAAGCTCCGGCAACAGCATGACCGCTACTTCTTTCGTAACCATAGTCATCTTGGCCATCATAGCCATCTTCATCATGGAATCCATGTGGCCTATGTCCGTAACCTCCGTCGCCTCCATAATAGTTGCCGTTGAATTGGCTGTTGTAGCCTCCGTTGCCATTACCATAGTAAGGTTTGTTGTATCCTCCATAGCCTTGATTGTAACCACCGTAACCTTGGTTGTAACCATTGTAACCATGGTTGGGATAGCCACCGTTATATTGATAATTATTTGGATAATACCCGCTGCCGTATCCACCGCCTCCTTCGTTAGCCGATGCCTGGGATTGGCTGATGGCGATGTTTATCGGATAGCCGCCGTAACCTCCATGACCTTGCTGACCTTGGTAGCCGCCGTAACCTTCGCAAATGCCGTACTTTCTGCATAGCCGTTTTTTGTGGATGGTTCTTGTCTCCCTGATTGAGTCAGTGACCTCCTCGCTAGCGGTGGGCGTTCCTGCAAAAAATGTAATTCAAAGGTTAAATTACAGCTATAATAGCTTTCAAGAAAGAGTATTTTCGAAATTACTTGTCTTATCTTACACTTTCAAGTTTAAGTGAAATATTGTAACGAAACCTGTATAAGTAAAAGCACACAAGTAATTTGTTACGTATGTGAAGTCTATAAATTCACACGAAGCCAGCTTGGTAGCCTAAGAACTCTTTTAAGAGTTTACTATTGGAGAGGGCCTATGTTCAACAGAAAGACCTATTAAGAGATGCGATTATGCTAGCATATTTGATCTCGGATGCGCACATAGCGGATCACGGAACACTAGATCACTAATGTTAGTTTTACGACTTTGCGCAAATAGCACAATTTTACTACTACCAATTTTATAATAGTAACATGCTTTAATAAGGATCATTATCAACATAAAAAAAAAAATTGCTAGAAAGTTTGAATTTTATCAAACTTACGGTACATTAAGATACTACGCACGACAAAATCTGATAATAATCTAGATAAAATCTGTAGAAATATATAATTATATACAATTACCACCTTGGACCAGGAAACTGGTGCCCATAGCGATGAAGAACAGGATATAATTGAAACTATTCATGTTGAACCGTCGGGTCACTATGTTGGAGTTCGCAGATAGATACAGTTTTATAGGTCGACTCCGCGAGGTCGTCTCCCACGCTGATAGTTTCTAACAGTCTCAAGGAAGTAAACAAAAGGATATTAATATACATATTTGATGTAGAGCGGAAGTAATTTCAATGGCATCTTTTCAATTCACGTTAGAGCTACAAAAATGTATCAACTTAACTATGCAGTTCTCTTACACACCTACATACATAACCTCACGCCTGTATTCCCGAAGGGGTAGGCAGAGGTGCATTTCAGCCCCACATTTCGTCATGTATCAGTCCCACGCAATAGGGTGCGACCCTATTGCCGTTTCTCGGGCACATTTCCAGGCTCCGTTCTGCTACTGAGAATTTCTTAATGGAAAACGCCAATAACACTTTTCCCGACCTGGGAATCGAACTGGGACCTCTAGATTGCGGCGAATTCTTGTGCGGCGAGAGCACGAGACAGATAGTCTTTCTATGTTTTATGCGAAAGAAAACGAGAGGCCGCGGGTTCGATCCCCGCACCGAGACAAATGTTTGTGTGATCCACAAATATTTGTTTCGGGTCTGGGTGTATGTGAGACCGAAAAGTCTCTCGTAGTTTCTGATACCCACGACACAAGACTTGCATCTTAGTGTGGGATCAGAACTATGTATGTGACTGTTGGGTGTATTTATTTATTTATTTATAATTATAGTTTTAATGATCCTAATTCCTAAATATATTTGCTGCATAACTGTGTTTATATGTCAATTTGAAGAGAAGGGTGAGGTGAAAATTCTAATTCGTTAATCCATAATTGGCTGAACCGGAGTTTTTATTTATATTTTACTGGCTCGCATGTCTTGCTCGCACTGAAACAAATGTTTCTACCGTACATAAATATTTATTTTAGCTATGAGTTTTAGGGACACCGCAAAGTCTCTCGTATTTTCTGAAACCAAATTCATAAGACGTTGCTTAATGTGGGATTATAAATAAATAAATACACCCAACAGTCAGATACATAGATTCTGACCCCACGTTCAGATACAAGCCTTGTGTAGTGGGTATCAGAAACTACGAGAGACTTTTTGGTCTTACAAACACCCAGACCCAAAACAAATGCTTGTGGATCACACAATTATTTGTTTCGGTGCGGGGATCGAACCCGCGGCCTCTCGTTTCGCAAGCTGGTATCTAGCCAACTGCGCCACGGGTCTGTCTGATAATAATGAGTCATAGCAATAAATATACACCCAACAGTCACATACATGCTTAAATCTGTTTGAGTTTTGTCTATTGCATGTGAAACAAATCTACACCGAGCAAATGATGGCAAATAGGCAAGCCAACTTTTTGCTATAAAATTTCTCTTTTTTTAATTTAAGATTTATGCCCCGAAAATAGTATAAAAATTAATTTTACGTCCATATTTTTGTATGGTAAATATTAGTATTCAGATTGGGTTTGGACATGTCAAATTTTCGTAAAAAAATTACAAGCATAATTTTTGCGTTTCTGATTCAAACCGCTACGCTATTCGAATATCACTAGACTGATACAAACACCTTAAAAATATATATATACAAAATGCATTTCTTTTTCCTTAATTAACTATAAATAAAGGCAAAAATATCATAATAATGTTTTTAATATTATAAAAGAGATGTCAATGAACTTATGCGTTCGTATACGCATTATCAAAAATGCACATGTATAAATGTTCAAATTCGACAGTTTTTATTATTTTTACAGTTTATTTCATTCATCTCTATCTGCAAGTTTATCATTTCATTATAAACCAGTATAATAATATTAATATCTTCAGGATATTGAATTAAAAAAGCATAAACCAAATAAATTATAATTTATTGTACTTCATTTCTTTAAATAGCGTTTACAAAATATGGACTCATAAAATTCCTTCCTAATAACAAAAATGGCAATATAGCTGTAAAAAATAGCAACAGAAAACACATTAGAGACTATAACCATTTTAAAAAATGTTAACAAATAGCGTTTTATTGTTCATAATGAGTATTGGTTTAGATAAGTCCGTTAGTGCTTTTGTTAGTAACAATAAATAACATTATCAAAACGGTATCGATTTTCATAAATGCTTCCAATGAATAAATTACTCGTATTAGCTTAACACAGTATTAGTAATGTATTCTGAATTTTATGTTATCAATAATTAGACATATTAACGGTAAATTATGCCGATCATTTTGTCTTTAAATTAAATTTACGATTGTTGAACTGCCATATATTATATATTTATAAAATCGACATAAACTGTGTTTTAGAACAGGCAAGAACAGTATAAGTTAACTAGGATGTTTTTTCATTTTCAATATTCTAATTCTACCCGGTTGGGTACAATATTTTGTTATTGCATCTTTGCTATAGAGTTTATGTAATAGAGTCACGATATAGACAGTACTTTTTCCTTGATCCATCAAAACCTTGCGGCAGTATAGAAGACAACAAAAAATCAACGATAAACAAATTGTTCATTGTGTGACATCGTCCGTGAGTCAATAAAACCTTTATCATATTATTTTCATTTATTTATAACTAGCTTTTGCCCGTGACTTCGTCCGCGCAGACTTCAGGGTTGGGTGCAGGAAGATAATAAGTGAATCAATTAATCGTCTCCCAAGTACTCAAAATGGCACTTAATGAATTAAATAAGGAACTTTGTTCCAATAAAAAGTAGCCTATGTCCCTTTTTATGGTCCCGTTTTTATCCATACCAAACATCATTCAAACCGGTCAAATGTTTTAGGCATGAAAGTATAACACAGCAGTGTTACTTTCGTATTGACAATATATGCTAAACTCAAAGGGTATCTCCGTTGGGATCAATGAAATCCTTAGATCAATCTAATTGATGAATTCTCAAGAACCAATTCATCTTTAATTTGTCCTTTGAGTATCGTCACGTGAATAACATTACTCAACAGTTTTCCTAACACCAAGTACATTCCATTGCATAGTTGTGGATGTTTTAGATTTCGAAGCGCGATGATTACCGAGTCCGCCTTCGTTTGTAAATTAGGTACAACCAAGGAATTTAAAAATACATTTCTGAACGCACGCATAAATATTTGACAACCAATAAATATGTACTGTATCCCTTTACATTACTGATTATATTCTACATTTTTAAAATGTAAAATACGCAATTATTCGAATATTGTGGATATATGTTGTCGATTCAAAACCTTTATTTAAAAACGTTCTTTAATTTGAGGGGACCTTTAACTGTATTGACGGGATAAACATAAAATGTTTGACAGGAAATTAGGTAGAACAGTTTATATGAGAAAATGAAATTGTTGTTTTTACCATATTCCTCGCAATTTTCTTATTTTTTTCGTTCATAAGAACCTTCTCCTGATAATAGCAGACACAACAATTATTTTTTAGCGATATCGGTTCAGCTGTTCTCGAGATTTGCGCTTTGCAACACGTTCATCGATTCAAGCGCGCAAATGGCAGATTTTTTCCGACTTACTCGACAATTATTGTTATATTTTGGACAATTCACACACTATCTTTAAAAATTATAGCCTATGTGTTATTCTAATGTATAAGCCATATTATTGTAAGCTTTCATTAAAATCCATTCGGTAGTTTTTGCGTGAAAGAGCAACAAACATCCAGGCATCCAGACATCCATACATACAAACTTTCGCGTTTATAATATTAGTAGAATTTTTCGTAAAAAATAATGGCTATTTTATGGTTAACTACTCTACTTTTCTCCCCTCTTCATTTACTTCTCTATCTTCTTTCAACAATGAACAACTTAAACTCGCTAAAAATTATCAGCTAGGACCAAGTTAATAAAAAACCCTCAATTTAAAACATTCAATCGTCATCATCATCAGCCCATATACGTCCCACTGCTGGGCACTTGCCTCCTCTACAACTGAGAAGGTTGAGGCCTTAGTCCACCACACTAGCCTAGTGCGGGTTGGCGGACTACATATCTAAGACATTCCTAAGAACTTTTAGGTGTGCAGGTTTCATTACGATGTTTTCCTTCACCGTACATGATAATTCTTTGAGAATACACACATAACATCGAAAAGTTCGAGGTGTGTGCCTGGGGTGTGAACCCGCGACCGTCGAGATTGTCGACCGCATGCCCAAATCTTTAGGCCATCTCGACTTATCCTTATTATTATTATATAATTTAGCAAAACATTTAATAATGTCCTTCATTTAATTCAGACAAATTGTCTTTTTTTTACGAGAGAAAAGCGCCTTAAACTCCTCTGTTCGGTACCTCGGGGGAACTCAAGCAAGGAACTCTTAAAATAACGCGATGACTTTCTAATTCGAACGTGTTATATTTTATTACAACAAATTGTATTTTTTTATTTATATACAGTAATTTTATTCGCTACGTGTGTATTAATTAAATATTTATTTGTCACGTCATGGATTATTAAGTGAATAATTTTAAATTTACGAACGTGGACACAAATAAAGGTCTTAAGATCGAAGAGCGGAACGGCTCAGTTTCTGCGACAGAAAGGCTTACTATAAATACTGCCTCGTATGTGAAGTGTTCGAAGAAGAAGTGTGCGACCTAAAGGTCCTTAGTTAGACTTTCAGATCAGACAGCATTATTGAGTATTCACAATATTTTAATAATGTAGAATAAAAAACAGTTACACAAATATTTTGATAAGTTCAATAAAGTAGTACACGTGAAATTATTGTGTAACTTATTGCGTTATCCACAATTTATGCAAGATATTCGTACAATTTTGGGAACGAATAACAATGCAGGAAAATATAACAACGTAATTAGTTATGATAGCAGTGTATTGTCTATATGTCTTTCTACAATAATGTTAGTAGTGGCACGCAGTATAGAAATGTGGCAATAAAAGAAGATTTAAGATTGAAATACTACAGTAATAAACAATTGGCTGATATAATATGGAACTTAAAAACAAAATTGGGAATCGTGGATGCATAATTGTATCTATTTTTATCATCAGCCCACGTCCCACTGCTGCACACGAGCCTCCTCTACATCTGAGAGGGTTTAGGCTTTAGTTCAATTGTATCTACATATTTTACTATATCACAAAATGTGAGCCTATTTGATATAAAAATTTATTTTAACAAAATATAGGACTTTTTTTGGTCCATTTCAAAAAATCTGATAAAATGCGACATTACGTGTTTAAGATATCGTATTACATTTTATCGCTTAAGGAGATAAGTAAATTAAGAGATTTATGACTACCTACTAGAAAATCTAGAAATGGACGCCTCGAGAGACTAGCAAACGCAACAGAATTCATTTAAAAGTGTTTTATTTTAATATAAATCTGCCGGTCAATGTACTCTGAAGTTGTAAAAATTATCAAAAAATACGACGTCACTAATTACTTTAAGGGTAGTATTGCGTGTAATGATGTTTTTACATAGTATTTCTTTATTATATCATTGAGCTAGATGACTTGGCAAGTAGCCAGAGTATTTTTATTTAGAAAAATCATCGATGTTTCTAGAGTAGACGGATATGACTAATGATTTAATAGGCTACACTAAGGCTATAAGACGTTTCCGGATGCTGGTTACATTCAACAAGTTGTTTGGACGTATTTGGCCGATTTTAATCAATTGCTAGGAATTTTAATAATTTTAAACTCGTTTGGACTTATGCATTTGATTAAAACACACCTGCCTGTCGTAAAAGGTGACTCAAAGGGACCCTTGGGGTCTGGGCGCGATGCTAGGGGCTGTAAGTGTCCCCGAGAGGGGCGACGGCACCGTGGCCTGTGTCCGTTGCGAGCACCTACCAAGAGAACCAAGCTATTGGGGGTACAACTGCGCCCCTCACAACTCCGAGACGGCCGAGACAATTTCGTCTCGGAGGCGCACCGGGCGGCTGCGGCATCATTGTGGGTGCTCCTCACCCATACACCGTGGTTGCCCCATTCGGCGCGAAGATGGCCATCGAAAAGACTTGGTCGGTAAGCTGGCATAGGGATTTTTATTAGGGACCCAGCCAGGAATTAACATCTGCACGGAAGTGACGTCGCCGCGCGCCGGGCTGGAAGGCCGGTGACCCCGACATAAGCTTCCCGCCCCCGTACCCGGGTTGGCGGGAATTGGAACCACGACCACCTTTCTCCTCGAGAAAGAAAAGGCTACTTCTAACAAGACTCGCTAGAAGTCTTTCTGGGAGGTTTATTATACTGACGGACAGTATCTATATGTATGCACAGTATGTATATTATGAATGGCTGATAATGAAATTTCTCACACATTTCTCAATAAATGAGAAACCCAGTACATCATAACGGGAGATAATAAAACACAATAGTACACCAATCTGCCTTTTGTTGCGATTTGTGAAATTGATTTTAACGGTCGGCCTCTATATAACACATTCAACTTTTTTATATTTTGACACAATTAAGTTTTATTACATCCTTTGGAAAGTTGGCACGTAATAAAACTGTAGTTCTGTTCGCCATTTTGTAGTTTGTGGGAAAACACAATATTTTCTTTTAATATAATTTAATTATTCGTACACTGTAGAAGTAGTGATGGCCTCGCGGTCGCGGGTACAACTCCAGGCACACACCTCTACTTTTCGAAGATACCCTTGTATTAAAACCACCACGCTTTCCTAGTGAGGATTGGCGAACTGCACACCGAAGAAATTCCTCAGTACTTTTAGGTGTGCAGGTTACCTCACGAAGTTTACCTTCACCGTTAAAGTTCTTAAACACAGATAACTTCGAAAGTCAGTGGTGTGCCAGGGGATTGAACCCGCGACCACCGAGATTTTCGACCGCGCACCTAAACCTCACTCTTTTTTTTAGTAGGTACCTAACCTACCTCATTATAATTATTGCAAATTACAAACATCAATAAATCACGTTTCTTCGCCATAAAAATGAGAACATTAGAGTTTAATTACACCATAAAATGTTGTGTCCCGGTTTTTAATGCGATATGACAGTCGATAACCAGTAATGGACTTAATGTTGGCGATGTTGATGACCCTATTGGTCCATGGGCTTAGAAATTATCTTGATACTGTCAAATGGTCGCGGCTTCGATAAATAAATAAATACACCCAACAGTCATATACTTAGTTCCGACCCCACATTAGGAAGTCCTGTGTCGTGGGTATAAGACACTATGAGAGACTTTTCGGTCTCACAAACACCCAGACCTGAAACATTTTTCCGCCCTGTTTCAATCCTTCAATCCATGTTTTATTCGTTCTCAGCACTTTGTAAGCTTTCCTTGTGCCTCCCGTTTGACTTATGTTTGTTGTTTTTCTATAGCGATATTACAGTAGTTATTGTAGTCCTTCTTAATGTACTTGCTTATGAGCTTATACCTAACGAGCAGAGATTTCATTTTTCTTTGCTCTAGATTTGTTTTTGTCTGATTTGTCTAACGCTGCGTCCGAAGGGTAGTTTATTTTCAATACATCTATATTTTGAAAGTACGGAAACACGAAACAATAAAATAAAATTAATAAAATTTGACTGCCTCGTGGTCTCGCGGTACAAGTATGTGCCGTGCGATCTAGAGGTCCTGGGTTCGATTCCCGGGTCGGGCAAAGTGTTATTGGGTTTTTCCATTAGGAAATCCTCAGTAACAGCACGGAGTCTGGAAATGTGCCCGAAAAACGGCAATAGGCTCGCCCCCTATTACGTGGGACTGATACATACCTGGCGAAATGGGGGTGCAGAAATGCACCTCTGCCTACCCCTTCGGGGAATACAGGCGTGAGTTTATGTATGTATGTAAAATAAAATTATGAAGATGCTTTTTAAATCATCTTTATTTTACCCTTAAACTACGAATATAATACTTATTTGAACTCATTCTTAACCGCTAGCCTTCGCTACAGCAATGGCTATCGCATCACCACTATCACTCTGAGCGTTACTGAAAGCTCCGCTTTGCTTCTGACCGCTGCAACTATCGCACGGTTTACTCGCATCCTCTGGGACTACGAACACCTCGTAATTTCGTTGAGGTTGGGGCTCCGGTGGTGGCGGAGATGGCGGAAGTGGCACAGGTGGCGGTGGTGGCGGAGGTACCGGAAGTGGCGGAGGTGGAGAAGGTGGCAGAGGTAGCGGAGGTGGCGGAGGTGGCGGAAGAGGCAGAGGGGGAGGAGGGGGCGGAGGTGCCCAGTAATGCCGACGTCGCCAGTATGGTGGAGGCGGAGGCGGTGGCGGCCAAAATGGCGGTCCGGGTGGTCGCGGGTCGTAGTCATCGCAGTAGGAGGAATATGAACGCTTTAGTCTTTGCAGTAGTAGGCCATCTTGTGACTCTTGCTTAGATTCTGAAAGCAATTAATAAATAAATTATGTTGTTTGAGTATTGCATTGATGGAAATAAGTCCTTAAAGGGTTAGGTTTACTCAAATTTTTGAAACTTACGCCCAAAATCGTAGCCCAGACGCTTTGTACCAAAATTGATTTGATAAAATTATAAAAAGACTTTTCGTGCTCGTATCTCACATCTCTTCAAATGATGTTTGTTGCTTAAGTAGGTTTTTGTCACCTTTTTATGTTAATCGTATAAATAATTTGTAATTAAATTTGTTTATTTTTGTATTATACATATTCTATACAATACATTAGTTTAAAATTGACGATTCAAAAGAACTTGTAAAAGTCTATTTGAATGTAGAGTATTTTGACCTTGACTTTGACTTAATAATTGAAGCTCACACGATTTTTGTTCGAAGTTTTTTACTTACGTTGAAGTTCAGCTGAACACAGTCCAACAAATACAATTATTAGAAGCACGCCTCTCCGCCACATAATGTTGATTTGTATTGATGAGTATAGTCCAACGTGGCATTTTTATATATGACTAACATAAATATTAGACATCGTCGAGATTACACCGAAACCCAGTCTGTCCACAACGTCATGATAATGACCAATGTACACAGAGATGGAAGGTGTTAAATCTCATGTCATGACAATTGACAATTCCAGTAGTTTTGAGTTGTTGTATAAGGCTGGCTACATACCATCCATTTAATTTGTTGAGTATGAATTGAGGTAGGACTAAGCCGCAATTGCCCTGTGGCAAGCTGACGTTAGGATCCCAAAAAAGAACAAAAAAAAGGCGTAATATCTGAAGCATGTTCGATTTATTTTGTAATCATTTCCAATGATTGTAAACAAAATTCGTTGAAATTGATAAAACCTGTTCTATATTTAATTTGAACTCAAAAAACATATTTAGGTAAAGACGTTCAGATCCTTCCCTTTTCAGGTGTAAGATGAGCTTAAAATTTCAAGTTAACTATTTTTAATCACATTTTTTCAATCGAATAACTTTCTTACATACATACATACATACATAAACTCACGCCTGTATTCCCCGAAGGGGTAGGCAGAGGTGCATTTCTGCACCCACATTTCGCCAAGTATGTATCAGTCCCACGTAATAGGTGGCGAGCCTATTGCCGTTTTTTGGGCACATTTCCAGACTCCGTGCTGTTACCGAGAATTTCCTAATGGAAAAACCCAATAACACTTTGCCCGACACGGGAATCGAACCCAGGACCTCTAGATCGCACGGCACATACTTGTACCGCGAGACCACGAGGCAGTCGTGTAACTTTCTTGGATGACGTAAATACACCCAACAGTCACACACGTAGTTCTGAAGCTACATTACAACATAATTTTTGTGTTGTTGATATATGCCTAGACCCGAAAAACATAGTATTTGAGAGTCGAACGAGCTCTTCTTTCACGAGTATTGCTGGCGCAGTAAATATTGAATACTTTTTTCGGTATGTGTGCCGCCTTATTTTTAAGACCTTGGACAATGCCGTCCTGTTGCGGTTTTATAAACTTTAATGTATTCACGTGATATTTTTTATTGTGCTAATAAAATTACACTACAGATACCCATAATTTATACTAATAACAAACAATGCTCTTATTTGTTGCGGGGATGTCCCATAAGGGGAATCTTTTAGGGCCTTATTGCAAATGACAATAAGACATCTCGATATAATATTCAGGGTTTAAATTTAAAAAAAAATGTAAGAAATTGCGGAAAAAATCTAGAATGTGCCGAAACCCGGGATTGAACCGGGGACCTTTAGATCTTCAGTCTAACGCTCTCCCAAGTGTCCATATTTTTATTTTACATGCTTCCATTCCATGCTTCAACTTCAACGCGATTTCTTTTCTCAATAAATTAGCTTTTTTATCTAGGTTAAATGTTGTTATTTACAAATTATACAAGATGTAAAAAGTCCGTGATCGAATACTAACGTTCAGGTAATAGTTACGATGATTACAAACACACCACATGTATTTAATATTTATGGTTGTTTTACACCTTGTATAATTTGTCTTTGAATACTTGCACTCCTTAAGTCGTGATGGCCTTGAGGTTTAGGTACGCGGTCGAGAATTTCGACAGTCGCGGGTTCAAACCCCAGGCACACACCTCTGACTTTTCGAAGTTATGTGTGTATTCACAATGAATTATCACGTACTTTAACGGTGAAGGAAAACATCGTGATGAAACCTGCACACCTAAAAAGTTCTTAGGAATTTCTTAGGTGTGTAGTCCGCCAACCCGCACTAGGCCAGTGTGGTGGACTAAGGCCTAAACCCTCTCAATGGTAGAGGAGGCCCGTGCCCAGCAGTGGGACGTATATGGGCTGATGATGATGATGATGATGACTTGCACTCCTTTCCTCCTAACCATAATTTGCTCCAATATCCTTGTTTTCCCTCCCTATAACTATTGCTGTATGTGTAACCCGTACATTTTGAACCCGCACGTGAATAAAAACATAATAGGTACCTGAAATTCACTACGTCCATATACGTTTGTCCGGTTTGTGGTCGAGACATAATATTTACTCAAATAACTAGATATGTCTACATCCGCGTGAAACGAAACGGATTGTCAATAACAGTGCTAATTAATTGTAGGAAATTCGAGATTATGTCAGAAACTGTGTATAACAAAGTGAAGTTGTTAGGCCAAAAAGTTCTTGAGTGGAGGCCACGTACCGGAAAGCGCAGCGTAGCAGCAAACGTCGACCGACAAGATGGTCGGACGACCTAGTAAAGGTCGCGGGACGTCGCTGCATGCAGGCTGATTCCAACAGGTCCCTGTGGAAGTCATTGGGAGGGGCTTATGTCCAGCAGTGGACCTCTTTCGGCTGATGGATGAAGTTGATACAGTCAAATGGATAACATAAAATGTAGTTTAGTTGACAACTCAAATGGTTCACGTCACTATCAATTGCCTTTAAAAACAACTTTTTGGTAAAATAGAGTTATTTGGTGTCCAATAGGGTTTTCCCTGGAAAAAATAACGTTTAATTTAATATGTCAAAACGAAGGGCATTAGTTGAAGACATTATAATGGCTTTTTCTACTGTAAAACTGTATCAAAAGATATAGGTAAGTAAAATCCGTTTCATCGTCATCATCATCATCATCATCAGCCTATATACGTCCCACTGCTGGGCACGGGCCTCCTCTACAAATGAGAGAGTTTTAGGCCATAGACCACCACGCTGGCCTAGTGCGGGTTGGCGGACTACACACCTAAGAAATTAATGACAACTTTTAAGTGTGCAGGTTTCATAACGATGTTTTCCTTCGCCGTTAAAGTACGTTTAATACGTTTATCACTTATTATTTGCATTAAGATACACAATAAAGCGAATCCTTATACACTTCACTTTTATTTCAAGGCCTTCGTGGCCCAGTAACGAACAGGCCGTGGATTCTATGCCCGCACTGTGATTAGTGTGATTCACAACTATTTGTGTCGGATCTGGGTGCTTTTGAGACCGAATTGTCACTCGTATTTTCTGATACCTACGACACAAGACTTGTATCTCAGTGTGGGGTAAGATCTACATATGTATGTGGCTGTTGTGTGTATTTATTAATTAAATTGAGCTTATATGACAGGCGGCTGCTGCTTTAAATAAAAAAATAAGCGTATGTCGGGGTCACCGGTCTTCCAGCCCGGCGCGCGACGACGTCATGTCCGCGCAGATGTTAGTGCCGGGCTGGGTCCCTAACAAAAATCCCTAAACCGGCATACCGACCAAAACTCCTCGGTGGCCATCTCCGCGCCGAGTGGGGCGACCACGGTACGTGAGCGAGAAGCGCCCACCGTAATGCCGCAACCACACGGTGCGCCTCCGAGACGTAAACGTCCCGGCCGTCTCGGAGTTGTAGGGGGCGCAGTTGCACCCCCACTAGCTTTGTTCGGCCGCCCCCAAGGGCCCCTTTGAGTCCTATATGTATTTACGTACATATATGTAATTATATTAATAAAATCCCGATTTAAGATTTATGTGTCCTGTCCACTTCTATCTAACTTGATGGTACGCTCTGAAAATCTTTAGGGGTGGCCTTTGTCCACTAGTGCACGGGTCGAAATCAGAAAGGTGAGCATTTTACAGTCTTTTGGCAGATGGTTTAAATAATATGTATATATATAACTCAAAGGTGACTGACTGACATAGTGATCTATCTACGCACAGCCCAAACCACTGGACGGATCGGGCTGAAATTTGGCATGCAGGTAGATGTTATGACGTAGGCATCCGCTAGGAAAGGATTTTTAGATGCAGGCTATATAAGATAAGTAACTTTTCAGTTTAAAATATACGAATTTCTTCAATCAAAGGCTACAACTTATTTTCTTTCTGAACCCAACCCTGTAGTCTACGCGGACGGCGTCGCGAGCAAAAGCTAGTTTATTAATAACTTAGTAGTGTGAAAAAGAGATATACTACCTACATCTCTCTGCCTTTATAAAATGTACTTAGCCGGCAATTTTAACCATAAATAGTTCGTCAAGAAGCAGAAAAGAAAATTTACTAGGCATTCGGTGCATCAAAAAAATGAGTTGATTGAAAGCCCAAAATTATTTGCCTATAAATGTTACAAATGTGTGTCGTAATCATTATCATCTGTAAGACTCCATTACAACTGGTCGTATTAAATGAAACTCCGTCTGAACTTTGTTAAGTTTATTATATTACTACATTTATATAGTAGTATACCTAGTAGAATTATACATTTTTTGTGGGACACATAGGTGTATGGAGTAAATTACTTCCCTCCGAAAAGAGTGAGTTGGTGATTGTTATCTGTACGGCAATAAAACAGAATTTTAACTCTTTAGAAAATCTTTGATAAAAAATAAATGCCGTACACTTTTGGTAGTCCGCTATTCTATGAAATGGTAAATTATTCCACCGCCTCAGACCGCTGTCTGTAATAGAAGACACACAAAATTGACAAATTTTTCCGGAATCAGAAAATTTGAAGAAAATTGGTTTATTTCACGTAATGTGTCATTAATGTACAGCATTTTATTTTTTTATTATTATTTAATATAACAAACAAAATTTATCAAATGCCGTATAGTTATTAATGACCTCAAGGGACATCTCAAACGTTATCGAAGTTTTGATCAGCTGTAAAGAAAAATCTGACGTAAAATGTACGGCATATGGTTTTTTTGTTTATTTATATTTGTTACAAGTAAAATAACAATAATCTTTGAAAATATTACTTCCCAAATTACTACAGGAACATTTGAAAAATCTTATAAATCTCTTTTTTTTATCCTAATATTTTTATTTGTTACCATTTATAATGAACGGCTATAAGGTACAACGGTAATATTTAATAAAATTATATTTTAAAAAATGTTGCCGTACATAAATTTATGATCTTACAGCAGTAATAACTCGGTAAATCCTGAAATGTAGATACTTATTTATTTATACAAATATTAACAATAATTTATTGACGGCATAATTATCAAACATGATTGTCCGTATTAAATAACATTTTGAACAAGATGCCGTACATTTTACAATGACCATATGGCGTAGGGAAAGTTTTGCGACCCTTGGCTTTCGACCCCTGCCCTGAAAATATGTGCGGCGTTCATGGGTAAAGTATCTGTATATGTATACAAAAAGAATTACACAAATGCCGTACATTTATAAATAACCTAAATTGCTTCTAAAATTACCAGCGAATTAAAAATTTGCACTAACTTCCGGCACCACCACTTAAGTACGGCACTAGGTTTTTCGACATTTATTTTTAATCATCTATAAGCTATAATAAAAGCCGTTCATTAATAATTAGTCGTAATTCCTCCCCTGTAGGGAGAAATTCCGTTTACTTTCGTACTCACCTGTACCGCTCAGAAATGACGGCATAGCGCTCAGAGTTATTTTATGATATCATAACAGCCTTCTGAGCGTTATTCACGATGGTTCATTTCACAGGTAATTTTTTTCCATGGGCTTGTGGTCTATTATACCCCACTTAATATGCTAAATTTAAGAATTATTACTTTCGTAGTACGCAAAACATAGGAACTTACATTCTAAAATTTACTATAATAAAGATTGCGATGTTTATTCACAGAAAATCAAAATTGATCCTTTCTATGTTATTATTATTGTCTATGGTACAGGTACAAACAATAAATAGCAAATAAGACATTTCAATAATTATTGTTTTCGGTTTTTAACATGTCTACATAGGAGCATTAAGGAAACTACAAGTTGCAATTTAATTTTAACTATTTAATGCACGATGTAACAAAAACTTTTATTGACAAACTTGAATAATTCACAATTATTTAACCACCAACAGACATTGCGAGAGGATTTCTGCTCTGAATTTTAGCGTTGCTAAGATCATAGTTACTCTTGCCATTGCAGGGGCAACAGCCTACCTGCTGAGCAGTCTGCAGACCTTGGGAACCGAGGCCTAGGGCTCCGTTCAGCGCAGATCCTGAAATTCCAGATCCGATGCCGCTTGAGCTACCACCCTGCCATTTTAATCCAAAACCACCGGAATCACCTTGGTCTGAGCCCGTTGATTCAGAACCACTTGATTGCCACTGCCCACTAGCGGATGACTGCGACTTCTGTTGGCCTTCAAAAGACCCACCTTGACCTTGACTTCCACTTCCGAAACCACCAGAAGCATCGCTACTGGAACTGCTTTGGGCATTGCTTCCACTACCGAAGAAGTCACCTTGCGGGCTTTGTTGTTGTTGGTTTTCATTGGAAAATCCACTACCACCAAATCCAGCACCTTCACTGCTGGAACCGCTTGGGCCTTGACCTCCATTTCCAAAGCCTCCCTGTGAGCTTCGTAGTTGCTGGCTTTCACTGGAAAATCCTCCACTGCCGAATCCAGAACCACTAGAACTGAAACCATCGTGACTTCCACTGCCTGAGGTGCTTTGGAAACCGCCACTTATAAGCTTGTGATGATGGGTTTCACCGGAGAAGTGACCGCTACCGAATCCAGCTCCCCCACTAACATCGTTGCCGCCAATTCCAAAACCCCCTCCTTGTGAACTCTGCTGGTGTTGGGTATCACCGGCAAATCCTCCAGTTCCAAATCCACTATCACCACTGCCGCTAGAGGAACTTTGTGCCTGAGAACTCGATTGACTAAAAGTTCCTCCTTGCTTGGCACCAAAACTAGATCCACTACCGGAGCCAAATGCTCCTGCTACACCAGCTCCTGCTCCAGCGCGCCTTGCAGATCCACCAAATCCACTGGGACCATTAGGTCCATTAGGTCCAGCAGGGCCCCCAGAACCACCCGATCCGGAAATGCTTTGGCTATTGCTCTGGCTACTTGATCCGCCGCTGCTTCTGAAATGTCCGAATTGGCTTCCACTGTGACCAGCTCCACCACTTAATCCGAAGTCAGATTTTTCGCTATATTGACCCTGATCACTGCTACTGCTTTGTAGACCTCGAGCTCCAGCTGAAGTACTCGCGCCATTAACACCACCGTAGCTGCCTGAATGATCTTCTTCCGAGGGTTGTTGACTTAATCCAGCTCCCCCACTTTCATCATGGCCGCCAATTCCAAAACCACCTTGTGAACTCTGCTGCTGTTGGTTGTCACCGGTAAATCCTCCAATCCCAAATCCACTACTACCACTGCCGCTAGAGGAAATTTGTTCCTTTGAACTCGATTGACTATAAGTTCCTCCTTGCTTGGCCCCAAAACTAGATCCACTACCGGAGCCAAATGCTCCTGCTACACCAGCTCCTGCTCCAGCGTGCCTTGCAGATCCACCAAATCCACTGGGACCATTAGGTCCATTGGGTCCAGCAGGGCCCCCAGAACCACCCGATCCGGAAATGCTTTGGCTATTGCTCTGGCTACTTGATCCGCCGCTGCTGCTGAAATGCCCGAATTGGCTTCCACTGTGACCAGCTCCACCACTTAATCCGAAGTCAGATTTTTCGCTATATTGACCCTGATCACTGCTACTACTTTGTAGTCCTCTAGCTCCAGCTGAAGTACTCGCGCCATCAACACCACCGAAGCTGCCTGTATGATCTTCATCCGAGGGTTGTTGACTTAATTCAGTTCCCCCACTTACATCGTTGCCGCCAATTCCAAAACCCCCTCCTTGTGAACTCTGCTGGTGTTGGGTATCACCGGCAAATCCTCCAGTTCCAAATCCACTATCACCACTGCCGCTAGAGGAACTTTGTGCCTGAGAACTCGATTGACTAAAAGTTCCTCCTTGCTTGGCACCAAAACTAGATCCACTACCGGAGCCAAATGCTCCTACTACACCAGCTCCTGCTCCAGCGCGCCTTGCAGATCCACCAAATCCACTGGGACCACTAGGTCCATTGGATCCAGCAGGGCCCTCAGAACCACCCGATCCGGAAATGCTTTGGCTATTGCTCTGGCTACTTGATCCGCCGCTGCTGCTGAAATGCCCGAATTGGCTTCCACTGTGACCAGCTCCACCACTTAATCCGAAGTCAGATTTTTCGCTATATTGACCCTGATCACTGCTACTACTTTGTAGTCCTCTAGCTCCAGCTGAAGTACTCGCGCCATTCACACCACCGAAGCTACCTGAATGATCTTCTTCCGAGGATTGTTGACTTAATCCAGCGCCTCCACTGCCTGCAGCAGCTGTAGCTAAGGAGAATGCTTGGTCAGCTATATGCGCACCAGAATTGGCAGATGAGGCAGCACCGCTGAAGACTCCTTGTGGTGGTCCATCAGAATTATGAGAGTAACCAGACCACTGCTGTGTACGGAAAAACGGCGGCGGTGGTGGATGGTGGTGCCAATGTGGAGGTGGTGGTGGATGGTGGTGCCAGTGTGGAGGTGGTGGTGGGGGTGGCGGTGGTGGCAGTGGGGGAAACGGTGGAGGAAAATCATCCCTGTAGTAATGCCAATGTGGAGGTGGTGGTGGAGGCGGCGGTGGTGGCAGCGGTGGTGGCAGCGGCGGAAACGGTGGAGGAACATTATCCCTGTCGCATTCTGAACATGTTGAGTCTGCCACTCGTTTTAGAGCCTCTGAAAAATTAACATAGAAAACTAATAAGAGTGGTTAATATTAACTGGTTAATATATTATTATAGGGATGTGCGAATAATTCTAACTTACGAATTATTCGTCCCGAATCGAATATTAATATTCGGTACGAAACTCGAATCGAATAATTCGAATATTCGAAAGATCCCGAATATTTCGAATATTCGAAAAATTTCGAATTATTCGAAAATAATAATAATGCAGTAAGTAATCGAGTGCTGATGTGAAAAGTGTAAAATACACTTTTTGCGTTGAATTTGTAAGTAAATAATAAAAAAAAAGTCTTACAACAAAAATATTATTAATATTTTGAGTATCACATTTTTGTGTTAAACAATAGAATACACAAAGCACTTAAAGCCTCGAATTCTTTTTTAAAATTTTACGATTTATTGAGGATATTATATAATTTTTTAATAAAACTTTTTTTTTAATTCGAATTATTCGAATAATTCGTATATTCGAATTATTCCATTCGATTCGATTCGAAAGATATTCGCACACCCCTAATTAATATATTTAAATTTACATGCATAAAATACTAAAGAATTAGATCACGATACCTTCGCTCCTGATAAGGGAAGCGTTGGCTGTGACCACACACAGCGCTATACACACAATAATGTTCTTCGCCATCTTGTCAAGCTGGTTGTGATCGTGAAACTGACATTTTCAGCATTTATAAGTAAAACAGGAGGATACAAAGTTCAATTTCCAAGTATAAAAACTGATTATTTAACAGTTAATTGATTCCGCAAACATTCTAAAATAGGGGGCAATTCACAACATCTATTGGCAATGCATACAATCTTTGCATAAATGTACTTAGTGGCTCCAGGGAAATTTTAATGATTTCATTGCATTATGTCATTGTTTATTACATGTTCTAAACTGGGAGTTACTACGTCAATCGAATTAACTTTTCACTGGAAAATGTAAATATATATTTGGGACAAAATATCCGGAAAATAAAATGCCATAAAAAACAAAACTTAAAAAAAACCCAAGTCACGTAACTCAGTTCTTCTACCGTAAAAAGTTGTGAGATCCATGTAATACCAAGTCGATTTATTCAGTCCCCATTTAAGGGATTTTCTGTCTTAAGTTATTATGCACTTAGCTTACCACACATCTTATAGTGGCCTAAGGCCTTAGTTAAACACAATGTACTTACCTCACTTTTAGTGCGATTGTCAAGTCAAACTATTTTATTTAAAACATAAAAGATTTTTAATCACATGGATCTCACAAAATTTTTACGGTAGAAGAACTGAGTTGCGAGACTTGGATATTTTTACAAGTTTTGTTTTTTATGACATCTCATTTCTTTTCGTAGATACTCCTATTTTTTCTATTCGGTACCTTCTACTTCTTACCAACCATACCAACTACAGATTTTCTCAAAGCACACTCTCTGTCTTATGAGCTTTTCTTACTTTTGTAAGTAGTCTTTCTCTTCTACAAAAGTAAGAAAGCCCCGTCTAACAGGGCCCCCAGAACCACCCGATCCGGAAATGCTTTGGCTATTGCTCTGGCTACTTGATCCTCCGTTGCTGCCGAAATGTCCGAATTGGCTTCCACTGTGACCAGCACCACTACTTAATCCGAAGCCAGATTTTACGCTATATTGACCCTGATTACTGCTACTACTTTGTAGTCCTCTAGCTCCAGCTGAAGTACTCGCGCCATTAACACCACCACTGAATGAAGCTATTCTTCCGAGGATTGTTGACTTAATTTAGTTGCCCCACTTACATCGTGGCCGCCAATTCCAAAACCACCTCCTTGTGGACTCTGCTGCTGTTGGTTGTCACCAGTAAATCCTCCAGTTCCAAATCCACCACCACCACTGCCACTACTTTTCATCAAAATTCAAGCGTTACAGGCACGTAGAGTAACTCTCCGCCCTGTGGTTCGTGGGCGTAAGAATACCACTACGGCATCCCCTGCCTGTCGTAAGAGGCGACTAATAGGGGTTATCGGTTTCGAGCTTCTGGTTTCAGTTAAGTGAATATGACCCATACCGACTAAAAACACCACAGTAAACAGTAAAACACACAGTAGTATGTGTGTGTGTGTGTGCGTGTGTGTGTGTGTGCAAGTACCATCATATGCATATATCTTAAAAGCTGAAATAAAAAAATCCTACTCATGTGCCAATATGACTAATATTACTGTATAGAATAATTAATGATGTAAAGCGGTACCTATAACTATAATAATTTCCAACGGTGAAGTAAATATATTATCAATGTCATACCAAATTTGAATAAATTCATCATGTTGGCAGACAAAGCAGTATTACAACACATATGTGAATATAATACAAGGACCCATAATAGTCCAACTCAGATAACACTAAGCACTGTTGTACTACAATCCATAGTATAATTGTGTAGCTAGAAATAAAAAAGTTGAGATCACTTCATGTCAATAATCATGAATCATAACAAGTTTCAGTATAAGGGAGACCGGGTACAAAAGTAACATTTTGTACATTGACTATTGTTTCTAGCTAGGTGTTATTAGTATGACATAACGGGTATAAATATATTTAAATTTGGTTCATGTTCTTTACATTTTCATCTTAATTTAACTTATTATTGAATTTTTTTAATGAAATCTAAGAACTTGAAAAAAATCGTCTCTTGTTACTTTCGACCACGTTGTCAGGTCGGAAGTAACACAGCGTGGGTCGAAAGTAACAAGACAAAGTGGGTTTCTAATTTATTTAATAAAAAAACATATTAATCAAAAAATATTTATTAGGAGTTGTTTTAATAACAAAAAGTTAACATTTGCATTACAAATGCACAACACTTACATATTTAACAAAACAAATGAACATTATTTAAGTCTCTTTTTAATTATTCTTATTTTAAGTATCTAAGTGAGTATACATATAACACTGGTGATAATGTTTAATTTACACACTAAAGGGTTAGGCATAATAAACCCTTTCCCACGGGAATTGTACATTTTCCGGGATAAAAGTATCCTATGTTACTTCGGTGGACCCCATTTATCCCCATAACAAAAATCATTCAAATCAGTTCAGTAGATTTGAGTTTATACGTAACAAACATACAAAAATCCAAAAATACGAGTACAAACCTTTCTCTTTATTATAATATAGTATAGATATAGGATAGGATATAATATAGTATAGATATATAAGTATACGGAATCATTCCTTGCATATGTAACTTTGTAAACCTATACATTTATATGGGATTACAAATTTTTTTAGTTAGTTAGTTTGTGTATCTAGAAAACTAATCTAAAATATTTTAGTTTTTCCTTAACTTATACACTTAGTCGTGATGGCCTCGTGGTTTAGGCACCCGGTCGAGAAAGTCGACTGGTCGCGGGTTCAAACCTCAGGCACACAATTCTAACTTTTCGAAGTTTTGTGTGTATTCACAAAGAATTATCACGTACTTTAACGGTGAAGGAAAACATCGTGATGAAACCTGCACACCTAAAAGGCCAGCGTGGTGGACTAAGGTCTAAACTCTCTCAGTTGTAGAGGAGGCCCGTGCCCAGCAGTGGGACGTATATGGGCTGATGATGATGATACACTAAACCCTAACAGTGTTCTAAATTTGAAGCTTCTATGTCTGCTAGTGAAGTACTACTAAAGTGCCTTAGAGTTTTGATGATCGGTCCACTCAGTGAGTGACAAAATTACGAAGTTTGACTAGTTATAATTCTTAAACTACTGGTTCAAATTAATATCATCATCATCATCATCATAAATTCATATAAATTTGCAATATACAGAGTTTACCATATACCATGCCAGCTTGATGGCTGAAAATTCAGGCTTCTAGTTTTATCCACAACGAAGTTACAGGGGGTCAAAAATGACCTGAGTTGCTTCGAGAAAAGTGTAATACAGCCGTGCCACTGTATTGCTTGACTTGGCGAGGGCACTACTGTGCCCCCAGATGTTCTTAACCGGCAATTTTAACCATAAATAGTGTGTTCAAGAATTATTTTTTTATTTTTTTATGCTTTTTACACATTGCGTATAAAGGCGGACTTAATGCCTAAGGCATTCTCTAACAGTCAACCTTTGGGTGATGCAGAGATATAAGGTAGGTGCATAAACAGTAAAAGGGTAAAATAATATACAACAATAATAATAAATGGAACAACTACTTATATATATTAACATAAGTACACAGATAAGTAAATAATTATAGATAAAATACAAATACACATACAATACATAAAAATATAATATATGCAATATATAATATATACCTACATACATACATAAAAAGATGGGAAAAATTAATCAAACATCACACGTATTGTTTAATTCATTACAAAACAGCTGCCGAACTTTCATTTTGAATGCCAAGCGAGTTGTAACCGACCTATTTTTTTTTTTATGTAATCTATTCGGCTTAAAAGTTACTAGGCGTTCGGTGCATCAAAAAACTTATTGGGAGCTCAAAAACATTGCCTATAATTATTAAAAATGTGTCTCGTATACTTAATCCTATAATTATTATACGATCAGTGCGTTTATTACAACGCAGGGTTATTAATTTTTCCGCTATGTAATCATATTATTTATACCCGACTTCATATGCTAAAAGGCGAAACAAAGGAAATTACATTCGAAAATTTACTGTAATAAAGATAACGATGTTTATTCATAGAAAATAAAAATTTACAATTTCTATGTTATTATTATTGTCTATGGCATAGGTATAGGTACAAACCAGTGGTAGTACTTCCATAGAAGCCCAAAAGCGTTACACGTTATCTATGTAATGTCTAGTTTATAAATGTTTATTGTGGTGTCAAGATAGTCTCGTTTACATGTCATATTGCTTTTGTTAAATCAAGATTTCAAGCTTAAATATAATTATTATTGGGAATTTTATAAGGCTTTTGGGCTTCTATATATTATTTTTTTCCAATAATTATTGTTTTCGGTGTTAACCTTGCCTACATAGGATCATTAAGGAAACTACAAGTTGCAATTTAATTTTAAGCATTGAATGCACGAAGTAACTAAAACGTTTATTAACATACAGCCCCGTGGCGCAGATGGCTAGACACCAGCTTGCGAAACGAGAGGCCGCGGGTTCGATCCCCGCACCGAGACAAATATTTGTGTGATCCATAAATATTTGTTTCGGGTCTGGGTGTTTGTGAGACCGAAAAGTCTCTCGTAGTCTCTGATACCCACGACACAGGACTTGTATCCTATTGTGGGGTCAGAACTATGTATGTGACTGTTGGGTGTATTTATTTATTTATTTATACTAGAACAATTCACAACAATTCAATCAATTGAGCTATAAACAATGAACAATTATTTAACCACCAACAGAGATTGCGACAGCATTACCGCTATGACTTTTAGCGTTGCTAAGAGCATAGTTACTCTTGCCATTGCAGGAGCTACAGCCTGCCTGCTGAGCAGTCTGCAGACCTTGGGATGCGAGGTCTAGGGCTCCGTTCAGCGCAGATCCTGCAGTTCCAGATCCGATGCCGCTTGAGCTACCACCCTGCCATTTTGATCCAAAACCAACGGAACCACCTTGGTCTGAGCCCGTTGATTCAGAACCACTTGATTGCCACTGCCCACTACCAGATGACTGCGACTTCTGTTGGCCTTCAAAAGACCCACCTTGACCTTGACTTCCACTTCCGAAACCACCAGAAGCATCGCTACTGGAAGTGCTTTGGGCATTGCTTCCACTACCAAAGAAGCCACCTTGCGAACTTTGTTGTTGTTGGTTTTCACTGGAGAATCCACTACCACCAAATCCAGCACCACCACTGCTAGAACCGCTTGGGCCTTGACCTCCACTTCCAAAGCCTCCCTGTGAGCTTTGTAGTTGCTGGCTTTCGCTGGAAAACCCTCCACTGCCGAATCCAGAACCACTAGAACTGAAACCATCGTGACTTCCACTGCCTGAGGTGCTTTGGAAACCGCCACTTATATGCTTGTAATGATGGGTTTCACCGGAGAAGTGACCGTTACCGAATCCAGCTCCCCCACTAACATCGTTGCCGCCAATTCCAAAACCCCCTCCTTGTGAACTCTGCTGCTGTTGGGTATCACCGGTAAATCCTCCAGTACCAAATCCACTATCACCACTGCCGCTAGAGGAACTTTGTGCCTGTGAACTCGATTGACTAAAACTTCCTCCTTGTTTGGCACCAAAACTAGATCCACTACCGGAGCCAAATCCTCCTGCTGCACCAGCTCCTGCTCCAGCTCCTCCTGCAGATCCACCGAATCCACTGGATCCACTAGGTCCATTGGGTCCAGCAGGGCCCCCAGAACCACCCGATCCGGAAATGCTTTGGCTATTGCTCTGGCTACTTGATCCGCCGCTGCTGCCGAAATGTTCGAATTGGCTTCCACTGTGACCAGCTGCACCGCTGAATCCGAAGCCAGATTTCTCACTATATTGACCCTGATCACTGCTACCGCTTTGTGATTCTCCAGCTCCAGCTGAAGCACTCGCGCCATTAGCACCACCGAAGCTACCTGAATGATCTTCTTCCGAGGGTTGATGACTGATTCCAGCTCCTCCACTGCCTGCAGCAGCTGTAGCTAAGGAGAATGCTTGGTCAGCTGTTTGTGCACCAGAATTAGCAGATGCGGCAGCCCCGCTGAAGACTCCTTGTGGTGCTCCATCAGAATTACGAGAGTAACCAGACCACTGCTGTGTACGGAAAAACGGCGGCGGTGGATGGTGGTGCCAGTGTGGAGGTGGTGGCAGCGGGGGAAACGGTGGAGGAACACCACCCCCGTAGTAGTGCCAATGTGGAGGTGGCGGTGGAGGTGGAGGTGGTGGCAATGGGGGAAACGGCGGAGGAACACCACCCCTATCGCATTCTAAACATGGTGAGCGTGCCACTCGCTTTAGAGCATCTGAAAAATAAACATAGAAAACTAATAAGAGTATATTCCAGTTTAATATATTAACCAGTTAATATATTAATATATTTAGGTTTAGATGCATAAAATACTAAAGAATTAGGTCACGATACCTTCGCTCCTGATAAGGGCAGCGTTGGCTGTGACCACACACAGCGCTATACACACAATAATGTTCTTTGCCATCTTGTCGAGCTCGTTGTGATCGTGAAACTGACATTTCCAACATTTATAGGTAAAACAGGAGGATACAAAGTACGATTTCCAAGTATAACAACTGATTATTTAACAGTCAATTGATTTGGCAAACATTCTAAAATAGGGGGCAATTCACAACTTCTGTTGGCAATGCACACAAGCTTTGCATAAATGTACTTGGTGAATCCAGCGAAATTTTAATGATTTCATTGCATTATGTCATTGTTTATTAGATGTTCTAAACTGGGAGTTTTTACGTAAATCGAGTCACCTTTTCCCTGGAAAATGTTATTATATTTGGGACAAAAACAGCCGGAAAATAATCCATATAAGTTCTTTAGCAACCATATGTGAAAGACAAACATGAAGCCCATAAGCCATTTGTTACAAGACAGTTCGTTTACCCTTAATCAATAACGTCATTGGGATGTTTATTAACATTGGCGTCTGCGTGCAAGATGTAGTTGTGGACTGTGAAAATAAAGTTTTCTTTATAAGTTAATTTGTAGTAGCACGTATCTTGCCCGGAACTTAAACTTAATAATTTACTAACTTGCCACCAAACAGGTGATTGTTTTTAAACAAATATATAGAATACTAGCTTTTGCCCGCGACTCCGTCCGCATAGACTTCAGGGTTGGGTGCAGAAAGATAATAAGTAAATCTATTAAACGTCTCCCAAGTGCCCAAATTACACTTATTGAATTAAAAAAGTAACCTATGTCCCTTTTTATGTTTCCGTTTTTATCCATAACAAAAATCATCCAAACAACTCAAATATTTTAGGCCTGAAAGTATAACACAGTAGTGTTACTTTCGCATTGACAATATATGCTAAAATCAAAGGGTATATCCGTTGGGATCAGTGAAATCATTATTTAGATTACGAAGCGTGATGACTACCGAGCCTGCATTCGTTTGTAAATTTTAAACCATATACAACCAAGGAGTTTAAAAATAAATTTCTGAACGCTCGCATACATTTTTGACAACTAATAAATATGTCACTCATTTTTCATTACTGATTATTCTGCATTTTTAAAATGAAAAATACGCAATTGTTCGAATATTGTGGATATATGTTGTCGATTCAAAACCTTTATTTCAATACGTTCTTTAATTTGAGGGGACCATTAACCGTATTGACGGGATAAACATAAAATGTTTGACAGGAAATTAGGTAGAACAGTTTATATGAGAAAATGAAATTGTTGTTTTTACCATATTCCTCGTAATTTTAAAGATAGTTAGGTATATGCTGTCGCGGCCTTTATTGTAGGACTTATTAAGATAAACATTTCTCTTATACATTATATACGTGTAAACTCTACAGTTTTTGCAGCGTACGCAAGAATAGCTCGCAGATGCAGTTTTTCCCGACTTACTTGACAATTATCGTTATATTTTGGACAATTCACACACTATCTTAAAAATATATATGTAGCCTATGTGTTATTCTGATGTATAAGCTATATTATTGTACACTTTCATTGAAATCCATTCGGTAGTTTTTGCGTGAAAGAGCAACAAACATCCAGACATCCATACATACTTTCGCGTTTATAATATTAGTAAGATAATAGAAAAATATCTTAATTATAAAATGTTGAAATAAAATTATTAACTATAATTTCACGACGGAGTAGGCAGAGGTGCATTTCTGCTCTCATATTTCGCCAATTGTGTTTTTATCACGCGTACCTAATCCTAAGCCTATTACTATTTTTCAATGTAATGAAAATACATATATTCAATCCATGTACGTCCCACTGGTGGGCACGGGCCTCTTCTACAACTGAAAGGGTTTAGGTCTTAGTCCACCACGCTAGCCTAATGCGGGTTGAAATGATATGTTAAAAATAAAACCAAAAAAAAAAAAGTTCTGCACGTTTCTCTTGCTAAAAGTATCTACTTATATCTTTGAGATGTAAAAGTTTTTATTACTAAATTATTTTAACAAAGACAAAAGATTTTCTGCCCTCGAAGTATTGTCAATAAATGTAATTTTAAGACATGAATACAGAGGTATTCGGAAAACCTTTTTTCTTTTATTTTTGTGTGCTTTTTGCGAGCTTATTCCGGCGTGTGTAAATTTGGCCAAGACCACATCATCAGCCCATATATGTCCCACTATTGCACATGGGCCTCCTTTACAACTGACAGGGGTAATTAGCGCTTAGTCCATCAAACACACACCTAAAATCTCTTTTTTCTTACGATGTTTTCTTTCACCGTTAAAGTACGTGCAAATTCAACTAACTTTAAAAATGGGATTTATGTGTCTGGGGCTTAAAATCGCGACCTTCGAGATTTAGTCTCGACCGCGTGCTTAAGCCTTGATGCCATCACGACTTTACGATGAAAACAATTGGGTGTTCTCCACACATTTGTTCATTATCAAAACAAGCGTGTCTCGTTGCCATCGTTAACCCCTTGAAGCTTCTGAGAGTTTTTAAAAGGAGAGTAGAAAACTACGAGGTAGTTGACTCACAAACTTTCAGTGTTCTGTTTTCAGTGCGAATGGCTTAAATGTGCTAGGTATTCTAAATGACTTTATGATATAATCCGCTATTCATCAGATGAATTGAATTTCCCATACAATGACACGATTCGACCTGATATATTAATTTAAGGCAGTCAAAAAAGTTTTTTACCTGCATCACTGATTTTCAAGTTTATTAACAGTACCACAGATAAAATTGCAAAAATCACATTTACGGATGTCATTAGAATGTATAAATATGTAAATAACAAACTATACTGTCTGTGTTGGTTAGCATCAGAAAAAAATCTGTACGCTGTAATCCCGCCATCATACCATTAAATTAAGTAAATGTGCAGGTTAAAATGTAAATTATATATGCACTCAGCTATTTTGTCATAGAATCAAAAGAAGTTTTTTTTTTTCAAACAATGCTTCACTTAATCATCATCATCATCAGCCCTTTGCTTTCCTTCTTTGCAACCAAACATTTTGACCCGTAATTAATTTTAAAAATGAGTGGGCCGCCTCAAGGTAGTGAGTAAGATTTTTTGTTTTTTATTCTACAAATTCGACCTCCAGGCTAATAAAAAAAATATCAATTTTTCACTCCACCCTATAATTCCTTCTCAATAATAAAGTTCACATTCAACTCATATACATATGTACCTATGTGTAATATATGGGTATTGTTCCAAGAAAAATAAAAGTCGCTTAAATATAACTATATTTCATATCACTAAAGATTATTTAAATCGAATATCCTTTTCAAGCTCAGTGAGCTTGTTAGTGTTTATTTGCCCGAATTCGCACTGGCACTGGATCCTGCTTGTCCACCTCGGCTTATGCTGATACTCTTCGAGATGCTGATAGACCCTCCATTTGATCCTGATCCACCAAACCCAGGGTCAACGCCAAAGCCTGGACGGTTTCCGAAGCCTGGGCCGCCTCCAACGTGCGGTCTGCCACCAAAGCCCGGTCCCACGCCGAAGCCTGGTCTGTTGAATCCACCACCGAATCCACCAGCCTGAGCGCTAGATTGAGCATTGGCCTGGCTGAAGCCTCCATGAGGTGATCTGGCTATACGTGTACCTGAGAGAATTAAATATGGAAATTATTACTGGCTTACTGGCTTAGGTTATATTTGAATAAGAAATATCTTATTTGACATCTTCCAAACACTCTTGAACTTCAGCATCCCGAAAGCACATAGTTACTGTAGGATGGAGGATAAAGTGAAGTAAAAAGCTTTTCATATGAGTTAATAATACTCCAGTTGTGAAAGAAATCGTACCAAATAGTGGGATTGCCGGTATTATTTTTCTATATAAAAAAAAAACAATTTAAGGCAGTCAAAAAAGTTTTTTACCTGCATCACTGATTTTCAAGTTTATTAACAGTACCACAGATAAAATTGCAAAAATCACATTCACGGATGTCATTTTGGCAATAAGTTATATGGAACTGATTTGGTCGCAACAATATGTGAATTATATACTACTACACTTAGGAATCCAAGAGCGCACAGAAAAACCTTATTTAAGAAGCTCCGTTTCATCCTTATCATCTTTCTACAAAGAGGAAAGATTGCATAGTTTGTATGGATAAATTTAAAATTGAATTGAATGTTTTTTGTATGGACATAGATAGGACGTTGAGAAAGTTAATATTTTAAAAAACGCCCTGCCGGTAATGATCAATAAATAAATAATCGGCCTGTAAACAGCCGGTAGTAATCAATTAACTGGTTAAACGCGCAATATCTCATCTCTTGTTACATAGATCTTCAAAAAGTAGGTAATAAAACATCGGGATGCAAATACATACATACATACATACATAACCTCACGCCTATAATCCCCGAAGGGGTAGGCAGAGGTGCATTTCTGCACCCACATTTCGCCAAGTATTTATCAGTCCCACGTAATTTTCGGGCACAGTTCCAGACTCCATGCTGTTACCGAGAATTTCCTAATAGAAAAACCCAATAACACTCTGCCCGACCCGGGAATCGAACCCAGGACCTCTAGATCGCACGGCACATGCTTGTACCGCGAGACCACGAGGCAGATGCAAATAGCTAATCGCTAAATTCGCTGAATAGTATTGGTTTTTATTAGTGAGTTCAGAGATATCCAAACTTGCAGGGGAGATTGAGCAGTATTCAATATGGACATGCCAGAGTTGAAAAGAATATGTTACTGTCCTCAGGAATCTAGAGCCTGGCACACACACGAAAATTGCAATCAGTCTGAGCACCTAACAAAATCAACGCTAGAATATAATATTATAGGCTTCAAACTCGAATTTGCCTCGACTGGCTCGTGGCCTCGCGGCACAACTATGTGCCGTGCGATCGAGAAGACCTGGGTTCGATTCCCGGGTAGGGCAAAGTGTTATTGTTTTTTTCCATTAGGAAATTCTTAGTTGCAACACGGAGTTTGGAATTGTGCGTGAAAAACGGCAATGCGCTCGCCCCCCTATTTCGTGGGACTGACTGAAATGTGGCTCTGCCTACCCCTTCGGGGAATACAGGTGTGATGTTATGTATGTATATAAATTCCTTTTTGACATTTAATAAAGACTGTCTTCCTTACGACTTCCTTAGATGTGTATATACCCATAGCGCGTTATTTTCTACGGAACTCATAGATGATGTTCTAGTTCACGCTTGGTTTGTTTACAATTTGAGCTAATGTGTGGATTTTAGCACTGATTTTTTATATGATACGGAATTTTAAATTCAACAAACTAAGTGTTGATATGTTGTTACGTAAGAGTATGTAAATAAGTACTTAAGAGCCTCAAAAGAAGAGGTTTGAAGTTAAAAAACACAAATGAACGGTCGCGAGCTCAACTCCTACTTATATTTTTTTGTGTATTACCAACATTTTATTTTTATGGTCTAACTTTCGTAACTTCGCTAGGTCTTTCAGTGTATAATGCACATGACACAAGATCTGTAATTTACTTTTAAAAGCGTTAGGTGCGTTAACCTTACCCTACCTTACCTTCTGTCACCTTCTTTTATTTATACATTTAGCCTTTTTCGTTGAGTGAGAATATAGAATTCGCATGGAAACTCTGTTTGATTTTTTGGATTTTAATCAAACAATCGGGTTTTTTGTTATTACAAAAGTAACACATGAAATAAAACAACAATTTCGTAAGAGGTTTAAATGTATTTAAACCGATTTTTGTTCAAATTGATGATTTACGTAATTTTTACGTAAATTTGCAAAAAATAAGGGAACCACCTTTGTGTATGTAGGATATACATAAATAGGTTAAACCAAACATGTTCAAATTGATGCTAATAACCTAGCGATAATTAATATATTTGCGTATTTGAAGTGTTTAAGGCTATTTGCGTCTAAAACCACAGAGGTGCGGCAACTGTTTGACGACCGCTTTATTTACTAAATGAGATAAAAATATTCTCAAATATACGCAGAAGTTACTTGGAATTTCCCATTAGAACAGGAAAAATTATGTGTAAGTTGCCAAGACTTCGGTGACGATTATTACAATTATTTCATACCGTTTTATAATGTCGTTGTTGAGGCACACTTTCAACTAAGATACCTAACGTGATACCTTCCATTAGACAAAAACTATAACACGTTTACCCGACGCAGGAATCGAACCCGGAAACTCTACGGGGATCGCACGCACCACACTTGTCCCCTGAGACCATGAGTCAGTCAGTTATTTCATTTAATTTTGCATATATCTGGGGGCACGGTAGTGCCCCCGCCAAGTCGAGCGAAAAAACGGCACGGCCGTACTATACTTTTCTCGAAGCAACTCAGGCCATTTTCGACACCCTATAACTTCGTTGTGGATAAACCTAGAAACTTTAATTTTCTGTCACCAAGCAAGCATAGTATAAACTTTGTAAATTTCAAATTTCATTCAATTTGAACCAGTAGTTTTAGAATTATAACTAGTCAAACTTCGCGGTTTTGGTCACTCACTGACCGATCATCAAAACTCTAAGGCACTTCTAGCCGACATAGAAGCTTCAAATTTGGAACACAATTAGTGTTTAGTGTATAACTTAAGGAAAAATTAAAATATCTTGCAATTTTGGTCTACTTTTCTAGATTCACAAACTGCATAAATAACTTTGTAATCTCATATAAATATATAGGATTAATATATAGGATATTAGTGCATAATAACTTAAGACAGAAGTTCTCTTAAACGGGGACTGAATAAATTCATCGACTTGGTATCATATAGATCTCACAACTTTTTACGGCAAAAGAACTGAGTTGCGAGACTTGGGGTTTTTTACAAGTTTTGTTTTTTATGGGATAGTATTAATCTGTTCTGCTAGGTAGCCAATACCTCAAAACTACCTTTATAACATAACAAAGCCAATTCACACTAGAAGAATAGAATGCTATAGATGACGAGAAATGCTTAAGGCTTGGCAACAGCTTTAGCGGTGCGGGGCGCGGTGCGGTGAGAGGCGCGGCGGGCGGCGCGATTTGCGGTGGTATACCACAGCTAGACTAGAAGCGACCACGGTGGCGTCAGCTCTGATTAGAGACATTAAAATAAAAATAAATAAAATAAAACAATAATAAAAACTTTATTTCACATTCATGTTTTTACATAGAAATGCACCATAATAACTGCGATAGTTCAAAAACAAATGACCCTATCAAAAGTCTCACGGTATTGCCTTAAAAGAAGTGCGTTCTTAGCTCAAGATATCATTCAAAACATGCCTATATTAATGATGTGGATGTTTTGACACCCATATTGCTAGTCTAATCAGTATTTCACTAATGAATTGTTCCATATCCATTTTTTTTTTGGATCAACGCGCGATAAAATCAAAATTATTTGTTTCGGTCGCGTGATGCCTGAACGCGCCCACCGCTGCCGCCGCACGCGCCGCTCTGAGCTGTGACCCTGGCCGCCTCGATACGGGCTGGTACATTTGTTTCACTCGCACACCGCGCAGCCCGTCGTCGTAGGCTTGCCTAGTGAGGGGACCATTTTAGACTGTTACTTGTGGGTCAATAATTAATAGCATTCGTTATCATTGTATTCATTTTACTACTTGTATGTCCTGTACGTGTGTTATTTGTATTAAAATAAAAATTAAAAAAAAAAAGTCCGAGAGGCCGGTGACCCAACATATGGTCAGACTAAATCTGTTCGACGCTTAATTCGAGACTTTATGTTGCGCTCCACGATGCCAAAGACGGGAACAGGTGGCGCAGTACAGTAAGAAGGACGACTACTGTTGGCGCAGGGGATCACGACCCTCAGCAATGAGGAAAACGATGCGAGGAAGAGGACTAAATGCAATGTTTATTGCAAAATGAGAATCCTTTTAAGCCTATTTATACGCATAGGTTATAGCGTTCTGGGGCCAATTGTACCGTTTTTACATTTAATCAGTCTTAGAAGTATTCATCATCATCATCATCATTATCAGCCTAAAGAAGTCCACTGCTGAACATAGGCCTCCCCCAATGACTTCCATAGTGACCTGTTGGAGGCAGCCTGCATCCAGCGACGACCCGCGACCTTCACCAGGTCGTCGGACCATCTTGTGGGTGGACGTCCTACAGAATTTAAATATTAAATATGTTTAATTTAATACTTCTAAGACTTTATAATATTAACACACTCACACCTCTATGAAAGGGGAAGCATAAATGTTACAATTATGTTTTTAAGGCCCACGTAATAGAGGGCGAACTTTTTCATCACTTTATATTTATTTGTTACATGGTTTCATTCAGAGAGGACAGGATTGGTTAAATGGTCAAAAGGGACATGAAGTGTCTAACAATAGGAAAACAGCGGTGCTTTAATTTCATGAACATTAGGATATAATGGACAAAGTCGGTTCAAATTTTCATTGGAAATTATAATGTAATAAAAAAACTTAAATTTTTATTCACATAACAGCAGCACACAGTTATGAACTACACCAGGGTTACTCAAAGTGGGGTTCGCGAATCCGTAGAGGTTCGCCATTAGACGGCACGGGGTTCGCGACAAGATTTACGTAATGGTGACTTGATGCCTAGCAGGCACGTGCGGCACGCATATTTTCTACAACATACTCAACTGGGAGTGTGTTTTCACACCTGGTCTTGATAAAATTAAACACAGAAATCGACTTGATACCGAGTCAGAATTAAGTAAATTTTCCAAAATTACTTCTAAACTTGACTCCATTCGTGACAAGAAACAAGCTATTGACATTATTATTAAAAATAAATTTCTTTTGAAATAAAAGTCTTATTTTCTTAAACAATCAATTCAATTTAATATATTTTTGTTGGGGAGGGGATTCAATTCGTAACCAAGGACTTAAGGGGTTCGCAGTTACCTGAAAACTTTAACAGGGGTTCGTGAAACCAAGTTTGAGAAACCCTCAACTAAGTACACTAAATTATTACAAATTTAACAATTTGTATTGCGTATTTTTTATTGCTATTTCTGGCGAATAAACAAGCCATTTACAACAAGGTGAGCAATATCTACCGCTCAAGAACACCCACAATAATGAGTTAAGTAACGTTAGATATCTATCGTATTATTTTAATTTGTGACTTGAATAAATTAATTATAAGCTGAGACCTAAGAACTACGATCCTCATTTACCAAATGCAGAAGAGCCTGCATTGGATTGCGCCGCACCACCTTCACTTATAGAGACACTTTTGGAAATGCTCAAAGATCCACCGTTTTCAAAACCAGGTCTGCCAAATCCTGGGTGAAATCCGCCGAAGCCACCATGGGGGCGATAGCCTCCGAAGCCACGAGGTCTGTAACCGCCATGGCTGAATCCAGGGCCACCGCCATAGCCAAATCCAGGGCCACCGCCATAGCCAAATCCAGGGCCACCGCCATAGCCAAATCCAGGGCCTCCGCCGAACGCTTGAGCGCTTGATTGAGCATTAGCTTGGCTAAATCCAAACTGCGGTGATCTGGCTACTCGTGTGGCTGAAATAAAAAAAAATGCATATACCTACAAGCAAATTCTAAGTAAAGAATCCAGATCAGTTAATTTCCTTTATAAATACCCAGAGAGTTGCTGGTGGTAGGATATTCGTATCCGCCCGGATGGCGACCACCGTACACAGGGCGTAAAACCCGCCATAGTGGCACATGCAAGTGTGCCGCGTTCCGGGATCAGCCAGTGTATATCCGGTTTTCGGGGGGGCTTCAATCATGGTGAAAGGATGACCGTGCCGGCAATTTTTTTGGCCGGTTTGTCGCGGTCGGTCCTTTGATCGCCATGATTGATAGTCCCCCAAACTTCTTCACAATAAGGTGAAGAGGTATTCGGCCGGCATGATTGTGTCGACCAACGGGAGACCATCATCTCTCGCTGGTCGGCACTTTTTCTGGACTCCATTGCGCTTACCATCAGGTGCAATGGGGTCACTTTGCCGTGCCAGAATAAAAAAAAAAAAAAAAAAAAAAAAAAAAGAGTCATTTTACAAAACTAACTTGGAAGTCCATTTACTTTTCAGTAAAGATTCTCTAACCACGATATTATTAGTTCCCAATCCCTCCGTTATAGAAAGGGAAGGCACCTCGGTTCGCTAATAAAACTTAGTTCCCAACAATCAATCTTTCATCCGTCTGCTAAGGCACATGGAACTAACCTTCAATATCGTATGAAATTTAAAATCTTGAGGTCAACAGCATTTTTTTTTTTTTTTTTTTTTTTTATTCTGGCACGGCAAAGTGACTCCACTGTACCTGATGGTAAGTACAGTGGAGTCCAAAAAATTACTACCGACCAGCGAGAAACGATATGGTCACCCGCTGGTCGACACAATCATGCCGGCCTGCACAAATGCTTCTTCACGCTTCGCTTAAAGGATCCAGGATCATAGGAAGGAGGGAACACGTGAGCTGGCAAACTATTCCACAGCTTGATGGTGCGGCAAAGGTAAGAGTTGGCGAACTTTTTGGTTCGAGCCGCGGATGTTGTAACCACAAAGCTGTGGCTTCGCATGCCAGCACGCGTGGTTCTGGTAAGGAAAGGAGAGGATGGGACAAGCTTAAACAATTCTTCAGAGCATTCACCATGATACAGACGGTAGAACACGCTAAGTGCGGCAATGTCCCTGCGCAACTGTAGCGGCTCCAGGTTGGCTGAAACGTCTGCATCATTCACAATGCGGATGGCACGCCGCTGCAATCCATCCAAGGCATCGAGAAGGTATTTGGCGGAACCGTCCCAGAGGTGCGAGCAGTATTCCATGCCCGGCCGAACCTGCGCTTTGTATAAGCGGAAAAGTTGACCGGGCGTGAAAAACCGGCGCACCCTGTTCAGGATTCCGACCCTGCGTGAAGTGGCGGATATAATGCCCTCGATGTGGGTCCTTGGATTAAGATCGCAGCGGATATCCACGCCTAGGATATTAAGGCCGTTCCGCATTGCGAGTGGAATGCCCTGAAAATTGGGGAGAGGGGAAAACGGGGATTTTTTGCACGAAAACGCACAGACCTGGGTTTTCTTGGCATTGAACTCAACCAGATTCCGGGTACCCCATGTAGAAATGAGCTCCAGGGTCCGATTGAGCTCAATGACAAGCTCCTCGCGTCTACTCTCAGTATCCGCCCGGCAACCTGGTGGCTTACTGCAGTACCGCCCATGGACCGTGCTGTCATCTGCATAGCAATGAATGTTGCCAAGCGGCAACATATCATTGATATGCAGAAGAAACAGGGTGGGCGATAGCACAGAGCCTTGTGGAACCCCGGCACTAACTGACATGAGCTGTGAAGCGTGCCCGTCGACGAGGACACGCATTCTACGCCCACGCAGAAAGCTCGAGATCCACAAACACAAGTTGCCGGGAAGACCGTATGCCGGAAGCTTGGAGAGAAGGCCACGGTGCCAGACCCTATCAAATGCCTTGGCTATGTCGAGACTCACGGCAAGAGCCTCGCCATGCCGATCAATCGCCTCCCCCCAATGATGCAAGGCAAACGCTAGAAGATCACCCGTTGACCGGTTACGGCGAAAGCCGTATTGAAATTTTAATTAATTAATAATTAATAGTTATTGTTCTTAAATACTAAATTTTAAATTCAAAGATTAAATCAAATATAGTTACTGAGAAAAGAAGAGAGGAGGTTTTTTTTTTATTTGACTTACCTGCATCACTATTTGAAAAATTAATAATTAGTAGTACAACTAATGTAACACAAACAACTGCACGCGTCATCTTCGCAATAAATTATTATGTTCTGATTTCATCACAAAATGCCTCCAATTTATATGACCACGTAGATTTGTTCAAAGTGAGTGATTATACAAATATTGTCGTTGCGGCTAATAAGAAAGAAACATGAAATTATAATCCATAAGAACCTTTAAAACCTACAACATAAGGTTGGTAATACTGTAACTATAGACTAGGAATAAGACAAAAAATATTTACAGAACTGTGAGTGACGGGATTTCCTTTTATTTTAAGTTACATATATGTAGATGCGAAATAGGTAACCACAAAAATCCACATTGTATAAAGTAATTGTGTGTACTCAATGATTCGCGCGTATTTGTCGAGTAATTTCCAGGATATAGTTGTGTAAATCCTTTACTGCTTCATCATATTCATTGTAAGATTATTTGTCGTAAGGTGTATTAAAAATATAAATATTTCATGCTAATCTCACTCCCGCACTTTACAATGTCGCTCCTATCTTTTTTCCTCCTAATAAAAGGTGGCAGGTAGCGGATGAATGCTCCCGGCCGTCGTCTCTTCGATGGTCGAGAGACCGAGGTCGTTGCAAACGATACTCTACTGCAAGCACGTCATGTTGCAGAAGGAGCGCGGATCGGGATCGCGAGAGAAGTGATCCCGCCCGCCAAAGACGTCAAAGAAGGAGGCGCCGGGTCAACAGAGGCATTTAGACCCGGCACCCTGCCCTGTGACAAGGGGGCGTTAGAATTCCACCACGGTATGGGGCGGCATGCTAATATTCTCATTTGGAAATGTTATCTGCAAAGACAGTGAGTCATTTGATTATCAAGTTTTATAACATTGCGCAATAATTTCGTTCTTACTCTAGTTGCGATTTTGTCAACCATGGTTAAGATAGTTTTACACCTTATTGCAAGAGTAAATATATAGATATAGAACATGAACATATGTAGACAGGAACATAGACACATAGAGATACAGATAAGATTAATATTAAAAAGAACTATTTTGATATACTCATATTATGTACCTGCTTATGATTTAGTGTGGGAAACACAAATATATGCAATGTATCTGATCTATTTTACTATCTCCGTGATACAAGCCACGGTAATACTATCATACAGTATTTTAACTTCATACAAATGGGCGAAACGCGAGTTATATACCTACGCGCTTCGATCTCGGCATGCAACAGACGCGAAGGTGCCGTAGTGACGAACGGACGGTGTGTTGTTTTTTAAACAGTAGCCGCGCGATGTTTTTACTAAAAATAAGTACAAATGCCTATTTAACATATTATACTAATTTCCCAAAACATTTTTAATTAAACTTTATAAGTATTCGAATGCGGATTTTTTATATTTTACACTGACCGATTTGATAATGTCTTAAATCAAATATAAACATGATTTTTCAATTATATCTACTAATCAAAAAACAACATACATTTTTATTGAACACTTCCTATTCCGTTCACAAAGTATTTTATTTGTTTAAATAAATAATATTGACAGTCATAAAACTAGATAGAATCTCAAAGTAGACAGATGTAATTAAAATGCTGTAGGTGGGTAGCCCTATTGCATTTTTACGTTCCGCGCGGCGGTAGGCCTTTATTTAGTATTTTTAACTAAAAGTGTAACTTGAATTAATATCAAAGAAAAAAAGAAATCCTAAACCAAGCGCACATACACAAATAACTCACTTTAAAACACATATCTTCATAATAATGCTTCAATTGATATTTGTCGTACTTGTACATTTTGCTGTCTGTTCTCAAGCATATTCGACATATTTTTCGTTCAGACATGCTTTTACTTTTCACCGTGCATAATACTTCCACGTTAAACTTAGGTAATTCTAATTAATTTGTCTAATATCACTGGTCAACATGACTTTTTGCCGGTAATCCAATTGTACTTTTTCGGTATCTTTTATGTATAAATATTAACGGAAAAATAATAAAAAATATCTATTACATCGAAATATCGAAATATGTACAAATACATAATATGTACGATATACTTGGCTTAATTTTGTGAGGGTATATCGAAAAAGAGTATTGCAACAGCTGATCTTACTTAGAAAGACAATATTGTTGTTGGTAGTACACATATATCCTTAAACCTGTGTATTTTCAACTCGTTATTGTTCGTTCATTGATGTAAAAAAAAAAAAAACTTTAACACGTGCCATTACGTAATATTGCTACGACAACGTGCAGTTTCTATTCTATTAAGTGTTGTTGTTTAAATTGTGAAGTCTTTTTGTCAATTTGAATACGTTTCGGTGTTGAAGAAGTGTACTAAATAGTAAGTACATATGTACCTATATAGTTTACATTATGAATCGAAAGTGTTTCAATTCATCGGCTCTCTTCTGTTTTGTTTGTGGGGAGTTTAATTCAAGTTCCAATCGAGAACGTTCTACCCCGTTACTATATAACATTTACAATTTGTATTTTGGTTTCATGATTTCTGAGAGTATTAATCAACCTTGGACACCAAGTTTTTTTTTGTTTAAGATGTGTACGTTATTTGAAAGGGTGGTTTAATGGTACCCTCCGATCAATGCCTTTTTCTAAACCTGTAATTTGGAGGGAACAAAAGATCATGAGAATGATTGTTTATTTGTTTAACGAAACTGAAGGGATATTCTTATAAAAACAAGAAGTAAAATTACATATTCTGATGTGGAATCTGTAACTAAACCGATTCCTTATACTGAAGTCAGCCCACCACCGCAGCCTACAAATAAATTTCAAATAAATATTTTTTTCTCAGAAAGTGGGTGTTTCAAATTTTTTTTTATGGACGTATTTCAACTAATCTCATGGTAAAGTATGAGAAAATACAAGTTTCAAACTGCGGCAAAAAGAATATATATTTTTTTGTTGTGTATTTAATAATTCTTATATATTTATGTACACATTATGTATTTATGTACTTATAACTTAAATTCTATTGTTTGCATAATCTTAGTGACATTGAAAGCTATTTTAGATGTTCCGTATAACAGTTCACGTCATATCTTTAGCTTTTGTCTAATGTATCCTTTTTTAACACGACATGAAAGAAAAAGTAAAAAATTTTTTTTTTGGATAATATATCAGGGCGTTTCATGACTCGTGTGTCACAGTTCGTTGCGTTGCATTTCGTGTCGCATTACAGACAGTGATTTATCTGTCAACAGTCAACACCATTAGATTTTATCAAAATACTCGACAATCCGAATTTTGCGGATATATTTTGTCGATTCGAAATCTTTATTTGAATATGTTTTATTATTCAGGTATGGTTTCGATCGAGTTTACCGTACCCCGTCACGAAATTATTAATATAGATGAGGTTAATTTCTTTTATGACATGTAGTGTCATTTAAACAGTACGCATGCGCACTTTGGGTGTTAGGTTTAATTTTCGTTACGGAGTTTCTGGATTCGGTCGCCACGCTCAAGGCCCGCGATAGAAGCTATGACAGCCCCGTGGAGCATTTGGCTAGACACCAGCTTGCGAAACGAGAGGCCGCGGGTTCGATTCCCGCACCGAGACAAATGTTTGTGTAATCGACAAATATTTGTTTCGGGTCTGGGTGTTTGTGAGACCGAAAAGTCTCTCGTAGTTTCTGATACCCACGACACAGGACTTGTATCCTAGTGTGGGGTCAGAACTATGTATGTGACTGTTGGGTGTATTTTTTTTTTTACATTATAACTTATTATTATTATTTTATTACAAAACGCTTTTGTACCTGATGGATTGTCATTAAAAGAATCAATATCATCATTTATACATGATAGATAATTATTAAAAATATATAAAAATACCAGAGATATTGATTTTTAAATATCTTACTTAGGGTTGTCAACAAAGGGTTGTGAGTGTTGTTGTAGGGTTGTGAATCTCGTGAGCACGTCATATTCTTGCGTGTCCACCTACTATTTACTAGCACAATCAACATTACCTGTCTTTTATTGTCTTTATATACCAATTCTCTTATTTTTTTCTTTTGTCTCTAGTAGGCGGGACAGTAATCTATACTTGTATTACTCTAACTTGGTAGTGTCTGTGATAGTGATTTTTTTTCTGTTTTTCAAGCAAAAACAATAGTAGAAAATAAAGTGTAAGTGTTCCAGGGCGACGTCGTAGTCAGCAATGTAAGTGTTCAGGATCTCGTGGGTTTGCCGAGTAAGGTGTGTTTGGATATTGGTTCAAATGAAACACTTACTATAGTTTAGACTAAGGTGGCATGGTGCCGACCGAGTGAATGACTGATTGATTGATCGTTTATTGTACAAATCATTAACTTATATACACAGTTTGGTAAATGTGTGTGTACGCGTGTCTTGTGTCGTAATTGCAGTTTAGTTGGTAGTGTGCATCATTTAATACTTTATTAGTAATCATATTTGCTTTGACCGACATATGGTACAATGAATGTCTTTGTAAGACGTCAATAAGATCGTGTTACTTTGTACATAAACATGATAAAGTACCTCTATTGACACCAGGGTGTTGCAATTGCACAGGTTTATCTTGTATGCAACATATTAGACCCTTGGTACACTTTCCCATTCCAGTAGATTGGAATCCTATTGAGCTGACATAACCCTTGAAGACAAGACACCCTACAAGACACTGACATACACCCTTAGAACAAACAACAATAAAAAAAAGGGAAACCAGTGTTCCAAAATCAGATGCAAATGTATGCCAGACCAAATACATGCCCACTGAGTTGGACTCGCTGGATCTACTCAGGTGTGGGTCGCGCCGCGTAAATTCCAGTAGTAAAGTGAGCCCGCTGAGTTTGTTTCGCCGGGTCTTCTCAGTCAGGGTCGCGTTTGGATCCGGTGGTACCATTAAAATAATACGTGACGTTTCGGAAATACACAAGGTCTATCTCGTTATTTATTTTAAAATAATAATAATAAGATATTATGTATTTCCTGATGAAAACTAAAAATAAATTATAAAAATAAACCGTACATATTTTTGTACAAATTATATAAAATGAACCATAGTTGAATTAAAATGTAATAATAAAAGATTTTTCCTTTCTGTATTGACTTGTCATAAGTGCTATTTGATTGCCTACGTGACCAAATAATAAAGCAATTTCATTTCAAAGTGCACAAACTAATTATGAGGTGCTTTAACGTCGACATTGAGATGACTCGTTGTTTGCAGAGATGCTCAGCGCGGCCACCGAAGACGATCTCAATAACATCCTCTACAATAGGTCGAGAGGTACGCCGACCACTAACCCGGTCATTTGGATTGTTTGGAAGCCTAAGGTTAGTTTGGGTTTTAATTGTATGATGTTCATTTGTTTTTAACAAAAGATGACTAGTGAACCTTCTGATAGAACTGTCAAAAGGTATTGCAAGAAGTTTAGAAATCCTTTGTTTCATAATACAAATAGGTAGTCACTGTCTTGTAAGTCCCGCGATGTCTGTCATCGTGATGGCCTCGAGGTTTAGGCACGCGGTCGAGAATCTCGACGGTCGCGGGTTCAAACTCCAGGCACACACATATGACTTTTCGCAGTTATGTGTGTATTCACAATGAATTATAACGTACTTTATAGGCAATAGTTTAGTTTAAAAAAGCTTAACATTAACGATTCAAAAGAGCTTGTAAAAGTCTATTTGAATAAAGATAATTTGACTTTGACTTTAACGGTGAAGGAAAACATCGTGATAAAACATGCACACCTAAAAGTTCTTAGTAATTTCTTAGGTGTGTAGTCCGCCAACCCTCACTAGGTTAGCGTGCTGGACTAAGGCCTAAACCCTCTCAGTTGTAGAGGAGGCCCGTGCCCAGCAGTGGGACGTATATGGGCTGATGATGATGATCAGATATCTTCTAAATTCTTAGGTAGAGATTGAGTAGGAGGCTAATTGAAAACATTTATAAGTTAACATGGCGTTAATCAACCAGAAATTTATTGACGGAAAACGAAATTGAAATTAAATAATATTCCAATGGCAATTCTAATTACTCTAATGAATAATAGAAGTAAGGAATTTTAGGTATCCATCGTATTATTTTGAATTTGGACTTCAATAAATTAATTACAAGCTGAGACCTAAGAACTACGATCCTCATTTTCCGTATGCAAAAGAGCTTGCACTGGATTGCGCCACACCACCTTGACTTATAGCGATACTCTTCGAAATAGTGAGAGCTCCACCGTTTCCATGGGGCTGAGATCTGTGACCACCATTCCCGTATACATGTCCATCGTCATAACCGTAACTAGGGCCACCGCTATAACCGTATCTAGAGCCACCGCCATGGCGGAATCCAGGTGATCTGGCTACCCGTGTGGCTGGAATTAGAAAAAAATATTGTACTAGCAATTTCATTTTCAAATTCAATTTCAAAAGCAGTGATGGCCTCGAGGTTTAAGCGCGCGGTCGAGAATCTCGGCGGTCGCGGGTTCAAACCCCAGGCACAAACCTCTGACCTTTCGAAGTTATGTGTGTATTCACAATGAATTATCACTTGCTTTAACGGTGAAGGAAAACATCGTGATGAAACCTGCACACCTAGAAAGTTCTTCGGAATTTCTTAGGTGTGTAGTCCGCCAACCCGCACTAGGCCAGCGTGGTGGACTACGGCCTAAACCCTCTCAGTTGTAGAGGAAGCCCGTGCCCAATAGTGGGACGTATTTGGGCTGATGATGATGAGCAATTTCTTAGTGAGGATTTCAAATCAGTTCAGTTTCTTCATTGCACCCAGAGTCAGTTGATTATACCTAATCGATTACTTGATAATAACGTTCTTGATTATAACTCTTGATTATAAATTAAGTTCTGAAACTTAAACTAAAAAAATAATTTGGGAGTCGAAATATTTTTAAGAGTAAAAATTCTGTAATGACGCCATATTTTTAATTTCTAATCCCTCCTTTACAGAATAGCAAGGCACCTCAGTTAGCTGATAAAACTTAATCCCGAACAATCATATTCAAATTTCATTCGTCTACAAAAGCACATTGGGTTAACCTTCAATAACGAATGAAAATTAAAATATTGAGGTCAATGGCATAGTTCTTTAATACTAAATTCTAAATTCAAAGATTAAATCAAATAAAGTGACTGAGAAAACAAAAGAGAGGAGGTTTTTTTAACAAAAAATCAGTTGACTTACCTGCATCACTATTTGAAAAATTTATAATTAGTAGTACAACTAACGTAACACACACAACTGCACGTGTCATCTTTGCAACAAATTATTATATTCTGATTTCATCTCAACATGCCGTCAATTTATATGAACACGTATATTTTTTCAAATTGAGTAATTATACGAATATTGACGCTGCGGCTAATATAAAAGAAACATGAAATTACCCATAAGAACCCTTAACAACAAAAGCATAAGGTTGGTAATACTGTAACTATAGACTAGAAAGAGGCAAAAAGTATTAACAGAGCTGTGAGTAAGGGGAGTTCCTTTTATTTTAAGTTATAGATCAGAAAAAGGCAACCATACAAATCCACATAGTATAAAGTATTTTTATTATTATTTTTTAATTTATTTATTTATTTTATGGGAAAGGAGGCAAACGAGCTAGTGAGTCACCTGATGTCACAGTGGTCAACACCGCCCATGAACACCCACAATACCAGAGGAATTATAATCGGTGCGTTGCCGGCCTTTTAGGAAAATATAGGTACTCTTGAAGGTCTCTAAATCGTATCCATTTGGAAATACCGCTGAGGAAAGCTGATTCCACAAAGATGTTGTGCGAGGAAAGAAACACCGCTTGAACCGCACAGTTGAAGAACGCCATTCATCCAGATGGTAGGGATGAAACTTCAATTTCTGGCGTGTGGTACGGTAGTGAAATTCAGCAGCAGGTATTAGCCCAAAAAGTTCATCAGAGCACTCCTCATGGTAAATGCGATATAGGACACATAGAGACGCAACGTCTCTTTTCTTAATTGTGTGTATCCAATGATTCGCACGTATTTGTCGAGTAATTTCCAGGGTTTAGTTGGGTAAATCCTTTTCTGCTTCATCATGTTCAATGTAAGAATATTTGACGTAAAGTGTATTAAAAATATAAATATTGCAAGCTGATCTCACTCCCCCACTTTACAATGCCGCTCCTGTCTTATTTCCTTCTAAAAAAGATGCGGGTAGCGGATGAATACAGGCTTCTCAAAACCAAAATTATTGGCATATATAGTTAGCTTCTATCAGAACACTATAATGCGCTGTATGATATGGTACTAATCAACAAATTTGTTTACAAGTAATTACGGGTTTTTTATAATTATAATTATTGCACTCAAAAAAAAATGAGACGGACTCGTAATATTTAAAAACATAAATTAAAGTCAGAATTACTTCAAAAACGGTAATAAACTTTTGTTACGAATCTAAACCTCCTTTGTATGATAATGAAGCCTCTGTAGGTGCAATTAAAAATGTTAAACGTCACGCACTAACGTTCATATAAATAAAAATGACTGTTGAAGAGGTCAAAAAACCAACTCCAAGCCGATTCCTGAGGCATGCTAATATTCTCATTTGGAAATGTTATCTCCAAAGACAGTGAGTCGTTTGATTATCAAGTTTTATAACATTGCGTAATAATTTCCTTCTAAGTCAAGTTGATTTTTTTTAACTATGGTTAAGTTAGTTTTACACCTTTTTGCAAGAATAAATATATAGATATAGAACAAGAACATACGTAGACAGGAACATAGACGCATGGAGATACAGATAAGATTAATATTAAAAAACACTATTTTGTGATAATCATATGTACCTGCATATTATGATTTAGTGTCGGAAACGCAAATATATGCAATGTATCTGATCTATTTTGCTGTCTCTGTGATACAAGCTATGCTTAGAGAAAAACCAGCAGGATAACCTAATATCTATATATATATAACTGAAATGTGACTGACTGACTGACTGACATAGTGATCTATCAACCCCACAAGGGGATAAAATAGAGGATGAAAGTTTGTATGAAACTTTGTCAATTTTAAACCGATCGGGCTGAGACTTTGCATGCATAAAGCTACTATGACGTAGGCATTCCCTAAGAAAGGATTTTGAGATGCAGGCTATATAAGATTAGTAACTTGTCAGTTTAAAATATACGAATTTCTTCAATCGAAGGCTACAACTTATTTTCTTTCTGAACCCAACCCTGTAGTCTATGCGGACGGAGTCGCGAGCAAAAGCTAGTGCATTCTAAATTGTTTAATAATAAAAAAATAAAATATGCTAAAGAAGTTTGAGAATGTCATTAATATTTTATAGCACTGAGTTACTTAGTACTTAGTACTCTAAAAATATTGTATAAAGTAATATACTTATATATATGACTGCCTCGTGGTATCGCGGTACAAGTATGTGCCGTACGATTTAGAGGTCCTGGGTTCGATTCCCGGGTCGGGCAAAGTGTTTGGGTTTTTCCATTAGGAAATTCTCGGTAACAGCACGGAGTCTGGAAATGTGCTCGAAAAGCGGCAATAGGCTCGCCCCCTATTACGTGGGACTGATACATACTTGGCGAAATGTGGGTGCAGAAATGCACCTCTGCCTACCCCTTCGGGGAATACAGGCGTGAGTTTATGTATGTATGTATGTATATACTTGTTACAGGCGACGATGGCGCCTCCTAGTAGTGGAATCTATATTCGCCGCAGTACTACTTCTAACCGCCGTGTTCATTGCCAAGCCAGTGTTCCTCACTCCACTTCAAGCGGAACCCCAACCGCCTCTCACCTCGCAAGACATTTACGATTCACTTCAACGCGACAATATCATCGGATACGCACCGAACACACCGCCCTTCGTACACATCATGGAAAGAGCGGCTTTCTTGCTGAAAATTAGTAAGTTTGTACTACATTAGTAGGAGGTGCGACTGAGCTGTAACGATATAATTTGAAGGTTTTTTTTTTGTTAATTATCTCTAATTATTCACCGAGGATTAGCGAGCTGAATTTGCAGTGAGCTGGTCACATCTGTCGCAGAACTGACAACCGTTGAGGTAAACGTGTTCTGGAGTGGAGACCACGGCTCGGCACACTTAGTATAGGGATGTCCTCTGGCTAGGTGGGATGACGATATACGCAAGGTGGGGTTGGATGAGGAGGGCCAAAGATCGAGCCCAGCGGCGCGCCACAGGAGAAGCCTATGTCCAGCAGTGGACGTGAGAAAGCATGTTGATTATGATGATGATTAACCGCGATACCCTCGTCCATCTACTCCTACTAATCTTTTATGATACTTAAATGATTTGAAACCAACAGATGCCGATATCCACACTTTTCATCGGATAGCCACTAATTGCCTAACAAAACAACGTTACAAAAAAGTAATAGATTTTTTACAAAATCTGCTGGCTCGTCAAGTGGTCTGAGCAGTTTTTTTATGATTTAACAACGTTTAATGTTCTTTAAATTGAAGTTCAGAAACAGACGCTTAAATACATCAATTATGATATCGGGGATTACCCACGTATTAGATCAGGTTGTTTCGATTCAAATGTACATACATCAATGAGCGTTTATTGCTAGTGATGTTGCAACATATTGTTAATCTCGTGAGGCCACTTACTATTTACTAGTAGGTACAAGTAACATTACCTGTCTTTTAATGTCTTTATATATCAAATATTTTATTACCAATGTCATATTTATATGACGAAGGTTTGTAAAAAAATATTTAAAAAAATATTTATATCTAATCAAAAGCCTAAAAAAAAAGTTTCAAGCTTCTAGCTTTAAAAATGAAAATACATCCATAAAACCTTTCATCCCCCCTTTCGACCCCTTAAAACCCTTTTTCCGGAATAAAAAGTAGCCTTTGTCCTTTTTCAGGCTCTAAACTATCTGTGTACCAAATTTCATTTAAATCGGTTCAGTAGTTTTAGCAGGAAAGTGAGACAGACAGACAGACAGAGTTACTTTCGCATTTATATTATTAGTATGGATTTTAGTCTTTTATTTTGTCTCTGATTATGGACAGTAATCTACACTTGTATTATTAAGTATTGGTAGTGTTTGTGATGAGTGTTTTTTTTTCTATTTTTCAAAAATAAACAATAGTGGAAAATAAAGTCTTTGTAGGACTTCAATAAGATCATGTTACTTGTACATAAACATGATAAAGGGAGATGATGGGGAGACCCATTGGCACCAGGGAATTGCGATTTAAATAGACTCCACACAATTATGCCAGCATCTTTGTTGCACAGGTTTATCCTGGACGCAACATATTAGACCCTTGGTACTTTTTGCCATTCCAGTAGATTGAAATCCTTTCGAGCTGATGTAAGCCTTGAATATCATAAAGATACTGACATACACCGTTAGAACACACAACAATAAAAAAGGGGAGACCAGTGTTCCAAAATCAGATGTAAATGTATGCTAACCAGTGCACAAACTAATTATTATAACGTGTTTTACGTCGACATTGAGATGACTCGTTGTTTGCAGAGATGCTCAGCGCGGCCACCGAGGACGATCTCAATAACATCCTCTACAATAGGTCGAGAGGTACGCCAATCACTAACTCGGTCATTTGGATTGTTTGGAAGCCTAAGGTTAGTTTGGGTTTTAATTGTATGATGTTCATTTGTTTTTAACAAAAGATGACTAGTGAACCTTCTGATAGAACTGTCAAAAGGTATTGGAAGAAGTTTAGAAATCCTTTGTTTCATTATACAAATAGGTAGTGATTGTCTCGTAAGTCCCGCGATATGAATTTGGTCTAGAGACCGAAAAGTCTCAGGTTCGAGTCCTGAGAATAAGAGTTATTTTGTTTGTTTGGTTGTTTGGTTGTGAAGTTCTCGATAGTAGCACAGGTTCTCATAATGTGTCCAGTAAAGAGAAAATTGCTCACCATCTACGATGAGGAACTAAAAAGAAAAGTGGGTAATGTAAAAATACGGATCTAGCTTATCCTTTCAAGGACACAGACGCGTTTTAAAACTTTTGGTGTCTACTGTAATGCGTAACGACGTATGCGACTGCCTCGTGGTCTCGCGGTACAAGTATGTGCCGTGCAATCTAGAGGTCCTGGGTTCGATTCCCGGGTCGGGCAAAGTGTTATTGGGTTTTTCCATTAGGAAATTCTCGGTAACAGCACGGAGTCTGGAAATGTGCCCGAAAAACGGCAATAGGCTCGCCCCCTATTACGTGGGACTGATACATACTTGGCGAAATGTGGGTGCAGAAATGCACCTCTGCCTACCCCTTCGGGGTATACAGGCGTGAGTTTATGTATGTATGTATGTAATGCGTAAACCACGCAAAAGTTTTGGATAAATTTAAATTATTCTGCGGGCACTTTCTCTCTTTATAATGTTATATTTCGACTCCTTCATTTTAACTGATCCACGGCAACCTTATTTGTAAGTAGCATAATATTTTTAAGTTTAGTAATAATATTATAGTGATTATATTTCCTGTACAAATATTATTAAACACTACGCAGATATCACACAGAATATTCAATCCCACAAAGGAGTTAATTCGTCACGCAAACACAATATTTAAACGGTTTAATTGTTTTTAACACGGAGACAAAAACAACACTTGTAAACTTAAGTGATCGAGTGTATCTGCATTTTATAAGTATTCAATTTAATATATTATATTACTACTTCCTTATTTTCTTGACTTCGCCTGCCTTAAAGTAGTTTGTTTCTAAAGATAATAAAATGCTATTGTAATATAGTCTCTTTTAATTTCAGTACATTAGTTACTACAAATGTTCAGGCTCGAAAAGATAATAGCATAACATGAATTTACTTTCACCTAATATAGTAAGGATAGCAGAAGCAATAGGTTTGAATTTTTCCAAAAATATCTGTTTAATGTTTCAGTTTGGCAACATCTGCAGTTTTATTATCAGGCGCCATTGATATTTTTAAATGTTTTTAGCATGGCAACACATGGAGTCTTAGCATCAGAAGCACGGAGCGAGCACGTTACGAGACCAGTATGACAACTATTGAGTACACAAACCCGCACCTCCACGCTGGTTTCCTTGCGGTACAGGTTGCAATCAGCCGAGCTATTGTCGAGCAGTCGAGCATGACGCCGACGAATTTTGAGGTTAGATCAGATATCTTCTATAGATGATATCTTCTGTCGTCGTGATGACCTCGAGGTTTAGGCACGCGGTCGAGGATCTCGACGATCGCGGGTTCAAACCCCAGGCACAAACCTCTGACTTTTCGAAGTAATGTGTGTATTCCTCTACAACTGAGAGGGTTTAGGTCTTAGTCCGCCACGCTGGTCTAGTGCAAGTTGGCGGACTACACATCTAAGAAATTCCAAGAACTTTTAGGTTCCTCACCAGAACCACACGTGCGGGCATGCGAAGCCACAGCTTTGTGGTCACAACATCCGCGGCTCGAACTAAAAAATTCGCCAACTCCTACTTTTGCACCATCAAGCTGTGGAATAGTTTGCCGGCTCACGTGTTCCCTCCTTCCTATGATCCTGGATTCTTTAAGCGAAGCGTGAAGAAGCATTTGTGCGGACCGGCATGATTGTGTCGACCAGCGGGTGACCATCGTTTCTCGCTGGTCGGTATTATATTTCTGGACTCCACTGTGCTTACCATCAGGTACAGTGGAGTCACTTTGCCGTGCCAGAAAAAAAAAAAAAAAAAAAGGTGTGCAGGTTTCATGACCATTAAAGTACGTGATAATTCTTTGTGAATACACACATAACTCCGAAAAGTCAGAGGTGTGCCTGGGGTTTGAACCCGCGACCGTCGAGATTCTCGACCGCGCGCCTAAACCTCGAGGCCATCACGACTCGACGTCGTATGTGTTAAAGTTATTTTTAATTCTAGCTTAGTATTAGTCCTGATAATAATTCAACTACAAATCGGTATTCATACAATGTAGGAAGTGTTACTAAGCCCCGTAAATCCAAGAACATTAACATGAAGTCTTTAACACGTGTGATTCTATAATTATAGATTAAGATCATCGATTTTGATCGTGACGGAATGTGCTCAGATTCAAATGGTGTACGGATTGCGAATGGTTAATTATACTTACGAATAATTATTTTAGTATCGATAAAGTGCGGACAATTTACGATGCGATTATCGTTGACTTATTGCTATAGTTGACAAAGTATACGGCTCTATTTTTTTAGTTGGTAGCAACAGACTTATATGGTACGAAATATTTTACTTTACTTTATTATGATAGTTAGTATTACGACTGCCTCGTGGTCTCGCGGTACATGTATGTGCCGTGCGATCTAGAGGTCCTGGGTTCGATTCCCGGGTCGGGCAAAGTGTTATTGGGTTTTTCCATTAGGAAACTCTCAGTACCAGCACGGAATCTGGAAATGTGCCCGAAAAACGACAATATGCTCGCCCCATATTAAGTGGGACTGATACATACCTTGCGAAATGTGGGTGCAGAAATGCACCTCTGCCTACCCCATCAGGGATCACAGGCGTGAGTTTATGCATGTATGTATTATGATAGTACACCACAAGAACAGAATTATGATAAATTAAAACATTTTTTTACAAACTGTGTTTCACCAAGGGCGGTCTCATCGCTTTTAGCAGATATATATATTTTTTAACTGCTCTATACTAGATTTTTGTAATGAACCTTTTACATGCATATTGCTGATGTTGACTAACAAGATGTATAAGACTAAAATTATTTCTAGTGGCTCATACAATGTTCTAATTTTTGAACTAATGTCATCCAATAACGAGCGGAACAGTATCACTTTAAGAGTAATTAAATCTCGTCAGTTGGTACTCTAATAGGAACGCACTATATATACAGGGTGTATTCAGACCGTGATCGGAAACTAAGGCAGCTAATAGCTAAAGTGATTATAAACCCTCTGGCGTTAAAGAAAATCCCGACAAAAAAAAAGATTTTATGTTTTCCTAACAACTACTTACATACATTTTATACCTATGGTTGTTAGGAAAACGTATTTTTTTTTATTTTTGTCGGGATTTTCTTTAATGCTAGGGGGTTTATAATCACCTTAGCTATTATCTGCCTTAGTTTCCGATCACGGTCTGAATACATCCTGTATAATATAAAGTTTAAACTATGGTAACAAAAAAGGCCAAAAATAGAACCTAAAAAAAATTAATAGGTAAATGAAATTGTCCATAAAGTTGGCTGAATTTTTAAAAATAAATACATGAAAGTAAAGCTGATTGCCGAAACCCGGGATTGAACCAGGGACCTTTAGATCTTCAGTCTAACGCTCTCCCAACTGAGCTATTTCGGCGGTAAGAACTATAACATAACTATTGGATATATTTAAAATCGTAACGATGAAATTTGCTCTGTGATCTGCATAATAACAAATACCTATATTAAGATAATTTACTCTATAAGTAAGATTGTTTTGTATGGAAAATATAAAAAAATCCCTGTGATTTTACAGCAAATTACGGATATCTAAAAAGTATTTTTGCCAATAAAAATACTAATACTTTCACTTGTATACTCAAATAAATTAAACTATTATATTATTACTGTACACCTCGCCTCACGACTGCCTCGTGGTCTCGCGGTACAAGTATGTGCCGTGGGATCTAGAGGTCCTGGGTTCGATTCCCGGGTCAGGCAAAGTGTTATTGGGTTTTTCCATTAGGAAATTCTCAGTAACAGCACGGAGTCTGGAAATGTGCCCGAAAAACGGCAATAGGCTCGCCCCCTATTACGTGGGACTGATACATACCTGGCGAAATGTGGGTGCAGAAATGCACCTCTGCCTACCCCTTCGGGGAATACAGGCGTGAGTTTATGTATGTATGTATGTATTATTACTGTACAATACAAATTCATTTCATTATACACAGTCAGAGCGCGAACTTAATCTAAAACCCAACTGTAGTACCGCGGGCGGCGGGCCTGTTAAATTAATTACCATTATTGTTTTCAGGTCAATCTAGTTTCTATGCCAGTGTCCCCGTTGATGGAAGAGACCAAAGTGCGAAAGGCGTTATCCGGTATACTGTTGTGTATAACTGTAGCGTTTATACCGCCTGTGTTGGAGACAGAGGCGCTCGTTGTCAAGGAAACGCTGAGCCGGTTCAAGGTATCTTTTCGAAAGATTTACCTCAAACCCCTCCGGCCCTCCCCCTCTTCACCTTACTCGCGACCCTTCCGACATGTTGACCTTTTATTGATTATATTCGAGCAGTTAAAACGACTAAAATGAAGTAGATAATTTTTTTTATCGTAAAGTCAAGTGATTTTTGCTGAATGTAATAACTTTGTGGCAACTTGTTTTTTGTCGATTCTACTCGTCTGTACTTCGTCTGACGTCATACAATCTTGATTTAAAGCAGTAACACGTGGTGAACATGTTTAAAATGTATACAATAAAAAATATATGTATAAGCCCCTTCTGATTCTACCTGTTATGAAAGGGTAAGAAGTAAAAATATTCTAATGACGTAATGTGACGAAAGCGACCATTTATGACGTCGTATAATTTGTGTTTATAAATCAGTAACGAGATAGCTATAATTAAAAAATAAATAAAAATGTGGATATTAAAATATTATCAAGTATAAAATATCAAGGTTCTATGAGACTCTACCTGTTGTAAATAAATAATTAATTATAAACGTAAATAATAAAATTTAAAACGATATTATGTTGTATTTTCAAAAATGTTTTAATGGACATAAATCCATTTTATTATTTATGTGCATTTATCATATTTTATTGAAAAATAAAAATACAAAAAGATATTTTCCTGCCGAAACCCGGGATTGAACCGGGGACCTTTAGATCTTCAGTCTAACGCTCTCCCAACTGAGCTATTTCGGCTATGTTAGTGTTGGCAAAATTAAAGATGTGTTTCCGATAAATAATTATGTAAAAAATTATTTTTAAATGTCTGTTTTCTTTTTTTAATATGTAATAGTATTCATTCACAAATATATTATTTATGTTTATTGCATAAATATTTCAAGTATTGTTCTTATAATATGGGGTTTGATAAGCTAGATTTATTTTTGTAAGAGTACGATGTAGCCCGGTGCATGGTATTATTTGTATTACCTATAAATTACACTGTGATATAATTGGAAATAATTGATAACAATTTATCTATTCATAGATACGGTAGTATGTATTCGGGAAGAAAACATATGCACTGAGTACAATTTTTTTTTTGTTATAAAAGAAAAAAATTGCATTTGAATTATTTCGCCGTAGCAGAGAGACATCAGAGAAAACCTTGAAATATTCACGCGATTTTTGACAAAGCAATTTATGCGGCCAGGAATATGTAGTTAAATGTTTTTTTTTTTGTGGGAAAGGAGGCAAACGAGCTAGTGGGCCACCATTTGTCATGAATCATGATGTCATGTTCGACCTGTATACATACCAGTGGCGGTGCTTCCATAGAAGCCCTAAAAACGTTACACCTTATTTTGTAATGCCTAGTTTTTTTTTTTTTATGGGAAAGGAGGCAAACGAGCTAGTGAGCCACCTGATGTTAAGTGGTCAACACCGCCCATGGACACCCACAATACCAGAGGAATCATCGGTGCGTTGCCGGCCTTTGAGGAAAATATAATAGTTAAAAATTGTTTATTGTGGGGTTAGGATATGCTCGTTAAATGTCAAATTGCTTTAGTTAAATGAAGATTTAAAGCTTAAAGATTATTTATTCGGAATTTTATAGGGGAAACTGGGTTTTTGGGCTTCTATGGAAGTACCGCCAATGATACATACCTATGTACCTACATATGTAAAATTTACATTTCATTCGCCTTTTCTGTTCCTTCAGCGCGCAATATGCATGCGGAGTGTGTTATACTCGTCCATGTATGTGGGCTGGTTGGCGTACGCTCTCCTCACAGCGCTGCCCATTTGTCTTCTGGTAGCTATCGCCTTGATCCTCATCTTCAGATGGATCCACCTAATGTTCGCGCTGCTTGTAGTACTCGCCTATGTTTCTGTCATGATGATGTTGGCACTGATAATGGCGATGTTTCATAGTAAAGGTGAGCGTTTTGGGTTAGTAAGTTTATTTATTTAAGGACAAAATTGTTTGATGCGGTTAATTCACGGGAGGAGAAAATGGTGATATGGACATTTAAAAAAAAGAAAACAAAAACTTTTTTGAAATAAAAACATTTTTCTTAATTTTTGTCCTTTTTTAATTTATATTATTATTTTTCACATATACAATACTTCCAGTGTGAGATGGGTATTCTCGTGGCTCATCCCACGAGAACACTTAATATAAAAACACGAAACGCCTGTCATAACTTTCTGAGCAATATGTTTCGTTTATGTTTTTCAAATCGTATTGCACCCCGGTCCGCCCAGGCGTAATTTTTTTTAAAAGTAGCCAAAAATCATTTAAATTTGTCTAGCTTTTACGCTTATTCGTTACAAGGATACAAAAAAAGTTGTAACCTTTCCTCTTTATGATATTAGTATAGATATGTCTCGGTTATTTAAAGAGTTATTTTTCCTTTAATCATCACTTCTAGAAAACTAACAGCTCTTATTTTTGTCAAAATTTTATTTAATCACGAATCTTGCCAAATGAAAAAAATAATTAGTCATAAGTTATATTAAAGATACGTGAATACTTAACCCGGCGTCATGGGGGTTGGGTCTGTGTGACCCGTCACATTTTATTTCGCTTCTATTTCGGTTACTATGCATGCGATGTTGCTGCTCTTCTCAATAGCTGGAGCTGTTGAGTTGTTCGATGCGTCGCAAGTAACACGTTAGTCATGGCTCAGCTGCAGTGGGAGTTATATGTGCACAAAATTGAATAAGGTATGTGAGACCCATCCCCGCAGTCAGCGTAACAATTTCGCGCCATTTGGTATAGATATTGTTTTAATTGTTATCTCTGTTTTTATTATTTTATATTTGATTTTTTAAATTGTATGTTATTGTTTACAATTGTAATTGCTAATATATAAGTATATATTGAAATAAGTAGTTCAATGTATTTTATTTGTAATTTTTGTAGGTCCTTAGTAAAAATGGATTGAGAACTGCCTCAGAACGATCGCGTATTCTTGCAATTTTAGAAGAGTCTGACGCTGATTTTGAGTTGTCAGACCAAGATGTGTGTGACGAAGAAGATCACTTGAGTGAGCGTAGTAATCCTATTAACATAGAGCAATATATCTCAGAATCTGATGATGATGACATTCCACTGTCTGTTCGTTCGAGGGAAGAGTAATGTAGATCCGAATCGGCTAGTTCTTCAAACGCAAACGAAGGTGATTTATAACAGAACTAGGTCTCAGTCATGCCATGGAACACCTTAAACTTCGCCAAAATGTATCAGTGCTTCCACGTGAATTGCGAGAGAAAATTGGAAAAATTGTTGGTCAATCTTCAGGGGAACCTCCAGCAAAAAAGACTAATGCTCGCAAAGGTGCCAAGTGTGTCCAGCCAAGAAAGACCGTAAGACAAACTGCACCTGCGAGAGTTGCAACAAATATATTTGTGTAGAACACATAGTACCTTTCTATGCTGAATCTACCAAAGATAATGACTCGGAGTGATTATTTCTTTCTTTTTTTCTAAAGTTAATTTAGTTTCTTGCAAAAAAGTGCCATTAGAACATTAAGACTGATTGTTAATTAATAATATAATTACATTTAAGTAGAAGAGAATTTTTTTGTTGCCATTTGTCGTTTTTTTTTTTAATTCTATTAAATATAATAAAAGCATAATATAATATGAAATTTGTGTTTCATTTCTTTAAATAAATACCTAAAAAACTAAATACGAGTAAATATTGATATTATTATTTATAATATATTGGATAATTTTGACATTAATGAACGGGTCTGTGAGACCCACCCCAACGTCCGTGTAACACATTTCCACCCCCATGACGCCGGGTTAAATATATAATACTGTTTCTTGGAACAAATTGAACATCGTAGTCCACCCGCACTAGACCAGCGAGGTGGACTGAGGCCTAAACCCTCTCAGTTGTAGAGGAGGCCCATGTCTAGCAGTGGGGGCGTATATAGGCTGATGATGATGATGACGAACAAACACTACAAAGGGTCTAATTTACTTTTTAAAAAGAAGCAATAAGACGGCATGGTTTTTTTCCACAACGCTATATTAAAAAACAATAAAGAACTCCCTTGCATTTCAGCATGGATAGCTTGTGTGTGGAGCACACTCTTCACTCTCCTACAGATGTATCTGGCGGAGCTGTTAGTGCATCATCACTACGACGTGAAGCATCGAGCTCTTACATTCCTGCTGCAAGTGGTACTTCCACCACTGGGATTAATACATGCTCTGAATCAGTTCGCTCTGCTACAAACTGGCCGTAAGTATTTAGTAGTAAATTTGACCCTAATCTATACTTCTATACCAATATTGTAAAGTAGTGATGGCCTTGAGGATTAGCCGCGTGGTCGAGAATCTAGGCGGTCGCGAGTTCAAACCCCAGTCACACACCTCTGACCTTTCGAAGTTATGTGTGTATTTACAATGAATTATCACTTGCTTTAACGGTGAAGGAAAATATCGTGAGAAAACCTGTACACCCAAAAGTTCTTAGGAATTTCTTAAACGTGTAGTTCGCCAACCCGCACTAGGCCAGCGTTGTGGACTAAGGCCTAAACTCTCTCAGTTGTAGACGCCCGTGGAGAACTAGAACACAGTTAACGCAGTATCAAACGTTTACATGCAAGATTTTTTTGATGATATGTCATCTGTTTTTATATCTTATCTCTTAATTTCAGGCACTGGTATCGGCGGTCAAGATATACTGGTCACAATGATAACATGGTCTCTGTTGTTATTTATATATTTTGGTTTGTTGATGCTGCTGCAAAGGACCATCGGCCAAGAGAGGGCTATCGGCGGTCAGGTCTCGTGGAAGTCCATCATATTTAAAAAAGTTGAGGTAATTTTACAAAGCATCTTTATTTCTTAGTTTATCCTTGGCCCAATCGAATAATCGAAAAAATATGTTCTTGACGTACTCGTTTATTAAATTATTACAGTGTTTTTTTGTACACAAATTATAAACTTAATTGAGATTAATCGTTGATGATAAAGTTAGCGTAGAACTCCAATAAATAATGTTTATTATTTTAAATGTTATCTCCTTTTTATTGGCTTAATTAAAGTGACCGCATTGGCTTTTGAAAAAATTGCGGTGTTCAAAATGGTTATAAATACTAGTGGATGCAAACTTGTGTGTTTCTTTGCGACGCTCTTGCCTAGATCTACAATCGATATGCGAAATAGAATATCCTACCAAAATATTGAGAACAAAAGTGAAAAATATGTTTTAGGACGTGAATAAACTTCGACGCATTGAAACTCCGACGGGAAGGGAACGAGAGAAGTTGCAAGAAGTTGATGAGTTGACGGCGAAAGGTATTAGCTTCCGGGAAGTTTCAAAGGTGAGATATTCAAATTTGGTTCGAATAACAGACTCTTTTATTTTTCGGGGGGGGGGGGGGGGGAGGGGGGCTTCAATCATGGTGAAACCGTGCCGGCATTTCTTGGCCGGTTTGTCGCGGTCGGTCCTTTGATCACCATGGTATTAGTCCCCCAAACTTCTTCACAAGTAATGTGAAGAGGTTTTCGGCCGGCATGATTGTGTCGACCCACGGGAGATCATCATCTCTCGTTGGTGGGCACTTTTTCTGGACTCCATTACACTTACCATCAGGTGCAATGGGGTCACTTTGCCGTGCCAGTATAAAAAAAAAGAAGAAGCTCGCGTCACTTACACCGTTGGGTCCTTACGCTATATCACCATCAAAGTCAGCATGACAAATGGATCTACCATTGTTGGAGTTAAAAAGACATTTTTTTATTGTCTAAGCTGTGTACGGTGCCTTACTTCACCACTTTACCACTCGCCTTGGTTCGGAGAGTCATACGATTCAACCAAGGATATATCCAACTACGTTCTCCCTCGCAGATAACGTCATCATCAGCCCATATACGTCCCACTGCTGGGCACGGGCCTCCTCTACAACTGAGAGGGTTTAGGCCTTAGTCCACCACGCTGGCCTAGTGCGGGTTGGCGGACTACACACCTAAGAAATTCCTAAGAACTTTTAGGTGTGCAGGTTTTATCACGATGTTTTCCTTCACCGTTAAAGTACGTGATAATTCAATGTGAATACACACATAACTTGAAAAAGTCAGAGGTGTGTGCCTGGGGTTTGAACCCGCGACCGTCGAGATTCTCGACCGCGTGCCCAAACCTCGAGGCCATCGCGACTTCGCAGATAACGTATGCTAGATTAAACCACGTAAAAAGAAAAAAAGCAATATCTTTCAGAGTATTATGGGGATTCCAGTGCTGAAGAACATAACTCTGGACATGTATAGAGGTGAATACAATTTGTTGTTCGCCGAGCGCATACAGGAAAAATTTATGAACACTCTCGAAGATTTACTGACAGGTAAAATATTAAATGTTACCTTGCTCAGATGAACAGTACTTTAGATCAAGAAAATAAGAAATACAATAGATATACAAACAGGTCCCCAAAATTGGCTAGATCTGTAAGTATAGAGTTTTAATTTATTAAGCCCACCTACCACCAATGGAGCACTTATCTCTTCATACTATATGCCATTCAAACCATGGATACTTTTGTAACTGCGTAAGAGGAGAATCATATTAGCCAGCAATCTTTTCATGGGCGTCTCGGCCTTTTAAGATATGAATCAAATCAGAACTCTTTAACTTTTTTTCTATACATACATAAACTCACGCCTGTATTCCCTGGTGGGGTAGGTAGAGGTGCATTTCTGCACCCCCATTTCGCCAGGTATGTATCAGTCCCACGTAATAGGGGGCGAGCCTATTGCCGAGCCTATTCCTGACTCCGTGCTGTTATTGAGAATTCCCTAATGGAAAAACCCAATAACACTTTGCCCAAGCCGGGAATCGAACCCAGGACCTCTATACCGCACGGCACATACTTGTACCGCGAGACCACGAAACAGTCAGTTTTTTTCTATATTGAAGTACTATTCAACAATGCCACTTTTATTGTCAGGTCTGACGTTTCCGGACAAGGGAACGATAAATGTGATGGGGCGATACCTCAATCCTGAGTGTAACTTGATGTGTGAGCCGCACATGATGGGCTTCTGCCACCGATCCGGGTTCCTCATCGAGGATCTCACTGTTCAGGAACATTTTACACTGTTTACAGAGGTATTATATTTATTACAATACTGGTAAGTAGTAAGTCATGGCCTCGAGGTGTAGGCGCGCGGTCGAGAATGCGGTCGCGGGTTCAAACCTCAGGCACACACCTCTGACTTTTCGAAGTTATGCGTGTATTGACAATGAATTATCACTTACTTTAACGGTGAAGGAAAACATCGTGATCAAAACTGCACACCTAAAAGGCCTAAACAGCAACAGCAGTGTACCAACAATGTGCAACGTACCAAATGTTTAAGGAGATAGGTATATTCTTTTTTTTTACCTAATGATGAAAATATTTTTTGATTTTCCTTCAATCATCTTTGTCTCCACCAGATTTGTCTATGGCATGAATCCAATCAGTTCATATCGGAATATGGTCACATTCGCAATATGCGATTGCTAAGCGATTGCGATCTGGAAAACGTCAAGCACGAGTATGTCAGGAATCTGGACATATACTACAGGGCCCAGCTTTGTTGGGCAATTGCGATGATGCTGGAGCCCCGGGTATTGACTTTTATTTATGAGTAGTATTGACATTGAGATACTATTATTTTATATTACATTACTATACTATATAACCTAGGACTTGTATTCCTCGAAGGGGTAGGCAAATGTGCATTTCTGCACCCACATTTCGCCAGGTATGCGTCAGCCTACGTAACAGGGGGCGAGTCTATTGCCGTTCTTCGGACACTTTCCCAGACACCGTGGTGGTACTGAGAATTTCCTTATGGAAAAACTCAATAACACTGACGCTTTTGAAGAATTGAACCTTGGACCACTAGACCGCACGGCACATACTTGTGCCGCAAGACCAAAGTACTTATAAAATACTCTTTCGATGGATACATTTCTTGTATGTACAAAATATCCGATAAAGCACATGCTTACATGGCATGTCATTATGGCTACATAGCCATTATGACATTTTTCTCATCAAATATATTATCAATAAGTAGGCCTTGGTTATTTTCCCAGCGATGAAATGTAGTTATACTTTTTATCCCAATTGTCAAAGTCAAAGTTAAAGTCAAAGTTAAAATTATTTTTATTCAAATAGACTTTTACAAGTTCTTTTGAATCGTCAATTTTACACTTTTTAATATTTTTTTAAACTATTAAACTATTTGTATAATTAAATTGTTGTAATAAGACTGACATCTTAAATTATAACATGTTTTAACTCTCTCCCTACAGATTGTAGTGATGCCGAACTTCACTGATCAACCTGATTACGTAGCAGTTATAAAAGATAAAATAGTGGTAAAGAATACTAAGTTTGTTAATAATATTTATTTAAAGATTTGGGAATTAAAAAACGATTTTATTAATGTTATTACAGCAACACAGGAAGTATTTGACAATAGTCAAGATATCGTTTTCAAGCTCGCAATTGGAATACGCAGACCGTGTTTTTCTGTTTGATAATAAAGTGTTAGTATTTGGTGGCACTCCTGCGTTCATGTTTTTCAAATATGGTAAGCAAGCTTATTTATTGATGAATTAAAACATAGTATTATAAACTATAAAGCAGTGATGGCCTCGAGGTTTAGGCGCGCGGTCGAGAATTTCGGCGGTCGCAGGTTCAAACCCCAGGCACACACCTCTGACTTTTCGAAGTTATGTGTGTATTCACAATGAATGATCACTTGCTTTAACGGTGAAGGAAAACATCGTGATAAAACCTTCACACCTAAAAGTTCTGAGGAATTTCTTAGGTGTGTAGTCCGCCAACCCGCACTAGGCCAGCGTGGTGGACTAAGGCCTTAACCCTCTCAGTTGTAGAGGAGGCCCGTGCCCAGCAGTGGGACGTATATGGGCTGATGATGATTATAAACTATACATTACGAGACTATTCAGAATTTCGTAAGTGAAAAAATATATTTAACTGCCCGGTTCGAGCATTAAGCCCGAGACAGACATACCCAACTAAGCAGTTTATATATTCTCTAATGTTCTAAATGAGTCTGCAAAACTTTTATTGTAATTTAACCAACACAATACATGAAAAAGTTTCAAAATACTGTATCAACCAAACTCCTTACTAATGAAGACGGAGGAGCGAAACAAAACAAAGATACCTAAATTGTCTCCCATCATATCTAATATTGAATAACCCTCGTTTTGTAACTAGGTCGAGAATACCGCATTCGAATGACACTCAGAAGCGATGGAGCTATTGACGATGAGGGTATAGCAGAGCTGTTGCTGAGGGCTAAAGCGGCTGGGGCGACCGTACGAGCTCATCTCGGTTCACTTCTCATTCTGCGCCTGCCAGCCAGTCCCACGGATAACGTGGCTGCCCTAGTAAAGGATGTCACACAAAACGCCAATAAGTATGGAATGACGTCATTGAATATTAGCTTGCCGGATCCCGAAGAGATTTGTAGGAGGTATGACACTCATTTGAATTATTTATAATATTCTCGTCATATTTTAAAACAATGTCGACCGCCGTGACTGTCTCCATTTTCTTACGGTTTCCGCCAATAGTCATGCTCTGATTTAAATTAGGTCGCGTCTAAGTTAGTTGAAGTACGTTTTGATAATTTATTGAAAATGTTGAAACGGTAATGTATTAAAAAATATTTTGTGGGCCATCAAAGATTTCAACGCGTTTACATACATACATAAACTCACGCCTGTATTCCCTTATGGGGTAGGCAGAGGTGAATTTCTACACCCACATTTCGCCAGGTATGTATTAGTCCCACGTAATAGGGGGCGAGCCTATTGCCGTTTTTCGGGCACAATTCCAGACTCCGTGCTGCTATTGAGAATTTCCTAAAGGAAAAACTCGATAACACTTTGCCCGACCCGGGAATCGAACCCAGGACCTCTAGATCGCACGGCACATACATGTACCGCAAGACCACGAGGCAGTCAACGCGTTTAGATCGACTGATCTTTTTCAATATTAATTCAGTTGATTTTGAGTATTTTTTAACTATAATTTTTTTGGATGAAAAAAATATATGTGTAAATAAAATATTCAGGGCAATGGCAGAAACAAAAGCTGAATCGAACGATGCTCCGACATCGGATTTATCACGGGAGGCGCTGAAAAAGATTGCAGGCAAGTAATTATTTAACAATCATATTTAAAAAACGTTAATCAAGCTATTATATATACATAATCCCCAATCAATATAAATAGTACCATAGCTATGTATTGTTAGTCAACGACTAGAACGATTCGTTTCCATCTGTTTAATATCGACAAAAATATTCAAAACGCCAAAAAAGTTCTACGAGCAAATTGGACTTTTGATAACGAAGATGTAAGAGTAAAAGGAAACGGAATAATCCTTTGATTGGGCATTTTTAAATGAAAGCAGTGATGGCCTCGAGGTTTAGGCGCGCGGGCAAGAATTTGGACGGTCGCAGATTAAATCCCCAGGCACACACCTCTGACTTTTCGAAGTTATGTGTGTATTCACAATGAATCATCACTTGCTTTAACGGTGAAGGAAAACATCGTGATAAAACCTGCACACCTAAAAAGTTCTTAGGAGTTTCTTAGATGTGTAGTCCGCCAACCCTCACTAGGCCAGCGTGGTGGACTAAAGGCCTAACCCTCTCAGTCGTAGTGGAGGCCCGTGCCCAACAGTGGGACGAAATTGGGCTGATGATGATGATGATGAATGCTACCTTTACAAAACACAGTAACAAAAATGCGTTTTTTGTCGTTTTTTATAGAGAATACGACAACATAGGCTAACTTTCTGTAATTGATTTACAATCTAAATAGAATAGATATCAAAGTAGAAACAAAAATGACAGTCCCGTGGCGCAGTTGGCTAGACACCAGCTTGCGAAACGAGAGGCTGCGGGTTCGATCCCCGCACCGAGACAAATGTTTGTGTGATCCACAAGTTCCGAAACAAATAGTTTCTGGGAGTTTGTGAGACCGAAATGTCTCTCGTAGTTTCTGATACCCACGACTCAAGACTTGTATCTTAATGTGGGGTCAGAACTATGTATGTGAGTGTTGGGTGTATTTATTTATTTATATTTTTATTACACATTATTGTTTTTGGTTACAGAACCAGTTCGGTGGAGAAGAGTAGTAACAAGTTACGGTAACATAGCGCTACTGAGAGCTGTGGCTTGGAAATATTTCTCCTTCTACGTGCACTATCGGTTGTTCCTCTTCATTACTGTGAGATAATTTTCCATTATATAATTACGTAATTCTCAGAGCTCACTTCTCTCCAATTTAATTTTTACTATTTATATAAAATAATTATGTATGTACATCTCGGTAATTATCTCTTCTACTAAATGTACACTGTTTATATATGCATATGTGTATATTTATGTATGTATGTATTTATTCATATATAAATGTGTATGTATGTATGTATGCGTGTATATATATGTATATTATTTATATGTATTTCTAAAGACAGCTGCCACAACTACAACTTTTCATTCCAGTGGGTTGTCTGGAAGAAATCGCAGCTTGCGATAAGACCGCCTGTTGTGACTATATATCTTTTAGTTGTATGTCATTTATGTTATTTTTCCTTGTATAGTGTACAAAAAAGTATATTAAATAAATAAAATAAATACGTAAGGTACACACAGCTATCCAGATCTTAAATGTTTTTTTATTTATTTATGTCACATAAATACAATTATTTTAATCAGTAGTGATGGCCTTTAGGTTAGGTCGCGCGCGGTCGAGAATCTCGGCGGTCGTGGGTTCAAACCCCAGGCACACACCTCTAACCTTTCGAAGTTATGTGTGTAATCATAATGAATTATAGCGTACTTTAACGGTGAACGAAAACGTTCGTGAGGAAACCTGCACACCTACAAATTCTCAGGAATTTATTAGGTGTGTAGTCCCCCAACCCCTAGTTAGACCAGCGTGGTGGACTTAGGCCTAAACCCTCTCAGTTGCAGAGGAGGCCCGTGCGGCGTGCCCAGCAGTGGGACGTATAGCGGTTGAAGATGAATAACAAATAAATAAATAAATACACCCAACAGTCACATACATAGTTCTGAACCCACATTAAGATACGAATCTTGTATCGTGAGTATCAGAAACTACGAGAGACTATTCGGTATCACAAACACCCAGACCCGAAACAAATATTTGTGATGAATGTGATGAAGAACAAGTACATTCAACGTTTATATTTTTATTTAATAAACAACATATTTGTAATAGGTAATATCGTCTCTTCTGGCTGCCACATTTATTGGACTGTCGCTGTCGTCTATGCTCGCCCAGCTCGGCCAGAGTCGAGCTACCAAGAGAACTTTACATGGAGAGGTATATCGGTTGTACTTAGGATTATATACTGTCAGCAAGATTACTTTGAGTAAACACTATTTTACTGTTATTGCATGTGACGTAAAGTACCTAATATATTGGCATTTCCTATAAATAAATGAAACTAAAGGACTTTATCTGGTTACTGTGACAACTATTTTAATTTATTATTTTAAAAAATATGACATTTCGTGTTGCTGGGGGAGTTTCTTGACGTTACTTCTACACAGCGATAACACGTTTCGAAGCGGTAATTGTTTTTTTTTATAGTTTTAAAAAATAGTTTAATATTGACGATTCAAAAGAACTTGTAAAAATCTATTTGAATAAAGATGATTTTGACTTAAACTTTGACTTTGAAATGTTGTCACTCTGTCAAGCTAGTAGGTATCCTAACGACTGTATTCCCCGCGGTAGGCAGAGGTGCATTCGGGCACAGATTTAGAATCCGTGCTGCTACTGAGAATTTCTCAATCGAAAAACCCAATAACACTTTGCACGACCCAGGAATCGGGCCCAGGACCTCTAGATCGCACGGCACATCTCGTACTGCGAGACCACGAGGCAGTTAAAAAACTTATAATAAATTATTTCAAAAAAATATCTAATAAGCTGTCAAAGATGTTTATTTCTAGCCCACAAATTATCTCCTTTATGACCACTTGATACATTATTTACTTCGTACTCGCCATCAAGTCGAAACATCGACAATCGTAACTAAGTTGTACCACTTCTAAACACTTTTAAACAACTGTGTGATATTTTAGACTATTATTTGCAAACATATAGAGGACCTTTTCCTCGGTTTATCAAAAATATAAGCAATGATTGTTCACAGCTACTGACGGTGGAGTCGCTAGAAGAGAAAACCACGCTAGTGTTACGTTCAGACAACTCTTCAGAGGCAAGATTGATAGCCGATGCGTAAGTGCTTTTATAATACTGTATTTCCCTAAGAAGCATCATATGTGTATCAGTCCTACGTAATACGATTCGCAGCTAATGCAGTTTTTCGAGCACATTTCCAAACTGTGCTGCTATTGAGAATTTCATGGAACGAAACCAATAACACCGTCGCACCCGGGAATCGAACCCGGGCTTCTAGCACGTTTCGTGCCGCGAGACCACGAGGCCGTCATTTTATACCCATATGTTCATGTTAAGAAAACTTGAAATTATAGTCATACTACGTCTCTAATTCCAAGTAATCTTTGTTGTTGTATTATACAGGGTTTATTCAGACCGTGATCGGAAACTAAGGCAAGTAATAGCTAAGGTAACCATAGGTATAAAATAGAAAGAAGAAAGAAAGAAGTATTTATTGCTAGGACAAGTAAATACTTTACGTGTAAATACACGTAATATACAATAAACAGAAAACAAAGAAAAAAATAATAATAATAATTGTACCAGCAATGGTGCCTCCCATTCAGCTACGTGCTGCAGTAACGCGTGACGATACTGCAACGCTGATTGTGTGGTTGTTAGGAAAACGTCAATTTTTTTATTTTTTGTCGGGATTTTCTTTAACGCAAGGGGGTTTGCAATCACCTTAGCTATTACCTGCCTTAGTTTTCGATCACGGTCTGAACACACCCTGTATATTATTATTGAGTATTTTTTCTGGGACTTCTCACAAGCCAAGTAATAAAATTTGTGATGATCATACAAATAAAATTTTAAAAAAGGTCTGTCGAATTAAGGGTTAAAAGTGTTCAGGCCGCACAACTGTGGCATACCAGTATTGAGGGTAATTTAACTGCAGCGCCATAAAGACTAGCAGCTTTAATCTATGCCTAGTTTATGCGCCCCTCAAAGTAGTATAAATCGAAGACATCTAATTGTAATTGTAAGAAATTTAATTGCCGTTTTCTTATGAAACTGTCCGCTAGTATGAAATAAATAAATGAATTAATGAATTATTTTTTATTCAATAAAAAAGGGGGACTTTTATTTTTAACATACATAACAGTCCCATCGTACCTTATACTAAAAACTATAACTAAACTATTTTAACTAAACTATCATATATAACGGAGAGTCTTGGGCGTTATTGATTTTAAATCAAACAGTCAAACTTTTGGAGGTAATTACAAATTTAATCGGAAACAAACTTATTACAGAGCTCCGTTCGGTCCGGCGTTCCGAGCGAGAATGAATCATTCTCGATCGGGCGGCTGTATTTATACCCTACGTTGGACGCACAGTGGGGATGCGTTGACGCTTCGACATATACAAATTTAAATAGTAAAAAGGGCTGGTCAGATAATGGCTCGGACAAGATGTGGGGAAAACATCCAACATTTAATTCGTTGGGTTGTATATTTGCCATTAAATCCTTCCTAGCGTCTTTGAACCGAACACATTCCATCAACAAATGCAATGACATCTTCAGGCAAATAAATTAATGACTACGTTAATTTTGTATTCTAGGTACGTTCTATCCGAGCCCAGGGCCACCACGGAAGAAGTGAACAAAATAACATACACTGCTTTATCCCATACAGAAGTATGTTTATCGTTTATTTTAAAATTTATTGTTTACGAGATGAAATCGCCTATATCTTTTTTAAAGCAAGCGAGTAATATTAACTTCTAGACTCCTCTTTTTTTTATCATTGATATAATTTCTAGGAGAACTTAGAAGCTTAAAGGCAAGGAATAAGCATGGCTAACTGTAGAGAGGAAGATGAGTTATAGGCACAAGTTGCATTGGCTTCTGTTTATTAGTGCATAGAATGAGGATAAACATTGCAATTCTTACATAATTGATTATTAAGGATTTATCGATAATAGAACTGTTTTTCTCATAGAGTCTTACTGAGTACCTGGTGACTCGGGCTATCGACTCTCCACAATATTACGTGTACATGTACGCATATGGAATGGACGTGTTTAAGACCAAAAACGGCACGATATATGTAAGTATGTATTACTATATAGCAATACAGTGGGTACTTTGGAATAACTGTTACTACTTCTATTTAGAACAACATTACTGTTTAAGGACTCAATATATCCGTCTTTGTGAAGACCTGACTAGTCAACGGGCGGCTGTGGAATAGTGGTAGGCGCCTCTCGCCCATGCACCTTGATCGTCCCATTTTGGCCTAGATGACCACCGGGGGGCTTTGGTCGGTATGCCGGTATAGGGGTTTTTGTTAGGAACCCAGCCCGGCATTAACATCTGCGCGGACGTGACGTCACCGCGCGCCAGGCGGGCCTTCCAGGCCGACGACCCCTACATAAGCTCCCCCTCCCCCAGGGCCGGCGAGAAGTAGAGCACTAATCAGCTTTTCCCCTCAAGAAAAAAAACACCAAAAATGTTTGTGTGATTAGGTATATTATTATTTTGTTTAGCTCAGGTTATTTGTAACACGGAAAAGTTTCTCGTAGTTTCTGATACTCAAGGCACAAGATTTACATCTAAGTGCGGCTTTAAAACTATGAATGTAGCTGAGTGTTATAAAAATACCACTAAAATGTCTTCTTAAGCTCCTTTGAATCACCTCAGTAATAACTAGGGGTGTGCGAATATCGTTCGAATCGAATCGAAATTCGAATCTTAATATTCGATTCGAGACGAATAATTCGTAAGTTCGAATTATTCGCCCACCCCTTTTTTGTTCTCGAGGGGAAAGCTATTTATGGCCCTATTTCCCGCCAGCTCTGGGGAAGAGGGGCGGGAACCGTATGTCGGGGTCACCGGTCTTCCAGCCCGGCGCACGGCGACGTCATGTCCGCGCAGATGTCATTGCCAGGCTGGGTCCCTAACAAAATCCCTAAACCGGCATACCACCCAAAACCCCCCGGTGGCCATCTCCGCTCCGAGTGGGGCGACCAAGGTACATGAGCGAGAAGCACCCACCGTAATGCCGCAGCCGCCCGGTGCGCCTCCGAGACGTAAACGTCCCGGCCGTCTCGGAGTTGTAGGGGGCGCAGTTGCACCCCCACTAGCTCTGTTCGGGCGCCCCGGTTGTGGATGGGCGCCTGCGACGTACACAGGCCACAGTGCCGCCGCCCCTCTCGGGGTCACTTTCAGTGAGGACGCGCCGCCCCTGCAGCGCGCCCAGAGACCCCAAGGGCCCCTTTGAGTCACCTTTTACGACAGGCAGGGGATACCGTGCGTAATAACGTGTAAATACAAAGTAAACTTGTATATTTCAGGTCCAAGCCCTATACAGTCCGCTACATTATGACATAGGGTCCGCCGCTCGTTCTTTGGCTCGGGTGCACATGGCTCTGCTGCGTTACTACACTGGAGCCTTCGACGTCACCATTCAGTTCACTGATGATCCATTAGTTTTAGATCTTACTCCTGTGAGTTAATCCAACATATTATTGGTCGTTATTCGATACGTTTACTAGTAATCATAATGTTGGGTCAAGGCTATAGCTATCTTTCCGGCACTATCATGGCTGCCGTCTCTAATAATGATGATTCTTCATAGGATCTACGAGTAAGTTTATAGCAATGACTAGGTAAATTCTTGTTGGCGACTAACTGATTCATAGTTTACCCTACAAAAAGTGTAAATATCTACTACAAATGAGTAGGTACAAATATTTATATAATTATTAATAGTTCAAATAATATCTTCTGTTGCTTATCATTAGTAAGGCCTTTGTCTGAGCACGATTTGACAAATATGACTGCCCGACCATTTTGACAGTGCAATTTTATCTCCCCTTTTTCGTAACTTTTTAAATGTAATAACAAATAAGGAATCATCATCATCTGCCCATATACGTCCCACTGCTAGGCACGGTCCTCCTCTACAACTCAGAGGGTTTAGGCCTTAGTCCTCCACACTGGCCTAGTGAAAATCTTAAGATGTTTTAGGTGTGCAGGTTTCTTCACGATGTTTTCCTTCACCGTTATAGTACGTGGTAATTCTTTGTGAATACTCACATAACTTCAGAAATTCAGAGGTAAATAAGGATTAATAAGTAAGATGTAAGTCAAATATTTTATTTCTTGTATTATTTTAGTGGATGAAAACAATTGTGTCTCCACCGCTGTTGATTCAATTTCTGTTGATTCTTACCATTGCTCATATTACACTCATACCTTCTCGAGAATACGGCCTTGTGAGGCATATGCAGGTAATTTTAATTATTTTCTACTAGTTTTATTACTGAAATATCTGCATTTGAAATTTAGTAGACAATTGAGAGAGGAAGTCTGTTTTTACATGTCATACTTGTCTTTTTGGAGGCCGTCTATGTCCTGTAGTGGCATTAGATATTAGCATATAATATTGTCCTGTCTTTATTCCTCTTCGTACCAAAATTCATCAAATTCGTTCATTAGTGTAGACGTGAAAACAAGACAAGTTATTTTTGCCTCCAAACTAAATCAGCCCATGTTTTTATTAAAGTGATTAATCCACCACGCTGCGTTTGTGCTAGTTGTTGCTATCACATACACAAACAAATCTTTGTGAGCACTCATATGTGGGTATGCAGGTTTCGTCACGATGTTTTCCTTCACCAAACTATTTATTTGCATTCAGAGCCATGCAATGAACTTCTCCCCTGCAAGGTATTGGTTCACGTTGTATTTCTGTGACCTCATACTGTACTGGATTCTGGTGGGTCTGATGACTGTGGTTATTGTTTCTGTCATGCGTCTCGTCGTGCCGGGAACGCAATTTTACTACGCAGATCTTTGTGAGTTTTAAATTTAAGATGAATTCATCATCATCATCAGCCCATATACGTCCTACTGCTGGGCACGAGCCTCCTCTACAATTTAGAGGGTAGTTAGTTGAATACATAAATACATACATAACCTCACGCCTATATTCCCCAAAGGGATAGGCAGAGGTGAATTTCTGCACCCACATTTCGCCAGGTATGTATCAGTCCCACGTAATAGGGGGCGAGCCTATTGCCGTTTTTCGGGCACAATTCCAGACTCCGTGCTGCTACTGATTATTTCCTAATGGAAAAACCCAATAACACTTTACCCGACCCGGGAATCGAACCCAGGATCTCTAGATCGCACGGAACATACTTGTGCCGCCAGACCACGAGGCATTTAAGATGAATTTAATCGTGTAATGTAAATGAGCGAGCGGTAGTACACTCATGCGGATGCCTTACGTCATACAGAATAGGACATACTGGACAGATATCTTTGTATGTTATCCTATTTATCTCTAACTAAATTGAAAATAATTGAGACTTTTGAAGATGTCCTCATCTTTTCTGTCAACGATTTACGTGGGCCGGACTGGGGCCAACCTAAGTGCGTCCAAAACTGTTCACATGTTCCTTTGATTTCTTTAAAGTCCTTAAATATAAACGTTATTAGATTATATAGTTATAGTTATTTATATATGATGAACTATACTCTTAAATCAATTTACGAGTAATAGTTTTTGAAGTATCACTCTCAACATTACCATAGATTCATCATCAGTCCATATACGTCCCACTGCTGGGCACGGGCCTCCTCTACAACTGAGAGGGTTTAGGCCTTAGTCCACCACGCTGGCCTAGTGCGGGTTGGCGGATTACACACCTAAGAAATTCCTAAGAACTTTTAGGTGTGCAGGTTTTATCACGATGTTTTCCTTCACCGTTAAAGTACGTGATAATTCATTATGAATACACACATAACTTCGAAAAGTCAGAGGTGTGTGCCTGTGGTTTGAACCCGCGACCGTCGAGATTCTCCACCGCGCGCCTAAGCCTCGAGGCCATTACGACTTATTATTATATTGCAGTGGTAGTACCATTTATGCTGATAATCTACGGATTTGGCTCCGTGCCTCAAGCATACCTCTTCAGCCTGGGGCCTCGAGTATCTCTAAACTCTATGACTTTTGTCATTATTAATATGGTTTTCGGTAATATCTTAAAATATTTTATTAAATCCATACATAATACATTCATTCCCCCACTACACACACATACATTTAGTCCCAGGAAGTATGGAAAGGGTCTACAAGAGCTTTTCTAATACATTTCTAGACACTTTTTGGTTCAAAGAATTTCCATAAAAACAACCGCATAAGGCACACTTTCGCCACGGGTCAAACGAGCTTATTTATATATTTAATATAGATTGGGAACTCAAAAAACTTAAGTTGAAGTTGCACTAAATAATAAGTTTGGTGCGGTTATCAATAGTCTGACGAGAAGCTATTACTCGTGGTACAACGCGGGTTCAACGACCTTAACTTCCTTTGGGCCAGAGAATATCCTTTAATATTTTTTCAATTATATCATCCACCTTTTCAATTAGGTATGTCTTCATATTATGAATAAAGAATTATCTTTTTTGTTTTCAACATTACCAGGGGAGACAACGATTCTAGCGAAAATATTCTACGGCAACGCGTTGAACTATGCACTTCAATTTATGAGTTTGTCTCCACAATTCAACATGGCGTATGCATATGTGAAAATAAAACAGATATTTCTGTACAACAGTGAATGTATTGTGTTCCAAACGAAGAATCTTTGCTCGTCCAAGACTTTACACAAATGCTGCCGTAAGTAAATAAGCAGACATTTTATTTCGTAAATAGAGATCTCTAATTTATTGATCTATTAAGATATATATATCAGCCCAAATATACATATTGCTGGACATATTGCTGGGTATGGAGCGCCAATACAACGAAGAAGACAAGGTCTTAGTCAAGGTCACTGACCAAATACTGATTGTCGTACTACACAAACCAAAGAAATTCGATTATTTCATTAAAGTCGATACAACGCAGTGTACCTAATTCTCGAGGTCATCACGACTCTTCACTTGAAAATATATTTTTATTAATACTCATCATCGTCATCATCATTAGCCCATGTCCGTCCCACTGGTTGGCACGAGCCTCCTCTACAACTGCAAGGGTTTAGGCCTTAGTCCACCACGCTGGCCTAATACGGGTTGGTGGACTACATATATGTACCTAAGAAATAAGAACTTTTAGGTAGAACCTTACGATGTTTTCCTTCATCGTTAAAGTAAGTGATAGTTCATTGCGAATACAAACATAACTTCGAGAAGTCAGAGATGTGTGCCTGGGATTTAAACCCACGACCACCGAGATTCTCGACCGCGCGCCTTAACCTCTAGGCCATCCACTACTTATTATTATTACCAGGTACCACATATTATTAATACTGCAACACGATAATTAATTTCAGCCAAATGCGGGATCCTTCAAGAATGTTTCTCTAGGAAGTCGTACCTAACGGAAACTCCGGGGATAATTATGGAGATCATTGCAATTCTATCAACAGTAGTTATATTCATGTCGATACTGTTTCTAATCGAGTACAAGATTGTCCAGAGGTTGTGGCTTGGACTCGTCTCGATGCTGAACACACAGAATTTAGATTCTGATAGACTTATGCCAGGTATTGAAAGAGAGAAGAAAGATGTTTTGGATAAGAGAAGCCAACTTAGATTTAAGCGATGTAAGTTTTATGTTGATTAAGGTTTTTAGATAATTCACGTAACGGTTACATTATGAGGCGAATGTTACCATTTTGGCCAACAAGTTGTTACTGTGTTTTCAATAACCAGACTGAGGCTTTATCTCATGGTGTTGTTTAAATATTTAACATATTAAATTTTTAAAATTTTTAGTTAAGTATCTATGTATATAAGTTCTACTGTACAACTCTATCTGATTAGTAAATTGCTAAATTAACACGTAAACATCTGATTAAGTCTTGATACTCAGGTACCTACTATTATTTTTCTTGCTCTATAACTTTTGCAAGTGACCAACTTTTACCGTCTTTTAAAATAATAAAAAGCATATAATAACCCGCACTAGCGTGATGGACTAAGGCTTAACCCTCACAGTTGTAGAGGAGGCCCGTGCCCAGCAGTGGGACGTATATGGGCTGATGATGATGATATAATTTTTCCAGGTGATAAAGTAGATACATTCGGTGAGTATTTATTAGCAACGAACGTGAGTAAGAAGCTCTTGGGCGTGTACAATGTTCGTAATGTTTACTTGGGCTTGGGCAAAGGAGAAGCCCTGGCGATCTCGGGCCTCAAACGCCACGGGAGACTGGAGCTGTGCGAAATACTGGCCGGGTACAAACTGCCCAGCGATGGTAGGATATGGTGCATGTCGAAATGGAGCTTAGAGTTGAATCCGCATAAGGTAAAGACTGTTTATAGAATTTGTAGATTTTTGTGGACAACTCTTTGTTTTCCAACTCCTTCTTTATATTTTTCTGATTACTTAACTTCGTTGCGAGATCATGACAAATTAGATTCTCTTAGATTCGCTAAGCTTCATTGCTCGGCGTCAATACTGTATGTGCCGCTGTTGATCTTGGAGCACAGGATTTACTGTGGAGGGTGTGTGGTGAGATAGGGTCTATTACTTGTAGATGTACTTAAGTATTTAGCTAATTTTGAAATTGCAAATACATGTGGGCCACTTAAATGGGCAAGCACTTACTTAGAAAGGACTTGGATTCTTCATTGATTTCTGATTGAATAAAGCGTAAACAATGACGTCACAATTTTTAACAGAGGAGAATTATTCAGTGATGCAAAATTTTAATATGTACGTAAGTATAATAGTATAGGTATATCTTCCATCTACTAAACGTTTGTGGGATATTAGGAATTTCTACATAAATATTTGCCTTAAATACCTAATATCCTCGATTATTTTGCAGTACGCCCGAAATATATCGATAAGTTGTCAGCGCGATCCATTGCCTTCATGGATGACAGTGTATGACGCTCTAGAACTGATTGCTATGTTGCGAGGAGTACCGAGGTCTCATGTTCATGACGAGATACAACAGTATATTGATGCTTTAGGTTACTAAGCTTTTTCTTATTTTCACAATTATTTTTACATAAAATGTGGAATTTTTTGTCCTATTCGAACAAATGTTCCATGTTTATTCAGAGGCACTGATATAATAATTATTGATTTCAGTATCGTTTAATTATAGATAGTATGTGTTTCTTAAAACAGCACTTTTTTAAGATATTAATAATTCATTATGCCTTTGGCATAATAATTCGTTCTATAATTGAAATGTTTTATTTTTGAAACACTGTTACTAACTTTAGTTTCATTACATTCAGAGCAATACTCGAAATATCATCATAATTATAGTCGTCGTCGTATCATGTGATAAGTTTATAAATTATAGCTGATTTAATTAGAACTCAACCACGTGGTACACACACCGGTAAGTCGCGTGCTCCCCAGCGACCTCTCTCGGCTTCACTTTGTCACCGCCGTGGTCGGAGCGCCACCCATCATTATCCTGGACGAATGCACCGCCTACCAGAAGATTTCGGTGCGGAGAGCCATGTATACCATACTGTATCATTTGAGGAGGCGTGGTCACGCTATATGCATGAGCTCTAGTAGGTAAATGATTATTAATTTTTTTGAAGTGGTTGTAGCTATTTATACATCTGTGAAGAAGAAAACTCATCTGTATCAGCTAATTAGATACAAATTTAACGAAATATTAACAAAATCAATGCTATTCTGACCATTAAAATGCTTGGGATGGGATTTATATGTCATTATATAGCAGTTGCAGAGCATAATGTGCAAAAACAGCTATTTTTGTGCACAAGCATTGCTTTACAATATAAATCCACTAAAAATACAGATGAAGTAATAATTAGGTACTCAGATATTGTGTTTTCTGACACATGTTTAGCAGTAGGTACCTATCTAAGATACTACCACGAAAATAATGACAATAGACCTGATGGGAAGTAAACACCTAACAAGTACTGAGATGCAATCAACTTTCGTCACTCAACGCCTTCCTGTCAGTCACTGAGATGCCTCACGTTATACTTCTAAGAGTCAAGATTATAAAGGGAGGTAACAAAATGGGTATTGCAGTATAACAGTACATTCGAAATGTGTATTACAGTATCGAAAGCCACATGCCAATAACCAGCAGACTGGCCATCATGTTGGATGGGCGTATTTTCGATTTGGACACCATAGACAATTTGGTAGAGAGGTACAGCCACAAGGGCTACACGGTAGTTGTCCATACCAAAGATGAAGTAGATATAGCCAAAATTTTCTCCCCGTACTTCAACAAGTTTGTTATCAATGATGTTTCTGAGGTATGTTACATTTATTATCATGATATACCTATATTATTTACTAAAGAAATCAAAAGTTAGCTGTTTCATGAACAGCTAAGGGTCTTATTAGGATGGAGTAACTAAGATGCTGGTTGCGGTTTGAGATTTATCCCCGCACTGAAACAAGCCTACTTCTCGTATTTCGCTCACATATAATGTTCGGACTAGATGCAGTGAAAACAATTTCATTGCAATAAATGAAATTCAAAAGTGTTGTTTTCGTGGATACGTTATATGATATTATGTTAATGAAATAATATTTCAGCCTAGTCTATAAACGAAACTTTGTCGATTAAAACATTTCTTTCGAGGTTCATACATCAAAAAACTAACGTAAGTAGCTATTTGTTGCAGGTTTTAATAAATGTTCAAATTCTAGACACAGATTTGAATTGGGCAACGATATTCGATAAAATGGAAGCCCTCAAAGCGGAAAACAATCAAGTGTATTCTTATGTGATATCTGTTACACCGATAGACTACATTTACAATTCCATAATCAACAATCAGATGGGGAACAAAATTGCTGAAGATATTTTCTCGTGCAGACTATTCAAAAAGATGATGTCCACAACGCCCAAGAGACGCCCCAAGAAGGAGACGTTAGAATCTTTACTAAAATTCGACCAAAAATTTTCCATCACTCAGTTAAAGGAACTGCCGTGGTCCGTCATTTTTCAACGATAACTCGCTTAGGCGTAAGTAGTTGTTTAAAATCAACCAAAGAAGCTATAAAATGCAAGTTCTATCATAATACCTATTTACTTTCGGTCTGTAGGTAACTCTCAACCGTAACCGAGTTCTTTGCTTGACAATACAAATTAGGTACATGTTTGTTAAAGTTTCTAATATTTTATTTTAAACGATATCGGTTATAAGTATATGAAGTATCTAGTCAGGAGTTAATTTTCTTTTAAGAACACTATATATTTGTGTTAAGTGTGCTTCAAATTTGTCATTTTAATTTAATTATTTAAAATAAACTTGATATTTTTATGTTGTTTGTATAAATCGACCCAACGACTACATAAGTCATGGACTGATTACTAGCGTCACTAGATTTTATTGTTTCTGTTAGGAAGTTCTCAGTAGCAATGAGAAGAGATAAGATTTTGAGCTCAAACACTACTGACGAAATGTAAAAGTAGAAAAACGCCTCTACAGGCGTAAGTGTTTCTATGCATGTTATTTTTATTAAATGTTGTCTTTGAAATGCATAGTATGAATCCCTAATGATACCTTTCTCACGCTCTCAAATTTTGCCTTACCTCTAGATTTATAACATTTATTATATTTTTATTAGAGAAGTCGATCAGCAAGTTGAAGTGGCAATGGGCAGGGCACATAGCGCGGAAAACTGATGGCCGACGGGGCCAAAAAGTTCTCGAATGGAGGGAGGCCACGTAGCGGAAAGCGCAGCGTAGGACGTCCACCCGCAAGGTGTTCAGACGACCTGGTAAAGGTTGCGGGTCGTCGCTGGATGCAGGCTGCCTCCAACTTGTCACTATGGAAGTCATTGGGGGAGGCCTATGTTTAGCAGTGGACTTCCTTAGGCTGATGGATTGGATTGGATTGATTATATTTGTTATAAACATTGATTACGTATCTGCTATTTTACGTAACTGTTTTGCATGACTTTGTAACGATAGTGATACAACACACTGCTTAGATAAGACAGACGTAATTAAATTTTATGTTTCGTTGGTAATACAGAATAGGAATATGTTCGTCTCCCCTTTAGATCCTTACACCTAAAGTCTTTTCACTTCACTCATTTTTGAGAAACATTTAAGCGTAAATTTTGAACCATTTGCGCCAATTAAACAGCATGTTGAACAAAAGCAAAACCGCCACTTAATATGATAATAGCGTACCCTCCGAATTTAGCAGTGACTAGGAACTAAATGAAAAAAATTATGTTAAAAGCTTTCCAACCACCTAATACCAATAACTCAAATTATTGCTACTAGATTGTTTCCAAACACCCAGTGTTAATAAAATTAGTGATAATTGATAATAATTTAATTATGTTAATTAGTTATCTTACAATATTATGAAGAACACAACTATAGCTACCAAAGCAAACATGACTAGTAATGAGATACAAGCTTATGCATTGAGTATACACAGCAAGCATTATTGCATGTGCTTATTTGATTTAAATCAATTAGATAAAATAATTCTAATGATCTCTTATGAATCAATATGTTCATAAGAGCATCTACATTATACTACATATGTCATTAAAAATGTTTAGATAAAATCACAGAAGTAGACAAAAGATGTATTACACACTGTCCTGCCCGTTTAGACCTTTACATCAAAGATTATAACTATTATTGTGAAAAAGGTATAAGTCTAATTTAAATCCTATTTGAAAATTTAGCGCTAATAATACTCCTGTGAAAAATAATACATAGCATAAAGCTAATGATACTGGTAATGGTCATAAAATAATTAGAAATAATGTAACCCTAATTTAAATTAGCATTTGCAAATTAACAGTCATTTTATGTTATTTAAAATAAGGACCATATTTTAAGTTTTGAAACTACAATTTTGCTTGCATGCAAACTCAAAGCAACATCCAATATAGCTCCAGTATTAGTTGTATTAAAAACAACCACATATTGGTTTCACCTGGACCAAAGTTATTTGCTATGCAATAAAAAAGCCCCTATGCAATTTTTTTTTCTATGATAAATGTTAGTTAACTATACAACCAAAAACAATACAATTTCATGGGTCATAAAAATCCTTATCACAAATAAAGATTTATATAATCCCTACGTATTTGGGGTGTTCACTCAAATATATGTGTAAAAAGGTAGTTTTGACTTTATGACCCATAATAATTATTTTTGGAGGTACTAATAGATGAAATACTGACGATGAAAGTGCTACAGATCTAATGTAAAGTGGTGTGAGATCTATGCAGCTCAGCAGAGGAGCCCCGAGCCTGTGCCATCATATTTTCTATCCTATTAGTAGTTTCCCGGACCATAGAGAAGTCAGTGAGATCTGGCAGGTCAAGCACAATGTGAGCGGATAGACGTTTGTACACTGAATTTGAATCTTTTTTATTTCTCCTAGCCTCCTCATATTTTAGTTGTTGTTTCAAAAATATAGACTGTTTGAGCATTTCTTGGATATTCTTGAAGCTTGCTACAGCACCATCCATTGACTTCACAGCACTGTAATGGGAATTTATTAAATTTGTTTAAATTTCATCGAACAGTTGAAAATTCGGAGATAATGTATGGCAATATTTAAATCTAAAAATGCTTACATTTTGTTACATACTAATGGTCTTGTAATTACCTTAAAGCATATTCTACATCATAACAGCGTCCCTGCAACTCATGCTGAAGTTTAGTTACTTCTACTCTCCGCTCAACCATAGGTGGTAAGGCCTTTCTAACATGTTCCTGCAGTCTATACAGTGCTAGTGACGGTTCATTAGCTACTATATGCATATTTTCCGATATTCTTTCTGAAGCTGTAAAAAGAAGTAATATCTAGTGAATACAAACTAAATAATTTACCAATATCATTGAATTTACATATGAATCATGCTGAGTATGTCCAATACTTGCAAAATAACTAAGATAATTACCTTTTCTGGCTTTCGTCTCTAGTTCAGCATCTCCTTGGTATACAAAAGCCATAGCAAATTATTAAAAAATTGTATATCACAAAAACAATAGATTCTAGCGATAATTAACAATGTGTGACTTAGAAAACAGTATAGACATAAGTTAGAAACGCTAGTACCGTAAATTATGGATTACCGATACTCATACTCATTAAAAGGCAGTCTTTTTTAATCTAGGCAGTGTTTTTTAAGGGGACAAACGCTGCCAAACTCAAACTTCAAAACAAGTCTCTGGCTCTGCCTTTGATCTCTGAAGTCTGATCTGATCATCTATCTGACATTTGTCTAAATTGCAGTGTTGCCATTGCCAACCCCAAGAAACTAAAAAACAGCAGCTCACTAATAAAAAAACAGTAGAAAACAGTAGCTTAAGAAAAAAACGGCAGATTTCATATTACAATTAAAACAATCACTTACTTTTATTACTCACATACATTGTTATTATTATAATATTGATTCTAAATTTTCAATATCGTTTTCCTTTTTAAATTCGTACATATTTATATTAAATCTATTTAAGTGCCTTTCTGTGTGTGGCTTCAAATGAGTTGCAATCGGTTGATGATGATGATGATGATTTGAATTTCGGATTTGTGTATAATAGTATATAATTGTAGTGGATATTCTGTTGCATAATTTGGTTTTCATAATATTTATAGCTGAAAATAATCTTTCCACGGTAGCTATGTGGGTAGGCACAAAAGTTTTATTATGTGGTGATTATTAAGAAATACTTGCATAGTCTAATACGATGCGTAAGCGTTGAACGCTGATTGAAAAACAGTAAAAATTAGGAATAAAACAGAAAACAGGGTCATCAACATGAAAACAGCAAATTACTGTTAAAACAGTAGGGCTGGCAACACTGCTAAATTGTCTAAATCTATCACGTTCAGAAATAGCATACTTAAAAACCAAGTTTTGATATTTTACAATAAAAAGTCACTTTAGTTGAATGTGAATAACTACAGTAAAAGTAATTTGATTTTTTTTGTAGATAAATACACATAAACTTACCTATGTTAAAAGCCTCATGTAGGTACCTAAGGAGTTCTGCTATTGAGATTTTACTTATACTATAAGAACGCAATAACACTTAGCCCCATTCGGGAATCGAATCCAACATCTTTAAATCGCTAGCCACAGTCGTGTGACGCGACACCATTAAGTTATTTGCGTTTTGGTAAAAAAAATATACCTTAAGTATTTTATACTTTGTCCGAGCTGTTTTAAAACGAAGTCACTTTGAGCCTTCTGAGTTCTGACAGTTTGTATTTTTGTAACATATTTGACGTTTAAAAAGTTGGAGGCCAAGGGTAACTAAACAAAAATCTACCAAAAACTGGAACTTTATTTTTAAATACAGTCTAAGAATTGATTCTAATACTTATTATAAATACATAATATGTGTTTAAGTAACAGAACGACTGAATACGAATTACCAATGACGTTAAACAGCTGCAAAGTGCATTCTTATCTTCGGTTTATCGTTTACTAATTATCAAAATTTATCATCATTACCAAACTAGGATCAAGGGTTCAATGGTATTAGTTTAGTTCCGTTTCGGTCTACGCATTGGTAACATAGGTCGCACGCGTTTTCAACTTATTGATAAATAGAAAACATTTCAAATGATTAGTCGAAAAATAAAATCAATGGTGAGTCATTTATTCACGAAAGGTAGGTAGGCTTATAAAGTAAATCGAATTCTTTCCTAAAGTGTTAATAGTTACCGCAAAAAATATATAGTAAATGTTCAATATCTGCATACATTCATATATTCATTCATAATCTCACACCTTTATCCCCTGAAGGGGTAGGTAGAGGTGCATTTCTGCACCCACATTTCGCCAGTTGTGTATCAGTCCTACGTAATAGGGGGCGAGCCTATTGCCGTTTTTCGAATACTTTTAAAAATGTGCTGCTATTGAGAATTTTCTGCTGGTAAAACCTAATATACACTATTGGACCTGGGAATTGAACCCTGGATGCCTACATTGCATGACACATACTAGTGTCGCGAGACTATGAGGGAGTAAAATATGTATTGTGTAAAAAAAATGGATTTCTTATTACACTATGTATTTAGTTAAGCCCCTTGCAATCATATTTTCTATTGACTATACTACAGAATATAAATTGCCAGGATCAGGCATATCCTGAAGATTTCCAATAACATTTCGATTTATTTTAAGAATATTTATTTATTTTCTAATTTTGTTCTAGTTATACTATTTTTATGTACATCATTGTTATTGTAGTTGCAAAACACAAATACAAAATATATTTTTTCAGGATAATAAGGTGCTTGACACCATTTTTGGAATTGCATTACCATTTATGTTTCCTATAAGAATGTTGCTCCGGTTGTATTCACTGTGCATCTTGATGGTGGATATTGCTTGGGTGGTTGTAAATGCAATCTATGCTACCCTGCAAGCAGGGTATGAGTTCTTCAGACCACCACCATTGAAGTCACTGAGATTAGAAACTGCCTTGGTAAGATTTAAAGTATTAGGTTTTACCCAAACCTTACGATATACAATTTGCATCTTAAAACATTTTATTAAAATAGTATTTATTAAATTGTGTGTAATTTAATCTTCCATTAACTTTTAAAGACAGTAAAAAACATATTATTTTATAATTTGGAATGTTTAAATATTGAAATGACATTGTACATAAAAACAAATCACTGTCACTTTTATATTGACAATTTCAGGTAATTGGAGCAGGAAGGGGTGTAGGTAGAGAGATAGCCATACAATTAGCTGATTTAGGTGCCATAGTACTCTGTGTTGATGTTAACAGTACTACAAATGAAGATACAGTAAGTCTGATTAAAAGGAGAGGCGGTTCCGCAGCAAGTTACCTATGTGATATAACAAAGAGGAAAAATGTTCAGACATTATCAATACAGGTTAAAAAGGATGTTGGATTTGTTAGTATGTTGTTTTACTGTTGTGGAATACCAAGTCCAAGGTCCTTGTTAACTAGGCCACCACAAGATATTCATGACACTTTAGACCTCACATTGACATCATATTTTTGGGTAAGTAATGTATTATTTAAATTTATTGATCAATTGATTTGTTTCATTGAACTGTTATACCTAGAGAAAAAAATAATGGCTTAGAATTTAAATTGACAATATTCGTAACTATAAGCCACACCAATGAGTTAACATTCCTGTATCAGCTAGTGTATATCCAGTTATGAACTAAGCCATGAAAGCATTATACAATAGAACAAACATTACGATTATGTTCTATTTACCATCAAATTAATATTGCAGGTATTTAAATTTTGGCGTTGTTTGACCTATTCATATAATTCAATTATGTATTTTTCAGTTAATTGACCATTTCCTACCTGAAATGAAAGCCAAAAACCGTGGCCATATTGTGGCATTGACTTCAGTGGCAGGACTCAGTTACATCAAACATCAGATGCCCCTGAGTGTAGCTCAGTTTGCTGTACAGGGACTAGCAGAGTCCCTCATGGAAGACCTCAGGATGAACAAGATCAATGACCTTCATGTGACTCTGATTCACATTTACCCATTCATTGTAGGTGATGACAGTCCTGATGTTAAGCTAAGGTAATATAAAATTTCGTTTTTATTAATAAATTATTGCAAATTGACCCTAAAATATGTATGCCCTTATTTTATAATGACATCATCTTACCCTTAAAATTAGATATTGTTTAGCTTCCTGGAAGATTACAGATCATTCAAAAGAAGGAAAAATATTTATAAATTGAGCCAGGTTTTTAAATCTACATTGATTAATAAGGCCCTAATATTCTTAAAAACTTTCACTTCAACTTGTTATCAGATGTCACTGCTATCACTCTTTCTTTGCTTTGCCAGTAAAAACCAAAAAGGAAAATAACTGTTTTTAAAAAGACTGGAAGTCATCTTGACATTGACTAAATGTACAAGGGCAAGCCATCAATTTTAAAAAAAGATACTGGAAAATAGCTTTCTCGTAACTGATATTCATAGTTACTAGGTATACAACTTATCAAGTTGAAAGGAAAATACACTAAAATTGAGTAGGTATATGGGACACCAGTACCATGTGGAATAATGCATTCTATTTCATATCCACTAATCTTAATCCATAAATAATGATATTAACTTTTATTTATTACACAAGTCATATTTCATAATTGTTTTATCTATATTCATGTTTCAGTGAAGATAATAAAGATAGGTTTGGATAGTACTTGTATCTAACTATAAAATTTTGCAATCATAAAGGTACATTTGATTTAACAATCATAGGTATACATAATCTACATAAATGCTGAGTTTTGGGAATAAAATTTTTCGCTCTTCCCTAAGACTATGATCTTGACATTAATAAGAAAATATTGAGAGTATTTTTTGTCGCAGAATTCCAAGTTACTTCGGCACAATCACTCCTGTAGCAGCAGCAAGTTCAATTCTCGACAGCGTTCGGCGAAACTACCCAGAAGCTTCAGTGCCTAAACATTTGTTATTCTTGGGACATCTCCTGCGTATCCTGCCACGTAAAGCGACAGTGTTGGTCAGAGATTTACTCGACACTGGAGTTGATTTTGCATGATTAAACTCAGTATTGTTATGGAAATTAGCAAATTTTAATATAACATATTTTGGTATTTATTATTTGTGCTAAGTTAGAACAATTTTTTTTATGCTTAGTTCTATTTTTGAGACTGATTTATAACATAGAAAAAATATTGTAAATGAGGAATATACCTAGTGTTTAACAGGGAGCCATGTTATTGAAGTCCTCAAATCATTCTTGTAAATACTTTTCTATCATAATCTCCAAAAACAATTATTTAAAATTATGGTTTTTTATTTTCAATTAAACTTATTTTGTCCTTCCTAGAGCTGCGAGTCGAGTCCTGTACCGAGACCTAAAACTCTACTAGTAGTTAGGTAATAGGTATCCTCGCGACGGTGAAATAAATGTACCTACTAGCTACTAGGCGATAGTATTTGTTTCGTAAAAAAATGCCATGGTATTCCTTGGAACTATAAAAGATGATATGACCGATTTATAAGTAGATATTTATATGCAAGAAGCAGTGATGGCCTCGAGGTTTAGGCACGCGGTCGAGAATTTCGGCGGTCGCAGGTTCAAACCCCAGGCACAAACAACAAACAAAATACACCTCTGACTTTTCGAAGTTATGTGTGTATTCACAATGAATTATCACTTGCTTTAACGGTGAAGGAAAACGTGATAAAACCTGCACACCTAAAAGTTCTTAGGAATTTCTTAGGTTTGTAGTTCGCCAACCCGCACTAGGCCAGCGTGGTGAACTAAGGCCTAAACACTCTCAGTTGTAGAGGAGGCCCGTGCCCAGCAGTGGGACGTATTTGGGCTGATGATGATATATGCACCAGGTTATATTATATTAGCTCTAGAACACCTACATTTTTTTTGCATCACTACATGTAAATTGAATAACTACATAAGTGGATTTAGTCAGTGATCAGATTGTCGGAACAGGATTTTATCTAGGGAATAGGGATCCAGCCTAGCCGTATCGATTGTGAGCATGCCAGGCTAAAAGTCTGAAAAATTAATTGTTTATTTCCAAAACTCTCTTAGAACAAATATTTCCTCTTGCTTCAGAACCATTTAAATCAGACAATCAAATTTAGGTACCTACTAACGGAATTTAAAAACTATTTAAATTACTTGAAAGTCAAAAAAATATAATTTCGGCGAATACTTTCTACCAAAATGATATTTTTTTAGAGTGGCAATTAATATAACTGAATGTCACTGAGTGATTCAACTAGCGCCATCTATACACTGCCTGTCTATTTTCACTTTCGCGATTTGTTTCTATGATTTGCGCTAATAAAAACAAAAAACCTTTTATTAATTTCGATTGTGCGTTGTGAATTAATTTGAGTGTATTTTGTTGCTGCCATAGACTGTCAAGTGCGGAAATCATCGGCGGTGCAGGGAGACCTGCTTACGGTAAGTTATTGCTTTCGTTATTATACAGAAGCTTGTCATCAAAGTCGATCGATATTAGAAAACTTACGTTGTGTTTGCCAAATATCTTATGTTTCTCCGAGGAACTGTAGTATTGTGTGTAACCTCGGTATTAGTATAACAAAAACACGGCGGTCCATTTATAATAGATGCGGGAGTAATAACTTTCTACCTCCGATTTGTATGATTTTTATGTAAGTTTATCTATTGGTGAAGAAAAAATAAAATAAATTTATATTTCGATCCTCCAACGACGGTATTCACTTTATTGAATATAAACACAATGGTTGGTGGGTTGGGTGACTATTTATGTATAATACTGTTTTTTTACTAAGTATTATATACGTGTCTGACATGTTTCTTACAACACGTATATTTTCGCAACATTTAAATATTAACCATCATATAAATTATAACCATCATAAAAAATTCTTACAATTTACTTATTCTTCTATTAAAATGTATTGTGATTTACACTTATATTACATGTAAATAAATAATGATTTTATGAACAAACATGTCCTTGGGTCTACAGACATACAGTATGTTAATTGATTCTGCTTTAATGAGTAGAAAATCATTGTAACCATGGCAACAGATTTTAAACAACATTTTCTTTGTTCAGATCTTGATTGTTAAGAGCTCCATTTAATTAATTACATATATGGTATTTATACCTAAACATATTAATTAGTTTTGAACAAATAAGTAGCCCTTCATCTAAAATTGCAATAAATAAAATTTTAATGTAATGATAAATTGTAACTTAATGTATTTTTGTTCTACACAATTAATTTAATTAGTCAGCTTTGTATCAACAAGAAAAAAATCAATCATGTCCGGCATATGAAAGGTGATAATTTAATTGTAATATAAAAAAAAATAATCCTCTGATCTGTCTGATAGGATTTTTATAGTAGTGTTAATGCTTAATCTGTTATTATTAATTAATTTCTAATATAAAATTATAAACAGTCTAGAAGTAATATATTTGGGATACTTTGAAAGGATGGTTTGTAACAATTAAGTACTTGTAAAAAATATAAAATGAGAATACATGATTGTTAATTTTTTTCAAAGTGTTTTGTCCCATTGTATTTGGTTCTATTCTTATTGGAACCTGTGAAAATTTCTTATTACATTGTTACACACAGTTTTTTTATTGTCTTATAGTTATTATTAAGGAGATATTTATTTTTCAGTAGATATATACTTATATTTAACTGTGTCTGCAGTTCTAAATAATTTAAAGAAAATTAGGAGAGTTTAAATGTTTGTCATTCCTGTAAATATTCAGGGAAGACTGGATTACAGCATTTATGCAATTAAAGGAATTGGATTATTTAGCATTATAAGATTGACATTATTTAAATTAAGTTTCAAAACAATATATTATATATTTTTTATTAGTATTATATTTTTTTGTACATGAGACAGATAATCTGTTATGGTACAACCATACATAATATAATCATGTATACTAAGTGCACTTACTTTTTTTATTGTCAAAGGATATTATAATCATGATTCTAGTGCCAATTATATAGGTTAAATGTATGCCATGTGAAGAATTATTAAAATAAATGCAAAATACCACATATTCAAGGTGCAATCGTCTATAAAGTATAAATCATCATCATCATCATCAGCCCATATACGTCCCACTGCTGGGCACGGGCCTCCTCTACCATTGAGAGGATTTAGGCCTTAGTCCACCATGCTGGCCTAGTGCGGGTTGGCGGACTACAAACCTAAGAAATTCCTAAGAACTTTTAGGTGTCCAGGTTTCATCACGATGTTTTCCTTCACCTATAAAGTACGTGATAATTCATTAGGAATACACACATAACTTCGAAAAGTCAGAGGTGTGTGCCTGGGGTTTGAACCCGCGACCGTGGAGTTTCTCGACCGGGTGCTCAAACCTCGACGCCATCACGACTTCTAATGTATAAATATCATTGTTTTATTTCTTTTTTAATGTTTTTGTTACAGTACATAACTTAATTCGCGATTCTCGCCAACAGTTGCGCGATATCGAATTGAAGATGAAAATGGAATAGGCGTTACGAACTGAATACGCAAACGGCTACGAATAATATTTACGAAATTTAATCTTACTTTTATATTGAAGATTATTCAAGAAGGTTTCATATGACTAAATAAAATTAAGTAAATTACATAGTTTCTTTAATTTAATTTTACGCTACGCTCAACATACGTGAAATAAGGTTTGTTTTATTTATCTTACTTAATATATTTGGCTCGTAATTTCATATTTTCAAAAGGAATATACAATGAAAGAACCTGCGGCCGAGCGCCGCCTGCATCTAACAGCATCCTAAAACCCTTGCCAACTTCAACCCCGTAATTAAAGTAGACCAAGTTGTGGGCAATCGCACTCACCTAAATAAATAATCCTTTGCAAAGTTGTAACCGGAGCCCTCATTAGCGCGTTTGGCAAATGATATTTGATTTTTAACCGCCAACTATAGACCGCCCCCAATGTGTCCTAATGGCGATAATCACGCGTCCAGAATGTCTTTTTCGGCTTTCATTTCATTTCTCGTTTTTGATTAATTGCTCCTTAATGACAGAAGGCATTAGCGAGACGTAAATGATTGTTGATTCGGCGGGATAAGCCGCGTTCACCCGGATTGGTCTTATTTATCGGGATTATAGTCTGTTAAAAGCGTTCAGATGTATTTAGAAATGAACCGGTTTCCCGCTTGATGCTTCTGATGGAAGTCTGAAGATTGTGTTTGATGAATGGAATAAACGGCGTTCCTTTTTTATTATTCAACGATTCACGCTTTCGAGAATGTGCGGGTTGAATAGGAGCGTAGATAATATTATATCATTTGTGTGTTAAATGGGAGTCAGTTTTATGGTATCAAATGTGTTAATAAAAATGCGAGTGGTTATGTTTGTTAAAATCTTAATAAATAGTGTAATTTTTGAGAGATCACATTACCCAGTACCCGAGCTATCGCTTTGAAGAATAAATATTACAAAAAATCAACGGCGCAAGGTTCATTAATATCTTTTTTTATCGCACCATATTTAAATCAAGGTTCATGAAATATATCACTTCCTGCGTGTCACCGACAGAAGTTTAGTTTATGACATTGTCATTTTTCAACTAGCCTTCTAATGTATAATAAGGTCATTGTCTTGTCTGAGTACACGTGCACATATTTTCCTCGAAATTATTTATCAAGGTAAGCGTCTCAGGCGAGTTGATACAATTGGAATGTTTAATGCGTTCAAACTACACTTTGTAAGCGATAGAGAAGTAATGCCCTCAGATTGGTCCTCAGAATATAAACACCTTCGTCGGTCCGGCGGGAAACGTTTATGGAGTGCGATCAGGGTCTGTCCAAAGTGTTATTGGATTTTTACAGTAGGTAATTCTCAGTAACAGCACGGCGTCAGAAAAGACCCGAATTATTGCATTTGACTTGCTTCTAGGGATGGGCGTTTTTGCAACGAACTAGTTGAATCAACCGTTGACGATGAAGTAACGAACGAACAGTTGATGGGTTGTGAAAAATCTAGTTGAATTTTCCGACCATTTATCTAGCTAGGGTACCTAAATAAAAAAAAAAAAAATTACTCAACTTGTACGACTAAAAAATGAATTCAACTAGTTTTTTAACTAGTTAACCAACGCAAAAAAACGGTTACGTTTCGTTGACGCCAAAAACGTCAACGACCCATCCCTACTTGCTTCCTATTTTAAGGAATTTAAAGTCCAACTTGCGAAATATAGGATTTACAGTTATAGAAATACACACCTGCAAAATATTCTATCACTGCGTCTAGGAAGGAATTTAACATTTTCGGACAAATTAATAAGGTAGTGAATTGAATACAAAATCTTCATTAATTCACTGATCTCGCATAATGAGCGACTTGACTATATTATAGATGTTATGTAATTCTATTCACCACGACCTAAGATTTATGCATATTTTTAGCTTTAAATTATGTGGAGTTTTAACAATGTTAGATATAAATTATTAATTTTTGTGTAGATACATAAAACTGACAGTCTGACATTCAACAATATAATGTTATCATTTGAATCCTGCGATTAGTTTGACAAATTATTTCCTCTACAGACCATAATGAAATTTATTGAAAAAGGACATAGGGTATTAATTACTATGACATAAATACAAATTAGTTGAAGCTAAAATATTTTGTCACATTTTTTTTTGGTAAAATATAGTTTTAAGATATATTTACCAATTTATTTTATACTTTGTCTAATTCTTGAATGTGTATAACGTTGGAGAACTTTTATGAAACAAAATATAATGAAATAGTAGAGTCAGTATGTAAATTGTCTTTATTACTACGATATTCAATGTTCCATTTGGCGAGTGATTGCCTTAATACAAATAAATAGAGGTGCAACTAATTTCGTTGACAAAGATTTGGTAAACTCAATACCTTTTTTTTTTTTTTTTTTTTTTTTTTTAAACTGGCACGGCAAAGTGACTCCACTGTACCTGATGGTAAGCACAGTGGAGTCCAAAAAATTAATACCGACCAGCGAGAAACGAAGGTCACCCGCTGGTCGACACAATCATGCCGGCCTGCACAAATGCTTCTTCACGCTTCGCTTAAAGGATCCAGGATCATAGGAAGGAGGGAACACGTGAGCCGGCAAACTATTCCACAGCTTGATGGTGCGGCAAAGGTAAGAGTTGGCGAACTTTTTGGTTCGAGCCGCGGATGTTGTGACCACAAAGCTGTGGCTTCGCATGCCAGCACGCGTGGTTCTGGTTATACCTTACTTAGATCTATCTTAGACTTAGACCGAAGATCGCGGACATCAGCGATTAAGAATGAGCTTTTGTTGAAGGTCTAAACAATGTATATTTGTTCAGGATCAGATCAGGCAAATATTCTTTCTGCCCGGACATGGTAACTTCTATGGTAAATTGTCTGCATCTACCACATTTCGTCGTCTATAAAGCGCCCACACTTTGCAAAAGTTGTTTTACGAGCGTCCTAATATCATCCCACTCGTAATATCATTAAAATTCTTTTCATGGCCCGCAAGCGTAATTAGTTTGGATGCGCCATGTTTCGCGGCGCACCCTGAATTAGCCCTTTAGGCAAGAGTGCACGGTAATTTCGCCCTCGACGTTGGTACATTTAGGTATAATGGTGTAGCATTGTATGGAAATTGAGGAATAAATTATGAGGGATCCTGATAGAACCGGATTTATTAGGGTGGTATGACCCCTCTAAGAAATTTGGAGCTAATTTTTTCACGCGAAATTCGTCTATTTTAATAGTGTGATCAGTTAAAGTATGCTACTCATAATGAATTATCGATTCACATGGAATTTCTTAGGTATTTCAAGGTTCCATTGCTAAGCGACCTCCGACCTCCTTCGGCCTCTTTTGCGGCTTTGCCATCAATAAAAAAAATTGTGCCGTATACATTAGCCTATCTCCCTGGAGACTAAAATCTAAAGATCACAGATTTTTAATAGTTGACGAGATTCATGACCTGTGAAATATACCCAGGCTTATGTGCTAGAATATATCAAGATAGATAAAAAATATATTTTGAAGTTGAACGGCGACTTTTTCATCGATTGGTATTGAAAATTCCTTTTTACATCGTAAAATGCAAAGACCCAATTCTGTAAAAAATATAAAATCTAATCCACGCTTTATGTTTTCCAGGGAGTTTTTAATTGAATCTGGATTGAGATATAACTCGTTTATCGGCAATCCGTTTCGCGATGTTATTACAGATTTGATTTACTGGCTACGGTAATCTTATGAACATACTTAGGTGACATGTATAACTTACATACATATGTTCAAACCTGAATACCCAAAGGTTAGGCAGAGGTTTATTTCAGAGATGTTTTTTTTTTTTTTTTTTTTTAACTGGCACGGCAAAGTGACTCCACTGTACCTGATGGTAAGCACAGTGGAGTCCAAAAAATTAATACCGACCAGCGAGAAACGATATGGTCACCCGCTGGTCGACACACTGGTTTTACTTCCTCGTAATTGAAGGTGAGCATGTTGCAGTTTTTATACCACATTTCCAGACTCCTTGCAGCTATTGCGAATTTCTTAATGAAATACCTAACAATTAACAACCTGGAACATCAAGATTGCACGCCTCACACTTAGCTGCGGGACCAACAAGGCAGTCTAATACCTGTGTTGTATTTCATACATTCGTATACCAGACATAATTTTTAATCAAAGTATTGGTGTAGTTTCGTTAACAGGACATTTTGGTATAAATCTAAACCGTCTTAAATAGTCTTAACTGCTGCGATCACTGTAAGAAGCACGAAAAATGAAATAGAATATTTGTAATTTAATACATACATACATACATAAACTCACGCCTGTATTCCCCGAAGGGGTAGGCAGAGGTGCATTACTGCACCCACATTTCGCTAGGTATGTATCAGTCCCACGTAATAGGGGGCGAGCCTATTGCCGTTTTTCGGGCACATTTCCAGACTCCGTGCTGTTACTGAGAATTTCCTAATGGAAAAACCCAATAACACTTTGCCCGACCCGGGAATCGAACCCAGGACCTCTAGATCGCACGGCACATACTTGTACCGCGAGACCACGAGGCAGTCGAGGCAGTGTAATTTAATAAAACTACATATTTTTCTAAGAATATGATTCAATGTTGAAGGACTTGAGTTGAGGCAAAATGTTCACAGTAAAGCGTCGAAATGTATCACGAGTGCGCTACGAGAGTCCATTGGAGAAAACTCACGGTAACTACAAGTCTAATGTACCGCGCACTTAAACGTAGAACGTATTTAAGTACAGATTTATGTAAAAATGGCGCCCATTTCGCGCGCAGGTGTGCGCCGGCTCGGGGATCGTTTTCCGAACCGCACTTTTTTCACTGTTAAATTTGAATAAGCCATTACAACTCGGTCTTCTGCGGCCGGTTTACGTGGAAATTCCTTTGTTTGATTGGCTATTAGTCGATATTTGTTTTCACGATATCGAAAACTGCAGTCGCATGTAAAGACGATAATGGATATCCACATTATCTATACTATATTCTTAACCAATCGCCGTCCACTGCTGAACGAAGGCCTCCCCAAGTAGGCGCCAACCATCACGTTCTTGAGCAGCCCTCATCCATTCGCTACCCGCCACGTTACTTAAGTCGTCGGACCATCGTGCTGCAGGACGTCCTACACTACGTTTACTTAAGCGCGGTCTCCACTCCAACACTTATCTGCTCCAACGGCCGCCAGTCCGTCGGCAGACATTATCTATACTAATCCATACAAATATTATGAATGTGAAAATAACTGTTTGTCTGTCTGCTACGCTTTCACTTCTAAACTGCTAGATGGATTTGAATGATTTTTGGTGTGGTGATAGATCACACCTTAAGAAAAGATCTAGGGTACCTACTTAATTTTATGAAATTGCGTCCGGGCGGGGCCGGGCTCTACAGCGAGTAAAAATATTATTAATAGAAAAGGTTTGTATTTTGTATGTAACTACTTTATCGATTTAATGATTTTTCGTATAGTCATAGAAATGACCTTCGGAATTAATATAGAAAACTTTCTATCCCGGAAAAAGTATTGATTCCGTGGAATGACCACGAATTCAAAATTGCTCCCGGTAAGAGCTGGGCCCTACTGCTTGTTTTCAATAAATGTTATCGTTTTGTATGAAGCATTTCGCAGAAAAATAGGTTACTTTCATGTGAACGAGAGTTTACTGCGCACCAGCTAGCTTTTGCGTTAAACCCAGCCTAACAAGTTCGCCCGATCCATTTCTTAGACTGTTCATTGGGTTTTTAAGTGAGTTTACTCACTGAACCGTTCGATTTAATAGCTTTCGAAATTTTGGTTACGGTTTTATCGATTATTGAATCACTGAAAAGGTTTACAATGGAAATTTATTCTTGCATTAATATGAATTAATTTTAGATGATCTTAACTCGGTACGAAGTGTTTTCAATTTTAAGACGCTTAAGTAGAAAAAAGTAACATTTACTGATATGAAATCTTGTCGATACCATTATATTATTTTGTTCTTGAGTCGATAAAAATAATTAAACTTATTATTGGAATCCCAAGTCCTCATCGAAGCAAGGCGTTTGTAACGCATATCAGAAATTACAAAAGTCTTCGTGCTTACACATAGTAAATACGAAAATTCAATTTATTTATAATATAATTTTTGTGTCTTATTCTACTTCTCCCACTGCGTCTGTATAATAAGTGTTAATTTCTGCCTCCTAATGTTTCGCCAGACGGCACTATTTGCGTCGCCTGGATTTATAAAAACAAATATCATTATCATCATCGGCCGGCACGGGCCTCCTCTACAACTGATTGGATTTAGGTCTTAGTCCACCACGCTGGCTTAGTGCGGGTTGGCGGACTACACACCTAAGAAATTCCTAACTTTTAGGTGTGCAGGCTTTCTCACAGTGTTTTTCTTCACCGTTAAAGAACGTGATAATTCATTGTGAATATACACATAACTTCGAAAGATAGAGGTATGTGCCTGGGCTTTGAACCCGCGACCGCCGAATTTCTGGACCGCGCGCCTAAACCTCGAGGCCATAACTAATTTTATTTTATAAAAGTTGTACAGTTAAAAATAGATATATCCTTGAATAGCTGGTCTATGCTTAAACAAAATGAATGATCAGAGCACAGGACGTCTTACATCGTCCTTTAATAACCGACAAATAAGGTATACCTACGCCATGACTAATGGCAGTACAAATATGAAGTTATCAAGATGAACGTACGGCGCCCGGCAGCAGCGCAAAGCCACCTATAAAATATGGTCCGTGCGTATTAGACATTTGAACGATGTGGGACCACGTTGACCTGGATAAAGCATTGTTTTATCTTGGGAGTGCGGTGCTCCAGTCATTAAAACCTCAGCGAGACCCGCGAGCCTCTTGTCAACTGTGTACACGACGGCTAATTTGTTTGTTTACACGTTTAGTGTTATAATTTTATTATCTCTTTGTAGTTTGTACAGGCTGGAGCGCTTTTGTCTGTTTTTTTGTTAGTATGCCGAAAGGTTTTGTTGGAAGTTTTAGCAAAAAATCAAAAAAGGAAGTAAAAATTACATTTTTGAAATTACAAAGCAAGGTATTGCTTAACATCTATATCGGCCCATACATTATGTCTTTACTTTTACACATAAGATGGGCCAATTTCACTAGCTTAGTGCGGTTTGATGGGCTTTACATAGCCAAGAAATTCTTTGCTGAAAGGGCAATGCCCAACTGACTATAGAACTTAGTATCGGCACAAATATTTTTGTGCCATAACGAAAACTTGTGCATAGTGTTGTAATTAACATACCCTATCAATAAAACTAAATAGTACTTGCATAATTTGCAGGGTTCCATGGTAACTATAGGGTCAAAGTATAATAAAACCACATAAGTAGGCAGTCGAAGTAAAGTTTTATTATCATTATTATTCCATGTTCTCTAAAATATTGTCTAGGAATGGTACTGGTGTAGTAATATTATTATGCCATCCCCAACTCAAGTACCAAGCAATAGTCATTATGTGGGCACAACGGCCCACTGTGTTTGCCGACTAAGCAGCTACAATAGTAACCAGAGATTGCCCTTAGTGTATAGGCTGTATTGACATATGTAAAACTGGCACATCTTCTATTAATTATTGGAGCATCTTCAGCATGAACTAAATGATTAGCATCATACTGTAATTGTCGCTGTAGTGTTCTCCTAGCTGCCATCCAACAAGCTTTGCACACACATTCTAGATGTGAGATCTGAAAAATAGATACAATTGTAAGTAATGTAAAATATTTCATAAAAGTTAAAAACAGGAATTCTCATTTAACATGAAGAATGAGGCCCTTGAGACATACATACAAAACATACATTTCAATGTCCTAATATAGAAGCTTGAAGTGAGCCAACTTGAAGAACAGCATTACACTCCATGCAGAGAATGCCATCCCGTGAAATCTGTGAAAATATATGTTAACAATAAGACTTTGTATTTAAATTCAAAGGCTAGTAATATACTACCTCTGTGAATCAGTTAATTGTGTATTACTTGTTATGTCTGAAATTCCCAAGTTAAAGGTAATAATAGGTAACAGTTTAAGTGTTTGGGATTGTATATCCCTGTCTTAAACAGCACATTAAAGCAGGCAATTAGAATAGTTATAAACATCACAGTAGCAATAGTTAAAACCTGGCCTAACAATAAGTATTGAAAATAAAAACCTGAAAATCCTCATTGGAGCATAAACCAAATATCTGTGTTTACATATAATATAATCCATACTAATATTATAAATGCGATTGTAACTCTGTCTGTCTGTCTGTCTGTCTGTCTGTCTGTCTCGCTTTCCTGCTAAAACTACTGAACCGATTTAAATGAAATTTGGTACACAGATAGGTTGGAGCCTGGGAAAGAACATAGGATACTTTTTATCCCGGAAAATGTAGTATTCCCGTGGGAATTGGTATAAGTAGCTCTGTCAATATTCTGCTTTTACGCCTAAACCGTTTGACCGATATGAATGAAGTCTTTTACAGACATAAATGTGATCCTATGAAGTAACATAGACTATATTTTATCCCAAGAATATGTAGGGTTCCCGTGGGATAAGCATATAATGTAATGCAAAAGTAACACTGCCTATGCTATGCTTTCACGCCTAAACCATTTGACCGATTTAGATGATTTTTAGTATGGGGGTAGATGGGACCCACCCAAGAAACATAGGATACTTTATATCCCGGAAAATGTAGTATTCCCGTGGGAATGGGCTTTCACGCCTAAAATATTCACCCGATTTATATGAATTTTGCTATGGACTTAAATAGAACCCTATGAAGTAACATAGACTATATTCTATCCCGGGAATATGTAGGGTTCCCGTGGGATGAGCATATAATGTAATGCAAAAGTAACGCTGCCTGTGTTATGCTTTCTCGCCTAAACCATTTGACGATTTTGATGAGTTTTAGTATGAGGGTAGATAGGACCCACTGAAGCAACATAGGATACTTTTTATCCCGGAAAATGTAGTATTCCCGTGGGAATGGGCTTTCACGTCTATACTATTCGCCCGATTTATATGATTTTTGGTGTGAATATAAATGGGACACTATGAAGTAACATAACCTACGTTTTATCCCGGGAATATGAAGGGTTCCCGTGGGATGAGCATATATTGTAATACGAAAGTAACACTGCCTGTGTTATGCTTTCACACCTAAACCATGATTTGGATGATTTTTGGTATGGACAAAAATGAGACCTTAAAAAAGGACATAGGCTATTTTTTTAAATCCTTATCCTTACTTAATATTATAAATGCGAAAGTAACTCGGTCTGTCTGTCTCGCTTTCCTGCTAAAATTTCTGAACCGATTTAAATGAAATTTGGTACACAGATAGTTTAGACTCTGAGAAAGGACATAGGCTACTTTTTATCAAGGAAAAGGGGTTTTAAGGGGGGATGAAAAGTTGTATGGAAGTATTGTCATTTTAAAAGCTAGAAGCTTGAAACTTATTTTTGTTGATTAGATATAAATAAATATGACATTCAAAGTTTGTAAAAAAAATGTACCTTTAAGGGGGTAAAATATAATAGGGGTGAAAGTTTGTGTGGAAATTCGTCATTTTTTAAGCTAGAATGATGAAACGACGTGTAGACGACTGTAACTATACGAGTATTTCTGTTACGCTTTCACGATTAAATCATTTGACCGATGTAAACGATTTTTGATATGGACATAAATGGGACTCTGTGGAGTAAAATAGACTACAACTTATTTTCATTCTGAACCCAACCCTGTAGTCTACGCGGACGGAGTCGCGGGCAAAAGCTAGTATTATATAATATACAATGTAGCTACATTGACAATGAGTGTGTTGTAGCCACCACCTCCAGACAGAAGTCAGAGTTCCAACAGTTTAAACACTAATAGTAATACATTTTTAAATTACTTAATATTGAATAAGAATACAGTTTGGAATTCACTTACCGGCGAGGGTGAAATCCACATAGATAGAGATTGTACATGATTTCATCGATTTCTCTGAATGCCTGCGAAGGTCCATAACGTAGCCGAAGGGTACAATTAACACACCGGCGAACTGATATTACCATAATATAGTCGTATAAGGAGGCTCTGTCTCACAACCACTTTTCACAATAAATTGTACAAGGAGTCTATCTCGATTATAAAGTAAATTAGGTACCTATATGGAGTCTCTTTCTCAAAATCACTACTTATTATATAACTAACAACTATACTTGGAAAACGAATAACATTAATATGTTTACTTTTGCGAAAAACAAACGTAACGGCCGTTCTTGTATAAACATATAATGACATTATCCCGCCCGCCAACCAATTTCAATGTTGCCAAGTGCATAAGTCGATTTATTATTATTATAATCGATATTTCTCATGATTATCATTTTCACAGAAAATATTTTCGTGTTAGGTATCATTATAGGAACTGTCAGGATATGCAACGTATGGTTAGAAATATACAGCAGAGAAAAATATACTCTATTAGAATATTTATTTATTTTATTTATTTAAAACTTTATTGTACACACAACATTAAAACTAAGGAGTACAGAGAACTAGAGAAGTACAATGGGCGGCCTTATCGCACGAGGCGATCTTTTACAGGCAACCTGGGATGGAGATGCAGGAAGAGAGATGAAAGGTAGCCGAAGTGTACTGGTATAATATATAAATAAATATAATAGAACATATAAATAAATATTCATATATATACTTAAACAAACATACATACTCTTCTTATTGTCACTGGAAGTGAGTTCCATAGTCTAGTAGCTTTGACGGTGAAGGAACTGTCCATAAAAATTGTAGAGTGCACTGGCGTTTTAAGTTTTAAATTATCTGACGACCTCAAGAATCTAGAGTGAGAGTCGTGTAGAAACTGAAAACGGGTTTTAAGATAGAAAGGGGTGGCAGGATTAAAGAGTATGTTATAAAGAAGAGAGAGAACGTGGGTATTCCGGCGAAATCGAATAGATAACCACTTGAGCTGAGTACGAAATTCAGAAACGTGATCATATTTGCGCAAGCCAAATATGAATCTGATGCAGAAATTTTGAAGACGCTCAAGTTTGTTTAATTGCAAATTTAATAGTGCCGTACTTGCTATAATCTGTTAATGAAAATAAATAAAGAGCTATTAATTGATGTGATTGTTGCAAATAAGTGCTTTGATAAAAGCAATGTGCGCAAAGCAAAAATCTGTGAAGTGCCTCGCTTTAAAAATGATTGCGTTTGGTAGTAGAAACGGAAACCTATAGCAACCACCACCGAGCATTGCTAAAGAGTAAGTTACTTTTATTTGAATAAGTCTTATTATTAACTTTTCACGCTAGCGAACCCACAAACAAGATCTAGTGATCTGCTTAATAGTAAATGATCAAATAAATTAAAAGTCGATTTGATATATTTTTATATCATGGCAACACAGCGTAATAAAACAACAACAGAAAATGTTGGTATTAGGTAAATAAATAGAAATACTATTTATCTTTGTTTTTTTTTAATCCGGCAAATGTAGGGTCAACTAATACGAAATAAAATCATTAAAATTAAAGACAAGAATTGTCGATATTACTAACTTGTGGCACAACTTAAAATTATGCGATACTGCTTATGGGCATTCTCCTTTGTTAGTATTTTTTTAAGGTTTTCTTCAACGTTCAAGTGCGTGATAATTCATAAGAGAAGGTACATACATAATTTTGTTAGAGACATCGGTGTGTGCTATAGGAACTCATGATAGTTTATAAAGTGTCTTTGTAGCCCGCGCGTCCAATCTTTGGAAGTTCTCTTAATTGGTACAATCGAAAAGATGTTGCGGCGTCGACAGGCAATGGCTAAGTTTGACAAATGACATTAGCCAATCTCGTGGAAACGTTCATTGAATTCCACCGGACAATTTCCTTTAGGGAAGTGAACTAATTTGATACTTTCGGAACCATCGATGGAAGGGAACTGACAAAAAGAATTCTCCCTCAAAGGCTCTCGCAAACGTTTCGCCGGCTTGTCATAATCAAGTTTAATAAACTACCAATTTATTTAAAAAAAAACTTTCATTCTTTTCGCCCCTTTGAAGTTTTTCTTTGTAATGGGTACAAAGTGGTGCTAATTCAGAGGCCATGAGCTGGAACATTGCTCGTTTGATTAACTTTGAAAGGAGTGGTACTAGCAGTATTCAATTTGAGGTTAGCAATATTTTTTATTTTCAATAACGCTATTATGAAATATTTAAACCTCGTGACCAATTCTTAATAATATTTAGGGATTGCTTGTACCTTGTCATATATTGTCCTACTGCTGGTCTTCTTTATACAAAACGATGAGATTTGAACTCACGGAATTTGTGACTCTAGAAAGCATATTAAGTTCTTTCAAGAATTACCGATTTTAAGGGATTCTGACGAGATTCTTTAGCTTAATGGTTTTATGAAAATATGTTCTATCAGCACAACAACAAGAACATCGAAGCATGACACCAGGTAATTTTAATTTACTGTTTTGTTACGTAGTAGTGTTCAGCTTATGAAGAACTGGTATACTTTCCGCATGAATTTACGTCGGAATCCATTTTTTAAAGCTCTAGCTAATCGCCCTTCAATCGCCTTTCTGTTTCCTATATTTTTTTACATACATATTTGCACCCGCGCCTCCATCCGAAGGGGAGTGTAGGGGTGTATGTCTCTACTTCCACTATGTTTCGGCAGTCATTATTAAGTCTTATGTATTAGGGAATTAGGGAAATTTGACATTTTTTCGGACCTATTTCAATACTTCATGATGTTACAGCGTAGACACACTTTACGAAAACCGGAATCAAATCCAACCCTTTCGATAACAATTCGTCAATTATCCATACATATTGTTGAATAAATTACTTAACAATAATATTTCTGTTATGAATCTAATTCGATTAGTCGTCCATCATAAGTGCTATAATAACCTGATATTCACTTGTTGCGTCGACTGTGTTGAAATCGAGAGCCATTACTTAGTAACTGAATACTGTTCCCTGTTGAAGCTGCTCAAATATTGTTTCGGCGTTTATCTCAACACTCGGGAAATCTTAAGCTTAGTGCTCTCGGATATTGGGCACCAATGTCCCGCAGAACAGATAACCGTTAGGGGAAACGTGTTCTGGAGTGGAGACCACGGCTCGGCAAACGTAGTGTAGGACGCCCTCTGGCTAGTTGGGGTGACGACATCCGCAAGGTGGCTGGCAGCGGTTGGATGAGGAGGGCCGAAGATCGAGCTCAGTGGCGTGCCATAGGAGAAGCCTATGTCCAGCAGTGGACGTGACAAAGGCTGTTGATGATGATGATGATAATTATGAATGTCCCGCAAGAAGAAAAATAAACACACTGAACGAAAACTAATCTTAACACAAACAACACATCGGGCTAAATACTGTACATAAAATATGCACTTGCGTCTTCTTCGACAAGGTAGATAGAGGTGCATTGCTGCACCCACATTTCGCCAATAGTGTTTTTATCCCACGTAATAGGTAGCGAGCCTATAATCGTTTTTCGGGCACAATTCCTGGCTCCGTCCTGCTATTCAAAATTTCCTGATGGAAAAACCCGATAACGCTAGGATCGACCTGAAAATCCAACCGGGGCCCTCTAGTTTGCATGTCATATACCTACTTTTACCGCGAGACCACGAGGCAGTCGCAAATGAAGTTTATATTAAGAATAAAAGATAATCGGCGAAGATTACGCTTTCGGTTCAGTTTGCAAATTCGGCAAGTTACTCGTAATCTTGTTCACGTAAATTAATTAGGAACGTTTAATATTGTGGAATACAGAGGTTGTACCCCTGGCCGCCGCCTCCCCAGCTTATTTTCAATTAAGGATTATTTTAATTTATTGGCCGTTTTTAAGCGTTTTATTTTTTTTCTTGCTTTAAGTTACTTTTTATAGCCGCCTGGTAGATTGAATTAAGGTTATTAGTTTAAGACAAGTATTGTACAACCGCCTACAACTTATTTTGTTTTTAAGATATTTACCGGGGATTTTATGGAAGCATATCTATGTGTGTACCTAATGTGTTTACCTAATGTTTTAAATGGACATGATCTAACTATACGCTATGACTAGATAAATAATAGAATGTTAAAACGAAAATTACAAATAAGTTTTTTAATATAATTAATTTTCTAATAAGGGAGATATAATAGGATGAATCATGTCAAAAAAGTTGCAAATATGTAGGACATATGTATGTATGACATAATATTTAAGTGAGCATTGATTCAATAAAAAATATATATGGTTAAACTTTTTAATTGATTGATTAAACTTGTTGACATTATTAATTATATGGAAAATACGAAAGTTGTTACAACAATTAATTGACATGTCGTATTTTTTTGCGTTTCATCCAAACCCGTGGATTTATTGCGGCCCGCAACCAAGTCGAAACTTGAAGCTCGTGTCATTAACTCTGTAAATTATGAACCGCGCGGTTGGCGAACTATTATCCGGCGGGTTTCACGACGGCCGCGATGAAAACGCAGTTTCCTGCAAAGTTTTATTTCCAGTCGCTTTAATTACGCACACATGACTTGCGTTACTGAACTGCCGGCCGTCATCGGGTTGCCGGCTTAGAATGCGTAGCGCCCTGTATGTAGGGCCTTTGTCAAAACACAAGCGCGCCAAAACGATTGTATTCGACCGTTTGTTAACATTAGAATGTACTGACCCACCTAATCTCCAGGTCCAAATTTGCGGGGCGCACGGTGAGCGTCCCCGTAATAAATTGTTTTAGGAAACATCCCGAAGATTAATAGTTTGCGAGGCTTTCGACGCGTGCTAACTGAAAGCCGGTTTTACAGTAGACTAATGGTGCACACCGGCTTGGCACGCTTTTTGTTTATACGACGTAGAAGTAATTTGATTGTATTTGAGTGTATCTTATGTAAGTTGTTAAGGTAAGAATTTCCTGAATTTGTCGGGAAAAATGTAATGATATATATTTTTTGGTATGTATCATCACATGTTTCACGTACCTATGTTAGAGTATATTTTCGTTAATAAATTAATTAAATTGTACGTTTAAAGAAAATATTTTTCAATGATTTTGTTAATTAATCGGCTGTAAACAATATTTTCGGTTGTTTGTAAAAAAGTTATCAAGCAAACGGTAGTACTTTCTATTTCAAGTTATGCTGCGACGTTTTTTAATTGAGGACGTTAATGTTACTTGTTTGACTAATGTTATAATTTGTTTTAAATCAATTCTTATAGCAATTTCAAGATTGTTACACTGTAGACTATTTATTTTCTTCAGACAGTAGGGTTTTTTTTTTAAAGGAAAGAAAGCGCCTTAAGCTCCCTTTTCGGTACCTCGGGGGAGGCCGTAAAGGATATGTCGGAGTCACCGGCCTTCCAACTCAACGCGTGGAACTATTGTTCGCTTGGCTGAGTTGGGACTCTAACCAAAATTTTACGCCGGCATACCGACTAAAATCTCTCGATGGCCGTCTTGCGAATTTTGGGCGGTACGGTAAATCCAGGGCGACCGCCCTTAATTGTTTCCCTTTGCCGCCCAGCGCTCTGTCCAAATGTAAACGCATCTGCGATGTGGCCCCAAGTGGCCCCCCACTTAGCTGTATTTTGGACGCCGCACATCTCGGGATCGTACAAAACCACAGGGCGGCAGACTACAGGGCTACTTACCCTAAAAAAATCTTGCCTTCCTAAGCTTTTATATGTAATGACTGAAACCTGAAATTCGCTGGTATAAGGTGCTGCATTAAGAGAAGCAATACACCTATTCCAACAAGCGTGAAAAAAGACACATATCTTGTATACATACTTTTCTTATATGTGGCGGAAATATGCCAACATCAGAATGGCACAACAACTGAGAGGAATATGTGCCTTTTTACGCATTCTATTCCGTAATATATTTTAGATTTACTGCCGGCAGCGCTCGTACTTTACGTCGCTCCCGATGACTATACGAGTATTTCTAATGGCACCGCACCAGAACGTTTCGTATTCATTTTAATGTCCTTTAAAACGGTACAAAAATTACTCGCAGCGCACTGAAGCGACATTAAACGCTTTTTATATTTCCCGAATGAAAATTTCCGCGTGAATTATTGTCAGCTCGCGCAATACACTAGCGGGAGATTCGACCGATATGGCGCAGTAATGTACAACAAAGTTTAGTGTTAAATTTTTATGATTTTTTGGTAATGCGTTGTCTTTTAATAGTCTTTACACTTTTTGAATAGAAGTCTTTGTGCTTCCAATTTCGAGTTGAAAATCCTTTAATGTGTGTATGTTAGTACGGAGTGTATTAGTTTCACGTATTTTTTTAATGCTGACTGCCTCGTGGTCTCGCGGCACAAGTATGTGCCGTGCGATCTAGAGGTCCTGGGTTCGATTCCCGGGTCGGGCAAAGTGTTATTGGGTTTTTCCATATAGTCACAATTGCCCTATTGCCGTTTTCCGGGCACAATTCCAGACTCCGTGCTGCTACTGACAATTTCCTAATGGAAAACCCAATAACACTTTGCCCTACCCGGGAATCGAACCCAGGACCTCTAGATCGCACGGCACATACTTGTGCCGCGAGACCACGAGGCAGTCAGCATTAAAAAAATACGTGAAACTAATACACTCCGTACTAGTCTATTACATGGGACTGATACATAACTGGCGAAATGTGGGTGCAGAAATGCCTACCCCTTCGGGGAATACAGAGGTGAGGTTATGTATGTTACATACATATATTTTTTTTAAATTATCATCAATCTAAAATTTAATGGAATATTTCAAAGAACATTTAATTTATAATTACATTTTCAATCATTTATTATCTGATCAGCTTTTGACAATGCTCGCGTGACTCAATGAACTTGATTTCGTCGAATTCATTTGTAAGTGTTGAATCCAAATGCGGATTTAAATGTAAATGATAAGAATTAAGGAGCAGGTGGCGTCTCGTCTGAGACGTCGGCTATAAATAACGTGTAATAAACCCCTCGTACGAGTAATGCGGAATAATATGATTCTACGAGACGAGTCGGCGGAATTCGCCGATTCTCCCCTACCACCCGACAGATATTGTTTAAATTCGTAGCGCGGAATGCCAGTAATTCATAATTTGTTTTTGTATAAACATTCATTCGCTGTTGGTTTTAAATAAGCCGCCGAGAGGAGCAGTTGGGATTAACGAGTCTCCGACTTAGCCCAAAAGGGGATTGCCGGTTTTTTGTGCCGACAGGCCGACTAACGAACTTTGCTTTGACGGAATTGTTATTTGAAATCTGCGGTCCGATGAGGAAAGTGAAATGTTGACTCGGGTTGAGTAACAATTTGCGGATCACGGAGTGACACCTTATTTTTTCGCGTTTATATCGACTTTCCATGTACATAGTGCGGATTTTTCGATTGGATTTTGTACGTAGGTTTTCTGTACAATTCGAAGTTTCCGAAAGCGTTAAAGAATATGTAAGGTAGAAAAATTAATAAAAAATAATTTAAAAAATGATTGGTGTCTGACCTAATGATGACTTTTTCGTGAGTAAAAAAAAACTACTTCAGATTTTTAATGTCACAAACGCAGAACAAAGAGTGAGAACTATTTCCAGCAGTGGAGTCTTTCGACTGATGATGATTTTGACACCCAAAAGTACCTAAGTATAACAAACTTTGTCGCTATGCGGATCAATCTACGCAAAGTCTACTCTCTGTTTTGTAATGAGAAAAATTCGTTCAACGTAATATTTCAACTATCATCATCATCATCAGCCCAAATACGTCCCACTGCTGGGCACGGGCCTCCTCCACAACTGAGAGGGTTTAGGCCTTAGTCCACCACGCTGGCCTAGTGCGGGTTGGCGGACTACACACCTAAGAAATTCCTTAGAACTTTTAGGTGTGCAGGTTTTATCACGATGTGGTCCTTCACCGTTAAAGCAAGTGATAATTCACTGTGAATACACACATAACTTCGAAAAGTCAGAGGTGTGTGCCTGGGGTTTGAACCCGCGACCGTCGAGATTCTCGACCGCGCGCCTAAACCTCGGGGCCATCACTGCATTTAACTATCATTATCAAATTTCCGAACAATAAAGCTCCCACTGATATCGATACATTCATTGAATCAAGTTAATGGATGTTACTGATAAATTACTAAACGTATATTCATTGATTCAATTGCGAATTGTAATATTAATTTGTTTTATAGACTTGTGTCATTAACGTAATTATAATTAGTTCATTATTCATCTACAGCGTGGATTGTTCGCGTAAAACATCGTGTTATTTTTACTAGCATTCCGCGTTCATCATCAGCCCAAATACGTCCCACTGTTGGGCACGGGCCTCCTCAACAACTGAGAGGGTTTAGGCCTTAGTCCACCACGCTGGCCTAGTGCGGGTTGGCGGACTAAACACCTAAGAAATTCCTAAGAACTTTTAGGTGTGCAGGTTTTATCACGATGTTTTCCTTCACCGTTAAAGCAAGTGATAATTCATTGTGAATACACACATAACTTCGAAAAGTCAGAGGTGTGTGCCTGGGTTTGAACCTGCGTTAGTTATTCTATATTACACTATGGTCTAGGTATGGGTATTGTAGGTCCATCCATTTACCACATCTATATCTATACTAATATAAAGGCAAATGTTTATTACTTATTCATGTTCAAATAATTGATGTAATTTTAATGAAAATTGTAAACGTTGTAGCACATAGGCTACTTTTTAACCCGGAAAATCTTCCGGATGAAACCGATGGAGACAGGTGTATAATAGATTGACTGGAACCTGTTTTGTGTATATAGGGTGTAGCAGTGGCGCTACTTCCATAGAAGTCCAAAACCTTATAAAATAATCTTTCAGCTTTAAATCTTTATTCAACAAAATTTAACATACAAATGACAATATTCTGACCCCACAATAAACAATTATAAACTAGACATTGCACAATTAACTTGTTACGCTTTTGGGCTTCTATGGACGAACCGCCACTGGGTCGTAGGGTTATAGAAATATTTAAGTAAGATTAACAGTGTTCAAGAACTATTGATTCTTATTACAACCGAATTATGTACAATTGGCTTGATATTAATTATATTATTATTAAAGTCACGATTCCTGTCCTATTACAAAACGTCGCTATATAGGGCGGAGCAGAGCAATCATGATATTCATGTAGAGATAAATATTTAGTATCGTACATTAATTTGCATGCGCACGTGTACCGAGCAAATGTCTCGTTTATTACTATTGTGTTTGAATACTAAACATTTTGAATGTATGAGCTCCCGTGTCGTGATGCGGGATCTGGATGCGGCAGCTAGGGTTAGCGATGTATACCAGTGGCGGTATTTCCATAGAAGCCCAAAAGCGTTACACGTTAATTGTGTGATGTCTAGTTTATAATTGTTTATTGTGGGGTCAGGATATTCTCATTTATATGTAAAATCGCTTTTGTTAAAAGTTTTAAAGCTTAAAGATATTGTTCGAAATTTTTCTACGACTAGCCGGGCTTCTGGAATTAGCCAGGCTTTGGCTTTTTCTATGGAAGTATCGCCACTGATGTATAGTTAATAGCAAAGTGTATGTGTTTTATAACATTGAGTGTTACTGTGGTAAGAGAACTAAAATGTAACTAAATGTCTTAAAAATAGATACAAAATACACAACTCAAACACGCTCATGCTCCGAAGGTGAAGAACTTCAAGTTGCACTTTAAGTACAGTATTCATCATTAGCCCATAACATCCCACTGCTGGGCACGGGCCTCCTCTACAACTGAGGGGACTAAGGCCTTAGTCCACCACGCTGGCCTAATGCAGGTTGGTAGACTACACACCTAAGAACTTCCTAAAACTTTATAAGTGTGCAGGTTTTTTCACGATGTTTTCCTTCAGCGTTAAATACATATACAATAGTAATATTATAAGTAGGTACAGTATTATGAAACGTTTACTCTACTATTACTTGGAGAACTTAAATTGAGGATAGAAGAGTCTGGTGAACTAATGTTTGTAGATTATATCATAATTACGCAATATAACAAATCGTAGCCCGAGACATCGATTGAAATACAAACACAGCTGTCGTGAGTCGTGACATCCCTATCGGCAGGAAATAAAGCGGTGAGCCGATTGTGATTGGACTGGAGCATGGCAGCCGAATGTTTGCGATATTACAGCACTGTTCCATGTATGTCGATGTGTTTAGCAATTAGGTTTTGTCCGCGTTATTAAAGGAAATTGCCGGTTATGTCGATGTATTGATTGGGTGTCCAGGAAATGGCTAGACAGTCGTGATTGCGTGAAGTGGCGAATGATGGGCATTGTAAGTTCCATCGATTGTGGAGAGGTCACTTTGCTAAAACTAAGAAAAGGTTTTGATTAATTAATTGTTCTTGGAATGATCGCCCTATTTCATGGTATGGTATGGTATCTCGTTATGAGTTCCGTTTAATGGACAACGCATAACTAGACCAAAGGGTTCTTGATATTGACAAACTTTTTACATACATACATACATACATGTATGTATGTATGTAAAAAAAAAGTATATACATAACCTCACGCCTGTATTCCCCGAAGGGGTAGGCAGAGGTGCATTTCTGCACCCACATTTCGCCAAGTATGTATCAGTCCCACGTAATAGGGGGCGAGCCTATTGCCGTTTTTCGGGCACAATTCCAGACTCTGTGCTGCTACTGAAAATTTCCTAATGAAAAAACCCAATAACATTTTGCCCGACCCGGGAATCGAACCCAGGACCTCTAGATCGCACGGTACATACTTGTACCGCGAGACCACGAGGCAGTCAGACTTTTTAGTCTTCGCAAATGTTCGAAGAACCATCTTCTATCGCAATGGTACTGGATATCAAGTGTAAATGTATTTACTTTGTGGAGCAATAGCTTATAGCTGATGAAACTTGTCTGTAGTCACACTTTTATGCCTATCCCTCCAGCGAACACGCAGATTAATTTCAAATTAATGTGGTTGTTGATCCTGATTACGGTAAACTCTTCAATATACAACATTTTGTATGCAGTGCCGTAAAATGTGATATCAATGGCTAATAAAAGTTGGTTGCACACCTCGCCGACCATACAACACTTGGCGGAAAAAAATGTCTGAACGTGCAACGTTAATAAGTACCTAATTTTATGTAATGAGATTCTACGGGCGGGTGTAAAAAGGATAAACTTGACGTCACGTATGAAATTTAAATAAATTTCATAAGTGGTGTTTACACTCCGGCTTGAGATTTTAGAGAGACGGGACAGTTCGAATGTTATTATGTTACGCTGTATTTTATGGGAATAACATTAACTTTTATTATCACGCACTTTAACGCTGAAGGAAAACATCGTGATGAAACCTGCACACCTAAAAGTTCATAGGAATTTCTTAGGTAGGTAGTCCTCTAACCCGCACTAGGCCTAAACCCTCTCAATTGTAGAGGAGGGTCGTGCCCAGCAGTGGGACGTATATGGACTGATAATGATGATGAACAATAACTTCATGTGATGTAGATATGAATCTTTAGTTGAACAATTTATCCGTTGCATAAGCTTTGGAAATGTGTTATAATCATAACAATTAATTAAATACCCCTACTAAACATTAAAGCGCCCCGAGTCGTTAAATTATAGCTATACGTAATGTTGCATTTTCCAATATACGATCTTTTCGACAGCCCCGTGGCGCAGTTGGCTAGACACCAGCTTGCGAAACGAGAGGCTGCGGGTTCGATCCCCGCACCGAGACAAATGTTTGTGTGATCCACAAATATTTGTTTCGGGTCTGGGTATTTGTGAGACCGAAAAGTCTCTCGTAGTTTCTGATACCCACGACACAGGACTTGTACCTAGTGTGGGGTCAGAACTATGTATGTGACTGTTGGGTGTATTTATTTATTTTATTTTCATTTTACTAAGACTACAGACCCATGATAAAAAAATTCTAACAAAAATGAAGGGCTGCTATTGGTTGTCACACAATCATAAAAGTCTTAATATTGCACGCTACCCGAATTACTAAGAAGCGGCGGTGTCAAACCTATGATAGTCTAATCGTAGGTTCGGCACGCTCGGCATGCTGACATTTCCATTCTAGTACTATTCAACTGTTCTATGCCACCAACTATCAATTCTGTTATGTACGCGCTTCTTGCCACTTTAGATTAAATTCATATAAGTAGTTGGTCCATCGAATTAGGTGAGCAGGATTCCTTAGAAAAGATACGCGTCTTCAGAATATCTTGATTTTTTTAATATGCCTGTGGGAGGGGGATCTTTAGACTGATGATAACGCTAGGAATAATAAGTATATAAAATAGTATATATAAAAAAACAATCATTGCCATAACATGTGTATTTGTGTAGGAATAAATTTAAGACTGCCTCGTGATCTCGCGGTACAAGAATGTGCCGTGCGATCTAGAGGTCCTGGGTTCGATTCCCAGGTCGGGCAAAGTGTTATCGGGTTTTTCCATTAGGAAATTTTCAGTAACAGCACGGAGTCTGGAAATGTGCCCGAAAAACGGCAATAGGCTCGCCCCCTATTACGTGGGACTGATACATACCTGGTGAAATGTGAGTGCAGAAATGCACCTCTGCCTACGCCTTCGGGGAATACAGGCGTGAGTTTATGTATGTATGTATGTAAATTTAAGACTATCACTTTCAGTCTGCAGAAATGCGCTATTCGTGTTATTTCACCGAATATCGTTGATATTATGACTGGAATGGCTTTTAAACGGCAATAAACAAGATAGGGTGCGACATGAGAGATAGCCGCCAAAACAAATACATTTTTCCCCTCCAAGGGCGCAGAAAAGTGGGTCATTCTTCTCATTTCGTACCGTTTCGGCGTATTAATCATTCTTTCGTGAGTGCGAAACCCTGTCGCACGTAAGTTAGGTGAGTGGGCATTAGGCACAGCCGAGTGAGAATCTATTAAGTGGATATCGCGGCGTACGTGAAACGATTCGTGTTGGAGATTAGAAGATTGTCAATTTGTGTTTGGCTTTATGTGAATGAAACTATCAAACTTCATTGATAAAATTAATCTGTATTTACATACACACACAAACTCACGCCTGTATTTCCCGAAGGGGTAGGCAGAGGTGCATTTCTGCACCCACATTTCACCAAGTATGTATCAGTCCCACGTAACAGGGGGCGAGCCTATTGCCGTTTTTCGGGCACATTTCCAGACTCCGTGCTGTTACCGAGAATTTCCTAATGGAAAAACCCAATAACACTGCCCGACCCGGGAATCGAACCCAGGACCTCTAGATCGCACGGCACATACTTGTACCGCGAGACCACGAGGCAGTCTAATCTGTATTTAATTACCGGTAATTGTAAAAAAAAAAACCGGGTGGTAAATCAAGTTGGCCTAAACCCTCTCAGTTGTAGAAGAGGCCCGTGCCCAGCAGTGGGACGTATTTGGGCTGACGATGATCATCATGATGATTAAAATTAAGTTGAAAAATGACTGAGTTAAAGTAATTAACTTTATCGTCTTTCCTTGTCTAGCAGTTGGACTTAAGAAGATGTAGATGAGGGAATGAACACAACGTAAACTTACGTTTACATCCAACAAAGATAACATGGCACGAAATTATATCGGTTTTGTAAACCTAGCGCTGAGATTCGTGTTTAATTGGAGCGGGGACTTCTATTGTACAGACTCGAGGCGCATCTGTATTTGATATCTCAAAGCTTCATATATATGGAGATGTCTCGGTTTCCACACGTCGAGTTGTAATGTCATCTGTGTCAATCAACCGTAGGGAGTGTCGTCTGACTTAATAATAGCTCGAGAGTTGACGAGGTTCACACTGTCATGTTAAGGGGGGCAGTTGGTGATTGTAATCTTAATATACATGGGGATGTGAATCTATTTGTCAAGTTGAAAGTCTTAGTTACACAAATTATGATCATGGGATTTTGTTTATTTTATTTTATTTTTTTATTTAATATACTTTTTTGTACACTATATAAGAAAAAATGACATACAACTGAAAAGATATAAAGTTACAACAGGCGGTCTTATCGCTAGCTGCGATCTCTTCCAGACAACCCACTGGAATGAAAAGTTGTAGTTGTGGCAGCTGTCTTCAGAAATACATATAAATAATATACATATATACACGCATAAATACACACATACATACATACACATTCATATGTATATGAATAAATACATACAAACATAAATATACACATATGCATATATAAACAGTGTACATTTAATAGAAGAGATAATTACCGAGATGTACATACATAATTCTTTTTCATAAATAGTAAAAATTTAATTGGAGAGAAGTGAGCTCTGAGAAGCCTTGAAGCTTTGTTGTTAGTGGTATTAAAAGGAAAACGACATGTTCATCTAGAATAGACAGGTATTAAAATAAAATTGAATTAAATAAAAACATTCCCATATCAGTACCAAAAACCATCGAAATTTAATGTTTTCGTTTGAAAGAGCAACAGTCAGATAGATAGAGTTACTTATGCGCTTCTTATTATTAGTACCTAATTAATATTGTAAATGTGCGATTGTCTCACTTCATAGTGATCTTTGCTGCTCGAAGACACCTGCTAAACTTGAAGGTCTTAGATGTTGCCAGATAGTTTATATCCCCATCAATGTCACCAATATTTTTAGTTATTCGCATAACAAAAATACTGTGAATATAGCTACTTTCGAACCAAATTGGTAAACAATAGGTAAACTACCTACTCGAAAAGTCTTAAAGCGAAGTTGAAATATGCCACGCTGGGTATCAGCATATTTATTTATTAACAAACGACCAGTCACAGGCGATGTTGCGAGCAACGATATTCCATAAAATAACATGTTTGGCACGATAGTGCTGTTCGCCTCAATACGAGTCGTCGACTCCTCACAAAGGCCGCTGGTTATTAGTTTCTTACAAGAGATAGGCGGAACTCACAGCTGGGTACTAGACGAGGAATGATTCTATATTATCGTACACAGTTGCCATGACCGGTTTTATGGCTGTCCATTAATAATAGAAATGTCTGCGTCTAGCTTACCGAATGTATTATTTGAAGTTGTAACAACAATGAGGGTAATTGTTGTTTTTGCTTGTATAACACCCCCAGTTGGTTTCATAACCGATTTACGATGGAGTTTCATGTAGACTATTTGCTGACCATTTCAACATTAACACACGGAACTTACAATAAGAAGAAGTTAGAATTAAGTCGACAAAACTTGCCGAGTGTGGGCTGGTAGACCCTAAGTGCCCTTGAAATATTTTATGTTTTTTTTCAGATAAAAGTATAAATGAACAAATAACTTCCAAAGCCTTTTCACATCGCGTTGATATCAAGTAAGCTGGAACAAATGATTAAATTGGACTTTATATAATATAATTTTATAATTAGGTTATAGTAATCCATACCGAATACCACTTACCTTTAGATTTAGGGTTTTTTATTTGCTGATTGATGCATATAGTCAAGAAGAACTTTCTCCATCTCCACTTTTAACCATAGGTACTTCCTTATCCAGTCTGCATTTATATGCGATTCTTTACCTACATCTAGCGGTAAATGACTGAATTTCAGGCGTCTAGACCGAGCTTTGGTTAAAACGATAAATAATATCGTGTAGACAACAGTCTGTGTTAATGGCTGTTCTGCATAAAGCATGCTTTACTAATGGGTCTGCCACATGATTGACGACACCTATTGACTGCAATGGTTTCTGGTTGTGTAGGCACACCGTAATATTTATGGTGGATTTGGAGTTCATATGGTTGGGGAGATTGGTTGGGAAAATTATGGCATTTAAGCATTAGGAATTGAAGTGAAGTGAGAGTACAAGTTGTACCATTTAACACAATCCGAGCGAAACAGGATAAGGAAACCGAACCGAATTAAATTGTCAAAATAATAAGTGTGAAATTTATAATCCGTATATATTTAATACATGTTTGATAATTTCTGTTTTTAAATACCCAAACATAATTTAAGACTCAAATATTATTAGCAATTAGATACGCTAACATGTAAGCCTTGTGCGATTGTATCAAAACTTAGTACACGAAATCAGTATCTCTCAACTCAACTATGGAATGAAAAGGATAAATAAAGTTCAACTAGTGAAGTAGATATTATACCATGTCAACTTACCAAGGTAGAATGAGCAGCAAATATTTTGAATATTGCTTCCGATTATTAATAGAGTTTGACCAATACTAATGCAAACGAGGTCACAACAACAACAGTCGTTAGCGCCATTGGAGAAACCGGTTTTTCAATAATACAACGGTTGCCCAGTACATTCAGAGCTCAGCCCTACAACGTTTTGCATTTGACATCGGCGTGGAACGAAGATTTACCGTGCAGCGCCGCCGGTCTATTGTGTCGCGACTTGCGTTTGTAATCCCCGCTTTGTGATAAAGTAATGAGGATTTCCAGTCCGTACCGCCAATAATTCCGATAATGGCTCGCTCGATTCTGATCAACGGGAGGTTCCAATGTTGACAATTAAATACCAGACTGGTGATTATTGTCGAATTAGGTTCGCATTAAGGAATGACTTGTGATTTTTTTGCTATTAGGTATTGTTGGGTACAATTTGTATGACTTGAATTTAGAAGCGGTTGGATATCAATTTTTATTTGGTTTTAAATTAGAACTAGCATTTATCGATCATCTATAGTTTCATTTTTGCCTAACATCTTTTGGTATAAATTTGAAGTATCCCGTTCTGATATGCATAATTTCCGCCTTTTACCTTTTTTTTAAAGTATGTACTCGTATATATTTCCCGTCGTTCCGCCTGAATATCGAATGTATATTTAGAAATTAAAATGCGATAATATTTTTTGAGGTAGAATGCTACAAAATATTTTTTACGATCGGGAATCACTTTTAATTCGACAGGAAATCCACATGTTCTACTAATAGCACCACGCCCAAATTATGTAATTAAAATTAATATTCAGACGACCTAATAGTACAGGGTGTATTCAGACCGTGATCGGAAACTAAGGCAGGTAATAGCTAAGGTGATTACAAACCCCCTGGCGTTAAAGAAAATTCTGACAAAAAATAAAAATTTTGACGTTTTCCATACAAACCGCGTACATTTAATACCGATGGTTGTATGGAAAAAGTTAATTTTTTTATTTTTTGTCAGAATTTTCTTTAACGCCAGGGTGTTTGTAATCACCTTAGCTATTACCTGCCTTAGTTTCCGATCACGGTCTGAATACACCCTGTATATTAGGAATTATAGTTTAATAAATTTTTAAGTACTTTTTTTATATTATTTAGTACTTTATTTAATTGAATTGATGAACCCACTTTTACCGATTTTTTCAAAGAGTTCACGATATAATATAGAAAAAAATAAGATTCTTTACTCCACAGTCTTAATAGGTATATTTGTTTCCATAAAGCGTTATGTATCGTAAGTATAAATTGCTATATTGAGCAGGTTACACCGTTCACGCTCCATTTGTCCGTCAATGCTGTGGTGTCAAGTTGATACACTTCGTCGAATATGTTCGCTCCGCTGCGTATATGATTCTATACGTGCCTATTACTTGGGAGTGTTTTGAAGATACACAACAATACAATAGCAAAAGTATATGGAATTGGTATACGAGGGCAGTCCGATAAGTACTTAGCCTACAAAAGAAAAACGAAAATTTTGGAAAAGTGGCGATTTATTTCTCATCACAGTCTTCTTTCAACTCGATTCACTTGACCCAGCGATGCTCCAACTTCTTTAAGCTGTCTGAAAAGAACGTTTTCTGGAGGTCTACAAAGTAGGCCTCCGTGGCGGCGATAACCTCCTCATTCGACTCAAATTTCTGTCCGGCGACGGACTTTTTCAAGTTTGGAAACAAAAAGAAGTCACACGGGGCCTAATCTGGAGAATACGGTAGATGGAGCAGCTGTTCGTAGCCTAATGTGACCAATTTGGCCGTTGCGACGGCGGAGGTGTGAGCCGGTGCGTTGTCATGGTGGAAGAGCACTTTTTTCTTCGCCAAATGGAGCCGTTTTTTCTACAATTCAGCGTTGAATCGGCCCAATAGTTCGGCATAGTAGAGCCCTGTGACCGTTTTGCCCTTCTCCAGGTAGTCGATGTAAATCACACCTTGTGAAACCTAGAAAACGGTGGCCATCACCTTTTCGGCCGATGGGACAGTGTTCGCCTTCTTCGGAGCACATTCGCCGGGTAAAGTCCACTGTTTCGACTGTTTATTGGTCTCTGGTGTGTACCAGTGAATCCATGTTTCGTCGACGGTCACGAAACGACGCAGAAACCCCTTCGGATTGCACCTAAACAGTGTCAAACACTGCTCTGAAGTTGTGTCACTGATGCGCTTGTCGTCCGAAGTGAGCAAACGCGGCAGCCATCGAGCCGACAGCTTTCTCATGCCCAATATTTCATGCAGGATATGACCCACGCGGTCTTTTAAGATGCCTACTGTCTCAGCTATCTCGCGCACCTTCAATCGGCGGTCTGCCAATACAAGATCGGGACTTTTCTCACGTTATCCTCCGTGGTAGCCGTTTTTGGGGCACCTGGGCGTGGCTCATCAAAAACTGACGTGCGACCACGTTGAAACTCGTTAAACCAATTTTTGACGGTCGCCATTGAAGGAGAAGAGTCACCGTAAACAGCATCCAAGCGCTTTTTGATATCGCTGCGCGATTTCCCTTCCAAAAACAAGAATCAAATCACCGGCCGATATTGCTCTTTTTCCATTTTTCGAAAATCCGCGGACACGTCCGCTTACACACGCGGTCAAAACAAAACTACAAATCCAATTCGGCTGAAATTTTGACAATAGCCGTCTACGAAGATGTGCTACATGATGGTAAATTTATCTTACGATAGTGGTGCCATCGGGCGGTGAGGCTAAGTACTTATCGGACTGCCCTCGTATGTATATGAATATTTTTTACAAAAGCTAACTGCAGTACTAGAAATCCTCGCTCATATTGTAAAGTCGTGATGGCCTCGAGGTTTAGGCGCGCGGTCGAGAATCTCGATGGTCGCGGGTTCAAACCCTAGGCACACACCTCTGACCTTTTCGAAGTTATGTGTGTGTTCACAATGAATTATCACTTGCTTTAACGGCGAAGGAAAACATCGTGAGGAAACCTGCACTGTGTAGTCCGCCAACTCGCACTAGGCCAGCGTGTTAAGCTCTAAACCATCTCAATTGTAGAGGAGGCCCGTGCCCAGCAGTGGGACGTACAAACATATATGGGCTGATGATGATGACAGGCCTGAGGGGTGTGGTATGTACTAAATGTACACAACTCTTGTAGAGTTGTAATATATTTTGTTGTTTATGCCAATTAAAAGTTGGTTCGTTTGTTAGCATTGTTACTCGGCATCCGGCGGACTAATAGTTGCCAAATTTGGTTAGAGAATAATTTATGTGCCAGTGTGACATGTAGTGTTAGTGCAAAATGTTTGATACTCATAGCATTAATCTTGTAATTAACGCAGCTCGTCGAAATTTGTTCTATGAAGATTAAACTTATAAGAACAAAATGAAAGTTATCGTGGTGCCTTTATGACATTTCAATTTGTTCACGATTTGTTTGTACTTTTGACTCTCTAAGGCAAGCGAGAATCGAAGAGGATTTTCCCATGAAAAAAAAGGTTAAAATAATACTTGCATTTAGAGGCGATGCTTGGCTCATAAAAATATTCTCTAGTTCATTATTGAGAGAAATGGACAAATATTTGTCCCCCAAGTAGGTACTAAGCACTAGTTGTTGCCTGCATCTCCAATTGCGTAAGATTGGCCTTCAAAAGTAATATTTTTTCCTCGTTGAAGCCACATTTTCCATTGCTCCTCAGCTCCTACATATTAGTCTTAGTCCTAGAGCATTCCTAAGTAAATAGGCAATCAAAGACTGTTTTTTTTCTAATCGGACCAGCAGTTTTTAAGATTAGCGCGTTAAAACAAACAAACTCTTCAGCTATACAATATTAGTATGAATTTACGATCTTCTTGACTTTCATACCTTCCCTCCAGTGACGTGAACATTGGTACTATTCTATCTATATCTGATCCTTCTTAAAGAGTTTTTCGTTAACAATCGTATAAAGATCTCATTTTGAAGTGCCTTAACAAGTAAAATATGTCTTAAAATAACAACAAGTCATCATCATCATCAGCCCATATACGTCCCACTGCTGGGCACGGGCCTCCTCTACCATTGAGAGGGTTTAGGCGTTAGTCCACCACGCTGGCCTAGTGCGGGTTGGCGGACTACACACCTAAGAAATTCCTAAGAAGTTTTAGGTGTGCAAGTTTCATCACGATGTTTTCCTTCACCGTTAAATTACGTGATTATTCATTGTGAATACACACATAACTTCGAAAAGTCAGAGGTGTGTGCCTGGGGTTTGAACCCGCGACCGTCGAGATTGTCGACCGCGTGCCTAAACCTCGAGGCCATCACGACTTCAACAAGTCATAATTCTAAATATATTTCCGATGAAATCATAGATATACTTTGAAATTACAACACATCCTTTATTAACATATACATTTCCAATGAATTCTTTATAAGAATTTTGTATATTGTAGTATCTGTGTAGGAAAATAACGTATCGCCTTCCGCCATACTCGGCGCATACATCTGAGCGTTCTCATATCCAAGGTTTATCCGGAATATATGACAAACGCCCCAGCAGAATCCCCGCGAACAGAGGCCCGCAAAGCCTCTGAACCACGCCGAATGGGACGTTTCGAAACCAACGAATATACACACCGCATCAATTCAACATCGGTTTGTGAATGAATTTTACAATTTTATTCTGCTTTTCCGATGTGTTTGTCGGGAATACTGGTAAAATGGAAAGATATTTTGATGTATCTTTACTGTCGAATGTTAGTAAAAATATTATACCAAGTTTGTTTATTCTATTAAAAAAAGTTTAACTTAAAAGAGATATACATACATATATGCGTTTTAATATTGTTATGTGGCTTGGTTCGATTTCCTGCCTTAGAAATATTTTTTATGATTTTTTTGTATTTACGTAGATAGGGCTCGAAAAGCTGTAATTACCTTCGTTTTTAAACGTAAAAATATAGGCAGTCTGAAGAATTTAAAGAAATTCAACAACAAGTCCGTGCCTTATACTTATGATCAACATAATATGTATCTCTTTAGATGTAAAACATCTAATCGTGTTAAAAACTAGTATGAAATCATTTAGTAATAGGTATCGTTACGTTTGAACACGGAAGTTACCACATCAAGCAAATGTTTGTCGAAAGCATTTAAAATATCTTTTGATGTAAGAGCTTACGAATTATGTGGAATAAATATTCATAACTCGTTTGTACTCGAAAATGGCATCTAAAATAATATGATAGTATTATGCGAATAATACTGTTGTGGGTTTGTCGTGTGATCCCTTCAAATTCTATATAACTAAATATGTATGTATCACGAGACATTTGTCTGCCTCGTTTGTCCCATAACTAGTATCAAAAACGGGTATTTTTATTTTATTAAGATATAATCAGCTCGAAAAAAGCAAAAATAGCCCGACGTCATCCTTATCCCAGAAGCTTTGCGTAAATTTAGAGTTTATCAAGCTACGTTAAAAATAAAAACATACATACATACATACATAACCTCACGCCTATATTCCCCGAAGGGGTAGGCAGAGATGCATTTCTGCACCCACATTTCGCCAAGTATGTATCAGTCCCACGTAATATTGCCCTATTGCCGTTTTTCGGGCACAATTCCATACTCCGTGCTGCTACTGAGAATTTCCTAATGGAAAAACCCAATAACACTGCCCGACCCGGGAATCGAACCCAGGACCTCTAGATCGCACAGCACATGCCTGTGCCGCGAGACCACGAGGCAGTCAATAAAAATAAAAACAACGGTTGGCACTTCGGGAGTGCCGGCAGAAGTGAAGACTTCAACATTAACTTTGTACATTTTTGGATATTTTGGATTGGTTAGGGAATAATTTCGCACGAATTGCTTTATTTATCATTATAAAAGCACGTATCATTTAGGTGTGTAGTCCGCCAACCCGCACTAGGCCAGCGTGGTGGACTAAGGCCTAAACCCTCTCAGTTGTAGAGGAGGCCCGTGCCCAGCAGTGGGACGTATTTGGGCTGATGATTATTTTTTTTTTTTTTTTTTTTTTTTTTTTTTTTTTTTTTTTTTTTTTAAACTGGCACGGCAAAGTGACTCCACTGTACTTGATGGTAAGCACAGTGGAGTCCAAAAAATTAATACCGACCAGCGAGAAACGAAGGTCACCCGCTGGTCGACACAATCATGCCGGCCTGCACAAATGCTTCTTCACGCTTCGCTTAAAGGATCCAGGATCATAGGAAGGAGGGAACACGTGAGCCGGCAAACTATTCCACAGCTTGATGGTGCGGCATAGGTAGGAGTTGGCGAACTTTTTGGTTCGAGCCGCGGATGTTGTGACCACAAAGCTGTGGCTTCGCAAGCCAGCACGCGTGGTTCTGGTGAGGAAAGGAGAGGATGGGACAAGCTTAAACAATTCTTCAGAGCATTCACCATGATACAGACGGTAGAACACGCTAAGTGCGGCAATGTCCCTGCGCAACTGTAGCGGCTCCAAGTTGGCTGTGACGTCTGCATCATCCACAATGCGGATGGCACGCCGCTGCAATCCATCCAAGGCATCGAGAAGGTATTTGGCGGAACCGTCCCAGAGGTGCGAGCAGTATTCCATGCCCGGCCGAACCTGCGCTTTGTATAAGCGGAAAAGCTGACCGGGCGTGAAAAACCGGCGCACCCTGTTCAGGATTCCGACCCTGCGTGAAGTGGCGGATATAATGCCCTCGATGTGAGTCCTTGGATTAAGATCGCAGCGGATATCCACACCTAGGATATTAAGGCCGTTCCGCATTGCGAGTGAAATGCCCTGAAAAGTGGGGAGGGGAGAAAACGGGGATTTTTTGCACGAAAACGCACAGACCTGGGTTTTCTTGGCATTGAACTCAACCAGATTCCGGGTACCCCATGTGGAAATGAGCTCCAGGGTCCGATTGAGCTCAATGACAAGCTCCTCGCGTCTACTCTCAGTATCCGCCCGGCAACCTGGTGGCTTACTGCAGTACCGCCCATGGACCGTGCTGTCATCTGCATAGCAATGAATGTTGCCAAGCGGCAACATATCATTGATATGCAGAAGAAACAGGGTGGGCGATAGCACAGAGCCTTGTGGAACCCCGGCACTAACTGACATGAGCTGTGAAGCGTGCCCGTCGACGAGGACACGCATTCTACGCCCATGCAGAAAGCTCGAAATCCACAAACACAAGTTGCCGGGAAGACCGTATGCCGGAAGCTTGGAGAGAAGGCCACGGTGCCAGACCCTATCAAATGCCTTGGCTATGTCGAGACTCACGGCAAGAGCCTCGCCATGCCGATCAATCGCCTCCCCCCAGTGATGCAAAGCAAACGCTAGAAGATCACCCGTTGACCGGTTACGGCGGAAGCCGTATTGCCTATCACTGATCAACGAGTGATCCTCCAGGTAGCGGACCAATTGGATGTTAATGATCCGCTCCATCACCTTGCAGATCACTGAGGTTATGGCGATTGGGCGATAATTGACAGGGTCTGACCGATCACCCTTCTTAGGAATCGGTTGCACATTAGCCTCTCTCCAAGATTGAGGCACCACACCTGAAAGATAAGACGCGCGGTACAAGCGTGTTAGTGCAGGAGACAACTCGGCTGCGCACTTTTTAAGGACAACCGCCGGGATACCATCAGGACCACTGGCTTTTCGGACGTCGAGTGACTGCAGTTCACGCCTCACATCACAATGCCTGATACGGACATCAGGCATTGTGTGGCCACAGCTAGGCAGCGTAGGTGGCTGAGAACCGCAGTCATCGAGCCGAGAATTGGCCGCAAAGAGGCGCGCCAGTAAACTGGCTTTCTCCTCCGGCCCATGGGCCAGTGATCCATCTGGATATCTCAGCGGGGGCAGCGAAGGACGACAGAAATTGGATTGGACAGCCTTAGCAAGACTCCAATAAGCACGGCTGCTCGTCGGATGGTCTGCCAAGGCACGTCCAATCCTGGAGACGCGCTGAGCATCCGCTCTCACATAAGCCTTCTTGCAGGCCTTGACGGCACGGTTATAAGCTGCCTTGAGTAAGCTTAAATTGGGATCCTTTATTGCGCGACCCCTGATCCAAGCGCGGTACGCCGCCTGTTTATTACCAACAGCGTCGGCGCACTCGCGATTGAACCAGGAGCGTCCGCGTCCTTTGCCGGCGATCTCAGAGGAAGGAATATAGTATTCCATTCCTAATCTGATCTCGTCGGCAATGGCGTCGGCACTCGCTGAAGGATCCAAGCCCTCAAAGCAGCGCTGCCGCCAAGGGATGGATGCGAAGTATTCTCGCATACCATCCCAATCTGCTGACGAGTAGTGCCAGACTTTGCGCTTAACCTTCACGGGTAGTGGAGGTGCAGCGCGCGGAACTGACGTCCCAACCAGGCAATGGTCGGAGGAACCCAGAGGGGCATCAACCGTCACCTGATACCCGGCTGGGTGACTCGTCAACAGAAGGTCCAGCAGAGAAGGCACATGACTCGACACATCTGGGATCCTGGTAGGCTGGTTCACCAGTTGCGCCAAATCATGAGTAAGAGCGAACGCGTGGGCAGCCCTTCCAGCATGGTCAGTCTTGGAGGAACCCAACCACAACTCATGATGTGCGTTGAAGTCCCCCAAAACTACCAATTCCGCTGTGGGGAACTGCTCCTGCGCGGCGTCTGTCGCCTGGCCAAGGTAGTTGAATAACCGGGTTGTCTCATCATCCCCGTTATGAGATCTGTAGAGGCACACGTAGACACGACTTTGACAGCCGAGGTCAACGTGTACCCACAGAGTGGAGAAGGAAGGATCCTCCATGCAGCGCAGACGGCGACAACAGACATCCGACCGAGCATACAAACACACCCCGGCCTTAGGCTTGAAGTTCTCTTCAAGCGAATAGCCGGGGTAGTGCAAGTACGATAGATCGGCCGGACAACGAATCTGCGTCTCCGTCAGGAAGAGCAAAGCAGGCCGGGCCGTCTCTAGATGGTGGTGGACGGCATTGATGTTCGAATAGAGCCCGCGGATGTTGGCGAACTCCATCGTGAACGCGGTGGTGGGGTTGTGCACCGCTGTAGAACCTGCTCTGATGTGTTGCACTGTCATGGGTGAAGGAAGGAAGTTGTGAAGAAGCTAGGGGGACTTATGTCATGGTAGTAAGAAGATCGCGACGGGAAATTAGCCACATTAGTGCTGAATGGAGGCAGACTGATCCATCGGACGGAAGGGCCCCCGTACCCTCCCGGAATAGGCCGCCGGGACCCCATATCCGGTCACCAACCGGCACGACGACCTACTCCAAGATTATGCGCGGCATGGTGGGGCAGCCTCTCGAGGTGGTTAGCCACGATTGGGCCCCTGTACTATACCGCGGGCGGCCAGCGGGACAACCGTTTCTACGGGTCTCCCTGGCCGATGGGTCAATACACCTCCGATCAGTCGAGGCGAAAATTCCCGCACGGTCATCCCCCTACCACGACTGAAGTCCCCCGAAAAACCGGATGTACACTGACTGATCCCGGAACGCGACACACTTGCATGTGTCACTATGGCGGGTTTTACGTCCTGTGCACGGTGGTCGCTATCCGGGCGGATACGAAAATCCTACCACCAGCAAAAGCATCAAGAATCAATCAATGCATGAAGCACCAGCGTGATGATGATGATGATAGATAGTATGGATATATATTAATAAAGAACTATAAGTATTTATGATATGCATCGCTGTATGTTTCGTTCACTATCTGCTCGGCGGTAGCAACCATTTCGGTATTTTATTATTATTGTTATCGATATAGCCCATTCCGCTTCGTACGGGATTGTTCATTTAGCAAATTGCAGGAGCAGTACGTTCCCGGGATTAATGTGACGACGCGAGTCAGAATACCACGCTGGAAATTAATCAGGATCGTATTAAATTTACCTTTGGTGATGTTTGTTTAAACAATTTTCTTGCTTGCCTTTGTTAGGGTTATATATGTATATGGTTAACACAGAAATTGCAGTTTTTTCGGAAGGGTATTTATATACAGGCTGTATTCAGACCGTGATCGGAAACTAAGGCAGGTATTAGCTTTTTAATTTTTTGTCGGATTTTTTAAATGCCAATGGGTTTGTAATCACCGTCGCTTTTACCTGCCTTAGTTTCCGATCACGGTTTGAATACACCCTGTATAGTTCAGAATAGAATGTGTTTACACTCCATATTAACTCTTAGAATTAGTATATTGAAATTTTCGTATTTTTGTACCTCTTTTAGAATTCCCTTCGGATTGTATTTAATTGCATTTCAGTATCGGCATTCTGCCCGATTTCAGTAGCTCCGCAGTAATTTCGTTAGCGCCTTGTTGTTTTTAAGCTGTTCGAGGGCCCACTGTATATCACACAGGTGGATGTCCAGAATGTCTTCGCTGTGATGTTGGAGTAGTCCGGCTTTTGCATATTCGGTCGTGTTGTTATCGGGAATAGTAACCGCGGTGTAAAGTTGTCCTTAGAACCTCTCGATAACACAAGTTCTTCCTGTTTATATCGAACTTACCCTCCTTACTACTAATCGTGGTGCTTACTAGATCTCAGGACAAACTTCGCAGGTAACGTATTATCAACACTTACAAAGTTTAGTACAAATTAAAGAGCGCATTGTTTACAGGAAGTGCTTCGGCTTAGTTAGCTAGTTGCGGGAGTTTGTCAAGAACGCTAAAATATTGCCTCTACGTAGTAAGTACCGCTGGGATAGAGTTGAAGTTGCGAGCTGAGTTAACGAAGTACTGCTTTGCACATAAGGATTCAGGGATGTGGGAAAGTGTGAAAGTAAAAGCAGCGTGGGCTAAAATTAGAGTGATTAAGAGAAATGAAGTGGGCTATATCTCATATAGAAATTCTAACATTCTTTTAATTTTCGTCAGCAGTCCCAAAACGTCCACATCCGGAGATAGGCCTCTACCAAAGACTTCTAACCTATTAGAAGCGGTTTGCTTTAGCGGCACAGTGTTCTACATCCTTTACCGTTTGTCCATCATCTAGATAGAAGTCTAACAGTGCGCTTGCCGATACAGTGGCTTCGAATTTAGAACCTTTTTGCTCCATCGGTTTTGTTGACTATGAGCCCAACCCGTTGCCATTTTAATGCTAATTCGTTAGTATTTGTTAGTAACTTTCTTCTACTGATCTCTTAATTTGTGATTTTAGCTCTAGTATTGGGTTGTAGGTTTCAAAAGATTGGACCTATTTTCGATATCTCTCGCAGACACGAAACAAACACTTGTAGATGACACATTTGTCTTGGTTCCAGGATCGAACGTATAGCGTCCTGTGGCACAGATTGTGTAACTGCACGAGTTAAACTGTCAAATGATGCAAATAATTTACTATTCGTTGGCTATGATTCCGTTCAATGCACAATAGATTGTCCCACCGGTCGTGCTCAACAGTACGATGCATTGTGTGCAAATGCGGTTGGCTTTGGGCTGAAGTTATCGGAAGGGCGGGCGCACACCTCATTAGCCTCAGCAGCACGTGATGTAACTGATGACCGCTTCAGTGGTCAGCGTAAACCGGCTTTTTAATGAAAATCATATAATTCAACGTGGTTAGGAGAAGGTGATGTAAACGTGAAAGGATAATATCACCAGGAAATCTGCATACCTGAGAGTTGTTTTACTATGGCAAGTCAACTAACTCGCACTAAATCTAAATATTCACATTAAAACGCAGACGGGGTCCGTGACCGATAGGGTCTGTGGGCCATATATTGTTAAATTGGCCATTTGTTGGGAATAAATGGCCATGGTACAAGAACAGCTAAAAGTCAATTAACGGTGACAAACAGATGGCATACATTGTATGTAATGTAATAATTTAACTTTCTGTAAATCGTGTAATTAGAGAAGCTATTCTAGGTCTTTGTTAAGAACAATATCATAGCTCGTCCTACCCGGGAATATATGGATGAAATAGTTTAAAAAGTCCTTATTAATATAACAATCAATCAAGTCGGACAAAGAGTTATTAGGCTTTTCTATTAAAATAGGTTTGCTCTCTATCACTTGGAACTCAAAACACAATTGTTGAAACGCAGTTGAAGAAATCCACCGCTGCATATACGAGTATGTATGTACTTTCGAAGATCCAAGCGTGATTATGTTTGTACGTATGTATTTCTGAGGTTTAGAAACGGCGTAAATAAAGAAATTTGCGTTTACAAAAGTTTACTCCGTACTACTGAGTATGGCTGATTGCAGAGTAAATATGGTTATTTCGTAATTGCAAGTGTCTCAGGAATTTCTGTGGCTTACCTTGAACAATTCGAAAGTAAACAAGCCCCTCGTCGTAAACACTCATTCAAAGAGTTTCTGGTTACTGTCACCGTTGTCGAAGCCAAATATACCTACAATTTTAAAAGGGAAATTTCGAGTAGCCAATTTATTTTTATCGCCGCGAGATGCAATAACGGGATTTAGGGCAATTTGCCTCGGCGACGGTACAACGTCTTTATAATTACGGAGAGATAAATAATTGGTCATTACTTTTAGGATTTGCGTCTTAATTTCCTTTTTGGATAGATAAGTTGAGTGCTTTTTTTTGAATTTATTTTCGTAGGTATCACAATTAGGTTATTAAAAGCTGTAATACGTAACAGCTTGATAGTAAATGGAACTAAATACAGTGATCGACGTCACGGTTTCGATCTTACACGTCTCGCTTCGCAATTTATTTTATCTACTTCTTAATTCATCATCAGCCGATATATATCCCACTGCTAGGCACGGGCCTCCTCTGCAGCTAACAATAAAAGGGATAAGGCCTCAATTTACCATATTTGCCTAGTGCAGTATGGCGGACCAATGTCTTCAAAACTATTCTAAATTAGCTGAAGTCTATGATTAACATCCCCGTGGCGCAGTTGGCTAGACACCAGCTTGCGAAACGAGAGGCCGCGGGTTCGATCCCCGCACCGAGACAAATGTTTGTGTGATCCACAAATATTTGTTTCGGGTCTGGGTGTATGTGAGACCGAAAAGTCTCTCGTAGTTTCTGATACCCACGACACAAGACTTGTATCTTGGTGTGGGATCAGAACTATGTATGTGACTGTTAGGTGTATTTATTTAATTAAAATCAACTATAAACATTTTACTGGCAACACTAATTCTTTCTATTGCTGTATAAATTGCCAGCGATGACCATGAAATTTTTTGTCAAATAAAAACATGCGCTAGCCATCCTATTCTATGCATTTAAGATTATTAAATAACTGTAAATACGTGCCTAGTAAGTATTGGTGGCAAGTTTGTTTTCACAGACTTTTCATTTACCATTATGAAGAACGATTTGAATCAGGCTATTTCCATGGCAACACTCGCACGCACTAACTCAATTACAACCGCATTACTCGTCAAACGTTATTGTAAGCTGATTTATAGGTGGATAGTATCGAGTGTTTGAGTTCGTCGGGTGCGCGCCTCATATCTGTAATCAACCGGTGCATCGAGATTAAGTTTGTTATCTGAGTTCGTTGTAGTGCTTTGGGCAATCGATGTGCGCCAGTATTAGATTAGCTGTAACATCGTGCTTCTACAGATTCTAACATGTGTTAATTCCAGTTGCGAGTTTGCTTTGTTTACAGTTTGTGCTTTGGTAGAAACGGATCAACATTTTGAGTGGATCTGAATTTCGCTTGAGTACTCGTACTTACTGTCATTAATTAATTTTTGTTTTTGTTATTGATGAAATTGATTCCTGGCTTCACCTATAGACTGGGACCTTAATAAACTACGTTTATGGGAGAAATATGAATGAGCAGACAGAAGTCTGCTTCATATAAATGAAGTGTTAAATGGCAAAAGATATTATCGGTACTGATCAAGAGTTTTTTTAATCATAATTTTATAAAAACGAAAGCGATTATTTCTATTACGCTTGTACGCCTAAATCTGAAATCGATAAGAGACATTTATGCGCTTCTTCTTTAATTGCTCCCAAGTGAAGCCGGGAAAGAAAATATGTTTTATTGTTGGTAAAAAACAAATAGTGCTCCTAGTTAATCAACGATAAATGTTATTGTAAATTGTATTGTATTATTGTAAATATAATTAGAGACATGATATAAAAATATACGCACAGGACACATTGCTGGCCGCTAACTAAGTTGATAACTTACTCGCGCTCCGGCCGCGTAATTTCCCTTTGAATAACCACACTGGCGAATGATACATTATCATAAAGCTTAAAAACAACACACATAACAGTGCAGCTCGTTTCGAGTGCAGTTTTTGCGCCAGTATTAACGTTCTCTCTTGTTCCAACCACATTACAAAGCTATTTTAAAAAGTGCACGACAGCTACAGCCCGCGGTGGAATTTATTCATAAAGATGTTGAAGGTAGTCGGCGGTATTACTGCGCTAATGTGCTTCGGTGGTGGAGGTTTCCGCGCTAAGTTCTGTCTTGAAGTTGTAGGTACTAGGGTAGTGAGCGTTTTCATAAATGTCTACTTTAACGTGGGGCATATTTTGTTTTAAGTAGGCGTAAAATGTCACAAGTTTACTAATAAAATAAATAAATAAAAAAATATATTGTCAATCGATTTTACTTTTATACAATTTTGCTTTGCCTAAAAGCGTTTCGGTGTTATCAACATTATTTTACTTACTATATTGAGTGACCTGTGACGTTTAGAGACGTGAGACTAAAATATTTACATAAGTTGTAAGAGATCTTAAAAGAAAAGCGGCTTTAGACTAGGATTTTGTTGCGAGTATCACAACAAAATCCTTCAAGATATTTTTCGGTGCCACAAACTCAATTTTAGATTGCAGATGTCGAATACGATTGGCGGGTTATTTATGAACAACTACACAACAGGTTTTTTAACCAAATGTCATCAACGAATCTGCAATGAGGTTTATTTCAAAAACTTGTACATGACAATTGAAACACGATTCAGCGAGTCATACATCGCCTCGTGTTCATCAAACGTCGAACACTGACTGTCGAGTGAAAAGGTTGGCAAGTGGAAATCTCAGTGCAATTGAGAAGAGTTGACGAGGAACGTAATGGGACGCTCGTCCGATGCATGAATGAAGATGAAGCGAAATGGCATTGTTCGAACTAATGTATGCAGTGCGCGTGCCATTATAGACCTTTTGAGTCGTGGATGTTTTATTGATGTGGATTTTATAAAGTGAGTCTGTTGTGGAGTTGTCTGTTCGGTCTTGGATCAGTCTTTGGACGTTGACGGGTCAAATTAAAGGCACACACCACCAATATACCTTTTAGTGGTGCAGGTTACATAGCGAAGTAATCTAAATGCCTCCGAATTTCGGTAACGTCTGTCGTAAATAAGAAATGACTTGTTTCGCTTCCTGTAATATTACGGCTATTTAACAAACCAAATCTTAGTTATGTGTGGTCCGTATGATCGAGAGGTTCAAGTACTAGGTCAGGCTAAGAGTTATTAAATTTTTCGACTGTTAGAGAATGCCCAATGCATCTCCTACTCATTTAGAACATCATCAGCCCATATATACGTCCAACTGCTGGGCATGGGCCTCCTCTACAACTGAGAGGGTTTTAGGCCTTAGTCTAGAACATAGGCGTGGGTATGTATAATGTATCCGTACTGCCTTAGAGTCTACGTTCCGCGGCTGCAGTTTAAAAGCTTTTATGCCGTGCCGCCGACCTTGAGCTACTTGCCTTTTCTTTCACTATGAATGGACGTCTTTAAGCGTTTGCTCGTATGGCTTATGACACTGAAAAGCTGTGTGAGGTCGCAGCACCCGTAGATTCAAACGTACTACTGCAGTATTTAGTGTACACTGGCATGTGTCCGAGATTCTTCTGGAACTTTTTCATTCTGAGAATGGACTGCATGATGGAATTTATGGTCATTACAGTGCGGTCCCAATGGAGTTGACTGCTGAAAGACCATTATGATTACAATCCAATCCAACCCATCAGCCAATCGAAGTCCACTGCTGGACATAGGCCTCTCCCAATGACTTCCAGAGGGACCTGTTGGAAGCAGCCTGCATCCAGCGACGTCCCGCGACCTTCACCAGGTCGTCCGACCATCTTGTCGGAGGACGTCCCACGCTGCGCTTTCCGATTAACTCATAATAATTGATAATGACCTGGTAGTGACTAATATATATTTTACATTATTATTGGGTGATGTATTAGGCTGATGATGAACTCTTAAATAAAAGACAGTTGTGCAAAACCAAATATGCCAGATTCAGCGATGAAACCTGAATTTTACGATCACATCACGTAATCTTATACCGTGGAAGAAACGAGGCAGTTGGAAACATTAGTCATGTCAGACTATTTAAGGCATAGACTTCTGACATCGTTTTCGTAACAGTTGCTCTTTGTTTTATTATAATCCCCTCTTGAGTTGGCCTATTACGGATTGAACAATACACATTAGGTAATGGATTAATCTCTTCATATATAAATGTAAGTAATTGAGCCATCTTATTTTAGGTTATGAATCAATGAGTTACTTGGTAAAGAGATATTAGTAATTGTAAAATGTAGTCTGGCTTCATCGACATAAATAGAATGTCATTTCATATAAAGTTTGACCAAAGGGTAGCTTTTGTGAAGAAAAAAATATACTGAGTTCGTTGTTGTAACTGAATGAGTACCTATATTGTTGAACTAATAATCAATTAATTAGTTTAATATATAAAAAAAGGAACATTATTAACTTAAGTTTACCTGAAGTATGTTCATAGTATGGTAGTGATGGCCTCGAGGTTTAGGCGCGCGGTCGAGAATCGGCGGTCGCGGGTTCAAACTCCTGGCACACAACTCGCACTTTTCGAAGTTATGTGTGTATTCACAATGAATTATCACTTACTTTAACGATAAAGGAAAACATCGTGATCAAACCTGCACACCTCAAAAAATCTTAGGAATATCGTAAGTGTGTAGTCCGCAAACCCACACTAGGTCAGCGTGGTGGACTAAAGCCTTAACCCTTTAAAAAAAAATTTAACAATCAAAAACTTATCTTAATACATATATTAGTAAACATAAGGTAATAGGTACTCGTTTATTTTATCACGAGGCCACGTGATTTAAAGCGCATTAAAACCCCGCCTTCACAGCGAAATAAATTTCTCTTTAACGATTGCTAGATATGAAATGGGAACGGAGTTAACGAGGTGACAAATTACATCCTGCGACGTGCCACTGACATAATGGTCTCCCCACCAATTAATATTTGTGTTTCAATATCGTCCACGTCGTTTTGTTAGGTATTCGACGTGGACAGGTTGGGATTTTAAATATATTATGAAATAACCTTTTATCAGCTAAATTTTGACAGCCCTGTGGTGCAGTTGAGTGGACACCAGCTTGCGAAACGAGAGGCGCAAATATTTGATTTGGGGTCTCGGTGTTTGTGAGACCGAAAAGTCTCTCGTAGTTTCTGATAGCCACGACACAAGACTTGTATCTTAATGTGGAGTCAAACTATGTATGTGACTGTTGGGTAAATTTATTATTTATTATTACCCTAATATCTGTGAGCATTCAAGTTCATGTGTACATTGTAAATAAACTAAAGAAACGATAGGTAAATGTGTATTTCTACGCCTTAAATTTCCCTGTTGTAACATTAAGTGCAATATTTAAAATAGTAGAATTACAAAACATATTAATTGGCGGAAGTAAGTGGTTAAGTGGGACGTGCTTAGCGCAACTATAACCTTATGTTTATTAAAAAAAGGTAATATACGGAGTCTGCCTCGTGGTCTCGCAGTACAAGTATGTGCCGAGCGATCTAGGGGTCCTGGGTTCGATTCCCGGGTCGGGCAAAGTAATAAATACACCCAACAGTCACATACATAGTTCTGATCCCACACTAAGATACAAGTCTTGTGTCGTGGGTATCAGAAACTACGAGAGACTTTTCGGTCTCACATACACCCAGACCCGAAACAAATATTTGTGGATCACACAAACATTTGTCTCGATGCGGGGATCGAACCCGCGGCCTCTCGTTTCGCAAGCTGGTGTCTAGCTAACTGCGCCACGGGGCTGTCAAGTGTTATTAGGTTTTTCCATTAGGAAATTCTCAGTAGCAGCACGGAGTCTGGAATTGTGCCCGAAAAACGGCAATAGGCTCGCCCCCTGACTGATACATACCTGGCGAAATGTGGGTGCAGAAATGCACCTCTGCCTACCCCTTCGGGGAATATAGGCGTGAATTTATGTATGTATGTATAAAGAGTCCTCCGACGCGACGTGTATGCATGAAGACGATAATGTCTACTGAGGAAGCGAAAGAAGTGTGTTTGGAGCGTAGCAATTGGCGCTCTATAGTCTCTGCATAACCCAACGGAAGACAGTTTATGTATGTATGTATCTTTAAGTCTTACGGAATAGGGGTAGATATTTTAGCTGAGAAATTGCAATTTGAAAAAAAAAAAAAAACAATAAGAAATGACAGTTGATTTACAAGATATAAAATAAAATATGATAAACACGAATCTTAAAACTAATAATTAACAATTATACATATCCAGTTGATGGGTTATATATAGTATATAGTAAATATTCAATTATACTTTTCCTGCCCGGTAATAGAACCTGGGACCTGTTTCCAAGCCACATCGGTATGGCGTAGGACCAACGTGCAACTAGATAAGCGTATATATTGCTAAAGTATTGCTGATAAGATTGCATGCTATCTGTTTTGAGGGCCGTGAAACACAGATAAATTCTGAAGGGGGTATTCAATTGGATTACCTCGATACTTTGTTGGGGTCGTTAGACTATCATACGTGTGATTTCCGACTATTTTTGTGATTAACTTACCTATGTATATCAATCAGTCAAAATTAAATGTTATTTAAATATTGGACGATGTCCTGTTGCAAATTTTTATTTATTTTATTTATTTACCCTTCATACAATACATGTAAATATGGACTTAATGCCTGAGGCATTCTCTGATAGTCGAACCTTAGGTTGTGCAGAGATGATAGGCGTAGGTACGTAAATTTTTAATAAATTTTAAAATAAATTTTGCCTCTGCTAATCTTACTAACCGATCAAAGAGCAACAGGGTCACTTTACGATAGTTTTCCTTAAGGCGCATGACCTCAGTCCACACGGCTCAATAATACCTTAGTCCCTGTGACGTGTTACCCCCTCTCTTTTGTTTTTCTCATGTACCATCCATTTTCGAAGGCTGGTAATACCCCTGTGAATTATTATTAAATAATTTGTATTCATTATTAAGTCGTGATTTAGGCACGCGCCTCGAGGTTTAGGCACGCGGTCGAGTATCTCGACGGTCTTGGGTTCAAACCCCAAGCACACACCTCTGACTTTCGAAGTCATGTGTGTATTCACATATAATTATCACGTACTTTAACGATGACGGAAAACATCGTGATGAAACCTGCACACCTAAAATTTCTTAGGTGTGTAGTCCGCCAACCCGCACTAGGCCAGCGTGGTGGACTAAACCCTCTCAGTTGTAGAGGAGGCCCGTGCCCAGCAGTGGGGCTTTATGGGCTGATGATGATGATGAATTTCCACTGGTCTACGAAGAAGCACCAAGTAACACTTAGTCGCTATTTAACTTAGAATGAAATTGAAATGAAATGGAATTGAAATTTATTTCGTAAAAACATATACATTTTTGAGTATCAATAAAAGCTAAATTTCCCAGGACAGTAAATCACACGCGAAGTCACAATAAAAAACTGCACCTTTATTATTAATTTTCGTCGGAGTAAAATAGTACGAATTAAAACCATTAACATTCATTTCGTAAGACGCTGCCAAGCTGAAATGAAATGAATAAAGCGTTTTCGTCGTTCTAGAGTTACGAGTAAATAATTTTAGTACTTAGTTCAGGTAAGTCCACTTTGTTGGATGCTTAGCGCTTAATGCAAAGCAACTCGCGCTCGCTACAGAAATAACAAAGACTTAATTAATTTATACTGGAGACCACAATTACAAAATATTATGTATTTTGCTTTCATCATCAGCTCAAATACGCCCCACTGCTGGGCACGGGCCTCCTCTACAACTGAGAGGGTTTAGGCCTTAGTCCACCACGCTGGCCTAGTGCGGGTTGGCGGACTACACACCTAAGAAATTCCTAAGAACTTTTAGGTGTGCAGGTTTTATCACGATGTTTTCCTTCACCGTTTAAGTACGTGATAATTCAATGTGAATACACACTAACTTCGAAAAGTCAGAGGTGTGTGCCTGGGGTTTGAGCCCGCGACCGTCGAGATTCTCGACCGCGCGCCTAAACCTCGACGCCATCACGACTTTATTTGTTTGACTTTTGTTATTGTATTTTGCTTTTTTTTTAATAATGTAACTGAATTAATTTTGCTAATAGTATTATTGTCACAATGGACTTCGTTGGGCCCGTACTATAAATGTGCGGTGTGAGATTCTTCGGATATTCTTCCGATTACGAAATTCCCAATGTTAGCAATGAGTCATGCATTGTATCTACGCGACGTCATAGTAGTCTGAAGTCGTGATGGCCTCGAGGTTTAGGCACGCGGTCGAGAATCTCGACAATCGTGGGTTCAAACCCCAGACACACACAACTAACTGTTCTAAGTTATGTGTGTATTCACAAAGAATTATCACGTTTTTTAGCGGTGAAGGAAACATCGTGTTGAAACCTGCACACCTAAAAGTTCTTAGGAATTTCTTAGGTGTATAGTTCACCAAACCGCACTAAGTCAACGTGGTGGACTAAGGCCTAAACCCTCTTTGTTGAAGAGGAGGCTCGTGCCCATCAGTGGGACGTATACGAGCTGATGATGATGATGGATCTACAATTCAAGTTGTACCACGACATCTGAGCAGGTCCATATATATCTATATACAACATTGTCAACTACCTGATGGCGTGGCTCTACCAGTTCGGTTTAGTTTTTGGGAGAATAGCTGTAGTCACAATACGGCCAAAATTGCCAAGAATTTATTAATTGAAATTAGCTATACGTAAAATATAAGTAAAAAAATATTACCCCGAAACAAATTCACTAAGAACGTTTTAATTTAGTTTAAGTTTTAAAGTATGGGGCAATTATGCAAAGTCCTATGGAGAAATGTGTATTCCAGAATTCTAATACATATAATGCATATTATGTAAATGCGGTTTTGAAACAAATAATCCTTTGTTGTTTTTTACCGGCAACATTCGCTCACCGCATCCCTTTGTTTGGTTTTAACAGTCCATTTGGAACACGAAGTGAATTTGCCCGGTGTAGGCGCTATCTGGTCGTCTGAGGGCCAAACATCCGGCCCTTCAGCTCGTTTGGTTCTGTGCCCTCTTTTCAAGGGCTAGATATCGCTGTTCGCGTTTCCTTGTGACGTGTTTATTCCATTAATGGGTCTGAAAATGCCAAAATGTGCCCTCTGATTGTTTTAATATGTCGTGTTTCTATGTTCATAGTAATATGATTGTGTGTGAAATGGCTTTGGGAATTATGTAGTTATGGCGGTCGCGGTCTTAAATTTCTTGGAGACATCTGATTCTTTAAATCGAGTTGTGAATTTTTAATCATCATCAGTCCATATACATACGTCCCACTGCTGGGCACGGGCCTCTACTACAACTGAGGGGGTTTAGGCCTTAGTCCACCACGCTGGCCTAGTACGGGTTTTTAATATGAATAATTAAAACTTATATTAAATGAATAGAAAACATTTCAGCAGCTCTTATGTACCGCAAATGCATAGGAAGTCATTCATGACACTAAATGGACTTATCGCGCGGTTTTCCATCACTTGTTTGACGTATGACTTTATGATAATTTTATCAATCACCTATATGGCGTTCAACGGATTATCGCTATGTATGATATCAATATCCACTCGTTAATTATTATTGTAAGCGTAAAATCTTTATTTATTTATTTAAAACTTTATTGTACACATTATAAAAATACATTAGGCTAGTACAAAAGGCGGTCTTATCGCACAAGGCGATCTCTTACAGAGATGTAGTTGGTCGTAAGTGTACTAGTATAAGTTATGAAAAAGAAAAAAATACAAGACACATAAATATATATACATAAACATTTTAAAAGGAGCCGTAAACCATAGCAGAAACGGAGGTCAAGCATTAAATTCAGAGGTAATATAATACTAAATCGCTTTTTATTTGATGACACGGCAATGGTGGTGCTGCTAAAGTGTCAAGATTTACCAGTCTTTGCCTTTTTTTGAATATGTTACTATGACTGTAAAATTCAAATCACCTAGCTCACAGTAGTTGAATAAGACTAGAAAGGAAATGCCAGCATGCCGAGCGAACCGAAACTATGATTATACTTCTAGTCTTATTCAGCTGTTCTGTGACCTAGCTCCATACCACCAGTCCTTTTATTGCATCCTAACTTCCTACGACAAATAAAAAAATCACGTTTTAAAAGTTGTGATAAAAAGAAATATAATAAATGATATTTTTAAAAGAGTATCGATCGGCTATGATATGTATCAGTGTAATATGTCGTCGCTGTGGGCAACGCTTTACATGCTTAATGCTTGAAATGCTTTCTCTTGCTCCAGATCTTCCGAGCCGCTTGAAGAAATCTCAACATTGTATGGCTGTAAGTACCCTCGTTTTCTTTACGTAATGGAGCGACGTTTTCGACAACTTTGTATAAAAATTTAAACGTATATTTTGTGTGTTTATATAATTACAATGTTGTATCTTCTAAAAATGTTAAGTAAGGAGTTAGGGACCAAGTTTTACCTTCTCGCTTCGCTTGTGCCGAGGCATGAGTGTGAAGTGAAATCGCCTCTCGAGTTCTCGAGTTCGACACCCGGGTTGTAGAATGTGTTATGTTTGTCATTTATATGTTTTCAAGTATAGCACTGAGCTTGGATGTGTGCCCGGTAAACCGTACCAACTTCGCCGATTATGAAGTAGATTTATAAACGCTGCCAAAATGCGTGTGTAGAAGAAAATATCTGTTATACCTTCGAAGAAGCAGGCGCGTATGTACATACATAAGTACATTTAAATATATTTTATATTCACAGCACCGTGGTGCAGTTAGCTAGACACCAGATTGTGAAACGAGAGGCCGCGGGTTCGATTCCCGCACCGAGACAAATGTTTGTGTGATCCACAAATATGTCACTGGTAATGATGAGCCCTTGGTTTATGTTGAAAACATTTATTGAGTTTAAATAGCTTCATTAGATCATGGTATTTAGTTGTTATCTTGTTTCATAAGATAGACTGTGTAGAATATTCTGAATTTTCGCCGTGATGCCATTATAAAAAATGCATTAAAAATTAGATAAACATAATTATTTCTATGATACTGGAAACTAACTCCTAACTGGGAATTAACTCCCCTATCTATCCCCCGTGGTGTCTATTACGGAGTTCTAAATCTATGTTTGTCCCGTGCGTTCATTTATGGCCTGGATTAATTATTTCTAGTTCATTTTTGCCCTTCATCAGTAAATGATTTGTTCAAATATCATGTATGCCCAATTACACCGTAGGTAAACGAGAGCTGTAACCTAAATTATATATCCAATTGTTCAACTTCAATTGTTTTTTTATTTGTGTAAATTATAATATTTTATACTATAACAACGAAGCTATAACTCAAAATATGTTTAACAATCAAACTGCCCTGTGGCGCAATTTGCGAGACACCTGCCTGTGGAACGAGAGGCTGCGAGTTCTATCCCCGCACGGAGACCAATGTTTTTGTGACCCACAAATATTTCCTTCGGGTCTGAGTGTTCATAAGACCAAGAAGTGTCTCGTAGTATCTAATACACGGCACAAGACTGGTATCATTGGGAGTATTCATTAATTTGTAAGGATGCGTCGCCTATAGATAATTTTGCCTACCCTTTTTTTTCTTTCTCGAGGGGTAAGCTGATTATGGTTGTGGGTGTGCGCCCGCGACGGACAAAGGCCACAGTGCCGCCGCCCCTCTTGGGGTAACTTTCAGTGACGACGCGCTATCCCCACAGCGCGCCCAGCGACCCCATGGGCCCCATTGAGTCGCTTCTTACTAAAGGCATGGGATACCGTGGTGGGATTCTAACGCCCTCTTGCCACAGGGCAGATTTTGCCTACCAACAATGTTATGTATACATTACATAAGCAGGAAATGGAAACAGGTCCCATTGCAGACAATCGTACAGGTCTCAAAAGATAATTTAGTTAGGAACGATGAGTCGAGCAAAACCTAGTATCAGGAATAAAATTCATTTGTAAAGATGCCTTTCAGTAGTCGTTTAATACGCGAGAAAGATCTTTTCAGTACAATTCAAAGGCAGTGCCTTCTCCGCGACAAAAGATCGCATTTCATTGTACATATTGTTGTGTTAGAGACAATGATGTCGATTTAAAAATATATATCTCAACATAGGTATCTTTTGTTTAAAAAAACTGTATATACGCGGTTCTGAATATTTCGGATTCCGTGGAACATTTGAGGTTCTTTAGAATACCAATTTCATAAAGTAGAATTAAGTGATATTATTGGTTCTTAAAGTGTCCATGCATAAATTATTTTCACCAGCAATTATGGGGCTGTCATAGACAATTAAATATAATTATGTGGCGTAAGGAATTTTTGTGCCTCTTTAGGATGGAGTGTTCGGGAACAATAGTCGATTTGGGATCAGAGTTGGAATAAATTTAATGGCCATGGTAATTATATGGCGTACGTACGGAACGGACTTTTTTTTACTGAATTTTAAGAAATTAGTGCAATTGATGAAACAAGGCGATTGCAGTATATAACAATATTTTATGTTTCATTTGAGTCTTTAAATAAATACACCCAACAGGTACATTATCTAGTTTTGACCACACACTAAGATGTAAGTCTCGTGTCGTGGGTATCAGAAATTACGAGAATCGGTTTCATCCGAACCCGCGGACTCTCGCTTAACAAGCTAAGTCGAGCCAACTGCGCCACGGGACTGAGGGGCTTCAAAGCTATACCTTTCTGCACAGTCTTCCTTGAAGATCAAAAAATTAAAAGATCTTCCCAATAAAATGTGTAAAACTAGTTACATATTAATAAAGATCATACAATTTTGTAGTAATGTTTTTATTAATCGTCGACTGTTCAATTCACTCAACAACACGTAGAACTGGCCTACATGACATCACCAAAATTAATTGGGAAATCGCTTGTGGATTTCGCAAATATTTGTTTAAATTTGATTGTTTCGGTTTAATTTGTGACAGATAATTATAACGTTGTGATTGGATAGAAAATTAATGGAATCTATATTGTAATTGGAAAGTTGTTGATAATAACTAACATGTATAGCAGGGGCGGTACTTCCATAGAAGCCCAAAAGCCCAGTTTGCCTTTCAAAATTCCGAACAATAATCTTAGCTTTAAATATTTTATGTAACAAAAGCAATTTGGCATATAAATGAGAATATACTGACCCCACAATAAATAATTATAAACTAGACATGTACAATTCACGTGTTAAGTTTTTGGGCTTCTATGGAAGTACCGCCACTGATGTATAGGTATTACCTGTCAGTTGAAAACCCCATGGCGCAGTTAGTTAGCCACCAGCTTGCGAAACGAGAGCCCGTGGGTTCGATTTCCGCACCGAGGCAAATGTTTGTGTGGTCTACAATTATTATTTCAGAGACCGAAAAGTAGTAGCGTAGTTTTTGATACTCACAACATAAAATTCGTATCTTATTGTGGGGTCAGAACTATGTATGTGACTGTTGTGTGTAGTTATTTATTCGGAGGTAGTTATCTGTGCCAAAGTGTCTTTACTTAAAAATTGGAATGGAAAATAAGTATTACGATCGATTGATCTATGATTATTTTGAATTCTTCCAGGAAAGCCCAGTATGTCATTGATCCCCTAATTTTCTAAATGTCATGATGACTTATTCATCATCATCATAATCAGTCCAATACGTCCCACTGCTGGGCACGGGCCTCCTCTACAACTGAGAGGGTTTAGGCCTTAGTCCACCACGCTGGCCTAGTGCGGGTTGGCGGACTACACACCTAAGAAATTCCTAAGAACTTTTAGGTGTGCAGGTTTTATCACGATGTTTTCCTTCACCGTTAAAGCAATGACTTATTACTAGCTTTATATTGCCTTGTCTGTAGCGGAAAATAGATACAAATGTATTTATGGTATATACAATATGATTTTAGAAAGTGATCTACATTATATGTAATGCAATAGCAGCACACCACACTTGGCGATCGTGTGTACAACGCCAACTAAAATCGATCGGATTATATAGTGTCTAGACGACAATCTTCTGTTAAGAAAATACAACGACCCAGCAAATTTTTCGTGTCTTGCGCCACAGAAGGGTTCCGAACTCCCAAAAAGTGACTATTCCCATCATTATAACAGCCTCCTCTTAGCGATTTTAAAGACACCTTTTAAGGGCACTCCAATTTAATGCTATTTTTGGTTAAATTACGACGGATGGCGACTCGTCCATTGTTACACTTTCGCGTTCACATTTATTAGAAGTTGGGGTGGGGCCGTCGCAGTTTCTTTTGTCTAAAGCCCACCTTATATTGCTCGCTTCTGGCCATTGTGTGATTTATGATTCTTCCTTTCAGTTTTGTACGTACGGATTTATTATGGATTATATCCGCTGCGGCAGATGTTTTTGTTTTATACGTCGCGGCCGGCCGGTGTCTGATCGTAAATAACGTTTCGGTGATCCTTAATTTTGCTTTTAAATTGCGTTTTGTGCCAATGAATTTGCTTTAGGAATTTTATGTGTTCAGGTGTAGTGAAATAGCTTGTAATTTTTTAATTAAATCAATTTTGAAATTAGGGCACGACATTATCTATGTATATCTTTGTAATCTTTGTTTTTAAGTATGTAAATCGTTTAACTTAAAAAATAATTATCTATTTCTTTTTAAATTTTACTATAAATATTTTATACATAGAAGCTTTGTCACTGTGTGACTCTTTCAGCAGATCGTATTGGAAATCTTAAGTATAGGCGTATGTCTGGCATTTGACTTCACAATCTAATAATAAAAATAACGATGCATTGAAATTGCGGTGCCTACTCCTTTTTATATTAGGAATATAAAAAAACTCCTTTTTATATTAGGAATATAAAAAAATACGTGTAACCTGATTTGTCATAAAAGCCATACTCGAACTTATACTTAATTGCTTCTATTTATTTACTTTTATTCTCATCAAAAGGTCGTTAAAACAAACAGCTCAAAGGTTAATTTGAATCTTCAGACATTAAATTATTCATAAGTTTAAAAGGTCACAGGTTTTTAAGGGCCCGATGCTGTTTCTCAGCGTGTTGTTGCGATCTTTACAATTTTAAGTTGTTTAGCTTTTGTTAAGTTTTGTAAAATGTATTTTTTATATTGTCGTATATGTATTTTTTTATAATGTTTCATTTATTACTCGCATATAAACATCTATAGCATTTAATTTGAGTTTTCCTTGAGTTTTTATGTTAATTACAGTATAAATGTGGGTATCAATGAAGAGTTAATCTATCTATCTATCTATTTGTTTATCCTATTTGTTTTTTTTTAAGCTTTACATACTTGACAGTATAAAGTCGGACTTAGTGCCATAGGCATTCTCTGCCAGTCTACCTTTGGAGGATGCAGAGATGAAACGTGGTAGGTGTACACAAATAAAACTCAGCAAATATTGCTTTATAATAGTAGGCCTCGAGGTTTAGGCGCGCAGTCAAGAATCTCCACGGTCGCGGGTTCAAACTCCAAGCACGCACCTCTGACTTTTAAAAGTTATCGTTATGAATTATCATGTACTTTAACGGTGAAGGAAAACATCGTGAGGAAACCTACACACCTAAAAGTTCTTAGAAATTTCTTGTGTGTGTAAACCGCCAACCCGCACTAAGCCAGCGTGGTGGACTAAAGTCTAAACCCTCTCAATTGTAAAGGTGGCCCGTGCCCAGCAGTGGGACGTATATGGGCTGATGATGAAATATTGCTTTGTAAAGTGTGTCGGAGTGGGTAAAAGACATGGTAACCTTGGTGTTATCCCAAAATTCGCACACACGTTGGTTAACGCCGTCTAATCTCATAACTCACCCTACGCACATTGACGTCGCTGGAGAGGCAGCCGAGACGCAGCCCCGCTAAAATTAAACCTGACCTCACAAATTAAGGAGGACTCGTAATGAAAGCCGACACACTAACACCTTTGCGTTCGCTTAGTTAAACACTAAGTGCTTAATGCCACACGCGCTCTGTGTTATTAAAATTCCCCTAATTGAAGTTGTGATACTTTTAGTTGATAAAATATATGTTTATATCTTCGTAGAAATGCGTGTGTACATAATTCTAAGAACTCACGAGAGGTTGAAAATCAGTTGAATTTATGTCAAAGGTAGCCTAATTTTAGCGACACAGTTTCATTAATTATTTTACGGGCATAGAATTTATTTCACATTTTTTGTGTATATTTGCTTCTGTTCCAAACAAAATAAACTACGGCATGAACGGGATTGCTCGTTGTCTCACAGAAAAATGACGTAAGCATTAGTTCTAATCAAGTATGTTGGTTTAGTTGCCAATACCACAGAAAGCTCTTCTTTTTAGTCCTAGAAACTTCACTTCTTCATCAGCCCATATACACTACCGACAAAAAGTTTGGAAGCACTTTTAATACTCTCAATTACTTTAGAAATAATATAAGATTATAGTATTATTTAATTAAGAATGATTAGGTACTTAATTAAAACAACAATTAAACTATGAAACAAAACCATATTCTTATTACTAAAATAATATTATATTTTATTACAACATCGATAAATTTTGTTATTATCAATTTGCTATTTGTTTTTACAAAAATTATAGGTGCTTCTAAACTTTTTGTCGGTAGTGTATGTCACACTGCTGGGCACGGGCCTCCTCTACAACTGAGATGGTAGGCCTTAGTCTACAACGCTGGCCTAGTGCGGGTTGGCGGACTATATAGCTAAGAAATTCCTAAAAGAAAAACTTTTAGGTGTGCAGGTTTCCTCACAATGTTTTCCTACACCGTTAAAGTACGTGTTAATTCATTTTGAATACATTGTTAGTCCTAGAAAATAAAGATAATTTCAAATTACTCTCAGCGGCAACAGTATCTAGTGTTTGAGACTTGCAAAACAAAAGATGTCACTGCGATATTTGATACAGTTATTTTTACAGGAAAACTACGTCTAAACGAAGCGGTAGCTATTGTTATTTCTTCGAGCTGTTTTTCTACAGATGGAGGCGTACTGAAAGCTGTATTTCTAACTTCAACTTTGTTATATTAACATTTGGCATGTCATAATCTAGCTGTTGTGGAAGCCACGTATACTATATGTTAAAAATATAATTGAGAAAAATATTAGGATGAAAAAGTATCTCATACATTTTTAGACAAAAAAAGGATTAGGATTTTCGTATCCGCCCGGAAGGATTTTCGTATCCGCCCGGATAGCGACCACCGTGCACAGGACGTAAAACCCGCCATAGTGACACATGCAAGTGTGTCGCGTTCCGGGATCAGTCAGTGTACATCCGGTTTTTCGGGGGACTTCAGTCGTGGTAGGGGGATGACCGTGCGGGAATTTGCGCCTCGACTGATTGGAGGTGTATTGACCCATCGGCCAGGGAGACCCGTAGAAACGGTTGTCCCGCTGGCCGCCCGCGGTATAGTACAGGGGCCCAATCGTGGCTAACCACCTCGAGAGGCTGCCCCACCATGCCGCGCATAATCTTGGAGTAGGTCGTCGTGCCGGTTGGTGACCGGATATGGGGTCCCGGCGGCCTATTCCGGGAGGGTACGGGGGCCCTTCCGTCCGATGGATCAGTCTGCCTCCATTCAGCACTAATGTGGCTAATTTCCCGTCGCGATCTTCTTACTACCATGACATAAGTCCCCCTAGCTTCTTCACAACTTCCTTCCTTCACCCATGACAGTGCAACACATCAGAGCAGGTTCTACAGCGGTGCACAACCCCACCACCGCGTTCACGATGGAGTTCGCCAACATCCGCGGGCTCCATTCGAACATCAATGCCGTCCACCACCATCTAGAGACGGCCCGGCCTGCTTTGCTCTTCCTGACGGAGACGCAGATTCGTTGTCCGGCCGATCTATCGTACTTGCACTACCCCGGCTATTCGCTTGAAGAGAACTTCAAGCCTAAGGCCGGGGTGTGTTTGTATGCTCGGTCGGATGTCTGTTGTCGCCGTCTGCGCTGCATGGAGGATCCTTCCTTCTCCACTCTGTGGGTACACGTTGACCTCGGCTGTCAAAGTCGTGTCTACGTGTGCCTCTACAGATCTCATAACGGGGATGATGAGACAACCCGGTTATTCAACTACCTTGGCCAGGCGACAGACGCCACGCAGGAGCAGTTCCCCACAGCGGAATTGGTAGTTTTGGGGGACTTCAACGCACATCATGAGTTGTGGTTGGGTTCCTCCAAGACTGACCATGCTGGAAGGGCTGCCCACGCGTTCGCTCTTACTCATGATTTGGCGCAACTGGTGAACCAGCCTACCAGGATCCCAGATGTGTCGAGTCATGTGCCTTCTCTGCTGGACCTTCTGTTGACGAGTCACCCAGCCGGGTATCAGGTGACGGTTGATGCCCCTCTGGGTTCCTCCGACCATTGCCTGGTTGGGACGTCAGTTCCGCGCGCTGCACCTCCACTACCCGTGAAGGTTAAGCGCAAAGTCTGGCACTACTCGTCAGCAGATTGGGATGGTATGCGAGAATACTTCGCATCCATCCCTTGGCGGCAGCGCTGCTTTGAGGGCTTGGATCCTTCAGCGAGTGCCGACGCCATTGCCGACGAGATCAGATTAGGAATGGAATACTATATTCCTTCCTCTGAGATCGCCGGCAAAGGACGCGGACGCTCCTGGTTCAATCGCGAGTGCGCCGACGCTGTTGGTAATAAACAGGCGGCGTACCGCGCTTGGATCAGGGGTCGCGCAATAAAGGATCCCAATTTAAGCTTACTCAAGGCAGCTTATAACCGTGCCGTCAAGGCCTGCAAGAAGGCTTATGTGAGAGCGGATGCTCAGCGCGTCTCCAGGATTGGACGTGCCTTGGCAGACCATCCGACGAGCAGCCGTGCTTATTGGAGTCTTGCTAAGGCTGTCCAATCCAATTTCTGTCGTCCTTCGCTGCCCCCGCTGAGATATCCGGATGGGCCATGGGCCGGAGGAGAAAGCCAGTTTACTGGCGCGCCTCTTTGCGGCCAATTCTCGGCTCGATGACTGCGGTTCTCAGCCACCTACGCTGCCTAGCTGTGGCCACACAATGCCTGATGTCCGTATCAGGCATTGTGATGTGAGGCGTGAACTGCAGTCACTCGACGTCCGAAAAGCCAGTGGTCCTGATGGTATCCCGGCGGTTGTCCTTAAAAAGTGCGCAGCCGAGTTGTCTCCTGCACTAACACGCTTGTACCGCGCGTCTTATCTTTCAGGTGTGGTGCCTCAATCTTGGAGAGAGGCTAATGTGCAACCGATTCCTAAGAAGGGTGATCGGTCAGACCCTGTCAATTATCGCCCAATCGCCATAACCTCAGTGATCTGCAAGGTGATGGAGCGGATCATTAACATCCAATTGGTCCGCTACCTGGAGGATCACTCGTTGATCAGTGATAGGCAATACGGCTTCCGCCGTAACCGGTCAACGGGTGATCTTCTAGCGTTTGCTTTGCATCACTGGGGGGAGGCGATTGATCGGCATGGCGAGGCTCTTGCCGTGAGTCTCGACATAGCCAAGGCATTTGATAGGGTCTGGCACCGTGGCCTTCTCTCCAAGCTTCCGGCATACGGTCTTCCCGGCAACTTGTGTTTGTGGATTTCGAGCTTTCTGCATGGGCGTAGAATGCGTGTCCTCGTCGACGGGCACGCTTCACAGCTCATGTCAGTTAGTGCCGGGGTTCCACAAGGCTCTGTGCTATCGCCCACCCTGTTTCTTCTGCATATCAATGATATGTTGCCGCTTGGCAACATTCATTGCTATGCAGATGACAGCACGGTCCATGGGCGGTACTGCAGTAAGCCACCAGGTTGCCGGGCGGATACTGAGAGTAGACGCGAGGAGCTTGTCATTGAGCTCAATCGGACCCTGGAGCTCATTTCCACATGGGGTACCCGGAATCTGGTTGAGTTCAATGCCAAGAAAACCCAGGTCTGTGCGTTTTCGTGCAAAAAATCCCCGTTTTCTCCTCTCCCCACTTTTCAGGGCATTTCACTCGCAATGCGGAACGGCCTTAATATCCTAGGTGTGGATATCCGCTGCGATCTTAATCCAAGGACTCACATCGAGGGCATTATATCCGCCACTTCACGCAGGGTCGGAATCCTGAACAGGGTGCGCCGGTTTTTCACGCCCGGTCAGCTTTTCCGCTTATACAAAGCGCAGGTTCGGCCGGGCATGGAATACTGCTCGCACCTCTGGGACGGTTCCGCCAAATACCTTCTCGATGCCTTGGATGGATTGCAGCGGCGTGCCATCCGCATTGTGGATGATGCAGACGTCACAGCCAACTTGGAGCCGCTACAGTTGCGCAGGGACATTGCCGCACTTAGCGTGTTCTACCGTCTGTATCATGGTGAATGCTCTGAAGAATTGTTTAAGCTTGTCCCATCCTCTCCTTTCCTCACCAGAACCACGCGTGCTGGCTTGCGAAGCCACAGCTTTGTGGTCACAACATCCGCGGCTCGAACCAAAAAGTTCGCCAACTCCTACCTGTGCCGCACCATCAAGCTGTGGAATAGTTTGCCGGCTCACGTGTTCCCTCCTTCCTATGATCCTGGATCCTTTAAGCGAAGCGTGAAGAAGCATTTGTGCAGGCCGGCATGATTGTGTCGACCAGCGGGTGACCTTCGTTTCTCGCTGGTCGGTATTAATTTTTTGGACTCCACTGTGCTTACCATCAGGTACAGTGGAGTCACTTTGCCGTGCCAGTTTAAAAAAAAAAAAAAAAAAAAAAAAAATCACAGGATATAAAACTTCTTAACCGCTCTACTGACAATGAAATATGACCGATTAAACAAAACCGCTTAGTAAATTTTAGAACATAAATACATAAGTACATTCTATAACCACACAATTCTTGTCTATCTCTATATTAAGGCAGAAGTTTCTCAGTTTTATAACCAATATGCTATGGAGGCTCTTTAGCCACACCACTTAAATGCACATTTTACGGTAAGAAACACGTAATTCTAAATGTCAAATCAATTAAGTCGCCCACTATCCTCCCACTGCTGGGCAAAGAGCTACCCATCATCCTTCAATCCGTCTCAACCTACAGTTGGAGTGTAGAACGACAGTCCACATACTCTTATTACTCAAAGCGCTTGATATAAAGCCGCAACTTGATGTCACGCTAAATATTTCCAAGAATAAAACAGCGCGTGCATTCAAACCGTTTTCCCGCAGAACTTTTTAGAAGTACTTAGTGAATTTAAACGAATATCGCGAGCATCCCGCCAAGTGTCGAACAACCCACCGCCTCGGAACAGTTTCGCCACACTCGATGTGAATGAAACGAGCCGGCACGAGCAGCTTTTTAATTTCGACCTCTCCGCAAAAAAATGTATTTAGTAAGTTGTAAAGAGTGGCAAATGAATGCGGCTCGTGCAAGCGTCGGCGCCGAAGCGGAGTGCTCGCACGCCGCTAATGTTTTCTCCATTTTTGCGTGGGTAATGCGTGTTTTTTTTTTGCATCAACGTGGGATTTAATATTTCGCGTCGAGTGGTGGTGATGTACTTGAATGTGGAGTCAAGTGTAATGACAAATTTTATGTTTTTATGTCTCCGTTTTGTTGATGCTATTAAGTTTTAAGCTGCCTGAAAGAAATGGACTGAGACTTATTTACAAGTATACACTTGTAAAGCAATACAATCATACGATTGTATTGATGCGGTAGTGCTACTTTTAAAATACTTGACATACCTTATTTGACATAATTTTATCAGTCCGCATAATTATTTTAACTTATAATATATACCTCGGGCATATAGTTTTTCTATTCTTTAAAGTCGTGATGGCCTCGAGGTTTGGGCACGCGGTCGAGAATCTCGACGGTCGCGGGTTCAAACCCCAGGCACACACCTCTGACTTTTCGAAGTTATGTGTGTATTCACAATGAATTATCACGTACTTTAACGGTGAAGGAAAACATCGTGATGAAACCTGCACACCTAAAAGTTCTTAGAAATTTATTAGGTGTGTAGTCTGCCAACCCGCACTAGGCCAGCGTGGTGGACTAAGGCCTAAACCCTCTCAATGTTAGAGGAGGCCCGTGCCCAGCAGTGGGACGTATATGGGCTGATGATGATGATGATGATTAAAATATAATTGATTAGATTGTCATAATTTGATAATTAATAGCAAACTTTATCTTAGTCGGCTAAACTGCAATTAAAATGGAAAATTTAACACTCCACCGCAATTTATGCAGACTTAAAATAAGTTCCAATTAATTCACGTAGTCAACTTCATTTAGCACCAGTGTTTGTACAACACCCTCGCAATTTCCATAGCGGAAAGGAAACCCGTCGGTTCAGGTTTTTTTTTTATAAAATCTGCTTAAAAAATGTCAGGCGGTAAACCGTACCACTCAGAGGATTATTATTGCCTGAGCGGTCGATTCCAGTGGAAAAATTAAATTCAATATTGTGGCAGTGAGCATCTCGTGGCTGTGCAATGCGAAATTCATTTATCAAGGATTCCCCGTCGGTTGATAGTGGAGGTGTCGCTAATGTAGTGGGAGTAAAGGAAACCTCCGACTGATATCTGTCCCGGCTCCAGCGCTAAATGTAATTGAGCCGCTGTTTCTTGTAGCCGTTTCGAATTGGGTCACCCGCTAGCGCTTAGAAACTGTGCTAGAGGCACTGGATTTTCTGCGCTTTCATTTCTTTTTTTTTCCATGCCAGCACGAGGCGTTTGCGAGCGGACGGACTAAATAAATAGTGCTTTACGTTTCGAATTACGGGTACGTGTGATATTGGGTGTGATTTTCGAAATGTAATTAAAATGAACTGATAAATTGGAATATTAAGGTATTAATTATGATAGAATTTAATACTGCCTCGTGGTCTCGCGGTACAAGTATGTGCCGTGCGATCTAGAGTTCCTGGGTTCGAGTCCCGGGTCGGGCAAAGTGTTATTGGGTTTTTCCATTAGGAAATTCTCAGTAGCAGCACGGAGTCTGGAAATGTGCCCGAAAAACGGCAATAGGCTCGCCCCCTATTACATGGGACTGATACATACCTGGCGAAAAGTGGGTGCCGAAATGCATCTCTGCCTACCCCTTCAGGGAATACAGGCGTGAGATTATGTATGTATGTATGTAGAATTTAATACGGCTTGTTTCATAGTTCTTTGAGTGCAATTATGCTATAGGATTTTGGAATGTATGTTTAAGATTATTAACTCCTGACGAGCGTCTTTCGTTCCTAATTTGTCATATCCCATTATTTCATTGAGTAGTTGGATACTAATGTATAAAAAGTGTCGCAACATCGCTATGAAAGCTTTATGCCTGTGAATATAATTTAAAGGTTTTAAGGATAAGTTAGTCCACCAAACCGCGCTAGGACAGCGTAGTAGACTCCAGACTTCTGTTTTTTTTTCCATATCAGTCGTGGAGAAGACCCAACTTCATTCTTTTACGAATTCAATAAACAATTGGTTGCTATAGAATAGATTACTATTCTGAGCTTATTACTTGAACAATAAAGTGGCGTTATTAATCTCAACAGACACCTTTCCAACTTCTCGTAGTCATCAATAACTTGGAGGCATCTGTGGTCTGTCTAGCGAGATTTTATTCTCGTACTAAGTTACATGGAACCTGTCATAGTGACTTGCGTTTCTCAGAAGATTTTGCTACTAGTCACTGCGTATTCGCTTACTGACTCTCTGACGTAATATGGTATTTATAGGCATTTGCTTTCATAGTGTCGTATCCCATTTCAGCCTTCTAATCTTTTTAAATATAGTTCCAACATTGAAGTTTTATGCTGGAATGCTGTTCTGGCGATTGGACTCTTCAAGGAAAGAACAATTAGAGTCACTCTGGTCTAATATAAAATCATGAGTAAAAGTTGATGTCCCAAATTTTAAGATTGGTCTTGTTGTGTCAAAAATTTGTATTGCCAAGGAAAAAATACGAAAGAAAATTATTTTATTTCTTCATCGGTTTGATCAGATCTAGACCACGTTGATGTTTCATTTTCTTTTCTTCGTCCAGTATTTTACATCTCCAATATGAAAGAAAAAAGCAGAAATCGATTAAAATTTATCACGCTTACAGGAATATCGCTTGAATTTTGTCAGCAGAAAATAAAATGGAAAGAAAATTGTTTCAGCTCTTTACGTTGTAAATAGCTCATAGTATATCAGCTTTGTTTCCCCGTATCACGGCACCTAATAAAAACAGGATCAAACTTCATTTCGTGCGCGCGACAAAGAACGCTCGCGGTATATAGCTTTCGAATCTAATTTACTCTCGCTCTGCGCTGTTCTGTGTAACACGTTTTTATTACACCTATGAGTTTGTGATTCTTTTTTTAAAACATATATGAGGTTCGTCTAACATTTTCCCCTTTGTACAAATTTTAATATTGCGTCTATTTTCGTACGCAAGCTACGTGATTTAAAAAAAAACTGAATGTGTTCATACAATTTTTTTCTGATTAGTGGCGCGTTTTTTAAGGACGACTTTAAGTTTGACATTTTAATGTTATTGACAGCGGACCTTTTCTGTTTTTGTCCATTCTTGAATCCATTGAATGGAAGTGACATTATCACCGCCTTTGTCTAATACTTACATTTCCTAACAACGTAGGTATCCATCTCAACGCATTATGATACGATGGCAAAGACCAGGTTGAGATAATGCTGACAATATGAAAGGCTTTTTTTTATAAATCACAGTCTAATATTTAAGTCATGCTAAATCCAAAGGATTACAAACTCCGTCACTTATTGTTTGAATTCAAATAAACCGTTCGGATGATATAACTGCACAGGGACCACCGCCGACAGTCGTTTAAAAGTTTGCTGCGTTAGAGCGCCTCGTAACTCTAAAAGCATTTCGTAACAGGCATTAGGTCTTCTAAGTGCTAAATTTGAGTACCTCCCACTTTGACGGCACAGTTGTAACCTTAAATATTCGTTTACGTCCCTTTATCCAGCGAAACATTTTCCAAAAGCTAATTGCGCGATGTAATTTAGTTTCGGAGGCGGGCGTTGTCCGCGCGCGGTCTTTGCTCGTCGTCATTTATTTCGAGGGCCCTTCCATTTACCTCCGGCGCGTTTTGTCGTTTCCATTTTACAATTGTTTTAATTGCAATTTCAAAGCGTATTCCTCAGTTGTCAAAGTCCAATTTGTCAATTTGCATTATCACCAATCGTATTTTCTTTACGTGCGTTTGTGATTTAATGGGACTTTGTTTACATTCGGAGTCATTTGGCTCGATTCTTTTGTTTCGATTTTAATTGTGTTGATGACTTGTAACATAGCCACAGATTAGGGGTTTGGTTCCTTCTTATGGAACAGCCATATTAAATTCTTCTCCGTACACTCCATTATTCATTATTTGAGTCTGTTAAATTCATCTTATCTATGTATATACCTATGTATATATTCTACTGTTGGCTAAGGCATCCTTTGCAAGTGTGAGATAGCTTTAACATACCCCAAACATTTTTGTCAAGTTCTCTTAAACACAGGTTCACTAAGTTAATGTATTTATGTTTATTCTTTGTTTTCGTAAAAATAAAAGCAGCTTCCAACAGGCATGTAAGTCTTTGACAGAAGGCTCTAACCGGTATAAGAGGTCCTGAGGTTGATGATGATGATTAATTTAGACGTAAGTGAACATTTGTACCTGAGGCTCAAACTTCTATACTTCTGAACGTATGGGAGACCTCCATACTTCGTCATTTGTCACACGTATGCTAGCCAGCTGATATGCTTATTCGCACTAACACGTGAACAGACATTACACCGCAATTTGATAGGGCCTAATTACTAACTGGCAAAACTTTTGGTTCGAATGGTGGTTAGTGACCACGAAATTGTGGCACCGCAAGCCATAACGCATATATAAGTAGTGATGGCTTCGAGGTTTAGGCGCGCGGTCGAGAATTTCGGCGGTCGCAGGTTCAAACCACAGGCACACACCTCTGACTTTTCGAAGTTACGTGTGTATTCACAATTAATTATCACTTGCTATAACGGTGAAGGAAAACATCGTGATAAAACCGGCACACCTAAAAGTTCTTAGGAATTTCTAAGGTGTGTAGTCCGCCAACCCGCACTAGGCCAGCGTGGTGGACTAAGGCCTCTCAGTTGTAGAGGAGGCTCGTGCCCAGTAGCGGGACGTATTTCGGCTGATGATGAAAAAAAAGCCATAACGCGCAGTTCTATTTCAGAAAGGTGAGGTTGGGAGTCGTTCCTCAAGGTCATTTAGACGAACTATATTATTCCTCGTTAATGCTGGATTGTTAATGGATATTTATAACGGATCGAATCGATACTTAATAAACCACCCATAAATATTCATTGAACGCCTCTTTTCAAGGTTGTTCCGTATACAATTATTTATTCAACGCAACAAGCTGATGACTTAATTATAGTCCGGCAAGGTATAGACTCTGTGTTCTACGATATCTATTGATTAATGGTATGTATAGATTCTTGCTTTTATTGTTCTTGTTATGTACGTTTTCTTATAAAAAAGAAAATTGTAATGAACATGTGTGGGATAAATTTTCCTCAACTTCCCAAGTCATGGTTTGTTCATGGTCTTGATGGTTAAGAAGACCTTGGTCCCCTGTCCATATAATATTATACATAAACTCACGCCTGTATTTTCCGAGGCAGAGGTGCACTTCTGCACCCACATTTCGCTCGATGTTTATCAGTCTGTTGTAATAGGGGGCGTAATCAATTCTTAGTTCATCACGAAAATAAAAAAATAGAAACAATAAAAAAACAATGATCAAATTTTCGACAATATACGATATTTAATGTTTCGGTGTCAGTGGGAGACATTAACTGTAACAGTTATAAATAGGGACCTGTAGACAAGCTATAAGGAATATAACAAGTAGGGTTTGCAATCCCGCAGATATTTTTTCCGCAGTAAAATTTAAAAATGCAAAAATATGCATATAATAAAGCTTTATTACCTGTAGTTTAGTTACACTATATTAAAAAATAATAATAATAGAAACATTCATACAATATCTAATAGAAAAAGTACTTTTTCATAGTTCTTATGAGGTTAGGTAGGGGGTTTTCAATCAATAGGGTTTCCTGCGTGTTGATATGGACTTATCTTACCTAAACAAACAAAAAAAACAATTTTAATCCTTTACTTCGCTCGATCGGTAGATCGATCTGACTAACGCGCCCGCGCTCTTGTGATGGAGCTAATAGGCCTTCAGTAAAAGCTGAATTACCTTGCCGAGTCAAAAAAATGCGGGAATGCGGGAACGCGGAATTGCAAACTCTAATAACAAGCTGAATGTGCTTGATGATTGTAATCCATGCATGTTCCCACGGGAGTTTCTAGCGGTACTCGCATAGACTGGCCGCTGCAACGTCGCGTCGTGTAAAGCGATCGCTTTGCGCTATTTACCGAGTCGATTTCCAACGGTAAACCGGTTAGCGAGCTCGCATATCAATGTCGTAATGCATAACTGTATTGTCGGTTTTGCGGATTTCTAAAATCAGCCATGAAAAATATTAAATGCGTAAAAGTTTCCATCTTTTAATATTTAAATTAAATTATCAATTAAGCTTCTACTTGTTTTTGATGATGATTCTCTAAAGATACTCTCTCACTGCTACTAAGTCGTGAATATTAAAAGAAAATACACCCAATTGTTGATGTTGTCTCTACAGCTATGTATGTCTATATTCGCATTACTAATCAATAAGTATTGACTGCCTCGTGGTCTCGCGGTACAAGTATGTGCCGTGCGATTTAGAGGTCCTGGGTTCGATTCCCGGGTCGGGCAAAGTGTTATTGGGTTTTTCAATTAGGAAATTCTCAGTAGCAGCACGGAGTCTGGAATTGTTCCCAAAAACGGCAATAGGCTCGCCCCCTATTACGTGGGACTGATACAAAACCTGGCGAAATGTGGGTGCAGAAATGCACCTCTGCATACCCTTTCGGGGAATACAGGCGTGAGTTTATGTATTTATGTATGTATTATCCGGTGTTGTGAGAATTAAACTACTGGAGAATTCTCGGTCTGATTATGTGCAAATGTGGAATCACTACTTCTAAAATGTTGGTGATAGAATTCTTAGTATAACGAACTTCTAAATTTATATAGACTCTGCATTTAAATAATAAGTGATATTAACATTTTTGTGCAAGCTATCGAGAAGTAAATAGCGGAATAATATCACTTTTTCATGAAACCGTACGGAAAAATGAAATCGGCAGGAGGCAGACGCACCGCGTTCGCGACAACCCCTCAAAGTTGCATGGTTAGCTGAGCCTGGTTAGAGCACTTATTGCCGTCCGTTTGGTTTTATTAATGCTCGCTGGTGGCGCTGTGGATGGCTTATCGAGATTTGGATTCCTATGGCAACAGTTTTTACATTTTAACTCATATTCTATTACTCATATAATCCTTACTAATATTATAAATGCGATTGTAACTCTGTCTGTCTGTCTGTCTCGCTTTCCTGCTAAAACTACTGAACCGATTTAAATGAAATTTGGTACACAGATAGTTTGGAGCCTGAGAAAGAACATAGGCTACTTTTTATTGCGGAAAAGGGGTTTTAAGGGGTTGAAAGGGGGGATGAAAGGTTGTATGGAAGTATTGTCATTTTTAAAGCTAGAAACTTGAAACTTATTTTTAGGCTGTTGATTAGATATAAATAAATATGACATTCAGAGTATGTAAAAAAATTACCTTTAAGGGAGTAAAATAAAAATAGGGGATGAAAGTTTGTATGGAAATTCATTTTTAAGCTAGAATGATGAAACATTTTTGTATGGCTTTTATTACATCATTACATGATATAGGTATATGATATTATATACAAAATATAAGAATTTTATTAAAAGTTAAAAAAAACCCTTAATATCTTATAAATGAGAAAATAACTATATGACTGTTACGCTTTCACGCCTTAATCATTTGACCGATGTGAACGATTTTTGGTATGGACCTAAATGGGACTCTGTGGAATAAAATAGACTACAACTTATTTTCTTTCTGAACCCAACCCTGTAGTCTACGCGGAGGGAGTCAGTAATATATTTAAGAATCATGTTTATGTTATCCAAATCTGACTGCTTACAGATTGTTTTACGAATCAGGTGAAGTTTTTGCTCTAACAAGAGTTTCAAAATATAATAAATTGATGTTGTTATTGCTTCTCTTATTAATATAATGCTCACATCAGCTGATCTCAGACTTGGAATCGAGATAAAAAATACCCAAGCACGAGCCAAATTCCATTCCTTTGCCAAGTTTTAGTGCTATCGATTCGGAGCTCTTTCTGTGGCAGACTAACAAATAAACAACCAAACAAACTTTTATTCTCATATCCTTAATGCAATAAACGGTTTTATTAATTTTATTGAGTGCTAAATGCTCCGTGTTTTGAACGCTTGGTGCATTGAACATGGGTTTTCAATTATTTCGTTTAAAAGCATCGTTAATATTGGATTGTGTTTGGATTTCCCGTCGGATTTGATTTTTAAATTTTGAACATTCTATGCGTTTAGCACAAGAATAAATAAATATAAATAAATAAATACACCCAACAGTCACATACATAGTTCTGACCCCACACTAGGATACAAGTCCTGTGTCGTGGGTATCAGACACTACGAGAGACTTTTCGGTCTCACAAACACCCAGACCCGAAACAAATATTTGTGGATCACACAAACATTTGTCTCGGTGCGGGGATCGAACCCGCAGCCTCTCGTTTTGCAAGCTGGTGTCTAGCCAACTGTGCCACGGGGCTGTCTAGAATATGTAAAGAATTCGTTAAATGATGCTAGAAATAGTACTGTGCTTTTAAAAGTCCTGAAAGTAGTGTATATAGGTATCCAAACTGCTATATGCAATACTGATACTAATCAGATTAAATTAAACTTAACAAAGGAAGTAAAACTGTAAGTGAAACTGCTTAAAATGTTGAATTTAGTAGTCATTCGAAAGATATTGAGCCTCTGTTATATTGTTAAAACTAAACTCGTACAACAACACTGATGGTGATGACTTTAGGAGACTTTATAGAAATTGATATAATTTTAGAAATGGAATAGTCTTCATACTGAAATCGACAATTTTTTAACAAAAAGACCAAGTATTTAGTCGCTGTGTCTGCATAAATGTATTACAATTGAAAAAGACTTCACCATTAAATATATGATTGCGACTAGATTTTTCTGTAAATTTCTTTATAACTGGAACGATAATATCTTATATTCTTGCTTCCGAGCTGTGTTTACTAAGAAGTCGAATGCTGTGTGGATTTACGAGTATTGCTTGATGTTATCTCTACAGCTATTGCTACAATCGTAGCCCTATCTTGGTGATTCAAATACCGTTTGTAAGTCGGTATTTGAATGTAAATATTGTTAGTCTTTATGAAAGCCAGGAATATTTCTATGACTTACAATTTTTTGTTCTTACAACTGATGAATGAAGTAACGAGGATTTATTAACGGTTAAGAAAAAATATTTTGATCAATAGTGGTTATGCTTTTGTGTCGGGTACATTATGGAGGTATCGGGTATGAGGTTAGCCAAAAGATAATCTGTAAAGAACAAACATGTAGGTAATTATAAAAATGTTTAGGTCACCATATCTTGATCAGCCACATGATCCGGGATCGGATGATTTAAATAAAAAAATCGTTGATAAACTAAAACATGCACGCAGTGGATGCACAGGCTGGATACCTAGGTAAGATAAATTGCATTATGAAAATTTTTAATTCAGCTATTATTAAGCCCTTTTAGGCGCGCGGTCGTGAATTTAGGCGGCCGCAGGTTCAAACCCCAGGCACACACCTCTGACTTTTCGAATCTGAATTCACAATGAATTATCACTTGCTTTAACGGTGAAGGAAAACATCGTGATAAAACCTGCACACCTAAAAAATCTTAGGAATTTCTTAGGTGTGTAGTCCGCCAACCCGCACTAGGCCAGCGTGGTGGACTAAGGCCTAAACCCTCTCAGTTGTAGAGGAGGCCCGTGCCCAGCAGTGGGACGTATTTGGGCTGATGATGATGATGAAGCCATTCGTTCGGCTGAGTGCTGGCTTGCGAAAGGAAAGTTTTGTCTATCGTCCAAGAAAAACCAATAACCCAAGACACAGATTACACGATTTTATTCTTTCAATTTTCGTTTTTACCTATGTTACACGTACGTCTTCATACATCTCATTCCTCCTACTGCAGGACGTAAAAAATGTTATACGTAATGGGCATATTGATAGTTAGTGCACAAAATTGTCTGAATAAAATATTTTTTATGTACACGTTTGAAATGATAGACAAATACGGCGTGCTCGTGTTTCGTACGGTGCTCAGTTGTGTGGAGTGGCAAGTGTTAACACTCGGCTCGTCGGCGCTGCGCACGGTAAACACTCGTTTGCAACGGGAATGTCATTAGTGAGCTGTGCTCTCCGCATCGATACGAGGGCATTGATTTTTGTTCATTTGCTTTGTAGTCGAGGGGAGAATAAACGAACTTCTGCATGTTATGGATGCAATGTTGCTTTGTTGAATCAATCTTAACTAAACAACACTTTAGAAGTATCGACCGACGTTTCGTTCTCATATACTCCCAGAATATAAAATGTTGTAGTTCACAAAACCATTATGCCGTTTCGATTAATGAATAGATAGTCTATGAATCCAATGTGGTCTTCTTACAAATAACTCAACGGACGCTAATTATCCTACATTAGCGAGTCAATTTCCCATCCGACTCGTTTTGCCAACCATCGCAGCAATTCAGTTCATTGTAGTGGAATAATTTTGCATTTTCCTGTTTGTTTCGAGTCAGCAATACATCCGAAAGGGACATTTAGAATGCAATAAAAGCGAATGATGGCGGAGTGGGGTTTGCCATTCGGCCGGCTCTTTTTGTTTCGCGTCGACGTCTGCTCTCGCGTAATACAAAATCGGATTGCAGCATCTGGGCGCGGAGATAGCTCTCTCGCCCTCCAAACCTATTTTTCGTACACTGTACTGGCATTATCGGGTTTCAATCCTGAAGTATGTCATTACGTTGTCTGCCTTGCTTATTCGCATTACTATCACTCTTGCATCGAGGAATGGATTGATAGTGGTGTATTTTGTTTAGATGGTCGCACCTGACAACTTGCGGTTACACGCGTCAACTAATGCTGCGGTACCGACTATGTAGATTGTAGGTATTCAAAATATGTATATTATTAGTAATACATATACAGATAATACGCCTTCGTTCTTTCACGTTATAATAATATTTACAACTATTAATATATTGTGACGAAACAGAAACCATTCGCTGAGATATCCATAGTAGCTAGTGAAGATGGCACTTACCACAAAACTCTTCTTACAAAAGTTAAGCATAATCCGGCAGAGAGATTTGAGTAAGACAAAGCAAATACTCAAATCAAATTCAATCCTTACTAATGCAGAGCAAGAGGTTATCTTCCAGCAAACTATTCAGTGCCAATATTTGTTTCTTCGAAAGTGATCATTCGCTGAGCGATATCAAAGTGTCATGTAGGCGAGTGAGTCGGTTGCGAACGGATGCGAACTCGGTAATCGTATTAGAGGGAAGAGCCACGTGACAAGGCGCGCTTAATAAACTTCCCGGCCCGCTATCGCTCGTAGTTCCCTCGTTCCGCTCATAATTTGTTCGTCGACTCTTATTAAATTCATAAGTATGCGTCGCGAACCTGCCTTTTGCCGGGACAAGTTGGGAGCCGTAGCGGCTGTCCTACATAGGGGCTTAATTGTTTTGCGTGAATGTGTTTATTGAAAATGATGATTATGATATTTGTTATTCTCTTAAAATATTAATATTTTTTCATTTATTGGACCGGTGATAGCACAGTTTTGCGGTTTGCCCTTTAATACGCCTCCACAGTAGTGATTTTAGTTTAAATTATTTTAATAGGATAGTATAATCCTGGAAGAAATTGTGAAAATGATCCCATGAGGATAGTCAAAGGACTTCTACAGATTCCTATGCCACATTAGCTAAAAAATACGTGATTTTAGAATATGTAAAGTTACGCTGTAATTAGACAAAACTTCGTGACAAATAGGTCGTTTTTTTTTAAAGAGAAGAGAGGAAAGCGCCTTAAGCTCCCTGTTCGGTACCTCGGGGGAGGCCGAAAAGTGTATGTCGACCGTGGTACTACAGTCCCACGGAAAACTCGGCCTACGACTGTTAATTGATTTGAGTCACTTTGCCGAGCCAGTATAAAAATGTTTAATGCAAAGTAGTTGATACAGTAATATGGAATATCCACTAGCGCTTATCACTCGCTCCACAAACGTATATAAAGTAAATAAGTGACACCCGCTGCCGCTTGCTCCACGCGCTTCGCAAGCAATAAATCAGTTGAGCTCGTCTCGGCACCGGGCGACAGATAAACTTCAGCCGTCGCCGTCTCCAAGTTTTTCACGAAACGCGCATATTCGCCCGAGCGCCGCTTACATCGCTCGCTTTGTGTGACGCCTGTCGCGGTGCTCGCATCATGAATATGTAATGTAACGAATGATGAATGAATTTTGGCTTTTAAAGTCGATTGTTAGGCGTCTAGGTGTTTGTTGATTGTGATGGATTAGGTGAGAATTGATGCGTAAAAGGCACTGCGAATCTAATTGGGTATTCCCGTGAATACATGCGAGCTAATGATAGAGCTAACTTTGAAGAAACTAAACTGGTAGATCGGACTTGGCATCGGTAGGATGATGCCATGTAAGAAAATAGTGTAGTGCTAATTTTAATACAAATAGAATTTTCTTATGTTGATGATATTAACACACGTATTTATAAATACAGATAATTTGTTTTTCAGAAATTTCCTTTTACATTAAAGCGGAAAAATACAATTAGAAATACATTTTATTTATTTATACCTAATCGATTTATTAGTCAATATTTGACTGTACAATTAGACTTAAAAAATACTTCTAGTGTCATAACGTTTCTACTTCTAGCCTTCGCTGGTCCTTCTAAAAATCGCTTCTTAGTTTACGGATCATACAAATGATCTGGATGAAGTCCACACAGACTTCAAATACACAACTACTGTGTTCCATCACCATTAAGTTTATTATCGCGATTTCAGGCGTGTCAAATGAAGACGCATTCTCCAAATCGTCTGCTAAATAATTCCGTTCCGAAAGTCCGGTTTGTGTTGTTCAATGTCGCCAATACATTTGGTAACGGCCGCCGGTACGGTTACTGATCCGGTCCGGGCCCAATAGCCCTACGTCGCCTGCGGGAGACGGATGAACCTCACCCGGTTTTATTTACTGGAACCGGATGAAAAATGCTCCCGACTGCTTTGCCCGGTATTGAATTTATGACGGTGTTTTTTTTGTTCTCTCTTTAAAAGATTCTGTTTTGTTTTCGCTCAAGTCTCGGCCAGTATTTTTAAAAAAATATTTAACTTTGATCAATATTCATTGGTTTTCACCTTCTTTGTTCTCTGTTTGATGTTTTGTGGATTGCTTATTGTTCTCCTTTATTATGAGATGTTTTTAGGGATCAAAGTCGTATAAAGTCGATGCGATGCCACCTTTCGACTTTTCTGCAAAGCAAGATTTGTTTTTTAAGTATTCGTTAGTCTGAAGTTTGATATAGAATCTCCAGTTTCTTTTGATTCAGTTGAATGCATTGTTATTAAAAGTACAGCTTTAAATGTACTTAATTAAAGCATGGTAATATTAACAGGACAGATGTAAACACGCTGTATTAAAGTTTGAAAATTGTCGCACACCCAACAAAACACCGCTAAAACCGCCGGGTAAATACGAGAAATTTGAATAAACGCATGTTTGTCGTCGCCAGCCCAGATGAAACCACAAAAGCGTCGTTGTAATCCGGTTAACCGGTTTTGCGCGGAACCGGCCGCCAAGTGATGCTGCTGGCGACGGCTCTCCGAACGCGAGATTTTATAAAATGTACAGGTAAAAAATGTTTTAAACCCCTTATCGACGGGCGCGAGCGGTTTTATATTAAAAACCCGGATAAATCGCTTAATCCGTGTTGCAACTTTGTCGCCGATTCTTTATTGTTTGAGGATTAGTTTGTACACGCTGTGTGTCCTCTTGTATGTTGGCATAGTTATGGAATGCACAGAAAATAAAATACGAAACATTTAACAAATTAACGTTTTTGTATGGCGATGATTCAGCTTACGTTGTTACATTCGGCTTAGGCCAATTCTTGGGAACTGAAATGGTCTGTAATCTTCCAAGCTTTTTAATAGTTGGCACAATTTTAGGGAATATCCTACTACGTGCAATACAACTGGGTGAAAACAAAAAATACCCACAAGGCAGTATTCTCAAAATTGACAGTAGTATTTTTTTTATCCCATTGTCATGTTGTAAATCCCATTAATCATAAAATATCTATCAATTTTCGGACAAAATTCTATATTTTCTGTTGCTCCTAAAAAAGCCCCGTTTATACAATCCGACCGCAGGTTACTCGCAGGTTGAATTCCTGAACTCTTCATTGTATGCTGCATTATGGAACCAGTGGTAAAATTATCCGTTAGAATTCAAGTTAAATCATTTAATACGTTTATGAGGTGGCATACTGCTCCCGCAGTGGCACTCGCCGCGATAATTGGGAATGCACCGGGATGAGGCGAGATTGCAGTCTTGTTGAGCGCGTCCCACCCGGCAACCACCGCTCAGCTGTCATTTGATGAAGTTAATTCCGATCTGGCTTCGTGGAGATTCCAGTTTGAAAAACTTATTAAGTTGATAAGTAATAAAAACCGGATGTTTTGTGACAATCTTGTTTGGTCTAGTGATAGATAGGTTTTTATACTGCCATGACGAAGCAACTACCTGATACTAATTGCAACGCGGTTCAAAAATAGAGACCATTGGCAAAAAATCATCATTGCCCCTCACTGGTCGAAATCATGATGCCGGTCTGACAGGTTTGTACAGTTTTTTATTTTTATTTCAAATGGTCAGGCGAGAATCCAAGGAAAACCTACATAGGGAAACATAATAGCTATAATGTCATTAAACGAAGTTCAATCCGCCAATCAAAGAGCATTTAAGCTTCGTCTATTCATATCTACCCGGAATGAGGAGGGAAGGTAGCCGCAAATTTGATTAGACAACCCAACCTATAAGTATGTAAGACTTTATACCGTTTTATATTGGTTGTCCGGCGTCACGGCGCAACATTCCTAGCTGTGCCGTGACACCCCTCCCCCCTACGTCGATAAATTGTATTGAGCCCATAAATCCACCCCGGCCAATACCGGCTCCCGGGTCGCGCATACTACGCCCTACGAGGCGGTAAACTATAGACAGCGACAGTTCCAAGATGTACTGTCTTGCTGTAAAGTCTGCAGCTAATAGCTTGGATTTATTGAGTTTTATGCGCCTGTGGAAGGCGCAAACTGTGTCAACAGGTTGGTTCTTGGATAGCGTGGTTGCCGGGGTTATTGAAAAGTTATTGTATGTGTTTTATTCTCTATGTGGTCTTCATGAGCTTCTCTATCTGTTGTTTTATTGAATTTTTTGAAAGTGTAAAGAGTTATCTAGATGGTCATACGTTGATAGGTACAAAATTCATTTGCTGCGAAACTCAAGAAAATATAGTACAGCGCTTAGCCTTACTCGCAAATACGCTCGTAAAAACGCTGATAAAGATATTTAATTGTTTACTCGTATAAGCGACCTTCGCTTAATAGCATCTGTAGACCTCCTTATTTAAATTATCAAGTCATAATGACTGTAGTGAAAAATCTCGATTTTTCTAATAACAGTTATACTTGCTTACTTATTTACCATTTGCCACTGCAAACTTTCAATCCAGACACTTTTTTTTTTCGCTTCCTTGTAGAATTTTACTATCCCTGACTAATGCATTTAGACAAACGAAAATATCGTATAGCATGGCAATGTATACACGAGCCTATAACGTTCAATTCGGCGAGTAAAACTGTGAACGACTGTGCCCTAATAGAAGTCTAATCAAACTTTGAACAACTTGCGGAGGGGATAATCGGTTTTGTTTTCGATACTATCGTGCTGAATATGTTGGAATCGTTAATATTCTGAAATTCAGTTTGACATTCAACTCCTCACTGGCTGGTAACAACGTTCAAGGATTAGATTGTGAAAGTTGCCATTGAATTCCAAGAGTGGGTCATTTTAATGTAGTTTTTATATTTTGAATATCTTAAATTTTGATTGCTGAGGGAGTTTTAATCATGACAATTTTGATTGGAACATAATGTATAGAAATAATGACCGAGAATGAAGACATGGCAGAACATTTGATAAAGGCCTTTGGATGTTGATGCAAGCCGCATTCACTAAATACACAAATCACACAAAATACACAAACCTCGAACAGACACACTCATAAATAATCCTGACCTCACACTTAGATACTAGACTTGTGTCGTGGGTATTATGTCGTGCTATGGGAGACTTTTCGGTCTCACAACACCCAGACCTGAAACATTTTTTTGCGGATCACAGCAACATATTTATCTTGGAGCCAGGATCGAACACGCGGTCTCTCATTTTGCATGCTAGTGACTAGCCAACTGCGCCACGTGGCGCTAGACATCAATATCTGTGTAAGGAAAATAGAGTCATGATTATAAACGTTATTTGTATTAAAAGTCTTAGTAAAATACTTTTGAATTGAAAGTAAACATACATAAATACATAACCTCACGCCTGTATTCCCCGAATGAGTAGGCAGAGGTGCATTTCTGCACCCACATTCCAGGTATGTATCAGTCCCACGTATTAGGGGGCGAGCCTAGAGAATTTCCTAATGGAAAAACCCAATAACACTTTGCCCGACCCGGGAATCGAACCAAGGACCTCTAGATCGCATGGCACATACTTGTGCCACTAGACCACGAGGCAGTGGAAAATAAACTTCTCCAATAAACAACATATTTGCAAAATAAATCTTACTTAATGATGAAATAAAAGTGAATAACACCCAAGATTGAAGTTGTTATTTGCGCAGACGTGTTAAATTTGGATCTGCACACAGATCTACTTACTGCACTAGTTTGTTGGCTGTGAGAAGTTTTATTAACTTTACACAACCCGCAAAGTCTTACGCTTGCGGCTTCGCGTCGAAAGAATTTATTTAAAACTGACCTAGCTTGTGGAGTTTTAAATTGTTGTAAATGTTAATTAAAAAAGATTCCTTAAAGTAATTCATCGTACTAATTATCGTCATCAGCCCATATACTTCCTACTGCTGGACAGTGGCCTCCTCTACAACTGAGAGGGTTTAGACCTTAGTCCACCACGCTGGTCTAGTACGGGTTTGCAGACTACACACCTAAGAAATTTCTAAGAACTTTTAGGTGTGCAAGTTTCATCACGATGTTTTCATTCAACGTTAAAGTACGTGATGATTCTTTTTGAATACATAACTTCGAAAAGTCACAGGTGTGTGCCTGGGGTTTGAAAAAACGGAGACTGTGTTAGTACAGGATGTTAAATATCTCCATACCAAAATCCATTAATTGAACTATGTTGTCGTATTGCGAGCAAATTTACCGGCATGCTGCCACCGAGAACATTGCTGGCACTTGAACACAAGGAGGTATCTACGATCACAGGCTACCATACCACCAGAACGTTCAAAAAGAAAGCCACAGTTACTTTATTTCGATGACGTATCATTTTTATAGATCTAGAGTTCTATTATCCCTCCAAGCGTTCGAAACAAATAGACCAAAGTCAAGCCCGTCAAGCCATGTGAACTCTTTATGAAGAATAATGCCAGATCAAACACACGCAGTCGGCTGTAATGTGGCAGCCTTCACAACTATACAGAATCTCGCGCATGCACACACCAAACCAAATGGAGTGTAACGTACAAATCGAGTTGTACGCTGCAGATGCGTCGCCGGCTGCCGCTGACAGATATCCGTGCCGGTATTTAGGTCGCAATGGATGCTGAACTTCACCAAATAGGTCGCCTGTTGAGTGCCTCTCGTGTGGAAAGAGCTTCGCCGTGTCTCCCGTTTTTCTCGTGTGTGTCTGATTCTCAGCGGATTAAGTTTTTGATTGTGTGCAAAAAGAGATAATTAGTAATGGATTTGTGATACGATTAAACATATAATGATTTTAAATCTTTTGAGCGGTGGAATGATTAAAGAGTTTAGGGTAAAACTTAGATATAGGTATTGTTAATGGAGTGCAGCTGTATTTATCTGTTAGGCAAGAATGAACATTTAAAGAGGTCTCGCGGATAAGGGGAGTTTCTTAACGCTTTTCTTATAAACATGAGAAGTCTGTTAACGTGATCTACTGATCTGATCGTATACTCTATTGAATAACCGATGATATAAAAGTAAACGAAACAAAATAAATGACTAAATAATGACATGATTAAAAAGTAAAATGTTGGCCGAAACCAAAAAAAATCGGTGGTATCCAGTCGGATGATACAACCGACAATCGTGCAACAGTTTGCCGACTCACGGACTCTACACGTCCCTCGGCCTTGTTTCCTTTGAAGAACACGTTAAGTAGTTGTTAAACAGATCGGAATATGTCGAAAAATTTATCTGTTATTAGAAGTCTATTTTTACCAAATCAATAAATTTATGTATCTACACTTGATGACTTGGTGATGCCTGGAAGCTTAACTATTATGCTACTCTGAGCCAGCGAGAAATAGCTTTTTCATGCTATCCGACCTGATTAGACCCAAGTGTAATTATGATAGCATATATTTACTTAATTCTACATCCGGATTACTAGATGGCGAAAAAAACGAGCGTTTCCTTATGGCAAATTCTGATTCGGCTACCAGTTTTTACTCTTTTATTGTCTTCTTTATATCTGTGTATGTTTCTTAATATCGAATAATGCGTTTTCTTCATATTTAAACCCAATTTGATTTCAAAATTAAAATAAAAAAAATAATAATTTTGCCACCTGCACTAGGCTAGCGTTGTGGAATAAGGCCTAAACCATCTCAGTTGTAGAGGAGGCAGGAGTGCCCAGCAGTGGAACGTATATGGGGTGATGATTATGATGAATTTTGCTACATAAATTGTTTTGCTTTTGATATTTTTGTACACATCAAAGCAATCTGTTATAAAATATTAGTGTTTTAAACATGTAAAAGAGTTTTTAAATCGGGAAGTTCGGCACAAGGTTTTACTAAAAGGCTAAAAAATTCTTATTTACAAAAAATGTGCTGGCATTTTAAAGCCAGTTGCAAAGTTCATGCGCCGATTCTTTGGAGTGCCCTTAAAGGAAAAGTTGCATAAAGCAAAAATAGGTAACGATTGAATATCGGTTATGGTTTCCAAGTGCAGTTATTTTGTAGAGGTTTAGATGTTGGAATATTTCAGTTTATTTCATAAAATAAAATTTTATAAGTTTTGGAACGACTAGGTTTCGATTTTTCTATTACGATAATTCGAATATTTTTTCATGGTATGCACTTCAAGAATTTTAAAGATCCGTTGCCTTTTGAGGCATATTTCTAGACTATACATTACTACTGAGAAATCCCTAACGGTAAATCCTAATGACACTTTGCCGGACCCGAATTGTAACTGGGACCTCACGCTCATACGTCTCGCTATGCCGCAAGACCAACATCTCTATACCTATACTGTTATTTTACAAACAATTTTAGTAACCGAAGGTATGTCGTTGGCTCTAATAATTAAACTTGCATTCTGTTCGTGTTTTAATTAAGTTTGATTTTATCAGTAGGCATGGTAAAAGTTGTCCTAGATTCTACAAGATCCATTTACGAGCTTGATACAATATTACCGATGGAAATTTTACGTGACACAGACGACGGTCGCACTTTCATCATCATAATCAGCCCATACCTACACGTCACACTGCTGGACACGGGCCTTCTCTGCAGTTCTGAGGGGTTAGGCCTTTATCCATCACCCTAGTCTACTAGTCTAGTCGGGTTGGCGGACTACGCTAATTCCTAAAAAAAATTGGTGTCCAGGTATACGATGTTTTACTTCTCTGTTAAAGTACATGGTAATTAATTGTGATCGCACTTTCGTCACCCCAACCAAATATCACATCAGCTGTGTACTAATTGGTAAACACGGGGTGAGCGAGCATACTCCGTGCTCAGTGTTGCACATTTGTATTCTGGTAACTATAGCCACGGTAATACTATCATACAGTATGTTAACTCGGCCGCATTTTTGAAATAAATACCTACAGCCGCGCGGTACGTAAACATGCGATAGGGCTGCGAACCTGCAGAATTTTAATTCAATCTGCCTACTTTGACTTTCTATCTATTTTTGTGATTGTAAATATTTTTTATTTTTATTTAAACTAATAAAATATTTTGTGAATGGAATAGGAAGTGTTCAATAAAAATGCATGTTATTTTTTGATTGGAAGATTTCATGCAACCAAAAACAGCACAATATATAAACACAATATATACTTGTCATATTTAATAGGCTCTTGCACTTATTTTGTATAAAAATCGCGCGGTTACTGCTTAAAATACAACACCGTCCGTTCGTGACTGTGGCACATTCGCGACTGCCTGCATGCCACCGCATGCCGCGATCGAGGCGCGTAGGTATAACTGGCGTTTCGCCCGTTTGTATGAAGTTAAACTACTGTATGATAGTATTACCGTGCTATAGCGGCCGTCAAACAGCGAGCGGGCGCCGCGTGCGTCATGAACTTCAACCGATGTAAGTTTACAACTCGTAGCGCGATGCATGCGGGACGATCGTCGCTTTGTGCGGTGTAACTGTGAGTGTAGTTGACAAGTCCGACGGATCGAAATTGAAGTACAGGACGAGTTTATCGAAATTGTGATACTGGTATTGAGCTACCGGCATATATTTGGAGTTCTTTGAGTAAGTTCAGTTTTAGTTCTTACCGATTGCACGATGTAGTTAACGTAAGGCTAGGTTAGCTCCAGTCTATAAGGCTTTGCGGGATGCTATGGGTTTTTTTGGAAAATAGTTCTGAATGGTCGTCGACGTATGTGTATGAGATGTAGCGATGTTGAAGAAGCAAAAGAGGTGTGTTAGGATCGTAGCTTGTGGCACTCTACCGTGTCCCTGCCTATGTATAATATATTTATGTATGTAGACTGTTAAAGTAGTTTAGTTCTGTAATAGGTATTTCAGCGCGATAGAACACCTGAAGGAAGTTCAAACTGGATTTTTTATTCCTTTGATTTGCTTATTTTTCCATCGTTTCCCAACTACGACTAAGTTTCAATTTTTTGTTATTTTAAATCATATAGATTGCTTCATTAAACCTTCAGAGAAACAATTCAATGGGCAACTCCATTAAGCATTACAAAAGTCGCGATTAAAGTAAAAAATATGCCCGTAATTGTAACGAGTGGCGCCAATAAAGCGAAAGCGCTACACCGAACAGCCGCGCAGGCTGCGAGTGTATAATTAATGGATTCAAATTTGCATATTATCACACGCTAAATTAAACTAATATTCGGCCTATCCGAGATGCGGGTGCCTCGTGCAGCAGTCCGCGGCGAATGATTTGTCTGCTCCGACATTTTAATGCACATTTCCACTGTGAATTGTGAAATGAGTCGGAATACGCGAGCCGATGTGTGACGTCACCTCGGCTTAGCAGCTCCGAGTTTATTGGGACATGTGTGGGATTACGGGTGCTGAAAGAATTTTGCTCTGTGTGAAGTATTTACGCCTTATAAGTTCTCGGCGATTGTACCATGTAAACAATACGCAGCGTTATAACTATTTCATTCTCAGCATTTTTTTATATTCAGTATAGTTGACAAAAGGGATTTTTAATAATTATAATTAATAATTATTAATTTATGGTGGTTTAAACGCAGCATAGGTAAATATCTTGGAAAAAGCTCAATGTTGGACACGCTTTTAATGTATTGCCTCTCGAGTCAATAAAATCAAAATTCACCTATAACAACTGGTTGAATAATTCTATACATATAGATATACTTCTGTACATATAGATAGGCAGAGGTGCAATTCTGCACCCATATATCGCTAATTGTATGGAATCAAAACCGGGACCTCTACATAGCAGGACACTTTAATAAAGTATAACTATTAACTGAAATATGTGTCGTCTTGCTCACTAAAACATCGGACAACTAATGACAAATATCGTTTTGCTAACACAGACTTAGTAAGTGTTTATACATAAGCCTCTCAACGCGCAATTTCACCGTACGTTCACAGCCTGTTCTGTTGCAATTTAATATCTCTCACTGTGACGTGTGCAAACGAGGCCGATTGCTGACGCCGACGTTTCCACATAGCCACTATTTTTGAGCTTCATTTCGATTTCTATGTATTTTTTTGTTGCGTTTCGTTTTCCGGCCTGTGTTTTAAAATTATTTTATTCGCTGTCTTTTTGGTTATCTTGTTTATTAAATAGAGGCTGTGACGTCGGTTCCGTGGATTCAATAATAAATTAATAAGTTGTACCTAAGCATTAATAATGGTGGACATTGATGTAAGTTCTTTGGTAACTTCTTGCGGAATTTACAATTTATCCTGTAAACGGCAATTAAATCTAATCTAAGGCTAAAATATGCTTACATATGTACATGTGGTGTATCATCAGTAGTGATTGGCTCGAGGTTTAGGAATGCGGTCAAAAATCTCGGCTGTCACAGGTTCAAACCCTAGGCACACACCTCTGACTTAAGCTATGTGTGTATTCACAATTAATTATTACATACTTTAACGGTGAAGGAAAACATCGTGATGAAACCTGCACACCTAAAAGTTCTTAGGAATAGGTCGCTCTAGATCAGCGTGGTGGACTAAGGCCTAAACCCTCTCAGTTGCAGAGGAGGCCCAGGCCCAGCAGTGGGACGTATATGGGCTGATGATGATGAAAATGACACCTAAGCATTTTTCATGTCCCTAGCTTGCTGCGAGCTTCAGCAAAGCTATCACCTTAAAATGTCAAAGTAACACTCTCATAGTTGAAAGCAGAGCTTCACGGAGCGAAACCGACGCGCGACTGAGCTCGATGGTGCGTAAAATACTTTTTGAACAAAACTCTCCGGCGCCTTAAATTATATTTTCCGGTTCAACAAGTTCGCGGAGTGATATGAGCGGGGTGCGCGAGATTCAAAACTATTTTTAAGGGCTTTTAGGTGATAGAAGTTTTCTCATCAAATAAAACTACTGTATATACACATACAGTACTAGTTACTTGTATAAACAACCGTCAAATAAGAAAAGTGTCATTTTACGTAACCTTTACTAATATTATAAATCTTTTTTGACTAATATTGTTTTAGTACAAAGATCCTTGATATTGTTTGGATACATAAAATGAGATAGGAAAAAGAATCATCATCATCAGCCCATATACGTCCCACTGCTGGGCACGGGCCTCCTCTACCATTGAGAGGGTTTAGGCCTTAGTCCACCACGCTGGCCTAGTGCGGGTTGGCGGACTACACACCTAAGAAATTCCTAAGAACTTTTTAGGTGTGCAGGTTTCATCACGATGTTTTCCTTCACCGTTAAAGTACGTGATAATTCATTGTGAATACACACATAACTTCGAAAAGTCAGAGGTGTGTGCCTGGGGTTTGAACCCGCGACCGTCGAAATTCTCGACCGCGTACCTAAACCTCAAGGCCATCACGACTTCCAATTTGCATCTGTTTCGAAATTTACCCCTTTCGCTTATATCGCGTAATCACATTTGTTGTGATGTAGGTACTCTATGGTTAGGAGTGGCTGTTATAGGCTGCATTATTAAAATACCGGGTTGTATTTTTCTAAAAACATGATACTTATAAATATTTACCGTTTCAGCTGTTTATTTAGTTAAATAAATACTAATTCATATTCAGTAGGTCTTATTTTATAAAGTAAAGTAACGTCGCTTGTTAAAGATAAAAGATAATGCTGTGGACATGCGAGGGCAACCATTGACAGTTCGTCAGCTGTGTTGTGGAGCTTCCTATTTAACACCTGGTACATCAACAGACCGAAACTAAGCACCCCAATGGGTCAGTTGACACGTACATTCATTCATAACCATTCATTTAACATAATATTAATTTACGACAAGGAAACATGTGACACGGAACGTAAAATTCATATTTCCCGGGTAAGATCCGGCACTTGAGACCTTTAAAAATTCCTCCATTTAAATACACTTCCTTTATGAATTTCAAGTGAGTATTATTTTGCAGAACAAAAAGTCTTTGTTACAACGTTCCTTGATGCTTCATTGTTTAAAAAAATATTCAATTTGATTTGTACGGAGCAAAAATTGCACGCAGTCAACGGTTTTTAGATTGGATCGCGTTCGTCCATGGAGGATTCGATTCATAAATAAATATGGCGGCAAGCGGTCGCCATCTTGGCGCTTGGGCCGCGGCGCGTTGCGTGCGTCGCATGCTAATGTCCGCGTGTGTTGTGAGTTAACTAAATATACGTCTTGCCTCTAACGACCTAAGTACTGACTTACTTAATTCTATTACAATTATTATTTCATAGAAAATAATTTATATAACCCTTTTTATTGCCTACTATTCTGATAAATAAAATAATGAGTATGGACTTTTCACTCATAACTTTTTAATTTGTGTAATACATATATGTCTAATGTGTAAAATGTAGCTACTATTATCACTGATCATAAATGTATTAAATATAAATATCTAGTTCTTTCATGTCATCCAATTTAGTTTACATTTTGTTAATGTTGTTTTCACAATGGCTTTTATGCTGTAACCATTTGTTTCCGTATATGTAATTTGGTGTACTGTTTTCTGATTTGTCACCTATCTTTATCCCCAAGTTGAACTTTCAAACATAATCTTAATCGAATAAAGTATGTACATACTTACATCTCGTGGGCTACCTCATTGGTCAGGGGGTAGCAGCAATTGCGGCCAAAAAAAATTAAATTGACTTGCCATCATCATGTTGGACTTAAATTAGTGAACGTGGGTTTAAATATACACTTCTGCCTAGCCTTTGGACGGTATATGCACAAGTGTTCGCGTGTTTGTACATATTTCGGTTGGCATTGATTTTCTCTAGAGTTCTAAAGGGGCTAGAACCTGGTCCTCCACGTTGAGTAAGAGTAGATTATCTACACGATACAGTCCACTATTTTCGTAAGTACTTAACATAACAATAAAATCATGATAATATTTTTTAGGAATTTCTTATGTGTGTAGTCCGCCAACCCGCACTAGGCCAGCGTGGTGGACTAAGGCCTAAACCCTCTAAATTGTAGAGGAGGCTCGTGCCCAGCAGTGGTACGTATATGGGCAGACCAAATAAACATAAATTTCGCCCGTTCCATTTTATTTTACAGGGAAAATAAACTGCCGCCATTAATTCCTTATAAAGAGTTTTTATGTTACTAAAAAGTTTGGACACTTTATTATAAAGAAGGCTGGTTGTGCAGGGTAAAAACTTGGTTACTTACGGTCCCCTCGCAAAAAATATTTAAGTCTCAACAATGGCGACGTAAACTCTTGTTTGAGTTCAAACAATATTTGAACGTTATGAAAAAAGCTTTTTGGGTGTAAAGAAATGGAATAAAAATGTTATTGTATATAAAACAACTGTACAGTTTCAAAGATTGTTGTTTTTAAATTATAGGTTTTTAAATTGAAATAAAATGTTAAATAGGTTATTAGGGAGCTTTGAAAAAATTTAAGAGTATGTCAAGGATATTAAAAGTGGAACTACAAGAATTGGTCTATTACATAAGATTCAGTGGCGGTACTTCCACAGAAGCCCAAAAGCGTTACACGTTAATTGTGTAATGTCTAGTTTATAATTGTTTATTGTGGGGTCTGGATAATCTCATTTATACGTTAAATTACTTTTGTTAAAAAAAGACTAAAGCTTAAAGATTCGGATTTTTGTAAGGCAAGCTGGGCTTTTGGGTTTCTATGGAAGTACCGCCACTGATAAGATTATGTAATAGACCAATTCACTTCTTTCTGAATATAAGGAAAATTTACTTCGTAAGTTATTGTAAACTTCGCCGACCTTCGCCTCGGGCGCAATACGATAAAATTGATCTAGCTATGGTATTATCATCTTTAAGATATCTTTTATTAACTACCTAGTATACACGATAATGTCAAAACAAAGAATTAAATGTCGAGAGACTCAATTGTAGTCACTCAAATTTTCGGTCCTTCGAAGTGTAAGACACCCTACACTATGATGGACTGAACGTAGTCTGAACTACTATACTTATCTGTTGAATCTTTCTGCGCATATTTCTGATAACCTTCTCAAACATTTCATGATTTATCTACCAAACCATTCTTCTAATACCGGGCTATTTGTTCCCGATAGATATGTTCTCATTACAGTTTTTCGTATTGAGGAAAAAGTTTCTGATGTCCATACGGACATCATCCATACGGATGTCGCCGCGATTTCAGCTGCGAACACAAGGAAATTCGACCGAGTGGAAAAACAACGTTTGGTTCCGTTATTTGTCACGGGTTGACTCACAATATAATATGTTTGACGCCTTATGCATGTGCTATGAGAAATGTAAAGGCAATTGTCATAGTCGAAGGTGCAGAAATGGTAATGCTTAGTAGCATGGTTGGTAGTTAAATTTCTTATCTTCGTAAATCACGAATTGCTGGTATGGGAGTCTGGTGAGTGATTTGTCTAAAGTATATATAATCTTTTGTACACAATTTTACGTACCTATGTACTACAACAAAAAGTTACCCGTCTTCATTAATGAATAACACGAGAAATTACTCGACTACCCTTAATATTTACCGTATGTATTCCAAAAATTCTCCTTACATCCTAACCGTCGTTCTGATTGACCAATTTCAATTTTCGATATCTATTCATGTTGAGTTAGTATACCTAAAGGTGGTTGACATTGGTAATGGCAGGTTGACGCGGGCTGGGCGGGGGCGGTTCAATCGGTGCGCCTCGAGCAAGCGATTACATTTGCATGCGTTCCAACTGGGTGTGATAAGGGTAACCGCTTCCACTATCGACTGTTACATGGTGATAATTGTCGCCTCGTCAGCAGATTGGGTCATTTCTAGAACCCACCTCGGCTATTTAAGATTACACTCGACTTTCCATTTAGAACTGGAATGTGCCGCTCCATTTTGTCTTGAAATGTAGTCTTGATTATTACTTCGTAAGGACGAGTTGCCTTTCATTTTGATAGCGTAGTTGACTTGAAGTTATCTGCGACTCCAATTTAATATTAATAATATTTTTATTGAACATGTACTTTTGTTTTTAAGCAGTTTATTAAAAGCTGCCTAATGATCCAATGGATTACAATCGCTTTTTCAAAGCACACAATATTATTCATAAATACATTAACAAAATTAACAACAGACTATTGAAGGTAACTTCAGCATATTATATTAAATATTATAAAATAATATAACATTATAAATAATAGGAGACTTACGAAAAACAAAAGACTTACATAACATCTTATAAAGGCTTCCAAAATCATACTCGACTGCCTCGTGGTCCCGCGGTACAAGTATGTGCCGTGCGATCTAGAGGTCCTGGGTTCGATTCCCGGGTCGGGCAAAGTGTTATTGAGTTTTTCCATTAGGAAATTCACAGTAACAGCACAGAGTCTGGAAATGTGCCCGTAAAGCGGCAATAGGCTCGCCCCCTATTACGTGGGACTGATACATACCTGGCGAAATGTGTGTGCAGAGATGCACCTCTAGGCAGAGGTGCCTGTAGAAGGGGTAGGCACCCCTTCGGGGAATAAAGGCGTGAATTTATGTATGTATGTCCAAAATCATAAGCATTGTTTGTTGCTCTTCAGAGTCAATGGTTTTTTCCGTTTCCTACTTATTAAGCGGCATGTTGTTATTCATATTCAATCCTTTTCTTTGTGGATCCTAGAATTCATTCAATCAAATCACCCACAGTTTGTGCGTACTAAATGGGTGTAACAAACGTACAAGCCGTTCGTGTCCCCAACCAATGTCATCTGAACGGTCGGCTCGGAGTCGATCGAACGTGTAATTCCATTAGTTCGAGTTACTTGCATCTGACAAAGCTCACTTTCCAATGGTACTCGAGATTCTCATTCGATTATATTCGAGATGTTTGTATTGTTGTCTGTTCGTTGGCTGTGAAATGTTTCGTGTTTTGTCTAGCGTTACACTGTTATTGAATGCACAATTGAACCTGTGTTTGCATGTGTCGTTTACATTGCTCAAAATGGATGAAATTCCACAGCGGTGTGTGGAATTATTGAAGGAAATATCTACTTGATTGTTACTTTGTATTAATGGAATTGAAAGTTCAGTAATTTATTGGCACTCGTTGAAAAACAAATTCCACTAGTAAGTCCCATGCGGACTAAACATACAAAAGTGATAATTACCTAATAACAGGGAAGCTTGGTGTAAAATGAAAGACAATTTGTTACCAGTCAAAACAATTATGCCTATTTGTTGCCGGATATATACAGATCAACCCGGAACTCGACATACGTGTGTGGGTCACAATGGCGGATTTAACTTGGCGATGGATACAAACATCAGCTGGATTATCTGCAAAATGAGGCACAAAAGATATGAAATCTTTACACTTGTTTTCCAGATTAGTTTCAAACAATTGATGACGCTATAAAGGCCCCAATGATTTAGTCGCGTGACGTATGGAACTCGAATAGTCATTAGCAATAATAGGAAACGACTCGCCTCTAACGGATGTGGTGGACGCCACTCACCCTTTTTACATCGCGAGGGGAGATTGGCCGGTATAAGGAACGTGCCGGTAAATGCAGTGTGGGTAGTAATAAAATTGTAGAGGGCAAAGTCCTCCGGGACATGTGTTTTCTTTTCTGAAAGATTAAGTTCTTACTGCCCCCAACGAAACATTGGCGAAATAATCGTTAAATTGATTTGATGATATTGTAGCTGGATTGTGTTAGTCGTCATGTAGGAAATGAAGTTGCCGAATAAATTAATGCTTCATAATTAATTTCCCTTTCTGTTAATAATGGAATGGGCTCTGAAACTGCACCTTGATTGGTAATTATATTATTATTGGTAACCTATATTTCTCAACTGGCAAACATGAGCCATATGGCCGAATACTGTAACGCTACTTAATCTGAGGGCGACTTATATTTAAGTGGCTGTTATAATTTAAGCGGTAAACTGAAACATCATTTATCGGTTTTAAGACTGTGATTAACTTACTAATCTTTATCATCCCACCGACATATGTACATAAGCCTTTCGCCCTCCCTTGACAACCCACATTTCAAAGTCTTTCTTGGCCAATAATGAATACTAAAAAAGCATCAAAAAACAAAAAGGATGTACAGAAACAGTTCTGTCAGCGGTTTGTTGATGATTTGTGCGTGTGACCGGCGCACGTACCCGCGGGAAATCATCATATAACACCCATCTGCTCAATCACAACCCGCCCCCGACCCCCGCACCCGCGCCCCTCGACCGCCGGTCGTCTTCGGCTTGTATTTCACGTGTAACTTGCGGTAAATGTATTGTTTTACGTTTTGTTACTTCCCCTTGAAAGTTTTTGTAAAGGTGATTGTTACAAAAAGACTAAGAAGTGTTAAGGAAAATGTTTTTTCGTGAATATATTTTTATGTCGCTATGAATTGAAACGCAATTAAAACGAATATGAAGGGCTTCGTGAAAGGGCTTCCGCACTTGCGAAATTTCCACACAGAATTTCATAGAACAGCGTGACGCACTAAGTTCGTCTCAATTGGGAAGTGGTAACACCACGTGTATGGGCTGATGCATACATACCTTAACTTGCGACATTCATTAGGAAAATGCTACCGGAAAAAAGAATTTATTACGGTCTTCCAGATTTTTCTCAACAAAAAATACATTTAAAGGAAAGGAAGAGTAGCCTATGAATTTAAGATCATGTTAGCTTCAGCCATCTCATTTCTCTGAAGAATCAAAATAAAAAGGCGCCTTCAATCCATACAAACCTAGTCAGTCACTTAGGTTTTCAATCGATCCTAGCCATTGTATAATCACATTGTATGAGTGTATTGTATATTTGTGTTTAATATCTCATTAATCTTAAATATCATTTAGTTGTAATCTTTTCCACCCAATCGACGAAATCGCACTTCACTCACGAAGTACAGATGCTGAAATTCCATTACCAATAAATATAATTTCCTTTTTTATTTATAAAACTTTGCTTTAGAGACAGCTGTGAATCATGAGAAATATAATAACTAGAAAACGGTGCATATGACCATATTAAAACATACAAGCACCTATAGAAAACATTAATACAGCCACAGCTGATTTTAATGTTTAACCACAATAACGGCCAGCGAATGCTCCGGTGCAAAGGAATGGAATTAAAAAAAACTCTCGAAAGTTTCTTGGCGATGTCTCTTGCAGATTGCATTTTAAAATGTAATTCTGTAGTCTAACTTAAAATGTCAAAGAGTCGGATGTGATCGCGGGCGGCGGTCGGTTCCGCCTCACACTTTGCGCTCACCAGTGTCAAAGTGCGGTCACAATGTTTTACGAGCAATGTGGAACGGTGTCAAAGGGAAGTGTGATGAATGCTTAATGTTTTAAAATATCTACCTTGCACTCGCTTGTGTAAGGACGCCTGCAGTTTGGGCTGGAAATAAAATTGGCGTTGAGTGGCACTTGTTATTAGGTACTTTGTAGAGAGTTAGTAGATTTTTTATATATCAATTTGGTCAGGTCAAACAGTTCGATTGGTAGAACAGCTATGAACATGTATTGAAGCTTATGCGGTTTTTAAAAGTTGAATTTTCTCATGCATTTTTATCCATATCAATCAGCTTACTTCTAGATATACTAACATATATAATACATACATACATAAGCAGACACCTGTATTCCCCGAAAGGGTGGATAAAGGTGCATTTCTGCACCCACATTTCGTCAGATATGTATCAGTCCCATGTAATAGGGGGCGAGCCTATTGCAGATTTCCGGGCATATTTCCTAATCCAATAAAACTTCCCGACCCGGGAGTCGAACCTGGGACCTCTAGATCGCACGGCACATACTTTTGCTGCCCAGACCACTAATCTTCGTAAATAGAGCATTCTTATTCTATAGAGATAGTTGACACACTAGAGAAAAATCCTCGCAACCTTCACACATACTGCCCTGATCAGAAATCACATAAAAATTGTCAAGGTAATTTCATAAGTCTAATATTATATTCAAATTCATCTTCAAGCTTCCAAAAAAGCCACATATATTTTCATGTTCCGTAAAACCATTATCATAAATTTCACTAAGAGCAATAAAACTTTACCTCTGCTAGCTCTAGTTTTATTCTTTTTTCGATTCTTAAATTTCCTGCAAGCGGAACCGTGGGATGACGTCCGTCTGTTTGCGAGATAACCCGTGCGTCATCCGGTGAGAGGGCTCCACTCGAGAAAATTCTTCCCGCAAAGCCCGGTGATTCTGCTAGGTAAATCTGCCCGCATGCCCGCCCATTGCCACTGCAGCTTGATGACGTCGAGCTAATTTTAAACGTATGTTTATTCTGTTGGAACGTAACACGGTTGCATAATATGTGGTTGTGGATGTAAGGTAGGTCAAGCACGTATTTTTCTTAACATCGGTCCAGATGGTATTTTCTGTGGCGTTACTTTCATAGAAGCCCAAAAGCCAAGCCAGCCTTACATAATTCCGAATTTAATAATCTTTAACCTAAAAATGTTTATTTAACAAAAGCAATTTGACGTGTAAATATACTGACCCTACAATAAAAAAAATATAAATTAGACATTTAACTAGATATTTTGCCACGTGGTCTCGCGGTACAAGTATGTGCCGTGCGATCTTGAGGTCCTGGGTTCGATTCCCGGGTCGGGCAAAGTGATATTGGGATGTTTCCATTAGGAAATTCTCAGTAACAGCACGGAGTCTGGGAATGTGCCCGAAAAACGGCAATAGGCTCGCCCCCTATTACGTGGGACTGATACATACCTGGCGAAATGTGGGTGCAGAAATGCACCTCTGCCTACCCCTTCGGGGAATACAGGCGTGAGTTTATGTATGTATGTATGTATGTAAACTAGACATTACACATTAACGTGTAACGCTTTTAGGCTTCTATAGAAGTACCGCCACTGGGCATGTTGTCTGAATAGTACATCAAGTGACAATACTTGTCACTAAGAAATTACGCCAACGTGGGGTTGTAAGGTCTAATCCATCCAAAACGTTGAATAAATAAAGTTAAGTTTGAGTAGTTTATGTTAAATAAACAAGAAAGCGAGTCGATTAATAGTGAATATTCCAACTCCTTTGATTTTATTGGGTATGCCTTGATTAAAGTGATTATGAAACTTCAATATCACAACGGTACAAATACACACTTCAGTCAGTTTAATCGTTAATGTAAAAACACATCTTTATGGAATCAGCTTGCCTAGGCGGTATTTCCAAACAGATACGACTTAGGGGCCTTCAAGAAGAGAGCCTATATTTTCCTCAAAGGCCGGCAACACACCGATGATTCCTCTCTCTTGTGGGTGTTCATGGGCGGTGTTGACCACTTAACATCAGGTGGCTCTCTTGCTCGTTTGCCTCCTTTTTCCATTAAAAAAAACACAAAATTAGCGCATTTAAATGACATGGCTACTAAACAAAAGGTCAGATTGGCTCTTTTTTCCCCACCTGGCAGTGGCTGGATCGATACCGTGTGTGCTTCGCTGCTAGACAACCAGAAAGTCTGGCTTCAACAAAGCCTATTGTTGTGTGCGGACCTCGAAGCTTCCACGTCCCATGTTTTTTGTACTGCAGGCAAGTTTGTGTAAATAGAACATGTTTATTGTTTTCATGTTTGTTGATTTAAGCGGTTTTATGAATAGTTAATTAATTTGTCGCTACGATTATATACAGGATGTAAAACGACCGTGATCGAAAACTGAGACAGGCAATAGATACGTCGTCATCTTCATCGTCATCAGCCCACATACGTCCCACTGCTGAGCACGGGCCTCCTCTACAACTGAGAGGGTTTAGGCCTTAGTCCACCACGCTGGCCTAGTGCGGGTTGGCGGACTACACACCTAAGAAATTCCTAAGAACTTTTAGGTGTGCAGGTTTTATCACGATGTTTTCCTTCACCGTTAAAGCAAGTTATAATTCATTGTGAATACACACATAATTTCGAAAAGTCAGTGGTGTGTGCCTGGGGTTTTTTGAACCTGCGACCGCCGAAATTCTCGACCGCGCGCCTAATCCTCGAAGCCATCACTGCTTGCTACGATGCTTGCTCAATAGATACGATGATAACAAACAAGTTGACGCAAAAAAAAATCCCGCAAAAAACTTTTTACAACAAACCGTAACTATTATTTTTACACCGTGTATAATCGTATATGATGATACTAGTTTTATGAAGTTAAGTTCATATTTTACACTGACAGGTTTTTGTCAATAAGAACATAATTTACGGATGCCACACATATGGGTGGGGCTTGTTTTTTCCGCCCAACGATTAGAAGGTGTAGAAATTCCTCGAAAATATGTAAAATGTATGTAAATATATTCCTCGCTTTTCGTAATCGGTTACCAACTAAAATCATGCGCTTTTAATGCGCTGCGACCTCTTGTTAAAAAATTAGTTTTCCTATTGTTCGATTGGCGTCAACCACATCTTCACAACAAATAAAAACATCCTCAAACAAATTTCATAGTGCGCGCCTAGCCTTAGTTTATCTTTGCGCGCACTACGGCGATTCGCTGGAGCAACAATGACTACATTGAATGTTGACCGTAATGATCAGGATGATGATTTTAATTTTGAAATCCTTATTACTGAATACTTAATACTTATTAGGATATTGTATTTCTGAATCGAGTATTTTCATATGTAATATAAGGTACAACTCGTTTTAAAAGTTTATAAAAACATTCTTTCGTCATTCTATAATATTGGAAAAACTTTTCGGGATAATCGTTAAGTTCACTAAATATTTTACAGAATTATCCCTTGTTTAAACGTTCATTGACAGAAGGATGTACCCAAAATCTTTTTTTCTTTTTATGAGCTCTAATTACAAGAGCACAAATACACACTGCTTCTACTAAATCCATTTTAAAAATGATTTTTTATGCGTTATTATGCCGTAGTGCGCGCGCCTGCTTATTTTTTATTATTTTGCCGTACGTAAAAATGTCGCAGGATTTTTCGCCGTGCGGCGAAAAACTCGTAGTGCGCGCCTAGCCTAACTGGTTTACAATTGCTTGACAATTGACTGCTTCGTGGTCTTGTGGCACAAGAGTGTGCCGTGCGAACTAGAGGTCCCGGATCGGGCAGTGTTATTGGTATTTTCCAATAGGAAATTCTCAGTAGCAGCACGGAGTCACGAAATGAGTCTGTAAAACGTTAATAGGTTCGTCCTGTGTTATGTGCAGAAATACACCTCTGTCTATCCTATACATACGAGGGCAGTCCGATAAGTACTTAGCCTCACCGCCCGATGGCACCACTATCGTAAGATAAATTTACCATCATGTAGCACATCTTCGTAGACGGCTATTGTCAAAATTTCAGCCGAATTGGATTTGTAGTTTTGTTTTGACCGCGTGTGTAAGCGGACGTGTCCGCGGATTTTCGAAAAATGGAAAAAGAGCAATATCGGCCGGTGATTTGATTCTTGTTTTTGGAAGGGAAATCGCGCAGCGATATCAAAAAGCGCTTGGATGCTGTTTACGGTGACTCTTCTCCTTCAATGGCGACCGTCAAAAATTGGTTTAACGAGTTTCAACGTGGTCGCACGTCAGTTTTTGATGAGCCACGCCCAGGTGCCCCAAAAACGGCTACCACGGAGGATAACGTGAGAAAAGTCCCGATCTTGTATTGGCAGACCGCCGATTGAAGGTGCGCGAGATAGCTGAGACAGTAGGCATCTTAAAAGACCGCGTGGGTCATATCCTGCATGAAATATTGGGCATGAGAAAGCTGTCGGCTCGATGGCTGCCGCGTTTGCTCACTTCGGACGACAAGCGCATCAGTGACACAACTTCAGAGCAGTGTTTGACACTGTTTAGGTGCAATCCGAAGGGGTTTCTGCGTCGTTTCGTGACCGTCGACGAAACATGGATTCACTGGTACACACCAGAGACCAATAAACAGTCGAAACAGTGGACTTTACCCGGCGAATGTGCTCCGAAGAAGGCGAACACTGTCCCATCGGCCGAAAAGGTGATGGCCACCGTTTTCTAGGTTTCACAAGGTGTGATTTACATCGACTACCTGGAGAAGGGCAAAACGGTCACAGGGCTCTACTATGCCGAACTATTGGGCCGATTCAACGCTGAATTGTAGAAAAAACGGCTCCATTTGGCGAAGAAAAAAGTGCTCTTCCACCATGACAACGCACCGGCTCACACCTCCGCCGTCGCAACGGCCAAATTGGTCACATTAGGCTACGAACAGCTGCTCCATCTACCGTATTCTCCAGATTAGGCCCCGTGTGACTTCTTTTTGTTTCCAAACTTGAAAAAGTCCGTCGCCGGACAGAAATTTGAGTCGAATGAGGAGGTTATCGCCGCCACGGAGGCCTACTTTGTAGACCTCCAGAAAACGTTCTTTTCAGACAGCTTAAAGAAGTTGGAGCATCGCTGGGTCAAGTGAATCGAGTTGAAAGAAGACTGTGATGAGAAATAAATCGCCACTTTTCCAAAATTTTCGTTTTTCTTTTGTAGGCTAAGTACTTATCGGACTGCCCTCGTACATAATGTATTTATATCAATGAGTTTCAAGAACAAATTTTTACCTGAAATAAAGGCAGTACAGAACAACTCATGTTATTCGCACTCTTAAAACTGAAATGGAAGTGCACAGATCTCAATAGAACGGAACGTTCTGGCTTCCTCGTAAAGTAAATTTTACGTCAGCGGAATGTGGTACGTGCTTAGAATTTACAAACTGCAATGAAGCCAGTGCTTCAGCATCTTGAATTATTACTTAATCGTAGAATTGTACGCTTATAGAAATTAATTTTAGGATGTTTTCGTGAGTTCCAACTTTTTTCTTTTTATTTTATTGTTTCGAATACGTTGATAGGCTTTTTCCTCTCGCTTTTCGATTTAATTATGTTAAACTTTTTTACACGCTTCGTTTCAAATGTTATATAATTAGGAGACATTTATAAAAATCTATGTTTTAACATGATATAATGATTCAAACCGTTCGATTGAGTAGAACTGAGAACTACTCATGTAATGCCCTGAAATATTCAAAGAAATAAGAATTCGAATTAATGATGCCATTTCTAAACAATTTTCTAATTTATAAAAATCATAGTTGCCTCAAAAAAAATATGTATATATTTGCTTCTATCCCACGTGAATCTTAAGATAAGCGCTAGTCTAAGAATAACGACACAGATATAAAATACGGATACGACTTAGGGACCTTCAAGAAAAGAGCCTCAATGTATATTTTCCTCAAATACCGGCAACGCACCGACGATTCTTCTGGTATTGTGGGTGTCCATGGGCGGTGTTGACAACTTTACATCAGGTGGCTCACTTGCTCGTTTGCCTCCTTTCTTTCTTAGGCCAAGCACCGGGGGGTTTTTTTGCAACGTACGAGACCTGATTTTTTTTTTGGAATATGTTCAAGGGTGTCCCCTGAATGTAAATCCAAGTTGGCGCGGCGGGGGGGGAGGGAGTTTCAAATAAAAAAGATGGCAAATATTATTATCTACAATAATGATATCTACAATTTTTGTCGTACGATGCGCGGTTCGCGAGATATTCGATAAAACGTGTTTTCCAAGATGGCGGCTGAAGTGAACCCCCCCCCCCCCCCCCCGCCGCGCCAACTTAGAGGTCCCGAACGATGCTTAACTTACCTACTTTTTTTGCTCCGGCGCTTGGCCTATCTTTGATGTAAACTCGATTCTTAGTACAACGATGTAGTAGTTCTGAAATTAGTCCGTATAACATATGTGGGATTTCACCTATTGCGGCCAATAAAGGAGTCTGAGTCGAGAAGAGCCGTAAACAATGGCTGTAAGTTAAGCCGGGGGAAAGTTAGTTTCACCGCTCTCCGGCTAAGTAGTTGTTTAAATGCGTTTATGCTTGGGGACCTGAGTGCCAGGTGGCCAGACTGGGTAATATTTTCTGGCAATCTGGCAATTTGTGTGTCTGCCAGTTTTATATTGTTCGCAGTGTTATTAAAAGTTTTTTTTATATTGCATGTTTTATTGTGTTTTGTTTGGATTAGTACGTGGAATTATTCTTTCACAATGATTTGTGAGCGTTTCCAGTAATTCTTTGAAAGTATAAGTGCTTATATGGACATGCCATATCTCATGCTTTGTTATATCATGTTATGTGTACGTTACGTTAAGAATATATACATATGTATATGCATCACTTTCAATCATTTGAGTGTTTTTGTATGAATCAAAATTTAGTTAGGTTATATTCATTACTTTTTATTAAGGGTTGGTTTATTCCGTAGTAAATTTGTGTATTCATATAATAACTTCTCAACTGACTGATTTATGAAGATAGTGTTTTATGAAATTTATCAGACAGGGGTTAGCCCCTACCGGGAAAAGGGTAGTGGAGAGTGCAATCTCCCCAGACACCTAAAATCTTATAAAAATACGGGCGCAGCCGGCACTCGTATAATATAAAGTTGCAGAGGTAACGTCGGATATTTCTCCCTTCGTCTGGTGCCTTGACCCTCTAATGTGTTCGGGGAATCCCCCCAAAACGATCCACGAGGTGGGTCCCCAAAGCCCTCTTTAAATCTTCGAACACGCCTCTTGAATATTTTAAGGTATTTTCCAGAAAGTTCAGTTTTAATTTCAACATTACTTGTGGCCATTTTCTCGCGTCAAACAGCGCCGGATGGAAGTAGCTTTATAGTACACTTAAAAACTTTTTAAATGTATTTCCGTCATTATCTCAGACGTATTGTAACTATGTGTGATAATTCACATTAAAATACTCGTATCATCTAGTTAGGAGTAAAGAAAAACAACGTAATGTCGCCTTCTTATCTGAATGTTTTCATAATGAATCTCTTCAGAATGTCAAGGCATAGTATAAAAAGAAGAGTATAATCATAAATGGATGTAAATTTATTTTGATTTTTGAAGTATTGAAACATTTTGCGGCGTGCGATCAAATTTGAGACGAATTTCAGAGTCGTGCAAAGTATTCGTGTTTTTTTTTCCACGAGAAATTTCTATGTGTCTGGCATTCTTTTGTCAACCCCTTGTGAAGTAGAGACGTCGATGTATGTATTGCGTACATATTTTTTTGTGATACTTTCGTGTGAACGATCGTAGTTGTGATTAAGCAGTCAGTTCACATTGCCAAAACGCTAGTAATCTGGTTTCAATTCTCCAATTCAGACTTAAAATATCGACTTCATCCTTACCTTGCAAGGCACGTTTCCCGTTTTTGGTCTAATACGATCATTAAACTAAATCAGAAACCTAAATATCCCTAGTTGAGTACGGTCGACCTATAATTCAAGTTGGTATCAGCAGTAAATCGGATTACAGTTACCAATAATAATAGAGTCAAATATATTTTAAGTTACGGTAATTACGTACCGTATTTGAGCTTCAAATACTTGGATTTTATTTTAAATTTATTTTGCTTAATATACTATTATGTATAATGGTGGACTTAGGCATTAGGCATTCTCTTACAGTCAACCTTAGGGTGATGTATAGATAAAAAGTAGGAGCATAAATAATAGTATGGTGAAAAGAAGGTATCATATTATTATGCGCCCATACTAGTTTGCTTATTCCTCCTCCTGCAAGATTGCCTGGAAGAGATCGCTTTGAATGATAAGGCCGCCAATTTATATCACCGACTATGATTTATTTTATATGCTTAATCTGTACATGTGGTGTCAAATAAAGTTATTTTTATTATTATCTTCGTTTTGTTTTAGTGCTACTATTTTTGTTTCGGACGTATTTCACCATAAGCGTAGGAAGTAGGTCCAAAATAGTAGACACCGAAGGCTCTCCAAATAGACAATAGACAATAGTAATTTTAATCTACATTGAGCTGTTGCGGGTATCGATTGGGTAATATTCCTCACTTCTGCAGTCTTTTTCCTTCAAATAATTACAATAAGATATTTTACAATAGGTATCGTATGAAAGTGACACAGCCATATCAAGACGCAAGTCTTGCTTTGTAAGTATGAGATATTAGGAATTTTTTTAGCCCCCAGACAACGACACAGACTGGTTTCTTGGTAGGTATTGGTATTCATCCTACAATCGTTAGCTAAGAAAATTGTCAAATAATCCCCCGACAACAATTATTTTGAAGCAATATATTTTAAGACTGATCGTCTGCAGATACTAACTCATTAAAACTTATAACACTTTGTAGCATTTGTATTTTTGGAAGAGAAAATTTACGAAATGGAATCGTTTTACCGAATTTTATATATTTAGTTATATATATTAATATGTCGAAGCGTCGACGCATCTCCACTGTGGCGTCCAACGTAGGGTATAAATACAGCCGCTCGATCGATAATGATTCATTCTCGCTCGGAACGCCGGACCGAACGGAGCTCTGTAATAAGTTTGTTTTCGATTAAATTTGTAATTACCTCCAAAAGTTTGACTGTTTGATTTAAAATCAATAACGCCCAAGACTCTCCGAAAAATATATATTTTTTAAATGTACACCTTTCTTGTACAAAATGGTTTATAAAGGTCCTTCTATAAATTCGCACAAATAAAAACTGTACGAGCTCGCTTAGTTTTATAGTCGAACCCTCAAACGTCCAATAACACTCGAAACGCGAGTGTACGAAACAACGTGTAGTTTCCCATCGACTATAAAAATAAATCGCACAGTTCGCCGAACGGCTAATGAAGAGGGGCTGCGGCTTGAGGGCAACGTAGGGGAACAGGGAAAGAACCGTGTAGCATTATTTAAGAAGCATTCGTGATGAATATAATAATGCTCTTAGTGGTGATGGAATTTGTAAGTTGATTCATTGAGAAAGTGAATGAGAATCGTCATGGGAAGCAGGTAAGGCAGGGAGGTATGGTTTGCGAGCTTGAAACTCGAGGCATGCGAATCCCGAGTCACAGGCCTGTGTAATGCGCTTATATTTTTGTCTGCGTTTTGTGAAGCCGAAGTCTTCGTTCTGAAACCCGTGACAAAAAAATTGCAGCTCAGTATTTTAATGTATATTGATATTTATGATATCCTAAAGCATTTATTACTAATTTCTCAAGAATAATAACGCCTTTGTATACAATAATTGCTTGTAATTTTAAATTTAATCAACTGTTATGAATAAATCTTTTAAAATATAATAAAATTGAACAAATTAAACTTTAGAACTAAATTATTTTATTAATCAAAATTGAATTTGAATATTGAAAACTATTAATGATTTGAAAGGTTCGTTGCGAATAACTTGTACGAACATTTAAAGTCGATTACTGGTTTGTTTACAAGGCACGGGCTTCTGTCGCTCGGCTCAGCGATCTCGCTTCGTAATGAAACTAATAGGATTCCACTGCTCCCCGCCCGCTAAGGCCGGCAAAATATTGCTACGTAAATGTATTATCATGGCTTTAATGGTAAATAAATTGTGTTCTGGGTAATTAAGCGTAAAATCTGATGATAATTTTGCCCGACAAAAAATTACTTCCTCGTGGTAGGTCATGGAATATAAGGTGATTTTAGCGAGGCTTAAATACTGGCACAATTATATTTATTACATCAGACTATTTTCACAGTAAATCGATGGAGGATGGGATGATTAACTTGACGTTATCGTAACATCCTGCTGATATGCTTCTCTCAGAAAACTTTCACTCCACTACACAACTGATAATTGTGAATGTTTGCGTCCACTTTGTCGTATGTAGGAGAAATACAGTTATGAAAAAATACGTTTCACACGAGAAATGCTTTTTAAAATATAATATATGAAAGACATACACATAAACGTTACATGTCAGTTTCTCCATTTAAGATGACTATGTTATCCTCATATCCTCATATTCAATATAACATTCTGAGATTGTATTAATGAATTGCTCAGATTCGGGAAATTTAGTCTTTGTATCAATATTGTAAACTATCACTTGATTGGAAAAGAGCAACTAGAGTTTCTTACCCGTTCTTCTCTAGTGATGACTGCCTTCCGAATAGGGTGGTAATTTTGAAATGACTCAATCTAAGTGACGTATTTGACATTTTATAGATTCAATAAATATTATTTCATTTCATTTCAACGTATTAATTCAAGCTTATATCCCTTAAGCCGTAGACAGGTTAATGCTATAGCCACATACCCCACGTTTAGTTTTTTTGGTATCATTTCAATACGAGACTATAACTGTTGAACTGCTACTGAAAAATTCCCAAATGGGAAACCTTTATAGCACCATTTCTGACCCGGTATACTAAGGACAAGATACAAGAAACAGTAATGAATGCGTGCCCTTTTCAAGTTTACGAAACCAAATACAAGCAACCCGATCGTCGTATAATTTCCAACAAAACTCCTCAGACGATAAGAGCTCGATTCTTGCAGTTGGAAACCATATTCGTAACAGATCTTCAATTGTCAGTGAGTGCGGGCCCCTTTGTTGTCGAGACTCACTCGCAAACAGTCTTTTAATGCACCTCTTTATATGAAATGTTGATCGCCTCACATAATATTCCCTTTGAGTAAAGTTCGTTATATCGCATGTTTCATAATGGATAGTGAATGGAATAAAAGGCATAGCACTTATTTTTAAAGGGAGGGATTATTGCTCTTGCAAATTTATAATGACCTTATAACCTGCGGTTTTTCCACATAAAGTCGAAGTCAAAATTTATTCAATTGCGTTTTTCGGTCCCACATGATGCGCTTATTAACTTTAGGCTCATTTCCAGACTCTGTACTTTGGCCGACCCAGGAATCCTACCCTTTACCTCTAAATATCACGTTAGGTCAAGAGACCACGAGGCACCTAAAAATATTATTCGATTATAAGTGTAATTTTTATCGCCCTCGTCAACCAATAAAAAGTTCATATCTAGCAAAGAAGTGACATGCAGACCGTTCGTATTTTGATGAATGACGGCCTCAAAAAAAGCCGTGGGTCGTGAACCTAAGTTCGGTAGATTATATTACTTTTAGTCACTTCTTTTTGCGGGTGAATATTCGTCAATTCCGAGAGAGTGGCGCCTGTATGTTTTACGGGATCTACTTGTCTATAATCGACTACAAACATATAATAAATAAATGAATAAATCCACCCAACAGTTACATAGATAGTTCTGTCTCTACACTAATTTTGGATTGTGCGATTTGAGCTATTTGTGGATCACAAAAGCATTTGTCTTTTACCGGGATCGAAACCGCGGCCTAACGTTTCACAAGCCGGTGTCCAATCAAAATACCATATACGTCTGATTGAGCTTAGTTTTAGTCCACCAGTTACCCTAGTGCGGGTTCATGGACAATAAAAGTATTAAAACTAAACATATAAAGCAGTGATGGCCTCGAGGTAAGCAGTGATGGCCTCGAGGTTTAGGCGCGCGTCGAGAATTTCGGCGGTCGCAGGTTCAAACCCCAAGCACACATCTCTGACTTTTCGAAGTTAAGTGTGTATTCACAACGACTTATCACTTGCTTTAACGGTGAAGGAAAACATCGTGATGAAATCTGCATACCTAAAAGTTCTAAGGAATTTCTTAGGTGTGTAGTCCGCCAACCCGCACTAGGCCAGCGTGGTGGACTAAGGCCTAAACCCTCTCAGTTGTAGAGGAGGCCCGTGCCCAGCAGTGGGACGTATTTGGGCTGATGAAGATGATATAAAAGGGAGTCATAAAATGAAGCAATTGTTTACACATCTAAAAGCTTATTCTAACTAGATTGAAAACATTCACTCGGCCGCGAATTCGGTTTGAAATGCATGACTGTTGTATAGTAGTTTAGCTTATTTAGACTACATTATGAATGGGCCGGCTGGACTTTGGAAGATACACTTGTTTCGCGAAACACTAGTTGTTACCATTGTGTGGTATTACTGAATTTAAGTCATTTTAGTGAAAGGCTTGTTGATAAACAGAAAATGTATGAAAGCGAGCTAAAGAATGAGACTAAAATTGAAAAAAAAAAAAAACTCTTGGGCTTAGGGATCCGTCTTCTTTTACGTAGAACTTTTTTCACCTGGCGAAGATTTGATGCAGAATTTCACATTTGCCTACCACAGCATAACATATACTTCATGTCACTCGTATGTAGTACCTATGTCGAAAAAACTCTTGTGGCATTGTAGAAATTCTTTATTTTGAAACGAATTCCACCTTTTTATCGTTGATAGAATAAAACGATTATAATGTTTTTAACAATTGACAGTCCCGTGGTGCAGTTGGCACCAGCTTGCGAAACGAGGGGCCGCGGGTTCGATACCCGCACCGAGACAAATGTTTGTGTGATCCGCAAGTATTTGTTTCGGGTCTGGTTATTTGTGAGACCGAAAAGTCTCTCGTAGTTTCTGGTACCCACGATACAGGACTTGTATCCTAGTGTGGGGTCACAACTATGTATGTCTGTTGGGTGTATTTATTTATTTAATTCACTAAACTTAACATTTTACATTTATATTGTTGCGTATAATAATAATGATAATTACACATCATCATTACAATCAGTTGACCTACTTCTACGTTCGACAGTCCCGTACTGTATAAAACGTTTACCATTTCACAGGTTGATTGTCACACAACAATCCAATAACGTTCCCAGTTGAATTCATGTTATGAATATTTATAGTTTTACAATTTCGTCGCCATTGCAACGTTTTGTACGGGGTTGCGTGTACGTAATTAGGGCTGCGCTCCTCGCCTCGGCTTTGGTTCTGTACAATGTTAGAGTTGCATGCCAGGTCTGTATTAAGTACGACCTATGTCACTGATAAGGCGGTAATGTGTTTGTTTGGAATTTATTTTTAATTGCGTCATCGTGATTTTCTTGTGTATTGTTGTAGGGTACAGGTGAGGTGCCAGTACCTTTAAAGAATTGGAGGAATGTTCTCTAACTTTTATACATTAAACATGACAATAAATTTGACTTTTAATTTCGACGCAGTATTTTTTTAATAACATTTGTTTTTTTTTGTATAAAATCTGAGCTCAAAACTTAATAAATAAAAACTCCAACGTTCCAATACGAAAACAATACAATTTGATCAACAGCGAGTTTGATAAGCGAAATAAATACCTTTGTGTCTCATCTACTGTCCAACAAAACCATTAGCGGTACTTCCATAGAAGCCCAAAAGCCCAGTTTGCCTTTCAAAATTCCAAATAATATTTTTTATGCATGAAATCTTTATGTAACAAAAGCAATTTGTTAAATAAAGACCTCACAATAAGCAAATATAATCTAGACATTAAAATTAACGTTTGACGCTTTTGGGATTCTATGGAAGTCCCACCACTGAACAAAACATAAGTTATCTCGGGTATTCTTAGCAAACAAAGGTCATTTCGTGAATCAATTGTCAGTTGATAGTGTAAATTCGCGTGGCATATGCGTGTGGGTAGCCCTGCAGGCAATCGATGTGGCGCCCGGCCGACGACCGCGCGGCCCCGCCGACCCACCGCGGTACACCAATCTTATCAACAACCACCATCTACCACCTTCTGCCTTCTAGTAATAAATGGCACTACACTCAGTTCTAGTACAAGTACTAGACTTGTACCTGTTTCTAGTACGGAGGTTAAAAAAATGGCGCGTGCGATCTAGAGGTCCCAGATTATCATCATCAGTTATTTCCTGCTGTTTTATTTTTTATACAAGGCTTAGGAGCCATTCAAGAATTAGGGGAAGTAAGGGGGTTGGGGAGTAAGTCGTGGTGGCCTCGAGGTTTAGGCACGCGGTAGAGAATCTCGACGGTCGCGGGTTCAAACCCCAGGCACACACCTCTGACTTTTCGATGTTATGTGTGTATTCACAATGAATTATCGCGTACTTTAACGGTGAAGGAAAACATCGTGATGAAAACCTGCACACCTTAAAGTTCTTAGGAATTTCTTAGGTGTGTAGTCCGCCAACCCGCACTAAGCGTGGTGGACTAAGGCCTAAACCCTCTCAATGGTAGAGGAGGCCCGTGCCCAGCAGTGGGACGTATATGGGCTGATGATGAAGGGGGTTGGGGAGGATCTTCGCTTTGCTTATTTTTGATGATATCGGGGAATGAGGTTTCTGATGTCGATAACGTATGGATTTTTTTTCTTTTTCGGGTTTCCTACAATGTTTTGGCCCGTTTTTTTTTAATTAAAATGTATTTTAGTGCAATATATATGCGTCTTTTCATGCCCGTATTTTAGCAACTTCAAATTACTGGTGTCTCACAGCATGCACAGCCCGAACAAATATTTACCGCTAACAAACATTCGTCCCGTCTCGCCGGTGAGTTCGCACCCTTCGACTAAATATATTGAGTCACTCACCCTCGCAATAATTAATATGTTTCAATATAGCATTATGAACTAAGGCCTAAACCCTCTCATTTTTAGAGGAGGCCCGTGCCCAGCTGTGAAATGTATACGTAGGCTGATGATGAATACAGAAATTATAGACAATCCATATGAATGTTTTGAAGAAATCGCCAGCAGCTATGAAATTAGCGTTTATCGCATGCTGTTGTATTCGTTTTGGTCGTAAATTCAAATCTACAGCAAACACTATTGTTCAAAGTAAAAGCAGAGTTAGCCTTTAGAAGATTAACTCATTCAGCTGTTGATATTTTTTAGCGGAAAACCTAAAATCTTAGATTTCGTGTAAACCTCATGATCCCTCTTTTGCACAGGCCACCGCTACAACTGGGAGGAGTAGTTAATCCACCACACTGGCATAGTGAAGATTGGCAGATTAACAAACCAAGGAATTCTTCTTGTAGAACTTTTTGGGGTTGCATGTTTCATTACACTTTTCTTCGCTGTTAAATTACTTTATAATTTATTGTAAACAACAAAAAGTACGACCTTACGTTGCTTACGACCTTATGGTTAGTGACCTGTGACGTTAGAAGAAGCGTGTCATAATGTAATTTAGTCATTTAACCTTTATGTTTATGAATTAGACCCGTGGTCTTCAACATGTATAAAAAGCAGGATCTGAAACCTCTCTGTGGTATGTTTATCCGTTTAGGCCAAGCGCCGGGGGTTTTTTTTTACGTACGTCCCGTACACAAAAAAAAGTTTGAATTAAAAAAAGATGGCAAATATTATTATCTAAAATGATGATCTCTACAATTTTTGTCGTACGATGAGCGGTTCGCGAGATATTCGATAAAGATGGCGGCTGAAGTAAATCCCCCCTCCCCCTGCCGCGCCCATTTGGATTTACATTCAGGAGACACCCTTGAACATATTACAAAAAAAAAATACCAGGTCCCGTACGTTGCATTACAAACCTACTTTTTTTGCTGCGGCGCTTGGACTAGTTTTGCAAAAGCTGTTTAGAAACGCTGTTAGCAAATTGCTACAAGTTTAGCACTTCAATTTCATCCACTATTTTATAGCGTCCTTCACTTTTGACGTTATTGAATAAACATTTATAGCTATTGCTGTCGAAATAACTTTATTTAATTCGATAATATTATACCTAGTCCTATATAGTGTCTCGTGATTACGCGGCACAAGTATGTGTCCTGCGATCTAGAGGTCCTGAGTTCGATTTCCGGGTCAGGCAATGTGTTGTTGGGTTTTTCCATGAAGAAAATCTCAGCGGCGGCACCGAGTCTGGAAATGTGGCCGAAAAACGGCAATAGGCTCGCCCCCTATCACATTCGAATGATACAAACCTGGCGAAATGTGGGTGCAGAAATGCACCTCTGCCTACCCCTTCGGGGAATACAGGCGTGAATCCTCATGTATACACGCCTCACGTATACATAACCATGTATGTAATGACTAATATCACAACGTATTGTTATTCTCGTGGTATACATACTCGTATATGTCCGGCATGTATACGAGAGGTCCCAGATACGCTTCTCAGGTCAATCTCGGACCTTGATACTCGACTGGTATAGACGAACGCTCCTCGTAGGCGCAATAAAAAAAAATGAATTTACGGTAACAGTAGTAGTAGTCATCGATTCCAACCACAAACAACAAACCCACCATGTACATTGATCATCAAATAAGTATTTCTGTAGTCCTCAAAGTTAAATTTTCGTAGCTGTTTCAACTGGTTGTAATTCTAAAGGCTCCATACCTTAAAAAGTTTTTTCCATCACGATGGAATCCAATAATGATTACGCCGAGAAGTTTTTTAATTATTTAAAGAATATTCATGAGATCGAGTACTTTTGAGCGAAACAGACGGCCTTAATTAGCGACAGGTGGCTTCAACAAAATGCAATTTGAAACCTACGTTACTTTCTCGATGGGTCGCCTGTGTAGGGCTACGTCTGAAAAGGGTGACTTTGTACTTAAAGGTTAATGAAATCGGTGTATTTTATACCGGTAGGTATATTTAAAAGATTTGATTTAGTTTATGCTTTTTATACATTAAGTATAGAGGCGGACTTAATGCCAATAACAGTCAACTTCTGGGTGATACAGAGATAAAAAAGGTAGGTGCATAAATAGTTAAATGGTTAAAAGAGATATATATATAAGTATTTATATATTGACATTAGTAAACTTATTATTTCTTTATTGGTCTTGTGGCATAAGTGTACCACGAGCAATCAAGACTTTCTCATGAAATCAATAATAATACAAAAAATAGAGAACACCCAACAGTCGCATATATAGTTCTAATCCCACACTAAAATACGGGTCTTCTGTCATGGGTATCGGAACTAGCCGAGACTTTACACACTTCTCACAAACACCCACACGAGAAACAAATATTTGTGGATAACACAAACATTTGTCTCAGAGCGGGGATTGAACGCGGTTCTCTCGGTTCATAAGCTGGTGTCTAGCAATCTGCGCAACAAGGCTGTCGGAAATGAAAGCAGTGTTAAACTCGGTAAACGTCTATAAATAGGTACGCGCCTTTTATATCAATAGACGAAACGTGTGCGTTTTTACCAACTGGTAAAAATTAGGATGCGAGACAAAATATTGTTACTTAAAAGCAAGGCCCGTGTCACAGCCGTGCTTCGAAAGAGTAAGGTATAGGAATATTTCTAAGCCACCTTTTGCCAGGTTTTCTAAGTTTCTCATAATAGGAATGTCTCCATAGACAGTGTTCCTAAACCTGTTGCCATTTGCGACAGCATTGTTGGGCTCCATGTCATGTTCTAAGTTTTTAATTATGGAAATTTAAATAACACTTTCATGACGCGATAGTTGAACCCGCGACCTCTCGATCGCACGTCATGCACTTATGTCGCGGAACAACGAGGAATACACTATACAAATTAAGGAGAAAAATATATTTTTCATAAATATCTCCATATAATCTGACGCAATTAGAACGTTCAACGAGCTAACAAAACTTAATTATGTTTTTTGCGTTTCTTTCACAAATATGCATAATTAGGTTTTACCAAGAAGGACAATAATGTTTTGCCGTCGTTTTTTGTCCAACGGAATGTGCCGTTAAAATATTTCGCGAGCATTGTTTTCTAAATTAACGTCCTTCTGATTTTTGTTTCGCAAAATAATTTCTCACTGAATAACAAATGACGCAAAGTTAGTATGCCGTGTTTGTCTTATTAGTATTCGCCCTTTTTTGGTTTGTATATTATTTTGCGTTTATTTGCTTTCGTCTGGGCCTGTGTCATATTTTATCCGTACATTCTCATCCTTGTCTTTTATCCTCGAGCATATCATAAAAGTTTTATGCAGTGGGTCATCATAATCATCAGCCCATACGTGTCCCAATGTGGGACACTGGCCTCTTCTTCAACTAAGAGGGTTTAGGCTTAAATCAACCATGCTGGCCTAGTCTGGGTTGGCGGACTACAAACATGGGCTAAGAATTCCTTAGAATTTTTAGGTGAGCAGGTTTCCTCTGTTATCCCTCACCGTTACAGTTTATTCATTATGAAGATACACAAACTTCGAAAAGTCAAAGATGTGTACCTAGGGTGTAAACGGGCCGGGTGCGCCTAAAACTGGAGGCCATCACTACGTCTGATACGCATGAAATGGGTATCAGAAGCTAATGAGACTTCCTATCGACACAAGACTCGTATCTTAATGTGGGGCCAGAACTATGTATGTGACTGTTGGGTGTACGAGTAATTATATTATTATGATCATACTGCTCCATATGAACTACTAAGAAGCTAGGGATAGAAATGCTATTATCTTTTCCGTTTACGGAAATAAGAGTATTCAACTACATCTCGTAAAATGTCGAGGTTAAAGCTGTAGATTAAAAGTAAAAAAAAAAACATATTACACCCATTTCGTATTTGAAAATGGTAATACCACCATTCAATCTCGATCCACATTTATTAAATGAAACGCATACAATTCTACGATACCCATGATCTTAACGTTTCCGATGTCCATACCGTTATAGATACGTCCAGAATATTCATTTACTAAACCGCAACTATCCTGATGTTCCGAGAAAACGATTACTATTAAACTTATCCCTCAGACAATCGGATGGAAAGAAATTAATGCTCATCGCGCAGAGAGAGGACGGCAAAGAACCACTGTTAAGAGATTAAAATATCATCAGATAACAGAGTGCAATTTTCATTAACTCCTAAGGAAAAATGAGAGAGAAAAATACCGCCAGAGGAAAGGAGCCTTTTTCACCAGTTGAAATGAAACAGTTGTAAAGACTCGGGCCGCCCCACTCGCGCACTTCATTATTATGGCGGAACACTAGCTCGGTGAATTCCCAACACAAAGGACATTTTTTAAAATTAAAAGCTACGCCATCCGACCTAGATGCGCCACGTGATATATTATAATTTCGCCCATTTACCTCCCCCCCCTCTACCTCCACCTACAGTCGTTCCAACATGTGCGATAAGAATTGTTGAATTTCCGCAGACATTAAGATTTTGATACCGTAGTGTGTTCGCGTATTACATGCTTTGAGAAGATGCTGGTTAGTTTGGATGTTAACTTTGAATAGGTAAGAGCTGAATTTTTCCATGCATTCTCCTTTAGGCAATGCATGTTTAATGTAAAAAAAATTTGCGTACATAGTTTTTGTAGTGGCAGCTTATTAAGAATTTCGAAATCGTCGGTTTTAAATGTTTACTGGCATTATAAAGTCATATTTGTTTGTTTGGTTGAATGCGCAAATCTTAGGAACTACTGGTTTGAATTGAAAAATTGGTCGAATTGAAAAATTGTTTTTTGAGTTGGATAGTCCATTTATTGAGACAGTTTATAGGCTATTTATCATCACACTACAACCGATAGGAGCTTAGTAACAAAGAAAAAATGTATCAAAATCGGGTAAAAATTTCGAGCAACAACTGGTGTATTATTATTTTTTATGCCAAATAACAAGTTATCGCCTGGACGCATGGATGATACGATTGTAGTGCTGCCCTAATAGAGATTGGCTACCGGAAAACGATATCGATTATCTCTCACCATTCTCGTCAATTAATAATACGAGTACCAGCTTTGTCTATTGGCCCTATATGCATGATTTGGCTATATGTAAGGTATGCATCGGGAACTCCATGCTTTTCTGCCTATTCGACTATAAATATTAATTAATATTATTTTAAAACTACTACATTTGCGTAAGAATGAAAATATAAGTAATTTATACCCTCCAAAAATCATCACTTGCATCATCATCACTTGACGCCTACCCTTGTCCATTATCTACCATACAGTTAATTCCTTCTCAATTCTGCATATGTGTAGTGTCTGCTTACGTTATAAGCTCGAGTTAATCCTCGCGCAGATTTCCGTGCTACATCATTACAGAGTTATTCACACTCGCGGCCCTCGAATGCTATAGGCGGCAAAACTTAAAACCGCGCGCATCAAGTGCACTTGCACACATCAACTCGACGCGGCAATCGTTGTTAATCATAACACCGCTATGATAAGGGAATGTTGGGGGAAATAGGTGATGGACATGAGGGTCTCAGATCGATGCATCGAGCAATCGATTTTGGGGTTAGGTAAAGATATCGATCTTTCAATCGATTTATGACATTGATTCAGATAATGAAACAAAGAGCGATCGAAATGGATTTGTTTCTGGTTAACGAATTGTAAAGTTTTTCTTATCCATTTTTTTTTATTATTATTTTTTTATACTGGCACGGTAAAGTGACCCCATTGCACCTGATGGTAAGCGTAAAAGTTGAGATATGTCGTTTATTAAAACAAAGATGATAATTTGCCAATAATTCATAGGGTCACTTAGATTTATAAAAAAAGAAAAGATTTTTTTGGAAGATCGATATTGAAATCATCGATTTTTATAAATCAATTATTTCAACCTAACTAGAATCGATTTAAAAATCGTTTTTTTCTGGTGGTATTGCCACCCCTATAGTAGAGATAGGACAAATGGAGCTAGGCGGTGGGCTCCGTGACGTTTCGCCCGCTTTGATTAATTAAAACGAGCGCTCAACACCTGATGCGAGGTAAGTTAATGACTGCCAGTAATGTTTCTTGTTAACGTAGTTTGCGAATGTGCTGCTGTTTCAATTGAGTGCTGAATCGTGTTTCGTTTATTGCCTTTCATTGTTGATTTCTGGACTTCTCGAATGCCGAGATTGTGATGTTCGTAGAATGGCTTAGAGTAGATGTTGTGATATGATAGCTATTAAGGGTTATAACGTAACTCATAACTCATTTGTAGATGGAAGAATATTAGTATGAGTGGCTGTGGCATGTGTTCCATGAGTGAGTTCTAATCAAAAATTGTATCCATGAACAAACTCATAGATTTTTCGTTTAGTACTTTCTGAAGACTTTAGGGAAACGTAGAACTATAACCATTCGCATTATGCCTTAAACGGCTGTTTGGAAGGAATAGCATACAGCGATAAGACCGCCATTTGTTGCACTCATATATAGGTTTACACGTATGTGCCGTGCGATCTAGAGGTCCTGGGTTCGATTCCCGGGTCGGGCAAAGTTTTATTGGGTTTTTCCATTAGGAAATTCTCGGTAACAGCACGGAGTCTGGAAATGTGCCCGAAAAACGGCAATACGCTCGCCCCCTATTACGTGGGACTGATACATACTTGTCGAAATGTGGGTGCAGAAATGCACCTCTGCCTACCCCTTCGGGGAATACAGGCGTGAGTTTATGTATGTATGTATATTATAATGCTTTTGTTATTTGTTTTTACGTGAATAAAGTTTAATAATAAAATAAAATAAATAAAGTTTCCTCAATCTTATCAAACTTTATCATAGTTATCATTTTTCTTTATAGTTGGCTAGCCTATTATGATCCTTTGTCACATAAACTAGAAATGGAAATCGCAACAACGGGTTCGCATATACGCGTAATACCCCGCAAACGACCAGTCTCCATGGCAACTAAAAGATTGCCCGCCACCGATCCGCATTCACTCGTTTCCCATTTTTATACCGATATTCGGCCAACCGATAGACGGTCCGGTATGAAATGGCTCGCTATCCATTTGATATTTTACGCTTTCCTAGCCTTTTGTAAATGTATACACATTACACATGTAGGTTTGATTAGATGTGGGATGTGTTTCAGAGTTAAAGTTCTATGAAGTTGCGACTTGGTGATAGTGATTAGTCATGAACCCAGATCTAGTAGACCTGGATGAACTTTGTTAGGCACGTGATGTAGTAATAAAACAACGTAATAAACAAACAAAAAGTGATGGCGAGGTTTAGGCGCGCGGTCGAGAATTTCGGCGGTCGCAGGTTAAACCCCAGGCACCGACTCTGACTTTCCGAAGTTATGTGTGTATTCACAATGAATTATCACTTGCTTTAACGGTGATGGAAAACATCGTGATAAAACCTGCACACTTAAAAGTTCTTAGGAATTTCTTAGGTGTGTAGTCCGCCAACCCGCACTAGGCGAGCGTGGTGGACTAAGGCCTAAACCCTCTCAGTTGTAGAAGAGGCCCGTGCCCAGCAGTGGGACGTATTTGGACTGATGATGATGAATAAACAACGCCATTTATTACTTTTTATTGTATTCTGTGTATATTTGTATTTCTTATTTTGTGTTGTCATTTAGACATTCATTCATTAGATGTCGAAGGAAACCTTATTTGCAAATATATGAATAGTGGGGGCAGCCTATTGCCGTTTTGGGGCTCTATTTCAATCTAATGCAATAACAATTCGCCTAACTCGGGAATCGAACCCCCTGGTTCGTGGTCGAGTCCCTACTCGACCAGTTACGGTGTAAAATAATGCAAATACGAAAATGCAACAGTTGCATAATAAAATCTACATTTCAAAAACGTTCTTCTGAGAAATATTCAAGAGGATATGTACAAAGTTAACCGTATCGAGTGTAGGCGCGTTGCGACTTCCACCGCATGCAGTTAAAGTTGTGTGGAACATTTTAAACGCGGCCGGGACGGCATAAATCTTCGCTCGCAAGTGGCTCCTGTTTGCATACCGCGCGAAGGCGATGCTAATGCTCTACTCGTGTTACAGACATGCCACTAAATGTTGCAACGAAATTATGTTTGAATTTCATTCTTTTAGACTGGTTTTTTAAAGAGCAATATTGTTTTCTTCTCTTCTCCAATTGCTTTGAAAACAGCAGTTTCGATCACTGTTTCGAGAAAATCAAGCTGGGTTTTATATTTTTTACCATCACTCGACACATTCGGGTCTGTTGTAATGCTTTTTTCAAATGTCTTTTAAGTGCAGATAGGAGATGTTAGTAACAGTTTATTACAATTAAATGATAATAGTGAACAAATCTGTGTGTTTCATTTTTATTTTCGTACAATGTGTGATCGCCGCCACTAAACCCTAATGTAATAAGAACTTCTACCACGGGAACAATGAAGTAGTTAACTAAACAACAAACAATAGTTATTAAAATTGAAGTTGGCCTCTGTTTTTAAAGATATAATATACAAGCTTGCTCGAGCCGGTTTATTCGTAGAAAAGTTTTTTAAATGAAACTGTCCTAAAACTTCTAAAAAGTCTTTTTTTTGTAGCAGAATTACATAATAAAGAAAAATAATAAATAAAACGACAAAAAACGCATCAAATTGAATCACTCTGATTTTTTTATTTAGTTAAATTTAAATGACGAAACATTGATACAATAAAGTCATCCTTTGGTATATATACTCGTATTTTAATGCGTAAAATTTATTATAATTTATAGCTTTGTTTTTATGTGTACTAACTATGAATTGTTTGTAATGAAAAACAATATTATTTCAGTCGTTTCTTACTAAAAGTATTCCCCTAAACAATTATGTAAATGTCGTTGTTGGACGTATTGTTTGACGAACAAACAAAGCACTTTACAAAACCAATTACGTCGTATTTAAATTTCTTTGTATATTGTAACGTCAAATATTATTTTAGCTATCGGAAAACGAGAACGGTTTACGACCATGCGAATCCATCCCCTACGCAGGGGTAGGGGCGCATGCGTGGCGGATAGACGCGCCGCCCGCCGCAGTCCCTCGCTAGGTCTCGCCACCGCCGCCCGTAGCGACTACACGCGCCCGTAGCACCGCACCGTAGCGCGTAGCTAACCCCTACACCTGCAGTGACGTACGAAACTAGTTATTAATAAAGCTTATTTTTTAACAAATAACAAGTTACGTTACTTTAAAAATAAAAGTGTTCCGATACGAAAGTGATGTTTTGCGTGTTGCTGTGACTCAGTCTCGTGTTTGGTTATCTGATAAGGGAATAACGTTCCGTGATTATTTGTGATGTAAGTCATTCTTTTTTCCAAACTTTTATATTAATAGATTTCTGGGCTGATTTGATGTAAATTATTAGATAAGTAGATGTAAAAAAACTGTCTTTTGAAAGTTGATTCGATCGTCTTTTTCTAAATGTTAAATAGGGAAACCTGCCTAATGTTCGTGTAAAATTTAATTTGCTTGTATTTTCCTTGTTGTGTACTTAAAATTCCTTCTATTTTTATAAAACGTTTCTTACGATGCCTAAAGTTAACTACGGAACTAGGACATTACGTCATACATATCACTGTCTTAATATGACTATGAGGTATGATATAGAAGAGGATTACGTGTATATAGTAGTTCTTATATTACAAAGCATGTGAAACAACTACTTATTAGAATTTTACTTTAAAGTCTCTCGCACACAATTATTATTTGGAGCACTTCATAATAACCATTTGTATTTAATGCGATAGATATCTGAACAACTTACAAATTATCAAAGCACGCGTTGTTTTTTCCCAACATCAAAAGGTCTTATAAACCTTAATTACTTTGTCCTTGCTTAGTAATGTTTTGTTAAACTGTTGTTTGATATATAAAGTCAAAGTTTTAAATCTATGAAGTTAGATATCTTAAGACGGTAATTAACCCTTATAAGTAATGCTTCGTAGTTTTTTCATCATCCAAATCGTGAGAACATAAAACCTCGTGCACACCAGCGATGAGGGCCGCGGGGGAGACTGCAATCCTCCTGTGAGGTTATTTTTAGCTCCCCGAAGCGATTGTGTTACGTGTGAATAGCTCGGCTCGCTGTTGATACAGTAGTTTGTCACTATTGTTATGTAACCCATATCTACATTTTTTCGCCGTCTCGGGTTCCGCCAGATTACGAGCCGCGTACGTGCCGACTTGTGGTACTGATGAATTTTTTGCACTGTGACCCGCTCTAGATATTACTTTTTGGTATTAATTTGATTTACTTAAAAGGTCGGAGGTGTTTTAATAGTATAATGAATGCATGCGAATGCTTAAATGACCCTATTGTAATAATTGGTAGCAAAAATGTAAAAAAAAAAATTTCTAATAAGTCAAAAATAAATAACTTTATGAATGGTTATGAAACTCTTCCACATATTGGCAGTATACATATACATTAAACAAAGTATTATGATCTATGAATATGAAGCCTAATTAGGTTAATTCGTTACTGCATACATGTTGTACAAAACAAGTTTTTTTTTTTATGAAGCAAAAGGTTTTATAAATTAGGATATTCTTGGCAATTTTCGAAATTAGTCACTGTATGTGGTAAGCGTTTTTTTTTTGTTTATGATTACTTTAACTTTTTTTTTAATAGTACTTAGCTAAAGTCATTATTGTTGTCGATATATCGGTATACGTATCGTTAAAGCGTCAAAGAATATTTTTGCTCAATTTTTTTTGTCAAATTTTAACATAAAGTTAAATCAGGAAAAATGTTTTTCAAATGTATGCTCGCACATGTGTTAAATCAAATTCATTGAATAGATTGTAGGAAGGTAGAAGAAAATGCGTAATTAACTGATATTTAGTAAAAAAGGAAATTAAAATCAGAATTCAAGATCCTGGAAATAGAGCCATATTTTTAGCACGTGTAAAAACGTTTCAAGATAAATAACGTCGGGGTCCAAAACAAATATTTGTTGACGAAACAAACATTTCCCTCGGTGCGGGTTTGTTCTCACAATCTGATACTGCCGGTTTTTAGTCCAATGTGTTGAATGCTGGTATAATGTTCTGAACAAAACGAAATGACATAGATTTCGGCACGATTCAACAATAAATTTTACACGGAATATTTTGTTTTATCTCCAAATTGAATTTCTCTACCGATTGTGAACTTTGATGGAATTTTAATTGAATTCTTATTTTTTATGTATATAATAATACCTAATGGAATTTGAAAGAACTATTACGCAGAATCCTTTTTACTTCCAGGCTCCGTCCCGCTACTGAAAATTTCGTAATGGAAAAAAACAAAAACACTTTTCTTGACCCGAAAATCGAACCCGAGACCTCTAGATACGGCACATAATTATGACGCGAGACCACAGCAGTCGTATTATTTATGTTCAAAATTGATTCTCAAAATTCAACAGAATTTAAATTCAAATATTCATCTTCATCATGTTTTGCACGGACTACAAAGAAAAATCATTTTCGTGTTTCATTATAAAATATTATGTTTACGTGTTATGCCTTTATTAAATATTTCATATGAGCGAAATATTCTGTTACAAAGCGTGTACGGTATTATCTCTTTTTTTACTATATTCAAGACGTGAACATGCCTTTCGATAGTAAATTTTCTCCCAAGCCCCACCCTTCGAGATGAGAGTGTGTTACGAGTGAAATGGATGAGTCATCTTCCCCCAAATCCCAAGAACGAATCCAATATAAAATTGCGAAGGGGATGAAGCCCGCCCCATCATGTGTGCCGTACAATTCGATAATTACTTTATGTAATCCCCGCATGTTGGCAGTTTTACCGAAGCATTAAATGGGTATGGGATATTTTAATGAATTAAAGAATTTGCGTTTTATATATTTTGTTTTCCCTTATTTCATTGTATCTTTGTTTGTAAACCAACCAACCCGCACTATGCCAGCGTGGTGGACTAAGGCCTAAAACCCTCTCAATGGTAGAGGAGGCCCGTGCCCAGCAGTGGGACGTATGTGGGCTGATGATGATGATGATGATGATGTTTGTAGACTACTGTTGGGAAAGAGAACATTAACAAATGCGATGTATCATCTTTATAGAGCTTTAAAATAATGACATCCCGATTCAGAATTAATCGAATACTTGATTGACGTGTAAACATTTCAGCACCCGTATTGAACTAAAATATAATAAATAGTGAAAGCCCATATAGATTCCAGTGCTGCTCGGCAGAAGTCGTGTCTTAATTACGATTGTACGGGTTAATCCACCTAAACTGTTCTATGGCGTCGCATAATGCAATTAATTCCTTGTGAAGAGTCTTTGCTTTGTCATGTATTTAAGTATGTTTTATGCTCAGGTAACTCTGAAAAGTCAGAAGTGTCTCTGGGATATGGAACCTGCGACTAACGAAATTTTGTTACACACACGCCTTATCCTCAAAGTTATCACGCGATAATAAAATATGTTTCAGTTCAATGTTTAAATATTGAAGTCACAAAAAGAATTAGTCTCTTAAAAAATCCATATACCTTCCAATTTCTCGACCACATACTCACAACCCTACACAGACGGAATTACAAGGACAATCGTATCACAAAATAATTCAATGTCTCCAGCGCGACGCGTGACGCACGCACGTGACTAACGGCGTGGCGGTCGAAATGTCGGCATCGAACGCACAAACACGGATGACGCGTCTAGTTAAACATTCATACTCGTACAACAGTCTATTTATCTATAAACACACATATATCATAAATAAAAGTCGTGATGGCCTCGAGGTTAAGGCACGCGGTCGAGTATCTAGACGGTCGCGAGTTCAAACCCCAGGCACACACCTCTGAAGTATTGAATTATATCGTACTTTAACGGTGAAGGAAAACATCGTGATGAAACATGCACACCTAAAAAGTTCTTAGGATTTTTTTAGGTGTGTAGTCCGGTAATCCGCACTAGGCCAGCGTGGTAGACTAAGGCCTAAACCCTCTCAGTTGTAGAGTATATATCCTACAGCTGGGCACGGGACTACTCTGCAACTATGATACAGATAGCACAGAAACGTAATTACTCAAGGTGGTACTTAAGTTTCGGAGACAAAGAGCCTTGATTATTAATTAATTCCACTGTATAATGATCTCGACGCTGACTGACTTGTTTGTCTCGCAGTATAAATGTGTATCGTCTAAGCAAGAGACCAAGAATTTGATTCCGCGTCAGGTAAAGTGATATTGAGTTTGACAATAGACTGTTAGGTAATTTTAATTTTGCTACTGAGTACAGTAGCAGCTTGGTTTTTGGAAATATTTATTTATTTATGGAAGACTTAAAGCTATGACTGCCTTGTGGCCTCGCGGTACAAGTATGTGCCGTGCGATCTAGAGGTCCTGGGTTCGATTCCCGGGTCGGGCAAAGTGTTATTGGGTTTTTCCATTAGGAAATTCTCAGTAACAGCACGGAGTCTGGAAATGTGCCAGAAAAACGGCAATAGGCTCGCCCCCTATTACGTGAGACTGATACATACTTGGCGAAATGTGGGTGCAGAAATGCACCTCTGCCTACCCCTTCGGGGAATACAGGCGTGAGTTTATGTATGTATGTTAAAGCTATATATTAACTAAAGTACAAAACAAAACATTTAACAATAAGCCATTGACAAGTCTTCACTTATAGCTACAGATTAATAAAGAAAGAAGTGTGCAATCAAAATAAGTAAATATAGTGAACAAAGAGAAACGTAAGCTACCACTAGACCACAAAAGAAATCGCAATCATATTTTTCTTGGATATGAATATTTCCGAAAGTCATTATTAATCTCGCCTTCTATTAGTTCAGAGTTAAAAACGTGTATCCGGAACAAAGTTATAGAAATGCACCGCCGTCTTAGGGGATACGTCGCGAAAGCGAAAGCGTAGCCTTTTGTCTCTTTTCCTCTGATGTCACTCCACAGACAAAGACAAAACATTCCTTAGTTGGTATAAAAAGTCTTACATTAAAGCGTCGATTACATCTATGTCACATAAACAGTATTCCGACTTGATCTGTTCAATAGCCTATGACGTCAGAAGCAGCGAGACACAGACAGACGTGATCAATCTTTATACGGCCTAAAGATTACTGTGGGGCGACACGAGGGGTGTACTCGTATGTTAATAAATTCCGTCCGGTCATCGGACTCAGCAGGGGGGTGGTTCGGTATTGCAAATGGGGTATCGGATGTGTCATTGGGGCACTTAGTTTTTTCTTTATTCGTACGCCTTGGGAGTTTATATACACACACTCACTTCTTTATCGGCAAAAGGATAGGCAAAGGTATACTTCGCCACTTTATTTTTACAGTGAATGAATATTTTATATTTTTAAAATTAATAGATATATTTTTTTAATAAATAAAATCTAAGTATAAATCTGCCCCGCGGGATCAACAAAGCAGTTAGGTTTATAGAGTGCACGATATGTGGCCACTGTATATGAGTGACGTGGGTAGTACGAAATAGTGCGTGACCGGGATTAGGGGTACCCCATATTCTCATGCTCCATGGGATTTCGGTTCCCTAATGCGGAAAAGGGTTGCACGTATGATTTGCATAGCTTTATAAATAAAGCCATACGAAAGAGTGGTAAGTTTATTTGCAACGGGTCTATCGTGGTGGAAGAAAATTTTTGAGGCTTGTGCTGCCTTATAGAACTTTTTGGATGTCTCGTTAACTCTGACGTCACATGTCAATCATGTTACCATTCATTAATAATGCTTATTTGTGTGTAGAGTTAAAGATTTTTGCATGGGATACGAGCTTGCGTCTGCCGAATTGGTATCTCAATAGACCGCGTACCCAAACCCCTAAGCGTCTTGCACTCTAAACCATTTTCATTAATTTCGAACACTGGATTCGAATATTCGATTAAGCTTTGACGGTTAAATGTCGAAATACGCAAAATATGATTTATAGATAAAAGTAATGAGTAACCAATAATGGCATTAATTACAAATTACACAGCGCAACGGTTAACCAATATTTTGAGTGTTAATTACAGTTAATGCTGATATAGTTATCAATGAAGAGTTGTCCATTAATTAAATCAGTTGAAAATGAATACTACAAATATTTTTAATGTTGATGATGATTAATAATTACCATCTAACAATCATTGGCTAGCTCTTTAAACGAAAGGGCGTGAGTTCCATTCCTTACTGAGATAAAAAGCGCTACGTATGCAGGTTACTTTTTTTTTTATGGGAAAGGAGGCAAACGAGCAAGAGAGCCACCTGATGTTAAGTGTCAACACCGCCCATGGACACCCACAATACCAGAGGAATCATCGGTGCGTTGTCGGCCTACTAAGAAGTCATCATCAGCCCATATACGTTCCACTTCTGGGCACAGGCCTCCTCTACAACTGAGAGGGTTTAGGCCTTAGTCCACCACGCTGGCCTAGTATGGGTTGGCGGACTACACGGTTTCCTCACGATGTTTTCCTTCACCGTTAAAATACGTGCTAATTCGTTGTGAATTCACACATAACTTCGAAAAGTCAGAGGTGTGTGCCTGGGGTTTGAACCCGCGACCGTCGCGATTCTCGACCGCGTGCCTAAGCCTCGGAGCCGTCCCGAAGAATCACTAAGAAGTAAATTATAATAAATTTAGAATGTCGTAAGTTTATAGCAGTGTAGTTGGCAGTCGATGTCTCGACCGTCTGAATCTGAAGGGTATAATTATGGAGGCTCTCTCATATTTTATGTATATAAACACAATCGATATAAATTAATAACATCCGTAAAAAGTTTATTTAGCTTTCATAAATGAACACATTTTGTTTCGCCCTCCTTCATGGAATTTATGATGTTGAAATTCCGCTTCGGTGCGTAATCGGAAATTATTGCACGCGACCGAATCGTTACCCCACTCACCTTTCTGTTCGCCTGGTAGTTTCCACCTACGAGAATGTTTTATTGTTGCCCCGGAAATAGGCCGGGGGTTTGTACAACACATTGGGAATTAGATTTGTGTTGGTTTTTAACTGTTTGTTATAGCAATAAACCTGAGGAAATCGGTATCCCTGGGAATGTTTGTTCAGTATTGTGACATACAGCCCAATGAACGCATGTAAACGATTAGGCGCATGCCGAGACACCATACTGGCATTCGAGAGGTGAGCAAACACCGCCGACTGATGATGCTGTGGGTACCTATATTCTGAATAAATTATCACACATTTTAAACGGAAACGAAAAATCGCGATCGCTATCGACACATAATGAGTAAAACTTACCGTAGTAGAACACTGCAGTGTTTGGTACTGAAACCTGAGTATTTTCGACTGCAAACAGACTTAATTGTATCGACCGGTAACACTTTTCAAAAACCGCCTGTTTTTTTTTAAATTACCTCATTTAATTTAAGAAAAAATAACAGCAGACACATTATTCTCATGTTTTTATGCGAAACAAATGAACGTCGCGTGTGAGTGTATCCGGTCGCAATAAAAAAAAAATTAAAACAAAAGATAAATGAGACTGCCAGGGGAATTCAACTGGTTTTAATACACAGTGAAAGGCTTTAATGAACTCTGTATTGTTTTCGAGTTGGATGCGATATCTTAGCGCAGAATAAACTGCCTCGGGACAGGCGCCGGCCTCGCCCGCGCCACTTTATTATTGCGTTGGTCCACCCCCACTTGACACATGGACGGATGGCCCCACCAACCAACGGACGAACATGCTCGATACTACCCCTTATCGTATTAGAAGTTCGAAATTGCATGAGTCACTGCGAAGCTACTCCTATGTACAGAACTGTTTGCCTGTTATATAAAGTCATAGAATAAATCTTTCTTAAATATGTGTCTTCAAGGTCATATCGATTTTCTACTGTTGCGCAAAAATTGTAAAAGACCATCAGGTACGTTTATTACATTCCGCTAGAAACCTTACTGTTCCTTCCATAGTACTGTACAGTGTAATTATTGAACGTGAATTGAATTTTGTATAAGTCCGAAGGCAATATTGTCTTTAAGATTAATACTATTCGCTTGAATATGATATTCTTATAGCACAGACACATCACGAAATATCTGAATGAAATCAAACATACCTTCTATCTTCATTAAGCAATAGATTGCATTTCGGAAGTACAATTAGACGAGGGCGGCACTATAGCACTCTGCGGTGCAATTGAGTATTGTCTCCACATATCTTGGAACGGATAAATTACTGCGGGGCAGGCGCCGGCGTCCCCTGAGCCATTTTATTATTGCGTCGTTTCACCCGTCGACACATCGACGATAAGCCTGGATAACTGCTAACGTAAAATATTTTAGATTTAATGTGGATTTTATATTTATAAAACATTTTTTTTATAATTGATTTATGCTATTTGGCGACTAAATTGGTCTAAAGTTTCAAGGAATTAAGCGTCGGAGGCTAGAATAAAAAATACGCGCCCATGATTCACGAGAAATCCTAAAGTAGGACAGGCAATATTTTATTAAAGCAAAAATAAAATTCGTCGAAAACTCCTTCATGCCATTTCATTAATAAGGAAATTTAATTAGCTGGAAAGAAAATCTTTCTTTTGATGAATATATTGTTAGTAAATTTAGCCATAAATAAATAATATCACAACCACCAGCCCCGTTCGAAACCTATATTAAAAACTACAGTAATTACATATCGATCAAGTTTCAAGTGAGTCGGCCGGTGTGTCCGTGTGTACGGCACGAACATGCAATCGTTAGCACGGTCGTTGACTCGCGAGCACGCCGCGGGGTTGGCAACACCGTTCGATTGTGCCCCTTCTGCATGAACTCGAGCCCACCGAAATGTTTAGACCTGGTTATACTAACCTAGTAATGTAACCTAGTAAAGGTTAGATTTGGGCCTTAGATATTAGTGGTAAGTTTGGAATCAATAATGGCTCAGCGAAATTACAACACTGCAAGTGATGGTAAGTATGACGCTTTCCAAACCGGGCGACTCCTTTCGTCCCCCCTTTTGTATAATCTACCTTATTATAGAAGTACTCACCTATCTTTTGTCATATATTCCATTCAAATAATTTAATTCAAATAAAAGAATTTATAGAATCTTTGGTGGTAGAATATTTGCCTAATAAAATTCATAATTTTAATTTAAAATTAAACCTATTATAAGAATAAATAAATAAATAAATACACCCAACAGTCACATACATAGACATAGTTCTGACCCCACATTAAGATACAAGTCTTGTGTCGTGGGTATCAGAAACTACGAGAGACTTTTCGGTCTCACTAACACCCAGACCCGAAACAAATATCTGTGGATCACACAAACATTTGTCTCGGTGCGGGGATCGAACCCGCGGCCTCTCGTTTCGCAAGCTGGTGTCTAGCCAATTAATATGTTATATACATTTTAAACGTGGCTTATGTCATTCTCATATTGAATCTGACTGTCTTGAGTTTGAATTACAAATCATCCCGTTATATCAAACCAATTGAAGCATCTGTCATTACCACACTAATCAATACATGTTAATTAGCAACTGAAACCATCGCAGTAGGATCCTCTAGGAATTAGTCTGAGCGCTCCGAGCATGTTGCGGTTCGCCTCAGTGTGCGTTGGGTTCAGCCCGCATGACTCGACGTATTCTGCTAATGGACTCGAGCCCCGCGACCCAGGCGATAGTTTTGTGTGCCGGCATTCGTCCGTGACTATTTGCATACTGAGCTGGGGGACGGAATTCTTACAAAGTTCGAGAAATTTCGCTCAATAGGATGTTTTATCGGAGTTACTTGATATATGCTGTATAAAAGCTCAATAAGAACTTAAAGAATATACCGACAGTCTAGACAGCTTGCCAAAATTAATTTAATCTAATCTTTTAAAAAAGGAATTAAACTAAACGAATTAAAAAAAACGTGTTGGAATAAAATAGAAATATATTTTAAAATTCATTGGACGCATATTTCAATATACTGGCATTAGAAAAAGAAAAAAGTTGTTAACGAGTTTTTGTTATTTTTGTTTCCATACTCTTTTACGGTTCTCAACACTGATTGCTATCGAGTTCTTTCGAGGCGTTAAATAATATTGGTACATGTCTCCCTGAAACCAAAACCAACTCAATTCAAACCTTTATATTGGTTAGTCTGTATGTTTGATATTGTATGAAGCAGTGATGGCCTCGAGGTTTGGGCGCGCGGTCGACAATTTCGGCGGTCGCAGGTTCAAACCCCAGGCACACACCCTATGACTTTTCGAAGTTATGTGTGTATATACAATTAATTATCACTTGCTTTAACGCTGAAGGAAAACATCGTGATAAAACCTGCACACCTAAAAAGTTCTTAGGAATTTCTTAGGTGTGTAGTCCGCCAACCCGCACTAGGCGAGCGTGGTGGACTAAGGCCTAAACCTCAGTTGTAGAGGAGGCCCGTGCCCAGTAGTGTGACGTATTTTGGGCTGATGATGGTGTTTGATATTAAGTCATGTTAAAACGGCTGATAGGATGTGGACGAAATTTAAACCTTATTTTAAGATTACTATAATTTATTTTGATTATTTACTTGGCGTACAATAAAGCGTAAATAAATAAATTCTATACTCAGTGTTCCTGATATATGTTAACGAGTAACTTGAATGTATTATGGATAAGCTGTTTTGTTCACTGTCTTGTTTTTCTTTTATTCTATAGGCTATGCAGTTACAGACGGTACCTGTCTTAATTAATGTGTTTAACTTTCATTATTTTGTTAATTTATATCTTTATTTGTTCCAGGTAAGTACGCCGATATGAAACCCTTATACGCCAACGCATTTAAGTAAGTGGGCGAAAATTGAAAAAATTCAACAAGTTCAAGACAATTAGTTCTCACATACGTGTAATGTAACAAAACCGACTAGAGCTAAATATGTTCAGTATATAGGTATAAAAATTAAATACAATGTATATATTACATTTTCACGTAAACCGCGCACATTGAACTGACAAAACCGAGCAGATAATACGCTAACCAGTGATGGCCTCAAGGTTTAGGCGCGCGGTCGAGAATTTCGACGGTCGCAGGTTCAAACCCCAGGTGCACACCTCTGACTTTTCGAAGTTATGTGTGTATTCACAATGAATTATCACTTGCTTTAACGGTGAAGGAAAACATCGTGATAAAACCTGCACACCTAACAAGTTCTTAGGAATTTCTTAGATGTGTAGTCCGCCAACCCGCACTAGGCCAGCGTGGTGGACTAAGGCCTAAACCCTCTCAGTCGTAGAGGAGGCCCGTGCCCAGCAGTGGGACGTATTTGGGCTGATGATGATGATGATGAATACGCTAACCGCAGCCCAGACGCCTCAATCTACTCAGCGTGTTTATATTTCACAAAACTTAAATAGGATTTGTTGACACATTTCGCACACATTAAACTTAAGGATATAGGAGCACGTCATCGACACCCCCCCCTCACTTCTCACTTCTCACACACAAACCCCCTCCCACCACGTATATGGAGCGTGTTTTCAAGTCTCAACAGTGATATAAAGGGATTTCAGCGCTGTAATAGAAAAAGGCGGAGTGACTTTGTACAGACGTCTTCATACAATTTCACTCGGAATTATAAAAGAAGCGGGTCGCGGGTGAATTTCGTTGTGTTATAAGGTAAAATAGGTCGCTTTTTGGACGTTTATTGGGGCGCTTTGCGCTGAAGGATTTCGTTGTATGGGCCGATGTAATGTTTTACAAACGTTTTATCGCTATTTGTAGGCGTATTTTTTTCCCGAATACGTAATAAGGCGTAGCGCTTTTCACGCTGGATGGATGTATGACAGCGGTCGTATGATAATTTGCTTTTATTTTTGTGTACTTTATGTCGATACACATACATTAAGGTTGATAAATTTCTGGCATTGATGGAGTATAATATAAAGGCTTTACTTCCTATACATTTCTATAAGCTACATGACACAATCTAATTTTCTCTATAAGTCGTACTTGAAATCGAAACAAACTTTAAATATTCAACTGTAAATATTATTTGAACTGTCATTCATATAATAAAGGTGTCTAAGAGATAATATTAAGAAATAAAGGAAACTATTCGTGCTTGAAAGGACTTATTGAAGGTGACCGAGCAGATATTGTTTAAAACTGGCGCAAGTCGAAGCCAGTTGATCTTTGCTCGTCGGCACGGAACCGCCTCCATCAAGTAATCCCTTCGATCTCTACCGCCCCCTTAGACCACGTGACTTGTTATTTATTATTTTTATCTGACGTTCGAGACGTGCCGTAGCTGAAAATGGCGTTCTCAACGTCGCATGTTTCGATGTAATGAAAAAATATTTTATGAAGTCTACACGGCGTGTGATCTCGGAGTTCGATCGTGGTTAATGCACTGGCTGTGTTGAACCGTGGCCCGCGAACTGGTGTGATTCTTTGTATATATTTTTTTGTTCATAGCCTACTATGAAATTTAATCATCGTGACTTTGCAGTTGTTATTTATTATGCTGTGCTAATTTTATTAGTATAGATCAGTTGAGGAAAATGGTTATTTTTGAAATGGCAAGAAACGAATAAGTTCATGCCACAATGACGGCCTAGTGGTAACATGGACAAATGTTACTTGCATATATTTATTTGGAGAGTTTAACAACTCAGCTTTAGAGATCGTCATGCGACTCAAATCCATTTAAATAAAATTTGGGTATTTTTGATCATATATATTTACAAAATGCTTAAAAACCCCTTTTCAGTACATACGCCTGTTGCCAACCTAAAAAAAATGGCAAAATCAAAATCCGAACATCGGATGCTCCAATTTCGAATGCCACTTGTATCCCGCGACAAGTTCACGTCGACGTGTCAATATTTCGGGCTGAGGTTGTCTGATCCCTTGTATTTGCTCGCGGGGTCAAAGGAAAAAAAAAACGAGTTTTTCCTTTTAAGACTGTGAGTGCTAATAGAGTGGTTTGGTGGCAAGTTCTCTCCCCGAGCGGTTTGCGTCCGCCGACTTACTTTATGCAAATTAGATGGGGAATCTGCGATGTTTCGCTACGGAAATGTTTTTGTTATGCCCTTCTGTGTTAATAATGGTGTGTAATGTTATAGATGTTCGCGTGACTTCTGATGCGTGACGTATGCAAATCAATTATGTTGATGTGTTTATTTCTTTATTATGTTTCTTTTTTTAACAGCCAGTATTTCGTGTTGTAAACAACTTTTGTTATGATTAACTTTGATATTTCAAAATAGAACATTCGTCGAAAGTGTTGAAAGACTTTTTTATGTGCAAAGTTAGATTGATGCATGGATGTTGCGGACAAGAGCCGCACATTTGTTTATAATTGTCAATTTGTGTTAAGTGTAAGATTGTTTATAATTGTCAATTTGTGTTAAGTTTAAGATAGTTAATAATTTGTTTGTATTATGCTGTACAGTAACGCCATTGGTCGAGGCCAAACCCGAATGTTGTGTGCCACCGACATACAGTGCGAGGCACTAAGGGTTAGAGAGAGACAGAGCAATAAAAACTACTGTCGTGTGATTGGCCGAGGCCAATGGCATTCAACGTGTCCAACCGCCGCATGTGGCGAGCGGTAAAACTAGTAATAAGGAGCGCAATATGGTCAGTCAGTACGCACCGGCCGAGGCCGTAACATCCGAGAAAAGATACGATCCTCAACAAGTCGGTCCTTCGAGCCGGATACAGAATACTCCTCAACAAGTTGGTCCTTCGAGCCGGATTGAAGAAAGAAAATATCAGCGGAGCAACCTCGGCGGGCGTCAATATTTGAAGATCGCCACATCATTGCGGCGTGAAATTTGAAGATCGCCACATTCCTGCGGTGTGAAATTTTGAAGATCGCCACAGTTTTGCGGCGTGAAATTGGGAAGATCGCCACATTTTGCGGCGTGAAAGTTGAAGAAATCACCACGGGACACGGCGTGATATTTTTAAAATCACCACGTGTCGCGGCGTGAATGTTGAAGAAATCACCACGTGCCACGGCGTGATATTATTAAAATCACCACGTGTCACGGCGTGAAATTTTGAAGATCGCCACAGTTTTGCGGCGTGAAATTTGGAAGATCGTCACACTTTGCGGCGTGAAAGTTGAAGAAATCACCACGTGCCACGGCGTGATATTTTTAAAATCACCACGTGTCGCGGCTTGAAGTATTGAAGATCGCCATCCCTGCGGCGTAAAGTTTGCTGACGAACGCTGCTTCTGCAACACCGGAAGATCACCCAACGGTGCGACGAGCGTCACTTTTGAAGATCACCCAACGGTGCGACGAGCGTCACTTTGGAAGATCACCCAACGGTGCGACGGGTAGCAGAGGCCGCATCCAGCGCGTCACCGGTAGCGTTTCAACGACGCAGCAACACCGCAGCGGCAACGGCAAAAACGAAGAACGAGTAGGGCCTGTACAAACGTCGTTTTTACGACGCCGTAGTGAGCTCGCCACCTAACGGTGACAAACGGCGAGAGCCCTACGTGAAGCGTCGTTTTCACGACGGTACAGTGTAAACCGTCGCTTTCGCGACGACGAGTGGTGTTTTGTGCAACACCACCGGCCTGATCAAATTGCCTGAGGGCACAGGCCGTTTTCCCGCACCGTAGGCGTAGGGCCGGGGATAGGGACTCGTTAGGAGGACATGCCGACTACGCGCAGTCAGGCTTCGAAAGTTGTCGACGAGGATCCCGCGTCGCCTAATGTAAACGCGTCCGCGTCTGCATCCACGTCCGTACCCGTACCCACGAACGCACGGTTAATCGCGACAGGAATCACCGCCGTGAGAGACATGGATACATCCACAGCGTCACCTCGCAACCCCGCCACCGCGATCCCGGAGCGCCGATCGCGAGCGCCGTCGATCGGGTCGCAGCGCTCAACCGCAAGTGCCACCGCGAGAATAAGGAAAGCTGAATTAGACGCGGAATTACAGCTTGCGGAAATTCGTCGGCAGGAGTTACAACTGCAGGCGAAGTTAATTAAAAAACGGTTGATGGCCGACGTGGCCGCAATTCACGAAGAAACGGAGCGCGAAAGTGTTACCGGAGAAGAGGTCACCGATACAGAGCGATGCGTACAAGAGTGGTTGCAACACTCCCGCGTACGGGAGGAGGGTGACCGCGGCGTCAAACAAGGTCACGCCGCGCGCCACGAACACGCGCAGCTGGAAGCCGAGCCGCGATTGGTCGAGAATTACGCGCAACGGGACTTGACGCCGCAACGTTCGCAAGAGCGGGGAATCGAGCGCCTCGCCGTTACACTTGAACAGATGATGCGGCGTCGGACACCGTCGAGGCAGACTCAGGATCTGCCCGTATTCAGTGGGGCGACGGACGAATGGCTGCCCTTCAAGGCGGCCATGCGCGAGTCATCCGAGATGCACGGGTTCTCGCCGGCGGAGAATTTAGCGCGACTCAGGGGTGCTTTGAAGGGCGAAGCCCGACAAATGGTGTCGGCATTGCTATATACCGCGAGCGAGCCGGCGAAAATCATGAAGACATTAGAGCAATGTTACGGGCGACCGGAGATCATCCTGGATAAGGCCGTAAGCGATATGCACAAACTGCCGCGTATCGGTACATCCGCGGCGGAACTGAACGACTTCGCGGTCAGGTTACAAAACATCGTCACGATCATCGCCGGCATGGATCAACGCGGGTACTTGTTGAACCCGATGCTGGCGCGGACCGTGACGGAGAAGTTGACCCCGCACCTGCGATCTAAATGGTGCGACTTCGTTGAAGAGACCGCAAGCCGAACGGAACCGGAGATCGTAACGTTGTCGGAGTTCTTAATGCGCGAGGCGGACCGCGCTATTAGGTACGCGTATACTCCGCCATCTCAGAGTAGTGTGACACGGGTCACAGCGGCCGCGAAACAATTGGAATTGCGCCCGCGTCGAATAGTTAGGGACAATCGCGGAGTAAAAGTGTACGCCGCCACCGAAGAGCGTCCTCCCAAGACCTGTTATTGTTGCGGATCCGAGCACAAGACGATCCAGTGCCGTAAACTCCAGAACATGACGGTGCCCGAGCGATGGAGGTGGGCCAAAGAAGCAAATATATGCTTCACGTGCTTAGACAGCAAGCACAGGCGCTTCCATTGTAAGGGCAGGAAGTGCGGAGTGAACGAGTGCCGACAACCTCACCACGCGCTGTTACACGTGACGAAAGAGGACGATCGCGCCTCCGAGGAGCGCGTGGCGACGACGGCGGCCACACCGCACGCGTCCGTGAGCGTGTTATTAAAGGTTTGCCCGGTCACGGTCCGAGGGCCAAAGGGCACCGCACAAACCTACGCGCTGTTCGACGAGGGGTCGACGGTTACGTTGATGGACGAGGCAATGGCCGAAACCGTCGGAGCCGTCGGCCCGCAGCGCGAAATTAATATACACGGTGTGACGTCAAGCCAACGCGGAATCGCAAGTAGAATCGTGGACATCGCGATCAAGGGCCGCGGCCGACCGCGATACCACGATATACGAGCGCGCACAATCAAGGGACTAACGCTCGGGCAACAGACAGTCGGGAAACGTCTTCTGGAGAACGGACACCTCCGCAGATTACGGGAAAAAGATGTGTGCTATTCCGACGCGAAACCGACAATCCTCATTGGCACGGATAACTGGCATCTAATTGTCACGCGGAAACTACTGACCGGGGCAAAGGGCACGCCAGCAGCATCGCTCACCACGCTGGGGTGGGTCGTGCACGGGACGAGCGACTCGGTCGAGAGAGTCATCTGCCGGGATGACTCTAACGTCCTGCACGTGCGCACACGGGGGGAGCTGCGATACCAAGGCAAAATGGAGGACCTACACGATCTGGTGAAGTCTCACTTCCAGATCGACGCGATAGGTATAACGCCCAGACGTAAGCCAGTCGCCAGTGAGGAACGCGCTACCGAAATAGTGGAGCGCACCATGAGGCGCACGGACGGACAATTCGAGGTAGGACTGCCGTGGGTCTCTGACGATGTCGTACTACCGCCGAGTTACGACATGGCGCGGAAAAGACTGCGGAGTATCGAAAGGAAGATGGACCGCTCACCCATCTTCCGGGACACCTACACGGCTCAGGTGGACGCGCTAATAGCGAAGGGATACGCCACCCCCAGCCGAGAACAGGAAAGTAGCCGAACGTGGTTCTTGCCACACTTCGCAGTCTCGAACCCAAATAAACCCGGCAAAATACGGCTCGTGTTCGATGCCGCCGCACTCGCAAACGGCATGTGTCTGAATGACGCGTTGTTAGACGGTCCGGATCGTCTTCAGGCACTGCACGGCATATTGTTCCGCTTTCGCGAGAAACCGGTCGCCATCACCGCGGACATTCGGGAAATGTTCCTGCGAATCAAGATACGACCGGAGGATCAAGCCGCGCAACAGTTTTTGTGGCGAGGTGACGACCGGATTAACCCGCCGCGTAAATTCACGATGAACTCGATGATATTCGGGGCGCGCAGTTCACCGTTCATCGCCCACAGCGTTCGCGACCGGAACGCGCGTGACTTCCGGGACAGCCACCCGTTGGCCTATGCAGCGATCACCCAGAACCATTACATGGACGACTGGGTGGACAGCGTGGACGACGAGGAAGTGGCAGCCCGGACCATGGCAGAGGTGCAAGAAGTGCACAGTCGCGCCGGTTTCGAGCTGGCCGGATGGGGATGCAACCGCGCTCAACTGCTGGAGCACATCCCTGAAGAGAACCGGACGTCCGCGCCGCGAGAACTGGGCGCCAGCGTGCACGAGCACGGACGTACCCTGGGGATGTACTGGTTGGCCGGGGACGATCAGCTGGCGTTTAACACTACGATGCACCGAGTACCCAGCGACGTCAGGATGAACTTGCGACCGCCCACGAAGAGGGAAGCCCTCAGTGCGGTTATGTCTATATTTGACCCGCTCGGCCTCCTGAGCCCGTACACAATCACAGCAAAGATCATGCTACAGGGGTTGTGGAAGCTGAAGATGGGCTGGGACGAACCCGTCCCGGAGGATGAAGCGGCGACATTCCTGCAATGGATGCAAGATAAAGCCTACATAGCGGACCTGCGATTGCCTCGGTGTTACGACACACGCAACGAGGACGTAGCGACAACCGAGCTCCATGTGTTCTGTGACGCCAGCGAACAGGCATACGCCGCAGTCGCGTACTGGCGGCGCGTGCATACCGACGGGAGCGTCCACGTCACCCTGGTCGCCGGCAAGGCCAAGGTGGCGCCAATAAGGGCACAGACGATACCTCGGTTGGAGCTGCAAGCTGCACTGATAGGCGCGCGGCTCGCCACCGGGATCGCCAAAGAGCACCGCGTGCGTGATTTCGAAATCGTATTGTGGACGGACTCCACCACCGCGTTACATTGGATACGCAATGATTCCGCTAAGTATGCGCCATATGTAGCGCATAGATTAGGCGAAATTGCGGAATTAACAGAAGTATCGCAATGGAGATGGGTTCCGACCGCACACAACGTAGCTGACGACGCAACGCGTCTAGGAAACACGCGACTCCACGGTGAAGATCGGTGGTTTACGGGACCGCAATACCTATACGAGCATCGAGAGCAGTGGCCCCGCGAAGCCGCTAACGTAGAGGCCCTTACCGCCGAAGTGTTAACGACCCACGTGACTCCCTCAGACAACGTCATCGCAATCGACAGATTCTCCACGTGGGAACGCGCGGTACGAACAACCGCGCGAGTTATAGAAACTATCCACAGGTGGCGACGGCATCCGAGGTCAGACAGATTCGAGTACGTCCAGAAGGCGGAAACTCTTCTGTATGCCCAAGCGCAAAGGGATAGTTTTCGCGAGGACATCGAGCGTCTGAAACGCGGAACCGGTATAGGGCGGGACAGTCGATTGCGGCGGCTGGACCCGAAAATAGGGGCGGACGGTCTGTTGCGGTTGAACGGACGCATCAACACCGCGGCCGTCACTACCATCGACAAAGCACCGGTGATATTAGATGGAGCGCATCATCTAACTCGATTGCTTATCAGACGGGAACACGGGTCCGCGCACATAGGTACGGAGCACATCGTGAACGGGCTGCGGCAGAGATACTGGATAATAAGATTACGCCCGGCTGTAAAACGATTTGTGAGCACCTGTGTGGTGTGCAGGACTCGTCGAACCGTACCCGCGATACCGGTGAAAGGGGACCTGCCGGAGGCCCGCGTCAGCGCACACACGCGGCCATTTACGCATTGCGGCATGGACTGCTTCGGGCCAATGTGGGTCACGTTAGGGAGACGCCGCGAGAAACGCTGGGGCCTCCTATTCACTTGCCTCACGACCCGGGCTGTGCATATCGAACTGCTACACAGCCTGAGCGCGGACTCGGCGGTAATGGCCATGCGGCGGATGGCCGCGCGTCGGGGCTGGCCAGCAACCGTGTGGTCGGATAACGGGACCAATTTTAAAGGGGCCGAAGCAGAATTGAGGACCGCTTACGCGGAATGGCTGCCGTCCCTTCAGGACACAGCCCTTACACACCGGGTACGTTGGCGGTACACCGACCCGGGCGCGCCTAATCAGGGAGGTGCGTGGGAGCGTTTGATCCGCTCAGTTAAAACGGCGCTCGCGACCGCGCTTAACGAGAAGGCGCCCCGGGAAGAGGTGCTGTCCACCGTACTCGCGGAGGTCGAGCAAACCGTGAACTCGAGACCGCTCACCCATGTATCCGTGGACCCCGGGGACGAGGAGGCGCTCACCCCGAACCATTTTCTAATAGGGACCGGGAACGGCACGCCATGCGTCGGCGAATGCGACCCGGCCGATCGGAGAGCATGGAGGTCTGCTCAAGCGATAGCTAACGCGTTCTGGACGCGGTGGGTAAGAGAATACCTGCCCACACTAACGCCCCGAGGCGATCACAGGAAACGAGCGCGTGAGATAAAACCGAATGACATAGTCGTGATCGCGGACGGACTCCTGCCGCGGAACGTGTGGCCGAAGGGTATCGTCCGCAACGTATACCCGGGACCAGACGGCGTGATTAGGAGTGTCGACGTTTGGACTCGAGGCGGCACCTTTCGGAGACCTGTACGGCGACTCATTGTCCTCCCGATTGAATAGGGGCTTCGTTTAGGGTCTACGCCGGGGGGAGAGTTGTTGCGGACAAGAGCCGCACATTTGTTTATAATTGTCAATTTGTGTTAAGTGTAAGATTGTTTATAATTGTCAATTTGTGTTAAGTTTAAGATAGTTAATAATTTGTTTGTATTATGCTGTACAGTAACGCCATTGGTCGAGGCCAAACCCGAATGTTGTGTGCCACCGACATACAGTGCGAGGCACTAAGGGTTAGAGAGAGACAGAGCAATAAAAACTACTGTCGTGTGATTGGCCGAGGCCAATGGCATTCAACGTGTCCAACCGCCGCATGTGGCGAGCGGTAAAACTAGTAATAAGGAGCGCAATATGGTCAGTCAGTACGCACCGGCCGAGGCCGTAACATCCGAGAAAAGATACGATCCTCAACAAGTCGGTCCTTCGAGCCGGATACAGAATACTCCTCAACAATGGAGGTGAGGGAATATCTCACTCCTATTTACAATAATATACAGTCGTGATGGCCTCGAGGTTTAGGCACGCGGTCGAGAATCTCGACGGTCGCGGGTTCAAACCCCAGGCACACACCTCTGACTTTTCGAAGTTATGTGTGTATTCACAATGAATTATCACGTACTTTAACGGTGAAGGAAAACATCGTGATGAAACCTGCACACCTAAAAGTTCTTAGGAATTTCTTAGGTGTGTAGTCCGCCAACCCGCATTAGGCCAGCGTGGTGGACTAAGGCCTAAACCCTCTCAATGGTAGAGGAGGCCCGTGCCCAGCAGTGGGACGTATATGGGCTGATGATGATGATGATGATTTACAATAAATGTTATTTATGAACTTCATCTTATATTCTTTTGTTTCTCTTCGTAATTATTTAATCGCCATATTGACCGGGACAAAAGTATACCATATTCGTAAGTACTTTGTAGATGAAACGAAAAAAGTTCCCCTATTTAACAGAACAAGAAACAATTCGTGCTTCAGGCGAATCCTCCGAAGCCAACGCAATCTCGGATAATCCCTGGGAAATAACAACCACCCGAGACAAATCCGAAACTAGAAAGTTCATTCCGACAACAAAAAATATTAATTTCACCCGGTGCCATCTCAGCTGCAGTCCCGCAAGACCCTTCCTTGTGTACAAGCTGTCCAACTTATAACGTAAATCAATTCATTTTTTTCATCTTGGGAAAACTTGAAGGAATCTCGTAGGGACTGGTTAGATTATGAGCTGACAATATAATTTCGCGTTTGTTTCGATTCTACAGTTCATGATCCTAATGGGGCAATTTTTTGCAAGGTCTATCGCGGACAAACAAAACAATTTTTGACAAATCAGTGTTGTTACCATTATTGGATTATACTGTTATAAATGAAACCGCTTTTATTCGCTCTCTATTACGAGATGTATTTTTCTTCCATAACGTTTTTCAAATGAATCTTTCAATCAATAGCCCAATTTTTTTTTTACACCATATTCCATTACATCAGAACGGGGCAACCGAATTCTGGCTCTCTTAAAAATGTATGAATTCCCACAGCAACAAAACAAACCTTTTAATAATCTCTGGCTCATTATTTTTGACAAGCTTCACTCGACGGTGACAAGAAAATCCTTTGACGAAATATTCTGAACTGTCCTTGAAAGAAATGTCAAAATGAGTCGAAAAACTCGCATACACGTGTACAAAAGAAAATTGTTGTCATTACCTTTAATGTTATATGTACATAGGATCCTACAACAAATAAAAAATCCAACCTTGGCCCTTATAAGCGTAGCGTGGTGTAACATATAAGCACGTCTGCTTGTTTTTATCCGTCGAAGAAAGCTACTCTTCTCTCGCGAATTGATTCTCTATAATGTATTAAAACATTTTGTTGTTGAATAATAAAAGTGATAGTAAAATTGCTAAAATTGGTAAATAAATTTCTCATTAAGCGTTATTTATATTGTAGCATTATTGCTAAAGGTTATTTATCGATAAAAGAAAATATTACGTATTTTAAGAGATATTAATTTTGTCGAAAAAATTATGTAGGCATACCTATATTACTTTTTTTTATTTATTTTTCGAGTGAAATATCTGATTTCATAGTAGGTATATGACTTAGCTTATAGCGCTTTTAAGCTTAAACTAATCGTTTTGTACCGTAGGGTCTAAACTTAGGACGTATGATTGGGATTGTACCAAAAATATACGGAATACTGTCGAGTTACAACAAGTGATCGATACGAACGGATGCCTAAATACCTCTCATTATAGTTGATTTATAGGACTCTGCGGGTTTGGAACCTACACATTTCAAATTCATACCTTTACATTTCAAAGCGAACATACAGACGCATCGAATGAAAACGTACAATTTAACCCATTCATTGCCACTTCAATTGTAGAAACATTATTCTGGTGCCACTTATTATTTTTTCAGATTACAATAGAAATAGTGTAATTGAATATGCCATAAAGTTTCAAAAACACGATAAGTAATAAAATCACATAAAAAACGATAACATAATATATGCGTTGGTGGCATAAGTATGAGAATTTTAATGGTATGATATAGTTATCTCGATCAACGCAAACGGTGCGTTGTTGGCAATGAAAGGGTTAATGTCAATGTTTGTCACTGAAACGGATAATTGTTTATTTGGCTGTACCTAGTCGTGGTACAAATATACAATAACATTTACTAGATACTTCATCTTGATAGAAAGTAAATTGTGGCCCAAATTTATAATATATAATATATTCGAAATAGGTTTGTAAGTGTCTCGTATTTTATGATACAAAAAAACAAATTTTTATCTTAATATTGTGTCACATCGTATGTCGGCCAGTTTTTCAGAGAAATTTTAACGCAAACTTAATACATATCATAACAAACATACATAATCTCACGCCTGTATTCCCAGAAGAAGTAGGCAGAGGGGCATTTCTGCACTCACTTTTTGCCTTGTATCAGTCCCACGTAACAGTGAGCGGGCCTATTGCCGTTTTCGAGCAAAATTTCAGACTTCGTGCCGCATGCTGCTTTGGCGCTCTATAATACTTTTTCCGACCTGAGAATCGAACCTGGGACCGTGGTCCCACGGTCGTGATGGCACTTACGTGTACCGCGAAGCTATGAAGATGTCATCATCATATTATATTTTTTTTAGTTCTACAATATAACGTATTTTTATTTTTTTTACCAGAGGAAAGCGCTTTAAGCTTCCCTGTTCAGTACCTCTGGGGAGGCCGAAAGGGATATGTCGGGGTCTCTGACCTTCCAACTTAGCGCGCAGTTGGGTTGGGTCCCTAACCAAAATCCTACGCCAGCATACCGACTAAAACCTCGTGACCATCTCGCGCATTTAGGGCGGTTTTGCGGCATCTCAGGGCGAGAAGCGCCCTAAATGGTTCGCCTCCGCCCAGGGCACCGTCCGATTGTGGACTCCTCCAAATTAGGAGGGCTTGAGATGTCCTCCATACTTACGCTTTTTTGGACGTTCACCTCTTGTGGACGTCCGCGACAGTCAAGCGGTCACGCCCTCTGTCACAAATCTCGGGGTTGCTGTCACCATTGTGTACCGCCCCCGCAGTACGCCCAGCCTCCCCAGTGGCCCCTGTTAGTCGCCTCTTACGACAGGTAGGGGATACCATGGTAGAATTCTTACGCCCCCAATCCACAGGGCGGGACAATATAACGTATAACGTAACTGTAATGGTTCGTCATGATTTGTACATTTAATTGATTTGAACTTGTGTATTAAGAAAGATTGAGGGATCATTCTTTAGAGAAAAAAAATACAAAAAGCAACGACTTTAATTGCGTATCTAAATATCTACATAAAACAAATACATATGTACAACCACGTGGCGTGACGCCAACATAGCATGTACATTCGTCTGAGCTCCAGTATTCGTTTCATTTCAAGTAGTCCTCAAGCACACTAAAATTGGTGACCCCGACGTGATTCATTAAAGTATTTATTTAACTCGTCTTGAATTTCGGCTTCAGCTTGATGGGCAGTAGGCAGTCGCGATAAAAAATTATCATGCCGAGGAATCTTCTTAAGTCCTGCACAGTGTGCGGTTTCGAGTATCCAATTAATTATTGTTTTGTCAATTTTCTTTTTATTATGGAGGTATTATACCATATTACCATCGCCGTCTTAATGTTCTAAGCTCGTGTTCTATGCGTGATACAACAGTACGTTTTCAACCGATGTCGCCCATAAAAATTGATTTGATAGCTTACAGTACAGTCGCATCGGCCATGAACGACAAACATTTAAACCAATGCGCAGTATTTATTGAAGTTGTAAAAATTATGGCGCATTTTAATATTTACGTAACAAAGAAAATCGCTTGTTCGTAAGGTGGTACGGTTTCTTTGTTGTGACGTCATCGTCTAAGCACCTTTTGGCGTGTCTACATAATGTTTTAATCCTGTTATTTGGCATATTAATTACTCATTATATGTAACTTTAATGGCTTAAAGATAATACAAATGTTAGTAATATTAGACTGCCTCGTGGTCTCGCGGTACAAGTATGGTTTTTCCATTAGGAAATTCTCGGTAACAGCACGGAGTCTGGAAATGTGCCCGAAAAACGGCAATAGGCTCGCCACCTATTACGTGGGGCTGATACATACTTGGCGAAATGTGGGTGCAGAAATAAGAAGAAACCTCTGCCTACCCCTTAAGGGAATACAGGCGTGAGTTTATGTATGTATGTAATATAACGTTCAAGGCGCTACACACCACTAACTTATTAAAACATTGTGTTTATGAGCAAATTATTTGTCATTCGTATTAGCTGTGAAGAGGATTATACGTACGATCGATAGATGTGTGGTTCGATGCCCAGGTCGTGTGAAGTGTTATAAGTTTACAACTGTAACTAAGGACTTTTAATATAGCTATCAAAATGTCAATGTAGAAATCTATTTGTTTCAAAAAAAGTAGGGATGGCCTCGAGGTTTAGGCGCGCGGTCGAGAATCTCAACAACACACCTCTGACTTTTCGAAGTTATGTGTATATTCACAATGTATTATCACATACAACTTGAATGATTAAGAAAACATCGTGAGGAAACCTGCACACCTAACGTTTTTAAGACAATCTTAAGTGTGTAGTCCAGGCCTTAGCCCTCTCAGTTGTAGAGGAGGCACGGGCCTAATATTTGAGGTAAAAATTTTTTTGTTTGAAAGCCATACGTCTATTCTTCGATGCGCACTCCGTAAAACGTATTCCCACACACAAGTTCTTGGAGTGAATAGATTAATAGCAATGTTAGTGGATCAACACACGCTCGAGTTAACCCGTCGGTCCCTATCAGACCTGAGCTCGGGTCGTAGCGACCCCGCCCTACAACATACGTTGCTTCGAAGGGTTTGATTGGAACAGGCGCGTTCATCGGTCTAATGCACCCGCCATATCTATGTTATTGCGAACGTCGATTTAACTGTAGTTGTTAATTAGTGCTTGTTTGTTTGAATACAAGTAAGTCGTCATTTATTTCTCTTGTTGGTGATAATGGTCAGAAACGATTTTATTATTACCAGTATTTTGAATATGAATCAAGGAATGGATGAGAGGTTTTATTAGGTATCGTCCATTTCATTGGACAACATGTTGATAGCCCCGTGGCGCAGTTGGCTAGACCGAAAGGTATTTCAGTGTGGGGTCAGAACTATGTATAACCGGTGGGTGTACTCAGTGGCGGTACTTCCATAGAAGCCCAAAAGCGTAACACGTTAATTGTGTAATGTCTAGTTTATAATTGTTTATTATGGGGTCACTATATTCTCATTTATATGTCTAATTGCTTTTGTTAAATAAAAATTTAAAACTTAAAGATTATTATTCGGAACTTTGTAAGGCAAACTGGGCTTTTGGGCTTCTATGGAAGTACTACCACTGGGTGTACTGTTAATCTTCTGTGTCGTGAATCTTATGAAATAATAATATATTCACGTATCTAGTCTCTTTGTAAACACTGTTACTATTACCTGTCTTAGTATTCGATCACGGTCTGTTTACACCCTGTGTACATATTATTAAATTTATTTTTATTCTAATGCCAAATGGTGATTGTAGTAAGTCCGTAGAGAGTCGAATGCTGAGGTATTACAGAACAATGCCGGAGTGTTGGTAAATTCACACATAATATTAATAATTTATTTATTCTCTTAGGAGCTACGATGTCACAGAGAGACAAGCACATAGACACATCAAACAAATAACACCCCTCTTTCACCCATGACTCTAGGACGAATTTCCGTGCTTTTCAGCTTTTTTGCCATGCCTATTATTGGAAGCTAACATAACAGCTCGCACTTTGGGTCCAATTTATTCATTTAATGTCATAAAGTAATTTACCCTTGTTGCCTTAATTGCGTCTAGTTTCACCAAATGAATTTATCTTTTATGTGGGGGACAAAATTTTGTCTCCCGCTTTGCTGTGGAGGGAAGTGGACACCACTTTGTTTCGATCTCCTATATATACTCGTATTTTTCCTGTGGGTGCTACTGTCGATTCTAGAGCACAAGAGTTACAGTGGCGGGTGTGTGGTTGAACAGGGCATAAAAACCCTTCTTTTTGCGTCAGGGGTTAAAAAGAATTGAAGGAAATAATTTTGTAGCCATTTGAAAACATACGTTAGTTTATTCTAAATATAGGTTAAACTTTTCCCAGTTTATGTGACGTGAAGTGATCAAAACTCTTGGCGTGACACGTGCTTGTCAGCAGCCCGTGACCGCGGCTGAGAAATATTGCAAACTACGTGGGTTAGGGAGCTGTCACCGTTTTAATGGAGCCTTCACTGTCGGAGTGAGCGCATGATGTATGTGCATGGGAAATGGCACGTGCCGCCAATGATGAATGCTACGCTGAATAACTTTTTTGTAGGTCTTGGTTATTGCTTAAGTGTTATTGGGTTTTTCCATTAGGAAATTCTCAGTAGCAGCACGGAGTCTGGAAATGTGCCCGAAAAACGGCAATAGGCTCGCCCCCTGTTACGTGGGACTGATACATACCTACTTGGCGAAATGTGGGTGCAGAAATGCACCTCTGCCGACCCCTTCGGGGAATACAGGCGTGAGTTTATGTATGTATGTATGTGGTTATTGCTTGATAAAGCCTTATTAGACTCTATAGTTTATGCAATAAACTATTCAGGAGATCACGTAGGTATGTGGGCAAGGATCTTCGCGAATATGTTAACTTAACTTTAATTGTGTGATGGCCTAGTCGAGGCCATCACACACTTAGGTGTAAGAATTAACACCAAACAATACACTTAATTGTAAAGTCAAAGTCGAAATACTCTTTATTCTAATAGACTTTTACAAGTTATTTGGAATCGTCAATTTTAAACTATTGCCGCTTCGGAACGTGTTATCGCTGTGAAGGAGAATCAACAATAAACTGCCTCAGCTACACGAAATGTCATATGTTTTTTTTTATTCTTAATAAATTAGCAATATATTTAAATGGTTTAAAATTGTCATTATTTCATTTTTTTGTAACATAACTTGTCCAATATACCTGTTAGTTAGTACTTAATTACTGTTTTAATTTATGTCATCAACGTGCGAGTATGCATAAAACAATGTCATATTGAATAATCGCTCATTGAACATCTCATTAACTCACTGTACCAATAAACTTAGGTAGTTATTTGTTCGAGAGCTTCATCGCATTATAAACACGAGCATTTTGACTCGGTATTATGCCGATTAAACAACTCAGGTAGAAAAGAAAAGTTCTATTCAACAAACTGTTTCTATCGTCTCGTACACATGCTTGAATCCCAAACATTTGTTTCAAATTGGGGACGTGAATTCGTCTTTGCAATAGTATTTTTGAATGGAATACCTACTTGCATACAGTTCATTAAGCGTTCGACGAAGGTTCGCCCTGCGAAACCAAACAAAATAATGTTACTCATCGATGTGACACAAGTCGCTCGGTGATGGATTGCGCCGCTCGTGACTGCGCCCGCTTACTTGACTCCGTTGTTCAATGCACGCGTTTGTTTAATGTTTATTCAGATTGGAGGCACGGATTGGTTGCTGTGAGATTTAAACTCGCTTTCTGAATGGTGAACGTAAAAATTTTTAGTATAGATTTCTTAACAAAGAATGTATAAATTAATATAACTACGAGTACATACTTATTTCGATATATCTTACTTATTCGATACTTAATATAACTACATACATACATACTTATTTATAGTATGTCTATATTATAATGTAACAGTATTCTTTTGCTAATGGCTTGATCCCTACCAGAACAAAAAAAGAGATGCAAAAAAAAAACACTGGGTATAATTTAAAAAAGCTTTTTAAATATTTCTGTTCTTTTTTCAGATTACAATAATTTTATTATTTAATAATAATTATTATTAAAAAATTAAAGAAAATTTTAAACCAGCTACATTTTCCTCACTCAGTTACGAAACAATGAATTCTAATAAGAAAGACTGGCTGAAAAGACAAGTATCCACTTCTTAAAAAACGAACAAAAGACTTGGCATAGAATCAAGAGATTGCAACAAGACAATCTTGTAACTTGGCAATCGGCTGTCGGCCAGTACGTCACAGAGCCGATCACGCGTGACCCCTGACACACGGTTATCTAAACAGTCGTTAGTCGACTTTAGGCGGCCATTATAGTCGTTAATACGAATTAAGTCCCTGTAAACTCGCCCTTATAATTAACCGAGAGGGAGCACCAATGCTATTTTATTATCGCACTTTGGGTTATAAACTGCTTTACGTAATTAGATTAAATTAATGTTTCTTTTTATTAACAACGATTTAATTGTTTCATGGTTGCCACTTTATGGTGAAAAGGCGTGGTATTACTATTATTTTCTCGAGGTAATGTTTTTTTTTAAACATACATCATTAATGTATTAATTTATTTTATTTGAAATACATACAGAACAATTACTAATAGTTAAAACATAAAATTGAAGTAGTGAACGACTAATCAGACAAAGAAGAGATAAATTAAAATATACAAAAATAAAAAGCATTTATACCTAAACTAAACTACGACTTACACTAGAAAAAAGTAATTTCTTATAATTATTAAGAGACTCAAAAAATATGTCAATATCGAGTATCTTCGATGGTGACATGGTGGATTAATATACGTTTTGTAGCAATGGGATGTGTATGGGTTCTTATAGATCATCTTCCAAAATGAAAATAAAAATATAGGAAGAAAACATACTGCAAAAAAATCACTCAATAGAAGACGCATCATGCGTAAAACAGACACGCGAAGCACGTCCCACAAATTTAATATTCTTCATGGTAATTTACGAGCAGATTACGTATTCATCTCAAAGGCTCAGCTGAAAATATAGCCGTTTACCTTACGCCTATAACATAAGCCTAAATGATTTACAAGCCCCGCTTAGTATTCATATCTAGTACATCGGTGATTTAGAGCCTCGCGTAGTTTGTACTATTGATCTTTGATGTTTGTTTTTTTTTTATGGGATTGGAGGCAAACGAGCTAGTGAGACAGCTGATGTTAAGTGGTCAACACCGCCCATGAACACCCACACTACCAGAGGGATTATGGTGCGCTGCCGGCCTTTGAGGAAAAGATAGGCTCTTTTATTGAAGGTCCCTAAGTAAGTTGATGTGTTTGTCTGGCGTGACGTACATGGCTTGGGCATCTACGCTCAATTATTACTACACTCAACATGTAAACATCGACTAATAAAGATACAAGTCAATCGATAACGGAAATTTCAAGAGGTTTTTTTACTACTATTTAAACAAAAGAATTATAGCTCCCTGCTATCGTATTTAAGCTCAATTGTTTTCCAGTTGTATTTTTAATTGTTGGTTTTAATTCTATCAGCGTCAAGTATGTCAGCATATCAAACATGTACTACCCCAAGTCCACGAAAATATTTGCATAAAATTGTCTTACAAAATACATACACTCAACAGTCACATACATAGTTCTGACCCCATACTAAGATACAAGTCTTGTGTCGTGGTTATTAGAAACTACACGAGTCTTTATGATCTCACTAACAACCAGACCCGAAACAAATAAACTTAACCATTAATTGTCTCGGTGCGGGGATCAAACCCGCGGCATCTTGTTTCGCAAGCTGGTGTTTATCCTACTGTGCCACGGACGCTGTATAATCCATTATAAAGCGGAATCGATATCCATATCGATTCAACATCGGTAATGAAACAAGTTTATCGAATTACTTTTTACTTTTACCGTGTGAACGGAAAACACTTTTTACATGAATAATTTAATTAAGTCGCTACTCCGGCTGTATAGCGACCCATTTTGAAGTCCAAGAAACTCAATCTTCAATAGTAAAAGGTTAACGACCTCGATAGCTATCGGTAATATGTCTGACCATGCACTTTACAGTATTACCATTTTAGTATCCTCTTAAAATATAATAAATTTTATTTTTATTGTAACAGAACGGCATTTTCCAACCAACGATTAAAGAAAATCTATTTGTCGATGCGAATCGTAGATTAATATGAATATTGCAGTTAAGTAGGTATAAGTATTGCAGTTGGCGAAGTAGTATCGTATGCAGGAACTTTCAGATGGTACACAATTTTATCCAACCATATAATCAGCATAACTAAGGGTTGGACTCTGTTAATCGTATAACAGTCCCACCCTATATACTCAGCCTATCGCCGTCCACTGCTGAACGTAGGCCTCCCCAAGAAAGCGCCAACCATCCCGGTCTTGAGCAGCCCTCATCCATCCGTTACCCGCCACCTTTCTCAAGTCGTCGGACCATCGTGCTGCAGGTCGTCCTACACTACGTTTGCCTAAACGCGGTCTCCACTCCAACACTTGTCTGCTCCATCGGCCGTCGGACCGTCGGCAGACATGGCCGGCCCACTTCCACTTTAGCGTGCTAATCTTGCGGGCAATGTCAATGACTATACCTATACCTACATATCTCAATATAACACCAAGCTTTACTTTATGTATTAAATGTATACAAAATCGTGCACTATTATTAGGCACATTCTATAATCTTAGAATATTGCTTTCAGCGAACGTTCTTTGTCCCGTCACTGTCAAAGGGGATTCTATTAAAATGCCACGTTCAACCGAATCGTTTCACAGTAAAGGCATTTAGTAATAAGAGCCGTGCAGATTAATATATCTTGTGCAGTGCACCATCCGCCGGGTCAAGTGGCCCCGTCTGTGTCAAGGACCGGTACCTACCTCCCGACCACCTATAAATTAAGTCTAACAAACACATACGAATTTAAATCTTAAAACTAACGTAGTTTGATTGCAATTCGTTTGTCGCCGGTTGGATTTAGTTTTTTTTTTCGGATGTTCGATGCGATTTGTTTTGGCGCTGATGGTGCGGTCTGCCGGTTCCAAAGGAGGTGCGTGAGGTAACGTAATATTTAAGATGTCAATGCGCCGAGGTCGAGATCTTATTGCAATATTATCATGGTCAAATGACGGTAAGCCCACACAGCCGCACAGATTTTAGTAATTAAAAATATGAGATTACTAACTTCTACTACAAAGTTTTAAGTTCCTGCTTGATCGGTATTGCTTAAATATTCAAGATTCTAATTCTCATTCTTTCATTAATTAAGGTAAAGTTATTTTTTTGATGACATAGCTTTTTCCATTGCAGCATTCCATTTAAGGACAAAAATGTCAGTACAATGTTGTCCAAATGTACTGTCACCACCAAGAGCTGGTTATGTCTACGTAACCAAAGTACTACAATATTAAAGTTCCATACAGTCATACTCGTATAAACCGCCAAGGACAAGGTCGCAGGACGCACACGTGGCTCTAACACAAAGCGAGCAAACCGACAAATTCTCGCTGGAAACTTTCCCTCAGACTTACTTGCCAGGGTTTCAGAGCACGTAACCGCTCCTTGTGGATTTTACAGGCTTCTGTAAAATACGTCGCGCGTCCGATGTTTCAGTCCGTTGGCTTTCAAACTTTTGGCGACCATTTTCGGACTAAAATAAATTAAAAGACTCTTTTGCCACACTATTCAAAGAATTTCTAAAATGAGTTTTTTAAAATTTAAATGTGCAACTTACGCTGTTTTGTAAGTCTTATTTTACATAAAATAAACTACTATACATAAATGCATTCATACATAACCTCACGTCTGTATTCCCCATCAGGGTAGGCAGAGGTTCATTACTAAATTGCTAGGTAATACTGAGAATTTCCTAGTGGCAAAACCTAATACCACTGCCCGACCCGGGAATCGAATCCAAAATCTCTAGATCGCACTCATGTGCTGCGAGACCACGACGCAGTAAAAAAATCTGGAATTACCGAGGTCCATAAATATCCTGAGGTCTTACCAATCCCTCTTAATCCCCCACTGTCCTTCAGGGGGCGTTATTGTTCCACTTTGACAAACACAGTTGCAGTTTAAAACTGTCGTTGATCGCGGACCAGCCGTGCGCCGCACTAAAGTGACAAGTTGCGTCTCTCCGCAGCCAAATAGAGAAAATTCTAGAGCCGAGAGCGGATTTCGCTACAGGCTTTTATTTCTGCTGTAATGGCGTGCAGTGAAAGTTTTTTAACAGCTCTTAACGCTTGCGATGTCACTACATTTGAGAAATATATTTACGAATATTATAAATTTAAGTAGAAGTAACTTTGTCTGTTACGCTTTCACATTTAAACCACTAGCCCGATTTGGACAATTTTTGTTGGAATCTTGATAGAAGATATAGGCTATAATTTATTGAGATGTACCTGGAAGCGAGACCTTCTTCCTACCTTCTGATTTCTTCTTCAGTGTTACTTCAACTTATTATTTTAATTGTATTATTTCAACTGTTTTACTTCTTCTGTATTGTGGTCACTGGCAAAATCCCCCAAATGGCAACTCCCATAAAAGTCACCCAACGTGAAATAGAGCGATGGTCGATGGTCCGACGGCTTAAGATGGCGGGTAGCGGATGGATGAGGGCTGCTCAAGATGAGATGATACGCGCCTACTTGGGGAGGCCTTCGTTCAGCAGTGGACGGCGATAGACTGAGAATATATTACTTCAACTGCAAGTTAATTATTTAAACAGGTTTAAAAGGAGTCCAAAAACAAATATACAGACGGGAAAAGTGTTTTTCTTCTACAGTTGAATATTAAAAGTAAAGTGCCTCTTCCGCTTTTTACTTATTTCGATACAAAATTATACAGGGAAAAAGACACATTTTCAAATCACGTCCCGCTAACTTCCACACGCGTTAACAAAACATTGACGACGCCGGCATTATGATAACGACGCGCGAGCAACAAACAGCCCTCACACAAAGGCCCCGTCTCACATATTTTATTAATGATGCCGTGTTCAAAAAGATATGACGCGTTTTATTCATGTACGAGAATAAGGGATAGGGCACACGTCGATCAGTTTCTTTTGTTTCGTATGATTAGCGGTCAGTGTCGTATTTTTTTTTCTTGGTAGTTTTATGAATGCACGGCAATATAACTGGAACTTTGTGGTTGCAACACCACAATAACTGATACAATTATTTCGGCTTTTTTTCAATGATGTCAAAAATCGAAATGTCACTCTCACTTGTAGTGGAGGTGCGTGACCAATAGAAGGTAGAATATAATGACTCCACCAAGTATTCCGTTTACACTTTTACAGCCTTCAACTATGAAAGAATGCTTTAAATTATTATTTCAAAAGCCACTGTCATCATCATCATCACCCCATACGTCCTACTGCTGAGCATTGGCCTCCTCTACAACTGAGAGGTTTTAGGCCTTAGTCCACCACGTTGCCCTCATGCGGGTTGGCGGACTACACACCTAAGAAATCCTTAAGAACTTTTAGGTGTGCAGGTTTCATCACGATGTTTTCCTACACCGTGATAATTATTTGTGAATACACACATAACTTCGAAAAGTTAGAGGCGTGTGCCTGGGGCTTGAATCCGCGACCGTCGAGATTCTCGACCGCGTGCCTAAACCTCGAGGCCATCACGACTTTAGCCACTACCATTATCACTAAAATATTTGAACCACAATAAGTGTTCGACGAATTTTTCTCTCGAAATTTTAATATTGGCCGTGTTTCAACGAGGCCTAGAAAATTAATTACATAAAGTACGTTGCGTACACACGTGTACGAGTATGTGCATCGATAAGCCGCGATATTAATAATCGGATTACCGTTCCCATATTTTAATATACTTGGATGAATTTCGCCGATATTATATTGGCAATGTTCAACATTTCCTTGTCGTGCTTACATTCATACTCTTTTAAGCCTGTAGGTTCTTAACCGTGCTTCGCTGTATTTCAAATCCGTCGTATCTGGGTGGCGAATGCCATTTATCCGACATGTTTCCAGAATTTCTTATTTGAAAAACCCAACATGACGGGTTTCCGATTAAAACTTTTATTTATTTATTTAACATTTTATTGTACACTTATTAATCATAGAAAAAAGAAACATAAAAAATAACATACACGGAAAGGTACAAATAGTAGCCTTATCGCACATGGCGATCTTTACAAGGCAATCATAGGATGGACTTTCTGAAGGGTTTATTGGGAGGGCAGTGTGTACGAAAAAGGAAAATATAAAATAAAAGATAAGTTTTATAGTTATTGGATGATGTAAGTTAAAAATTCAGAGTGACATGGATTTATTTGTGAATTTATTTAATCTATTAATTATCCTAGTGCTTTAAATTTCAAAGATCTACATACAATGGGCCCTCTTTTATTCGACATTGTAAACCGTCCTTAACTCGATAAATTCAGCGGCAACTGTCGGCCGAACTGTCGATTCCGTCAGAATTTTATACAACAGACGCTGCCAGCTAAAAGTTTGTCGGAGTTCGGATCGTGCGCCCGAGCCCCGAGGAAAAGAGGAATAAAACGGAGATGTTGCGAAGAATTTTCATGAGTTTGTTTGAAACTGAGCCATGAGGTGTGATAAAGTGCGCGTTTTATTATTGAGTGTACACGCTGGCACAAAGCGCTTCGCTTTGTAGTGTCGCTTGCGTGTAAGTATTGATTTAAATACGCCCTACATTTTTGATGAGAAGAGATGGTTGTATTTTTTTTTCTTGTTTAGTCGCTCTTTGTTGTGTTGTTTATGAATTGTATAGTTACTTAGGCAGCATCTCGCCAGTTTCAGGTATGAATCTCAAGCACATTTCGCACTTTTCGAAATTGTGTGTGTTTTACTAAATGAATAAACGGTCACTTAAACAGCGCAGGGAAACCTTGTTACGAAATCTGTGTTTGAGAATTCTTTACAAGGATTTTTTTGGTATGTATAGTCCGCTAGCCTGCATTAAGCTAGCGATATCTTTATGCTCTCATTTCCTTTCTTCCTCGTAATCTCTACCCCTCGCCGTACCTTCCAAATTATTACCATATCGTTCTACCTACCTCAATCCTTTCCCTTAACTCCAAAATATTATACTGTTGAGCACCTATTTTCTCGGACCAATGACACAATTATCATCTTAAATTAATTTATTTATTTATCCAAATACGGTTACCCTCTTAATTTCATGCTCCGTCAACTGATACGACCTAGACTTGTGCCTGTGCGTTGTGTCTTAGGACAAATATTTTCAAGTATGCATAGGTTTTGATACCTAAACTGTTCGAAAGATCCACACAAGTCAACGTGATTATGATGAGCTGATGGTAACCGGGGACATAGGTACAGGCTGATCCCGGACCACGAAACATTTGCATGGGTTTAGGTGGGTGAGTTGGCTAGTACTAGGAACTGGTAGGCGTTTTGCTTTTTGGAATCATCTGTGTATACCGGATCAGACAGAATACAGATCTACATAATTTTGTCGACTGATAGACACCGATATCGATTCTATAAGATTATCTTATTTGCATTTATCGATAAATGCGGTCACTTTGCCACGCCAACTTGAAACCTCACATAGATAGCTCCACACCAACCCTCGCCACGCCTCGCCTATTTTTCATACTCCATTGTCGTCGATGCATTGTTTATCATATAATACGGGCCAGTTAATTATGACTTCATAACGTTGGCGCCGCTGGTGTTTGCCCTCGGCTAACAGCCGGCCGGAGCGACCAGTTCAAGTGCTGCACACATAGAGAGCGCCCTCTAATTAACGTGAATGTTTCAACGCTTATTTATTTATTGTCGCTGATGGAGACTCGAGAGGAAGATAATGAATTGTTAATTAATTGGTATGACATTAGCGGCAGATGCGATTTGTTGATTTTTGTAGTGTGTTTTGCTTACTGCGTTTCTGGGGTGGTCAGGTATTACTGTTTTTCATAAGTGGCAGTAGGTTGAAATACTTAAACTCAATGACACTAAAAAGCTACTCCAAAGGGACAATCATATAAGGTCTACGGGGATTTAGTCAAAACCTCAGTTGAGTTAACATGTATGGTGTCTTGAGTGTCAATTACGAAAAATGACCCAAAAATTCTCTAATATCCTACCTCAACTCTCAAGGTATCGTACTCTCAATACTGAGACCCGAAACATATTGGTAGATAGAAAAAAAATCCTGAATTAATTAACATCTCGGTTACCATTGTGGAATGGTTTGTGGCACATACATCTCGCCTCTAAAGCTGACCGCGTCGATTTAACTACGCCCAGTTTAATGCGGTCAAAGTTATGTATAACTTCATTTGCCGGGCTTTCCCGTCGAAATGGCGGGCTATGTGTGTTCCATTAGTAACAGAACAAACTGTTCCACGTACCTCGGTACAACGGGCCCTTTTAGTGTGTTTAGACTAAGTGTGTTTACGTATTAATTAACGCTTCATACCGCGCCGGCCTTTTCTACATCTCGCTGGCTGTTAATTAACATGACGCATACGTTTTGTGTGCTGGTTTGTACCAATAATGAGATCGATATTATATGTGTATTGGTAGACTAGGCCATGACATGGTAATTAGGGAAAGTTACGTCAAAATTCAATCACGCGAATTAATACTGAGGGATTAAAGATGTAACATAAGATGTAACATAACATAATAATTTATTTATTTATTTACCGGGGAAAAATGACGTTTTACTGTAAATAAATATTACAGTTATAATATTACAGCTTTGTGGTCACAACATCCGCGGCTCGAACTAAAAAGTTCGCCAACTCCTACTTTTGCCGCACCATCAAGCTGTGGAATAGTTTTCTGGCTCACGTGTTCCCTCCTTCCTATGATCCTGGATCCTTTAAGCGAAGCGTGAAGAAGCATTTGTGCGGGCCGGCATGATTGTGTCGACCAGCGGGTGACCATCGTTTCTCGCTGGTCGGTATTATTTTTCTGGACTCCACTGTGCTTACCATCAGGTACAGTGGAGTCACTTTACCGTGCCAGAATAAAAAAAATATAAAAAAAATGTTATCAATCACGGTCTTTTTATATTCTGTATAGAGTATCATAAAGGAAGTTATACATAAACATTGTAAATAGATATTTATTATGTCACAAATGTCAACAATAACTTAGTACCGAAATCACGGCCATACGCGCCGTCAGTGACCCCACGCGCGAAACGTCAAAGCAAACACAAATGTTATTCGTGTAAATAAACAGTGGGTAGTACGTGCTCCGCGCGTGCCGGAGTGCGAACACATACGCGTTTATTGCTTCATTTAAAGGGTTTTAAAGCAGATAAGTGCTTTTAGTGACGCCCTTATTAGGGCCTGTATACACGGGGGAGGCGCGAGATAGTAACGACACTTGATGGCAGACAGGGTTGCCGGCTTCAAGTTATTATATTTTTAATGTTTGCTCAGCAATTTAATGTTGCCTTAATTTCTGATGTTAACTTTATCAGCTCATTTTGTAAACGAATTATGTTTGGTAGGACTCTTTTATTGCTTATGATTTTCTTACGCACAGTTTGGTGTTGTGGGTGTAGTAGTACAAATTTGATGTTTACTGCTTACAAATTTAGTCAATCGTTCTTTTATTTCTAATAATGTCATATTTCATATTATTTATTCATTCAAAATAAAAAAACTATTTCCTATACTAATAATCAAACGTAAAATAAAATAAAAAGGTCGTGATGGCCTCGAGGTTTAGGCACGCACGAATCTATTATTAAGTATTAAAATTGAACACAGTCGTTCGGTCGCGGGTTCAAACCCCGGGCACACACCTCTGACTTTTCTAAGTTATGTGTGTATTCACAAAGAATTATCGCGTACTTTAACGGTGAAGGAAAACATCGTGATGAAACCTGCACACCTAAAAGTTCTTAGGAATTTCTTAGGTGTGTAGTCCGCCAACCCTCACTAGGCCAGCGTGGTAGACTAAGGCCTAAACCCTCTCAATGGTAGAAGAGGCTCGTGCCCAGCAGTGGGACGTATATGGGCTGATGATGGTGATATGATAATAAATATATATGTTATCAAAAAGAGTATTAATCTTTAATAAGTTACTAGAACGTTATACTACTTCAATAAATTACTTCATACAAGATTTACAATCAGCTAATTGTTCTTGAAGTTCGTCGGTAATGAAATCTTTGAATGTTTAATGTAATCTCCTAATGGATGTAAGACATTGCTTCCTCGCGTGGGAAATGGAATAATCTAAGCATATAATTATACTATTCCTGAACTTATTTACATACACCGTTTTAATTAGAAATATCACTGTGTTTTTTAGAACATTGGCTTTCGATTGGCGAGCATAAAATTGAAACCTATTTCATAGTCTGTAACGTAAAAACTTGATACATTTTCTAAATGCTACTCTTTAGCTTGCGACTAAATTGCATCCAACCGCTTTCACAAAGTTTGCCTTATATAATAGTGCCAGTTATTAAATAATTACTCATTCAAATGTAAGCCGCACAACTGTTTATGAAAAAGAGAAACACTAGCACGGAAACGCATTAAAATAAAGCCCCACTCTTGTCTTACTACACTGCAGCAGTGATTCATAAAACGAAATGAAAAAAGTAACACTTTGAAAGTAAAGCATGTTGAACATTTCAGCTTTGTAGTTCAAACGTCCGACTGAAAGTTAATTTGTGTTAAAACTTTTGGCTCGCAGCCCTAGCGGCGACGAGGCGCGCGTTTGTTTTTGCCGGCAATGTGCGCGATTCTTTATTTTTATGGCTTAACGAACGTGGATTTTTTGTATTGTGCATGTGCGGTACGTACGTAAGCCAATCGTCCGTCGCCGTGTGAATTAAGCTTAAAAAAAAACGATTATCAAACGTTTTAAAAGGGTCGTGCAGTTGGCGTCGATTTACTGGACACCGCTGTGGAAGTTTTCAATGGAGGTTATACGCGCAAAATGGCCAATTGACATTTCAACACGGTCCGGGTTTTTGGTGATGGCTGGCATGATGAACTGCGGCCATTTAAATTAGGTATTATTTTCTTATTAAAAATTGTTATTCAAATTCCTCCAGTATTTTTTTATCTCTAATTTAAAAGTCTCGTAATAACTTTATGACGCGTATGATGATATATTCAATTTTAATTCTTAATAATAGATTTATGTGATGGGAAGATATAATTGTGTCATAGTAATAGTAAAGTCAATCAATAAAAAAGAGCCAACAGAAAAGAGTAGGAAGAAAATCTGACATTTCATTGCAAAAATTCAATGAGAATTTACTGCTTCAAGCCGGTTTTAAACCGATCGTCGGCCGTATAGTGCGCGCCAAGCTTCGTACCTCATTAATGCTTAAGCACCTGGAGGACTTTTACAAATTCTAATTATCCAGAACAGGGAAGAAGGTGTAAAGTTGAGGTTCGTGAATTTTTGAAAACGTTATAATGGAACTTGGTATATATTTTCACATTTATCCGGCGGCGTTGTAACGTTTTAAGGAAAGGATTTTACACGTTAAAATACCGTGGAGGGCGAAGCAGTTTGGAATTGTAATGTTGTGTATTTTTAATCATCCTCGTGACACTTCGTTGAAATTATTTTAATCGCTCTGCCAGAATTTTAAGCGCACTTTGACAGTTGGTTGGCGAGTCGATAAAAATAACTGCACTTTCCAATTTTATACTCCGCCCCATTGAGACAGTTCCCACTAAATGTTTAAATATGGAGGAAGGGCTGAATATAATAAAATATTGGCCAACAAATTGCCCTCAATATGAAACATGGTTTCTAAGCATCTTTCTGCGTTCCAGTGCTGGTACTTGGGAATTATGGTCTTATACTAACTATGTTTTAAAGGATTTACTTTACCGGTTTGATTGAAGTTCTTGTTGTACGAGTAGTTGTCATAAAGCGCACTGTTACGTCACGACACGACAATACTTTAGCTATAATTTTAAGAATAAATAAACATTTTGACTTTGTTGTTACCAGAAATAAAAGTCATGTTACGTCGCCCTAAGTTTTTCCACGTTAAAAAGTAATGTGTAAAGACACCAAGGTCTTATATGTCGTATTTAATATATGCTCACTCTTCCATTTATTATATGCGAGTTGATTTTTTCTACAAAATTTAAAAGCATTGTTTTCTACGTACATATAGCGTGGAAAAGCTACACATATGAGTTAAAATATTTTGTAATATTCAGCATTTGTACACGTGACGTGCCGTGAGCGATGTCTAGGTACACATTTGTCAAATGTTATTGGCGAACGATTTGTCCGCTGACCGTTTCGAGTGATTTGTTTGTTTTGCGCGCGTGTCAGACGGTGGGAACACGGGCTTCGATGGATTTAAAATAAAACGATTTAACACCGCGAGTGTATACTGAGAGTGGCTAAATAGAACAATAAAGTTGTAAATCAAGTTTTCGGAAACTGTTGCCAGATAAGAAATTAAAGTAACAATATAAGGTGTACCTTTACCTGATGAACTGAACTTGAACACATACATATGTGTTAGGTGAGAAGATTTAAATGTGAAAGAGCCAAAAGACTTCGGGATCGCACTTTGTGCCCCCTTTTAGTCTCTGCTTTCCCCTTTATGGGATTAACGTGAATGTCATTTTCTACCTTAATCACAAGCGTAAATCAACAGCGTTTCACATCCAGAAATGAGCAAACATATCATATAATATACATACTACTTTCTTTACTGTTTCCTTACAAACGTCGCAGGTTTTTAGCTATAATTCGCTGCCAAAGACCGCGCACTGATCTCCAGTGGTTTCTAGTACTGATCGCCATTACGTGCGACTACAGTCTAGACTAGACGTTTGCTTACACCATTAAGACTCGCCGAGTCCAATCGATACGGATGTTGCTCAGAGCGTACCTTGCTTTTCATTGTACGTGTTTTTCGCCAAATGCGGGGCATTAAGATGTTTGTCGCGTGTAATGTGTGTGCTCGGGTTTAATTGTTTGCCGATCTATATAGGGGATTTTGCGAGCTCAAGATTTTACAGGTGTTGGAGTACTGTTTACTTATGTTACAAGGTTTCACATAAAATATTGTACAGTCACGAGCAATAATATATTACTATGGGCAGATCGGCAAAAATATCTGTCCCAAGAACGAGTTCAATAATATCTGTCTGCACGTACGCAGCAAAAATATCTGATATTATCAGGCAGCATAATAAAGTGCCATCAAAATGATGTGATGAAAATGTACATCATGTAATTGTGATACCCTCACGAAGCATAAATATGTGACCTCAACTAGGTGTCAATAATATCTGACATAATTTTACCTTCAATTTAATTTAAAATTTATACGAAATAATTAAAGAAATAAATTTTATTTTACATTGTTCTAATATGGGCTGTCATTTTATACTATATAGATTTTGCCCGCGACTCCGTCTGCGTAGACTTCAGGGTTGGGTGTAGAAACAAACTAAGTGAATCTATCTTATTAAAATTACTCTAATTGTTGCAGTAGGTCACCACCGGAGGTCATTTCTGTCTTTGAAAGTCGACTCAAGTGACATTATGGCATTCTTTATCAACTCAGATCGTCTCATCAATTTATCGCGAAAATCTATCTAATGTCATCTAGGTGCGCCTAATGGCACTTTACATCGCATAATGACACTGAGCGCCATCTAAATGCACCTGATTTTTTTTTGTACTAAATGCGACTCAACGTCATAATGGCACTTAAAATCACACTTATGTTTCATAAGTTCCAAAAATGGCACCTTACGTCACATAGGTTCTATTAATGCTACCAGTTGCAATCAACACTCCACTAACGGTACCTAAAGTCTATCAACTTCTTTTAAGGGTACCTAAATGCACAAAATGGTACTCTACAGTGCTAAATGACATTTAACGTAAATTCAGGTCACCCACGATGCTCATTTCAAAAAATTGTGCCTCTCGCAATTTAAGTTCCAATAATGGCACCTAAATTGATGAGACGGAAAATATCTCTTGTTGCCACTTAAGTATCATTTTTTTTAACGAGAGGAAAGCCCTTTAACCTCCCCTGTTCGGTACCTCGGGGGAGGCCGAAAGGGGTATGTCGGGGTCTCTGGTCTTCGAACTCGGCGCGAAGAACAATAATTTTCCGCTTAGCTAAGTTGGGTCCCTAACCAAAATCCTACGCCAGCATACCGACTAAAACTTCTCGGTGACCATCTCGCGCATTCAGGGTGGTTTTGCGGCATCTCAGGGCGAGAAGCGCCCTAAATGGTCCGCCTCCGCCCAGCGCACCGTCCGATTGTGGACTCCTTCAAATTGGGAGGGCTTCAGATGCCCTCCACTTACGCTTTTTTGGACGTTCACCTCTTGTGAACGTCCGCGACAGTCAAAGGGTCACGCCCTCTGCCGCAAATCTCGGGGTTGCTGTCACCATTGCGTACTGCCCCCGCAGTACGCCCAGCCTCCCCAGTGGCCCCTGTTAGTCGCCTCTTACGACAGGAATGCTTAGGCCCCCAATCCACAGGGCGGCACTTAAGTATCACTAATGACGATGAAAATATCATTAGTGCCAGTTATGACACCTGTCGTCACATGAGTTCCAATACTGGCACTTGTCGTTTTATAGATCCCACTAACGAAATCTGATGTCACTTTATTTACTGATGGCACCTGACGTCGCTCACCATGCACCAATTGCACCTAACGTAACCTAAGTGCGTTGAATGTCACCTAAGTGCACTTAATATCACCTAATAACACTTAATCGCACTTACTGAATTTAAAAAAGTAGTTTATGTTCATTTTTAAGGTCTCGTTTTTGTCCATACCAAAAATCATCCAAATCGGTCAAATAGTTTAGGCGAGAAAGCACAACACAGGCAGTGGTACTTTTGCATTTAGCTTAAATGCTCATCTCACGGGAATCTTGAATATTCCCGGGATAAAATTTTGTGTATGTTACTTCATAGGGGTCCCATTTATGTCTATACAAAAATGCATTCAAATCGGTCAAATATTTTAGGCGTGAAAGCACAACACAGGCAGTTTTAATTTGCATTTAGCATAAATGCTCATCCCACGGAAATCTTACAAATTCCCGGTATAAAATTTAATCTATGTTACTTCATAGGATTTTATTTATGTCTGTAGAAAAATTCATTCATATCGGTCAAACGGTTTAGGCGTAAAAGCAGAATATTGACAGAGTTACTTATAACTTCCCACAGGAATACTACATTTTCCGGGATAAAAGTATCCTATGTTACTTCAGTAGGTTTCATCTATCTCCATACCAAAAATCATCGAAATCGGTTCAGTAATTTTTGAGTTTATTCGTAACAAACATACAAAAATCCAAAAATACAAACCTTTCCTCTTTATCATAATAGTATAGATTTATGTTGTAGAAATTTTAAATTAAATGAAAGATAAAATCATGTCAGATATTATTGCCACCTAGTTGAGGTCACATATTTATGCTTCGTGAGGTTATCACAATTATATGATGTACATTTTCATCACATCATTTTGATGGCACTTTATTATGCTGCCTGATAATATCAGATATTTTTGCTGCGTACGTGCAGACAGATATTATTGAACTCGTTCTTGGGACAGATATTTTTGCTTATCTGCCCATAGTAATATATTATTGCTCGTGACTGTACATATGTATGTACATACACGTTCTCGTGTGCCACAATAGGTAAAGCCTTTTGTCATTTATTTATTATTCCTTTTACATACATACAACATAGTCCAAGCCCAAAAGCCCAGACTGCCTTATAAAATTCCGAATAATCATCTTTAAGCTCTTAATGTTTAATTAACAAAAGCATACATACATACATAAACTCACGCCTGTATTTCCCGAAGGGGTAGGCAGAAGTACATTTCTGCACCCACATTTCGCCAAGTATGCATCAGTCCCACGTAGTAGGGGGCGAGCCTTTTGCCGTTTTTCGGGCACATTTCCAAACTCCGTGCTGTTACCGAGAATTTCCTAATGGAAAAACCCAATAAAACTTTGCCGGCACGTACTTGTACCGTGAGGCCAAGAGGCAGTCAACAAAAGCAATTTCGCATATAAATGAGAATAGCCTGACTTTATTTTTTATTTTTATTTTATTTTATTAAAATTGGTCTCCTAACTAAGATTACACCTGACATGCTTAAACTAACATATTAAAAAGAAAACTTTGTGCATCTTATAATAGGACGACACAGCTTGCACAATTTACAGGAAATATAATCAGATATAAAATTTCAGAATAGAGAAAAAAAAGAACATACGACATAAACTTAAAATCATAACAAAACATAATATTTTAACAAAAATCGTGGATATAATAAAAAATAATGCAATAACAGACAATAGAAAAACAAATGAAATCAAATAATTAATTAATCAAAATAACTTAAATAAAATAAAATTAAAATTAAATGCTACTAAAATTAAACAAGAAAATATTACTAAAGTAAAATTATAAGACTATTTACAGTACATAAAATTATGAGGCGTCAACACTTAGATCATTAGCTAGTGTATTTGTAATAAGTCGTTTGAATTTCGGTAAGGTGTTATTGAATACATCTATGTCCAGAGAGTTGGCTGATATTTCATTGTATTTGTACGATAAATCTAGCTATAGGCGAATGTAAACCGAGGTTGGTTCGGGCACGTGGGGCTTTAAATAATGGGCTACGGTAACGAGGGACTCTTCTCAGTACATTAATACATATCTTGCTCACAAAAGCAGTGATGGCCTCGAGGTTTAGGCGCGCGGTCGAGAATTTCGGCGGTCGCAGGTTCAAACCCCAGGCACACACCTCTGACTTTTCGAAGTTATGTGTGTATTCACAATGAATTATCACTTGCTTTAACGGTGAAGGAAAACATCGTGATAAAACTTGCACACCTAAAAGTTCTTAGGAATTTCTTAGGTTTGTAGTCCGCCAACCCGCACTAGGCCAGCGTGGTGGAATAAGGCCTAAACCCTCTCAGTTGTAGAGGAGGCCCGTGCCCAGCAGTGGGACGTATTTGGGCTGATGATGTATGATGTTGCTCAATAGATCAGGGCAGTCGATATGATTATTTAAGATTTTATAGAGAAATATAAGGACGGACATGCTCCGACGTGCCTGTAAAGACATTAGATTAAAGAAACGCAGTCGGTTCTCATATAATTTTACTGATCTCTTAACCTTAGCTCGATGGGCCAAAATTCGAACGAAACTTCACAATAAACAATTATAAACTACACATTACACAATTGAGTATAACGCTTTTGGCCTTCTATGGAAGTACCGTCACTGAGTCACATATTAGCTGAAATCGATTCTCAATCGGCAGCCGTCCGTCACAATTACATGCGGGAGGCGAGCGTGCGTTGCGCCCGCGGTCGGACCTCAAACTCTCTCGCACGGCGGTAGGGGGCGCGGTGGAGGAGGGGGGATGTGACGATGCCCTATTTCCCTTGTTCAGTGCTCTGTACCCAGCAGAGATGATGTGGAACGTTGAGCCTGGCTTCTAGGTAAGGTTTTTGCGACTTTGAAACGTCTTTGAATCTATCTAGTCTTGTGGGGATCGGCGGCTGATATTAACAGCATCTTCATACTACAGAAAAGAGCAGTCCGCGCTATCTATGATCTACGTAGCCGTGATTCCTTACGATCCATATTCAAGGACTGTAATATACTGACCGTGCCGTCTGAATACATTTATCAAAATATTATGTATGTACGTAAGAATGTATTTAGCTTTAGTAAAATTGGTGATATACATAATGTAAATACCAGGGGTAGACATAAACTTGTGATACCCTCATTAAGATTAGAAAAAACCAGTAAGTCCTTTATAGGCAACTGCGTTAAATTTTACAATAAGCTCCCCAAATCTGTAACTGACCTATCAGATAATTCATTTAAGGTGCACATTAAACGTGTTCTGATGACAAGGGGATACTACAATATAAATCAGTATTTAGAGGATAAGGAAATTTGGCATTAGATCTCTCCCGCACATCGCCATCATCACATCTTGGAACCCAGTACCTTTCACATTCTTCTTTCTTAAACCAAATCATTTGAATAAATACATAAATAAATATAAATTAACCCAAAGCTCCAAGTGTAACTTAAACCATTATAAAAACATCAAATACAAATTGATATCTAATATAAAATGTGCACAAAATAAATAAAAATAAATAAAATAAAAATAAAATGACGACCGATCGAGTAAATAATTCGAGCAAATAAATAATAAGAAGGCAATTTTTATTTGGCAGGTCATATAATATAATTATGTTATCCTTACTGGACCAAATACATGCCCACTGAGTTGGACTCGCTGGATCTACTCAGGTGTGGGTCGCGCCGCGTAAATTCCAGTAGTAAAGTGAGCCCGCTGAGTTTGTTTCGCCGGGTCTTCTCAGTCAGGGTCGCGTTTGGATCCGGTGGTACCATTAAAATAATACGTGACGTTTCGGAAATACACAAGGTCCATCTCGTTATTTACTTTAAAATAATAATAATAAGATATTATGTATTTCCTGATGAAAACTAAAAATAAATTATAAAAAAAAACCGTAAATATTTTTGTACAAATTATATAAAATGAACCATAGTTAAATTATAATGTAATAATAAAAGATTTTTCTTTTCTGTATTGACTTGTCATAAGTGCTATTTGATTGCCTACGTGACCAAATAAAGCAATTTCAAAGCAATTTCATTTCATTTCAAGAATTGTATGGGGGTATATTTTTAAACTGAAGTGACGAGTTTTGAACGGACTACTTGAAAGTTATCAGAAGGCCTTTGGAACATATGCGTCGTACTGTGTTATATACAGGGTGTATTCAGACCGTGATCGGAAACTAAGGCAGGTAATAGCTAAGGTGATTACAAACCCCCTGGCGTTAAAGAAAATTCTGACAAAAAATAAAAAAAATGACGTTTTCCATACAAACCGCGTACATTTAATACCGATGGTTGTATGGAATACCTTAGCTATTACCTGCCTTAGTTTCCGATCACGGTCTGAATACACCCTGTATATGTCGGAGAAACATGGTTCTCTGCGACATCATTATTAGTGGATGCTTGCTTAGTGGGCGTCATGAGGGTGTTATGCGAGCACAAAACACAATGTTCACAATTATTCACAAGTTTTTTGAAGTAATTACAAAAGAATTAAACAGTAACACCGAGCAGTGGGTTCAGGGCACCATTCTACTTTTACTATCTTTACATTACGACTTGATTCTTCAACATCACTCCAAAGAATGTACCTACAACACAACTCTCTGCCAGTCAAAATATGGCGTCGCCTCGACCCCGCTCTAGAACGTATTTCCATACGTTCTCTGCTCTGATTGGTCATTACATCAAAAACGATATTCTTTTATTACATTTGTAAGGTTCTTAAATTTAGAAGACAAAACTAAAGAATTTTAGAAACAAAAAGGAAATAAGATCAAATAAGGTTTGTACATTATTCATGCAAACAACAATCAATTCCACTCGTAGCTTCCTCCGACATATACATATGTAGGTATTTCAGTTACTGCGTAGAATTCAAGTAATAATCTAAATTTGCCAATTAACTTTTTTTCAGATTTGTCTTGACACATTTTATAAAGGTCAATCTTTCCGACATCTCCTTTCTAGGGCTCCCTTGGGATTATATTAAAGAAATACTTAATGGTATTTTTTATTAAAGAAGAAACCCACATTGTAATTGTAGGCGTTTTCTTAGCTTATCAAGATTGACGGGAATAACTTCAAAAGAAATCTAAATATTACAGTTATAATTAATAACATAAATTATGTGAAACAGATTTAATCCCGTTTCAATGTAAACCATTTTATAATTAAAATATTAAGATCCAATTAGTTTCTCATTCGTCGCCACCCGTCATTACGGACACAATGGCTGCACGTGCCGCCCCTCGAGCGATTAAGACGGCCCGGAATTCGAACCTGAGGTTTCCTATCCTTTCTTATTACAAGGCATAACATTACGATGAGTCGATGAAAGGTAGAATATATAAACACAAAAAAAAATAACTTGACTGCCTCGTGGTCTCGCGGCCCAAGTATCGATAGTGCGATCTCCAAGTCCCGGGTTCCAGCCTAAGGTCGGGCAACGGGTTATTGGGTTTTTCCATTAGTAAATTCTCAGTAAGAAAACATTCGTTCCTTTTTATCGATACATATCGATAATTCTCGATAAAACAATAATTGTCCGATTGATATTTCGCTAATCACAACACGCTCGGGCGAGCAAATATTTCCCGGTAATCGAATGTTCTATTAAACGGCATGATATGGCATGTATTGGAAACTGGCGGATTATTCGGACACGCCGTGTTAACGTTCCATGTGTTAGGTATAATGTGTACGGTTGGAAATGCTGATTGATTAATTAATGGGATAATGGAATGCGACAACTAATCTCCGTAATGTTTGTGCCTATGCCACACAGTTTATAATCAAATTAGGTCCCTTAGATTCGGTGAACTTCATTGCTTGGCGTCGATGCTGTTCGTGCCGCTGTTGATCCTGGAGCACAGGAGTTACAACGGCGGGTGTTTGGTGGGGTTGGGCAAAAAAATAGGAATCAAAGCCCTATAAGTGTGTTTAATTTCTATGCCATCCCATATAGGTTCCACTGCTGGGTTAGGTCCTCCTCTACCATGAGATTTGTGGGGTATAATCTCAGACATACTAGTTACGATACTTCAAATAAATTGAGCTCAAAGCTATGCGTATACAAAGAATAAAAAGTCTAGCCTGTAGACAACTTAAACTATGGTATAAATAGACCAAATTGGATTTAATAACTTTCATAATTTTATCTACTTATGAGAGACAATTACCGACGATTCAATCGAAATATTAACAGCCAGTGCGATAAGTTTATTGTACCCAAATGAAATATATGCATACATACATGTCTTCATTCCATAGGGGTATGCAAAGATTACTGTGTGATACAAGGTTCGATCCTGACAAAGGTCTGGTACATGTTTCTTTCACATTCATGCATATTCCCTTAAATTTTTAACAGGAGTCTATCGAAAGGCAAAGTGTTATTTGGTTTTCCATTAGGAAATTCTCAGTAACAGCACGGAGTTTGGAAATGTGCCCGAAAAACGGCAATAGGCTCGCCCCCTATTATAGGGGACCGATACATACCTGGCGAAATGTGGGTGCAGTAATGCACCTCTGCCTACCCCTTCGGGGAATACAGGCGTGAGTTTATGTTTGTATTTATGTAGGAGTCTATCGAAATAATATTTTTATATGAATATTAAATATATTTAATGAAATTGCTTAGAGTTCAAAACGTTTATATATTATCTTTGAGAAGCCACTTAATTTCAGGTTCACTTAATTTTCTTAATGATTAAACAAACAATACTAATTTTAATTGGGGCCGTCGCCCGTCACTGACAACCTCTGGGTAAACCTGAACAAAGAAAAATTATTTTTTTACTTTTTGATTTAAAATACGGTTTGAGCGTCTCGTCTCGAGTGTCACAAGGTCCAGATCAGCTAACACTTTTGTTTCATTCATAATGAAAACAAATGTTTGTTCATATTCGTTATATAAATTTGAAAAAAGTTGGACCTTTTTGGAACATAGTTTCTTTGTTCCGTTTCAATACTTCGATGTTTTAGGTACATGTCTTGCTTGCTTTGTATTTCTTTAAACCTCAAAAGTTTGGGATGATATAAACTTCATTAAAACTAGCATAGACGACACTCTGACATTTTCATATGTTTTCTCCTTTTAACAACCACGTCTGGTCGACCGTTTGTAACTAATAATAATAATAAATACACCCAACAGTCACATACATAGTTCTGACCCCCACACTAGGATACAAGTCCTGTATCGTGGGTACCAGAGACGACGAGAGACTTTTTCGGTCTCACAACCACCCAGACCCGAAACAAATATTTGAGGATCACACAAACATTTGTCTCGGTGCGGGGATCGAACCCGCGGCCTCTCGTTTCGCAAGCTGGTGTCTAGCCAACTGCGCCATGCATGCTAATTATATATCATTTGCACCTGCTATCCCTTTACGCCTCACGAGATCAAATCAAATACAAATCAGAAAGCTCGACCTCATCGTAATGGCCAATACAATGGAATTCGATAAACAATACCTTTTCGTGATGTCTGTATGTATATGTATTTGGCTACTCAACCGCTATTATTAGACCCTTTAACAAAAGCCACTAATAAATCACACACATTGAAACAGTCGCCACTGGAATAGGGTTTCGCTAACCCAAATATGGAATGAGGTTATTAAGAGTGCGCCGGTGATTCGATCAGATCGAAAGTTCTTCGTTTGTTGTGTATGTTAAAATGGTACTTGTTCTCAGTAAGCTAAAGGCGGTTATTCTATGCGCTATTTTATTATATATATAGCTGAATGATTACTTGTGTTTTTAAAGCCGGATGTCTGCCTTGCGTAACCCTTTCGGGAATTAATGATAGTGGCAGCCCTGTTTAAAGGTTGTTCAACTGTTGGTCGTGGATTTCTACGAACAGCAAAGAATCTATTAACTAACGTTCATTTAATTTCATTACGGAAATGTTATTTTTTCAGCGCAATAAAAATTAATTAGAAACCAAATAACACAATAAGTCTGCTACCCTGCGGCCTTCGTACGTAGTTTTGACTTCCATTCCCGGCTTGGTCAGCTTTACTTGGTTTTTACAAAAGAAAAGGTTTATTGAATTTTACCAAAAGCAGCTTCGAACCTAGGTTCGAACCTAGGGGTCAACGCAAAGCAAATCGAGACTCAACAAATCTTACTCACTTTTGGAAATAGCAACAGCATACGAGCAGAAACACTGTAATTTTCTATCATACAACGTTAGTACTCGTATGACTGTGCAGCCAACCAATTTACATCGCAGTTCGAGCTAACTACGGCGTAGATCTGCCAATTACAAAATGTAATACAGTTTGATATAACAATATCAACACCAGTTACGCTTACAAAATTGCTATCATCACGTTTTATAACAATGCGATTCATTTCCCACGCAATCCTCATCCCAAAGGCCTTGAATATAGGTGTAAAGGGAAAAAGATTCGCCATCTTTCTCGGCAATATGGACGTCTAGCCCCGCAGTGGTTTCAGAGGGCTAATATGCAAGCATCTGCCCGTGAGCCCTCCGTGTGATTACGCCTCGCCTCCTCCCATTATATACGGATTACTGAGGTGACGGCCCGTTTGTTACTTAACGACGTGCCCTCCGCCGTGTCATATGCCTTTCTATCTCATACCTATGTATTGTTCGGATATGTTGGGAATAACAGCTTGTGTTTTTTTGGAGTTTTTTGCTGCGATAGAATTGTGATCGCGTTTCTTATTTGTTTTGTGCATACTAATGAGCGAATCTATCGTATTGGTGATAGTAATGTCGCATTTTGCAACCCTAGAAATGTGGTTATGTGTCTAATTCTTTGGTTCGTATAATAGGTTCTTTTTTCATCAACATGGATTGATGAACTATAACCGTATATGGATACGTCGCACTGCTGGGCACGGGCCTCCTCTACAACTGAGAGGGTTTAGACCTTAGTCCACCACGCTGGCCTAGTGCGGGTTGGCGGACTACACACCTAAGAAATTCTTAAGAACCTCTGGGTGTGCAGGTTTCCTCACGATGTTTTCGTTCACCGTTAAAGTACGTGATAATTCATTGTGAATACAATAATAAGTGTATAATACGTATAATAAGTGCGTCTGTTTTATTGTTAACAGTTATAGAACACAACACGTTAACGATGTTTTAACTTTTTATTTCTTTATTATGGTAGTAGCTAGCTAGGGTAGTTAAAGAACAGTTGAATAAGACTAGAAAGGAAATGTCAGCATGCCGAGCGTGGCGATCCTACTATAGACTACCAAATGTTTGACACGGCCGCTTCTTAGTAATTCGGGTAACGTTAATATCAAGACGTTTATAAATGTATGACAACTAAAAGCAACCCTCATTTTTGTTTGAAATTTTTATCATTGGTCGTGTAATTTTAGTAGGATGTATAGGCGACAAACAAGCGGCGACACTCGTCCCCGTACAAAATACTGTCTATTTCCCTTATAATCTTATTCAGCTGTTCTGTAGTAATAGCTATAGTTAGCGTCCAATGAAAAAGAGTATGGAATGGCGATAAACGATTGAAAATATCACTTAGCAATTGACACAGTTATGAATAGCAGTTGGTAAGCCGATATACATAGCCTGATTTCGTAATGCAACACACTTGTATGACTCATTGAGGCAGGTCGTGTAGTATCGATAGTACCTGCTAGTAAAATCCGTTACAAATTTGAAGCCTATATTTACACTACTGTGAAAGAACACAAAATAATAATAATTAATTTTAGCAGCGGTTGGGTATTAATATTGTGTATTCAACAAACTTTTCCGGGAGACCCAACCTGATGACGTAATTTAAATCCAAACCCTCATCCCCATCATTAAAGCACGGTGTAACATTTGCGACACAGTGTTTCAATTGAGCGACACAATTTTCCCTCGAAATAACTTTTTGCACGATCGCCGCTACCTCGGACCCTTGTTGGAAAACCGACGAGTTTTCGATTCATTTATGCCTTCTGACCGTCTGGACCTTTTTTTATCAGCGCACCCGTGAGATACATTTGTATAAATGTGTTTTCGACCTACGCGCTTGAGTGTTGGATCGAGGAACATAAGCGATTATTGATTTAAAAAAGGACTTTGTGATAAAGCCTGTTTTGCAGCAATGTAATGACAGTAGTCAAGTGATTAAAAATAATTGTTTTCTACACTTACTTATATAACTAACGAACCTTATATATATATATATATATATAGTATTGTGGTTAAATTATAAAAATACAACAATTGTCTCCATCTCTATTTTTTTATATCCCATTCCCACCAACCCGCACTAGGCCAGCGTGGTGGACTAAGGCCTAAACTCTCTCAATAGTATAGGAGGCCCGTGCCCAGCAGTGGGACGTATATGGGCTGATGATGATGATATCAATTTTGCGAAAAATGCAAACCAGATTTACTATTTACTAGTGTAAATGTACATAAAACATCGGCAATAATGACGTTCAGCTTTATATTTTAAGATGTAAAAAATATTTCACCATCTAAATTGAATCTGTTGTGAAAATATTTGAATCTTTTCGTAAGTCTTTAAGTTGGCTTAATCGCGGACGAAACTTAAAGCTCTAAAGCCGAGGCTGCTGGATTAAAGCTCTCTACATACGAAATGTCTCGAGACACACTCGAAAGCCGTTTTCACACAAAGGTAGCATTGATAAACGTGTTCGCGTAAATGTCTGTGCCCTGTACCAAAAATTAACTGTTATTGATTTTTTTCTTAAATTCTATTAAAGAAAAAACAATGCATCTACTGATAAATACGAAACTAACTAATATAGGACATGCTCATAAAATCATCAGCCCATATATATGCCCTACTGCTGGGTATCGGCCTCGTATACAACTGAGAAGGAGACCAGGGTTCAGGTCATGCTCATACTCAACCTATTATACTAATAAAGTAATGGTAACACCCATTCAGCATAGACATAGTGCAATTTTATGTAACCCCAGGCACACACCTCTGACGTTTCGAAGTTATGTGTGTATTCACAATGAATTATCACTTGCTTTAACGGTGAAGAAAACCATCGTGATAAAACCTGCACACCTAAAAGTTCTTAGGAATTTCTTAGGTGTGTAGTCCGCCAACCCGCACTAGGACAGCGTGGTGGACTAAGGCCTAAAATCCTCTCAGTTGTAGAGGAGGCCCGTGCCCAGCAGTGGGACGTATATGGGCTAATGTTGAATGATGATGGTAAAATCATGTGACATCTTGAACATATGCGACCGTCGTTCCATCTATCCACACACTGAAAACAATCAATAGTTCAAAGGTCATATCACCAAACAAAAATACAAATCTTTTATTATTTATTATATTATATTTATTGAACAATGAGACAGCAAATAGCACCACCTAGAACACCTAAAGTGAACAGAAAAAAAGTTTGTTATTTAGAACAAGGCATGACGTAGCCGGGATGGGTGGCAGGTATTACAATATCCTGCTAACCTTGCAGGCGGATTGCGACAGGGAGCGGTAGGGAAATTACTCTCGCAGTCCCGAGTGACAGCCGTCAGCGGGTTGCCCTCGCTTCCTTTCCCACAAGTGATTTTTAATGTTACGATGTCTGGTGGGTCTGTATCGAGGGCGCAAGAACAAATTTTATATACACAACCACGCCAGAATTTAAACGACACAAATCTATATGTAATTAAGTCACCTGCATGTTGGCCTCTAGGTTTACGCGCGTGGTCGATAATTTCGGCGGCCGCGGGTTCAACCCCCTGGCATACACCTCTGACTTTTCCAAGTTATGAGTGTATTAATAATGAATTATCAGGTGCTTTAACGGCGAAGTAAAACATCGTGAGGAAACCTGCACACCTAAAAAATGTTCTTAAGAATTTCTTAGGTGTCTAGTCCGCGAACCAGCACTGGGCCTGCGTGGTGGACTAAGGCCTAAACCCTCTCAGTTGTAGAAGAGGCCCGTGCTCAGCAGCGGGACGTATATGTGCTGATGATGATGATGTTGACCAAAACTAGCTGTACGAGTATAAACGTATCTACTTGAAATTTTATATAGAAGGGTATAAAGAACCAAAAATGAATCCAACTTAGCCATTTCTACGTGAAACTTAGCTTCACATAGCTCTTCTTTGTATTTGATGCGTGAGTATATTATACTAATACTACGTTGGCTAGACACCAGCTTGCGAAACGAGAGTCCGCGGGTTCGATCCCCGCATCGAGACAAATGTTTGTGTGAACCACAAATATTTGTTTCGGGTCTGGGTGTTTGTGAGACCGAAAAGTCTCTCGTAGTTTCTGATACCCACGACACAAGACTCGTATCTTAATGTGGGGTCAGAACTATGTATGTGACTGTTGGGTGTATTTATTTATTTATTTATGTACATACGCAGTATATTCCTCTGATTTCTTGTAATCTGTCTTCAGGCAACATAATGCCTCCGGTGAGTCGTGGCTTTGAAAAAAAAAGACATTAAAATACGCTGCTAATGTGCAGCTAGCCTACGTCGTGTGCCGGATGTCGAAGGCACGCGATTGTGCCGCGGAAATGAACCCCGCATGAGCGATGGGAGTATGCCGACCTGTTACTAGGGCTTCATTCGTTCGTACTGCAGTTTGATTATAGTACAGTCTTTGGGTTTGAGTGTTGTTTGGGAGTGTTGGTCCTGGGACATGAATGTGTGCATTGAATGGTCGATTTCGATTTCGGGTCGGCCAAAATGTCATTGTTATTTATTTGGAAATTATAAGATAAAAAGATAAGATAAAAAACACTTTATTGTGCACCATTTAAACAGGAAACAACGATACAAAAAAACAACTAAAATACAGTGGACAATCGGCGGTCTTATCGCTTAGAGCGATCTCTTCCAGACAACCAGGCGTGATGGAATATTTAACGAGTGATTAGTGAAATGTGGGGGTGTTTAAATGGTTTAATGAATATAATTATATTTATATATAAACACATACATACACATACACATAATACATAAATATAAAAATAATAATAATTATATCAGCACCAGTACGGAGTTTGGAACGTGCAACTGTTCGTATTTGTCCTAATGGCACTTTTCTTTTAATAAAAGAAAAGTATATGCCTATATTTTCCTCAAAGGTCGGCAACGTACCGATAATTCCTCTGGTATTGTAGGTGTTCATGGACGGTGTTGACCACTTGACATCAGGTGGCTCACTAGCTCGTTTGCCTCATTTCCCATAAAAAAATGATCTCATATTATTGCTTAATTATTGTCTGATTTACTTAGGTAAACGTTTTTTATTTTTTTTTTTTTTTTATTCTGGCACGGCAAAGTGACCCCATTGCACCTGATGGTAAGCGCAATGGAGTCCAGAAAAAGTGCCGACCAGCGAGAGATGATGGTCTCCCGTTGGTCGACACAATCATGCCGGCCGAATACCTCTTCACCTTATTGTGAAGAAGTTTGGGGGACTATCAATCATGGCGATCAAAGGACCGACCGCGACAAACCGGCCAAAAAAATTGCCGGCACGGTCATCCTTTCACCATGATTGAAGCCCCCCCGAAAACCGGATATACACTGGCTGATCCCGGAACGCGTCACACTTGCATGTGCCACTATGGCGGGTTTTACGCCCTGTGTACGGTGGTCGTCATCCGGGCGGATACGAATATCCTACCACCAGCAACAATAAGTTTCTTTCAACATAGGTATACTTGGCCACCTGTGATAGTTGAGCGAGCCCCCACGAGTCCAAAGTTGAAAAACTCTGAGTTAGTTATCTCAATGCTCAAAATTAATTTACAACATTACTAGCAATACTCCCGGAATTGTTGGACGCGTGTGAAGTTCTATCCTCCGGTGGGCGAGGTGGGAACTTTTGGCAAAGCCTTTGTAACATTTCCTTTGAGTGCAAGAGTGTTGCTTAATATTGCACTTGTATTTAACCGCTTGGGACCGACGGCGAAATAGTCCGGCTCATAACCAGAGTTTTATATGAGAATTTCGTGGGTATATGAAGTTTAGAAAAGGATTCCTTTGTTAGCTACAATTTAAGTCACGCGTAAGAGCGAGTCCACCTTTGGTTACGTTTAGAAATTTTAAAAAGAAAAGCTCAATAACACTCCTCACTAATCGCACTCGGGACCAATTTATGCGCCTCATTTGTACAGCGAGACCAAATAGTAATTTTGCTTACTTAATTAAAAAAGCGAGCTCACGAAATTGTAGCATTTGTAATACTCCAGAATATATTCAACATTTGCTGGTGGAATGTGTCTGGAACAAAAATGAGCGTGGCCTGCTGCTGGATGAATTTAATCTAAATCTGTTAGATGTAGGCTGGATTCAAAGCATCTTGTCAAATCCAAATTCTGATGTCGCTATACGTTTATGCGGACTGATCAATTAAATTAATCCGGTACACAGTTTTCCATGCTCCATTTATTTATAATTTTATTAATATACCTACATGTGAAAGGTTGTCATATATTTTTTGATAAAAACCCCGAATTAAATAAAGATAAAAATAATCTAATTGTTCTAGTAAATACTTTATATAGGATTGTACATTGCCAATTAATAATTCAACGTTTTTAAATTTAAGACCACTTATTATTATAGTGCCGGCACTATCATCATGGGAAAAAACATTCACCGATTACTCAGATTTAGACGTACACAAAGTTATCTCTCGATATAATAATTAACCATTAGGCAACCCCTTCAGGCGCTGTGTCTATTAATAATTTCGCCTCGATTGGCCACAATAGTCTATTTACCGGGGCCCGGCCACTGCCCTAATTGACTAGTTGTCTACGTGATAATACAGCCGAACCAATCAGTCTAGGTTATCCGCTCGACCTACATAAACGCTACTATTAATCGTCTGCTTTCTCAGCTTTACGTGGCCGGAGATATTCTTGCAATTAGCCTTTGGACGCCGTTTTATATGTTTTTGAGATGGATGGTTTTGTTTTTTGAGCGTTTTCTTCTTAGGAAAATGAAATTGTGTGATTTTGTCGTGTATTTTGGCTTTGGGTAGATTTGAAGCATTGTATGTGTACTTAGACTTGCTTTTAATGCGTGGATATTGTTGTTCTCTCAGATATGTTGTTTTATAGAAATGAGTAGTTCCTAGAAACGACTGCTAGAGTAGTCAGTACATATACTTGTTGACGACTTACGCAAAGAAAAGTATTACTATTGAAAAAATAAAATAAACGGATACATAGAAGTGGTTGTCTATGAATTGATAAATTTTCGCAATATTTAAATGCAGGCAATCTAGTAGAAATAACTTTGATAGTTACAGCTGCAGCTTATATTGTACCAAAGACCGCTATCGATTCGACGACATTGCAAAGGTATTCTTTCAGGCATTACACGAGGTAATTGCATTATTTATTGAGGTTATTATTGATTTTGAAATTAAATTAAATGTAAAATAATTTAACGAGAGTTAAATTCTCGGAGGCAATTAGTGTTTTACGTCAATTAATGATGATCCAAATTCTTTTGTCAGATTGTAACAAATTTTTAATAATGAAGTACACCAACATAATGTTGCCGAAATTACTTTGCCGCCAAATTATGCCAATAATAAGTACTATTGTGAAGAAAAGGCCCGTGCTGAACTTTACGTAACGCAAACATAAAGCACAAAGCGCTGCATTTCCCTCTTACCATCCACTTCACGCTTTCAATATCCACTTGCGCGCCACTAGACGGCGAATTTGCATCTCAATTTAAAGCGTTGCTTTCGCTTTGCTGTACAGATTGCGTTGCGAGTAAATTGGGGCGAAAGGGGCCGCGTCATAAATAATTTATGATATTTTTTATTTATTTCCTGTGTGTTCTCACCCAACAACGGGATGTGACGTAAATACGGGATTTTTTCACTTTAGCTCTCAGATGACTAAAATTATCATTTGTTAATTCGACGATTTTTGAATAATTTTCCCTACTATTGGGGAGTTTTCTTAGAGTATAGACGAGATCGTATGTATAATTGTATAATTGCAACATACGACACAATATGAGCTTACTTTGGTCGCGGTTTCTAAAGCACACACTCAAAGTCACATCAATCTCACCCGACATAATCTGTCCACTAACCAGATATAACATCAGATAATAATAAATAAATAATAATAAATACACCCAACAGTCACATACCTAGTTCTGACCCCACATTAATATACAAGTCTTGTGTCGTGGGTATCAGAAACTACGAGAGACTTTTCGGTCTCACAAACACCCAGGCCCGAAACAAATACTTGTGGATCACACAAACATTTGTCTCGGTGCGGGTATCGAACCCACGGCCTCTCGTTTCGCAAGCTGGTATCTAGCTAACTGCGCCACGGGGCTGTCGAAAAATATGTCAATAATACAATATATAATATTGTCAACACTCAACAGATACCTATAAAGTCAGATAAAACAATATATAATCAACAACCGCGAAGGTAAATTTCACCTCAACAAATTATTCTCAAGCCAAATATTAACGCTAAATATATCCCTGCAATTCGGGTGCGTGCGCAAGTTGGGTCAATTTTACCCTTGTCCATATTCATTTGTTTATGAGGGCGACGCGCCGCCCGCCCCTAAAGTTTGGCAACAGTGCCAACACTCCGCCTGGCTTGCTGATGTTGTCGCGTAATTTATTGGAGTCGCGTTGAAGGCTCGATGCAGGCGATAGCGCGATGACTGGCGCTGTTTGGAGTCTTCAATTTGTGTTAAAGTGTCGGAAAATACATTTCGAAAGCTTTTTTGATAGTGTGGCGGAATTATGTCATTTAATTCTTTATAGGCAATATAATTTAAATTGGCTTTAAGTGTAAAGAATATTGTAAACAGATAATGCTCTACAAATGCTTAAACAGTGTGTAGTATATTAATCAGCAAACTAGACTCGTGCTAACAAGTGGGAAAGTGGGATGCTTAGACAAAATTAAGCCTAAATTCGTCACAATGACTTAGAAATAAAAATCATGGGTGTTATGCTGGCAAAATATCAATAATTTAAAAAATTGCAAGAAGAATCTCGTATAGTGATAAGGCCGCAATTTGTGATACTACCCTATTGAGTTGTTACCAATACCTATGTTGTTTCTATTTATATGGTGTACAATAAAGAATAAATAAATTATAGAAGGCTGAATTCTTGAATATCTTTCATTGTTTGAAGTTTAATTTGCATCGCCAAACACCAGAAGCAAATTTCTAGTAAGCTTATTGTAAAACAGCAAAGATGGAATCTTCAAAAATCTGTAGATACTGGTACCTACAGATTTTCATCACGCTAACCATACTGCGAGAGTAGGTATCATAAGATATTATCGAGGTGGTTATCACATGAGTTTGCCGCTTTTCAGAATCAGCCTATGTAGCTTCAGTTTTAAACAGGCTAGCATAAATTTATCTATCGAATTGCGCTTCGTCGTCATGAATCATATATATCCCACTGCTGGGCACGGGCCTCCTCTTCAACTGAGAGGGTTTAGGCCTTACTCCACTACGCTGGCCTAGTGCGCTTATGTTGATTATATAAAAATGTTCCAGACCGACAAGTTTGATTGCGCCAGGCTTTTTAACGCAATATAATTATTTGTCAGCAATGTATGTGTGTACGTATATGCTTATTGAATATTGTATTCTTTTGTTGCAGGTATGACGTGAACGAAATGTTGCAAACAGGTGATTAATCAGACCGCAATTGTTATCATCTCTCCGTCCATAGAGTTTCTTAAATTTAGATGCTTGTAGCTCAGCTGGTTTATTGCATTTTAGTGATTGCACGCAATAGGGTAGTTGTCTCTTTCCTATTACTATTTTTTCCGTAACCTAAATTCTAAAATCAAAATATTTTTTTTAAACATATCTAGAAATGATTTACGATTAGACGTATGCGTAAGGCGAATTTCAAATCTGGCAGGGTAACTTCCTTATAACTAGAAAGAGATGCACGACATGCCTGCGCGAGTATAAGAGAGATGCCTAGATGATCTCACTTGGTATCATCAGTGGTTGCTGGTTTCGTCCTCACGAAGACAACAACTACGTCAGACTTGCATAGTATTGGTACTGTGTGTTTGTGTCAGGTGAAAAATCGTTAATTGGGCCAACGACTTCATTTTGCAAAAAATGACAATTATTAATAATGGTTTAATTTTTAAATCAATATCAATACTTAGTTCTTATTGATTATCATATTATGGTAATTGTGTTTATAAATTAAATCATGTACCAAATTGAACGTAGGCAACTACCCTATAACGTGAATTTGACATCAATATCACGACGACCAACATTGCTAATTTCTCTAATCTCTTCAAGCCTTCGAGATCATCTTAACTTAAGATTCTCAAGTGACATTAACGGCTTGCAGCGTTTCGGCAACAGCAGCCTTGACAGATATTCCTTGATTGATGAAAATTTTTGATTTATGTATTTTTGTCTTGTATTATATAATTTTGTAAGAAATTTGCGTCTAACGTGTATAAGGTTTAAAGGTCAAAACCCTATAACAATTCACCAAACGCGATACCTCTAGGTCCCATAAAATATACGCATGCTACGAGAGCTCGAGGCAGTCAGACCAGACAGTTGAAATCATACGAAATTAGATCATGAAGCCGTAGGTCAGTCGAACTGAGCTAGGCCATTCATAAGGTAGAATGTAATTAACTAGACTGTAATTAATTTCTAGTAAGTCGTGATGGCCTCGAGGTTTGGGCACGCGGTCGAGAATCTCGACGGTCGCGGGTTCAAACCCCAGGCACACACCTCTGACTTTTCGAAGTTATGTGTGTATTCACAATTAATTATCACGTACTTTAACGGTGAAGGAAAACATCGTGATGAAACCTGCACACCTAAAGTTCTTAGAAATTTATTAGGTGTGTAGTCTGCCAACCCGCACTAGGCCAGCGTGGTGGACTAAGGCCTAAACCCTCTCAATGGTAGAGGAGGCCCGTGCCCAGCAGTGGGACGTATATGGGCTGATGATGATGATGATGAATTAATTTCTGGTATGTAGGATAGATAAACAGACTTTATCATTTACCATTTTTTATTTTGAAATTTGTTTTTCGTTACTTTTGATCCTTTTTTTAGCGTGATGTAGGTTTTTAGACATTTTCTTAAAGAATAGAATTAGAATATATTCTTGATAAGTCTCGGGTCTAAGCAGTGATGGTCTCGAGGTTTAGGCCCGCGGCGAGAATTTCGAAGGTCGCAGGTTCAAACCCCAGGTACACACCTCTGACTTTTCGAAGTTATGTGTGTATTCACAAGGAATTATCACTTGCTTTAACGGTGAAGGAAAACATCGTGATGTAACCGGCACACCTAAAAGTTCGTAGGGATTTCTTAGGTGTGTAGTCCGCCAACCCGCACTAGGCCAGCGTGGTGGACTAAGGCCTAAACCCTCTCAGTTGCAGAGGAGGCCCGTGCACAACAGTGGGACGTATATGGGCTGATGATGAAGTCTCGGATCAAGATTTCATCTTCTAATACGAGTATAACTTAACACAGGTTTATAAAATTGATAAAATGAAATAAAATTTATTTACGCTATACCCTCACTGTTAAGCATACAATGATGTCATACATAGAGTCTTATACCGAAAGTTAAGAATGACGTCATTAGAAGAGTCGCATGGCGCCATCCTGACGCCAAATGTACGCAAAAGCTCGTGTCTAGTTACTGTATATAATATTTATATTAACAACTACCTTGTAGTCTCGGCACAAGTACCTATGTGCCGTGCGGTCTAGAGGTCCCGGGTTCGATTCCCGGGTCGGGCATTGTTATTGACTTTTCCATTAGGTCATTTTCAGTAGAAGCATGGAGTCGGTAATTTTGCCCAAAAAACGGCAATAGGCTCGCCTAGGCCTGGGGCGAAAACACAATTGTGTGTGCAGAATGCAAATCTGCCTACCCCTTCGTAATATTCAGACGTGAGGTTATGTTTATATGTATTTTACTTAACGTTATGAATTTTTATTCCCAGTTATTATACATACAAACTTTAAAATATATATATGTATATCCAAAGGCTTAAAATGTAGTTGAATAAATAGAATCGTTTTTTCCACCAGTACTAAGGAGTCGGGATATATCGATATCAGCGGCCTTTTCATTCGACCCTCGGAGACAGCGTGCTCTACTATAATGCCGAACTGGTGCCTTAACATACAACTCAAATGCTGACATATGTATGACATAAAATTCTCCTAGGGGTCCTCACATCGCGACAGTACTTCTATATCCGCCTGCACCTCCGAGATAGAATTGTCTTGTATCTGGCCGATAGAGGAAGCAGTTACATCCCCACTTGTTTGATTCCGGCGTCCGTTAGCTTATGGTTTCCCTTGCAGTTCGCCTAGTAACACTAGACCCCTTTATGGTTGCGCCTGTCTGCATTAAAATATGCAATTTAAACGATAAAATTTTACGTCACCTTGGGAAGATGCCATTAAAGTCGCCTAGACTAAGAAATAATCTTTATAGATTAGTTTATGATCTTTATAGATTATACGCTTATGCGGAATCGTAATTGAAACTTAATACACGGTAATAAGTAGTAATGGCCTCGAGGTTTAGGCATAGGTCGGGAATCTCGGCGGTCGCGGATTCAAACCGTAGGCACACACCTCTGTCTTTTCGGAATTATGTGGGTATTCACAATAAATTATTACGTACTTTAACGGTGAAAGAAAACATCTTGAAGGAACCCGCACACCTAAAAGTTCTTAGAAATTTCATAGGTGTGTAGTCCGTCCACTCGCGCTAGGCCAGCGTGGTAGACTATGGCCTAAACCTCCTCAGCTATAGAGGAGGCTCGTGCCTAGCAGTGGGACGTATATGGGTTGATGAAGTTGAACAACTCTACGCGGTATTGACATAAGAAATCCTGTGATCATTTTGTCAATTATATGCATTATGACTATTTTTATTAACGATTTCGCTTGTAGAATATTACTTTAGGATTTGAAAATATTCGTTGTTCCCGAACTATATAATCTGTTGAGCATAGATTACAAAAACAAAACACGATTGTTTTTTAATACTATTGTGTGGAGGCACGCAGACCGAATAGTGGAGCGTTTTTCATTTTCATGCATTTCGTACGCATTTGTTTGCATTGTTTCTCGTTTTTAGGTCAGCACGTTGTTAGCCACTGTTTGGATATTTCTGTTGTATTTTACCTATATGGGGATGCCTTTGTTTGTTAAAACTATAGTCTTTATGGAAGGACTCCCAGTGGCGGAAGCCCAAAAACCCAGTTTGCCTTTTAAAATGCCGAATAATAATCTTTGAGCTTTAAATCTTTATTTAACATAAGCAATTTGACATACAAATGAGAATTTCCCGACTCTACAATAAACAATTATAAACAAAACATTACAAATTAATGTGTAACGCTTTTGGGCTTCTATGGAAGTACCTACCGCCACTGAGGACTCAGTCACAATGGTGAGCAAGGAGTAGACAAGGAAAATCGTTGTGTCGCGAATGATTGCGAATATTACAATTTTTTGGTATATTTGTCACCAAATATTAGTTCCTTAAGCTTAGTCTAAAAGGGTATGCTATAATAAAGTGATTTATGCGTTTCTAGTCGTATGTCTACAATAAAGTTTACAATAAAAATACCGGCTTTTTATTTTCTAAAGAAACGGCATCAGGAATTACTGTTAAATAAATCCGATCCAGTAACATGTAGCTTTGAAATTTTCAAGAAATTATTTCCAAGGAACTGAGAATTTCTGAACAATTTTATTTCAGCACCGGCTGTTATCAGTGATCGCTTACGTACCGGTTCCCATGGAATGTTCTAGTATTTTATTTAGCGATGCTCGTCCCGTAAATCTTGCACAAAAGACGGTAAATTAAGTTACATATTTCTGTACTAGCTTCGTATTATAGTATTGCTTCTTTTGGAAAAGAAAAGCTTTCCTCGGTTGAGCTCGCGTTAGTGAAATATATCTCAGGGACCTTAGTTTCTTTGAGAATTAATGACAAACCACAGTATACAAACAACCAGTATACAAAAAACCACAGTAGCTATTAACCAGGCTTATTTATCAGACGGAATAAATTGCGCCTTTTTTTCGTTAATATTGATATTGTCAATAAATTTTACATCAATGTAACTCAAAATCATATTGAGGATATCCCAAATTAATATCATTTATACAAGAATTAATTAAAAAATTGTATTTATATTACGAACAACATAATAAATAAATTTTATCATTTATAATATTATTACTATTTATCAAAGGCAGAATTTAATTTTACTAAATTTGACTGCGTCGTGGTCTTGCGGCACAGGTATGTGCCGTGCGATCTAGAGGTCCTGGGATCGATTCCTGGATCGGGCAAAGTTTTTTGGGTTTTTCCATTAGGAAATTCTCAGTAGCAGCACGGAGTCTGAAATTGTACCCGAAAGACGGCAATAGGCTCGCCCTCTATTACGTGGGACTGATACATACCTGGCGAAATGTGGGTACAGCAATGTACCTCTGCCTATCCCTCCGGGAAATACAGGCGTGAGGTTAATGTATGTATGTATGTAGAATTCAATTAAGCGTTTAATAAACTTAATAATCGTTACGAGTACAAATTGATTCCACGGTAGCACGACATGATCATACATATTATGTAAATCTGAGTGCTTCCTATACATCAAGTCTACTATGTAGGTACATATATGCGTACACCACAAGAGGATCGTATGTGTTCACAACGGAAGCGAAGAGCAGTGAACCGCGCAAACTTAATTATAAAAAGTGATGGGTTTTAATCCAACATCCTCTCTGCCCATATGTTGTATAGGTGTACACACGTGGAACGTTGCAATTATAGTACACAGTCTTGTTGACTCGCATGGATGAGGTTTAATAACATTATCACATGAGGAATAAATACATGCGTAGCTCTGACCCTACACTAAGATCCAAGTCTTGTGTCGTGGGTATCAGAAACTACGAGAGACTTTTCAGTCTCACAAACACCAAGACCCGAAACAAATATTTGTAGATCACAGATACGTTTGTCTCGGTGCGGGGATCGAACCCGCGGCCTCTTATCTCACAAGCTGGTGGCTACTCAACTTCGCCACGGGGCTGTCAATCAGCCTAGAAAAGCCTTATAACTTAACACGGGTCTATTTTTCTTTTGAGAGGAGGTCTTGGCCCTCTTGGTTCATATCTATGTCGTTTCATGTGGAGAATTTTTAAGCATACAGGGCATGTCACAGGGTCGGAAAAAGTGTTGCTATGAAATTTTCATGAGGACACGGAGTCTGGAAAATTTTCCAGTAAACAGTGATAGAATCGTCCTAGGTTTTGTTGCTGGGTTAGTCTTATTCAACTGTCCTGTGACTGTAATAGTCATTTCAAAGTACCCACATCTAAAAATTAAAGAACCAAGCGTTATTCCATCTTCATGCATGTGAACAAATATCCCTAACTTTTTACTACACCGTGAAGTCACCGTTTCCCCTGCAAAACGGTAAAACGTATGCAAATACGCCATGCCCCACTTCCATAATACAGCAATATACTCGTAAAGTAAACATCTTTGAAAAGTTCGCCCCATTAAAAACTCGCCAATCGTTCGCTTTTATACACAATTTTACCGCTCACTCGTGTTCTAAGATGTTCCTTCCCTGTTTCTTTTAAAATGATATTTTTATGAGATATTTTTAAGGCTCGTACGTACAAGGCGAAGTTTTCCAGACAATGGGCGGCTGTCGTAAAACGTGCATTCTCCGTACTGTTGCTTTGTGGTTATTGCTGTTACCAGCTTCGCTACTTGAGTTGCCAACTCTTGTAGGCGAGGCGGGATGTGTTTTTTTCCTTTCGACATGTCCAACTCGAGTTTGGAACGTTGGGTGGAGGGACGCTGTCATCGCTAATGGCGTTTTGTGGTTACGGTAGGAATTGTAAAAGAAAATGCTTAGTGGAATAAAAATATTTTTTATGTCACGAAGATTCTGTTAAACTCGGCTGTGTTTTAGAAAATACATTTTGCTTTACGCTTTTTTTAGTATTTTCTGTTAGGTATTCGGTCATAAGGGTGTGCCGAGTATTCGAACTTGCAACTGCTAATATGAGTCCGTAGTTAATATTAAATGTATGACATTAATCTTCAAGCTTAAGGAGACCGCAAGGCAATGCAGTATTCTGTAATTATTCGGTGACTTCCGTGCGATCGTTATAAATACATTAACAATGAACTTGTTATTAAATATAGGTACATGGTAATTGATATTGATCCTTGGTGTGTAACGTAGGGAGTAATTATAAACACGAGTTTTGTTTTAAAGGTACAGTCAATATTTTTGATACGTGCAGAAATATCAAGTAGTTTTGGTTGTAGAAAAAAGCTAATAAAATTCAACGGTGTTAAAAAAAATCCTGTAAGATGGTCTACATAATACATACATACATAATATGACCTTATTAATGTTTTTTGTTTACAAGTATACTTTTCAGTCTAAAAATTTGTCTAAAATACACTCCGACACAGTTAGACGGATACAAAAAAGAATAAATTAATAAATTCTTCATGTTTTTTTGCTCATATTTTATGTCAGTAACTTTCTGAGTTTAAAGGATACGCTTATAAATTAAAAAGCTCTGCCATGTAGCGGCTAACTTAGTCAACATAACATGCAGAGGAGCTATTTAAAAAACATTATAAACACCACTTTACGATTTTTCGCAAAATATTCCAATTAATGAATAATAATAATATTGCGGTCACGCGACACACAGCGTGGTCACCGCGCGCGAGGGTAGGTGTTTACCGCTCACGCGCCGTAACAAAAAGGTAACAAAGGTGTAACAAAATCGAGTTGTTACTTGTTAACTTTGTTTACGAGCTCCAAGCATGTCGTTTGCAGAGTAATCGCGGTTGTTGCAACGTGTGTTTATTACTCGTTGAATGTAATGAGTGAAGGCGTTGTTCTTGTCGTCGCCAGTACGTTTCGTGATTGTCTCTTTGTCGCTGTCAAGGGAGTGTTCGGTTGGTTAACTTTTGTTCGTCGTAAATTTTATATTTTTTCCGTTTGTTTCAACTGATTCGAAGACCAGGGACGTACATAAACATTTTCTAACATTGTAGAAGGGCAAAGCGGAGGACTCTGTGCAGTAATTAAGCAATTTCTATGATGATTTTCAATCAAAATGGTTCGTTGATCTCATGGCATATAAAAGCTTGTTTAATCAGAGCTCCGCGATTTAGTACCTAAATGGAGCAAGCGCTTATTGGTTCTTCACGTAAGGAAATTTGCAATAGCAGCTTCTGGAAATATGTCCGGTCAATTCCAATAGGCTCGCCTCTTGTTAAACAAACATGGGTGTACAATAACACTTCTATTTAACCGTTCTGCCATACATCCGTGATTGTATGGTAAAAATGTGACTATACCTAAGGTAGCAGGAAACAATGCTAGTTTGTCATAGGGTAAGACCTATAGAATATCGACCTGAATCCGCGACCTTTATTATAAGCCTTTAAATGTCGAATACGTTGGCCCCACTTTAATGTATTGTTCACAAAATAGCGGGCTATATTACCAAACCAGTGATATTAAAATATCAATCAATCGAGGATATTTTTCGTAATTTTTTTCTCAAGTCTATTTAATGTATATTTTCTATAATCATTTTACAGGTATTTAAATTAGTGCATTATTAGCCTATTAAATCTCTGCCCTAACCTTTTAAACATACACGTATGAGAATTTATTTACGTGCGTTTCATAGAAATTTATATTACGAGATGATTATTTAATTTCGTCCCTTTCTAACCCTTTGAAGATTCAGGCATAAGAAATTCCCTATGCGTGTTGTAAATTCTACAATACGCTGATATATTTAATTAAGGCGAGAGATAAAAACAAAAGAACGTACGCGAATACCAAGCCGGCATTCAACGCGAAACACTTTGGGCGCACTTGTGACAAGCGTGTAATTAAAATACACAAAGAAAATGCTTCTTTCGTGGGTAATTCATTATGGAGGAACGCGCGAGACGGCGGATCGAGGTCAGGTCTCCCATAAACTTTCTAAAACCAATTTGTATTCGATCGGTTTGCTGAGGGAAAAATCAGGTAATGGAAATGAATGGTGCCTTGTAAAAACGTCAATGTTTATCTTTCCAACGCTTTTGTTTAAGCCTCGAGCTTATTGCGATCTCTTTAAATTGGCCGTGTACTTAATAGAATACGCTATAGGTATTATTGTGGTGAAATTTTGGGGTATTTTTTAGGGTGAACAAATGCTAAATGTATATGTATAAATCAACAAATGCTAAACAATTTGAAATCTATGATAATCCATTTTGTATAATGAGTAAAAAATACATTACCTGGCTTTTTCAGAGCGCCTGCACATAACTGCTTCCTGCGCCGTTCGGCAGGATACTGATCGTACTTATATGATAGAATGGGTATAACGTAGTAGGTTAGGTTGAAAACCAAACGAATTTTCTTCTATTATGTAGGTAAAAAATGCTTGTTACTACTTACCCTTGTTACAACTAGCCCCACGCTCCCCTATTATTGTGGTGAAATTTTGGGGTATTTTTTAGGGTGAAATACTTTTATTGATTTATATTTTCTCCTATCGTTATTTTTTTCCGTTTAGTTTAGTTTCAGTACTCAAAACAATTTAATCGTGGAACTTTACACAGAAATAAAAACTAAAAAACTCTCGTGACTACAAGGCAAGCCTATTTTACTATGAGGGGAATTAGAATATAGTCGCTTAGATCTAAAAAATAAATACTAGGCTGGAATTTACCCTAAAGAGATACCTGTTCTAAGAAATATACAGTAATAATTTAGTTTCGTATACATTTCCGCTAGAATGATACATGTTATATTAATAATAATATTAATGAGTACAAAATATAAAGTAATCAAAATATGAGACGGATAGGCACAGATAGACATTCATTGACATGGTTACGTTTACACTTATTTTAGGTACGAAGCTCACAAAAATGATTAAGGGAACAAATGTAAAAACCTTGTTGCGATTTGAAACAATTGTCTTCAGAAGTATAAGTGACAGGTCGAGACCACTGGAAAACGTTAAAAGGAGGGCAAAGAATCCCGGCCGTCTCGCGCTAATTGCTGGTACGAGAGTGACAAGCGACTCCTCAAATGGACTCCCATCCACGCCTGTCTTCGCTAATTAACAGATATTAAACGAAATTACGTCCGAGGACATTTAAATTTTCATCGCTCCCGAATGGAATCTATTCTCGGAGCGCGCTTTCAAATTGAAAAGGGTCAAATTTTATGCAAATTTAGTTTTGTCCTTCCATTTACATTGAATCGGGATTTCAATACGCCGCCGCTGTTGTCGCGGGCACATCCACGACGTCTCAAATTAGATTAATTAGAAACCGGCACGGTATTGAGTAACTTCAGATGCTGAAACTTCGTCCAAGAGTTGCTGTTGAAACTCACTGAATATATTGTTAACAGTGTTTGATTGATCGTGTTCATTGAAACACGTGAGAACAATACATGGTGTATTGTTTCAATTTAATTTTCGATTCAATCAATTGGACCTTTCAAGAGTTGATACTAAAAACCTTATTACTCCTCTATAATTAGACACACTTCGTGAAACTCTGGTTTAGTAGTAACGAAAGCAAAGTTACTGAATATACTAAGTCAAGAACAATGGACGAAGATAACATTTCAAAAAATCTAATATGTAGTTCCTGAATAAACAGTTTTTGAACAGGATTCAAGTAAGCCATTTATCTATCTATGTACATATATCAGCTCTTATACTCCCACTGGTACAAACAAACTAACCATATAAGTATATTGGAAACTTAAAATTTAATACGCAGTAGAACTTCTCAAAGTTTATACTTGCGTGTAACCGTGGGTCGTATTTTTACATACATACATATGTACATAACCTCACGCCCGTATTCAGAGGCAGATTCTTGGCCTTGGCCTACGCCAAGGTGCATTTCTGCACCCACATTTTGCTAATTGTGTTTTCGTCCCAAGTAATAGGGGGCGAGTCTATTGCCGTTTTTGGAAAACATTTCTAATATTCGTGCTGCTACTGACAATTTTCTAATTGCAAAACCCAATAACCCTTTGCCCGACCCGGGAATCGAACTCTAGATCGCACGGCACATACTTGTGCCCGAGACCATAAGCGACAAAATATGTTTAGACTTGTAAATTAAGCAGTATCGTACATACTATGACTATTAGTTATTTTTTACAATGTAAGTGTTTTGGCGAAGTCTGTAAACTTGCATTAATAAATAAATAAATGACGAGTGATCATCTTTAAGATAATAGACGCAGCTTGGAATCTGATGGAAAATACGGTTCTGTTTAACTACTGAGTGGCATTTCTCGCCATAAAAATAACAAAGGCAACGTAAAAACAGTACTGTCTCATTGTTATGACCTAGTAACATATTCTTTTGAAACTTGAAATGTATCTCGTGTTCCGCACACATAGTGCTGTAATAAAAACCGATGCGCGGAAATCCATATGGCTAGGCTTAAGAAAAAATTGGCGCCGCCTACGGACTGCGTGCTCTTCGGTTTCACCATGTGGCTATGAAATGATTTTTTATTTTGCATTTGAATTCCTATATACAATTTTAATTTAAAGGGTTTAGCGGTCGTGGAATATACCGGTGAACAATTTGTGTTGTCATAAATTTCGCTGTTATTCATTATGTATTATAGGCCTCAATACTCAGTTCGTTGAAAGTCGACTATGAAAGGTAATAATTTTCGCTCTCCCTACTGTGACAAGTCTACATTCAATTCACACATATTCGTCACGAATCTTGATACCAATACGCAACTTCCTTTTGCTACTTTAAATAGTCCCTTCATCATATAAAATCTTGTTAATTCTACAAAAAAACATTTCATACAAAAAGGGGTATTTGACTGTTCATTTCTTAATATAATTATCATCTCTTAACCTTATCATTCCTATAAGGACGAAATACATTTCAGACCATATACGTCCCACTTTTGGGTACTGGTTTCCTATACAAATCAGAAATATATGTACATCCCGCTAAAGCTAAGGTACAGCTGCTAGTCAATAATACAAGACCAGGTCGCTTAGCGATCATTCCATGCTTTTCTCGTTTTGCCAGATACGAGTACGATTTGTTCCGGTGGTCCCTTCTCTTTTCTAACTAAGAAGCCACCGTCTTTTCGTTGACATGACATCCTTCCAAAACAAGGCGATTGGACCGAGCCATCGAATCGCCGCCTAAGGATTTCCACCTACAAACCACTTCCAGGAAATAATTACAACGCTACTCCGTGAATTCCGGCCGCATGCTCGCAGTTTTAGCGGCGGTACAGCTTAATACCTTATCGATCTGGTAGTTTGGCAACGGTTACAGTCGGTGCCATGCGAGCGGCGTCATTGCTCCCTCGCCCTCCTTCGCACACTCGCTCGCAACTATCACACGAATTTTACGTGGCTTTTAATGATCGCACACCGAGAATGCTCAGCGGTTGGTCGATATTTATGCGGTCTTGCTTTTAGGTAACCTTTGTTAAGACTAGGTGTTCAATCTTTTCCATGAATGGTTTGGAACGTTTTACTTTGTGTATTTCTAGAGGCTTTAAATTTGTGATGTATCTCTAGCGTAACAATTTTGTTTTCAATATCTACAGTAATTTTTAAGTTAAATAGAAACCAATGAAGCCGAAGACAGAGGATGTCGTTTGATGTAAAAAAATATTTTTTCTATTTATATTATTTCGGCAAAGGAAAAAATTACTGGAAATTGAAAGGTTTGATAGGCGCGGTTACTAATGGTTTTGGTTACATTATATTAGTTGCATTGGCGGATGTTTGGTGGAGGAATAGTTTCTATAACGACTCTCAGTCCCCTTAAATGATTAACATACTTTAAGTAGTTTTCATTACAATTAGCGACCCAGCTTCATTTACCTTAAAAACTTCCCTACCCAACCCAACAAGTCATTATTCATCTTAATTGACTCCTTTTATTCCTTCTACCTTATCAGAGTATTTATATGACCCTTATTGCCTTTTCATCATTCAACCCTCTCCTCTTCTTCTTTATAGAATATGTAGACACATTGCAAAGAATGCGTAGGTAGTTGTTTGTCGTTCCCCGTGTCTAATTTGGGGGCACGTGCATGCCGGTAGAGGCGGTGGCGGCGTGACGGCGGCTCGCGCGGCGACATGAGCGCGGCCGCGCTGCGGGCGGACGGCGCTGGCGCCGCTGGTGGAGACTCCACGCCCCCCTCCGACGTCGGCGAGCGTATCACGCGACTCTTCCCCAAGTGCCGCCCTAAGAACATGCAGCATCAGCACGACAGGTATACCCCAGCATGACATGCCTGCCCTATCTATCGTCTTCTATACGTACCGAGGGTTAGAACTGAAAGTTTTTATGCACGTTTTAGAATGTTTTGACTAATTTATGGCTCATTGCCTAACGTTTATTAGATATCAAATCATGAATACCACTGCCATACTCAAACTGAATCTAACCTCTCATTATTATGTTATTTGATATTACTATTATTTTGTTTCGCATTTGCATATGATGTCAAAAATGGATTCCAAACCCTAATCCCTAAGCGGTAGGAATGAAATTAGAAGCCGTTATTCAGCAATTTTTATGAGCAATGGCATTATTGTAATGTCAAATAAATGTCGCAATAATGAGGATTCAGTGGCGGCGACAGGAAAAGGGCTGGCTAAAGCTCCGCCACCCTAATGCTTATTTATTGCGCCGGGCCAAACCGCTGGCGAATGTACACTCAAATTTGTTTGTGAAGACGAACACGTTTTGACATAGGAAATGTAAAGAAAAAAAAACTTTAACCGCGTTTGAAGCTGCAGTCTACATCATTCGGGCCCGTTTTATTTGTAGCCAATATTTGATATGAAATATAATATTATCACTAATTGAAAATGAAACGACAGATCGATTACTATTAAAACCACCACAACAGTCTATGGACTATAATTAACTGCATCAATTCTGCCACTGACCTCACTGTAAGAAGTCCAAAGCTTTAACCATGCACAAGTTGAACGTTTAAATAACATAAAATCAATTTTCTCCGTAGATTAACGTCGGCCCTGGAAGGGCGCGACACGAACAACATCAACAATGGGTCTTCGGATGAGGAGCGCGGCACCGAGGGGCAGCTCGTCATACTCAACTCTAAGGGAGGCACCTACAAACTCAGAGACTCCAGGTAAATACACGATACTTTCTTATATTTTCTTGATTATCAAGTGTAATGCACAGAAGAAGTTCGTTCGGCCAAGATGTTCGTGCGCCTGATTTACGAGACCCTGTTTAAGCATGGGTTTAAAACGATATGAGATAATTTGTCAGCGAAACTCGTATTAATCCGAACTATTTTAGAATTTTCGATTAATTTACAATAACTTCCACCCAACTGTTAGAGCCTAGTGATCAACTGAAGGATATATGCGGGCTTATAAAGACAGATAATATCCCTGACTTCGTTAACAGACGTAATAAAAGTTTCATAAAATAGATTGTGCCAGCTCTATCGTAAGATAAACCCTGTGATTAATTGGATCTCGTTTACGTAACCTGTCGGAACGTAAACAAGCCCAGTCTGCTTTTGATGGAAACAATGTTGGCTGGACCTGCCACACTATTGATATATTAAAGGGTCTGTTCTACAGTGATCAGATTATTAAGATAATAAATATTCACTGATAGGATAAAAAAATGTTATTTTAACATAAATTAATAAACTATATCTTAGTTTTAAACATAATCTAGTATTTTAAGTACATACAATACATACATGCACATATGTAATTAGGATTTATTTTTTGTGTGGTTTGCACTGTGTGACATGAATTATTATTTTTTCGAAATATTAGCTTGATTTAGGCTTGATAGGCTTATTAGTAAGGTATACAAGTCGTGATGGCGTCGAGGTTTAGGCACGCGGTTGAGAATCTCTACGGTCGCGGGTTCAAACCCCAGGCACACACCTCTGACTTTTCGAAGTTATGTGTGTTTTTACAAAGAAATATCACGTACTTTAACGGTGAAGGAAAGCATCGTGATGAAACCTGCACAACTATAAGTTCTTAGGAATTTCTTAGGTGTGTAGTCCGCCAACCCGCACTAGGCCAACGTGGTGAACTAAGGCCTAATCCCTCTCAGTTATAGAGGAGGCTAGTGCCCAGCAGTAGGAAGTGTATGGGCTGATGATGATAAAATACAAGTTCATTAATATGAACATAAATATCGATGTATGTAGGTCGGCAAGAAATAGGATCTAGGAAACGTTCTGAATTACTTTCGGAACTAATTTATCTCAACTTATCAAAAGATTGAATATTATAAGGTTATCGAAAACAAAGGCATTAGTCATATTTTATTGAATCAGTTTATACCATAGAACTTGGACTAACATTATCAAAAACCCTGAATCGGTTGCTGGCTCAAAACCCCGATAAAATGACCTAGTTATTAGTCACAAATACATACAATGAGGCAGTTCTTCTGTCCTTATTCTTAAATCCAAACCACAATCTTTTATGGTTTTTTATTACCAATGCTTATTCAAAAACCTGTAGAGAGTACTTAAGAAATAAACGGAACTAATTAAAATAAAATAAAAATCTACCGGTCCGAACTTTGTTTTCGGTCGAGCGTCGTATAAGTATCGATTAATTCGCCGAATAAAAACATGCTGTTTGACCTACTTCGGTTTCCAAAGTTAATAAAAATTTAACCAGAAAGAAGACGTAATCGCATGTTTCATATCTAGAACGAATTTAAGTTTTAAGCACTTTAACTTGTATTTGGGACAGATTCGTAGATATCGCAATGGTTAAAAACATTCTGAACCGTAGGTATAATTGGAAATAATTGTATTGTCCCTCTGTTCTATTGAATGAATGAATATTGGATATAAATAAAATCTACTCAATATGAAGATGAAAACAACAAAAGAAAATTCTACTTATATTTTTTGTAATGCTGACACGAATTGCTTTTTTTAGATTTCCGAGAAAACAATTGCACTAGAGCCCAATGTAAAGTGGGTAAGATTTATTATATTGACAAGAAACAATTGCCAGGAACATTAAATCTCCCTCGTGGTATCGCGGTACAAGTGCCTTTGGTCTCGGGTTCGCAAACGCCAAAATTTGGCTTCCTCGTTGTGTGCGACGTAAGATTGATAGCTCATGTGTTCAATTCCTCTGTCAGGACTAATGTGTCTTGGGTTTTACAATTGAGGGGTTCAGAAAAAACACTCCGAGAAAAACTTTAAGGGCGGTATAAGACTCACCCCCTATTACGTGGTACTTTAAATACAGCTAGCGCTTTTGGGGTAGAAATACACTTCTGCCTAGTCCTTGGATATGCTATGATTTTTTTTAATGTTTTACCAGGATAATAGAAATAGCGGGAGGCCGCGAGCTGTACTCGCAAAGTCGGACGAAAGCCGTCCGCAAACTGCGGCATAACAACACGCACAAGCAAAACTTGAGAAACAAGGTCCGGTCGCTGTCCAAAGATACCGTTGATCACTCTGTTGATAATATTACTAATGAGGTACGTAACTAAAAATATCCAAGTTAGAGGTTGGTATCATAATTAATGGTCTAATAAAGACTTTCTGAAAGTTTCATTAAACCATCAAAGCAGACAAACGAATTGATATAAGTTTTTAAGATGGTGCTGAGTGAAGACAGATTTAAAAATTCGTATTGGAAATCATTAATGGTGGCCTTTGGTGCTAAATGGCATCTTTTGGTTGATGATCATAAACAAAGATTGGTAGAAACTCTCAATCCAAAAATACATGAAAATAAACATACAGTCATGATTTCAGTCAAACCCATCCACTAAGATTAAGCCTGGTACTATTAGATCTGGTATAAGTAAACAATTTTCTATCCGTATTTTTTCAGATATCATTACATAGAATATCAAATGAACCCAAAAAGATGATATCCCGGCACACGTCGCCGTCATACACGAATGGCGACCGGGATCTTGTCATCGAGGCGAACACCATGGGCATTCCCAAGAACAGCTCCCCCATACTGGACCCTCATAAAATTATTGACGTCAGCACCAAGAATAGCACCAAGAGTAGCCCCATAGCGGTTGTAGCTGATGGAGAAGTTGTCGTCTTCGATGACAATGAGGATTGGAAAGGTAATTTTTAATCTTTTTTGTAATCAATTTATTCATGCAATGGCTTTTTCATACCACTTAGAATTCGTAACATTTATCAACCATATTTTGTTCATATATACTAATAAAGTTATGCAATATCATCTCAAATTGAAAATTGTAATAAGTTGGATTACCCAGTCATCTTTTTACATGTCCTTTTTGCAAATTAGGTTGTCTGGAAGAAATCACAGTCAGTGATAAGACCGCCTATTGTCACTTAGTCCTAAGTATTCCTTTTTTTAATTTTGTTTTGTGTAATATGTCCATGGTGTACAATAAAGTGTTTATAAATAAAAAATAAATAAATAAAATAAAAAAAATAAGTTCGTAAGCTAAATTGAAGTTGTTACATGATAATGCAACTGATTGATTTAAATCATATCAAAATTCCAGCTATGTGATCCGATTTGAAGAAACATTTGGAATATAGAAACACACATGCGTAGAAAACACATTTGAGTTTTATATCTTTGTGTGTCAAGACTAATTGTTTAGGTCAGTAGTTTATTCGCGTTATTTTGACATTTTGTGATATTTGCCACGGTTCAAACAAAGAGGTTTTCGTTTCAGCTTTACTATCGATTGATCGTCTAGCATAAATTTCATAGAATGCCAGTGCGGTTTTGGCATAGTTGGCTACGGATCAAAAAGCTTAGTTGGCTTTGTTTGAAATATTAATATTCTGTACTAATAACCATCATGCGGTCGTTCCTAAACGGAAGGCAGATGTAGATATATATACTATTAATAATGGATTCCATAAAATAGCACAAACGCATGATTGATTATTATTACACAATTGTTTAGTTAAAAACATATGTACTCAATAATAAATATTTACTAATTAAGTGAATATTTATCGTACCTTAAAAACCTAAAGCCTCTTATTGTTTCAATTTTACTTACATTGTTTTAAATCCTTTAGAGATCGGCTTTTTTTCTCTAATGTCACTTTTCTTTGTAAATATCATTTTTGTACATCTAATGCACAGAATGCTTTCATTATCCAATTACAGAGTGTGAGATAACACATAAAATTGTCTGTTTTATTAGTAGCGGCAAACATTCGAACCCCAATCGACTCCTTCCCATACGTACCATTGTTCATTACATACTTTTTTTCTCTCTCTTTTATTTTCAGTGATATTGAATTCTGTGTCCATAGGTTCGAGGACGGAACCGGACGCTAGTGATGATGAGATCGATGTGAGTGTAAAAAGAACTTTAGACAATATAAAAAACTGTGATAGTGAGTTGTTGAATGCTAAAAGTGCGTTGAGTTGCGACGGTGGTAGTGAGTCGACGCCTTCGAGAGAGGACGTGAGGCTGAGTGACGCGAGCCCGTCGGCGGTGTGGCTCTCCGGTGATGAGGACAAAAACAGGGTGACGAGAGTTATAGGCGAGCTTCCCATAGCTGAGTACGAAGGGTCGCCGCGAAGGTACGGCATCGGCACACAGAAGAACTCCGCCAGGTCGCCACGGCCTGGGTTTCCACAGGTTGGTTGCGTCAGTTGTTGTCTATCTATGAATCACGTCTATATTTATACTATACTCTTAGCAATACCGACCTCTCTCTTAGGTGAAAATATTATTAAAAAAGCTTTTTAAACTAGAAAAAAGTACGTACGATGATATATTTGGAGGTTGACGGAAAGATAATTCAAAATACTCAAGAATTCTAAATGATAAAAGTTAACAGATATTAGGTAACAAGTCGCATGGTAATAAATTACTTTTTTATGATTTCTCCTGAGATTTTAAGCCAACGATATACAGTATACACATTGGTTTTTACAAAAGTCACACGGTCTATTTGCAGAGGGTAGTGACGGAGAGCAGAGACGTGTCTCCTCCGGCGAGTTCGACGGCGTTTGACTACTTGTACGAGTTCTCGGAGACGAGGAAGGTCCTCGAGGAGTTCTTCCGATGTCCCACGGTCCCCACGCAAACGCAATTGAACGCCAACGACGAAATTGTTAATTTTCAGGTAATCATGTATTGAATATCCGTGTTAATACTTTTTTGTACTTGTCATCTCTCTTCTTCTGATGTAAATGTACTTGTACTTGACGATAATATTTCCTGATGGTAATATTCTCTTCTTTGTCTTTCCTGTATGTTTTAAATTAAGAAAGATTAGTTTTCTGTAACTTACCAAGCTTCGGTGTTGGATGTTATTTCTTTGCGACCTATTGTCGAACTTGATGTGTACATATTGCAGTAGTGGATGCAAGGTGGAGCTCTATTGACTTGATACAGAGTCTGCACAAAGTTTGGTCTTTGCTCACCTATCAGGGGATATTTTAATTCCCGCACGAGAAAAACCATTACATGATCCAAATTTAGTCCGTAATTTGATCCGAGCTTTTTTTTTAAATAAGTCATTAATTGCAAGATTATTTGGATTCATTGAAATACATATAATATAACTATTTTGACTTAACCTACTTCTTAAACACGCTACAACCTATTATTTACACTATTGTAATTTTAATTTGTAACTATTCCCAGGACTTAGATTACGAGTTGCGACGCCAGACACAAGACTGTCCGTCTGAGAACGGTCTGGACGGCGGCAGTGACTCCGAGTGGCGTCAGGTCGCTGAGGGCTCACCGCACGCCACGCACAATCACACCAATTTCTTAGGGTTACAGGTACTTAGCTACTCATAAATGTCACGTATATACGAGTACGAGTATGTTGATAGGTCATAGCTCTATCGGCGTATGTGATTTAATCGACTTGTTCAAGTATATAATGACAGCCACGTGTCGCAGTTGGCTAGACACCAGCTTGCGAAACGAGAGGCCGAGGGTTCGATTCCCGCACCGACACAAATGTTTGTGTGATCCACAAATATTTGTTTGTGAGACCGAAAAGTCTCTCGTAGTTTCTGATACCCATGACGCAAGACTCGTATCTTAATGTGGGGTCAGAACTATGTATGTGACTGTTGGGTGTATTTATTTATTTGTAATAATACCATAGCGACCCCAGCATTTTGAACTTACCGTCATCAACCAGATATTGGTCGCGATTAGGAGGGCATAACTTTATTAAGCGAGAGATGACTGTTTGCTTTCTGATCTACTTACCATCTGTTTTTCTCCAGACAATGTTTTATTAAGACCGCGTTACAAATTGCATTTACCATCAGTAGCCTGTCGTTTTGCTGTGCCAGGATAAAAAAACATTCAGAAACAAACATTTCAAGGATATTTTTCAAACATTTATTACGGTACAGAGCAGTTACATAATCAAATTTTACAATGTCAAATCGCTGACTACTACTACTAATAGACTTTAGAAATGAAAATAGTGTATAAGAAAATCACGTCATTTGTAGAATGTGACTGCATAGACCCCTAGGGTTAATGCAGGTGAGAGTGAGTGATTGAAAAGGCTAGTACTTGTTGCAGCACCGCGAGGCGGCGGGCGAGGGGGCGGCGTGCGCGGCGGGGGCGGCGCGGGAGCTCAGCGCGGGCGCGTGGAGCGGCGACGTGTCCCCCCGCACGCCGCGCAGCCCCCGCTCGCCGCGCACGCCCCGCTCGCCCCGCAGGGACCTGCCCTTCGCGCTCTCCACTGACACCAGCGACACTGCCAGCGATCTCTCATTAGTCCTGATGGATAATGAACTTGTCGAGCCTAAGGGTAAGTCCAATTCAACATCCACAACTGCAGTCCAATTTTTTTGCCTCCATCTAATATTGGACGTCAGAACACCTGTTCAGTCGCAAGATGACTGATCTAACTTAATTATTACCAGTAGGCCTTTCTGGAAATCTTTGAAGAGGCTCAACATTGGTTATGGTTTTCTAATAACGATGATGATGAAATGAATTACCATGGGTCATTTATTAATTTGAATGATTTTTGAACAGCATTGGCAGTACAAATAGACACGAGCCGAAGCATGTCGCACTATCCCATCGTTGAGGATGGCTTGTCGTCTGGACACGCTTCGGATAATGACAATAACAACCAACTACATTCAATACAGGTGAGATATTATTTATTAATGAAGAGAACGTCGATGCCCTGGTTCAAACCTAGCTGGGATTCTCATGATAAGACGAGGCTATATCGGCTTAGTTTCTAAGAGAGGGCACCACCCCTGAAGTGAGGATGGCAATCTCGTATACTCCTTGAAGTCTCCTTTATGAATAACAGAAGAAAAATTCTTATACGAGTACCCCCTTACTATTGGATGAGTGGGGTCAACTGTCCACGACACATAAATCTTAAATTAAACCCCCTTGGAGCTCTTATGCCCAGATGTATGCAGACCATGTGTAGTCGTCGGTTCTTTGGAGGAAGGCCTTGGTGAATGTTGTATACGGTATAATTCATACTAAATTCATCTTCCAGAACCACTCATCAGTGGTAATAAAGGAGATCGTGGAGAACGGCACCAGTACGGAAGGCCATATGCTGTCAGACGCGGACCTGCATTCTCTCGATCCATTAGGTATTACATAATTTTCCTTTTAATATGACTAATGGTTCCTCAGGAGGTCGACAGATTGAAAATTTTTACATGTAAATGTATGCGTTTAAATCAAAAGGTACATACCTAGAGATAAAGATTCCAGAGTTGATAGTTTACAGAAGCTAAATAGGACCTTCGCTCAAATGTGTGTACGGCCTGATTTGTGGTCAAAGAACTTGCTAAGACGATAAAAGATTATAGAAAAACATCAAAACGAATTTTGTGATGGACTTTTGAGTAGATATGATTGGATTTTAGCAACCTATGTTAATATCGAGTAATTTAGGATTGCTAATATACGATAGCAGTGTGTGTGTTGTCAGCGTGCAACGAGACGGCGCCTCCGCCCCCCGCGCCCGCGCCGCACCGCCCCGCATCGCCCCCGCACGCCCCCCACGCGCCACACGCGGCGCACGCCCCCCTCGCGCCGCACGCCCCCCACGCCGCGCTGCCGCACGCGCAGCACACGCCGCACCATCATCATGACGACGTCTACCCGCCCAGGTAAACTTGTACTGATTCAAACAACACTATGCGAAAGTGGTGGACTAAGGCCTAAACCCTCTCAGTTGTAAAAGAGGCCCGTACCCAGCCGTGGGACGCAACCCATATAGGGTTGATGATGATTTAAACTTATGTGGCAATGTATGGTATCCAACATCGATTATGAGTTCCTCCGCCCTGGGTACGATTGTTCATTCGTGGGTTGTGGAAACTTTTATCGAGTGTTTCACTAGAAATTCTCAGTAGATGCACGAAATCTGGCAATATGCCAGAAAAAGGGCAGTAGATTCACCCATTCTTATTTGAGACTTAAAACACAATTGGCAAAACGAAGGTGTAGAAATGTACCTCTGCCGATTTCGTAGATGAAGGCAGGAATTTGTTTATGCGTAATTATTGCGATCATCATCATCAGCTCTTATAAGTCCCATTGCTGGGCACAGGCCTACTCTACAATTGAGAGGGTTTAGGCCTAAGAACTTTCATGTTTCCTTACGATGTTTTTACGATCAGTTTAAGATAATATAATCTGTGAAAATAATACTTTTTCCCAGATACGATTCTAATGCTCACTTGACCGGAATATTGGTCTGATGAATGTGGTTTTCTCTCAACTTTAAATGGAGTTTATTCCTTATATAAATTTCTAATATTTTCCACAGAAAAAGGCCGTCGTCAGCGCAAAGTACGGAATCGGTGGAAATCAAACCGACGAGCGGCGATGAAGGTAGATATTACTAATGGCAAAAAACGTATTTTCATTCATATTATTTTTGAAGTAACTACCAAGGAGTCCCTAAAAGCAGTTTCTTATGCATTGATTTCGCGAACTCGTATTGGTCAATTGCGATGGTTTGACATCCGTATATCCTAATATATTTTTTTTTATTTTATTTTTTTGGGAAATATACAGAACAATCACAATCAAAAATACAAAACAAAAATATAAACACAATCCAAAACAATTTCCACTTATAGGTAAAGCACAAAAAAGAAGAAGTGAACGACTAATCTAACAAGAAATTACATTATACAGAAACAAAAAGCATTGAATACAAAACAAAAAGCAATTATACAAAAACACCTAAACTAATCTAACACTTACTTACACTAGAAAAAAGTATTTTTTTATAATTATCTAGCGACTCAGTTAATATGTCGATGTTGGAGAAATGTATATTATAATTTATTAGTCGACTTATATGAGACTGTAGATACTTCAAAAGAACTAGTAATTTATTTAATCCCTATGCAATATAATAAAATCCATATAAAAGACATCCAGCGTGGTATACTCGTATTCTGGAAATAAAAATAAGAAAATCTAATATTTTTCAGATGAAGCGGACACTGACCTCGAGACTGACAGACTGCTCGGTCAGCAGAGAACTGACGATCAGGGCTTCTTCGATGATAAGGTGAGCAGTTGTTTCTATATATTACACAGGTCGTTTACAAAGTATAATTCAAAGTAAGGGCCATTTTGTCATAGGTAATTTACTCTTTAACTAACAATTTAATAGACAGGTGTAGATGTGCTATTTAGAGGGAGACTAAAAGAATTTCGTCAATTGGCACTCACATGGACTACGATTTTCTCCCATAAATAAGACTCTGTGCTGATACTGAGAATTTCCTAATGGAAAAACCCTTTGTCCGACTCGGGAATCGAACCCAGGACCTCTAGATCGCACGGCACATACTTGTGCTGCTAGACCACGAGTTACTTACCATCAGAATCAATTACATCCTTTGGCCATATGAGAAATAATTTAAGGAATTGGACTTGACACATACATATTTTATTGTAGTCACGAAAAGGCGGGCACTATAAAAAAAATTAAAGTCTTGATTTTGGCAAACACGCACTATGAAAACAATAAGTGTAAAACAATCCGGTCAAATATTTTACCACGCTTTTATTAGTTTCATAAAACTTATTGTTTTGAAAAACTAAAAAACACGCTTTCGTAGATAATAAAACTAAAAAATAGAAAATAGATTTGAATTAAGAATAGTGTTATAAAATCAAAGCGTGGCGTGCTTTTTAAGCATTATCAAAATGATAATGATAAATCTGTATCTATCTGTCAAAAACTCATGTCTGTCAATAAAATATATTTTTTTCCTTATTTACACTATTCTTAATTCAAATTTATTATTATTTTTTGTTGGATTTTCTATTAATTCTTTTATTTATAAGGCTAAAACGCTTACAAAGTCATGTCTATAATGAATATATCGTTGCAATTAAGGATATGATTCAACACGCATGACGTCACAGTCAGCTGTACAGTTGTATGTATACCGCTAACTAGCGAGCGACGCACGCGCACCGACCTTGCTCTCCTATTATAAACGGACAAAGAATAAATTGCGATGTCTCCGAAAATGATTATGCCTAATCTTTTGTAGAAGTCTAGAGACAAATATTATTTACAGTTGTGGTTCATTGTTTTTACACCAAAAATGGTTTTGAGGATTAGACACAGGTTCTATCGAAACGAAATCAGTGGTCTAAATTGCAAATTCCACACCTCTGTTTCTCCTAAGTTATATTAATAACGCATTTTAATAACGAAGAACAAAATATTCCTCATATTACCTGTACACCTAAGAGATCTTTACGAAGATTTTTTTATTACCTGACATACTGTTCTCATTAATAATAAGGTGCTTATTCATGAAGAATATGTCATCAGATTATATAATAACATAATTTAAAACGAATGATTTTATTTTTATTCAACGGTATGCTAATTTACTAGTCTATTACATATTCAAATACGATTGTTGCCTCAAATTCAACCGTGGCCCTGACCTCCGACATATATATATCTTTTCCTTTATTACGTATCGCCAAGTTATAGGTACGAAATCATCAACGTCATGAAATGAATCGCCAGGCCTCTGAATAAAATTAAGTTTATAATCTGTCCGGATTGTATTGACTGAGGCACAGTGATACAGTACATAAAGTACTTAGTCCATAATCCGGTTAGGTAATAAATAACATTAACTGTTGTTCGAAATTTAAATCTGATGTTCCAGTACTAAAAGCGGGTGCTTTTAGTTAAACATGAATTCCAATAAATCGTATCGGTAAACTCATGCAAATCCATCAATACACCATTCTATTAATACATCAAATGTTTGTTTATTCTATGATCGCCGGCTGTTTACATCTTCAATAGTTAGTCTCACAGTCACTGCAGGTACAAGCGGGGCAACACACGCATGTGTTTACACAGCGATAAATTTATCATTAGTACGGAGTGCGGAGTGAGGAGTGACCACGCGTCCTCTGATAACAAATATATTAAAATTCAGTTTGTACTCAGACGAACTACGTGTGATAAGTGAAGGCGCGACTGTACCGTATGGCGTTCAGTGTTTATTAGCGCTTGAAGTTTATTGAGCGGTATAAGTGACTGTGTTTTGGCAATATGGCATATTTATAAGGATGTGTTTTATGAAAAATTATGTTGAGTTATCGAATCTGTTTTGGCGAAATGATTCATGAGAGGATTGACTTAAAAACCCAAGGTTGTTTGCGTCGAGTAATGTATACGGAAAAATTGTGTATAATAACATTTTTATCATGTTTTCCTAAAAGTTATGTGATTTAACGCTGACATGAAATATAAATTCATTTGTTATGCAAATACATTTTGTTAATCGAAATTGTTAGGTTGGGAATGTGAAACAAAATCAAAAATTAATGGAAAAAAATGACTTAAAAAATCGATTTTCGAAACTAATAAACTCAAATGTTTGTGATTGTTGACTAATTAAGAAATTGAAATAAAAATTCAGCCAAAATGAATGAAGAGGAAAGAAGACCTTGTTTAGACTGTAACAACGAACCTTGCGATGACAAAGATAACAACGAAAACGTAGAGAAATTAACAACATGCGATAAAATCAACGAAGAAAGAACTCCTTGCTTGGAAACTAACGATAGTGAAACTTTAGATGTTAACAATAGTGCTAGTGAATTTATTTGCGCTAAACCTGAAGAATCAGGAATGCCGTGTTTGGATGCAAATGTCTGTTGTGACGGAAATGAGGATAATCACAATATACCGAATGAACTAAAGGATGCGAGTAATGTAAAGAATGATGTAAACACGCCGGCTGATGTTGAAGCTAATGAAGCGCCAGAGGCTTTTAGTGATGTAGGACACGAATCTGATGACGAAGAAAACGATGAGGATAAGGTATTATTAGCTCATCAATATGATAAGACACAGTTATTAAACATTTTCTAAGAACTTTGAAACAGTTTGCTTGCAAATATTAGGTATTGCATCATGTGCTTTTATGAACTGTGGAATGTTTAACTCTGGGATACCTGATATTAAACCTTTCCATATACTTGCCAAGAAGCAGTGATGGCCTCGAGGTTTAGGCGCACGGTCGAGAATCTCGGCGGTCGCGGGTTCAAACGCTAGGCACCCCTGACTTCTCGCAGTTATTTGTGTAGTCACAATGAATTATCACTTGCTTTAACGGTGAAGGAAAACTTCACTTAACTGCACACCTAAAAGTTCTTACGAATTTCTAAGGTGTGTAGTTCGCCAACCTACACTAGGCCAGCGTGGTTAACCAAGGCCTAAATCCTCTCAGCTGTAGGCAGTGCCCAGCAGTGGGACGTATGAGCTGATGATTTTGATGATAATGATATTCGTCCCAATTATCGGCATTGGTTTCTTTGGCAAAGTTATGGTGTTTAGCAGAGGTCTAATCTGTCTACAATACTGGCCGGGTTAGTTGGAGGATTAAAGAAGATTAAGGAAATTATTGTGAAGAACTCTTAGGGTATCTAGGTTTCTTCATAATGTTATCCTTCACTGTTAAACAGAAATCGTATGATTAAATATTTGTTAATAATAGAGACATTTTTCAGAACAGTCAAAAATTGTTATTTTAAATTAAAAGGTTAATATCCTCAAAACTAGCCACATGTGTCAGTAACTACCGAATGCTGGTCTCGCGACGTAAATATTTATTCTCTGGAGTAACGACGACGAGTGCGTGATTGTTTAACATCTGTGGACGTAAATAACAGGGATTTACTTAAACAGTTTCTCTGATTCTGTACTTTAACCCAAAGGCATGATTTTTTTTAATTAAAAAATTATTATAGGTATTATAAGTAGAAAATAATATACCGAAAAGGTTATAATATAAAATATTTTTTTATGGATTGTAGACATTCAGCAACAAAATGCATTTAAGGGTTAAATAATTCCCTATTGTGAGCTAAATGGTAACCATGATGCAATGCTAATGTGCTATCCTGGACTACCTTTCAGTATCCAGGCAATGTATTCAAAAATGTTTATTTCCCTGACGACATATTGATTCCTTTGATTTTTATGATCCTTCCTCAAATCTAGCAACGCATATCCCATCAATCAAGTTATGCAGATAAGCCGCTTATACGTTCAACCTTTCTCAGGGATATGAAATATTTGGTTATATTTATTTATTTTTAACATGTAAAGATTTTCCGTTTTTTTTTTTTTTACGATATATTTTTTATTTTTGATTCAGGGATGGCGCAAGCCGAAGTCTCGCACGGTGATGCCGGTGGGCGGGCTGGCGGGGTCTGTGAGTGCGGGGGGCGCAGGCAGCGCATGCGCGGGGAGCGCGGGGGGCACGGGCTCCAGCTCCGCGCGCTCGCCGCGGGGACACGACCCAGACGCACGGGACGAACACGCACTGCATAATGGAAAGGTAAATACTGTTACCACGTTAAGTAGAAAAAATATGTATATAAAAACAACATATAAAGAATTAAGCGGTGAAAGAATACATCGAGAGGAAACCTGCACACCCAAAGGTTTTGAGGTATCTTTTATGTGAGTAGTCCGCAAACCCGCACTAGGCCAGCATGGTGGACTAACAAGGAGACGGCAAGGGTGTGGGGTTCTCAAATCAAACTGAGGTTTCGCGTGTAGTTAGCACTCAGTGAGTGTATTCATACACTCAAACCCTAGAGCGCACTACTTAGCCATTGCCGGGAAAAAAATATCCTAAAATTTCCTATAATTCCTAAAAATTCCTAGAATTCCTAGTTTGAAAAATATTTTTTTTTGTATTAAAATTTAATAAATCGTTATAAACAATTTCTTTTGAACTTTTATACATTATTGAATCGCGAATAGAAAATTTAAAATTCGCATGTGGTTGGAGTTAAATAAAATTAACTCTCGTGAAAATTGTATTAAAATTCAATCAATTGTTCATCATCAGCTCTCTTCTCCAATTATTTCAAATAAATAAATAAATACACCCAACAGTCACATACATAGTTCTGACCCCACACTAAGATACTAGTCTTGTGTCGTGGGTATCAGAAACTACGAGAGACTTTTCGGTCTCACAAACACCCAGACCCGAAACAAATACTTGTGGATTACACAAACATTTGTCTCGGTGCGGGGATGGAACCCGCGGCCTCTCGTTTCGCAAGCTGGTATCTAGCCAACTGCGCCACGGGGCTGTCATCAAATCAAATGTGCCTGGTATGCATCAAAATTGTCTGAACACCGAGAAATATTTATGAACGTAAACGAAGTTTGTTTTTCAGAAGAAATTCTAAAAACACTGTGCTCCTGTAAAAAAGCTGCATTTATTTGTTGTGCAAGTTGTCGACAAAATTTGTGTTTTTCTTGTTTTTATGATAAATATCATCCAGGTTTGTGTATTCCTAAAGATGAATGATTGAAAAAATTGCTAATGCTATAAACATTTTATCATAAATATTCATTGTGTTTAATAATATGTATTATTTTATAAGAAATGTTTAAAAGAACTGTGGCTTTTGTAATTATTATATTTACATTCCTCCGTTTTTTATAAGTTCTTATCGCTAAAAAGTTAAAAATTGTTAAATTCGCGATTCAACAATGTACAAAAGTTCAAAAGGAGTTGTTTATAACGATTTGTTAAATTGTAATACCAAAAAAAATTTTTTTTCAAGCTTTAGGATTTTTTTTCTCGGCATTGGCTAAGTAGTGCGCTCTAGGGTTTGAGTGTATGAATACACTCACTGAGTGCTAACTACACGCGAAACCTCCGTTTGATTTGAGAACCCCACACCCTTGCCGTCTTCTTGTAAGGCGTCTCAGTTATAGAGGAGGTACGTACCTAGCAGTGGGACGTATTTGAGCCGATGATGATGATGATGTTACCATGTTACTTGCGCTTACTTCGCAAAGCCTGAGTTAAGCAGAGGACGGTCATAGGCAGACTATATAATACTGTTCATATAATGCACTTTTAACATCTAATAGTAAGTGCATTGAACTAAAACAAAGTGTCGACTGACTAAATATTGTTTTTATTACACCTCAATAATTAACGCAATTCTATGTCTCATTGCAAGCAATACCCCTCTTTAAATATCCATAGTTTTAAATTTTAAAGGCCATTGACTAAATGGTATTAATATATGGCTAAAATGAGTAAATCTGTTATTAGGTTTTTCCAATTAGAAATTCTTAGCAGCACGCTGTTTCAAAATGTGGAGGTAGAGGCGTGAGTCACTGAGTCAGTGTATGTGTACAACTTTAAAAAGTAATTTAAATTTACTGCAATGCTCAATATTGTTTAAATTGTTTAGATAAAATAAATCAACTCCCACGATAGGAAACGTTTTTATCGTTTTTATATAAGCGGATACTCATTCATGCTAAATTGATAGCTGTTTTATGTTCAGCTAAAATATTTTTTATTTACACAATTGGCTTTATGTGTAGTATAAATAAGTGAAATCGAAAATAAATTCTGTTTCAGGACAAAGATGGCAAAAAGAAGAGCAAAAATAAAGAAGGTAATTATTTTTTCTTTAATTAATAAGCTAAAAAAATATTAAAAGTATTTCAATTCTAATTTATCATTTTTTATTTTTGCGGCCTTGTGATGTCATTTGCGGTAAGTTACATGACTTTATAATATGATTCAAAATCATATATTAAAATTGAGTCATTTTTTCTAAGCGTATTCTGTGTTTATTTTGATTTATATTGATAGAAAACTATACTTCTCGTCAAAATAACAAGGATTTAACCGGAAAATATCCATTAAATAAAATGGATGTAGGTTTTTTCAGAATACTGGAATAGCTAGATTTTTTAGGACCCCTTACAAGCTAAGTAACAAAATTTGTGATGATAGTACAAATAAAATTAAAGAATAGTCCGTCGAAAATATATTCATCATTATACCCACTCGATATACACAACTTGTTGATCGATTAACGATTTTACTCATCGATACAATTACCCTCATTTCAGAATCGATGCGTTCAGTGCTGATCGAAGGAGTTTTGTTCCGTGCGCGGTACTTGGGCTCCACGCAGCTGGCGTGTGAAGGACAACCCACGAAAGCCACCAGGATGTTGCAGGCAGAAGAGGCTGTGTCAAGGATCAAGGTAACGGATAGACAGGATAAATATCGATAATATCTATTCATCGTCTTGAGTTTTGGCGATTGTAGTATATCTGATACGTTAACAATAATATTTATGTGTTGTTCAAAGAAATTTGAAAATGGAACAATGATTCCTTCAGCACATGTTTTTTAAAAACTTATGAGTTAACATGTTGCGCTTATGTATTAAATTATAATTTGGTTAAAATTATCATTTTGGGATCAAATAACTCAACTCAAGAAATCTGTAGCTATTTTTCAGAATATTTGTCTAACAATATATGAAATTTATTGTAATCGCAAAAACTCACGACGGTACTGGAATTTCACACAATTACTCTGTGATTTTTTTATTCTAAAATAAAGACTAAAAACTTATAAATACTCACCTTTTAACTTCTTTGAATAAATAATAGAAACATTGACCCCTGTTTAAATTAAAGTTTTATAGTTATAAGAAAAAAAGTGATATTTTATAATTCGAAAATTTTGACAAAAATTATCGATAATAAGTACATGTCGATAATTTTTATGAATAACCCTTAATAAACAGCATATTTTGTATAAATTCAAACTGATATAAATATATTTATATTTAAAAGCATTTATTTAAATAATTTCGCGACAAATATTTGCAAAATGCATTCTCACGTATGTACGGTATTTGAATACGGCAGCGAACCGCCCGTGTGAATCGGTATAATTGTAATACCATGTTGTTATTTTCCGTAGATGTTTCTATAAATATTGAGAGCATGAAATTACTTTCTCGTCATAACTCACACTCGAAGCACCTTCCACTTACCGACTCACACAATTGACCCTCTGTGAATAACTATTGCCACGAGATTATTGTTAAAGTTTCAACGTCAAGAAATTGAGAAATTTATCTCGATCCTATGTCACCTTGTATACAATGAAACTGTCTGGTGAGAAACAAATAATAGTCGACACTGTTGAAACCGCAATTTGCCATCTCCATTTAATAGAATCGATAAATAATTATATTGATGTTCATAGAGGCAGTTTTTGGCAGACAGAACCCTTCTTGATTGATAAGCCTTACCCTTGGTTGCACGATAAATGAGTTTACGATATTAAACACAATTCTACACATTTTAAATTACTTATAATCACATTTCTAGGATTTTACAAACACTTTTTGTAACTTAACCACGCAAACTGCAATAACGTTCACAATCATCTGTATATATGTAATTTCATGCTCATTTAAGTTTAGTGTATGAGAATGCTAGCGAGATATCCTTTATACGAACAAATAAAGTGATTAACTTAGATATTTAGATTGTTATCGGAGTGTCGTCAGACTGACTTGGCCCTGTGAATGTTGATTTTTTTTACGATGTAATGTGGTGATTGGTCCACAAACCTGTCCGCCGAACCATTTACGCTCTTATTGACTTGGCACTAGAGTATTTTTTTCAGTGTACTCCTCACCCCTCGACCCGACCCAAGAAGATTGTCGGATCCCGTATTGGCCGGCTAGCCTCCTCTGAAATTGTTTGTCGCTTACTATTCCGCTTGATGCTATGCTTTGTACCATTATTTAAACGACCATACGTACGGTATCGAATGTTTGTGCGCAGGTAAGGTTGATTAGAGCCTTGGCGATCATACAATGCTCAGCTGACGTATAGACATTGTAATTTAGCATGATTTCTGATTGATGACCTGCGGCTTACGATCGTAGTTTCATTTGATCCAAACACATAGACACTTAGATCTACATTTGCGTGGACTTGTGGCGATATGGACAAATGAGATTTCGTTTTGAGCTTTAATTAGGGGCACCCGCTTTTACCTCCACGCACTGTTCCATGGTATGCACAGAATGGCACGACACACCCGATTCACACCGGCTCAAGCGGCCGTTTTCCAACACGACGTACGCAGGGAGTGCACAGACATCGCGGGTTAGCTTTAACGCCTACGCACAACCGATATCGGACCCTGTTACAATGTTGTTAATGGTTATTTTCGGTTAGGTTTGCTTTCATACTAACGACGATGGGACTGGTCGCTCGCTCGCTTCTCACATCATTGTGTGTATTGTATTCGACTTGTTTTGCTTGCTTTGTGCGCCAAAATTTATGTGATTCCAAAGTCATCGCAATCGGTTCTCTTATTTGCAACATGCTAGTGCTTTCGATATGAAGCATATGTTAAAAGCAAGCCAAACAAATTGTATGGGGCTTTCGAAATATCGATGACAGGATTACTTGTGAATTAATTGCTGATGCTTTCTTTTGAAATTACTAACCATTACTCTGGATGTTGGATCGTAAACTATTAAGAGGTAAGGAAACATCGAAAATGACTACAAAACGTATAAATTTTGAATGTGGAACATCGATGTTATATTGAATCGATAATAAATGTCGATCGATGGTGAAATATTTCGAATACAAAACACTGCGGGGGGCGGAGATGAGATGTGAGAGCGAGAGGTAGGAGCGAGGAGGTTAGCCGGTGTGTGTGCAGTGGGGGTGCGAGCGAGAGGCGCGAGAGGCGCGAGAGGCGCGGGAGGCGCGCGAGGTGCGGGACTCTCGCGAGGGTCGCGACGGGCCGTACTCGGGCGTGTACTCTGGCGTGTACGCCGCGCCCGCCGCCGTGTTCCGGCTCACGTTCCTTGGCTCGGTCGAGGTGGACGAGGACTCGCGCCGCCGCAAGAAGCGACCCAAAAAGAACATGGTCGAGGAGGCCGTCACTAAGATCAAGGTGGTTTGGCTGGCAGTCGTTTGTCCATAGCCCCTAGCATCGATATCATATCGCATACTCATCGCTCGGTCGAAGTTATGACTCTTCCACGAAGAGCGATGGATTATGGAATGTTGTGTCGTTCTGAATGCAAGATGTCGAGATACGATCACCATCGAAACTTGTACATACGAACTTACAATATTTTCATACTCTGTGTTTGAATTTCTTAGACTGTTTCAGTAGAAATATAGACGAACAATATTGTATGTTGTAAAATCGTAGACATCAAGAAAAGTAGATATTTGTGTATTATTGTTGAACCTCCTTGTACATATTCAACTGTAGCTAATGTAATCGATTAATACATACTAATATATCCACATTTCCCTTACTGCTTACTTGGGTTATCATCAGGCTTTGGTAAGTTCGAAATTCTAAATTTTTTATCTACCTTGCGATTGATAATTTTTACTGTAAATATCTTTTGTAATGGCTAGTAGTTAGTTGACCTATCATCAACTTTACCATGAATGTTTTCGATAATCCCAATATTTTAAACTAATTCAATTAGAGAAAAAATATCGATGAATCGAAAAAAATATTAATTGTATGATACATATTCATTTACAGGCTCCCGAAGGCGAGAACCAACCTAGTACAGAAGTAGACCTTTTCATCTCTACGGAGAAAATCATGGTGCTCAACACTGAACTGAAGGAAATCATGATGGACCACGCGCTCAGAACTATATCGTACATAGCAGATATAGGCGACCTCGTGGTGTTGATGGCTAGGAGGCGATTCGTTCCACACGAGAACGACTCCGATCAACCGAAATTGAACCGTACGCCCAAGATGATATGTCATGTATTTGAAAGCGAAGAGGTGAGTGAGTTTTGCGTTATCTTTGTAACCCGATTTTGTATAAATTAAATATATTACATTATATATCTGAAAATTATCTTTTTGAATTTTTTATGTAAATAAATCTCTGATTTCACAGAAAATTAATTATATTTAAATATTTCTGTATTTTTTCTATGTCAAATATAGGAAATGCCATAAGTAGGTATAGTTAAGCATGGGCAATAAAGAATCTAATTTTTATTTTATTTTCCAGGCCCAATTTATCGCCCAGTCGATCGGCCAGGCGTTCCAAGTGGCTTATATGGAGTTTCTCAAGGCTAATGGCATCGAGGATCACAGTTTCGTCAAAGAAATGGACTACCAGGAGGTGCTCAATAGTCAAGAGATATTCGGTGATGAATTACAGATGTTTGCTAAGAAAGAATTGCAGAAAGAGGTATATTTTTCCATATTAAGCATATTTACCCAATTAATCCAATTACTGCCTCGTGGTCTCGCGGTACAAGTATGTGCCGTGCGATCTAGAGGTCCTGGGTTCGATTCCCGGGTCGGGCAAAGTGTTATTGGGTTTTTCCATTAGGAAATTCTCAGTAACAGCACGGAGTCTGGAAATGTGCCCGAAAAACGGCAATAGGCTCGCCCCCTATTACGTGGTACTGATACATACCTGGCGAAATGTGGGTGCAGAAATGCACCTCTGCCTACCCCTTCGGGGAATACAGGCGTGAGTTTATGTATGTATGTTATCCAAATAAACTAGAAAATAAACAAGAATGTTGCATGCTCAATTTACATAAATTGAGCATGCAACATTTTATACATATAAAAATATTTTAAATGACGTCTTTTGTAAAAAATCTATTTAGCTGAAACTACAAGATTTTTGAAGCTCACGGCTAATTTCCCAACAAAATTTGCTCGATATTGAAATATTTTTTAATATGCATAATGCGACAGCCTCTTGCCCTTTACCCTCACCGATTCTTAGTTGTTGAGGAGGTCCGTGCCCAGCAGTGGGACGTATTTGGGCTAATGATGAAGTAGGGTCACAACTATGTGTGTGACCGTTGGGTGTATTTATTTATTTTTAATTTTTTTACGATCATTAAATTCAAATATAATCATAATCAGCCCATATACGTCCCACCGCTGGGCACGGGCCTCCTCTACAACTGAGAGGGTTTAGTTCTAGTCCACTACGCTGGCCTAGTGCGGGATTCAAATATGAAGTTTATGCGAATTATCGATACTTCCAGGTGGTCGTGCCGAAGACGAAAGGCGAGATCCTGGGGGTAGTAGTGGTGGAGTCCGGCTGGGGCTCGATGCTGCCGACCGTGGTGATCGCCAACCTGGCGCCGGCGGGGGCGGCCGCGCGCTGCGGACAGCTCAACATAGGTACGTCTACAACGTTGTTCATGTCTTACAGTATTGATGATGTCATTGTTAAATATTCTATTACGTTGACTGCCTCGTGGTCTCGCGGCACAAGTATGTGCCGTGCGATCTAGAGGTCCTGGGTTCGATTCCCAGGTCGGGCAAAGTGGTATTGGGTATTTCAATTAGGAAATTCTCAGAAGTAGCACGGAGTCTGGAATTGTGCCCGAAAAACGGCAATAGGCTCGCCCCCTATTACGTGGGACTGATACAAAACCTGGCGAAATGTGGGTGCAGAAATGTACTTCTGCCTACCCCTTCGGGGATAACAGGCGTGAGGTTATGTATGTATGTATGTGTCTATTACGTTAAAAAGTAATTTATTAAATACGCTAGATTATTCAAATATGTTTTGATACATACATGCAGAGACTATAGACCGCCAAATGCTACCGTCTAAGCACACTTCTTTTGCTTTCTTTAATGACATAATTCCTCTTCATGTATGCACGTCGCTTACTAATCTCAGGTAATATAAAGAGTCGAGGTCAGTCAGTCATCCTGTCTCACGTAATATAAAGAGTTCTCGAGGCAGTATAAATATATTTTCATACTGTCGATTTTTGTATGCTTTTTGTCCATTAGTATAACCCCAATTTGACAGCAAAACTATTTTTCTAAGTTACATAGTCACTTACACGAGCTATATAATTTTCTTAAGAATTTGAATGTATGTCAGGTCTTCCAGCTCAAATAATTTGCGTAAATAGAAGGGAAACCTTGTATATGAAATTATCAGTAGTCAATCCGTGTTAAATAGTAGTTTACGCACCCAGAATATTTTAAATAATTTTTCTTAAGTTTTGTAAACTATTATACTAAATGCTATATGGTAATGTTCCAGGTGATCAGATAATAGCAATAAACGGCGTGAGCCTTGTGGGGCTGCCGCTGTCTACGTGCCAGACGTACATCAAGAACTCCAAGAACCAGACCGTGGTGAAGCTGACCGTGGTGCCGTGCGCGCCCGTCGTCGAGGTCAAGATCAAGCGCCCCGACACCAAGTACCAGCTCGGCTTCAGCGTGCAGAACGGAGTGGTCAGTACCAGTGACCAATTAGATGTATAGTGTGTTCTACTGGTTGTCCTCGAGGCGTTGGCTCGTGCGAAAAGGGGCTGGGTTTGATTAATTATGGAGCATGGTGTTGAAGTTTTTTAGGCGAGTCTTTAGAAGACTTGAGAGCCTTAAAACACAACAGACGAAACGTGGATGGGGAAATACGTGTCTGTCTACTTCTTCGATGATACAGGGGTTGTCGTATATTTTTTTATTGAAACGCCAGTGGGGCTGCATGAGAACAAACAAAAAAAAATTAAGTACAAAGTTAGATTACCAGATTTTGCAAAATGAGTCTGTCAAATGACATTCACAGGAATCGAGACAAAAGTATATTACATCAGAACCACGTTATCCACGTTAACAAGTAATGCCATTATTCAGTTTCTGAAACACTAAGGCATAAGGTATGACCACCCGCTCTATGTTTCTGATCTCTCCAGTCCATCTAACAGTTGCCTGGAAGAAATCGCCGATAACGATAAGGCCGCCATTTGTGACACTACGTTATTAAGTTGTGACCAGTAAACAATGTTGTTTCTATCTTTATGGTGTACAATAAAGCATAATAAATAAATAAAAATAAGGCAAACAAAAAGTATATATGTGTCGGCATTCGTGGTTGCAGATCTGCAGCCTGCTGCGCGGCGGCATCGCGGAGCGCGGCGGCGTGCGCGTGGGGCACCGCATCATCGAGATCAACTCGCAGAGCGTCGTGGCCGTGCCGCACGAGCGCATCGTCAACCTGCTCGCCACCTCCGTCGGGGAGGTACGCGTCTGTAGTCTACGAGTACTTCACACAGTGGCGGGACTTCCATACAAGTCCATAAGCCCACCTTGCCTTACAAAATTCAGAATAATAATCTTTAAGCTTTAAATCTTTATTTAACCAAAGCTATTTAACATTTAATGAGAATATTCTGACCCAACAATAAACAATTATAAACTAGACATTACACAATTAACGTGTATCACTTTTGGGCTTCTATGGAAGTACCGGCACTGGCTTCACACGATACACTCGATGCAATATCAATCAACGAAGCAATAAGTTTATTTGTGGTTCTTAGATATGACAAATGTTATGAGTATGGATGTTGAAGAATGGACAAGCAGAAAAAGGCTAAATAAAGAATAGATGGATGGAGTGCGTGAGAGAAGATATGAAAGATAAAGGGGTGAATGGAGACATGACGGCTGATAGGGACGTTTGGAAGAATAAAACATACTACGCCGACCTCAAATAGCTCAAAGTCACAAGATAGCTGCATAAAGAATTAAATTAATGGTGGTCTTTACCATAAAACTGAGATACGAAGACAATAAAGACATACTCGTTCCTGATTCTTATAAAATTTCGTCGTATTAATTTTGTTTAAAATATTTCCGTTCCAGATCCTAATGAAAACGATGCCCACATCGATGTTCCGGCTGCTGACGGGGCAGGAGAACCCGGTGTTCATATAGACGCGCGCCGCCGCCGCGACACAAGTGCCTGCTTGCCCACGACTCGCCCACCACTCGCCCGACCACTCGCCCGACCACTCGCCCGATCACTCGCCCCATCACTCGCCCGCACTCACTGCCATTGGTGTAACTCGATACGAATTAACGTACTCTCTAGTTTGTACTCTCGCGTGGAACAGTCTTCCTGTTTCAGTGTTTCTCCAACATAGGGTTTTTAATTGAAGTTTTAAATACCATCGGCTGTCGCCGTCTTTTAACTGCATCTACTGTGAAATGTTCGTTTTATCGATAAGAAGATACGACCAACATCGATGAAAGATGTGGACTCTAACAAATATTTCATAGCCCTCTTATAGACCAGATTGTAGGAGGTGAATGGGAAATCAAGTAAGGAATGTCGCGAAGTTCCCAGAGGATGTATGTTACACCAATGCCCAGTCCATAGTCCATACACCGACCGCGCACGCCGCCGACATTCGCTCAACTACCTCGATGGCGGGTCCCGCACTCGCTTTATACAAGTTCCAGTATAGGAATATGTCGGGAAGTGTCGATAAGGCCACAAATCAAGCTAAATAATAATAAAGGACGGGTGAAATCCAATGGGTTGCGAGTGTATCGAAATGGAATCGAGGTTTGAAAAGTGTGTGACGCTGCGGTTGCTGTGGCCAACTAAGCGGCAGGTATTGTTAGGGTAAATATAAGCGTTTATTTTTAAAAATATTCCAGAATAACGGAAATAATTCGTGTATTTAAAACACACAATTTTGTACGCATAAACGTATGGCCTAACTCGTTAATACCCATATGTTTGGAGAATCTTAAGTCGAAAAGCGAGAACGGGACCCACGCTTAGCTGTCAAATAATACTCAATAAAAAATGTGATGTGAAACTTTTCAAAATGCTTACATTGCTTACGTGGCTAATTAAGATAGTTAGTATGTAAGTCGTATCTCTCTATAATTATATTTTATATTTTCTGCTACGCCAAATGTGAATGAATCACGTAACAAAAATACAGAATATTTTTCTCCTGTCTACACATACTTGGCGTAGTTGGAAATATCGAGGAATACGTCTCGGCTATTAGTGTTTCTGTCTCTTTCGCACCTCAATAATTATGTATTATGTGTGAGAGAGATGAAAACAGTCGATACGGGCGCGAGCGCCATTCCAATAAATCGGTGATAAAGTTTTCGTCATGACAATGTGTATACATACTCCACTTATAAATGTATCTATTGAAAATATCAAAAACCCACTCATATCTGCTTAGATATTATTATAAAATATTAAACGCATAACATCTTTCTTAAGTGGAGCCGAGACTCCGCCGAGCAACTTTGTCTTGTAATCTCATGTTTTAATATATTCTGTATCGATTCCTTTATGCTGTCATGTCAGGTTTTATGAGTGAAATGTGTGACGTAACTATTTTAATTTTGTATGCCATATTACTTATAATAATACGTTGTGCTTTGAAACTTGATTTTATTTCACGGTTATTTTTAGTGAGATGTTTTCGCTTGCTTTTTACCTGTATTTTAACGTTATAGTCAGCAAATTGTATGCAGGTTATTCATTCCATTATGATAATGATAAGTATAATTTATTACGAACTTTTATAATTTGTTAATTTAGTTTTTCATAGCTATTAAGTGTACCAGTTGATCATGTTTTTACGAAACCGTATATAAAATTTATCGCGCACCATCAATAGTTCAAATTACATCGTTCATCTTCAATAATGTGTATAGTTAAGATGGATCTCGTAGGCTCTTGACTGTTTGCTGTGTCGCTTACTTTACTTCGATTATCGAGCTTTGGATATTTATGCCCTGCGGGTAATTCTGTCCTTCTCTCTAAAAGTTTTTACTGTAAGAGTGATAGAGACAAATAGCATTTTACTACACCGACATAAGTGTCGATAGTTTGAGAGTGAGACGTCAGTTCGCAGCGTAGATCGAGGCCTACGGATCTGCAGTGATCAAATTGAATAAAAAAACATGAATTGATTAGTCGATATAGTAATAAAAAGCATTATTTCGTGTAGCATCTCAAAAGATATATCATATTTTGTAAATTTTATAGTGTCGCTATAGCATTACTATGTAACCTACAATATTATATGTATGTCCTGTGTTCTTAGCTAAGCTTAGCGCTCTGAGGACGAGTAAACTATATTTATGTATAAAATTTAAATATTAACAGGTATTTATAATGGAGCTTCCACACATTCGACTATTTTGCGAATCGATAGACTTGACAATTTTTATCGACTTTCGTAAATAGTCGCGCGTGTGCGATATCGATAATTGTAAACCACGATAGATTATTACCCATTCGAATAACGGCTTCTAACTTTATTATCCCGAATCTATTACGCTTTGGATTGTATATCTCTTCTGTAATTTTTTTGCAACCTAGACCAGTGGCCGTTTGATCCTTCCACAGCCCTTTTAATAGAAGCGAATATTATGGGACATTGTGTATAGAAAATATTGGTCGAATAAAGTCGACTATTGTTAATTTATATCGAGTATTATCACGTTACCCCTGGCCGCTGGTCGATCTCTAATTAACCTCCTTTCACAAACATAGATATTACAATCTGATATGTAATTTTATATTGCTAGCTGTTGTGAATAAGATTTATTTACGAGAAAAAACACTGATAATAAATAGCCTTTTATTGTGAAAGCTGGTATATGGTAGGTACACTGTAACATGTCAAAAAATTATTGTTGTTCTCATTTCTAAGAGTATTATTCTAGTCTGCATTAAAGTTAAGAATAAAATGAACAAACTGATGTGCGTCGTTTTTCTTGTGTATTTTTATTGGTGTGTTTTATTCATTCCATTAATGATACCTGGTCCCCAAATAATGTATAGGTCATAGAATATCATCCTAAAATCGCCAATTAATACTTGTGACATGATTTTACAAGAAGGCCTCTAAATTACACATCAGAACCATTTTGTTCTGAGATCTTCAATATTCAATACAACAACGCCTCGACGCAAGGGCGTCGCGACGCCTAACATTACGTCGCCAAGGCGTAAGGATGCCACTTCGCCTTAAAATTAATCACAACTATGACGCTGAAATTCCATGTAGTAGATTTTGGAATTACGCCTGAAAACCGCAAAAAGCTCCTCCCTTATTATGTGAAACACGACTAGCGAAACGCCATTGTAAAAATATGCGAAATTAGAAGTTAACTTTTTTTTTCTTTTTAGTCCCGCGGCAAAAGTATGTGGCGTGCGAGCGTGAGATCTAGGTTTGATTCCCGGTAGTGTTATAGGGTTTTCGCAAAAGAAAATTGTAATACAATCACGAAATCTGCAAATGAACTCGAGAAATGGCAACAGGATACAGGCGTGAGCGTTTTTGTCGTTTCGTCGTCCTCTTGGCCAGTCACGCCGTCGAACTTAGTAATAATAACCAGTAAGATGAGCTCGACCTGGTGAAGGTCGCGGGACGTCGCTGGATGCAGGCTGCTTCCAACAGGTCCCTGTGGAAATCATTGGGAGAGGCCTATGTCCAGCAGTGGACTTCGATTGGCTGATGGATTGGATTGGATTGGAAGATGAGCTCTATATCAGAGCGTTCATCATACTGATGAGAGTTCACCTTAGAGTTGTTCTTATTCCTCCCATTTTTTTTTGTTTAGGCAAATTAAAGTAGCCCTTGTCACCCTCCCTAAAATCAGGTGTCTTTCTGTGAAAGTCCCATTAAGATCGGCACAGTCGTTTCGTAGATAAGGGCAAACAAATAGACAGACAGACGGGTAAAAATAATTAAATGCCGTTTGCGTCATAGATAGCGCGTATACTTTCACCTCCAATCATTATAAGGTTGTTATTTTAACTTTACATACAGACACTCTATTTTTATTACATGTTCGTACAGATTATTAAAAAATATCGCAAAAGGATAAAATACGTATATTCAGGGCTTTTTCCCCGAAGCCGTCGCCAGACGTGAATTTCTACACCCACATGTCAGTTACAGTTGGGTTTCACTATGGCGAGACAATTACCATTATTTGGAGACATTTTCAGGATCTGAACTGCTACTGAAAAAAATATAATGGAAAATCTCGCACTGCCCGAATGTGCACTGCAAACTTAAACCGCCCAGTAAACACGATTACGTCAAAGTGACGTCAATATGATATTGCGCTATGTCAGGATTTACGTAAGATATACGTCAGATTTGAGTCACCTGTGAATCATTATTTCACACTTTTTGACGTAAGACTTTTACGTAATAAACATGACGTACGTATGATGTCCAGTTGACATCATTATTACCTAACTGACCTTAAGCTGATATAACAATGATGTCATAGAGGTGTCATATATCTCAGTAAACACGATTACGTCAAAGTGACGTCAATATGATATTGCGCTATGTCAGGATTTACGTAAGATATAGGTCAGATTTGAGTCACCTGTGAATCATTATTTCACACTTCTTGACGTAAGACTTTTACGTAATAAACATGACGTACGTATGATCCCATCCCATATACGTCCCACTGCTGGGCACGGGCCTCCTCTACAATTGAGGGGGTTTAGGCCTTAGTCCACCACGCTGGCCTAGTGGTGGTGGTGGTGATGGGGTCCAGACCAATCTTCTGCGTTACATACCTTATCTGGTCCAGATCGGGCATGCCCGGTCCGGTCCTTCTAAGGAACACGAAAAAATTTATAGTCGGGTTGTATTCCATTTTTTCATTATTCAAATCAATCATCTGCGTTATAAAACCTTGCCTGATCCAAATCGAGTATGCCCGGTCCGGTCCTTTAAAAAAAACATGAATGTATAGTCTTGAAAAATATGTTTAATTAAAAAAAAACCATTTATGAATTGATATTATAAATATTTTACTTAACATATTATTATATTTATTTACATTTAATTTTTCCAATTTTTTTTGTTTTTAATTTAAATATCATTTTTATTTTTGTTTTGGTTACACAGTTTTTTTTTCTTTAAAGTAAATAAAATAAAAGCAATTATTTGCTTGTGATTTATCTTCATTAGATGGTTGTTTTTTGATCCTGGCTACCCATCCCATAGCCATCCCAATCTTTAGCATTATTCAATACTGAAGACAATGCTTGATGCAATTTATTGCAATAATTTCTTGGTTATTTTGGTATTTATGTCTTCTTGCATCTAAAATACAAAATTTGAATTAATTATGTATTTAATTAAATAAGTAATAATAAAAAAAATGGTGCAGAAATGCATCTCTGCCTACCCCTTCCGGGAATACAGGCGTGAGGTTATGTATGTATGTATCTATGCATGTATGCTATGTATGTATGTATGTATTAATGAACTGCTTTAATTTGAGAAATTCAGTCTTTAATATGTATCAATATTTCTTCTTTATAATTATTCTTGTGATGACTGCCTTCCGAACAGGGTGATACACAAAATTTTGAAATGACTGAATCTAAGTGATGTATTTAACATTTTATAGATTAAATAAATATTATTTCATTGCATATTATGTAGTATTTTTCCCATAAAGAGAAAGTAAGTAAGTAGTAGTAAGTAAGTAAAGTATAAATTTCAACATTGTCAGATAGAGCAACTACATATTATATTAGATCTTTCATATATGTATTTTAATTTTATTTTTTTTATCTTTCTTGCTTTATAGCATTAATGTATTTTAATTATCTTAATTAATGTATCTTATATCTTCATAATTGTTGTTAATGTACATCTTTATGTGCTATTTCTATACCCATATTTATGTCCCTCAAATTTGAGTTGATTTTTATTTTAAGTTATAGTTATTAGTAAAAAAATTATTATTAATTATTCAACAATATTTACATTTTAAACAATAAATATTACCTGCAATTTCAGCGGGTTTGTCAGTCAACTCTACCGCTGTTTGGCTAAATATATTATATATTTTTAATCAATCCTTTGATAATGCTTTTAATTTGGAAGTTTTTTCTACAGCAGCTGCTTTTGCTTTAGACTGCTCATTATCAGTAGAGAAAGCATAGGGTTCTTTGTCCAATCTTATTATTTTTTCCTCTGCCTCTTCCATTGTTTCTGATAACATTAATTGTAATTATGCATTACTTTCTTATTATTCTGACAATAAGATATCAATTCTCACAAATCTATAATTCAAATAACAATAAATTACCTGCTGTGCCACATATTTGAACATGAAACGTTGGCCATGTCGGATCAGGCTCATCACAATGTTTCACCATTGTTTGTAATAATTTACAATACTTAGCACTTTTTAACAATGATTCAGGCATATATTTACCACCACCATATTCTTTGTAATGATCTAACCAAGAACTTGGTAGTATATCAATTTCTTTATTGAATGAATCATTTACAAATAAAACTAATGCATAAGTATAAGTCATCTGAAAAAAAAACGGATTATTGAAATATAAAATTATTTTAAAAATAGCAAAGAATTGTAATGTATTTTTTCAATGATTTTTTACTAACCTTGAATGTTTTACGTAGGTAATTAAACTTAAAAACGAAGCTTTACACACAACACATAAATTTGTATTTAGTTAGTTTAGTCCACAAGTTCGTATTTTTTACACATACACACTGAGTAAATGTCTAGATATAGGTTTATAGTACTTGATACACTTTTTTTTGTTTAACATACAATATATTAATTATTCTTAACTATGTACTGTTAAGGTGATTAGGTTTTTGTATTGAACTTATTTAATCTTCACCTACATTATATTTTACATTAATATACTAATCGATATACAATTTTAAATAATATAAAAAGTATAATTAGTGATACATTCAATAATGCTTTTTTATGACACAAAAGTCTTTAAATGATAAACACTTCAACTACACTGTGAACAAGTTCCGACATGTTGCTTCATGACGTCACGCGCTATCACTAAATTTATATTATACACCCCATGCGTTGCTAATGTTGTGTTTGTTAGCCTAAATAGTAATATTTAGTAATTATAAATGTATTTCATTATAATACCTTACAATATTATATATTTACATTATTAAAAGCTTATGCGTACAGACCTTTTACTAAATTATTGTAGTAATAGTAAAATTGCATATTGATGATTTTATTACTTATAAGTATAATTAAAATTGTCAATAACTTTAATGAGAATATAATCTTGATTAATATAAATTAATTATTGGACTTTATAAAAATATTTAAAAATAAGACCGTCAATTGATGTGTATAAAAATGGTGTCGCTGAGCAGTTCGAGCTCAACGACCGCAGCACGTCCTGCGTCTCTCAACGCGGCGAGCGCGGTCCCCTCCCGCCACCTTCCGTCCACTCGTCATAGAGAGGACAACCCCACGATCGACACCGTTTTCACGGGTCGCAAAGATCCCCACAAAAGAAGGGCTCAGTCCCTGGTCTTGTATCTACCACAGACCCTCTTCTAGCAGAGGCGTCTGTGAGTGATGTTTTTCATTGTAGTTCGAGCTCAGTCGTTGGAATTGTCAGTTGCAAGACGGATTGATATTTTAAAATATAAAAGTTGTTAGAAATATAAAAGTTGAAGACGTACTTGTTTCTCAACGAGTGTTACCCTTCATGTTTATATTAATATTTTTGTAATTTTTTATTTATTGAATACAATTCAATGTAATTTTATATTTAATGCACAACACACTTAGATATCAGGATATTTATTTATGTTTGATACACATATTTTTGTTATAGGTATTATACCTACACAAAATATTTTAATAACTCTTTAGTTTATTGTTTTTTTTGATAAGCCTACATTTGTATATTAAATTACATTTCTGGACCAGACCTGGTCCTGATCCAGTATGCCTTACCATACTTGATTACATTTAACATCAGGCTATCCTTATCTGGACCAGACCTGGTCCTGATCCAGTATGCCTTACCATACTTGTTTTTTTTTTACATCAGGCTATCCTTATCTGGACCAGACCTGGCCCTGATCCAGTATGCCTTACCATACTTGATTATATTTAACATCAGGCTATCCTTATCTGGACCAGATCTGGTCCTGATAGGGCTTGCCGGATCTGGCATGCCTCATTCTATCCTGATCGGGTCCAGATACATGATCTGGTTGCGCCTTATGTTTTTTCTAGTCGGGAATGTGATGGAATTTTTACGTAAATTTTATATCAAAATATTGATTCATATTTTATGTAAGAATATGATGAAATTCTTATGTAACTTTTACGTCAGAACATGACTTCGACATGACGTCACCCGAATGACGGTATATGACGTATCATGTACGTAGCATTGGATTCATGAAGATGACGTCATATTAAAGTCAAATTTAATGTCAGTACCATGTCATAATGATGTAATCCAATATGACTTCATATTGAGGTCATAAATAAAGTCACCATTACGTCATGTTTACGTCACTACGTCATAAAATTTGATGATTTCTGTATGATCTACGTATGACATCATTTTAAGGTCATGTGTTCACTGGGCGCTGCACTGACGAGATATTCGTTTTAATTTGGCTATTGTTTTCTGAAAGTGATGATAGCTGGCATCTCAAATCTGGTAATAATTTTGACTGAAACTAGGCTTATTATTAATTTTAAAGAATTAGGTAACTAATATCTTAAGAGCATTGTATTAGACACTCACAAATTACGCATGCAAATATTTTAAACATTAGAACATCGTTTAATCGTAGGGGAATTACATTACAGTGATACCTACTTGGTTCTAACGACAACTCTTTGCCTATTAGAATTCATAGAATTAAGTCCAACCTATTCACAGCTATTGATATTGATACGCAAGCGTATTTTAAGGATACCACAGGAAACTATTAAGTTACGATGATCGAGCGTAGTGATGGCCTCGAGGCTTAGGCACGCGGTCGAGAATCTCGACGCTCGCGGGTACAAAACCCAGGCACACACCTCTGACGTTTCGAAGTTATAGTGTATTCACAGAGAATTGTCACGAACTTTAACGTTGAGGGAAAACATCGTGATGATACCTGCACATCTAAAAATTCTTAGGAATTTCTTAGGTGTGTAGTCCACCAACCCGTGCTAGGCCAGCGTGGTGGACTAAGGCCTAAGCCCTCTCAATTGTAGAGGAGGACCGTGCCTACCAGTGGGACGTATATGGGCTGATGATGATGATTAAGCGCAGATAATTAAATATCTATAACTGACGAACAATGTTAATGGCGTAGCATCAGCCTGTGAAACTACAGGCTGCGGGTTCGACCTGATCTGACGCGGTTCAACATTTTTTACCCATCCCAAAAAAAGTGGACAGCGCCGCTAAAGAAGTTTTTACTTCAAAAATGTTTAATAAAGTATTAATTATCTCATAAGGTGCCAGAGGAATCCTAGATAAATCTAGCCCGTTGCTCATCTCTCTACTACGTGTCAAAACACGTGCACATTCATTCCCACATGTTTAGTACCGAAAAATAAAACACTGCGCAGTGACTCATGTCCACTGAATCACAAACATTTAATTTAAATATTCTCTGAAGCCGTTTCATAAACAAACTTGACTTAAATTTGAATTTATTTAGTGTATATTTGAAAAAAAAAAACAATAAACGAGCTATCGCGCACGTGGCTACCACCAAGCTACAAATATTGACGATAGATGATGAAGTAGGTAATATAGGGTAATAGGTATACCCACAGTGAAACGTACATAAGCCAAAAACCTCTTGTAGAGGTTACAGGGAAATTCCGACACTAACGTTAAAAAACCTTTTGTCACTAGGAATATCAAAACCGTTAAACCGATTTCTTTGAATGCAACTAGGATTTTGTATCTAAATTACCGAAATTGGATGTACTTACAAAGACATACTAAGAAATTCTTATTAGAGATATAATAGGTAGAGATTGCAAGGCACAAAATACTGTTGGTTAAATTTTCCAAGAGACGTCTCATAATAGGCAAAGCCTGAACCATGAAATGTTCTTTAGTTTGTCGATGACAATTCATCAAGTTCAGATATATCATGCCACGTCAGTCTAATGACTTAACAAATCCATATAAGTAAAGCAGGATAATGAAATATTTTTATTTAAGTTACTAAGAACATTGTTTTCTTATAACATTCTTGGTTATCATTGTAAATTCTAATACTGCAACGGATAAAGTTTGCAATTCAATAAGTTTTCCATTGGTTTCAGTCGCACCTGAAATTTGTCATAACACATCAATAATTCAGTAGGTAAGTAAGTATAGTCTCTATTTTCCATATTACAATAACATTTTTTTGTTCTTATTTAAGTAAACAAGCAAGTCTCTTAGTTCCTGGCTTGCTGGTCTCACGTATATAAATTGGCAGGGGTAATCAAACGTAGGGTTTGATTCTCAGGCCAGCACGGATCGACTGGTGATAACAGCAATAGCCTCACACCGTATTAGGAGGCACTTTGTGATGTAAAATATAGGCCGTATACACAGTGCCGTAAATAGCTTTTTCTGCGCCCGCTTCTATAAGTGTGTCCTTGTTTTATTTTTTGTTATAGGTACCCTACTGCGCCCCTAGTGCTCGATACGAACTTTGATTGCTTTCGTATTGAGCACGATTGCTTGCTACGCAGCGGGATCTTTTTAGGAGCAAACCGAAAAAATAGTAGTCCTGGTCTGACCATACTTGCGCCCCCCAGTCACAGAGAGAGAGAGGGGGCATCGCCGTATTTACAGCACTGGGTCTACAAATACATCGCTGCCAAAACATTGTAGATGAATGTAGGCGTTAACGAGCGCGTATTATGTATAAAGGTTCTAAGCAAGCAGTATTTTACTTCATTTATGAATTAGTGGATTCGGTAGACGTTGTTCAGAAGTAAGCTAGCTATTGGCAGGTTTATAGAAATGAAAGTAAGACTCGTGCAATCTCGTCGGAACGCCATCTATCGAATCCGATTGGGAATCAAACTGATTCATAGATCACGAACGTTTGAATACATTTTATAGATACTTATAAACGTGACAATAAAAATTGAGTTAGATTGCTCAGATTTCAATCTCACTGTTACCCTAAACTATCCATTAAACCTTTTAAAGTTCAAACAGCCGATTTCATCAAATGCGCCTAAACCTCGTTGATTTGTCCGAAAATTCTGACAGTAGACAGAAATTCAAGTTTCAAGTATTATCCATCCAACCACTTTGCGTGGTTGGCTGTGACCCAAAAATGTCCTCAAAGACTCGTCTAATGTGTGGAGTAATGGAGCTTTTACTTAGGGGCACCGATGACCACTCTCTCATTTGCAGCTTGCACCCACACATAAGGTAATATCACCAGTAGATGACCACTTAAGGACACAGAAATTTCTTTTTTAATGTCTAACTTTAATCATCATTCGAATTCAATGAGTGTTTTGTTTTGTTAACTCTGTGCAAGTCAATTAACGAAACGAGCTAGTATTTTTTCTTGTACAATGGTTGAATTCAAGTAAAAAAATGAAAATAAAACTTAATATAAGAGATTTAGTAGTTGGCCACCTAAAAACTAGTAGTTGACCATGTTTTGCATCAGTAGTTGACCATTCAGAGTTTTTAATTATTTGTTAAATAAGAAGCCAAATTAAGACAACTTTGCGTTTTATTTGAAATATAATAACAATAACATCCCCCGCTCGTTAATAAATGTTCTGGCCATTTCTACAATCGACCATTTGCTTTCATCGATGATATTGTAGCTGTTTTTTTTTATAGCTTTAAGTACTTTTCCGGGATAAAAGTTATTATCGTACTTCATCATCATCATCATCATCAGCCCATATACGTCCCACTGTTGGGCACGGGCCTACTCTACAATTGAGAGGGTTTAGGTTAGTCCACCACGCTGGCTTAGTGCGGGTTGGCGGACTACACACCTAAGAAATTCCTAAGATCTTTTAGGTGTGCAGGTTTCATCGCGATGTTTTCCTTCACCGTTAAAGTGCGTGATAATTTTTTGTCAATACACACATATGCAACTTCGAAAAGTCTGTCATGTGTGCCTGGGGTTTGAACCTGCGACCGTCGAGATTCTCGACCGCGTGCCTAAACCTCAAGGCCGTACTTAAATATGACAAATTCACCATTTACTTTTTGCCGAGGCTTTTGTCAGATTCTTAATCAGACAACAGTAGTTGAAAGTTTACGCATATTTTCAAGCATATCGTTAGGACCTATGATGTCAAATTGATCTAGAGTGGTTTCAAATATATCATCAGCAATGCTAATTGCTGGTGATCCTGGGATCGTCACTAGCACTAGTTCGTCACCAACAGTAATATGTACCGCAGTTGCTGATGGTTCCATTGTGGTTTCCAAAACACCATCATTATTGTGAGAGGATTTTTTTTCAGCCGTTCTTATGGGTGTTTTATGAAGACGAACGTCATTTACTGCTGAGAGCATTGCAGCTTCAGTATAATTTAGGAATGTACCCCTTTTCCCAGACATCTACAAGGTGAAAATTTGGTTTTAGTAACTGATCGTACCTTACAATAAAGGTGGTCAACTACTAAATAAAATTAAGTTATTGTAAAAGTAAATAAAATAGTTAATTCTAATTGATGATGCCCTTCATATATTATTCCGTACAGTACATTTACATGATACAGAAATTCATCAGAAGTTGACCATCCTGGTCAATTACTAGAAAATCATGCTAAAACGGAATCAGTAGTTGACCACCAAAGTTGTAAACAAATTTTCGTATTTTAATTACCTCAATTAATCCTTAACGAATAAGAAAATCAAAACACTTACCATCAACAAGGTGACAAAGTTGTTAATATTTAACTTCAAACTTTTTCAATCCTTAAGAAAATTATTACAAAAAAACGAATAATAGATTTACGGTGCGTCAATCAACAAACAACTGGAGGCTATTTTGAATATTTGAAAATAATGGAGTCGTAGTTTGCGCGCTTCGTAGACCACATGACAGCACTGACTACTCAATATGGAATTAGTTTAAAAATATGCCGCGAATTCTTATTTTATCAGTTTATGTGCATTGGTGGTCAACTACTAGTGCCATTACCTTAACTAACTCTTAGGCACTTACATATACCTACCTATGCAATTTGATTTAAATAACATGAATTTCTGTTTAGATATTCCCTTAATTTTTATTTCTAACTATGTAGTTATAAGCTTACATAAGCTGATAGGAAAGAAGTCATATCGACGGCAGAAAGCGAAAACGTAGTAATCCACAAAAATGAAAATGTTCACCAGAGCCAAAAAACTTTTGCATGATTTTTCAAAAAATCATAACTAGCGTGTTTTTAAACTCGAGACTCACGATTTTTGGATAGTAGACTTCTTATTTTTTACTAAATGTAATTCTAACTCTTAAATATCATTTAAAAAAATATTTGCCAAAAATTTGCTGATTACATTTTGAACTATTTTTACCTACAGAACGTTAAAATGCTGTAATTGCACTATTGAGTTGTATGGAGTTGAGTCAAATGCAATAGTTGAACTAGGATTGTTCAACTGTACTTTATAAACGTGGTTATTCAATGAATCCCATCTCTTAGATATGCTGTAAACTAAAATTATTCCTGGTTTGGGGCAATAAAAATTGTGTTACACGAATTGTGACTTAAATTCGACAGAAAATTAAAATGTATAAAAACACGAGCAACAAACTTCTTGAAAACTTAATACAGCCTAACATTTGCTTTAGCAATGCGAATGGCATAAGACTGTTCTTCAATAGTCTAAGATTCGTGACTTCTAAAATCGACTGTGTTACGATAACAGAAGATTCATTTTCGCAGAAGAATTAGTACTCGCTCATCGCTGATGTGACGTAATAGGGCCAGCGGCAAAAGCCTGAGATTGTTTTTTATTGGTATTTTAGACATTTATATTTCTAAATAGCTACTGATGTATCAAAACATTCGTCGATTATGCTCTTCTTTGGTTACAGGTAAAATATTTATCATTAAGCTGCCCCTGCCAGGAACTAAATGTTTTGTTAGCCACCTATTGTTTTGTTGGTAGAACAATGACTTTATATCTATCTATACAAACGATCAAAGTCAAATATGCATTATCAGATTAATGTTAATAAAAATATAAATGTATCAAACAGAACAGTCATGCATTTCAAAACAAGAGTATTAAATGGGCAATGGCACTATGCATTCTTTTGTTTATTTTTTTCTTTAATTACAGAGGTAATACTACCATTAACAAAACTCCTGCTGATCCGGCGTAACATCAGTTCCCTCGCAGAACCGTCCTTCCAATTCGCTCGTGTTCAGCTGCTTAATGACCTTCAAAGGTCACTAGTTATTTTTAAGTTACATAGATAGGTACGCCTCATCACATTTATTTCTTATTCCTCTTCAGTAAAGAACTTGAGAGAATATATTTATAAACCATCTTCATACATCCTTTGGTATACCTAATGAATGTGTATGCTACTCGCCTATAGACATGAGTATACCTGAGTAAGTGTACCACATACATTAAGGACCATTTAATTATTTTCAGTGTCTGTGGAAGCTATTATAAGTAGACTCACCTCCTAACAACACAAAACCCCATTGCCTACCCCTTTGGAGATACAGGCATAGCTGTCAGTTAGCAGACAATTCCAATAACTAAATACATAAAAACTTCAAGCCTTGAATGATGCAAGAAGATAGTAAAATGTTGCAATAAAAAGAGTAAGGTCATATGTAAAAGAAAAAATAAATACTTTGGGTTTTAATTCTGTTCTATCTGGGGTTATTTGTTATATTTATTGACTGTGCTTGTGATTCATAACCATCAGCCCATGTATGTCCCACAGCTGGAAATGGGTTTTCTCCCCAATAGGGAGGGTTTAAGCCTTAGTCCACCACACTAGCTTAGTGCGGGTTGGTAATTATGAATATCTTGTTAAAAATCTGTTATAATTTGTTTAATTGTCAACCTTTCAAAAGAATAAAATTTGTCACTTCATGACTCAAATTAGCTAAAATGAAGTTAGAATACATTATTGAAAAGTTGTAAAAAATATTTATAATACATTATTGAAAACCCATAGTTGTAGTGTGAAGCCTTATTGTTTGAAAATAATGTTATTACAGTTTACTGGCTTTGCTGATCTTTTTACTTTGGAAAATTGAAGAGGGCAATGGGTCTTCAATTTTATCCTTGGTCAAAGAGTCACTACTAACTTATTGAAGAATGTGCCTTGCAGTGGCGGTAGTTCCATAGAATTTAAAAGCCCAGCACACCTTACAAAATTCCAAATAGTCTTTAAGCTTTAAATCTTTATTTAACAAAAGCAATTTGACATATAAATGAGAATATCCTGACCCCACAATAATCAATTAGACATTACACAATTAACATTCAACACTTTTTGGCTTCTATAGAAGTACCACCACTGGTACCTCAATGTTAATGTAGCATTAGTCCATCAATCATCCATACAATAAGAATTAAAAAAAGGCATTTACTTTTTAAACCATTTCTGGGTAATACAGTTATGTATAATTCTTGTGAGTTTTCGATTTAGTGGAATACTTTAAACTTAAGTATACCTTGATATTCCTTTGAATCTTAAATCTTAAATGTAATGGTACAAGGTTGCTCCAAGGACTAAGTCAATTACGGCAGCACACTGATCTAGTTTTAAGTATTTGTATATTTTATGACATTGCTAGAAATATTTTCAAATTTCGAATAGTAACTTCATTTCTTAAAGTTGGCTAATGTGAAATGTAAAAAATAAAAACTAAGGCATCATTCTATTGGCACAGTTATGTTTATGAAGGGATATTTCATTCTAAATGATTTTAAGCCGAGACATAATCTTATCTCGTTAATTACTTTCTTGAAGGTGCCCATGGATTATACTCATGCATTTTGACAAAGAACAGTTTCAAAGTTATTGTTATTTAAGTGAATACTGTACAATGTTGAGAAAAAAAGCTAGTTTAAAACAACCACTAATTTGTTAATGTAAATATTAGAACAATGTGTATATGGAGCAAGACGGGTAACTTCACAATTGATTTTTCACTCAAATTTAATTGAAACCAATGGCAATTCTATTTTAATGATAATATTTTACCTATTGATCAGTCAAATGTTAAAACTTTAACACTATTAATTTTTTTAAACAACTATATCTCCTAAAACAGTGGCTGAAAACTTGAAATGTGATACATTTCCATTACTAGAGCACACATAATAGCACTTACTCCAAAGCAAACATGGCGGGCAAGCCAACAGTACTGGCGATATCCAACACATGTTAATTTGTTCCCCATACATATGTCATGACCATTAATAATGAAAAACAAAAATAAAACATTGAATGTGGTAATTTTAATAATTTGCTACTTTTTGATGTCTTCATTACTCTTATGAATTTGATTTTATATTGATGTAGTTGACAGTATCACAATAAATCTGTTTGGATTGTTTCAATGACAGTTGAACAATCAAACATGTTACAAGCACAACAGCCACATATGATAAAAAGAGGAAATATTATTGTTAATGAGGAAAACCCAACATACCTAAGTCCACATAGAGAATATGTTGTCTTGAATGATTTGTTTGTACAGCGGTTAGAATATACCGGCCACAAACTCAAAATGAAATATTGGTTTAGCTTTTTGTATATTTTGTATTTTGAAGTTTCATCACAAAGCCAAATTAAATTTACATAAATACAATTTATTGACAACTTTTATACAAGACATAATAATACACAAAAGATCCATAGTGAAATCATGTTTGTGATTTGTGAAACATAATATCTAAGACACTGTCACTTCTCTAAGTAAAAAAGGGAAACATTAAAACCAACATCAGAGTCGCTAGAGATCAGTTAACAGATATTTATTTCCAAGCAATTATTTCATATGCACTCAAAACATGGGAGTCCAATGAGACTTCTTACAAAGGCAAATGAACTTTGTGACAGTACATGCTATCCTTTGTATAAAATTAACCAAATGTGTAACCATGAAATATATACATTTAAGTTCACAGGTATGTTTTATTCACTATTCCTTTAATAATAGTAAAAAAATATGCATACCTAATATTGAAACGAAGCTATGTGTATATGGGGAAACAATGATCTGTGGAACTTGCGGAGCGTTTGAGACAAACGAGGGGCAAGGCTACGGAGAAATGCGACCAGGCCGGGCGCCGGCGGCGGCGGCGCAGCGGCCGCCCGGGCCCACTAATAATAAAAATTTCCACAATTGTCTCTTCACAAGTTACTCGGTCTAGGGTGTGTAACATAACTTGCACTCTTAAAATCATGATATATCTGTTAGTTCCATCGTCGACAGGCGCGCGGTGCGGCACCGGAGCGGGCTGTGCGAGCGCGCCGGTCGGGCGGCGGCGCGGCAGCGCGGTGGAGCGGCTGCTCAGTTATCCATGGCGTACCTCCGCGTCCACTCCTTCGCGTTTCGGATTGCCTCACTCTCGTTCACCTTCCACAGCTCGGCCACGTCGTTGGCCAGCGGGTCGTCGGGGTTCGGCGCCGACAACAACGCTTGAATCGATAACAGCACCGTGCGGATCTGCAGCGCGGGACTCCACTTGTCCTTCAATATGTCCAGGCATATGCGCCCGAGCCGATCTATGTTCGGATGATATATTTTTGTTATAAACCTAACCTTAGGCGCCGACATGGGATAGTCCTCCGGCAGAAATAATTCTAATTTGAATAGCCCTCCTTCAAACGGTGAGTCTTCCGGGCCGGTGACGATAACGTGGAAGTAGCGCGCGTTCGTTTCACTCGGAACTGCGCTGATACCCGGCACCGGCTCCTGCATCAGTCGCTGTGTCTCTTTGATTATTCTACGTGGTAGGGCTGCCATTTTAAATATGCGGTCTAGCGCAATGTCAAATGAAAGCTAGTACTCATATAATTGTATAAAATATCTAGTTGTCTTTGCACTGAACGCTTGTAACGATTACTGAGGCACGTTTTCAAAATTAACAAATTACAACTGCATTTTAGCCATGATAATGCTAAAAACGCGACTACAAAAGCGAAGGTACTTCAATTTTTTTTAAACATAGACACAGAGACTCTACATCATAGAGAACACGTGCAATATAGAACTGGTTGCGTTTGTAAATTATATATTGAAATTATTTTAAAATATTGTAATTTAGGATACATATAATTCTAAATAAATTTTAGGATGAAATAGTGTATAATGAATTCATTAGTTGTAAATACATCGATTTAATTACCATAGACAATACTTGTAGATATTTTCCTACTCGACACAAGATGGCGCTGGCACACAATATTTTAATCGCATAAAAATGAGAACACTATAATTTTAAATTTGATCTTTTTATAAATATTATGTTTTCGTTAAAGACGGATGATTTCTATCTTTATAGTATTTATTGCAAGTCTCTCCTCTACTACTTACTTAATATGTTTTTATGCAAGAAAACATAGTAATCTTAAAATCAATCATTGCTAAACGTATCTGATTACGAATCTCATAGTGAACTACCGCCGTTTTCAATGTCATATTCTGGGTTCCATAGCTATTAAGGACACCGTTTTTCGCATCTTAGTATAGGCAGAACGTAGGTACTTACATAAATTCATTTAACTCGAAGATGAAGGTAAGTTTACTTATCCACGACACAACGTTCATAGGTTTATGAGACTATCCAGGCACTCGTCACTGCAACTCCTATAATGTGTGTAAGTCAATCAAGTTTAGTACATATATATTATTTACCTGGAATTACCTCGTAAATTTTGTTACTATAATTATTGTGATATAAAAATGTCATATAAATTGCGTGGTAAACTTTTATGTTTATTTCCCAAAGTTATTGACGATTTGATTGACAGTTATTTATCTCAAACCAAATTTACTGATAATAATATACCTATTATGAAATGGTATGTTATGTATAGCACAAACTAGATTGTTCAATTTTAATTTCATTTGTGTTATAAAATCGAAATTGTAGAAATCCAACCCGTACGTATTCTTGTCAAACCAACACAATAATTTTATTTTAGAAAAATGTAGTCTTCATCGCTCGTGTTATGATTAATTCTGAACAAATAGATTTCTATTTTAAAAAGAATAACACAATAAAAACTACTGTAAGTGAAAGCCCACAAATGATTTTGAATCTTGTAAGTGTATGACGGTATTTTGACAGAAGAGTCATAGCTCCGACAGCCGTGATCGTCTAGTGGTTAGGACCCTACGTTGTGGCCGTAGTAACCCAGGTTCGAATCCTGGTCACGGCAGTGTGCTCACTGTCACGGCGGAGTGTCTCTTTTTAAATTTGTATTTTTGTTTTTCATAATGTGTATTTATTTATTTTATAATTATATCTTGAATGACTTACATTACGAAGTGGTTGGTATTAAAAATGTTTTCTTAGGATATTTTTTTAAGTCACTCTCGAGTTGTTTTGTGTTGCAAAATTTACCAGTTATAAGGATAATATTATAATTTTAAAAAGAAGAAACGTTACAAAATTATTTTAACATAAAATATTAAAATACTAGCGCGTGTTTCTTTGAAATCAAGCACGGATTATAAATTAATGTTAACGCTTTTTTAAGAATACAAAAATAATATAATAAACATTGGTTATTTATTTTAAGATGTGTAATTTTATTAAAATTGGCCGCCCAAGCGAATATGATTTTGGCATAGAGATTTAAAAAAATACTAAAATAATATTCACTATGAAAAACAATAGGTGCCTAACGCGTCAATTAATATTTAATTAAATTTCATAACATTATTTTAATTTTAAATGAACTTACCAATGGCTACTAATGATCCCTAAAAATAATGTTCGTTGTGAATAAGTCTACTAGAATAATAGGATAGAATCGACGCCAGAAAATTGGAATTTTGATACAGAAACGGATATTCGTGAAATGTAAGGCATATTTTTATTAGAGCCGACGGATCCTTCTGATATCTTTATTTTAATAAAGTCTTGACACGTTCCGCACAAAAGGCACGACTTGTGAAAAAAAAACTGTTATTTTTATATTACCGAATAGCATTTTGTAAGCCGTTACTTTTTATGAGAAAAAGTGACTATTAAGCACTATTAGATATTTTTTTCTATGCTAAGGTAAGCTGTTTCAAGCCCATGTTTTTTTATCCCTTAAATTAGGCCAAAAGCATGACTTTTCTGTGCCGTCAGATTTTTTTCAACTATCACCGTATGATATAAGGCCTACCAAAATAAATCACAAGTGTCACGTTTCGTGGATACTGGGGCGCATTTCCAGTTTGCTGAAAATATTTTTGATGACAGCTAAGTAATGTTTTCTCTTGCTCTACTGCTTTATCTTTTATACCTTTTATGGAAGCGAGACAATACATTTCTGAGGTGGAAAAAAGTTTTTTTACTGGCACGGCGGCCTTGATTCATTGTAAGTCGAGTAGAACCATAATAGTTTTGACAAAAAAGATCAAATCATCTTTCACCAGTCTAAACAATTATGTCGGCACAAAGTCGAATATAAACAGACTGCTTATTCTTATAGTCATTTGTTTGTAGGCTTATTACCAAGCGAAGGGAAAATTTTACAGGACGATTTAAACAGTCCTGTGGCGTGGTTGGCTATACACCAGCTTGTGAAACGGGTGGCCACGGCTTCATTCCCCGAACCGAGACAAATGTTTGTGTGGTCCACAAATATTTGTTTCAAGTCTAGGTGTTTATGAGACCGAAAAGTCTCTATTTTATTTGTTTGTATTTTAGCGTGGGGTCAGATCTATGTACGTGACCGTTGGGTGAATTTAATTTAATATTTTTTCAAGTATAACAAGTCTGCCAACTGACATTATGTAGAGCGGACTAAGGCCTATTGTCTCTCAACAATAGAAGAGGCAAAAGCCTAGCAGCGGGGCGAATATAGGCAGATACTTTTTCCCTCTAATGAAAACATTGTTTTTATTTTCATATGTTGCAGTTTATCTCGGCGAGTGGAACAGTTTATAGAATTTTTGGCGCGGTGTTGGCGTAGCAAAGGCGCAATATCGCGAGTGAGGCTTTTGCAATATAAATAATGGAATGAAAAGAGAACACACGGAGTATTCTTTGTAGGCATGAAACAGCATGCTTTTCTATTCACAAAAATGTAATATCAAATAATTGTAAATAAACACACTACACAAATGATACTCTCTAAAATACATCTATATGCCAACCCGCACTAGGCCAGCGTGGTGGACTAAGGCCTAAACCCTCTCAGTTGGAGAGGAGGCCCGTGCCCAGCAGTGGGACGTATTTGGACTGATGATGATGATGATGAATATCTTTTTATATGAGTATATACAGTCTCCGGAATTATAAAACCTATAGTTACAAGTCACTTTTAAGAAACTCCAAACTTCTTACAGTTACACGATATATATCCTATCAGTTAGAAGCTAATATGTACCACTGATTCACTTCATCGCTCTACACAATGTTGACATTACGCAGACGGTCAATCAAACCTCAAAGGAATTAGTGGCGTCAATTGGCATGCCAACTGCAATCGCTGCCTGCTATTTGGCATTAAAGTAAATTGGGTTTGATTGTTCGGAATGTTTTGACCTTTTGGTGTGTACCTACTTGAAACATTCCCAATTACCAACTATTCAGGAAGATTGACTATTTTTATATAAAAATATATATATGTATAAACAATGAATTATCACTTACTTTAACGATGAAGGAATACATCGTGATGAAACCTGCACACCTAATTTCGTAGGTGTGTCGTCCGCCAACCCGCACTAGGCCAGCGGGGTGAACTAAGGCCTAAACCCTCTCAATGGTAGATGAGGACTGTGCCCAACAGTGGGACGTATATGGGCTGATGATGAATACATAAATGCTGTTATAGTCTGAGTTTTTACCCGGGTAGCAATCCTCGTAAGTACGCATGGAGTAAAACTCATTTATACATGTACTTTTCACTTTTATTCCCCGTAGGGGTAGGCAGAGGTGCATTTCTGCACCCACATTTCACTTTTACAAATTCCGTGCTACTAAGAATTTCCTAATGGAAAACCTAAGAACACTTTGCGCTACCCGGGAATCCAACCTAGGACTTCTAGTTCGCACGGTACATTACTTGTGACGCGAGATCACAAGGTAATCGAATGAGGAGTACGACCTTATACAGTTTACGTCGTAAGTGGATGGCGTTCCTGTGTCCAAATTATGAGCGAGAAATAATCTTCTTAATGGCATGATGAAGTGTCCTGACTTCTTCTGTTGATATTTACAGTGTAATAGAGCATCAAGAATATATTGTAATGTTTATGAAGTAATGATGCCCCATAATTTTTGTCATTAGACATAATCTTGCCGGTCTGTTGAGTTCCTGAGGCAGGAGAGAAATAATGTCATTTGCTTTGCCGTTTTCTTCCCACTACTTTACTATCCCTTCCAATGCGTGAGAACAAGAGACAATTCGAGACATGAGACAAAATATAAAATTAGAAGTCAATTAAATCGTTTTGGCCATTCCATGCTCAGGTAGGATTAACAAGAAGGCTCTACTACCATTTAAGAGCTATAGATTAAAAAAAATAGCAGCCGTTGTTCAAATTATTCTTCCACTTTCGAAATCTACATCAATCACAATGAGGGGCCATTGTTCACCTCGCTTATTTGTAAAAAGGAAAACTGTCGCGTCTGCGGGTACGGGGAAAGATAACAAGGGAGCAAATTGAATTCAAACCGAAATAACAACACCACGTTCCGAGCTGAATGATACAGGACAAGGACGCGACAAAAAAAGGAGAACGTAGAATTGCCACAAGAAAAAAATTCTTGCACGAATTTTTGTTTTTCTTGCATATAACATAAGTACATCCAGTTCTGACCCCACACCCCACCCTAAGACTAGTGGCGTGGTGGGTATCAGAAGCGACATACTTCTCGGTCTCATAAACATCCAGACCCGAAACAAATATTTGTGGATCACACAAACTTTTGAGACAAATATTTGATGTGCGGGGATCGAACTAGCGTTCTTTCGTTTCGCAAGCTGGTGTGCGCCAACTGCATCATGGGGCTGCCATTGTAGTATAAAGAATGGATCGGCTCGACTGAATCTCTGTGAACCACCCTGTAGTGTACACGTAATATTAATAATTAATTGTAAGGTAAACGTGAAAATAAATCATAATATAAGCGCTGTTCCCCACTCAAACCGGTTCACTACTACCTGTGATATCGGACCGAGTGGACGTGTCAGACGCTATTGAAACCAAGCTTAAGTAGTTTTATTTATACAAACCAAACCTGAAACATCTGGACATAACACACCCCATAGCGTTTCGTTAGCCAAGTTAATTTTCCAGAGGCCAAAATTGCTATCAAATAGCAATTCATGACCATTAGCCTGTTTCAGGCCACTGCTGGTCATACGCCTCTTGAAATTTCCAGAGGCCAAAATTGCTATTAAATAGCAATTCATGACCATCAGCCTATTATAGCCCACCGCGGGTCATACGCCTCTTGTATGGCACCCTACGTGGCTCAATTTTCAGTCCTCCACATTCAACCGCTGCGATATAGGATAGCGATTAGGATTCTTAATGTGTAAAAATACCGCCCTAAAAACCTATGCAAATATGTCACGTTTTAAATTATACACTAGCTTAAGATACCAGTATTGTGTCGCTGGTATTTATTTAGATATTTTTTTTACGCTTATCCAGTACGCAAAGATGGGTTTAATGTTTGAGAACCAGAAACAAATATAAAACTATTTGGTGTCATAAACATCCAGACGAAGATTTCCCTCGGTGCGGGCATCGAGACCGTAGCCTCTTTTTGAATTAGCTGGTGTTTAGCCACGACTACGAAAGCTATTAAGTCGTATGTCTCGGGACCAACCACGCAGCCTGAAATTCGCAGTAATATGAAAATCAATTGTTTTTTTGCCACAATTTGGGGAAATATCAACAGCTGGCAACACCAGTCGTATCAGTTTCGGCAGCATGTATAACATGCTACTATGTGACCGTTTCGCCAGTGTTAGAAAAAATGAATTTAGATGCCTGGGTGCTAGGCACGAGCGCAATAAAAAAGTATCGATATTCAATGTACCGTACCAGGGTTGGTTATGTAAATAGATTTTTAATAGCAAATATATTTTAGGTCTTTATTACCACTTGGCACCAATTTAATGATCCTTTGCCTTTAAATGTTTCATTTCGTCTGTTTATTGAATATTTTCTTCATAAAGAAAAAGATCAAAATGTAATGCGTCTCATTTGGACTCATTTGAAATGTGTACCTATTTAAAAATGAATTTACAGTCGCATATTTGACCTTGAAATTAAAAACTGTTTTTTAGTTTTATATTAATAAAGACATTACGTACTATAGGTATTTACTTTCTTTTTGGAGTACATTCCATCTAAGTTAATAAATTAAACGTATTGATCGCACAGTATTTTTGTTTAAGTCTTTATATGTTAAATACTAAGAGTCATCAGGCATACTATGTGATTGCTTTTATGACGCGGTCGGCAAGAGTACAGGAAGAAAAACGAGACGTCAAGTATAAAAGTTTATTTATAAATTTATAATTCGCCCCATAAATTCCGTAGTTTCGGATACAAGATCATATGAATTACATCACGAACGCGTATTTAATTGTCAAACCTTAATCCCCAAGGCTTCCAAAACCCCAGTTAACCCTCTCCGAACTAAAACAAATTCAAACGTTTCTATAAATTTATTAAAATATCCCACAAGACTATACTCTGATATGAAATGTGGAGAGGAAGTCTGGCGCTCTGACGACCACGTGCTCGAAGTCCATGAAGGAGAGCCTCCCGTCTCCATCCACATCTGCCTCGTCCAGCACGCTGGCCACTATCTCCTCCCTCTCTTGTGGGTGGAGCTCCCCTTTCGTCAGTAGTCTGGTGGCTTCTAGCAGGTCTTCCCGACCTATGTACATGTCGTCGTCCAGGTCGTAGATCCTGAACGCGTACCTGGAATATAAGGGATCATTTTAAGGGAAAGATATGTGACACCTTATGTCATCCACAAATATTTGTTTTTGCAGCTGGGTGTTTGTAAGACCGAAAAGTCTCTCGTAGTAACTGATACCCACGACACAAGACTTGTTTCTTAGTGTGGGGTCAGAATTATGTATGTGACTGTTGGGTGTATTTATTTATTTGTATTTACGTACCTAGATAATTTTGTGTTTTTTGAGATCATAATCGAGATAAGAGAAGACAGAGAAGCTCATCGAGTATAGTATATTAACTTGTCTTTAACTCGCAAAGATATTTAATTAAATATGAAAACTTAATAATGGGTAAAAAAAGGAAAAATTAATAATGGTTATTTTGAAAATTATACTCTTTAATCTTTTAACATATTGTAATAAATATCCCAAAAGTATCATCACTTTATTATGATACTACTCAATAAACAATACCTGAAGCTAAAAATATAACACACAAAACAAATTGCTACAATAAAAATATTATAAAGCCAATAATTTAGAGTGGTCTGCAAAACAAATACCTAAATAGGTCATTAGGTAATGGTCAGCGTCTATCGTGCAAACGATCTTTCGCGTGCTATTTTATTAAAAGCCGGTCACGTGTCTTTGCCTTAATGGCGAGGACACGAATTCATGCGAAATATAAACAGTGAATAGCCTAGATGTGGCACACGCTAATACAACACTTTGTGGTCATGACATTGTCTAGTGCGCGATTTAGGCCGAGGAATAAGTCCATTGACCTAAAATTGACATATTAAGTTTTAATTTTACTAGATTCGTGAAATTAGTATACATGTATTGCATATATAGTCGACAGCCCCGTGGCACAGTTTGCTAGACACCAGCTTGCGAAACTAGAGGCCGCGGGTTCGATCCCCGTACCGAGACAAATGTTTGTGTGATCCACAAATATTTGTTTCGGCTCTGGATGTTTATGAGACCGAGAAATCCCTTTGTTTCTGATACCCAAGACACAAGACTCGAATCTTAGTGTGGGATCAGGACTATGTATGTGACTTTTGGAAGTATTTATTTATTTATTTTCACTAGTATAATATGTATGTGACAGCCTCGTGGTCTCGCGGCAAAAGTATTTGCCGTGCGATCTAGAGGTTTCGATTCCCGGGTCGGGCAAAGTGTTATTAGGTTATTTCATTGGGAAATTCTCAGTAACAGCCCGGCGTCTGGCGGTAACAGCTCGGCGTTTGGAAATGTGCCCGAAAAGCGGCAATAGGCTCGCCCCCTATTATGTGGGACTGATATATACTCGACGAAATGTATTTTTGGAAAAGTGTCCCATTTTTTCTCACTAAAATGTCTCATTTACATTGGCGGTTGTGATGCAAAAGTCTCAATAACAGAGGCAAAAAGTATTGAAAATCTAAAGATTCAACTTTTATAAAAAACGGTTCAAAAAGTTCCAATTATTAATAAAGTTTTGGAACCTCATTTGTTTATCATTAACGTTGGTTTCTCATAAATTCAATGATATTAATATAACCACTGCGAACGAAATTTAATTATGAAATGATTTTTCGAAATGTCCCGTTGAATACTTACCAAGCCTTGATATCTCTAGGAGCTGCTTCGCTGAACACGGACATCATGTCGAGGAAGTCTTCAAATGTAAGATTGCCGGAGCCGTCGTGTGAAAATACCTGGCATATGCGCCGCTTGAACGGGTTCTCCTGACAAACAAAACAAATATAATAATATACATACACACCTGCCTGCCACATACTAGACTGCCTCGTGGTCTCGCGGCACAAGTATGTGCCGTGCGATCTAGAGGTCCTGGGTTCGATTCCCGTGTCGGGCAAAGTGTTATTGGGTTTTCCATTAGGAAAATCTTAGTAGCAGGACGGAGTCTGGAATTGTGCCCGAAAACGGCAATAGGCTCGCCCCCTATTACGTGGGACTGATACATACCTGGCGAAATTTGGGTGACGAAATGCACCTCTGCCTACCCCTTCGGGGAATACAGGCGTGAGGTTGTGTGTATGTACATACACACCTACGTTATTCCTCATAGGGATAGGCAGAGGAGCATTGCACCCATATGTCACGATTTGTGTATTAAATCTCACCGTTTTTCGGACACTTATGCTGGATGCTGGGGCTGATTTTTTTTTGATAGCAAACAATATTTTTCCCGAGAATCAAACTAAGTACCCCTCAATTATACACCTTACTTTTGTACCCCAGATGCAACGACGATTAAATAACATTACGTAAAACAGCACCAGACTCTTCTTATTTGAAGTCGGCTTATCAAGTATAAAACTCCTTTAAGTGTACAAACTTTCAGGATATCTAATAAGCTTTCTAATGCAAGGTCGAGTAGTCCTTAGCCTTCAAATTCTGTCCCCTTGAGCAGTGAATCGCGCTCTTGGCCCAACGCCCCAAGGCCGACGGTTATTGCAAATACGCTTTTATGCATTATTCATTTTATTAATATAACAAGTGTGATCTTGGTATCTCTAGGTCTTGTGTTGGTGTATTTGTATGTACATACTTCGGCTTGAAAGCGTTATTATTCAAAGGGATTTGAGATTTTAGGAATAAATGATGAAATAAAATTATTTATGACAGTTTTTGTATTGTATAAGCTTTCGGAATATGAGTGGGCCAGTATTGATTTGTTTAATCGACAGTTAAAATATGAAGTTAATGATGACAGATATCATTGTCATCATCATCATCAGCCCATATACGTCCCACTGCTGGGCACGGGCCTCCTCTACCATTGAGAAGGTTTAGGCCTTAGTCCACCACGCTGGCCTAGTGACAAAGTTAACAATGCTGTCGGCGCAATAACAACAATACCAGTACAGATGAACAGACTATGACTATAAGTTAGAGTCGCATGGCTACGCCATATCGAGTTGATGACAGATATATCGCTCTATAAGTATATTTTGGTTGACGAAATTGACTATAGCAATGTCTGGAAGTAACATTTTCGAGAGGTGGAATGTCGTGTGTATAATACATTAAAAGTGGGAAAAAATCTTAAGAACAACATTAATGTTACCCGAACACCATTACTTGAAAAAATACAAATTACAGCTGGTTTCTGGTAGGGGTACATTGTATACGATTTAGTATAAAAAAATATTTTGCTCTTTTTGGGATCTGAAGATTTGTAGGTGGGCGTAAACAGAGCAAGAAAATAGGTACTCACTTTAAGTTCAGGCAATTTCTCTATTTCTTCAACTGGCACGGCTATGGTGTGGGCTTGGTTGCCCGTCATTCGTTTCGGCACCAGTTCTGGATTCACCTCTCTGAACCTTTTGAACACTCTGTCGGTCAAATAAAAAGGTTTTTCTCCATTTGAGTGTATTTTCATTTTGAAATATGTCTGTAAGTTTTGTTATAAGTGGAAACTGTTTGTGATGTATTTATTTATTTTGAAACATGAAATATAACATAAATGGTTTTTTTATGTTTACCAAAGAAAATAAAATAAAATTAATGAATAAAATAATTTATTATTTTATTCTAGTATCTTTAAAAAAGCCCATGTACGTAAATAATTATTAATAAAAGTGTTATCATAAAAAAATATTATATTTATATACAACCACAGCATAAAAATACAATAAATAATGAAATGAGCTACAAAAAACACAATTTCAGTGCGTACGAAGGAACCAAATAATTGTATTTTATTATAGCTCGATATTTTATCAGGACAGAACCGGCAAAACATCACGTGCAAAGCATTTTCTTTTGCGTACTCAAATACGACTTTTACCTGACCCGGTAATCGATCTCAGTACCTCTACATCGCATACGACACACACAGCAGGACCAATGGCAAAAAATGTTTTATGAAATAATAATTAAAAATGCTAGAAATTAAAAACAAAAGTAAGTGAAATCTCTAAAACTAAGTTATGTTCAAACTTCTGTATCTAACGCCTTTGTAAGGATTCGCCTGGCCTCATTCCCAAATCTGAGTTTGCGGAAAGTTTTACCGAGAACTTAGATACGGTGAGGGGGCTTGTGCAAAACGATTAGATCTCAAGCCTTGAACCGCGAGGGAGCCAGGGCAACGCTTTAATGAAGGAATTATGCGGTAACCAGTGTGTTTTTTCTTTATAAAGTATTAGTTAGGTCCCGCTTCGCCCACTCGCAAAAATATAGACTATGTCATTGTACAAGGTCCTACCTACATAGGTACATAATTATGTCCATTCCTGAAATCATTCAAATCGCTTGAGTAGTTTTTGGCTTTATTCGTTTATTAATTAATAACAACTTCCTCTCTGTAATAGCAGTATTAACATTAGACGCCTAAGAATAAGAAGGATGTTAAGCGAGCTATCATATTCGTTCTGTAAGGTGAACAAAAAAAAAACTTTTAAAACATTTACACACCTGCCTCATTTAATCTCTGCATAACCTTAGGTTCGATTGTGAGATGTGGACTTAATGCATTAGGCATCAAGTCCACATTTACAAATTATAAGAATGTAAATAAATAAACAAAAAAAGATGGATTGTTTTATGTAGTCAGCAGGCATGGGTTAAACACTTTAAAAACTCCTTGAATACACCTCATAGACAAGATGGATTTCTTAATACGTTTTCCATTACCAACTTTAAAAGTTATAGTTGTTTCCTGGGATAGGAACCTGCGACCTCCACCATGATTTCTAATATTGTACAATAGTGAAGCAAAACATCGTAAGAAAACCCGCACTAAAAATTTCTAGGTTCTAGGTGTATAGTCCGCTAACTCGCTGTAGGTCAACGTGATGGACTAAGGCTTAACCCCCCCTCTCATTGTGGAGGCCCGTGCCCAGCAGTGGGACGTATGTAATATGTATGTATATTAAAAGATGATGATGAACACTTGCGTCACGTCACGCGTTGATTTAAAAATTTCAATGGATATCGATTGCGATACACTTTGAAATCCAAATTTAAATATTCAAGCAATTATCTTTGAAATACCAGATCGAATATTTAAGTTTGTGATTAGTATAATAGCGATTAATTATAATAGTTGTTAAATACTGTGACATATCGATAACTTCACTAACTTGGCGGGGAAACCAACAGCTGTTAAGAAACAATTGAGAGTCATTGTACTTTAAGCGGGACATAGGTACCTCTGTGATAATACGTTTAAAATATATTTTTTAGATCAATTTATAATACTTAAATATTGTTTTATTTTATACTTATTAATAATACTACACACTAACTAAGAAATTCATGAAAACAAGTATGGTACATATAGGATAAATAAAGTAGATTGACAAGAGAGTGGGGCGAGTTGCGAAAGTTTGCAGGGATCAAACTTATTACACATTGACTGCCTCGTGGTCTCGCGGCACAGGTATGTGTTGTGCGATCTAGAGGTCCTGGGTTCGATTCCCGGGTCGGGCAAAGTGTTATTGGGTTTTTCCATTAGGAAATTCTTAGTAGCAGCACGGAGTCTGGAATTGTGCCCGAAAAACGGCAATAGGCTCGCCCCCTATTACGTGGGACTCATACATACCTGGCGAAATGTGGGTGCAGAAATGCACCTCTGCCTACCCCTTCGGGGAATATAGGCGCGAGGTTATGTATGTATCAGTGGCGGTACTTCTATAGAAGCCCAAAAGCGTAACTCGTTAATTGTGTAATGTCTAGTTTATAATTATTTATTGTAGTGTCAGTTTATTCTCATTTATATATCAAGTTGCTTTTGTTAAATAAAGATTTAAAGCTTAAAGATTATTTTTCAGAATTTTGTAAGGCAAGCTAGGCTTTTGGGCTTCTATGGAAGTACCGCCACTGGTATGTATGTATGTACTTATTAATAATAAACTTGTGCTCAAGGTTTTTTTCATTCCATATAAACCCCTCCATATTCCACTGCTGGGCACGGGGTTCATAAGAATCTATTATATATTTATATTCGGACTACATACCTAAGAAATACATTTAAAAAAAATGTCTAGGTTTCCTCACGATGTTTTTCGTCATCGTACGTGGTAATTTATTGTAAATACACACGTAACTTCTAAAAACTGAAGGTGAGTCTAGTTTTTCAACCCGCGACCACTGAGATTTTGTTGTATGTGTTTAGAAGCACGGAGTATGATAATGAAGAAGAAAAAAACGGCAATAGCATAACCTTATAATGTGGAACTTTAACACAGCTCCTGAAATGTAGGTGGAGAAACGCAATTCCTACAATTTCGAGTATACAAACGTGCGTATTTTGTAGGGCAATACAAACGGTGGGTACACTTTACAAATAACAAACTACCTATATTAAAAAAAAAACAATAGATAAGCACATTATATTGTGCTAGCATTCTAGCAAAGGTACCTTCCATTCAGCTACATGCTGCCGTAACGCTTACGATAGCGCAACGCCGATTTTCGACGGGAGGCCCAAGCGACAAAGCGTAAAAGCCCTTTTTGCACGGACTGGGTAATTTTTTGGAAAAACATAGTGAACAAAATACCCCAGGTGTTAGGCTTCTTAGTATCGGTGTCATAATATCAGAAGCTTAATGACACGTTCGGATCGTTTTGGTTGTACGAAATAGTCACGTGATCGAAGCCATTAATGAGGGTAATCTGTCGAAGTGCGTCATTTATTAATAGGTTTAGGGCGCCGCTCGCCTACACCCGAATACAACAAATTTTGTGATTCTGATTTCGATTATTTAACTACATTCGAAAATTTAACTGCATCCATTTAATTCATTAAATGAGGGTAGTTAATCTTTGAATCATATTAAAATATTTTAGTATCACTCCGACATGTTTATATGTCTCAGTTAATGTAATAGAACGATAGATAGTTTTGGCACTCGTGCAAGATACACAATCTGCTAAATCCCGAAAATAAAGGTCGGGTTTGGTTTTAGTATTACTTTATTTATATCATTCTTTTTCGCAGAATCAATATTCGTGCGAAACCATATATTTCGTTTCATTACTTTGATTTGATGAGCAGACATCGTAGACGGATCGAAAGTCACAAGCCAGGATATTTAGCAGAATAACCAGGAGTTAAATTAAGGAATTTACAACAAATAAACAAACTTCTTCACAATAAGGTGAAGAGGTATTCGGCCGGCATGATTGTGTCGACCAACGGGAGACCATCATCTCTCGCTGATCGGCACTTTTTCTGGACTCCATTGCGCTTACCATCAGGTGCAATGGGGTCACTTTGCCGTGCCAGTATAAAAAAAAAAAAACAACTATAATACAAAAACAAAAAGAAGTAAAGCAAAAAAGATACACCACATTGTCAGGCTTAATTCTTGTCTTTTAGACCTTCTGTAATAGTTTCGTAAGGTTATACATATGTAAATCACGCCTGTATACTAGGCAGGTCCTTCGCATTAACATCCATAACATCGCTTCATGAACTTTTATCAACCTCTTTATGCAATCACGATTGCTCAGGGATCAGGGTGGAGCACCATTGTTAAACGCTTTTTCAATCTTGTGTAATAAGTTTGATCCCTGCAAACTTTCGCAACTCGCCCCACTCTCTTGTCAATCTACTTTCGAGTCCCATACATCATTTATCCTATATGTACCATACTTGTTTTCATGAATTTCTTAGGTATAGTCTGCCAACCCGCACTAGGCCAGCTAGGCCAGTGCTGGACTAAGGCCTAAACTCTCTTAATGATAGAGGAGGCCCATGCCAAGCAGTGAGACGTATATGGGCTGATGATGATGATATTATAGGGTAAAGACATCAGTAAAATATGTACAACTTTTGCTACATAATAACTAGCAGAAGTAACAAAGCAAAGAAAAAAATTCAAGCGTTAAAACTTAGTACATACAGTAAATGATCTTACCTAAGTATTTCTTTCCTTGTAAAAAATGTACAGTCCTGGATAAAATGTTAATTAATTAACTAATTAATCAATCGATGAGTTAGTGGTGTTACAGGCTAAGATGTCGTGGGTAGTCAAAAGTTTGTTGGCACCAAGTCATTCATGTTTGACTTATGTTTTACGATTAAAAGCAATATCTTTAATTGAACACGAAGAGTCTGTATGGATAAGTAAAATTAAATAAAAAATTCTGACTGCTAAAATTTAATAGCATTTATGGTGCATTTTTGGATTTAGGAAAAAATAATTGTAGTTTCATAAACCTCTTACCCCAGGTTTGTCCTAGACCAACGTGGTGGATTATAGCCTAACAGTATAAATAGTTAGAGGCCAGTGTCCAAAGCAGTGGCCAGCAATGGATATATCATCACGATATTATACAAATAAATATTAAGAACAAAGTTAACAAACTAAAAAGAATAAATAAAGGGAAAGTCAAGGTCGCAATCTAGAAATCCAATTATATCGGACTGGGATTAACAGCTTAGTTGACACAAATGAATTCAACACAGCAACAAATCCGAATACTCGTACTCCGAACACTACTTTATTTATAATATGAAAAATTATTTGAAAAAATTAAACTTTTATTTCACAACTTTAATAGTGAGGAACAAATCCTGCATACTTTACTTTTGATAACTATCTTTATCTAAATTTTCCACATTTTCATCTTCATCTATATAATGTCCAAACTTAAGCATAGGACACCTATGCTCAAATCTTCATGATGCATATTAAGATACATATTTATAATTTCAATTAATGAAAAGTGTAAATTACTTCTGACACCCACAACACCAATTCGTGGGTGCGTTGTCGGCTTATGATAAAGACGGTAGGGGGTAAAGTGGGGGAGATGATGATAAATCTTGACATTACCTGATAATCCTCCAACTGTTGTTCTGTAAACGTCACAATTTTGTTTCCCATGTCCGCACAGGTACTTCGGAATAAAAAAATAAAAAATACGTTAAAAAACCGTCCGGCGGAGGCAGCCTGTTGCCGCGGCGGCTACAAAACACTGGCTGAAAGTCCCACTTGGATTAGGGCGTGACGTCACAGAGTTAAGTGAAACAGAGACTTGTGTCAAGGACGGAGGCGACAGCGTCAGACATAAACTTGCCGATTGTTTACGACTTGTTCATGTTTTATGGTTATGGGATATAGGTTTTGTGGAAGAATAGTTTTTATATAAATCATACAAGGCTTTTAAATGTTGCGAGAAACATAGTTAATAACACAAGACCGGCATGATTGTTTTAAGTTTAAATATCTCGCTCACCATCAGGCGTCGTGGGACAAGATACAAATAATGTTACCTTACTCACTAATATTTCTGTTCATGTGTAAGTGTTCCAAAACCAAACAATTAATGGTAGGCGAAACTATTAGAAATAGATATAAAAAAAAATGTTTGTAATCTTAAAATAAGTAATTTAAATTATGTACTAACATTAATATATAGGCTTGCCTACACTAAAATTATATTTTTACACTATTGCAAATGAAAAAGAGACAAGTCACAAACTTGTTAAGTGCTGTTATTGAGAAAATCTGAACGAAAGAACATAAATAACCCCATCTCTGTATTTAGTATATATTGTATTTTATAGATTTATTATAAATAAATACACCCAACAGTCACATACATAGTTTTGACCCCACATTAAGATACAAGTCTTGTGCCGTGGGTATCCGAAACTACGAGAGACTTTTCGGTCTCACAAACACCCAGACCCGAAACAAATACACGTGGATCACACAAACATTTGTCTCTGGGCGGGGATCGAACCCGCGACCTCTCGTTTCGCAAGCTGGTGTCTAGTCAACTGCGCCACGGGGCTATCTGTAGTATTATTTGTCTGTATTAGACTTCCATTATTAAAACATACAATAGATATTTAAAATTGTCGTCGCGATTGCCTGTAAAGCGGTCTCTGCGATGCCGCAGTGCTCTGTGGACGCGTTAGTCGGCTATTACAGGGAGCGCCCTGTTTCGCGCCCGGAGTCACTTGCTGATTGCTGATGGCTGTTGGTTTTATGTTTACAAAAACATTAGCGAATATTTTAGTATGGGACTTGTGGTTCAAATGTTGTCGTATTAAGTAGTGAGGTCTCAGGTTTGATCCTAAGTAGAGTATAGTGAATGTGTTAGTTCTGGTTTTGTACGAATAAAGAATTAATTATGGAAAATGATGAATGATGTTTGATTATAATTATCATCTAGCAGAAGATGGGATGACGGGATCAACTTAAAATGCCAACCGTGCATAATTCTGTCAATTCCTGAGAAGTGATTGTAGCCGTTTTTGGTCATTCGAGTTTTTTTTATGGGATGGCATTTTGACAATGCCGCATTGCGATTAACTAGTGCCAGTCTTAAAATAAATAAAACCACGTTGAATTGGGTCATTGTGGAAATTTATACGTTAAAGAAAAGCTGAACTCAATAAGAATAAAACAAAGCGTGAAGCAACGTTATTCATAATGTGGACATAGTTTTGCTATTCTTTTGATACATTTGGATGGTTAAAGTTTTATTTATTTATTTTATTTATAAACACTTTATTGTACACCATGGACATATTACACAAAACAAAATTAAGAAAATGGAATACTTAGGACTAAGTGACAATAGGCGGTCCTATCACTGACTGTGATTTCTTCCAGACAACCTAATTTGCAAAAAGTACATTTAAAAAGATGACTGGGTAATCCAAAAACACTTATAACGAAAAATAACAACTACAATGATGTACTTTAACTACAAAAAAAGAAACCAACGAAGAAGGAAACTTACTTTGGCACTTACTTCCTGTGGCCGTAAATCTAAATACATATGTATATTGAGGTAACGTAAAGGACTTCATGTTCTATTCTTGTTGAAGTCTTCTTCCGTGTCCATAGTTCTATGTATACAGGGTGTATTCAGACCGTGATCGGAAACTAAAGCAGGTAATAGCTAAGGTGATTACAAACCCCCTGGCGTTAAAGAAAATTCTGACAAAAAATAAAAATTTTGACGTTTTCCATACAAACCGCGTACATTTAATACCGATGGTTGTATGGAAAAAGTCAAAATTTTTATTTTTTGTCAGAATTTTCTTTAACGCCAGGGGGTTTGTAATCACTTTAGCTATTACCTGCCTTAGTATCCGATCACAGTCTGAATACACCCTGTATAGTGAAATACTTACAAAATGTATACATACGAATGATATTAAAGAAATATAGTTGCTCTTTCGATCCCCGCAAGGACCAATTTGTATGGCCTGCATATATTTATCTGGATTTGAGTTTCTGTGCGTATGAACTATTTTTCTTTAAGCATGCCAACGCAAATATATCTTGGGAGAATATAGTAGGACTACAAACTGACACTTATCTCTGGAGGTCTTTTTAGTGTCGTGTATTTAGTAAAAAAATTACATTCCCAAGCTACGTGATGCTATTTAGATTTACCCAAAGTGAATAGGCAATTATCCATTATCAAGAGAATAGCTTGCTTATATGTGAATTAAAAACAAAATAAAAAATCTTCAATAAATGCTGATAATAATCCATTGTACTCGTAATTCAATGATGCATTTATCGCGTCCCAAATTTTGAAATATTAAGATTAAATCTTATACTGGACCGGCATTATTGCGTCGACTGGTGAGAGGTAGACACTATGAAGTATCTACACGGATACTAAACATGCATACATACATACATAACCTCACGCCTGTATTTCCCGAAGGGGTAGGCAGAGGTGCATATCTGCACCCACATTTCGCCAGGTATGTATCAGTCCCACGTAATAGGGGGCGAGCCTATTGCCGTTTTTCGGGCACATTTCCAGAATCCGTGCTGTTACTGAGAATTGCATAATGGAAAAACCCATTTGACCGACCCGGGAATCGAACCCAGGACCTCTAGATCGCACGGCACATACTTGTACCGCGAGGCCAAGAGGCAGTCTAAACGGGTACTAAACGCTTTCAGTATTTATTAAAGTCACATCAACACAATACGTAAGTATGCTTCATAAATTATTCGGCGCTGCGTCACGTGTTCACTCCCACGTTTGCTGTTCACCGACTTGACATAAATATTTGTTGACGAGTCATGGAAACCTGCACATACGAGTATTGGAAATGTGTTATTATAATAGTAGTTTATTTCAAAGGAATACTATCGAAGATTTTACTGCTACCCTGATGTTGATACGCTATTTATAGAAAGAAAGAAAATTAATCAAAATCAAATCAAAAATCAAAAATCAGATCAAATTCCAATCAAAATCCACATAAAGATATAAGTCTTTTTTGTGGGTATATTTTTCGGAATAGCAAATATCGGACATCGATTCTTGGGCATCTAGTTGTAGAGGCTATATTCCCGGGTTGGGCGAAGTGTTTTTGGGTTTTTCCATTAGGTAAATTCTCAGTAGCAGCACAAAGTCTGGAAATGTGCCCGAGAAACGGCAATACGCGCCCCTTATTATTTATTATCTATTTTATCTGCCTATCCCTTCGGCAAATACAAGCGGGCGATTATTTTGGTCTTTTCTTTCGTATTGCATGTTCGTTCCACATCTTAATATAGCTATAAATGCGTCAATTTGAAAATTGAGAAGAAGCATAAATATCAGTCCAATTCGTCGGATATCAATGTGCATAATATAATATGTATATAATATAAAGAGACGGATATAATTGTCTCATCTTTTCAGAGTAAGCAAGTTACTACTGTATTTGGCGAACATTCAACTTATCTGCGTAATAATCGCCGAGTCGGCATAAATAGCGATAGCTTTTGTTTCTATCTTCAATTGTTTTAATATTGGGCCGTATTGTAAAGCAAAAGGGGTGACGCAAAAAAATCGGAAACCAACGCTAATTATGTGAAGAGAATGCGAGCTTCAGACTATCGAGCTATGTCGAATTCATGCTGAATTGACATATTTAACTAGGTCTCTTTGCTATTGGCTGAATACAATAGAGGGATTCATTAACCCTGGTTGTGACCTGTGGTGACCTTTCGATATTGGACTTTTTTCGATTCCCTACTAATATCAATTCGAGTGTTTGAATTCGCAGAACCAATTTTGATACTTTTTACTACAACGATAGCAATTTTACGACTGCCTCGTGGTCTCGCGGTACAAGTATGTGCCGTTCGATCTAGAGGTCCTGGGTTCGATTCCCGGGTCAGGCAAAGTGTTATTGGGTTTTTCCATTAGGAAATTATCAGTAACAGCACGGAGTCTGGAAATGTGCCCGAAAAACGGCAATAGACTCGCCCCCTATTACGTGGGACTGATACATACCTGGCAAAATGTGGATGCAAAAATGCACCTCTGCCTACCCCTTCGGGGAATACAGGCGTGAGTTTATGTATGTATGTACTACAACTATAGAAATGATCTTGATGACGCTTAATGTCTTCTTTTATCCAAATTTTTCTTAAACGTATTCGCGGAAATCAGCCAGTGTCGTGTTATTATGAGGAGCATAAAAGTAAAAGCATAAACTGAGAGACGTTGTTTTGTAATATAAGGCAGTAAGTCGTCTGAGATATAATACAAGGCATAAAATCTTTCTTCGCGGAATTCTTTCCTCGAATATAAAGCTTTAGGTCATGTTTATAACATATTTCTGGCCGTATAACTTCCTTTTACCATTTTATATGCGTACATAAGTATGCTTTATGAACGTGTTTTGAAGTTTCCACGCAAATGAGGTGAAAGAGTTGCAAGTTGCCGTGCCTGGTGCGAGGAACTTCGAACGTTAAAGTTGGAAACATGATAAATATTTATTATGCGTTACATAAAAATAACGTGAACTGAGGAGAATTTTAGGGAGGTTTTTATTTTGGTTCATCATCAGCCCATATTTCCTACTGCTGGGCACGGGCCTCCTCTATAACTCAGAGGGTTTAGGCCTTAGTCCACCTAGCTGGTCTAGTGCGGTTTGGCGGTTATTTTGGTTCATTAGAGTGATAATACCACTCTTGATGGTAAGTTTGGTGCTGTCAAAATAAAGTATCAAGTACCGAGAGATACTTTTCACTCATGAAGGCATGCTGAGATGCTACTTCAGGCTGCTATAAATTTGGCTAAATTAGCTAAGGTGATTACAAATCCCCTGGCGTTAAAAAAAATCCCGACAAAAAATAAAAATTTTGAAGTTTTCCTAACGACCATCGGTATAAAATGTATGTGGTTGTTAGGAAAACGTCAAAGTTTTTATTTTGTACCTGCCTTAGTTTCCGATCACGGTCTGAATACACCTTGTATATGTCGACGGAATTTAATATAATGTCAAATAAAATAATCGATCATTCGTTTATTTAAAATTTTAGTTTGACACACGCCATGGAAACTTGTTTAGAGGTCGCACAGGCATTCCGTGGTCTATCGACAGCAGAGAGGTTGATGACGTTGTTAAGCCCAGCCACCGCATTCGTCCATACATATTTGTACTGTGGGGAAGTTGTTTGAGACAGGCGGGTCAGGAACAGCGGGGCAGTGGTCCGACCATCTGATCTCGAAGCAAGTCTTGGTGTACCAATTGTAGACATACCTGAGAATTCAGAGATAGGTCAAGTAAAATTAAGGCCTAACCCCTCTCGGCTGTTGAGGAAGCCCCTGCCTAGCACTGCAACGTATATGAGCGGATGATAAAGTAATATTGAATAGAATTCTCTTCAGTACAAATGCATGAATAGTTTCTACGGTATTTTTAGAACAAAAGCTTTCGAGCATTTTTTTTTGGAGTCGAATCGACAGTTATTGTTGAAAGGTTAGCTTCAATTTTAGATACCTATGATGTTTTGATTATGGTTACAGAAAATTTTGGATTTAAAGTTTGTGCAAAAAAATAATGAAATAGCCATAAAAGTAATCTTGATCCTACCAAAGAACCAATAAAAAGTCCCATCTTTTAAAACCAACCAACATGATTGGAATGCATTCTTATATATTTCTAAGTTCGTGGGCTAAATTACGTAAACTTCCAACCAACAGCGGCATTAAAGTTAATCTTAAATTGGAAATTAAATAGTGACTTGATCAAAAACAAATGAATTATGATACCTGAGTTGATGCGGCCAGCGGTATTTCACTGTGTATTCTATGAGGCAATGTTTCTCCGGAGGCGTCTTTTTGCATAATTCTGAATCAACTGAAGACAAAAATAAAACTATTTTTGAACGTTTCTTCGATTTCATTGATTTACATAAAAGGCAGACATGTATTTTTACAACATATTACATCAGAGTTTTTAAGTTTTCTATTAGAAATTCTCTGTAGCTGGCAGTTTGAAAATCGTGACAGACGGCACTAGATTCTCGGCCTAATGAGGGGCTAAAAGCATCGCTATCCAAATAATGATTTGGAGGTGTACATTCTGATTTTGTAGGTATGTACATATGTATACATATGTTTGAAAATTAATGAATGAAATCACTTACTAGCTTCCAGTTGGCACACTACACTCACAAAAAACAAGATAAAGGGCACCTTTGACATAGCGTTTATATAGTGTTGCGTTATCGACGCGTGTGTCTTGATATTTAACTCGTGTTTATAATATATAATGTAATCATTACAATGAAATACATAGAAATTGGGCACAATTGTAGAGGATGTGATGACATGAAATTGATTTTAATACACATGGCGTAATCTTAAGGCAGAAGCGGGAAGGAAATACTTAACGACCCTGCAATGTATTATAAATTTTACAAAAATGAAAACAGTGTCGCTTCAAGCCAATATTTTTATAAAACGTAGTACCGTTCTGGGTCAGCCTGGTGGACTAGTCATGTCCCTATAAGTATAGGGGGATATACGGCAGTGAGATATATTTAATAATCCTTCACGATAACTTAATTTAGTGCGATCATAGTAGCGCCAGTATAATTATATCGGTCTAATAAGACTTAGGTGTACAAAGACTGATCTGAAAGCGTTACTTGTGTCGGTCATTATGACGAGTTCTACGCTTCTTGCCCTTCTTTACACTTTCTCTCACTTTTATTAATTGAGATTAATCTTACTAACACGTCACTACCATTACAATATTTTTGATGATGATTATGTCAGGCAGTGGTGCTGCCACAAACAAGCGACCTTAATCAAACCGTGGTCTTAATTACTGGACCTCAAAATCCGAATTGATTCTTGTATTATGAATGTTGTATCTGCAAGTATTTACTTTCAGTTTGTTTGTGATTATTCGGTTCATTAATTTATTTGATAAAGTTAGCCTAGTTGTGAAACAGAAGAAGATTAGCTGCTATTGATATTACTAACGCCATCTTGTAGCTGTTGTTGTGAACTTCTATGAGATAAATTACTGGAGAACTTTATAAAAATATTGTAAAAACAATTACGTATTAATATGACGTAGGAAGAATTTTACTCTTAATAGTTTTTGTTATGGTAACCTTTAGATGTAGTGCACACATCTCACATCTATGGAATCACTATGGAAGTCATTGGGGGAGGCCTATGTTCAGCAGTGGACTTCCTTGGGCTGATAATGATGATGATGATGAACCTTTAGATGACGATTATGTCTATAGTGAATGTCTTTTGATCTAACGACGATAAATTCTCTGTTTATAGTGACAATAACTTAGCTCTTCTTCTTGGTAGGTATCCATAACATTTTCTCTTTTGTCTTAAAAAAAAATAAAAAAATAGACTGATTAGTTTGTTGTCACATACATAGTTCTAACCCCACTCTAGGAGTCCTGTCGAGGGTATCAGAAACTACGAGAGACTCGAAACAAATATCTATGGATCACACAAAGCAGGGATCGAACCCGCGGCCTCTTGTTTCGTAAGCTGGTGTCTAGCCAACTGCGTCAAGGATGCTGTTTGTGCTGCTTAATACTTTCTAATAACTACAACCAAACCTATAAAATCAGTTTATATTAGGGAAAGGCCCTTTTTCCAACATTTTTACCCTGTTATTATTTTTCCATCTTAAGTTTTAATTACAATGAACGAAACAGTAACTTTTTACAACTCTTCATAAAGCGTAATGAATAAAGGGAAGCACAATGGTATTATCACTCTTAACTTTCCTTCACGACCCAAATTTAATTTAAACATAAATTAAATTATTTATCAACTTCAATGGTTTAGCAAGTTCTCCTAGAGCCCACTCACATAATTAAACGTATTTGAAATTAAAAGGGAAATTAAAAATGTGTCATGAAATATTAACTTCAAATCATATTAGTCAGAGAATAAATAGCGGAAACCAGTTACCTTTAAGGGAAAATTAGTATTTTTTCTTAGGTGTGTAGTCCGCCAACTCACACTAGGCCAGCGTGGTGGACTAAGACCTAAACCCTCTCAGTTGTGGAGGACGTCCGTGCCCTACAGTGAGTGTAAGTGAGTAGAATTGCGCCGTGGTTAATGAGACAGGGACTATGATCATACCGCACTAGGCCGGGCTAGCAGTCTTAACCCATCCCTATTGAGATTAGAGTAGAAAACCTCTACTATGGTAGAGAAGGGTTGTGATCAGCTGTGGACATCTCGCGGTCTTAATAAATATAAAAAATTTAATAGTATTAACGTATTTTAACTCATATTTTTGCAAAGATACCTTAAGATTTCGTTATGTATATTATATGTGTATATTTGTGAAACAAATCGTGGTCTCGTGGTACAAGTATGTGCCGTGCGATCTAGAGCTCCTGGGTTCGATTCCCGGGTCGGGCAAAGTGTTATTGGGTTTTTCCATTAGGAAATTCTCGGTAACAGCACGGAGTCTGGAATGTGCCCGAAAAACGGCAATAGGCTCGCCACCTATTACGTGGGACTGATACATAGTTGGCGAAATGTGGGTGCAGAAATGCACCTCTGCCTACCCCTTATGGGAATACAGGCGTGAGTTTATGTATGTATGTATTTGTGAAACATCTCCGAAGTATGATAATAACAACATTTTAAGTATATTTGTAGCTTGAAAGAGCTAAAGCTTCTTACCCAAGTTTGTTTTTACGAAGCGCAGTGAAACTACAAGAGAATGGCAGGTAAGTGTGTCTTCAGTTAAACATGTTTGTACATTTTGTGTAAGGACTGTTGCACATTAACCGATTTTACATTTTAATTCTTATTGAATAAATAAGTATATAATGGTTCGGCAACTATTTTTGAATCGACTGTCAGAATCATCTTAGTTTGTATATGTATGTATATATATTTATATATTTATGTATAATATATATTTATATAAGTAGGTTTTACAAATATACTATTTATGTTTATTGTTTATATATTTATATATATATAAGAGTATATATTCTGTATCAACAATATTTATGCACCTACCATGTATCTCTGCACCACCTTAAGGTTGACTGGTAGATAATGCCTTAGGCATTAAGTCCGCCTTTATACGCTATTATGTATAAAAAGCATAAATAAATAAATAAATGGCTCGTGTTGTACAGAGGCACAGTTTAATTCCTTGCTCGGGCAAAGTGTTGAAATAATATAGTTCTTCCATACAGAATATTTATTTGGTGAGATTTACGAGAAACTGGCGAAACCTGCTGTTGAAATTGTCCAAAGAAAAAATAGTTTCGAATACGTTTTTTGAATATTTTTACAGCTCATTTTTCATTTTATTGTACTTAATATTGTTTGTAACTGTATGTATGCCAGTACAGTAACAAAAAGCATATTTTTCTTTATTTCGTTCATTTTAAATATTTATGGACTGCTCCAATTAAACTATAGCCACCCAAAACATATATTTTTTATCATAATATTGGTTCCGGGGATGTAAAATTAATCAGGATCCTCTTTATAAATTGTTGTCGTTGAATATATGAATTCAAGTTACGTAAAATTTAAAAATACAAGGCTGGTATATGTATTTAATTTGCTTTGTTTTATAGCAAACAGCGGAGACACGGTCAAGTCTGCAAAGTGGGGAGCTGCAACAAGGCCAAGATGAAATTGCATTGGACTAAACTTTACATAAATACATATAGGTACACTTACCAAATATAGACTCAAGCCTGTATTGTCGACGAAGTAGGTGGATGTCCACCTCGCAATTGTACACCGACGCCGACCGACGCTTCATCATCATCATCATCAGCCCATATCCGTCCCATTGCTGGGCTCAGGCCTCCTCTACTATTACGAGGGTTTAGACCTTAGCCCACCACGCTGGCTTATTGCGGGTTGGCGGACTACACACCTAATTCCAATCCTAAGATCTTTTAGGTGTGCAGGTTTTATCACGATGTCTTCCTTCACCGTTAAAGTAAGTGATAATTCATTGTAAATACACACATAACTTGTAAAAGTCAGAGAGGTGTGTGCCTGGGTTTGAACTCGCGACCGAACGCTAAGACTTCGAGGCTATCACTACTTACCGACCAACGCACAGTGCGTAATTTTCATAATCTAGACGGACAAAAGTCTTGGAATTAAGATGTACAAGTTTGATATGTGATAAAATGTGTTGGACGGTATTGAAAAACATTGTCAATGTTTGAACATATTATCAACTTATTATACATCACACAACAATGTTTATTACTCAAAAAACAAACACTTAATTATTTGAACATACAAAAATAGAAATGTAAATAGTTAGAAAATAGTTCGAATATATATATTAATTGCTTCCTAGCTAGGAACAAGAAGGAACTCAGTCAGAATAATATTCTTCAAATTCGCTTTGAGTATCAGATTCTTCAGAATCTGAATGGCCTGACTGAATTTCTTCTTGCTCGGTGTCAGGAGTTCTAAATTTTAAGAACACTTCGGGAATTATTTTGAGCAGCACGTAAGCTAGCAATATAGGGGTCATCCATTGCCATTGATATCTCTTCCAGACTCGATGTTTCAACGAGATGTTGTATTCGCCGTTTTTTTGTTTTGGTGCTCGAAATTTCAAAGAGTTTTCGAGGTCTTCCAAACGAACTTCTTGATTTAGGAAGTAGCACACCTTCAACCGCTTGAGTAACAATTTTAGGTAACGGTATGTTTCCTTTTAACCACGCTGAGTTAGTGTTTAAAAAACGATCTGGACGTCTACCCGCCTTACACCATATATCTTTGATTTTTTTACAAAAACTTCTTATAACGTCATCTGTAAAGGACGGGTTACCAAATTCTTGAAATATATTATGTAACATGGCATCCGTTCTTAGATATTTTGCGCTAGCAAACCAAACGTCGAAAAATTGTCTACGCGAAATTTGCGAAGGCATTCTGAAAATAAAGAAAAGTTGTATGAGTGTCGCAAATATGCGCAAGTAAACGTACGTGTTCCCTATAGCTAACAAGTGCTTCTTTTGATTGAATATAATATCAGGCCTGTATAATCCCGTATAATACACTAAAACTCAAGTTTAAAATGACTTATTAGTATTTTTTTATAAAACTTAAGTCTCTCTGTTTCTATAGTACTTGTGATTTACATTTAAAAACATTTAAAAACTTACCATAAGACTTCCAAAAAGACAATAACAACACACAATCACTATGAGGGTACAGGCAGGCAGTATATTCAACAAGCGAACTCAGCCGAGTGACGCGATCATTTTGAGCGCATCGTCGGTAAACTCAGGTAGTCGGCTTTCAGGATTTTTTTTCTATTGTGTGGTGCGGATTCTTTGAAAATAAACTTAGTGACACGTAATATAGTTTATCTTCTTTGAATATAAATAACTTCTTTAGAGGTTTAGACTAGTGTAGAATTTGACTTTTGTCCTTGTAGATTGTGAAAATTACGCTTTGTGCAACGCTTTGAAATCTGTAATTTAAGATTCTATTGCTGTTTTTCGGGTGTTGTATTTCCAGTTACCGGGCTATTACTAAGAATTTCTCAGTGGAAAAAAATTTTACCCGACTCGGTATTTTAATCGAAACCACGCGTATAATAATTTTTGCCGCGCAGTCTATCGAACTGATCGAAGTTGCCTTTTCTTATTTTTGTGAATAAATGATACTAGTAAATACTGACTGCCTCGTGGTCTGCGGTACAAGTATATGCCGAGCGATCTAGATGTCCTGGATTGGATTCCCGGGTCGGGCAAAGTGTTATTGGGTTTTTCCATTAGGAAATTCTCAGTAGCAGCACGGAGTCTGGAATTGTGCCCGAAAAACGGCAATAGGCTCGCCCCCTATTACGTGGGACTGATACATACCTGGCGAAATGTGGGTGCAGAAATGCACCTCTGCCTACCCCTTCGGGGAATACAGGCGTGAGTTTATGTAAGTAGTAAATTACAGAAATATTTATTCCGTGAACCAATGTAAATGCAACACAACTTGGTTTGTGGCTTTAAATAATAATGAAGTTTCTAATTGAAAACTTATGTTTTCATTCGCTCTAAGTTTAAATTGAAAGACCGTAACCCCGCAATTGAAGTTGGATGGAAATACATACATTTGTATATTTGGCGCATCGCTTGTTCATTTATATTATTCAAAATAGCAATCCTGTGGCTCTCATTAAATACATAGAAAGTTGTTGTTTATAATTATGACGAAATGACAACGATTTTTCTTGTTTTATCGAGTTCCAGGCTTATAAGATATTACTTTCAAATATTATCTTATCTAATCTAAGGCAAAATGGAGCAAGTCACATACCGCGACTAACTTCGCAATCATCCGATAATGTAATTAAAATTACGTATGTTTAATAATTATAATCGAGGGTACAGAGGCGTAAATGTGAAACGTCTGATATGTAAGAAGGTGCCTGCGCGTACTTTAAAATACAACACATATTATTCATATAATATAGATATAATACTTTTATGTTGCGGTCAGAGCGCGTGGTAATATAACAATTAACATTTTACATTAAACAATATAATATTAAAAAATATATATTATCATCACCATCATCAGCCCATATACGTCCTATTTCTGGGCACGGGCCACCTCTACAACTGAGAGAAACTTATATATTACTTATATATACATACATATGTCATATTTCTCTAAATGTTCTAAAGTTTATATTACGAGTTTTGCTTATTATTTACAGCAAAAAAAAATATTTAAAAAATATGCTCCGCCGCGACAGTGTATCACTGCCGTGACCAGGATTCGAACCTGGGTTACTACGGCCACAACGTAGGGTCCTAACCACTAGACGATCACGGCTACCGGAGCTGCTGATAGAGCTGCCTAAAATGTGCCTTTGATTCGTTTCTTCAATACTATACTTTCACTTTTTCCGCTCTGGTTAACAAATTTTTCGCAAGCAACTTGTAGCAATTTAGGCCTTAGGACATAGAAAAGAACATTCTGCATAATCGTTAATAAAAACTGTAGGAATGTATAATTTCCAAAATGATAACGTGATTTTTTCAAAATTTGTTTTTACAATTATTATATTATATTGATGTTTGATTTTTCGAAGTTTATAGCAAACAGGTAAGGTAAGGTACTTACTTAAGCGTTCTTCAAAAGAAAATTTTTGTTTCGAGTCTGAGTGTTTGTGAGAGCGAAAAATAGCTCGTAGTTTCCAATACCCATGACACAAGAAAGTATTTTAGTGTGGGGTCAGAACTATGTAGTTATGTGACTGGTGTATTTATTTAGTTTCTTAGGTACGTGTAATCAGCCATACTAGGCCAACGTGGTAGATTAAAGCTTACTCAGTTGTTGGGTAGGCCAATGCCCAGCATTGGGACATACACGGGATGAAATCATAAGATAAGTTTCTGGAGATAGGTTTTCTTAACAATGACAGTACTTGTCCAATGAGGTCTTTCGAAATTAATGTAAATGTCAGCCTCCGATAGTCACCGTGGTACAGTTCCGTATATAGACATACCTACAATTTTTTTTACACATTGTATATTTCGCTTATTGATTTTTAAGTCTTACTTGATAAGGGATGAGCCTATTACCTACCATTTTTCAGGCTTATTTTCAGACTCCTTGCTACTACTGCTGAATTTTCTAACGAAAAAAATCAATAACAATATGCTCAAATCAGGAAGCGAACCCAGGACCTCTAGTCTCTAGTAGACGCGAAACTACAACGCAGTCTATCGTTATTCTAAATAATAACAAAAGACAAGCAACAATTTTACTTGTCTAGAAAAAACAAAGAAGCATTCTCATGTCTAGCCTTAATTAAAAAGGTGCTTAACTTTCTCAGTAAGTGGTCGTAACCTTACAATTTATTTTATGGGTTTTCAATATGCTTATCGTTCTTAAAGTGTGATACTGTGAGATGGACTGAGTAATGAAATCTGCAACTTTGTATAATTTTTACGTTTTGTAATACTATTTTATTGGTTCACTTACTAACATGAACCATAACAACCATGGCTCGCGGCACAAATTAGCAAGTGCCATGGAGCCGTGCCGTAGCTTGGGTTCTATTCCCGGTCAAGCAATGTGTGTCATAAACTCCTTCATGAATTTCTTAGGGCATTGAGACTAGAAACGAACCCAGCAGGTAACAAGTTAACTCACCTTGGTTTTTAAAAACATTTCGGACTAAACGACTCTTATTTAGAATAAGAAATAATTCTGCCTGAATAAGAGAATTCGCGGATTGGCGTCCCTTGTTACAAAAATACATGCAAAAAAACAGTATTTGTGTAAATTACACCAAAAAACTCTTAAACAATATATACTTCATTCATCATCAGCCCATATACGTCCCATTGCTGGGCACGGGCCTCCTCTACAACTGAGAGGGTTTAGGCCTTAGTCCACCACGTTGGCCTAGTGCGGGTTGGCATACTACCCACCTAAGAAATTCCTAAGAAGTTTTAGGTGTGCCGGATTCATCGTGATTTTTTCCTTCACCCTTAAAGTACGTGATAATTATTTCTGCATACACACTTAACTTTGAAAATTCAGAGGTGTGTGCTTATGGTTTGAACCCGCGACTGTCAGATTCTCGACCGTGTGCCCAAACCTCGAGACCATCACGACTTTACTTCATTACCACATTTTATTTGTTTAATCTTTACCACTATGACGGACGAAACAAATTTGCCGGAGCATTACCTGCTGCGGTAAGCTGTTTCAAAACAAGACCCGCACGCGCCCGGGATTACGTCCACACTTCACGGCTTCGGCAGATTGCCACGGTGGTACCAGTGATTGGGTATTACTGAGAGTAAACTTTTTGGACTCGTGTTGATTTAACGGATTACAATGGCTCGAGTAAATTGAATTTTTTGTTTGGAAACTATTTTAGTATTGGCGCTTGGAAATCTATATTATTTACATGATGGATCGAGCGGGAAGGATCTTTAAACCATTTGGGTGTCAAAGTTTATTCGAAGAATTTATTAAGTCATTTTTAAATGACAAAAATAATATTTTAATCTCCAAACACACAAATTTTCTCATTTATAATTAGCGATTTTCTGTGACGTAACATAAAAATCAAGCGTATTTTACGATCTTTCTAAGACCAGGTTTTATTAAAATCCAAGCTATGACAATAGCCTTTTGTACTATAATCACGATACGATATCGCGAGGCAAGTCCTATTGTTGGCGCCACTTTAATCAGTCGTACCTTGATTGGATTTATCTCAATTAATTAAATATTATTGTTGATTATCATTGATCAACGACAATTAATCAATCGTTCAATTTAGATAATCAAGCAATTAAATTTTATCAAGTTATGTATTAATACCGGTATTTGTAGTGTTTGTATTCAATCTGCGTCAAAGGCTAGGCCTTATACCCCTTTTGTTTGTGCTTGGTCTAGCACGATAGACTACATAATAAGAAATTTATTGTTGAAAACTCCAAGGTAAGCAGGTTTCCTAAGGATATTTTCATCTTTTGTCTAAGTGTTTGAAAAATTAAGACTTAAAAAAATCAGAAATGACCCGTGGTTTTCGAGGTGGATATGATTTACCTCAGTAGACTAATCCTTATTTTTTGTACATACATACATAAACTCACGCCTGTATTCCCCGAAGGAGTAGGCAGAGGTGCATTACTGCACCCACATTTCGCCAGGTATGTATCAGTCCCACGTAATAGGTGGCGAGCCTATTGCCGTTTTTCGGGCACAATTCCAGACTCCGTGCTGTTACTGAGAATTTCCTAATGGAAAAACCCAATAACACTTTGCCCGACCCGGGAATCGAACCCAGGACCTCTAGATCGCACGGCACATACTTGTACCTACTGCGAGACCACGAGGCAGTCAATTTTTTGTAACCATTACACTTATTGTCTAAGACATAAATACCAACTTATTTATGTAAATGAATAAACTATAATCTTTGATGCCTTTCGGTGTAAGTAAGAGACGAGATATAAAAGGGTTTCGTTCCTGGGATCAACCCTTAGTTAAGTTTCTTAGTAGCAGAATTGAACCTTTCAATATGCTAAACAACGGTTAAAGGCTCACCGCCTATTACGTGGTGCTTAAACACAGCTGGCGAGCCGTAAGGGTAGAAATATACGTCTGCCTTCCCATTGTCAGGGTAAAAATGCAATTGTCAACAGTCACCCTCCCTGTCCGGGTCGAAAAACTTGAGAGAAGATACTTTTCTTTTTTTTGCTGCAAGGTTTTTCAAAATAGAATTTACATTTATAAAGTAATTGAGATTAAGTATTTAAACCCACATTTTTACCTTACCTCTGAGAAGCAAATGAGAAAAATCATAAACTGCATACCACACAGTTTATAATACGGTTTGGGCTGCCGTTAAACCCTCATCAGAATGTTGTTCGACTGCGCCATGTTTTTCACAATAATATGCTTTTTTATTACATTTAAATCTACCTGATTTCTATTAAGAAAGGTTGTATCCAGCAGTAGGGTAGAACATAAATAATAAATATTAATGTATTGTTCCTCTGAGTTGTAGAGGAGGCCCGTGTCCAGCAGTGGGACGTATGTATGATGAAGAATGTATTGCTGATATGTGGTATCTTTTGGTATATTAAAATAATAGGAAGCACCATCGTTGTGTCTAGCTACTTCTTTCTTATAGCAAGATTCGCTTTGGTTTGCAACAGAATATTAGTTTCACCTGGTATTTGTACAAGGCCTTCGGGATAATTTGTATTTCTTAATGCAGAAAGTACCATCATTTGCCTCCTTGGTAGAGGTCCTCGAAAGAAATTGAGTTTTCCTTCATACACATGGCAATTTTATATACTATGAAATTGTTATAACTAAAATTTATATTACAAGTATTTACATGCATTTGCATTATGTAATTATTTGACAGATTCCAATTAACATTAAGAGAAATTTCTGTTCTGCTTAAAGGCATTAAATGTTGTAAGTTCGATGTCAGAACTTGGTACTCCGTTGTTAATTACATTGCGCGCGACCTTCCGGACGCTAACAGGTCGCTGCAAACTAATGCGGACAGCTAAAGCAAGCGGGCTCATTAGCAAAGTTTAATGGCCGACAGCTCGCACTTATCGGTAGACATGATAAATTACGTGATGAGGATAATGAATCCAGAAAAGGACTGACATTATGTAATATACATACGACTATATATTCGTTCCCAGTTTTGGTTTCTGGCAAAGCAAAGGGTCGGCAGATTGCGGTCTAAGCGTGTAAACTGACAAGAAATAACTAATGCTTTGTCTGCTTGATGTGATTCCTGATATTCTGATTTTTGTATTACCTTGGATTTCATCGGTCATGCGGCGAAAGTATTTTGCCAATATTGGTAACGATGAATAGTATGCACAGGACAAGATATTTGGAGTGTTCTTGTGTTAAAGACGATGTTTCATCATCATCAGCCCATATACGTCCCACTGTTGGGCACGGGCCTCCTCTACAACTGAGAGGGCTTAGGCCTTAGTCCACCACGCTGGCCTAGTGCGGGTTGGCGGACTACACACCTAAGAAATTCCTACGAACTTTTAGGTGTGCAGGTTTCATCACGATGTTTTCCTTCACCGTTAAAGCAAGTGATAATTCTTTGTGAATACACACATAACTTCGAAAAGTCAGAGGTGTGTGCCTGGGGTTTGAACCTGCGACCGCCGAAATTCTCGACCGCACGCCTAAACCTCGAGGCCAGAGACGATGTTTACTGTTAAAATATTAAGGGCGAATTCTAAATAAAAAGAAAATACCTAAAATGTGTTAATATCTGTAAGTATAAACATCAACACTTAAATTACAATTTATACCAATATTATTGAGAGAAATGATTCAGATTTTTGTGACGAATAGGCTCAAATAAAACTCAACCGATTGAATATTTTGGTATAGACATTAAAGAAGCCTTGAAAAATAAAATATGCTACTTTTTGGTATAAAACTGCTCACGGCCAGAGCGGGATCCAACTGCTAGTTCATAACATGTTCATAATATGTAGCTATAAAATCCGTAACACGTTAAAACTGGATCGCAATCTGAAATACGGGAGGAAAACGTAATATCCGGAGGATATCTCGTCTTTCAGAAATATACTCGCCTATATCTTACAACCTCCGTGGCGGAGCTTACTAGACACCAGCTTGTGATACGAGAGGCCGCGGGTTCGTTCCCGCCACCGAGACGAACGTTTGTGTCATCCACAAATATTTCTTTCGGGACTGGTTGTTTTTAAGCCCGAAAGTCTCTCGTAGTATAAGAATACCCAAGATGCAATAAGCTCAAGTGGCTTCCTATTCGTCTTCGTCGGAATACTCACATTCTTTCCCTCCTTTACAATATTTTATTTAATCCCACTGCTCCTGTGTATCTTAAAAATCGTTTTGAATTTCTATACATACATACACATACATAAACTCACGCCTGTATTCCCTTAAGGGGTAGGCAGAGGTGCATTTCTGTACCCACATTTCGCCAAGTATGTATCAGTCCCACGTAATAGGTGGCGAGCCTATTGCCGTTTTTCGGGCACATTTCCAGACTCCGTGCTGTTACCGAGAATTTCCTAATGGAAAAACCCAATAACACTTTGCCCGACCCGGGAATCGAACCCAGGACCTCTAGATCGCACGGCACATACTTGTACCGCGAGACCACGAGGCAGTCTATACTCTTCTCATTTCCTTTCTTTGCGGTCGTCAGAAAATTTTAAACTAAAAACTCCTGTTCATGGCACTGCTTTTTTTGACGGCTCCTTCACAGTGCAGGCTATACGCCTGTGGAATGCACTGCCGTTAACAATTCGACAAGCGCCATCAATAAATATTTTTAAAAATAAATTGAATTCCTACTACCTCTCTACCGTCAAGTAATCTTTGTTATTGTAGTATATATATTATTTATCTTTGTAGGCTTATGTATTATGTTTATACTGTATATGTATGTATATATTTAATTATTATTTAAGTACTAGTATATGTATGTGTTGTGTATATAACTGTATGTGTGTATATACTGTATTCATATATGTATAAAAATATAATAAAAATAAATATCATTTAAACACCCCCACAACTCGCTAATCACTCGGTATATTCCATCATGCCTGGTTGTCTGGAAGAGATCGCTTTAAGCGATAAGACCGCCGATTGTCCACTATATTTAAGTTGTTTTTGTGTAATTGTTTGTTTGTTTAAATGGTGTACAATAAAGTGTTTTTATCTTTTATCTTATCAAGATACAAGACTCGTATCTAATTCTGAGGTCAGAAGTATATAACATATGTGACTGTCGGGTACTTTATTATTTATTTATATTTCTTTGGATAAATGTCTGCCGCCTGAGAATAGTCAGTTAAATTCTTTGAAGTAGTTTTTCATTGGTTCGCTATTCTAGCTAAAACTTTCTGGAGGCTCGACGAAGAATTTTTAATTTAAATTCCAAATTGGGCCCTAATAGAAAAACTTTTCCAAGGACCCCAATACTTTGGATTTTTGAGAGTTTTTAATTGGTTTTGCTTTATAGATTCTTACTCACGTTCATAAAACTTGTATGAATATTTTTCTATAGCATTTAACGAAGAGCAAATCATACGTAGGCAGAAGTTGGGTGCCTTTTCTTTTTGACAGAGATAGGTTAGACTTTAGTCCATCACGCTGGCCTACGCATGCCTATTGGTGGACTACACATTTAAGAAATTCTACAAGGATTGTTCGATTAAAATATTACATACATACATAACCTCACGCCTGTATTCTCCGAACGGGTAGGCAGGGTGCATATCTGCACCCACATTTCGACAGGTATGTATCAGTCCCACGTAATAGAGCGAGCCTATTGCCGTCTTTCGGGCACATTTCCAGACTCCGTACTGCTATTGAGAATTTCCTAATGAACCCAATAAAGCTTTGCCCGACCCGGGAATCAAACCCAGGACCTCTAGATCGCACGGTAAATTCTTGTGACGCGAGACCACGAGACAATGGACGATTAAAATATTCAATTATTCATTGTGTATAAGCGTATAACTTTAAAAAAATCCGAGTTGCGAGCCTATGATTTGAACACATCGAGATTTTGTCTCGGTAGAAGGTACGCCTAATCCTCGAATAAGCTGCTTAAAACATTAATTTTTGAATCTTTTTTCGGCCAAGATATCAACATGTTGTTGAACAGTGTAAAGTGCAATGCCCTGATCCCAGCCCTTGTTAGTGAGCTCGTTAATGCATTATTAACATTACATTAACTTTTATTGTGGCGGCTCGCCATTATTAAGGGAAATGGTATGAAAATCGTCGCACTTGCGTTTCGTTAATGCAGAAAGTTACTTTCATGATTAGACACACTAGGTAAAGACAATAAATATTTTCATAAGCAAGGATGGCCTTGAAGGGGTAGCCAAAAGTGTCTTTCTACACCTATGTGTTAAATATCAATAATTAAATTCAATTAAAAAGTCGCGGTAGCCTCGAGGTTTAGTCACGCGGTCGAGAATCTCAGCGGTCGCGGGTTTCAACCCTAGGCACCTCTGACTATCGATGTTATGTGGGTATTCATAATGAATTATCACGTACTTTAACGGTGAAGGTAAACATCGTGAGGAAACCTGCACACCTAATAGTTTTTAGTAATTTCTTAGGTATGTAGTCCGCCAACCCGCACTAGGCAGCGTGGTGGACTAAGGCCTCAATCCTTTCAGTTGTAGAGGAGGCCCGTGCCCAGCAGTGGGACGTATACATATAGCCTGATGATGAGCGCCGTAGCGTTGTACCATCAGGTGATTCATTTATATGCTTGTCATTTTTGCAGTATAAACATAAGACTACCTTTCGGATTCAACACCCTGTTATGTCACACACTCAATGTTTAATATTGCATGAAAATTTAATGAGGTATGTGCTCTGATGCGTAAGCTATTATCATCAGGTGGGAGTAAAGATGTCACACAATATAGATTATATATATTTTTTACATATATTTTTTAAATCCACTCACAGAAGCGTGAATGGGCGATCACACTGATATGGCATTGAGCCTAATTAGTGAGTAAATTTATATACATACATACATAATCTCAGTGCGCTGAGATGGATGGGTATGATTTTTACCACATTTTCAGATTCCGTGCTGCTATAGAGAATTTCCTAATTGAAAATCCCAATAACACTTTGCCCGACCCAGGAATCAACCTCGTGACTTCTAAATCGCACGACACATATTTGAGTTGGAAGACCATCAGGTAGTGTAAGTAAAATTAATCTAATAAAATTATTACCATTAAGGAAGGCAAAGGTAATCGAATCACCACGTTTCGTCAATAGCCGTGCTGTGCATCTCTGTGCTTACTGGGAAAATTTTCAGACTCCATGTTGCTAATGGGAATTTTTTAAAACTCAATTTACCTGATCATTTCCTAAGAAACCGGGATGTCTCCATAGAGATAAATACGAAAGTGAGACGGAATAAAAAATATCTTCATACTCATAACTAGGTCAAGAATGTTGTAGCTAGCCTTAATTGATGTTGGCATATTTCGCTTATCGCCTGAACTTTATGTTACGTTGCATGGAAACTCGGATACCGGACTCCAATGGCCATCCATTAAAACTTTGCGTATGTTTCGGCAATTTATAGCCCTCGCTTCCTGAATAACTACGTGTTTTTGGTCGATGCGGATGTGTATTTAAGTGCTTGCGGTAATGCTAAGTACTTGTTTTGGGGTAAGTTTACTTCGTCTAGGTCACAGATTAACTTTATTTCAATATATATTTGAGTAATAACACGTTTCGAAGCGGCAATAGTTTAAAAAATATTAAAAAGTGTAAATTTGACGATTCAAAAGAACTTGTAGAAGTCTATTTGAATAAAGATAATTTGACTTTGACTTTGACTTTGAATAGAGGCAGTGATAAAATTAATACATTATATTTTTCATTGTGTGATCGCAAAATCGGTTGGCAGTTAGTCAATACGTAGCTGGCGTGATGAACTAAGGACTTTCTCTCAGTAGGGTTTTACCCTTCAGGGTTTTTGGACTTACATGGTATGTAGGGTATCATTTTCCTTCATAACAGTTTATGTTATTTGTAGTATATGCACAATGTCCGTGCATTTCGTAAAAGGATGATACATTACCTTCGACTTTTATAATACTTATAATAATAATATTAATAATACTTATATTAATAATAAATACTTTTGATTCTTATATGCTGAAATTTAATTTGTCAAGGGTGATAAAAGTGTTTTTAATTGTCTTCTACAAATTAAAATTAAAAAAGAAAAATACTTGTATAAGTGTTATGTTGAGGTATTATCTTTACCACCGTAATTAAAAGTATAACTAGTCTATATTTCATAAGCTGGTTCATGTCTTGGTTCATGTAAGTACGATAAACTAAGTTGTTCGCAACAAGGAAAATTCAAAATGTTTTATTAACATGGATCCGGAAGAGCTCGGTGTACGCGCAACACATTCCGCCAGATAAATCACAGCCATTACGTCCAAGGATAAGCCACGCCATCGCTCGTTTACGTCATCTTTCGCGACAACAATAAAACTTCTGTAAGTGTTTCATACACTTTATTGCTTCACGGATATTATTCTCCATAAAATCTCGAACAACCAAGTTTATAACGACGAAACGAGCGGCGCCCCGGCGAGCCGAGGCTGCCTGTAGACTATACGAGGCACTGAGAGACAGGAATCACAGATCGACAGAGCTTAGAAGATAGACGGACATCAATACAGGAAGCTTGAAGGGGGAGGCCGGGGTGACGGGGCGGGGCGCGCGAGCCGAGGATGGAAGGCGCCGAGAGCAGCCTCGTTGGTGGAGGAGGGGCGCTCCTCCCGCACGCGCAGCTGTGGCAGCCGCCAAGCAGCGCAAGCAGACGTCAACGCATGCCGGTTCAGCACCCAGTAGGCGACGGCGTTCAGCGCTGAGTGAGCGTAGCCAAGCAGCAGGGCGTAGTGCGCCACCATCATGGGCACTTGCAGGCCGAACGCGCCGCAGATCACTATAGCAGCATGCGGGCACCAGCACACTGCGAATATCGCCGCGATGCCCATCAGAACGTTGCCGAGGCGGCGGCGCGAGCGGAGAGTCGATGTCTGCGGCTGCGGTCCAAGAAGGCTCGGCTGAAGCTTCTTCTTGGCTCTAACATCGCCGACATCGACCGCGTCGCGACGTTCTCTGGGACCGACGCCGGCGACTATGATGACGTGTGTCGGTCGCCTCATCAGGGGCACTGGTAGAGGCAGCTCCCCGTGTGCGGCTCTCGCGGTCAGTGATAAAGCTGTAAGTTTGACGCGAACTGCCCAGTGGCACCGCGCCACAGCCATCACGGGGACACAGTAGGTGAGGATCGCGTGGGCTGCAGCGAGCGGCGGGAATGTCACGCAGTTCGTAGTCAATGCTGCGGCACCTGAACAGAAAAAAATATCTTGGATATGGTAATTCAATACATTGTTGTCAATGTTTTAACTATTAGTGGAATTAGTTTTAGATTGTGTATTATATTTTAGCTTTATATTATTAATTGTAATTGTTCTGTATATTTCCCAAATAAAATAAATAAATGGTATTAATGATGACGATTGAATAAAGCCAACAAAATAATTATGACTTAGTAATTTTTTTGTGTATTAGTTTTTTTAAACACATTTTTAAAATACTAAACGAATTTTAAATAAATATTCCTTTGAACAAGAAACATAGCACGACCCATAAAGTCTTATAAAGTTATGTATCCACGCCAGTCATGTATGCCTTAGATACTATAGATTCGCAACATTTGTACCCAAACCAAACATTTGTCCAATATGCAAACATTCGTCTTACTATGCATCCAAGCCTTCTCTTACGTCAACCATAACCACATACAACAAAACACTCACTGAGCATAAAAGCCGCGACCCACACTGCAGCGACGGCGAGGAACGGTTTGGCGCAGACAGTGGAGCCGCGACCGCGCCGTATTGCGCCGCAGCGGTCCGCCGCGATAGCCACTAATGACAGCGTGCTCGCTGCCACTGGGAACGACTGGGGAAATTAATAATAGCTTTATTACAATATTATTTTATGACTGCCTCGTGGTCTCGCGGTACATGTATGTGCCGTGCGATCTAGAGGTCCTGGGTTCGATTCCTGGGTCGGGCAAAGTGTTATTGGGTTTTTTCCATTAGGAAATTCTCGGTAACAGCACGGAGTCTGGAAATGTGCCCGAAAAACGGCAATAGGCTCGCCCCCTATTACGTGGGACTGATACATACTTGGCGAAATGTGGGTGCAGAAATGCACCTCTGCCTACCCCTTCGGGGAATACAGGCGTGAGTTTATGTATGTATGTATTTTATGACGTCATATGGTGTAATAATATTCATATTCTCAGCCTATTGTACGAAGGCTACCCCAAGTAGGCGCTATTGCAAAGCGTTATTGGGTTTTCCTATTAGGAAATTCACAGCAGTCCGGAAAAGTCCCCGAAAAACGGTGATAAACTCGCCCCCTATCATATGGGATTGATACATACTTGGCAAAATGTGAGTGCAGAAATGCACCTCTGCCTACCTCTTCGGGGAATACAGGCGTGAGGTTATGTATGTAGTATGTAATTGAATACTCGTCGAAGTCGTAAGAGTACAAGTTAAATTAAAAGACATAAACTAAAATAAAACACATATCGTAAAAAACAAAATAAAAACGTATAAATATATATCCATATATATATATATATATATATAGCCGTAAATATACATACGTACACACACACATACATACAAATAATATAATTACATATATCTTCAATTAGCAGGACAAGTTAGAATTTCCTAATGGAAAAATCCAATAACGCTTTCCTTAAATACTCGTATATCCTCATTCTCAGCCTATCGCCGTCCACTGCTGAACGAAAGCCTCCCCAAGTAGGCGCCAACCATCCCGGTCTTGAGCAGCCCTTATCCATCCGCTACCCGCCACCTTTCTCAAGTCGTCGGCCCATCGTGCTGCAGGGCGTCCTACACTACGTCTACCTAAGCGCGGTCTCCACTCCAACACTTGTCTATTCCAACTGTACCTACTGTCTTGTATATCCTCACCTCAATATAATAAATGACGTGACAAGGAAGGTGATGTATCCTAGCTGCTCGCGTGGCGGCGAGCGGTGCGCTGGCAGCACACACTAGGAAGTCAGCAGCGCATGCGCTAAGCATCTGCGGGGTGCGAAGCCTTGCTGCTCCAGCTGAGGCCAGCGCTGCCATCAAGCTCACATTCCCTGAAAAAATAGACAAATTAGGATCTAGACTTCAGGAGATTTATTATCACCATCACCAGCCTCTCTCTTCCACTGCTGGAAATAAGCCTCTTCTATGGCACGCCAGAACATTTAAAATATTATATATAGTTGAGGATATTGAGACCTATTTTTAATGGTGAACGTTTCAGCCTGGACTTATGGAGTAGTTGGGTATTAACCATGGTTAGGTTTTGCTTGGGAGCAAGTGCGTCTAAGGCCCGTAATTGCAAATATCATTAATCAAATATTTTAAAAATTCGGAGCTGAATTTGTCTCGCGGTACAGGTATGTGCCGTGGGATCTAGAAGTCCTGGGTTCGATTCCCGGGTCGGGCAAAGTGTTGTTGGGTTTTTCCATTAGGAAATTCTCAGTAACAGTACGGAGTCTGGAAATGTGCCCGAAAAACGGCAATAGGCTCGCCCCCTATTACGTGGGACTATACCTGGCGAAATGTGGGTACAGAAATGCACCTCTGCCTACCCCTTCGGGGAATACAGGCGTGAGTATATGTATGTATGTATGTAATACAGATAATATTATAGTACATATCCATATATAAACATGGGTAATGTCCATATTTACGATACGAAAGATGATAATATAATTATTTATTTGTGCAATTGTTTAACAACAAAAGCCTTTCATTAATAATGTTATTATATTAAGACTAGCGAGAGAAAGGAGAGAGGGATAGCGACAGATAGAGATAAAAAACATTAAAAATATATTAGTCTAATAAAATAATGAACAAAACATTAACGACAACCAGTATATAAAACGATAAATTCCTAACTCACAAAACATGACAAAAATCTCCTAATTAAACTTCACGGTCCCACTTAGAGTGTGACCTTAGTCCGGGCTTAGTAAACTAGAACAGAACATTGCGATCCAACTACTCGTTGCTTAGTAATGGAATTATACAATACAAGACCACGAAATTCACTATTCAAGATCCGCTGAAACTCAGGAATCTAATATTTAAGTCAGTAAAAGATTTGCAATTCCAAGCCGGGGCTACCTTTAAACTCCCTATAAAATTCTCTAACGTTATCCGTCTAAATTGTGAGTCGGATTTTTCACGTCGCCCAGTCGTGTATTGTTAAAATTGCTTTCATGTCAAGCCATTGTATTCGTTTGTTCTCGAGAAATATTGGTGAGTTGTTGCTTTGATATTGCCGAGCATTTTACATTTAATTCACACTTTATTGAGAGCTTATGGTTTAGCTTGGTTTTGTGGGAATATTAATGATTGTTATTTTTTCACTTGATCTAACCTCTCACATTATAATTTAGCAATTATATAGAAGCTTTAGTTTTAGCTTTAGGTTAGGAAGAACTTTTAGGTGTGCAGGTTTCCTCACGATGATTCCCATCACCGTTAAAGTAAGTGCTATTTTATAGTTAATACACACATAACTTCGAAAAGTCAGAGGTGTATGCCTGGGGTTTCATCACTATTTTTAACCCCGTATTAGTGTGGTACAAAAAATCTTTCGAAGTAACTTAGCTATGAACACAACAGAAAGTAAATTGGGCTACTCAATCATTCCTGTCATTTTATTGCCAATAAAAGCACGAGGGATTCGCTAAATGGACAGCTGTATTACTAATGGAACTAAATAAAGGGAAGTCACGAACATAACATTTTCTAGGAAACTCTAATATAATGGCAATGTAATAGACGAGCAAAATCCCTTTTGTTTTGTGCCGTGAATTTATATTATGATAGTGTTTATTTGCAGTAAATTTATATGAATCGCTAACATGAATCACATCAATGTGATGAACTATGTGTCGGATAATATCTATAATGGCCATAAAAATAATATTTGTAGGACACTAATGGCCTAGGTTCACTATTTATATTATTGATCTAGTTCACTATTTATCCGATCCCTACAGAGCTCCTAGGTCTTCTTCTCCTAATTATCGTCTATCAACTTTCTCGTTCGATATTTAAAAAAAAGAGGGGTAAGACCCTAGTCCGCCAAGCTGGTAATGATTAAGTGCAAGTAGTGATGGCCTCGAGGTTTAGGCGTGCGGTCGAGAATTTCGACGATCGCAGGTTCAAACCCCGGGCACACACCACGGACTTTTCTAAGTTATTTGTGTATTCACAATGAATTATCACTTACTTTAACGTTGAGGGAATACATCGTGAGGAAGCCGACACACCTAAAAGTTCTTAGAAAATTCTTAGATAGTCCGCCAAACCGCACCAGGCCAGCGTGGTGGACTAACCTAAACCCTCTCAGTTGTAGGGTAGGCCCGTGTCCACCAGTGGAACGTATGTATATGGGCTGATGATGATGATGATGATTACATCGTTCAGTATGAAGACGTAGATTTGCTTACCAATAATTCCAATGATGGAGACGAGTACGTACAGCACGAGGAGGGTGGCGAGCGTGTGAGCGTGAGTCTCCTCCTCCGAGGCCACGGCATCGCTCACGTTACTGTACATCGCGACGCATCCTTAGCACCTGCAAAGGACACATTTGTTAATATTAGACACAAAGTCAGTCAAAAATAATTACAAGATGGGCAGTAGAAGACAAATAATAAATGGTAGTCAAATTGGAGTATACTAAGGTTGGATAAAGTCGTGATGGCCTCGAGGTTTAGGCACGCAGTCGAGAATCTCGACCGTCGCGGGTTCAAACCCCAGGCAAACACCTCTGACTTTTCTAAGTTATGTGTATATTCACAAATAATTATCACGTACTTTAACGGTGAAGGAAAACATCGTGATGAAACCTGCACACCTAAATTTCTTAGGAAATTCTTAGGTCTGTAGTCCGCCAATCCGCACTACGCTAGCGTGGTGGACTAAACCCTTAACCCTTTCAGATGCAGAGGAGGCCCATGCCCATCAGTAGGACGTATATGAGCTGATGATGATGATTCAGTTGGATACTTATGATTAAAATATAAACATACTGACGACATCAAATGTAACATTCCATAATGATATTGTAGGCAATAGAAGACACTGCTATAGGAAATTCTCTAAAGCACAAAACTCCAGCCTCTCAAATAGGAGTTGATAAACAGTTGGCGTAACGTCCATGTAAAAGTCTTAAAGTACATATGTAATATTTTTTTTCATAAAATTATTTTACGCATACAGGTGTTTTCGCGATTTATTCCTTTACCATTAAATGATCACATAGCCAGAGATTTGTATTGTATATTTAAGTTTCTAAGAAGTGAACAGTGAGTCGGTTCAAACGTCAGCAAATTATCAACTTGGCAACGCAGTAGTAAAAGATTTCAGTGCCCGCGGTATCTGACGGCGGAAGCGAGATTTCATCTCCAGACCTTGCAACGTTGTATGCAATTTATCCTTTAAGCCGGTCGCTGTATTTATTTTACTCGATAGATAAGTTAGTTTATTGTATTTATTTATTTAAATGCTTTATTGGACAAAAACAGAAATAACATAAAATAAAACTAAAATAAATTCTAAGTGTGCCACAAACGGCTTTCTTATCGCTAGTAGCGATCTCTTCCAGACAACCCAGTAAATAGTGGTTAAAATAGTATTTATTAACGTTATAGAAATTAATATTTACTTTACAGGAAAGTCGGCTTACTTACAGTTTACCCGGATAGCCACCGTACCTAAGTTAGTATTTCCAGGATCAGCCTGTTTTTATACGTTATACATCAGGCCGACATATTTGTGTCAATATAATCGTAGTTGCTTGTTGTCAATCGACACACTCTGCTGCCCTGCGCATATAAATAATGGTTTCTTTACTATTTTGTGACAGTTATTTCGTGACCATCATCAACATCATCAGCCCATATACGTCCCACTGCTGGGAACAGGCCTCCTCTTCCACTAAGAGGGTTTTAGGCCTTAGTCCATCCCGCTGGCCTAGTGCGGGTTGGCGGACTACACACCTTAGAACTTTTAGGTGTGCAGGTTTCCTCACAATGTTTTCAATCACGGTAAAAGTACGTGATAATTTATTATGAATGCACACATAACTTCGAAAAGTCAGAGGTGTGTGCTTGGGGTGTGAATCCGCGACTGCCGAGATTCTCGACCGCGCGTCTAAACCTCGAGGCCATCACTGTAATTTAGTTGTGTGTAATTAACTTTACGCTCACATATCTATAAAAATATATGAGTTGTGCTGTCGTTAGCAAAATATCGTTAAAGTGCCTTAATGGAATGCACAGAGCACCCATATAATAACTGTTCGTACTAATATGACTTTTATGACCCAGCTGTCTCTACTTCTGTGCACTTTTATATTTATTGAAATTAAAAGTAAGCTTCCCCAACGTTGCGGATACGGTCTGTCATCATCATCAGTCCATATACGACCCACTGCTGGGCACGGGCCTACAACTGAGAGGACTTAGGCCTTAGTCCACCACGCTGGCCTAGTGTGGGTTGGTGGACGACACACGTAAGAAATTCCTAAGAATGTTTTTTTACACACCTACATACATAAACTCACGCCTGTATTCCCCGAAGGGGTAGGCAGAGGTGCATTTCTGCACCCACATTTCGCCAGGTATGTATCAGTTTGGACGCGCTACGGGGGCAGCGCGTCCTCACTGAAAGTGACCCCGAGAGGGGCGGCGGCACTGTGGCCTGTGTCCGTCGCGGGCGCCTATCCATAACTGGGGCGCCCGAACCAAGCTAGTGGGGGTGCAACTGCGCCCCCTAAAACTCCGAGACGGCCGAGACAATTACGTCTCGGAGGCGCAACGGGCGGCTGTGGATTTACGGTGGGCGCTCCTCGCCCACGTACCGTGGTCGTCCCACTTGGCGCGGAGATGGCCACCGGGGGGTTTTGGTCGGTATGCCGGTTTAGGGATATTGTTAGGGACCCAGCTCGGCACTAACACCTGTGCGGACATGACGTCGCCGCGCGCCGGGCTGGAAGACCGGTGACCCCGACATACGCTTCCCGCCCCCCCTCCCCCGGGGCTGGCGGGAAGTAGAGCCATAAACAGCTTTCCCCTCGATAACAAAAAAAAAAAAAAAAAAGGTATGTATCAGTTCCACGTAATAGGGGACGAGCCTATTGCCGTTTTTCGGGCACATTTCCAGGCTCCGTGCTGTTACCGAGAATTTCCTAATGGAAAAACCCAATAACACTTTGCCCGACCCGGGAATCGAACCCAGGACCTCTTGATCGCACGACACATACTTGTACCGCGAGACCACGAGGCAGGCTTCTAGATTACAAACAATTGCAAAACACAGAATCGCACACAAAATACAAAAACCCCAACAAACGCCAATTGTAGTTTTACCGTCCAATACAGCGGACGGCCATGTTGGTGCAAAAGGCGACAATACCGCGTCCACGCCAGTAAAACGGGACATAAACTTTCCCATAATGGTTATTGTCGTTGGAATTCTCTCCCTGCGAGGATATTAGCTTGAAGTCACTTGCAACGCTTCTGCTTTTATAATTCTGTTTCTTTTAATGCCCGTTGCTTTATGATGTTTCAAAAAATTCTTGTGACGACTTTCTCTTTTCTTTGTGTATCTCTGTTCCTATATTCCCAATAGGAAAGATTGAGCTGCATTTCTGCACCCATGTTTCGTGTATTCTCCCCGTTATAGGGGGGGGGGGAGGGGAGGGATAGTCTATTGATGTTTTTTGGCATATTTCCGGGCTTCACACATTGTTATTGAAAGGATCCTAAAGGAAAAAATTAAGAACATTTTTCCTAAACCTTCCTTAACTTACACCACGTATATCAGTTTTACGGTTTAAAGCGCTTGATTGGTTTTCGTTCAAATATTTCAATTACAAGGTATTATAGTTTTAAGCGCTGTTGAGTAGAGTTGTTGTGTGTTTGGCATAGTAAATATTTACGCAGCGTGAAACAGAATTATATAAGTGATCATTGGTGTATTTATTTTATTTTTATTTTTTAAACCAACAGTTTAGAAACAGCCACAAAGGACCTAATAATGACATAAAAAATGGTTGTAAAATGAAGAAGAGGCCGACGGATTGATTTAATGTTTATTTTTTTAGCAGACAGAGGTGACTTTCTACACCAGTTTCGCAAAATATTTAATCTCAAGCTATAAGAGGCAATCCGGTCATCAGTAGGTTAAAGTTTGTTTCATCTTCGCGTCAATAAGTATTAGCGAATTAACAGTGTTTCTCTGACGAGGGTTGTTAATAAAACGCAATTATGTTCCAAATTATGTAACCCTCATCATTTGCCACTTGTTAACCGATATTTAATTAGAAGGGGTTATTAGTTTATTCGTGTTTCAAATTTAGGTAAATAATTTTACGTATTCGACTGCTTCGTGGACAAGTCTCTGCCTACCTCTCTGGGATGCTGGCGTGAGTATGTATGTATAAAATTTACAGATACATTATCGTATAAAAATACTTTGCACGTTTCATTACAATGTAAAATAAATGGAAAGCAAAAAATTTGCCAACAGAGTATGTTTTTATAGCTCTTTTTGTGTTTCATTATAATAATTAGAGAGTGTGTTAGACTAGCTAGTGGGTAAAAATTATAAATTTAGATTAAAAATGTTCTTCATTTGCGTATTTTAATATATTTAGATATCGTATTAATACATTTTCATAAAAACAATTAAAAAAATGCAAAAAGTAACGCTCCGCCGCGATAGTGTATCACTGCCGTGACCAGGATTCGAACCTGGGTTACTACGGCCACAACGTAGGGTCCTAACCACTAGACGATCACGGCTACCGGAGCTTGTTTAAAGCAATCTAAAAACTCCATTGCATTCGATGCTATGAACCGGCAAAATTAAAAAGGTACTTTCAAACAGCGTATTACGGCAATAAAAACGCTATTTTAATTGCATCGGGCTGGAAACTGGAGTACTTTCACATTTATCTCGGCGGTTAGAGGGGAAATTAGTTTGAATATTGAAGTGAAGCAATTGATCGGCATCTATCATTCAATAATGAAAGCTATTGCATGTATCTAAGGGTGATAATCGAGGCAAGTCTAGCATTATCAGCGGTCAAAAAACGCCCACTATTGAAAAAGGCCTAGAGATTTTATACCAAGCCTTTTATTAACGGAGTCCGAGTTCTTTTTTTTAAATACTTGTGATTTTTGTGAGCTGAAAATAGTCAGATTGATGATAACGTGATTGATTTAAAAAATCAATCCGTCGGTGTCTTCTTCTTTTTACAAAAAAATATTTTATGTCATTATTAGGTCCTTCGTGACTGTTGTTTAAACTGTTGGCTAACTAACAAATACATCAAAACGTTGAGTATAATTTAAAAAAGAAAACACAAACAATTTTCTATTGCAGCGGCTTACAAGTAACAACATTTAATAAAAAGTCCTTCGATTGATTGGCAACAAATAACAAACCGTTCCCAACAAGTAACCTAGTGAACGCAGTTAATCATTTCCTCCACGAAATATCATGAATATTCCGTTTGAGAACAACAAATAATTTGAAATTCAATTATTCGGTTGTGTTCATTGTGAACGCTGTATTTCCTGAATTCATTTGTCTGATCGACGTTCTATTTCGCGTATTTGGTGTTTTCGAAAATGTTTTGTGCGAAATTCCATTCTAGCTATAATAACAACGGATATGATAATTGTGCATTTAAATTTTAATTACTCAATAAATTGTCATGAATTTAATTTTTTTATTTTATTTGGGAAATATACAGAACAATTACAATTAAAAATATATAAAGCAAAATTAAAGTACACAATCCGAAACAATTTCCACTAATAGGTAAAATTGAAGTAGTGAATGTATTTATTATATTTTAATATGCAAAACTAATCGTAGGAAAATGCCTAGTTGCCGAGGGTACGGAAGATATTTCACTTTGACTACTCCGGTAGCGAGTTAGTTAGACGCTTCTTTGAGGTAAATGGCAAAAGGCTCGGCCCTTATTACATGGGATATAAAAGTGGCGGAAAAAATATATAGAAAATCGCCTACAGATAATATACTATAGGCGGCAGTGTATCAATGTAGTGACTATATTTTTATTTTGCAGACTTCACTTTGTATTTCTGTTTTCCAATATGCCGGCTTTACATAAATTAAATGGCAATTGGTTGAGTTTTAATGTCAATTAATTTAATGAAAAAGCGCAAATTTATTAAAGTGATACAAATATCCTCATTCCACAGATAACGAAGCCAATTCAACTTTTTCCACTCAATAAGGGCATTTCCTGTTCATTGGTTCATTACAGTTCGATTCACCCCCGCCGCAACACAATTTCGCAAATGAGTCCCGCTCCGTCGAGAATCACGGGATCACCGCGTTTGAGCAAGGTCGGGTTGAGGAAGACAAATGATTTGGGAGTAACTCAATGAAGATTTTAATCTTGCGGACGCGCTCTGAGATACTGGAACGTTCGTGTAATAAATGTCTGCTCTTAGACACATATACTGACTAGTTTTTGCCATGCCTATTATTGGAAGTCTGCATAACAGCTCGCACTTTAGGTCCAATTTAGTCAATAAAACTCATACAGTTTTTACCCGTGGTGCGTTACTTGCGTCTAATATCACTAAATGTAATTGTCTTTTTTATGTGAGGGTAAAACCTCTTAGCTCAATGTTTTGTCACCCGCTTTGCTATGGAGGGAAGTGAACAACTCTTTGTTTTTCAACTCCTCCTTATATTGTCTTTCTGATTAACTTCGTTGCGGGATTATGACAAATTTAGGTCCCCTTAGATCCGCTGAGCTTCATTGCTCGGTGTCATTACTGTGCGTGCCGCTGTTGATCCTGGAGTACAGGAGTTGCAGTGGCGGGTGTGTGGTGGGATAGGACAAAAATACTGACTAGTTGTTGTTCGTGACGATGGCTGTATAACATTGTATAGTAGAAGTCACATACTTTTTCTAATATGTTTTGACAGTAAAAAACAAACTTTTTTTCCATCGTTTATGAGGGCATTCTAAGGAAAAACGTAAAGTTGTTTACAGCGTGTAAACAGATCGTCGTATTGCAAAGGTAGTCGTGTCAATCATTGTGAATAATATGGGCTCATAAATACATAAGCTATTCTAGATGTTTTTATACTAAAACGAAAGTTAGTTAAGTAAAGTTACCACAACAGATTTTAAGTGTATTGCGATTCAAATAGACTTAGACTGGCAAGAGACTATTACAATTGATTTATCATTCACCATCATCATCATCATCAGCCCATATACGTCCCACTGCTGAGCACGGGCCTCCTCTACAACTGAGAGGGTTTAGGCCTTAGTCCACCACGCTGGCCTAGTGCGGGTTGGCAGACTACACACCTAAGAAATTCCTAAGAACTCTTAGGTGTACAGGTTTCATCACGATGTTTTCCTTCACCGTTAAAGTACGTGATAATTCATTGTGAATACACACATAACTTCGAAAAGTCAGAGGTGTGTGCCTGGGGTTTGATTCTCGACCGCATGCCCAAACCTCAAGGCCATCACGACTTCATTATATCATATTCACCAGTTGGCACAAAAATGCGCTAGTTTCCACTTGAAAATTTTAATAAATAAAACATATGAAACTATAGATTAAAGTACATTCAACCAAGAAAAAGTCACTTGAAAAAGTAATCATAATTTTGTTAATAAATATCACGCACATAACTCACTCCAACTTATCATGTTAATAGCCATTCAGGAAGATGTGTGGGTTTAGTCGCGACACATTTCCTGCAAAAAGAGACAGAAAAACCTCCGTTGAAAGATAACACGACATTTTTCTACTCCTGAAACGAATTTAGCTAAATGGACGGTCTATTTCGAGGTGAAATATACATTGCTATAAGGACTTCGTTACATTGTCGTAAATGTCAATAGAATAAATACATACGTACATACAAAATCACGAATTCTTTTGGTAATTTTTTTTTTATTTGCCGATTCGTCAATGAATTTTCAAAGGGTTTCTGATATCCTTTTATGTGTAGAAGTTTCTTAATGTATTTATTTTAAATTATTGACATTTCTCCTGTAACGATATCCATATAAATATACATACATTCACGCCTGAAAATATCTTCTAAACAGTAGGTAGAGGTACCTCTGTCCTATATCTACAGTCAAAACTCACGTTTACCCAGCTGTGCTTAAAACTGCGTACAATATCTGATTATTGATAAAATCTTGAACAAAAAAAAATTCTATAAAAAATATCGAACTAAAGAATTTTCAGTCACACCCTTCACACTCGTCACACCTTTTTCATGCTGTATGTTTAGTCAGTGTATAAAAAGTGTGTTTTTATTACATAACCCACGTCTACAAAGGCAGTCTCGCATTTATTTTATACAACCATACGTATACGTCGTATTTGGTAAATTTATGAACCATCAGATCCGAACTCAATATTCTCGGTGACACAATCTGTGACAGGAAGCAGTCGATTCCCATACTTCCTTCGGCCGAAAGCGATTTCCGACCGACGTTCGAAAACCCATTCGCCGTAATGTCGTCAGAGTAAAACCGCGTGACAACATTATTTCGTTTCGACATATAAGTAAGTCAAAATTGACTTATTACTGTTTCACGGTTACAATCGTTTAAATAATGTGAGACGTGTTTTAAACTTTCTTGAAACGAGGACTAAAAGCATTAACAGTAGTTACAAGTTCAATAACACATTTTTTTGTATTTGTCTTTGTGTTTCAAGTTCACGTTTATCTTTTGCCAATAGTGAATGTTATACGTTATAAATATAGCGGCTGATTAGTAGCAAGAAATCATTTGATTAGTTGTACCTTGGTTTATTCTAAAACCTCTTCTAGCAATTATTCCTAACAAAGACATTTCAAAACATTTGAAGCAGTGATGGCCTCGAGGTTTAGGCGCGCGGTCGAGAATTTCGGCGGTCGCAGGTTCAAACCTCAGGCACACACCTCTGACTTTTCGAAGTTATGTGTGTATTCACAATGAATTATCACTTGCTTTAACGGTGAAGGAAAACATCCTGATAAAACCTGCACACCTAAAAGTTCTTAGGAATTTCTTAGGTATGTAGTCCGCCAACCCGCACTAGGCCAGCGTGGTGGACTAAGACCTAAACCCTCTCAATTGTAGAGGAGGCCCATGCCCAGCAGTGGGACGTATTTGGGCTGATGATGAAAGACATTTCATAGCCTAGCTTTTACGTATTTTAAAATTTTCTACAGATACGTACCTATGTACCTGAAAGCGTTTACACGGACATAAACCGGTTGACTGACGTGCACATTTCGCGCGACGTGTAGACCGTTCTTTCGAAACCTCCATTTGAAGCGACCTTTCATGTCAACAGCGTAATGGATCGTTTAACGTTCCCTGCGACTTTATAGTCGGGTTGACCTCCCATCGGTTACAATGTACTGACAGATCTTCGGCGCGTTCTCGCACGATTCGTTTTTATTTAGTTTAGGAATGCCTTACTATTTTTATCTTCAGTGTTACTTACATAGTGGCCTTTGTTTAAGACCCACAGTAATAGTCCAGTATAAGTCGTGATGGCCTCGAGGTTTAGGCACGCGGTCGAGAATCTTGACGGTCGCGGGTTCAAACCCCAGGCACACACCTCTGACTTTTCGAAGTTATGTGTGTATTCACAATGAATTATCACGTACTTTAACGGTGTAGGAAAACATCGTGATGAAACCTGCACACCTAAAAGTTCTTAGGAATTTCTTAGGTGTGTAGTCCGCCAACCCGCACTGGGCCAGCGTGGTGGACTAAGGCCTAAACCCTCCCAAATGTAGAGGAGGCCCGTGCCCAGCAGTGGGACTTATATGGGTTGATGATGATGATGAGTAATAGTCCAACGTGACAAATAACCATCATTTCGCTTCTAACAATCATTTCATTTGAAAAGAAGCTGGATCTTAACGGTGACATGCCGCACAATTATACTGTGGGACCAACGACGTAAAGTGTAATCAAAACGGCCCAGTGCAATTGTTTCAACTTACAAGACATAATTATAATGATTTCTCAACAATCGAGAAACATTGACAGCTTAATTATAAAGGTTAGCTTATTTAATAACATCTATTACACGTATTAATTTATTATGTATAGTAGTGCTCCAATCTATAACGTAATTTCCGAGATGTGTGCTGATAGATTCAAATCGCTATGACTATATCGTGCAAATTAATTATAGTAGCGCATAACTAGATAGAAAGCATGTAAACTGTAGACCAGAAAATTCTAGTTTCGGAAGATTTAAGTACAGTACCTATTATATGCATTTTTTTTAACTAAAATGCATAAGCTTTATCGCGCATTATTGAGTTTAACAATACGAGTACACCCTATTTTCTATTTTATTACCAACATTTAGCTAACATTTAGCAGAAAGAATATTGAAAAAATATTTTTGTAAACTAAAATTTACGAAATCCTTTAACAATATTTTGAAACTGACAGATTGAAGCATTTAATTAAAAGAGGACTTAAAGTATTCGTTCGATGAAATTTAAAACAAATTTAATTAGTCTGTAGCGATTAATCACGCGAATATTCCGTCACGCTCCACGGATTACTGTTTGCGCGGCAACGTGTTCAATTTGGATAATGCCTGCTTGTGATCAATGCCGGCCAACGTTGGAGCGTGCGGTCAGCCAATCCTATTCACCGACATGCTGATTTACATATGAAAATTATTACTGCGTATTGTGTTGGTCGATGTTGGCTGAATGTTGGACGGTATTTGCCAATGTTTGTGCCATTCATACATTTGTAATGACATTTGGTTTATCGCCGGATTCGAAATTGAAATGTGCTTTGATTAAGTTTATATTAAAATTGGATTAAATTCATATGCTATCAACTTTGATACGGTTTCTGATGGGTTTATAATTTGCTTATTTTATTTATGTATGCTCACTGCAGTATCGTATTTGGCAAGTCAGGATTTTGACCCAGGACTCTGGATTGCAGGGTGCACATCAATAAAGGAGTCGATGCAATTTTACTTCTAAAAATTGTCGTAAAGAACTCAAGCTAAGTGCGTTGATTATTTATTGTGATAAGTTATATAAAATTAAGACATTAAACTATTTATAATGGTGGGTCTACACGATACAGACTTTAAGTTTGTACAAATATCTGTAACTTAAAGTCTGAGTGAAAATGAATGCGAATTTGCTGATTTTTTTATTTATAAATTTGTCATTTTCATAATCCGCAGACATACGTACAAACTTCCAACTTCTGTGCTCAGACTTTGGTACTCGGACTTTTTTCACTCAGACTTTTTTATTATACAGACTTTTGTATGCACCGATTTGTTGCGCACACAAAATTCTATGGAAGTCTGCCTGAAATTGGTATCGTGTGGACCCACAATAAGTTTAAACTAGCACATCATTTTCACACTAAAGACTGTGGTTGTATGTGTTTGAATGAATGTTTATCTAAATTAATGTTATACACGAGCCAAGTTTCAAGTGCTCGAATGTGACACCAGTGATATGCTCCGGTGCGAGAAAAGCAACAGGTCTCAGGTAATTCAATATACTGAGTGGAGAATGCGAAATTTGAGGACAGGCCTTTATCAAGAACCCTTAGGAGAGAAATTACCTTACTTGTTTCATATAGGAGTGGCATAGTAATGTTGCGTCTGAATGGGAAGTAAGTACTAGAATTAAAATGTATATGTAGCAATTTTTTTCGAAAAATAATAAAATAATTGGAAAGTAATGAGTTAATAATAGGAAAACTACAGAAATAAGTTAGCCATTAATAAGCAAAGGAAGTAGACCGGTAAACAAAGTACATTCAATAACCAAGTCCATATTGTTTGAGCGACAAAAGTTTGTACCTTCAACTGTGAATAACTTCACAAAGCTAATACGGCACGGTACGGTGCGGTGCATGCGTTTTATTGTGGCCAGTGCAACCTTGTGGCTTCCCGCTGAATAGGTCACGTAGCTGTTTAGAGATGGAAGCCGCGTATTGAAGTTATCTAGTATTCATGAAGGGGTAAGCAAAACTTTACTAACATTTGATAAAAAGGAAAAAATATTTCATTCGTTAATTGTATTATTTAGAATTAGAAAAAAAAAGAGGCTGTGAAGTAAGATAGACATATTGAATGAATTAGATGTATTAATAGACCACTTACAGAAATAAGTTGTATACCATCTCCCTATTGGTTTGTTATTCCTTTTGACAATTTGTCTTACGAACATAAGCGCTATTATTTAACTAGTATAAATTACTACTTAAGTTGCAATACCTTCAAGTGCTTTCACTTCTCCTATTTGTCGTTTAACTTTTTTAAAGACTTCAAAGTTACATAAAGAAGTATTAATATCAGTCCCTTCGTTTGCTGCCTACAATGCCACACATTGCACATTAAATGAATGGGCACCATTCCAATCTCTGCGTCGCGAGAAAATAATAAAATATGCAAAAAAATACAACTGCTCGTAGACTCGCAGCAAAATATCTGTCGGGCAAAGTGTTTTTGAGTTTTTCTGTTAGAACCATCTCAGTAGCAGAACGGAGTCTGAAAATGTACCCAAAAACAGCGATAGGCTCGCCCCCAATTACGTGGGACTGGGTACATGCTTGGCAAAATGTATGTGCAGAGATTGACCTTTGCCTACCCTTTCGGGGAATACAGGCGTGAGGGTATGTACGTATGTATGTATGTAAACAAATAGGTAATATGGGTTACACCAATAGTCATATATTCATACTACAAACAAAGTAAACACGTCAGAGCCCAAACAGGCATGGACGTAGGTAGACGTTCGGATCGAACAAGTGGCACGTGTACAAACACCCGACATTTGTCGACGGCAAATATCATTTTCATAACAGGAACTATTGACCTTTGTCAATGAGTTAAATTGAGGTGTTTGTCAGTATTACCAAAGTAAATGTCAAAAGTTTATAGAAAAATTCCATATGAATTTAAAAAAAATATTAGATAATGAAATTTTGTTATCAATAAGTTCGGAAATAGCTCAATCCTTTTTCATTAAAATTTTGGGAATCAATATTGGAATTTAAATTCCCATGAATAATCCATTTTTTTATCTTGTATGTTTTTAAAATAAAAAACATGTGAAGTCGCACAGTGAAGCGAGTTTGTGTAAAACCCGGCGTCAAGAATGCACTCATAACGGAACATTTTCGTGGGACACTATGGCCAATTTTATATCTTGCATACCGTGGCCGTCATGCGAATACCACCAACAAATTGGTCTTCTGATAATCTCGATTACTCAACAGAGTTGCTTCCCACAAATTTTATATGAGACACCCTATTCGTAGCGCCCACCTAGCTACGCCGTAGCACTTCGTCCACTAAACGAAGACAAACATTAACAATAATGTTTGTTGTCCCGAATCTTTCTACCGATCTGACGGATCATACCATTGCCTCGTGGTCCCGCGACACTAGTATATACATGCGATCTAGAGTTCAATCATGGGTCAAGCAATGTGTTATTGGGTTTTTCCATTAAAAAAATCTCAGTAGCAGCACGGAAGTGTGGAAACGTTCTTGAAAAACGGCAATAGGCTCGCTCCCTTTTACGTGGAATTGATATATATCGCTTAACGAAATGTAGGTGCAGAAATGCACTTCCGCCCACAATTTAGGGGAATACAGGCGTGAGGTTATGTGTGTATGATTGTATGCCATACCAAAACATCTTGCTGTACAACCAATTGACCAACCAAATGATATCGAACGCAACAGATTGAACAGGTAAACAGAAGCACGCTTGAACAGGCGTGTATCGTTGCATTCTCGGACGAGCGACGCGCGTAATCAACGTGCCGCTCGGATACTCCAACCGTTGATTGGTTGATACGGGAGCGTAATCAAATACTACCTGTAAAGGAGCTACATGAGTAGCTCACAATTGTCGATGAGTTGTGGTCAGAGTTACTGATTGATGTTGTTTAATCGATAGGTTTTTGAGTGAAGGAAAAGTTTACTTAAAACAATTATTGCTTAAGCATGCTTTCTCCGGCTTTATAGATCCTGTGAAAAGTAGTGATGTGTGTGGAGTAGTGATGGCCTCGAGATTTAGGCGCACGGTCGAGAATCTCGGCGGTCGCGGGTTCAAACCCCAGGCACACACCTCTGACTTTTCGAAGTTATGTGTGTATTCACAATGAATTATCACATACTTTAACGGTGAACGGTGCCCAACCGAGTTGGATTCGACGATTGACCTCTCTCTCTCGAAGTTGGACCTGCCTAACCGGACCACTTGTCCCAAATAGACATATTCGTCTATAACTTCGAGAGTCGAGCCCCCAACTGCGATCGGGGTGGGCACAACATGGACATTCGACATGATCTTCGTCTTGTCCATGCTCATTACTTTGCCACAACAAATATCTTGTTTACCGCTACAAGATGGCTGTTCAATCTTCATCAATTGAGCTGAACTATTGGTTAATGAAAAAAGTTCTTGAAAACTCTATTAATTTTATCCTCAACAAACCAATATAGGCATATCATAAAACATCAACGTACAATTTGTGTTCATTTCATCGCACGGAGAATTTAATAAAACTTTTAGCACAGTAATACTATCATACAGTAGTTTAACTTCATACAAACAAGCGAAACTCGAGTTATACCTACGCGCCTCGATCGCGGCATGCGCAAGGCATGCAGGCAGTCGCAATTGTGCCGCAGTGACAAACGGGCGGTGTTGTTTTTTAAGCAGTAATCGCGCGATTTTTATACAAAATAAGTGCAAGTGCCTATTTAATATGACAAGTATATATTGTGTTTATATATTGTGCTGTTTTTGGTTGCATGAAATCTTCCAATCAAAAAATAACATGCATTTTTATTGAACACCATTCACAAAATATTTTATTTGTTTAAATAATAAAAAATTACCATCACAAAAATAGATAGAAAGTCAAAGTAGGCAGATTGAATTAAAATTCTACAGGTTCGCAGCCCTATCGCATGTTTACGTACCGCGCGGCTGTAGGTATTTATTTCAAAAATGCGGCCGAGTTAAACTACTGTATGTTAGTATTACCGTGCTTTTAGTAAACGAATGTAATTTCACTTCTATAGTGAAATTGGACTTTTTAATGTAACGTAAATTGGCACGTTTAATATTCTCAACATTTAAACATTTAAATCACAATATTTAAAAGTTGTTGGTTTAGGTACTCATTTAGGAGAGGACGTAAATTGACTATTCACTTGTAAATGGCGTGTTTTGGTTGAGATAAGTATATTTTTAAATTTTGTATGTATTTTTGCTGCTTACATTTACTTAGTTGTACGGCTCATCGTGTTAGTCAGTCAGATGCGGTATTAATTGTATATAAATAATAATAAAAAAAATAATACGCCCAACAGTCACATACATAGTTCTGACCCCACACTAAGATACGAGTCTTGTGTCGTGGGTATCAGAAACTACGTGAGACTTTTCGGTCTCACAAACACCCAGACCCGAAACAAATATTTGTGGATCACACAAACATTTGTCTCGGTGCGGGGATCAAACCCGCGGCCTCTCGTTTCGTAAGCTGGTTACTAGCCAACTGCGCCACGGGGCCTGTGCTGAGTATATGTATATATACTCAGCCTATCGCCGTCCACTGCTGAACGTAGGCCTCCCCAAGAGAGCGCTAACCATCCCGGTCTTGAGTAGCCCTCATCCATCCGTTAATCTCCACTTTTCTCAAGTCGTCGGACCATCGTGCTGCGGGACGTCCTACACTACATAAATTGTATATAACTAGGTAATAAGTTGATACCAATGTAGAAAATCGACACATATAGGACATTAAGATTTTGCGGTTAACCAAGAACATCTCCAGTGTAATTGCTGTTACTGTTCAATTTCGAGGGAGAAACAAAACATTGCCCAACCCGAGAATCTAACCTGGGACTTGTAGATAACACGCTGCTTGTTAATTTATTTAACGAGGAAGACCTATCTTTGCCTTGACAGCGTGACAAAAGAAAATGAACTGCGGAATAATCTATTCAAAAAAATTGAGACCACTTTTATTTTAATACCTTTGATCAGGAACTTTGAAATTTTCTTTGTAGGGCTCCTTAGTAATGTTCCTGGCGGAAAAAGCCGACCACAAACAATAAAAATGACTCCAAGGTACAAGTGGATTCCACTTCTCGACCATTGAAAACATAGAACGTTTCAAAACAAGCTGCCTTAGACATTCTAATTATAATTTATATAAAAAAACTTTTGTGATTCTATTGTATTGGGTCTTTGTGTTCTTTTCTTCTTTTAAGCGTATAATTTTTTTGTTTATCCAATAAGGTTTCGTTTGATATTCTACAAGCGGTTCTATAACGCTTATTAAATTTTGTTTTAGTTTGTACAAATATTTTATATCTAATAAAAAATCTAATAAAAAGCCCTCTTTTATTACATATTCATCACCAGCCCATATACGTCCCACTGCTGCGCACAGGCCTTCTCCACAACTGAGAGGGTTTAGGCCTTAGTCCACCAAGCTAGCCTAGTGCGGGTTGGCAGACTAAACACCTAAGAAATTCCTAAGAACTTATTTTAGGTCTGTAGGGTTTCGTACAATAATATTTTCCTTCACTGTTTAAGTGTGATCATTTATTGTGAATACACACATAACTTCTAAAATTGAAAGATATGCCTGGGATTTGAACCCACGACCGTCGAGGTTTTGACTCGACCGTGCGTATTAATTTCAAAGCCAAATTACATCTTGTGATTAGTGTTTAAATTACTACCGATATGACCTATTATGGTTATAGATACCACGCCAAAAAATATCAATGCAATGGTAAAAATATTATTTTTAATATTATATTACCTACTGCCTCGTGGTCTCACGGCACAAGTATGTGTTCGATTCCCGGGTCGGGCAAAGTGTTATTAGGTTTTTCCATTACGAAATTCTTAGTACAGCCCGGAATTTTGAAATGTGCCCGGAAAGCGGCAATAGGCTCGTCCCCTATTCCATGGGACTGATACATACTGGCGAAATGTGGGTGCAGAAATGCACCTCTGCCTCCCCCTTCAGGCGTGAGTTTATGTATGTATGTATTACCTACTTTATTTGTGGTCGACACTGTCAAGTAATCGATAAAAAACTTTTTTTTTTTCATTATTTCATTTTCAATCACCTGTATAGAATTATCATAAAGGCACAGAACGAGGAACTGAACTCATTTGAATTCTCTAGATGTGTTAATTTAATCGATTAGTGTAAATGGTGCAACCGTGCTAATTGAATAAATAAATAAATAAATAAACTAATGCAACTACTATACACCTGTCTCACATTACACATTGTGTGTGTTCATAACATCCTTTTATGATTTTCTCAAACAATGTTTCTAGCTAGTAAAAGAATTATGAAGAATGTTATAACGTAACAAAGCCCGCAGTACTCGAATAGAATATTTCACAACTAGCAAACACGCTAATCGACGAAGTCATTATATTTATTATCTCCAGTTTGTTGGTGCAAATTGAATTCGTTCACGAGATGTGTACAGGAGGCTGATCACGAAGCTGACATGAAAATACTTAGATATTATTATTATTTAAAGTTACCTATTACTTATTGACAGCCCCGTGGCGCAGTTGGCTAAACACCAGCTTGCGAAACGAGAGGCCGCGGGTTCGATCACCGAGACAAATGTTTGTGTGATCCACAAATTTTTGTTTCGGGTCTGGGTGTATGTGAGTCTCTCGTAGTTTCTGATACCCACGACATAAGACTCGTATCTTAATGTGGGGTCAGAACTATGTATGTGACTGTTGGGTGTATTTATTTATTATCTCTCTTTAATAGAGGTCATAATCGCTTTTCCGCGGGCTTTTGGCCAAACGGAAAGTTTAGTTAAAGATAAAAATTTACGGAATATTCTGCATGTGTTTAATATAACAGCTTTCTGTAAAAGGTATGCTAAGTTGTGCATATCTAGGGTTTTAAAAGTATTTTATTAGGTATTATTATTATTTTTATGGGAAAGGATTCAAACGAGCTAAAGAGCCACCTGATGTTAAGTGGTTAAGATATTATTTTTATGTACTATGCCTCGGGCTCTCGCGGCACAAGTATTTGTCGTGGAATCTAGAGGTCCTGGGTTCGATTTCCGGGTCGGACAAAGTGTTATTAGGTTTTTCCATTAGGAAATTCTCAGTAATAGCCCGGAGTCAGAAAATGTGCCCAAAAAGTGTCAAAAGGCTCGCCCCTATTACGTGGGACTGATACATATCCGGCGAAATGTGGGCACCCACATGCAACTCTGCCTACCCCTTCGGGGAATACAGGCATGAGGTTATGTATGTATGTAGGACTTATAGTTTTATTTACATTTTTTTTATTCAACCATACCAAGGCTACAATGCTAAATGTTACGCAGTATCGATCAGACAATTACATATTAAACCAACTGTTCTGATACTTCTTTGGTATATTGCGGTATGAATAGATTTACAGATTCATGGTTTACCATCCATTCATTTGTAATTCAAGTATTATTCTATGGATCCATTTCAGCCCATATACGTCCTCATGCTGGTCACGGATCTCCTCTATAGCTGAGATGGTTTAGGCCTTAGTCCACCACGCTGGCCTAGTACGGGTTGGCGGAATACACACCTAAGAAATTCCTAAGAACTTTTTAGGTGTGCAGGTTTCCTCACGAAGTTTTCCTTCACCGTTAATTGATATATATTCATTGAGAAACACTCATAACTTCGAAAAGTCAAAGGTATGTCTGGGTTTAAACCCGCGGCCGCCGATATTCTCGACCATGCGCCTTAACCTCGAGGCCATCACTACTTTTTAATAAAAAATATATTACTCCTAAACCCCAGCAACCAAAGCTTTTATGTTAATACACACAAAATAGGGATTTAGCGAACAGCCTCCATTAGGGTTTGAAGTGAAAATTAAATGTTCTTAATGGGCACTACCGACTGAGGATTAAGCTGCCTTAAAATGGTGAATATATAATTAGGGACAACATTAACAAATAACCAAAGGTTTCTCGCTTCCGTTGAAATGAATTCAGTACGAACCAACCTCCTTACCACATATTTTTTTTGGTTCTTTTTTTGAAACAGGTTTGTTTATCGTCGAGATTTTATTGTATAGTCCAGTCATTTTAGGTTTTATCTGCGGAATAATACCTAGTGAGCTGAATGTTTGTATACACCTTTATTACGGTGTTATAATGAAGATGTGAAAAATCAACGTCGATATCGTGCCGGCTAAAAAAGTTATAGAGGTCAAGAGCAATAGGTCGCGAGATATTTGCGAAAAACTGATTTTCGGAACCCTTTGACCGTTCAATCACACTGTAATTAAGGTGTATACGAAAATTTAGCTCACTAGGAATTATTCCGTAGATTGGAGTTTAAAATGACTAAAATGACTGGACTATGTAATATTTAAGTAGGTTCATAAAACAAATAAATACAACTAAAAGTAAAATACTCAATACTAATGGTACCATAACATAGTACTTTTGTGCCATGGATTTCAAAAACTCGAAGAGGATCAAATCGATTGGATCAATTCGATCGTACGTACGCGAGTCATGAATGGTCTTAGGCCACAATACAGGCTTTAGGCAGCTCGGTGTCTTCACTGACCCTAGAAATTGCTTTAATTACTTAGGTACTAAGGTTTTGGCACTATCCCACCACACACAGGTCACTATTACAGTGACCACCACGCTGGCCTAGTGCGGGTTGGCGGACTACACACCCTAGTGATAAATTGGTATGCCTTAAATCATGATATAGTTCTACTGGTTCTTCAGACTTATTTTCAGAGCCCAATCCCACCAAACCCGCCACTATAACTCCTGTGCTCCAGGATCAACGCTGCACGCACAGTATCGACGCCGAGCAATGAAGCTCAGTGAATCTAAGGGGACCTAATTTGTCATAATCCCGCAACGAAGTTAATCAGAAAGACAATATAAAGGAGGAGTTGGAAAAGAGTTGTCCACTTCCCTCCACAGCAAAGCGGGTGACAAAACATTGAACTATGAGGTTTCACCCTCACATAAAAGACAATTACAATTAGCGAAATTAGTCGCAATTAACGCACCAAGGGTAAATAACTATATGAGATTTATTGAATAAATTGGACCTAAAGTGCGAACTGTTATGTAGACTTCCAATTATAGGCATGGCAAAATTCCTTAGGTTGCTGTGCTGTTATCTTCAATTCTAAACACCATTATGGTAACTGAAGGACTTCTCGTAATAAATAACCCCATACATAAATAAACTACTGCCTCGTCGTCTCGCGGTACAAGTATGTGCCGTGCGATCTAGAGGTCCTGGGTTCGATTCCCGGGTCGGGCAAAGTGTTATTGGGTTTTTCCATTAGGAAATTCTCAGTAGCAGCACGGAGTCTGGAAATGTGCCCGAAAAACGGCAATAGGCTCGCCCCCTATTACGTGGGACTGATACATACCTGGCGAAATGTGGGTGCCGAAATGCATCTCTGCCTACCTCTTCAGGGAACACAGGCGTGAGTTTATGTATGTATGTATGTATAAATAAACTATAAAGGGTATTGAACTAAAGATACCATTAACCCGGTTATACTTTATGCTCTTTGGAATATGACCAACTACATTTGAAACTATATTTGGCGTGCACCCAAATCGTAATAAAAGTGATTAATGATTTCAAAAGCAACCTTTACAGTACATCGCGGATGTACTAAAACTCGATTGTGGGTTGCTACGAAAAACAAAGAAGGACCAACTATTTAACGCTGAATACATCCAATAGAACCTACGTTAAACTATATTCACGTTATGGACTTAGCTTGCGTATATTCCGTAAGTACTAGTCCACTATAATTAAAAGTAAATAAATAAATACATGCAACAGTCCTCTTAGTTGTAACCTCAAATATGATACAAGACTTTTGTAGTGGCTACGCGAAACTACCAGATTCTTTTCAGTCTCACAAACACCCAGACCCGAAACAATAAATTATAGATGACACAAAATAGATAACTGGTAGGTATTAAGTCCGCCTTTATACATCCTTACTTAATCCTTAATTAATATTATAAATGCGAAAGTAACTCTGTCTGTCTCGCTTTCCTGCTAAAACTACTGAACCGATTTAAATGAAATTTGGTACACAGATAGTTTAGAGCCTGAGAAAGGACATAGTCTACTTTTTATTGCGAAAAAGGGGTTTTAAGGGGTTGAAAGGGGGGATGAAAGGTTGTATGGAAGTATCGTCATTTTTAAAGCTAGAAGCTTGAAACTACTTTTATTCTGTTGATTAGATATAAATAAATATGACATTCAAAGTTTGTAAAAAAAACCTTTAAGGGGGTAAACTAAAAATAGGGGGTGAAAGTTTGTGTGGAATTTCGTCATTTTTGAAGCTAAAATGATTAAAAAAAAATTTGGCTTTTAAGGGGGTAAAATAACGATAAGGAATAGGGGATGAATTGTTTTATATGTACACAGAAGAGACAATGCAAGTAAGAAACTTGCCAAGCGCCGCTCCGTACACTATGAGCGGTGCGCTGCCGCACAACGGGACTCTGTGGCGTAAAATAGACTATAACTTATTTTCTTTCTGAACCCAACCCTGTAGTCTACGCGGACGGAGTCGCGGGCAAAAGCTAGTTGAATATAAAGCATTTAATAAATAAAAATTGTCGGGGTGTGGAAAAGATACCCAAGGTCTCTGATATCACAACCTGTTGTCTACCAAACTGCGTCACGGAGACTCAATTGTTAAACGATTCTGTACTTAACATAAAGTGCTAGGTGTGGTTTCTTAGCAGTACCAGTATAAAAGAACGATAACAACCAACAAATAGGACTGAATTTTTAACTTTATTTTTCCGTAGTGCCATTACGTCTGAATGGGTTTGTACGAGTTGCGGAGTTCCGCATCGCAATTTAGCTCCGACGCAATACTATTTGAATGTAAATGTTTTCATCGCAAAGGTCATTCATTGATCGGTGAAATATTATTTTTATCATCAGATGAAAGGAATACATGAATTCCAAGTAAAAGTATGGTATGTTTTCGCATTATTATCAATTGGACGTTTGCCTCCGTCAAATATTTCTAGAGCTTTTTGTAGAAGCGGTCTCCATCAAGACCCCTGGGTCTTAATGTGATCGCCAGTCCGCACGGGTAGATGCCCAGTACGTCGCCTTCATCCGAGAATCTTTTGCCATATCGGCTATCAGATCTTCTTGCTATTTGAGATTGCCATTTCAGCTTGCTAATCTGCTTGTCTCAGCTAGGATACTTCGTTTTTCTTCTTACTTCGTATGATATCTATACTTAATAATATTTATAACTTTTGTAGTACGCTATTACATATTTTAGCCTCCCATTTTTGCTTAGATTGTCTCATTCCATTTCTACTGTAAGCACTGGGGCTGATATAGACTTTTTCCTTAAAAATATCCTTGCGAACTTCTCATGCTTTTGAGATAAATTTAGTTTATAAACAATTCGAAGTTTCCACATACATATCTATGAAAAGTCTGTAACACACCTACTTCCTCATCCATAATGGTATTAAGAATTAGTCACTACAAAATATAACCACATACATACATACATAAACTCACGCCTGTATTCCCCGAAGAGGTAGGCAGAGGTGCATTTCTGCACCCACATTTCGCTAAGTATGTATCAGTCCCACGTAATAGGCGGCGAACCTATTGCCGTTTTTCGGGCACATTTCCAGACTCCGTGCTGTTACCGAGAATTTCCTAATGGAAAAACCCAATAACACTTTGCCCAACAAATATAACCAACGGAACACTATTATCTGAATTTAAAAATTTCATTGTGCATCGTGTAATAAATACGATACAGTTTAACTGGATCGTCGTCGGGAGCTATAAATTATTTAACAAATTTTATTTGCAGCTTGATTGCGGAATTTAACTAAATGAACAACTCCAATACTGTCCAATCGTTCAAATGTAAGGCGTGGGGTACACGAATACATTACAGTCTTGTTTTCTCAGAGATTTCTTTGATATTTTACTACGTCTAATATTATGAAGGCAGTAAGTGAGTAGCGGTCGCGCGTTCAAACCCCAGGCACACACCTCCGACTTTGATGTTATGTGTGTATTCATTATCACGAACTTTAACGGTGAAGGAAAACATCGTGAGGAAACCTGCACACCTAATATTCTTAGTAATTTCTTAGGTGTGTACTGTGTAGTCCACCAACGCGCACTAGGCCAGTATGTTGGACTAAGTCAGGTGTAGAGGAGGCCCGTGCCCAGCAGTGGGACGTAGGCTGATGATGATGATGATGAAGTGAGTATCTATTATCCATTAGTGAACGTCAAAACTACTTAAAATTTTATACTGAAATAGTAGGGGTCTGAAAACCATTACGTTTTACCCCAAAAAGTTTGTAAATATTTTTAGCCAACATTGGTATTAATAAAAGTTTTGCTAATGTTGTCGAGAAATGAAAATTCCTAAACCGACAGTCGACAGAACTGCCAATCAACAAAAAGTTGTTAGTGTACCTCAGACCTCAACCACGAATTGAATGGTTCGAATTTCGTGGAACAATTGTTCACAATCTGCGTGCGGGAGTCATTCGGTCGAATAAACGGTGTCAACGGGAAAGTTGATTCTTGCTTCCTGCTGGAATGATTTGCAGCTTAACCTGATACTTTTTGACTTCTACACACATACAAGCATAACGTCATGTCTGTATTCCCCGAAAGGGTAGACAGGGGTGCATTTCGGCATCCACATTTTGCCTGGTATATATCATCATCATCATCATCAGCCCATATATGTCCCACTGCTGGGCACGGGCTTCCTCTACGATTGAGAGGGTTTAGGCCTTAGTCCGCCACGCTGGCCTAGTGCGGCTTGGCAGACCACACACCTAAGAATTTCTTAAGAACTTCTAGATCTAAGTTCCTAAGGACTCACCATGTTTTCCTTCATCGTTAAAGTTCGTGATAATGAATACACACATAGCGTCAAGACATTGCATCCGCGATCGCTGAGATTTTAACTCAACCGCGCGCCTTAGCCTCGAGGCCATCACTTCTTCTATCTATTAGTATATGCTATAACTCGATAATAAAGCCTTATAACGAAAACATTTACTACAGCAACTGTTCTTAAAATCTGAGTTAGAAATACCTATCACAGCCAAAAGTGACGTCATTGTTTTTTCCCTTTTACCTTTGACGAACAGCTTTCACACTTCTGATTTTTTTATATAGTTTAACAAAAAGAACTATTCTTTTGTTTCTCTCCTTTGTTTCCACACGGTCGAGTATCAACGAACAATGTGTCGGTAGTCTGTAGACTTTCTCAACTTAAACCTTCTACAGAGCTCTTTTGAGACGAGAAATATTTAATACCCTACTTCAAGAGAGTATTGCGATGTTGATAGTAGGGATGAAAACAACACTAAGAAATGTAAAATAAAATCTGAAAATGTAAGCGAGATGACCTAGAAAAACCGTGCGCCGTCTACCAGAACGTAATTTTGGTAGGCTCTCAAAGTTGGGGTTTTTTTTTTTTTTTTTTTTTCGCGGGGAAAATCCATTTACGGACCATCCCACCCCCGGAGGGGCGAGGGTGTGTCGGACTCACCGGCGCCTTCCGACCCAGCATAGATGTTACCGCCCGTGGTTGTTGCGGGCGGCCGCTGGGCCGGGTCCCTACCAAAATAATTGCGCCGTAATACCGACTAAAAACCCCGCGACGGCCACCATCAGCGCATTCAGCGAGACGGCCCCGGAATACCCTGAAGCCAGAGCTATGGATTGACCCGGGACCGCCTCTGCGCGGTGCCAAAAGGCACGGCAAAAGGATGTTAATTCCTCCTCGGAGGCCGCCAAGGTAGGGACGGCGGCCCCGTGTGGCCTCTGGGCGCCGGGCTACGTGTTGACCCGGCGCCTCCTACGTCGCCTGTTGCGACGAGCGGGATCGGTCTGCTCCCGATCCCGCGAAGTTGGGGTTTACCCCAAACACATATTTGCTTATAATATGGCTGGGACCCCTCGATACAGGCTTGCCTAGAGAGGGACCATTTTAGACTGTTACTTGTGGGACAATAATTAAGTGCATAAGTTATCATTGTATACTTTTTACTACTTGTATGTCCTGTACGTGTGTAATTGTATTAAATAAATAAAGTAAATATGTATTTTTAATGCAATGTCAAACTGAAAAACGGTGATGAAACCATTAATTAAAAAAAAAACGCAATAACATTTTCTATAATTCATTATTATCACGGGCCTACAACTTAGAGGGTTTAGGCCTTAGGCCACCACGCTAGCCTAGTGCGGGTTGGCGGTAAAGTTATATTGTATTTGAGGTAATCATAAAATTTAATTCGTATAGTGATAAAGTTATTGAAAGACGTATTTCAAATAACTTACTAAATTAGTCATTATCATCATCAGCCCATAAACGTCCCACTGCTGGGCACGGGCCTCCTCTACAACTGAGAGGGTTTAGGCCTTAGTCCACCACGCTGGCCTAGTGCGGGTTAGTGGAATACACACCTAAGAAATTCCTAAGAACTTTTAGGTGTGCAGGTTACATCACGATGTTTTCCTATACCGTTAAAGTACGTGATAATTCATTGTGAATACACACATAACTTCAAAAAGTCAGAGGTGTGCCTGGGGTTTGAGCCCGCGACCGTCGAGATTCTCGACCGCGTGCCTAAACCTCGAGGCCATCACGACTTAATTAGTTATCAATTTTAAATCCCATCAGCGGTTAAATTGCAAAATTGGATCTACTGGGTAGCGTATTCGCTCATAGATAACTTGTTTCGATTTTTTTCAAGGGATCAATCCGCAGATGGATGTATAACTGATTGGTAATATCGACCGTAACTATCGAAAAATAACGTAGATACTTTTGTGAGATAGGTCTTATCGTTCCGCACCAGTCGACACTCTATGTAAAGCTTATTTTATTCGAAATAAATCTGGCCGTCTGCTAGCGATAAAGTCTTAAAGCGAATTATTTATATTCGTTTACAAGCCAAATAAACAGTCATTGTGATTCATATGAAATTCTAAAGCCGCTTATCAAGGGCCAAATGTTGGCGCGTTACGCAGAAACCGGAGTTTGGAAAAATGAGGGTCCAAACTTTTCACGCGTTGTTCAAATACAGTTCTCGTCGTTTTCCGACGCGACAATGTGGCATTTAGACATTTTTTGCGTGAAAAAATTTTTCGTGGCGTGTTTTCGAACGGATTGTTTATAATTCTTTTTCTGAATTTTGGTAGCGCGAAAAAACATTTTTGACGAGAGTCGAATTGTATGTATAAGTCCTACGTAATCGGAGGCGGGAATGTTTCCGTTTTTCAAGCACATATCCAGACTTCGTGCTGCTACTGAGAATTATCCAATAACACTTTGGCCGACCCGGGAATCGAACCCGGGACCTCTAGGTCGCACGGCACATACTTGTGCCACGAGACCACAATGCTGGCTGCAAAAGCAAGCGGTAATAGTCTAACTCTAGAAGAGTATGCTATAGAACATAGCACAGGTATAGCAATTTACTTCTAAATGAGCTATCTTCTAGATAAGGAGCTTGACATATGAGACTGAATTCCTACATATTTATGAATCTAATGGTCTTTTTCGACGTGCTCTGGCCATTTGGATCGCCGCCAGACAAGAATCTCAACACTTTTAAGACGACATTATGCTAACATTATGCTCGCTGGTTGGAATGGTCAACTGTTTGCACGACTTCGTACGTCTAAGCCAGAGATTGTTAAACTTGTTTCAACAACCCCTCTTTTTACCACCTATGAAATATCTTAGTGCGCCATGGCAATTAAAATTTGTTTTTATTTTTTACTTTAAAGGGGGGAATTCAAGCTTATTTGGTATTATTTTAAAAAAGAAATGCATGCTTTATCCCCTTTATTATCTTAAAATGCCTTTTTATATGATCTTTCCAATGAACTTAGTTACACCACTCTATTTAAGCGGTATTGTACTAACCATTAAATAAATAAATACATCCAACACAGTGGCGGTACTTCCATACAAGCCCAAAAGCCCAATTTGCCTACAAAATTCCGAATAATAATCTTTATGCTTTAAATCTTTATTTATCTAAATCAATTTGACATATAAATGAGAATATCCAGACGCCACAATAAACAATTATAAACTAGACATTACACAATTAACGTGTAACGCTTTTGGGCTTCTATGGAAGTCCCACCACTGATCCAACAGTCACATACAAAGGTACATAGTTCTGATCTATACTAGGATACAAGTCCTGTATCGTGGGTATCAGACACTACGAGAGACATTTCGGTCTCACAAACACCCAGCCCCAAAACAAATATTTGTGGATCACACAAATATTTGTCTCGGTGTGGGGATCGAACCCGCGGCCTTTCGTTTCGCAAGCTGGTAAATGTTCTAGCCAACTGCGCCACAAGGCTGTCATCATTAGGTGATGGTGCTCCCACTTTGCAATTGCAGTAATAAATAAAAGGGGGCGTTATCGCTCGCTTTGAGTTAGACTGGTTAAAACGGGAGAAAATGAAGAAAACATTATTTTTATTGCATTAAAATGTGTGTAGATTTTTAAAAAGGTTTATAATTAATTATCATAATACCAAATGAATGATGGTAGTCAGGCCTCGAGGTTTAGGCGTGCGGTCGAGAATCTCGGCGGTCGCGGGTTCAAACCCAGGCAAACACCTCTGACTTTTCGAAGTATTATGTGTGTATTCACAATGAATTATTACTTGCTTAATGGTGACGGAAAACATCGTGAGAAAACCTGCAAACCTAAAAGTAGTCTGCCAATCCGCACTAGGCCAGCGTGGTGGACTAAGGCCTAAACCCTCTCGGTTGTAGAGGAGGGCCGTGCCAAGCAGTAGGACGTATAAGGGCTGATGATGATTATGGGAGTCATGATGCTTTTAAACCGCACAGTGGCTCCATTAGGTGCGGTGTTGATGTAAAACAAGTTTATGAAGAGAAAAAAACAAAATAAAATCTTATTTCCATTTATTTTCATAAAGATACTTTGGAAATAGAATAATCGCTTCATTGTGTGGTCTCGCGGTACAAGTATGTGCCGTGCGATCTAGAGGACCTGGGTTCGATTCCCGGGTCGGGCAAAGTGTTATTGGGTTTTTCCATTAGGAAATTCTCGGTAACAGTACGGAGTCTGGAAATGTGCCCGAAAAACGGCAATAGGCTCGCCCCCTATTACGTGGGACTGATACATACTTGGCGAAATGTGGGTGCAGAAATGCACTTCTGCCTACCTCTTCGGGGAATACAGGCGTGAGTTTATGTATGTATGTATGTATGTAGGGACAACGAGCCAAAGTTGCCAGATAATAAAGGTATGTTTTTAAGTTTGAATACAGAAGACTAAATAAAAGTAATAATGCCGTTCTATTGTGTAATTCTATTTTATGATCGAAGGTACCCACCCTTTCTACCGGTTATCTAGGGCAGTGATCGGCAACCTTTTGGCAGGCAAGGGCCGCAATGTGGCAAAATGAACTAAAAGCGGGCCGCACTTGTGATATTGACCCGAAAATTCGGAATAATAATTTATAAGCTTTATTTAACAAAAGCAATTTGAAATATAATTGAAAATATCCTGACCCAACAATAAACAATTATAAACTAAACATCACACAATTACCGTGTAACACTTTTGGGCTTTTATGGCAATGTATAATTGGTCATATCCCATAGAAAAAATGAAAATGGTAACTAGTAATGCTAACATTCACGGGCCGCAAGTAATACGTACGCGGGCCGCGCGTTGTCGACCGCTGAATTCTAGGGACACACTATAAAATAAAATTGCCGTCATATGTACTAACTATTATCTTTATGTGTGTGCTGTGTTACTTCTTGAAGATAATGTTCCTCAATGTGATGCATCGTTTGAATTTACAGCAATTAGTCATTATGATATTTTAAAAGCCTTTAAAGAAATTAGTAAAAAAAAGACTAAAGACTTGTGGGGAATATCAGTAGTTACTATATCCTCTATTATCAATATTATAGCACCTCACATGGCAGCTGTGTTCAATCGTTGCGTCGCATCTGGAGTATTTCCTGACCTGATGAAGCTTAGTAAGGTAATACCACTTTTTAAATCTGGTGATACCTCAGACCCTTCAAATTTTCGACCTGTTTCTGTTTTACCAACTCTTAGTAAGTTATTTGAAAAAATTATACTTAATCAATTACTGAACTTTTTCAATAAAAATAACTTACTTCATCGGAAACAGTTCGGATTTACTAAGGGTAGATCAACTATCGATGCAGGAGTTGAACTTTTAAAAACTGTGTTCAGGGCATGGGAAGAGTCGCGGGATGCTATTGGCATTTTCTGCGACTTGTCCAAAGCCTTTGACTGCGTCAAACATGACATTCTTGTCAGGAAGCTTCATCATTATGGCATTAGAAACGGAGCTCTCAATCTTCTGACTTCGTATTTGAATAATAGAGTCCAGAGGGTTGACGTTAATGGAAAACTTTCTCCAGGATCGTCGGTTACCATGGGAGTCCCACAGGGTTCAATTCTTGGGCCGTTTCTGTTTCTCGTGTACATTAATGACTTGCCTTACTACGTAGGGGATAAAAACGATATAGTGCTGTTTGCGGATGATACATCTCTTATATTTAATGTAAAAAGACGTCTCGATAATTTTGACGAAGTAAACAATGCACTTCGTAAAGTTGTTCAGTGGTTTGATAATAATAATTTACTTTTAAATGCAAATAAAACTAAATGTGTAAAATTCACAATGCCCAATGTTAAGCAATTAAAAACCACTGTACAAATTAACGGTGAAGAACTGGATCCTGTTGCGTCTACTACATTTCTGGGCATTACGGTAGACGCAAAACTCCAATGGGGACCGCACATTCTACGATTGGCAAGCAAATTAAGTTCAGCGGCATATGCAGTTAAAAAGATCAGACGTCTGACTGACGAGGAAACGGCAAGAATGGTTTATTTTAGCTATTTCCATAGCCTTATGTCGTATGGTATTCTTTTGTGGGGAGCTGCTGCGGATATTAACACTATTTTTGTTTTGCAAAAAAGAGCCATTAGGGCTATTTATAATTTAGGTCCCAGGGCTTCACTTAGAGAAAAATTTAAGGAAATAAATATTCTTACCGTCACTTGTCAGTTTATATACGAAAACTTAATGTACGTCCAAAAGAATCTTGATAAATTTAATAAAATTTGTAATGTACACAATAAAAATACTAGGAACAAATGTAATCTTGTACAACACGTAACTCGTCTCCGGAAAGTTAGTAACTCTTTTATGGGGCAATGTATACGCTTCTATAACAAACTTCCGAAGGCTATTAGGGAGCTTCCCCTGAATAAGTTTAAGGAATCAATTAAAGATAAACTTTGCAAAAATGCATACTATAAAATTTCAGATTTTATTGAAGATAAGCCTTGGGAGTAAGTAAATTGATCGGAGTTGTATCGTGTTGCTACAGTTTGTATCGCTATGACATGTATCTCTATGACATGTATAGTTATGACATTTATTATGTAAAAATGAAACAATGTGAATTAAAAAATTATAATAATATTGCTGTTTTTAAGAAAAAAAAATGACAAGTCGTGTTGCTGAGGGAGTTTCTTGCCGTTTCTTCTCCACAGCTATAACACGTTTCGAAGCGGCAATAGTTTAAAAAAAATAAGAAGTGTAAAATTGACGATTCAAAAGAGCTTGTAAAAGTCTATTTGAATAAAGATAATTTGATTTGATTGATTTGATTTGATATGTACTTACTAGCTCGTCGTGATGGCCTCGAGGTTTGGGCACGCGGTCGAGAATCTCGACGGTCGCGGGTTCAAACCCCAGGCACACACCTCTGACTTTTCCAAGTTATGTGTGTATTCACAATGAATTATCACGTACTTTAACGGTGAAGGAAAACATCGTGATGAAACCTGCACACCTAAAACTTCTTAGGAATTTCTTAGGTGTGTAGTCCGCCAACCCGCACTAGGCCAGCGTGGTGGACTAAGGCCTAAACCCTCTCAATGGTAGAGGAGGCCCGTGCCCAGCAGTGGGACGTATATGGGCTGATGATGATGATGATGATGACTTACTAGCTGACCCGGCAAACTTCGTTCCGCCTAACAGCCGACTCTTTAATTTATTTATTTTTAGCCTAAGTTACTCCTTATTACATCAGCTATCTGCCAGTGAAAGTCCCGCTAAAATTGGTCCACCCGTTTCAGAGATTAGCCGGAACAAACAGTAAAAAACGTTATTTTGGTATATGAACCGTGTATACATCCATAATATGTATTTATTGAAAAGCGGTTATTTCAATATTACAAACAGACACTCCAATTTTGTTTATTTGTATAGATTATGTTTTGTTAAACATAAAAACGTCTTCTGTTTAAGCCAAATGAGGTTGTTGGACCCTAACGAAAGAGCCGGCGTTTTTCATAATTTGTGAAGGTTCTATTTACATATTTTGGTACGTGCAAAAACATTTGCCGAGGAATGTTTAAATATTTGTAAAGAAAATATATTTCCTTTATTTTTTATTGTCTTAAATTATCTAGTAGAAACCTATGTTATACAAATGTTGCATAGATGGCGCAGTATGTACGCAATACGATTATTATATTATTATCTGTGGTACTAGTAGTTATGCTAAAGAAAAGAATTATAATCTGTCAAAAACAAAGAACACGTAAAATTTGCGACACAGTAGTGGAAATTAAAAAACATTTAAAAAAGGGAATTTGGAATTCAAATAATACACTTTAATCGTCGTTTCTTTGTTTTTACAGGTAAGATATAAATTTGTTATTGGTAAATAAGTGTAAATATTACGTTTTGTGCTAAAATAAAACTTTGTTTTTACAGAGCAACACGTGGTTATTATTTGACCAATATTCCAAAACAAACACATTATATATTTTTAAAGTAAACTGTCGTTTGTTTTCCGTAAAGGTGAATCCACACGTAGCCTTCTGGAAGTATTTTCGAAGTTATTCATTTTGTGATTCTTCATTCAGACAGCCCCGTGGCGCAGTTGGCTTGACACCAGCTTGCGAAACGAGAGGCCGCGGGTTCGATCCCCGCACCGAGACAAATGTTTGTGTGATCCACAAATATTTGTTTCGGGTCTGGGTGTGTGTGAGACCGAAAAGTCTCTCGTAGTTTCTGATATCCACGACACAAGACTTGTATCTTAGTGTGGGATCAGAACTATGTATGTGACTGTTGGGTGTATTTATTTATTTATTTATTTATTCATTGTACATATGGAAATATCTTAGCTAAAAAGACATACAAAACAATAAATACACAAATGGGCGTTCTTTGTAAGACAACATTATAAGTAGTCGAGATGCTGTTGCATCCTTCAGCGTGATCATCGAGAAGACTTGGGTTCTATACTCATTATCATCAGCCTCCATACGTCCTACTGCTGGGCACGGGCCTCCTCTACAACTGAGAGGATTTAGCCCTATAGTGCCTTATTGGCCTACAGCAGGACTAACACACTACAATCTATGAAATTTCTAATAACTTTTACGTGTACCGGTTTTCTTACAATTTTTTTCTTCACCATTAAGGTACCTGATAGTTCATTGTGAATACACACCTACTGACCAGCAAATTTTCATTACGTTTTATTGTTCGTAAATTTTTAGTACCCTCGCTGAGCAATTTAAAACAGCGTTAACCGTACGTGGGTATATACGAGTATATGTCTTTCCTCTCATATAGATAGCTAAGTTGTAAGTATATGTATATAAGCAATGGGAGTTATTTGAACCGATAGGAATAACCTTCTTCCAGCAAAAGTAGATCTGGAATGTTCAGGGGATCAACATAAAATATAGACGCGCGACATCGCCTAGTTGGAACAAGCCCTTACCGGGAGTGTGGAAGTAACGCAAGCCATTTGCTACATGTTTACATTCACTCTTATTTTCCGGACACATTTCTAAGACCTGCTGAATTGCTTAGAGATGGCGGAAAGTTCTTATTTTAATGCCAACCCCACAGTTTTTATTTTAAATACGCCTTGGAAAGTAATTCGAGATTGAAAAATGCGTTGTGGGATTATACGAGTATCTTCTGTTCTGATATAAAGATTTATGAATTCTTTTTAGGAAGTTATATAATTTTTTGCACTTTAATATTGCTTCCTTTTTAAAAGGGGATGGTTTTAATATAATAAAATACTTCGACGATGGGAAGGTGAAAACTGGTCGTTGGTTCCTGATACTTAAGATTAAATTTGAGATCGGACATAGTGTTATTAGATTTTTAATTGGAAAATTTTGAATAAAAACACGAATTTGGCAATCAATACAGTCTCAGATCATCTCTCGCTGGTCGGCACTTTTTCTGGACCCCATTACGCTTACCATCAGGTGCAACGGGGTCACTTTGCCGTGCCAGTATAAAAAAAAAAGTCTGCAAGGCAGTGGAGATCTGTTGCGTTACCTTCAGAGGGGTGAAAGATTATTTACATAGGTCGCGTTCGTATTCACTCGTTCCTCAATTACGAAGTAGTATTCGAGTGTCGATAGGTACCGTTCGACATATTCATATTCTAGTTCAAATCGTATTAAGTGATCAAATTAGATAAAAATAAGATCGTAGAAGAATGGGTATTGTTGAAGTCTACTTTTTTTGGATTAGAAAGCTTATTTGGCAATAGGCAAGGTACATAGTACGAAAAACTGATGGCGGATGGAGCTAAAATATTATAACGGTCGGAAGAAATCCTTAGATGTAAGCCAACCTGTTAAAAGTAACAGCTCGCACTGGAAGTTTATGTCCAGAAATACGCGTATGCGATGATGCAGTTTTCTGTATAACATTTATATCATCTCCAAATTTTTTACCGAATTGGAAAAAAATACTATGAATCCTACAGGCATTTCTGGTATTCAGTGAACAAATGAAAAGACTTCAGCGTGTTTAAGACAGTTTCCTCTAACTGTTAAGGCAACAAAGGCGGTAGAAATAAAGCCGAAGATTATCCCGACTTGGGTTACCCAGCTTGTAACATTTCAAAGGAGCCATTGTATCTTCAGTGTCCTAATAGATAACTAAGTCTGAGCTGGGTTGGCTTATTAATATCGTGAATGAACCATCAGCTTCTGCGGATTAGCGTAAGATTTGTATTTGTAACTGGCGTTATTTAGATTAATTTAGGACCTAGATAAGTTGTGATTTTAAATTGAGAGGTCATCTCACAGCAACACTGCATTTATTCGGGATAAAACTTTTGGCCTTTTCCAAAGTCTTATCCATCTCCATACTAATTCATTCAAAGCGAACCAATACTTTAGTTGCGAAAGCATTTATAAATACCCTCAAATAAATACACCCAACAGTCACATACATAGTTCTGACCCCACACTAGGATACAAGTCCTGTGTCATGGCCCCGTGGGTAACAGAAACTACGAGATTATTTTCGGTCTCACAAACACCCAGACCCGAAACAAATATTTGTGTATCACACAAACATTTGTCTCGGTGCGGGGATCGAATCCGCGGCCTCTCGTTTCGCAAGCTAACTGCACCACGGGGCTTTATAATATTAATATTTTTTATAGACTATATTGCTATAAAAATGTGGGTATGCCAGAGACGTAGCCATATGTTTCCCCTTAGTGATGTTTAAGACTTTTGTTACTTTATTTTTCTACCAATTTTAATGCTCTTTTCACAGATATTATAATTTTATTGAATATTAAATATTTATAAAATAATGAACTAAAATGAGTATCTTGAGTCTATAGCCTACCAACTGTGGTTTGTTAGGCTTTAGGCTAGGTAATAATTGTGAAGAATTTACATATTTTTTAAATATATTCATTTAAAACCGCCCTTCTGCTTTACTACAGAATGCTCATGATTAAAGAATAAGTTTGAATTTCTTTCCTACGAATAAAATATGAATATAAAATAATCAGCATCATTAAAGTTTAAAAGACGTAATTTGAATGTGAAAATTGTACAATCTTGAAAGCAATTTTTCTTTCTTTCAATGGACCATAATGATATAATGATGCCTCATTTCACCGCTAGAGTTAGCTACATCATTATAAAACACTTTTTGCACATCTTTATCTCGGATGATGGATTGTTACGGGGTTCGGTTTTTAAAAGGGTTCAAGTGAAAATCATTTTTTCTTTACGAGCCTCGAGATAATCTTATATATAAAAATGAATCGCAAAATGTGTTGGTAAGCGCATAACTCAACAACGCCTGGACCGATTTCGCTAATTCTTTTTTTGTTGTGTTTGCTATTGTTAGGAGAAGGTTCTTATGAAAGAAAAAGTTAAGAAAATTGCGAGGAATATGGTAAAAACAACAATTTAATTTTCTCATATAAACTGTTCTACGTAATATTCTGTCAAACATTTTATGTTTATCCCGTCAAAATGGTTAATGGTCCCCTCAAATTGAAGAACGTATTAAAATAAAGGTTTTGAATCGACAACATATATCCAGAATATTCGAATAATTGCGTATTTTAGATTTAAAAAATGTAGAATAATGTCAGTAATAAAAAGGGATTGACATATTTATTGGTTGTCAAATATTTATGCGTGCGTTCAGAAATGTATTTTTAAACTCCTTGGTTGTACCTGATTTACAAACGAAGGCAGGTTCGGTAGTCATCACGCTTTGAAATCTAAAACACCCACAACTATGCAATGGAATGCGCTTGGTGTTAAGAAAATTGTTGAGTAATGTTATTCACGTGACGATACTGAAAAGACAACTTAGAGATGAATTGGTGCTTGAGAATTCATCAATTAGATTGATCTAAGATTTCATTGATCCTAACGGGTATGACCATTGAGTTCAAACGAATTCAGTTCCCGATTCGTTATGCCTTCGCAATGACGATTAACAAAAGATGTTTGTGATCTTTTAGACAATTAAAAAATATATTAAAAATGTATATCACAAGGTGCATCATCATCATCAGCCCATATACATATGTACGTCCCACTGCTTGGCATAGGCCTTCTCTGCAACTGAAAGGGTTTAGGCTTCAGTCCACCACACTGATGCTTTAATGAAGAGAATTGAAACCGACTGCATCCCATCCCATATGTACATGTTTAATTGAATCATGACTTGCGGAGACACGATTGATGCATTTAATTTTCGTACTTATTTATTTCTGTATTTTTATCTCAATAAAGTGCTGAACTTAATATTTATTTCCATACAATCAAAAATAAAATTCAGGTAATATGTAAATATGTAACATTCAATGACTGTTAGGGGATACGAAGTTTTCCGGGTCAGCTATTATAAATGTTAATGTTTTGTTTGTTACGCTTTCACGCCAAAACTACTTAACCGATTATCATGAAAATTTGTACACATAGTCTTCGAGATATAAAAAAGGACATAGGATTCTTCTTATTAAAAAAATACACGGAGGATAAAAGAATTGAAAAATGATTGAAAAAATATTTGAATGAACCGAAGTAACATAGGTGGGAATGGTTATCCTTACTATTATATAAATGTGAATGTAGGGATGTTTGTTACGCTTTCACGCAAAAACAAAAAATTTGGTATGACCATAAATGAGACCCTGTGAAGTAACATAGGCTATTTTTTATCCCGGGAAAATGTAATGTTCCCATTGGGATAAACATTATTATTAAAAATACGAAAATAACTGTCAGAGTTTTATTTTTACGCCTCAACCATTTGAATTGATTTGACCTTTTTTAAATTCAGTAAGTGCCATTTTGGGCACTTGAGGGACGATTTATAGATTCACTTATTATCTTTCTGCGCCCAACCCTGAAGTCTACGCGGACGGAGTCGCGGGCAAAAGCTATAAAAATATAAAAATTGCGATTACAAAACAGGTGTTGTTCGTAGAAGGGTGAAAATTTGGAGTTATATGTATTTTTCAATGCTGAATCATAAAAAAATAAAAACAAAAAATGTCCACAAAATAAAAATAAAAACTTTTCGGGTTGGACCATCCTAGGGGTATAAAAAATAGATAACCTATTCTCAGACTTACTATATATAAAATTTCATGAAAATCGGTCGAGCCGTTTCGGAGGCTGTTTTGAACTGTGACACAAGAATTTTATATATATATAGATGTATATGTATATCTCACTCTATACAATTTTGACCATATTTTTTTGTTTAATTTGTATATCGATCAAAGCAATGACTGTTATACGTATCATTATAATTTTTCAGTGCTATTATCATTTATTTACATTTTAATAAAAAAAAATCAAATTAAAATGGTCAGTATAAGATAGAGGTTGATCGTAGAAGGGTGAAAATTTATGATTATAATAATTTATCAATGCTGAATCATAAAAGAAAATAAAGTCAATAGAAAAAAAATCATACCCCTAAATGTTAAACCCTTAAATGTTGACCGATTCTCAGACCTACCTACAATATACACACAATATTTCATAAAAATCAGTCGAGCCGTTTCGGAGGAGTTTGCCAAAAAACACCGCGACACGAGAATTTTATATGTATGGCAAAACAACGTTTGCCGGGTCATCTAGTTGTAAAATAAAGATAACGTATCTTAAATTTTTTAACTGTGTATAAGTTTTACTGTGCCATAAACGTAAAGTTTTGGATGCAAGGACAGTTTTGAACAGATTTGGTCGTAATTTGTATTTAATACAAATAATTTACGACTGCCTCGTGGTCTCGCGGTACAAGTATGTGCCTTGCGATCTAGAGGTCCTGGGTTTGATTCCCGGGTCGGGCAAAGTGTTATTGGGTTTTTCCATTAGGAAATTCTCGGTAACAGCACGGAGTCTGGAAATCTGCCCGGAAAACGGCAATAGGCTCGCCCCCTGTTACGTGGGACTGGCACATACTTGGCGAAATGTGGGTGCAGAAATGCACCTCTGCCTACCCCTTCGGGGAATACAGGCGTGAGTTTATGTATGTATGTATGTATAATAATTAATATTCATAATATCTTAGCAATCGGTAACTTAGTTAATTGTGTTTGTTTCCCAGAAAAAGTATTTGGAGACCCAAAAATTATTTATTGCCTTCCGTATATACATCCTTCGGCAGTTGAAGCATTATATCATTCCTATCATATTTCAATTTGCAATTTAATGACGTCGTTGACAAGGAAAATGTCACAAACACGTAAATGTATTTCATATGTATTTCATAAACGGATTTAAGACGACGTTAATTGTGGACGTGAGAACTGATGGCCGATGGGGCCAAAAAGTCCTCCAATGGAGGCCACGTTGCGGGAAGCGCAGCCTGGGACGTCCACCAACAAGATGGTCTGAGGACAAATAATTTATATGCCATTGCTGGAATCATAACTTCTGGGTTTAGAGTTTTACGTTGCCTGAGTAAATTTTAAAAACTGCTCCCTATTGTTGAAGAGAGTTCAAGGCATGTCGGCTTATTTGTACACAACTTACACTGGATGCTCAGATCGATAGTGGGGAGTGCATATGTGAAACAAACAGCAGAGCTCAGAGCATTATTTTTTTCCTTGTATCGCAAAGAAATTAATAAAGAAGTAAAAAATCTGATGTTGTTAACAGATAGCTTGCGTCATCCGTGCTCCGCAAGATTTGAATAAAATTATACACATTTATTTCTTTCTCGCCTAAGACAGTAGAGTGTCTCGGCACAAGTGCGGCATGCGATCTAAACCCACGAGTTCGATTCCTGGCTCTAGTAATCATAATGAGGGTCAGTTTTTAATAGCAATTTGGATTCCTTAAATCCACTAGGTAGTCTGTGAGTTTCGGTTTAGGCCTCTAGATCTTCGGCGATAGAGCCGTGATGAACATACATGTTGATGAATAAAGTATAGTCCATACTACGTACAAATTAAAGTTAGTTAGTTTTTGGTGGTATTTGGTGTAGGTATTGAAATGAGCACTCACTTCCAGGAACTAACTATCGTATATGTATAAATTAACACTAAATACAGACAGAGTAAAATTAAAACTACTTATGCGTCTAGGAACGAGGTGTGCTCGTGACGAGTGATGGCAGACTGTCCTCTTCATTCCAATAAACCGACCCCTTTAAAGGTCTCTAATTGCATGTTTTAAAGTAAAAATTACAAGCAATAAGCGAGTAAATATAAAAAAACTAAATCTAAGTTGGCGTGTTGCTACCGCCACAAGTTACTTACGTCTATGTATATGCGGCGGGGATAGTTACCCAAATGCAAATGCCAAGTCCCTTTGTAGCCAAATTGTTGGTAATATTATTGAAATTACTATACCCTTAAGCGTTGTATTTATAAAGGATATTCGCATAATGTTCATAGCAAATTTAGATTAGTAAATACATAGGTATATTTCAGTTTATTTCATTCGATTGTATGTATTCATTTGAATTTTAAAAAGTAGTTTAACTAATTCTAAACGAATCTAAAAGTAAAGGAACGGAATTTAGTAGAGATTTTCTGGTCAACAAAGATCTGGGTTGAGATGTCAGCAGAAATGCACATCATCATCATCAGTCCAACTACGTCCCACTGCTGGGCACGGGCCTCCTCTACAACTGAGAGGATTAAGGCCTTAGCCCACCACGCTGGCCTAGTGGGGGTTGGCGGACTACACACCTAAGTAATTCCTAAGAACTATTTAGGTGTGCAGGTTTTATCACGATGTTTTCCTTCACTGTTAAAGCAAGTGATAATTCATTGTAAATACACACATAACTTCGAAAAAATCTATCCCACCACACACCCGCCACTGAAACTCCTGTGCTCCAGGATCAACAGCGGCACGCACAGTATTGACGCTGAGCAATGAAGCTCAGCGGATCTAAGGGGACCTAAATTTGTCATAATCCCGCAACGAAGTTAATCAGAAAGACAAAATAAAGGAGGAGTTGGAAAACAACTTCGAAAAGTCAGAGATGTGTGCCTGGGTTTGAACCCGCGTCCGCCGAGATTCTCGACCGCGCGTCTAAACCTCGAGGCCATTACTGCTTCATACTGACTGCATAAAATTTTTATATTGAGTGGTTATTTTAATCTCTGCTACACACCAATGAAATTCGTAAGAACTTTTGTTTTTGGGGAAAGGTAACCTCACACACACGTTCTGACACACGTTAAAGTACGTAATAATTATGAATAAAAAATTTGTGCCTTAGGTTTGAACTCGCGACCGCCAAGGTTTTTACTTGACCGCTTCTAAACCTCGAAGCTATCACGACTTTCATATAATGTACATAGGTACCTAAAAATATCCTTATAGAATATTCTCAGATGAATAAGATTACTCGAAATTAATAATCCAATAGAAAATTGATAGTTGGTGCCTTGGGTTCGAGCCTTACATTTACATAATATAGTACAATTTTAACACACTTGTAGACGCCAAAATCCACTTACAGCGTTGTAGCCGAAAGCCTTAACACTCTCAATTAGCGGTATTTGAATAATTGATTATTCAGTTCAGGTGCTGGCGTGCGCCGACTTTGTAATTCTATTGCCTAGGTATTTCTTATATTTAAAGTATCGTTTATTATTCTCTTGGTAGATTTTATATTACATCATAGGACAGTATAAAATACTCTTAGTATATAAATAAATATACATACATACACACTTACCAGTGGCGGGACTTCCATAGAAGCCCAAAAGCGTTAAACGTTAATTGTGTAATGTCTAGTTTATATTTGCTTATTATGGGCTCTTTATTTAACAAATTGCTTTAGTTAAATAAAGATTTCAATCCTAAAAATTAATATTTCTAATTTTAAAAGGCAAACTGGGCTTTTGGGCTTCTATGGAAGTACCGCCACTGACACTTACGTAGGCGGGGGTCCACCTCTCACCATGAGAAATGCATTCTGCACCCACATTTCACAGACAGCCGCGTGGCGCAGTTGGCTAAACACCAGCTTGCGAAACGAGAGGCCGCGGGTTCGATCCCCGCACCGAGACAAATGTTTGTGTGAACCACAAATATTTGTTTCGGGTCTGGGTGTATGTGAGACCGAAAAGTCTCTCGTAGTTTCTGATACCCACGACACAAGACTTGTATCTTAATGTGCGGTCAGAACTATGTATGTGACTGTTGGGTGTATTTATTATTTTGCTATGTATGTATCAGTCCTACGGTTTAGAGGGCAAGAATATTGCCATTTTACAGGTTTCTTTCCAGGTATAATTTTATAATGAAAAATCCCAATAACACTTATACCCGACGAGGGGATCGAACTGTTAGTAAATGAGAACTCATCCATAATATTTTTATGTTGGCAGCACTGTATAGAGTTAAGTATTGTCTCTTTTCATTACTCATTATTAGTGAATATACGTCCGCTCATATTAATTGATCAACAGTTTTTTATAGATTTTGAACCTCAAATAATAAACCTTTACTTATTAACCTTTAGATTTTAGACCGCACGGCACTAAACAGTCAGTCTAAACATACAAATAACTATTTATTTGTATGTTTAGACTATGCTTATGTTTAGACTACTGCTATGCAGCTAATATAACGGCTCAACTAAGTTATTGTGACTTCATTGTTTGGGTTCGGTGCTATCGACTTCATTGCGCAAAATATTAATTTCAACGTGGTAATAACTATACAAATATACATAAAAGTTTATCCTTACTAATATTATAAATGCGAAAGTAACTCTGTCTGTCTATCTGTCTGTCTGTCTCGCTTTCCTGCTAAAACTACTGAACCGATTTAAATGAAATTTGTTACACAGATAGTTTAGACCCTGAGAAAAGACATAGGCTACTTTTTATCCCGGAAAAGGGGTTTTAAGGGGTTGAAAGGGGGGATGAAAGGTTGTGAGAGTTGCCAAGATTTGGAACGACCTGCCTGGGTCTATTTTTCCTGACAAGTTGAACTCTGGAGCCTTTAAGAGTAGAGTGAACAGGTTACCATTTGAATCAATTAACAACAATTTATATAACAATATAATCAACATACGACGCGCCGTTAATCTTTCCAACCTGTAAATGTATTAAAACCTAAAAGTTTCCCCTAAAGTACAGTATGGAGTACAGTGAAACAGTCACATGTACTCTTCTTTTATTATAGCAAGAATGATAATTATTGCGGCCGAGACGGATTCTTCACGAAATTCAAATACCGATGTACTAACGATAACCTTTTGGTGGCCGTCAAGCTCCTAAGTAGTTGTAACAGATACGTCAAAACCATCCACTGGTAATGTTCTAAGAATGAAATCCGTTCTAGAATTTTTTGTGTGTATCATCATCATCATCATCCATCAGCCAATGGAAGCCCACTGCTGGACATAGGCCTCTCCTAATGCCTTATGTGTATATGTCACCGTAAAATTGTAAACACCGTTAGATTATATTATGAATATAGAATGGTCTACTGTAAGGCCGACCAATCAGGGACAGCCTTCGAATAATAACGCGGTAAACTGTAAGCAGTTCACAATCTTTCGACAGTTTACAATCTCGCTAGATAGATTATAATCTTACGGTGTTTACAATTTTACGGTGACATATACACATAATCGAAGAAATGTTTAATTTTTTTTATGTCTGTGTAGTAAAAAGCTAAGTTCGAGCGCCACTTCAGTCATCAATTTACAAGTTCAATAGACACACTCAGACTTTATACAAAAGTCTGAAAAACCAATAAATATAAAATGTAAATAATAACTTGAATCGCTCACAGTAGTGGAAGAGATAAAACTCGCCGGGACGGAGGGAGGCAATACGTCAATGCGAGGAGTTCCAACTACACTTCGGGGTTCTTTAAAATATTTCCGACAAGATTTATCACTGTTTCAGTTGCTTGGAATCCAAGATAATTATCTTTGGAGTTAGTCTAATCGATTTAGTGGTAATATCTATGGATTGTGTTCGATGTTCTCGTGGATTCGATTTAAAATCAGTTAAAACATCTATTTAACAGATAGTGAAAAACGTAATTAAGAGTGTCTTATAATTTTTATCTCGAATGTTTTAAAATAAATTATGAAGTTTTTATAATACTAGCTTTTGCCCGCGACTCCGTCCGCGTAGACTACATGGTTGGGTTCAGAAACAAAATAAGTTGTAGTCTATTTTACTCCATAGAGTCCCATTTATGTCCATATCAAAAATAGTTTACATCGGTCAAATGATTTAGGTGTGAAAGCATAACAGACATATACATAGGTAGTTACATATACATAGTTTCAGTCGTCTACACGTCGTTTCATCATTCTAGCTTCAAAAATTACGAATTTCCATATAAACTTTCACCCCTATTTTTATTTTACCCCCTTAAGGGTACATTTTTTTACAAACTTTTAATGTCATATTTATTTATATCTAATCAACAGCCTGAAAAATAAGTTTCAAGTTTCTAGCTTTAAAAATGACAATACTTCCATACAACCTTTCATCCCCCCTTTCAACCCCTTAAAACCCCTTTTCCGGGATAAAAAGTAGCCTATGTCCTTTCTCAGGGTCTAAACTATCTGTGTACCAAATTTCATTTAAATCGGTTCAGTAGTTTTAGCAGGAAAGCGAGACAGTCAGACAGACAGATTTACTTTCGCATTTATAATATTAGTAAGGATTAAACAATTTTGTGAAACAACTTTTATGTTATGGCCTATTATTGTTAATTTTATATCCTGGACTGTGTACTGTGTTCAAATATGAAGTCGGGTAAATTGTTTAAATGCGTTTTCCCTTTCGAATAATCTAAGTACATCTTCGTATCTAGTAATGTTCTCGTTAAATGCTATTCAGCGGGATCTAAACTTAGCCTTACCTACATATCGGCTTAAAAATATTACCTTTCTTCTATAAAATATGATACCGCTGCGTAAAGCACAAACGCGTTAAACTCGTAGAGTTTATAATATTATGTAACAACGCTGGGGCTGCGTAATAAAGCGCTAATTCGCTTAATTATCAAAACGGATAATTTATTATTCGCGCTTGTCTGTGAGGGAGCATAAATTTAGCTGGAGCGTTCTCATTACACTCGTTGTTTGTTGTTGGATGATGGAGAGGGATCTTGTGTTTGTCTGTGTCTTACTTAACAACTGGCTAGCGGTATAGTATCATAATATTAAAATGTGGTAAATGACGAGGTGTCAATAGATGGTATTATAGTTTTTGTATACGACCATGGGAAGGTAAAAGAATGAACGTATAAACTACTTACTACATACATTTATAAAATAAATAAAAATAAATACACCCAACAGTCACATACATAGTTCAGATCCCACACTAAGATACAAGTCTTGTGTCGTGGGTATCAGAAACTACGAGAGACTTTTCGGTCTCACATACACCCAGACCCGAAACAAATATTTGTGGATCACACAAACATTTGTCTCGGTGCGGGGATCGAACCCGCGGCCTCTCTCTCTCTTTATCCCTGGAAAGATAGACAGAAATGCGTTCTGATCCTGAGAATTCCCTTATGAAGAACATCAATAACATTTTGTCCGATTCGGGGATCAAACTCAAAAACTTCACAGCACAGTACCGTTAAACCATGTTGACACACGGCGGCTAATGAGTATCGAGTGGTCAAAAATAGTTAAGTATTATAGTAATAAAAACACACGACCTGTTTAACAACCTGTACTTTAATAATATCTATACTATCTATACTTTATTTTCTGCGGTCGGTGTATGGAGTAGACGTGTTTTTCTGTTACGATTTAAAATTAAATAAATAAATACACCCAAAGTCACATACATAGTTCTGACCCCACACTAGGATACAAGTCCTGTGTCGTGGGTATCAAAAACTACGAGAGACTTTTCGGTCTCACAAACACCCAGACCCGAAACAAATATTTGAGGATCACACAAACATTTGTCTCGGTGCGGGGATCGAACCCGCAGCCTCTCGTTTCGCAAGCTGGTGTCTAGCCAACTGCGCCACGGGGCTGTTTTAAAATTGGAAATTTGCTAGTTAATGTAGTGTATTTAATAGTACAGATAGTTCATCAGATGTACTTACACTAGTGCCACTATATGTGATCCTGCTCTGCACCATCTGCCAGCACTTACACATATCACTCATCACTTGCTTGAGGAAAAATCCCTGAGGCATACGAAATTCGCAATGTCAACACTCGCGGACATCCAAAGTGCACAGAAAAATCTGGAGGACAGTTTTTCGAAACGAATGGCTCAACTAGAAGCACAACTTCACACTGGGGGCACTGCCATGGACACTGTTGCTCGAGTTGCAGAGGAGTTCCGGAGTTTTAGAGAGCTCATGCTTAATATGCTTCGGCTGCTACGGCAACAAATTACTGAGTGCGTTAATATGGTGGACGCACTGGAGACCAGGCATCGTCGAAAAGCGCTATTATTCCTCGGAGTGCCGGAGGCTGACAAAGAAAATTGTACTGAGGCCGTGTTGTCGTTGGTGAACGGTGCCTTGTCGCTTAAGGATATCTCAGTGTCTTCCATCACAGTTTGCCATCGCATTGGAACGCCGAACAAAGAGCACCATCGGCCTATACTCGTTAGGTTCACTAATGTAAGTCACAGGTTAGCTGTTTGGCGGGCCAAGTCCAAATTCAAAGGCTCGTCCGCGTCCATTAAAGAGTTTCTGACAAAACCACGACAAATTGTTTTTAGCAAAAGTCGGCAGCACTTCCGTATGCGATCTTGCTGGACACAGGACGGCATTATTGTCATCAAAGTTCCGGATGGAAGCCGAATTAAAGTCACTACCGTTGAGGAACTAAACTCTTTAATGGTTAAGTTTCCGAAGACAGCGGAATTATCTTCGGCGGCCGTAAGTAACCACGGGGCGGCGGAATCATCGCGGTCGGATTTTAAAACGCGCAAGCCGTGATGTTGTAAGAAGGCAACTAACACACTCGTATTATGTCCGTTTATAATTGTTATTGTTTGCCTATGTTTTTCTATTCTACCCACATTTTCATTGTATTTTTGTTATTTTGTTATTTCCCTCTCTCTCTTGCTTTTATGTCACTTTTGACATTTGAGTGATGTAAATGTTACGTTTCTTTTTACAATAATTTATTGTTGTCTTTTTTTTCTCATCTCAGATAAAATTAAATTACGTTTCTTTTTATGTAAAATTTGCTTTTTAGCTGGCGGGTGGCGCAGTGTATGATTGATCGAGGTATAGTGGTGTACTTATATTTTTTGTTTGCGCCATAGTAAGATACATATAATATATATTTTATTTTACTTTTATTATTGTACATATATTTAGATATTTTTATTAATTTATTATGAACTCTGACGATGACTCTTATTACTCTGCTAATGAATCTGCTTCCTCCACACACAGTGATGACAGCTTCTGCTCGACAATTGCTACTACTAAAGAACTGATACGTGAAAAACTTAATCCCCAAAGTCGCCTTACTTTTAATGTTTGTCACATTAACGCGCAAAATATAGCTAGTCACTATAACGAACTAGTTGTAACTTTCACCGACGCTAACGTGCACGCCGTCCTTGTTTCTGAGAGCTGGCTCAAACCTCATCTTCCTTCCGCCGCTTACCCCCTTCCTGGATTTATTCTAATCCGAAATGATCGAGTCGACAGGAGAGGGGGAGGGGTGGCTATCTATCTCCTAACTTCCTTTTCATATAAAGTTATAGCCTTTTCTCCCACCTTGTGTTCCGATTCCGCTGAATACCTTTTCCTTGAGGTTTGGGTCAAGGGAGCCAAAACCTTACTCGGTGTGGTATATTGTCCTCCCTCTATAGATTACTTCTCCAGTCTTGACTCAATTCTGGAATTCTCTATTCAATCTATTCTACTATGGAATGCGCTCCCACTCAAAATAAGGGCGTCCGCTACACGTGATGCGTTTAAAATTAGAGTTCGTGAACAGTTTCTTAAGAAACTAGCAGAGTCATCTCGCTGAGTTTTATGTATGTATGGATATATATACATATATTGTATTTATATTTATGTATTTTTATGTATAAATATTATGTATGTTGCATTTATTTATGTAAAACAAGCAAATCTTTATAGTATACAACCACCACATTTCATCTCTGCACCCCCCAAAGGTAGACTGGCAGAGAATGCCTATGGCATTAAGTCCGCCTTTATACATACATGTATGTATATGAAGTTTAAATAAATAAAAAAATACTATCTAAAAATAATATATTTTATTCTAAAAATATTATTGAAACGATTTCAGATGCGAGGGAAATAGTCAATATGATTTCAAAAACCGGTTTTATTTTCTTTAAGAATGATCTGAGGCAGCGCAAAAATATTTAAGTAAAATTGTAAACACATCGGGATCGTAGTAGACGCCTGCACAAGGCTCACAGAAGCTTCATCATCATCATCAGCCCATATACGTCCCACTGCTGGGCACGGGCCTCCTCTACAACTGACAGGGTTTAGACCTTAGTCCACAGAAGCTTATCGTAAATTAATGTTAATCTCAAACTGAGTCCATTATTCACGTCGGCTATTATCCGTGTCTCGGAGTGCAGCCAGATGCAGCTTATCCGCAAACGCTAATTATACTCTGTAATTGTCTTCAAGACAAGGCGTTGTTAGTTGATGTGAAAAACAACAGACGGTGGCAGTGAAATGGATAATTCCACGACAGCATATAGTGTGACGCTCTCTTTGCCGTCATGCCCTGTTCTGCGCTACCTTTAGGCTATACCTTGTTCATTAGATTTACTGTTTATGTTTTATTATTTACAGTTATTTTGACAGCCCCGTGGCGCAGTTGGCTAGATACCGGCTTGCGAAACGAGAGGCTGCGGGTTCGATCCCCGCACCGAGACAAATGTTTGTGTGATCCACAAATATTTGTTTCGGGTCTGGGTGTTTGTGAGACCGAAAAGTCTCTCGTAGTTTCTGATACCCACGACACAGGACTTGTATCCTAGTGTGGGGTCAGAACTATGTATGTGACTGTTGGGTGTATTTATTTATTTATTTATTTTAAGTTTTATAAAAGTTATTAATTATAAAATAAATTAAAATGGATTATAACACATTTAACAACTTTCTAGTGGACCACTCGATATTTTTCTTCGCTGTTTAGCAACACATGTAACTTCGAAAATATTAATATACATTTATAGACATCTCTCCTTCTTCTTCCTTTTTCATTTCTATCTTTAAATGTTACTCGTTTGGAACGAATAATCAAACAAAGTATGAACACAGGAGACATCTCTTTTGATAAACCTATGACATAAAGAATCCTCTAAAATCCATTCATTCGTTTTGCTTGAAAAAAACACATGAATATGTATATTTTTTATAAACCTAATACTTCGGGTGTGAAATATGAATTTTCCTGTCCATATTCATAAAAAGGTAGAACAAATACGTCATCATAAACGTTGTCTCTCGCAAAGATGTTGAATAAATGATGTGAAACGGAACGGTGACATTTGCAGAGCGTTTTATGTAGTTTTGCGAGGACATTTTCCGTTCCTTTATCCATTGTGACTGCGACGGGCGCTCAGACGCGTCGATCACGCCCCATTTCGCGTCACTACTTCCCAAGAATTTCGCACTTTCAGGAATTTATATAAATCTTTTTGAGTTTCAGCAATCTTTCTTATATATTATACATCAGTTCAGCTCGTTACCAAGTAACAGGTGCGAACCTCCTTTGAAATTGAGAGAAGACTATAAATTTAAAATTCGAAATTGCTATTCTATCACAATATAACGCCCCTAAGCCACTGAACGCATATCTATAAATTTGGTTATAGACATTATACATGAATAAGCACTTAGAGAAGGAAAAAAAGTATTTTTTAAAGCATTGCGGCCAAATCTGGGCCCAGTCACTTGTGATATTTATTTATTTTATACTCTGTATGTACGTATTACCTACTTTACTAATGTAAGAAACACCATCCAGAAATGATACCACAAACTTGTAACCACTTCCTTTACTTTTTATACACAATCACTCGATTATTAAACTGTGTAAACATCTTAAACTTTTCAACACAATCATCAGTTTGGAATCTTACAAACGTTCGGTACCGAATATCATCCAATCTGTCAGTGTCGCCCATATTTATAGCCTCCTTCCACCAATTCCCCACTCTAAAACCCCATTTTTGTTATAATTATTTACCCACATTTTATTAATATTGACACAAAATAATAAACTCTACAAATATAACCTTACACTCGTCCATCCTGATAACGTGTATGTCCCCATACACGACTCTGTTGGCAACCTTACACTCGGTACAGATTGAATAATAACAATATAAAAATAATTTACGGTTTTTTAGTTTTCATCAAGAAATACATAATATCTTATTATTTTTAAGTAAATAACGAGATGGACCTTGTGCATTTCCGAAACGTCACGTATTTTTTTAATGCTACCGCCGGATCCAAACGCGACCCTGACTGAGAAGACCCAGCGAAACAAACTCAGCGGGCTCACTTTACTACTGGAATTTACGCGGCGCGACCCACACCTGAGTAGATCCAGTGAGTCCAACTCAGTGGGCATGTATTTGGTCCAGTAAGGATAACGATAACTATATGATATGACCTGTCAAATAAAAATTGTCTTTTAATTATTTTTTTGCTCGAATTATTTACTCGATCGGTCGTCATTTTATTTTTATTTTATTTATATTGTGCATATTTTATATTAGATATCAATTTGTAAATGTAAATGTCGGAAACGAACCCATCCATTCTCGCTTCCGATCATTTGACGAGACAAGTTACGAACCCATCCATTCTCACAACTTGCTCGCTTCAACTAGGATGACAAAATCGAATTGCGAACCCATCCATTCTCGCAATTCGCCTGTCAATCAAGTCTGACCTGATAGGATTCAAGTGGCAAACCCATCCATTCTTGCCACTTGGTCCCCTGTACAGAACTTGAACTTTGTCATGCTGCGAACCAATCCATTCTCGCAGCATGACCTGATCGGATCCAAGTTGCAAACCCATCCATTCTTGCAACTTGTTCCACTTTACAACACTGAGCTTATCATGCTGCGAACCCATCCATTCTCGCAGCATGACCTGGTCGGATCCAAGTTGCAAACCCATCCATTCTTGCAACTTGTTCCTCTGTACAAATCTTCTTAGTTGTCACGTTGCGAACCAATCCATTCTCGCAGCATGACCTGGTCGGATCCAAGTTGCAAACCCATCCATTCTTGCAGCTTGTACCGCTGTAGAAATCTTCTCAGTTGTCACGTTGTCAACCGATCAATTCTCGCACCATGACTTGTACAAATCTTCTCAGTTGTCACGTTGCGAACCAATTCATTCTCGCACCATGACCTTAAAGCAAAGTAACAACTTTTAATCAATAATTTCATTATCATTGCCTAACATGTCATCGTAACATTTAAGTAAAAGATGGAATACGTGACCTTGTACAAATCTTCACTTGCTTATTCGACTGCCACCTCGCCTGCTTATGCGAATGTGGTCACGAGAACGACTGCGTCTCGTGACGCTGCGCCTGCGACTAGTGGTCTCTAGACGTCGAGAACTATTTTCACGACTCGATTCCATTTTCGCAGTTTACGTCGTCGAATCCCGCTTCTGAATTGTAAGAAACACCATCCAGAAATGATACCACAAACTTGTAACCACTTCCTTTACTTTTTATACACAATCACTCGATTATTAAACTGTGTAAACATCTTAAACTTTTCAACACAATCATCAGTTTGGAATCTTACAAACGTTCGGTACCGAATATCATCCAATCTGTCAGTGTCGCCCATATTTATAGCCTCCTTCCACCAATTCCCCACTCTAAAACCCCATTTTTGTTATAATTATTTACCCACATTTTATTAATATTGACACAAAATAATAAACTCTACAAATATAACCTTACACTAAGGGATTAATAAATTAATTAATTGTGTTGACAACAAATTTTATAGATCTAATTTAAAAGTGTACTTAGTGTAAAAACCCTTAAGGTTGGATAATTACAAGAAAACAATAACAATTTAACGAAGAAAACATTTCATAGAAAACTGACAAAACAAAGCGATGTTATTTAATCTTCATAAAATTAGACAAAACAATACAAAAATTTATAAAATATCGCTACAACAGTATCATAATTCCTTATGAAATTTAACCTCGGGGCATTACGAAGTTAGAATATTTAAAATTCACCCAGTGGATAATTGGCGTATTATTGAAACGGACAAGGCAATTTCGTACTCCTCGGAAAGTTTACATTTTGTATCTTGTATTTATGTATCATGCATATTTTTGCGCTCGAGATAAAACATAATTTGTTTAATAACTTTTTTCTTTGTTTGTTTGGAGGCTAGGATCTTAAAATTTTCCAATCGTATTTTAAAAAAATTTTTTAATTTTAACACATTAGTTAACATATAGCTAAGGCTTTAACCATTATAACTATACATTTAGTCTATCGCCGTCCACTGCTGAAAGTAGGTCTCCCCGAGTAAGCGCCAACCATCCCGGTCTTGAGCAGCCCTTATCCATCAGCTACCCGCTAACTTTCTCAAGGCGTCGGACCATCGTGCTGCAGGACATCCTACACTACGTCTGCTTAAGCGCGGTCTCCACTCCAACACTTGTCTGCACCACCGGCCGTCCATCCGTCAGTAGACATAACAGATGCGTAGAGATATTTTCTTTCTCAGTTTGTTCCTTATCATTGCGAATGCTTCGAAAAGTTTTTTATTAATTCTTATTCTACCTTCTCTTTCCCATAACAGAATCACGCATGCTGACTTGAGAAGACTGGACAGCACCGAAGTTACTATTGTGCTATCACCTTGCCGTGGCAGTATACAAAAAACAATGAATGTTTTTGTATTATACTGGATACCATCTTAACACACACATTCACATACACTCAATTATTACTTAAGAAAATTACAATTCCATCCCTATTGTTTTCATTGTTATTGTCTTTAGTAATTTTATTTATTTATTTACACTTTCTTGCTTGAACAAAAATATATGGAGAAAAAAATTTATAAAAAATAACAAAAACAAGAGGCGGTCTTATCGCTCTAGATTTAATTTTCTAATTTTTGTTTAATAATTTGCTATTTTGATTTCGATATTAAAAATTATCGAATCTACCTTACCAACTAGAACCGTCTTGGGTATACAAAGTAAACAAACTAAACACACACCGCGAAGGGCACACTCTACACATCAAAATACACGCACAATGTCCATAGTTTCATACATTGTGGTATTGTTGACATTGAATGGTTTACGCAATGTCAGGAAGTAGATGATTCTAACAATATTCGTTCCTAAAATATTTTTCTTATAACAACCAACAGTAGACATAAAAGAAAAAAATATTATATATCGTCCCAGTAATCGATATTGGAATTCGACCGGACAGCGGCCAGCATATACTGGGCATAAAATCACTATTGGGGTCTCGCGGCATAAGTATGCGACGTGCTATTGAGAACTTCCCTATTTTTACTTAAGGTAATTCTCTGTAGCACCCCGAAGTCTGAAAATGTATTTGACAAAATAGAAGTATGTACCCTCGCCTTGTATTACGTGGGAATTTAAACATAAGATTAAACAACTGTGTTTCAATGGTAATATTTTCACCTGAGAATTTATTTATGAAGAACTCAATAACATTGCCTGCCCCGGTAATCAAAAGTGACAACTCTCGATCGTACGCAACACCCTTATAGGGTCTAGTGGTAGCCACATTTTGAAGATTGTTTTAAGTATGAAGTATTCGAATTCTTTTATTATGAACTGGAGTATAGACAATAGAACATTTATAAAATATGGTGGCTATAACTGTTTGTTACAAATGGAAAAGAGAAATATTCTCTTCCTATTGAAATTACTAAATCGAAGCATGAATTATTTTGTATTGTTATGTTACCGATTGAATGTATTCTATATGCGGGAAAACAAGATTTAAATCATACTTTTTCTTTGCAGTAGTTAATACAAGTATAAAATAGTGAATTTTGTGTTCGAAATGAGAAAAGCTAAACATTACTGAGTTCTTATCAAGGAATTTCTTAGGTATGCCTAGTCCACCAAAATGTAACAGGCCGGCGTAATGTTGTTACAAATGAGTAGTGGAGTCCCGTGCTCTATAGTGTGTCCCGTGCTCTATATAAAATAAATGTATTATGTATAGCTTTAGGTCACAACTCAGCTTATTGCAGTCTATTGTTAAAATTAGGCATCGCAAAGTATGAACCAGAAATTTCCGTTCTTAACTAACCCGTAGTCATTAGCTACCCGTGCTCTCATTACATGACTTCTTTCACTTCGTCTGCCTAAGCGCGGCCTCCACAGAACAATGAACAATCAGATTAATCTGGATCCGCTAGATGTCACTATTTCAAATTTATTTAAGTATACACCTTATCTTGTAAATAGTCCCATCTTTTATATGTTATGCGAAACTAAAACGTTTTATATGTTATTTCAAACCGTATAGTTAGGTACATATCAACTTCTATGATATAAGTACCAGTGTTAAAGAATATAAGATATTTTGCCGACAAAAGTGTCAGCAATTTGTGTAGCATTAAGTATTATGGCCAAATGACTTTTGCAATTGCCAATCCAGGATTATGGCTTAACATTATCTCCAAGACTCAAAAGACCTGTGTTATTTCTAAACAACACTCGTAATCTCCAATTGCATCGCTAAGCCAAAAGAAAATGGACCCTTTTACGTACTTGTTTAAGTGCTAATTCCTGCTCACGACTTCGGCTGTGTGGATTTTAAAATACCCAGAAGGAAATAATGACAAACATACACTCTACTGCTATCCCATACACACGAGATTATTGTGTACTTTTTCGTGTTAGTGTGTCCTCTTCTTGAGACATTTCCTTCGGTTAAAGTTGCTAATTTCATTTTTTCGGTGAAGTTTAATTTATAATTAACTGATGAGAATGAAAAAAGTATGAGTTAAAACACGTTTTATAATGTCAATAGGGTTAGATTAATTTTAAGTCACATCAGACAACGCCGTAAACGATCACTACTTCAAATATGTACTTACATACATACATAACCTCAGGTCTGTGTTCCCTGAAGGGGTAGGCAGAGATGCATTTCGGCACCCACATTTCGCCAGGTATGTATCAGTCCCACGTAATAGGGGCAAGCCTATTGCCGTTTTTCTGGCACATTTCCAGACTCTGTGCTGCTACTGAGAGTTTCCTAATGAAAAAACCCAATAACACTTTGTCCGACTCGGGAATCGAACCCAGGACCTCTAGATCGCACAGCACATACTTGTGCCGCAAGATCACGAGGCAGTCGTTAAAACGTAAAATACGTATTGTTTATGCGTATTCCTAATACTAAAAGTATCGATTATTTTATAATGATTTTCGAAAGCTAGTGAATACGAATTATTGTAGCAAAAAGATTATTCATTTTTTCGGTTATTCCACAAAAGGCATGTGAACAAAGAAAATTGTCTGCCGAACATAACGTTTTGTATAAAAGTTTGTTTGAAGAAGAAAAACTAGTGAAGTGTGTCTAGATAAAAAGAACTAATAGACGATCGCGCTCTAAGACTTATTTATTACAAAGCATATTAGTATAAGTTGAAGGAGTAATGTTTAATAATAAAATGTCGTTGTAAATGTGGGTAGACTTTAGATGTTGAATGGCTATTAAAGTCAGTTCTCAACAGACCTGCAGTATGTTTACTTCATAAGGGACTGGTTCCAAAAAATTCAGGCACACAACTCTGGCTTTTTTAAGTTACGTTTATGTTCAAATGAATGACCTAGGGGTTCTACGCAAAAAAATTGTAGACAAGGTATTCTCTATAGCAGCACGGAGTCAGGATATGTGCCCGAGAAACGGTAATTAGGCTCCAACTACGTGGAACTAAAAGCACAATTGGCGAAACGTGTGTGCGGAAACGCACCTCTACCTACGTCTTTGAATCAATAAGTATTACTCATTTATAATATGACAAAAATCGTGATGGCCTCGAGAATTAGGCACACGGTCGAGAATCACGACGGTCGCGGGTTCAAACCCCAGGCACACACCTCTGACTTTTCTTCTGAAGTTATGAGTTTATTCACAAAGAATTATCACGTACTTTAACGGCGAAGTAAAACATCGTAATGTAACCTGTACACCTAAAAGTTCTTAGGAATTTCTTAGGTGTGTCGTCCGCCAACCCGCACTAGGCAAGCATGGTGGACTAAGTTCTAAACCCACTCAGTTATAGTGGAGGCCCGTGCCCCGCAGTGGGACGTATATGGGCTGATAATGATGAATGATGAATATGAAACTACTAAAGAAATACCAAATAATATGAAAAATTACTGTGATAACATTTTCTAATACAATTATTTTTGTTCAAGGATCCTTATTATACCCCTTTACCTAACCAATCGAAGCTTGCGGATTGACCTCCTTTATATTACCAACATATTCTTTCAATCCAAACCTATTTCTTTTGCGTCCGTTTATTGGATTGTTGTAGCTTAGCTTAATCAAAAAGATTGGCTTATAAATGTCCTTCTATTGACTATGACATGTGTCACATTGACCAGTGACATATGTCAAGCGTGAGCAAATATTACATAGTTCTTTTAGGAAAATTGGGGGTAAGGAACTTGTACCATTCAGCCAAGGTCAAGTTAAATTATTAAGAGTAATTATAATGTTATATAGGTGTAAAACCTTTTTCCCACTTAATAACAAATATAATAAGATATTGATTGAAGGCACCTATTAAATACACAACGAAAGTATGATGGTTAAAAATTTAAGAGGAGCTACTCGTAATCATTTTGTATACTTTAAACAAGAACGTTTAAAATCATTTTTCATATTGGCACGTTATAATTAAAACTATCTAACTAGAGTATTACGTAGGAATAGGGATGTCCATCTCTAGTAAATTGTCTCTTTGCCATACATAACATATATTTTCTTACGCAACCCCTACAAAGCTGGGTAAAAATATTGGCCCAATCGATACCTCGCTTACATGAATCGCGCACGGATTTTGGCGTATTATTCGTTATGTAGGTTACATTATTATATTCATAAATCAGGTTTTTGGCATACAATAGCATTGATGGCGTACGGAGTAATCTCTCAGATATAACGAACTTATTTCCGTAGCTTTCACGACGGGATTTGATCGAGACATTTTTTCTTTGATCGCAAAGATTTTTTGACGTATACGGCCGATATAAACATTCCAGAATTAAAAATGTTTGAGCATAATTTTTTGTCATAAGAATTTTTGATATCATATTTTTTCAAAATGAATCTATAGTGTATACTCGTACACTACTGTATTTTTACCACTACTCGTTTAAAATATTATACAATATAAAATAACCACGTCAAACGTAAAATCTAAAATGTAGGTACTAGACATATTTTTGTTTAATTTATCGGACACATAAAGAAGAAAAATTACATTTAAACTTATTTTTAATAACGCAATATTACGAGTATGTGAGACCAAATTTTTGTAAACGCAAAATAAATACAAATTGTAAAGAAGTATTTTATGAAGTTTCGTGTTTTTCCACACATTTGTAGGTTAGAAAGAATAATGTTTCTGAGCATTTCTCTAAGGTTTTGAAAAAAAAACTCATCCTTATAAAAGAACTGTTCGTTTAAACCCTTATAAATATTTTTTTAGTATGAAAAACTAAATAAAAGCGAAATCACGCAATTTACCCAGATTTAAAACGAAAATATTAATACAGCCTGTTTAAAATTAAAATTTCTTTTTCACGATGCGTAGGCGACGAGGACAGTTTTCATCAAAGAGGTTATAAGGTTTTATATCAAAAGTATACATTTATAGTTGAAAGCCTACAGTGCTTATTACAGCTTTTTGTTTTGACTATGTTTTTAACATTTATTAATAATATCAATCCATATACATATGTACATCACACAAGACGAATCGAAACGCTGTAAATGTGTTGAGTAATATGAAATGCAACGCATATGTATATTATAATAACATTATTTTTTTGCTTTGGTAGGATATTCTATTTCACCTGGAGAACGACTATCGTTAATAAGGCGTAATGGTACAGCCATTACTTGAAAACCCCTGTGAATTACAAAGTAGATATTAAAATAAGTAATACCAAATTCTCACCAATTGGCCATTTGGACTATACTGCTAGAATGATCATTCAATGAAGTCTGTATCAGAGTGAGCCAGTTTCAATAATTCATTTACAAATAAATGGACAGAAAAATATGGTACTATATTACTTAAAGTTCGACGTCGGCTCAAGTGCCTGTGTCAAGTACGTTTCAATTTCTTCGAGTAGCCGACTTGAGTCGCAATTCTGAAAACGCTTAAAGAGGATCAAGGGAGAAGTGATTGAAAATTGGAATCGTGATGTCGGAGCTGTAAATGATTTTTCAATTATTTGGTGTTTCAATTAATTGCTACTGAAATGACTAAATGAATGACGGTTTCGCAATTGGATTGATTGATTAATGTGAATCTTACGATATTTTTTTTAGTTTAATGTATCAGTTTTGTTTATGAAATTTCACCAATGGTTATCAGATATCCCCTACAGAACCATAAGCGCATTAACTTAGTCAAATGATTTTTATTTGTGTATCGTATGGTTAGCCACGTAAAGGCTGTTTGATTTTGCTTTTGTATGAACCTGTGGTACCGTTTTAAGTATATGACTTAAACGTAGATGAATTTTGATCTCACTCAAAGTACAAGTATTTTAATTAATCCAACATTATGTTACAGAAAACACGCTTGCATATTGGTTACTAGGTATAGACTAAAACCTTACCTAACACAAATACTTTAAATCATCATCATCATCATCAGCCCATATACATACGTCCTACTGCTGGGCACGGACTTCCTCTTCAACTGAGAGGGTTCAGGCCTTAGTCTACCACGCTGGCCTAGTGCGGGTTGGCGGACTACACACCTAAGAAATTCCTAAGAACTTTTAGGTATGCAGGTTTCATCACGATGTTTTCGTTCACCGTTAAAGTACGTGATAATTCATTGTGAATACACACATAACTTCGAAAAGTCAGAGGTGTGTGCCTGGGGTTTGAACCCGCGACCGTCGAGATTCTCGACCGCGTGCCTAAACCTCGAGGCCATCACGACATACTTTAAATACAATTGTAAAAATATAAACACAGTAAAGGAATCGCTTCTGAAACTTTTAATTTCACTAATTATATTGACTCACTGCACGAAGATTTTTTAGATTTAGAAAAATAACTGTAAATTAAAATATATTAAACCTTTTAAATCTTTGATTTGGAATTCCTCAACATCTCTACAGTTTCAATCACGCCTTTGAAGAAAATAAAGTTTCAAAGCTGTAAACCCGATGTCAGCAAATCAGGTAGAGACAGGCACGTATAAACTATACTACAAAATTGCAAGAAGTCTCAATGCCTGAAACGTAACTGAATTTGGCGTGTTTCCAGATGAGGTAGCGCTACATAGAGAGCTTCAATACAGACTGAACTAATATTTCTGCGAATTCTATATTCTTGGATATGTTTGCATTCAAAAACGTCTTGGAATGCGTCGAATATATATGTCGAAGTCTTCGCCGTTTTATACGAATTTTACAACTGTCATTTGTTCTAAAATTTCGCCTTTAAAACTTTTACTACAAACCACTTGCACTGAAAACCATCCAATAAATCCAAATGATTGTCTCGCCGAATGAAGTATAAAATAACATTAAACTTTCTTCTCTCAGTATTCATAAAATTGTTCATAAACTTCATAGCATTAGGAGTTTACGCATAGTTTGGAAAATAAATAGACTATTTTTTATATTAAGGATATCACAGACAGAACAGCCCCGTGGCGCAGTGACAGCCCCGTGGCGCAGTTGGCTAGACACCAGCTTGCGAAACGAGAGGCCGCGGGTTCGATCCCCGCACCGAGACAAATGTTTGTGTGATCCACAAATATTTGTTTCGGGTCTGGGTGTATGTGAGACCAAAAAGTCTCTCGTAGTTTCTGATACCCACGACACAAGACTTGTATCTTAGTGTGGGATCAGAACTATGTATGTGACTGTTGGGTGTATTTATTTATTTATTTATCATCTAAATTGATGGATTTGACGTTGTTGATGGGAATAAGCAGAATTGTTTTTCATAATAAATGGAACATAAATTGTTGGGTAGTTATTTTAGAAACTTCTTTACCTTTTTATTATTTACCACAATTATAACATGAAAGCAAAGGGGCACCAAAAACTATAAACACTTCTGAATTTATTTATTTATTTAAGCAAAATTTCTGACAAAAACAATGAACTATAAGCTATCTTATGAACTAACTTAAAGAAATTGAGCGCCGGTACTTAAAAAAGGTAACCCTGAACTTTAAGCACCAGCAACCTTCCATTTGTACCGGTTGAGTATAGGTAAAAATTATAAAATAGATATACTAAAAGTAAAAAACAATATTAAAGAAAATTAAGTTTGCAAACAATAAAAAGAGTTAAAATAAAAATCTAGTAACAAACTAATTTCTAAAATTAGATCTAATTAAATATAAAAGTGTGTGAATGTATTAATCGTATGAGTTTGTGTTTGTGTGAGTGTGAGCGTATGTGAATGAGGGTGCAATTATCTTAGTGTATTACTAGTAATTGTTTTTCCGTTTCATCGTAACTAAGTTTTAAGAGCCAATTTAAAACTGTGTTTTTACATAAGACAAATTCTATACAATTAGAATATACTTTAAAGCGAGCAGACATTTTTCTTAATTCTCTTGTATTATCAAGACGTCAAACAACATACGAGTATTTTACATTAAATATATCCGAATAAATTGGGAATGAAATTTCTTGTCACAGCGATGTTATGTACTCTGTGTGAATTAAATATGAACTCCTTGATGACATAAAGGGAGTGTTAATGTACAAAGGGATGGAGGGCTGAAGAAAGTCCCGTTATGTGACTACATTGTTGATATTAGATTATGTAGCAAACATAACGCCTAGCTTATTTTGGTGAAAGCTTAGTTTTTTTTTGTATAGTATTTATATTTGTTACTTTAGTAGAACTAAAGTAACCGACATAGCCCAGCGAATAAGCAAGTTAAAGTGGCAACGGGCCGGGCACATAGCGCGGAGAACTGATGGCCGATGGGGCCAAAAAGTTCTCGAGTGGAGGCCACGTACCGGAAAGCGCAACGTGGGACGTCCTCCGACAAGATGGTCGGACGACCTGGTAAAGGTCGCGGGACGTCGCTGGATGCAAGCTGTTTCCAACAGGTCCCTGTGGAAGTCATTAGGAGAGGCCTATGTCCAGCAGTGGACCTCTATTGGCTGATGGATGAATGGATGGATTTATATTTGATGAGTCATTGTTCATTGGAGACACATGTAATCATGAAGAATGAAACTATACAAATAGCTCTTTTTTAATATTAAATCTATTTGTAATGCTTCTTATCTTCGTACCACTTGAACACTACGTATTTCTGGGGGAAAAGTTAGTCTATATGATTTGCTCAAGTTCTGTCCATACTAAAACCATTCAAATCAGTTCAATAGTTCTTGTTTTTTTTTATTTCCCCTTATAATAATAATATAGATAAATAATAAAAAAATACTGCCTCGTGGTCTCGCGGTACAAGTATGTGCCGTGCGATCTAGAGGTCCTGGGTTCGATTCCCGGGTCGGGCAAAGCGTTATAGGGTTTTTCCATTAGGAAATTCTCGGTAACAGCACGGAGTCTGGAAATGTGCCCGAAAAATGGCAATAGGTTTGCCCCCTATTACGTGGGACTGATACATACTTGGCGAAATGTGGGTGCAGAATCGAGGAATACAGGCGTGAGTTTATGTATGTAAAAAAAATGGTACTGACCTAGCAAATTGTTATACTATCTTATATGAAACCAACGTCGCTGCATCATCTCCAAAGTGTTAGGCGCAAAGGCCAGTAACATTTCAAGAAATGACAGCTCTCTCTCTTGTAGAGGAAAATCAGCTGAACATAATTATTTTATTATGTATCTCCAATAAATAAAACATTAGTAACAATTTCAAACAAAATTAACTTAGTTACACGTGTTTATCCTCATTCAATTTTTTTCATAAAAAGTCAATCATCATAAGCCCATATACGTCCCACTCCTAGGCACGGGCCTCCTCTGTAACTGAGAGGGTTTAGGCCTTAGTCCACCACGCTGGCCTGCTCAGTAGGTTTATAAATTGTTATTGCAATATACTTAAAAATAATAATCTGCTGTCACACCGAAAATAAAGTGCGGGTAAATATAACAAATTATAATAAACTGAAAATAACAAAACTAAATATAAGCTGAACCTAAAATGCTAACCTTTATCTATTAAAAGATATAATATTTTCACATTTCAAGAAAAAGAGTAAAGTAAGTGCTAAAAATAAGTGTAAAGTGCTTTAAGGCCTTAAATACAAAGGTCATGGCAAAAAATATAAAAATACATATATACACAACCTCACGCTTGTATTCATCGAAGCGGTAAGCAAAGGTGCAATTCTGCACCCACTTTTGGCCAGGTATAATGCCAGTCCCACGTCATAGGCGGCGAGCCTATTGCCGTTTTTCGGGCACAGTTCCAGACTTCATGCTGCTACTGAGAATTACCTAATAAAAAAAAAACACTTTGCCCGACCTGATCGCACGGCATACAACAATTATGATATTTTTTTATTTTAATTTAATTCGATATACCAGCATAAAGAATCAATAAGTTAATTGATTAATATATTTACGCCTTCATCTCTGAAAAGGTAAGCAGGAATATAGTCCACGTCAACGTTTTGCCGGTTATATTTTATGTCTCACATGATACATTTGAGTCACTTTTTGTTTCCCACTGGGAATTTTCTACTGAAAAAATCAATCAATCTTTGCCCGAACCGAATATCTAATCCGGAAGCTTTCGATCGCACGGCACCAAGGCGACTCGTCTAATGTCAATTAATCTTTTTTTATACCGCCAAATGTCTAGATGCACCCTTAAATTAAAAAATTAAAAAAAAACAGCTCTATGCCTTAATTACCTATATTTACAACACTGAAAATCCACCTCCCTTACACAATTCCTCGCTCTGAAATGACAAAACACAATCGATACCAGCTGACAGTGACATTGGTCGATCGAGCGTACATCTCACAAGACGTGTCGCGACGCCTCGTGCATACAAAACCGTAGCGTTAATGACATCACAGAGAGTGTTAATTGGAAATGCAATTACTCAGCGTGTTCAGTAAACGCCTCAGCGAGTTTCATTATCGCTAATTGCATATATATGATGTATTGTCTCGAACACGCGTGGGCTTCTCCGAAGGTCGATAGACCTTCAGACGCTAATAAATACATATTTGGTTAAGTATGTTTTGGTTGGGACTCGTGTAGGACCAGAAAATAACCACCGTATATATATATGATATCATGACGGAGAGTGTTCAAAAATTCAGGTGTGTTAAGTCTACATTTCCTCCATAAGCCAACACACTACATAAACATACAACAATACATACATAAACGTACAATCAGTGGCGATACTTCCATAACAGCCCATAAGCCCAGCTTGCCTTACAAATTTTCGAATAATATCTTTAGTCTTTAAATCTAATCTTTTAATAAAATTTAAATCTAATTTAACAAAAGCAATTGAACATATAAATGAGAATTTACTGACGCCACAATAAACAATTATAAACAAGACATAACAATTAACGTGTACTGCCACTGAATATAACCACCGTATATAATATGTAAAACCTATTATAAGGATACACGGTCGCTTTAGTGTATTGACAGCCCCGTGGCGCAGTTGGCTAGATACCGGCTTGCGAAACGAGAGGCCGCGGGTTCTGGGTGTTTGTGAGACCGAAAAGTCTCTCGTAGTTCCTGATACCCACGACACAGGACATGTATCCTAGTGTGGGGTCAGAACTATGTATTTGACTGTTAGGTGTATTTATTTATTTTATTATATATATACGATAAGCAACAGGTAAGCATACTGGTGTCGACTGATTATGAGCAATCAATGCAGTTTCTTACCAATCAACATTATGTTTGGGCCGCAGTACACTAACATTAGATGCTAGGGTGGTGACACTGTTTTGCTAGCGTTTACAAATATTAAACCACCTATAATAAACCCCTCTTAAATATTGAGGGGACACCTACCCAGCAGATACCCAGCAATAGTTTAAAAAATATTAAAAAGTGTAAAATTGACGATTCAAAAGAACTTGTAGAAGTCTATTTGAATAAAGATAATTTGACTTTGACTTTGACTTTGACAGATATTGACGGAAAAATAACATATAAAAGTAAAACAAGCAAAATGATATATTTTATAAAGATGTCGTTAAAGTGGTTACAAAAGATGTTACCGTTAAATCGGATTTTATTCAATAGAATCGGTTAAAGCACAATTGTTAAATAAAATTTTATTTGTTACAAATCAAAAGGATAATAGGCATTTTAATTATTAGTTACTAGAGAAAGATAATTAAGGTCCTTTAAGGTTTTCAAGGAGTTTGAGATGGTAAGGCTCACCGGCCTTCACACGCCCGTGTCGTGTGTGAAACTATCCGCCAGACTTGCATCCTCAGCAAATATCCCATGCAAGCGAACCATAAAAATATTATCAGTAGCCGCCACGCACATAAAGTGCGGTTCAGAATATCACAAATTTTCTACCAAATTCTAATATACAAATTTAAAGTCATTGGACTTTTTTTAATAAAAAATAATGAGTTAGTTCGATATAAATAGCTACATAACAATGCAAAAGAATGTTACAATTTCGGTCATTGTATTATTATATGTCTTTACTGTTCCATGGCCATAGATGCAAAATACATCATAGCATTACCATTCCTTTGAGACTGATGACTAGCATGAATGAGTTTGCACTCATGCAACCATTTGCATGGTTAATAAAATTTCCAGGATGCATGCCCCCCGTAAACTAAACTTTATAGTTAAACCATGGGAGTTACTGTGTCAAGTTTAAAAAAAATAAAAATGTTTGAACCGGTGATCGTCGTATTGGCCGTCCGCTACACTAATATAATAATAATAATAATAAATTTATTTATTAACCTTGAAAAAAATACACATAACAGTTTGCAAAAACTCTCCACACTAGGCACTGCCTGTCTCGTGGAGAGTTCCAACTAGGCTCTCATAAATCATAGCTACTGATTAAAATATGAAATCTGTGTAACAAGATTTTAAGCACGTATTAAGGGACAATACTTCAAAGATTAAAACCCGAGGGATAACGGAAGATTTACCGCATAATAACTAGTAAACTTCCGCTGAGAAAGGAAGCATCCGTTTTATAGTCCCGAGGCGATAAAGGTATCCATCACGCGATTCCCGTGAGCCAGTGACGCAATAAAGCCGAGGAAGTTATAAATAACCGACAATAAACGATATCTATAGCAACACCAACGCATAACAGTCTTCCTTTTATCTGAATGCATTGAAGATTAACAACTCCTTTACAGTTTAAGTTATCAATTACTTTCGTCTTTTCTGAAAGGACCCAGATTTTAGAAGTTGCCTGAATAGTCATCAGCCCATATACGTCCCACTGCTGGGCACGGGTCTCCTCTACCATTGAGAAGGTTTAGGCCTTAGTCCACCACACTGGCCTAGTGCGGGTTGACGGACAACCCACCTAAGAAATTCCTAAGAACTTTTAGGTGTGCAGGTTTCATCACGATGTTTTCCTTCACCGTTAAAGTAAGTGATAATATTATTCATTGTGTATACACACATAACTTTGAAAAGTCAGAGGTGTATGCCTGGAGTTTGAACCCGCGACTGCCGTGATTCTCGACCGCGTGTCATCGCTACTTCTTGCCTGAATATAATAATAATATTAAAAGAGTTAATCTCAAGCTTCTTATCTTCATCGAGGTGGTTGCAAACATGGCCTTCTTCCAAGTATTTGTAGTACAACCTGTTGAAAGCAATTAGTATCTGATGTCTTCTTGCATTAATTGTGTATCAGGATCGGTAAATATGTAGACCCCTGCGATACAAGCCACGCTTAGTGCAGAGGTCAATGTATACTTTTTCTTTTGTACTTGCTTAGATATGTAAATATTTTGTATAAATCGATGTGTTATATGTTTTAGATTAATAAGCAAATTTTTTGGTAATAAAAAAAATGTATGTAAAAATGTATTTTTATGAGGCTAACTACCTTTGACAAGACCAGTTTGAAATTTTGCTTTTGTCGGTAGGCTGCCTTTAATCAAGAACATTTTATCCAGTCGGTTATTGGTTTTATTGGCTGCGACACTCTTGCCTTGGATTGCGAATCCGCTAGTTCTTTTTGTCTTAAACATAGACATGTTTAAGATGAAGAAGTAAAAAAGTAAGTCAAAAAAAAAATGTAGGATAAAAATCTAAATGCGGCAGTTGAGCAATATAGCACATACACACGGTAAGCTACGCTTCTATCCGCTTGTAATATAAAATTAAGTTTTAATCCCCCGAAGTACACTTTTATAAGATGTTAATACGAGTAAAACTCCACTTTGATTTAACGATTTGTTAAAAACTTATTATCGTTTCTCACCACACAAAAATCTATTACATAATCACCATCAGCCCATACACATCCCACTGCTGAGCACGGGCCTCCTCTATACCTAAGAGGGGTCAGAGCAAGCTGGTTTAGTGCGAATGCACACTTGAGAAATTCCTAAAAACTTTTTAAATGTGCAGGTTTCCTCACGATGTTATTCTTCACCGTTAAAGTACAAGATTTATAATGAATACACACATAACTTTGAAAACACAGGTGTGTGTCTGGGATTTGAAACCGTGACCGCCGAATTTTTGACTCAAGGTCATCACTAATCAAGTAACCAAGCATACCTGATGGCTGACAAATTAAGACAATACAAATGACTCACGCTTTATTCGGTTGATTCGAATTTAATTGAAATATTACCTGGAATCAATTGTGACGAGTTACCCAAGGGATTAGCTGTTTTCATCCTGATAACGTTGAAACGGTTGTATTCGATTAAAATGACATATAGCATCGGAGTAAAACGTGACTCGAATTAGCGACTGCTCCACGTTGTGTCCGGAATTGCGGAATTGTTGCAAACTCTAACTTGCTGTTTGAAAGGAGACTATAAATTAGTTTGTTAGCGCACTACACTCCTTGGAAATTATAATTGTACAGAATTTTAAGGCGATTTCTTTGTGTTTTTATTATGAATCATGAATTTCAGATGCTTAGTTATTAATATCTGACAGAAGAGTTAATACTGTCTAAAAGATGCTGAATCCGAGATAATGACCCACGGAAATATGTTAAACTGTATATCTGATTAAAAATATGCTGGCATTCTTGTGTCAGTGCAGCTAATTTTTTAAATTTTTATTCTATTTTCTTCTTAATGCGCACTGTTATTTTACTTAGGTACTATTGAGGGCAGGTTGCCGTATCAAGATAAATAATACTCACGCTACAAGACTTGTATCTTAGAGTAAGCTGCACGTGACTCTAGGGTAAATTGACAACTATATACATACATATCAGTGGCGGTACTTCCATAGAAGTCCAAAAGCCCAGTTTGGCTTACGAAATTCCGAATACTGATCTTTAAACTTTAAGTCTTTATTTAACAAAAGCAATTTGACATATAAGTGATAATATCTTGACCTCACTATAAACTAGATATTAAACAATTTGCGTGTAACAATTTTGGGTTTCTATGGATGTACCGGCACTAATACATATGTATTTCTGTGGGTACAATTCGTATAGCATTCATCAATAATTAATTAGAAAAAAAACCCTACACATCAGTAAACTTCTAGGAAAAATACACCAAAAAAAATATCTCATTAATTACTTACAAAAACTTCTGATAAAGTATAAAGCGATGCGTCTATTTTCGGGACTTATCTTTGTATCGCGCCAAGTACAAGTTGGGTTGGGAAGTGCTAAGTCATCCACTTGCGAGGGTCCCGAGGGAACGAGTCCCTTTATTGTGAAGCCTCTGTAAATGATTGCGTCACTCTTAAATTTTGATGTTAATGCGAAAATTAGGCTTCATGTTTCATTTATTACTTAATCTTATTAAGGTGTTAGTTCTAACTAACACCAAACTAACCAAACTAACATCAAAAAATATTTTAATAACTTTGAGTATTTATAAAAGAAATGCGGATATTTTTTTCTTTTACTTCTTTCTTTACACTTTATTCTACCCTCTTTATTATTAATTATTATTTTATTATTCCTTTTCTAAATCCACCCTAAGGTTGACTGGAAGAAATTGTCTAGAGTGATAAGGCCGCCTCTTGTTTTCTTTTTAATAGTTAAGTTTCTTCATATTACTTTGTATATATTTAATTTATTTATTTATTTACCCTTCATACATTACATGTATAACGGTGGACTTAATGCCTGAGGCATTCTCTCACAGTCGACTGTTAGGTTCGAAGGTTCGAACCTTAGGTGGTTATATACAAGAAAATATAAATAAATAAATACTTAAAAAGTGGTGAGATTAGCTAAAGTTACATTATAAGAAACTAGTACTGTAACTTTAATATGTAGCATTAATTAATTTGAATAATGTATCATCTCAAAGGAGTACTGTTGGATTTCACAACATGATCTAAACCGCAGAGTTTTTGACGTTTCCACGATTCCTACTTGACATTGTGGTGAGACCTTGTGTCCTGCTATGATTTCCATTGTATAAAAATAATTTTCTACACTTATATCAGGGGATAGGTTCTACTACCGGCCGCGAAACATTCTACAAATAAGAGAGCCTAAACCTTTGTCCCCAAAAAAAATGTTTTTTAACAGGTAGGTGCACCAAAGTGACCAGGCTCGCACTTGACAGCACTTTCCGAGTACAGTGTACTATAGTACTATGTCAGCCGATTCTTAGCCGATCGTTAACAGTTTTTTTTTTCTTCTTTCAAGGTTGTTTCCCGTATTTTTTTACGCCATAATAAGATCAATGAATATACTAATTGTATTGTCAATAAAGTACAACAAGCAAGCTTTTAAAATTTGTTTAAAAAAGAGTTCTGATTTATTGTTTCCACTCACGAAAAATATAACACAAACATGACCTCCATGTTTTATGGCACGTCCAGACGAACACCGCATCGCGCTCAGACACAATATACAAACAACATCACGTCATACATCAGGAAAGTTTTGCGTCGCCTTCTCGTCTATAGCGCTTCCAATATGCTGATATTAAAACTTATCGTAAATTCACTTTCAATGCCACGAAGATAAATTGCACGAAATGACAGATCGATGCAAATTTAATCTTATCTCAACTTTCCGACCATGAAGGCACCCGCGGTACGCATTAAAGCCGCCAAAATTCCCGAAGCACAATTTTCACTTGCCGATTGTGCCCATCGGAGCATCGGAAATAATCTGTATTGACTTACCGCAAACAAATTCTGAATTTGAATCAGTCCACCGATTCAATCCGCTTTCGCAATAACGGGAACACTGTTCCATAACACTGATTTCAAACAATAGATCAAATAGCAATTTTTAAATTTGGAATAGTTTTTCAATTAGATTTTTTAAATTTTACTTCTAATGTTTATTGGAATGACACTTCTTACACTTAAAAGACAAAGTTAATAAATTCGAGCACAGATAATATAGATAGATGACTAATTTTATTCTACACACAACAAGGTTCTAAATTTGAAAAATATGTATTATTTTTTTGTTGCCAATCGTTTTTAGTCGCGAGTTAGACTGTGGCGGTTGGGCCGCATGTCGGTGGGCGGCGTGCTAGCGGCGCGGCGGGCGCGCTTACACTGAAACTGAAACAAGCTTTCAGGATCTGGCTTTACGTATACATAGATACATCGTTATATATTAATATTTCTATCAAACTCTTCGTATCGCGAAAATGGGTTTTCGATAATGACATTATTTCGGGGACAAAATGCAATAATCTTCTGTATCATTTTTCGATCTATCAGAGTTGCTACGCGTATATTTATTTTGTAATTTTTTGAAAATCAATAAATATTCTAAAAGGTTTTGATCGTGGAGAACCACGACACACTTACTTTAATTTTAGACATACATATATATTTTAAAAATAGAATTGAGTTTTTTTTTTGTTCATTTGTAAAAACAATATCAGTGTTTCAGTTTTACCATCCCTTGTCAATCACCAAATATGAAATTCATGTGAAGTTTTACTTTAACTAAAAGAACTATTTCTTTAACTTCGAGAAAAATATTTCCTGCTCACTTTGGCGCCAATCGAGGTTTGACGAGAACTTTGTCCCGATGGGCACATGTTTGCCCCAATGGCAATAATTTGAGTTTGTTTAGGATGACCGGAACCCGAAAAGAATTTTATCCAAATTACGTTTTTTACGAGAGTCAACCTGTTGAGTTTTCTATAGGGACCTTAGAGGGGCATTGATTATTCCGATATTACAAACCTTTTAGTCTGCCTGTTTTGGTTACACTATAAAAATATCTATAAGTATCTATGTATATCTATGTATTAGCAATTTACCAAGGAGATAGTTAATATTATAAATTATTATGACTTAGCAAATTATGCTACGTTTTCAAACCTTTTCAAAATTATCAAGAATGTTATTTCACTTCGATTCTAGAAACTGAAGAAAAGCATTACATTGTCCAGTAATATACTATGAATATTTATCTACAATTGTCAGTATTATGCCGACACATAGTTGCTTGTTTGATTAAGGCAATTGCCCTCAAGCCTACTTGGTTGGAGGTTGTACCGCGAGTCACTGTCGGGTAAAAATATCAACCATATAGGTATAAATGTAAACTAACTTCTGTATATTACTCCGCCTAGATCAATTTTAGTGACAAAAAATGACATAATGATATTAAAAATAGTATATTAAAAATAGTGAATACTTAGCAATCAAATAGAGACCAAATTTCTATACACCACCTCACAACTAATTGTCGAAAAGTCAAAATCCCTGACAGCTATAACATCCCATAATTAGATTCCTAAGCGTGATACGGCAACATGTCACAATTAAGTTCCAAACTAATTATGTAATAGCGTTCAACGTAATGAGAAACTTCGGGAAAGTCAAATGTTTGAAGGAATCCTCAAGATGTCTAATGGGGTCATTACCCCTCGAATAGATTGCGTTGTTGCTAATTAGCTAAAACAAGTCAGTTTATCTCATTTTCGGTTTACTGTCAATGGATACTTGAATGCAAAAATAAGTTGGGAGCACAATGCCTCGCCATTATCCTGTAAGGGCAAACCGAGACTCGGGATCTCAACTTTGGTTTCTCATATATTCGTCGTTTCATTCTGTCCTTACCGTTTGAACAATTACTGGACGGATAATTATTGAAAAAAAATATGTTATTTACAAATGTTGATGGAAGAAATGGTTGATATCCACAGCATCGAATATATCATCATTATTATCATCAACCCATATGATTCTCTGCTAGACACTGGGCTTCCTCCACAACTGACAGGGTTAAGGTCTTAGTCCACCACGCTGGCCTAGTGCGGGTTGGTCTACCCACCTAAGAAATTACTAAAACGTTTTGGGTGTGCAGGTTTCCTCACGATGTTTTTCTTCATCGTTACAGCACGTGATAATTCATTGTAGATACATATGTATATGACTTCGAAAAGTGTATATCTGGAGTTAAAACCTGCGACCGCGCGCAAAAAGTATGACCTAAATTTTGTACGCTCTGAAAATAACTCTTTGTTTTTCAAATCCTCCTTTGTTTTTTTTCTGATTAACTCCGTTGCGAGATCATGACAAATTAGGTCCCTTAGTTTCACTTGTTTCAGTTTCAGCGCTCGGCGTCAATACTGTGCGTGCCGCTATTGATCCTGGAGCACAGGAGTTACAGTGGCGAGTGTGTGGTGGGATAGAGCTCTGAAAATAAGTCTGAAGAACCCGTAGAACTACATCGTGATTTATGGCATACTAATTGATCACTAGGGTGTGTAGTCCGCCAACCCGCACTAGGCCAGCGTGGTGGACTAAGGCCTGAACCCTCTCAGTTGTAGCGGAGGCCCGTGCCCAGCAGGGCTGATGATGATGACGATGATAAATTGATCACTAAAACTATTACAATAGAGACACAAGGATAATTAATTTTTGCCCCTCGACACTCCATTTTAATTAAATAACACCAAAGGCGAATGCGCCCACTTTGCTCTGACATTGTAAAATCCAATAGTGAACTATTCCATTAATTTATTTTTAGATCCATGTTCCCGAGAATATTATTTATCAATCACTTACAATCTAATCAATGCAAAATCTTTCAATATGTTTCGCGTCTGAAAAGGGCTTAAGGAAAGTATTTTCATGCCTTTAGCATCTGTTTACTGATCTTAAAAGAATTTCGGCTTTATTCCGCAGAATTTAAGAATCAAAATCGTGTGCAGTATTGTCTGTGACGCAGTACCTCTAATCTGGTGTTACGCATTCTGTGGCCTTTCAAGTCGCCGGAAGCTTCATTCCGAACTTTAAAGAATGCTTGGCTGAAACAGAATTACTTTTAGGATTTTGTTTACGCTTCTGTTTATTTCTTTCAAAGTACATATTGCGGTCATTTTCATAATAGTTTTAATAACTAGAGAGAGATCTTAATATAATATTACGGAACAGTTCACATACGTTATTTAGTTACTTATTTTATGAGTTTTTTTATTTTATTTTACATAAGAATCTTTTAGAAGAAATATTACAGTGATAAAAATATACTATTAAAGAAACTTTAAAAGTTTAAAAATGAAACTTGTGGAAAACAATATCGTGTGCAGGTTTTCTCATCGTGTGTTCACTTTCCGATAAAGAGTGTGACATTTCACTACAAACACACACACATATGTATGTGTGTAATTATAAATATATGTATATATATTTATATTATGTATATATTTATATACGAGTATTTGTATCTATAAATATTATGTATGTTATATATATAGGTATGCTTAAGTAATATCACCATCACACTACACCTACCAAGGTTGTAAGTACACACACATATTTATTTATTTATTTTATTTTATTACTTTCTATACTTGAGAGTATAAAGGCGGACTTTATGCCATAGGCATTCTCTGACAGTTTACCTTAGGGGAGATCAGAGATGAACCTTGGTAGGTGTAGTGTGATGGTGATATTACTTAAGCATACCTATATATATAACATACATAATATTTATAGATACAAATACTCGTATATAAATATATACATATAAATATATAATAAATAAATAAATAAAGGTCAAGGAGTTTTCGTGAACGTGTGGACAAAAGGACAAGGAGGTCGGTGTTAAAGTCTCCCATGATGATGTGGTGTGCGTAATCTGACCCTAAAAATTCCAGAATTGAGTCAAGACTGGAGAAGTAATCAACAGAAGGAGGACAATAAACCACACCAAGTAAAGTTTTGACTCCCTTGACCCAAACCTCAAGGAAAAGGTATTCAGCGGAAATGGAACTCAAGGAAGAGGAAGAGGCTATGACTTTATAAGAAAAAGAGGTTTGGAGATAGATAGCCACGCCACCCCCTCGCCTGTTAACCCGATCATTTCGGATTAGAATAAATCCAGGAAGGGAGTATGTGGCGGAAGGAAGATGAGGTTTCAGCCAGCTCTCAGAAATAAGGACGGCATGCACGTTAGCGTCGGTGAAAGTTACAGCTAGTTCACTATAGTGAATAGCTATACTTTGCGCGTTGATATGACAAACGTTAAAAGTAACCCGATTTTCGAGATTGAACTTACCACGTATCAGTTCCCCAGTAGTAGCAATCATGGAGCAAAAGCTGTCATCACTGCTAGTGGAGGAAGCAGATTCATTAAATGAAATGAAATGAAATGAAATTATTTATTGAATCTGTAAAATGTCAAATACATCACTTAGATTCAGTCATTTCAAAATTTGGTTTACCACCCTGTTCGGAAGGCAGTCATCACTAGAGAAGGACGGGCAAGAAACTCTAGTGTTGCTCTTTTCCAATCAAGAGATAGTTTACAATATTGATACAAAAAATGAATTTCTCAAATTAGAGCAGCTCATTAATACTATCCCAGATTATTGTATTGAATATGAGAATAACATAGTCATCTTGAATGGAGAAACTGACATTTAACTAGGTTAAATTATAAATTTAAGTTTAAGTTAGGATAAGGTTAAGTTCATAAATACAAATAAGCAAAAATAGGCAGACCAGTCCACACAAACAGCACCCGTTCACGAGTATGACGCATGTGCCAGCCATCGGTCTCCTCAACCATTTCATAGGGAAGTGACCGACCCGACACACGACGCCGCCGTAAGCACAGACATTTCAGCGAGCATGACATACCTAATTGCTTACAAAGTACTAAACTAATAAGTAAATATGTATAAACAGCTATGTCCATTGAAGAAGACTAAGTCAGACTTGGGATTACAATAATTATTAATTAAACCCAAGCTTCGTTATCCTCCATATATTCTGAAATTGTATAATAGGCTTTGTTACATAACTGTCTCTTAGTAATTTCTTTAAATTTATTGTAGTTTAAGGCCTTAATATGAATAGGGATTTTATTGTAAAAGTGTATACAGTAACCCTTAAAAGATTTGCTGATCTTGTGGAGCCTGGTCTTATAAATAACTAACTTATTTTTATTGCGTGTATTTCTATCATGTATGTCAGAAACCTTTTTAAATTTATCAATATTCTTATGAACATACATAAGATTTGCGTGTATATATTGAGATGCCACTGTCATAATATCAATTTCCTTGAACTTTTCTCTTAAAGAATATCTAGAGCCAAGCGAATATATAGATCTGATGGCTCGCTTTTGTAGTAAAAATATGGTATTTATGTCAGCAGCACCACCCCACAGTAGAATTCCATAACTCATCAAACTATGAAAGTAAGCAAAATACACTAACCTAGCTGTATCAATGTTGGTCAGCTGACGTATTTTGCTCACCGCAAAGACTGCTGCACTCAGTTTTTGAGCTAATGTTGTTATGTGAGGACCCCACTGAAGTTTGGGGTCTAATGTAATTCCCAAAAACTTAGTATTATCCACAAGGCTCAGCTTATCCCCATTCATTAAAATGTTAGCATTGGCGTATTTTACATTAGGTGTTATAAACCTAATACATTTAGTTTTTTGACTATTTAATAAAAGGTTATTAATGTTAAACCAATGCACGATTTTAGTGAGAGTGCAGTTTACATCGTCAAGAGTTGGTTGATTACGCTTTACCTTAAATACTAAAGAAGTGTCATCAGCAAACAGCACTACATCACAGTCGTCCCTTATAAAATAAGGCAAGTCATTTATGTATATCAAAAAAGAAAGGGTCCAAGAATTGAACCCTGTGGAACTCCCATAGTAACAACAGACCCAGGAGATCTTTTTCCATTTACATCAACTACTTGAATTCTATTACTTAAATATGATTTAAACAATTCAAGTGCAATACCTTTAACTCCATAATGGCTTAATTTCCTGATAAGAATATCATGGTGAACACAATCAAATGCCTTGGATAGATCACAAAATACTCCTAAAGCATCCTGTGAAACCTCCCAAGCTTCAAAAATATTATGAATAAGCTCCACGCCGGCATCGGTAGTGGAGCGACCCCGAGTAAAACCAAACTGTTTACTATGAAGCAATTTGTTTTTTAAAAAGTAATTTTCAATTTGTATCAACATAAGTTTTTCAAATATTTTACTTATTGAAGGTAAAACCGATATAGGTCTAAAGTTAGTTGGGTCATCTTTGCTACCTGATTTATAGAGAGGAATTATTTTACTTAATTTCATTCTATCAGGAAATATACCACTATTGACACACGAGTTAAAAATTACAGCAAGCTGGGGTGCTAATACATGTATTACTGAGTGTAATATTTTTGTCGAAATTCCCCAGAGGTCACATGTATTTTTTATGTTTATCAGCCTAAATGTTTTAATAACATCTATACTATTAACACAATGGAATCTAAATGAATCTTCACTCCCAGGGACAATTTTCTGCAATAACTCACTTGCAATAGATGGGGAAGAATTTAAGCTTCTAGTTATAGAGACTGGTATATCAGTAAAAAATGTTTCAAAGGCCCTAGCTACCTCTAAGTTAGATTTAATAATATTATTATTAATGTTTAAACTAAACTCGGTGTCTCGAGGTTTAGTCTTACCAGTTTCTTTATTTATTACACTCCAAGTCATTGTAATGGTATTTTTAGCCTTTTTTATTTTATTACCTAAGTATAATGACTTGGCTTTTATGCAAACTAGCTTGAATATTCTAGAATAATTTTTCACATATTTTTTAAATTCTGAACTGTGATTGTATGTTTTTTCATAGTATAGGTCATACAATCTCTTTCTACTTATGTGAATACCTAATGTTGCCCAACTTTTAAATGGAGTCTTATTACCAATTGAAACCAATCTGGGTGTGAAAATTGATTCAAATTCCTTACAAAATGTGTCAAACATGGAGTTATACAATATATTCGGATCACTTTCAGTTACAATATTACTGAATTTTTTATTTAATTTAATTTTAATTTTCTCTAACCGAGCCTTTGTTACCGGGACAACAGTCAGTTTCTCATTTGATGTGTCCTGGAATCCACTTCTAAATGTGACCAGTTGCCCACAGTGATCAGAGTCTATGTTATTAATGATACCTTTATTATGTGGCAGGATATCTGTAAAAATATTATCAATGCAGGTAGCACTGGTGTTGGTTATTCTTGTAGGCTCTGAAAAAAGATTGGTTAAATTAAATGACGAAAATAAACTTTTTTAATTTTATGGCTACTGTAGAGCTTTCTAACAAATTAATATTAAAATCTCCACAGACCAGCAATTTCTTATTTGATTTATTCAGTTTCCTTAGTGCATCTTCAATTATCAATTCAGAATTATCATAATGTGAGGTGGGTGGCCTGTATACACATAAAACAATGAACTGCTCTAACTCAATACATGAAATTTCTGCAGTTTGCTCAACAGAGAGGCTCACTATATCTTTACGTTCTTTAAATTTTAGAATTTTGTTGATTAATATAAGTGAGCCACCATGTATAGCATTTTTCCTGCAAAAGTTGCTACTAACAATATGATCTTTGAAGTTGAACATGAGCTGTTCAGTTCGTAACCAGTGATCTGTAACGCAAAGGATATGAATTTCCTGACAACTCATGAACAACTCCAGTTGCAGCTCTTTACCTAGCATTCCTTGCATATTCTGATGAACTAGGTTTAAAAACTTTAAATCAATGCTATTGCAAACCATACTCTGATTTACTAATGGTGGAGTCAACTTTGGAATATATAAATTGATGTCAACTGGTAATTTATTATTATTTTTGATAATTGAAGTGCAAGAGGCTGGCTCTATTGTCTGTGTTTGTAATTTAAATAATTATTATTTTCTGGAATAGATACTAATGTATCATTCCCTGTCATTAATTGATTCTGCTCAATAGAAGCAGATGAGGCAGCCAAGTTCTTAGCTTTGTCTAATATAAATATACATAGCAACTTTGCTATTTGTCTTTTATGGTTATAAGAATAAAAGTTATTCTTTACTTTATACTTACTGAAGTAAGTATTAATGTCAAATATTGATACCTTACTGCAATCATTTGTAAGGGTCTCTTTTAATGTCATTAGCAGAGTAAAAAGATCCATCATCTGAATTCATAATAAATTAATATAATTATATATGTATTATATATTAAAGTAAAATAAATATATATTTATTGTAATAAAACTTTAAAATAAATATAATATATTAATATGGCGCAGATAATAAATAAAAGTATACTACTGTTACGTGTTCAAACACACTCTGCACCACCCGCCAGCTAACAACATAGGTACAATAATAATAAAAGCAAATGTTACATAAAAACAAAAGTATAACTAATAACATAACATAGTAAATTAATGTGTAATGGAACGTAACATTTATATCACTCAAATGTCAAAATTAAAGTGAATTAGAAAAGAAAGAAAGAGAAGAAAAATATATAAATAAAAAGTGGGTAGAGAAAAAAGAACAGGCAAACAATAACAATTATAAATGAAAACATGTTAGTTGACGCTCGACAATATTACAGCTTACGCGATTTTAAGTCCGAGCGCGATGTTTCGGCCGCCCCGTGATTTCGTACTGCCGACGACGATAACTCTGCTGTCTTCGGAAACTTAGTTATTAAGGAGTTTAGTTCGTCGACAGTGGTGACCTTGATTCGGCTTCCATCCGGGACTTTAATAACAATAATGCCGTCCTGAGTCCAGCAAGATCGCATACCAAAATACTGCCGACTTTTGCTAAACACGGTTTGTCGAGACTTTGTCAGAAACTCCTTGATGGATGCAATTGAGCCTTTCAGCCTGGACTTGGCTCGCCAGACATCTGACCTGTGGCTTACATTCGCAAACTTAACAAGTATAGGCCGATGATGCTCTCTGTTTGGTGTCCCAATGCGATGGCAAACTGTGATAGACGACGCTGTGATCTCCTTCAGCGACATGGCGCCGTTCACCAGCGACAACACGGCCTGTGTGCAGTTCTCATTGTCAGCTTCAGGAACTCTGAGGAATAACAGCGCTTTTCTACGATGCCTGGTCTCCAATGCGTCCACCATGTTAGCGCACTCCGAGATTTGTTGCCGCAGCAGCCGAAGCATATTTTAGCATGAGCTCCCTAAAAGTCCGGAACTCTTCCGCAACTCGAGCCACAGTATCCTTGGCAGTGCCCCCTGTGTGCAGTTGTATTTCTAGTTGGGCCATCCGCTTCGAAAAACTGTCCTCCAGATTCTTTTGTGCACTTTGGATATCCGCGAGTGTTGACATAGCGAGTTTTGAATACCTTAGTGGTTTGTCTAAAGAAAGTGATGAGTGGTATGTTTTAGTGCTGGCAGATGGTGCAGAGCAGGATCACACACCGTTGCTCAAATGTGAGTACATGGAATGCACTGTCTGTACTACAAAATACACAACTTTTCAGAGTAAATTTACAATTTAAAGATAATAATTTCAAATTGACTGCCTCGTGGTCTCGCGGTACAAGTATGTGCCGTGCGATCTAGAGGTCCTGGGGTCGATTCCCGGGTCGGGCAAAGTGTTATTGGGTTTTTCCATTAGGAAATTCTCGGTAACAGCACGGAGTCTGGAAATATGCCCGAAAAACGGCAATAGGCTCGCCCCCTATTACGTGGGACTGATACATACTTGGCGAATTGTGGGTGCAGAAATGCACCTCTGCCTACCTCTTCGGGGAATACAGGCGTGAGTTTATGTATGTCATTTCAAATTGTAACAGAAAACACGTCTACTCAATACACCGACCGCAGAAAAAAAAAACAAACATGTTTTAACATCAGAGATGTATGTCTGGGATCGGGATTCGAGACGCCACCGAAGAGATATTCGTCTCGACCGCAAGCCTGATTCTCGCAGGAAACACGATTGTTAAGAGAATACGATACTACAAACAAACCTCAGAGTTTAGGCGGTGGTAATTTATTACAACTATTTAGAACACGTAGTGCTCGCATTTCACACATTTGTAGCGTCGGCTAAAAGGAAAAAGGCGGTAAATCAAATTTAGGTAAGTATTGTTATTTATTTAAATATAAAAATAGAGTCCTTCGTTATTTTCGTAATCAGCGTATTCCCTTATTAAGACAAGAGACGATCGTATCAGTTCAGACTGCGATGTGGAGGGGGGGGGGGGGGGTCTTTAATCAGCTTTGGGATGAAATACGCTTATAAAAATGTCAATGTCAATCTCAGTTGTAGAGGACGCCTGTGCCCAACAGTAAGACGTATATGGGCTGATGATATATGTACATATATATATATGTTCTTGAATAAGCGTCATGCGTAATTGGAACGAAAGCAGTAGAATGATCATGATGCCTAGATAATAGCTATTACCATCTCAATTGATCAGTTACAAACTAGCCATTTTGCGTTGTTATCCCCAATTTTCAGTCTCCCTGTTGCTACTGAGAATTTCTCTTACCCACGGGCGCCAATTTACACCACTATAGATAGTTACAGTTTATGAGGAGTCCGTCATTTTTTAAGTCCAATTTGTAATAAAATTATACTTACTACCTCCGCACTTAAGCCGACGATTTGCTTTCAAATAAATACCGTATAACTGAGCCATTTTCTCGAGGGCCGGTAATGAGTAACAACGTTTTGCGAGCAATTTCGCGATACGAAGATAATGGTGGGCCTAATGTTTGCAATTTAACAGACTAGCTGCTACACGCAGCTTTTAATGTATAATTTAATATGTTGCTTGATTTTATTTATATAATTTAAAACTTTATACACAGAACTGTATATAGGCGGACTTAGTGTCTAAGGCATTCTCTAACAATCTACCTTAGGGTGGTGGAGAGATGAAGCATGGTTGGTGTAAAAAAAATAACCAAAAAAAGAAGATACATACATATATACATACATAATATGTACCCATTTAAAAAAATATACATAATTATACATACCTATATAATAAAAACATAATGATTTTCTTGATCCTGAATAAAATAATAAGCCTCGTTGGCTTGGTGCCATGTAATGTGCCGTGAGCTCTAGTTCACTAGTGTGCGCCATACAATCTAGAAGGCCTAAATTCGTTTCCCGGATCGGTTAAAGTATCGTTGGGTTTTCCATTAGAAAAATTGTAGTAGTAGCCCGGAGTTCGGACATATGTCAGAAAAACGGCTTTGGGCTCACCTAATTAGGTACATGGAATTTCAAAATAATTGGCGACACTTGGGTGTAGGAATGCATTTCTGCCTACTCTTCGGGGATACAGCAGTAAATAAGTAATTATGTATGTAGCTTTAAAACATAATACATACATACATAAACTAACGCCTTTATTTCCGAAAGGGTAGCCAGAGGTGTATTTGTGCACCTATATTTCACCAGGCATGTTTTGTTTTTTCGCGCACATTTCTAGACTCAGTGCTGCTACTCAGAATTTCCTCAGAAAATCCCAATAACACTCCCCACCCGAGAACCAAACCCAGGGCCTATAGATCGCACGGCACATACTTAAGCTGCGAGACCACGTCAATTCTGTAATAAAACACAAGCCCAAACATCGAGTAACTAATAAGACAGCGCTAAATACACATCTAAACCTTGGACGCTAGTTAAATTTACGGCGAGTCTGTAATCCCGCGGGCTAAAACATTGGCCCAATTTAATGCAAGCCAGATTCTAAAGTTGCTCGTTATAAATCGCAGGTAAATGGTATATGCACGCGAAATAATATTTGTATGGATAATAGAGTCGTTCTATTACTGTCCGGGCTGCAATAAGTTTGATTGGGTCGTATTTTATAGTAGTAAATTTTGGTACTGTTCGGAATGTAATCAATTAAAAACTTTGGTAGTGCCGTGTTTTGTGAGCCGATTATAGAGAATAATTGTAGTTAATAAGAACTATGATTAATTCAATGTTAGTACATACATATTTTATATTATTATTTAATTGGTAAAGAAAGTGCAGTGTACATAGAATAAACTGAACTTTCATAATAAGTCGTGATGGCCTCGAGGTTTAAGCACGCGGTCGAGAATCTCGACGGTCGCGGGTTCAAACCCCAGGCACACACCTCTGACTTATCGAAGTTATGTGTGTATCCACAAAGAATTATCACGTACTTTAACGGTGAAGGAAAACATCGTGATGGAACCTGCACACCTAAAAGTTCTTAGGAATTTCTCAGGTGTGTAGTCCGCCAACCCGCACTAGGCTAGCGTGGTGGCCTAAGGCCTAAACCCTCTCAGTTGTAGAGGAGGCCCGTGCCCAGTAGTGGGACGTAAATGGGCTAATGATGATGATTGATGATTGAACTCTCATAGACATTAAAAGTATTTCGTGATATATATTTTTCTTGCAATTTGATAGATGAAATACATCACTGCAGGGCGCGAGTCTCCTCTACAACTGAGCGGTTTTAGGCCTTAGTCCACCACGCTGGCCTAGTGCGAGTTGTCGGATAACACACCTAAGAAATTCCTCACGATGTTTTCCTTCACCGTTAAAGTAAGTCATAATTCATTGTGAATACACACATAACCTTGAAAAGTTAGAGGTTTGTGCATGGGGGTTGAACCCGCGACCGCCGAAACTTTGACCGCGCGCCTTGACCTCGAGGCCATCGATACTTATAGATGAAATACATGCCTAAAAAAATCATGGTGCACTAATATTTTCAATATTTTTTGTTTGTTGTCCGATATTTAAATTTGTATGGACCTGACCTTCAATAAATAATAATGTACCAATATACATTATTTATTTATTTGGAGAGCATGATCACTTTAACGTGTTAATTTAAGAAAAAACTTGAATGCAATTTTTTTGTACCCAAATAAAAATTGCTTTAAACAAGCACGACAAAATTTAAATATCGAAAATACTGGTTAAAAAAAATATTTCATAAAATTTTCAGCCAGTTTAAGATATATTTTTCGCCTGATATCGTATCTACTTACGATCTACTATGTCGGCTTACAAAACGCAGCACACAATTTCCACCAGTTATTGTATGTGCGAAGCGTGCACAATACATAGCGCGAGGGAATATCCGGCTCGCGGACACAAATCCGACGCCACACCGACCTCCACGAGTTATTTGAAGCTTTGTTGGAGCAAGAATATTTATAAAAGGACGTATATGATTAAATCACTACGCTCTTATACGCTCTTTTGCTACTGAGGATGGCTGTTTCTGATTTTTAAAATCTTTTTTTATTTTTATTTAATAAATACCTAATGGCAATTAATAGAAAGTGGTCTAAACAGAACATGGATGGATTGAAACAATTACGGTTATCTATCAACGGTTGAAAGAATTATGTCAGCCTATTTGAAACTAGATGACCTAAGTTTAATCTTGGAACACGACACTCATTTTCATCATCATCACCCCATATACGTCCCACTGCTGGGCACGGCTCTCCTCACAACGGAGAGGGTTTAGGCCTTAATCCACCACGCTGGCCTAGTGGCGGACAACACACCTAAGAAATTCCTAAGAACTGTTAGGTGTGCAGGTTTCCTCACGATGTATTTCTTCGCAGTTAAATTACGTGATAATTCATTTTGAATACACACATAACTTCGAAAAAAGATGTGTGCCTGAGATTTGAACGTGTGACCCTCGAGATATACTCGACCGCGCGGCTTAACCTCGAGGCCATCACGACTTATATGACTTATTTTCCATCTTATTATTGATAATCGCTATCCGGACATTTGCGAATATCCTGCCATCAATAAATTAAAAACCTGAAGCATATTTAAAAAAAATCTCAATTCTAAGAAAAACTCTAAACAAAATAGTTTTGTGACATTGTTATTTATTACACAATTTTCTTCACAAAAATGTAAAGAATATACTCGAAGTATATCCAAATAGATCCTGAAAAGAAATATGTCGCGAGCTCCAATAAAGCATTGGCTTTACAAATACGAGATAGAAGGTTAATTCAAACACTACATATTTTATTACGTGACGCTGTATTCTAAGTCTGGATACACACGGTATTCGTCCAACATTGGTGATTTGTGTGTTCGAAGACCAACACTAATGCTGGTTCCTAGTATTATGTTGGGACAAATGTTGGTGGATTGGATCTCACGCTTTATCACGCAATGTTACTATTATCAAAAGGTTATAATACATATAGCAATATGCCTGGTTATTTTAAACCTTATTCCACATAGCAATAAGAAGAATATCATGAAACATTTAATGTGTGTGTCCAGTGACGCAAGATGGATTTTTTATATAGAAAAATTATACGATTCTATAGGCTTATTACCATCTACAATAGTAATTTTAGGGTAATTAATTTTCAGTAAGACATAATTAATTTTCAGACCTATAAACTATATACCTCATAACTGTACACCTAAAGGGGAAGTCCCATGAATTAGGGGAAGAGTTTACTGGTGTTTTTCGGGCACAATTCCAAAAACTCAGTAATATTCTTTCTAACCAGGTCCTTTAGGCCATGCAGTAAATAATAAAATGCATCTAAATTCCAGTGAATTACTGTCACTGGTATAACAGTGTGGAGCAAGCGTAATATAAAATGTCGAACACGTAAAAGAAGGTCGGCAACAGGCGGGCACGTATTTGCATACTATTTGTAAAGCTATTTGAATACGACTTTATCATTGATCGAGCTGAATGCCTCGGTCTCGTGACGTAGGTAAGCTTTTAACTTTCACGTGGCAGAGATGGACTGTGCTTATTTCGAGGAGAGCTTTTACAACATTTTTACATTTCACATCTGGTACAAAGACCGGGAGTGTTGAATTCTGAAATTCCTCTTTAATGTTAATTAACGTCCATAATATAGCTTAGTAAAACGAAAGTTAGTGAAATGAAATTGAAATGAAATTGCTTTATTTGGTCACGTAGGCAATCAAATAGCACTTATGACAAGTCAATACAGAAAAGAAAAATCTTTTATTATTACATTATAATTTAACTATGGTTCATTTTATATAATTTGTACAAAAATATTTACGGTTTTTTTTATAATTTATTTTTAGTTTTCATCAGGAAATACATAATATCTTATTATTATTATTTTAAAGTAAATAACGAGATGGACCTTGTGTATTTCCGAAACGTCACGTATTATTTTAATGGTACCACCGGAGCCAAACGCGACCCTGACTGAGAAGACCCGGCGAAACAAACTCAGCGGGTGATTTAGCTTACCAAATTAAATATGAAGAGTACATATTTATGTATTCGATAAAAGTAGAAATTAGCAAAGACCTAAAAACGTCCACCCGTCACTTAGTGTCACTGAACCCTTGGAGCATATCTGTTACTTACTCTTTACCTAATACCTCTGGAGCTATTACACTCTCACTTTACTATGTGATAATAAATAGGAAAAAAAAACAACAAAACTTTTTTATCATTATTCATAACTTATCATATTACGAACCTAATTTTCATCTATTTACATTATACATGATGACTTGGCCATGAAACTCGAACTGGTGAGCTTACCAGTAACGAGCAGCTCTTCATCAGATCCTGAAACGAACACACAACATCTTTAGCACAGTATATAAAAAGAATATAATACAGTTGAATCAAACTAAGCATATGCCGATTTTAGAGGTACAAAAAAGCAGAAGACTCCACCGTGGTAAGTTTACAAAACAATATAATACTAATTTACATATAACACGTAACCGGGCTACTAATAACTTACCGAAATTCTGCGGGGTGTTTGCGGATACGGTGGTTTCAGAATAATTTTATTCGGGACTCTACCATCACAGTATTAGTGGGCTTAGTGTGGCTTAGAGTAGCGGTAATTATGAATTATTTAATATTAAATGTAATATTTGGTATTTACTGTTTTTAAATATATTTTTTGTTAATTTTTGTGGCGTACAATAAAGTGGGATAAATAAAATTAATAATTTTATTTTAAATATTTTTATTATGTAGCAGTCAGGCCACTACAATATTTTTTGTTAGCTTTTTTTGGCCCTATCCCACCACACACCCGCCACTGCACTAGGTAGAGCAAAAAACTATAAAAATGTGATAAAACACATTTTATAAATGGTGTCAATATTATTCGATTTTTTTCTTGAAAAATAAATGGAATTCAAAATAGTTATGATACAAACAGGTCGATCATATGGTAACATCAAAATAAATACAAGTATACCAACCAAAAAAATGCAAAAAGGGATATGCTCCGCCGCGACAGTGTATCACTGCCGTGACCAGGATTCGAACCTGGGTTACTACGGCCACAACGTAGGGTCCTAACCACTAGACGATCACGGCTACCGGAGCTGGTGTACGAGTTATCAAAATACTTTATCTAATAAAAAAGTTTACAAAATTTCACACGCTTCATTTGCTTCAATATGCGGAAAATATTTTGTAATATTTAATTAGGTTTGGAAAGTTTCCTTCCCCTTTAAGTATTTGTATGTAAGGTTTAGAAGTTACTTTATAAAATATATATTAACTATAATATACTTTTTGTAAATAGAATCATGACTAAAAGTAGTCGCAGGACATCTGCAAGGATGCAGGCCATTTCTACCAAGACGCTCTGGAAGCCTTTTGAGAGGGGCAACTGTCGTTTACCTGATAAAGATGATGATGATCTAGCACGACCTAAGAAGAGGTGAAGGATAGAAATACATACTATTTCAATAATTTCGACCTTAGACAAGCTAGAAACAAAAAATGAATGCATAAGGGAGAGACCTACTTTCAGTTGTCTACCTGTATTAGGTCCCACATGTCCCACCGTTGGGCACGGAGTTCTCTACTACTGCTAATTTCGGACAACTTTATAAACGTGTATGGAAATCCCACGATCTAAAGTTAACAACTAAAATTAATGTCTACAAGGCATTGATCTTACCAGTACTTTTATACGGTGCAGAATCATGGTGTGTTTACAGACCTGATATAAAAAAGCTAGACACATTTCATATCCGATGTCTCAGGTCAATCTTGAAAATTAAGTGGCAAGACCGCGTGTCCAACACGGAAGTTCTTCGTCGCTCTAGCATGTGTGGAATGGAAGCATTACTTATGCAACGGCAACTCAGGTGGTGTGGTCACGTTCTTCGTATGGATGACAACCGCCTACCCAAAGCGGTCTTCTACTCTGAGCTAGCTGAGGGTAGACGTAGGCAAGGTGGTCAGTACCTGCGTTACAAGGACGTGTTAAAGCGGCACTTGAAGGCTTGCTGTATTAACCCAGAGTGTTGGGAGGAGCTGGCATCAAATAGGTTGGGCTGGCGCTCCACCATCTTTAAAAGTGTTAAAACATTTGAGGATGGTCGTTTGGCAGCACTAGACGAAAAAAGAAGAATGCAAAAACAAAAACCTAAGCCCTCCTACACATACACCTATAATACCCAGGGCCAACTCTACTGTTCAACTTGCGACCGGGTATTTAAAACCAAATTCGGCTTAGCAAGCCACATTAGGGCCCATGATCGAAGATTGTAGTTAGGGTCGCCGTCACCGAAATCGGTGAGGAGGGCTATATATATATATATATATCTCTACTACTGATAGGGGTTATGTCTTACTCCACCACGCCGGCCTTGTCTTGGTTGACGTACACCAAAGAAATTTCTCGTGAAGAATTTTCAGGTTTTGTAGGTTTTTTCATGCTAATAATTCACATTGAGAATACACACATAAGTTTGAGAAGTAAGAAAGAGGTCTGTGCCTAGGATTTGAACCCACAACCTCTGATATTTTGTCTCGACGGCACGCCTAATCCCCGAGGCGATCACAACGTTATTCCGTGCCGCGGAACGTATAACACGTAGTAATGTCAATCTCAATAACACGAATTGTTGGTTGCCCAAAATTCCGCGCTTTGTCATTTAACCGTAGAATAGTACCATACACATCAAGGGGATTTTCAATCGACTGGTATTATTATTTTATGTTTCATTATTTATTGTTCTGAATCGAGTTACCTAATCTGTAACAAATTCCTGAGTGAAAGTTCCGTTGTTGAATGTGACGGCGTTATTCGACAACACCGTCACAGCTCCGGCAGCCGTGATCGTCTAGTGGTTAGGACCCTACGTTGTGGCCGTAGTAACCCAGGTTCGAATCCTGGTCACGGCAGTGATACACTGTCGCGGCGGAGCGTAGCTTTTTGCTACATTAGTTGGAATTGTTATCAGACCGATGACAATTTGAATGATTTGTTCATCGATTATTTTAAAATACGTACGTTCTTCATACTCACGCCTGATCGTCGAAGAGGAAGGCAGAACTGTTTTCCTGGACTCAAGTTTAGCCAATATTGATTTAACTTCCATACCAGTCTCCCAAGTCACCTCGAGTTTAGCTGCTACTGAAAATTTCCACATTGTTATCCAATAACTCTGGCCTATTCGGGCATAGAAGCCAGGACCTCAAGACTCAAGGCTGCACATTTTTGGGCGGAAACAACGTGGTAACTAGTAATCAGAGATATCATATTTACCGTTTCCAATTTAGTTCAATACTTACACCGAAGGAAATTGAAGCACTGACGCGTCTAATACTCTTATTTATAGAGATTATCGAAATTTTATATTTTATGAAATTATTATTTGATTATTCATGTTAGAAATAATAATAGCACTTATGATGTATAAAAAAATAAGGGTAATTAAAATACAGCCGTAAAATACTTTTACACTGGTCACTATGTTTTATTTCTGTTAAAACTAGGCATTTTATTGTTTTTTTTTTATGGAAAAAGGAGGCAAACGAGCAAGAGAGCCACCTGATGTTAAGTGGTCAACACCGCCCATGAACACCCATAATACCAGAGGAATCATCGGTGTGTTGCCGGCCTTTGAGGAAAATATAGGCTCTCTTCTTGAAGGCCCCTAAGTCGTATCTGTTTGGAAATACCGCCGAGGCAAGCTGATTCCATAAAGATGTAGTGCGAGGAAGGAAACACCGTTTGAACCGCACTGTTGAGGAACGCCATTCATCATTTTGTTCGAAAAAAAATCATACTTAACATTGAATTATACGGGATATAATTGGACCATCATTCAATCCCTTTAATGGTATTAGAAAGTGCCCGAAAAACTACAATACCCCCTGTTATATAGAACTAAAAAACAATTGGCGTATGGGTGATGTGTATAATAAAAATATTCAATAAATGTGAATCAAATGACTCTTTAATTACGAAGCTGACCTATATCTCATTTTTCAGACTTCACATTCTCACAACATGGCAAAGGCATCTCCATTTCTTTTATGTCTATCCTGTGCCAAAAAGGTCAAACTACCCTGATGGACTTGTGCCTCTGCTCCATCTTGGCCTACTGAGTTAAACTTTTAAGCCGAGTATCTCGGAAAATAGAAGTCATTTTCAGTAGCGGAAAAATGACATCAAACAATTTTGGCCACCTAGTCTATTTATTTTCATCATTAAAACACTATGAAAATAAAAATATTGAAAATTGAATCACATGTTGTATTTAATTCCAATAGCAAAAGCAGTTTAACCCGTCTTTAGCTACATAAATAAAAAAATACCGCTCCGCCGTGACAGTGTATCACTGCCGTGACCAGGATTCGAACCTGGGTTACTACGGCCACAACGTAGGGTCCTAACCACTAGACGATCACGGCTACCGGAGCTTGTGAGAGAGCTGGCGAATTACTTTATCTCGTTGTCAGAAGCGGGACTATTTTAACGGTTCATTTCTTGTGTTGCGCAAGAGTCAGCAAAAAACTTAATAGCTTTTTCCACAACAAAGGTATTGTAACCGTCAAACAGTAAATAAATAAAAAGTAAAGTTTACTTTATTTATGTTCGTGTTTTACCTTAGTTGGTTGGAAGACATCAATCCAAAGAGAATAGGTACACAAATTCAAAACGGTCCTGTCATAATATATAGAAATTGATATCGAGCCGATTGTCATGGATTATTCATCATCATCATCATTGTTGTTAGCCAAAAAAATGTCCACTGCTGGATATAGGCCTCTCCCAATGACTTCCACAGGACCTGTTGGAAGCAGCCTGCATCCAGGCAACCTTTACTAACCTTTACTAGTTCGTCCGACCACCTTGTGGGAGGACGTCCCACGCTGCGTTTTCCGGTACGTAGCCTCCACTCGAGAACTTTTTGGCCCCATCGGCCATCAGTTCTCCGCGCTATGTCACATAGCCTATGTGGCCGGCTCATTGCCACTTCAACTTGCTAATCCGCTGGACTATGTCAGTTACCTTAGTTCTCCTACGGATCTCCTCATTTCTGATCCGATCTCGTAGGGAAACCCCGAGCATAGCCCTCTCCATAGCTCGTTGTTGAGTGACTTGAAGCCGCCTAATAAAGAAATAGATTATTAGAATTTAATAATGTGATGTCTTTGGGGTTTAGGCACGCGGTCGAGAATCTCGGGGGTCGCGAGTTCAGACCTCAGGCACACACCTTTGACTTTTCTGTTATGTTTGTATTCACACATTGAATTATCACATACTTTAAAAAACAATGTGAGGAAACCTGCACACTTTAAAAAAAAAAAGTTTTTCTTAGGTGTGTAGGATAGCGACCACCGTACACAGGGCGTAAAACCCGCCATAGTGGCACATGCAAGTGTGCCGCGTTCCGGGATCAGCCAGTGTATATCCGGTTTTCAGGGGGGCTTCAATCATGGTGAAAGGATGACCGTGCCGGCATTTTTTGGCCGGTTTCTCGCGGTCGGTCCTTTGTTCACCATGGTATTAGTCCCCCAAACTTCTTCACAAGATAGGTGAAGAGGTTTTCGGCCGGCATGATTGCGTCGACCAACGGGAGATCATCATCTCTCGCTGGTCGGCACTTTTTCTGGACTCCATTACACTTACCATCAGGTGCAATGGGGTCACTTTGCCGTGCCAGTATAAAAAAAAAAGGCAGAGGCGCATTAGGCCAGCGTGGTGGAACAAGGTCTAACCCCTCGCAGTTGTAGACACGTGCCCAGCAATGGGAATGGGATGTACCTATACGGGCTGATGACGAATAATATTTCCGACGCAAATCATGTATTTTACGTTATTACGCAGCTATCAACACGATTTCAATGTATTCAACAATTCTTCAACAACAAAACATGAAAATTATTATGTGACTAGCGAGTGTGTAAAGAGACATTCCTTGTAAGTCTGACAAAAGCCCACATTGTGCGAAAGTAGGACACGCCAGGATCCTGACGTAAGAATAGCGCGGCTCGGCCCACTGTAAACACTTGACCCCACCCACAATGGTTCACTTCCAATTTTCACCGGTAATTGAAACGCCTGAAGGCATGACGTGTCGGAGCTAGGCATATTGACACTCGCTTTATCGAACGCTATTTCCTTTTTCCTTTTTGCGGATTTACACACTCGGCTCGGACATCGCTTTCAGCCTCATGTGATGATGTATACATTTTTGTTCTCACGCTTTTTGACATGATCCTGCCACACTGGTTAAGCTCAGTTGACAAAAGTATTCGTAAAAAAACATGCGAGTACACATCTGAGAATCGGTAATGAGAAATATGAAATATATACTGAAAAGATTACGATACCTTACTTTCTTGTTGCTTCTCAGACAAGTGTGCATTAATGAAACAACGCTACAGCTACGTCTGTGTAATTAATCTTTAGCCACCATTTACACAAAAATACGGATTTGTATCAATTTCTTTATTGATTTGTGTATTAGTGATAACTTCGAGGTTTAGGCGCGTGGTTGAGAATCTCGGCGGCCGCGGGGTCAAACCCCAGGCACACACCTCTGAATTTTCAGTTATGTGTGTATTCACAATAAATTACCACATACTTTAACAGTGAAGGAAAATATCGTGACGAAATCTGTACGCGTAAAAGTACTTAAAAATTTCTTAGGAGTGTAGTCTGCCAACCCGCACTAGGCCAGCGTGGTGGACTAAGGCCTACACCCTCTCAGTTGTAGAGGAGACCCGTGTCCAGCAGTGAGACATACTTATATGGGATGTAAATGACGATAAGGATTTGTATCACACCCCCTGGCTCCTGGACTACAAATGTATAATCGAAGGGTGACTCCGATAACATTGTTATCGGGTATTTGGTATGTTAGTGAGATTGTTATCTCGATGCATGACGCGGACCTTCTATTGGCTTATTTGTTCCTAGGGGCTTAGGCGATGAGATTTTTTCATAACGCCTTTGTTTTCAAGCTGGACTGTGCTTGGTCCAGATCGCAGTTATTAAAACATTGAGTACAATTTTTAAATGTCTGTTTCGCGTAGATACCGTTATGCAATGCGTTACAAACACACTCAGGCCTTTTTTTCTTAGGTGTATTTTATGCGTTTGCGATTGCATTTTGTGCGCGTATTTTATGTTTATAGTTAATACACTGTGTATCGACAATATTTACACGAGATGCTTTTGATACGTTTTTATATTAGTCGCAGAATAAAAAAACATTCATTCCTAATATTTGTAATGATGTGACTTTCGTAAATACCATTTTTCTGCCTAAAATCAATCATTTTACTTTGATTATGACAGTGATTGGTCTTAATACCTGTTTTTCCCAATTTTCTTTGGGGAACATGGATAATGAAAAATTCATTTTTTATTATGTTATTCTCCATTATTGAAAAGAACACTAAATCACAATTAATATATACGGAACCTCAATAGCTCCGACATGTGTACCCTTGGGCCAAACTTATCTAGAGTACCCGATTCATTTCGAATTGAATATTTTTACAACCATTTTTCCATTATGTATTCGCTGACCTTACTTACAAAGAAACATCGCTTTTGCTGTTAAAATAATAAAATTTTCATGTAATAAATTATCATCTCTCATTAACATACAAAGGCAAAATTCGTATTAATCTTTCCCGTTTCCAATTATGAAAGTTAATTAAACTTAATGCGTAAATAATTAAAAAGTAATGAGTACATCGCGCATATATCTCTTTTAATGGACATAATGAGACACGAAGTACAGGCGGAAGCGAGAGCGGGGAATAAGGAGACAATACACCATTTCAATTCCTGTACACCAGAATGGAAATATTGAAAATTGAATCACAAGTTGTATTTTATTCCAAAATTAAAAGCAGTCATACTCGTTATTAGGTACATAAATCAAAAAGCTACGCTCCGCCGCGACAGTGTATCACTGCCGTGACCAGGATTCGAACCTGGGTTACTACGGCCACAACGTAGGGTCCTAACCACTAGACGATCACGGCTATCGGAGCTTGTGAGAGAGCTGGCGAATTACTTCATCTGGTTGTCAGAAACTGGACCACGGTCACGGTCCAATAAGCACCGTTTATGCAGTAAATACCAAGCAATAAAACTTTATTACGGTATCAATACGTATTTTATCTTTAACTTGTAATTGAAATGTTCCAGGTGATCACCACTCCTGTGAAATAAGACCACGTTCGGTCGGTTCGGTCAAATTCTATTATTACATACATAATCCCACGCCTGTGGTCCTCGAAGAGGTAGGCAGAGGAGCTACAAATTTGGGCACCCACATTTAGCCAGGCATGTATCACACATACATACATACATAGCCTACGCCTATATTCCCCGAAGATGTAGGCAGAGGTGCATTTCTGCACCCACATTTCGCCAGGTATGTATCAGTCCCACGTAGTAGGGGGCGAGCCTATTCCCGTTTTTCGGGCACATTCCCAGACTCCGCACTGTTACTGAGAATTTCCTAATGGAAAAACCCAATAACACTTTGCCCGACCCGGGAATCGAACCCAGGACCTCAAGATCGCACGGCACATACTTGTACCGCGAGACCACGAGGCACCCACAATTTGCCCTACGTAATAGGGGGCGAGCCTATTGCCGTATTGGCATATTTCCAGACGCCGTGCTGTTACTGAGAATGGAATAACTAATGGAAAAACTCAATGACACTTTTCCCACCCGGGAATCGAACTCGGGATCTCTAGACCGCATGGCACATACTTGAGCCGCGAGACCACGAGGCTATCAGTAAAATAAGAAGTAAAGAGCTGAATACCCGCAACAAGTAAACTATTTACGTGATCCACATACGTTTCTATGATACCGAGGAGCCCACCAGTAAATTCCAATAGCATGTCGAAAGACTACTATAGTACTGTATGAGCGATCACGACTATATTTAGGTAACCGGTGGGTGTATTTACTATGGAACATAAAGGCTGTCAATTTATAAATTACTGACGCTACGTATCGCTTGGGGAATAGTCCAAACAGCAAACTTGACTATTACTAAAATCAATAACGTCATAAGAACACTATCATTGACACAAAATCCGTACTTTTTACTAAGCTACCAGTTTCAAATTAAGAATTATAATGCTGTGCAGTTTATCTGCTCTTACGCAAGCTAAATAAAGCAGTGAAAGTTGCGTGGTAGCTCGCGATGGCGTGATTCGGAAACACCGTCACAGCTCCGGTAGCCGTGATCGTCTAGTGGTTAGGACCCTACGTTGTGGCCGTAGTAACCCAGGTTCGAATCCTGGTCACGGCAGTGATACACTGTCGCGGCGGAGCGTAAATTTTTGTCATCATAGACATGTTTGCGTACCGGCAAGCACAGCGTTGGACGTCCACCCACTGGATGCAGGCCGCTTCCGACAGAACACTGTGGAAGTCTATGGGGGAGGCCGATGTCCAGCAGTGGACGTCTTTGGGCTGATAATGATGATGATATATATTTTCCATCTGATGATTATAATCGGGTGTTATGTGCTGAATAGAAGTTTAAGCTCGCTGAAAACTTTGAAAATGTGAATCACAAAATATGTGTCAATGATAATTAAAGTGCTTTAAATCGTCTAATCATTTATACCTAATTCTAGTTTTGAGTTGTATAAAAAAACCGTTAACACGTTGCTGGGAGAGTTTCGTGCGCTCTTTCTTCCGTATACCTATAAAATACCAAAAGATTAATAACTTCTTTGAAAAAGTCGTTATATTTTTAAGTAGAAAAGGTAACATCATCATCAAAAGTAGGAAAGGAAAACATCTTGATAATACAGAGATAAGGAATTTGCTACATTTTTTCTGCGTATTAGAAATGTGCAAATCGCGTTAGGTTAGCCTGATTGTTACAAATATGATAAATTTAATCGAGTATTGAATCTTAAATAATCATCAGTTTGATTCCAGGGTCGGGCAGAGTATTTATGAGATTTTCAATTGAGAAATTCTCATTAGCAGCACGGAGTCTGGAAATGTGCTTGAAAAATGGCAATAGGCCCACCGCCTATTACGTGGGGCTGATACAAAGCTGTCGATACGCACCTGTGCCTACCCCTTCAGGGAATTCAGGCGTGAGGATATGTATATATTTAAACATATAGTTTTGAGCTACGTCTCGGCGTTGTCATGCGTGACATGACAACAACAGAACAGAACACAAAGAGGACGTGTCCTCTATCTACGGAATCGAATCGATTTTAGTAGATCCATCGAACATAAACAAGCATCGACACCTCAAGTATTTGAGATAACCTTAGTTTTCACAAGACAGTACGCACACTAAGCTTATTGCCGTCCACTGCTGAATACAAGCCTCGTAAGTGCGCCCCAACCATCCCATTCTATAGCAACCCGCTGCTTAATACGCCACCTAGTATAGTTTAATAGAAATACTGTAACTTGTCACGCAAACTATGTAGTTAGCGGTAAATTGCGCAAACTGTAACAAATTCCCTAGTGAAAGTGGTCCGTAGTTCAATGAGACGGTGTTATTCGACAACACCGTCACAGCTCCGGTAGCCGTGATCGTCTAGTGGTTAGGACCCTACGTTGTGGCCGTAGTAACCCAGGTTCGAATCCTGGTCACGGCAGTGATATACTGTCGCGGCGGAGCATAATTTTTTGCTTTAGGAAAGCAGAGAAAATATTAAGTATTGTTTATTTACATGGTATGAAAGAAGTAGGTAAGTCAATGATAAAAATATAGTCCAAGTCAAAATTATCTTTATTCAAATAGACTTTTACAAGTTTTGAATCGTCAATTTTAAACGAGTTTAAGCTAAACTTAATTTATAAAACATAACATTTGTTTGTAATCAAAACAACCTCATTGATTAAATTTTTACATCCATACTTATACTATTTTCACAGTTTACTAACTATAAACACTTTTCATTCAACAGCGTAAAGAGTACATCATCGGTATTCCCCTACGTTGCTACAGCGTAACTAACGAAAATACCATTTAATGCAGTGTCGAGCCTTCCATAGAAACCCAAAATCCCAGCTTGCCTTACAAAATTCCGAATTTTGGCTTTAAATCTTTATCTAACAAAATAATTCTGCTATATAAATGAGAATATCCTGACCCCACAATAAATAATTGGTCTCGAGGGTCGAGAATCTCGGCGGTCGCGGGTTTAAATCCCAGGCACAAACTCTGACTTTTCGAAGTTTGAAGTTCGGTGAAGGAAAACATCGTGACGAAACCTGCAAACCTAAAAGTTCTTAGGAATTTCTTAGGTGTGTAGTCCGCCAACCTGCACTAGGCCAGCGGGGTGGACTAAGGCCTAAACCCTCTCAGTTGTAGGGGAGGCCCGTGCCCAGCAATGAGACGTATATGGGCTGATGATGAATCTAAAACTAAGACAGGTAATAGCTACGGTGATTACAAACACATTGACGCAAAAAAAACATAAAAAGAAATAATATTTATATTTTATTTATTTATTTACTTAACACTTTATTGTACACTAAACATAAAACAAAAACATAAAAAAACATACATTGAAAGGTACAAATGGCGGCCTTATCGCACATGGCGATCTTTTCATTCTTGTATTATATTTTTGTATATGATTTGCATGTTCTTTATGTCTTTTCTATGGCTGCGTCTAAAAGATCAGTCTTAGTTTTTGATCACTGTTTGTATACACCTGTATACTAACTACGTCTGCGTGGAGCACAGAATTGAGTTTTAACAAATTCGACACTTTTTTAGCTACGTCATTTACCTTCATACAAATAAGACAGATATGCACTTAAAAAGTGGTAGACCCCAGTGGTGATACTTCCATAGAAGCCGAAAAGCGTTACACGTCAATGGTGTTATGTCTAGTTTATAATTATTTATTGTGAGGTCAGGATAATCCCATTTATATGTCAAAATGCTTTTGTTAAATAAAGATTTAAACCTGAAAGATTATTATTGCGAATTTTGAAAAGTAAACTAGGGTTTTGGACTTCTATGGAAGTACCGCCACTGGTAGAGCCACGCCATTCGTGTTACGCCTCATGTGGAAATGTTGTACGAGCCGGCTCAACCGGGAAAGTACCACTATCTTATACAAAAAAAGTGTGTGTATACTTATGTACACGCGTTAGAAGGTTTACTAAAATTTTATCTTTCTCCTTATTCTACGTACTCATAAATATTTGACAACTAATAAATATGTCAATCCCTTTTTATTACTGTCACTATTCTACATTTTTAAAATCTAACATATAATATTTTTTTTGAATAACTTTCTCGTGGCGGTGTGCGCGCTTCATAAAAATTTACTCTCAGAATTTTTCCGTAACGCGCCAAAAGAAGTATAACTTCAAAAATAGAAGTAGTATTTTTGCAGTTCGTCCAATGTATCACACTACGTATACTTACGTGTAGCACACTCACATCTGTTGAATAACGAAGATAGTGCTGAAGATTTAAAATCCGTCAAAGTTACCTACACAAATATGTCACGTTCTAATCGAGATACATCTGGTGAGCGTCAATTGTTTAGCAAAAAAGGTTGGTTTTTATCGAGCTATTTGGTCTATCTCGCTTGCTAACAGTTGCCAATGTTATCACTTTGGAGTCCTAGTACAAAATAAAACAAGACATTCGTTATAATCATCATCAGCCCATATACGTCCCACTGCTGGGCACGGGCCTCTATTAGAACTGATATGGTTTGTGCCTTAAGTTTATTTTAAGACATTAGTTAGTAGTAAGTACCATTCACACGGTATCCCCTGCCTGTCGTAGAAGGCGACTGTAGGGGCCCTTGGGGTCACTAGGCGCGCTGCGGGGGCAGCGCGTCCTCACTGAAAGTGACTCCGAGAGGGGCGGCGGCACTGTGGCCTGTGTGCGTCGCGGGCGCTCACTCACAACCCGGGCGCCCGAACCAAGCTAGTGGGGATGCAACTGAGCCCCCTGAAACTCCGAGACGGCCGAGACGATATCGTCTCGGAGGCGCACCGGGCGGCTGCGGAATTACGGTAGGCACTTCTCGCCCACGTACCGTGGTCGTCCCACTTCGCGGAGATGGCCACCGGGGGGTTTTGGTCGGTATGCCGGATTAGGGATTTTGTTAGGGACCCAGCCCGGCACTAACATCTGCGCGGACGTGACGTCACCGCGCGCCGGGCTGGAAGGACGGTGATCCCGACATACGCTTCCTGCCCCCCACCCCCAGGGCTGGCGGGAAGTAGAGCTATAATTAGCTTTCCCCTCGAAAACAAAAAAAAGTAAGTACCATTAAGTCTATTACAAAAATCACGGCATTATTAATCCTTACGAAATCGTAAGCATTAGAATATAAATTAATTTGCATCTTTTACCAACTCTTGCGCAAGTCGTGACAATTGAACCGTGACCGTGGTCCAGTTTCTGACAACGAGATAAAGTAATTCGCCAGCTCTCTCACAAGCTCCGGTAGCCGTGATCGTCTAGTGGTTAGGACCCTACGTTGTGGCCGTAGTAACCCAGGTTCGAATCCTGGTCACGGCAGTGATACACTGTCGCGGTGGAGCAATTGTTTTGCTTCATTTAGATAGCACGCTTGTATATTGTCACTACGTTACTTAAAATTTAATTTATAATGTTATTATTTTGACATTTTTGTATCCAATAAATGACAGCAAAATACATTTATATTTTAAAATTATACATGACATAATGCTATTCTGTTAGCTAATTTAAATCGACGAAGATACATGGTCAGTAGTGGAACTCCTTTTTTTAACATTTCATTTATAACAAATGCGCAGTGTCAGAAGCACTTTTAAATCACTGCCGATTGTGTATTGAGTACTAGAAAAACAGTAAGATTATTTTAAAGGGAGCTCATTTACGCGTTAGCGTACGTGATAAGAAAGACTGTTGAAGAGGTATCGTAATTATTATGATTGTTTGCAGATGTTACGAATGCAATTCCATTTTAATGATACTTCAATCTTGAACCTTATCAGGTCTTACAATGATTTCCCACAAATATAATTTGCTGCGGACGTCCCCCCATTAGTCAGATAGACGACCTCATCAAGGTCATCGCTTTTATATATCGCTTTATTGTTTTGGTTTTTGTCGTATGATTTCATGGTTCTGATGTCGATTACCAAATCGAGAATATTGAATTTTCTATTACTTGTGAGCGAAAAATAGCAATAGCTCTGCCCCATTTCGTGGGACTTAAAATATACAGCTACTCAATCATCATCATCAGCCCATATACGTCCCACTGCTGGGCACGGGCCTCCTCTACCATTGAGAGGGTTTAGGCCTTAGTGCACCACGCTGGCCTAGTGCGGGTTGGCGGACTACACACCTAAGAAATAACTAAGAACTTTGTTAGGTGTGCAGATTTCATCACGATGTTTTCCTTCGCCGTTAAAGTACGTGATAATTCATTGTGAATACACACATAACTTTGAAAAGTCAGAAGTGTTTGCCTGGGGTTTGAACCCGCGACCGTCGAGATTCTCAACCGCGTACCCAAACCTCGAGGCCATCACGACTTTTTCCTTTTTTCGAATCGTGGATGCAAAAATATACATATGGTAGAGACTCATTGTATGTATATACGGAGCCCAAATATGTTTCAGTGCTGGGGACAAAATAAAATATAATTTTAGTCCATCATGCCAGCCCAGTGCGGTTCACATATTTGAAAAATTCAACTTTGAGAATCAGTGAGAGAAGAATAAGTTCATTAAAGATGTCGTGATAATAAAAAAATACATACGTAACCTCACACCTACATTCTCCGAAGGGGTAGAGCAAAGGTGCATTTGTATTGCCATTTGTTGAGCACATTTCCAGACTCTGTGCTGCTACTGAGAATTTCCTAATGGAAAACCCAATAGGACTTTGCCCGATCCGGGTCTCCTAGATCGTACAGCACATACTTGAGTCATAAATGTATAACAATTAATAATAATATTAGTTAAATAACGTGACGTACCATATGCGTGGGAGCATAACATAAAGTTACTTTCACATGTTTAATATCAGCTGGATTAAAACAGCTAATTTGAATAAAGCGACTTCATAAAAATGTATAATTATAATTACTTTTACCGGTACTGCGACAACGGCGTCAACTGAACCGTGACGGTGGCCCACTTTCATGAAATAAGATAAAGTAATTCGCCAGCTCTCTCACAAGCTCCGATAGCCGTGATCGTCTAGTGGTTAGGACCCTACGTTGTGGCCGTAGTAACCCAGGTTCGAATCCTGGTCACGGCAGTGATACACTGTCGCGGCGGAGCAATTATTTTTGTATATTATTGTTATTAGAAGGACAGACACTTAGCGTTCATTTGTATCATTATACAATTTAGTTTTTTCCTACTCTTTTTTATAAAACATGATAATTGTTCTTATTCATCAACTTTTTTATCCTCGCCTCGACTAATCGTGTCTGATTTTTTCCTTTTAAAATATTGTTACAGCTATTTGACAACTTTTTATGTAAAATACTCTACCTTGACAGCCCCGTGGCGTGGTTGGCTAGATACCAGCTTGAGAAACGAGAGGCCGCGGGTTCGATCCCTGCACCTGATCCACAAATATTTGTTTCGGGTTTGTGAGACCTAATGTCTCTTGTAGTTTCTGATACCTACGACACAGGACTTGTACTTACTTGGGGAGGCCTACGTTCAGCAGTAGACGGCGAAAGAAGAAATACGACAATGTAGACTTAAATTACAAGATATTAGTTTTCTGACAACATATTTTTCTCATTATTTAAATGTATGATAAGTATATTACTAATAATTTTTAATACTTTGAAATCACAACGTAATTTTCTAAGTTATCGCATATTTTATTCAGATGCACTCTCATAAACACACGCCATGTATGAAAATTATATTCTTTTCAAACTACGAATCCATAAAAATATGAAATAAAATCGCCAGCACTGCATTATGCCCAGAGCTGAGATTTGATGTATACTACGTGAAGCAGGATTAAATTATGAAGCCCGACTCGGATTGCATTTAAGGAGCATTTTGCGAGCCCCTTTGGCTTTTCCCTTTGATGCGCTAGATATAATAATCTTGCGGTGCAAACTAGACATGCAATTAACTTAATTGCTATCTTCGTAAACGGGTATCAAGTACATGCAAACAGTCACGCCGCATCGCTCAGAGGGTAGGTAGATAGGTACTCCCACGTTACGCTAGGGTAGTTTTAACTTTCAAAGATCAATAAATAGTAGATAGTCGTAAGTGAACAAAGTAAAATAAATTTAAAAAGAGATCGTAAAATACAGACTAAAAAAGAACAAATATATCTATAACACATTAACATAAATGCATACACACATACAGACATACACATACATACATACATGAGAAGTTATGTGAGTATTCAAATTGTATGGTGGGGAAATCTGGACACCCAAGAGCAAACAAATAATTTTTAGGCATATTTATTTCGCCTCTGCTCGCTGACTTTGACTGCCTCGTGGTCTCGCGGTACAAGTATTTGCCGTGGGAGCTAGAGGTCCTGGGTTCGATTCCCGGGTCGGGCAAAGTGTTATTGGGTTTTTCCATTAGGAAATTCTGAGTAACAGCACGGAGTCTGGAAATGTGCCCGAAAAACGGCAATAGGCTCGCCCCCTATTACGTGGGACTGATACATACCTGGCGAAATGTGGGTGCAGAAATGCACCTCTGCCTACCCCTTCAGGGAATACAGGCGTGAGTTTATGTATGTATGTATGTATTTATTTCGCCAGTCCGCATAAGGTAATCGTGGCGGATTAAGGCCAAAGCCGCCTCATTTGCAATTCCTGTCCACTTCTTGGTATGTGCTAAACAACCAACCCTTGTTGATTGCATAACTCTTGCAGATCATGTGAGGAGCAACGTGATAAAAAATGTTAGTGAGTTTTAATTACCTATCAGTATCTTTTACAAATCTTTTATGATCATATAAATTGTATATAATAAGGTTATAAATTGATCGTTAAAAAAATTAAGGAAAATTTTATTTTCTTCTTCTAGAGCGTTTAAATAAAAGCTTTTTCTTTAAAAGATTTCTTGCTTTTAATTAATTTTTTTTGTTATTTTTGTTCTTTTTCGAGTAACCCTCAACAAGCCCTTTCATTAGATATCCATGAATGAATAAATGTCATGTATCAATGTATGAATAAATTATTTTTTCCGAAGAGCTCATGTAACGAATTTGCAACTGAAATATTTATAAAAGAAGATCATATTTGAAAAAGGCAAAATGGTACGTCAGTTATTTTAAGGCAATCTATAGAATAGAGGCCCGTGCCCAGCAGTGGGACGTATATGGGCTGATGATGATGATGATAGAATGCTCCTTCCTCCTTGAGGTAAAGGTGTAACGTAAACTTACTATTTTTTGCCATATCCCGCCACAGCAACTCCTGTAATCGAGTATTGACACTGAGAATTGTAGCTCAGCGAGTCTAAAGGAAGGATAATTTCTGCGGTCGCAGGTTCAAACACCTCTGACTTTTCGAAGTTATGTGTGTATTCACAATGAATTATCACTTACTTTAACGGTGAAGAAAAAACATCGTGATGAAACCTGCACACCTAAAAGTTCTTAGGAATTTCTTAGGCGTGTAGTCCACCAACCCGCACTAGGCCAGCGTGGTGGACTAAGGCCTAAACCCTCTCAAGTGCAGAGGAGGCCCGTGCCCAACAGTGAGACGTATATTTGCTGCTGATGATGATGATGATGAAAGGAACCTATATACATAATATGTATGTCCATTACTCGTACATATAAAGCCAACTATATTTGAACCAAAAACACTCTAATCGAAGACTTACGAGAATTCTACGCTAACAACAGAGCCCCGCTATTAATAGATTTCTGCTTGTCACAAATTGCGCAAACTGTAACAAATTCCTGAGAGAAAGTGGTCCGTAGTTGTATGCGACGGTGTTATTCGACATCACCGTCACAGCTCCGGCAGCCGTGATCGTCTAGTGGTTAGGACCCTACGTTGTGGCCGTAGTAACCCAGGTTCGAATCCTGGTCACGGCAGTGATACACTGTCGCGGCGGAGCATAATTTTTACGTTTTGTTTTCTTTACTTTTGTTCACGAATGGTAAGACTAATAAAAAACCATACATTAGTCAAATGCAACATGAAAGTATAAATAATTATTATTATTATTAGATAAAAGTATTGTGAATGTGTCATAATATGCTATGATGAGAATGAATGAATGATACTGAAAAAATTATCTACGTCTAGATCTTTATCTCGTTTGTTTTCTGACGATAATTTAATAAAAGAAACGATCTGTAATATCGAAACAATATATTTTTATATTACAAGTATAACCGTTAATAAAAATTTCATTACAACCAATTACGTGGATTAAAGCTGTAGATTTAAGCTTTCTTTCCAATGAAATTCTTAACAACTAAACTGCGAAAGCCACTTTAACAAAATATCTTCGGGAATCTATCAATAGGGAATGTAAAAAAGTTTTCAAGTATCAATTATTTATTATTCTATTCAATGTAAAGAAAATTTCAAGTATCAATTATTTATTATTGGCTCTATACCGCATCCCGAACAGTTTCCTATTTCCAACGATGCAACTGGTAACGAACGTACAAATAACCATCTGATACTTTGATTCGAGTCTTCCACCCGACTTAACGAAGGCGCTTTCAGACATCGTGTAATAAATTTAGTAAGTACAGGAAAATGAAATCAAATTATTGGTAATATTAGACTGACTCGTCGGTCCTATATTATAAATATGCAAACTGACTTTAAAACATACTCCTATTGTTTTGATGTATGAGTCTTGAGTTGAGCAAAGTTTTATTGTAATTTTACAAAAGTTTTTTTTTTTTTTTTTAGCACCACAGAATCTACAACCGTAAAGTGGCAATGGTCTCGCCCTCCATTATGTGGGATAAAACCCATCAGATTAAATGTGAGTTACCGCAATCTTATTGCTCTTACTTTTCAGTGAGACGTTACATGATTTCTTTAAGAAAATTAAGAGCCTGTTTTGATATACTCTTTTTAACGGTTAACCTCAACAAATTTGAAAAATAAGTTCGAAATATAAATTCCACCCAAATTGGAAACTCTAAGTGTCCCAAAGCTATTTCATAAACTGACAAATCAAAAGGAAATAACAAGCAATCAAAACTCAGAAGTTCAACGCAAGTCGGTTATGTAATTGGGGCTGCTTTAGATGACAATACATCGTAAATCTCTATGTAAAGGTAAGCGTCGATTTACCCAGTCACGTCAGACATAATCCCCAATATGCTTGGAATTGTACAATCCTTACTAATATTATAAATGCGAAAGTAACTCTGTCTATCTGTCTCGCTTTCCTGCTAAAACTACTGAACCGATTTAAATGAAATTTGGTACACAGATAGTTTAGACCCTGAGAAAGGACATAGGCTACTTTTAATCTCGGAAAAGAGGTTTTAAGAGGTTGAAAGGGGGGATGAAAGGTTGTATTGAAGTATTGTCATTTTTAAAACTAGAAGCTTGAAACTTATTTTTTAGGCTGTTGATTAGATATAAATAAATATGACATTAAAAGTTTGTAAAAAAATGTACCTTTAAGGGGGTAAAATAAAAATAGGGGTGAAAGTTTGTGTGGAAATTCGTGATTTATGAAGCTAGAATAATGAAACGACGTGTAGACGACTGTAACTATATGTCTGTTACGCTTTCACGCCTAAATCATTTGACCGATGTAAACACTTTTCTTTTTAACAATTAACATTATCCTTTTGTTTTTTGGTCGACAACAAGAACGTTCTCAAATCCTACCGATATATCGATGTTTTTAAAAAATGCATATAGATATATTATTATATTTATTAAATCGATACGATATATATAAATTTTTTTTTTGGATTTCCGACATCCCTATGTCTGGGTTTACCTAGTTTCTGTAATGGCGTGTTGTTTAATAGATTTCAGATGCAGGTATACTTGTGAATTGAGTTTGTTTGAAACTTGGATATTGTTTAGCTGTTTTCCACTACTAAAGCAAGAATCATTAGGGTTGTAATGGCATAATTGATATTCGATACTTGGCCTGTATAATATTTTTTTATACTAGCAGAAAAACGTGATCGATCACTTGTTTCTAGTTATAATGCGGTTAAAATCGTGTGTCTGAAAAACTGAAAAGAAACGACTAGCACTTCTCTATGAACATCAGCTCTAATACTTATTAGTTCTGGGCACGAATCATAATTGAAATAGAAAATTGGTGCAGTATTCATGCCTTTGAATTTTTTTTACTAGCCTATACATACCCATAATTACCGAACGCAAATAAATAAATACACCCAACAGTCACATTCATAGTTCTGATCACACTAAGATACAAGTCTTGTGTCGTGGGTATCAGACACTACGAGAGACTTTTCGCTGTCACATACACCCAGACCCGAAACAAATATTTGTGGATCACACAAACATTTGTCTCGGTGCGGGGATCGAACCCGCGGCCTCTCAATTTACCAGCTGGTGTCAAGTACGCCACGGGGCTGTCCAAGGTTTTTCAGTGGATTAGTTAATCTTTGTCTAGCCAACTTCGCCACGGGGTTGTCATATAATATGAGAAGATGTATGAATGTAGACGAGGCAAGAAACTTCCATAAGTCAGAATCGTATTTTGTGGTTCCCAATAGTCTCTGCCTATCGCTAAGGAAGAATAGCGTTACTGATTTCCTGCAATGTTTTCCTTCACTTAACAGTATGAAATCTGCAAGATTGCCTTCTTAGTTCTGTAATAAATCGCCCAAAAGCGTAAAAAACAAACTGTAATAAAGATCAATTATTACACGAAATTAATTACAGTAATTGGATATTCCTTAGCGGTCGTCAAAATTCACTTGTACACGAAAGCTGTAGTAATATTTAACACGAAGCGAGGGGATGCGGAACAATGGCGATAATCCCGCAATTTCTCTGAGGTGCTCCGAGATTGCTTCATTAAAGCGGCAAATGGTATTTTATCTTCGCTTTATAAAGTTAATTATTTCGCTAAGGGCAGTGCGCACCGTTCAACTACGTCGTAGATGCTGTGGATCGAGGGACTTGTATTCATTAAAATGTTCAAGTTTCAAGAGTTTTACCCTTCTCGTTTGTTTGTCTTTATTGATGCACTAATGAAGTTTGATAAGGGCTTTTTTCGCGGGGAAAGCTGTTTATGGCTCTACTTCCCGCCAGCCTTGGGGAGAAGGAGGCTGGAAGCGTATGTTCCAGCCAGGCGCGTGGGAGCGTTACGTCCGCGCAGATGTTAGTGCCGGTCTGGGTCCCTAACGAAAACCCCAAGCCGGTACACCAACCAAAACACCAAAATCCCCCGATGGCCATCTTAACGGCGAGAAGCGCCCACAATAGTTCTGCAGCTGCCCGACGCGCCTTCAAGACGAGAGGCTGTCTCGTATTTTTAAGGTGCACAGTTGCACCCCCACTAACTTGATTCGGGGGCCCTATTTTCACAGGTCACCCTGCTGCCGTCCTTCTCGGGGTCACCTTCTGCATGGATGCACTGCCCCCGCAGCGCGTGCAGCAACTCCAAGGGTCCCTATTAGTCGGCATTTACGACAGGCAGGGTATACTGTAGTAGGATCCTAACGCCCCCTTGCCACAGGAAAGGATTTTATTATAATTTGTATAAAAAATGTATTGTGATTAATTAGAATGAATTATCACGTACTTTAACGGTGAAGGAAAACATCGTGATGAAACCTGCACACGTAAAAGTTCTTAGGAATTTCTTAGGTGTGTAGTCCGCCAACCCGCATTAGGCCAGCGTGGTGGACTAAGGCCTAAACCCTCTCAGTTGTAGAGGAGGCTCGTGCCCAGCAGTGGGACATGTATGGGCTGATGATGATGATGTTTTCTAGTAATATCCACCTAGCCGTTCTCAGCTACAGTGACCGCTTAAGCTCGGGCCAAAGCAGCCAATCTCTTTTGACAAAAGGTACAATATATGCCAAAGTAACTACCATTACAGGATTACTAGGATTACAGTTTCGAATACCCGGATAGTATACCTTAGTGAGTGAACTCACTTTTCATTAGCTGTATCCAACGGGGCGACGAGTCTATTTCTGTTTTCTGTTACACATCCAGGCCGCATACTTACGGGACCAACGTGTTGTCTGTCACGTATTAAGCAGACGTAGAAAGAAACCGATCATTTTATCAAACATTACTGCGTCATATTGTTTAGAATGTAACATAAATAAAAAGAATATAAAGGGTATATTTTTTTCTAAATTTGTTGTGTACAGGTTCAAAACAAACTGCTGTGCCATTTCACCGTTGATTTGCGGCAAGTAGAGAGCCTCGGGCGGGCACTGAGCAAGGTGAACGAGCCGCCTCCAGCTACAGCCTCTGTGGCAGGCGCGTAATTGTCTTTAGATTTGTTGATAATACGCTTCAATTTCACACAATATGGGTGATATCTAAATAGTATACTACTTTGCTGTACCTTTCTCCGCACACTTCCTGGATCTATGTTCCACTAGCTGTGCTTTAGATCACACGTAATGGGAGGCGAGCATCTTTCAGTTTTTTTGGGCATATTTCCAGATTCCGTCCAGCTACTCCGAATTTCCTGATGGAAAAACTCCATAACACTTTGCGCGACTTGAAAGCATATAGAACAACATAGCAAGCATCAATCGCCGTCTACTTCTCACTAAGGTGTTTTGAATAAAATTTGTCTTTGCTTCTAGAATTGTCATTACAGTAACCGCAATTTTAAACCACTTGCTTCGCTTCGCTATCCGGCCTGATAAAAATATACATATGATTTGTTTCAAACGTGCCCCTGGCATAGTAAGTAGCAATATCTACTGTGTAATATAAAATTGCTTTGAATACTTTTACTAATATCGTGACAATTGAACCGTGACCGTGGTCCAGTTTCTGACAACGAGATAAAGTAATTCGCCAGCTCTCTCACAAGCTCCGGCAGCCGTGATCGTCTAGTGGTTAGGACCCTACGTTGTGGCCGTAGTAACCCAGGTTCGAATCCTGGTCACGGCAGTGATACACTGTCGCGGCGGAGCAATTATTTTTGGTATAATATTAGTATAACAGAATCTTCTTGTTTATGTGTTTAGTTAAACAATTTTCTTTTTTCCTGCTTTAAAAAAAAAAATTATGACTGTTCTAATTCACTTACCCTGCAATATCCTCTCTTGACTAATCATGGCTGGAATTTCAAATGATAATATTTAAGTGTGAGACTTTCAGCAACTGATTTTAAGACCCATATTTTCCAAAATATTGAAACCTAGTAACGCTTGGCCGGGCCTGCAAATCGAAATCGGGCCAAACGACATGGAGTGATTCAATGTACGCTGAATAAGAAGTTAGCGCCTGACGCCAGCAAAGTTTTGCTCTAGTAGGTAACTTACGTAATGGACTAAATGTCGCTAAAAGCAAACCGTGCAAGTCAGACGTTCCGAATTACCTCGGCACTAATGAAAATTGGTACAATTATTCTAGACATTCTGACTAGAAAAGTCAGTACGGGTTATCAAGATTCCGTGAATAAGATGTAACATTTGGATTAGGGGTTATCTTCATAATTTTAAGGATGCGTTTCTTTGACTTCACTTTCTCTTGCAATACCAATTTTTTCATTATACAAAAAGCTACCTCAAGTAAAGACTTGAGGTGACTAAAGAGTCACCTTGTTCATAACTGTTTTATGTTTACTCATATCATTAGCCCCTGTACGCCCCACTGCTGGGCACGGCCCTCCTCTACAACTGAGAGGGTTTAGGCCTTAGTCCACCACGCTAGCCTAGTGCGGGTTGGCGGAATACACACATAAGAAATTCCTAAGAACTTTTATGTGTGCAGGTTTCCTCACGACGGCTTCCTTCATAACCGGCTATATTCTAACCGGACTGGTACTTCTTGACGTCCATAAAAACGTACCCATTGAAATTGATGAAGTGATAATGCGTTTCGGGAGAAAACGTAAAAAAAAAATGTTATTTAAAGATATATATTTTTAAGTACAGTACTTACATACATTAATGAAATACGTACCTACTTTTTACCTATATCTACTATTTTCAAAATTAAATTATCTTATAACTTCTTGTGACTTGACCACGACTATGTGACCCCCACCCCCTGGCGCCAAAGTTGGATCCGTCCTTGTTACCTTCCCGGATATTACATTAGTGGACAAATACATTAGTCGCTTTGGTGTACATATGGAACCTTTCATCATCATCAGCCCATATACGTCCTACTGCTGGGCACTGGCCTCTCCTACAACTGAGAGGGTTAGGCCTTAGTCCATCACGCTGGCCTAATGCGGGTTATCGGACTACACATCTAAGAACTTTTAGATGTGCAGGTTTCCTCACGATGTTTTTCTTAACCGTTAAAGAATCTTTTAATTATATTGAACCTTTACGACGATGATAACTATCTGTCCAATTTTATCATTGCAGCTACACGTTTAGAGGCGAATGTCCTTAATACTAACAAAAATCTATTTACGAATCCGAGTTGTTTTTATTTATCAAAGTAAATATTTTTGTAACTTCTTTTTTCCAACTTAAAGAAGATCAAACTGTGGAAAAAATCATAAAATAATCCTTATAACAAACATATATAACACACAGTAGTTACCCTAATCCATCTCACTAACGACGCACGTCTATGAACCGTCGTGGATTCAAAGATGAAAGTGTTCCATTCAAAGAATCTATGGTACTGTTCGCCAATTTATATTCTCGACTTCACAAAGGCTAAGTCGCTTGGAACGAATCGTTTTGTTGATTTTCTTCTATTTAATCCGATTTTCTGTCCGACGCTCCTTCGCTACCTGTAATTGTCTTACTGGAAAATAAAGTACGATCGCATTTATTGTTTCGACAAGTTTTATCGACTTTGCAGAATAAACAAATGCAATTAGTTTAGCAGCATCGTGGCTAGACTAAAAATCTATCTATACTACATACTTACTACATATAAATAAAATTGGAGTATGTTAGTAATATTGAAATAACCGTTTTTTACTACATGTAAATGAATATATGTACGGTAAATACACCAAAATAACATTTTTTACAATTTTTATCTGTCTGTCTGTCAGTCTGTTTGTTCCGGCTAATCTCTGAAATGGCTGGACCGATTTTGACGGGACTTTTATTGGCAGGTAATAAGGAGTAACTCTGGCAAAAAAAAACGACTGTTAGGCGGAACGAAGTTCGCCGGGTCAGCTAGTGTAGAATAAAAGTGATTGTAAAGTTTAGAAAAAGATTTTTTTAATCTTCTAAAAGGTAAAAAAAGTGACTCTGATTGTTAAAATCCAGAAATAGGCTCTTGAGGAGAAACTTCTAAATATTTTATTTTTTATTTTTATATTCTTGAATAATCGAAAGACATATAACCAGGGATTCATTTCCAAAGAGGTAGAAATGCGTTAATTTATACATCTACAGTTCGCCACCTTTTTCAATTCACCGTAATGGGAGACGACCCTACTGCCGTCTTTTACCCACCCTTCATGACTCCGGAACCCAGGACTAAGTTTAAAGACTACTCTAATAGTTACTCAGTTTTTTATTACAATAACATTAATATTTGCATGCTATAGGAAGAGATGAATATATAGGTAAAAAATTCATGAATATGATAGATGAAGGATGGACAAGCAAAGGAAGACCAAAGAAGAGATGGATGGAGTGCGTTAGGGAAGATATGAAAGAAAAAGGGGTGAATGAAGACATGACGACTTTGTAGAATCAGCTTTTCTCAGCGGTATTTCTAAACAGATACGACTTAGGGACCTTCAAGAAGAGAGCCTATATTTTTCTCTAAGGCCGGCAACAGACCGATAATTCCTCTGGTATTGTGGGTATTTATGGGCGGTTGACCACATAACATCAGGTGGTACACTTGCTCGTTTGCCTCCTTTACCATAAAAAAAAAAAACATTTGCCGACCCCAAATAGAATTGGGAACAGGGCAAGACGATGACGATGAATAATATTAATATTTGCAAGTACAAGACATAGCTAATAAGTAAAGGGTTTTTTCCGTCTTCAGTACACGTAGGATGTAGATACAGTTTGCCAAAAGGCACTCGCATGGTTATGCAACCTGCACTTCAAGAGCACTTACGCTCTAATACAATTTGTACCGAGTGAAAGAACGTGACGTAAGCGCGAGAGAAAATTTTCAAATTGCACCTATAAAAAATCTTCCGGGTGCTTTTATAAGTAGTGATGGCCTCGAGGTTTATATGTAGGGTAAAAGCCAGATAGTTGCCGCACTTTTCGAAAATGCTGTTATTAAAAAAAATCTTTTTTAAGATTAATTCGATGATTTCGATTCGATATACATCGAAGCATCAGTCTTTGATCTTTCATAATGGACTATTTTTGTAAACATAATTAATATTCATACATACATAACCTCACGCCTGTATTCCCTGAAGGGGTAGGCAGAGGTGCATTTTTGCATCCATATTTCGCCAGGTATGTATCAGTCCCATGTAATAGGGGGCGAGCCTATTGCCGTTTTCGGACACATTCCCAGACTCCGTGCTGCTACTGAGAATTTCCTAATGGAAAACCCTAATAACACTTTGCCCTACCCGGGAATCGAACCCAGGACCTCTAGATCGCACAGCACATACTCGTGCCGCGAGACTACGAGGAATTCTATTGATACGAGATAAGATATAACTTAGGATGTACATAATTAACGTTTATACCGAAGATGTTAGGGAATAACATCTAATTTCAACAACACATAGATTCGCCAGCCGATTGTAGTAAAATTAAACGGTCAATAAAGTGAACAACATGTTACGTAGATTATAGTATCGGGAATCGGTTAATACCAAACGTGGCGCGCGAATTATTGAACAATGTACCTCTCTCAGTAGTTTTGGTCATTAACACGAAGTTTATAGCTATATAGGTACTCGTATTTCAAACATTCAGTAACTGGAATCTTGTGTAGTTTCGTTATCTTTACTTATTAGAATTACGATATTGAGTTTAAATTTTAAAATTGCCCTTACACAACAAGCTTAGAATAATAATAAAATTCCAATACATTGAGCTCTATTGTAGGCACGTGCAATGTTATTTAAAGTCATCATCAGCCCATATACGTCCCACTGCTGGGCACGGGCCTCCTCTACCATTGAGAGGGTTTAGGCCTTAGTCCAGTTATTTAAAGTATTGCTTTAAAATTTCTGATGTGCTGTCGATTTAGGTGAGTGTAATGCTTTCAGTCGTTACATAATACTTTATTACGTTGGATTTAAAAAATTAAATAAGTAACGTGGATTTTGTCCAAAATTATCTCACAAAATTTAAATCTTGAATTATTTTCTACTTTCGCATTTAAAAGAATTAAACATAACTAAACATTACAAAATACATTGTTCTTATGTACTGCCTGACAAGTCTATAGAAATATTTCGGTTCAGTTCTAGGCTCCGTGCTGCTAGTTTTTTAATGGAAATTCGTGAATGACTTTTTGGTCCCGGAATGAATCTCAGAATCGAATGCCACGCGTCTGTACCAACTAATGACACCGCCGATGGCATAGACTTGAAAATTCATCTGTGTGTTGGTACCAATAAGCTTTAACATGACACAAATTTTACAATTTTCATTTTATAATCTAATCTTCGGCCCCAGAGTCATGGAGGCAAAACGTTTTATATCAGAAATAAAAAATATCATATCTAAGAAAAATATATGTAAAGAATAATTTAAGTGTCTATAAATCAGAGAAAAAACATATAATATCTAAGAAAAATGTAAATGAAAATACGAACATAATTTCTTTAGCTAATGTTTGACATGTGGAAGCCCAAATTTACTCTCACAATATTGACCCCCGGCGGGATGTTTCCGTAGGATAATTTAACTCAAATATACTTATTTACTTGACTCCGAGAAGGTGGTATGTCGAATAAAAGAAATGAAGAGATAATTTATAAGATTTTTTCCGTTTATACTGAACGGTGGAGCAGACAAGTGTTGGAGTGGAGACCACGCTTAGGCAGACGAAGTGTGGGACGTCCTGCAGCACGATGGTCCGACGACTTGAGAAAGGTGGCAGGCAGCGGATGGACGAGGGTTGCTCAAGACTGGGATTGTTCGCGCCTACTTGGGGAGCCCTTCGTTCAGCAGTGGACGGCGATAGACTGAGTATATATACAGAACATTGGTTGACATTCCCAAGATAAAGTAAAACGTAGCCATGGCGACAACTTGCGTATTTGTTATTAAATCATTACTCTTGGACTCTGTCGGCATTACTAACAAACACTAATTAAACATTTTCCAACGCTATTTTGTTCTATTGATCGACCTGTGACACTAGTGGGAGCCAGACAAAGCATGCTTACATTGTAAAATATTTAACTAAATATTATAAGTGAGGCCCTTAATGCATAAAGTTAAGGTGCAATTCAGCACACAGATGTCATTACAGCAAGTGATAGACGTCATTTCTCCCATGCACTGTATTTCCTTTTAATATAAAGAAGTTTTAAAGCATTACACTACGTAAGAAGTATCTTAATGACTGCCTCGTGGTCTCGCGGTACAAGTATGTGCCGTGCTATCTAGAGGTCCTGGGATCGAATCCCGGGTCGGGCAAAGTGTTATTGGGTTTTTCCATTAGAAAATTCTCAGTAACAGCACGGAGTCTGGAAATGTACCCGAAAAACGGCAATAGGCTCGCCCCCTATTACGTGGGACTGATACATACCTGGCGAAATGTGGGTGCAGAAACGCACCTCTGCCTACCCCTTCGGGGAATACAGGCGTGAGTTTATGTATGTATGTATTTGTAAGTATCTTGGATGTGACCTTACCTGACCCCTCCGCGAGCAGTCCATAAAGGACGATGACTGACGTATCCTTCCTAGCTCCTCTTCCGAGGGCTAGAAGAAAGGATATCAATAACCAGCTTCCCCCTCAAAGATTGTATCAAAAAACTGAAGAAGGATATCAAATGTCAGGTTTTCCCTATTCCAATCTTAAAACTTTAAAATTCTGCCTATCCGCATCTCTCAGTTATAGACGTGCGCCTATCAGGCTTATGTTTAATATAGGTAGGTGTAAGAAAACATGATCTTCTCCGACGTATTAATTACGTAAGTAAACAATGTCAATTGCAAAGCGTAGCTTGGAGTAATTCGAAAACTCGCGATGTTCCGTTTCAGTGATTTCACCATTCCCCGGGGCTGTGCATATGCAAACAAGCCATGAAAAATACCTTCGCGGAACTGCTACGGCATTTTCATTCGTTTATACTCAAAGTCCATATTCATGTTAATTCACAGTTCATATTCACGGTGAATATTCGAATATTGCAAGATTGTTTTCGATTAGCAATGTTACTTGGCATCATGTTGTATTTTTTCTTACTTTTCGGACGCTATGTACTGTTATGTATCTATAGCGGGTGCTCCCGACATTATAACCAGTGGCGGTACTTCCATAGAAGCCCAAAAGCGTTACACGTTAACTGAGTAATGTCTAGTTTATAATTGTTTATTGTGGAGTAGGATATGTATATATATTATGTCTAATAGCTTGTTAAATAAAGATAAAGATTATTATTCGGAATTTTGAAAGGCAAATTGGGCTTTTGGGCTTCTATGGAAGTACCGCCACTGCATATTATAATCCGGAAATACTAGGGATTAAGCTTTTGTAAATATCACAGAATAATCAATAACTGAAGCAAACGTGTTATGTAGCGAACAGCGCGTTTCTGAACGTAAAGTGTAGAACGCCGCGACACTAGGCGGAGCGCCTGCATGATCATTTTAGCAAATAAGCTCAGTATTGATTTGACAAAACTTTGTAAGTATTACTTAGTGCTGGATACCAAACCAGTCACTTCTAAATCATACACAGTTTTTTTAGGTTCAAAAAAACAATAATTATTGTAATGCACACATTAATCTCTAGGATCTACCTTTGCTTACTTTTGAGTTTATTTTTGGCTTCGGCTTTAATAAAAGTAAAGTAATAAAAGAAAATTATTTATAAAAGAAATATAACACAGTTATCAGGAACCTAACATTTTTTCAAGATCTCAGAAGCTTATAACCATCGCCAGGGTCCAATGTATCACAAATAATCAAAATGCCTTAGGCATAATGTGTATGTAAACAAATAATCAGATTCATAAAGCATAACAAACCAACTTTTTCATTTAATAAGAGTACTACATATCATCAAAACACACTATGAAAAAGTATGCTCCGTAGATTGCAGTTAATTTACGATGAATAAATACCAATTTTGATCGTAGGCGTAGGAAAATCCAACAAATTCCACGGCAGAAATTAAAGCATGCATGTTAACTCGCATATTGCAAAATGAACGGTATAGAAGTTTCAACAGTGTTGGAACAAACTCACCACATTGCTATTAATTTCAATCAGGCGCCTGCATACAAACTCGAACAACGCCCACGCTTTGCAGAACTCGGCACACAATAAACAAAAGAAACTGAGTGTGAAACGTTGTTAACTAATGAGAAAATACACAAGTTGCTCATTATTCGCAAACATAAATTTCCAACGAATGCACCGCACGGCGACACGGAAAAAGCTTTTCATTTATTTGCATTTCGCAGTTATTAATTAGGGGCGCTTTACAAGCAAAAATATTGTTCATGTTTACTCCTCTGTCATTAGAGTTCCGCAAGACAAACCAGATACTTTTCTTTTGCTGCAAAATTTCTACATTCAGTAGAAATATTTCTTCCAATTTTCTTGAATAAGAACAAGAACGTTCCGTTCATAATTGACTTTCATACCAATACCTATATATAAATTGACTGCCTCGTGGTCTCGCGGCACAAGTATGTGCCGTGCGATCTAGAGGTCTCAGGTTCGATTCCCGGGTCGGGCAAAGTGTTATTAGGTTTCTCCATTAGGAAATTCTCAGTTACAGCCCGGAGTCTTGAAATGTGCCCGGAAAGCGGCAATAGGCTCGCCCCCTATTAGGTACGTGGGACTGATACATACTGGCGAAATGTGGGTGCAGTAATGCACCTCTGCCTACCCCTTCGGGGAATACAGGCGTCAGTTTATGTGTGTATGTATAAACGTATATATAAATTAAATTGTTTAAATTTTCCTTCTTTAATTGCACTGCAGCATGTGCGGCGCAATCGATTAGACTGGGACTATGAAACGAGCGGCTGTGTATGTGTGTGGCTATGGCTGCGTATGGGTGTTTGTGTTGAGGTAAATTTTCTCATACTTCATGACACCTCAACTTAAGAATATAATTTTATTGCATTAGGTATATTTATTAGACTATTATGTATTCAGTATATTTTTGTAGTCCATAAAAATCTAATCTTCTGTTTAACAGCGGGGTAACAACTATGTATTATGGAAGTAGTGATGGAATGTCTTTGAAATTTGCGTTTTAACTCATACTTATGAAATATGCCTTGCAAATTATATGCATTGACTTCTTAACATTCAAGATTCGTCTGATTGTGAAGGCAGACTTGGAAATTCCCCGTTCTCCGTTTTAATCACTCAAACTAGATTAAATGCAATCTTGGTTTTCAATTTTAAATCTTTTATTTGCAATTTTAATTGCTCTATACAAATGGTTTCTGCTCAATGAAAACGTTCTAGAAAATTATGCATAGTAATGCATTATTTTGAATTAAGTTCAAATAAGGGTTATATACGCGTTTATAATTAAGCGATACATTCTTATTCCCAACATAATTCTTGTATTTATTCATATAAAAATGTGAGTTAAATATATATAGCTTCATCATCATCAGCCCATATACGTCCCACTGCTGGGCACTGGCCTCCTCTACCATTGAGAGGGTTTAGGCCTTAGTCCACCACGCTGGCCTAGTGTAGCTTGCGACGAAGTAAATTAAAAAGAAAAAATGTTGCACGGATCCCAGTTATAATTTTTATTTTATTTTTAGCTGCATCTCCACCTCTACAATTTTCAGTGCAAATAAAACTCTCCGTCTAAATCTCAAATTACATACTTCATCGCTAACAGTTCATTTAATGAGCTCGTTTATGCTTTTGATCTTATTAATAATTATTAATAAGAGCGAAACAAATTATAATTTGTTTCAAGTTCTTAGAAGACTACCAAAAAGTTCTATGTATTTTTAGCTATCAATACTTTTGCGAAATGCTTCAAACCCCAGATCCCTCTGAAATTCTAAGTGAATTGGGTATTTTTAATGAATCATTACGAGCATTAAGAGTGCAATAACGTTTCTTGAGGATGCCTACTTAAATTGTCTAACAAACTCTGTTGGCCCACGAGGTGGACTTAGGCTTTACCACTTTAACTATTGACGAAGCCCTTTGTTTAGTTGTAAATGTATGCAAAGAACGGCAAGTTTCTGCGCTTATATAATATAGAACTAATATTATCAATGATTCATAACCTGAGCTGCAGAAAACCTTTTATAAATTAAAATTATTTTTTTTTTTATTTTTTTTGGGAAATATACAGAACAATCACAATCAAAAAATACAAAACAAAAATATAAACACAATCCAAAGCAATTTCCACTTATAGGTAAAGCACAAAAAAGAAGAAGTGAACGACTAAACTAACAAGAAATGACATTATACAGAAACAAAAAGCAGTTATACAAAAACACCTAAACTAATCTAACACTACTTACACTAGAAAAAAGTAATTTTTTATAATTATCTAGCGACTCAAAAAATATGTCGATGTTGGAGAAATAATTGATAAAAAGGTGCCATTAGACTTACAAATAGCACAAAGCATAATCCGATTTGTATAAATCTCACTTGTTGATTATGAATAAACAAATGGCCAAAGAATTAAAAGCGAAGTCTGTGACATTCAGTAAAAAACACAAAGTAATTAAGAAGATAAACGGACCGGGAATAAATAAAGTCACAATTTACTAATGGACTCGTTACGTGCGATATTAATCTTTGGACTGTCAAAAACAAACGAATGGCTCGCACACAGATACAGTGGGCAGCACATTTTAGTTATATTATTTACAAGATTGAAGGGACATGAATCAAAACTTGCTGCCGCACTCTCTTTAAAAGCATCGCTTTAGTTAATTTCATTTTATACTTTAGTGATTAGTCACCTGTATATGTCTCAATGCTGGGCACAGGATTCTACAAATGATAGGAGATAAGAAGTAATTTCATATCCTAGGGCGGATTGGCAGACTACCACACTTTTGAAAGTCTTTGTGGAGAATTTTAGGGTGTGCAGGTTTCCTCACGAAGCTTTCCTTCGCCATTGAAGTGCGTCTATTTCATTGTGAATACCCACATTAAAACGAATGTATATTGTCTTGACAGTTTTATTGTTAAATTACTTGTTAGACTGACTCAAGTAGTGATGGCCTCGAGATTTAGGCGTGCGGTCGAGAATCTCGGCGATCGCGGGTTCAAACCCCAGGCACATACCTCTGACTTTTCGAAGTTATGTGTGTATTAGCAATGAATTAGTATTCGGGAAGAGCTTACTATAGAAATGACCCTTGGCGCAGTTGGCTAGACACCAGTTTTAACGTTGAAGGAAAACATCGTGATGAAACCTCCACACCTAAAGGTTCTTAGGAATTTCTTAGGTGTGTAGTATGCCAATCCGCACTAGACCAGCGCGGTGGACTAAGGCCTAAACCCTCTTAATGGTAGCAGTGGGACGTATATGGGCTGATGATGATGACTCATTAAATGAACTGAAGCAACGTTGATAAAGAAATATAAATCCTATCCATTGAATTTAACAATACTTGAGACAAAGAAAACTTTTCATACCTTATCATGTGTCAGATTTAGATACTTCGAAACTAAAGGTTTTGTGCCCGAACATAAATATGTAATGTTATGACTGCCGCCCGTCGGGACTCAAATTGTTTCAGGATAAAAACATTCATTGCTTTTAGCTTTGGGCGCAGACCTCGGGACTACACTACATCACTAGATAATATTTGTATATTTTGTAACTCCAGGGGACTTATTGAAAAAGTATTTTTCTTTGTGATTTTTGTAGTCGGAGTCTAAATTTTTACTTCATATCGAAACTAATATGGTAAAACCATAAGTTACTATGATTTAAATTGTTACAGACATAGTTGAGCCCTTAAAGTCAAAGGTTGGATTTTTATAACAATTCACCCGGATAAAGTTAGCCGCTTGTAGTCGCACTTTTTAGAAGCGCTAATATGATCTTTTTTCGCTTGACATTTAAGCCTAGATTCGCATTCACTAACCTTAATCCTTAACTTTTGTTTATTCTTTTTAATTTAATGATCACATAAAAATACATTTTTTCATTGAGTTTATAGTACCGCGCGGTCACAATACCAAAGAGAGGTTCTCAGATGTCCGAAACACTCGATCACTTCATAAAAATGATCTTATAAATTAAATCAAGAGTTGTTGAACGCATCATTTAGCAGTTTCCAGAACCCTTGCAAGGTTTTCTTCCTTTTAACGCTTAGCAACAACCATCTTAAAAATAAACCCAGAATTAAGGGTAAAATAATTACTTACGAAAATAATAGTTAAAGCGAAACGGGGCCAGGAATAAATTACAATACATTTCCTTTGATACTGTTTACATGACAAAGGATAAGATATTATTTTCGTTCGCCGCGGGCAATTACGTCGAAGTACTTTAAATACATCTCCTATATTATTCTGAAAACGTACATACGACATTCTGTGGGTTGGGTAACATTACCCCATTTCTGTATGTTTAAAAAAAGTGAACATCGTGGAGCAAAAGTGACGTTGTAATATTCGAAATTAGATAATATGAGGTGCACTGCTTACTTATCTGGCGTAATAGATTCTATTTCTATAATATAGTATGTGGAAGCTTAGTAGTGCAAGGCAGGCGACATTACGAATTAAAGAAAAAAATGACATGTCGTGTTGCTGAGGGAGTTTCTTGCCGTTTCTTCTCCACAGCTATAACACGCTTCGAAGCGGCAATAGTTTAAAAAAATTAAGATGTGTAAAATTGACGATTCAAAAGAACTTGTAAAAGTCTATTTGAATAAAGATATTTTGACTTTGACTTTGACTTTACAAGTCTCTTCTACAAAAAAGAGGCTGCGACGGACATGGCGATAAAGGAAGAAAAAAATCTTTAATGGTCATTGGGGGCGTTAATTAGATTTTATTGAAAGAATTTTCAGGCTTACTCCCAAAGTTTATATAAGCCGCTTAGGCGTTCAATCATTCATTTCAAATACAAAGATAACATACAGACATAACCTCACGCCTGTATTCCCCTAAGAAATATATTTGCAGAAATGAATTCCTGCACCCACATTTCGCCAGGCACAAGAACCTATTGCCGTTTTTCGGGCGCTTTTCCAGTCTACGAGCTGTTATTGAGAATTTTCTATAGGATAAATACATATTACTTTATACACACGCAACTTCGAAATAAAAAGGCCATTTGTCAAAAGCATAAAAAAATAATTTAACATGGCTTTTCGTAAGACCAAGATCTAACATCTTATCATAAACCCTCTGAGACGTGGTTGTCAAGAATGCTTGGAAATTCATTTATCATAAAATATTGTCTTGCTTAGACGCTGCGTGCTCCTTTTACAGTGTATTAGACAAATCCAGGATTTCATTAAGTTTCTGACTGCTTCTGAACTACAGTGCAATTTTAATTGATGGAATGTTACAAGACATGAATAGTAAGCCCTTAGTACCTAACTTGTTCTGCGGTCGGATTCGTACAGGTCGGCAGATTTCTCGTTATATTTACTTTTATTTATTGTATGTTTTCTTTTTATACAAGCCGGCACAATACTGTCAACTTGTAAGAAGTGTACGTTATCATATATTTTCAAGCGACACTCTATTAAGATCTTCATGTGTATTTTTCCATTATAGTGAATAATAAATTATAATGAACGTTTTATATTTTTTAAAAGGTTGTTTAAGCTAATTCTACGACACTTACCGGAGCGATACAAATATAAATAAATCCTTGATTCCCATGCATATTAGTCTCTTATCTATCTTAATAAAATCAGGAAATATTGTAAACCTTATACCTACATTATTAAAAATATAATATCAGCTGACTTGCAAAATCTGAATCAATTCGAAAGTTTTTAATTAATGGCAAACGATCAAAATACGGTAGTCCAAAGATCAATCTTATCAAAAAGTATTAATAGGCTCATTTCAAGTTACAGAACCGGTAACGTCTCAAAGCCTCGGGACAATTCTTGCTAATAATGAAGCGATGGTTTTCATAATTTGACAACGCTTTGAACGAAACACTTTCATAACGGGGTTTCCGAACGCTTTGATAAAGAATCTGTATTTCAAAATGTGCTTGTATTTGCTCAGACTTGTACGTTATACAAAATTAATTATATTAATAATAGAGCGTTCATTCAGAAATTGCAAGATATATTGCATCCTTACGTAAAAAAAATATTAAATTTGAATGAAAGCGACCTCATGTGTATTTTTTATTAACAAATAAATATTTGTATACCCAATAAACATTGAAGTAGTCCATCATCATCAGCCCAAATACGTCCCACTGCTGGGCACGGGCCTCCTCTACAACTGAGAGGGTTTTAGGCCTTAGTTCACCACGCTGGCCTAGTGCGGGTTGGCGGACTACACACCTAAGAAATTAGTAGTCCATACCAAAATACTAGTATTATTTGCGAGAATAAAAAACTACGAACCTTTTTAGTCAGAAACGCTCAGAGTCAGACCCAGAACCGTCAGCCTAACCTACATGAAACTCTAAGAGGAATTTATTTTGTGTTCTTCTAAACATATATTTATTTTACATTCATTTTTATTATAAAAGTCGCTTAACTATAAAGCTTACTTGCTTCTGCTTGCATAACTTATTTTACCACCCGAAGACTGATTATATCTAAAAGTGCTTCGGGTGTTTAATCCCTCTATTTCCATTACAAGCATAAATAATTCATATAATAACAAAATTCTTCGACTGCCTCGTGGTCTCGCGGTACAAGTATGTGCCGTGCGATCTAGAGGTCCTGGGTTCGATTCCCGGGTCGGGCAAAGTGTTATTAGGTTTTTCCATTAGGAAATTGTCAGTAACAGCACGGAGTCTGGAAATGTGCCCGAAAAACGGCAATAGGCTCGCCCCCTATTACGTGGGACTGATACCTACCTGGCGAAATGTGGGTGCAGAAATGCACCTCTGCCTACCCCTTCGGGGAATACAGGCGTGAGTTTATGTATGTATGTATGTAATAACAAAATAAATGGTATATGTATCAGTGGAGGTACTTCCATAAAAGCTCAAAAGCGTCACACGTTAATTAATTAATGTCTAGTTTATAATTGTTTATTGTGGGGTCAGTATATTCTTATTTATATGTCAAATTGCTTTTGTTAAATAAAAATTTAAAGCTTAAAGATTATTATTCGGAATTTTTAAGGCAAGCTGGGCTTTTAGGCTTCTATGGAAGTATCGCCACTGAGAATATCTACGAATAATCTTTATACATAAATAAAACCCTCGAGGAAACCACTAGTAAATCTTAACATTATTCTTTAGTCGGGGAATGAGTTCAGTCTCTAATGGATAATTCGGGGAAAGATTGATCGTCTAGAAAATCCATTACTTTGAGTGTACATAAAAAAAAACAAAAGATATCTCACTCCATCCATTAAAGAACGATTCTTAACTCGCTGTGTCTACCACACAATGGATCACAAATAGATTCTTTTCATCTTACTGATACAGTTGTTAAATCTTTTTTTTACGGGAGGTAAGTGCCTCAAGCTCCCCTTTCCGTACCTCGGAGGAGGCTGAAAGGAGTATGTCGGGGTCTCTGGCCTTCCATCTCGACGCACGGAACAACTGTCCTCTTAGTTGAGTTGGATCCCTAACCAAAAAAATCACTTTTATACTGTCTCATTGGTTTCGCGGCGTAAGATCGAGGGGTCCCGGATTCGTATAGTTATTTTTTCTATTATTTTCCTTCCAGTAGCAATCATCATGTACGGTGTTGAAACTTTATCGTTCCAGTATAAAAAAGAAGCAACACTGAGTCCGGAATGCGGTAGTAATCTAGCTCGATCAAGAATAGAGGGGACTAGGACTTCGCGTGGGATAGAGACACCGACTTTAAGGCTATAGAAATTTCTCTTGCCCTTTTAAGATCAAAAAAAAGGTCAACGACCATTAGGTTCGAATCTAGTATTCCACCACACCGACTGCAACTCCTGTACATTAGGATCGGCAATGGCACGCACAGAAATGACACTGAACAATGAAGCTCAGCAAGTCTTTATACTTTTGACTTTACTTAACTAGACTTTTACCCAACAATTATTCAGAAGAAGATAAAAAGAGTTGGAATCATAATTTTCCTCTAGGTTCCATTACGTATTGCTAGTTCCATGAAACAATGAAATAAATTGAAGAATGCTGTACTATGTTTAAATAACGTAATATTTATACTACTGGGACGATGTCAAATTAAACCGCTAGTATATAATAAGGTGAATAGCAAAAACACATTTAATGATTATGTTGCAACTGAATGTGAAACGTTCGTATTACCCAATATCTGTTTATGTATTTCAAATAATCTCAGATTTGCAATCAATGAATCAACATACATAAAATGACCTCAAATTATATTTTTTTATCATCATTAATATATTACGACACACATTTTGTTAACACATTTGTATGCAAATGAAAAGACATCGACAGTTTGAAACGGCAATAATTTGTATAAAACAGAAGTGGTGCCTTTTTTTAAAAACAATATTTTTACCTCGGGCCTATGAAAGATAATTTTGGGATAGAAACATGTACAAAATCCTCGTCAATTAAAAATTACATGACAATTTGTTCTATCAAAGAGAGTCTTATTAGCATTACTGTTACATTGAACAAAAAAAAATATGTTGTTCATCTTCTTGTGTCGTTTCTGCGTTCTTATCGTAGGTATAGACGGTACTTAACTCCGGTAACCTAGCTTTATGATGTCTATAATACTCATACAGCTAGATAACCAAAGATAATTAACCAATCTATTTTCTTCTTAATCCATGTTCTTTCTTCTATGCTTTTTCTTTAAAACTCTTCTTTTTTTCTGTGCTATTTCATTTCAAACTCCTTTTCTTCTGTTCTGTTAAAAACCTTCTTGTCTTGATTTGTTGTCTTTATGTAGTTGGAAAAAATACTTTTCTTCCTCGAAGTGAAGACTCTTGAATGAGTGATACTGCTCAAAGACGCAAACACCAAACCCTGGAACGTAACAAGTTTTTGCATTAATCAACGGATCATCTTGAAATTCCTCTATAGAGTTAATTTTATTGAGTATTTTTATTTGAACAATAAATAATCAAAGTATAACATCTCCTTTGCCTTAAACTTGAACAAAAGGATAAAAAGATACCTGAAAAAATGTGAAATAAACAAAGATACCACGAAAAATAAATCTGTGATCTGCGCGCCTACATAAGTGGACTGGTGAATAAAGGAAAATATTTTATAATTTTTGTCTATTCATAACGCCAATTTATAGGATATATTTTTGAAAATAAAATCTTATTTTCAAAGCGAACGCTAATTAACTGATAGACAGACTTTGCTGGAAATCATAGCATGTTTTAAACTGTAACTTTACTGACGTAATACTAAGAAATGTTTTTGAAGATTTGTACCCTTATGAAGTACAGTCTTTGTGTATGAACACGTTATAATTAGAGGTAGATTGCTTACATACGTTAGATTTAAAGTAAACGGTCGCAGGTAAGAAGGCAAGGCAAGGTAGTTGGCATTAATTGGACGTAAAAAAAAGCATTTTTTTTACCACAATTTCAGATATTATTTATTGTTTAAGAAAGATTTCCAAAATATCTGTAGTAACCAGAATATAAACCGGGACTACTAACTAATGAACCGTAAAAACCTGAGAAATTAAAGGAATTTACTTTGTCTACCCGAGTGCAATAACGAAATTAAAGGGAAGGTCGAAAGATTCTTTAAAGCAAAATAAATAATTGGAAATCCGCTTTGTTTAAAAAAAATGTTGTTTATTTTAAAGTAATTTGCTCTTCCTGGATTACATAGCTTGACTTTTTAATAACGATACGGTTACAACAGACACATTTATTTATTTATTTTGCATTTTGCAATTAATGTTTCTTTTTATGTTCCATAGATACCAGCTAGTAATTAAAAAAAAATACCAATTTTCTATAATGAAATGACAAGAATGAAAAACATTTGCTTATGTTAAAAAAATATGTTTAAAACGTTAATAGGTTCTCTGTTAATCTCATTTTTAAGCCCGAGGTACTTCAAAGCTCTGATACAAGAGCTAAACAATAGAACCTTCTAATTATCGTTAAGCGTAAAATTTCCAAACACCATCTGACCTGTGAAGTTCTAAATAAAATCAGAAACAACGACAATAGGGGAATTTTTATCTCTCTTTTTATATTCATTATAATCTTAGGAGTCGCGAAATAATGAGATTGTTTCATTTAGAACTTTTGCTTTGGTCATTTTCTTTTACTCGTCTACGGGGTGAGATTAACGACATTTAGTTTGCATTTTTTGTGTGATCACATAAAAAAAATTGTATATTCTTGATTTTAAAAAGTAATAATAAAAATGTGACAAAAATATTTGCGAAAATGTCGTATCTATGTATTGTAAATGTTTAAATTAAAAGATGTTTCGGCTAGACATATTATACCTACTATTTTTTAACTGTTTTGACCAGTCACATGGTCTTCTTTTGATACATAAAATTTTAATAGTACTTATGTTTATAAAATTTTGTAAAAAATATTTTTTACACACATTATTTTTTTGCACAACAAAAATTATTATTATTATAATATTTTAATTTGTTTTTTTTTTTAATAAAATACACTTTTCCTTATCATTATATCACGAAATTTAAATTATCACTTGCATAAAACTGTCATTGAGAAGAATAAGTCAACGCTCCCGCGCAAAAAAAAAATACAAGACCACCAGCGCTCCACTGCAAATAAATTCTGTAAACATACGTCATAAACATCGGCTAGTTCTACGAACTGTTTGGTTAGGGTAAAACACTGCTGTGTGAAAAACAATCACCAGCATAAAATGAGTCTGTGGACACTGACTCGTACATATTGTTCATGAGAAGAGGTCAAGATGTGATGGTTGGTTGTGACCACGACAGGCCTAGTGGAGGAAATGGTGGCCTAGAACAATTGACACAGGTATTTTTTCCCTCCATGCTATTTCTACATAACTGTTACTGTGGTGTTAACGTGTTTTATGGGTATTATATTAGTAGTATTTGAGCAAAAAAAATAATCTTTACTAATATTTGATAATGTTGCAAACACACACATACATAGTACAAATATTTTAAATGATTTATTATTGAACAAAAACATCGTGTGCAGGTTTCATTACGATGTTTTCCTTCAATGAGACAGTGATGAAACCTGCACACCTAAAAAGTTCTTTGGAATTTCTTAGGTTCTTAGGTGTGCAGTCCGCCAACCCGCACTAGGCCAGCGTGGTGGACTAAGCCGTAAACCGTCTCAATTGTAGAGGAGGCCCGTGCCCAGCAGTGGGACGTATATGGGCTGATGATGATGATGAAAAACATCGTGAAGCTACATAACTTTAGCTTCTCGTAATCATTATATGTCATTCGCATATCACATCCACCAACCTACTATAGGCCTCTACAGACTAAAGTGTAACCTGTCTTGTAGAAAAATGTAGTGTAATAATATGTAAGGAATTTTTATTTAATTAATCAATTAACTACATTTCTAATCCAACAACTTGCAAGAAACTGAACTTAACTCAACGGAAGCCATAACATTATAAGAAAACATCCCACGACATTGGATGAGACAGAATAGCCTTGAAAAAGCGTATAAAGTACGTAATTGATGCACATACAGCTTTATTGAGGAAATTAAGACGCATGTTTACGCCATTACTACGTTTAATGTACACCTGAGCCTTCAACGTCTGTATGCAATTTTTTAGCTATATTTTTGCTGCATTGAATTGCAATATATCAGATATTGCACATAATATGACTAAATGGTTGATCTAAAACTGTAGTTAAAGGATTATAAAAATAAAAATTTAGAATTCCCGATACCAACGTATAAACTGTTATATTTATAACAGATGATAAAAAAAAAAAAATTGGCATTGCCTATAAGGTTTTGCTTTCTAATGCTAAATTATGAATTTCAGTACTATAAAAACAGCTATTAATTTATTATGTATCATATACACCAATTTAAAGCTTCAAAAACATTCAATTACAAAACAAAGTGTACCATAAGATGTTTTGGAAATAAAAGATCGGCTGCCGCTGAAAAAAAATATGATCTCGACCACGATGACATAATGTCAATGAGAAATATCAGTCACTACGGAGGCCCGCGAGCCAACGACCAGCCTCGGCCTTGTAATATTGTCAACAAGTATATACTTGACGGAATCGACTAGAATACACCAATTCGAAACTCACTAATTGAATATAAATATTGTTGTTGGTATCGGTATTCATCCGGAAGGCAAAAGAAAAAAAATCTTGTTCATTTCTCGTCCTTAAATACATTATACCGCGCTTATTCAGACAAATAATCACTTTGTCATCGACGGATACTTTGCCAATATTTTGCCTTGTATTTAAAAAAGTTTTTCAATATCGAGCTACATTTTTGCCGTGTAATCTATAATAATGACTTTATAAAGAAATTCCATCTTCGAAAAGTACAGTAATTACAGTGAGCACATAAACTCTAATTTGGGTAATTTGTATTTTTTTCATAGATCAAATCGATAAAATCGATGGTCATTACATGATCCGAATCGGAATTTAAATCGATTTTATTATCACGTCAATAGGCGCAGCGCCCGTAAGCATTTGCCCCGTCGCGTCGCTAAATTCTTTAAGGCCAACATTGATACGGAAATAAAATGCTATTTTTACAGGCCGCATATTAATGTCAGAATTACAATTATTTTTATGCCTTGTACGACAATCATATTTACTCATTACATCTCAATTATGTTTAATACAGTAAATTATTTTTATTATATTCGTGTCGAAGTCGTGATGGCCTCCAGATTTAGGCACGCGGTCGAGAATCTCGACGGTCGCGGGTTCAAACCCCAGGCACACACCTCTGACTTTTCGAAGTTATGTGTGTATTCACAATGAATAATCACGTACTTTAACGGTGAAGGAAAACATCGTGATGAAACCTGCACACCTAAAACTTCTTAGGAATTTCTTAGGTGTGTAGTCCGCCAACCCGCACTAGGCCAGCGTGGTGGACTAAGGCCTAAACCCTCTCAATGGTAGAGGAGGCCCGTGTCCAGCAGTGGGACGTATATGGGCTGATGATGAACTTTTATTATATTCAACCGCTGTTCCACTAATCACAAGTCCTACGTTTGTTTGTGGCACAACATGTTTGTCTATGGATATTTCCTTTTGTTCATTTTTTAAAACACTGAAATAGACAATACGGGTTCACTTCGCGACCTACTTTAAAACAGCAAAGAGAATAGGTTGAATAACTTGTGTGTTGCAACGACTTTGGGCCGAAGCCAAGCTGCATTGCGAGAAGCTTGGTGACTAATGAACTGGATAAGACATCCGCCACAGTCGAGATTATTTTAATCCTCCTTATTTTCCTTTGAAACCCTGGACTATTGTATAAAAATACAAAAAATATGCTTGTTATCTTCCGTTGCATCTTAAGCCTACGAAAATCAAGTAAATACTACAGAGATTTATAAAATATTAATTTATTTTTTGAAATTGCAAAATCAAACCTCTTTGCTATTCAAAAACAAAAGAGTAACATTAAATTTGAGTACATAGCCTGCGTAGTTGAGAAGACTCTTCCTAAAATATACGCAAATCAGCACATTCAAATTTCGAATGGAAAGCAGTAACATTGAAGATTCAAAGCAGAATAACGATTGCGAATAGATAAAAACTCCCAAATTCCATCGGGGCGTAGGCAATAAATTGTGCATATTATTGTCGCATTAGCATATGATTCGTCTAGATTTCAATGTTAACGGACAGACACTGGACGTTACGCATTTCGTCCTTCGTAAAGCGTGAAGTGGATTCAAAAACGTACCATTTGAATCCGTTTGCGTATGAGACGACACTAATTTGTATTCATATGTGCGTACGGTGTTTGAATAAAGGTGTTTTTTGTCGCTCCTCGTCGGAATTGCCTTGTGTGAACGTGATGCGAACTGTACTAACTAAACTTGGAACATGTTTGACTCATTTTATAAGGCCCAATGCACATAATGGTCTTTTTTGTGTGTAATAATAGATTTTTTGCCTCATTTTTTGCAATAAATCTTGTAAAAATAGTGAGAAAAGTTGAAAAACGTTCAAGATATAATCACTAATGTTATGCCAATTATAATTTTATTTGCTTTCTGTCAATGCCCCTCATGACTCGTGTATTTTTCGGCTATTAACACAAGACGGAAAAAACACATGATGTCTAAAATAAAAGAGTAAAAAGTGGTGCTTTTTACGGCATAATCATACCAATAGTAACACAAAAACACGAGGTTATTCAAATGTTAAAAATATTGCTCCTGAAAATTATGTCACTTCATCTATAGCAACCTCAAAATTTCCAGTCTAAAATATATTTTATACAGAACAGCCTTGCAAAAGTTGCAGGAAAATATTCTATTTATGATCTAAGCTAGGTTTTATAGCGTCGGCTTAGGCTATCTAGATTTGAGCGTGGTCACGACGGTGTCACGTCGAGGTCACGCGGCCGCTGCGTTCCACTCGTGACTAGTACTCGAAAAGCCTTTGTGTCAAATTGCTTCATAACAATGCACTTATCAACGCTTACGAAATTTTACTAACCATTATAAGTAAATTCTGTACTGTTATTAGATTTTTATTGGAGATTTTAATACCGATTGATGTCAAAGGAAGGTATAATAATCTTTTCTGGCCATATAATTTACATGTACACCAAAATACTTCCTATCAGTCACCAATGTTACCCACATTAATGACTGATGAAAAAAAGTGCTCCGAAAAAAGTATGACAAATATTGTACATACATACATACATAAACTCACGCCTGTATTCCCCGAAGGGGTAGGCAGAGGTGCCTTTCTGCACCCACATTTCGCCAGGTATGTATCAGTCCCACGTAATAGGGGGCGAGCCTATATTGCCGTTTTCCGGGCACAATTCCAGACTCCGTGCTGCTACTGAGAATTTCCTAATGGAAAAACCCAATAACACTTTGCCCGACCCGGGAATCGAACCCAGGACTTCTAGATCGCTTGGCACATACCTGTACCGCGAGACCACGAGGCAGTCATTGACAAATATTGTATGACATTAAAATGTATTAGTCTGTGTACATTTGGTTCTTACTATTGCCATATATGTGAACTCGTTTTGTCGCCGCTCGATAATTGTTCTGCATTACAGTTACTATCAGATGCCAACGCGGTCAATTTGCCCGTATAAAAAACCTTGCACATCTGAAGCAAGGCCTTGTCAAGAGAAAGAACCTTGTGAGTACAAAACGTGTGCAGCTATTTTTATCCGATCGCCTTCGATAAAAAGGGGATCACATATGGCATCATTTAACATACATTAGTTAAATAAAAAAGACTAAATTGCGTTCTAATGAGTTATGTTAAACGGTGTATTCACAATTAATACTCATCGGCGAAAAGTCGCAATAACCGATTCGGAACGAACATCTGTGCTATATAAATTGTATACGGCCAGACCGGGCCGTACCCTTGTATGGCAGCCGTAATTGCTGTAGAAACTCTAGTAATGGCTTATTCAATTCGAAGAGTAATCGGACCAGTTTACTTCGCCATTCGCGGCGCACAGCGGCCGCCTCAGAAACCCAACGAAAAACACACGAGCCCATTACAAATTATCAGAAACACTTGACACATTGATTTTGCGATATAAACGCTCCACGGCCGGCATACCTGACACGCTCCATGATTTATATTGGTGCATTAACATCGAAATTGCCTTTGAAGTGACCAGAATAAAAAATGAACTGAATAGAACTTCGAAAATGTTGCTCGCGACTTTGTAGGAACGTGAGGGTTGGCGTTCTTTAGATATTCAAGTTTTTGGCATTCGACAGTTGATAAGTTAGTCATTATAAATGTAATTACATCAACAAAATTCATCAAAATACATTAGGAATGGATATCAGGCTAAAATACTAATAAAAAAAGTGGCACGAATTATTTGAAAAGAAAATTGCGAAGATACAAATCAAATAATACTCTAAAAGAGTAACGATTTCGACCGCTAATGGCTCCGAACCCGAAAGTGAAATCAAGACAATGATTTCATCAGGGACCCGCCGAAGGGCAGCCGTTAACCCGGTAACAGAATTTTGTCGACCCTCACTCCCAGTTGAGATCAAAGCTCGACCCACACAAGAACAATTTCACTTAAAACACGCTAAAGAAACAGTTGCCGCCAACGAAATTAGCGAACAAAGGAAACCTTTTGATGTTCCAAATTCTCCGTTGAGTCGCGTCGGGTTACTCTTTTATTAAATCATAATGGCACATTTCCTCCACCACAACGCGCAGTCGGTGTTTGGCTATGTTTTATAATTTATCGTCGAAATGTCCTTATTAATTCATTTTTTACAACAAATTACAAAAAGTTCGCAAAATTGGTTGTCGTTATTTATTCTGCTTTCGTAGTTCCCTTCATTTTTCTCTCCAACATTCTGTACAAGCTTTATTTTAACTTTCCTCCTCGAATATTTACTTGTGAACGGATTTATTGAAGTTTTTTACTTTCAAACTCGTGACGGAGAAAAATTGCGAAATTATTTGTATTAACGAGAGAAGCAAGCTGTATAGGCATTTGTTGGCGAACGTTAATAAAAAAAACTCCTTTATTGATTAATTACTTTTAAAAGTATCTCATTAGCAATTACTTACAATAATACATATGACACAAAGAATTAAACTAAAGATATACCTGTTTTATTTACAGATAAAGCAGCTTCTGCCTTGTGGTAAGTGAAAAACTAACTTAACTTTAGTGTAATGCCCGTAACTTTTATTCAATTACTAGCATAAAACTATTATATATCATCTCACATTAGTCGAATAACCTTACACAAATGAACATATGTAGATTAATCCCAAAACGCGGCTTATTTCCGTGACCAAAATACATTTCCGTATTCGAATTGTAAATCCGGTAAGTTTTAAGACTGGTATGAAAACCACAAGCATAATTGTGCTAAACGTGAAGAAAAACATAGCTAACGTACATAACTACGGCATGATTTGGTTAGTAAACTCGGTTGAAACTGTCGCCGCACTCTAACTTGTTCCCGAGCAACTACAGTCTTCGGCAACTATAAATTTCGAGGCACGTTCACGTGACACGTGCGTCACGACTAAACATACCTTGGAACGTCGGTATAAATTTATTTATAAGTTTTGTACCGCTTATTTATTTAATATGTTAAGGCTCGTACATATTGCTGCTTACTAACATAATTATATTAAGAAAATACCCTTTCTGCTGAATTATAATCTTAGGCATTCGTAATCATATTTACTAGTAGGCATGTGGGTATTTTATAGTGCCAAAATACAAAAATATGACCAAGGCTTATCGGTTGTCAATTTCTCGTCAAATGAAACGTCCTACCGAAAAGTAAAACCAATCGAATGCAGCTTCAACAACACAATTGCCTAATTCTATCTAATTTTTATTTCTAAGTCAGCCTCCGCTGGATGTAACATAATTGTTTAAATGCTTTCCGTCACCCTACGTAGACATTGTACTTACATTCTCTTTTTTTCATTGCGTGTCGTGACATTTAGCAGAGATAAAATTTAAAATTATAATTGTCTCAAAAAAAAGAAATGTATATATTGCATGTATTAAAAGATACCTCCTAAGTATGTGCCGTGTTATCTAGAGGTCCTGGGTTCGATTCCCGGGTCGGGCAAAGTGTTATTGGGTTTTTCTATTAGGAAATTCTCAGTATCTGCATGGAGTCTGGAATTGTGCCCGAAAAGCGGCAATAGGCTCCCCGCCTATTACGTGGGACTGATACGTACGTAGCGTAATGTGGGTGTAGATATGCACCTCTGCCTACCCCTTCGGGGAATACAGGCGTGAGATTATGTGTGTGTGTGTGTGTGTAAAAGATATATTTAACGCCATATAATCTTACTGGCATGTTAGAAACCAATTTTCTCCCCAGTATGTACAGAGAATATCGACTTTAGGAGTTTACTACGATGCAACTATTCGACATGGGTTATAACTTGCATGACTTCGACGGCTGTCAAAGGCGGGGCTTAGAACTATCTTCCTACACTGCCTCAAACGCGATTGGTATGAATTATGGAGTTCTAGTTGTACAGCTAAACTTGCAATATAATTTCCATATAATCTCATAACGGGAAAGGTAAATTAAAAAAAAAAATTATGTATTTAAGCTGCAATTCCTTGTAAGACGGCAAATAAAGAACAGGTACCACGTGTTAAGTAACCAATCCTACTCAAGAAGTATTCTTAATCACTGTGCGTTTACAACCACAAAATTCACTTCCCCAGAAAAATATTTGCCCCACAACCTTTACATTACTAAATAATTCTTGCAATTCGCTGGTCATGTGATTATTCGGTTAAGTATCAAGACTATTATTTGGTGCGTTTTTTGCAACCTGATTGTCTGCGTGGGGTCGGTGTAACATGTTTTTTACACTTTGCACGGTTTGAACAATCACTTTACGACCGGCCGGCTGTCTGACGTCATTCCTTCTGAGGCCTGTCACATAATCATATTTGACGCATTGAGTAACCAGACATTTACCTTACAAGTAGCTGATCCTAGATAACTACAAACATACAATTTGTAGGTATTAATATTTGGATGTGCTAGTTAAATTATTTAGAACCAAAAATGAGCTAGCCCCCTCACTTGATTTTAACATTCATTCAACTTGGAGTTCCATATTTATGTGAAATTCTGTCATTTAAACACATTGAATTGTTTTTTAAATCTTCAGATTTATACACGTGATCATTATGTTTATTTTTTTCTTTATTTTATTACATACTGGCACGGCAAGTAACCATCCGCAATCGCATCTAGTGGTAAATAAAGTACTCGATATAGGAGGATAGGACTGATCGGAGGTTGCTGCAATTTGTATCTTTATGACATGTATGAGGTTAAATTAAATATAATAAATAAAAATGTAATTATAATTAAAAATTATCATATAAAAAAAATGACAGTTCGTGTTGCTGAGGGAGTTTCTTGCCGTTTCTTTTCCACAGCGATAACACGTTTCGAAGCGGCAATAGTTTAAAAAAAACTTACTTGACGATTCAAAAGCACTTGTAAAAGTCTATTTGAATAAAGGTGATTTTGACTTTGACTTTATATCCGACAAAGACAGTACCTACACTGCTCGACGCAAATCTTTATTATGAGGTCTTGTAAATCTAACTAATAAACCACTCAATATTTTTTAAAACCAACTGATATTATAACTTACACGTTACAGGACACCAAAGGTATTTTCTGTGTAATTTCACACGAACATTAAAATTATACGAAAGGCTCAACGCTTGCATACGATCGTGAAACACGTCACGTAAACGTTTTAAATTTTGTAAACGCATTCGTCGTTTGAATTCTTCAATGTTGAATTCGTAGTAGACACACAACGATGAATTTATAATTCCCTCACATTATAATAGAATATTGCCATTTGCATTGATTAAGTGCGGCCGGGTTCATACCGCGGGCGGATAATTCAGCTTTCACTTTAGTATTATACAAAATATTTGCATACTTTGAAGATAATCAGTACCTTATTAGTCACAATGTAACTAAGTGTAGCAACATACTCGTGAAATACTAATTTTGTGTTATTATTCATTCCTTTCTTCCGAGGTAGCGATTGGTAATAAGACCACTGGTTCGATGAAACAATTATAATTGTGAAAAATTTCTAACCGTTATCGTGTAAGCAATTTATCATCATCATCATCAACTTATATAAGTACCACTGCTGGACATGAGCCTTCTCTACAACCGAGAGGGTTTAGGCCTTAGTCTAAAACAATTTATAGATTCTAAAAAAATGTGATGATTTATTTACAGTAACGTTATCATCATCAATATAAATGACAAAAAAATCCGAACAAACTGCAAATATGTGATTCTCATCGCCAAAATCTAAACTTAATATTTGAAAACAAAAATGTGTTGAATATTTTATTATTCATCGTAAAACCCCATTCAATTCAATACACGCAGCAATCTGATGCGAATTTTAAGCTCAACGACCTTAAACTTGTGGTCGGATAGCTTGAAAAAACTTGACAGCGAATGACTGTGGCGAATATGAGAGAATTAAATTATAAATACCTTACAACCTTTTTTCTGTTGCTTTGTACAAAACTTTTCTTTGAATAGTAGAAATTGAAGTTTCTATAGGAACAATTATTTAATAACATTTTGTAGATCTAGGTTCACTTTATTACATGATTATTACAAAAGAAAAGCAACATAGTGGATAAAGATTACGTGTTCAAAAGTTATGTGTTGAATTTAACAATTCAAAATTTATTTTAATCTTTTACTACATAATAATTAACGAATATTGTAAGAGTATCTGTGGTTTTAGTTTTTTATTTTTATTTATAAAAAGTAACCTTGACTTGGCCAAGTATTTGGACAACATTGAATACAATTAAAATATAGAATTATACGTGACACATCGTAACTGACGAAATATTGATATTGAAATAATCGCTGCCTTATATAGGCGATAAGAAAGTATTAATTATTATGATTTACCTTTGAATTTTTTAAAGGTAATTTTATTTTATTTATGTATTCATCATTTTTAAATACAAAACGGAATAAGATATATTTTTTACTATTGCATTTAATAAAGGCTAATTAGTATTCCGCGGCACCCGCCTGCAGTCTAGACACCGGCCTCCTCCATTCATCGCGAACACTGTATAATGGTTTCATTCATTACTCACTATTTCTCATTAAAAGACGTCATTACAGCGACTGCTGACCGCTTACGACTGCCACTCCATATAGTAATTACATAGAAAACTAATTATGTATTCATAAATATGGTAATTTTTCAGTTTTTACACGTAGGGTAGGAGGCAATGAACGCGGTGCTTTGAATGTGGGAAGCCTATTCAATAGTTGTTCCGAGTTAGTTTTGTCTGCCGCGAGGTGGCGTGATATCACAACGGTTTTAGTTCAAACGCTAATTTGAATAAAAATACGCCTAGATACGATAAGAACTGGCCGTAGGAAAAAACCGACATTAGTTTCCTTAACATCCTTGGATGTGACTTAAATTGATACCGCCATAATCGTGTTCATTAATAACAGATATTTATAAGCGTACAATCAATACCTTACATGGAATGTGCTATCAGATTCCAGCGCGGTCACTTTGCAGTGTAAAGGAAGAAAAAATACATTAAATAATAAATATGTACATTTACAAATGGACACTCCTTATCTCAACATAACCAATAACAAAAGGCTGCCTACAACCGAACGGGCAGGTAGTCAGGTACCTTTATTTCTTTTTTTATTCACCCACCGCGGTATCCGGTTACTTAAGCAAAGAATGTACGTTGCCTTGTCCACTACGAGACATAAAAAATATTAAGTCGGTCACAAGACATAAAAACCGGCCGCACAAAGGACTTATGTGTGAGACAAAAAAAACATGCGTATTTACCTCGCACAGACGGACAGATGTGCCACGACACAATAAGCACTTGATCAATAGTCGGGACACTAAAGAACGTGTAGACCTCGCAGGTGGCTGCACAAGACTGAGAACCGATTTAAATCGAACTGCCTCGCCCCCCGCACCTTTACCGTACGCAGGCGACGAAGGGGATTTTCAAATAACTGAAGGGACCAAACGCACAGACAGGTGGACTGACAAGCTATGTACGCATCACTTACCTGCCAAGGGAGGAGAAAAAGATAAAGGTACCTGCGATCCGGTCCGGACTTCGAATTAATTGGTCGAAACCGACGTCGGGACGGTTTAATGCCGAAGTGAAACTTTTTTTTAATTTTGTACGGCATCGGTCATTAATTCGTGGAGATATGAGAGAAGGGACCAGTTTTTAAGTACAAATGATAGGGTAGCGTTCGTGCACTGTGTATTACTCCGTTAAATAAGTCGATTAGTTACAAAGTCACATTTAAAAATATATTTTACGCCGAAATCATATATTAAGTTCGTGAAAGGAAATGTAATTACGCATACAATAACAAAATAAAGACGTGCTCCACGTTATTTTCGAAGAATATATACCACTTAAAAGGCTGAATAATATGTTACATAAATAAGTAATAAAAAAGGATAATATGTTACATAAACAAAGTAAAATGAGTAAAAAATACTTTACATTTAGTAAAATGCTCATTTTCAACCATAAATAACAAATACACCCACTCTGTCTAAACTTTAGCCAATTAACCTGAACATGGCTTGTCACGTCCCATTTGTGCTGAATTAAAGAAATTGAACATGACGCCGCATTTGCAAGACAAATAATCACAATTATTACAAAAATATTGTTTAGTTCAAAATTGTATTTTTCATTGAAATTCAACTGACGTACGACGTCAATGAATTTTAAATGTAGGTATATTTAAGAATTTCGATGGTTTTTTTATTATATTTAATTACACATTTTTAGTACTTTTTTTACAAATTGAATAGTTGAATATATTTTTTATAGGTACTACTAAATTTGAATAAATATACTGGGTTAAACTTTGCCTTGGTCCGTAGAAGCCAAACAGACAGTTCACTCAGTTCTATCATACATGCTAGATTATAACTTCTGCATGTATTTTTTATTCTATTTTAACATTTTTATATAATTCTGATGACATCTAATTCTAGTGACTGTAATTTACGCAGATCTTTTGATAAAACGATCATAAAATTTTGCACTAAATGCTCGCCTTGAAGGTTATCCACATCGAGATTTTATCGGTAATGTCCGAATTTGCATAAACAAATGAGAACATATAATATGGTACACACGTTGTATTTTAACTACCTGACGTAATTGGAGGTATCATGGCCGTATGACTCGCGACTACTTTTGAAATTTGACCATGTATTTAAAACAATGAAAAAATTGCGTTAAGATATTGACGTATTTATATTTAATGCGCCTATAGATGGCAAACCCAGTTCCTAATTATGTGGGAATTGAAAAATATGTGATGAAACGTGGGTATAAAAATATACTTCCATCTGTCTACTTGAAGACGGAAAATATGGAGAACGAAAAAATCACAAAAAAGTTATATTAACACACTATTAGTTTCCCGAAATATATTAACACTCTAACAATTTTAGTGGTACATTGGTTGTTTTTTTAACATATAACTTCAAAATTAGATAATACCAAAAAAAATCATATTATTATTTTTTTCGTTTTTTTAAGCCCTCGATGCAACACTTTTTTGACTCGATGTTGATCCCAAGGCATTTGGTCTTGTTATTGTGGCTAAAGGGTGATTATAACACACTTAAAATAACTTAAACACCTGTCTTTTTGCGCACTTGATATCGCGGTAAGGACCCCACAACCACCTGGCAACCCACCTGGCGTAGCATCACATACTGTCAATACCGACAATATAAAATGTATGTTCATAAATACTATAAGTACCTATATTAACTGAGACCAAAATAATAGTTTTAACAAGTTTTTTCTTCAATTTAAGTATATACTAACTAGCATATATAAAAATATGTTTATAATCATTAGAATAATTTTAAAACCATAAAAGTATTTTTCCTCAAAATACAAAAATACAAAACAAAATTCTACACGCGTAAATATTAATGATTTCTAATTTAAAGATATATTTACCAATACTAATGTGATTCAAAATATTTACAAATTTATAAGCTATATGATTATACCGTTCCGGTTAAGGAACGATTCTGCAATGAGTTAACTAATTAAAAAGTACACTGTAAAGTCAATAAACACTTAAAGTTTTACCATAAATTTGTCGTAACATAAATCATACACTTTAAGCCCTAAGGTGAGAAAATCCTAAATATCAGAAGTACAAAACATCAAAAACATTTTTCTATATTTTATAAAGGTGATTTCCTCAAACTTATTTTTTAAGTAAACAGCGTTTTATTACTGAGTGGACAAATATCAATCCATAGGCTTTTTAATAAGCTTCATATTTGTGTTAAAATTATGGTTCGAACATAAAAGTTTTACGGTCTCGTGTCAAAACGCCAGCATGTGTTTATAGCTTTAAACTCATATAATGAATGCACTCTGAAAAGGCTTTCACACAAACATCTATTAAATATGATTAGATTATGGCTTTTAGAAAACTATATAGGAGTGTATATTATGAAAAGAAATTATTTTAGTTTAAAAAGTAATTACCTACTTAAATTCAAAAACTACTTGTTCAATTTTGACGATTATATCATTGTGAATATACTTGAGGTCTAGGTATAAATCATAGGCTACTATTTCCATAAAATTTCCCTCGAGTGCAGCGTAGCCCAATAGTCATATGCCATATAACATGGGTATCATATTGAATATCAATACATATATGTCTCAAGAAACTTCAACAGAACCTAATTATGATAAAGAACTTCAATAAGGTAATTTAAATTTAAAACACTTAAAAACAAAATATACATTCAGCGGAAACAGCCAAGTAAGTTACGAGCTGTTGGATCAAAACTTTTAAACTTGAGGATAATTAAACAACACTTAACGACACAATATTATACAAAACAGTATTTTTATACCCAAGTACCTCCTAAAACTTAATTACGCCTTTGTCAGAAACAAAAACACTCGAAAGCCGTAAAAATTTACTGTCCGCAGTTCTTAGAAACATAACTACCTGGAACCAAAGTCTTTGTTCCGCGGATTTTCTCGAAATTCCTGACTTATATTCAAAATTTTAACAAAGACTGCTATTGACAGACTGGAATATGAAGGATGAGGTTTTGTTTGAGGTCCGAAGGTGTAAAAACTTATTGTTCGGGTACTTGTAATAGCCATTAAAGGATTTGGACGCCCATGACGTTTGTTATTAGAGGTGCACTTATTTTTTTATGTTACTATAAGATACTTAAGTTTTGGTTGAATTGAGGCGATTTTTTTAACAATGAGTGAGAATTACTAATAAGTTTTGTGATATATTATACAAATTATAAATCATTCCCTGATCCCTTTTAACATAATAAACTTCAATAAAGACTACAATAATTACAGTAGGTACTCGCTTCAACTGTGTAAAATACAAACTTAAAATAAAACTTATCTCATTTAAGTATGGTTTAAAATTATTTGCATCATCAAAAACTTTACGGAATTTCGTTTTAACTAATATAGGACTTAAAAACAAATAGCTCATTCTTCGTACTTATGATGCAAAACCCAGGTTTATATACGAGAACCTATTAATGTTTTAAAGGAATTTGATCCAATGAATGAATTAATTCGTTGTAACAATTAATATCAAATCCAGTATTTTTTTATTACATCTATATTTTATTACGTAAAGAGACACATAATGTATTAAATAAATATTCTTGACCCTACACTAAGTTACACTTACGTGATTACATTAGTTCCCACAGGAAATAGCAATAAGAAATATATTAAAATATGAACAATAAAATTAATATTTACCCCAACCCATAATTTCCGCTCCCGAGTTACGTTTTTTATTGAATATAAAATATGAAGCGGTACTAGTGTATAATGCAACAAGTCCGATGGTTTCATAGATATATCTATATTGAGACAGGAATTCGTGGCAAGATCGTGACAGCACTCCTAATGCACCCCGTTACGACGGACGCAAGGGTGGCCATCACGCCTCAACTGACGGGATAACTAAGGACCAATGACCTTGAAATATCCTACTTTATTACATCCTACATAATTACTAAAATTCTAGAAGTTTGAATGTATTACATTTAGATGCTTATAAAGTTCTCATTTTGCAATATGGATAGATCTGTCCAACTTTACCGACTTTCCAAAGAAATCCACTAAGTTTTGAAATTACGAGCGAAATAACATCGTTAGCAGTTCTAAATTCCACAATTTATGCGTATTTAAACTCAACTGACGAAGCAATAAACACTTGTTTATTACCACAGGGAATTCTCGACGATTGAGCAGTACTTATATGTCGCCGATAAATTCTGAAAATCTATAAATGTATATTGCACATGTTTAGTGTGCACTCGGCCGCTCAAGCAAACCGTTTCTAATTTAATTTGGACATAAGTAATAAAACAAAATGAACGAGAGCCGGCGTACGGTCTGTGGCTCGACTCAGCGTTCACACGAGAAATTCACGGTCACTGACCATGTAAATGAAGAATATAGTGACTAATTCTCGACAGCCGAACGAGAATACAGTTACCGATGCAGAGAACAAAGGAAACTCGCCACTTACCGAGGTTCATTCGACATGAGGCGGGCCCCAAACACGAGAATCGACAACCAACTCGCGAATCTCGGTTAACGACACACTATGTCTAATACAAATTGTGAAGCGTTTTGTCTCGAATAAAATGATGATTTCGGCTCGTATTCATGTCTTAATGGCGGCGGCTTGGACAAAGAAGTATTCTTGTGGCTCGTATGTGTTTGAAAAAATATTAGCTTTTGTTTAGTTCGGTGTCGTTGATGTTTTCGCATGCTTTGTTAATAAACTAATACTCCACTCAACACGGCGGCTTGTATTTGAATTTCGTAATAATTTAATTAGGAATAGAGTAATTACTGAAAACATGATTTACGTTTTTAATGTTATTAAATGATCGCAGTAAAGTTTATAATAACACCACGCCACATTTAATAACAATGATATACGAGTATATTAAACACCAAAAATACTTCTAAGGAAATTTATTTCAATAAAACAGGTACGCATAGAACGAGAGGATAATTTATATAGATAATTTATTTACAATATTCGATGACCTGAGAAAAAAAATTAAATACCTAACCAAATTCCACTACCATAGTTAATTCATAACTATAGAGGGCGAAATATAACAGCACAAATATATTGAAATCCGCAATCGTGGCCACCGTACACATAGTTAGACTTTTCCGAGCACATTCTTAGCCGAGCGGATTCACACGGCTGCGACTTGTGAATGATACTTATACATACATTCACGGTTTGTGACTATGTAAATAGGTATTTAAATTCTAACACACACTCGGGAGCGGCGCGGCGGCACCGCGGCCGACGCACGAATATTATTAACAACAAAACAATGGCCGTAACGGGAGAGATTTTTTTAATTTTATAATTACTCTCCACGGCTTGGGTAATCAAGTTGTTTTTGAGATAATAAAAAGTACTAAAATGTTGCATGGCAACAGGCTTGGAGTGTGCTCAGTTAGTAGTCATTGTACAGAATAAATAGTACATATATGTAATACTAATGATATGTTATGTTGGAGTAACCCTACTAAATGATTTAAGAGCCCAGACTATGCTGACTTATGCCAGTTTAATTAAAATGTGGATTCCACTAATTTTAAATGATCGTAATAACTTCTGGGTGAAGATATTACTGCGCGATAGCAAAGTATTAAAATTAAAACCTTTATGTTTTTTCTTCAAACCTAAAATTATAATGGACAGAAATAGACCATATAACTCTTAAGTAGGCTATTTATTATGAGGTATTAATAAAAAAACTTGAATAGAGAGCTTAAAGTATTGCACCGATTTACTATCAGTTACCGATAATATTGGTATTATGAACTATGTAACCAAAAAGGCTCAAAGATCATTTCAACCTAAAAATATTGTCAACAAAAAGACGAAGCCATTCTTTAGCATTTCAAAGGTTATTTAACACAACTAAGGACAGATTCAAGTATGTTATTTCACTGTGTTGTTATAACAAGGAAAACTCGTTGAAAATTCTCAAGTACAACCTGCCACACACGGCGTCGGCTTTTCCTTAATTTGAGTGGTTTATTGTGTAACCTTCGCGGAGGACTGTATGTCACGTCTGTTGTCAAGACTTGTTGCGTTTTTGCGTATTTATTTTATTTTAAGTATACGCTATAACACACGGTGTTTTTAAAATTTATTAAAAAAAAAAAACCAATTTATGTCAAAATTTCCATATTCACGGCCAAGTATTGACGTCTACTTAGTTCGAGTCTATGTTTTATAATTTTTGCTAAACTTACTTTACCTATAGAGTAGGATGATCTCTCTTACTTTTATTATTTCTATAAAAATATTTTATTATATTCTCTAAACGATGAATATGCCAACGAACAAGACACAACATGTTAAAGATTTACACCTATTTTGCATATATTAAAGCAACTTTAAGACAAAATGAACTTAATAAAATATAAATCTAAAGCAGGAAATTATGTCGCTTACAAAATTCATTAATTAATAATTAAGTGCAAGTCGGGTGACGTTGAGTGCAAATTAAGTGCACGCGTCCCCGTTTGGAGTAATACAGGTCACCGGAGGAAAACTCGTTAATCGGCGCTTGCCCAACAGTGCTGAGATGCAACGTGGTGTCGACACCATCATCAGTTTCACATTAAACGTTGTGATGTGGTATGACATTGTAATGGCAGGTTTCTTCATGTGTAAGTGTGATGACAGAAGGGGTTTTAGGTTAGCTGTCCACTACAGGTATAGTACCGATTGTCAATTAGTTCCTGAGTTGTAAATTTCCCATAGTTTAAAAACAATATAATTTTGAGTCAATAATCTTTCGATTTTACTATTTAAAGTCTCTTGTAGTTTCTGATACTATGACACATGATGTCTTAGTGTGGGATCAGTATTATGTATGCGACTGTTGGGTGTATTTATTTATTTATTCATCGTGGATGGTAACTGCTCGCGATATTAATAGTATGCCTAATAGCCTAAAGTGATTAGAATTATCTCCTACTAGTCGAGAAAATTATACAAGTCCGTTCGTAGCCCGATAGTCACTGCCTGAGTCCGAACACAGCAAACTTGGGTCGCTAAGGCGGGATTTAAACCTCATGAGTGTACTATGTTATCGCTATTAGGATATATATAAATATCCTAAATAAAATCTCGAAAAACATTTCAGAAAAACCCGCCAATCGGCACTCGGCCAGCCAGGTGGATCAAAGCCTAAACCCTCTTAGTTGTAGAGGAGGCCCGGGCCCAGCAATGGGACGTATGTATAATATGCGTTCACGATGATCCTGATGTTAGAAAAAAATTGATTTTTTTTCTTCTTAAATACAAATATAAACCGATTGGCTTTTTTAACCTTAATACCACTGAATAAAACAGAACACCTTCCCGCTAAGTCAGTAACTTACAAAGTATAGTAATAATACCGCGTTCCCCCGCCGTGTACATAAGACATCAACGCGCTCGCCAAGCCCAGTCCAATTACAAGCCGGCTTGTTTATCATAATAGGTATTCGTGGATTAGGTGGTTTTGAATTTTAAATAACGAATCATTAATGATAATGTAACGTTAATAGGTATCACAAGATGTAAAACCGTTCTGACTAAAAATATTTTGTAACTGGTTTTGGTTTCTATGTGCTTAGTGCCAACGGTTTTGAACGATTTTTGGATATTAAATATTTGTTGTTTGGAGCATTCTTTAATAAGATTTTGTAAATACATGTTTGTGCGACAAGATTAAGGAGGAATTTATTTACGATTAAATAAAGATTGAGGGATTGTTACTGATACAAGCAATGAAGTTCAGACACAAAAAATAGCGAGAACTGATCTCGTGGAACAAATGGTCAATCGTCAGATGTAGCTAAAGATAAGCGTCCTCTTTCTACGTCTCAGTTAAGTTCTTTCCCGTGTTATAAAATACCCTTGATATTGCCATATTACCAGAAAGACTGATAACACCCGAACATCGTTTCTAAAAGAATTAATTTGAAATTAATTTGAATAATGAGGTAAAATAAAGCAAATTACAAAAAAATATTCAAATCAATTCTGAGCAAAATGATGGCGTAGTTTTTGCTATCTATATAAAATAATTTATTAAAACGTGCATATATTCATTTATTAGGGAGCGTAATTTTTTTAATGTTCTTTCGATGTTTTCGCACGAACCCGATACGTTGAAGTATTTTAACTCCATTCTGTGTGTGGACATTTTATATACCAGACGGTAACTTGGCAACCATCAGTTCCTCGCAATACGGCTATTTTTAGCCCAAAACAAACTTAAGTTGCGTACTTCATTCGCTTGTAAATGCGTCACAACGTACACCCGACTCCCACTAGCTCGGAGTTCATATTTAATTCATTTCTCATGTAAAAACGTGCTATTTTCGGTCAATGGCACCTAACAAAGACTTGCATAGACGGTAGTCAAAAGTCGTAAATTGGCGATACGTGTAAGATGTCGCGGCCGAGCGCGCGGTCAAGGACTGCCGTGGGCGGCGCAGACCAGACACGAACCCGGATGCGGCCACAACACCGCTCGCAAAAACATATCTTATATCTCTCACCTCGCCGACTCAACCGCGGTGCCGAGCCCGATACTCAACCGGCTGACTTTGGTAAAGAAAATTATTTTCCACTTAAATATGTTGTTGCAACATTCTCAGTGCGCTAATTACGCTTTTTATTGCAACAACAATTAGGTACATGTACTTACGTAAACCGAGACCACCAACTTAAATTGCTATGAATAATTAATGTGTTATGTCAGACACATTTCGCAAGCCGCTGGAGAACAAAATACGTATCTCCGAATAAAAACTTTACAGAGTTGTCCAACGCACGACTCAGTTACGAAACATGAATGGGATCGGGTTGGCAAATAAGGTGTTTTAAAATCGTTAATAAACAGGCCAATCGTGTTACAAAACTTTATAAGTAACCGGTCAGAAATCTAGTCTAGACGGGTATTGACAAATCTAAATACGAATGGATATAAATGAAGAAATGAACTCACCTGGTCGGCGACGGTGGTGCGGAGCGCGGGCGCATCCGGGTGCTCATCCCGGGCGCCCGCAGACCAACCGCACGATTATTCAAGCTTGGCGGCAGACCCGGCCGTACAAACTACAAACATTCACTTGGAGCCTTTAACACCGAACGAAACGAACACAGCGAGCGAAAAAGGCTCCAAGTGAAACGCGAGCGCGCGGCGTTCCGCCAAGTTGAAGCAATCGTGCAGCTTGCGGTAGGTTCACTGCGCGCACGCGGCTCGCACTGGGCGGCGGACGCGACTGGCCCGCGCCAGCGCCGGCCGCCGCTGCCCCGCGCTCTGCCACCGCCCCATTGGGCCGAGCGGCGCAGCCTCGCTGACGTCACCGCTGCCGATGACCCGCGCCGTGCGCACGCGCCAGCGGGGCCGCACGCGGGGGCGCCAGCGGGGGCGGCCGCCACACCAACCGCCGCACGACACGTTACAGTCACTGCCTAACCACCACCGACAACATTTTCCTCGCACCAATAACGCGAACATCCAATACCTACAACTAAATTGTGCAACAAAACCTTATTCTTGGCGTCATGAGGGAAATACACCGCTTGTACGATATCTCCAAATAACGTCTTAAAACGCAAAAAGCGGCAGCGAGTCGCTAGCTCTCGTGTAATGTGTGGCCGGCCCAAAGTCAACGCCTTCACATTTGACATGTAACTGCGGCTAGATATTGACGACTTCGCTGTCCGTTGACGAATTATTCCGAAACATATGTTCAAATTGGCGTTCGTATTTGTAGGATTGCGATGAGATCGCTCTTTGACGCGACTAGACGGCTTGTTCACTTTGCCGCGTTTTTGCGTCGCGAAATAAACATGGCCGAATTTTCGTAATGGCCGCCGCACAATGGCGGCTTTCTTCGAACACGCCGGGACCGGTTTGGGGCACGGCGAGATTTCGCGAACGTTTCGAACACAATTTCATGCATTAATTTTGTGTAAATTACGTCCAACCTCTTCAGGCGGTCTCACGGCACTGAAATAACCGGTTTTCTAAACAACCAATAATATGTTTTCCATCGCTACAAGTTCACGCCAGTGGGCACTTGGCAGTTGGCACCTCCGCTCAAGGTTATATCGTCTGAATTTTACGTTGCATTTACTATTTCTCCAACTATGAGATTACCTGCATAGTTGCCTTCACCGCGACACGTACGGAGGTAAATTATTATACTTATAATACTCTCGAGGTTAAAAATACTCGCTGTTTCATTTAAACCAGTTTCGAAACGGTTAACATATTAAAAATAGTCGAATGTCAGCTAAGGCGGGATGCGTCGCGCGTTTCCACTCTTTAAATAAAAAAATATATTTTTATATATTACTTTAGAAAACCTACATTTCTAACGCAAGTAAATATACGAACAAAATTAAAACGACCAATAAGAACGTTTTTATATCGTAAAACAAAAACAGTCATTTGGTACGCAACATCAAAAAAATGCAATAAAATTCGCCTCACCCTCTTGATAAAAGTCACACATTTTAAAAAGAAAAAGATTTCACCGCAGCCAGTAACATTTGCACAAACCGTCGGTATTTATCAGTGCGAATGGGTTCGTATTCGGCTGGGTGTTTCGAGATAAACTGAGGTATGCAGCTGTGTGCATCCGCCAATGCCTTGCAGTCGACACTCCGCGGCCCGCGCCTACTTTCACAAAATCCTTTATATGCTTATTCTTATTATTATACATTCCAACCTTATTTATTAATTTAAAGCAAACTCGACTAAGCCTTCGTGAAAACAGGCGCGATGTGTATGTAGTAAAATTTATATTAAAAATTAACTTCTGTTTTTAAGATTTGTGTTTGAATATTAAACAATTACCATTTTTTTTCTCGTGGAATTAAGTGTACCCCGTGCAATCAATTGTTTCCGGGTCAGGCAAAGTGTTATTGGGTGTTTCCATTTGGAAATTCTCAGTAGCAGCGGGGAGTCTGGAAAGGTGCCAGAAAAACGCCAAAAGGGTCACCTCTCATTACGTGGGACAAAAATATAATTTGTGATCTGCATGTCTGCTTACCGCTTCGGAAAATACTAATAGAGATACTCAATAACACTTTTCTCAAATCGGGAATCGTACCCAGGATCTCTGACACCAGAAATAACATTTACAAAAAAAATTCAAGTATGCATAATCTGCCATAGTCTGCCAACATGGTGGACAAAGAGTCATACATCATCAGCCCATATAGGAACGTCCCAGTCAGTCACGCGGTCGAGAATCTCGACGGTCGCGGGTTCAAACCCCAGGCATACGCCTCGGACAAAGAGTAAAATTGGCTTTTTAAAATTTTTCTTAACATCCATGGACAGTATATAAAGACATATCGTATAGTATGGAATAATGCAAAGTAGGTTCAAATTGACTACAGTATTGACCAAGACGTAGCATCGGAACCTTCTCTCGTGACGCACAAGACAAATAGTCATTTAAATGGCCGCAATATTTTCCTCAATGATACATACGAGTACATATGTAATTACATTTTAAAAACCGTCACTGCGAGGTTCAGATCAGGTGGAATGTGACTCAGGACTCCGTTATCATATAGTGTCTGATGTTAGTCATCAACTCATCAGAAGCTTAGGTATTGAACTTTGATTTTGTCATCCATGACTGAAAAATTAACGGGTTTTTTTATAACTATTCTAGAAAATTCACTTTTGGGGTCAGTAATTTTTTTATACTTAAAAAGAAAGTTTTTTAAAGATTCATTACGATCTGTTTTAATTTCAACTGTCTCTTTCTCCAGGTGAAATATATTGGCGTGTACGATCTATTGATCCAGCTTTAGATTTCTGGTTCGCGTAAAGTGTTATTGGGTATTTCCGTTCTCAGTACGAGTAAGGAGTCTGGAAATATGTCCGATAGTTGACAAATGACAATATAGTCGAAGTCAACTAAGGTGGCCTTCATACCTGGCGCTACGTGGGCATAGAGTATGTATAATTTTAATTTTATAATGAGACATATATGTGATAATGAGTCAATACCGCCGTTAGACAACATTGATTAAGTTGAGCGTCATAAACTTCGGTGGTTCAAAAGTACCAGCTTGCCAAGTATAACGAAGTGGAAAAACCGATACACCACGTTAACTACCATTTTATTAAAGTCAGTAAAAATGAACATACATACAAATGCATCCAGCCAATATGATCGAAGAATTAAAAAATAAGCCCAAAGCTATTTTAAATTAATAAAACTTATACAAAAATGCTAATATTAATTTTCATTCAAAAGTTCTCAATATTCCAAGCTGGCGTTTAAAATTCTCGCGATTATATGAGCCAGCGCGTCCGTGTAGCCGCCGCGTGTGATTCCCGATTGGCCACGCCGTCTGCTCTTTGTGCCGTAATAAAATTGCACAAGCGAATATTAAACACCACACATTCCTACTTCGTGTACCGAGTACCGACTTTAGATGTTTTATTTCTATGTCTTTATCTGTTCTTTCAGCTTTTTCAAGACTCGTTGATACTAGAAGCTTAAAATTCAATCGTGTTTGTCTGTTCCATAGTTGTTTCGAATCTGAGTCTTCTGAGGCTACAAGTCTAATATTTTGAGGCGAATACATGAGGTGGTAAGTTCACCTGGCAGTATCCAGCCTTCTTGATGAATTTTCTTTACTATGGGCAATCGTCTGCACATAAATCATGTTAATTATTTTAGAGGAGAAATACTCTATTAAAATTTTGCATCTCTTTTGAATAATATGTAACGGTTGCCTGGAAGAAATCGCCAAGAGCGATAAGGCCGCCATTTGTGACACTACTTTATTTAGAGTTACTTATACCCATGTTGTTTTTATTATATGGTGTATATGGTGAATAAAAAAATAAAACACTTTAACCGTACCTGTTACTGATAAATTTTACATACTGACCTAAAATACTACTTAAATTTTTTGTAAGGCAGTAACGCCATCCGTCTCATGCCTTCCTCTAGTCTCCCAGTAGTCAGAACATGGATTCATTCCAATTGGTTGGGTTTCATTGATTTATTTATATGTATCAAAAAAGACACGGTTCTCGAAAAACGTGCAAACAATACCAACTCACGGAATAGTATGACGTCAAACTTTAAAGATTATACGAATATTTCCATTAACCAACGCACATTACTAATGGATGGAGTAGTGCTGTGAGCGCAATTTAGAACACGTTATACTTACCGTCTGAGGACGGCCTAAGAATACCAATGGTTTCTCTATAAATATTCTGAAGGGGTCCAAAGAGGTTACCGAGAGGTTCTGAGACACCGGCAGAGAACAACGAACTGTGATAAACCTGTTCTAGAGACTTGATCTCCTGTATTGGAAAAGTTAGATTAATTCAGATTAACATTATGATTTCGACTTGCTATGCAATTTGACAGCTATAATATTTGTCTTAGATCTATTGACTTTTATTTCACGCATTTTTTTTGTTTGAGGCACATTATTATTGGCATCTATTGAGCCTTCCCTCCATTTTAACAATTTACCATTTAGATGAAACCGCTTGACCGTATACCGGACCTAGCTATATTAATAATACTAAAAGCCATATGTTTAAAAACCTATTTAATATAGAGCACTATTAAAGCCATTAATTATGCATCAAATAAAAATAAATCAATATGAAACGTGGGCGATGACCAAATTTTATTCTAGACATTAGTTATTTAGAATATTGTACGGAATATACGAATATAAACAGAATATAAACGTTATAACAATGAGCTTATACAATAGGCAATTGTTCCCAAAAGCCCTCTTCAAAACCAAGTGATTTTCTTAAAAAATATTTTCTAACGTTCTATTATGTACTCATATGACTCATTAATTTACAACACATTTGAATGTAGGTATAGACGCAAGAATCATGTAAACCAAACAAGAAATACTCGACCAACATATGTACTAGAGAAGGCATTGACATAAAGTATTGACATAGGCATTGTACATAGCTGTGAATAGCCGAGTGTGTACAGTAACACGCGTCTAGAGAATTTTCCTAATGACGAATACGCTATAAATAATCGCGTTACGTTCTCATGTTGCGTTTGTCACTGTTCGCAGTATATAGAAGCTGTATGGTAATTGTTAACGGCATATTGTGATTTATTGGTGTTTCTCCGTGGTAGGATATTGGTTTCAGTCCGAATATCGGAACTATGCACTAGATTTTAAGAGCACCACCTAAAAAATTTATGCCGTATTCTCATGGATTTTAAATTTTCTCAGAATCGGAGTAGTTTGTCATCCACTATAACTGAACTGAACAGTTATATATGATATATGATACATATATATATATATATATATATATATATATATATATATATATATATATATATATATATCATTATATATATATATATATATATATATATATATATATATATGTATCATATATGCCTGTATGAATAGTTTTCTGAACAGTTATAGTGGATGACAAACTACTCCGATTCTGAGAAAATTTAAAATCCATGAGAATACGGCATAATTTTTTTAGGTGGTGCTCTTAAAATCTAGTGCATAGTTCCGATATTCGGACTGAATATCATATATATCGAATATAATATATGGCATATATTATAACTAAGGCAGGTAATAGCTACGGTAATTACGAATCCATTAGCGTTAAAAAAAATCATATAGGTACCTGCCTTATTAACTGCCTTAGTTTCCGATCACGGTCTGAATACACCCTGTAAAATTATATCATAAAAATATGGTCTATTTACGGAACCCTCTGTGGGTGAATCCGACTCGCATTTCTCTGGTTTTTAAAAGCATAATTTGCTTTTACCTGCAGTTTCTCCAACTTTAATTATAAAATATACACTTCCTGTCCTCAATCAAAGGTAACAAGTATTCTACTGAACTGCAAGCTCCCATAAAGATATACACATGAATATATACAGAAACATTGGCATTTGACGCGTGATGAATACAAGCAAACATGAAGCAATGTTTGGCACGACTGTGGATTATCGCGGCGGGGTGAAAATCTTTAGACCTTTCACACCTCGCCGAGAATATTAAATTGTATACACATGTACCCTCACCTTATCCAATTTATGACGCTAAATGCCAATTTACGAAGTGGTAGAATTAAGGTCGTGGATTATATCTTTTCCGACGAATCTTTCTTAGTGTCTGAAAGGTTGATCAGTGTCAATACAATATAATCTTTGTTTATACTGAAACGGTAAAGAGACACTCGCATCTGGTATATTTAGTGCAGTCCATAGTGTGCCGACAGTCATCACCAAGTGCCTTGTTTGTCCTGGGATACAAGTCTGTATCGTGCCATTGAGATTCTGGGTCGATTCTCATGTCAAGCAGTGGCAATGACTTTTTTGAAATTCTGAATGATGGAGTGACAGATGTGACCTGCCCACTGCCACTTTAGCTCACTAATCTTTTGGGCTATGTCTATAACTTTGTTTCTCTGTCAAATAACATAATTTCTGATCCTATCCTTCAGAGAGACTCCTAACATAGCCCTCTCCATAGCTCGCTGAGCGACCTTGAATTGGTGGATTAGTCGCACCGTCAGTGTCCACGTCTCGGCTCCGTATGTCATGACAGGAAGGACGCACTCGTTGAAGACTTTTGTCTTTAGGCTTTGTGGTATGGGTGACAAATATTAGGAAAAACCCAACACTAAGCCCAACACTAACACTTAGCCTGATCCAAAAATCTTACCCGGGGATTTTAGATCCAACGGCACACAATTTAGCAATTAATACAAATAAAATATCACAAGAGACAGTCATACATTTATTTACCAAACAACACCGCAAGTTACACGTGGCATATACGCGATGCTTTTTTGTTTGCACCAACCTATCATGTATACGCACATGACAAGCGAGTGTGGCCGAGGAAGTCCACTGATTGATTTACATGATCGCTTCTAAACAGGTTGCTCTTTCTGGCGGGTCGTTGAACTTGTATATTTGGCTCGGACTTATATATATGCTGGTACGATCGCTCACGTGGAAATGAAAGCCAAATGGCGACAATTACCCTTCAATGATCGAGACTTAATACTTAATTAACGTCACTGATAAGTATTTTGAAATAAAAAAATTACACAAGATCTTATGAATTGTCATATAAAAATTAAGTACCAAAGCTTCGGTGGGTGTTTAATTATTTTTTTCGATAGCAACGTATTTTTTATACCGGTACAGCAAAACAACAAACCCCGCCTGATGGTTAGTACAATGCTGTCCAAAAAGAATACCAGGGAGAAATATCCATCTCCCATCATATGACTATCTGCAAATCTTCTTCACACTACACGGTTGACCAAAAAAAGTGGCAAATTCGACATACATTATTTTCAAAAACTTCATAATCCATCAGCCATCATCATCAGCCCATATATGTCAAACTGCTGGGCACAGGCCTCCTCTACAACTGAGAGGTGTTTGGCCTTAGTCCACCTCGCTGGCCTAGTGCGGATTGGTGGACAGCACACCTAAGAAATTCCTAAGAACTTTTTTGGTGTGGAAGGTTTCATCACGATGTTTTCCTTCACCGTTAAAGTAAGTGATAATTCATTGAGAATATGCACATAACTTCGAAACGTCAGAGGTGTGTGCCTGGGGTTTGGACCCGCAACAGCTGTGATTCTCGACTGCGCGCCCCAGCTTCGAGGACTACACAAACAAGACAAGTCTAAGAGAAATCCAAGGCGCCTTAAACAATAAAGTACAGCTGAAGTGGGTGAATGTGATTTGATTGGAAAGTCTGGCACAATGGGCGAGGGGCGGGTGAAGCGGGGTGCGAGTCGTGATCGCCCGGTGACACCGCGCACACTCCGACACGTGACTCATCCACGCTCACGAGACGCCTAGATGAACTTTCACATCGTATTAAGGACCATTCACATTTTGATGGCCAACGTGAATTTAGCTAGCTAGCAAAAAAAACCTTCAACGAATTCCATTTTTGAATATTTTGGAATGGTTAGGGAATAATTTCGCACGAATTGCTTTATTTATATAACATTATGCGTCTTACGCATTTTTGATCAGGGTCACATGAGCTGACGCGAGTTCAACATTTTTTACCCATCCCAAAAAATACTCAGCGCCGCTAAAGAAGATTTTCACTTCAAAAATGAAGTTCGACCATCAAATTAGTGATGCGAGTGTTAACCACAAATATTTTGTAATTTATCTTTTTTTGTTTGTAATAACAAAAGACTATTGTATTTTATGATATACCACGAGGTTTTTCTCTTACCTGATCAATAAATTTGAAGTCCAATGTCATTTGTGTTACTTCATCTTAACCACAAAGTATCGAAATAAGGATTGGAATGTTGAGAGGCTATAATTCATAGGTACCTATTACGGCGGTCAGTCCCAACTCCCATTGAACCGAGCTATATTTAAAACATCAAGAAAAAATTAACGTAATTAGAATTAAAAATATGTTATTATCATTGTTACATACCAAAGAGAGAAAAAATACATTTCGTGTTGCTGAGAGTTTCTTGCCGTTTCTTCTCCACGGCGATAACACATTTCGAAGCAGCAATAGTTAAAAACTGACGATACAAAAGTACTTGTGAAAGCCTAATTGAATAAGGATTATTTTGACTTTTGCTTTGACTCACTTATTAAGGTTTTATAACAGCCGTTTCATTATTCGACGAGATAAAAATATTTTTATTAATTTACAAAGAAAACAATTATGATATCCTCGTGGTCTCGCGGTACAAGTACGAGTATGTGCCGTGCGATCTAGTGGTCCTGAGTTCGTTTCCCGGGTCGGCAAAGTTATTGGGTTTTTCCATTAGAAAATTCTCAGTAGCAGCACGGAGTCTGGAATTGTGCCCGAAAATTAGCAATAGGCTCGCCCCTTATTACGTGGGACTGATACATACCTGGCGAAATGTGGGTGCAGTAATGCATCTCTGCCTACACCTTCGGAGAATATAGGCGTTTAGTTATGAATGTATGTATATATGAGTCTAATATCTGTTTTCAACAAAAAAAAACAACCATTTATTACCAGGATTAAAAGTCCGCATTGAGTAAATCTGTGAACACGTCAGCGCTCGGCAGTCACAGCTAGCTTTCCAACGGCGTGTCTCGTGTGAACCGCCCTCTTAACCTTTACCTACAGCACACAATACGCGAGTGTGTCAACACTTCGTCACACACAATACTCGTGTGTTTTACCTACTGTAACCCTTCATTGATCACATTTATGATTTCTCTAGCCCGTACCTTCACTCTTTGTATTACAGATAAATAATACGCGAAAGTGAGTTTGATCGGTTTTCACAGCAAAATCTAAATTTTGATGATTTTTTTGGTAAAATGAGTACCTACTTTTATGTAAAATTTAAGATAAATTAAGTCTTACCGGGATCTTTTTAAAAATATTTTTCTCGTTCGGAATGTCCCATTACAATTTCTGTATTTCTATTATCGTGGCAGAACATCATTATCACTTGTGTTTTTTAGAAATTAATTCTGGAATCATCATCACCAGCCCATACACATACGTCCCTCTGCTGGGCACGGGCCTCCTCTAGAACTCAGAGGGTTTAGGCACACTACACAACGCGGAAATTCCTAAGAACTTTTAAGTTTGAGGTTTCCTCACGATTTTTTCCTTTACCGTAAAAATTAGTTATGTTTATTCATTGTGAATAAACACAAAACTTCGAAAAGTCATATTTGTGTGCCTGGGGTTTGAACTCGCGACTGCCGAGATTATCGACCGTGCGTCTAAACCTCGAGGCCATCACTTATTTTAATTCCAGAATAGGGGAGCGAAAACTATATTTTTTTTATAATATCGTGCACCCTAGAGACACAAGTGTGGAACAATGTACGTGTTGAAATGAAGAGGAAATAAAACAATACCATAATGTTTGTTCGATTGGAATGCAATCTAAGCGTAATTGCGCGGAGTTCCCGCGGGACGTGGCCCAGTCACACAGCGAACAAACAATGGAAAATATCCCCTCATATTGCAGGAAAATAAATACTAGACGCTCTGAACTTTATCGACGTGGTTGAAACTATGCCACGAATAGAAACTATGTTTCTCATATAAATAATTACACCTACTAGACACATATATAGTTGTGACCCTACACTAGGATACAAGTCCTGTGTCGTGGGTATCAGAAACTCGTCGTGGTCATAAGAGAGACTTTTCGGTCTCACAATCACCCAGACCCGGAACAAATATTTGTGGATCACACACGCGCCAAGGGGCTGTCAAATACACTAGCATACATGTACATACATACATACAAAACCTCACGCCTGTAATTCCCGAACAGGTAGGAAGATGTGCATTTCTGCACCCACATCTCTCCAAGCATGTATGAGTTCCACGTAATAAAGGAGAAGCCTTTTGCCGTTTTTCGGGCACAATTTTAGACTCCGTGCTGCTACTCGGAACTTCCTAATGGAAAAACTCAATAACACTTTCCCGACCCGGGAAACGAACTCGGGACCTCTAGATCGCAACACATGCTTGTACCGTGAGACCACGAGGCATATTTGTGTCGGTTATAGAAATACTCTAATTATACAAAACTGCACTGAGCATAAGATGCCAGTATGGGCATTTCACTGTGCCACGTTGACCTAAACAAATATTTGTAGATCACGCTAACGTTTGTTCGGTGCGTGATAGAACCATTTCTGTATCTTGAATGGTTAGAATAGATGTGAATGAAATTAAGTTATCTCTTTATCTAATACCATACAGTCTGTCAAACTATCAAGGTATTGTTTAATATCTGGAAAGATTGTGAAAAATCCGAATAAATCGAGAGAATAGACAAATGTAGAACTGAGGACGAGACCGTTATAAATCCTCTTTTATGGGACCAACAGCTGTGACGTATAAGAATAGCGCGTAATCTATGATATCAATAAATCCCACAGCCCTATCTTAGTATTAAAATATTCCGAGTCATAAGTAAAAGAAATGTATATTTTTCGTTTCATTTTCATATAAATTGAAAGAAACTTATCATATAGATGATTTGAGGGTACTTTTGCAAAAGCGTGCCGACGATGCCCTTCTGTAGACTACACTGTGTTTGTTTTACCGTCCATCAAAAGATTGTCTTATTATTTTTTTTGTTTAATGTTTTCCTTAAGAGCAAATCTCTCACTATCTCTCTTCTGCGAGTAATGTGACTAATTTTTCAAAGGATTATTTGAGAAAAATGAGAAACTGTATGGAATTCAGCAAAGAGAAACAATAAAAAGACATAATATCACCTTATAATAATAATGAGAATTAAAGAATATATATAAGAAGTAATAAGATTTGGATTTCTTTTTATGCCGACAACACAAACTTAACTATACTGCACTTTTTGGTAATGCAGTGACATCACTGGCACACGGATAAAGAGTAAAAATGGACAGCCAAATTTCTACTCTTTCTCCATTCTCTTTCCCCGTCATGAGAAAATTGGCATACATATGTATATACTCACACTTCTATCCTGTATCCTAGACATCCGATACCTTTTAAATACAACGTAATAGGGATCGCATCTATTTCTACACTAAAAAATTCCAAACGAAAAAATCTTTATACCAAGAAACGCAACGAAAAAACTATTGAAAATAAATAAATCACCATCGTCAAACACTAACTGCATTAAGTCGTGATGGCCTCGAGGTTTAGGCACACGGAATCTCGACGGTCGCGGGTTCAAACCCCAGGCACACAAATATGACTTTTCGGAGTTATGAGTGTTACAAAGAATTATCACGTACTTTAACGGTGAAGGAAAACATCGTGATGAAACCTGCACACCTAAAAGTTCTTTGGAATTTCTTAGGTGTGTAGTCCGCCAACCCGCAATAGGCCAGCGTGGTGGACTAAAGCCTAAACCCTCTCAGTTGTAGAGGAGGCCCGTGCCCAGCAGTGGGACGTATCCATTACAGCCCATGCTGATGATGATGATGATGATGATGAACTGCATTACTCTCACAAACACAAAAATTGCATTTAGTAATTTTAAGATGGAGCTTCTCCGCGAAGAATGAATTACCATCGTGCAGTTTTCCTACATTGATCCATCAAGTTAAATGATGGATCGAATATGAAATGGGAATGCGTAATGTAATTCCCGAGTTGACGGAACGTAGCGGAGGTAACTTTGATGTATTATTATCTGGCAAGTATCAAGGCAATGTGAAGAATTTCGTACTTTGTAAGTAGCAATTACACTGTACAACAATTTGGTAATTTAATATAGAAGGAAACCTCGCTACACATGACATGCAAATACTCACAACTGTTTCTCTTAAGGGGTAAAGAGAGGTGTATAGTTATACCTACACCCATATTTTTCCATTTTATGTCATGTTCGTCATGTTCATCATGATCGTAGTCACATTTTGTGAGTCGACACTCGATTTGGTCCGCACTAGAGTTACCCTCACGTGTGTTGTCGCTTTGTTGTACCTGTTTATCGAAATTAAAAACTCTTTAGGCTTTTCTTTTAAACATACCAAGCCCAAAAAAACCTGTATTTACTACAGTCATTCGGTTCTGACACTTATAGAGCTCGCTTACTATAAGTAGATAATTTAAAGGCATTTATTAACTTCTATAGTAAGTCACGCTCCGAGCTCAAAGTATATAATAGTGATGCAATAGCGAAGGAAGTTTGATATGATCGCTAAATAACTTTCCCTCGCCGCTAACACGGGAAGCGACGAAACGCTACTAACCCGTGTACATAATTATAATCAAAATATTATAATTTTATAATTAATTAACTTCTTTTTTATATGCAGGTTTCGTAGCGTTACTGGAAATATTCTACCAATACTCACGACACAAGACTAGTGTCTTTATAGGGGATCAGAACTTTGTGTGTGACTTTAGGGTATAACTGTAAATTTAAACGCTTGGCTCATACTCAAACCGATTTTTTTATAAAAAAAGAGTAATTAATTGTTTCTTCTACTCTAAGATCTTAGCATGTACATATGAATATAAATATGAGTTATCTCGCACACTACACAATACATGCGAAACAAAACCAATATTACATACCCTAAAAATGATGAAAATAAATAGACAAATTGTGAATACGACGATTACGTACATACATACATACATAACTCACGCCTGTATTCCCCAAGGAGTTGGCAGAGGTGCATTTCAGCACCCACATTTCACCAGGTGTGTATCAGTCCCACGTAATAGGGGACAAGCCTATTGCCGTTTTTCGGGCACTTTTCCAAACACCGTGCTGCTGAGAATTTCCTAATGGAAACACCCAATAACACTGCCCGACCTGGGACTCGAACGGGTGACCTCTAGATCGCACGGAACATACTTGTGCCGCGAGACCACGACAATCAGGTCGTCTAATGAAAACATATACATATATTCAATAATGCAAACAAAGCACAGTGGCAATATAGTGTAAAATAAAACTATTAACACATATGTATAAATAAAACAAAAATGTGTTTGTGATCGCAACATGCACGAGTTGACTCGGCGCGACCCACCCAATTTAAATACCAACAAAAAGTTCTCAAATCAACTCGGATTTACTTCGAGAACTTTTCGTCTAGGTGGACTTCTTATGTGGCTTTGGTCTGAGTATTGGGAGTTAGCGAGGAAATATGTACTTGATTTTAAAAATGGATATATAATAGGCCAAAAAGAGAAAACTACCCATAAGTCAGAACTCGTATTTTCGCGTTTTTTTATTATTATTACTGGTGTCCTTCAATAATAAGATAGAAAGTCACTTGTGAATTTCGAGAATTATTATGGAAAGCTCAAGATATTTATTTTATTTTCTTTAGGCAGTAACAATACTACAAAATGCATAAAAGCCTTAACTTTAACCTTAACTTAACTTTAAAGCTAAAAAGCTTTTCCGGGATAGAAACTAATTCCAGCTGTTACTATGGACGCAGCCCACGCTCATTTTCCGGGACGTTCAAGTGCTTATCGGTTTCTATGTATAAATGATTTTCGGAAAGGCGATTCGCGGAAATACATCACGATGACAAAGAATTAAATTATCATCGGTTTAATCACAGTACTACTCGTAATTCCGAGAATACTGATATATGAATATGCAAAACACCAATTAATCAAGTTTATGTTCGTAGAATATCACGGATTATATCGAAGCAAACATTTACATTGAACATTATATTCATAGAAAATTATGTAACTATGGACTTAGGTAAGTTTATGTAAAACAGTTATTTTTATATTTACAAAGGCGAATGTAGAAATAAACTGTATTGGTCAAGGAAAACATCGTGAGGAAACCTGCACACTTAAAAGATATGAGAAAATTCTTAGGTCTGTAGTCCACGAACCGGCACTAGGCCTGTGTGTGACTGAGGCCTAAACCCTCTAAGTTTTAGAGGAGGCCCGTGCTCAGCAGTACGTAAATATGGGCTGATGATGATGATGATAATATGCTCATTGTTATTTCAAGTTTATTGACACTGAATACCCAAGACACGATGAGTACACATAATATCATACAATTTGTGGGTTTTATTATCGCTTTCCGCCCCCGCTGCCGCTTGTGCCCTACGACCGACACGTGGGAGGTTGTAACGCTACATGTGAACCGGCGGCCAACGCATCTGCATCGCTGGCGAGGTCAATGAACCCGTGTACGTTCGTGTTACAACGATCACTGTGAGAAGGTCATGAGTTTCGGCAACTGCGAATATTCCGCTCAGCGTTTTCAATTTGAATACGATGCACAAATAATACGAGTTTTGTTTTAAGAATTAATTTCAATTACCTATTTACATTAAGACTGAATTTCTTTAGTTATTTTCGTGTCAGCTGAACCAGAGCACTTATCAATATTAAAAAATAATTAGAAGAATGAAAAAAACAAATTTTATTGTCGGTTACTTTACAAAACTAAATAAATAATAAGTAGGTGAAATAACTTACCCAACCAACGATGTATTAGTTAAATTTTTTATTACTCTCAGGTATGTGATCATGAGCACTAAGCTAGCGTGGTAGACTAAGGCCTGAATTTCCAATTAATTTTCACGTACTTTAATGATGACGGAAAACATCGTAAGGAAACCTGCGCACCCAAACGTTCTTAGGAATTTCTTAGGTGTGTAGTCCGCCAACCCGCACTAGGCCTGGCAGACTAAGGCCTAAACCATTTCAGTCATAGAGGAGGCCCGTGCCCAGCAGTGGGACGTATACGGCCCGATGATGATTAGGAAATTCTCAGTAGCAGCACGGAGTTTGGATTGTGCACAAAAAAATCAATAGGCTCACCCCCAATTACATAGGACGAAAACATATTTGGCAAAATGTAAAGTAATGCACATCTATCTACCCCTTCGGGGAATGGCGTGAGTTTATGTATGTAGGCATTAAAAGGACATATCTAGTGAGATATTGCATCGTGGAGAAACACTGAAATCCAATCTAGCATTCAAACCACAGATCCATTTGCGTTTTTACCGTTTACAAATCCCACAAAGTTTAGTCCTCTTAATTCACATTTCCAACTTCTAAACGTATTAGTATTCTGTACACAAACTCGGAAAAAAATTACTTTATTTTGCGAGTAAAGTTTTCCCATTAAAATGGAAATCTAAATAAGATGTTGGTTTAGGATTTTCTATGAAATGTTACGAACGTTACTCAGAATGCAGAAAAGGAAGGTTGGTACGCTGTTAAATGACATTAATTTGAAATACTTGAAATAAAATCTTGCACGATATCATCATCAGCCCAAATACGTCCCACTGCTGGGCACGGGCCTCCTCTACAACTGAGAGGGTTTAGGCCTTAGTCCACCACGCTGGCCTAGTGCGGGTTGGCAGACTACACACCTAAGAATTTCCTAAGAACTTTTAGGTGTGCAGGTTTTATCACAATGTTTTCCTTCACCGTTAAAGCAAGTGATAATTCATTGTGAATACACACATAACTTCGAAAAGTCAGAGGTGTGTGCCTGGGGTTTGAACCTGCGACCGCCGAAATTCTCGACCGCGCGAGTTAAGGATGGTCACCCTACTAATATATGCTTTGTAAGCAAACCTAAATAACCAATTGAAGGAATCTTAATCAGCATTTATGTATACACGTGCCACTGGAAAGTTCTAGAACAAATTATGTTGACTTGCAGAAAATATTGACACCATTTTGTAAAACACTAGCTTTAAGAAATATTTCAATTGTAATTCATTCTGTATTCCGCTCTTGCTCAGAAAACACTGTACTAAATTAAGGTTTTGATTAAATAAATATTTTTTAATTCAAAACCGCCTATCAATCCCTTGACTGGCGCAGCCGGTAAGTGACCTTGTCGTTTGGGTCCTCTGTGCCATCGCGAATCAAATTTTCGGGCGCGGAAAAGACTCCAAATTTCGTTTCAACGATTCAGCGGGTCAGCGAACCAAATAAATTCGTCAAGAAAAGCCACGGTGCAGAGCAAGCTGAGGAGCAGAATCACCGATCACAGAAGGAGAGCGGAAAAGCTGTGGGTCATGTGAGTAGATCTGTTCACTTTCCCGTCAATTTTCCTTTGATTTTCCTGGTGATCATTATACGTGTGTGTTTCGTGTACTTTTAGGGATTAGAAAAGCCCGTCTGGCACGTAGCGCATTTACGTTAATAGATAGATAAAGTGATTTAATTTTCACGTTAGTAGGTATTTTTGTCAGTGAGTTTATTATTTTGTAACTAAAATGGAAGGAATTATGGTTGTACCACCCGGGGTATATATAATTAATCTATATCGGGGTGATGATTTACAAAACGAATATCTTTTTAACGCAATAACGAGTAGACTAAGCGGGGAAGCAGCTAATTTAATAGAGAAACATAATAGGTTAGTGTATACGGTAGGTAAGGAAAACCTTACGAAACTAGAAAGTACTATAGTTCTTAAATCTTATTCGGATGGTAATAAATTAGTTTTTGTGTTAGAAGTTCCTTTATTAGACAATATCACGTATAATTACTATAAGGTTATACCTATACCTACATATAATCCCAGTTCCTTAAAAGCCTCTATTATTATTCCAAAATATCCCTACCTCATAGTGAATGGATTGAAATTTAGACCCGTAGCTAGACCATGCGAGCAGATCGAAGGTGATCGTGTCCTCTGTAAAGAAGATGACATCGTGCAATACGCTGACACAACGTGCGTTGAACAAATAATGCTGTTGAAAAACTATTCTTCATGCCACAAGACCTTCATTCAAATAGAAGATGCAAGGAGTCACATGGTAGCCAATGGAATATGGTTGATTTTTACCAAGCACAACCTGGCACTTTCCGAGAACTGCAACAATGAAGTCATGAAATACAACCTGAGAGGAACATTTCTGGTAATCCCTAGCCAGAACTGCGAGACATATATTGGAGATAAGCTGATCAGTAAGGTAGCTGAAACAAGGACACCCGACATGAGTCTGCTGCTGCGAGCTATAACCATGCCTGGACTACAACACGAAATCACGGTAGATGACAGAAGTGGACCTTCGCGGCGTAGACCTCAACGATATAAAAGACATTCTAAATAGTGCAAAATATACCAGTGAAAGTGTAGATAAAAGTGAAATTTCAGTGACCCAAGATATAAGTGTTTGGACAATAAGTATAATAGTAATAATGTTTGTAGCTTCATTAGCATTTTTGATTGTCAAATATAAAATGTTTAGGAAAATCCTAGTACTAAGTCGAAATCAGCCGGAACCAAAAGAATTGTCTCCAGCCTATTTCTCTCTTAGGGGGGGAGGAGTTAAGGATGGTCACCCTACTAATATATGCTTTGTAAGCAAACCTAAATAACCAATTGAAGGAATCTTAATCAGCATTTATGTATACACGTGCCACTGGAAAGTTCTAGAACAAATTATGTTGACTTGCAGAAAATATTGACACCATTTTGTAAAACACTAGCTTTAAGAAATATTTCAATTGTAATTCATTCTGTATTCCGCTCTTGCTCAGAAAACACTGTACTAAATTAAGGTTTTGATTAAATAAATATTTTTTAATTCAAAACCGCCTATCAATCCCTTGACTCGCGCCTAAACCTCGAGGCCATAATATATGATATAATGATTAGTTATTCTGAATATTACATACATACACACATACATAACCCCACGCGTATATTCCCCGAAGGGATAGGCAGAGGTGCATTTCTGCACTAACATTTCGCCAGGTATTTATCAATCCCACGTAATATTGGGCGAATCATTTGCCGCTTTTCGGGCACATTTCCAAACACCGTGCTGCTACTCAGAATTGCTTAATGGAAAAACCCAATAACACTGCTCGACCCGGGAATCGAACCCAGGACCTCTAAATTCCATGACACATACTTGTGCCGCGAAACCACGAGTCAGTAATAAATACTATCTCGTTTGAGCTATAATTAATGAAATCCTGGGTTCCATTTTTGTGTCAAAATAAATGATATAGATTATTTTTAGGAACTCTCGATATTACCATGAGCCTTGAATTCGATTCTAGAAATGTGCTGAAAAAAACAGCAATGGGCACGCACTGCATTGCATTGAATTAAAATAACGGTAGTCGAGATAAGGGTGTAAAAACACACTTCTACCTACCTATTTTGGCATTCACTCGCGTGATAACATATCATAAATATTATACAAAACTTTAAGGACCCTTGACTTGCGCAAAAAAGAATAGTTTATCGTATGTTCAACATAAAATAACAAAAACAAACTTTAACATGTAAACAAACTTGCAAAAACAGTTCAATAAACAAAACAAAATGCGCCCATAATGAGATCTTTATCAAATCATCATGTCGTTTATTTAAATAAATACATATATTCAATTAAAAACAAACTTTACACGGTCATTTCGAAACGTGTTTGTACAACTTACAAATGTTGCATGGAAAATAAAAGAACATTAATTTAAATTTGAAGTACAAATTATAGCAGCAATGATTTTGTTTATGGATTTTAGTATAAAAATATCTATGAAATAACAATATTTAGAAGCAGATTTTTAACTACCCTTGTTTAGACATTTCAGCGTCATAATCGTGGACCACTAGTTATTTATTTACCCTTCAAACATATTATATGTAAAGGTTGACTTAATGCCTGAGGTATTCTCTGACAGTCGAACCTTACCCAATATTTTTTGGTATCTGACCTCCTTCAAAGAATTCCAGAACAACTTCAATACTGTTGAAAATTGCTTGTGACTCCTGGAGACAGGAGTCCTTGAGTACAAGATCTCCAACCTTTTCTGTATACAGACATCCATCATGCCAGAATATAGACTCTGACATTATGTTCTTGACACAGAAAATCTTAATCCGAGATCTTATATCGAGGCTGTGGTACCCTCAAGTTAACACAGAATTTGATCCCATAAGTGTGCAGATTTTTCCATCTACCCATCACATGCCTCCAGATTATACGCCATTCAGCTCGAGGATAATGCAGTGACCGCACAGTGATTTCTTTTGGTTTAAAGTTTTCATTTCTTTCTTTGGCAATGCTTAGTAAAAAAATTCGAACTTAGCCCATCCTCTCTATTCTTTCGCTCCCATAACAGTACCTTGCTATCAACCCACATCTGTGCGATATCTGCTAACTTGATGCAAACAAACAGCGTACGCAGTTTATATCTTGGTCATGCTATCAAGTATGGAATAACCATCCCACGTGTCCAGTACGTGTCCTTTCCTTATTAATCCTTTAAACGAAGCGTTAAATGTTCTTGATTGTATTAAGTAACAGTCTTGATGCTATATCTAAACATAATGTTATGTCATTTTGCCGGTGGCAATACGAAAAAAGTACGATAGTAGCTGGGCATGGGTCTCCTCTACAGCTGTGAGGGATAAAACTTTATTCCACCGCGCTGGTCTAATGCGGGTTGGTGAACTACAGAACTTAGAAACACCAAGGAATTTTTAGATGAGCAGGTTTCCTCCCGATGTTTTCCTTTACCGTTAAAATATGTGAAAATTCATTGTGAATACACACATAACTTCGAAAAGTCAGAGGTGTGTGCTTGGGGTTTTGAACCCGCGACCGCAGAGCTTTGACTCGAACACGCGCCTAAACCTAGAAGCCATCACTATAAGTTATAGGAATATTTACTTAAGGTTGTCTCTGTCGTGACCCACAAGGCAAATGTAGGTAATATTTCACTCTTTTGCAAGGCTCTTTCTCAAAAATGTCAATGCTAAGTGTTGAAATTCTCAACTCCAATAATTCCTTATTTTATATTTACAATCAAGTCTATTTAGTGACTGTCAGGTAAATCAGCTTGACTTAATCCACGGAACACGCCAGATCAAGTCAATAAATGTTGTCACATTTTATGCAATCTAAATATGATCACTTCGTGGCTACCTTAGGCCTAGTCATCAAATTAACGCCTCGAATTAAGTTACAAGCTTTAATATGCATTTAGAGTTTAAGTGCAGTTGTAATTTTTTTTACAAGAGTTGTAATATCCCTATTTATATATGGGAACATCGTTAGGAAACCTTCAAATTCAATTCTCTACACATTGTTTTGCATAATCTAAAAATATTTACAAACCATTGATTCCATATCACAAGCGATGATGTCTAGTTGTCCATTATGCTTGTTTTAAAACCTCACTCTTAAAACGACTATGGACCGGGTCACTAATATTACTGAATTAGTATTATTTATTCAAATATTTTTTCATTCCTTTGCACGTGACTTCCGTTAACAGCAGTTATTATTTGAAACGCGAGTTTAATTTTCTAATGTGCAAAAATTTTCGTAATCGATAATCGATTCCGCATAATCGTATTTACAGAAGCGAAAAAATACATTGAAATGCGACTGTAAATGGCGCAGACTCCGAAGCACTTTTTGCGTGAGGTCCTCCCTTTTCAAATAAAGATGCTACAACCAATTGAATACGGAAAATATTTTTTTTTAATTCGACTTAAAAACGGCCATGTACAAGATGTATACCGCATAATGGATAATACAGATCGTGTGGCGTCGCCTTTAATGGCGAGGCACACGTGACGCCGCGTCGGTGTCGGCGCACACTCATTATACTGCGCCGGAGATACGTGATGCCATAGAACAATTAAATTGTGGAGAGGGCTCGGCATATATGTATGTGGAGTCATCATGAATATTCAAAATATAAAAATCATTACGGTCACAGTTTATGGCTGTTCACTGACATGGAAGAGTAAAAAAAACACGTAACATAGACAATCTTGTAATAAATACTAACTTTAATCTGTATCTCTAAATGGGTGGAGATGAGTATTTTTACATCTACATGTGACCAGTAATTAAAACATATATTGATGAAATATGGAAAGGAGTAACAGAATAACTGATCGAAATGCATTTAATTAATGAACGTGGTAAAACTGAAATAAATTATCAATAAAACTTTGAAATGTTTTGTTTTTAATTTCTATTTAATTCTCTAACTCTTTTGCTTGCGTGTAACCACTGATTAAATAAATATTTATTTATTACTTTAGATAGAAGCCAGGCATTTGCATAAAGGATAAATCAACATGAATGCATGAATAAATTAAGGAAGTTGGTTCAAGTAAAAGTAGTGTACTAGTGCCGAGAAAAGTATAAATTTATAGCCAAAGACTATGGGTTAGGGACAGATATGGTATATATTAAATGCATATAAAGACCGAAAAAAAACGCACCTAAACTATTACTAAAAAGTAATAATTTAGTTTTAATGTCACTATAATTTGTAATCACCGTGGCTATTGCCTGTCTTAGTTTTCGATCACGGTCTTTATGCACCTATATAATTATGTTATTAAGAAATAATTCTTCTTCTTCTTCCCAGCCTATCGCCGTCCACTGCTGAACGAAGGCCTCCCCAAGTAGGCGCCAACCAGCCCGGTCTTGAGCAACCCTTATCCATCCGCTACCCGCCACCTTTCTCAAGTCGTCGGACCAAGAAATAATTACGCTCATCTATATTTTATTTTTCTATATTGATAAAACACATTCTAAAAATACAGAATGTAACAGCATTAACATGTTTTGCTGATAATACGCCACAACTAAATCTAAACTGCCACGAATCTTCACCAAATAAGAGCTGTAGGTAAGATCTATTCCCATTAGTCCCTCTGCGCATATTAGTTTAGTCTGTGCCAATGCAAATTCAACGTTGCAAGGAAAGCGTTATCTCGCCGGCCGCGAGTTCGATTTCTCCACGACACTCGGGTGCAAGAGGAATCTTGTTATTCAGATCCGATATCTACTGCAAGGCTGTCGTTAATTGTTTGTTTAAAATTTATAAAATACACACGACAGTCACACGCATAGGTATACTACTGGTATGGCAATGTGTCGGCATAATTGTGAGACGATCAAAAGCCCCAGATTCGATTTTCGTGGGCAATGTGTTATAATTTTTTTTCTTTTTTTCTTTAGGAAATTCGGAATAAGAACACGAAGTTTACAATGTGCCCAATGAACGGCAGTTGACGCCCCTGTATTATCTAAGACTTGATACCTCGTCAAATCATGATGTGCCTCTGCTAGCTTCTTCGGAGAAAAAAAACATAAGCATTTATATGAGATGTTAATACGTATAAATCCGCTTTATATCAATCATGGTGTCTTAGCTAAAGCACTATTTAAAAAAGCAAAAATAAAACTTTACCTCTTTATATGAACGTTAGGGGAACACAATCTAAGCTTACAAAAGTATAATTAACGCTATAAGTACAAACCTTAATGAAAATATACCTACTTTGTTTTGTTTAAAATACATAACTAAAGAAGACTGCTTATAAAAGAAATATTGACAGAACAATTTAACACTCGCTACTCGAACATAATAGATATGATATGAAATGTTTATTTAAAAGGCGGAATCTTATTTGAGCATACAAACACGTAAAAAGAAAAGGCGCGCAAACAAAATCTTTTTGATTCGTTAATGTTGTACGCCCAATGTAAATATTAATACAGTTGTACGTGGGCCAACAGTGTGTTTGTTCGCTTTGACAAAAATACAAATGTTGATTTTTTTTTATATTTAAGTGGCGCGATAGGACACTTTTTAGTAATCGCAACATCTAATGTTTTTAAATTACGAACGATGAAACCGCTCATGAGCATATTAAATGCGTCTTTTAAAATGGATAGGAGAAGGAAATGAACGGATGACAGTTCCCTACTTCACATGAATTTTCAGGACTATCGAAAACAGGAATCACGATCGGCTAATCGAAACTAATCTCTTGTACAACCTGACAGCGTTTCCAGCCCAAAAAACCACACGCACATACAATCAGACTCATACAAATATTTGTATCATCATTATCGTTAGGCCTTGGTTTCCTTTGTCTTCGATTTTTTAGTATTGGTCGGTGGAAGGCTAAAACATTTTTACACTCGAAAACCCAAGGTATATATGTTGAAGATTTATCGCTGTCCCGTTGCCTTAAAGGTGTGGAAATCCATGTTTTTACACTTTTTGCCAATTGTTCTAGTGTCGCTTTTCGCTATATTTCCAAAATACGAGCTTCGAAAAATTTCTTATCAGAAAACCCAATAACACTTTACCCTTCCGACTAACTAAGACTACACTTTAAAATCGTACAAACATTTAGCCGCGGCACCAAAGACGCAGTACATAGTAAACACTATCATCATCAGCCCATATACGACCCACTGCTGTGCACGGGCCTCCTCTACAACTGAGAGGGTTTTAGGCCTTAGTCCACCACGCTGGCCTAGTGCGGGTTTGAACCCGCGACCGTCGAGATTCTCGTCAGCGTGCCTAAACCTCGAGGCCATCGCGACTTTAAACACTATATCCAAAAGGAACTTAATCAATAACATTATCGGAGCCGTGAAGCAAAAGCCGTTAGACAGGGCTTAGCCTGCAAATGTGTCACGCGACAGAGCACTATGGGTGCGCTGGAATTAATTTACCTCGAAGTTACACAAGCTCATGCACGCGGCACGCGATCTACGTCGCTGCTGATTTGCGCTTGATTTATATACCTATGCTTCTGACAATACCTACGACACTGAAACGTGTGAGATACTGATGTAGCTTTCATAGAAGTCAAAATGGTAAAATGTATTTAATTATAATCTAAAGTTGCTTGATATTTCACGTTTCATTGATTGAATCTTGAAAGCTTTACACACTTAATGTACAGTATTTAATGAATAAAAAAAAGGAATAAAGTGGCGGTATCCTTACTAGTGACGTGACTTCCATAGGAGTCCAAAAGCGTAAGACGTTAATTGTGTAATATATAGTTTATAATTGTTTATTGTGGCGTCAGGATATTTTCATTTGTATGTCATATTGATTTTGTTCAATATAAATTAAAAGCTTAAAGATTATTATTCGGAATTTTGTAAGGCAAGTTAAGCTTTTGGGCTTCTATGAAAATACCGCCACTGACCCTTACCTTACGTCTTTTATTAATTACTAGCTTTTGCTCGCGACTCCATCCGCGTAGACTACAGGGTTGGGTTTAGAAACAAAATAAGTTGTAGCCTTTGATTGAAGAAATTCGCATATTTTAAACTGAAAAGTTACTAATCTTATATAGCCTGCATCTCAAAATCCTTTCTTAGCGGATGCCTACGTCATAACATCTACCTGCATGCCAAATTTCCGATTTCGATCCGTCCTGTGGTTTGGGCTGTGCGTTGATAGATCACTATGTCAGTCAGTCAGTCACCTTTGAGTTATATATATTTAGATTTTGCATATTTATGATATGTTAAAACCCCCTCTTTGGTTTACCTTAACACCTCCAATTCTCTCTCTTACCCCAAACTCTTCCCTACAGTTCGCGTCGATTTTGTTTTAACGTATTAGTATTCCACATTAAAAGTATTATGCACTGTTGAGCATTGGCTTTTACGGTTGGGACATTAGACTACGACGCTGGCTTTGTTGGTTAACGTTCATATCCTTGAAAAATCCTTGTAAAGAAATCTCAAGTATACAGTATTACTTTTGATGCCTTCCTTCTACTTTTGAAATGAAATGACATGATATATTTTTGTCATATAGATTCAGTCATTTCAAAATTACCACCCTGTTCGGAAGGCAGTCATCACTAGAGAAGAACGGGCAACGAACTCTAGTGTTGCTCTTTTCCAATCAAGAGATAGTTTACAATATTGATACAAAGACTAAATTTCCCGAATTAGAGCAGCTCATTAATACAATCTTGCACTGTTGTATTGAATATGAGAATAACATAGTCATCTTGAATGGATTAAATGCGTGATAACTCTTTACAACACAAATGTCTTCAAAATGTCAATGTTTTGCCTGGGACTAGACCCTGGGATGGTTGAGACAATGTCCGAACAGGCCGTTCGCCTAATATTTTCGATCACCTCACACTTCAACAAACCTAGGAACTAATTTAATGAGTTTACGAAGTTCGCAACAAACACTTATAGGTTGAATAACTTAAGCTAAATGTTCTGAGAAAGTTGCTACCGACCACCAACCGGCTCCCTCAATAAATGTAGCCGACTGACCTAGAACACTCCTACATTTTATTGGACTACATTAAGCTAAAGTAATTAATTTCGACTTGGTATTTATAATAATTAGCGTTTCGAAATAAATGCGATGTCTTATTCATGAGCGTATATTGTTGAGCTTGTTTTGCCCTTTCTTAGGTAAAATTGTTGGCATGTTGTCTAGTTCAATCGAATATACTATGAGCTTGCTTTAATGGTGTATCGTAAAAAAATACTATCAGTAAATAAACTGTCATTTTGACACGTCCGTTTTAAAAGTGTTAGAGTAATGGGCAGGAACGACCAACTTGCCATAGTATATTGACTCCCAAAAAATAGCGTGAAGCTACCCTTTTGTGTTTTGAATATGATTCCTGGAGGCACGATTTTCTCGTAGGGAATTTGTATACGTATTGATAAAGACCACCACACATAAGGAGTTTTGGGTAGTTAAAGTAATTCATGCAAATATTACACATTCTAGGATCAACCTTAACTACGAAAATGGCATTATTGTGTCGATTAGATAAGGATAATCGTAATAAGGTTTCATCTGTCAAAACTGATATTGTCAACATGAGAGTACCTGACTTTGAAAACGATATATCGTTAATTTCTTCTACCGTCAAAATAGTACAGTGTGTTTGTAAGGATTGTTTCCTTTTTAATCATCATCATCATCAGCCCATATACGTCCCACTGTTGGGCACGGGCCTCCTCTACAACTGAGAGGATTTACGCCTTAGTCCACTACGCTGGCCTAGTGTGGGTTGGTGGACTACACACCTAAGAAATTCCTAAGAACGTTTATGTGTGCAGGTTTTATCACGATGTTTTCCTTTACTGATAAAGTACTTGATTATTCATTGTGAATACGAGTACAATACCTTTTTAATTCTCGACAAAAAAGTTCAGTCTTCTTTGCGTATAAAAAAGCGAATAAGGACATTACTCTTATTACTTTAATCTACATTACATGTATACGACTCTATGCTGAACTATGTTTGCTATGAGAGTCTTAAACCTTTGTCTACCACGCTGGCTTTGTGTGGGTTGATGGACATACCGAACTTTCTTGTAATGAACAGTATTTGTTCATTATTCCTCAAAAGATCATATATCTACGCAGGTTCTGCCATGAGTCCTTCGCCGCGCCGTCAAAAGAGATTATTAACTATAACTTCTCAAAGCTAGAAATAAATATCTGGTCACGAAGCAATGACCTCCTTTAAGTTACTTAACAAAAGCTATCATAATATAGATGTATAGTCAGAAACGAAATTGTATTAAAAATACCACACGGAGATAATCTGTGGTTCACAACAAAACAAAAACACCACACTAAAAACTTAATGATTTATAACAGCACCGTTAGAAATTTCGTGCCTTATCCCGCACAAAGAAACCAAACATGTTGACCCCTGACTTTCATACTGAACGCTTTTTCAGTATAATAGCGCAGCGGGTCTTGTTAAACTGGACATTATTTGACGAATGTATGTATTTTGACTGCGGGCATCAGATTTCGACGGACACAAATCGCTTTTCGTGCCGAACGGTACAACAATGGTGATTAAGCTGCGGTTTGGCACTTGTGGCCTTCGTTCATAATTACTTAATGAAATTATTAAAAACTAGCATTAACATTCATTTAGGGAAATTGCAACGCACTGACACCATTGACAACCCTATGACGCAGATGGCTAGACACCAGCGAAACGAGAGGCCGCTGGTGCGATCTCCGTGAGACAAATGTCTGTGTGATCCACCAATATTTGTTTCGGGTTTGGGTGTTCGTGAGACCCAAAGATCCTCGTACTTTCAGATACCCACGACACAAGACTCGTGTACTATGTATGTGACTGTTGGGTGTATTTAATATTTTATTTTTTAATTTATTTATGTAATCACAGTTACAACGCCAATTTCGCAACCAAGTACTGATTGATTGATTAATATATGAACTGCCCGAAATCAAATCAAATAGTAATATGGTATCATTATGTTTTAAACTTCTTCGCAAAAAGCAACACTAGAGTTTCTCGCCCATTCTTCTCTAGTGAAACCTCCTTTCGGAACTGGTTAGTAAAATAAAAATATGACTAAAGCTAAACCATATTAAACTACTAACATTATCACCATCATCATCAGCCTATATACGTCCCACTGCTGGGCACGGGCCTCCTCTACAACTGAGAGGGTTTAGACCTTAGTCCACCACGCTGGTCTAGTGCGGGTTGGCGGACTACACACCTAAGAAATTCCTAAGAACTTTTAGGTGTGCAGGTTTTATCACGATGTTTTCCTTCACCGTTAAAGTACGTGATAATTCATTGTGAATACACACATAACTTCGAAAAGTCAGAGGTATGTGCCTGGGGTTTGAACCGGCGACCGTCGAAATTCTCGACTGCGTGACCTTGAGGCCATCACGACTTTTTAACAACCAAACCACTAACAAATTCAGTAAATTATTTCATTTCACAGGTGATACGCAGGCGCAGGCCTCTATAGCGAGTTTTATAGGTAATATAAATTGATTTTAGAGCGGATGTGAGTTTCATCTCATATGCCATTAAATTCCCAGCACACATAAACTCGCCTGGTGATAGAAAGGTTTCGAAGAAAACCGACATGAAATGAGAGTATTTTGTTAATTTTTTAGAAATAGGTTTTTTGGTCACTCTATTTTCTTTCTACAAACCATGGATCGCACGCACTAAAAATGCCACGGAACCAAAAAGATTGATTATAATGTCCTGTATATTGACAAATTAAAAAAATCCCGACAAAAAATTAAAAAAATCACGGTTTCCTAACAACTACTTACATACATTTAATAAAAAAAAAATATTTTTTTTTCCGGATTTTTTTAAATTTCACGGTGTTTGTAATCACCGCGGCTATTGCCTGTCTTAGTTTTCGATCACGGTCTGAATACATCCTGTATATATGTACCCACATATATCTAACAATGTTGAAATAAATCTCAGAGGTCGCGTTTGAAATACACAGCACACACATCAGACTTTTTAAAGTTCTAGAAGTGAAGATGGGAACAGACAGATATAATAATTTCTCCAAACAACTCACTATCTACACAGCCCTTCGTATTACAGTGACTGTAAAAAAATACTTTAAACTTTTCGAAATTTTAAAATATCAATTCGTGCCTTTATGACAAATCCGAAAATGACTCACCAACTAAATATTTCAGTTCAAACGGAACAAAAACATGAGTTTATTCAACTTCAACAAACAACTACTGTTTTCAACAAAAATAAAATTTGCCAACTTTATAATATCAAAAAGGTTTTTGGCCTGCGCTAATTTATGGGCTGTATGGGCATTGGACAGGACAATTCTTATCATAATTATTTTTAGGGCAGACTTAATATCATGGAGTCGTGATGGCATCGAGGTTTAGGCACGCAGTAGAGAATCTTGATGGTCGCGGTTTCAAACCCCAGACACACACCTCTGACTTATCGAAGTTTTGTGCGTATTCAAAGAATTACCACGTACTTTAACGGTGATGGAAAACATCGTGATGAAACATACACACCTAAAAGTTCTTAGGAATTTCTTTGCCCGTGCCCAGCAGTGGGACGTATATGGGCTGATGATGATGAAACTCAGTATCACATTTTTTTTCGGACTTTAATTAATTTTGATGATGAAAATAGCAACAGTCCATGTAATGTTGAATAAATCCGTTGAAAACCAGCAAGGTTGACTAAACTTCTTAATCCAATAGGATGCTCAGCCGCAGCTGTCGGGAGTATGTGGTCTGATATAAGTTTAATTGCATAGTTCCATTGCCTCACTTGACCCGCAATATAAGCTAGCGCGAGACCCTGAGTTCGATTCTTGACCATACAATTTTACATTAGTCTCAGTTATAGCACGTCTCCAAATGTGTCCGGTAATCACAAATACGATCACTGACTATAAACATATCTAGATCAAGTTGTAAACTAATCTAATTACATACATAAATACATAACCTCACGCCCATATTCCCCGAAGGGGTAGGCAGAGGTGCATTTCTGCGCCCACATTTCGTCAGGTATGTATCAGTCCCACGTAATAAGGGGCGAGTCTATTGCCGTTTTTCGGGTACATTTCCAGACTCGAGAATTTCCCAATGAAAAATCCAATAACACTTTGCCCAACCTGGGAATCGAACCCAACCCCTCTAGATCGCACGACACATACTTGTGCCGCGTAGCTACGTGGCAGTCCACCTATCTAATTACAGCTGTAATAAAATTTGAAATACCGATAAAACCCTGCTTAGGTTTTCTTATTCAACGAGATATTTCCCTTAGACTGGTTGATCTGTTCAAGCGGCGATAAAATCAAAAATCTCAAATTCCTGGCAGACACAGTTGTTACGAAACGTCTCGACTGAATCATTGACCTATGCACGGTGTGTGAAATGCGCCGACGGTCGAGTCACGGACGCCCAAGGCCAGCGCGGCCGTTACACAAAGCCGCCGATTTGCTAGCATTCCTTAGAAAAATCTAGCCTTTTTTGCCCCGTGACCGCATCGGATGTTTCCATCGCATTAGCCGCACATCTCAAAGAATAAAATATTGCATTTTTTTCTGACATTATATGAGAATGTTAAATATACCCCGGCTTAAACGCTTCCGCGATGCAATAGGCCTGTGAATAGAGACATTTACACGTTATTACTGAACATATAACATACATTTATATTGTTTAATATATCTTTGTTTTTATCGTTTTAAAAAGACGTGACGTAATATGACAGCTACATTCAAACTAATACCTGTAATAAGCAATTCAATTTATTTATTTTAAAAAATTCGAGAGATGAAAGCGTAGAGAAAAACAAGGGGCTGATGAAGACAAATAATAGAATTAGGGACAGGAAAAAGTAAAATCGCAGTCGGTTTTTTTATACTCGCACAAAAACGTGAACACAGGGAATTGTAAATTTAGTGCTGTCAAAAATGACGACTGGAATTATTTGCGCTAACCAGTCGACATACAGACAAACAGAAGTGGACAACTTTTTGTTTTCCAACTCCTCCTTTATTTGTCTTTCTGATTAACTTCGTTGCGGGATTGTGACAAATTTAGGTCCCCTTAGATCCGCTGAGCTTCATTGCTCGGCGTCAATACTGTGCGTGCCGCTGTTGATCCTGGAGCACAGGAGTTACAGTGGCGGGTGTGTGGTGGGATAGGGACCTAAAAAAACCAGTCGACATAATAATGACTGCCCGATCTTTACCGGATACACAGGTTACAGGTTTTCTTTGTTTCGTTTGACTTAAATATTTGCCGTAACATGGCTGTAGAAATACAGGCCAAAGCGTGTTAATACACTGATCATCAATCAAAATCCTATGCATAGTATTCACACGAACAAAATGTATAAGCCGTCTGGGGATATTGTGCTCGGTGTGAAACTCCGGTGCCGTCACGGGAAGCGCGCGTGGCGTTACCTCGCCACGCTACACTTGCCACTCGTTTGGAACAGTAAGATGGTAACATTAAGTGATAACATTATGATCGTGGGTTCTTTGAACTTTTGAGAGGTTCAATTTGGTTGGATATCAAGATCTTTATTACAAAAAAAGTTAATGTTGACTTAATGCCTGAGGCATTCTCTACCAGTCGAACCTTAAACTTATGACGTACTAGATATAATGGTATTAACGCATACACATACGAGTATATCTATTATATATACGACTAGCTGTGCCCGCGACTTCGTCCGCGCGGAAAATTTATTTTTAATGAGACAATTTATAAACTAAAAGTAGCCTAAGTTACTCCTTATTACAGCTATCTGCCAGTGAAAGTCCCGTTAAAATTGGTCCACCCGTTTTAGAGATTAGCCGGAACAAACAGACAGACAGACAGACAAAAATTGTAAAAAACGTTATTTTGGTATATGTACCGTGTATACATTCATATGCATTTATTAAAAAGCGGTTATTTCAATATTACAAACAGATACTCCAATTTTATTTATTTGTATGTATAGAATATAAAACATGATTGTCTTAAATAAATATACAATATAGGCAGTGGCGATACTTCCATAGAAGCCCAAAAGCGTAACACGTTAATTGTGTAATGTCTAGTTTATAATTGTTTATTATGGGGTCACTATATTCTCATTTATATGTCTAATTGCTTTTGTTAAATAAAAATTTAAAACTTAAAGATTATTATTCGGAATTTTGTAAGGCAACCTGTGCTTTTGAGCTTCTATGGAAGTATCGCCACTGAATGTAAGATTTGCTTTTTGCGATATGTAATAGCGCCTCTGAAGAGTAGGTACTGTTGCTCCCACGCCATAAGTTTATGAACAAGAAATCTCGATCCCGCGTGGCAAAACATTATAATATTAGGGTTTAATACTCGGTAGATGTCAGTACCAATATCAGTACCTATTGATAGTTAACAGTTGATTATGATATTAATAGTAGATTAACAGTTACCAGGCATTTGGAAATATGACCGGCAAATGGCAATATGCCCATACTAAAAGTTACATTTAAATCCAAAATGTATATAGGACCTTTTTATAATTCTTTAGAAATAAAGGTTTGAAAAAGTATACAAGAGCAAAAACTACTGTAGCAAAGTTACCACTAATATATGACACAATTGCGAAGAAAGTGTAAAAAAAATCAACCCACAGATAATATTGCTACAGATGGTGATGCGTCAAAGTGCACGTACATACTATACGTGAACAATGTGACAACTTATTAACAAATACCCAACTCTACTTATATTTGCAAATATTTAAAAATATTTTCCTCAACGGTTGACCGTATTTCAACTGCATTACTCCGAATTCATTCTTAACTACACCTTAAATTTTACGTCTGTTTCCAAGAAGATGTTTGACAGCCCCGTGGCGCAGTTGGCTAGACACCAGCTTGCGAAACGAGAGGCTGCGGGTTCGATCCCCGCACCGAGACAAATGTTTGTGTGATCCACAAATATTTGTTTCGGGTCTGGGTGTTTGTGAGACCGAAAAGTCTCTCGTAGTTTCTGATACCCACGACACAGGACTTGTATCCTAGTGTGGGGTCAGAACTATGTATGTGACTGTTGGGTGTATTTATTTATTTATTTATTTAAGGAGCCAGAGTTGTATTTTCAAACTCACTTACAGTGTTTTCTCTTGTGAATTTCCCTTTCGACAAATTTGAAAGATATACATTTCTTTATTTTATATCAATATCAATATAATATCAGCCTACATACCTATATTGTACTCTCGTCTCATTAACAGAAAGACAATATGCTTTAGTCAACCACGCTGGCCTTGTGCGAGATGGCGGACTACATATTTTCTACTACGAGTAGTATACAATGTATTCACAATGAATTATCACTTACTTAACGGTGAAGGAAAATATTGTGAGGAAACCTGCACACCTAAAAATTCTTAGGAATTTCTTAGGTGTGTAGTCTACCAACCCGCATCAGGCCAGTGTTGTGGATTAAGGCCTAAACCTTCTCAGAGTAAGCCTTTGCTCAGCAGTGGGACGTATATGGTCTGATGATGATACAATTTAGGTAGGTATCGTAAATATTTTATTTCAGCCCCGTGGCGCAGTTGGCTAGACACCAGCTTGCGAAACGAGAGGCCGCGGGTTCGATCCCCGCACCGGGACAAATGTTTGTGTGATCCACAAATATTTGTTTCGGGTCTGGGTGTTTGTGAGACCGAAAAGTCTCTCGTAGTTTCCGATACCCACGACACAGGACTTGTATCCTAGTGTGGGGTCAGAACTATGTATGTGACTGTTGGGTGTATTTATTATTTATTTATTATTATTATTTAGAACGAAATGTTAAAAATATCAGTATCATCAGCTTAAATAAGTTCCACCATACTTGCACTACCATGGTTGTGATAGCCCGTCCGAACCGCAGTCCAACCTAACTTCAGCGTGGCTCTACCATTTACAAAAGGTGATGTAGGTTTCCTCACAATCTTTCTTTCACCTTTAAAGCGCATGACAAATCAATAAGAACAGACACAGCTTCGAAAAGTCAAAGGTTTGTTCCCAGGATTGTTTTATGAGCAACACACGAATCGATAAATTCAATTCATTGCATCCTCCATCCAATCGGATCCAATACCGGACACAAAACGATCTCAAGGTTTCAAAACGTCGGAATCCTTATAAAATCTATAAATCTAGTTCAAATGACGTTCGATAGTAAGGCCGTTTGAGTCATGAATTTCTAGGATCAAAGATGACGCGACAATTTGCAAGAAGCCGAGTCATATCTGTGCCGAGAGAAAGTAAATCGACTAATTATACAAAACGGACTAGTCATCGATTTTGTTTTGTGGTCACGCCACACTTGTATAAAAAGCAAATGCGAATTCTATTTTGGCTGAAGTTAAACTTATTTGTTTCGAACTCATAATAAAATATTAGAAGAATTTGACGTGATTGTAAAGCTACATTTTCTGAAAGTATTAAATAACTCTTCTTTCATCATCAGCCCAAATACGTCCCACTGCTGGGCACGGGCCTCCTCTATAACTGAGAGGGTTTAGGCCTTAGTCCACCACGCTGGCCTAGTGCGGGTTGGCGGACTACACACCAAAGATATTCCTAAGAACTTTTAGGAGTGCAGGTTTTATCACAATGTTTTCCTTCACCGTTAAAACAAGTGACAATTCATTGTGAATACAGACATAACTTCGAAAAGTCAGAGGTGTGTGCCTGGGGTTTTTTTTTATACTGGCACGGCAAAGTGACTCCACTGTACCTGGTTAAAACCTGGGTTTAAACCTGCGACCGTCGAAATTCTCGACCACGCGCCTAAACCTCGAGGCCATCACTGCTCATTTCTCAACTCTTCTTTAGCTGGTTTCAACAGTTTCTCTCTACCCTCTCTTTTTACTTTCCCCCTTTAAATGTCCAACGAAAATAAATAAAAACATAATTGCATACATAGCATATAAAAACTTACACCTATATCCCGTCGGGATAGGCAGAGATAAAGAACCAAATTCCACGGTCCAAACTCATTTCTTTCGCTTCCTCAACTGATATTATCCTCTACATGCCTGCACGTCGGTTTCGAGGACTCTTTACATAATCTTTGTTTAATAAATAAATAAAAATGTAATATACAGGTTGTATTTAGACCGTGATCGGAAACTAAGGCAGATAATAGCTGCGGTGATTACAAACACCGTGACATTTTAAAAAATCGCCATTTAATATCTATGATTGTTAGGAAAACGTCAAATTTTTTTTGTCGGATTTTTTTTTAACGCCAATAGGTTTCTAATCACCGTAGCTATTACCTGCCTTAGTTTCCGATCACGGTCTGAATACATCCTGTATGTATCTTTAAGTGATGGAGCCGTAATTACGCTTGACATTAACTTGTATGAGTCGTCCCAGTTGTCTAACCTCCGACCTATAGAAAGCCGACGTGTAACATTAGCACACTATTCTTGATAATTTTCATACATGCATACTTTTACATACATCTGCTCCTATTATCTCAAGAGATAGGCAGAGTTGTATTTATCTACGTTTCACTAACTATTTATTAAATGTAACGTTATAATGGGCAAGCTAACATTACTATAGCATTTTTCTGTTACAATTATTAATTTATCGATCTCAATTGTGTTTGTAATACCATAGACAGGCATGTGTTTATTCACAATGAATTATCGCCTACTTTAACGGAGAAGGTAGACATCGTGAAGAAGTCCGCGGGTTGGCGGACTACACACCTAAGAAATTCTTAAGAACTTTTTAGGTGTGCAGGTTTCCTCACGATGTTTACCTACACCGTTAAAGTATGTATAATTTATTTTGAATACACACATAACTTCGAAAATTCAGTGGGGATTGAACCAGCGACCGTCGATATTCTCGACTGCGCGCCTAAACCTCGATGCCGTCACAACTCACATATATATCACAGATTTCTAAATGTGCCAACAAATAATCAATACTGTAGTATTTTCATCGCAATGGAATGTGAATGTAATGAAGGGTCGTCCTACACTTCTTCCGTCTTGCGTCATGCGTATTTCACCTAAATACCACTATGATCCTGCGTAGAAACGTCAAACAAGCGCCATGTATTATTCCAGATATGCGCTGTTCCGAATACTAATGTTAATATTACACGTCAATAATAACGGATCCGACGTACAGCTCGCGAATTATGCTCATACATCAAGCCAATGTCTCGGCGTGAGCTGGAATAAACAAATGACTGTGCTGCATTTTCCAATAAATATCTTTTATATTTTCAAATACATACATAACCTCACGCCTGTATGTTCGCCACATTTCGCCAGGTATGTATCAGTCAAACGTAATAGGGGGCGAGCCTGTTGCCGTTTTTCGGACACGTTTCCAGACTCCGTGCAGCAGTACCAGTACCAACTGAGAATTTCCGAATGGAAAAAAAACTGAATAACACTTTGGCCAACCCGGAAATCGAACCCGAGACCTCTAGATCACACATACATACATAGTTTTTACTATCAATATTTTTGCACGGAATCCTAAAATGTGCCATTTAATCGACTATTGGTTGGCTGTTTCGTGAGATGTCTTATACGTATATATGTTGAGACGTTAGCAACACGCACTGGAATTTCATAATGCAATCCCCAAACATTGTCCAGGTCAAAATATACATGTATTATATGTATTCATTAGGTGTTTGGCAAAATATGTTACAATGTCAGCCAAAATACAAAGTAGATATGTGAAAATTAATATGTTTCGACTGTGCTCGGTCGGAACAATACACTTTATTAAGTTTTATGGATTTTTAAACAATGCTCCCAGTACCCTAAAACAATGCACGCCGAAACTCGAGACCGAATTGTTGGCCGAACTCGTGGGATAGAGTGTAACGAGCGGCGAGTATCACCGCGCGCAGAGGTACCTTGTTGATTATAATATAAATATTTTGTTCTTATAAACAAGGTATTGCCTCGTGGAGTCGCGGCACAAGTATGTGCATGTTCATGACGTTTATTAAATTAAAAACGCGTCATGATATCATTTTTTGCATCGTTTTGTTTTTTAACCGACTTCTTAATATGCCAATTTAATCATAAAAGCTATGTGTTGCTTTTCTTTTAATTGCCACGTTTACAGTCACACTCCCACGCAAGCTTAAAAAAAAATACATAAACTAACTGTCCCGCAGACATCGTCCTGTCCGGAAAAGCTTTAAGCGATATGCCGACAGCAGCGCCACCTACCAGGTCCAATTGTGTTTGGAAATCATCCAGGGACCCATTGGAATATACCTACATAGAAAATTTCATCCCAATCGGTTCAAGCGTTTAAGAGGAGGTCGATAACATACAGACAAACATTTGTTTTTATATAAATAGATTATTCAGGGCAACAGTGAGCACTCGTGACGTGGTGTTACTAGTCATTTGGCTCACAATAACACAACTGTTCCGGAACATAAAATGTTGTGTCAAATTACGCGTTTCTTACCTAATTTTAATATCTACCTTCGCGTCGCTACGGTCAAGTGAAAACGTACATTTAATTAACTTTGTCAAGGTTTGTTACTTATGAATATGGCTGACTGTGGGTCTCACAACACACGTATATGCGTCCTATTGGCTCCGCCATCAATTCCCGAGTTGAGTAGTGTTATTGTTTTTTTTTTATAATAGAAAATTATTTTTCAAGTAGGAAAACATCGTGAGGAAACCTATACACCTAAAAGTTCTTAGGAATTTCTTAGGTCTGTAGTTCGCCAACCCGCACTAGGCCAGCGTGGTGGACTAAGGCCTAACCCTCTAGTTACAGAGGAGGCCCATGCCCAGCAGTGGGATGTATATGGGCTGATATGATAATGATGAGATGCACATAGTATGTATAAGCCCAGAAAACAGAATAGGCTCGCCAAACTCAATCGCGGGATTTTGCAGAAATACACCTCCATAATAAATGATACGGACCTGAGTGTGTAAAGAATAAAACGCGCGACGTTTATAAAAATGCAGTTTCATAAAATGTTAATGGTTCTGTACTTAATGGAGATAACGTAATAACCATGTCTCATATTTTAAATGAGTATCCAATTTTAAAGGAATATTATTATAACTAGCAACCCGCCCCGGCTGCGCACGAGCAGTAGAGCATATTATGCATATATTTTTATTTTATACGATCGCATAAGTTTGCACGCGGATTAGATTAAAAGTAAAATACATACATCTATACTATAATACTTGAAGTATTTTATAATAGGATTAATTAGCTTTTCTAATGAATACTAGGTGACTTGGCTTTTTCCGATATATTCAACAGTTCGCCGTATTTTAACAAAACCTTAACAGATTATGCACTTAAACCTTTCTCTTGAATTTCAATTGTCTAAAACCAAATATTGTCACGTTGAGAGACTTTGTGTAACATATTGATGACATGAGTGGTAAAATCAAAATGTAGATTTCTCATTATATCCGGCTAAGCAGCTCTTTTTAGATCGAAATTCTCTGCTATTAAGGTATTAACGAGAATTCCCTAAATCATCTGAAATTTCTCACTTCCATCCAATAATCCAAGGACCGAAGTTTCCAGCCTCTAATGGCTTCTAGCCTCTATACAGTCTAATGGCTAAGGCTAACACCAAAGTCCATTGTCTTTATTTCTAGTAATGCAAGTTAAAAGAGCAATCCACTTATTCTTTTAAGTTCTTCACAAGATAAAATCTAAAAAGTGTACACGTTCCCCCCGATGACAAATACCCGGCTGGGAGATTGGCAAGGCATCAGTAATTCCCTGCTGCGCCCGCGAATCTATACGCTGCGACGCCACAGGGGGCCTTCCCATCCCCTGTGCACCGCAAGCGACTATTATTTCAAAAATATACCCACTTTGTGTCCGTAAGAAATAATTTTACATGCAACGCGCTTTCACAAAACAAGCACAATGAGTTAGCGAACGCGTAGGCGTCTAGGACTAGAGTGATTCACAGGGATTCCGAAGAATTATCGACTGACTTGTACCGTCTTCCCACAGTTTCGTCCGCATTTACATACCACGCTCCAATGGCGTAGAAAAACGTTGTGAAATCTTTGCTTAATTTGGATAATTGGGTTTTAGGTGGGGTTAACTTGTCATGCCGGGTCAAATCGGCCGTGACGGAATGGGTATATATTTTAGTGTTACATTTATATAATCTCACCTGTATTCCCCGAAAGGGTAGGCAGAGGTGCATTACTGCACCCACATTTCGCCACGTATGTATCAGTCCTACGTAATAGGAGGCGAGCCTACTGGCGTTTCTCGGGCACATTTTCAAACTCCGGGCTGCTACTGAGAATTTCTAATGGAAAAGCCCAATAACACTTTGCCGACCCGGGAATCGAACCCAGGACCTCTAGATCGCACGGCACATACTAGTGCCGCTAGACCACGAGGCAGTCTAAAAAGTCTAAATTTCAAAATAATATAACAAATAGTGTAAATATAATTATTAAAGTACTTTATACCATATTTATCGTAAAATGCATCATCCATTTGTTGACAAAAATTGTGGCCACCTGTTTTGTGCTTCTTTTCATTTCAGTCCATCACACGATAAGGCCGCTATTTGTAACACTACCTTTTTAAGACTACTATGTTTTTTGTCCATTTACTTGGTGTAAAATAATGTATAAATAAATAAATGTTATCAGAAATATAAAATAATAATGAATAACTGTTAAAACTGGAGCACCTCAACAATAGTGAAACCATTTATTTAGTTTGCTGTCGCACCTGTATTTCTATTTATACTGCAAGTATTATTATTTATCTTAATACCCTTTTCTTTGCTGGAATAATATTGCATATCTGTAACAATTGCCGGCTTAGAGCGAATTCTTAAGCTTGACATAAGTAACAATAAATACCCGCAATAATCGTACTATATATTCCACAACGTACAGTAAACTACAAGTCTTATGTTTTTAAATACCAGAACTTCTTAGGGTTTTTAGCGAACAGTTTTTTTTTTTTTTTCAAAGTAGGAACGGCCTGCCCTGTGGCAAGGGGGCGTTAGAATCCCACCACGGTATCCCCTGCCTGTCGTAAAAGGTGACTCAAAGGGGCCCTTGGGGTCACTGGACGCGCTGCTGGGGGAATTCCTCAGGAGTGTACAGAATTTATAGCTATATTTTTTTGACATTTGAAGTTCGTGATATTTCATAGATGCATGAATAGAAGAAATTGATGATACATCATCATCATCAGCCCATATGCATACGCTGCACTGTTAGGCAAGGGCTTTCTCTACAACTGAGAGGAGTTAGGCCTTAGTCCACCACGCCGGCCGTGCAGGTTGGTGGAATCCACATCTAAGATAGTCCTTAGAGTTTTAGGTGTGCAGGTTTCCTCAGGAACTTTTTTTTCACTTTAAAGTACGTGGTAATTCATTGTGAATACACACGACTTCGAAAATCACGGTTTATACCTTGCCTTTGAACCCGCCACCTCTGAGATTTTGGCTCAATCGCGAGTCTAAACCTCGAGTCCATCCACTTTTATTGATAACACGAAAGGAGTTATCATTGACACGAAATTTAAGTTTACAGCACATATTGATAAATTAGTCACCAAAAGCGTCTAAATGCTCGGTTTTCTAAAAAGAAGCAGAATTGTTGCAGAGATTCTCGACCGCGTGCCTAAACCTCGAGACCATCACGACGGCAAACACATATAATCGACTACTAAAAATGTATGAATATATGTGATGTGGTTGTGCTAAATAAATAAATAGGTAATAATACATATAGACAATTATAATTATGTTATTGAGTTTTTCCATTAGGAAATTCTGAGTAGCAGCACGGAGTCTGGAAATGTACCCGAAAAATGGCAATAGGCTCGCCCCCTATTATGTGGGACTGATACTTACCTGGCGAAATGTGGGTGCAGTAATGCACCTCTACCTACCCTTTCGGGGGATACAGGCGTGAGGTTATATATGTATGTATGTACATATAGACAATTCGCAAACACAGGAATTTTAATAGAACTGATATAAATTATAAGAAGATTGCCCGTTGCACGTAGTACATGGTGAATTCTCGCTCGCAGTGAATCATATGCAGCTCAAGTCGGTCAGAAGCTACAGTAACCAACGCTGTGGGCTAGGTGTAGTGTCTGCGTGGGCGCACCTTTCTAATTGAAACTAGAAAGTATCGGCCCACCAACATGGGATTACGCTGCACAATGTCGCCAATTTTTATTGCGCATAATCGTAATTTGCCATATAAATACTGCAACTGCTAACCTTGTTTTCGACTACGGAACGTATTCGACTGGGGCATGTTTGCCTGGGTTATCCTAGACGCGAAACAATACAACACGTGACTACTTGGATCAAATGTGTAAGTCCTTTGATGCATTGAATATCTATCGCAAAGTCACAGCTTTCAGAACCGTGTTAAATCGCGTATGAATTTCAATTTGATTCTCATATATAGTATATTATATATTAGGATTTATTGCTAAGAAATCTCGATCGACTGCCTCGTGGACTCGCGGTACAAGTATGTGCCGTGCGATCTAGAGGTCCTGGGTTCGATTCCCGGGTCGGGCAAAGTGTTATTGGGTTTTCTAAATTCTCGGTAACAGCACGGAGTCTGGAAATGTGCCCGAAAAACGGCAATAGGCTCGCCCCCTATTACGTGGGACTGATACATACGGGGCGAAATGTGGGTGCAGAAATGCACCTCTGCCTACCCCTTCGAGGAATACAGACGTGAGTTTATGTATGTATGTATGCTTAGAAATCGGTAGTGAAGAGAGCAATATAGCCTCCCCATATAAACTTTAATACATTTTCCGAGAACGTGAGATCGTATACCATATCATATTCTAAGTACCAATACTTTAATGCGACATAAAATCACAGTTGGTGCGACAAATCGATCGATGTCGCCCACCAGCGCCTGCAGACATCAAAATACAATGAAATGAAAGCGGGACGAACGGATAACATACACATATATTAAGTGCAGGCTATTAACCTCAATAAACAAACAAAAAGAACGCTAAAACACGGAATTCTAAGATTAATGAACGGCGAGGAAGTGAAAGGAAATGATAAAATTTAGAAATATTTTATCTTCTTTTTGGGTTAAAATTTATCAAATATTTATTGTCTAAGATGATGAACCGATGTGAAATGAGTGTGAACTAGAGGTTCAGGTCACAAAAAAAGTCCTAAATATGTAGTAGCTTTTTTTACATTGTAGTATAGTTTTTTTTTACTTTTTTTATAACACCACACTTGATGATAAGTGTAGTCCGGTCAAGAAAGATATTTTTGACCATGTGATACTCATAAACTTACATACGCTTATATCTCGGAAGGGCATGGGTAAAATAAATGAAAACTGGCAATAAACTACGATCCACATAAATCAACACAATTTTGCTGGACTGATGACCAGGGATACACACGACCATCCCTGGATAATAAAGAGCGATTCTAGTGTATTATCTTGGCTATTAAGTTGTTACGAACAACCAGAAACCACGTGCCTGATCGATTCACCAGGACAGTGGCATGCCTGGCAGATGTCGACCGTACCGGCCTTCAGGATGAAATTTCTGTAACTTGTGTGTTACTATGGCGGGTTGCACCTTCCATGGTCTTTATTCGGACGGATACAAATATCCCACTATAAGCAAAAGATTTATTAACCACTAAAGAGACTTACAAGAATCCTCCCGGTCAACTCTACAAATTTATTTTATGTGCGAAATTAGGAAACATACTAATTATACGTAATTTAGTTTTAACTACATAGACCCCGTTCGAGACTATTTAAGCATAAATTATAAGCTTAATGCCCAGTCTTGCGGTCATAATCGATATCGGTTTAGGAAATTAAAAATATTAACTTTTTATGAAGCAAATCTGGTTCTAGATTATTTATGAATACAAGCAAAAACTAGTGATTGAAATCAACGAAGATGGCGCCTATAATTTGAATAGGACAGATTTCTTTTTTAATTTAGGACTGTTTTTGCTGGTATTGGGTATACCCAAGTACCGCCTTCCTAAGGTGCCTAAGGCATTAAACCTTTCATAGTCATTCTCGAAATGTGTTTCTGTTCCTCAAACAACCTGTATAAGTATATCTCGGGTTAAATAGGACGACATAATCAACCGATTACCGACCGTATTCGATACTCGACTCATCATCACCATCATTGTCAGCCAAAAGAGGCCTCTCCCAATGACTACTAGACTATGCTCGACTGTCCATACATTATTTGGACTGAATACTTAACAACAGATGCATCTATCAAAGAATAGTTATAAAAATATCTTAAATAGATTATCATCATCAGCCGAATACGTGCACTGCTGGACATAGGCCTTTCAAAGACTTCAAGAGCACTCTATGAGAAACCGCCTACATCCAACGGTTTTTTAAGTAAAAATTCTTTCTTCACACTTGTCTATAATTCCGAGTTTAGTTCGTCGAAGCGTTGATAAGCAGTTATTGAATTGTTAGCATATTGATAGGTTCTAAGTAGGCTATGAATGTAATTATTTCTGGGAAAAACCGCAAACGCCGCCAGAGGGCGCTGGCTGTCGGCCGTTGAAATATAACTAGGTTTATCCGCCTACGTCGCTCCACTAATAGACCATTGTACTGAACCGGATCCTGTAGGCTCGGTCTATGTCTAATATTATATTATGCTTTGTTCGTATTTTTATATTGTTCAAAAACGGAGTTTATATTGTCTATTTATGTACATTTAGCAAGACATTTATTTAGAGCGACTGGCGTTGTTTTTTTTTATTATATTTTTTTTAATTGTCTTCGAGCGATGAAAATGTAGTAGAATAATTGCGAATGCTATTAAAATTCAAATAATTTGTGTAATCCTAATTGTTATTAGAGCTTATTTTTTGTTGGTTGGGAAAATCAGAATTCATAACATTGATTGTTTTCTCTACTTATGCATTGTCAAATACATTAACTCAAGACAAAAAGTGGACTATCGCTCAAATACCGCGAGGAACTTTTGGATTTAGGCTACTTCTGACAGTTCTATTTCTACAAAGTTCACAAAATTTAATCAAAAATGTTCTTCTCGACTTTTTTGTGGTCTGTAAATTACTGATCGCCAATTTCCGTTTTTAAAATTCAATTTATCTTCAACACATGTATATTACTGTCTGACTGTCTCGTGGTCTCGCGGTACATGTATGTGCCGTACGATCTAGAGGTCCTGGGTTCGATTCCCGGGTAGGGCAAAGTGTTATTGGGTTTTCCATTAGTAAACTCTCAATAGCAGCACGGAGTCGGAAATGTGCCCGAAAAACGGCAATAGGCTCGCCTCCTATTACGTGGGGCTGATACATACCTGGCGAAATGTGGGTGTAGAAATGCACCTCTGCCTACCCCATCAGAGAATACAGGCGTGAGTTTATGTATGTATGTATCATGTATATTATTAGTAATTTTGGGCTGATCTCAAACTAGGTCGTCAAATTGTGCAATTAATTATCTGGACTAATTTGTTTCCTAAATTATTTTATTGCATATAATTGGAATCTGTAGGTATCCTGTGATAAAGCGTTTCGTTTACCGAACTCCGGATCAATGGCCAAGTATATTGAATATTCATTTCATTATAACAAATTGCATTTTTTGTCATTTCATTAATTCAATGATCTTGTTTTTGTGCTTTGTTCACATTTTATCCGGTCGGCTGGGCATTGTGTAGCTTTTCTTTGTTATTTTTAATATTAGTGAGTTGGACATACGGCATTAGTAGCGTGCGATCCAGAGGGTCTTGATTTGATTCCAGGCTTGGGCACATTTTCATCACAAAATTCTCAGTAACAGATCAAGTTGCAAGAATATGGATGTATAAGAAATTTAAAAGGACAATTGGGAAAACGTGGGAAAAGTAATGCATCCCTGTCCTACACCTTCAGGAATTTAAAGGCGTATGTTTTCGGACACAATACTGGCTTTCATTAACCAGTTGAAGGATACAAATCATCAGCCCATATCCATCCCAATGCTGGGCACGGGCTTCCTCTACAACTGAGAGGGTAGTCCGCCAACCCGCACTAGGCCAGCGTGTTGGACTTAGGCTTAAAACCCTCTCAGTTGAAAAATACACGTACTTTCTTAATGGCTAGGTGGGATAAGACCTAAGTGCTACCAAGCCTACACATATAAAAGTATTTATGCAGATCTCTTTTATGCCTGCAAGACCAAACCTTAGGTAATTAAAATACCAAGAAGTTTCATCTGCTGTCATGTTATATTGTGTCTTTTTTACACATCACTAGAAGTAAGTTATTTTTTCTTACACCAAGCTAACTAGACTTTGATCTGGACTAAAGCCTAAACCCTCTCAGTTGTAGAGGAGGCCCGTGCCTAGTAGTGGGACGTATATGGGCTGATGATGATGATGATGACACCAAACTAAACAAGACATGATTTAACAAAAAGAAACGTAAAATAACCATTTTAAATAAACATTTTGGATTAACATCTATAATATGATATCTATATATTAAAAAAAAATGGTCAATGCCTTTTCGATCTACCACGCCCTCAGCCCAAAGGCCAAACAACTTTATAAGCCCATTATCACGTACTACATCTACATACAAGAAGTAAAAAGTGCGCGCACATGAGATGCCAAACGGGTCTGGGAGTCATCGACCTCGCTCGAATTAGATTACTTGTAATAATCTATACATACAGTATACAACAACGCACCGACGAGAACGTTCTAAAACGATTGATTGATCGAATCATTAAACTTAGATATAAATAAAACAGGCTTCGTCAGTGTCGGCTGTTGAGAAACTAAGCTAAGAAATGCCTTAGAGTTCAGAAGCGTAGGAATTCTCGTGTTGGTTTTATAATGTTGGGTCTTCTGTGTTATTGACTGCCTCGTGGTCTCGCGGTACAAGTATGTGCCGTGCGATCTAGAGGTCCTGGGTTCGATTCCCGGGTCGGGCAAAGTGTTATTGGGTTTTTCCATTAGGAAATTCTCGGTAACAGCACGGAGTCTGGAAATGTACCCGAAAAACGGCAATAGGCTCGCCCCCTATTACGTGGGACTGATACATACTTGGCGAAATGTGGGTGCAGAAATGCACCTCTGCCTACCCCTTCGGGGAATACAGGCGTGAGTTTATGTATGTATGTTCTGTGTTATTATTAGGGTTGGTATTTTCTTCAACAACTCTACTGATGGACACTGCAAACATTGTAATGCATTATAAGGAATCTATGAAGTTGCTGCTCGATACAACAAAAAAAAATCCGTTCCTTTTCCATCTTACTTATTTCTATTATTTATTGAGGATTTATATTATTAATTGAGGAAATCCGTGCTCCAGATAAGTCTTTCTAAACGAATCAATATAAACTCATTAAACGCATTTTGTACGGCTTCTAGGGGATAAAAATTTTCTTGGTCAAAAAATTACCATATTTTTAAAGTCTGTCAAATGCAAGAGAATAGGAAGAGCATCCAGCCCCATTTCTTGTAGTTTGTAATCGTATTTGTGGTTATGACAAAAAATATTTAATAAATATGAAAACATCAGCCTTATCAATAAACAAAGGATTTCGAATAAATATTTTTACTTAATCACAATTAATGTTTAATTGCTCTCTGGAATTTCTCTTTCATCTAATTCTAGCTGGCAGAAGCAAGTGAACAAAATATACTTCAATCTCATGACTAAATGATTTGGCCTTTCTTCAAACGCTCCATACGCTTTAGAAAATAAAAATACTACTAGATTAAAGGCAAGAGTAAACAGAATTTCATGATTCTGATTCAGCCCACGTATCACTTCATTTTGGCATCTGGCCGGCACCGTAGTTTTTCGGCCACAAATTCAATTTGGTCGTAATTTAATTAGTGTGATTTGCAAGTCAATGTTTGGCTACGCGAAGAATAGTTTAAGTACTTTGGCGTTTATAAAACAATAGTAATAAACGTGGGAAGTTGATTGTTTTGAGCGTTTCAAAAGATTTATTGAGGATTACGCGTGCACGCCATGTTGAGATTGGCATCTAAAGGCCTCTAGATGGTACTGTGGCGTATTGCGAGAGTTATCATTGTTAGATTATTTTCTATCATCATCATCATGCTAAAAGAAAAACACCCGACAGGGTTTTCGGGGTAGATTGTAGAATAAAACTTGAGTCTAATGATAAAGTTTCATTCCATCCCCACAAATATTAAATTTTTGTTAACTACGATGTTAGTAGAAAAACTTTGATGTTGTCTCAACCAGGCCAACGTTATTATAAAATTATGCATTCACGTTTTAAAGATGCATAATAGAATACCAATCACACAAGCAATCTATGTTAAAAGGGCCATCAGAAATTTACGACAACGCGTGTGCGTTTAATAATTCTTGTAAATCAAAGAGAAGTGTGTACGCGGAACACGATCGAGAAGGATCGATAAAGCCTTCCAATCGTAAAGTGCAATTTACGACGGCCGAACTGTACCCGGTCGTTACTCAGACGGACAATGAGCGCGATCACAATCTGTTTGGCTTGTCTATAATATCGGTGATGCGAACCTATTGTCAGACGGCGCGGGGACTGGCACCGTGCGGTTCTGATGGAATCGAGGTAGATTCTAAATTTTTGAATTCATTTAAACAGAACATTATTCTTTCTATAAACATGACGACTAAAATAACTAAAAATAAAAGAGAAACTTAGCAAAATTTGAGTCTGAAAATGAAATTCCTCTATCAAAAGAGATGTTCGTGTAATTAAGATATTTTAGACATTTATTAAAGATTGGAAAGACCGAAATTTTCCATGAGATAGCATGACTTGATAAGTTTCCACTCGAAGATGACTACGGCTTGCCGTACCAGCATAAATAAGAGTTGTATATGCAGTTTAATATTAGGTACACTAACGTTTTAAACCTTTCATATTTTAAATGATACATTTGCAAATTAAATGCAATATATGAGTATATTCTTATATTGGGATCGCATGGTATTTCATATGATACTTTTGTGGAAAGTAGTCATGGCCTTGAGGTTTAAGTGCACGGTCGAGAATCTCGGCGGTCGCGTGTTTAAACCCCAGGCACACTCTGACTTTTTGAAGTAATGTGTGTATTCATAAATTTTAGGCATGAAAGCGGAATAAACTTATTTAAGTTTATTCTGAAACTCGCAAACCACTGAGTTACTTAAAATATTAGTATCAATGTAACAACCCGTACTAGACCAGCGCGGTGGACTAAGGCGTTAGCCCTCTCTGTCGTAGAGGAGGTCCGTGCCCAACAGTGGGACATACATATATGGGTTGGTGATGAATGAATGATGAATAACAACAGTTCTCTGATGTCTTTGTGGGAGGCCTAAATGCACAAGAGGCAGTGGACGTCATCATAATGATATAATATGGCAATATTTTGTAGATATTTGATAAACTTTCCATACTATTGCTATACGTTTAGTAAAACTATGACTATATATTCACAAGCAGTGATGGCCTCGAGGTTTAGGCGCGCGGTCGAGAATTTCGGCAGCCGCGTGTTGTTCAAACTCCAGGCACACTCTGATTTTTTGAAGTAATGTTTGTATTCATAATGAATTATCACGTACTTTAACGTTGGAGGAAACCGGGACACCTAAAAGTTCTTAGGAATTTCTTAGGTGTGTAGTCCGCTAGCCCGTGTAGTTGTATGGCCCGTGCCCAGCAGTGGGACGTATATATGGGCTGTAGATGATGATGATGACTTTGAATTCACATCTTGTACTATTTTTGTTTCACAGTAAAATACACACAATGTTTCCTATACTAACCAACCCTGCGTTTTGCGTGAGATCGTTAATAGTTGATATTATTGCGCTGTATGGACCCGGTGGCACATTGTAAGGCACCAACCGAGTTATGTAACTAAACAGCAATAACATTATCCAATTAATAGTTGGAAATCGGATTTCTGTTTATGTTACTTGTATTTAGCGGTTCGGGAGTTAGAACAGCATTGCATATATATGGGAGATAGCGGTCTTTTGTAACTGTATGGTACAACGGCACTTACATTGTAAATACATATAAGTAATAACTACTTTATTAAGATTAAGTCCCAATAGTCGACATTATTATGTAACTTGTTTAAATTATAGGGTCCCACACACCTTTCCACGCTCAGTCTTTGTAAGTGGTGAGTAATCGTGGTCATAGGTGTTTTGTTTTGGCTCCATCCTACTTCACACCCGCCACTGCAACTCCTCTGCTCTAGGATCAACAGCGGCTCGCACAGTGTTGACATCGAGCACTGACGCTCGAGTCTAAGGGAACCTAATTTGTCATGATTCCGCAACGAAGTAAATCAAAAAATTAAAGAGGAGTTGAAAACAAAGAGTTGTCCACTTCCCTCCACAGGTCATAGGGGTTGTTGGGTGCGAAGCGGTGGCAGTTTTACATCACCAAAATGACCTTGGGATGGCTGGTAGGGCGTGTGGCCCCTTGACAGTCGCGGATGTTCATCCAGGCTGACCGTCAAAACACAGTAAAAGGGAAGAACATCTCAATCCCTTCCAACTTTGAGGAGACCATATTTGGACAGTGCGCTTGGCTTCAGCGGCGATCAATTCAGTGCCCTTTAATATCTCTTATTGCTCCAATGTACGTGATAGCCGACGTTAGGTTTATGTCAGTAAGATGCCGTAGGTTTTGTTTAGAGACCCAACTCAGCCAAGCCGAGAACGAGATGATAATAAGGGTAATTAAAAAGAAAACATTGATTGATAAAATATATGTCCGAGTGTCTTGAGCGTTATTGTTTTTTTTTAATAGTGTTAGTAACACTTCTGGGGGTAATTTCAAAAACTTAGTACAGTGTTCCGTTCGGTCCGGCGTTCCGAGCGAGAATGAATCATTCTCGATCGAGCGGCTATATTTATACCCTACGTTGGATGCACAGTGGGGATACGTCGACGCTTCGACATATATATTAACGCGATTGAAACCACAGGCAGGAGCTAGTTTATTATAAAGGCGATACTTTAGCACTTTATAGCAATAAATCTAAGTCACCATAGACAATAAGTCGACATATACTTTATAACTTCGCACGAAAGCATTCCGAATTCCAGTAAGAATAATTAACGCATCTAGTCCAAGGGCAGATCTTAATACGGTATTTAACAACAGCAAGTTCATTATAAACACATTGTTATATTCGTGATAACAATAAAGTTATTTGTTTCAATTTCATTGTATTGTCAAACAAACCAGGTGTTCGGTAAATGCCACAAATAACCTTCACGGCTATTAGTCGATTTGCTTGCAACTTTGTTATCGGGGAAATACCTATGAGTAACTAAAAAGCAGTTGTCGAAAAAGCTCTACCGTGTACAATTGGAACAGTATTCGAAATTGATTTTTTGTTGAAAAAAATGGATGGATTCGGCACTCGAAGTTGATCGATTGGCGCCGATGTGACTAGAAAATTTTCTATGAGTTACGATCACTGTACTCATTACTATACAGCAATGAAACAAGTATTTTATAATCCATTTTCATCAGCCCATATACGTCAGAGTCATGGACGCAGGTTACCTCTACAACTGAGACGAGTTAGGTCTTCGTCGACCACGCTTGCCTGGTACGAGTTTGTTTCCTTATATTAAAATATACCTATGTATATACGAGTATCAAAACATTCCCAATACTGTTATACAACTCTATTAAAACTTGCTCATACGGCTATAACCGTATATCTCACTGAGATTAAATATCTACATATATATACTAACTTATTGATTGACTTGATATATTTGCAATGAATTCTTAGGTGCGCAGTTTTTTTTAGACATTTTTCTTCGTCGTTAAGCCGATAATTGACTGTGAACTTACATAGCTGAGAAATGTGAGAGACGAGTACTATGGCTTCAAACCCGCCAATCCGTTCCGCTACCTACTAAACATAAGCCCCACACGGTTTGACAATGATGCCACCACACCAGCCACTAATCACACGAAACGAATGAATGAACTCATATTTATTGTCCACGGTGTATCATTTAGTTTTTATACCATAGATTTGCCATTTGTATCGGATAATCCATCACTAAACGTGTATTTGAATGACTTTCTCGAGAGAAAACCCTCGTAGTGTGCTATTAAGTTTTGATTTATCTCGCAACGGAATTACTACGGAAATTATCATAGGTTATTGACACGGAATTCTTTAATTTAATTATCCCCCCTCTCGGATATCAGAAATGTTGTGGTAATTAAGTTTGTCGACTTCCTCAGATCGATGAATTGCTACTATTATATCTCATTCATGCTACAATGATAGAGAAAAATACAGTCTATTCGTTTTCAAGCAATAGCTAAACATGAAATTCACATGTCACCTGAAGATAATTATAAAGTAACAGTTTTGTAATAGACTTTATCGAAGTTCCGACAATACTTACCTCAAGCCTTTCAATGCTCTCGCATAAATTTTGCAAATCTCATGTGTTTTATTTGTATAACAGTTCTCTTTATCATCAGGTGAGAAGTTCGATCCTCCATAATACTTTAAATAAATACACCCAAAAGTCACATGCATAGTTCTGACCCCACATTAAGAAACGAGTCTTGTACCTTGGGTATAAACAAACTACGAGAGACTTTTCGGTCTCACAAACACCCAGACCCAAAACAAATATTTGTGGATCACACACACATTTGTCTCGGTGCGGGGATCGAACCCGCAGCCTCTCCTCGTTTCGCAAGCTGGTGTCTAGCCAACTGCGCCACAGGGTTGCTAAAATGTCAAAACACTTATGTATAAAGACTTCAAACATATACTTACATTTCTAAAAATGCTAAAAGGAGTGGCCGGGAGTGCTTCTAAAATTACTGCGCGATATATAAATCATTTAACCCGACCGCGAGGTTCAACTCACGGATCCGTCATAAAATATATTAACGAGACATCCAAGCTTAGAGCTGACCTTTACCAAATCTACTTAAAGCAGTCAAAATCGAAGCACACGCAACAATAGGGCAAGCACAGCTCACAGCTGGTGTAATATTACCGATCACATTAACCCGCCGACCCCCAGCTCGTCTGTACATCAGGGCCATTATAATAGCTCTACCACCGCGTCGGCGCTAACGTGATCCCTGCAACGTATCATTAGCATTTCGCAACGGACGGCGTCGTCAAAAAACATCAACACACTCTACCGTACTCTACCTTGGCCTTTGGAATCTATTCTCTACACAATGCGCTATACATGTCAAACTCTACCAAGTTTGACAAATTTTGTAATTTTTTTGTTCTATTAATTTTAAATTATGTAATGAAAAAATTATGCTCGCTTATATTGTACGGTAAATCTTGTTGCTGATAGAACTTATGTTGTTTAAGAGGTTTAACACAATATTGTCAATATAATTTATAGAATATATTAATAATATTTTCCAAGTTCAATGATGAACAATCATTAGCAAAACTGAGACATTCTTGCTATAAATTCAAAGTTGTATGGAATCTACTAGTATGCACTAGAATGATACAGAGCACTAAGATCAATCTGTCTCCTTTTAATCTTATAAAACACTATTTACCAACATAGGGCAACTTGCAATATTAAATATATTGAATTGATAGCTTCCATGAGGATGGATAAAGATGAGAATAAATATCACAAATACAATGTAGTATACTCGTACATGTCGTGCTTGGTTATTATGGTTTCTAAAAACTCGTATTGCTTAGAGTATCAAGCTCTAAGCGAGCATTACTTAGTATCTCAGTTCATTTATTTCTTATTTGTTATTAATGCTGATAATTTTTATACTGTAAATAACTATATAAGGAACAATAGGGTAGGTACATATGTCCTTAAAATTATTGATAATCAAATCAAAAATCAAGTGTATAAAAAAACATTATATACGTCAAGTTGTTTGCCTGTAAGGTATTACAAAACACAGCTGTTTCCAAAGTTTTTGTTCATTATCTCTAGTGAAACATTCGAAAACCATCATCATCATCATCATCATTAGCCCATATACGTCCCACTGCTGGGCACGAGCCTCCTCTACCATTGAGAGGGTTTAGGCCTTAGTCCACCATGCTGGCCTAGTGCGGGTTGGCGGACTACACACCTAAGAAATTCCTAAGAACTTTTAGGTGTGCAGGTTTCATCACGATGTTTTCCTTCACCGTTAAAGTACGTGATAATTTATGGTGAATACACACATAACTTCGAAAAGTCAGAGGTGTGTGCTTTTTTTTTTCTTTTTAAAGAGAGGAAAGCCCTTTAAGCTCCCCTGTTCGGTACCTCGGGGGAGGCCGAAAGGGGTATGTCGGGGTCTCTGGCCTTCCAGGGGTTTGAACCCGCGACCGTCGAGATTCTCGACCGCGTGCCTAAACCTCGAGGCCATCACGACTTTGTCCAACCAATTGTCTACAAAATCCAACTCTATCATAATAAATCTACCACGGGCTATCAAATTTAGAATATCAATTCTCCTTTGTCAAAATATCACTTAATATTACCCAACAGTAGCCTTGGTACTTTTCCTTTTTCCACACAAAAGGCGCAACATAAAAGTATATGAGCACACATAATAGAGACGCGGTGTAGGTCGGATATTAGCCGCGGTTCCGGCTCTAACGGTACCTCTATTGAACACTCGAACTCTCCTCGGTTAATCTCTACTTTAAAGGTCAAACTCTATTATACGTAGAGCTAACGTGCCCGGTACAGTTATTAGAGTTACGCATTCTCACTTAATGTTATGTCGCAGGTTTTGTAAATTGATTTTGTGGCTTGTGTGGTTTTTCATAAAATAAATAAATAAACAAAACAGTTACATACATACATAGTTCTGACACCACACTAAGATACAAGTCTTGTATCGTGGGTGTATATCACTTTTAGACTTTAAATACAAAAAAAATTATCACGTCCTTTTAAACGACGATTAAATTATATAATATTTTATTTTATTTAGTTTATTTAATGTGGTTACTCAAGAATTGTGACACAGGATTCCCGGATCATCTGTAGAATACGTCCTGTTGCATGTGGTCCTGTTGATTGCATCCGGGAGACCAAGCCGGTCGGCTAGTAATAAATAAACAACAATCGTTTTTACTCGCCGCCATAACGAGATGCTTCGTGATGAATGGCAAACGCCAAAAGCATTTAAACTGGTCAAACTGGACTACACGCGGCAAAAATTTAGCAATCCATCATAGCATACTTCTATTTTTGTTACAAAAACATGAAATTACTTTTACATCGCTTATTCGTGCTTTTAACGTGTAGATACTAAAAGCGTTATATTGTATCTAAATTCAATTTAGAAATACCTAAATGCCTCGTTATATTTTTGCTCTATTTTTTATCAATTAGTGTCGGTGTTATACTACATTGATGCCAAATACATATTGGAAATAAATGAACATGTTTTGTATATTTTTTTATAGAAAATACAAATAATTTATTTTTAATCTCCTTTTCAAACTCTACTGCAGTCCAATGCAGCGTACTTTCCACTATTCGGCTTCCTTTTAGAAAACGTACAGGCACACCATTTCTTTCGAATCGATAAATTTAAATATCTCCTAAATATTCTGATATGACAATCTAATTAAAATAACAGTAATTAACAAAACCATCTCCCGGCGCTGCTATTAAGCAAAAAGAAAGCTGCTCGAAAGCATTAACATTCAATAATAATACGTAATACCACGAAGAAATTCGATCCCGGCGCCCAATGAGCCAGTCTGTGAAGTTAATTCCACGCAATTTATCGGACTATAATCTATATGCCTTAATTAGCAACATTATGTAACATTTTGCAAAAAAAAACTGAACAATTTCATATAAAAAATGAACTCGTCCGTGTGAGCTAGCGAAGGATAAATCTATACAGCGGGCAGCCTCAACGGCCGCGTCGCTCGGCCCGATACCAAAAAACAACACAAAAAACATAAGCACAAAAAAACGTAGCTCCGCCCTCCACTGTCTGGGCGTAGTTGAGGTGCAAAGACAGTACTTCAAGTAAGGACAAATGAACTTTGAATAGAATAAATAATATACATATGTATAATAACAAAAAAAGAATATCCTTTCTGTGGTTTATTATGTAGGTAAATAAGATATATGTATATAGAAGAATTTATGGAAGACAATAATACTTTATTATGTCATTATATCCATCACCTTATTTACTGTCAATTACAAATATGTTTAAGACTTTTTATTTTATTTATTTACTTAAATTATTTTACACAAATCCCAATAAGTAGTCAAAATGTTTACTGAATAGTAAAGAAAGTAGTTTCAATATCCAAATTAACGAGTTCAATATTCATACCTTACTTCATTATAATTGCATTTGAATTATCTTATATCTGCCTCTCAGATTTATTATACAAAATATTCTTAAGAAGTTGTCGATTAACGTAAACTTATTTATGCTTATTGATCTACTGCGATAATAGCCACTGTGATCCCACCAGAGCGGCAGTACTCGCATATTTTCGTACCAAGGTTATCTTTTCGCGAGTCGTGCTACATATATACATATACTTATGCATATATATGTTGTCTGTTGCACGTACCGTCGTGCTTATATTTACACTTTATTACTTTATATATAAATTATATTTTACGTTTACTGCGAAAGTGCTCGGGGTGTTGTAGGAGGTTTTAATTATTTTTAACAACTTTTCCATTAATGATATGTTGTTAGGCTTGTTCGGCGTGAGAAGACGTGTCGATAAACTGGAGTTAATATGAGACTTTTTGCTTTTATAATTGAATTACTGTTGGCAGGCAGTTGGTCGTAAATTTTTATAAGCCAAATCCTTTCTGCAATGACCATAATAAAAGCCTGTTAGCTTCCAATGCTTATAGTCACTGTAAACTAAATGAAAACTAATGACTATTTTAGAACAGTCATTTCGATCTACTCATAGCGAGAGAGGTATGTAAACTAAGAGATCTTTAGTTCAAAGCTTAATTAAGTCGATGCATATGGAGTACATAGATGCAATGCGCGTATTATATGAAAAAGTGTTTTTTTGTTGTTGTATTATCTAAGAAAAATTATGCAGACTGCCTCGTGGTCTCGCGGTACAAGTATGTGCCGTGCGATCTAGAGGTCCTGGGTTCGATTCCCGGGTCGGGCAGAGTGTTATTGGGTTTTTCTATTAGGAGATTCTCGGTAACAGCACGGAGTCTGGAATTGTGCCCGAAAAACGGCAATAGGCTCGCCCCCTATTACGTGGGACTAATAAATACTTGGCGAAATGTGGGTGCAGAAATGCACCTCTGCCTACCCCTTCGGGGATTATAGGTGTGAGGTTATGTATGTATGTAAAAATTATGCAATAAACGATCGCTCGTACAATATATTAATATTTTAAAATATTTATAGAACTACAAAAAAATATAGGCATGGACAACCACCTTAATGTTAGACCGGAAATCTATATTAAAATAGAGGTCACAGCTTGAAACTAACGTCTAGTACTCTTTACTCTACAACTGAGAGGGTTTAGGCCTTAGTCCACCACGCTAGTCTAGTGCGGGTTGGCAGACTACACAACTAAGAAATTCCTAAGAACTTTTAGGTGTGCAGGTTTCATCATGATGTTTTCCTTCACTGTCAAAGTACTCGGAAAGTCAGAGGTGTGTGTCTGGGGTTTGAAGGCTGAACCTCGAGACCTTCAAGACCTAATATCCTACGTCCTTTAAACGTAGCGAGTGATGAGAGTCTCCACTTGATATTCTATTTAGACAGCATTATAATTACTATCAAGCAATGCTGCCACTTAGCTATTTCAATAGATAAAAATACAAACTGTATCCACTCCTTCGGTGCTATAGGCGCAACTATATCATCATCATCAGCCCATATACGCCCCACGGCTGGGCACGAACCTTCTTTAAAATTGAGAGGATTTAAGTAACTATACATGTATACATAAGTCGAAATAAATCAATGAAGTTATTCTAAAACCGGTAAAGGAATAGTGTATTAAAATAACCGAGTACCCGTACACCGATAACACGTTTTTATTGGCGCGATAAATAAGTGGCGGAGACATTCGGGCCATGGGAGACGCGTGACCTTTCCGTACGTCCGTACCACTGCAGCTGACGGCTCAGTGTCCCACTCTTGGATTGTGCCTCTCTTCTAGATTCCATTTTGTGCTTTGTTTCGATTACGGATTACGGTTGGACAAGTAAATGTTTTTGTTCATTTTATTACGACTTTCTTTATGAAGAACTACCGCGTGGTCTTGTGGCATGAGTGTGCTGGTGATCTAGAGGTTACGGGTTCAATTCAATTAGGAAATTTACATTCATCCGCACGGTGGTGTCTGTGTGTCATTTTTGGTGAGAGTCGCCAAGATTTGGAACGACCTGCCTGGGTCTATTTTTCCTGATAAGTTGAACTCTGGAGCCTTTAAGAGTAGAGTGAACATGTTTCTTTTGGATGGGCGTGTACCACCCTAGTCTTCATCTACACTTTCCATCAGAAGAGATGGAAGACAAACGCCTATTCCATTTAAACTATAAAAAAAAAAAAAAAAAAAAAAAAAAAAAAAAACAGATGCGATTTGCGTGTGGTAATCAAAATTGAATTACAAGTAAACACAATCACCTTTTATTTTATTGTATATTATGATTATAATCATTGTCGGCTTAGGGAGATTTATATTTTTCATAATAAAATAATAATAATTGCAATAAACAACCGTTCAAATCGGGCGCTAAAAATTACATCGTAAAAGAACGCGTTGAAGTCTTTTCTACGTCGTGCTTGTTTAGTACTTAATTAACCCATGAGAAGCACGTATTAGTACATAATGCCCTTATGTCCAATATTTTTTCAATACATAATAACTCATATATTGTGAATATTTTACAATAAAAATTAATTCAAAACTTAAATGAAAATTTTAACGTAAGTGACGGTGCGGGGACCGAAACCGCGGCCTCTCGTTGCGCACGTTGATATCTAGCTAAATGCGCCACGGAGTTGTACTAGGTAAATCCTTTCTAAGCCAGAACTTCACCGGCATAGAAAAAATGTGCAACCAGTACTGCTTTCTAGTAATCGATATATCAAAATTATTATTGAGTAACAATAATAATTTGGTCGACATAACCTCAAATCCAGAAGTACCTTCATACCTCAGTCATTACTACTAAAGACCGGTACGCGAACAAAAAAACATGCGGCGTCCAATTTAGCTCCAGTAAGGAAGTATTAATACTATTAAGTCATTAAACTTTGGTATTTTATTATAGAGTGGTCGAAACGTTAAAGTGTGTGAATTATTGCAATTATTTCGGTTACACGTGATTGTTAACTATTTAATATATACATACATACATAACCTCACGCCTGTATTCCTCGAAGGTGTAGGCAGAGGTACATTACTGCACCCACATTTCGCCAGGTACGTATCAGTCCCACGTAATAAAGGGTGAGCCTATTGCCGTTTTTCGGGCACAATTCCAGACTCCGTGCTGCGACTGAGAATTTTAAATGGAAAATCCGATAACACTTTGCCAGACCCGGGAATCGAATCCAGGACCTCTAGATCGCACGGCACATACTTTTGCCGCGAGACTACGAGGCAGTCAATTCATATATATCACGCTTAATTACTCCAAGTATATCCTGATGTTATAGCTGTAATAAAGCTGTGTCGTGGACAACCATAAATAAATCCAACAGAATGATAACAAACGCAGTTTCCTGTTTTAGCTTGGTCATCAATGCGTATGTACAACTTACGAGGCTCAAGTTGCCTAGAGATCCCGGGTCTGATTCAAGGGTCAGGCAAAGTGTTATTGGATGTATCCATTAGAAATTTCGAGGGGGCGAGCCTATTTCCGTTTATGGGGTACAATTCCAGACTCCGTGCTGCTACTGAGAACTTTCCAATGGAAAAACCCAATAACACTTAGCCCGACCCGGGAATCCAACCCAGGACCTCTAGATCGCACGGCACATACTTGTGCCGCGACACCACAAGGCAGTCTAAATTTTTAAGACTGGAATTTTCCACATGCCTTATAAATATAATTATTTTAAAAGTACTATAATTAGCCTGTCAGCATGTGGTATTATTTTATCTATAATGATCAAATCATAATTGGTTGTACACGCTATCAATACTGTAATCCAAGACTGTCCACACCAAGCCTTAAACGGTCTTTCGAAATTTGTCACAATACGTTCACCTCTGTTCGATTAATATTTATAATAAATATTAATAAACGAACATTCGCAAGTAAGTAATTCCCATTTAAAACAGATTTTATGATGCGGAATTACTTGGTATGATAGATTTTCTACGCCAATTCGAAGATGATTATTCTCTTAAGATACCTTTTATGGTCTTTAATCATTCCGAGTTTAACGTAGTAAATAATGATTTTGTCACAAGCGTCAATCACATCTGCAGTCGCAATTTCAAAATAAGATACATATAATGTTTATAGTAATTGTAGGTTATAAATGTATGATTTAGTATGAAAATCAAAAAAGCTCTGTTCCAAAGCAAATGTTTGGGTGACTAAACTTAGTATTGGTGTCATTAAATTCATTACATTTGTGCAATAAATATTAATTATTCTAGAAACCGTTAAGTTTACTTATGCCTCGATACTCGAACCTAATAGTACATTTAGTCACTTAACAACTGCTACTAACTCATAACACTGAATAAACTTGTAAACGTATCAACACAATCAAACAAAATAACAGATCTATGGCAACGCTAACTACAGAAACAAGGAGATAAATCATAAACGTCATTAGTTAGGGAGCGGGTGGCAAGTCTCGCAAATTCCCAATTATTCTAATTAAAATGGCACGAGTTATGGCCGAGAGCCGGTCGCGCCCTCACATCGTTGACCTGTGAACACTACACGCAACATTATTCACTTGCGTGTCCTATAAATATTCTGGATATCAATCACAGACTCGATTTGTTTGCCGATAAGTCGGTAAACTAGTCTGGTAATTAAAATAGTTTGAGTAATACAATTGAGACCACATTCACGCATAATTCACTCTCAATCAATAAGTCTGTTGTAAAAAGAATAAAAGGAATAAATTAAACATTAGGTACTAGTAAATAAGTATGTCCATGATAAGCTTTCGTAATTTTCCACAAATGTATTATTTGGTTTCAAAAAACTATCTTACTTGATAATTATTATTTAAAAAATCATTGAAGATCAATTTTTAAAAATTGCCTCGTTGGAATGTTTTATAAATTATGATTTCTCACCAGTCGACATTTTATTCGACTGCATCTTCTCCAACCATAGAAAGTCTTTAAGAAGACAGAAATAAGCTACTTTTGACGTCATGAGAAGTCCAATTGTCAGATAAATATAGTATGAATATGTAAGTGCTTGATTTTATTACGTATTAGTACATAATTATGTAAATATTCGGTCGTATTAAGGTATGACACAATCCAAATACTCGTATATATGACTCAGCAACTCCACCTTCACCTAATTGCATAAGCAGCGCGTAACAAAAGCATGTACTTATCTACATATAACAGTTTGTACCAGTGGCGGTACTTCCATAGAAGCCCAAAAGCCCAGTTTGCCTTACAAAATCCCGAATAATCGTAAATGAGAATGTACTGACCCACAATAAACAATTATAAACCAGACATTACATAATTAACGTGTAACATTATTGGGCTTCTATGGAAGTACCGCCACTGGTTGGTACGTCTGTAAACTTTGAATATGGAACTTGTTTAAAAATTTGCATTTATTGATATTTTCATTATTAATTTGTATCATTAGTTTCCGTCTCGAGAATATACGAAAAAAGACATGATTAAAACAACATGATCCGTGCCCGATTAGCCTGATCTTTATCCTAGGCACTGTAACTTAGGGGCAAAATTAGGTGAGGATATAAAAATATTATATATGTTAAAGTTTTAAAATCGCAGGTGGCTTCTTAAACATATTTTTACATTTAGTCTTTAAATGACCTTACATTCATTTGAAATAGTAAATAACTTAATAGATTTACCCTCGCTGGTTTATTGCAAAAAGTACCTACGAATAGGTTTTATTCCACTACGAAAGTCCAGTTCAGGACGAATTTACATAGAGAATGTAGAAGTGTCATTTACACATCATTTAAAAACTCAGTTTTTTTTATTGGAAAGGAGGTAAACAAGCTAGTGATGCCACCTGATGTTAAGTGGTCAACACCGCCCATGAACACCCACAATACCAGAGGAATTATCGGTGCGTTGCCGGCCTATTAGGAAAATATAGGCGCTTTTCTTGAAGGTCCCTAATTCGTATCTATATTAACTCAGGTATCTGCTCTAGTTACAAACTCGCGTCTACCGACAAACTTGACTATCTAAGCCATCGCTCTCATATAAATAAGTAGAATATGTGTATAAATGGAGAGGATTGGCGAGCTACACTCCTTTAGACGCCAGCGCCTCTCTGCAAGTAAGATTAATGTGACCGACGCAATATTCTCACGAAATTTTGCACTCGCGTCTCACGACCTGCTGTCCATACTAGTTATTTTATATTGTATTTATAATTTATGTCTTCAAGCTTGCTCGTGTGCTAATGGCTTCGTGGTGGCGTGGTAAGCTGAAGTTCGTGAGGCCCTGAGTTCGACCCTGTGGCCATGCAATTTCTTTGGGTAAGTATTTCGGTTCGAGAACATAATTCATAAGAAAGTGAATGTTTTCTTTAAGAAATAGTAAATAAAAAAGCATACAGGTCATATTGGTCAATAATCTGGCAATTGTGGGTTCTAGAAACATGGGAAATTTTCGGAGTTTTTTGAAACTAATGTCAAAGTCAAAGTCAAAGTCAAATTATCTTTATTCAAGTAGACTTTTACAAGTTCTTTTGAATCGTCCATTTTACACTTTTTTATATTTTTTAAACTATTGCCGCTTCGAAACGTGTTACAGCTGTGGAGAAGAAACGGCAAGAAACTCCTTCAGCAACACGACATGTCATTTTTTTTTTAAATAGCAATAAATGTCTTATTTTAATTACATTATTTAAATTTTACATTGTAAATGTCATAATGATACAAACTATAGCAACAAAACTCCGATCAATTTACATTACTCCCAGGGTTTATTATCTTCAATAAAATCTGAAATTTTATAGTATGTTATGTTCTGAAGTTTAATGGTAAATGCAGTACGAACCAAGAAATAGGAACTGATTATTTTAGCAATTCAAAATCGAAACACGATATATACAACTTACGTATACCATAATAATTACTTAATTCAACAACAGTACAGAAAATTGTACCAATCAACTAACAAAATTAACTTAAATCATTTTACATTTTAATTAAGGAATATATTATTTAATGGTGCCTTCTGCGACTTTGCAACACTCAACTAAAACCGAACTCCGCAAACTGATGTACAACTGTTTTCTGGAAAATCCAGATGTACCAATAATTTTTGTCCGAGTGGTAAAAATTTACGTCAACATTATATTTTTACGACAAACGATATCTTATTTATGGCAGGAATTAAATATTTTATCGCTATGCATACCTACAGCAAACATTGGCTAATTTCGGAGAAGACTTTCAAAAATTGTCTAATTATTATTAACTTTTTTAATTTAACTTGGTTTTTATAATTATTAAAATTAAATTAAGTTGGACTCGTTGGTCGCGCTGTATAAATCTGCGCCATGCGATCGAAATATTGGAGTCGTTCGATCGGAATCGAACTCGTCGGAACGGATCGAATAAAATGTTATTAGAGTTATTCTATTAGATTTAGAACACTCTCAGCAGCACGTCACGTCACGTCACGTCACGTGTTTGTGTGATCCACAAATATTTGTTTCGGGTCTGGGTGTTTGTGAGACCGAAAAGTCTCTCGTAGTCTCTGATACCCACGACACAAGACTTGTATCCTAGTGTGGGGTCAGAACTATGTATGTGACTGTTGGGTGTATTTATTTATTTATTTTATTTATAATCTCAAAAAATAATAAATGTAATAAAGAGTGTTGCTTGAAGCTAAAATGAAAAGAGGTAAAAAATTACCTGTATTAAGGTGAGCGTGGAGTATAAAATTGAATTTAAAAAACATACACAGTTTAATACGAAGCACTCGGACACCATTTCTTAATAACATTTAATCGGATTAAGGTTGTGCTTTCGAAAAAACTACTCGCATTTCGAACTTGGTAAAATGTTTATACATAAGTAGAAAAAGTATGTTCTGATTTTTAATGTTATGACTTCTTTAAAAAGAGTTTTATGTTTCCGTTTTTTCTGGCTTTCATTCGATGACGGTATGAAATATCTAGCCCTCTTATAAATGTGAATATGTGAATATATCATCATCAGCCCAAATACGTCCCACTGCTGGGCACGGGCCTCCTCTACAACTGAGAAGGTTTAGGCCTTAGTCCACCACGCTGGCCTAGTGCGGGTTGGCGGACTACACACCTAAGAAATTCCTAAGAACTTTTTAGGTGTGCAGGTTTTGTCACGATGTTCTCCTTCACCGTTAAAGTAAGTGATAATTCATTGTGAATTCACACATAACTTCGAAAAGTCAGAGGTGTGTGTGTGTCTGGGGTCAACCTGCGACCACCGAAATTCTCGACCGCGCGCCTAAACCTCGAGGCCATCACTGCTTGTGAATATATAGTCATAGTTTTACTAAACGTATAGCAATAGTATGGAAATTTTGTCAAATATCTACAAAATATTGCCATATTATATCATTATCATGACGTCCACTGCCTCTTGTGAATTTAGGTCTCTCACAAAGACATCAGTGACCTGTTGTTACATTCATTATTCATTCATCACCAACTCATATAGGTCCCACTGCTGGGCACGGACCTCCTCACAACTGAGAGAGTTTACGCCTTAGTCCACCGCGCTGGTCTAGTACGGGTTGTTACATTGATACTAATATTTTAAGTAACTCAGTATTTAAGTCTATTCCGTTTTCATGCCTAAAACTAGACCAATATGGAAGATTTTGGTGAGGAGATAAATAGGAGAATAGGAAAGGACACAAGTGTACATTTCGTGTAACACTACACCCGGTTGAATATGAGTTTTTTTTTTATCCTGGCACGGCAAAGTGACCCCATTGCACCTGATGGTAAGCGTAATGGGGTCCAGAAAAAGTGCCGACCAGCGAGAGATGATCTCCCGTTGGTCGACTCAATCATGCCGGCCGAATACCTCTTCACCTTGCTTCTTCTCTTCAGCTTGTCGCTTGTCCATCCTAAAATCCATTCTAAAAACTTTAATACAACCAATGCCACTAATATTTAAACTACACCCGTGAATAATTGTTACCGAGTAAGTTTTTGCTTCATTAAGTTGAAGGGTGGAACGCCCCGAGACAAAAATGGATGTACAAAAACAACCATGACAGAACAAACTAAAACTGATTACATTGCGAATAAAAATACGTGAACACAATGACGCAGAACTAATTAAAGTATATTTATTTAAGCGAACGACCGAATGAAATAATTACGAGCGTATACCCGATGATATAGTTACCTATAAATGAGATATTATATATATATACCTATATCATCATCATCATCATCAGCCCAAATACGTCCCACTGCTATCACACACCTACACACCTAAAAGTTCTTAGGAATTTCTTAGGTGTGTAGTCCGCCAACCCGCACTAGGCCAGCGTGGTGGACTAAGGCCTAAACCCTCTCAGTTGTAGAGGAGGCCCGTGCCCAGCAGTGGGACGTATTTGGGCTGATGATGATGATGATGATGATGAGGTTTTATCACGATGTTTTCCTTCACCGTTAAAGCAAGTGATAATTCATTGTGAATACACTCATAACTTTGAAAAGTCAGAGGTGTGTGCCTGGGGTTTGAACCTGCGACCGCCGATATACCTATATACCATATCTCATTTATAGGTCAAATTGCTTTTGTTAATTTTTTTTTAAACTTAAACATTATTAGTGTGGGACGTCCTGCAGCACGTTGGTCCGACGACTTGAGAAAGGTGGCGGGTAGCGGATGGATGAGGGCTGCTCAAGACCGGGATGGTTGGCGCCTACTTGGGGAGGCGTTTAACAGTGGACGGTGATAGGCTGAGTATAGCAAGCTGGGCTTTTGGGCTTCTATGGAAGTACCGCCACATATATATATACATATATAAATACTACTAGTATAAATCGCTATTGCAGGGTTATAGGATTCACAAATTAAAAAACATACTAAATCGAAGAAGAAGAAAAAAACGATTGTTTTTAGATTTATCACCACTTATTCGTAAAAAATAAGTATAAATTCACGGTTTGTAGCGATAAGCCAAAGGTACGTTTTGCGTTTTAATTATCGATAAGCCAAGTAAGGTGACAGAAATTAGCAATTAAAAAGTAGTGTAGAAAACTCCCACGAGTTTATTTATCTAATGATAAAGATCAAAGTTTGTATGTTTGTTTTTTTGGACATTTTTACTCAACAACGTAAAAAAACAGATGAAATAATTTTTTTATTTATATCTATGTACCAAATAAACTAAAGCAATAAATGTTATCCACATTAACATACATATAAGATTAAAAAAAACTAGATTTTTTTACGTTCATGTGAGATCACCAAACAACGCAATGCTGGACGTATCCAGTTTTTTATAACTCAGTTAATTTTATTTATTGATCTCTGGAGTCGTTTCCGTCTACGCAGAAGAAGACACGAGCAGGAGCTAGCAGGAAACAAGGAAAAACAGCCCTTCCATTCAAACGTCTCCATAAATGGTACGAAAATACGAACAAGTAAAAGTGAGGTTCTCAACGCGAGAGTCTTTCGAACATTCGGCGTCGGTCGCTTGTTAAAATTCCAAAATTAATTATTATTTTATTGGCAATAAATTGTGTAATTGCATTTCGTATAAACAAAACTGTTGTTTAATTGCATGCGATGGCGACATTGACTTTCTACCGGCTGTGTCGCAATTGCGTTTCTCAATTTTGAAAGCGATGAAGTAATCAAATGTCAATAAAATAAGAAGAAAGGATTGGCTTAATAAAAATAGTGCTTAATTAAACAAACGCGTAAATTTAAAAATAAATAATAATAATAAATAAATACACCCAACAGTCACATACATAGTTCTGATCTCACACTAAGATACAAGTCTTGTGTCGTGGGTATCAGAAACTACGAGAGACTTTTCGGTCTCACAAACACCCAGACCCGAAACAAATATTTGTGGATCACACAAACATTTGTCTCGGTGCGGGGATCGAACCCGCGGCCTCTCGTTTCGCAAGCTGGTGTCTAGCCAACTGCGCCACGGGGCTGTCTAAGTCTAAGTAAAAAGTCTAAGTATTTTAAATGAAACTACGACTGCCTCGTGGTCTCGCGGTACAACTATGTGCCGTGCGATCTAGAGGTCCTGGGTTCGATTCCCGGGTCGGGCAAAGTGTTATTGGGTTTTTCCATTAGGAAATTCTCGGTAACAGCACGGAGTCTGGAAATGTGCCCGAAAAACGGCAATAGGCTCGCCACCTATTACGTGGGACTGATACATACTTGGCGAAATGTGGGTGCAGAAATGCACCTCTGCCTACCCCTTAAGGGAATACAGGCGTGAGTTTATGTATGTATGTATTTTAAATGAAATTCATTTGATTAATTTAATGTGAGGAACGAAGCCTAACCCTTCTCGGGGGTAAGGGTCACTTCATCTAATGTATCACTCATTTAAAAGAACAACCGAAATCGTAAAAAAAATTTAATATCACACCACACAACTAAACAATAAACAATGGTGTACTTGTGTATGGCTTTATGTATAATAAATAAGACAATAATATAACTGCGTAATGGAGAAATCTCGTGCTATAACTGATTTTTTATTTTTCACAACAAAAAGTCGTCCTCACACAACTTTTGTAAATTTTTTACTATAGATTTTTACGAATAGAAAATATTAAATTCTTGAACCACTGAACCTACCAGCCACAAGTGTAGATTTGCAATATTTAAATAGAAACATTTACATAAAATTAAAAGACAGTTTATAGCAAATAAATAGTTATTTGTAGAGATTGTTAACTTACTATTTCATTTCAATTGACAACGCATAAATTCCGTAAGTTGAAGGTGGGGTCAAGTATTTTCATTAGTTAAAGATAATGAGTGTTGAATTTTTGCAGGAATCTCCGCGTAACTACGGAGTCTTAGGCGCGAATCGGAATGTAGGTATGCTAGGCAGTTTAATTGTGCATTCCTATAGTAGCATGCATTTATTGTATACAAAATACCATTTACTGCCTCGTGGTCTCGCGGTACAAGTATGTGCCGTGCGATCTAGAGGTCCTGGGTTCGATTCCCGGGTCGGGCAAAGTGTTATTGGGTTCTTCCATTAGGAAATTCTCAGTAACAGCACGGAGTCTGGAAATGTGCCCGAAAATCGGCAATAGGCTCGCCCCCTATTACGTGGGACTGATACATACCTGGCGAAATGTGGGTGCAGTAATGCACCTCTGCCTACCTCTTCGGGGAATACAGGCGTGAGTTTATGTATGTATGTATGTATACAAAATACCATTTAGCCTTGCTCGAACTAGTTATTGTTATCGTCATCCTCTTGCCCTATTCCCAATTGTATTTGGGTTCGGCGCAGTATGTTTTTTCCTTCCGAACATACCTATAGACCGTCATGTTTTCATTCATTCCTTTTTGCGCACTCCATCTATCTCTTCTTGGCCTTCCTTCTTTGGCCATCCTTTCATACTCATTATTTTCTTACCTACATTACTAGCTACTATCGATTCCTAAAATAAATATAAAACCTTAAAACCTTAAACCGTCACCTTCCACTGTCCCTCACGTTAGCCTAGTACCTATGGTATGGTGAAAAGTGATAAATCATAGAAGGTAAAAAACATCTTTCCAGTAACACGATGAATACAAAACCATAATGCACTTACAAAATTAAAATTAGTAAATACACCATACAGTAACTATGTAGTTCTGATCCCACACTAAGATACAAGTCCTGTGTCGTGGGTATCAGAAACTACGAGAGACTTTGCGGTCTCACAAACACCCAGACTCGAAACAAATATTTGTGGATCACACAAACATTTGTCTCGGTGCGGGGATCGAACCCGCGGCATGTCGTTTCGCAAGCTGGTATCCAGCCAACTGTGCCACGGGGCTGTTGTAGCTAAATCAAAAAACTAGGTACTATAACTATTCTGCAAAATTCTTAGATTAGACTAAGATAGAAGTTTTGCTACATGAGTATCGGAAACTACAAAAACTCCGCGATCAACAATTGAAAAAAACTGTTTCTATAACTGATGTAATAAAAAAAAAACAGGGTCTATTTTGCAGATGGTAGAATTTTCGTATATTCGCCATAGTCACCAATATGAATATACCGCGTTCTGGGATCAGCCTGTAAGTATATCCGGTAAGAAACAGGCCAGCCATAATGTCGACGGGTGTAAGATAACCGTCATGTTTTTTGCATCGACACTATTTGGACCGCACAACACCCGCCTAAATCAGATTCTCTTAATTTTGCTGTCCTTTAAAAAAATATACTAAAATTCCAGCCAGATCTGGTCCAATGTCGATCAATACCGGCATATATAATTTACAACATAATCGGCAATAAAAGGTATCAATTAACGGCTGGTAGTTTTCGTGGTGGCACTGTTTATGACCTGCTTTCGGCTCCCACGAGCGGTCGCGGCCTTTTTGTTTCGGCTCAACTTTACTTTTACTACAGCGCTGACCTCCGAACGGACAAACGAGTAAAAAGTACACGGACCGCGGTATACTCCGCTGTTGGGGATAAACTATAACGCTTCGCATTAATTTTCATGCTGGGATGTTTTAATGAGAGTATGGAACATAGAGTTTTTAACTTATTCATGATGCCAAAACGTGTAAGAAATTGATGAAGTGGTTATTCATTTGTTAATACATATAGGTATACACCTAACCTGGATTTCCAATTGAACATTCATTATAAGTGGTAATGACTTATTATTACAACATTAGTTTACAACAAGTAATATTTAAAGAAGTTTTTTTTCATTTACCTACTACTGAACAAATAAATATATTCGAAAAAATAATCAAAAATATCCAACCTTACATTTGATTCGTGAGCGGGGTATAGCATAGCAACCGGTGTGGGTGTCTGCGGGGTGCGCGGTGCGCGGGCGCGGGAGGTTGCGGCGCGCCTACCTGCGCAGACGCTCCCCAAAACGAACAAGAGGCTGCATTCCTGGCCGCCCCCCGCCACCCGCACACCAACCCCTCTCGCCCGCCATCTACACACTCCGGCGCGTAGGGGTGTCATAACCAACGTAAAGAAAACTTAAGTCAATAATTCACTGAAGACATTCTAGCATATTAATTAACAATAATTGTATTTTTCAATAGAATATATTACCTAAAATAAGTAATATTCTATTGTCCATCCAATACTAATATCATTTTGCCGAATTGGACCTGTAATTTGTCGATAACAGCCTCCCCACACAATTGATAAATGTAAAAAACATATTAATTTGGCTTTCGTTAATAAAACTGGATTAATATAAAACTTATTTGCCCTTAAACAGTTTAACTATTCCGATTCTGACAGCTTTAATAATTTTAAGTACTGATTATCCGTTATTATGCACGTCGTAATAGGTTATTATAACATAGGATTAGAATAAACAGTTATTATTATTAAGCCATAACATAAGCCTTGTTTGTAGTATAAATAAACAAAATTAAAAAGAACAATTTTTTACCAAATCAAATAATTTTTAACAAATAAATAAAACGATGACAAATCCAGATATGTACATTACATCAGTTTTAATAATATTAATCTTGTTTCCAAAAACATTCTAGACAAGACAAGATTTAGGAAATTTTAAACGTGACAAAATGTTCACATTTCTGTTTATATCTGATAACAGATTAGATGAGATTTCATAAATATTTTTATTATTATTTATCTTGCATTACTTTGGCCAACACTTTTGAGAGTAACTGTTAAGGCGCCGATCGTTAGTTCAATTCTGCATTTGACACATCAATTTCTAAAGCAATGTGAATATAAAGAGAATCCGAGGCAGCCTTGCGATGTAGTTAGAAATCGACTTACACATTCCCAAGAGTGCCAATAAAATCTTCGAGGCTACGTAAAGTCTGCCAACCCGTTTGCCATCAGTTTGATGCATTTGAAATTAAATGCAGATGAGGCATGCATATAACATGGCCTTATACGGAAATTGAAGTCAAAGAATTCGTGAGTAAATGAGTTAATAGCTCCTAAAATGCTTAAAGTAATTTTATTTGAAACCAAAACTTTACATGTTCAATTATACTCCTCATGACGTCATTACAAGTCATCAAATCATTTGTGACACTACCTTATTGAGTTGTGACCAGTAAACAATGTTATTTCTATTGTTATGGTGTACAATAAAGCATATTAAATAAAATAAATAAAATAAAACAAATCTGTTGCTGCCTACTTCTGATGCCATTCATTTATGGCTTACATTTACATTTGAATCTATTAAGCGATTTTAAAGGACCCTTTGACACTAACTTTAAAAAATACAAGAAATAATAATTTATTTAAATACCAATTTAACTTAAATGTTTCTGATCATTTTGAAATTCAAGACACACCTTTAAATTACTTTACGCCTTATTACATTATATATAAACTAAACAGTTTATGTATCACTAATGTAGCCATAAACTATTTTATATTGACACAATCTACAGTGTACCTCGTTTAAATATGTAATTTGTCTGTTGCAAGATTCCATATTAACAATTTCTCAGTATAGTAAATTAATCAGCGCAATTTTGAGTTCCGTGCTTATTCCCGAGGAACACTGTCAGCATCAGCCCATGTACGTCCCACTGCTGGGCACGGGCCTCCTCTACCATTGAGAGGGTTTAGGCCTACCACCACGCTGGCCTATGGCGGGTTGGCGAGGAACACTATAATTTCTCGGAATAAAAAGTACCCTTTTTCTATTTCCAAGTGTCTACCAATTATCATTCTAAAGCATAACAGACAGATTGACAAACAGACAAAGTTACTTTCGCATTTATAATGTACGTATTAATCGTTGTAATCAAAAATTTAAAGTAGAAGTTGCGTATAAAATCTTGTATTTCATTTGGAAGACCGTCTTCTATAGAAGTATAGTACTCTTACATGGTATTGTAATCAATGTCGTGTTTTTAATCATTTACTCATTTTTCCCTAAAACCAAAGCCTAGCATTATCCAGTATTTTTAAATCTTGGAATAATATTATCGTTATATTTGCACATTATGTGTTAAACTCTTAAATTTATCAGGTCGTATTTTTATCGTATCGTATAAGCTTCTTAGCTCTGCCCTATCTCCGCGTCAGGTAAAGCTTAACAGGGATAATAGCCCGCAGCATTAAGACCGCTTTTGTGAAGTCATAAATAAATAAATTTTACTGCAGGTAAGTGCTAACCCTATCCGCTCCTCATCCCCTGCATCCCGACACAATGCGGACCTGTTGCCGACGGTCCCCCCCTCCAACCCGCCGCACGTCTCCCTTCACCTCCCCCGCCGGCGGCCACTCGCACATTGCATCCTATAAATAATTCAAAACATCGGCCGATTAATTCTTGGCCGGTACCGATTCAACTGTCAATTAATGGTTGCCACAGCGGCCATGCTCGAGTAGGGTTAAGTGGGATTGTGGACAAGTCAATCGGTTTCGGCCAGGAGTCCTCTTACGCCAATTATACAATGTCAAATCTCGTCCATTGAATTCGGATCAGTGAAATGGTGCTCAAGAAATTACAGTATTTGAATAAAAGATTGATTCGAAGCAGTGATGGCCTGCAAGCAGTGATAGCCTCGAGCAAGCAGTGATGGCCTCGAGGTTTAGGCGCGTGGTCGAGAATTTCGGCGGTCGCAGGTTCAAACCCCAGGCACACACCTCTGACTTTTCGAAGTTATGTGTGTATTCACAATGAATTATCACTTGCTTTAACGGTGAAGGAAAACATCGTGATAAAACCTGCACACCTAAAAGTTCTTAGGAATTTCTTAGGTGTGTTGTCCGCCAACCCGCACTAGGCCAGCGTGGTGGACTAAGGCCTAAACCCTCTCAATTGCAGAGGAGGCCCGTGCCCAGCAGTGGGACGTATATGGGCTGATAATGATGATGATGATGAATAAAAGATTACAGTTCTGTCCACAAGCTAAGGGACGTCAGTATCAGAAACTGCCACAGACGTATCGTTATACAAACATTTTTTTTAAATCATTACCTACTATATGTTATATGATCCACAAATATTTGTTTCCATTTGATATTAGTCTAACAAAATAATTTCTTAGGTTAGGATTAATTAATTTAAAAACATCTTTACAACAAGAAGTTCATTTATAGGACCGAAAACACGCTGCAACCTTTTCAAGGTTCTGTATCAGAATACAACATGTATTCTATATTAATGGAATACTTTCTCAAAATATTCTAAAACCAACCCCAAATCTACTATAAAACTGCGAAAGGTTTCAGTTTAAGATACATTTATCTCTTCAGCTATTTGAGTTAACCCGCAACTAAAACCTTATCTAAGTTCTACCTACCATCACTCGTCTTTATCCAATTTAAAGGAAAAACATAAATTACCTTTTTATTTATACATAATTTATGATCTTCGGTACGCATAAAATTCTTTAACGTATCGCAGCCATGACATCAAAGCCGTGCGACGCGGAAAATGTAGAGATTCGCTTAAAATTCTAATAACGCTTTAAAGGCATAAGATAAATAAAATTTTATATAACTGAATTTAACTAAATAAATTAATCGAGAATTTTGGAGGTCGCGGGTTCAAACCGGAGGCACACTCTTCTGACTTTTCGATGTTATGTGAGTATTCGCAATTAATTATTATACTTTAACGGTGAATGAAAACATCGTGAGGAAACCTGCACACTTTAAAAAGTTCTTAGGAATTTATTCATTAGTCCGTCAACCCTCACTAGACCAGCGTGGTAGACTAAGGCCTAAACGCTCTCAGTTTTAGAGGAGACTAAATTGATTATTTTTGTTAGGCTTTTACGCCTAATTTTTAAATAAAATTAATTGAATAAATCTAAACTCAAGCGATCGAAGATGCGCTTGAAATTTCGCTTAAAACAAACAGCTTTAAAACCATTCATCTATAGGTAAATTGATCAATAAACTTCGGCTGGCAGTGAAATCATAATTGCTTCCTCCGTAAGAATCTGTCAGCGTTCGCCAACACGTCTCTTGTAGGCATTCCATTTCCAACACTACTCAAAAGCATGAATCAACATAAAAAATAAACAGGCCCGGAATCCCGTACGCTATGTTTTCCTCATTTCGTTTTGTAAGTGTCGCCTCTCAACAGTATTTGCACTAATGATACGTAGGAATAAAGCGGGCTTTTCTAAGAACCCGCGCACTGCACCTTAAGTAGAATGATTCATTTAAAACGATCTTGTGTTATAACCAGTCCGCGGTTTCCAGAACTTGCGGTTTAACGTCTAAACTTCGTGAATGAGTGCAATTTCTCGGTATTTGATAGTTGTGCCGGCGTTTACTTTATATTTTATATGACATAAACGGATTTTGAATAAAAATGCTGCTGATGTTATGAATATCATCATCATCAGCCCATATAGGGGCACGGGCCTCCTCTTTTATAAATGTATCGCACTATTAATACAATAGTGTTGTAACTCAAAATATGTCGAATGTCGAACTTGATTATCCGTCATTTTAGAAGTGATTGTTAAATAGTCATAAAACATTAAACTTTACTTACAAAGTACATTGAGTACTAAGTTAATAATCATTTTTTTGTTAATTCACAAAAAGAATTTCATTTTCAATTACGGCACTATTGTATTATGAGTACGATATGTATTTCATTCTAAGGTCAGTATTTCTCGAGAGAAAGCAAAGACGTAAAAATTATTACTTCAGTCACTCCTGGCCAGTTGTGTTTAAAAATTAGAAAAAGAAATTACGTAGTCGTCACTTTAAACTTAGAATTAAAATTCGAATTTTGATATAAAAGAGGTTGGAGGTGTAATCTATTTACCGAAAAAAATTTAACACTTAATATACATTTATTGTGCGTATTCCAATTCGTTATTATAAAATAACCTCTCGCAATTTATTACTATGAGAGGTGATTCTATTTTGTTGTCACTTTGCCAGTACAAAATAAACATCAGAATTCGTCACAAATATAAACTTCATATAACCTATAAAAGTTATAGCCACTGTATAACTTTATTCGCCGTCGTCATTAGTGTCCACCAGTGGTTACTAGAATTTAATGATTATGGAAACAAATATTGTTAGTCCGCTTTTACGAGAATTATTCAGTCGTCACTAAAATTAACATGTAATTAATATTAAAATCGATTCCACGTACTGCTACTAAAAAGACCACCAACGTTTGTGGAGAGAGCTAAAAATTATCTTACAAAGTATCTTCTTTAAGACATTGTTTCGATGTTCGTTCGAATATTGCGGGATATTTTTCCTGATGACATCTTTAAGCAATATAATTTTTTAAGTATGGTTCCAAATTCAAAGTCAAATTATCTTTATTCAAATAGACTTTTCTTTCTTTCTTTCCAAAATTAATATCGATTGAGATGCCTCAAAATGTTCAATATTCTACTTTTAATTGTAATAACAACAATAAATTATCTTAACACTGGCACATGTCACAGTCGCCATAAAGTAAAAAAACAAAACTATTTATCAACCAAAAAGGCTTGCTATCTTCAGAAGTTTAATATGAACCGGATAAGGTATACGTCCCTATAAGCGACAACCGCTGGCACTCATGCGAGTAATTGCAAATATTCATAGTAAACACGAAATAAAAAGTGAACAAACGGTGAACACGCACGGACAAGTGAGTTTAACACAATTAATATCAATTACACGGCGCACCGACGACGTCGCTTCACCAGCTATTTCACAATTACGGCTTTTTTATACTCGCAATGTGTCCTAGCTTCACTCGGTAATTGTGCCCTTGATTTAGTGGTGTGTGAACTATAAGCTCAAGAAATTTAAACTCCTGTCCAACTTTTACGAGTTTTGGGGAGAAATAGCAAGAGTTTAAGATTTAATTTGTGGGGACTTTAAAAATATTGTATGTATATTCTTGCATATACTATATATTAAACCCTCTAAGTTGTAGAGGAGGCCCGTGCCGATGATGATGATGATGATATTCTTGCAGACAAAGAACCTTTGTGGCGCAGTTGGATAGAAGATGAGATGAGAGAAATGGTTTCTAGTGTTTCTATAATATGATGTTCTGATTTAGGGCTGTCGGGTCTACCTTTATTCTTTGAGTGTTGCTACTTGTTATTTTATTTTGGTTCTCCATTTCCTTCTATAAAATATTAGTCTAGCTGGCATGAAAATAGATGAAAATCTCTCTCATTGGAAGTCTATAAAATACTTAGCAATTTATACAAATAATATATTTAAAAGAACTACAACAAATAAATACTGAAAGTAAGCGCAATAGTTTGCAAATATGAGCATTAATTCACACGTACCCAAAATCTGATGAAATTATTACAAGCCGTAATAATTATTAGAAATCGTTGGAATAAAACGCTTAATACATCTAGATCCTCGAGTTTCTGCCATTTATCTCTTAATTTCTTAGTTGAGTAAACATTTGTGAATGCAAATTGCGGTTTTATTGCGTACTTCGCTGAGGTTATTAAGCGTTCTCATTACTGTTTAGCGGTAATGAATAGCAAAGATTATTTCTTAAGCGAGTATGTGGACAGAATTTGTATGGAATAATTTCTTTAACTTATAAAAGAAAATTGTATATTAAATAGTGTTAATAGTTATTTTGCATTAATATTTCTTTGTAATTAAAGAAATAAATATAATATAAAGTTCTCTTAAAAGAAAAATACTGCCAAATAAAAATAAAAAACATCAATCCACACTCAAATATACTTTCTCTTCAATGCGTCTTAGTGATAATTTTGACTTGGGGTTCCTCTATAAAAAGACTAAAGACTATATGGACTTAGATCTTTATGTCACCGCTTTTAGACATTATGTATTAGGAAAAGATTGACCATCTCATAGCTAAGACGTCCGTTGAGCAAAAAAGTCTACTGAGTCCCGCGCAGTCGTTTCATTACTCCTCTTATTAATTATATCAATGCAAAATAGAATTGGAAAGTATTTTAATCTTTTCAGACAGACCCTTGAACAGAGTTATTAAAGATACATACATACATAAACTCACGCCTGTATTCCCCGAAGGGGTAGGCAGAGGTGCATTACTGCACCCACATTTCGCCAGGTATGTATCAGTCCCACGTAATAGGGGCCGAGCCTATTGCCGTTTTTCGGGCACATTTCCAGACTCCGTGCTGTTACTGAGAATTTCCTAATGGAAAAACCCAATAACACTTTGCCCGACCCGGGAATCTAACCCAGGACCTCTAGATCGCACGGCACATACTTGTACCGCGAGACCACGAGGCAGTCAATTATTAAAGATCTCAGTATTTTTTCCCGCGAGTCCGCCGAGAAGATAAATAGGCGTCCGGCCCTACACTCAAACGTAATCACTTTTACCTTTTTTATTAGTTCTACGTTTTGGAGAGCCCACGAGTTAAAAACATCAGTGCAGATGGTGGGTGGTCAGAGAATAAATCAGTGTTTCAATTCATTTACGTATTTAACGATCGCCAATCGAGTTTCCCAAAAACTGATTTAATAGGTCTCGATGTCATCTAAAAAAGACTTGGTTGACGTCAGGGAAAATAGGACATTGAGCAATTGGGAATTGAGAAGAACACGAAGAAGAAATTAAAAAGAAACGGACTCTGATGGAAAACCATTGAAAATATCCTTGCATTTATACTCAGCCTGTCGCCGTCCGCTGCTGAACGTAGGCCTCCCCAAGTAAGCGCCAACCATCCCAGTCTTGAGCAGCCTTCATCCCTCTGCAACCCGCACCTTTTTCAAGTTTTTGATCCCCCAGTACCTTAAGACTACAGTCTTTATCCAGTGTGCATGAATTAATACTGTAAATGCAAATAAAATTTAAAACCTAAACCGCTGAATTAATTTGGATGATTGGACCTTAGAAATTATTTATATTTTGCACTTGAGCGAGCTAATACCAGTCTGCTGGTATAAAAGAATACAGTAAGTATGTTAAATATGCAGATATAATAATAATAAATAATAAAATACACCTAACAGTCACATACATGATTCTGACCCCACATTAAGATACGAGTCTTGTGTCGTGGGTATCATAAACTACGAGAGAGTGTTCGGTCTAACACCCAGACCAGATTTTTTTTAAGAAACAAACTTATAGAACAAGATCTTGGAATTAATGAACTTATATACCTCTCATTACCATAATTAACTAATTCGTATCATGATTAAGCAAGAAATCCCGTTTCCGTTTCCCGTTCAAAATCTGATCATACAAACATACATAAATACTGTTACGCCTGTATTCCCTGAAAGGGTAGACTGAGTAGTATTTCTGCACCCACATTTCTCCAGTTCTGTATCAGTCCCACGTAAAGGGGCGAGCCAATTGCTGTTTTTCGGGAACATTTCCGGACATCGTCCTGAGCATTTCCTTATAGAAAAACCTAATAACACCTTTCCCGAACCGGGAATCGAACCCGGGACCTCTAGATCAGACGGCACATACTTATGCCTTCAGACCACCAGGCAGTCAGATCTCAAAATCTGATCAGTGATTTTTAATACATTTCCTAACCAACAAAAATCATATTTGAAGACGTTATTTATCAATCTAGGTAATAACACCCGCTAGGGAACTAAAAGCTTACTGGAAAATAGTAGAACATGAAATAAACGTCTGCTCCAGTATAGTAATTTCATTTTACGCTTGAATTCTGTAACAAAATTGCTTGAGACAACTCCTTGGTCGGGATGTTCAACTAGAAGTAACATAAAACTAGAGAGTATCTCGGAAAATCGTTTAATATTTTTGTGCTTTACTCTGAGATGGTTATTAAATAAGGTTATTTTACCATCATACAGTACGGTAGTTAAGTAGCACACGAGATGTTGGAGTTGAATTTAAAAAGTTAAAATAAAAAGATTGCATTCAATATATGCCGATTCCATCCTGCAATGTTTTATTAATGTCGTTAAGTGTTTTTCCGAAAATACAATTTTTAGAGTTATCATCATCATCATCATCAGCCCATATACGTCCCACTGCTGAGCACGGGGCTCCTCTACCATTGAGAGGGTTTAGACCATAGTCCACCACGCTGGCCTAGTGCGGGTTGGCGGACTACATACCTAAGGAATTCCTTAGAAATTTTAGGTGTGCAGGTTTCATCACGATGTTTTCCTTCACCGTTAAAGTAAGTGATATTTCATTATGAATACACACATAACTTCGAAAAGTCAGAGGTGTGTGCCTGGAGTTTGAACCTGCGATCGCCGAGATTCTCGACCGCGCGCCTAAACCTCGAGGCCCTCACTACTTATAGTTATTACACTTGACATCAGGTGACAATATTGCCCCTTCTCCGTGCCCTTAAAAAAAACATCAGCCAATGTCATTTTATCCCATAAAAACCAAATCCGTTTGAGTAAATCATGTTTGAGATTTACCTATAACAGGTTTTGGTGTAAACGTTTCTAATCATGCGCGTGTACACGTAGCTATGTACACAAGTCATGACTCCAGACAATAGGCACTCCATATATAATATAAAGCTATTGTAGACTAGACGAAGACAATCTCGGTTTGATCTCGCTCGTGACTGCGCCGAGTGCGCGTGTGGGCGTGGCGGCGCGCGCGCCTGTGTGCCCAACACAGTATCCATTGGCTGCCAATGCGCATTGTCAATTTTTATTCGGCTCATTTGAATTAATACGTGCTGGGACTTGGATTCGTTTGCTAACTGGGCTATCGCTTTGGCAAAACGATAGTCTAGACTCATCACTTTCCATTGACTTGACTGGTCATAACTTAGCAATGAGCCTCAAAACGCAGCCAGAGGTGAAACGCATCACTTTCTGACACCAATATTTGTATGAAACTTTATCATCACCGCTGCACAAACTTGAAAGTATTTAATCGGATTGTGCAAAACTATTACTAAATGTACTTGTATATTATATAGGATAGACCTCAATTCACACCATTTTTGCCAAAGTTCCACTGGCTACTCATAATAAGTGTGATACGGTGCAGATTATCTCTAAGATAAGGATTATCTCTTCAGTCGATATAATTATGGCAACAGGGGTGCTTAGACTGCATCCATTTGTTCTTTACATTGACGGTTACACTCACAAAACAGTCTCTTTTTACTAGGCTCCATGATGAAACCCAGTTGTTCACATAAAGAACCAAAAACACGTCACATTTTTGTAAATCATTTTGTGGCTATTCTAACAAGCCAGAATTTTTACTAATTCAATCCATTTTGATTCCATAAATAAAATAATTTAAACTAAACATGTATAATTAAACAACTTCGAAGTTACATTAACATATTCAAAACCCTTTCCATTTCGATCCCTTATCGTGAATCGAAAAAAAAGGTGTTATATCCACGGTACAGCCATGACAGAAACCAGATCTCCAGTCACGTACAGCCAACGATGTTCACGCATGGCCACAAACGGACACACCATGTAACTGCTCTATTTTGGGTGTTTTATATTGGTCTAGTTCGTAATCGCCGTCCATTTTAAAATTCGAATAGCTATAAGTAAGGTTCGGTGTAAAAGTGTTGATTTTCTTAGAGAAAATACATATATTAATATATACCTTACTTTTTCGATTAATATGGTGATTTCGATCCATTGTCCTATTTCATATGCTTTTTCAAACTCATACCCCATTATGTTCGTCTTTATAGCCTGTATAAGAAGTCTAAATAAAGAAGGTCGGTAATGGTTGGGTAAATTATAAAGGTAAATTTTACTTTAACAGTATGCATTTCATATAGATCGGTGGATGTGATACTAAATTTTATGGGCAAAGTTAAATAAAGCACATTTATTGACATTAAACTGCAGATAGCCTCGTTGTTATTGAGAATAACCCCTTGTCGTTTGTGCTGTGATTGACTTATTATTATTTATTTATTTCAATTAAAGTGCATATTGTGCTAATTGATTTTATTCTCAGCCTATCGCCGTCAAGTAGGCGCCAACCATCCCGGTCTTGAGCAGCCCTTATCCATCCGCTACCCGCCACCTTTCTCAAGTCGTCGGACCATCGTGCTGCAGGGCGTCCTACACTACGTCTACCTAAGCGCGGTCTCCACTCCAACACTTGTCTGCTCCAACGGCCGTCCGTCCGTCGGCAGACATGGCCGGCCCACTTCCACTTTAGCGTGCTAATCCTGCGGGCAATGTCAATGCTAATTGATTAAGTTTAGCTTTTCCTATTCATAACTTCTTCCTTGTTTGCATTAATTTTACCAGTTCCGGTACTATTTTATTTCTTCATTAATTACCATCAGATATAATTAGCAGCAGTTTCATTTCTATTTACACTTACAAGCAATATCCTTTTGGCATTTAATTTAATAGACTCAAAGGAATTATTGTTACCTCAAGACATTCTTTCAAAACTTGCAAAGCACGTGAGCATTTGTCTCGCAGTGGGGTGCGAATCCTCAATCTTGTATGAGCCAATTATTCGCCCGCTGGGCCTCATGGGTGCATTCAGTTAAGTATTATAATCCTATACCTATATAATTTTTTATCTCAGCAATCACCCTAAGGACTCGAAAAAGGTCGAGAAAGGTCGACTGTTAGAGAATGCCTAAGATATTAAGTGGCCTTCATACAAATTGTATACTAAGCATAAAAAAATAAATAATCTTGAATAATAAATCATCATTATCATCATCATCAACCCATATACGTCCCACTGCTGGGCACGGGCCTCCTCTACAACTGAGAGGGTTTAGGCCTTAGTCCACCACGCTGGCCTAGTGCGGGTTGGTGGACTACACACCTAAGAAATTCCGAAGAACTTTTAGATGTGCAGGTTTCATCACGATGTTTTCCTTCACCGTTAAAGTACGTGATAATTCTTTGTAAATACACACATAACTTCGAAAAGTCAGAGGTGTGTGCCTGGGGTTTGAACCCGCGATCGTCGAGATTCTCGACCGCGTGCCCAAACCTCGAGGCCATCACGACAATAATAAATAGTTTTACAATAATAAAAGAACAAACATATGGGTTGTTGAGCCAATTAAAAATCGTTTAAAGACCCTCTAAAATATCTTATACATCACTTAGTTCTAGACATTTACAATTTTAATTTACCACCCAGTTTGGAAGGCAGTCATCATTATCATTATCATTATCAGCCCATATACGTCCCACTGCTGGGCACGAGCCTCCTCTACAACTGAGAGGGTTTTAGGCCTTAGTCCACCACGCTGGCAGTCATCACTAGAAAAGAAAGTCAAGAAACTCTAGTGTTATTTTTTTTAAAGAAAGTTTATAACAATACAGTGATTACCATATCCGAATCATCAAACATTATTTCGTCAATTTTGCTTTTAATATGGAGCAGCAATAATTTTAATTAATATTATAGCATAAATAACTATGTTAGCTATTTAAAGTTTAATAGTCCGTTCTAAGCCGGCTTGGTGGACCAAGGTCCAACCTCACTCACCGTTGGAACATAAATTGGCTTAAATAAAATAAATAGAATATTTAAGTACTGCATCATCTAATTTTAAGAATAGATTAAAAAACTTCACCTAATATAAGAAAGTTAATATTCTCAAGAAACGAGACTATCTTAGAAAGCTGTTTATCCTAGTCTCACATTTCACCCCCTAGTGACTAATCAACTAAGCCAAAAACAGGCTGTTAATCTCCACATTACAATAGGACATATAAGTCGAGTTTCCGAATACAACATATAAACGGAAAAGTAACAATGGAAACGCACAGAGAACTTGTTTAGGTACGAGTACGGGGCAGGCTGGCTAAATGGTTCATCAGCGGAGTCAACGCTCCCACGCCGGAGATTCGGACGCGTGTGTCCAAGTTTTTTACTCCCATACTTATATACGCATGCGAACGATAAATTATGTACAACTGATCGTAATCTGCATTTATATCGAACGTTATTATGGTTATCAAAACTAATAATGCGAAAGTAACTCTGATATTTTTTATGGCTTAACTGTCGAACCAATTTTGATAAATTTTAGTTATATATATAGATAGTGCAGTGATGGCCTCGAGGTTTAGGTGCGCGGTCGAGAATTTCGGCGGTCACAGGTTCAAACCCCAGGCACACACCTTTGACTTTTCGAAGTTATGTGTGTATTCACAATGAATTATCACTTGCTTTAACGGTGAAGGAAAACATCGTGATAAAAACTGCACACCTAAAAGTTCTTAGGAATTTCTTAGGTGTGTAGTCCGCCAACCCGCACTAGGCCAGCGTGGTGGACTAAGGCCTAAACCCTCGCAGTTGTAGAGAAGGCCCGTGCCCAGCAGTGGGACGTATATGGGCTGATGATGATGATATAGATTTACGGTTTTGGAAAAGATTGCAGGCTAGTTACCATAATATACGTCGGGGTAAAATAGATCGGTTTGCCAGTAAGTAATAAATAAGCAAATGCACAAAGGTATGAAGAGCAAGCTAAAAGGTGGCCTTGTGATATTTTTTTTGATTTCTTCAAATAAATCCCAGACAAAATTTTAGGTGTGCAGGTTTCTTCGCGATGTTTTCCTCGCCGTTAAGTACGCGATAATTCACACGTGCGAATACACAGATAACTTTGAAAAGTCAGAGGTATGTGGCTTTGTGGATCGCGCGCCTAAGCCTCGAGGCCATCACTACTTAAGGTATGTACTCAATATACGGGAATTTGTAAAAATATAAAGAAATTCGACTGCCTCGTGGTCTCGCGGTACAAGTATGTGCCGTGCGATCTAGAGGTCCTGGGTTCGATTCCCGGGTCGGGCAAAGTGTTATTGGGTTTTTCTATTAGGAAATTCTCAGTAACAGCACGGAGTCTGGAAATGTGCCCGAAAAACGGCAATAGGCTCGCCCCCTATTACGTGGGACTGATACATACCTGGCGAAATGTGGGTGCAGAAATGCACCTCTGTCTACCCCTTCGGGGAATACAGGCGTGAGTTTATGTATGTATGTATGGATAAAGAAATTCACCGTTACTGATTGAAAATCATATTCCATATCAATACTATCTTAGCCTACAAACAAATTTATGACTTCACCAAAGAAGTGTTCCTTAGAATGTAAATTTATTTGATCTTATTTAACCAGGCCTTAATAACAAAAAAAAACAATATGTTTGATGACAGGAAATACTTCTGCCAGTCATATTTCCACATGTAATTATTCAACCGTCCATTCTCTATTTTGAACACTGCATTAACTATCACATGCCATAAACGTCAATTAACCGTTTCCCAATAACAGAATTCACAAAAAACTGAACATAAAACTGGTAAAGGAGGAAATAAAGTCTACTTCTGAAGCATACAAGACACGCCTATCAAATCACATAAATAATAATAAATAAATACACCCACCAGTCACATACATAGTTCAGACCCCACATTAAGATACGAGTCTTGTGTCGTGGGTATCAGAAACTACGAGAGACTTTTCGGTCTCACAAACACCCAGACCCGAAACAAATATTTGTGGATCACACAAACATTTGTCTCGGTGCGGGGATCGAACCCGCGGCCTCTCGTTTCGCAAGCTGGTGTCTAGCCAACTGCGCCACGGGGCTTTCAAACGAAAATGAATTAATAATAAATGAACTTGTTTTAAACATCATGAAACCAACAATTATAATCAGGAGGCTAAAACGAAAGATCCCACAATATTTGGTTTAAAGAAACCAAACATATTTATTTATCTTTATAATATAATTATATAATAGATGTGTCAATGGGCGCATATCAAACAAGTATTTTTTAAACTTTCATACCAATTCCTAGATGTACCTTGTTTACACTTCGCAATTTTTACAATGATTAAAAAAAATATCTCATCCGTCCATACTCTATTTAGATCACCACATTAACCATCAAGTGCCATAAACGTCAATTTACCGTTTCCCAAATAAAAAACAAATAAATCACTTTATATTACCTTGTTCATTTTAAAAATATATTACTAGTATTCCAGCGCTCGTATAAAATCATGTTACAATCGCCCAAAATAGAATACGTGCAACAAATTGTAGATAAAGATCTAAATTTAATGTCTCATTTCGTGACAGAGTTTGTTAATATTGCTTGAAAACGAAACTTGAGATACATTTCTGTGTATTAGGTGTATTATAAATTATTTGGAACTCCTGTTTATGATTAAAATAATTTTAAGGTATGTAGGTATATCTGATATCTGAACACCAATGATGTTTTATCCTAGTAATATCTAACTCTGAAAACTTATTAAATTTTTGTGCTGAGGAAAAAACAATTGTCCAAATACGAATTTTAAAACAAGACTTTTTAATGCTGATTTCATCATCATCAACAACAGTTAGGTTAGGTAGGTGGAACAAATAAAAAAAATATAAGTAATGTAATAAAATATAGATATCCTTTAAGTAATACTACTGTGAACCCTAAATTTTAATAATTTCGGGTTATTTATTCTGTAGATATTTTAACATTCGAAAAACATAATTTACCTGAGTTTGGATATTTTCCTAAAGGGTTGACAACAGACACGCCGCCGGTCGTAAAATAATAAGCCAAGTGTGTATCTGCGACAAGTATAAAAAATTGAGCTTTCTTACAAGTGGGTAAGGATAGACAGAATATTCAATATATATTTTTTGATATATAAACCTTCAAAAATATCATCAACAAATTCTTTGAAAGAATATCCGAACGCAATTAATTCAAATTTCGAAGGCCTTACTCTGTGCGTACGACGGCATAGCAACATAAGTACATTGTATCATTACTCGTACTGTATCGAACGTTGTGAGAACAGGGCTCGCAGCCAGGAAGAATTGTGTTGCGAAAAAACTGGCCGGTCTCATTGGAACCCGACCGACCGGTCCGACCGAATCACCCCGCTACGCGCTGTTACTACGCCACTTGGTATACGTCGCCTTTATCTCGTTTTTAAGTATTTGATATTAAAAAAAAAGTTTTTATAAATTGAATACCGTAAGGTCGGGTTACTTTGGCTACTTTTGCTGTATATTTTTAGAAATTTCTCTGGTGTAGAAACTCTGACTGACTTTTTAGGGTAATAATGGTTTTATTTGGTAAAGAAGGATGTTATCTAGTAATTAATAAACTTTTTATTTAAATGTATCAGTATTATATTCTTTTTTTATTTGTTTAATTTTGAGCCAAAGTAGTTGTTTGAGGAGGGTAACTTTGGCTCGCTGATCTTTTTTGATACAAAATAGATACTAAACCAAGAACAGAGCCAAAGCAAGGCCTTGAAATGAAAGATAAGACCTTTTGACATACAAAATTCTTTAATTATTTATAGAAAAATGAACTAAACTGAACTTTAAGAGTCTTCCTAAGAAAATTTAACAAAAACTTCATCAAAATCTTACTCAGTATTAATTACTAAGTTTTAATACTTATCAAAACGGCTTAGAGGCTGTTCTTTGTCAATAGAAAATATTCCAGTTTTCTTAAGCCCTGAAATTAAATTTTCTTTTGTGTCTGTTAATGAGTCAAGAGCTTCTACAGACTTGGAAATTGGTCCTTCGGGGTTGATGGTAGCCTCCTTCCAGACTGGCTGTCTTTCCAGTTTAGCAAGACTTGTCGCCATTTACATTTCAGGGGCCAGAAGTAAGCAACGTCTAGCAGCTTCCTGTTGAGGCATTAGTTTGGATCGTACAACATTCAGACATTCCTCCAGTTCTGCGTCTGTGTAATCGACGTACCATATTAAAATACATTAACGCCAAACATATTAACGCCAAAAACATATTAAAATTCTATTATAAACATTTTGATTTGTTATGAAGCAATAAAGAAATCAAAAGAAATCATTTATTGACTAAAATTTATACGATCGGGCGGAATTGGCTCAAGAGCCAATGTTACCCGATTTTTTGAGCCAATGAATCCCCACACTTAATATTTAAAATTTCGGTAATTGAACCTGTAAAAAAGGAATAATTTCCATAATTATTCTACTCCTAAATATATTTCTGACCCGAATAAATGTAATGTTAAATAAAACTCACCTTAAAAACTCCGTTACACTTGAAAGTTTGCAGGCGAGAATAACCGACATTGCACATGACACAAACCCGAAATGCAAATAGCGGCTTTAGGTTGGAACAAATCTTACATCCTTCTGGAACTAGGCGCACGGTAACACCATGTAGCGATCCCGGCTTAAACTAAATCGGAAAATGACACTGACTTATCAGGGCGGGAAGTTTAAACTTATTTTTTATTTGAGCCAAAGTTACCCTCTAGAGTCAAAGTAACCCGACCTTACGGTATTTATTTATTCACGCATGCTAATGATGTGAACCCAAAAAATAGGCCTGGGTTTTTTAATTTATTAAAATTATTAACTTCCACAAATATTATAGATGCCTCGCGTCTAGTAATGATACCATATCAAAATTCTAGAACGTGTTTCTTTTGACCTTGAAGAATATAAAAATCTATGTACTATTTACATATGTTACATATATACTAGTTATCTATGCACATTCTTTATGCCTATTTAGGAACTATATTGTTTGATGGAATTTGACTTTGATTTTGATTTGATTTGAAATTTGACAGCCCCGTGGCGCAGATGGCTAGACACCAGCTTGTGAAACGAGAGGCCGCGGGATCGATCCCCGCACCGAGACAAATGCTTGTGTGATCCACAAATATTTGTTTCGGGTCTGGGTGTTTGTGAGACCGAAAAGTCTCTCGTAGTCTCTGATATCCACGACACAGGACTTGTATCCTAGTGTGGGGTCAGAACTATGTATGTGACTTTTGGGCGTAATAAAAAAAAAAATAAAAAAGAATTACAATATGTTTAAAAAAAATGTTTTTTTATTCAAAATAAACTAGTGTAGTAAGTATTTATAGCTCTATGATAGCGATAACCATACACAAGCTATAAAACCCGTCACAGACCGGCCAAAACTTGCCGCTGTGTACGATCAGCAACCATTTTACATTCTCTCCGATATTCCCAATAGTGTATTTCCATACCCGAGTTTCGCCCCATATACTTAGACTGCGAGCATATTGCCATTTCTCAGGCATACATATTTCATAATAGAAAAATCCCACCGCACTTTGATTAACCTATATATCCAAACCTCTTGATGCTAAATTCCTAAACCGCAAACGATATTTCGTCCGTCAATCAGTGAATAAATTAAAATAAAGCAGATACTACTTCTGAAGTAGTCGACTTAAAAAAATACGCAATGCAATATCCAATGGCGAGCGGAAAATTTGAGTCAATTTTTTTAAATACACAGAAACCGTTAACGGTTTTATGCAAGAATTCAAACCACGCATCGGTTACATGAAACGATTAATTAGCAAAATGAGGTGACCCACAGCAGCATTGTCGACTCATTAAGGGCTAACTTTCATATTTGGTTGAAATTTTTTTAAACTTCAAAAGCAAAGGGTAACATGTCACAATATTAATTCATTGAATACTAGTCTCTGTACAGACGAAGTTGTCTGTGTAAACTTCTTATTTCGTATCTGTAATTCGCTTGACAGTTCCTAAATCGTCTCTGTCAAATATTGTGGAGGGCTGATTTCATACGATTGTCATAGGAGGCGGCTACCGGAGTACTCTTGAGTGTAAAAGCAGACTGAGACTCACTCAACTTACTTATTACCCAAGACATTATAATGTTTGATCTCGAAAGACCGTAAAGGACGTGGCAATACAGTATACTAAACCTTTATTGGTTTCTTCCTCTTTCATGATAGAGTAAGCAAGGTATGGGATTTTCGTTTCCCACTTTCCTCATCCAAAGGCTGGCATAATAAGCTAATCGTAGAAATTATAATATAAGAACGATTCTTTTTATTACAAGTTGGAAACTGCGTTGTTCTAAATAATAGACCAGGCATCCCCCAAGAGAGATATTTCGAAATTCGCGGCACAACTGTACTATTTCAACGGATTGTCGTGATGAAACTTTCTGATTTCATCCCTAGGCACCAAACCCTAACTTATAGATATTTATTTGGAGTTAGTTTAGCGATAATTTTCCATTTAGGTAATTTCATTTTCCGTATAGATATTTGAGGAAACTAAAGAGTACCATCAGCATATCAAACTTGCGTTGTTATAATCATCATTATCATCAGCCGCAAGGCGCCAACTGTTAGACATAAGTGTCTCTCAAAAACGTGTAAACTCTACTCTCTCTGTAGAGTATAACCTTTCAAGAACGTCCAATATATTGCATCTACTCTAGAACCTTCTGCTCCATCATATATCGGTTCTAGAACTATGTGAACTGCCGTACAAACTAAACTACCATTTCAGATTGTTAATCCGTTAGGCAATATCAGAAAATGAACCAAAAACTTATTTACAGCGATGTTCCTGTGTGTGATATAATTTCAACCATTAAGTCTCCTCTCGAATAAAGATTAAAAAAAAAAGTCTCCTCTCAACCGTAAAGAAAACCCGTAACTTTCAGGCTGGAAATAAATAAATTAACCCCATAGATTCAAATTCAATTTAAATTCGTCTGAACAACAGTATGCCTTGTTCATCCACTTTAAAGAAAGTAGGGTTGCCAAATTACTTACAATTTTATTTCGAACAGTATTTCTTTACACGTTGGCAAAGGAACTAGACCCATTCATCCAAATGACTTTCTGAAACGTCTCGGAGCTTTTCCAGGAAATTAGCGAACGCGCTGTCTGCAATGCCTGCAGTGCATTAATCATCTTGCCTTACTGGATAAAGTAGATAGTGGATCAAGATAAACTGGTGATAAGCAGACATGCTAATCTATTAGACAGCAGAAATGTCTGCATTAAGCGGAACAGTAGTCGTATAGGTTGTTTTAATAAATCAAATTGAATTTATCTCTGTTCACATGGAAGGAATTTAGAAAATATTTTATTTGAGATTTATTTCCAGGGATATCCAATTTCTCTTTCACATATAAGAGATACTTGCAATACTTCGTATTTATAAGTATTTTTTTGCCTTTTAGTAAGACTGAATTGAAAGTATGTAATGTATTAACTAGAAACACAGAACTTCTCTTTCTTCTTACTTTATTCTAGCAGACTCTGCGTAACGAACTCTGTATTCTGAATTCTATAAAGCTAAGAACTCCAAATCTTTCTGTCTCCAGAAATTCGGTCGTCAATGTGAAGTTGAGACTAAGTGAATTTAATATTTATGGGTATAATGAATTTACAAAGACAAGCATACGTCTAATAATACGCCATCGAAATATTTCTAGGAATATAATATTTATATTATAAATTTGCAAGGCAAAAATGGATTTTTAAACATCTAATATTTGTTTTAAAGAAATATTCTTGGAAGTATTAACGGGATTGTGTTTATGAGTTGCAAATATTTGCATACATAAGTAATTTAGACATTTGTTTTTCTTTTGACGACATAAAATAATATTTAAAAATATACAACAAATTTGTATACTTATTTCAAGGTACAGTTGCGTCTGTAAGCTGTCATACAATAATAACGAATACCAATCTATTTAGATTAAAATTAGTGGGGACTTGGTTCCCCAGTGGATATATTCATATATTCCCCTGAAGGATCCGACAGACATACAAGACAAAATTTTCCAGACAAAAACTAAAAACAGTATTCTAAGTTTCTCAACCCCGAATCAAATTCGGAACATATCAATCGCCTTTAACACAGTAAAACAGTACCTGTAACCTATAACCTAACTTAACAAAATAAAGTGATTCATATTTGAATCGTGAAATCGGTACCTTCACATCTTGCCCAAGTACCAATAAATAGATAGATAGGTAAAAGCTATAATGCAGAATATAGAGATTCCCCGTAATATTACCGAAGTAAATATAAAGCACGATTTTAATGAACATTCTATGTCTGTATTGAAGTGAAATTGATTCAATCATCATTTCCTGTATTATGCTAATGGTAGTATTACAAAATCGTAATAGTAAGATGTATTACGAAGCAAACGGTGCCTTATTAATGTTTACTTCGGATTTATATAAAACTACTTTTAGGTAGATTCTTTATTTATTTGTCTGACTCAAAATACAGCTAGCGTATAATGGGTGCCGTAATACATCTTAGGGCGCGTTCACATAGACCGTCCGTTTTACAGGATCCGTTTAAACGGATCCGTCGCTACTGGAGGCAATATTCACACAGCATTTACAGGACCGATTTCAACAGATCCGACGCTACTGGACTTTCGTTCTTCAGTGTATCTAAATTTTTACTTATTTCCGAATGACGACGTCTACTTTTGATGAACTTCTTAAACGATTACGAACCCCGCGTACGCCCGTGCCAAGCCTGGCGCGGTTTCGATCCGATAATACAGATCAGTATTTCCGTTGTGTGTGGGATTTTTTACTGGATCCGTGATACTGTATTCTGTGTGAACTCGCTCATACAACTAAATACGCTAATAACATATCCGGTTAAACGGGCCTGTGAAACGGACGGTCTATATGAACGCGCCCTTACTTTACTTTCAGGAATGTATGTAAAATAACGTAAATAATAAATACACCTTTCTTTCATCTTTTCACAGCTACTGTGCCATCTCCTCCGCCAATAAAACTATGTGCGAAAACAATTTAAAATAAAACAAAATGCTATTTGATCCAAACAACATTTAATTTAACATAGAAATCCTTTTAGCGTCTCTTAAGGGATCGTGATGCTATTTTAAATTTATTTTCAATTGATTAGAGATTGCGCAAACATTTTATATATTTTCAAATAGAACTGAGCAATTAATGAATTCTTTTATTTATTGCTTTTATATTCTACATTCAATTTCTAATGTACTGCCGGATGATAAGACAACATCTTGGCAGTCGTGGAATTTTCTGAATTATGTATTCATAAATAATTATCACGCACAACGGTAAATAAAATCATTGTGGTATCTAAATATCCGATAATTCTCTGCAAATACTGAATATGTCAAGTCCATCATTAATAGCATGAATTAGGTGTCCATAAGTCCCAAATACCTGCCAGACCTCTTTGGTCTTCAAATAATATCGGCTTTACGACAGACCTACGCAATAAATACATACTGCTGTATCGAAAACAATAAAGCTGTAGATGAACAGTAATACGCTTATGTAAACAGAACAAAAGGCATAAATTCAAGTTCCAATTTCCTATCATAAAACGCGTTTGAAACGTCGTTCACGATGAATATAATAAATTCATAGAAAGCACAGAATAAGCCATATAATTGTGGTCACGACGTTTCCATCACTTAGATTCCTGTTCTCCTTAATATAAACGTCGGTAACTTCAGTAATGGGTTTAACTGGCAATTACTTTGAATTATGCACGGTTATGTGTGTTCAGGGATCGGTGCACATCCAATTTGGAAGCCAGCATAATGGGGCGAGTGACGAGAGAAAATGCGTTACCTTTACTACTTGATTTCTTTTTGTACAAGCAAAACAAATATTTATTGATCGCATATTTATTCCGTTTACAAACTGGTGTCTAATTAAGTACCTACTCATAAACAAATTCGTTGAACACAAATATCCTTGAATTGGATTTAAAACTATTAAACCGTGAGCATCAGAAGCTATGAGACTTTTCGGCTTAAAAAAATAAATTCATATCATATAAAAAATTGTCTTTACGGATATCGACCCCACAGCCATTTCCCAGTCCTTTTTAAACCAATAACGAGTAAGTTCAAACACCAATATACCTTCTCAACTAAAGTTATCTTCTCAAATCAGTACAAGTCATTGCCACAAAGTAAGCAAAGCTTCAGGTGGCAAGACAGAGCTCCTTAAAGGTCGACATGAAGCAGAATGTCAATACAAGATGTACGGACAAGTACAAGGCGATAACAATCCAACAACATGTCCTCAGCATTGTCCAATAACACAATCTAGGACTCACGTTCAATGCGTACTAACGATACATGATTACAGGGCTGCCAACACGAAAAGAAAATAAGAATATTATTTCCAACCTCTGTGGCGCTATCTATGAAAACAAGGAAAAATTGGTTATAGGTCTTCTGTACTCAGACCAATGGTTTTCTGATCCAATATTTCTTTCAAGGCATATACGAGTACTATTCTGATTTTCGCGACAGAGTTGTATTTTATTTATATTTCAATGTCAGGTAAGAAGAAAGTGTGACTTTTACGCGCGTATTTTTAAGATAGATACTAATTAGTATCTTACACATTTGATATTCAGCTAAACATAGACACTTATATAAAATAATTCGCTGAGTCGAAAGTTATTGGCTGAATGAGAGAAGTACTTTTCTATAACTTTAGTTGTTTGCACAACTTAAGAAAACCTAATGGAAAAAATGTATTAGTGATGTGAGAATTAAATATACAACAAAGCTAAGTTCTGCAAATCATTATAGAATACTAATTCATGAAAGAATATATTTACATAAAGAATAATAGGACCATTTCAATTGCCTTCGGTTTCCCTAAAATCAAACCTCATAAATCTTGTATTTCCGATGCGCATTTAATGGTTTCCAAAATGGCGGCGTAATGATGCAAATGACAAAACAAACGAACAAGGCTGCCAACATAAAAAACTAATTGAATTCTAAAATTAATTTTAATGCTACAACCCTAAATCTTGGCTGTGTAAAACGTTCCGAAATGAATTGAACGGGGCCCTGTAGTGACGGATGAATAGAACGCATGTTAAGTAAAATGGAATCCCGCTGGTCGCTAACAATCAAATTCTACTTACCTGTAGGTCATTGTACCATAAACAATATACGGATTTCAATCCATAGACGTACATAGTTGTATCTTTTTTAGTGGAGGTAATGAACAGAAATATAAATGAGCTCAAAGTTGTTTTTTATCACTTACTTTTTTAATATACATACTTCATCTCTGGTACCATTAACCACCATTCTTAATCACCCTTATAGCGACCAAAATCATTATACCGATTTACCCGATTTATTATTATTTACAATAAATTATCACGAACGAGCTACGGTAAGAAAAACTAGTTGTAAACAGTGATAACTTAATACATAGTAACATACAACTTAACACATAGCCTTATATTCCATATATATACATATCGCCAGGTGTGTATCAGTCCCAAGTTATACGGTGCGAGTCTATTACCGTTTTTGGGGAATATTTCCAGGCTCTGCGCTGTATTGAAAATACATATTAAACAAAGAAAAAATAAACTTCTCAGTTTCTGCCATCTCCATAGAGAGATTCAATTGCCTTTGAACTGTGTGTAAAGTACGACTGCCAAGTGAAAACGTACACGTGAACGACGTTGAGTTGCTCTTGCTTTGGCCAATTGATTGAGTAACGCGGGTCAGTTGAGAACTTCCAGAATGCCTTACCCAACGTCACTTGTATAAACTTAAACTAATAGTTATGTTAGGAGCGTTATCAATAACTCTAAAAAGACAGACAAAATATGTCCATTAGTGCGGGAGATAATTGAAATTAATAAATACACCCAAGAGTAACATATATACATTCTGACACCACACTAGGATACAAGTCCTGTGTCGTGGGTATCAGAAACTATGAGAGACTTTTCGGTCTCACAAACACCCAGACCCAAAACAAATATTTGAAGATCGAACTCGCGGCCCCTTTGCAAGCTGGTCTAACCAACTACGCCACGGGACTGGCAAATTATTTCAATACTGTTTTAATTTTACACCGAATTATCCTACAATGCTTCGAGAATTTAAATCTGCTTTGTTCGAAAATAATAATTATATTTAGGTTGTAATTATAATTGTGAACCGCACTGTGTTTTACACTGGATTATCCTACACTGCCGCCCATAATTAAACCGTTCTCTGTTTCGAACATCCAAAATACTCGTATATTTTGTTACTAATTATAATTGGGAGTACATGCCTTACCTATAGCTTAACAATTAAGGTATTTTTATTACTTGACTGCCTCGTGGTCTCGCGGTACAACTATGTGCCGTGGGATCAAGAGGCCCTGGGTTCGATTCCCGGGTCGGGCAAAGTGTTATTGGGTTTTTCCATTAGGAAATTCTCAGTAACAGCACGGAGTCTGGAAATGTGCCCGAAAAACGGCAATAGGCTCGCCCCCTATTACGTGGGACTGATACATACCTGGCGAAATGTGGGTGCAGAAATGCACCTCTGCCTACCCCTTCGGAGAATACAGGCGTGAGTTTATGTATGTATGTATGTGTATTTTTATTATAATCACAAAGAATTAAAATTAACGGTGAAGAAAAACATCGTGACGTCACGTGCACACTTAAAGGAAAAATGATCTTAGGAATTTCTTAGGTGTGTAGTCCGCCTACCCGCACTAGCCAGCGTGGTTCACTAAGGCCTAAACCCTCTCAGTTGTAGAGGAGGTCCGTGCGCAGCAGTAGCACGTAGGTATATAGGCTGATAATGATGATGATGAATATTATAAAAGAAAAAAAATATCACGGATAGATTTAGGAAAAATTATAATCGGCTTTTTCTTCTTTGTTCCTAAAATGTTTACACTCTTGAACAATGTTTCTTTATAATTTCGTCTGTAAAATCTGAATTTTATAATTTCGTATAAAAAATCCTTTTGATTAGCAACCATTGTCTGTGCTTTCTGGCTTCTCTTGAAACCTTTCGCCGCTTAATTAATGTTAAACAATATCACGACATTAAATTAATAATCTCGACCCAATTTCGATTATTAATTATCCTTTCGCCGAGCGCAAAGGTATAAATTCATTTATGACACTACATCATTTTAACAACGTGTGCTCGACTGAGGCTCCCATAACACATTGTGGTACAATGAAGGCTAATTTATAATATTTGTTCGCATTTCTAAGTATAAGCAGCTCACGTTGTGAACTATGTAGATTAAAATTTACAGACTTTGTAGGGCTGCACCAGACACTTATGAGACGGCTCAAAACTTAGCGGAAAAGTATAACAAATAACTCGTGATGGCCTCAAGGTTTGGGCATGCGGTCGAGTAACTCGACGGTTGCGGGTTAAAACCCCAGGGACTTTTTGAAGTTATGTGTGTATTCACAAAGAATTATCACGTACTTTAACGGTGAATAAAAACATTGTGATGAAACCTATACACCTAAAAGTTCTGAGGAATTTCTTAGGTGTGTAGTCCGCCAACCCGCACTAGGCCAGCGTGGTGGACTAAGGCCTAAACCCTCTCAGTTGTAGAGGAGGCCCGTGCCCAGCAGTGGGACGTATATGGGCTGATGATGATAACAAATACACACAATAATTTAAAATATACTTAATATTTACGATTTGGATCATAAGGACTTTGCCGTTGTTTATAGAACCTATCCCCTGCGTTGGACGTCCAACACAATGTGGACTGACGATATAACGAAAATCGCGGGAAGCCGCATGATGCAACCCGCTTCCGAGCACTTTAGAAGTCTTTGGGGGAGGCCTATGGCCTATGTCCAGCAGTGGACGTCTTTCGGCTGATGATGATGATGATAGAACCTGACTGCAAATTGCAATTTAACGTCATACATACATAATTAATGAAAAAGAGCAACACTAGAGTTTCTTGCCAGTTCTTCTCTAGTGTTTACTGCCTTCTGAACAGGGTGGTAAACTAAATTTACCAATGACTGAATCTAAGTGATGTATTTGACATTTTACAGATTCAATAAATATTATTTCATTTAGACATGTTTTGTCACGTTCTCTCCACAGGTCACTCAATTGAGTCACCAGTCTTAAAGATTTATACAGTGATGTTGAAGGCTTCTTAATGTGCAAACAGACATATCATTCCGGACAATGCATTTAATTCTTTATACAACTACATAATCGCATCTTTTTCGCCACTTTAAACTACAATTTTTTAAAGATCATTAGCTAGAAGCAATAAAAGAACAATCAATCCTGTCAAACGTGTTTTAATGAATTAGATAACAACCAATTACTTAAATCCGCGAACAATAAACAAACAACATTATACAGACGACAGTAAGCTCTATAATTTACAACATTAATGATACCTAAGCAATAATAAATGAAATTAGGAAACTAGTATTTTTTACAACATTTTTTTCGACCAATAAAATGTTTAAATTACTGGCCGTTCGGAATATTCACGTTTAGAGCAATTTATTTTTCCCAAAACGAGATAGATAACATACTTGCGATATCACACATAGTAAAAAGAACATTACATTTATTCCGGAGATAGTTATGGTACTTAATTTCGAGTTTATATTGAAATTTTAACGGTAATAAAACATAAAATCTCATACTTTTCTCCAACGGATGTCGAAAAATTCCATGCACGTAGCAGCCCTACTCGCCCGAAACCAGAACAAACTATATTTAGCTTTTGTATCTTTAAGACAAAATGGATCATTGTAAATAAGAAATAGAATTGAAATTTGATTGACAGCATGTTTATAGCCGTTTTAAGGCACCTTTCGCGTACTCGAACGTTCGTGTTAACGTTACCTGTGTCGATACAATTAATTTTAATGCTGTCTCGGAAAAGGGATTCCAGAAATTACTATCTCGATGTTAGTAATATGTCAAGCAGTAGGTTAATTCTTTACGTGAGTAAAACTAAACACTAAAGACGATTTTATGGTGATCAGTTTAACATTTAGAAACTAGCACTTATCTACTTTATACATAGGTACATGTCTTAAAAATATTAATTGAATAAAACATTGGTTTAAATTCTTCGTGGTAATTTTTTATTTTAATGAGATTTATGGATGTTGAAGAAGTAAAAGATCAGGATGGTAGCTAGTAGTACTCAATAGTCTCTCCCTACCACTGTGGGATTCAGGCTTGAGTGTGTATGTAACTTCTTTTTCACAAATACCAGGCTGTATGCATTCTGTCAGCACACAGATAGAAATTTTATTATACATACATACATAACCTCACGCCTGTAGTCCCTGAAGGGGTAGGCAGAGGTGCATGTCTGCACCCACATTTCGCCAGGTATATTCCCACGTAATAGGGGACGAGCCTATTGCCGTATTGATTTTTTTTATATTTTACGGTAAATACTAAACCTCCCAATTGTTGTGACGATGTATTTAGTTTATTATTTTCTTAGTTTTCCCCACTTCTCCATCAAAACATTTAAGTTCACATGTCGAAGTATAATAGCAGAACAAACTAAACCAACTTTTGCGTATAAAATATTAGTAAAGACTTGTCTCAAAACATCGTATATAATATCATCATCATCATCATCATCATCATCCAAGGCACGGGCCTCCTCTACAACTGAGAGTATATAATATATTACCCAACAATTGCTCCGAATGTATTTGAATTCTAATTATGCAAACACAAATGTGATGCTGCGAAGTGAACTCACGAACCAATAAACATAAACATATTAATTAACTCGTGTATACAATCCGGTTTATTCTCACAATTACCTAATGCAGGAAATTGAAATTACCCAATTGAGAGAAATTATCTCGGATTTTAACGACCCAACCTGGTTCGAAGCTAAAATAAATGTTGCCATATCATTAAAATTGCAGATGGATGTTACCAAACAGCCAATTGAATTGCTCTTATTGGCTGACTTGCCTAGGATAAACGCATTAGAATTAAGGCGCATTGGCGATTCACATCGATGCTTCTCAATACCTTCTCAATATAGTACCTTAAAATTGTAAGTATTTTAATAACTACTTTATTTATATGGGCGCAGAAAATTGACGTCATTAGCACCTCATAATGAGTTGAATACGGTCGATACAAAGTGGCAAAAATCTGGTATCTGTTACTATACATAGTACATACAAATTTACCCCTGTATCCCATAGGACTAGTATAAGACTTTTGAATGCCACAAGCTTCCTCTTTTGCTTTTATACATTCTTACAACCAGTGACGGTACTTCCATAGAAGCCCAAAAGCGTTATCTATAGTACTCAATTGTGTAATGTCTAGTTTATAATTGTTTATTGTGGGGTCAGGCTATTCTCTTTTATATGTTAAATTGAATTTGTTAAATTAAGATTTAATGTTTAAAGATTATTATTGGGAATTTTGAGAGGTGAACTGGGCTTTTGGGCTTCTATGGAAGTACCGCCACTGCTTACAACCTCTCATACACTTTCATTACTTATAAATAAATATTAAATAAATAAATACACCCAACATTCACATACATAGTTCTGACCCCACATTAAGATACGAGTCTTGTGGTGTGGGTATCAGAAAGTACGAGAGACTTTCGGTCTCACAAACACCCAGACCCGAAACAAATACTTGTGGATCCCACAAACATCGATCGGGACCGAACCAGCGGCCTCTCGTTTCGCAAGCTGGTGTCCAGCCAACTGCGCCACGGGGCTGTCGAAATAACTTATAAATGGCAAGTATGTTGATTTGCTTATAATTTACATCAAACTACATTAAAATTAAATCAAATAAATAAATTTCATCATCATCATCATCATCACCCCATATACGTCCCACTGCTGGGCACGGGCCTCCTCTACAGGTGAGAGGGTTTAAGCCTTAGTCCACCACGCTGGCCTAGTGCGGGTTGGCGGACAAAAACTTTCATTGTGTAAATTTTTTATAATTAATCCAGTATCATGCTTCATGTCATCTCACGAATTCAGGAAATGAAACTCCTCCAACTCAAATATTTACCATCCCATGACTCCATAGTTTAAGAAGCGCTTGCTTAGAACTAAAAGATACATCGAATTGCACAAATTGAGCATGTCTACATCTTGTACATCGTAGTCTCGGCCTTTCTCGGTGACGTGTGGGACGCATGAACGAAGATTGATAGATTTATATGCAAAGGTTCCGAATACCTCAATACCGATTGCGATGGATGAGTCATACTTAAGAAAGTAGTACTGACGTTTCCTGGTAGATGTCGCTATATTAAAAAGCACACTCTATTGGGGCATCGAAAAGGTCAAAAAGATTAATAAATAATAATTGAGTATTGATTAATAAAAAAAAACCATTACCATTCTTATTTGGTATACAAGAAAAATAACATAAAACTAAACGTGTAAAATAATATACATTTACCAGTAGAATTTTCACCGTAAAACTGCATTTCAACTTAAAATTTAAATAAATACAGCAGCACTACGTTTTTGCTTATAATTTACAGTCAAAGGAAAAGTGTAGTTATTTTAGCGCTTTCCGATCGTGGAATATTTTAACATGTCAATTTAAAGCTGCAACGTCCATTATGCAGAATGTTACTACTATTTTATAAATTATTATAGAGCTCTTATATTATGAAAATTAAAAACTGATCTACAAACGAGCAACGCAAATTAAAAATAAAATAAATTTTACCCTCGTTCTTTTAATCCGACTTGACCGAAATTACACCTCAACCATTTGTCGCAAACTGTGAAAGAAGTCTTCGAGTTCATATCGTAGGTGCAACTAATTAAACCATTAAAGAGATGTTAGACCAGCGCAATTTCTAACGGGGCACGATTGTTGGTCGGTCTAATTGAAACGAGAGTTGCGTTAAACAGTACCTCGTTTGTTTGGTCGTACTGTAATGACGTAATCGCGTGGTCTGGTAGTATTACCTTCGCGTATACATCCCATGTAATAATGAGTGCTGGGCATCAGTTATCAGTGGGTATAAATGTAGTACCAAACTTTATGATGAATACTGGCGGATCGGCTGTAATGAATGTTTTTTTGAATTGTCCAATTAGTTATTTAGGCTTTTTTTACGGTAAAGCAGAGCCTGTTACAAGATATGGTGCTTCATGGTAAGATACTGAGAGCTAAATTAAGAGCCATCTGACGCAAAGTAATTATTACTATTATAAGCAGATCTGATAGGAACTGCAATAGACAAAATTAAATAACAAAACTAAAATAACTATTATTAAGCGGTGATGGCCTCGAGGTCTAGGCGCGCGGTCGAGAATTTCGGCGGTCGCAGGTTCAAACCCTAGGCACACACCTCTGACTTTTCGGAGTTATGTGTGTATTCACAATGAATTATCACTTGCTTTAACGGTAAAGGAAAACATCGTGATAAAACCTGCACACCTAAAAAAAGTTCTTAGCAATTTCTTAGGTGTGTAGTCCGCCAACCCGCACTAGGCCAGCGTAGTGGACTAAGGCCTAAACCCTCTCAGTTGTAGAGGAGGCCCGTGCCCAGCAGTGGGACGTATTTGGGCTGATGATGATGAAAATAACTATTTACAATAAGAACAGAGTAGTAGAGAAACGGCAATAGGTTCGTTCCTTATTACGTGGGACTGATACATTCGAGTACCTGGTGAAAATAAATGTGGGTGTCATCACCGCTTTGGGGAGTACAGGCGTGTGGTTATGTATGTACGTTTAAGTTCTTGAAAAAGACTATATGAATAAATATATTTTCACCCTAATTTTGAATAATCAAAACTATTTTCGCCAAAGTCTTGTCAATATAGGATTCACCTTTTCTACAAATTTCCGAAAACACAATTTTTAACCCTTAAATGCATGACTTTTTTTTATTAAAACAATATTATAGGTAGTATAAGTAGTAAATACATATACCGAAAAGGTTATAATATAAAATATTTTATTTATGGATTGTAGACATTTGGCAACAATATGCATTTAAGGGTTAAAGCTATACCTTCTTATAAATTTAAACCCTCTGGTATTTCATACAACTGCGTATTAAATGAACCATATATCTTAAAGCAAACATGTAAGCCAAGCCAATACATAAAACATTACGTCAAGAAAACCACAAAACTGGCCGTTGAATTTTCATTTTGTGTTTTAAATAAAAAAAAGTATCTCCTACTAACGAAGCTCGCTCGCATACCGATACTCGAATCGTTTCTGATCTCGTCTGGGACCTGATCCGGCCAGTCATCAATTAAAGCGAATGACGGCTCGTCCAGCCGGTTCGCCCACTTCGCTCGCCGTGCCCAAGTGTTATTAAAGTGGGGAAAAGGGTGAACGATCACGTTGGAAAGTAAAATCGAGTTTTTAAATAATGATATGACGGAAATCGTGCGTCGCGAGACGCTGAGTAATTGACCGTCTGTGGTTATTGTGAAAGTTTTTTTTAAGTACTTTCGGCAAAGGAAGTGTATTTATTTTTGAGTGTAGGATGTCAAATTACGATTAATTTGAGGTCTTTTTTTGTATGTGGCTCTATCAAAATGTATTGCGCGATCGCCGGGCCTGATTAAAATAGTAGTAAAAGTCTAGATTGATCGGAATGAAGCTTTTGCTGATGAGAAGTCATTCAAAAGCTAGTGATAGAACTTTTTAAGGTTGATCTATATATCTAGGTCTAATTGACACGCTTTAAAATAATAACACCATATTTGCGACCAAACTAATATCCACATTCAAATTAAATTTGTAAAACAAAGTCACCATATCGTCACAAACATATTTCTGAACCCATTGTTACGTAAAAAATTGCATCGTATCAGAAATTATGAGAAATTTGTTAGGAACCAATAATAATTACGGGTCTCGCTGCGGAACTCAAACCCGCAATATGCCACATCACAGCTGAGTGTCTAACTTACTGTCTATTAGAGACTCTCATCTCTCTTAAACCAGAAACTAATTTTAAAAAGAACACATTAGTGTTGTTTCATAACTCAGTCTAGATAACATAAAATTATATTTCAACACTACATTACAAATAAGATCATAAAAACTGTTATTTATGGGATGGTTATCAAAATAAATTACTATTTAAAATAACAAACTCACAATTTTCTTACAACTGTGATTTATAAACAACTCTAAATTAAAATATAGCCTGATTCTAATCTGGGTCGCGCACTTGACTTATGCAACAAACATCTCTATAATCTCATACCCGTATCCCAAACGAGGTGGACAGAAATATTTCTAAAACATGCATTCATAACCTCACGCCTATATTTCCCGAATAGTTAGGCAAAATTACATTTTGCCTGGTATGTATCAGTGCCACGTATGACATTGCCATTTATCGGGCACATTTGTAGACTCCGTGGTGCTACGGAGAATACCCTAATGAAATACCCAATAACACTTTGCCCGACCCGGCAATCGACCCCAGGATCTCTAGATTGCAGGGAACATACTCGTGCCGCGAGACCACGAAGTAGTCTCTTACTCAATTACATTACACCAGATATGTTTTAGGTCCCAACTAATAAGATGCAAGACCAATTTCCGTTTTTCAAACAGTCTCCGTACTGCACCTGAGAATTTCCTAAGGTTAACACCCAACAACCCAACTTGCATCTAATAATTGTACACATTTAATATACACAATAAAACAGTCGACGATCAATCTTCTTTACCCAGCATTATGAAGTCACAATAATCATCCATCAAGCTATTGCATTGACAACTGATTGCCTTTGTGTTGGAACTAAATAAACGCTAACTTATGTCTGTGCATCGACACATCGATTGGGAGATACAAATCATAATGGCAAATAATGGCGCTCACAATATCATACTTAACTCTAAACAAAACGTCAAATGAACCCTTTATAATGCCTTATATCAGTTTGGCATTTCGATGGTTTTGTTGCTAGTAATTTCATGAACGCATAAAATCTTCTTTAAATCCTTTAAATCAACACCTAACATTCTAATACAATCTCTGGTTGTACAGGTATCAAAAACATTTTCATCACTGCTGTAATTGTTAATAGAAGATTAAATAACGTCATGATAATTTATCATTTTACTGTGTGTGTTGGTGAGGGAGTGACTTGCGCCGTTTCTTCTCCACCGTGATGATACATTCGGAAGAGGTAGTAGCATTAACTAATAATCATGAAATCTTTTAAGACTACACAATTAAAGATTTTATTACTTTATAATATGACCGCAATAACCTCATGGTGAACGCAGTACGGTACAAAAGAATTCCGATTACCTAGAAACAATTAAGGTCATTCCTCTTAAATCGATGCAGTGTGCAAGATAGATAGATTTATTGCATTAGATTTATTTCATCATCAGCCCAAATACGTCCCACTGCTGGGCACGGGCCTCCTCTACAACTGAGAGGGTTTAGGCCTTAGTCCACCACGCTGGCCTAATGCGGGTTGGCGGACTACACACCTAAGAAATTCCTAAGAACTTTTTAGGTGTGCAGGTTTTATCACGATGTTTTCCTTCACCGTTAAAGCAAGTGATAATTCATTGTGAATACACACATAACTTCGAAAAGACAGAGGTGTGTGTCTGGAGTTTGAACCTGCGACCGCCGAGATTCTCGACCGCGCGCCTAAACCTCGAGGCCATCACTACTTAGATTTATTTATAAGGCCAAAAATATCAATGGAATGTGTGATGGAAGATATGAAAGAAAAAGGTATAAATGACGGTTGATAGGAATGTTTGGAAGGAGAAGACATACTGCGCCGGCTCCAATTAGAATTGGGAACAAGACTAGAAGAGGATGATGAGATAAATTTATTAGGTTAACAGGATCTAAACTCGCAACACATACTTGTTGCTCACAATTAACTTGTTACATAGGCTATAAAAATAAATACATTGATGTAGTAATCCTTATCCTTACTAATATTATAAATGCGAAAGTAACTCTGTCTGTCTGTCTGTCTGTCTCGCTTTTCCGCTAAAACTACTGAATCGATTTAAATGAAATTTAGTGCACAGATAGTTTAGACCCTGAGAAAGGACATAGGCTGCTTTTTATCCCGGAAAAGGGGTTTTAAGGGGTTGAAAGGGGGGATGAAAGGTTGTATGTTGTGTAGACGACTAAAACTATGTATGTATATGTAACTATACGTCTGTTATGCTTTCACGCCTAAAACATTTGACCGATATAAACGATTTTTGATATGGACATAAATGGAACTATGTGGTGTAAAATAGACTACCACTTATTTTTTTTCTACGCGGACGGAGTCGCGGGCAAAAGCTAGTAATTAATATAATTTTTGTTCCACAGACAAAACAAAAACAACTAGAGAAACGTGCCTAAGAACTACAATTCTGCTTACTCATTCAGGAGTACAGTCGTGAGGGTAGGTCGTTATTAGACCCAAGAAAACTCCATGGAGGTCAAGTTGGCTAAGAACTCCAAGAAACCAATTAGTTCACACACTTACGGAACGTTTTCTACAGTTAAGACTGTGGCTAGGGAGATAATTAGGAGAGGTCAGTCTTAGACTTGGTGTAGTAATGAGATAGGTGAAATAAGAATATATAAAAATGCAGAAACACAAACCCAATGCCGAGCAAGTAGAGACCTTAGTCTAGAAACTGACTGGCACAGACAATGATAAAGCTAATTATAAATACTAAAAAATAAATACACCTAACATACATAGTTCTAACCACACTCTAAGACATAAGTCTTGTGTCGGGAGTATGAGAAACTACGAGAGACTTTTCGGTCTCACAACTCAGACTCGAAACTCGAAACATTTGTCTCGGTGCGGGGATCGAACCCGCGGCCTCTCGTTGCGCAAGTCGGTGTCTAGCTAAAAGGACCAGGGGACTGTCGGGGCTTGGTTTACTGAAATCTGAAGTGACAAAGGATGGGAATGCATTTTTATTTACAACTTATATTCTTTCATAATTTGTACCCAGCGGAGGTTGGGTCGGCACGCCAAAATATTTACTTCAAATAAAGAAAGCATTTTATCACCATAACGCAATCATTTTTCTCTATTTTCAAGATTCTGAAATGGACTTGGTTTTGCTTTTATCTCGGTTGTTAAGAATCTTTCCAAAGGAAATAATAAATGCGATTCGCCCACAGATTTGTATATAGTAAAGATAAATAATTACTGCCTCGTGGTCTCGCGGTACAAGTATGTGCCGTGCGATCTAGAGGTCCTGGGTTCGATTCCCGGGTCGGGCAAAGTGTTATTGGGTTTTTCCATTAGGAAATTCTCGGTAACAGCACGGAGTCTGGAAATGTGCCAGAAAAACGGCAATAGGCTCGCCCCCTATTACGTGGGACTGATACATACTTGGCGAAATGTGGGTGCAGAAATGCACCTCTGCCTACCCCTTCGGGGAATACAGGCGTGAGTTTATGTATGTATCTATGTATAAATAATTATTCATAAAACTTAATCTAGTAATCAAACAAACACAACTTTGTGTTTTTTATTCACATGTTACTCTCTGAAACCAATGTTAAAGTCTAAGTGTAAATCCACAAATATTTGGTTTCGGGTCTGGGTGTTTGTGAGACCGTAAAGTCTCTAGTTTCTAATACCTACGGCACAAGACTTTTATCTTCAAGTGCGATCAGAACTATGTATGTAATTGTTAGGTGTGTTTATTATTGTTACTCATTGAGTAGACGAAGTCACGGGCAGTGACTAGTGCTATATATCATATATAGCATATATACCTATATGACGAGAAATACTGATACTTTTGGGTAGCGTAAACGCGGTTCCCTCCCCATTATTTTGCGATTGATTCAAATGACGACATGTGGACTAGATAATTGGAAACTGTCGACTTGCTCAGTTCATGAGTGATATAAATTAAATAAATAAATACACCCAACAGTCACATACATAGTTCAGATCCCACACTAAGATGCAAGTCTTGTGTCGTGGGTATCAGAAACTACGAGAGACTTTTCGGTCTCACATACACCCAGACCCGAAACAAATATTTGTGGGTCACACAAACATTTGTCTCGGTGCGGGGATCGAACCCGTGGCCTCTCGTTTCGCAAGCTGGTGTCTAGCCAACTGCGCCACGGGGCTTGTAATGTAATGTAAATTGTATGTTAATATTACATTTATCACGCTTCTTGGTGTTCTAGCACTGCCTCGATATTCCTGCGCCATAAAAGTGCGACTGAAAGGTGTTTGGTTCGATTCTCTTGTCGAACAAAGAGTTAATTATTTTTTTGGTGAGAAAAGTATTTGTAGCAGGAGGTTACGGATTGTCCAGAAAACGATAATAGGATCTCTCCCTATTACTTTAACTTGAAACATAGGTGATGAAATTTGGGTATAGAAATATATCTCTATCCAACCCTACAAATAGAGGATATACGTAGTATAGAGGAGTGATTAAGTTTTTAATATAAAGTTGTAACTATAAAGGGTTACTAGCTCGAAGTTTCAAAAATAGGACAGAGTTCTTCACATTACACTGTGACCTTAACACATAAAAAATAATGGTCATTACAAACACCCGGCTGTTCTTCGCCAACGGCTAATGAAGTTTATAAAATGTCATGAAAATGGATGCGACAACTTCTTTCATATATACGGAAAATAATCCAAGAATTGAGAATGTACAATAGAAAACATCCTATTTTGTCAGTTTTGAGCATATTTAATGTTTATTCTACATACACATCATACATACATAACCTCACGCCTGTATACCCTGCGGGGGTAGGCAGAGGTGCATTTCTACACCCACACTTCGCCAGGTATGTATCAGTCCCACGTAATAGGGGCGAGCCTATTGCCGTTTTTCGGGCACATTTCCAGACTCCGTGCTATTACCGAGAATTTCCTAATGGAATACCCAATAACACTTTGCCCGACCCGGGAATCGAACCCAGGACCTTTAGATCGCACGGCACATACTTGTACCGCGAGACCAGGCACATAAATCTATTACAAACAATCTTATTGTCCATGTATTCTTTGTAAGTTAGCTTAGACTGCATTACGAATAAGCCGGCCAGATCGTGAATGTACCACTATCTCACATAAATCGATCACATAAAACTTTGTTTCCATAATGAAATATAATTTATTTGTGCTTTATGTACAAAGTATAAAGACGGTCTTAATGCCTAATTATCTACCAGTCAAACTTAGGGGGTACAGAGGTAAATGAATAGGTGCATAAATATTTGTGATGCCAAGTCATCTTGTTTAACAAACTTTAAGTGGCTCTTTATACAAATAGCCTCTACAAATTGTCTACATTATTATGCCAATATTTTGTTGTTCGCAACACTCACTTTGAATCTTAATAGTTTGTAGAAATGTGAAGCGATATGGTTAACGCGAAGCAGGCGCACCTATTGAGACCGTTGCATATCACTTATTTTGCAAACACTATGTTTTATGTAAATAAATACTTGAATTAGTCCACGTGTTAATATAATACATTAAGTTACCTTTATATTTAACATTTTTGTTTGGATTTTTCAACTGCGTGGTCTTGCGCCGCAAGTTTATGCCGCGCGATCTAGAGGTCTTGGGTTGGATTCTCCAGTAGGGAAAAGTGGTTTTTCCATTAGTAAATCCTCAGTAGAAGCATGGAGTCTGGAAATATGCCCGAAAAACAGCAACAGGCTCGCCTATTACAAAAGACTGATACATACTTACCTGGCGAAATGTGGGTGCAGAAATGAACCTCTTCTTCGGAGAATATAGGCGTGAGGTTATGTATGTATGTTTGAATTATTACAGATGAAAAGTAAGCAATAAAACACAGAGACCTCTAATGCTGCTATATTAAACTAATTGACATATAGCTAATATATCCCTTATCTCCACTTTCAGATCCAATCTAAACGGCAAACCACATCCAATACAAAACAGTGTTATCCGCCGGGCTATCTCGTTCTAAATGGGTTGAAATTAAAGCGGGCCTAATCTATATGCAACGCGCCGTAAACTAAGTGGTCGATTTACACCATGCAAACTCCAAACAAGGCTTCCGACGGCAAGATTAACACACACAATTTAGGTACAACGCTAACACATTTTCAAATTTATATACGGCCGCGTTACTTCGACATGTGGACACGCTCCAATGAATATTTTACCTTGATTTTACTGAAGTTCATGTTTACACAAGTTGGGAGACCGGTGTATGTATCAGTAAACTTTGTAAGCCTCGTTTGATGTGAATAGGTATTTTAAAGTTTGTGCCACATAGCTCCTCTTTTGTTTGTGTACGTATTTTAATTTTTAACATAATTATCAAGCGTTAGACGTCTAGTCCACTACTGGAGGAAAGATATTCATTAAGATGTCTATTGTTTCTAAGTGGGGTGCCATAGTAGAGGCCTATGTACAATAGCAGGACATATATGGGCTGTTATAATGATTATAATGATGATATCTGTTCATCTCGTTATGATAATCACTTCAAAACTATTTCACTTATCGTCATCAATTCTTAATTCTGGGTTACTTGAATATATGAAACACACAGCAACGACTGAGAGCATTAGGTTGAAATTTGACATATATTTTGTAATCTGGAGAAATACCTTCTAACATCAGAGCATATGAAGTGTCATCAATTTCTGTTAAAACCGTTTTTTTTTTAATTCATATGTCTAGTCTTTGGTGGTGTCTAGTTTAAATTGGCAGCTAGAATCTTCGTACAAATATGTACATAATGATCGAAAAAAATATTAAGAATGCTTGCAAACTAAAATTTACTTTAACTTAATTGTAGAATTTATTTAGCAATACAAGAATTCAGTTCACAAAATTGAGGACTGTGAAGGCACACCACGAACTTAGACTCAACAAGTAGCGCAACTGTGCTTCCCGGAAGAACAAGAATCCATGGAATCAACTTACTGATTTGCATGTAAGACACATAACTGTGGCCCGCTAGTTCAATACAACGATTTACAGTGAAACATACTTATATCTTTAATCTATTCAACTATCTTCAGGTGAGAGGAACATTGAAAATAGAACACTTTGTATTTTAATCCACCTTACTCAACCCTACCTAATATACCTTAATTCACTCTTCATCATCAGCCCATATACGTCCTACTGCTGGACACCGGCCTCCTCTACAACTGAAAGGGTTTAGGCTTTAGTCCTAAACTCTGGCCTAGTGCGGCTTGGCGAACTACACACCTAAGAAATTCCTAAAAACTTTTAGGTGTGCAGGTTTCCTCACGACGTTTTCCTTCACCGTTGAAGTTAAGTTAAGTTAAGAACCGTTAAGTCATTCTCATCCCAAACTAGATCAAAAAAATATTTTCCCGTCTAAAAGCATTCTTATTCAACTAAAGACAAAAGACAATTCTATATTTGAAGTGCGATATTACCATCACTTATAGTTGCCCCGACAAATCCACAAAGTCGCATAGCAACCAGACAATAGAGATGGTATCCCCGGGCGCTGGCCCCGACACGAGTACCACGGTATCTCGAAGCGACACTTACATTAATTTACGCCGTGTCGCAACGATAGCGTGCATCCACGTGAATATAAATCCGAATAATTTCTGCACGAAAGTACCCGGAGTAGGGCCGCTCGTGGCCAACTCGTGAACATATATTTTCAGCTGAACCGTATCAGTTTCGGTCATACGATACGTCGCATTGTACCGGGCTTGTCTCAACATTATGTATCGCAATCCATGAGGTAACGATAAACAATTGAGAATGATTTGTATTGTCAGTGGATTTGTGCGGCAATCGTGACATAAATGGATAGTTTTGGTACGCGAATTGGAAAAATATGTCTGTATTAGTTAGGTATTGGACCGATTAGTCATATTTCAGTTGCATGGCTACTGAGTTGCGTATTACACGAATTGCAGAAAAATTGGCAGTAGTTATTGTTTGGCATTTTTTTATTTAAAATTCATCATCATCATCAGCCCATATACGTCCCACTGCCACCTCCTGCACCTGCCTGGACCTTCTCTACAACTGTGAGGGTTTAGGCCTTAGTCCACCACGCTTTTAATCTGTACTATTTAAAAATAACAATACCAATGCTATTTTATATTAGTAATATAGTAGATAGTCACTGTTTTTTTTTCCATAATACAATAAAATTTGACCTAAAAATTTCGAAGTAGCTAGTACAAAAGTACTATAAGTGTCTTATTGAATCAAATTGTTGAAACAAATTAGCCAAATCAAAATCAACATAGAAATTATTATTGAAAACATCATTAACACATCCACCATAATTTTATACGATACTATTAATAAAGAGAGAGCAAATGCCATCCCAAATCAGGAAAACGTATGCATAGGTACAAACAAGCTATTAAATCACTTACAACATAAAATAGTCATACAAACCTCCTCAAATGTGTTTCATTAGTACACGTAAGCGAACACGTAACACAAACTAAAACTGGATTGACTTGTTTTTTTCGTTTACTTTAAAACACATTTTGTACCACACAATAATTTCTTCATCAGCATTCGTCGTGCGTTGGTTTAAATTAATGATTTTGACACTTCACGAGTGAAGCCGACTTGTTTTCCATTCGGTGGAGCATTCAAGGATCTTTTTACGATTATACCTTTCAATGCACACGTCAATTAATGCCAAATAAAATGTTAAGTGGCTTTAAATGGCGAGAAATCATATGTCTTTCTACCCGAAATTTAACGTTGAAAATTTAAAATTATCAATATGGTTAGAAAATCATAGTCTTTCAATCGAAGCATACTCAAGAAGGTTGTAGTCGTATAATTTTGCAACATCTTACACGTAAAAATAATTATTACAAATGTACTTTCTTTAAACATTTATTTAAAAAAAAAAACACTTCTTTAGTTGAAAATGTGTACGTCGTAAATGTCCATGTACATAACATAGATATTATTGATTTACTTTATACGTGGTAATAATATAGCTCACATGAAAAAAGCTTGTGGAAAAAGAAAAGTCCTCATTATGAAACTTCTGTAATCATGCCTACAGTTTTAAAACAGCCTCCTTATTTCAAGAGATCTATCAAAATGCATATTTTAAATAAATTCAAGGTCTTTAACTAATCCTCCTCTAAGAAAGGAATGATTTTCATCTTCTTTCTCATACGATCTCCCAGGATTTCATATCAGACATGTTAATAAAAGACTGTCTCGCAGTCAATGAAAAAGAATACGATTTTGGGATTATAGTGAGACAGCGAGTTCCGCGTATCACGTTCAGCCACTAAAATGCTATCACGACGATAAAAAAGGTACATACGATACCTACGAAATATTTTCCCACAGCGGGGTATGATGTCATTGAAGACCGCCACTCGTAAAGCTAAAATAACAATAACTGCTTTCCAAAGGCGTGACTCACCCGAACCAACTTCTCAGAACGCCAATCAAGTTTTATTATAATTATTTTATTATCTAGCGCCATTCGCCGGATTTGTAAGTAAACTTAATCGGAATATTGTCTGCTAATGGATTTATTTACAATAAATGGCTAGTGTAGTTTCCGTAGCAAATCCGATAAGTAATAAGTCATCATCGGTCATTACTTTGTGTTATTGGTATTAAGGTGGCGGGTAGCGGATGGATGAGGGCTGCTCAAGACGGGGATGGTAGGCGCTTACTTGGGGACGCCTTCGTTCAGCAGTGGACGGTGATAGGCTGAGTATATTGGTATCAAAACTACGAAAATTTCCCTAACAGTAACACCTGAATCAAATATAGGTAAGTTTATAATGCCGATAACAGGTACTTCGCCAGCCTCCATGCTAGTAATGAATAACTCGTCTGGCCCGGAAATCGACCCTGAAACCTCTCGATCGCACGACGCTCGATAATGCGGGACTAACAAGCAAAAACATATTACAAATTTAAAATCTGTCGATTGGTTTATAAGGCAGAAGATCCCACAGGAGAACAATAGTATGTATTTAGTATGTACAGTGTTAATTTGTATATTATCGTCATCATCATCATCCATCAGCTGAAGAACGTCCACTGCTGAACATAGACTGAGATACAAGATGGTCAGACGACCTGGTAAAGGTGGCAGGACGTCACTGGAAGCAGGCTGCCCCCAACAGGTCCCTGTGGAAATCATTGGGAGAGGCCTATGTATATTGTCACATTTTATTAATTATTGTTTCTCTTCTTTCTCAAAAATACATATATAGGATTATATACATATGTATGTGTGTATGTTTATGAATTATTTTATTTGTACATCTGCTGTGTACCATCTCTGCATCACCTTAGGTTCGACTGGCCGAGAATGCCTTAGGCATTAAGTCCACCTTTACAATCATTGTATAAAGTGTAAATAAACCCACAAGTCCCCACTCCTTGTTTATTTACATTCAATCTTCATATTTTACGTTACTACATCTAAAGTTTATACCTAAATAAGTAATCGGGCTCTTGGAATTTATCAACACGGTTCCTAGCTATTGTATTCAGCTGTTGGTTTTCTGTTAAAATAAATAACCTAATTAATTCCGTTTGTAACACTGACAGCTACGCTGGCAATGATATACTCCACAATTTAACATTTCGCGCCGGCATTATTAGCGTCATAACTCTTATAAATAACAGCACAACTAAAAGCGCATTTTACACATCTGTCAACATTTCAACGCAGAAAATGGAACGTCAAAATGTTAAAATCGAAATTATTATTCCAAATGACTCGTTTAAAAGTTTTTTTTTATGAAAATCTATTGAATACGCGTTAGTGAACGCAATGCACATAAGAAATTCACGGTATGAATAGAGTAGTGCCTCGTTGTCTCGCGGCAAGTATGTGCCGTGCGATCTAGAGGTCCTGGGTTCGATACGATGGCACCCAACCCGGGGTTACTTTTATAATTTTTTATTATTACTTTTGGCGGAAATACACCTAGGATTCCATTATGATTGCTTTGTGACGGGCATAGTAAATCGTAAACAAGTACCAGACCTCGATCTTAAAATGCTTGCAATGAAATGAGCCGCTACCTTTTGGTCAAAAAGGAGTAACTGACTCAACATATTTGTGATTATTAGGCAAGCAGTCTAGAAAAAGCCATCATGGCTATCGGAGGTTTTTTAGCGTTGGCTTCCTTCTGACTTTTGTAAGCTATTTAAATAATAATTATAAACGGAAAATGATAGCACTTAAAGCCTAACTGAGCTGTTTCCACAAGGAATTTAAACGTAAGCCCGTACTAGGCTAGCATAACAAACTAAGAGCTATTACCTTCCAGTAGATAAAACAGTAATAAAAACGTAAAACAAAACGCAATTCTTTATTTGAAATTGAATGATTTCTCTATTTGCCAGCATTCCTCGACCACACTCCACGCGGAAGCAAACAGTTAAATCTAAGTAAACGTCTCGTTTGACACGACCGAGTCAAACATCTTGTGTGAACGGTAGTTTCAGCAAATAATGTGATACACCCACAACACGCGTGATACGAATACTAAGCCTGCGCTCGGCGGACAAGCGGTTTCATCTAAGCGTAGGCTTTATTGTTTCCGAAATTAACCGAATTTGGTTCGAAAACCCTATTGTTAGATGTTGCTACCGTTTTATAGCCTCAACTGTACACGAGTATAAATGTGGAAGATGGTCATTATGTTTATCTTATATGTATGTGTATATACATATGTATCTCTCGTTTAGGTGTCTGAACGTCTATGGATGCTGGTTTTCAACAGGATATGTCAGTAAGTCTTTGGGGAAACCTTTAAACAAGCGTGTGCCCTAGGTTCGGTTTTGGGTTCGTGCTAAATGTTATTGGGTATTTGCAATTACAAACTTCTCAGTAAGGAGTCTAAAAAACCAAAAAACTGCAATAGACTTGCTACCTTTTACGTGTAACTTTAAAATACAATTGCACAAACATGGTAGTAGAAAAGTCCATCGCTTCGTGGATACTAGCGTGTAGGCAGGGTTGGGCAGTATTACTTGTAATTGAAATACAAATACGTATTTTGTATTTGTATTTTAATTACTTTCTTAAAATGTAATTTGTAATTTGTATTTCAAATACGTGAAGCCGAAGTATTTTGTAATTAATATTTCAAATACTCGAGGCTTCAAAATACATTTATTAAAATACATTTAGCCTTCATTTAGTATTAAGTTTGTGCTCATCAGGACCTGCAATAACAAAACAAAAACCGCCTTCAAAAAAAACTATTCCAAAACAAATAAATATGCATTATTTTGTAATTTGTATTTCAATTACAAATATCTAAAATACTGTATTTTGTATTTCAAATACCTTACTTAAATGTATTTTGTATTTCGTATTTTAATTACTTGCGATACAGTATTTTGTAATTTATATTTCAATTAAAGCAAAGCATGTATTTTGCCCAGCCCTGCGTGTAGGTATTAAATGTAGTATCTATATTTTATAACAAGGACTTCTATCTTTCATTCAACTTATCTATGTTTCATCCAACAACAACAATTCGTGCGATTGAAAAATAAACATAAAAACTTTCGTATTCATAGCATTAGTAGGATGATTTACCTCGATAGCCCTTTATAGACTTTAATAACACCTTCGCTGCAATATTCCATATTGGTAAAAAAAAAAGTCCCGTAAAAGGTGCATGGAGGCAGGCGATGCATTGAGTGTCGTGAGATCGTGCGGCGCGCCCCATCCCTTCGAGTCACGACTCGGGACTGCACAATGACGTCACGATCTGTCCCATGCCATCTTAAAAGTCTTGTAAAAAATGCAAGGTCGGAAAGAACGACCTCACTTTTCTGACAAAATATGAATATTATGTAGGAGTAATTGGTAAAGAAGTTCAAATACATCGGCGCGTATGTAAGGAAATAATTACTGCTTTCATTCGTTTTATTGCAGAATAGATTTTCTAACAATTTCATGTATTTGAGACTATTCAACCCTAGACCTGTCACTGCAACTGCTGTATATACCTAACGATCGACAGTGACACGCGCAGAACTGTGCGATAAGGCCGCCATTTGTACCTTTCTATGTCTTTTATGTTTCTTATTTTTTATGATTTATAAGTGTACAATAAAGTGTTAAACAAATAAATAAACAAATAAGCAGTGAAGTTCACAGCTTCGCGATAGGAACCTAATTTATTTTTAACCCGTAATGGAATAAATTAGACAAAAGTTCATAGCAGTTAGAAAGATATAGTTGTTCACTTCCCTTCACAGCAATACGGGAAATAAAATATTGGACTATACGGATAATCACAGGTAGTAACTTTTATTTGAAAATATATCAGTTATTCCCTAGAAAGATGTTTAAGATGCGATGGTTTAACGTAACAATGAACATATGAGAGTTGGGAAAAAAGGTGGGCTTTTTGATGACAGCAAACCCTTTCTCTAGTTAGGATACCCCCAGAAATATATACCACAACAGCTTCAAAATATAACATATAATTTTTATTGAATTCTTAACAAATAAAATACCAGGAAATAACGTAAATAAGTTACCCAATCACGCGACCCACGCATTTTTCAAATTCACACATTAGGATAATATCGGAACATGTCAAATATAAAGCTTGATATATTGGCGATAAGTGGTTCATTTAAGTTCCAAATACGGATCTAATTTATCGCGGTTACTGTTTTGTAGCGCCGCCCGAGTAGCGCTATTTACGCATGTAGTTGGTAGCCAGATTCCGTTATGTGCATATATAATTTAAATAAATTTTATTTTTAACGTGATTGACAATAAATAAATACACCCAAAAATATATATTAATTAAACTTTCAAAGAAGATAATAATATTAAAAAATCATATATTTTTTTCTGTGATTATTTTTGATTAATTTCTGTGATCTATTTTTTCAAGTGAATAAACTGAACTGATATCGTAAACAAATATGATAATTAAACTCTTAACACGTTTATATCGGTCTCACGAGTTGTTTCATGCATAGGTACAAACCCATTCAAGCCTTTGCCCCCTCGATTTGTGGTAAGGTCCTAGCTCGCTAATACCTTTCTTTCCTTTTACACATTCTTACATCTTCCAAATATTTTCTTCGGCTCAGGGTGTTCCTGACAATCCTCCTATGTCAGGTCGTATGTCTGGTATACAAATATCATTAGTCGTCCATCTTGTGAAACGAGAGCACCGGGTTCAATCCCCGGACCGAGAGAAATGTTTGTGCGATCCATAAATATTTGTTTCGGGTCTGGGTGTTTGTGAGACCGATAAGTCTCGCGTAGTTTCTGATACCCACGACACAATATGTTAGGTGTGTTTATTTATAAAACTATTTTTCTTCTATCTTCTATTTCAGTGCTCAACTTAATCAAAATTATAAAAAAAGTGTTTACCAAAATCCACCATACTTGGTTCAGCAGTTAAGGCGTGAAAGCGTTACAAAAAAATTAACTCGCTTTAATAATATGAGATAAAGTTAGGTTTGCAACACTAGAGCCTTTAATAGCGTACCCACTCCACAAAATCATTTATCTGTTTATAGACTTATCTATTCTAGAAACTTCGTTCCACATCTACGGGAAACACGTCCGTTTTAGAGATGAACTATACGAGTAAAGTGTTTGGAAAGCTGCGGCACCGACCACTGTGTAATTAAATAATTCTTTATCTCGTCTGCGTGATAACATAATAGCTATGCGACTACCGACTGGCATAGTAACAAACTTTCACAATTTCCTACACATTTTATCTTTAACTATAAATATATATTTGTTTCGGGTTTGGATGTTTGTGAGACCGAAAAGTCATTTGTAATTTCTGATACCAATGACACAAGAGTTGTATCTTAGTGTGGAGTCAGAACTATGTGTGTAACTGCTGGGTGTATAAACTTATTATTAATTATTTTCTACGTTAAATCTTAAATTCGACGAGATCGCGGAAAATTTTCCATTTACAAAAATCATTTGGTGAAATTAAAATATAAGATAAGCCGGCATTATGTTGAAAAATGAGTCCAAATTGCTGTGAAGCGTTTGGGCTGTGTGATACAGATTGGACAATTGTTTCAAGAGGTCGGCGACCGCGGGGCCTGCACGGGCACACGGGGCTCACCAAATGGACCGGCCAAAAAACCACCAATGCTTAGTGCCGCGCCCGCTCGCCATCGAACGCACGGGGAACAGTTACACCATGAACTGTGTGAACTTCCCATAAAATCGAACTAACTACTTCTGCTGTTTCGTAATTAATTTATTCGCGATTTAACAACGATTTACATAAATACCCATATATACCTGATGGCCTCGACGATTAAGCACGCGGTCTAGACAAGTTACAAGACCTAAACGGTCGCGGTTTTTAATAACAGGCAGCCATCTTTGATTTTTCGAAGTCATGTAGGTACAATTTGTCAAACTTTTCACAATTATACGCATCAATTCTCGCCTTGGGTCCAACGAAACGAATTAAAAATTCAATAAATGAAATAATGATATTTGAAATAACCCAATGTTAATAAACGAAATGTGTTTGCAACATTTCTTGAATCGTAAATGATTATTATAGAACTGTAATTAAATTGTCTGGCTTTTATATCGTGCTTCATTACTTTCTTATTGCGAGCATTTCAATCGAAAGTGTCATTAAGATATTTTACGATGAGATTCACTTAAGAAATAAATCTATTTTACAAATGAAGATGTTTATTGAGATGGAAAACGATATTTGAAATTGAATCCAATACCAGAATGAAATTAGGGATCCGTAAGTTTTCTAAAAATAATTCAGTCTTTTCGTTAATACCTAATATGACAAGAGAAAAAAATATTCATACAAAACAAACACCTATATCTGTATCAACGAAGGAGTAAGGCAGTATCTACCCTATGTTTCGCCAATTGTGTTTAGTCGCACTGTAGAAAGCGAAACGATTGCCGTCGAGACCACATAAGATCCAGAGTGGGGTCTGGACTCTATGCTACTCCTATGAATTTCCTAATGAAAAAACCAAATCTCACTTTGTTCTATCTGTCCTTTTTTTTCATGAGAAAAATACTCTTAGATCCCCATTTCCAGAAGGCAAACGGGGTATGCCGGACTCTTACCGGCTAAAACCCCATGGTAGTCTCCCTGTACACTTTGGAGGGTCTTCGGGAACTCAAAATGAACGCGCCGAATTGCCTCCAGTTGTTCTATCTGCCCTATCGATTGCACTTAGCAACTAGTTAACAGTTATCTGAGTTTTTATATCTAGCCGGTGTTCTGGCATCTACAAGCGGAATAATTAGCAAAGGATAATGAAAATGGAATATTTAACTATTTATGCACCTACCTTTTTTATCTCTGCATCACCCAGAGGTTGACTGTTAGAGAATGCCTTTGGCATTAAGTCCGCCTCTATACTTAATGTATAAAAAGCATATATATATAAATAAACAAAATAAAATGGAAAATATGTGGCTCGTAAATATTGATTTAAGGTGTAACAGTTGTGCGTCCAAATGTATCTGTTTGTATTTGAAGCGAAAATAATAATTTTAAGCCTATGATCATGATAATCGATTCGTCTATTGTCCAAATTTATTTATGCGTTAAACGACCAAAGTACCGTTGGATCAAGTCGAAAAATATTTGTGCGATCTTCGCGCCATCTCATGGCACGAAACAGTACAGGATAGGCTTAAATGGTACCTTTTCGTGTCGGAGGCCAGGACTCGTTTTGGGTCGTTGCACCGTGATAGGTAAGTATACGTTAATAATGTCCCAAGTCCGCATTCTGTCCGGTCACGCAGCACCTACATACTTATACGCATCTCGGCAGCACAGCCCATGGGGTATCTCAGAAGACCGCATTCCAGACGCCCCACGCGCCCGCCCCGCACCCGCGCCCCGCCACCCGCACCAACGTGTTCTTTTATGCACCTATCCCATACCATCCGCATATATCCGCTACCACCTTAACACCTCGCAATAAAGACTAGTTTCGTATACCAAATGAGTCGATCAATTGGAAATGAACAGTTGTATTCGGTCGCCGATCGGCGTCGTATTTTTAACGGCACCAGCGAAACCACGGAAAGGATTAATTTGAAGCAAATAAAGTGTTACGAGAAATGTCGGCTTTGCGTCAACTGCTGGGATTACAACACACATCGTATGTTATTTACAGGGGTGGTATCAATTGGCTTAGCGGTTAATTAACAGACGATCTGACTAATCTTTGCCGCGTGCAAATGTGATACTTTTTATAAAAGAACTTATCTAATCTTCGAGCTAATTTCTAGATGCCACATAAGTACTGTAAAAAGGCTCAAAAGTGGTTACCAGGATTTTCATCATCATAAGCCACAAAGCGTCCTCTGCTTGACATAGCTCCCAAAGAGAAGGGACTTAATAAGTACACCCAACAGTCATATACATAGTTCTGACTCCACATTAAGATAGGAGTCTTGTGTCGTGGGTATCAGAAACTACGAGAGACTTTTCGGTCTTACAAACACAAAGACTCGAAACAAATATTTGTGGATCACACAAACATTTGTCTCGGTACGGGGATCGAACCCGTGGCCTCTCGTTTCGCAAGCTGGTGTCTAGCCAACTGCGCTAGGGGGCTGTCAAAACTTGCATTTAGCGATACCCTGCGACCTTGACCAAGTCATCCGACTTAATTAAGCAACTTAAATGTCTTGTTCATTGTATATAACAGAAAAAAAATATCATGAATAAAATACCGAAAATACTTTAGAACAATCCAGCCTTATCCATTGTTCAATCAATAACAGAATGTAAAAAAATCAGTACGCGGCACGCATTTACCTGGCCTCAGGATCGCCGCACTAAAAATACAAGCAAAAGACACACGGGCCTAGAAAAACAGCTTAAAGCTGCTCGTGAAATTGCCCTGTCATTCCCTCTGGAGATACGCCGGGAATAAATCTCAAAGGGAATTAAAAGTACTCCACAAAACGTCCGAACGCATGTTTAATTAACTGAGATAAAATTGAAATAACAACATTAATCTGATGATAAATATTTGCAAATTGCTCGTAGTATAATTGCAAATTGAATTGATGTGACTTATCTTATTCAATAAATCAAAATCGACAGAACTTTATTTTGATGAAATGAGAAATATTTATTTTGAGACACATAAATATAATTGGTCATTTGAAATATTAAACGTACAAAATATTATATGTGCAACGATCCCTGTTGTATAAGTACAAGTTGAATTTTTTTTCGTCACATTGCAGATATTTCTTGCAACTTAACTTATTTTCTGCAAAGCGATAGTTGTCGTCTATTCAAGGGGTCATTTATTACCTATTATCAAAACAGCAAAATCTCCATGTTATAATTTGAAAGAACAATAACTTCAGTTTCTATATGAGACACGTTGTTGTCGTAAAATCAGTGCTATTCTATTGAAGCTAGGCTAGAATACCTAGGCTAGATCGCTTATTCGGTCAGCGACCCTTGACTCACCGGGTTGTCAGCATGCGCTCGCGCAGACCCTGCCTAAATATATAAAAAATAACTAATGATGCTACGTCTAGATCCGACTAATTGGTTATGATTGATATAGGTAAAATAGTGTCTGATTCTTGGAAATTATAAACACTTGAAAATCATGTCTTTTTGAAATCAATATTAGTTTTGTTAAAATATACACACATCACGCCAACATCCCGCTAGGTGTGGGCAAAGATGTATTAGTTCGCCCTATTAATAATAAATAATAAATACACCCAACAGACACATACATAGTCCTGAGTTCCTGACCCCAAACTAGGATACAAGTCCTGTGTCGTGAGTATCAGAAACTACGAGAGACTTTTTGGTCTCACAAACACCCAGACCCGAAACAAATATTTGTGGATCTCACAAACATTTGTCTCGGTGCGGGGATCGAACCCGCGGCCTCTCGCTTCGCAAGCTGGGGTCTAGCCAACTGCGCCACGGGGCTGTCATTGTTTATAGATTCAATAAATATATTTCATTTCAGTCCTACGTGAAACGTGTCATTGCCGCATTTTCGTCACACTTCCATACGTACTGGTACTTTTGTTTTAGTCCTAGTGTCCAAAGTGACAACACTGGCCTAAAGTCGTACATTTCCTAGTAAAAAAACTAACAACACGGGAATCGGTACCAGAATCTGAAGATGGCATGGCTCACAATTGTGTTTGACTCCGTAAAACGGTCCCACATTTCAGAATCCTTCTGGCATGTGTTTTGAGTCTTATCATCGAAAGGTGTACAATAAGTGTCAATAAATGTAAAATACAATTTTAAACAAAGACTTTGACAGTTAAACTGTCTGATATAAGTATCTGATTGTATCCTAAAAAAATAAGTATTATATTAATTATGTCCGCTAACCCGCAGTAGGCCAGCGTAGTGGAATAAGGCCTAAACCCTCTCAGTTGTAGAAGAGGCCCGTGCCCAGCAGAGGGACGTATATGGGCTGATGATTATGATGAATGAATAATTATGCATCAAGAGGATGATGCCAGATGAGGAAATGAAAGAAGTGTGTTTTGACCTTAGCCTTTGCCACTCTATTGTCTCTGCATAACCCAATGAGAGACAGGCGTGAGTTTATGAATGTGAATTTGTAAAAAAATAAGTTTAGTGAATGTTATCAATTTAGGTTAACTTAACTTAATTTTTACTGTTTTTAACATAGATTTATTAATATATTCTCGGTTTAAATTCTTGCAAGCGAAGTCGAGGACAAGAGCCAGTATTAAATTAATATTTATATATGAATTATGTTATCATTATTGACATTGGATAATAAGCTCGCCCTGACCTATCAGACGAGACCTTAAAGCAGACTTAATAGGCACATGATTAGGTCAGTTATAACTAAATCGGTACTTTCAACTAACCTTTATGTTACTGTAAAGCAGATAATTGCGAGCCCGGAAGATCGCACGCACTGCAGCACGTATGCACATTGCACATAAAGGAATCGTGTTCAATATAAAATATCTTATATACAACAGTCTGAGATTGTATTGATGAGCTGCTCTAATTTGGGAAATTCAGTCTTTGTATCAATATTGTAAACTATCTCTTGACTGGAAAAGAGCAACACTAGAGTTTCTTGCCCGTTCTTCTCTAGTGATGACTGCCTTCCAAACAGGGTGGTACATTAAATTTCGAAATGGCTGAATCTAAGTGATGTATTTAACATTTTATAGATACAATAAATATAATTTCATTTCATTTCATGTACATATATACAAATAATTACTCGTATACTTATAAAAATAGGTATAAGTATTCCAATGTTCTATTTCTGACACTTCTGTGACTTACCGATGATTAAAAATTTATGATATTAAGAAGCATAAACCAGGCGTGATTAAATCTTAATGTATGATCGGAGTGGTTTTTACCAGACAACACTATATTTGGACATTTGGTACCAATCAGGTACCACTTAATCTACCTAGGAAAACAAGGATATCAAAATGTAACCGTACGTATTTACTGATTTCCTCGTGGTCTTGCGGCACGATTATGTTACGATCTAGTGTTCCCAGGTTCGATTTTAGGGTTGGAGAAAACGAAACTAGATTTTCCATTAGGCAATTATCAAAGCAGCACGGAGACTGGAATTGTGCCGGAAAAATGGTAATAGGCTCGCCACCGATGACGTGGGACTAAAACCAAATTTTCGAAAACTGGGTGCAGAAATCCACCTCTGCCTACTGTCATTAAAAGATTTCTGCGCTCATTTTTTTTTCATAGCATAAAAAACTTTCTCCTTTATACTTCTCCAAGATCAAATTACAGTCTATATTAAATCTTCGTCAAAAGGACAAACTTTCTTGTAACGTGGGCAAGCCTATAAATACTTTACACAAAAATTAATCCAGCATTTCTCATATTATATGTAGATGGTGAAACAAACCAACCTTTGTTTCATATGCATAAACAACTTTTTGGTATGTCTCTCGCATTCCAAAGGAACATGTGAACGGGACATATTTAGGTCTCCGTCAACATTCTGAATTTCATAAATAATGAAAAGGCATTTCAATGCGCTGTAGATGAATAGACTGTGTGTAAACCTCGCGATTGCATACAATAGACATCAACGAGCTATCTGCGCCTGCGCACCCGATCTCAAACACGACTTTACTAATGTGGAACAATGTGTACAACTTCTGTGCATATAATATGTATTATATATTTACGAATTTATAATATATTAGCTTTTGCCCGCGACCCCGTCCGCGTAGACTACAGGGCTGGGTTCAAAACCAAAATAAGTTGTAGTCTATTTTACTCCACAGAGTCCCATTTATGTCCATACCAAAAATAATTCAAATCGGTCAAATGATTTTCTCATGAAAGCGTAAAAGACATTAAAGATATAAAAGTATCCTATGTTATTTTGGTGGGTCCCGTCTATCCCCATACCAAAAAACATTCAAATCGGTTCAGTAGGTCATTTATTTTTTTACCTTTTGTATATTTTAATTAAAGAGTATCCTATGTTACTTCTAATACCTCAAGAATATATGTACAAAGTTTAATGACGATCGGTTAAGTAGTTTTGCGTGAAAGCGTAACAAACATCACTACATTCACATTTATAATTATTATTATTATTTTTTAATATGCTTTATTGTGCACCACATACATAAGTAAAAGTTAAATTAAAGCTACCTTATAAACTATTGTGCCACAAAGGGCGGTCTTATCGCTATTTGCGATCTCTTCCAGACTACCCAGAGAAAAAAAAAAGTATATTAATATTAGTAAGGATTACATTCGACTGCTACATCTAAAGCTCCCGGGTCCGGCAAAGAGTTATTGGGAAATTCCTTTAGGTGATTTTCGTTAACTGCTGTTAATCTGGAGTCTGGAAATTTGTCAGAAAAACGGCAATAAGTTTGTCCCTATTACTATTATTTGAGTTGAAGAGTTAACAACAGTTAAAAAACAGTTAATGGTTGATAAGAAATAACTTAATACGTTAATTACTATATGTTAAGTATACACACACGTAATCAGAAATCCAATAACATTATTTATAAAATGAACAAACTTCACTTAACAGCCTCCTTCCTCGGCACAACCTTTGACATTCCTATAAACGCTGGAAGACTAATTACAACCTAACTACAACAGCTTGCCACGTCAAAATAGTCACAAAGACATAGGCATAAGACACATTTTCGTAAATAATTAATAGGTAGCAATAAAAAGTACAAAAGCGTACACAAAGCTGAACAAAGTTAATCTCAGGTTGCTTTGTACAGAAATAATAATTGTAAAAGTTTTAATTTAGCTACTCCGGTTACAGGAGTTTGGCTACAGGGGGAGTTTCCTTGACACGACTGTGATCATAATGAACCATTGTTAAAATAAATTATCTGATTTAGGCCCTATCCCACCACACACCCGCCACTGTAACTCCTGTGCTCCAGGATCAACAGCGACACGCACAGTATTGACGCTGAGCACTGAAGCTCAGCGAATATAAGGGAACCTAATTTGTCGTGACCCCGCAACGATATTAATCAGAAAAATAGATATAAAAGAGGAATTGGAAAGCAAAGAGTTGTCCACTTAAATAATCTTATAAAATATGGTAATCTAATCTCTCCTTCTCACAGCCATAATGCGTTCGCAAGCAATAAATATCTCGCTTAGACTGCTTCTTCGAAATCAAGAAATGTGCACGGTGAATGAGGTTAGTCTCGTCCCTATTTTGAGGAACTTAATATGTAACGAAATGTGAGTTTGAAAGTCTCAGAAGTCTCAGAAGAAAAGTCAAAGATACAGCTATTAAATTGTGTATCTTTTAATTATTCATCCTCAGTACATATACGTCCCACTTCTGGGCACGGGCCTCCTCTACAATTAAAAGGTTTAGATCTTAGTCCATCTGGCCTAGTGCGGGTTGGCAGACTACACACCTAAGAATATTTTTTTGGGCGTGCAGGTTTCCTGAAAACATTCACCGTAAAAGTACGCGATAATTCCTTGTAAATACACACATAACTTCGAAAAGTAAGAAGTGTGTGCCTGGGGTTTGAATTTAATTAATAGTGACAGCCCCGTGGCGCAGTTGGCTAGACACCAGCTTGCGAAACGAGAGACCGCGGGTTCGATCCCCACACCGAGACAAATGTTTGTGTGATCCACAAATATTTGTTTTGGGGCTGGGTGTTTGTGAGAACGAAAAGTCTCTCGTAGTTTCTGATACCCACGACACAAGACTCGTATCTTAATGCGAGGTCAGAACTATGTATGTATATGACTGTTGGGTGTATTTATTTATTTCTGTAATATTATTATTCACCTTACAAAAAAAATATTCAACCAATTCAAAATTCCAACATAGTGGAATAGTAAAATCACAACATTCATTGGTATGATTGTCGGTGGCGGGTGTTATCAGCGACCGCACTATAATGGTTATCGAAACCGCACGCTAAACTCGGTAATGACGGCGCAGCCACCCCGCCCCGCGACCGCACGCACACCCCCTCCCCCCCCCCCCCCCCCCCATAAACCACTTCTGCGTTCAAATTGCAAATTATGACATTATCACCCGTTTTTGTATTTTACATTGGACTTACTTAAAAAAAAACATTTTTTAATTGACAGCTCCGTAGCGCAGTTGGCTAGACACTAGCTTGTGAAAAGAGATACCGCGGATTCGATATCCGCACCAAGACAAAAGTTTGTGTCATCCACAAATATTTGTTTCGGGTCTGGGTGTTTGTGAGAGGGAAACGTTTCTCGTAGTTACTGATGCCCACGATACAAGATTTTTATCTTAGTGTGGCGTCAGAACTATGTATGTACTGATCAATAGCTTCACGGAGTCTGAACATTTTCCCGTAAAGCAACAAGCTCGTTTCCTATTTTGTGAAAATTAATAATTGGTGTAGAAATGTACCTATGCCAATGCCTTACAGACGTGAGTGTACATAATATGCGTTTAGATAAACAAGAAAAACTCGGATTTTAAATAAATCTTATTGTCGGAGGCCAGGACTTACATACTTGGGTCATACCGCCATTTAAGTAAATAAGTTACTTAGACTTAACCTTCTCAGTAAAACATGAGAATAATAAGTAATGATGTGCTTTAGAAAAATGTATAGTTACGGGGATAGAAGCTATTACTCCAGACTTCCGAATACGCGAAATAAACAAATGCTTCCTCCTTTGGGTACACTGGCGGAATTGCATGTATTTGTAATATACATATAAATGTAGAACATATTATACATCAATCATCATCATCATCATCAGCCTATATACGTCCCACTGCTGGGCACGGGCCTCCTCTACCATTGAGATGGTTTAGGCCTTAGTCCACCACGCTGGCCTAGTGCGGGTTGGCGGACTACACACCTAAGAAATTCCTAAGAACTTTTTTAGGTGTGCAGGTTTCATCACGATGTTTTCCTTCACCGTTAAAGTACGTGATAATTCATTGTGAATACACACATATTATACACATACATACATAAACTCACGCCTGTATTCCCCGAAGGGGTAGGCAGAGGTGCATTTCTGCACCCACATTTCGCCAGGTATGTATCAGTCCCACGTAATAGGGGGCGAGCCTATTGCCGTTTTTCGGGCACAATTCCAGACTCCGTGCTGCTACTGAGAATTTCCTAATGGAAAAACCCAATAACACTTTGCCCGACCCGGGAATCGAACCCAGGACCTCTAGATCGCTCGGCACATACTTGTACCGCGAGACCACGAGGCACACATATTATACATACATACATATTATACATTCTGAGGGTTTTTGTCTGTGCGCACTCCGGCTGGATTATAAATGTATGTGTCATTCTTTATTCAGTGAAAGGACAAAGGTTATGATTGAGCCCACAGCTTCGTACAGTTTAGTGTTGCCATGGCTTGTGCGTTTGAAAGAACGGTGTTTTGTGGAATCTTATATGTCTAGAAGTTGTTGTATTATTCGCTCTTTTTATTTGTTAAAAAAATTATTTATTACATGCCACTGTAACTCCTGCGAGTAAATCAGGAGTGGCGCGCATAAAAACGATGTCAAACAGCCAGGCACAGCAAGTTTCTATTGGATTTTAGCTTGATTTTAACAAGGAGTTTAACTATTCAAAAGAAAATCATATAAGAGGAGTTGATAGAGAATCTTTTCGGGTTCGATCCTCCGGTTGAGCTAAATGCTATTGGGCTTTGGGTTGGGTTGGACTAAAAAAACAGCTAGCGTAAAGTGATTAAAATACTTTTAACTAATCTTATGTACATTTGTGCATTTATATTGAATTATCACGTACTTTTACGGTGAAGGGAAGCATCGTGTGGAAACCTACACACCTAAAAAGTTTGTAGAAATTTCTTAGGTGTGTAGTCCGCAAACCCGCACTAGGCCAGCGTGGTGGACTAAGGCTTAAACCCTCTCAGTTGTAGAGGAGGCCCGTGCCCAGCAGTGGGACGTATATGGGCTGATGATGATACATACGAGTACAGTACAACAGCGTACACAAAATTAATTCAGTTCATGGAAGGTGACTTATTGGCTCGGTTTATCACCATATTCAAATGCCATTGATTAAAAGCCCTGTCGTTTCTTATGCCACTATTCTAAGAATATTGCAGACACTTATGATCAGGCTGCAAAGAGAAAAGCTTCAATTCTTCAAGAATTTTCATTATCTTTCATCGAATATCATTATTACTACGAATGAAAGCCGTTAAATCTCTGTTGTGCAGTTCCTAAGCACTCATTTAGCCCTTATCTCCATATCTTTGCGATACCATTTGCAAAAAAAAACTTAAAATTACGATAGATGCCTACAATAAATCACGTTGGTACTAAAGATGCACTAATAAATATTTAACACAACGATCTAAACGTGACACATAGCGAGACATAAATACCAAGCGACCACAAGCCGAGAGACAATATTATGGGCGACGTATCGCGCTAATATCTGGCGGGCGGCGTCTTGTGGCGCGCTGCGGTTCTCCTGCTCTCGTGTTTACCTCAAACAAACAGACACGCGGTAGATTCATTAATGTATTTCGCGAATGTGCTGTTACGTATGTGGAGTCTTTTGTTTAAACTTATTTGCATTAGGGATTGCTGAGAGAGTTTGGATGTACGGAGATGATGCATTCAATGAGATTTTTTATCTTAAAAATGCGCCTTAAGAACTGATGAATGATCTTCTCCTTAAAAAGCGTTAAAAAGGAAATTCATGAGTAGATAGATGTATGTATGTATGTATATAAGTAAGAGGACAAAAATAAAGAGTTGAGTTTGTTCACAGCAAGAAAACTATAACTATAACCCCTCTTTTACTATAACATGTTCGGGACCATATGTATGTTTCTTCGTATTCGGTAAAAGCAATTTTGTAACTTTCACGATAATCTTATTGAGAATAGATGCAATTTTTTTTCATATATTACATTTTATAAACTGAAGACTTGGCAGCATGGTCTTCGACCTTAGCCGGTTCCTTGCGGAACAAAGGAAAAAATATTAAATTTTTTAATTTACAAAAAATAAGGTTTTAGGCTAAATATGACAAAAAATACTATAGAGCACTGTGTTAATATTAGAAATTTTTTTTTTTACACATACAATACAATTCATTTCTATGTAGCGCAATAAAATAAGATACCGCATAGATCAACAATAAATTTACGCTAATCTATGCGTGTCTATGGTGCGAAAGACGTTACCATTTTTATGGTACAATTTACGCATCCCATATTATACGTAATCCATTAATTGGCCCGGATTGGGGCCGCTTTTTTCAACTTCTACGCTTCTTTTTTGTTCGCCAAGCACCTGTGCTTAAAAGCGGACCCTTCGATGATTTCGATGACTAGTTATTTTAATACAAATAAACCACAAATGTAGAATTTATTGCGTTGATATTTAAACTATAATACGTATAGTATAGGTACTACTTTTGCTTGCACGTAATATAATGTTTTTTTATAAATTCTTTTCAAAGGCAGGGTGAGAAGACGCGAGCACGGACACCGGGGCAGGCAGGTAGAAAATCGATTGTTATTGAATGTCAGATATTCTCATAATAATACAAATATATTATGAAAAGTCGTACCTCGGCTGAGAATGGATGTCTTACAAAAGGAATTACGTTAGATTAGCTTTGTCATTTTGCTGAGGTTTTTTGACACCGATGGGACTTGGGTATATATAAAAGTCACTAGAGGACAAGTAATGCAAAGATACAAAATAGCAGGTAAGTACCATAAATTTAAATTTTGTTTTATTATTACAAAACTTTGTGAACCAACTGGATACCTGCAAAGTGAATAATATATCGCAAAATTTAAACAATCACGTGTGTTGTCTATTACGATATACTAACACTTTATTTTTATTCTGGCATGGCAAAGTGACAACACGTACCTACATCTGATAATTTAATCCTGAAAAAATATATTTTATTATTTATTTATTTAAAACTTTATTGTACACATAACATTGAAACTATGGAGTTCAGTAGACTAAAATAGTCAGGCCGCCATTTGTGACACTATCTTATTGAGATGTTACTAATACCTGTGTTGTTTTTATTATATGGTGTACAATAAAGAATAAATAAATAAAATAGTACAAAAAGCGTTCTTATCGCACAAGGCCATCTCTTACAGACAAACCATGGTGATCTAGGAAGAGAAATCAAAGATTTGTAAGAAATGACTTGATCATCTTTTACCAGTCGATACAGTTCCGCCTGCTTGATGCACATATCCAGGCTATGTTTTTTCCTGTTACTGAGAATTTTAGAAAAGAAAAAACAATAATTGCTCGACCAGAGCATCGAGCTTGGAACCTCTTGATTGTACGACACCTAATGCTAGTGTAAGACGACGAGATATTCTACATTCGGAAACACAACACGAAGGTTATTTAAGAAATAAATGAATCTAACGCCAATACTACTAGAATTACTGCGCGAAGTATCAAAACGAAAAAATCTCTGGTACCGAAAAGATATCGGTGTAACACTTTTATTCTTCAAACTAGTAACAAATTTGACAGCCCCGTAGCGCAGTTGGCTAGACACCAGCTTGCGAAACGAGATGCCGCGGGTTCGATCCCCGCACCGAGACAAATGTTTGTGTGATCCACAAATATTTGTTTCTGGTCTGGGTGTTTGTGAGACCGAAAAGTCTCTCGTAGTTTCTGATACCCACGACACAGGACTTGTATTCTAGTGTGGGGTCAGAACTATGTATGTGACCGTTGGGTGTATTTATTAACTTATATCTTTAAATGAGCAATTCTTGTATATATATATATTGGAATCTCGGAATCGGCTCCAACGATTTTAATAAAATTTAGTATATAGGGGGTTTCGGGGGTGATAAATCGATCTAGCTAGGAATCATTTTTAGAAAATGTCATTTGGAAGAAAAATAACAAAAATCAACTGAAAAATATGACTCTTCCTGACATCTATTGGCGAATATTGGCGAATAATAATACTATTTTTTGTGAGCAACTAATTGCTTTAACGACACAACAGCAGATGGCGTTGTTAAGTAACATTATTCATATTTCATCATTTTATTAGTAATTCGTACTTAAATATAATTTCCAAAAAACACAATTTAAAAAAAAAATCCGAGCAAAGCTCGGTCATCCAGGTACTTATTATAAATGCATGATAAATCTATGCATATAGTTCGTTTGCTAGAAGGCACGAAATTAGGCTCGCAGCACAATAATGTGACCAGCGATAGCGAGTTCCAAAGTTCTATTTTCCTCAATGGAATTTCGTTATCAGTAGAAACTTGGCCAATGCGTGGAACACAATATACAACGTAGATATGAAGATACACATCTATCTACTCCTTTGGGAACACAGACGTGACAGCGAATGCATGCATCATCATCATCAACCCATATACGACCCACACGCTGGCCTAGTGCGGGTTGACGGACTACACACTTAAGAAATTCCTAAGAACTTTTTTTTTACTTGTGCAGGTTTCTCACGATGTTTTCCTTCGCCGTTAAAGTACGTGATAATTCATTGTGAATACACACATAACATCGAAAAGTCAAAGGTGTGTGCCTGGAGTTTGAAACTGCGACCGACGAGATGTTTGACTCAACCGCGCGCCTAAACCTCGAGGCCACCGCTATGCAAGCGTGTATATTTAAATTCTTACTACAATTTCATTCATAAATATACACACAAAAAGGAAAGGTAAATCAATGTTTGTGTCAGTATTATACTTAAATATTTCACGCCGTAATCCTGACACAGCCGGTTGTGCATTATGTCACTTTGTCGTGATCGCTGGACGCGCCCTTATGCGCATAAATTGCAATTAAGCTGCGGTTTGCTGTCGTTCTGACGGCCTCACCTGGCCGCTTGAAAACATAATTTCATTATAGCGTTATTAAGAATGGTACACGGGAGAATGCATTATAACCTGCCTGGATTCTAAGCGCAGAACTAATTTTCAGCTGACTTGCAGAGCTAGGCAGATGGAAGCGTGGTTGACAACTGATATATGACTATATTTTTATCATATACTAGCTGTGCCCGCGACTTCGTCCGCGCGGACAATTAATTTTTAGTAAGAAAAATTACAAACTAAAAGTAGCATAAGTTACTCCTTATGACATCAGCTATCTGCCAGTGAAAGTCTCGTTAAAATTGGTCCACCCGTTTCGGAGATTAGCCAGAACAAACAGACAGACAGACAAAAATTGTAAAAAACTTTATTTGGTAGATGTACCGTGTATACATCCATATACATTTATTTAAAAGCGGTTATTTCAATATCACAAACAGACACTCCAATTTTATTTATTTGTAAGTATGTATAGATGTGTTTTCCATGTATACCTCGGTTTTTTTTTTTGTAGACGGCCCGTATATTAATGAGAAAAGTAATAGCTTCGTCCATCTTCCTACTCTAGTGCATATTGTTAGATTCCACATTTCTTTTAGATAGGTTTCTTCAATCGTAGATGTTTGGCGGTAATAAGTACGCTCATTGACCGCAATTTAATACTACAATGTCATGAATAAATTTTAGCTGAAGATCGTAGCATTAATCAGATAACGCTCAATTTTATAGTCAATGTTAACTAACTAGCAAATAATCTCGAATCTATATCTTTATTGTTAATTACCAGTACCAGTCTCAAGTAATGTAACAATAAAATGAATAGGACCAAACAAAGAATTACTCGAGTTGAAATAAACGTTTGGAATAACCGCATTATCTATAGATAGAACGCAAGAGATTAGAAAACGATTGTTTCTTAATGCAAGTATCGTGCAGTCTCCCGGTGAATTCATTTTATTTTATCCGATCAGAAGAAAGTCCGCGGCGAGGTAGCGGCGGCGGGTACGACTGGCCCGACCGGTTATGCTAACACCCATTGTGGTCAGTTTTTGTACACCAAACTCGCCGGTTAGGCCTCGCTGTGTGCGCAGTAAAAGGTTCGCCAAAATAAAATGTGTATGACTAAATAATTTAAGGGTAAATTCTTTGAGCGCCCGGTATTTTCATTCCTAATTGCCGCATCAAGTAACAAATAATAATAATACTATAATAAAAAAAAATGTTCAAAATAATAAAATACAGATGATTTTTTTATAGATAAAATTTAAAAGGAAAAACACGTAACTAATTAATAATACATACTTAGCAAGTAGATGGGTTACAGTTTTTGATGTACATCTGTTACAAAATTTAACTCGGCCTTCGATACTAGAATTGCTCCTGTATTATAAGAACCAGAAATATAATAAAATAATAAAAATAATATAGAAGACATTTCACACATGCTTTTAGAAGTCATTGCTAATTCATATTTTTATAGGTACTTCCTTTAAGTCCCATGGAGATGTTAAGTAATTCTATAGAGTCAAAGTTAAAATTAATCAAATAGAATAACTAGCGTGACTTAAAGACATTTTCAACTGCGTGAAACGGTGCTCATACATTGTTGCAAGTTATGCACGATTCTTTCTGCTAATACATGTATATAAGTCAACATAATTTTCTTAGAATGAGGTAGATAGAGGTGAATATCCATTGAGATAACTCTTTGCTGCGATTTAAGATCCTGGCAACGAAAGGTCGCGCACCTAAACATTATCTATCCTGAGAAATTGCCACGAAGCTATTAAACTTCTATGAATAAATAGTAATTTGCTTTTAAAATACAACAATATTTAGCTTCTAGAGAAAATGCTTATTAAACTTTTTGAATTGTACCTAAGAATAATAATATACGAGTAACTAATGATAATCGGATTTTTGTAGAGCACATAAAAAAGATGAAAAAATAAATTTGCTCCCTCATATACCCACTAGTTCAGCACAAAAAAATCATATAAATAGGCCACGACGACGTAAATGACATCGTATGATTTATTGTATTTTGATAGTTATATTTCCATCAAACGATGCAAATAAATTATAGAGTGAGTTATTGATTAAGTTTTTTATTTGTTTTAATTAACTTTACACTTATGATTTTATTAATAATCTAACAATAAAACATATTTTTAAATATGATGATCATTTTTGCCCACTCCTAATAATTATTTATCAGTCTTTCAAATGATACATTGCTTGAAAATGTTATAAAGATTGTGCTTCTTTAAAAGAAAAACAAATACATACTTACTATATTTTCATAAACAACAAACTGCTCGGCCCCGGCTCCTTCGGGTATAACTTTACAAAAAGTAGCCATGTCTTTTCAAACAAAAAAAGTCATACAAATTGGTCCAGTAGTTTAGGGGTTAAAGCGTTTAAGACATTATTTTCGCATTTATAATATTAGTATGAATAGTTATGGTAAGCAATGTAATAATAATGTCTCTTGTCCCTGGCACCATAATCCATAATTATTTTATACGTTGTTTAAGGTGTACATTGCCATCTAGTGCCATGCAGTTGTACCAAAATCAAAAGCTAGTAATTTCCACAGATAATAATTTGCTAAACTAAGTAAAATCTTTTTAACTTACGAGAATATCACCCTTAAAAATTATACTGAGAACCTGTGGAATAAGATATTAAAAATTTGAAAATCTATGGTCGGTCAATGTCTGATTTCTGATATGAACAAAATGTCTTTTTGACGTGCTTCGCCGACAAAAAATATTTGGAAAATACATTTTATAAACCATGGGAGGCTCACAGAGCACTCGAAAACTAAGTGTCGATAATGAAAATGCTATACAAGTTTCTCAAGAAGCAATAGATCGGATACAAGCCCAGCTTCAAGCAAAAGTAAATATGATGTTGCATTACATAATTTAGATCAGTGTCATCTACATAAAACAAAATACACCTATGTTTGCCCTTCTAAACAATTTTATTATCATATGGGTTGGTAATTGTAACATAATTCATATAAGATCGGTTCGATAAACATGTTTATTCAAATCGCAGAAAATGCAGGTTAAGTACTGGGCAATGATTTCGAAAAGGCTGATGTCATATCTATAAATCAAAGACTAACTGACTATAGTTTCGTATCCTGAACTGTTCAGAAAATACATGATTTCTTCATTTAATAAATTATAAACAACTTTCAGATACCTAATGGTTTTAATTTTTTTGGAGTACTTTCTTATATTTTTCATACTACACTACAAGAATTTTCAATTTCCTTGATAAGACTTTAGCTTTATATTTTTAAGGCTATTCCAGTACATAGTCATAGCTGTATCATAACCCAATATGAGGCATAGATTTTGTATAGATTGCTAAATGATTATACAAAAATCTGCAATGCTTGCAGCAAGCTGAGCAACCACAGCCTACACCTCAGTATACGGCACCCCCACCACCATACTATGATCAGAGAAGGCAAAATGAATCTGCTGCAGAAGAGGCGTACTGGGCTCGGCGCATTGAGAATTTAAAAAGGGCACATGACAAAATAAACAGTGGCATGCATCTGGAATATCAAAAGACATTAAAAGAAGCCAATGAATTATTTGACATGGTTCAAGATGATAAAATGGCTAACAAACTACCTCCATGTCAAGAAGAGAAAGCCAAGGTGGGTGAAAAATCACAATTTTATTTAGTGTTAAGCTTGCTGTATGTATCAATCAATATTACCATTTCTGATGATAATAATAATGTAGAAGAGATGACAAAGATATAAATATTAAATACACACAGTATTTAAGACCAAGATTTAAAGTATCACAATATTTTGCTTTTATTGTGATGAAAGCTGCATACCTAAAAGTTCTTAGGTGTGTAGTCCGCCAACCTGCACTAGGCCAGCGTGGTGGACTAAAAGCTAAACCCTCTCAGTTTAGAGGAGGTCCGTGCCCAGCAGTGGGACGTATATGGGCATCAGCCCATCAGATGATGAATATTTCGCTTTATTTTATTTTATTCCTCCTATTTTCACCAATGTATGCTACCTTTTAAAAATATAAAACTGCTGATTATTTAACTGAAAAGGTATCATAGCAAACTTCTGTACAGGGCATATTTTCTCATTTGAATAAAATGTATTAGTGTGAACCTAACAATAAACTAAAGCCACAATATTTACAGAATGATAAATAAAATATGTGTTTTAAAAGTATCATATAATTATATAATACAATTCTATTAGGATTTAATATACTAGGAAGTGCATGCTCCACAATTTTTTACTCCCACCCATTGTCTGAATGTGCTTAGAATACTGTTTACATAACCATGCCCCCAATCAGTAAACTAAAAGTAGTATTATTGGTATTCCAGGTCCTTCAATGCTACAGCACAAATCCAGACAAGTCGCTGCTTTGTTCTGTGTTAGTGAATGAGTTCAATGACTGTGTGTGCAAGAGCCGGGTGGCAGCAGTGACGGCGTCCTAAGCCACTTGTGTATATAAATACTATAGATAAAGATTCCACGCCCATATATCACTAACTAATAAACTGTGACTATAAAGATACCAAGGCATGGCTCTGCGGAGTAGATTTAATAATTATTGCTGTATGAATAAAATGTTATTAATTTACTTTGTTTGTAATCTAATTCCCTGAAACCCCATAAGAATTCCGCAAGGTGACTTTTTTCAAGGTCATTTTCTAGACAAAATCTCATACATGCAATGTCAATGACATTTGTCTAGGCTAATAGCTATTTTTTTAACTACGTAAGTAATTGTTCGTAAAATTTTAAAACAATAGAAAACAGATACCTACAGGTGAAAACGTTTATTGATAAATCTTTGGTTACCAAGCTACAGTGTCATCACTGTTATGTTCACAAATCAACTATTGCATGTCACCTATTCTCACAATTTTACAAAATATCTTACGTAATGACTGAGCCAACGGAAGAAAAGCCAAAACGAGTTCCCTTGTACCCTGGTTTCCCGGAGCTAGCACGATCTGACGTCAGCATTTACCCCGCTTATTCCAAACTTGCGTTAGCTTAGTAAGTACTTTAAATAATCAACCTTACTACTTTCTGCAGTTTATGATTTAATACATGACTCAAAAGATATTTGGACTCCCCATGTTATCATGGGGATTATAGTTGGCTAAAAACTAAAAAGTTGCTAGTACCTATTCACTTGTTACCCTTTTCTCTGTTTAGCTTTTAACGATAATTCTTAAAACGCAAATCAATATTTTTACAGTCGCGTGGTCTGCCGGCATCGCTATCATTGGGCAAAAGTAGCACAACGAAAACAGTTTATGCGAGAGTTGCACAGCTTTGAGCGACTTCAATCCAACGCATTAGATGGTGTAAGGGTGCATCGGGAGTTCTCTCAGGGCATCCTCTCGCATGTAATCCCTCCACGTCGATACATACAAAAGCTTTCGCCAGATCCACTCACTTCAAAAGAAAGGATGCGAGTGGAAGAGATTATTAGCGGAAGAGTAAATTTCAGTGTGAAATAATGTCCTAAACATGGCATTACATAACAACGGGAGACTGCAGAAAAGTAACTCATTAAATACTATGTCTCACAATTGATTCATTCCTATATGGTAGGAATAAAATTTTTGCAGGGATTGTTTTATTTTTATTTTCAAGTTTATATTAACCTTACTTCATTATACCAGTTTTTTTATATCAACCTGCAGGAATCCAGCATGATACACTGATGACCATATAGGACATTTCACCCTAAACCAGCCACTACAGGCTTGCATATTCTGTGTGATTGTTTAAAAGTAAATGCAATATCAATGATAAGACATTTAGATTAAAATTATTTATCATCTATTGATAAACCTCAGTCAGCTACAGAAATTTCGCTATCAATTATTTTATAGGTATCAATGTTTTAAAGTGTTAAGTGTTTTAAAGTGTTATTGGGTTTTTCCTTTAGGAAATTCTCAATAGCAGCACGGAGTCTGGAATTGTGCCCGAAAAACGGCAATAGGCTCGCCCCCTATTACGTGGGACTGATACATACCTGGCGAAATGTGGGTGTAGAAATGCACCTCTGCCTACCCTATAAGGGAATACAGGCGTGAGTTTATGTATGTGTATGCAATGTTTTAAGTTTTTTTTTACAAATTTTTGATTATTGATAACATTATTAAATCAATTAAAAATTATGAATATGTGATTAACATGTCTTTTAAATAAAAAGCAATTTTATTGTATAAAATTTATTCAACAGTATCAAGTTTCCTTTTCTTAATTTTTTTACTTTTTTCTACATTGGTTTGTAAGTAATGTGCTTCTTTCTTGGCCTGTGCTATTTCTACTCTCAATCTCTGTTTCAAAGCAGCTCTTTCGTAAGCCAATCTCTCACTTAAGTGTATCCATTTGAATCTAGGAATGTATTTTATGTTCCAAATCATGTCATAGTAACGTGACTTTTTCCTTGTCCCAATCTTTGTGTTGTTGAGTTTGGCTGCTACCTCTTTGGCAACTTTCTTCTTTTGAAATTCCACCCATCCTTCAGAAAACTGTTTTGGCACTCGTTTTCTCTTTTCACCTGGTTCTGTAATAATAATTATAAAAAAAAACATTAATATAATTGCTTGTGGTCAACAAAAACACACAAAGTCCTGAGCCACATTATGATGCAGGTCTATGTAGCATGTTTTAGAAATTATGAGATACTGTTCAATCTCACAAACATCTAGATCTTGAATTAAAGTGTGGGTAACTCAGGGAGTCAGTGGGGGTAATCGATTGTTTTTGCTTCTTTTCCTAAAGGACAGCCTCCTACTATCTAAAATCTAAAGGCAGTGAATACATTTACATGCATATTTACATATTTCTCTACAGGTGTATGATGTAACTTATTGAAATTTATTATAAAAAGGATAAGAAAGATTGACACATAAAAATTAGGACTTACTGCTTGTAGACTGTAAATAAATCCTGCCGATATCTCCATATTGGCTGAATATTTCACGAATCTTAGCAACATTCATGTATGGGGGGATGGTAGATAAGTAAACTATTCCACGTTTTCTAGTTTTTTTCTTCTGAAGATGCTCACTGTGTTTTAATTTACTTTCGTCACTATTTTGGTCGCTTTCACAATCCGAGCCATTTTCTGGTATTCTATCCATCTCTACGTCCGGCATTATGAGCTTCTATTACAACTAGTGTATAATAATAGATGAATGCCCGAGAATTTCTGTATTTTTTTAAGAAACTATTTACAATAAGATAAGAATAACCATCTAAACATAACCTCTTGCTCTTGTCAATGTGATTTTGACATTTGTGATTTGCCAAACTTTTTATGAGAAAGACAAAAGAAATTTGCCCGTGCAGCGTAATCATTTGATAAACACTTTTCAGAATAGACTGAAATTATTTATTTACTGGTATAACTTTTTTGAGCCAATCTCAAAATCTCTGTCAAAATTACGTTGCTATAGCGCACGTCGGCTACATTTAATACCTAACAACTACTGCTTTAAATTGACTTAGGTACAGCTCATTGTTATTTCTTAAGTACCTACCTACCTACCTAGATGTTTCAACTATCAACTTATATAAAGAGAAAGTAAAAAACTTCCATTGTTTAAAAAATGCTTGTATTTTGAATCTGTGCATCATTTCGCTGTCACTGTGTCACCAGTTAGTTGTCAGTTCACCACACTTGTCACTGTCAGTGTCAGTGGTATTGTGAATTGTGAATTGTGAATGGTACCTACCTACTCATAGAAGTAATAAACATTATTAATATTTAATTCCACACTGTTTTCTTCAAATTGAATAATGGGTTGCGATGGCGGTACCATTCCTAGACGAGATGAACTTGTACGTCTGAAAAAGAAGCCAGAACAGGTACAAAGCAAAAATAAAGATCGAGATTTACGCTACTAATATCTACGACTGTTACAACAATTTTCTATATTTTCAGAAAGACAAAGATGCAGAGAGAAAATTCAAATGGAGAAACTGTGCGTTGTCTCAACAACCACTTCAAGAGCCCATAGTGGCCTGTGGATTGGGACGGCTATATAGTAAAAGTTCTGTAATTGAATCTCTTCTTGACAAGGAAACTAAGCCAGAATCGATTAGTCATATCAAAAATCTCAAGGTAACTTGGATATATGTTTGCTTTTTCAAATGACATTTCTTCATTCTTTGCTTTTTCCACTTCCAGTCACCTTAGCCCAAATATCAATTTGCAACAAATTGGAGACATTAATTTCTCTCTACGGATTTATGTGCACTTTTCAGTACCATTTTTAAATTATAGCTAAGTGCAATTGTTAATTATGTACTCAAATTGAGTAAAGCTACTTGCACACAAATATACATAGCTTGTGATTGTATTAAAAGATATGCTATTGTTGAATTCCACAGCTTTTATGTCATTTTTTATTGTTTCAAAATCTGTAATATTTTTAAGTCACCGGGCTCAAATTTGTCATACCATCATAATTTAGTTGGCTGTAAACTTCACCCTCAATATTATCTATAAATAACCACTTTGGTAATACCAATTTATGTTTACAGGATATTAAAGACCTCCAGCTGATCAAAAACCCAGCTTATGTAGCGACAGACCACACAAATGGTGATGTTGACAATGGAAGCGCTCCGTACATCTGCCCCATTAGTGGGTTGGAGATGACTGGCAAATTCAGATTCATCTTTCTGTGGAGCTGTGGTTGTGTATTGGCTGAGAGAGCATTAAAGGAAGTTAAACAAAACATTTGCCACATGGTAAGACAATAATTTGTTTTATTTATATCACAAGAAATTCAATGATCACAGGAATGTTGTTATTGCCAGGAATAATTAGAGCAGAGGCAATTTGCCTTAATGACTTCATTTTATGTAGGAATTGTTGTTTATATCATAAACAATATTTACTTATACTTTTTATACTCTATTTGTTTGTATTTTAGGATCTCTGTTTCAAATTTTCTAAATTTGTGCACTGACCTTTAATTTATCTTCCTACATCTCCATCCTCGGTTTTCTGTAAGAGATTGCCTTGTGCAATAAGACCACCCTATGTACTAATTAACTTTATTTTACTCCATAGTTTTTATCTGTACAATGTAGTTTTCAAATAAAAATAAATTATGTAAAGGATTTTTCCTAAGTGTTAATGTTTTGATGATTATTTCTTGTTTCTAGTGCCAAACACCATTCACTGATAATGATGTAATTGTTCTTAATGGAACTGATGAGGATATTGAACAGCTGAAGGCTAAAATGGCAATACGGGTAGCCAATAGAAAGAGCAGCAAGAAAAATAAATCAAGCAAAACAGAGCAAGCAGAAACTAAAGTTGAAGCTTCATCATCTGATGCACCAACAACTTCAAACACAGAAATTAAAACTGTGGTTAAGGAAGAACCAGAAGCTGGTCCTAGTAATGCAGTTAAAAAAGAAATTGAAACTATACCATTGTCACTACCAAAGTTCAATCCAAATAAGCAAGGCAGGGGTCATTTTGGCTCATCAAAACGAGCTCATCCTACAGAGTTGGCGGATGATCCTTCATACAAGAAGACCAAAAAGAATTACAGCATAGCAAAAGATCCACAGGCTAGTGATGTGTACAAATCTTTGTTTACAACACACAGCAATGAACAAGAACAGCAGAGGGCACACTGGGTCACTTACAATCCTTTTTACAATTAACTGCATAGAAGACAGGCATCTTGTGGTATAAATTTACAATGACATTTTAAAATGTGATTGTAAAAGGTAGTATACAAAAGATGAAGCAATGCATGTTACTATAAATTTATTAGATGTAATTACATTGAATTCTCGATGAATTCATCAAGAAGCTTTTTTCACCAAGGTTAACAATTAGGAGAAATAAAATGTCAAACACATTTTAATTGTTTTATTTTTAAGAAAATTCTAATATTGCACTTAAAAATTGCACATGGAATGTCTCACTACAGCCAAATTGGTATTTTGTGCTTCTTTGGTTGCATTGAAAATACTAAAGCTACTTAAATATTAATTTTACATCTTGTAAATTGCTAAAAGAATGTAAAATAGAGAAGCTAAATGTAAAACAAAACGATGCAGGTTCTATCTCCAGACATATGAAATTTGCAAATATTTATCATACTTTTTAATTTTCTAGAACTGCAAAAGTACATCAATGGACACTTATACAATTGTAAAAGTTCAGTGTATTCATTACTACTTTGGTTCAAATTAACAAAACCCAAAAAGGTTCTATTGCCTCTTAAGCATAATACACTACACTTAAGTACTAATAAAATATAGAGATCAACACTAATACTACAGTATTCAAATGGAATGTTAGTTTATGAATCATATATTTCATGTGAGTAGAATAAGTCAAGTATAATCATTACAAAATGGTTTTTGCAATATTAAATCCTTCAAAACGTGTCAGTAAAGTTATTTACGTAATATTGCATTAGGAGAAAAAAATTAACAGAGTAAGTCTAAGAAATCTAGCAAGTATAAAGAACTACTGTTCCATCTTTAAAATGCATAAATGACGGATAAGTATTTATGCCGCCGAATCTTGTTGCACAGAAGCCAAAGTAGCTTCTATTATGAGATTGAAGTCGAGCTCGTTGAGACTGGCTTTAGCTGTTAGAAGGTCGAGGAATGTGTCCAACGGTGATAGACGTTCGCCAGAAGGTAGGGCTGCAATACCTGCTAAAAATAAACAGATAATTTAAAAAGTGTTTCATTTAGGTGTTTTACCTTACTGGTCGCATTTCGGATTTGATATTTGTATAACACAATTTGTCGATCTTTTGTAATGGCTTTATAAAACCATAGTATATCGATAAAAGGTACCGACCATAATCAACTAGATATTAACTTATCAATCTTACAAATAGCTTGTTAAAATGTAGCCAAAGTCTTCACTGCACTAAAAAAAAGGATAATGTTAATTGTTACAAAAAATGCTAGTATAAAAAAAGGATTCCTTTTTAGGATTTTTAATTATAAAAAATATCGATTTTTATACCTTTTCGATACTTGGAATGTTATATCGATACATCGAAATATGAAATCGCTCAAAAATATCGATACGTCGAAAAAACCGATATTATTTTTTCGATGTATCGATATTTTTTCAACAAGCCTAGTGAGTACTGACCGGTGTCGCTGAGGGGGCGGTGTCGCGCGTGCTCGTGGTGGTGGCTGTGTCCGCCGCTCAGCAGCGTGGCGGCGTGGTGTTGGTGCGTGTGTTGTGTGAGTACTGACCGGTGTCGCTGAGGGGGCGGGGTCGCGCGTGCTCGTGGTGGTGGCTGTGTCCGCCGCTCAGCAGCGTGGCGGCGTGGTGTTGGTGCGTGTGTTGTGTGAGTACTGACCGGTGTCGCTGAGGGGGCGGTGTCGCGCGTGCTCGTGGTGGTGGCTGTGTCCGCCGCTCAGCAGCGTGGCGGCGTGGTGTTGGTGCGTGTGTTGTGTGAGTACTGACCGGTGTCGCTGAGGGGGCGGTGTCGCGCGTGCTCGTGGTGGTGGCTGTGTCCGCCGCTCAGCAGCGTGGCGGCGTGGTGTTGGTGCGTGTGTTGTGTGAGTACTGACCGGTGTCGCTGAGGGGGCGGTGTCGCGCGTGCTCGTGGTGGTGGCTGTGTCCGCCGCTCAGCAGCGTGGGGGCGTGGTGTTGGTGCGTGTGTTGTGTGAGTACTGACCGGTGTCGCTGAGGGGGCGGGGTCGCGCGTGCTCGTGGTGGTGGCTGTGTCCGCCGCTCAGCAGCGTGGCGGCGTGGTGTTGGTGCGTGTGTTGTGTGAGTACTGACCGGTGTCGCTGAGGGGGCGGGGTCGCGCGTGCTCGTGGTGGTGGCTGTGTCCGCCGCTCAGCAGCGTGGCGGCGTGGTGTTGGTGCGTGTGTTGTGTGAGTACTGACCGGTGTCGCTGAGGGGGCGGTGTCGCGCGTGCTCGTGGTGGTGGCTGTGTCCGCCGCTCAGCAGCGTGGCGGCGTGGTGTTGGTGCGTGTGTTGTGTGAGTACTGACCGGTGTCGCTGAGGGGGCGGGGTCGCGCGGGCTCGTGGTGGTGGCTGTGTCCGCCGCTCAGCAGCGTGGCGGCGTGGTGTTGGTGCGTGTGTTGTGTGAGTACTGACCGGTGTCGCTGAGGGGGCGGTGTCGCGCGTGCTCGTGGTGGTGGCTGTGTCCGCCGCTCAGCAGCGTGGCGGCGTGGTCCCGCGCGCGCACCACCAGCGCCGCGCGTCCGCCCCACGCCGCCAGCGTGCGCCGCGCGCGGCCCTCGCCCACCAGCTGGATCAGGCGCAACTTGTTGTTCACTGAACTCTTGTTCTCCTCGTCTTTACCTGTAGGTATATAGACTCTACATCACAACCATTCAAAGCAAAAGTCTAAACAAAACATGCCACTTCCCACAGATTGGCACGGAAGCCCTCTGATACGTAAAAGCCTCACGTCCAAAAAATCTCCACATATCCACATAGGTACCTACATTTTTATATCTTTGCTAATCAATTAATCAGGTATCCTTAGGCTCATGCCAAGTATTCTCTGGCCATCATAAGAAAGGCGACTTATAGGATGTGCTCTGAGATGGCAGCGCCTTCAAAGAAGAGTGGCAGAGTGTGTGGTCTCATGAATGTCGTGGACGCTGATTTTGAGTTAGCATACAAAATACTATCAAGGTGGAAATCTGTTATTCAAATAATTCACTGGGAAATCAAAATTTAGTTTCAGGCTTCAGCTGTTCAGATGCTCTGTCCAAAAGTCATCAAGAAACTAATATACCTATAGCAGCGGTGGTACTTTCATAAAAGCCCAAACAATTTATACGTACATGCAATGATGGCCTTCATGACGTCTATCTGCAGTTCGAACACGTTCCGGTGCACGTACTGCACGAAGGCGTGGAAGGGCAGCGCGCGGTACCCCAGGTACGTGAAGAACGAACTGAACCCTTGCGGCAGCGGGAACGCGATCGAGTCCGCCGCCAAGTAGTACTGCTCCAGCACTTTGAACAAGATGAATGCGTGCGTCGGCTCCATCTCGTCACTGCAACACGTACCCATAGTTTCACCAACAACACCTTAACACGATACACAAGTACTATCCACATAATATATTCCCAATATCAGGTTAGATCACTTTCACCGGCAATTTCCGTGACAGCGTTGTTCGAATGTTGTTTATATCCGGGTCCAAAAATATACATGATTACGGACAGGATGACACATTTCCAGTAAAGGCGTAAGTAATATGTTTAAACGGACTTTATCAATATTCCCATTATTAGCCTAGAAATACTACTAAACACCAAAAAAACAACGAAAAATTCATGATATCAAAGATACTTACCTTACACCATGAAAAAATAGAAAATACAGGAAAAAAAATCAAAAATAGCTAAAAAAACCAAAAACGCAACACACCTTCAAAACAAACGACAAAACCAGACAACAAAGCCAACTAAAAACCAAACAAGTAAACGCAGGTAGAAGCGCACACGGCACACTGCGAGTGGTGTGTTCGTACATGAATGTGAATCCGCGCTGCTGGTTGTGGTGCGGCGCGGCGGCGAGCGCGCGCGTGACCGCCCGACACAGCGCGCGCGACGCGTCCAGCTGCGCGCTCGCCCAGCGCGTCGCCACCGCGTGCACGCCGCTCTCCACCCCGCGACCGCCCCCACCGGACCCCGCGCCGACACCCGCACCCGCACCCCCGCCCGCGCCCCCGCCCGCGCCGCACTCGCGCATCAGGTGCACGCTCACCTCGCGCAGATTCTGTCCCGTCCGCCATTCATGTGCGTATACAAATTGTGCAGTTACGACAATCAGCTCAATTGAATACGGTCGTGCTGTAGTATAATTTTTGTGGCAGGCTGCGATACTATAACTTTGAATTTAGTAAAATCACAAAACTAATCAAACCTACAAACTTCTCTATGACACTAAAAACATAAATTCATTATTCCCTTGCCCTGTTCCCAATTTTATTTGGGGTCGGCGTAGTATGTTTTCAGCTTCCAAATATCCCTGTCAGCCGTCATGGCTTCATTCACCCTTTTTCTTTCATATCTTCTCTCACGAACTCCATCCATCTTTTCTTTAGCCTTCCTCTGCTAGTTCATCCTTCAACTTTCATACTCCCTCAAAACTTTAATTATTGACATCAATCACATAAACTGATTTAATATTCTGTGTATTAATAAATTAGTACGCTAGTTTAATAAACTTACCGCGGCTATGATATGCTCCTGCTTGCTAGCAGTGCAGACGTCGAGCTCGAAGAATGGAAGCAGGTCCTGCCCACTGCCAATAGAGGAGCGACGCTGCGGCGCGCCCAGCGGAGGACCAGCCGCGGTCGGGGATAGCGGCGTGCTGCACCGAGACAGGGCCTCCGGCTACGGCACAAAATGGAAACTGGGTCAAATAATTTTATAAGCAACTGGACTGGACACTGGCATAATAAGGATTCTCTTGATAGCACAAGAAAAAAAAATCATTGGCTTCTGTAAATGAGTATAGTTGTCCGTTGCAGTACCTGGTAGCAGTGCAGGCTGACGCGCAGCTTGTCGAGCACGGCGTGCGGCTGCAGGCGCGGCGGCGCGGGCTCCGTGAGCTTGGCCCACACGCGCGTCCACACGTCCTCCGAGAACTGGCACACGCGCTGCCGCGGCGCCAGCACCACCGCCGAGCTGCTCCACAGCTTCTCCTGGGACACCGACACGCACATGCTGCGCACCTGCACACACAATGCACCTCCCTATTGAATAACACATACCAACCAACAAAAGGAAGACATTGTTTAACAGCACCCCTACCACCACTAGTGTATCAAGCAAGAACAAAAATGCATATGAACATGCCATGCTGATTTAGGTCACAACAAATAAATAAAGTATTGGTGTAATTTTAGGGTTGCTTTCAAAACTATAATGATGTCTTCACTAATTGCTACAATTGTGGCAGTCGCAAAATTTCATGATTAACTGGCCTCTGATGGTGGCAACTTACGCAAAGTTGAAATGTCACTATTACTTGACTTGAACATCCATCATTAAATCACATTTAGTTAAACCAACAACATACAAAGTAAATGTTAATGATCCTTGGAGCCGGATGCCGTGACTGACCTTGACATCAGCGAATTTGAGGTGGTGCGTGAAGGGCAGCATCTTCATGAGCGGCAGCGCGGAGGCGGGCAGAGAGCGGCGCGTGACGGCGTACGTGGTGCCCACCAGGTACTCCTGCATCACGCGCTGCAGCCCGCACGGGCCGTCGCGCTGGTGCACGCACATCCACGACACCAGCTGCCCCACACACATACCGACATTACTTCACTCCTCCAACCCTCAAATCCTCCTCAAATCTTTACAACTTCATGATTCTGTATCAGTTTGCCTGCTTGCCTTTTCTAGCAAAACGTAAAATACTACCATAGCTTCAATGTTTAGACTGCGATTAAAAGCTGCTTTAAAGTATTTCTGCTTCAAGAACAAGTACTGAGCCGCAATCTAATTGTTTTTATCATAATTAACAATTGATTTACCAAATTTTATTTTAATTTACGTTATAGTTTAAAAAACATCATTAAACCTTTTTGCAAGAGATGTGGCTATAACTAAGTTAAAGTGAAGTGTGTTAAGGATCTTAATCCCTGCTTCAATTGATTTAAATTATTTAGAGATTCAACTAAAAAAATCACAAATAACAAATTTAAAAAAATCAGAATTTAATAGCTGAAAACAAAAATTAAAAGAAGTTTTTTTAAAACAACATCAAATCCCACTATACTATCAACTACTTCATTGGAACTCTATAACTGTCACTTACCTCTTCAGCCAAATCCATGTTCCCCTCATGCTGTATCAGGTAATGCATGATCGCCAGTTTGTTCTCTATCGCCGTATTGCTCTTGAAGGTTGCAGCTAAGTCTTTCTCCGCAACCGTCACAGTCACTATGTCCAGGGTGTTGAGATCGACCATGGAGTGTGGTCCCCAGCCCAGTATGGGAGCGAGGCTTGGCCCGCTCTCGCACTCGTCTACCGGGATGACGATGTGACAGCACGGCTCGTGGTACAGACTGATGTCTATCAAGTGGGTGTACAGCATCGGAATGTTTACGAGAAGGTGGTTATCTGTTAAAGAATTGAAAAAAAAAGTGATGACCTCGAGGTTTAGGCGCGCGGCCGAGTATATTTCGGCGTTCGCAGATTCAAACCCCAGGCACACACCTCTGACTTTTCGAAATTATTTGTGTATTTACAATGTATTATCAAGTACTTTAACGGTGAAGTAAAACATCGTGAGGAAATCTACACACCTAAAAAATCTTACGAATTTCTATGCTTTGTAGTCCGCCAACCTACATAAAACCAACGTGGTGGACTAACGCCTAAGCCCTCTCAGTTGTAGAGGAGGCCCGTGCCCAGCAGTGAACGGATATGGGCTGATGATGATGATGTAAAACAAAATAACAAGAAAAAAAGGAGCTCTGGGTTTGGAAAGAAATGAGTGGAGAATAAGGAAATACGAAAATTAAGGGAGTGAACTACCCATTTCACAAAAGTAGAAAACATAGAAAGAATAATGGCAGGATGCATACCTGCATAAAGCGTGTAAGAGGGTCGCAGAGACTTGGCGAGTGCCCACGGCAGGTCCGGAACAACACTGTGCACCACGCACCCATGTTGAAGTAGCGTGATGGAGTACGCGAAGTTCACACCGGAGTCCTTCAAATCCGCGCTGTCTTCCATCACTAGAGATGTTGTCGAGTCGTCTAATGGCTGAAAATTAAGTCGGGTCTTATACATAGTCAAATATATACACACATTGTATGATGTAATGTACATATGTATATAATTTAAACTAGTTCCATTTTGTTTTTGAAGTAAAACTTCTTTACGCACGCTTGACTTGGGGAGTAAGCTGGTGAATGCGTGACGAGAGCGTTCCGAAAAGTGTGATCGGGCGAGGCGAACGGAAGTTGAGGAGGAGATATAAGTAAAGATAGAAAGAGAGAGAGAGTTACGTTTCGTATATTACTGTAGGGGCAAGAGACAGAGGTGCGAGCACACATTTTCTTTCTCTCTTTCTCTCATAGCCAGTTACGTTTCGTATATATAAGACACAGTGCAGGTCTATTATCTTTAATAGGCTATGCGCGCACTATGAAATTTTCGCCGCGCGGCAAAAATTCTTTGCGGCATAAAATCGCGCCGCAGTATTGTAACATTGAGTTTCCAATGTTATTGCGCGCACTTAGCTGCAAATCGCCGCAGCTTCGAAAAGTCTGTAACATGTTACAACTGGTTTGCGGCGCGGCGGTTAATCGGTTTGTTGTGATACATTAATTATGCCGTAGTGCGCGCACCTGCTTATTTTTGCCGTACGTAAAAATGTCGCAGGTTTTTTCGCCGCGCGGCGAAAAACTCGTAGTGCGCGCCTGGCCTTATACTGAAGGAGCAAGAGAGAGCAGTGCGCGCGAACATTTTCTTTCTCTATTTCTCTCATAAGAATAAATATAATATAAAGAAGTTTTACTTCAGTCGTGTAGTTTAAAACACTCACAACAAAATGTTTTTATGACGTATTTTTTATTATGTTGGTTGTCTACGATTTTTAATTATTCCTTTCTTTTCTGCAGTCACCGAAACGATAAAATCCACATTATACTCAAACAAAGTTGAATTACCCTTTGGTACATATCTTAGCGACCAGTGCTTAGGAGCAGTATATGATTACCTTGTAGAGATAGTGATGGCATATGCACAGTATCCCACGCTGGTCGCACACTATCTGCAGGTCGAGGCTGCAGTCGTGCACGCGAAGCGGTATGGGGTCGTCCTCGTACGCACCACAAGCGGCGCCCTCAGAGGAACTCGATACGTTTGGCAGGCTCAATGGAATGTTCATCTGTTGGAGACAATTACTTGAATAACGAAGAAAATGTCATGACGGCTTCGAGTTTTAGGTGCGCGGTCCAGTCAAAGTCTAGGCGGTTGCAATTTCAAACCACAAGCCCACACCTCTGACTTAATTGGAACTTATCTGTCTAATCACTGTCACGTGGAGGGGAAGAGAAGTAGAGGAAGAACACCGTCCCGGTGGATAAACACAGTCAAGGCGTATACTGGAGCCAGTGCCCAGGCTTGCCTACGAATGGCACAGAATAGGAATGACTGGAGGAAGATGGTGCGAAGTGTACAGGAGAGCCACACGCATGGTGGTCACGACCCTCAGTAATGAGGAAACGACTAAGAAGATCTGTCTAATTTACAAAGAATATTATTTTATCTCTTTTTTTATGAAGATAATTATACATATTGCTCTTGAACAATTTAAATGCATGGAAATCAGTATTCAAGCTTAACTTAAATAAGAGTGAGCATTTGAATTGCCAAACCAGACTGCATCTTTATGGCATGGTACAGTGGCAAAATAAATATATTTTTATTATTTGTATCATTCATGCATTATATCTAAAGCTTAATTCTGCCTAAGTAATAGGTGCCCACGACTAGCAGTGGTATCAACAAACTGACATGCTAGAATCGAGAAAGAAGGAATTATTAAACAAAAAATATAAAATAAAACCGTATCACAATACTTGGCACGCGTTGAAATCGAATGCTCTATATTTACGAATTAACCGCTGCGGCACACCAAACGTTTGAAAATTGCTAATAATCTTTTGTGAACGTTGATCTATTGATTGTTCTTATAGAGCCATACACAGCATCAAGCATGATTAAAACGCAATACACGCTTTTCAGAAAAAAAATGCAATTAGAAATAAAATTAATTCATCAAGGTTCCAAAGTAAAGTTCATGTGGTAAACACTGGCATGTGTTTGCTGGAGGTCAATATAAGCTAATTATTTAATTAAATCGAATAATCAATTCTGCTACGACAAAGTCACGGACTAAGTATATCTAGTAAATCCATGGAAATGCTTAATCAAAATCTAACTTCCTCTGCCTTAAAATGGAGTCTTAAGAATTTTCAATTCATAACCAAAATGGCTTCCATCTATGTAGGCTGCAGTTATTAAATATACATACATACATAACTTCACGCCAATATTCTCCGAAGGGGTAGGCACAGGTGCATTTCTGCACCTATATGTATGCAGGTATGTATCAGTCTCACGTAATAGGGGGCGAGCCTATTGTCGTTTTTCGGGTATATTTCCAGACTATGTGAATTTCCTAATGGAAAACCCAATAACACTGCAGGAATCGAACCCGAGACCTCTAGATCGCACGTCACATACTTGTGCCGAGAGACCACAAGGCAGTCATTAAAAATATATAAAATTGACTGTGTCACATAAACTAGAGTAAAGTGCTTACAAGGTCACTAATCTACATAAAATGAGAATACATGCAGTATTGCAAAACATTTCTAAAAAATACTGACATCAGCTACATAGAAATATCGTGTGCACAAAGCAATATCAGCACATTGCCACTACTTATTATTGGCACTGCCAACTCCACAGGTGAAAAAAAAAAGGCTGATCTTGTGCAGATTGCTCGAATGATAATGTAATAGTAATAGTGTAATAAGGTATTCATCATCATCATCATCAGCCCAAATACGTCCCACTGCTGGGCACGGGCCTCCTCTACAACTGAGAGGGTTTAGGCCTTAGTCCACCACGCTGGCCTAGTGCGGGTTGGCGGACTACACTTTTAGGTGTGCATGTTTTATCACGATGTTTTCCTTCACCGTTAAAGCAAGTGATAGTTCATTGTGAATACACACATAACTTCGAAAAGTCAGAGGTGTGTGCCTGGGGTTTGAACCTGCGACCACCGAAATTCTCGACCTCGCGCCTAAACCTCGAGGCAATCACTGCTTCCTGCTTAATAAGGTATTCCAAAAATATATTTTGTACACAACTCTAGCATGTACTGTTATAATAACATCATATCTATACACCTTCCCAATTCCAAAAAAATAAAATTCGTTCTCCCGCGGTTACAATTTTGGAATTATTAGTTTTATTTTATTTTACCGCTATATACCTACCTAGCTAGCTATGTATGTCTGGAGAGATTGTTGCCAAAATTATCATCGCCACGTAAAAATATCAATGTCCAGGTGAAAAGTACGTGCATCACCTTTCTACAAAAATAAATGCATTAAAAATGTACGACGTGACTAACAAAAGCGCTGTTTCTATGAATTTGGAAATTACCGCGATACATTGTTGCGATCACCCACTGAGCGCCTATTTATACGCCAGGAAGTCTATCATTTCAACCCAGTTTCAGAAAGTAGAAGGAATATCTAATTGAAGCGAGACAGAAATAGAAACCAAAGAGGAAGTTAAAATATGGTTCTGGATCTTTAAGTCAACACCAAACATTATATCTATAAAGTTTTGTTTATTTGATTAGCCTAACAAAAATATAAAATTTGAATCATCAAATCTTTACCAATTCATGATTCTATTCAATCAGCTTGCTTGTTTTTTGTTTCCTGACCAAAGATATAATAATACCATAACTTCAATGTTTAAGCTGTAAGAGCTGCTTCCAAAACGAGTACTGTTTTCTTTCCTATTCCAAACTATAAAGTCATTAGGTTATTTGTAACAGGATACTCACAACTGTCTCATGAGGTAGATCAGCATGGAACTGCAATGCTGAGAGTGTTGGCGTCGCCTCCGACGGGGACTTCACCTCTTCACCTTCGGCGAAACTTTGCGCCGGTTGCCGGAAATGTATGTAGTATAGTACCTGAATATAAACAATTACTTCACATAAGTAAATAAAACTACATAACATTAATGGGTTGTTGTTTATAGCTCTGGGTTTAGAGTTTTTAGATTTACACTAATTGTTGCAGTATAAATAGTGAAGGAAGACATTGCAAGATAACCTTTAACTCTTAAGGAACCATCCAAGACATTTGAAAGTAGATATAATCTGCCAACATGCATAAGTCTTGTGTGTACTTCCAAATGCAGAACCAGATCTATGATAACCAGAACTGAGCAATCATTAACTGTTTATGTTGTTTCCTAAAGGGAATACACCAAACATAAAATTTTCTGCCCTTATACACAAAACTTAGATGTGTAAGAAATTCTACTTACTGTTTAGGTATACAATATTTTAATGTAGGTGTTATATTTTTAGACAAGAGTTTGTTTATATTCAGAAAATGGGATACACAGCAACTTCTAGCATAAGTGTTAATTAATATAAGATTTTTACTACCTGATTGACACAGTCCCATTGCGCCCACGAAAATACCTTGACAATGGTTTCAGGCTCTGGGTAAATACCATCAAAGCTCCATTTTTCAGTGCCATCATCAAATTCATTCAGAAACATTGGAGTTCGATAGATTTTTATACCTAAAATATGCCCAACTAATAAATATAACATTTTGCACAAATAAGCTGTTCTAAACAGATAGTAGCTGCATATTTTCATAAAATACAAATTTAAAAGGTCATACAATCATGATGATCTGAAAGTAGACATTTAGGTAATAGAGTATTCGTTACTTAAATCTATTTGGTAGAAATTTACTCACATTCTAAATGTTTGAAAAGCAAAAATCTGTCATTTCTAATCCCAGGGCTGTACTTGTGACTTTTTCCATAGACATACTGAAGCATTATCTGCTTTGTAGAACATTCTTCAACTTCCTCAGGCACTTTGTCTTTGTCAGGTAGCAAGCAAATGAGATATGGACAATATAGTGGTTCTTTTATTTCTGAATCCTCATTTGGTAGTTTTTTCACTACATAAGCAAGTAAAGTGTGAGTAGCATTCACTGAGGCCTGAATTATATTGATTTTATCATCAAATGTATGCAACACATTTAATGATTTTGACTTGTTGGCATATACACCAATGTTCTGAACTTCCTTATTATCTTTGGTTGTTGATATCCATGTGAGTAACTGTGAACCATCCTGCTCCTGACCAAGCAAACGCCATTCCCTTGCTGTAACTTCTGAAATAAGTCAAACATGTAATGTGAATTTGTCAGAAATACATTTCATTTTAATAAAATCCTGTTGCTGCTAAGCAAGTTCTCCATCACTTGCAATGGTGGATGTGTGTTGACAATTAAATATTAATGATATCTCGAACTATACAATGATGAATATAAAACTATCAATTCATTGGTAAAGTAAAGCTATAAACTGTATTCATATAAATAAAGGTAACCAATTAAAATTTCTTTGTTTGTAATGAATTATCTCAAAACTACTCGTCCAGTTTTGATGATTTTTGGTAAATGGACAAATAGGATCTAGAAAAAAAATCTCGCTGCCGAAGCAAGACCCAGTAGGGTAACTAGCAGTAGTTAGTTACTAAACCTAAAAATGTGACAAAAACAATAATTTATGATTGCAAGTTAAGTGATGACAAATCTGATATTGATAGGTAGATATTAAAAATAAAATAGAATGGTTTCATTAAGGGTTGTTAATCACGAAAAGTCATATTGTATTTCATCCATTTTATAACAAAGCTTACTAGAAACCTTAAGTCTAATTTCTAATTCAATAACACTGAACTGGCATATAATATATAAAAATGTTTCGAAAGAGCTCGCCTTATATGGTTCCAACCCCTGTACTCTGTGACGAAAAAAGCTCATTGAAATGTGACATCAAATATCAACAATCGAATTATTATTACATTAAAAAATCGAGATGTAGCACGTCACTATCTTCGTTACGGACTCTTGAAAACTCTACTACCTATATTTAATAAGCGTTTCATTGCAAGAAATGCGCATCTATTATAAAAATAAAACAAATCTGAAAGAAAACATTGTTTATATCGACGAACATACCTTCTTCAAGCTGGGTTTCAAGAATCCCACATAATTTGACAGCTAAGTTTTGCACAGCCATTTTTTAACAATACAGTCCACTATTCCACCTGTTATAAACTTAATAACATTAATATGGCACCATATCGCCACGTTATCAATCGAAATAACGCACCTTTATTGACTTTTCTCGCTCATTTTCTATCAGCTGGCGCCCAGCTGTTAGAATAAGCTGAAGTACGCAAGCCAGAGCAACCAACATCAAAAATATTATTTCCATCATTCTGTTGGCTAAACTGTGGCGCTGCTTGTTTCTATGAACCAATCAAATAAAAGCGCTAGTTTTATTTAAACGTTCCATTACAAACTACATAGATGGTATTAGGTTTGTTAAATCTCGCGAATTATACTAATTATTTTGTTGCTCATCTCTGTTACAATATTATTACTTTTTAATTTTAAGTTGAATACGCTATATGTGAGTATGTTCTACGAAGTCTATAAAATATGAAGTTTTATCCAGGTTCAACAATCCTACGTGTACAATTTTATATTGAATAACTTTCAAATTAAATTAAATTATTTATTTATATATAAAATACTATTAAAACTAAAATGTTTTTTTTCAAACTACTACATTATTTTACCTAACTTTCTTCGTGAAATGAAGTGTACCGAAACGGTGACGTACAATTTCAGAAGAAACAAACATGAAGTTAGCAGTTTGTAACCCCGCCGAGTACCAAAGTTTTACCGCGACATTTTCGCGCGGAAAGCCGGGCGTTATCGAGCCGTGAAAACCTGAAAAGTAATATGTAAAGATAGATATTCTGCTCAAGTGTTTAATTTCTATTTATATTTCGTGAATATAAGACCTTATGTGTGAAAATTATTGTAAAAACCAAGATATTTGTGCTTAAAGTTTACTCCCCATATATAGTGGAGGAGGAAATTTCATTTTGTGGATATTGGAATAATTAGTGAATGATCAGGTACGTTCTTAACAATCATTCCTAAACTTAAAGGTGTGCTCCATCTTATATGGTAACTAAAATTACTGGAAATTATTGGCTTAGCTTGTAATTAGGTTATAAAACTACGGTGGGCGATAAACCAAGCCAGTTATATTGTCAACGGTTACCGCATTTTTGGTGCTTTTACTTTGATAATAATTGTTATAATTCAACTTAATATCGGTATTACGATTGTATCATCTCATGTATAGGCTATTTTTATCAATTTCCATAAGTGGATGGGCCGAGAAACCCAAGCTTGCGACGTGTCTAATGGCGCTGACGGGATGGTTTCGCGCGCGAATGTGACGGATTCGTGGCATTTTTTCGAGCAGCTGATTGATATATATCCACATTTTAATGCTCTATAATGATAGTTTATGCACTGTAGTGATTATAAATACCTAAAATATACCCATAAAGAGCGAAAAACTGCTTCAAAATACCCTTAGAAAAATTTTCTCCCGCCAATCAGCAGGGGGCACGCTGTAGGAACATCCATCTATTTGGCGTACAATACTTTAAAATACACACTATTTTTAGTATTCATGTGATTCTAGAATGGTCCCTGATAAAATAGAACTTATTAGGTTTATGTTAAATTTGGAAATATGCCCTCAATTACGGTTGTCAAGTGACATAACCCTATTTGCAACTTTAACATGACATGCGGTAATTTTAGGCAGTATTTAGCTAATTTGAATAATGGAAACAGTAATGATGATGCAGATAATCAATCGGCAATATGTTTTAGGCAGTGGAGATAGTGTGGCGGTCTCGCTGCCCCCGCTACTATGGCACAAACTGGGTATGTAGACATACGAGTCGGATATCACATTCGAATACTGACCTTGATGTCTATTGTTTATTTATTGCCATTGACACTCATTTACAGTTCCCCCAACGAACCTAGTGAAAACCGTATGAATTTAAAGAGGAAAAGAAGCTCCACAGATGATGAGGTGGGTACAATCACAAACATTCACAACAATCATGCCTGAATCAATTGTAACAGCAATTTTCATTTGTAGTTAGAAAACCAGCCTCCGACAAAGATAGCCCCTAAGCTTGATGAAGATGTCGATGACCAGCCAGCCCACAATGTTGTGGTGGAATCATCATCATGCTCCAGTGATGAGGAGAGCTCACAATATGAACACAATGAACCAAGGAGTGTTTTCACAGACTTAGATTACAACCCAGATAGTTTTTTGAGCCCACCGAGTATACCTGATCTACCAAACAGTGTGTTGAGCCCCTTGGAAAATGTTGCCAGAGGCGAATCTACACCACACTCAAATAAGAGGCCTAGGTATGTTTCCTGACTCATTTAGATTATACTAATGTAGGAATTTATAAACTTACCACCAATGATTTATATGAAAGTTGTTCTTCTCAGTTTTGTGAATAACGGAATATGTAACATACAACATAAAATGATAGTAACCTATTATACTGCACAATCTTACAGTGAATTGTTTAAGTAGCCTTGTAAAACATGCAAGTATTGTAGTGTGTACTTTATATTTCAGTACTAGTAAATCTCTGTGCCCCACACCACCAAAACGCAAATGTCCTCTGCCAGGATTATCCTGGGCGGATCCTACTGATGTGTGGAACAGCATGTGTGACTTTGATGTCAGGTCTAGCAAAAAGAAGAATCCAAACATGTTTGACAATCATCCATCTCTTCAGCCGAGGATGAGAGCTATACTTCTGGACTGGCTCAATGAGGTAAGCTTTCAATTAGAATTTATTTTAACACAAGTTCATTACTTGAGGTATTACTGCATAACTGTACAAAGAACATATGCAAATGATTGCTTAAAAGGTGTAGAGACTGTTCTTATTTAATGGTCAGTGATTTGAGGAGATACAATAGTCAGCCAGTGACTAAAACTGACTGAATATTAAAATATATATTGGGATTTTGGTATAATATTGGTTTGCTATGCTGTGCATTATTTAGATTAGTGCTACTTTTTAGATAATACATAGATATTAGCATAGATTATAGAATAGTCCTTACTGCCTATCCTTAAGCCATAGGTTTAAGAATATAGCAGACAGGTTCATATTAACATATTTTTTTCTATTATTACATGCTGCCATGCAGTGATTTTTACATGGAATGGTGAGTCTCAAAATGCGTTTTTTCTTGCAAATCTTTACATGTGGAAAGTGATGTAATAAAGGGTTCAATGACCTCCTTTTTTGCAATGTTCATTGAACTCTTGGCCAACGCGATTCCCGATACTCCACAATTGTTTGATTTTCATTAAAATTATTCGTGTTTTTTTTTAATTAAATAATTTTAGTGCAATAAAAATATTAAATTGATTTTTGTTTCTGTAAAAAGTACACGTTGTAAATACGTACATTTAAAGTTAATAGTAAAAAATTCTGAAAATGCATCATGGCCAGTAATTTTTATAAGAAAATTAAATAGCATTAACATACATAGTGTTTGCGGAAAATACAGCAGGATCTACTTTCTACATTTTAGTCATGACTTATTAAGCGACGATAGCACGTGGTGCATACCGTTTCCCGCGATCAGAGCGTGTGAATGTCGCTATAACCCTAAAAAACTAACCGCAGTCTATTGTAATGACGATAAGCGAGTGTTTTTGTTAGAAAAGACTATATCCTATTCCTCACTTTCTGTATTTTCTCTAATTATAATCCGAGCACATTGCACTCGCAACTCCTAGAACCAATTTTACAGTATCATTTTATGATGAAATTCCTTTCGTCTTTCACCAAGGCAGTTGGTAATAAGAAGGTTGTGAAACAAGATATCATAGCTCGGAATCCGTTTCGAGATGTGTCGTGTGTGTTTCCCAACTTTTTGGTTAGAATCGGTATATTGTGGCGCTGAAAGATGCGACTCCCACGACAGCCACCTTAGTGTGGGATCAGTAACATGAAACTGTTAGGTGTATTAAAATATGACATTTAACGACACCATGCGGCGAAATACTACTGGCTGAAGGCCAAATTTACCTATGGCATTGTACGCAAATTTTACTAGATATCTGATCACATACTATGTCAAATTCACATGAATTAAATGTTCAACCAAATATAATTTTCTTAGAATTCGAAGGCTTAAAAGAAGTGGCTCCTTCCAGCATCGCTTTTTTTACATTTATTCTGGTAATTGCTTCGGCAATTATGGTCTCCGTTATTTAAAACATTATGTTTTTATTGTTAAAACACCATACTACAATTGGTTACTTATTATAGCAGGTTTAAAACTGACCTCAGCGTATGTTTGTAATCTGGTCGTCGGATATAAGTATCTTATCGTATATCGGTAACTTTACATGACGTGTATATCCGCCGTAGTGACGTACGTAGCATACGGGCCTATACCTATAAAAAGTATAGAACCAAGAAACATCTGATCCTAAAACGGCCCTATCGATGTTTACGTACCAAGCATATGAAGTCTCTGACAATGTTAACGCTTTTATAAGAACACCAGATAAATACCATACTGTCCTATTCAATTAGGATACTCTGTAAACCGGAAACGAGTTCATTCCAATTGTTAATGATTTGTTATAAAACTTAGTATCGCTACGAGTCCGTTTGTATATTTGAAGGTTCTATTCTATGGATGTACTGTTTCCCGATAGATTCAATAAACAGTTGTACAAATTAGGATTTATATTTTTTTACATTAATTGTTGATGTTGTCCAATTTTTGTGATGACATCCATCTAAACAGAACCCTAAATAAATAATTATTTTTACTGCAACATAAGTTGCTGGTGAATTTCTGATACTTACTTTACCTCCTTTGCTCAACTTTGCGTCCTATAATCCAAATCGCAATAATATTGCATACGTATTTAAGTAAGAAAATAATTAAGCACACAACATTTTGTCGTATGTGAGTTAACGGCAGTCATTTGCTAATCGTCAATTATGCGTAGCTCGAAGGGAGCGAGGAAGGACGATGCCCTCCGTAGAAAAATCGAAAGAATAGAAGAATTATTTGCTGTATAATCGCCTTTAATTAAAGTGTTACTGTGGTTAAGTTCCCTTTCAATGTTCTATGGAAAATTAGATCTTTGGTATAAATAAAATAATCACATTTGTGTGTACGGCGTAAGTTCATGTCTTTTTATTTCCACTATATTTTCTACTGGCCTGAAAACTTTCAGCGTCGAAGAGTAATTGCGGAATAAATAACTTAACATTTTTAATTTTATTTTAGAGGTTGGACAGCCGAACCTAGTAGTGTTAATTAAAATTTGCATAATAACGACAATATTAAAAAACCCTATGTTTCTAGACGCGACAGTTATACATACAGTTAGAGACCACTTTTTATATATAGAAAACATATAATGATTGACCTTGACCAGTTTCTATTTGCGTTCCGCGAATATATTGCTACCTAGGCTATCCAAATTATGTGGAAACTTGCATTTTACTCTAACAAGTATTTTAATTTAAGGGCTCTATTTTTAATTCGAGCGGGCCGGCGTAATTGTGATGACCCGTGACTGGTAATTATATAGTAATAATGTGGCGATTTCTCGCCGCACGATACTTTATTTAGATTGAATTGCACCTACAAACAGCTGACTGTGTGGGTGGTTTGCCGAGCCCATGTAAAAAATCATCATCATCAGCCCATATACGTCCCACTGCTGGGCACGGGCCTTCTCTACCATTGAGAGGGTTTAGGCCTTAGTAGGTTAAAAAATGTTCATAATAATAATTATTAGTATTGTATGCAAATGTTACTATATTGCTGATAATACTAAAAAATTATAGCTATTAATTTATTTTAAATATTAGATGTGCTTTCTGTCTGATTGAAATAAATACCAATCTAAATTTTCAAAATGTAACTAAAGGTATTTGGAAAGTATAGAAATATACAAAATCACGCTCGTTCATCAAAGGCTTATATTTTGACCTCATACGTAAGCATGTCGCCAAAAGTATCTCTGTACCCATTAGTCGTTACAAATGCGATGGTACCTAATGCTTTATGGGGTTTTAGTTTACTTTCTATAAATTTTCTTTTATTTTAATTCCACCATCTAATGCAGTAATTTGAACTCTGCGCTGTATTGAATGTGCACAATCTTAAGTTTGTTAATAAAGGTTACTAAACATATATTAATTAAACCGTATTGATTCGTATGGTAGTAATTAAATGAGGAAACTGGATCAATTTAATATTTTTCATTAGCTTACTCGCAACAAAGTCATCAAAATCAACTATGGTGCGTTTCCATTGGTATCTCGAGTCAAGTACGTAGTATTTATTAGGACTTTTTATTTCTACTGACCTAGTTTTAAGTATAGATACTCTATTTGTGCTGAGACTGAGTATTATCACGCATGAGCCAATAAAGTTAAAAACATCTGTTTTCCGTCTTAATCGAGTATGACATGTATACCGAAATTTAGGCAAGGAATGTTGCTGAAGTCTGGGACAGGTAATAGAACAAAAAGGTACTAAATTCGACATTCTTACTTATAAATAATAAACAGTTATATTGCAGCCATATCTACTTAGCTACAACAATATTTATTAAACGTTTAATATTCCGTTATGTGATTAAAACTTTGTCATCCACACTTTCATGCTAATAATAATGCCCGCATAAATTATTATTAGGGTCGGTTTCGTGCCATATATTGTTTGCGTTCGTAGTGTTCACTTTGAACATTTCACAGGTTTCAACTAACTGGACTACCCCTCGCAATTAATATTCACCAGAATAGACAAACTTAGGGGAATCTTTTACATTTTGCTCTTGTCCAGCGCAAGCCCTCACCCCTATTTAATTATAACGCCTTGTTTGAACTACTGTTGTGGAGTGTGAAATAATTTAATCTCGTATGATTTAAATGCGCAGGTGCCTCGTTTGCCCTAACAAAAAAAAAAATATGGATAGTTTTGATACAAATGTTTATACATTATACTTATATCCCTAAGTCGAAGTCGTGATAGCCTCGAGGTTCAGACACGCGGTCGAGAATCTCGACGGTCGCGGGTTCAAACCCCAGGCAAACCTCTGACTTTTCGAAGTTATGTGTACAAAGAATTATCACATATTTTAACGGTGAAGGAAAACATCGTGATGAAACCTGCACACCCTAAAAGTTGTCAGGAATTTCTTATGTGTGTAGTCCGCCAACCCGCACTAGGCCAGCGTGGTGGAATAAGGGCTAAACCCTCTCAGTTGTAGAGGAGGCCCGTACCCAGCAGTGGGACGTATATGGGATGATGATATCCCCAAGAGAATGGGCTGCAGTGTATTTCTTCAACCAACTAATTTTTAAGTCTTAAGTTGGGATCAGTCTACTGACGATTACCGTGCACATCACCAAATTCTAATCTCAGAAAATGTCCTAATTACAGATTATTTGACTTGTTAATCAAAGCCGAAACATCACTATCGCACGCGTCAATATTAATTTGTGGTTTAGGACAGTAACTTTACAGAAATAGCCCTCTAAAATATTACAATCAAAATAACGCAATCTAATTTTCGATGTGTCGAAACGCTATCACTGTTTGAATCTAGTGTCTTTTGTGGTGTAAATAGACTGCAGACAACAAAACGGTGCTTGAATTTCACCGTCCATTTCTCTTTATAAAGACTTCGAGCAGATCATTTATCAGTTTTGCAATAATGTTATTGCTCTACCAGGTGACCTCACATCACCTTGGTGTGAATGAAATGAAACTCATTACAAGACAAATGAAGACGATTCTTTTTGTAAAATCAACGAAAGAATTTTACATGTAATATTTTGTGGATCAGCGAGAATTATTCAACACTACCCAATCTAATCTATACTATCTATACTTATGTTATAAAGAGGAAAGATTTGTATTTCTGTATGTTTGCAACGAAAAAACTCAAAACTACTTAATCGATTTCTATGATTTTTGGTATGGACATAGTTGGGACCTCGGGAAAGAACATGGGGTATGTTTTATAAAATTACGAAGCGGGGCCTGTACCTATTAGCTACTAATTGAAGTTCAGCTCCAAAAAAACCTATTTGTATTGTAGAAAAATCTAAACAAAGTACGTTGTCGAAAGGTCACACGTTCACGCAATAAACACAAATATATTTTTAATGACATGATGTTAACTTATCGAAGGTCGCGATTGAGTGCTGAATACTACTATTACGCCGTCTTCGAGTATACGTTTAGTATGATGAACTCCTTTTACTTGAAATACTATATCCGGTGTTTGACGCTTACAAACAACGATATCTTACAAGAATTTAAGGCTTTAGAGAGGGTTGAGAAAGAATACAAAGAGGTTAAGAATAGTTAAAACTCCAGCTATTTTATTCGTCGAATGAAGCTTGAAGCACAGTTATTCATTTATTTGCCGCACCACGAATCTATGGAATAGTTTGCCAGTCCACGTTTTCTCTCTTTATAGGCCTGCGTCCTTTCGGCATAACGTGGGGAAGCATCTCAGCAAGCCGGCATGAGAATATCTAGTATTTATATATGCCCTATACCACCACACAATCGCCACTGTAACTCCTGTGCTCCAGGATCAACAGCGGCACGCACAGTATTGACGCCGAGCAATGGAGCTCAGCGAATCTAAGGGGACCTAATTTGTCTAGATCCCGCAACGAAGTTAATCGGAAAAAATATGAAGGAGTTGGTAACTCACTTGATGCACTTGATGCTCTATTGGATAGCATCGTACTTAACATATGGTGCGATTTTGTCACTTTTTCATGCCTTATTTGACCACTCTACCTGAAACAGTTCCTTCATATAAAAATATTTACGTAGTTATAAGCAATCTCGTTACCAAAGTTGGAAGTTCTGCCGCGGTACAAGTCACTATACTTTTCAATGTGTCGAGTGCTTAGAATTACAGTTTCAGTAAGAGGTATTTTTGAATAAAAATAAAACAACCGCAATGAAAAATTAAACTTATTTAAAGCAGCTACAAAAAGTCGATAAATCGAAAGCCGTTGTCGTCTCCAGTTACGGTTCACGCGACAAAAAGCGCATTGTAGGTATCGCCTCGTGTTAACACTACAGACATATTGTTCAAGCGCCGCGAGACTTTATCAATGGCTCAACTATGTTTAGGATTTATCTAAGCGATTTGTCTCACGGTTTAATTGTACTTTTATCATATAATGAAGAGTAAATGAATAACTAGCTAATATGGCGGCAGCATAATAATGATATAGGTCCATTGTGCAGTTGATAACCAATTTGACTAGTTTAGTCCAAGCCAACAACTTTCTACAATATGAATTGATTTTATTAAGTTCTATGATGGTATTAATAAAAATTCATTTGAGTTATTAAATTAACGGTATAAGACTTGGTAGTATCAAAAAGGCGAGCGACTTTGTCATATGATTGAAAATTATGGAATATTAGAAATGCTTCAACTGTTTGTCATAATATCTTTGGCGAATAACACAATCACGATAGAACCGTTCTCGAAGGATTATTTAAAATAACGAAACTGCGACCTTTAAAATGCTTCCCCTGTAATGGGTTGAAATAAAAAGAGCAGTAACTTCATTAGACGGCGGCGGGCGAGCGCTAAGTTTTTTACGTTCAGTCAGGTGTTTATTGACGTCGAGGCGCGGCGCCGGCAGACCGCACGCCGGGGCCTCACTACTTTATTGATTTGAATACATTCAGGTACATATGCCGCGCGCCTGCATGAACCGTTTATTTTCACAACCAACTGAATCTATTTTAATAATAATATAATGTAAAGTCCATCCCAATCACCCATCTTGCACGCTGAGATGCTCGATCGCGCGAACGGAATGGGTATATGGTGTTCAAGAATTGAGCCAATTAGGACATCCTTTAGTCCCCAAAACTTCGGGACAACGCTGGCTATGACTATAATTTAATTATGTGCGCGTGGGACGCCGCTTGTAAGCGCTAAACTGAAATGCGCTTAGAGTACGAATTAGAACTGTGCGGCATAGAATGAGCGAAATAGTCTTACAAATACGAATAAAAGTAAAGCATTCTAGATAAAAATACCTTTTAATCTTCAAGACAGACAATAATTAAATAAATAAAATAAATAAAAAGCCTTTATTGTTGAACTTAGTTAAAATTACAAGAGTTACTTATTTAACCTTAACATTAATTAAAATTATTAACTTATTTAACTACTATATATTATACTATTAATTATTAAACTAGAAGATGTTATGCTAATTTATAAACTAAACTAATACTTGTATAATGAAACGTTATTTTTGATTCGGTAAACGGTAATTTTTATTTTTCAACTTGTCTTCCGACAAAGGCCTCCTCTAAAGATCGCCATTCTGTCCTGTTCTTTGCTGTTCCAATCCATGTTGGGCCCGCTATTTTCCTGAGGTCATCCTCCCATCTCTTTGTCTGTCTCCCTCTGTTTCTTTTGCTGTCGAGTGGGTACCACTCTGTTATTTGTTTTGTCCATTTTTCTTTTTTCTCTCTTGTCATGTGTAGACAATAATTAGTATAATTTAATTCCATATTATACAGATAATATATGCATACCACCCTATAAGGAAAAACTTAACAGTCACGTACTGCAAGCATTTTCATTTAGATCCATGCATTCGGAACACACGTGACGCCAGACATTGCACTGTTTCTACGTAATAGAAAATTAAGCAAACTTAGTCTACTAGTTAAACTTTATACACATCATTGTCATATATTTAATCAATCAGTTTTTTACCAACCAACTATAATTAAGACTAATGAATCGTATGATGCATGGGGTCAATGCTCTAATTAGGGGACCTGATAGGACACCACATACTTCTATGATGGACGAAAAATTTAGACAAGATGTAATACGCAAATCGAAATACACAAACTAAAACTTAATCGAAGAAGTACTGCTTGCATTACAACTATATATTATATTTGGCATAATACTTTTGACAAGGTTTGTTTACATTGCAATTGTAATATATAAATTTACTTAAAATTGCAAATTTAGTAAAGTAAATATCATAAATATGAATAATTTCTAAGTTTCGTCTGTCAAAGTCTGCATCTAACCAAAAACGCTATTGAGCCTGTCCGTAAAATTGGTATATAAATAAAAAATTATATACGCCAGTATGAAAATGAAAATTTATACCAAAAATGTATGTTTTTTTAAATGCATCAATATTTCTACCAACAGTTGTGAGAATAGCGATACCTTCATTATGTGTGTGCGAAAAGGTAATTCCCATCTATTGATGACTTCATCCAATTCGGATGCACTTTAACAGGTGGTTACGTCATATAATAATATAACGATTTAACTGGAAGAACTCGTTAATATTCAAACAAAAGTGATTAAAGTGTTTCTCAATATGAGGAATGTTGGGAAACAAATTTGTTGCCTCTATTCGGATGTCATTGACTACGTGTTTATAAATTTTGTTTTTCTATAATAAATATATGTCCCTAACACAGCGGGTTGATACACTAGTTGTAGCCCGCAACTGCGTATGCGAAACATTAAACTACAAAAGGAATATTCTTTCCATGTCTTGGCCACATTTTACGAAGCTGCGTCGCTCCTATTGATCGTCGCGATATAAAATAGCCTTCCTCGATAAATTGGCTAAGCTTGTTTTTTTTTTTTCAAATCAGACCAGAGTTGTTCCAGAGAATAGTGCGTTCAAGCAAGCAACCAAACGGACCCTTGAATTGTATAATATTAAAATATATTTGTTTTGTAATCTGAAAAAAAAATTGTCTTCCATATCTTTATTCAGTGTGGTTGAGCCTCTTGCTCGTTGTATTTATGTATGTTTATTTTCTTGACAGGTGTGCGAGGTGTATAAACTACACAGGGAGACGTACCATTTAACAGTGGACTATGTAGACCGATATTTATCAAACACAGAAGATGTACAGAAAGGCCGGTTACAACTTATAGGTAAGTCACATAGGTGTGAAAGTACGAAATTTATTTTATCTAATAGTTGCAAGTAGAACTTTTACCCATTTATGGCCTTACTTATAAACGTTAGGTAATTTGAATACTAGTTACACATGCGTTGGCCTGCTTTATTGATTGACCTGTAAAATTTAAGAAAACGAGGCAAAGTATGTTAAATTTACTAACGTATGTTAAGTAAGGACGTTAATTCATAATTTGTATACGGAATATTAAAATAAATTTTATTTCTTTCAGGTATAACATGTTTATTTATAGCGGCGAAAGTGGAAGAAGTGTATCCCCCCAAGATCGGCGAGTTCGCGTACGTGACGGACGGCGCCTGCACCACCGAGGAAATACTACTAGAAGAACTGTTGATCCTGAAGATCCTGTCGTGGAGCATCACGCCCATCACGATCAACAGCTGGCTCAACGTGTACATGCAGCTGGCGAGCGAGGGCCGCAGCGCCAAGCGCCGCTTGCTGGGCGAGCAGCACGTCGGCGCCAACGCGCTGCGGGGCTACACCTTCGTGTTCCCGCAGTACTCCTCGCTCGAGTTCGTGACGTGCGGCCAGCTCGTGGACCTGGCCGTGCTGCACGTCGACGTGAACCGCTTCTCGTACGGCACGCTGGCCGCCGCCGCCATGGCGCACTGCTTCGGCGCAGACCTCGCCGTGCGCGTGTCCGGCTTCCGCTGGGACGCGCTGGCGCCCGCGCACGCCTGGCTCGCGCCCTTCGCGCTCGTGCTGCGCGGCGCCGGCGCCTGCGTCGTGCGCGCCGCCGACGGAGAGTTCGTGCAGCGCGCCGCCGGCCTCGACCTCATCTGCCCCGACCTCAACAGCGACGAGAGCCACCGCGTGCAGGCGCACAACGTCAGCCTCGACATGTTCGTGAGTATCGCCCTCACCGTACGCACCTCACACTTTTCCGTCTCCAACATCGAGACGCTCCCCATTACATTGACAAATTGCACTTGCAATTGTATGTCAGTAAAAAGAGGTTTGTTGATCGCACAGGATAAAGTGTACCAGCTGATGTCGGAGCAAACGGAGCAGGCGGGGGAGGCGGAGACGTGTTGTTCTGCGGACGCGTGTGTGGATGCGGGCGCGCACATCTACCCGCCCACGCCGCCGCAGTCCGACCACAAGAGCCCCAAGACGCCGGGCACCAAGACTCCGTCGGGGCGGCTGCACTCGCAGGTGCCGCACGCGCACGACGTGCTGCACGCGCACGACGTGCTCCACGCGCACGACGCGCACCACGCGCACGACGCGCACCACACGCACGTGCTGGAGCACGAGCTGGACGAGCTGTCGGCGCTGGAGGCGCTGGACGCGGCGCTGCTCCCGCGCCTGCACTGAGCGCGGTGTGGCTCACCTGCAGGGAGCTCGCCGACTAGTCCCGTAGAGACGCGGCTAATACTCGCGGCTGTTCACTTAACTGGCCGAACGCCACAAGTTTTACGTTGACAAACGTACGCGCGATGGAGGACTGAATGCGCAAAAACAAACTGCGCAATTCCGCGGGAAAAAATCTATTTTTTAGGTTTAGAAGGATCTGATTTCGCCAGTGAGCATTTCTGGAATGTAGCATTTATTCTGTTGGCGTTGTGGAATAGTTAATGTGCGCGGACATTGCGACTCTTCTTTACCTCTTGTTACCTGCAATTTCATCAAACATCAAAGACTCGTTGCATGCACTCAAGAGTATCGGCTGTGCACTAGCCACAGCTTGGACCCATTTAATCAGTTTAGTTTCATTCCTTATTTCAGTAATCCCAGTTGAAGATCCTGTCACTAACCAGCAATTTTAACCTGCTTGTGTGTCGTGTTGCAGCTTTCTAACCGACTAGCGCACTAACAAGCCGTGTTTTGTGTACATCCTACTCACATTTCTTCAGCTGGGATATCAAATATCATAAATGTACGACGCTTGAGGGGACCTTAAACGTGGCTCCCAAATATTTATTATAATTTTATGACATTTGCAAAATGGTGCAAATTGTTTGCACCATCTTTGACTTGATGTGACGATTGCGATTTCCTAAAATTATAATGACCAACAAATTTCTACACACACTTGGCTAGATTCATCATGGATAGTCAGCAAAAAAATTATGTGATAATTTCTACTCTTGCTTCCTTCTACAAATACGCCCATTCCCAACTACTCTTAGTTTGCACAACACAAACAATCAACAAAGTACAATTAATATTTATACATTTTACTGTGCAATGTCAGTTGAAGAAAAAACAGCAATTAATATTCCATCAAATGCGTCCCGGCAACACCATGATCGTAGCAGAAGAGGCACGGGAGACTGCTGGTGGCATCTCTCGTGTCTTGAATTGACTGAAAATGTAAACTTAGGTACTTGTGAAGAATTTCACAGAACGTAACTTAGTCACCGAAGAGAAGTTTGTTCCTATCGTATGTAATTTATCAAGGATTGCAGTCGCACGCGGCTCACTGCTTAGACATTCCTATCGTTCGTGTTAATGTATGATAGTACAGTAGTAGTAAGAAGTACATGTCAATCCACCTCCTTAAGTTTGTAACATTACATTATTTACATGTTTAGTATAATTTACTGTTGAAAGGTTGTGTTCACTCATCGCTTACTAGTATTGGTGTTTTATTTTAAGTGGATATTGTAAATAAGAATGTATTTGAACCTTAATCGCCAACAATCAATCTTATATCCTTCGCCGAGCTAGTGTATCAATGCGATCGTAATGTTATTTTATTGCATATTTATTTTTATACTGCATAATAATAAACATGATTTCGTGGTATTTTTTTAAAACATCAATCTGGAATTTGATCAGTAATTGCATTATTTGTAGAAGTGACATTGGTCATTTGTTACTTTTATTAATAAATGTTAGTCCAAATCTAAAATCAATCATTTAGGTTGCGTGTCTTAGTAGAAATACCATTGTCAATAGGTTACCATACTATTATTTGTTTCATAGTTCAATCAATTTGTATTTATGTTAATCAAACTATACAAAAATAGGCATGCCCATCCCGTTCGAACTCTCGAATTAAGTTTTAGTGAATAGATAAATAATTTTAATGTCTAACTTCTTTACTTCGCTTTTGTGTAAATAAATTGATAATTCTATAATTTATTGTCTACTTTGATCATATATGAACAAAACATTGTTCAGGAGACTGATTTATGATTAACTAAACGTGTGAGTTCAATGCAAGTATGTACTATATGAATATAATACGTATGTCATATTAATAATGATCTATAACAACTAAATTCAACATTTTAACCAAAGACTGCATTCGCTGGACAATGATCTTCGTTTGTGAAAAATAATAAAGAATTGTTTGTGTGGTCTTATTAGCACAATTGGTAAATTTAATTATATATTTACGCAGGTCCAGCTGCAAAATGCGATCGAGCAATTTTATTGGCCTTTATGTGATTTCCAACATTTTCTATTCAATAATGCCCCAATAGGTCGAGTTGGTTGAGTTTTTTTTTGGTAAATGTGTACTTTAGTGCATCTTATCAATCAATTTACTTTTTTGTCTGCACTGAAAATGCTTATGTTACCAAGCATTATTTATTTCTTACTGTCTGTTTTTTTTTCTAAATGTATAAAAAATATGGATGGACTTTGTTTATTATATTTATATACTTTGTTTTATGATAAAATTTGTGGCTAGTGTGTTTTAAACATCCCAACTTGACTAGGCACTGAATGGACACTGTGTATTGACCTTTGACTGTACTTACAGAATGTAATATATGTTTATTATAAACTTGGCTAATGTTGATCCTTAATTTAACATGAATATTGTCACACTTTACAGTTGTAAGTGGAATTAGTCGCTTAAGAAACATTTGTATATATAAGACTTAGCTGACAGTGACGAGTTCCAAGTAACAATTTGTTTATTTTATTTATTTTCTGTAGTGCTGCCAGCTGTCTATTGGATATTACCTCACTAAGATTTTGTATAAATATATCTCACAGAATTCTAAGACTCGAGCTAGCTCACTTCTCGCTTTAGGCTGCAAATATTGTTGCAGTATTAGTGTGCTTTTTTAGACTTAAAACTAATCAATTATTAGATTTTAAGCTTGTATAGTACGCACACATAAAAAAATATATTGTTAAAAATGTTAAAGTATGAAAATGAAAGTGACTTGGTATTAGAATAATGTTATTGTTAAGTTTAGAGATGGTTAGTCAGCGTGTGTGGGTTTGTGCGAGTGTAGAGCGAGCAGTGAGCCACCTCTCGCCTTTCAACTGATTGTACCTAAAACGCACAGCCGTGGAGTTGAAAGTGCTTGAAAATCGTTAGTAGCATTAAGAGAAACGATTACGCTTATCCCTAAGGCTAAAATTCGCCTTATAAATAAGACTCATAGATTTGTTACTTTCTTTCAGAACAATTTCAGATTTTTATAGATTGGTAACAGCCCTTTTAGTTGTAAGTTATTTTTATATCAATTTATCTAAAGCTGATAATATAAAAAAAGTTGGAATTATAATAGGTTTTCCAATTGTACGAGGGCAGTCCGATAAGTACTTAGCCTACAAAAGAAAAACGAAAATTTTGGAAAAGTGGCGATTTATTTCTCATCACAGTCTTCTTTCAACTCGATTCACTTGACCCAGCGATGCTCCAACTTCTTTAAGCTGTCTGAAAAGAACGTTTTCTGGAGGTCTACAAAGTAGGCCTCCGTGGCGGCGATAACCTCCTCATTCGACTCAAATTTCTGTCCGGCGACGGACTTTTTCAAGTTTGGAAACAAAAAGAAGTCACACGGGGCCTAATCTGGAGAATACGGTAGATGGAGCAGCTGTTCGTAGCCTAATGTGACCAATTTGGCCGTTGCGACGGCGGAGGTGTGAGCCGGTGCGTTGTCATGGTGGAAGAGCACTTTTTTCTTCGCCAAATGGAGCCGTTTTTTCTACAATTCAGCGTTGAATCGGCCCAATAGTTCGGCATAGTAGAGCCCTGTGACCGTTTTGCCCTTCTCCAGGTAGTCGATGTAAATCACACCTTGTGAAACCTAGAAAACGGTGGCCATCACCTTTTCGGCCGATGGGACAGTGTTCGCCTTCTTCGGAGCACATTCGCCGGGTAAAGTCCACTGTTTCGACTGTTTATTGGTCTCTGGTGTGTACCAGTGAATCCATGTTTCGTCGACGGTCACGAAACGACGCAGAAACCCCTTCGGATTGCACCTAAACAGTGTCAAACACTGCTCTGAAGTTGTGTCACTGATGCGCTTGTCGTCCGAAGTGAGCAAACGCGGCAGCCATCGAGCCGACAGCTTTCTCATGCCCAATATTTCATGCAGGATATGACCCACGCGGTCTTTTAAGATGCCTACTGTCTCAGCTATCTCGCGCACCTTCAATCGGCGGTCTGCCAATACAAGATCGGGACTTTTCTCACGTTATCCTCCGTGGTAGCCGTTTTTGGGGCACCTGGGCGTGGCTCATCAAAAACTGACGTGCGACCACGTTGAAACTCGTTAAACCAATTTTGACGGTCGCCATTGAAGGAGAAGAGTCACCGTAAACAGCATCCAAGCGCTTTTTGATATCGCTGCGCGATTTCCCTTCCAAAAACAAGAATCAAATCACCGGCCGATATTGCTCTTTTTCCATTTTTCGAAAATCCGCGGACACGTCCGCTTACACACGCGGTCAAAACAAAACTACAAATCCAATTCGGCTGAAATTTTGACAATAGCCGTCTACGAAGATGTGCTACATGATGGTAAATTTATCTTACGATAGTGGTGCCATCGGGCGGTGAGGCTAAGTACTTATCGGACTGCCCTCGTATTTCCGATAAGTGAATGTGATCTCATACGGTTCAAGACGGAAGCCATAATGTCTGTTTTTCATGCTAGAAATTGTTATATTTTGTGCAATACGCATTGATCACATTGATTTGTACGTACAGTTTGGATTTCATGGAGTTAAAGTATTAAATAAATGGTGTTGATGATGAAGCGCTTCTTTCATTTACCTACAATCCTGTTATTAAATGGTATTGAGTTAAAATATACTATTTTTTGTGACTAAAGTCTAAACAATGAATATTGTAGCTATTACAATACAAAAACATCACGATTTCGAGTAGTAGTCATTAGGTACATTGCAATGTTTTTGGGGCCCTTCAAGTATTACGTAAGCAAATTTTTCATAATTATTAACCCCCTGTTCTCCATGTCAGCAAAAGTAAGCAAATATCGTACGCCAATATGTTAACGTAAGCATTACAGCCCCGTGGCGCAGTTGGCTAGACACCAGCTTGCGAAACGAGAGGCCGCGGGTTCAATCCCCGCACCGAGACAAATGTTTGTGTGATCCACAAATATTTGTTTCGGGTCTGGGTGTATGTGAGACCGAAAAGTCTCTCGTAGTTCCTGATACCCACGACACAAGACTTGTATCTTAGTGTGGGATCAGAACTATGTATGTGACTGTTGGGTGTATTTATTTATTAGTCTACATATTTGTAAATATTTTCTAGTTTGTTTTTCATTCAATAAATCGGGACAAAATCATGTAGAAAATCCGAAAAAGAAAAATCAATATTGCTTACGTAATCACCATCAAGGCCCCCCGTTCCCCGATGTCATCATAAATAAGCAAAAAAATACCCCCCGCCCCCTTTTAGTGCTACGTAATACTTGAATGGCCCCTTACTAAAAAAACCTTACATGGTTTATGTTATGTACCAATATCTATTGTTATTGTCTCTTCATATAGGTATAAATGTTTTATAGAATAACTATAAAACAGCAGTGATGGCCTCGAGGTTTAGGCGCGCGGTCGAGAATTTCGGCGGTCGCAGGTTCAAACCCCAGGCACACACCTCTAACTTTTCGAAGTTATGTGTGTATTCACAATGAATTATCACTTGCTGTAACGGTGAAGGAAAACATCGTGATAAAACCTGCACACTTAAAAGTTCTTAGGAATTTCTTAGGTGTGTAGTCCGCCAACCCGCACTAGGCCAGCGTTGTGGACTAAGGTCTAAACCCTCTCAGTTATAGAGGAGGCCCGTGCTCAGCAGTGGGACGTATTTGGGCTGATGACGATGACGACGAGAATAACTATTATGGTTGTTTAAAGGGTTCTCCTAACGAATACCCTTTACTAAATGATATTCAATTATTGTTTTTGTTTATTCGTTTTAAATTCCCAAACCGTTTCTTTTATTTCGTGTTACCCCTTATTTTATTTAAACTTTCTCCAAAATATTATCTTTTTATTTGTTTCCGTAGTATTTTATCATCGTCATCATCAACTCTACTCTATGATAACGATATCGTTGTTATTGGCAAAATCATAGTAAAAGCGGTAGAACCATTAAGATTAAAGATAGAAGAATTCCCTTTACTACTTGATACTCCGGAATGGAAAATATTTTATTCAACATCGTGTCCTTCACAATGAAATCATAATCATCTCAGAAAAGGCAAAATTTGCCTGGCAAATTTATATAAATAATTTACAAAAAAAAATAATCAAAACAAAAAGATCTTTTATAAAACCACTTTGGTACAACATAACTATAGATACAAAATCGTACAATCTAAGTATAAAAATATTACATGTACATCTCCACATGATGATAATTAATTTAAAAAATGCCTTGCAGACCGGTAACTTTAAGGTCGGGGGTCAGCCATCCTGCAACAAATCACAGTAATATTAGAAAAACATCGTTACGTAACCTTCATCTCATACATTCGTGCATGAGTGTACAATTCAGTGAGCTACGCCGTAGCCAACTCTGCTACGGCATGGACGGACTGCCTCCAACAACATCGACAGTTGGGACTTGTTCGAAACTGTTGTTGAGTGAGTAACAGTATAAAGGAATACTTACACATGTATGCTTATCTTAGGCTCGGCGCTGACTGATACGTCGTGTGGTGTCAGAAATACAAACTGCCTGTTCGTGTTAGCGAGAGCGTGCGACAGCAATATGTCCATCACTATTCTGCGGTTTACGTTATCCTGTGCAGAACAAAAAAAAAACACTCATCAATATATTATTATAGCTAGTATATCTATAGTAAAAAGTAGCGATCAAAATAATGAATTTAAGCTCGAATAAAAGAAAATGGGGTAGAAAAGAATAAAGAGGATTTGAGTACAAAGTACAATTGGGAAGTTTTTGGATAAAATCACATAGCACAAAGATGCAAAATATATCGCCGAAAAGTATAGTATTAACTTTTACAAAATAATTTAAAATATTGAATTGGATGCCCTTATTTAAATGCAAAATATGTTTAAAATATCGTACTAATTTGCAAACATAATTCAAATTGAATGGACGTTACTCAAATTTTAAAAAGGTTTCAGAACATTTTTTCTGCTGTTTGAATTTTTTAGTTATTGCAGATTTTTGAGGCAGGCCATTCATAATATTTTATTGGAGGATAGGTTGAGTGCTGACCATGAAGACGTCGCACTCGTCCATGAAGTAGAAGGGCAGGTCGACGCAGTCCCACAGCGCCATGATGAAGGCGACGGTGGAGTAGGAGCGCTCGCCGCCTGACAGCGAGGAGGTCGTGGTGGCGCTCCCCGCCGCCCCCGCCCCCGCCACACCCGCCGCGCCGCCCCCGCACCGGATCTTCAGCTCGCCGCGCACGTTGTCGATGTCCATGCTGCCCTGACAATCATAACATTTTGCTATTTATAGACATTCTATACAGAATACGGTTGGGAAACCTATTTAATATTTTTATTTCTTAAATTTAGCCTGTGGATATCGAAAACTCCTATATACTTTGATACACATAAAAAAATTGTTTCATGTCTCTAATTCCTTACTATCACCTGATTATGAAGGTATAAAGTTGGATCCCTACAATCGCCATCAAAACTCCGAAGGACTCATTGTCATGTCTGGTCTTATTTGCCTTGCCATAGTGCAATACACATTATGACTAGGATATGCAGTTGGAGTCTATAGATGACCACTTGAAGTAGAATTTATTTGGACGACTTGGCTCGTTACCTAAAGAAAATTTTACACATTATGTTCTTTAAAAATAAATACTTAACCATACTCAAATACATGAAAAGAAATAACATGACGAAAAAGGACGCAAAACCTTTTACCACGAGTGATATACACATATAAAATTATTTAAAGAGAGAAAAGTTTACATTCTATTCTTTCACAATGTCAAAGAGGCTCATAACTGGTCTTATACTAGATTTTTTATTGAAATCCTAATATGTATACTTACAAAGTAATTTCGCATCTTCAACATTGCATTGAAACAATGCTGCACTCGTCCCGCGATGCTCGTCTGCACTTTGTGACAGAACTTCAGATGCTTATTCGTCGTGTCTTTGATCTGCATTAAACACATTATGTCTCATTTCATTGTGAATGAAACATGCTTTCCCGTTAAAATACATTTTGTATCTTGAACACAGTTTTTATTTTGGAATACTTATTTTAAAATATCTAATTGCCTCTTATGTTAAATGCAGTTGTGAAAAGCTAAGCACAGGTACTTACTATAATTTTCAAATTCTAGTTTTGCTAGCTATATTTTAGGCCTTTTTTCATAATAGGTGCTGCTGATGTAAATTTCTTGAGAGAATGTCCTACAACACTTTGACCCCAATCTAGCCCATAAAAATCGTATCTAAGGTCTGTTGATTTGGCGCACCATATTATGCCCCTGGGTTAGGGAGAAAAGATGCATTGGGACTGCGGCTTCAGGTGTCTCTTGTCCAACAGTGGAACAATGATGATGATATTATAATGCCGAGGGGATAACTGTGAAGTACCTCGTCAATAAGTTGCTTGAGTCTCTGCAGCGTGGCGCCGGTGTGTTGGTACTTGGTCTGCGCGTGCAGCAGGCGCTCCGCCACCTCGCTCTTGGAGAGCCCGTCGCTGCGGATACAGCTCAGCTTCTGCTCGATCTTCTTAAGCTCGCTAGTCACCAGCGACATCTCTCTGCAACGTACACACACTCATGACTCTATTCTTCAAGGGGGAGCTAGAGGCGTGTAACTACTACATCTACAGTGCAGCCCCTTTGACAGCCCCGTGGCGCAGTTGGCTAGATACAAGCTTGCAAAACGGAAGGCCGCGGATTCCATCTCCGCACCGAGACAAATGTTTGTGTGATCCACATATATTTGTTTCGGGTTTGGGAGTTTGTGATAGCGAAAAGTCTCTCGTAGTTTCTGATACCCATGACACAGGACTTGTATCTTAGTGTGGTATCAGAACTATGTATGTAACTATTGGTTATATTTATTTACACGCTCGGTTTACCAGCTGTGTTTTAAGTCAGATTGTGATTTAAGCGAATATACTAACTTGGACATTTTTTTGAGCGCAAAAGTTTTTAGTACCTTAGGTAGTAAATTTAAAATAAAAGAACGAAAGTGTTCCCTGGAGGTCAGTGACGAAAGAAATATTATAGTTTTAAGAAAAAAAAAACACAACAAATCTCCTTTCAATAAAGAAGTTGGGGAACTTACCTGGGATTCTCTACTCTGGGGCACAGTTTGAGCGCCTTCTGTATCTTGTCGTTTACGACGGCCTGCTTTTCCTCCATAAAGGCTTCGAGTTGTTCGAGCTCATTTTTATCCTTCTCCACGCGCTGCTCGTACATGGTACGCTCTGACATGCCCTGGTCCACTTTTATTTGCTCCTGGATTATTTCTTCCTGCGATCAAACAATATAATATTAAATATTTTTCTACGCCTGGGAGCTTTCAAGGGGGGTGATCACATTGTGTGGCAGAGACAATTTTTGCATCTACCTAGTGCGCTTCGAAGAAAAATAATGTTATCTGTCTCAAATGGACATCCGTCTTTGTCATAAACCGACCTATCATAGCAGGCTGCCATCTAACCAGAATATTGCTAACCAAAAAGATGGAAAATATTCAACTTACACTTAGATTCCTAATTTCTGTCGTTAGTTTGGCAAGCGTGGTCCTCATTTGTGCGATCTTGTTGTCAATATCGTCGGCTTGCTGCTGACATTGATGTTCTTTAGTGGTGTACTCTTCCAACTGCTGCTCTAATTGCGCTACCTTATTTTTCGTCACTTCCAACTCCTCCACCTAACATTGAAGATAAAACATTCATAAAGTCAAGATGTAGTTGGAACTACGTCATAAATTGGCCGGCCATATCGGCCTGGGACTACTGGCTCATAGATGAAGGAGGTTCTCTAATGTTTAAGTACCCAGCCAAGAGATATTCATACAGCTAATTTTCCTTTAAAATTGCTTTTTAATTTTTCTTAAATACTAACTTAAATTTACTTCGAGGTCTAAATCGCAGAGCCGATTTGAATTCATCTTGGTTCATAAATTGAGTAAAGAAGGTTATAGACAACATTTTATCACGAAACAATTTATTACACAGATTGATAAAAAAAATATTACCTAGTTAAGCCGCGTGATAAAATTTGTCACTGTGAAAACAACTCACCAGTACAGCGTGATGAGGCGTCTGTAGTTGTTCCAGCGCTTCTGTCGCTTTCCGTTGTGCCTCTTCTTTTTCGTGCACGTCAGCGAGCAGCGCTTGAAGCGTCTTGGACGCCAACCTTTCGTTCTCGCGCGCCTGCTTCGCTTCTTGGTTGAGCTCTTCAGCTTTAGCTTCGAGCGTTCGGAGAACCCCCTCCGTCTCTTCGATTTCGGCTTTTATTTGCCTAAAGAAACCACAATCGTTATTTGCGGAGCAATCATTTTTCGCTTCCCTTCTGTTCCAACTAGTTTTGATAGGCCGATGAATCAACATACGATTTCCTTAGATTCAAGAGCACCAATATAATTAGCCACGGCAAACAATCCTTCCTTCTTTCTTTTATCTTTTCTATTTGCAGCAAGGGCAACTTATACAATATTCTCTAGCCAACTAATTTTCTCTTAAACCTTTTCTTTTTATACGTCAGTTACACTATACTGATTAACTACAGTATTGTAGTGGAGTATAAAAATGTGTGTATTCACAATGAATTATCACGTTCTCTAACGGTGAGGGAAATCATCGTGAGGAAACCTGCACATCTAATAGTTCTTAGCAATTTCTTAGGTGTGTAGTCTGCTAACCGCACTAGGCTAGCGTGGTGGACTAAGGCCTAAATCTTCTCAATTGTAGAGTAGACCCGCGCCTAATAGTGGAACGTATATGGGCTGATGATGGTAAAAATGGGGCAGTCGGAGACGAATACACACAAATTATAATTGAAGTACATATATAATTTACCTCTTCCTTTCAGCGGTACTGATCTGCAGGTATTTACTCGGTCGCTTCTGTCCGCCGTAGCTGCGGTAATTTGGCGCCGGATGGTACTCCGTCGTGTCCAGCGTCACTATCTTGGAGCAGTTCATGGGCACGTTCTCTTCGTTGTCCGATAACCGTATCGCGTCCTCTGTGGAACACGATCAGTTATTAGAGCCGGAAGCCTGCATGGCGGATGTTGGATCTTCGTATTGTGATAAATGTCAGTGAAACTGAAAAGTCTCTTGTAATTTTTATAACACAAGATTAGTAATTAATTTAATGTAAGGTTAGAAGCAGTGTCTTGTTGTATATATTTTTTCGAGATGTTCGACACGTGCGGCTGCAACTGTTGCCAGTGAGACACTGCACTCACCGTGGTCGGGCACGAGCAGGATGGACTCGAGCCCGAGGTTGTCGATGAGGAAGTTGGCGACGACGGGGTCGGGCACGTGCAGCGCGTCCAGTGCGCACGCGTGGCCGCTCGCGCGGACCTTGTGCCGCGACACGTGCGGCTGCAACTGTTGCCAGTGAGACACTGCACTCACCGTGGTCGGGCACGAGCAGGATGGACTCGAGCCCGAGGTTGTCGATGAGGAAGTTGGCGACGACGGGGTCGGGCACGTGCAGCGCGTCCGGGGCGCACGCGTGGCCGCTCGCGCGCTCCTTGTGCCGCGACACGTGCGGCTGCAACTGTTGCCAGTGAGACACTGCACTCACCGTGGTCGGGCACGAGCAGGATGGACTCGAGCCCGAGGTTGTCGATGAGGAAGTTGGCGACGACGGGGTCGGGCACGTGCAGCGCGTCCAGTGCGCACGCGTGGCCGCTCGCGCGCACCTTGTGCCGCGACACGTGCGGCTGCAACTGTTGCCAGTGAGACACTGCACTCACCGTGGTCGGGCACGAGCAGGATGGACTCGAGCCCGAGGTTGTCGATGAGGAAGTTGGCGACGACGGGGTCGGGCACGTGCAGCGCGTCCAGTGCGCACGCGTGGCCGCTCGCGCGCACCTTGTGCCGCGACACGTGCGGCTGCAACTGTTGCCAGTGAGACACTGCACTCACCGTGGTCGGGCACGAGCAGGATGGACTCGAGCCCGAGGTTGTCGATGAGGAAGTTGGCGACGACGGGGTCGGGCACGTGCAGCGCGTCCAGTGCGCACGCGTGGCCGCTCGCGCGCACCTTGTGCCGCGACACGTGCGGCTGCAACTGTTGCCAGTGAGACACTGCACTCACCGTGGTCGGGCACGAGCAGGATGGACTCGAGCCCGAGGTTGTCGATGAGGAAGTTGGCGACGACGGGGTCGGGCACGTGCAGCGCGTCCAGTGCGCACGCGTGGCCGCTCGCGCGCACCTTGTGCCGCGACACGTGCGGCTGCAACTGTTGCCAGTGAGACACTGCACTCACCGTGGTCGGGCACGAGCAGGATGGACTCGAGCCCGAGGTTGTCGATGAGGAAGTTGGCGACGACGGGGTCGGGCACGTGCAGCGCGTCCAGTGCGCACGCGTGGCCGCTCGCGCGCACCTTGTGCCGCGACACGTGCGGCTGCAACTGTTGCCAGTGAGACACTGCACTCACCGTGGTCGGGCACGAGCAGGATGGACTCGAGCCCGAGGTTGTCGATGAGGAAGTTGGCGACGACGGGGTCGGGCACGTGCAGCGCGTCCAGTGCGCACGCGTGGCCGCTCGCGCGCACCTTGTGCCGCGACACGTGCGGCTGCAACTGTTGCCAGTGAGACACTGCACTCACCGTGGTCGGGCACGAGCAGGATGGACTCGAGCCCGAGGTTGTCGATGAGGAAGTTGGCGACGACGGGGTCGGGCACGTGCAGCGCGTCCAGTGCGCACGCGTGGCCGCTCGCGCGCACCTTGTGCCGCGACACGTGCGGCTGCAACTGTTGCCAGTGAGACACTGCACTCACCGTGGTCGGGCACGAGCAGGATGGACTCGAGCCCGAGGTTGTCGATGAGGAAGTTGGCGACGACGGGGTCGGGCACGTGCAGCGCGTCCAGTGCGCACGCGTGGCCGCTCGCGCGCACCTTGTGCCGCGACACGTGCGGCTGCAACTGTTGCCAGTGAGACACTGCACTCACCGTGGTCGGGCACGAGCAGGATGGACTCGAGCCCGAGGTTGTCGATGAGGAAGTTGGCGACGACGGGGTCGGGCACGTGCAGCGCGTCCAGTGCGCACGCGTGGCCGCTCGCGCGGACCTTGTGCCGCGACACGTCGTGCTGCTGCGACAGGAACTGGCTGCACGTCACCGCCGGCTTCGACTCCCGCCCGTACACCTACACAACGTCATCACTCTTCACTTAAACACACGGTACTATACAAAAACGTCTCAGCTGACTCATTACTTACCCTGCCCATAATCTCGAAAAGTTTTCTCGAGTCTTCTGGGGAGTTAACGCAGAAGGACCGTATGGTGCCGCCTATAATGTGTTCTAATGCACCACCCCACTCCTTTTCTTTCACTTTAAGATATGAACCTAAAATTAAAATCGTAAAAGTTCAATTTTATTCTTAGCCGAATACTAATATAGGTTAGATTTAAAAACGACGAGCACTCACCTATAGGTCCTCTCGGCGGTTCACTGAACTCCCCCCTGGCGACTGCTTTCTTCACCTCCTGACACAGCAGTACCATTTTGTTACCGTACACCGCCAAAGAGTCGTTGGCGCGAGATTCCAGCTCGCGATGTTGCTGCCTCAAGGGTTCTGTTCAGAAAATTAAAAACAATTAATTTTACACGTGAGTGGGGCGTCATGGTTGGACGAGATTATTGAGTAAAAGAAATGAAGGAAAGATGAGAGATAAAAAGTCCGTTATAAAATTATAAATTTATTATTAAGTTACTAGAGTTTACCGAATTTAACAGGAGGGAGAAGAGTAATGGGAAGTGGCAGTAGAACGGAATAGCATGAGATGAAGAATTAAATAAAAATGATATGGATGACATTTTCAAGAATGTAGTGATATAGTAGTAATTATATATTTTATAATTTTTTTGCAATTGAAGAAGTCGAATGTTATATAAGTGTCAATGTAGAAATAGGAAAATTTAAAATTAATGATGTATATATACATCTGGCGAAATGTGGGTGCCGAAATGCATCTCTGCCTACCCCTTCAGGGAATACAGGCGTGAGTTTATGTATGTATGTATGATGTATATATGTATTGGGTGAGTGGTGTGAGTGGTGGTGGAGTGTAGTGGGTGAGTGGAGTGCGTGGTGGTGGAGTGCGTGGTGGTGGTGGTGTGCACTGACTGAGCCTGGCGCGCTGCGTGTCGGCGGCGTGCGCGGCGCGCTCGGCTTGCGCGGCGGCGTGCGCGGCGTTGGCGCGCGCCTGCTCGGCGTGGTGGCGCGCCGTGCTGAGTCTGGCGCGCCCCGCCGCCGCCGCCGCGCCCGCCGCGCTCGCCGCCGCCTCCAGCCGGGCCCGCTCCGACACCGCGCCGCCGCACCTGCGCACCGCACACACACACACTTCTTAGTGCCGGTACTTACATACTACATAGAAGCCCAAAAGCCTAACTAGACTTGCAAAATTCCCAATAATAATCTTTAGTTATTATTCAGTTAACAAAAGCAATTTATTTATTTATTTACATTTTATACAATTAAATGATTGTCAAGATGGACTTAATGCCTAAACCCTAAGGCATTCTCTGCCAGTCGAACCTTGGCAATTTGACATATAAATGAGAATACCCAGACTCCACAATAAACAATTATAAACTAGACATTACACAATTAACATATAACGCTTTTGGGCTTTTATGGAAGTATCGCCACTGACACTTAAACAAACGCTAGATTCCTTATAGGCTGATATGTTTATCTACTGATACAATACTCGTCCTGCATCAAAATCGTTGAACCAACAAAGGTCCCGGACTAAATTCCCTGGTTCGGCAAAGTGTTATTAAAAAAATACTTGATCTGAAACATATTAAAACCTTCCTGATCCATTTGACACTTACATTTTTTTTCGAGACTTAATGAGCGGTTAAGCAGACAACTTCACTGTTAATTTAAGCAGACAACTTCATACTGTTAATTTTGCGTCACAGATCTTAAAATTTCACTCTCATCATTTTTTCATAACGCGCCTAAAGAAGTATAACTTCAAAAATTCTCACTGTCAGCAGGGAGTCATTTGTTACGTGGCTAGAAAAATCCAAACATAGAACACAGGCATGAGCATTTCTTTTAATAAATGAAATTGCTGAGCTCTTGTTCCTAAAGGGAGATTTTATTTATCACAATTGATTCGTAAATAAAAGCAGGAGAAAATTGTAGACTGTATTTTACCGACTAAAAAAAAAATAGAAAACATAAGACACAACTGACTGTATGTTGTTGATCTCCCTGTCGAGGTCGGTGACTTTCCTCCGCTCGCGGTTGAGCAGTTCTTGTTGTTTGGAGACGGCGTGCTTGGCGCCGCGCACGTTGGCCTGCTCGTCGCGCGCGCGCGTCTGTAGCTCCTCTAACTCGGCCTCGCACGGCGCCTTCTGTTGCTGCTTGCTTTGCAGACGACTCTTCAGGGCTCTTGTGTGATACAAAAATATAGTTAAACCTCTAAAATATCTATGTATATCACACGTAGTACCTTAGAACACATCACTAAGCTATAAATGTATTAATTTATACTCGTATATGTGATGTCATCATCATCAGCCCATATACGTCCCACTGCTGGGCACCAGCCTCCTCTACAACTGAGAGAGTTTAGGCGTTAGTCCACCACGCTGGCCTAGTGCGGATTGGCGGACAATACACCTAAGAAATTCATAAGAACTTTTAGGTGTGCAGGTTTAATCACGATGTTATCCTTCACCGTTAAAGTGCGTGATAGTTCTATATGAATACACACATAACTTCAAAAAATAGGAGGCGTGTGCCTGGGGTTTGAACCCGCGAGCGTCGAGATACTCGGCCGCGTGTCCAAACCTCGAGGCCATCACGACTTATATTACATAATATGTACCTACTTATATGTGATGTGGTTGTGCTAAATAAATAAATAAAAGTACAGAGACGTGGTATTATGTCTCGAAAGATTTTCTCGTAAATAACACAACCGCAACATAAATGACAATGACTCAATTTATTTTGTTATCATAACTTCAAATTTATTCGGCATTAATTGCGATCGAGATAAGTATTGGGCTCTATTCCCGAACCGGCAAAATGTTATTGGATATTAAAAAAATAAGAGAAACATAAAGAGTTCTCGAAACCGACGTACATGCATGAAGAGGATAACGTCAGTTGAGGAAGCGAAATAAATGTTTGGAGGAAGGAATGTTTGTGGTATTTGGCGCTCTATGGTCTCTGTCTACCCCAACGGGAGACAGAGAGAGACCCCAACGTGAGTTTATGTGTGAATGTATGTGTGTTGTAATGTTATTGGATTTTTCGATGAAGAAATTCTCAGTAAACTGCGATTTGATATGCTAGACCGGCTATTGGCCCCCTATTACATAACTTTAAAAAATATGTGTATCTATGTAGCCCTTCAGATCATCAGTACGTTTCTAAACCGTACTGGAAGCTGCATATCGTCATATTGCCTCGTTGTAACTATTAAAAAAATACTATTTAACTAAATTTATGATACATACATACATTATTTTGATATACAAATAGAATAACTAATGATGAGATAATTTTATTGTAACAATCAGTAACGGATCCAGGACTACGTTTTGGGGGATTCGACGGTATGACCAAGCTTTGATAGAAAAAATGTTTTTTTTTTTTGTTAATGGGGCTAAATCGATTTTGATACGTATAATATTCGAATTCTTTATACATAAAAGTAAAACTTCGACCTTGAATGTTGGACACTGCTGAATCGTAAAGATTCGAATTTCTTGGGCCCCTATACCCATAATCCGCTACTGTCTATGTTGGCGTCAAAGTTCAATATCGTACGTTATAGTGAACACGCAATTAAGTTGGAACGAATGTTGCGCAATAGCGTGGGGCGCGCCCGAATATTTCGCGTATGTGGCCTCTTTTATTTAACAAATACCTAAAACTGACACACTACGCCCACTTATTATGTACTTAGTTCAGTTCTTAATTAATGGCTTTTGCAATATTAATATATCGCAATTCAGACAATGCCACGCAGAGTACCTATATTAAAATATTATTGGATAAGAAAGACTAGTGTCACAATTTCGCCATTTTCTAACATCCCCCAATATATGTCTACTTTGATCTCATACATTTAACAATAAATTTGTAAATAAAATTTCTTTACTATAAAAGTTTTTTCTAGCAATCTAGCAATTATCAACTTATTATAATCGGCGGGCCACTTAAAGATCAAATCTACAACAGTTAATAACCGTGAGCAGATAACAACCTATAGGAAAGTTGAATGAATTTTATAAAAACCTATTCAGAATCATTATATTAAACATTTATTCACCTAATTGTTATATCTATACCTATAGGCTCGCCCTCCATTACGTGGGAGGAAAACACAATAGTCGAAATGTGGGTGAGGAAATGCACCACTGCCTATCTTTGGGGAACACTGTTTATGACATAGGATACTTTTTATGGCATGAATAACATTTAACAAGGGATAGGCAATTTCATCCCAAAATATCCACAAACATATAATGGACATTAAATGTATGATAAATAATGGACAATGCCCAGCATAATACATGATATGATATACATAATATCACAATAAGTCGCTAAGTTTATATAATATTGTACACAGATTGATGACATTCTTAATAAAGGCAAGGTCTAGAGCACCCTAAACAAACATAAATGCATGAAGCAACTGATGAAGTTGAATCAAACGAAAGTAGTGTGCCATGTCCAAGCAAAGTGAGAACTATTCTCTGCATATGGGATACAGGCGTGAATATATTTATGTATTCTAGTTTTCTACTTACTCAATAGTTGCATTACTGCCTCCAAAACTTTCCTCCATTTCCCTAAGCCTCTGCACAAACTTTTCTATCTTTGTTTTCCGCTTATCATATTCCCTTTGAACTTTATTTAGATCATTCTCTAATTTTGCTATCTCACTCCAGTAGTACTCATTTTGTAATTGTTTTTTTATGGCTCCATCTTCATCTCGAGACTGAAGATCTTCATAACTTGTTTTCCACTTTTTATATTCTTTCTCTAGTTCTACACAAGCCTGAAAATAAGCTGATGAGCAATTTTGCAATCTATTGATGTTGAAAAATAAGCATTCATTTTTTTTCCCAAAGCTTTTTATAAATATTTATGATTTGAAGCAATCAATTCAATAGCAATACTATGGCCTCCAAAATACAAAAAGTCTGATTGCAAATGAAATGGTTATTGCGATGAAGGCCTCATCAGCGCCATTATAATCTCGCCAAAAGCATAGTATGGTTTTAATTACAAAATAATATTCAACAAATAACAATAGTTATAGTACAGCATTATTTTAACATTACTGTTTCTAGAATGGTTTGAGTACTACCAAAATCTTTTTTATGTTAATAATATTTAATGCATGTATAACCCAATGTATAAACAGTGTGACACTACTTATCTACCTCTTTGCAGGCATATGAATAATAATATAGGCCATCCTAATGATAAACAAAATAACTCACATCCTTTTTCCTGTTCCATATGGCCGTGGCCTTGTTACAATTTTCCAAAGCTTTGGTGTAATTAATCTCAGTTTGATCCAAGTTAGTTGCCTTTCTAAACAGGTTATATAATTTCTTGGGGTCAGATGCGTGGAAACTTCTTGCATCATCCTGGTTCAGCACTGATATGGGATTGTCAACTTGAATGTCATGGGCCAGAATTATTGCGTTTACTTCTGAGAATTTGGTTGATATTACCTCTCCTGTAATCCATTTAATAATTATGATCCACTCTATATTAAGGAAACCTTATAATTTATTCACATTTTTTTACATCAAAAGTATATAACAAATAACAAATTCAGTATCTTAAGAATATATCACACAGACCATGGTATAATGAATCTATCAATAATAAAAACTACATATCTTTTTATATTTCAAATAGTAGTAAGTGGAGATACCATATAGTCAAGTTGGACTGTAATTTAAATAAGATAGGATTGTCCTACAGACCAGTGGCGGTACTTTCATAGAAGCCCAAATGCCCAGCTTGCCTTACAAAATTCCAAATAATAATTTTTAAGCTTTTTTTTTTTAACAAAACCAATGTGACATATAATTGAGAATATTCTGACCCCACAATAAACAATTATAAACTAGACATTACACAATTAACATAAAATGCTTTTGGGCTTCTATGGAAGTAACACCACTACTACAAACACATTCTTTCTATTAACTTTCTTGGATATAAAAATGGAAACCTATATGCAGTGCAAAGGAGGATCTAATTGGAACTAGATGTTGATTATTACCTGTTGCAGATTTCACCTTATAGCTGGAGCCACCAGATAAGTTTATTGTTCTGATGACAGTGATATAATCACCATACACATCATGTTTGTAAGCATTCCCTGAATTGTTTTTTATCCTTATCTCTATTGTTGCAGAGTTAGCACCCTTTTTTATAAATGCTGAAAAGATAATATAATTTAACTTAACTGTAAAGTGGAATTTTTCAGTTAATTCACATTAGTGTTTTCTTTACTGTCTCAAGTGATTTAATAATCCCATAGAAGCAAAATACATGACAATAAGTACATTGTTCCCTTATAAACTACAAAATATCAAAATTTTGTATGTTCAATTTCCATATGGTAGATTGTAACATTATTTATATAGAATAAAAATATCTTGTTTATTGTAAGTTATTTCTAATTTTGTAGCTCACAGACATAAATGGTAAAATCGTGTTAACAATAATTTTATACATAAACGGTTATCAACATAACATTGAGAAATTGATTATGTAGAGGCCACTCTCAAGAGTCATATAGCAAGCAGTGTCAAGAATAAACTAAGAGTTACAAATATATTTTTTTCCTTAATTCATACAACACATAGATATTTAATAACACAACTAGCAGTTAAAAACTTTTTTAATATGTGTGGAGACAGACTTTACACCAAGGTGTTTGTCCACCAGTCCACCCTGGCAGCAATGTTTAAATTAAAAATTGTTAAAGATAACTACTATCATACATTGTATGTAACAACACCGAAAAAACGAGTCTTTTGAGAATATGCGCAAACTCACATTGTATACTGCTTCCTCGATTCGTCGCTGTAGCTCTACCACCTAAACCAACCACTAAAGCAGTTAATAACGCACTTTTCCCGCTTCCATTGCGGCCAACAATAAAATTCACATTTGGATTCAATTTAATTTCTAAATTATCGTGACAAAAGAAATTCCGCACATGTACACTATCGATAGCACCGTCTATATCTTCAAGTATATCATCCATTTCCATTTATTTATATTTTTATTTTAAATTCCGCCAAAACTCAGAGGATAAGCGCTTGTATACAATTTTGACATTTCACTAGCTCTCGCACTTGACAGTGAAATCGACCTTAAGGGCACGTGCAGGGCTGTATGATTTTTACTGATAATGATATGAATCTTGTAAAGCTATCGAAATGATATAAATAAATTAGGGATGTTATGGATATGATATTTCGGATCTGGGTACGGATACGGATATAGGAATAAAATTATATCGGTTTCGGATACGGTTACGGATATGTAATTATTTCGGATTATCCGTTAGTTTCGGATAATTTCGGTTACGGATATTAGATTGAAGTAAAATATAACTGTTTTCGACACTCTTGTAAAGGTATTAGCTGTTTGGATGTTTTTGGTTTTTGTTGCTTATTTTGTCCAGCAATAATATATCTTTGTACTAATCACTGTGTCTTGGATTTTATATGAAGTTTCAGTGAAGGCACTACGCCTTCTTTCCGGCTAAAGTTTTTATCACACGGTTTACATTTTGTACAATCTACATTACCTTGATTTAAAAAATATCCAAAATTAAGTCGATATTGGTCGTTTTTTGTCTATAAAAATCAATTTACTACTTTACACAAGACTTTCTTAAACTATCCGAAACTTCTGAAACGGATACGGTTACGGTTACGGATATATTTTTATTTCGGATATCCGATAGTTTCGGTTACGGTTACGGAGCTCCATAACATCCCTGAAATAAATTATCAGCCATCATAACTTTATTTTAGTGATGTACACATCAGTTAATAGTATTTTTTTAATAAGTATTTTTAATACGTAAATACAAAATTCCTAACGATGTTCAGTCCTTTATTTAAAGATCATACCCTATGTTTCATCAATCCTTCTTTATTAGACAGCTGAGCAAGTTCTTACTTCTTCCTCACTATTGAGATAGGCTTCGTTTCAACAAATTGACGTAGAGCTGGATACCTAATTGTCCTTGTCGGACAGAAACCATTAAATATTAAAAATAATATAAAATATCAGACGATTGCTGTAGTATCAATCGATTCAACTTAAAATAACGAATAGTGTGAGACAAAAAAAAAAAACAATTACACATTACTATGATGGTATCATAGTTATTATTAGTGAAAATTAGGCCACTTCACACAAACGCGAAACACATTTTATTTACTAATACGACTTAATATAATTGTTATATTCAATAATAGTACAAGTTTTACATAACAATAAAACTTGTATTATTTAGCAGAGACGATGCACAGCATCTGTGAGAGAGTGCGTCATTCTTCTATTCACTCTTCCGGTCAATCAACCATCCTTTTGTCTTCCGTTTCCGCTTCGCTTCGACCAATCAGCGAGCGGCAATGTCACGTGGTCACAGGCGATCTGTATTATATAGTCCAGATCGCACGATTTTTGTTCATAGAAGTCTCACACCAGGAGGTCTTACTGGGATGCTGTGCATCGTCTCTGCTAAATAATACAAGTTTTATTGTTATGTAAAACTTGTACTATTATTCGGCATGTGACGATGCACAGCATCTGTGAGAGACCTGTCTATAACTCCTGGTGACCACGTAACGACGCTATGTGATGGTGCAGGTTAAAAATACAGAACTGTGAATTTAAATGCATTTAAAAAAAAAATAACAATAGAGAAAAAATATTTTGACTATGAAACAGGCTCAAAATTTATAGAGAGTTTAGACTTTGCTGGTAGTGCTATACCATTAATTTGTTGTTGATAAAGTCTTCGCCAGTTACCGCGTGTCAAGATCTCTATTGGAAAAATTTTCGTACCAATCTAAGAACGCTACTGCGGAACGTATACTGCCTGGCTGAGATATCTGCTTCTTTAAGCACAGATTTTCCCAATCGCCAATGATTGCTGGCGAGGCACCTCTATTTAGCCCTCGTATTGAAACGATAATGGCACTATAACAATCCATAGTGCGCCTGTGCAGACAGACTGCACGGGTGCAGACCCAGGGCTTATAACTTTTTCTACACAATATATAGGACATACATTAGGATTGTAATGCCTTAGCAATTTCCAACCTGATTGCTTATATGATTGTGAAATATATATAACTCATTACTCACGAAATATTCCGGAGGAAATTATGTAAGATCGCGTACACATCTTCCTGAAGCTAAAAGAAGTATACTCGTACCTGTTAACCTCCGCGAGCTTCAAAAAAGTATTCTAGTTTTTGGTGAATTTGCTCCCAACCAGATCACCATGTGGCTTGGATCCCAAATTAGTGGTTCATCTATGTACCAAATCTGTTCATCTATGTTCATCTGTGTATTAGGCTTCTGTAGAGAAATAGCTTTTAATATGTATGTTTTACCAAAAAAAAAATTGAATTAAAAGTTTTCGTTATTTCGAACTTGTCCAAATGTCAACACAACTAATTTGGACAAAAGAAAGGTAGGATATGCTAATTCCATCATAAGAACCAGATGGGCTAAAAAAATTGATAAGATTTTATAGTTACACGATTTTGACCATCGGTTCCTTGCAGGCTGTTTTTGAAGTTGATTTTCCCCAATTGATTTAAGGAAGGATTTTTCTGCTTCGGCCCATTCCTTGGTGACATTGTTCCAGCTCCAATATTCCAGATATAAATCTCCATTCCTTTAACTCGATGGAGCGGTAGGCCTGTGGTTTGGTTTATCCATACTTACTGTAGTTGATGATTTTTTCGGTTTGCAGAGTGCCCGATACCATAGATCTGGCATATTTTTCAATTACTTATTAAGTATTACTATTAAGTAACTGACTGCCTCGTGGTCTCGCGGTACAAGTATGTGCCGTGCGATCTAGAGTTCCTGGGTTCGATTCCCGGGTCGGGCAAAGTGTTATTGGGGTTTTCCATTAGGAAATTCTCGGTAACAGCACGGAGTCTGGAAATGTGCCCGAAAAACGGCAATAGGCTCGCCCCCTATTACGTGGGACTGATACATACTTGGCGAAATGTGGGTGCAGAAACGCACCTCTGCCTACCCCTTCGGGGAATACAGGCGTGAGTTTATGTATGTATGTATGTATGTATTAGGTAACTTTGCTGGCAAATATAGGGTGCGCTCATGGGACGACATATTCCTGCAACAGCTGGCTGAAGCGCCACTCGGATGGGTGCTTCCCTCGCTACATTCCTTTCAATCCCCCAGGGATGAACTCTGCCCAAATTGACATGTCCAGTCTTTTCCAAAAGCGCTAGAATTTATGTAGTCAAAAAGTATGAGGGGTCTCGTCCTTCTTTTTCTTCTGTATATAAGATACGACAGTGCGACCTATATCTGGAGCGTCATATGTTGGCTGCTTAATTAGTGACCGCACTGCCATATCGCACCCACTTCTGTAAATAACCCTCACCAGTAAACAACAAAAAACTCACCAGAGGGGGGCCTCAATTTGCTTGATGTCACGAAGGCAGCCGTGATCCCCAGCCGTATTCGGATGTATATGCTGGGTTCATCCCGAAAACAAGTTGCCCGCCACCTGATGTCATTCCAAGGTTGCCATCTACCACTCCAGATTGCTCGTTTGTTGCAGGTGGAAAACACGTTTCATTCCATGGCGTTAATCTGGAGATACTTCTACGGAACAGTTGCAAGAAACGACAGTGCAGTCGGTCCCTTGGAAACAACAAAACTGGCGAATTTCAGTGAACACAAAATAATCTATTATTTTAATAGCCTTCTCAATGACATCGTTTGCCCGGCAATAGCTCGCCTCAAGCTTGAATTTTCTTTTCTGGTAAACCCCTGTGATTCAGCTTCGCATTCCGAATCAACCTGAGATACTTTTACCTGAGTAGTTCATACATCACAGACTTTTCTCAGTTGACCGTCCCCTCCAGTGACTTGTGCGTCGCCAGAATCATTTGCACTCACAACCAAAATAGATGCATCGATTGACATGCTATTAAAAAATCGTCCAAATATACGAACCTCCGTAATTCCTTCTGAGCGTAGATATGGAGCAATCCAATTTGTTGGAGATGAGAAATCCCCGGGCGCACATGACATTCCGAAGGGTAAACTGTTCATTTGTAGAACTCGCCCTTTGGAGACAAGTCTCAAAAATCGGCGGTGGCCCTCTGCATTGATTACGTGAAAATACGGCGATGACAGGTCGATCTTTAACATCGACACCACCACTTTTGTAAGAAGAGAGGAATTTGGAAAACTTTTAATATTGAATATTCCCCTGTTGCTTCCATATTTCTTTTTTGAAACAAACATTGTCGATAAAAAACTTGGTCCCAGACGATTCTGATCTGAAACCTGGAGGTTCACTCGCTGAGATATGATATCTCTTCTCTATGTGATATTTCGGCCAATTGCTTAGCTTGGAACCGGCGTAGCAACCTCTGTGACGGGTAGATCAGCAGAAATTTGGAGGTTGATGGCAGACGCATTCCCGTAATCAACAAAGCGCAAGCCACTACCTGCGATACGCTCGCAGACAGCCTCCATTCGATCTGAGGTGACATTTCGGCCGATTGCTTGGTTTGAAACCAACGATGTAGCAACCTCTGTGATTTAGATCAGCAGAGGTTGGGAGGTTAAATAGCAGGCGCATTCCCGTAATTAAATCGAGAAGGGCCTCCGAAGCCCAAAGCGCAAGCCACTGCGATACGCTCGCAGGCAGCCTCCATAAACCCGCTTTTCAGCGGCGGCCTTGAGCCCATTGACCAGCTCTTCTTTTGATTGTTTGAACCTTTGTTCTGAAATGTGTGAGATTAGTGAAAGGATTTGCTTCAAATTGGAGTTACCTTTGTTAATAACTTGGTTTCCGTTGTCCTGTGTGTGAAGGGAACGCTCTCGATGCGTTTACTTGATATATTCATAAGCTTGGCGGTTTCGCGGCGGCTCTTTCTCGGATGTACCAGGGAGGGTCCCAATTGTAGTCACTCTCAGTATTTTGTACATACGCCTGAAGTCGAAACCCGCCAAATAAAAATATCTAGAGCTTGAAGGTATCTCTCGCAAATTCTTTTTAGTCTGCTCGTATTCTGAAGAAAAGCTGCATAATTGTTGCAAATTATTATTAAGCAATCTACATTAAGCAAGTAAGACATTATAGCTGCCACAATTCCTTTTGAATCTGCAGTGTAATCTTTACTCCTTGATAAGGGAAGTAATTCATCATTAATTCACCTCTGTAAATCCGGACGAAGCCTTATGTTACTTTTGGGCATCTAAATACCGGACATCTTTTCAATCTGGTTTGTCATAATATAGGATCTATAAATATTGATCACCAGTATCTTTTGCTTGATGTTGCCTCTTCAAAAAAGAACGACGCTATGAACAAAAATTGTGCGATCTGGACTATATAATACAGATCGCCTGTAACCACGTGACATTGCCGCTCGCTGATTGGTCGAAGCGAAGCGGAAACGGAAGACAAAAGGATGGTTGATTGACCGGAAGAGTGAATAGAAGAATGACGCACTCTCTCACAGATGCTGTGCATCGTCACATGCCGAATAATAGGTTGTTATTGCAACAACTTGGAATTATATTAACCGACGATTTTTGAAACCGATAAAAATTGCGGCTGTTAACAACCAAAAAATACGTCTGCACAGTTTCTGAAAATGATAGGTACGAAAATTACAAGATCACCTAGTTGCTTTCCCCGGTTATCTAAATTATAATCCTTTATTTTTCCTAATAAGAAAGCATAGGCATAGAAAGACAAAGCCTAAATTTCTGCATAATCTCAGGCATTGATAACATTAGAATAGTCATGATCAGTTATTTTTCATTATCGGGACTACTTATATTATTTTACCGAGACGTGGTTTTTATCAATGGTTATGTATTACTATTTTTATCATCAGATGCTTTTTCCATTTATTTATTATTATGTTGTTTTTTCTTCCCGCCGAAACATCCTAAACCTCTGATACGTAACTTATCGGAGTAGTCTGTGCCCTGATTATGGAGGGTAGAGGTAAGGAGAATCATCTGTGAACATGCAAATGTGTCCGTCAAAATGTATTAAATTAGGGTGGCGCCACATTAGCACCAGGGTAAATTTAAAGGAAGCGGAAATCAATAAACGTACTATTCACAGTTCAGGATATAAAATCACTCTAGCTACACACGTTTTCTCATAATAACTCTTTAAGGTTATATTTACTACATTATTTATATTTTGTACTACGCAAGTAGTTACGCAATATACGCAAATAAGTCGTGCTGGCCTCGAGGTTTAGGCACGCGGTCGAGAATCTCGACGATCGCAGGTTCAAACCCCAGGCACACAACTCTGACTTTTCGAAGTTATGTGTGTATTCAAAAAGAATTATCACGTACTTTAACGGTGAAGGAAAACATCGTGATGAAACCTGCACACCGAAAAGTTCTTAAGAATTTCGTAGGTGTGTAGTCCGCCAACCCGCATTAAGCCAGCGTGGCGGACTAAGGCCTAAACCCTCTCAGTTGTAGAGGAGGCCCGTGCCCAGCAGTGGGACGTATATGGGCTGATGATGAATGATGAATGAATGATGACGCAAGTAGTTGACATTTTCAATAAGTAACTACTTTAGGCGACAATAATATTAAATTCATACCATACCCTTTGTCTACACCAGCACCATTATGGAAGGTTTTTGAACTGTTTTTTACAGCTGACAGCTGGATACTTTTTTCAATTTTCTACTATATGAGATGAGAGATGACTCTCCTTACCTCTACCCTCCATCGCCCTGCTGCTGTGGTCAAATCTGAGTGCTTAATTAAGGGTTGCCAGTGATCAGTACAGGAATGTCATAGTAGTTTCTTAAAGTTTAGTGACAAATTAACATAAAATTCCTTACATACACTTAGTATTTCTTTTGGGCTAAACGTTGTTTGTAATTTTTGTTTTGCTAATTCAACCCGAGAATATTTGGTCTTCGCTACTCGCTATTGAGTGTCATTTGTTTTAACGTAAAACAGAAACATATTTCTGGCAACATAAAAACGCCATATTTTGCTTTTGTTAAAATTCTTAAACGAGTGAGCGAGTGTATTAGTTGATTAGTTTCAACTCTGTTGTGTTAATAATTCAAGTATTTCATTCAAAATATTGTTCAATATTGTATGCATAGAGTGACCTTTACATGCAGGACCAAGACGATCAGAATCAAGGTAATTATTTGCGCATACACCGGACGTTATTGAATTAGATGTAGGAACTATTATTGCGGCGAATCCATGTGTTTTCTTGTCATAAATTTAATCTAACGGCCAAACAGATAATCCGTTATTGACCGTAGTAAATATCCACCTTTTACATAGGCATAAATACGATACTAGGAGGAATTAAGGTTATTGTTATTTCAAGTCACCCGAGGGTAAACACAAGTCACAAAGATTTCAAACAATATCGGATTGTTATGTGTAATTGTGGCACATATATGTTCCTCTGTTTGTTTACATTTTAGTCCGCAATGTGTGGTAATTTTGATTTCTTTTTTGTTTCCAGAAAATACAATGAGTGATTCACCAGATCAGAATGATCCACCAAAGGATGTAAGTATACTTTACCTGTATACTTATCTTCATCGCAATTGACAATAACATAATGCAGTTCCAATAGCATTTCAATTACATCCTGCTTCAAGAAGAAAACTGGTGTCATTTAACTGCCCTTGAAATGTTTTACAACTCTAAAAGACCTCAGATTTGTGAACATTTTCTTGTTGAATTTGTTCCTACCTTGTTTATATAACCCACTTGGCACAGAGACATAAAAAATGCTAGTTACTATGAACTACATTTGACTTTCATATAATTGTATTACATATAATTATAAGATTATTTATAAATGTATTCCTGAAAGTAAAAAAAAACTTTACAAAATATATCTATGCTTTTATTTGTTTATTCTATTAAATAATAATGGATTTTTTTGATGTTATATGTATTATATTTTTACAAATTTTAATTGCAATTTTTTAAGAATACAGACTATAATAGTATAGACAAGATCTAGTATGCAGAAGGGTCTTGATTCTGTTGAAAAACTTGGTCCACTTTGGTTATCATTTATTAATCTAATATTTTTATTTTACTGTTATCTCATGCTGCATTATATAACTTTATAAAGAATGCAATTCTAAAATTACTTAAATTATATTACTAATTAATATATGAATCACAATAGTTATTTAGGTATTTTTGGTTATATTATAAAAAGTGTCTTAACCATTTGGAATGGTGTTAGAAATTTTTTTTTCATTGCAGCCAAAAGAATTAGAAAAATTGGAAGAAGCAAAACTTAAGGCAAAATTCCCAAATGCCATGCTGGGAAGAGGACCTGGAGGACATTCTGCTTTTTTACAGAAAAGGCTAGCTAAAGGGGTAATACTCATTAATTTACTTTTATTATTAGAATATACTATAAGATATTAATATACAACCCAGAAAGCCTGACTAAATACACATATTCCTTATTAAAAATGTTGTCAGGAAGAGGAACCAGATTTTTTCCAAAGAAAAAAGTTGTTAACTAAAATATATCATACTATTAATACTTGTTAATAGTATGTATAACAATTTATTTTTATCTAATATTTAAAAATCACTATTACAAAGACAGCAAAATTATTGTGTATTTCTGTGGGGATGATCTTTGGACTCACTGCACATGTTGGAAACATTTTAACCACTTAGAAAGACTTTTATTTATTTTATATTCTTATACACTATACAAGTACAGTGGACTCCTGGTAATCCGGCCCCTGCTAATCTGGAACCCCTTTTAATCCGACATGGTCTTGCGTTTCAACAATGTTAAACAAAAAAAATTGATGAAAAATTTTTTCATGCATCTTTCAGTGATTGATTCATAATTTTAGTATGTACATTTTTTTGTACACAATTATTTCCTAATGTAAAGTTAGTGCATATTTTTTATAAGTTCTATAGCATTAATGATGTTAATTTTATAATAAAGTGTATGTGTATAGAATTATCATCTCTTATCATTGGATTTGTAACTTGTCGGATTACAAGGTAATCTTTTGTAAAAAAAATCCGGACTATAGGGGGTCTTAGGCAGTACTCTATAATCCGACAATTTCGATAGTCCGTCACTGCCCTGCAAAATGTTTGTCGGATTACCGGGAGTCCACTGTATATATTATAACAAAATTGAAATAATGAGACATTATTTATGTTTTTAATTGACATAATTGTGGAAAAGGAGGCTCGTGCCCAGCAGTGGGACGTATTTGAGCTGATGATGATGCTAAAAATTAATTTAAGACTTAAACAAAATAAAAATTTAAACAAATTGAACGAGATTTCCTTTTACCTGAATGGATCAACATCCCTTATAAAATCTAATTGGACTTGGTTATAACATGTCCAATGTTTGCGATAATAATAAGTTATGATGGAATTAAATGTGGTATTTATAAAAATGTTTAATGGTTACAGCAAAAGTTCTTCGACTCTGGCGATTATCAGATGGCGAAACAGCGGCCTAGCAACTTGTCGGCGCCATTCAAAGCTCCGGCAGCGCCAGCTAAATTGCCTACTGGCGAAGCAATCCCCACGCCCGAAACCGTCCCGCTTCGGAAGACTTCCATCATCCAGCCGAAGTACAGCACACCCAGTCAGACATCCTAGCCTCGCCTGTCCTCTATGGGCGTCAGCTCGTGTCGCTAACTAATATTCCAGATTTTTATTTTTGCTAATGCGTCACATCGCTTTAATATTACTAAGCACTGGTTCACTATCACTAGGTTAGTCTAAAGTGGTGGAATTCCTCGTGTAGCTCTAAAATTATTTTATATCGACATTGTGATTGATTAGTCTATGTTGAAATTTGAAAACGTAACTTTTATAAGAACAAGTGTTATAGTAAAAACAAAATGAGGTATTTAGCGTATTGACCTGAGATATGTGTGTGCATTATGTTGAGAGAATTGCAAATGTTTCATTCCTTTTCGAGTCATTTGCTATGAGCGGCATTAGCCATATTGAGAAGCAAATACACTTGCCAAAATCACATTAAAACTTCAATGTTATGTGCTTCTAGTTTTCGTCATATTATACTTAGTTTTCCTGAGGAATCAGTAGTATCAACCACTGTTAGTCACCCTTACATTTGTGTCTGTTATTTGTACATAGCCTTATCATTAAATGAAGCGCGTGCTTACCGCTGCCAGTTGTAGGCATTTCTATAAAAAATAACATACACATATGTTATGCTTTAGATATAAACATTTATTCATGGAATAAGAACTTAGGAATTTGTGAAAATTTTAAGAAAGTTGAACCTTGGTCCCTGTACATATACCCTTTTTTTAAATGGAGTAAAGTGATCTTGAATAATTATGGATCTGCTCTCTGTAGCCCCAAATACGTGAAAAAACACGGTTTTTATTTTTGTAACATGTAATGCATTTTGTGACAGTTTTACATACATGTGTTTCCTTCAACCCCAAATGTTTAACATAACTAAATTACAATATTTACAGTTATAAACTCAGTAGAAAAGAAATTTCAGTAGAACAGTGTCAACATTAATATAAATAAAATGTATTTACAATAACCAACCATTAGGGACGTACAAACCACAATGAGTGTAATTAATGCACAAGAGTGATACATGTATGGAATAAGGAGTGTTGAAGAGTTAGCCATTAATAAATTAAAATAAATTCTTGGTAATAAAATGTGTATTTTTATTTTCCACTCTGTGTTTGTTTCGGGCCACCATGCCACGATATTCGAGAGAGTAAACAATTCGAGATTATTTATGCGATAAATGGCACTTTGTTAATAAAAAAAATATTAAACAAGACGGAACACTTGTAGGTCCACTCCTACGCCTTCACTTAGCATTCCCGTCCTACAATCGATCCTGTCATGATTATACAATATTCCAATCTTCAATGCATTTATATGTTATATTTGACTGCTTTCTGAAAAGGTAGAAAATTAAACCCATTACTGAAGAACATCTTATTTTTCATTTGATAATGGGCGGATTTTCAATATAATTTGATATATTGTTAAATAAAATTATCATTTTATTTGATTTCGATTATGTTAAAAAAAATCACCTGGATTCCAATGCACATAGTCTGGCGTAGCGGCCGCTTGGTACTCGTGAACAAGGTCGTCCACTACACTTCGCGACTCATCGAATTCTTCTAGCGACTCCTTGAACATTGGCTCTTTTCGGAATACTTCCAAGAACGCTTCGCGCTTGCGAAGCTTATCGAACTGTTGCAGGCATCTGTCGAATAGCTGCGGCGCACAAAAATGCATTATAATTTGTTTTAGCTAACTACACTAGGGTTGCTACATCATCGGTAAGACACTTCAAAATAATATATTATATGAATATTTTGTGTCAATAAATTGCTATCGGCGACGTACGTATTAGTTTCCTATAATTTCTAAATAAAATTTTGGGCATATTTAGCAAAGAACACGTCGTGGCATTCTTTGTGCAAATACAACTACAAATGAACGGAAAATTAAATTATCTCGAACATTGTAATTGAATAAACACGGGAAACTATTAAATAACAAAAATGCCAATTACCTTTTGTGTTCCTTGAATGCTTTTAAAGCCTTCATGCAGTCCGTATATCATATTATTAATAATGAATAGCGCAGAAAGTACTACTTTACTAGTGAAAGTATCGTGCTTATATTAATTACCGAAGATATATTGGTGTGGTTGGCAAGCAGTAGGCCGGACACTTTGTGCGACGCGTGCACGTAGGGCGAGCGCCGCGACAAAGCAACCTGGATAGACGCGGGACCCCATGGGATGAACGACGCCAACTTTCGCTCGCGAATCCGCTGCAGAGACTTGTGCACCTGGGATGGATCTACCTCACCCTGTAACAAATATTTGAATAGTATAGCTTGCGAAACGAGAGGCCGCGGGTTCGATCCCCGCACCGAGACAAATGTTTGTGTGACCCACAAATATGTTTCTGGTCTGGGTGTATGTGAGACCGAAAAGTCTCTCGGTAGTTTTTGATACCCACGACACAAGACTTGTATCTTAGTGTGGGATCAGAACTATGTATGTGACTGTTGGGTGTATTTATTTATTTACACCACTTGCGAAAGCTCGCAACAGGGCAAAACATTAAAAAATATTGTGTAATGTCTAGTTTATAATTGTTTAATGTGAGGTCAGGATATCCTCATTGATATATCAAATCGCTTTGGTTAAAAATTTAAAGCTTAAAGATTATTATTCGGAATTTTGTAAGGCAAGCTGGGTTTATGGGCTTCAGTTCAGTTCTTAGTTTGTGGCTTTTGCGATATTACCATGCCGCAATTCAGCCAATGTCACGTTATATGGAGAATAATAATAATAAAATAAAGAAAACCGGGGACAGAGAAAACATTTTTTTTTTTTTTTAATTCGATTCCAAGCATATCTGAAACAAAATGGACGTACATTTACACAGAATATATATTAAATTTTTATACCATTCACCTTAATACATTTACACAGGAGGATGACAAAAGGGGAGAATACAAGCGAAAGGAGAATTTTCATAGAGGTAGGACGGGGAATTTCAGGAGGAAGAATGTCATATTAATGGGAGTCGGAGATTAGGGCAGTTGAAAAATATATGGTTCAGATCGCCTTCATCCAACCCACATTCGCAAATTGAATGATCCCGAATCCTAAATTTGGCTAAATTTACTGGGGTACAAGAATGGTTTAGTCGAATCCTGCAAATTATTGAGGTTGAGGATTTTTCTAGCAGTTGATGAACAGAAAACCAAGGTTTGGGCGGAATTTCCGGTTGAATAGAGCCATAAAATATTCCCTTGTTAAGTCTGGAAATTTGCCACTCCTTATTCCACGATTCCATCATACGCACTTTCGAATTGGAGCAGATGTCATGGGAGAGGATTTGGAAATGTTCAAAAGAGCCTACATTTATTGCCTGTTTAGCACAAGAATCTGCAGTTTCGTTGCCTAAAATACCGGAGTGTCCCGGAATCCAGGCTAAAACTACATTGAGTCCGAGTAGATGGCAATTAAAGAGACATTCTTTGATTTTAAGAACAATAGGAAATCTAGATTTTGATTTAAATAAATTTGAGGATATAGCCTGAAGACAGCTTTTGGAATCTGAAAAAATTATGACATTATTTAAATTATGAGACATAACAAATTTAATAGCTTCCAGGATAGCAACAGCCTCACCACTGAAAACAGTGGTTACAGGAGGCAATTTAAAATTTAAAATAATCCTAAAAACTGGAACCCACACTGCAGCTCCAACCGGACTGGAATTTGATATTTTGGAGGCGTCAGAAAAAATTGTTAGCCAGCCCGAAAATTTGGAGGAAATTTTATGATTGAATAAATTATTAGCATGTAAAGAGTCTTTATCAAGGCCAAAATCCAAGATTATCTTAGGTTGAAAGAGAAGAACGTTGTATGGAAGTGAGAATAATAGTTTATAAGGGAATTGAAGGATGGGGACAGATAAACCAGAAAGTTTCATGTAACTACGAAGCAAACAGGGTAAGTCAAATATTGAGTTATAACCTTTCGTTTCTACAAGGTTCCGGAGAAGGTTAAGTTTTTGGAGAATAGGATGTTGCGAATTTTGAAATAATTTAAAGATAAATTTATCAGAGATGAATTGTCTGCGCAGGTAAAGCGGAGGATCTACGCACTCTACCTGCATTGCATTGATAGGGGAGGATTTCATAGCACCAAGAATTAAGCGAAGGCATTTTGATTGAATTTTGGATAATTTATCCAAAGCCCCCTTGTTACCGGGATCCAGAAGAAAAGAACCATAATCTAAATTACTACGGATAATGGCATTGTACATTATTTTTTGAGTAAAGGGATGAGAACCCCACCAAACACCTGATAAAGATTTAAGTATGTTAAAATTTTTATTACATTTGTTAGTTATGTATTCACAATGTGAAGCTCCTGTCATTCTGGAGTCTAGCCAAATACCTAAAAATTTAATTTTTTGGTCCTGAGAGATCAACTCGTTCCCAATGTAGATATTAACCAAAGGATTATTTTTACGTCTTGAGAATACCACTGAACTGGATTTGGAAGGAGCGAGAGAAAGGCCATGGAAACCAAGCCATGAGTCAAGAGAGACCAATGCAGCGTTAAGACGAGAAGATGCATTAAGAGGATTCCCAGAAGAAACATAGAGTGCGAGATCATCTGCGTATTGAAGAATAGAACAGTATTGTTGGACTGATTGATCAAGATCTCGTGTATAAATGTTATATAATAAAGGACTAAGGACTGAACCCTGTGGTAATCCCTTCCACACAGTTCTAGACTCTGTAAAAGAGTTTTGGTGTTTTATAACAATTTTACGTTCCATGAGAATGTTGCAAATGAAAAACGTAAGCTTAGCAGGAATCCTCAGCTGAATAAGTTTATTCCTGAGAACTGAAAGCAAGACATTATCATATGCGGATTCAACATCAAGGAAAACGCCAACTAGGTATTCGTTTTTTATGAAGGCTGTGTGAATCTCAGTGGTTAGAATTCCCAAGCTGTCCATAGTACTCATGTCCTTTCGAAAACCGAATTGAGAATCCGATAACAAATTATTATTTTCCAGAAACCATTCCAGTCGATGTTTTACCAGGTGTTCAACGATTTTAAGCAGAACTGATGACAAAGCAATTGGTCTGCGACTATTCGGGTCTGAGGGATTTTTCCCTGGTTTAAGGATCGGGATTATTATTTGTTTTTTCCAGTGGTCAGGAATTTGGAGCGAATTGTAAATTAAATTTATTAAATCTAAGAAGTATAGTTTGCTTTTGTCAGAAGATTTAACTATAAAAGAATAGGGAATGTTATCTATGCCTGGAGTGGAATCGGAAAGACCTTCAAGAGCCAGTTTCAGTTCAATTAAAGTAAAAGGGGAGTCAAGGAAAGAGGGCGGGGAATCAGGGAATTGGGTAGATGGGAAAGAATTATAGAAAGGAACTGTGGGAGGGGCTAATTTATCGGCAAAAGCCTCAAGCCAAGACATAGGGTCATTGGATGAGATATTTTCAATATTATAAGATCCCCTATATCTTCTGATTTGTTGCCAAACCAATGTAGAAGGAGTTCTGGGCGACAATGATTCACAAAATTTCAGCCAGCCCATTTTCTTTTTTGACTTTAATTTTTTTTTGGCTTTAGCTGATTGATGACGAAAGTTAATAAAATTTGTAGAAGTGATTGATAACTTGTACAATTGTTCAGCCTTTTTTCTCTCCCGAATGGCAGAGGAGCAGTCTGAATCCCACCATGGAGTTGATGACCTAAACTTGCGTTTTTTGGTAAGAGGAATATGTTTGTTAGCACTGGAAATTATAGCATCTAGGAAATTAGAATAAGATGGGATAACATTATTACAATTAAGGGAAGGGATGGAATCTAAAGTTACATCTAAACAGGAAGAGTAGGATTCCCAATCTGCACCGGAAACCCTATATTTAAGTGAGGGTTCGATATTGCAAGGGGGAGACACAGGGAAATGATCGCTACCATGGGATGAGCTGCAAATGGACCAACTAACGATTGAGGATATTATAGGGGAACAAATAGTAAGGTCAACAGCACTTTTCGGATTTTGGGAAGGGAGCACTCTACGTGTGGGAGACCCATCATTTAACACGCAAAGGTTTAGGTCATCAAACAAGTCTACAAGTGACAATCCAAAAGCATCATTATGACTTCCACCCCAAGACATGTGATGTGCATTAAAGTCTCCCATTAAAATAATAGGAGGAGGAACAGAGGAAATAACATTGAGGATATCAGGAATAAGGGATATATTTGGATGTGAAATGTAAATAGATAGAAAGGAGATGTTTAAAATTCTTGCAGCTATAATATTCATATTATGACTAAAAGGAGGAAGAGAAAGTTGGGAGAAAGCTGCAGAACGTTTTATAAGCAGGGCAGAGCCTGCATATCCATCGGATCTGTCATCCCGTAGACAGGAATAACCTGAGACTCTAAAACGAGACCCAGGTATCAACCATGTCTCTGAGATGGCAAAAACTGATGGATTAAATTTTGAAATAAAGTGTAAGATTTCATGTTTTTTTGGGAGTAGGCTTTGGCTATTCCACTGAATTATTGTTGACACTGGGTCCATTTTTATTAATAAGTGATGTGAGGAGGGAAAGTGAATTGGCAACGTTGGGCGGTAAGGAACAGTTATTATGGGTCATATAATTGATAATCATGTTGATAAAAATATTAAGAATATTCTCAAAATGTACAGACTGTTGTGGGTTAGAGGAAGAGTTAGTAAGGTCAGAGGAAGAGTTAAGAAGGGCACAGCCATTGGGTTGGGTAGAAGGAAGATCTGCTATGATAGATTGGTGAATAGATTTATTGTATGATTTACCTACAGGGGCTGTAGGTCGAGGAGAAGAGAAGATGGTTTTAGTGTAAGATTGAGTTGTGGGTAATTGACATGTGAAGGAAATTGGAGGGAAGTTCTGTGAGCTAGAGTTGGAAGGATGAGAATTGGAACTGGGAATGTTGGATGGTTGAGATAGGACATCGTTAAATTTTCTGTTAACTCTTGGGAAGAATTGTTGAGCTTCCTCATATGAGATACCCTTTTGTGACATTGTTTTTTTAATAGAAACTTGTCTGTCGTGTTCAGGACAACACTTATTAATAGCAAAGTGATGACCCGAACAGAACAAACATATGGATTGGCTTTCTGGGAGGTTGCATGTGTGACCTTCATGAGATTGGGAACATCTGTAGCACCTTGACGCAGATCTACATTGGGTCTTTATGTGACCAAAACGACAACAATTTAGGCATTGGATGGTTGGGAATTGGTATAGTTCGACAGGAAGAGAAGTGTGGAAAGAGAAAACTTTCTGGGGAAGGAATTGTCCCTGAAAAGTAAGAACAACAGTTTGTGTGGGAATCCAGGAAATTTCATCGTTGTTAGTAGACTTCCTACTGAGTCGGCGAGCCTTGAGAACAATACCACACTGATGAGGTAATTCAAGACTCTCCACGAACTCATCCATGGAGAGGTCTACCGGAACATTTCTTACAATACCCATACGGGAGATGTTGTAAGATGGAATGATAGCGGTATATTTGTTTATTGACAGGATTTGGTTGTCAAGGAAATTGTTGGCGTCAGCGGCAGAACAAAACTCCACGGAGATTTTATTCCGACCAACCCTCTTAACTCCATCATTTTTGATATTTTTAATTCTATTTTTAAAAAGAAACTGACCAAATTTTATTGGTCGAATAGTTAGACCTGTTGCTGGATCGGATTCTGTTCTAGAGACTAAAACAATGTACGGCCCCTGATCAGTCTCTGAATAAGAATTTATTCCGATAATTAGTTTCGGGTGGGACAGCCCCGTGGCGCAGTTGGCTAGACACCAGCTTGCGAAACGAGAGGCCGCGGGTTCGATCCCCGCACCGAGACAAATGTTTGTGTGATCCACAAATATTTGTTTCGGGTCTGGGTGTATGTGAGACCGAAAAGTCTCTCGTAGTTTCTGATACCCACGACACAAGACTTGTATCTTAGTGTGGGATCAGAACTATGTATGTGACTGTTGGGTGTATTTATTTATTTATTTATATAGACGTTGGATAGAGGCAGAGGCTAAATCCATATTCGTAATGATTTTTTTCGGATTGACATTTGAATCCGTTTCAAGTCGACGTTTGGAAGGAACTACTGGAGGATTTTCAGATGGAACGTGGGAGTCTGGGGGATCTGGGGGGTCAGGAGGAACTACCTCCATTATAGGAAAAGTTTATATAATTAGTAAGACAGGACAAGTGATTAGAACTAATCTTACCACATACGAGGGCAGTCCGATAAGTACTTAGCCTCACCGCCCGATGGCACCACTATCGTAAGATAAATTTACCATCATGTAGCACATCTTCGTAGACGGCTATTGTCAAAATTTCAGCCGAATTGGATTTGTAGTTTTGTTTTGACCGCGTGTGTAAGCGGACGTGTCCGCGGATTTTCGAAAAATGGAAAAAGAGCAATATCGGCCGGTGATTTGATTCTTGTTTTTGGAAGGGAAATCGCGCAGCGATATCAAAAAGCGCTTGGATGCTGTTTACGGTGACTCTTCTCCTTCAATGGCGACCGTCAAAAATTGGTTTAACGAGTTTCAACGTGGTCGCACGTCAGTTTTTGATGAGCCACGCCCAGGTGCCCCAAAAACGGCTACCACGGAGGATAACGTGAGAAAAGTCCCGATCTTGTATTGGCAGACCGCCGATTGAAGGTGCGCGAGATAGCTGAGACAGTAGGCATCTTAAAAGACCGCGTGGGTCATATCCTGCATGAAATATTGGGCATGAGAAAGCTGTCGGCTCGATGGCTGCCGCGTTTGCTCACTTCGGACGACAAGCGCATCAGTGACACAACTTCAGAGCAGTGTTTGACACTGTTTAGGTGCAATCCGAAGGGGTTTCTGCGTCGTTTCGTGACCGTCGACGAAACATGGATTCACTGGTACACACCAGAGACCAATAAACAGTCGAAACAGTGGACTTTACCCGGCGAATGTGCTCCGAAGAAGGCGAACACTGTCCCATCGGCCGAAAAGGTGATGGCCACCGTTTTCTAGGTTTCACAAGGTGTGATTTACATCGACTACCTGGAGAAGGGCAAAACGGTCACAGGGCTCTACTATGCCGAACTATTGGGCCGATTCAACGCTGAATTGTAGAAAAAACGGCTCCATTTGGCGAAGAAAAAAGTGCTCTTCCACCATGACAACGCACCGGCTCACACCTCCGCCGTCGCAACGGCCAAATTGGTCACATTAGGCTACGAACAGCTGCTCCATCTACCGTATTCTCCAGATTAGGCCCCGTGTGACTTCTTTTTGTTTCCAAACTTGAAAAAGTCCGTCGCCGGACAGAAATTTGAGTCGAATGAGGAGGTTATCGCCGCCACGGAGGCCTACTTTGTAGACCTCCAGAAAACGTTCTTTTCAGACAGCTTAAAGAAGTTGGAGCATCGCTGGGTCAAGTGAATCGAGTTGAAAGAAGACTGTGATGAGAAATAAATCGCCACTTTTCCAAAATTTTCGTTTTTCTTTTGTAGGCTAAGTACTTATCGGACTGCCCTCGTACACCAGACAAGTACACAATATATAAATAAACGAAAATCTACTTGGAATTTACGCAAATATAGCACAAAAACGACTTTAACTCAAAACACACGTCTATGCACGCGAAAGTGACATTGACATCCCTCCGTTTATGGGCTTTTATGGAAGTATCGCCATTGATTAATAAATGTTATTTTTTAGTAGCACATCACGTTTCTTGGTACATACCTGTATGATATTCAGTATTGATATATAACAGTGCTGGTTTGTTCTGTCGGGGCTGAGGGAGACCATCATGTTCTTTGGCTGGAGCAATCGCTGCATCACATCTAATACTGTCGTCTTGCGTATTTTTGGCGCCTGCGAGAAAAAAAATCACATTACTTCAGATTACCAACTATTTACCATAGTTGTATTATTATTAGATTACACAGTTGGTAATTTAAAGACTTCTTCATTTATATTAAGACTTAAATGAACGCTTGCATAGGATCACAAAATCCTAATTCTGGCGGACTTATTGAATATTTCCGTTTAAATTAGACTACTTTTTTCGGTATAACAATATAGGCGTAAGAGAATATTTATTCAATAGGCATGTTACTTACAGCATTGAGCTCGTGGTCGGCTGTTAGTGGCGTGTATCCAGTCATCAAGAAATGAAGTCTTGGTGTTGGAATCAGTGGCGCAACTAAACTTATCAGATCGTTGTTCATGTATGAAGGATATCTAAAAAAATAATTTAAAAATTGTATTAAAATGAATAAATAAATACACCCAACAGTCACAAAATAGTTCTGACCCCACACTAATATACAAGTCTTGTGTCATGGGCATCAGAAACTACGAGAGACTTTTCGGACTCACAAACAACCAGAGCAGAAAAAAATATTTGTGTATTTTAATAAAAATATATGCATTAGTAGAATTAATAGACATAAAAGTCTGATATAAATGATACATACCTTAACGTTGCTGTGCTAGCACTCATAATAGTGGATACTAGAGTGTTGATTTGTGCAAAGGATGGATTTTGTATGTGAAGACGATCACTGGCAATCCTATTAAGTGCTGTGTTGTCAAGCACCATGACACAGTCAGCACTCTCTGTCAACCTCTTTAAAGTCAAAAGAGAATTGTAAGGCTGTACCACTACATCACTGAGGAGAAAACAATGTCAGTTAGAACAGATCTTCTGAACAATGCTAGCTGTAAGAAAGAATTAAGTTTGATAGAATAAATATTAAATTAATACACCCAGTCACATACATAGTTCTAACCCCACATTAAGATACAAGTCTTGTGTTGTGGGTATCAGAAACTACGAGAGACTTTTCGGTCTCACAAACACCCAAACCTGAAAACAATATTTGTGGATCATACAAACATTTGTCCCGGTGCTTAATTGAATTGAATTTGTTTCGCAAGCTGGTATCTAGCCAACTGCGCCACGGGGCTATCATTAATCAGAATAAAATGTACTAAATACATGTATTACAGAAAATTGCAAGAACTCTTGAAGTGCTTATTAACATAAATTCCACAAGGTAAAATGAAAAAATTACTTGCCTTATCTCATCTAAATTTGGAAACACACTGTAAGTCTGCACCAGTTTCTTTGGGAATCTGTCTGATAGGTGTTCTAAGATGTATGAGCCCATCCCGGAACCAGTGCCTCCTGCTATTGAGTGACACAGCACAAAACCCTGGAATGGTTGTACTTTAAATAGCTTTTAACTTTAACTGTAAATAATATATAAGACAACAAATGTCTTCATTGTATATTTTTGAAGTTGAGAAATGTCATAAACATAAAATTGAGTTAGTTGTGATAGCAGAGTAAAATTGAAATTTGTTTTGATTGAATTGAAAATTGTTTTAATTTAAAAAATGAATCAACCATAGTGACTACTATTCCCCTTATCAACGAATATGCTAGAGACATTGCTTTTATTAGAATATTAATTACCTTTAGTTTTCACCTAAAGTGAATACTACTGTAATCATTAATTTACATTATTTTAATTGAATCCTACCTCCAAATTATCACTACCATCGGCCTCTCTGTTTATTATGTCAAACACCTCCTCATTTAGTTTCTCTCCTTGTGCATAGCCTGATGCCCAATTATTACCCGCACCACCTCCGTGCTTAGACAGGTAGACATTTTCTGGGTTGTAGAGCTACAAATATTTGAATTCGTATAAAAGATTATTAAAAACAAACATAAATGCGTTAATTATTATGATGATTATTTATTTAAAAGCATTTTGCCAACGATATAATTGGGGTATGTAAAAATTGCATCAGTACACTTTACCTTAGCGTAAGGCGAGTTCATGATAGTGTGTATAACTCGTGGCTCCAAGTCCAACAGTACCGCTCTCGGTATGTAGTGGTCGTCATCGGCTTGATAGAAAAATACATCCTTGCGGTCAGATCCAGCTGATGCGAACTCCTCGAGAATTCCCTCGGGAGATATTCCATGCTCTATACACAATTGTTTCCAAAACTCGAAACCAACTGCGGAAAAAATACGGCAGTTTAACACCAAATTAATTCAAAATAACCGAATGTTTATAACAACAATATTACTTACTTTGATTACCGCATTGGCCAAGTTGCAGTGTTATCATTTCACTAGGCATGTTTAGACTGTTTTTTAAAATTCAATTAAAGAATATGACGTTGTTCTCTTGGTTTTACTCAATTAAAAAATTGATATAAACAAATACATTCATCAGCCGCTAACTGTCGCCCATAAAAGTCTGTTTTCGTTGGTAGTGTTCAATTATTATTTAAATGTTGTATAAAGTATTGTATCAGCGTACATATTTATTGCTTAATAATTATTAGTTTGTTTTATTACTTCACAAATTTTATTTGTAAATTTACTCCCTGCGTAAAACAGAAAAAAAAAACTGTATTTAATTACCATTTACCAATAAGAAAGAAATCAATGAAAACATACTCGTACAGTTGCGTTCGAAAATAGAATTTGAGCAATTTTTAAGTAGCGAAGATTAATTAATTTATTAATCTAATTTGAAAGTAAAATTTAAATTTAACAATGTAAATGAGTAATTGATATTATTGAATTTTACATATCTTAAGTATTTAGGTATGTGAAATCTTTTCATATATTTTACATGATGCAAGATGTACAGGTACAAAAAAAATTGTTTACAGCAACATTTTCGAGCAGTTGTCAAAGTTTCGTAAAAGTTTTTAGAATACAAGTTTTTATTTTTAATTATTAAATTAAAGGTTTTTTTATTATTATATTTTGCATGATAGTTGCTTAGATAGTTGAGCTACAAAGTTTGATATTAAAAATTATCGTTTCATTCATAGAATACTTATTTAGGAAGTTCAAGGTAAGTGTAGCGGTCTTGGTAGATGGCCTTCGATTAACATATTTCTTAACTTTGTTAGACAACCTACAGAGTATGTGAGAATTTACGAGGATAAAGACGACGTGGGTGTAGCTTTCGTGAATGCAAGGTTCTAAGATAATTACTTGATTCCCTAATAAGGGAGAAAAAAAGATATTACAAACTTTTCTATGTTTTGATGCGTGTAAAATTCTGACATCACTATTTGCGAAACAAATTTCCGGACGCTTAAATTATATAATTTAATTTACATGAAGAAACAATAATGCTAGTGAAATTTACATCAACATAAATCTTTGCATGTCTTCCTAATTGTTTTTTTATTTGCAGTGAAAAGTAGTGAATTCAAATCAATATGCCCCGCAAACTTCTCAAATTCTTAATAGTGTTCGATAACACTTCATTATTGTACTTTCCTGGGCAATTTCTCTCTGGAAAAGTGTTGATGGAACTACAAGATGATACTCCTGTATTAGGTGAGTATAATTTTAATCAGTGGACGATAAAAATCATCACTTACAGAGTTATGTTGGTGCTCTTGATTATGTTTAAGATATTGATCACACAAATTAGGAAACTTGAAATTAAAATCAAAGCTGTGTTTTATTTACTAAAAAATGTAACATTAATAACTAGACTGACCAAATTATTGTAATCTTACTAGAAAATAAGTACCCATTTTTTAAAATCTAATATTTCAGATATTTTTTCTTTTTACTATGTTAATTGATGTATACATCCAAAGTAGTATTTTGGATAGTGATATTAGATTACCGATGATAAACTTTGTTATGACACAAGTTGACTTTGAGCTTTATGGAATGCAATAATTTACATACAATATGTTTGATGTAATTGTTTGGTGAAAGTTATGCAAAATATCATTATTTATTATAATGTATGATAACATTGTAAGGAAACCTGCACATTTAAAAGTTTATAGGATTTTCTTAGGTGTGTAGTCCCTCAACCGGCACTAGGCCAGCATGGAAGACTAAGGCTTTAACCCTCCCAGTTGTAGTATAGTAATGGCACATATATGGGCTGATGATGATGATGCTAATATATAAAACTTAATAAATAATCACTTTTATCCCTAGGCTAAGTTATCTTTGTGTAAAATATTTTTTTTTATGTTTAATATTTACATGGGCTGATATGTATTTTTGTGTGGTCCTCAAGTGCTTATCTATGATTTGCTGTTTTTGTATGTGAAATTTGTTATGTGTGCTTCCTAGACCAAAGCTATGAAATGCAATGTTTTATAGATAGTGTCTATCTATACCTACAGCATGGGCCTTCCCTTCACAAGGAGGAGATTATGATTTTTTACAAATGTGTACATATACATATGCATCTACATTTCTTTAGCCTTAATATTGATGGTATGTATTATTTCAGGTCTCCACTTTCATGTTGTTGGAGAGGGGGTGGTGAGAGTGGGCTCTGGCAGACATGAGAGACTCTATGACAAAGAGAACTATATTGATTTCAGAATGAGACTTCTTGGAGAACCTGGTGAGTCAGAATAATAAAATTATAATTTATAAAGAAATTACCATGTTGTAATAATAAAAATATGTGGAAGTCATTGGGAGAGGCCTATGTCCAGCAGTGGACTTCCATTGGCTGATGGATTGGATTGGAATAATAAAAATAAATACACCCAACAGTCACATACATAGTTCTGACCCCACATTAAGATACAAGTCTTGTTTCGTGGGTATCAGAAACTACGAGAGACTTTTCGGTCACACAAACACACAGACCCAAAACAAATATCTGTGGATCACACAAACATTTGTCTCGGTGTGGGGATTGAACCCCCGGCCTCTCGTTTCGCAAGCTGGTGTGTATCCCACTGCGCCACGGGGCTGTAGTGATGCTTATTTTTATAAATGTAGGAATATTATTTGTTGGAAATAAAAAACAATTTTTTTCTCTCTATTTAAAGTTTCAACCTATTTAAAACAATTTATTTAAAAAATCACACACATTAAGTGATATGTCTATATACTTGGGAAAGGCTGAAGCGCATTTCTCTGCCCTGTGGCAAGTGGGCGTTAGAATCCCACTGCACGGGTATCCCCTGCCTGTCGTAAGAGGCAACTCATAGGGGCCCTTGAGATGCTGTGGGGGCAGCGCGCCCTCACTGAACGTGACCCCGAGAGGGGTGGCGGCTCTGTGGCCTGTGTCCGTCGCGGGCGCCCGAACCAAGCTAGTGGCGTTGCAACAAATGGCCAATGGGCGGTTTTGGTTGGTATGCCAGTATAGGGATTTAGTGTTAGGCATTCAGCACGGCATTAATAATCGCCGCCGGACTGTACATCTTAATTTTTATACATGATAATTTTATTGCTCTCACTGTGTGTAGCAAACAATTCACCTTTGTTTCATTTATTATCTCAATATCTTATTTTTTCTGACCTTATTGGCAGTTTAACCTTGACATCTAGAATTTAATGAAAAAGGATTTATAATTCTGCACTTTCGATTTAAATGTTTTGATATTATTAAAATTTAATTCCATTATTATTTTGTCCACAAAACAGGTCATGGGACATCAATACTGTCGCCAGGTATCCACAGTTTTCCATTTAAGCTGGGTTTGCCAATGGGGCTACCATCAACATTTCTAGGTACACATGGTTGGGTGCAATACTACTGTAAAGCAGCGTTGAGGGAGCCCAATGGCTTAACACACAAAAACCAACAAGTCTTCATTGTGATGAATCCTATTGATTTAAATTTGGAACCACCTGTATTGTCTGTAAGTTTATTATTTTTTTATTATTAAATTAAATAATACAAACATCCAGCTAGACACTAGACACACTTAGTCCCAACAAAACATATTTTATTAATGCTGTTGCTTAATACAAAAACATCCTACAACAAACTGTTCTATTTCTATAAACATATAACAATCATATTATACACATTGAGACTCTGCGGGCTGTCGAAATAATACAAAGTTTATCCTCAATTTCAACTGACTACAATATTGTCGATAGGATTGATATTTCGTGACATACTGCACTTTAGCATTGCATAACTGCTCAAAGTTGATGGTATAACTCATTTGACACGGTCATGGTTATATACCATTTGATGTCATAATGTGTTCGCTGGTTGTAATATAGAATAACTTATCAAAGTAATTGCAGTGTTTCTGGGTGCAACTTTGGCCATTACGAGACCGTGCGACCTCGCAGTCATTGTCTTGCAGTATCGCAGTCATAATCTCTCGCATCTCGCCTTTTTATGTTACCAATAACAATAGCACAAATTGCTGTGGTCTGGTTTTTTGTTACATAAGATGCATATTTGATATTCATGACAATGGAGTGAATGTTAATGGGAACTTTAATTACTTAATTTGCTGCAATTGTTGTTAGTCACGATACAGCCGGTGTTTATTTGGTATTTTTTCTTGACCGTGAGAAATTCAATTATTGGAGTAATATTGCTTTAGGAAGTGTAATCCGATGAACTTGATAAATTTTAACACTTCCACCACTGGCAGTTAAATAACTTTGTGTATAACAAGTTTAGCTTTGTGTAAGTAAAATAGTTTTAGACTAACCCCTATGAGTCATTTAATGTCCGTTTCTAAATCAATTATGAATTCTTAGAAGTTGGTGAACGTCAGTAGTAGCCCGTTATCGTCAATGATGTCTTATGGGCGCCTATCACGCAAATCTGTATAATGAAATCCCATAAAAAACACAACTTGTAAAAAACCTCTCGCAAAAGTCTCGCAACTCATTTCTTCTACCGTAAAAAGTTGTGAGATCCATGTGATACCAAGTCGATAAATTTATTTAGTCTCCGTTTAAGGGGCCTTTGGTCTTAAGTTATTATGCACTTAGCTTACCAGACAACATCTTATAGTGACCATATCAATATTAAAAATCTTTTATGTTTGAAATAAAAGAGTTGAATTTGGCAATCGCATGAAACACGATGTATCTCACTTTTAGATCGATTGCCAAGTCAAACTATTTTATTTAAAACATAAATTTTATGCGTTTTAATTTTTACCTTAAGTTATACACTAAACACTAATTGTGTTCCAAATTTGAAGCTTCTATTTCGGCTAGAAGTGCCTTAGAGTTTTGATGATCGGTCAGTGAGTCAGTGAGTGACAAAACTGCGAAGTTTGACTAGTTATAATTCTTAAACTACTGGTTCAAATTGAATGAAATTTGAAATATACAGAGTTTATACCATTCTTGCTTGGTGACTAAAAATTCCGGTTTCTAGGTTTATCCACAACGAAGTTATAGGGTGTCGAAAATGGCCTGAGTTGCTTGCGAGAAAAGTATAGTACGGCGCCGCTTTTTTGCTCAACTTGGCTGGGGCACTGCCGTGCCCCCAGATAAGACAAAGTTGTTCCAGCTACCCTTAACTGTGTTCTTCATATTTTCACTTCATATTACATACATTCTCGGGTTCCCGAAGAGGCAGATAGGGGTCAAAATTCTTCATTGCCCTCCATCCATTTTCACAAAACTACTGCGAATATATGATTCTCGTGCGGACATGAGTGGAGGGTGATGGTGATGAGGTGTGTGTGGTGGTGCAGCAGGAGTTCGAGTGCAGCGTGGAGCACCGCGTGGGCGTGGGGTGCGTGGGCGGCGGCGCCGTGCGCTGTCGCGTGGCGCTGGACCGCGGCGCCTACGTGCCGGGCGAGAGCGTCGCGCTCTCCGCTAAGCTCGTCAACTCCTCGCGCACCACCATCAAGGCCACGCGCGCCGCACTCACAGAGGTAACCCACACCCTTACTCATTGCTACACATCTTTTTTGTAAATTAAAAAAAAATATTTTTTGAGATCATAACAGTGGGGTACTTATAATAGGGAAACCCTGTGCTATAAGAACATTTTATTTAATAATCTTTTGCCCGCGACTCCGTCCGCGTAGACTACAGGGTTGGGTTCAGAAGAAAATAAGTTGTAGTCTATTTTACTATTATATTATTATTTTACTCATTTTTATTTTACCGCCTTGTAATTTTTTTTACAAACTTTGAATTTCATATTTATTTATATCTAATCAACAGCCTAAAAAATAAGTTTTAAGCTTCTAGCTTTAAAAATGACCATACTTCCATACAACCTTTCATCCCCCCTTTCAACCCTTTTTCCGGAATAAAAAGTAGCCTATTTCCTTTCTCAGGCTCTTAACTATCTGTCTACCAAATTTCATTTAAATCGATTCAGTAGTTTTAGCAGGAAAGCGAGACAGACAGAGTTACTTTCCCATTTATAATATTAGTATTGATAAACTGTTGTATGTTTTAGTATTAATATTGACTTTTCATATCCGATATACGACTTAGAGAGCTTCAAGAAAAAAAGCCTATATTTCCCTCTAACTGCCTCGTGGTCTCGAGGTTCAAGTATTTGCCATGCGATCTAGAGGGTCGATCCTAGGTTCGATTCCCGGGTCGGGCAGTGTTATTGGGGTTTCCCATTAAGAAATTCTTAGTAACAGCACGGAGTCTGGAAATGTGCCCAAAAAACGGCAATAGGCTCGCCCCCTATTGTGTGGGACTGATACATACCTGGCGAAGCTGTGGGTGCAGAAATGCACCTCTGCCTACCCCTTCGGGGAATACAGGCGTGAGTTTATGTATGTCCTACGCCGACTATGGTCCTTGGATGTGTGAGTGGTAGGTGTGCGGTTGTGGCGCAGACGATCCAGTACTTGGCGCACGGCAAGGTGGCGGCGAAAGAGGTGCGCGAGCTGTCGCAGCTGCGGCACGGCAAGACGCGGCCCGGCGAGAGCGACGTGTGGCGCCACGAGCTGCTCTACGTGCCGCCGCTGCCGCCCACCAACCTGCGCGGCTGCCACCTCATCTCCGTACACTACGACGTCTTCGTAAGTACCCGCCGTGCATACACACATACAAACAAAAACACACACACACACATACATACATACCAGTGGCGGTACTTCCATGGAAGCCCAAAAGCCCAGCTTGCCTTGTAAAATTCTGAATTATAATCTTTAAGCTTTAAGATTTGTTTTTCGGAATTTTGTTAGGCAAGCTGGGCTTTTGGGCTTCTATGGAAGTACCGCCAGTGACTCACACACTACCTACTTCTGCCGCGTTGTCTCGCAGCACAAGTATGTGCCGTGCGATCTTGATCTTGGGTGCAGAAATGCCTAATCCTTCGGGAAATACTGGCGTGAGTTTATGTATGTATGTATAATATGTACTTCTGATTACGAACTAAAGGATTCATGTCTTGCCTTAAACTTTGACAGGCTTCTTGATGACAATATCTAGACCCAATAACAAATGTTTTTAGTAACTTGACGTAAACTAACTATATTAATCAGACTATCCGTGTATTATTATTGTATTGGCTCCCTTCCTTTCCTTAATTTATTTTTTATTAAAATTCGATGTTAAAGTCGTATATATCTGTCCTCGTCCAACACAACTCTAAATAAATTTATTTTTTTATGTATTACTAGTTTCACGAGTAGCATACGTAATCCGCATAAACCACACAAAACTGATTTCCGTAGACGAAAGCACCGAGTCGTGTCATAAGGTCATGTTATTTCAACCTTTAAATTTTACGATACCACATCGCTGCCCCAAATATGTAACCTATGAACTTTCACGTTCTGATACGATAATGCCATTACTATTGCAGTTCATAATCGAGCCAAAGAGTTTGGAGAAGGAGGTGAAGCTGCAGCTGCCGATCCTGCTGGGCACGTATCCGTTCCGCGACGAGCACGAGGAGGGTCCGGCGCCCGGGACCCACTACCCCAGCACCCTGCCCATATTCCGGCCCTGGCTCAACGACAAGCCCAACAACTGAACCCTGCTCACCCCTCCCGACTCCGCGTGAACATCAAGCCCCTGTGTAACGAGTATTTTACAATACTGTACAATATACACAAGAGGTAACGATTTGAACTAAAAGTATTTTTTGTGCTTTTATCTGATTTTTTATGTGTATTTGGAACTGATTTTTGTAGATATTAGATAACTATATTAAAAATGTGGCGTGGATGGTGGAAATAGACCTAACTCAATTAATTATATTTAAAATCGGAGGAGGTTACTTTCAAACCAGTTTTGACATTATATTTTTTACATACGAGTATTTATGCAAAAGTTAGGTTCGGTTAAGTTAATCGAGATTAATGTATTGTAACCATCTACGCCACCATCTTAACCCCTTGCCGTCCAAATTTATAAATAGTTCTGAGAAATACTTAATTATTGAGTCTGTTTTTGGATAATGATTTTTACCTGCGATATTTAGGCCCAATTTCAGACTTACTTGCATGGCAGAGGGTTGAGAATTGAGATACATTCCAATAAGTCAAATTTATAAGTCGACGTAATGTACTTTTTTTTATTATAGCGTATAAATACGGTAACTCAGATAGTGTTACTCCACAATAAAATACAATGTAGTATTGTGGATACTTCACAGTCTCGCAATGACTAAACCTGAAAAAAAAAACACTTGTTTATGACACAAATTGTGTATCTCAACTTTGTATTAACGTACATATGTACTACTTTATTGTTTATTATTTAATCAGGAAATTGATTTTATTGTGAAATACCGCCAGCCAGGCATTTCATTCTAATTATTCATTGTTATTAAAAAAAAAAAAAAAAAAAATGTTATTTTCGATTCTTGGAGATCGATGAAATTTTACAAAATACGAGATTGGCGCGAGTAACATGTGGCATATTTGTGCAGAGTGGTGAGAGATATTCGTAATCGATTTGCTCTAATCGATACTCTATTTGGACAGCACTGCAGATATTAGTGTGGTGACATTGCCAATTTATATTTTTATCACTGCCGTTAAAATAAGGCTATGATCCGAATTAACACACTCACATCACTAAGACTGGGCTCGTTGGTTACATATCAAAACATTAATTCAACCCAGTTTCCAATATTAGTGCCATTTAATAATTACTCACAAGCATCGAATTTAGGATTTTGTAAATTATGAAGACATAATTGTTTTTTAATTGTATTAAAATGTACTTATTATGTAAAATTCTAGATTATTTTATGTCTATTAATCTTGTTAATGATATGGTTTCTTGGCAAATTGTAAGAAGCATAGCAGCAGAAATGAAAAAGTAGCCTATCATTAAGAATGAGCTCAACTGTATACGCACTAATTGAAATGTATATAACTAACCTGTGATATATAAAGCCGTCCATTTTAAATATTTGCACTACGTGTTTAATAAATATTTACTACACAAAAGTTTGTTTTAATAAAATAAAATAAATAATAGCCCAGTTGCGCTTCAATCGAAACTACAAAAAATGGTTGTAAAAATATTGCTCTTTAAAAATAATTAATAAAAAAAAACAAGAAACATTCTTCTATCACCGTAACTTTGATAAACTTCTTAACCATTATCAGTAATAATCACTAGTGTACTTAGAAATGTCTTTTTTTTTCATTTTTAGCATAATTTCAGAGCTAAGTCATGTAATGTCATTTTGCTTATGCAACTTCCAAACAGACGTCCTATTTACCTGACGTACCTACATACACACACGAATATCAGTATCACAATTAACTGTGATGGAATTTATTTATTAATTATTTATTTACACTTAATATAATACAATAATTGTAAAGGTGGACTTAATGCCTAAGGCAGTCTGCCAGTCGAACCTTGGGTGATAAAAAAACAAACAAACAAAGTAATAATAATAATTCCATTTACTCGATACTGTTTCATGAGAATTTTTAGCCGAAACACTCACTGGCATAGACTGGATTTCTTAGAGAACATTATTTTTGTGTCGATAAAAACATCCCTTATCATAAGATTGGGAAGTCCCATGTTCCCACTTGGGTAGTTTCACACTGATCAGAGGGCCTGGGCAAGGTCACATTCGACAATCGCACTCGCAAATAAACATAAAAAAATGTATGAAATTGACATAAATGATGTGATTTGCGTTTACATTATGTCAATTTGATATATTGTAATGTTGTTTATTAGCTATAAGTGGCCTTAATTATAAACGTTTGTTAATTTAACTACTACTTAAACATGCTTTGTCTCGTTTTCTCTAACGTCACAGGTCAATTGATAGCAGGTCAAAGCATGGTTTGTAGTTAAATGAAGTAACGTTTATAAGTAGTATTTTAGCACAGAACAGTTGAATAAGACTAGAAAGGAAATGTTAGCATACCGAGCGTGCCGAACCTACGATTAGACTATCATATGTTTGACACGGTCACTTAGTAATTCGGGTTGCGTGTAATATCAACACTTTTATATATGTATGACAACCAATAGCAGCCCCTCATTATTGATTGAATTTTTTGTCATTGGTCGTGTGATCATAGTAGAATAGGTGAGAGACAAGCGACAATACTCATCTTCATACAAAACAGTGTCTATTTCCCTGGTAATGTTATTGCGTTGCTCTGTGTGTGTGTGTGTGTGTGAGCGCGGCTACGCCATCTTGTTGGCGAGCGCGAGGTGCAGGCAGGCGAGCTGCGCGGTCCACTTGTCGATGGCGGAGTAGCTGGCGGCGCCGCGCGCGCAGCTCTGCAGCTCCAGCACTGAGTTCACCTGGTCGATGCGCCCGCTGATCGTGCTGCACACACACACACAAACATACATACATACATACACAGGTGTATAAAGACCGTGATCGAAAACTAAGGCAGGTAATAGCTACGGTGATTACAAACCCATTGGCGTTAAAAAAAATGCTGACAAAAAATAAAAAATAGACGTTTTCCTAACAATCATAGATATTAAATGGACGTGGTTGTAAGGAAAACGTATCTTTTTATTTTTTGTCGTATTGTTTTTTAATGTCACGGTGTTTGTAATCACTGTGGCTATTGCCTGTCTTAGTTTTCGATCACGGTCTGTATACAACCTGTATACACATACAGTCACCAATTTTTCCATAGAAGCTCAAAAGCGTTACACGTTAATTGTGTAATGTCTAGTTTATAATTGTTTATTGTGGGGTCAGGATATTCTCATTTAAAAATTAAAGCTTAAAGATTATTATTCGGAATTTCGTAAGGCAAGCTGGGCTGTTGGGCTTCTATGAAACTACCGCCACTAATAAATATGTAACTCAGTATTTAGGGTAACCACATGGCTCTAAATAATTAAGCCACTTAATTGTAATTTACAATATTGAGATTTAAAATATAACTGAAAATTGTTACTTGATTGTAGCTTACCAATGTAACTGTAAGACTTCTATAGTATTAAATTCAAAAATACACACTTCTAAGGTGTAAAAAATGTATTAAAACTAAAAATATGGTATTTGATACAAGATATTGAGCAAGATTTTTGTAAATGATTAAAGACACTGGAAAAAAATATAAATTGATATATTCATGGATAATATTGGGATATCTATATAGATTGATCGAAAATTTAGTTACAACCTATCTGATGAATAAGATACCTTGTTAAAAACTAACAGTATACAGTAAACCAACCCACACTAGGACAGCGTGGTGGACTAAGGCCTAAACCCTCTCAGTAGTAGAGAAGGCCCGTGCCCAGCAGTGGGATGTATATGGGCTGATGATGATGATACAATAAATTTAATACTCACTTGTCCAATATACACGTGACCAGTAGATTCTCAACCTCTTTTTCGTCAATGTTCAGTTCTTTAGATATGAAGGGTATGTGGATCCTGGTATAAGGCCCTATCAACTTTATCAGCACTTGGGTCCGAATGTTGCGCAGCAAGTCCTCTATGTGCTCTCTTATAAATGGATCGTCCATTATGTTGTTCCTGGATGAAATAAAATATAGGTCAAAACTACTAAAAAAAATATTAAAAAAAGTGACCGATTACTACACACTTTCAATAAGTTAATTGATGTGTAGATTTTGTTGTTATAAGAAAATTAAATATAAAAATAAGTATTGACGTCATCTCCAATAAAGTGCGTATGTACGAGTGACATAGCAAGATGTTCCCATTTGACTCGCACTAACATTCTCAATAATTTAAGAGAAAAAAAAGAAGAAAGTTTTTTTTTTTAATTTCATTTTATACAGAAAAATAGCTTTATGGTTATAGTTGTAAATAAAATAGTATAAAAAAAGAAATAAGCTTGAACGTTGAAACACATATTTCAATATGAAGTATGTACTCATGTGTGTTACCTATTATGTTTCAATATGGACTCGAAGTCGTTGATGTCGTTGTTCTGGTAGGCCATGACGAGGTTGGTCATGGCGAGGATCTCGGGGTCGTTCTTGTACGGCTTCGCCTCTTGGGAGTCGAACGGGTTTATGCCGGACTTCATCAACCTGAAAACAACACCAAAACTGTTTTAGTCATAGTGCAAGTCTCATTCAAGTCAAATTTTCACAGCGAAATATTATTAAACCATACAAAGTAGGGATGTATTGGTCTGATATTTCGGATCTGGATACGGATATGGATATAGGAATTAAATTATATCGGTTTCGGATAGTTTCGGTTACGGATAACAGATTGAAGAAAATATAACTGTTTTCGACACTCTTGTAAGAAAAGTTTTTATCACAATGTTTACATTTTGCACAATCTACATTACCTTGATAAAAATATGTCCAAATTAAAGTCGATATTGGTCGCTTTTTGTCTACTCATATAAAAATCAATATTGTACTTAACACAAGACTTTCTTAAACTATCCGAAACTTCTGAAACGGATACGGTTACGGTTACGGATATATTTTTATTTCGGATATCCGATAGTTTCGGTTACGGTTACGGAGCTCCATAACATCCCTGATACAAAAGTTATTTACTGCTCAAAGTACTCATTATCTACACGAAAATGCATTAATATTGATTCAGCAGTTTAAGCTTGAAAGCATAAGAAACACAGAGTAACTTTCGCGTTTATAACATAAGTATAATCTGTCGCCTCATATTGTTGTAGTAGGTACCACTTTCACTTCTAGTCAATATCTTGGAAATGGTGATAAAAGGTATATGGTACGTACATGTTGGCTAGGACCAAGTACTTCAGGCAGGTAGTTCTCCTGGGGCTGCCGGACTCGTCGTAATTCTTGAACGCCTCGAAGAAGTCCGTGTGCGCCTTTTCAAACTCGCCTTCCCGCAGATGCATTTTGCCGCCACATTCTGAAATCACATAATCATCCTCATCAGCCCATGTACGTCCCACTGCTGATCACGGGACTACTCTATGACTAGTCCACCACGCTGGCCTAGCGCAGGTTGGAGGACTACACGCCTAAGAAATTCCTAAGTTCTATAATTTCCTTCTACGTTTTAGTATGTGATAATTCATTGCGAATACACATAACTTCGAAGTCAGAGGTTTGATCCCGCGACCGTCGGGATACTTGAACGCGCGCCTATATCTCGAGTTCATCACTACTTTTTTATATAAGTAATCAATACTCACATTATCACTTTTACAAACTCTTATGAAAGGGACAAGCTAAAAGGTACTCTTATACATATATTGGTACCACAAAAGTGTTTTTGATCGGGTTTTCTAAATTTTTAGACTCCATGCTACTACTGAGAATTTCCCAAATGAAATACCGAACTTTACCCGACCCAGAAATCGATCCCGAGGCCTTTCAATAATAAGAAAGCTTTGATATTGTCCCGAGATGTACCTCTTATAACGCCCATGATGAGTGGATGCGGTATCGCCGATTTGATGTGCAGAGACTGTTCGTACAGCGCCTTCAGCTTCTTGTTGTTCTTCTGCGCCGTGTACATCTGGATCTCCAGAGCGTATATCTCCAACAGCTGTGTGCCTTTCTTGAGATCGTCCTCGCCTTCATCCGTCTGAAATGAATATCGTGTCACATTTGAACTATGAAAGGGAACATGCTTTGTCTCAAATATTGTGAAAGTGTTACTTAGTTTTATTTACGACTTTATGTTTGTTTTTTTTGTTTTGTTATAGTTATGTTTTGTTTGTTTTTATGCGATATATTTTATTTTATTTTTAATTTGTATATTGTAATTTGAGTATTGTATTATGTATATAAATGTTTTAGAGTTCTTCAATATGTGTAAATGGTATTAACCGTATATGTTGAAGTTAAAAATAAATAAATAAATAAAAAATGCTTATATGGATGTTTGAGAGTTCTCTACAATAATTTCTGAAAACAAAGTCTATCAAAACGCACTAGGACATAGTCATCATCAGCCCATATACGTCCCACTGCTGGGCACGGGCCTCCTCTACAACTGAGGCTTAGACCTTTGTCCACCACGCTGGCCTAGTGCGAGTTGGCGGACTACACACCTAAGAAATTCCTAAGAACTTTTAGGTGTGCAGGTTTCATCACGATGTTTTCCTTCACCGTTAAAGAACGTGATAATTCATTGTGAATATACACATAACTTCGAAAAGTCAGAGGTGTGTGCCTGGGGTTTGAACCCGCGACCGTCGAGATTCTCGACCGCGCGGCGTGCCTGCCATAGTAATAGACAAAAATTCATACAAGGGTCAACTGTAGGCGACATGTGTGTCGCTAAGCTTGGTACTAACTAAGTTCAATAATATTGTGAAGTAAACAAAATCATCAAAATTAAATCTTAAATCATACGCAATACGTTCAACCCTGGACATAGTGCTCTGCTACTGGCACGGCAAAGTGACTCCACTGTACCTAGTGAAATGTCGCAAAAAATAAAAGGAATAATATTTAATTACCTGACAACTTTGATGAAGCTGTTTTAATATTTTGGCTAATTTGTTGAAATCTCCTCTGTCGTAATACAACTTGCCGAGTTTGGTGTTCGTTTTGAACCACAACCGATCATTCTTGGCATCTTTGAGCGCTTCTAATGTAGTCTCGTAGAAATCTTGTAACAATTCCATCTAAAAGAAAAATTGCTTCCTTAAAATATCTTTCAGAATCAAATAATTTCTTAACTACTATATGGTAGTAGTGATTAGTAATCTATGCTAGTTTTACTCTTTGTAATAATGGATTAAAAAGGTGACAGAAAACCGAACTTCACAATTAATATTATTAGGATAAATAAAGAAAAACTATCCTGTGGAATGGGATCGAACAAATTCCGTTACATTATTTCGTACAGTCGAACTGAACTGTGTCACTATAGCATCTGCTCCGATGTGATATCTGCCTGCCTATTCTATCAAGCCCTTAGTACTGGACACAAAGGATGCGATAATCAGCTTTCTCCCAAACAAAGCTTACTTGAATGACACATGTGGCCAACTAAATTCTATAAACAAAATTAACTACCACTTACATTTCTAGAAGTTGAGATGTAATCAAAAATTTTTTTTTTTTTTTTTACGTATTATTGCAATCTGTCCCCTTTCCGACATTCAGCAAACGGTTAAATATGTCTTCTGTCTTGGAGGGCAGTCAGTCCAGTGACTTATGCCCTTATGTCTTATTTAATTGTTATGAGTCCCCTTGGTGACTTCCTCTTCAGTCGCTTGAATGTCGCATCGACACTCATCAAGCCCACGGCCAGCACATTCGGATGTTTGTCCAGTCTGGTCTTATAAGCACGCATTAGGTGTTTGATCTCTTCTTGAACTGTTCTGATTCGAAGGTCGTGGTGTAATTGTTGGTTCGTAATGAACCAGGGAGAATTAGTGATTATCCTAAGCATTTTTGATTGGAAGCGCTGTAGGATTTCTATATTTGAGTTGGATGCAGTCCCCCAAAGTTGAATCCCGTAAGTCCAAACAGGTTTAAGTATACACTTGTATAGTAGTAACTTATTTTCCAGAGACAGTTGTGATTTTCTGTTAAACAGCCAGTACATTTTCCTGAGCTGTATACCAAGGGCTTTTCGTTTGGTGAATATGTGATTTCTCCAGGTAAGACGACGATCTAAATAGACTCCAAGGTATCTGGCATCATTCGCTTGGGCTATTTGAACTCCATTAAGCGATACGGGAGGGCACGTTTCACGTCTCGTGGTGAAGGTTACTTGTACCGATTTTGTTTCGTTGGCCTTTATCCGCCAGGCACACAACCAATCTGTGATATGGTTAAGGCATCGTTGGAGTTTGTTACTGGCTTCCGTCGGTTCGTCATGGACTGTTAAAGCAGCTGTATCGTCCGCGAAGGTACCTATCAGAACTCCGTCGGTCATGGGTAAATCTGAAGTAAAAATAAGATACAGAGTTGGGCCGAGCACGCTACCTTGGGGTACTCCAGCATAGATCCTATGGAGTTTTGTTGTGTCTTCTCCTAGCTTTACATAGAAATATCTTTCAGCAAGATATGATTTAAGAAATATGTAATAGTTGGTTGGGAGTAAGGTCTTTATTTTGTAAAGCAAGCCTTCGTGCCAAACTCGATCAAAAGCCTGTGAAATATCCAAAAACGCTGCACAACAGTATTTCTTGTTTTCAAAGGCTTTATGAATTTCTTCTACTAGTCTGTGGACTTGTTCTATAGTACCATGTTTTTTTCTAAATCCAAACTGATGGTCAGGTATTATATGATTTTCGGCTATGACTGGGTTTAATCGGTTAAGGAAGAGGATTTCCATTACCTTTGATAATATGGGCAGTAGGCTGATCGGCCGGTAGGATGATACGTCTTCAGGAGCTTTGCCAGGTTTCAGGATCATTTTGATTTGAGCTACCTTCCATTGAGGTGGAAAAATGCCTCTGAGGAGTACAGCATTGAACAAGTGTGTCAAAAATGTGATAGCTGCTTTTGGTATTTCACAGAGGAGTTTTGCTGTAATCAGATCATACCCAGGTGCTTTCTTTTTATTGAGATTTCTAATAATTTCAATTACTTCCTGTTGTTTTATTTTTCTTAACGGGGGATCGAGTTGGAAAGGCTCATCCAGGCGCTTAAGGATATCGTCACTATGGGGACTTGATATGTTATCCATTATGTTTGGTGTGAAGACATTATCTAAATGAGAAGCAAAAGCTTCACCTTTCTCTAGGTTGCTTTTAGCCCAAGAGCCATCCCGTCTGCGTATTGGAGGATTGGAGGCAGTCGGTTTTTTAAGGTGTTTGGTTACTTTCCACAAAGAATAGTCGCTAGCTGCAGAAGTATCCAGGTTGCGCAAGTGGTTCTGTATCATATCATTTTCTTCAGTTCTTAGTAGTCTTTTAAGCTTAGCTGTTAGATAGTTCAATCGTGTTTTGTCCCTGGGAAATCTGGTAGTTTGCCACAATTTGCGCGCTTGTCTTTTTTCTGCTACAAGTTCTCGAACTGACTTCGGGCAGTCAGAAGAAAGGGAATCTTTTGTTGTAGGAGTGCTGTTCCATGCTGCGTTTTGCACACACTCATTGAAATGTTCAACCGCTATCATAATCTCCATTTCCGTTTTCAGTGGCATGTCTGGGTTGATTGTGGCCTCTACCAGTGAGCGAAACAGGTCCCAGTCAGTTCTGCGACCATGTAACCATGCTGTTGGTTTCGCGTGTATGAACTTCTGGGAAACCTCCAATAGTATAACGCTATGGTCAGATGAGAGGTCTTGTGATGAAGTGCATTTGAAATAATCTGTCGGAGTCCCTTTTATGACAAAAAAATCTACTAAGTCTGGGATTTTCTTGGGATCCGTGGGCCAGTAGGACGGTTCTCCACTCGAGATTGTATGAAGGTGTAAATCAGTTATAGCTGCTTGTAGCTGTCGTCCTTTAGGAGATGTTAGTCGAGAGCCCCATATGGTGTTTTTAGAGTTATAGTCTCCACCAGCTATAAACCTAGGTCCTAGTGTTTTGAAGAACTGGATATAATCTTCCTTTTTGATTGCGTGTTTTGGGGGAGAATACAAAGGACACAAAGGATGCGATAATCAGCTTTCTCCCAAACAAAGCTTACTTGAATGACACATGTGGCCAACTAAATTCTATAAACAAAATTAACTACCACTTACATTTCTAGAAGTTGAGATGTAATCTAAAATGGAATTAATTGATTTCTCCGAATGGTTCCTAGTGACAGCACTTTTGATGTATGTGAGCAGTTGTTTGTATCTAGACATCATTTCTGTAAAATTACCCTGAAAAAAAATCCAAGTTTATCCATTGGATGAAATAATGCATAATAGAACTGTCAATCATCAAATACACAACTTAATGATTATGTACTTAAAAAATTAATTGAATATTTAAAAAATTCTAAAATGCTTCTAGTTTCTCTAAATTTAAAATACAAAAGTTAGTTAACCATGGTACTGATGGTTAGAAAGAACTGTTGAAAATACTGTAACTGTATACTCCTGAATGTTACTAATGCATGTATTTTTATCGAATTATTAAATACACAGAAACTTACTAATTTAAAATTAATTTTGATCATTTGCTTGAGAGCTTTGAAGCCCCATTCACCCTTGTCACCTCCTTCCAGCTCCAGAACTTTCTGGAAGCTTAGTAAAGCTGCTTGGGGCTCATCTTCTTTCAAAGCTTTGCTATTATAGTATTGGTTTTCTAAATCTACATCAGGCTCCGAGTTGCTGTCTTCTGAGTATTCCTAAAGAGGAAAAAAAACATACTACAACCAAACTGCTATTTTTGTTATTACTGATCTGAACATCGAAACTTGGAATAATATTTCTTATTCCAGCACAGTAATGACAAACTACACCTCATATGTCCTACCAAAAAAATAATATTAACTCATTCACAATGTGATTTTTTGTTGCAATTAATATTACAGCAACACATCTTAATTATGATAATACTATATTGCAGTGGTATTCCATAGTAAATCTCACCAATTTGCAAATAAATATAATCACTTTAGTAGATAAGAATTAATAAGATTATCCATCATAAACACCATCCATTCATGAAACCATCAATTTTATCAATATTTCAAGAACATTACTTACTAAAATGACATATTATAGTCAGTTTTCTAAAATATGTCCAAGAAATTTTAATCAGTAACTCTCAAACCTGCATAATATGTTTCTTACACTGAAATACTTGTAGATTAATATTTTCATATGACCAAGACACTGCATATTTGTAACTGCAAACCATTATAGAGTAATAATACTTGAATAACCCAACAAAATACATAAGCTAATAGTATTGGTAAATAAAATTGGTGGTGTTTTAGTGATTTTTTTCAATAACCTCATCCAAAAATGTAAAAGGTCCTACTTTTATAGTCAAACATTTTAAATTACTACCACAACTGAAGAGAATGTAAACAGACAAAACATAACTTTTTCCAGTAGAGGTTATATGAGGAGTCTAATCTGCGTCACATAGAAACAGCAGTCTATACGAATAGCATGATCAAGAAGTGATATTTATGAGTAGTACGAACATAAACAAACATCAACTTAAGTTTCAACCTCCACTAGGTAACAATATTGCATGTATCTCTCTTGTTGTGTTGTCGTGTAACATTGTAAGTACATAGTTGAGTGAAGGTATTATAAGGGAAAAGACAGAAACAAAGGTACTTAAAGTATCTATTGGAATCAGGAATATCATTTAATATCAGAGTAGCAAGATTTCATTTCGGTAAGTTAATATATGGTAATAGTGAGGACATTAACATACCAGACCATAGTCTTCCTCCTCCTCGCACATATTGTAGTCATCATCATTATCCGACATTTTATAATTTTACAAATGCACTAGCAGAATAATTACAAATTGTAATTTTATAATAAAGAAATGATGATCGGTTATTTTCCCTGTAGTGACGTCTGCCAAAATATTGCTATTGACATAAATTTTTTTAAGGTTTAATACGCAAAGGTTGTGGACGCAGACAGACAGACAAACAAACGCAGAAAATATTACAATATTTATATAGAAACCTACATTAATTCAAAAATCCTTTAACAACAACATTAACTATTTCATTAATTATTTCAACTTTTATATACCTAAGTATATTTATATATATTAATAATACCTATATATTATACCTATGTGTATTAAAGTATATACAATGTGAAATCGACCTCGTGACATTATTTTAACTACGTCTTGGCAACCTTATTCCCTAACAATATACAGAATTCCAGCAAAGTGTGGTAGCTTTGCCAAAATCATTATGGATTATCTTAGGTTTTGATCTGCTATCCCCATCGCGGAGCGCTCAGTCCGCTTTGTAGGTACTAAATAATAAACTTTATAGCCGTGTGGATTATGCAACATTGCCTCACCGTAATATAATAAATATATACATAAAAAAAATATAAAAAATGCATGTATATTTATATCAATTTTATGTAAAAAAAATCTACTCTGTACATACTATTATTAAGGAAATAAAAAGGCTTTATTATTATTATTATTTATTATAATCTCGTCAGACAAATTTAAATAAAAGGACGCTATCTTTCCTAGCCTTTACAAAGCTATTTTAGAACCAGTTTGTGCACTTGGTAATGTGGCACCTAACAAAGCCCAAGGTGATATCTAGGAACAAATCGCTGAATTCGATCTTGGCTGTTAGTTTGGTTGTTACTAAGCAAGTACTTGCCGTTAGCAAATCGAAACCACGAGCCTAAATTGACTCACTGGGACGATGTAATGCGATGCCAGCTTAAATCGGACATTTTGCACGTCTCAAAAAACACGTACAACAACATTCAGTAGCTAAGGTTCCCGCTAGTTGCGGTTTAGAGCGAAGAGAATACTTTATCCGCCATAGCAGCGGTAATAATGTCAACGTGGTAGGCACGCACCATAATACCACCCGACAATAGCTGTTAAGGCCCTTTAGTCAACCTATTCTAGATTCATCAGTCCATATATGTCCCACAGCTGGGCACGAGCTTCCTCTACAACTGAGAGGGTTTAGGGCTTAGTCCACCACGCTGGCCTGGTGCGGGTTGGCGGACTACACACTTAAGAAATTCCAAAGAACTGTTAGGTGTGCAGGTTTCCTCACAATGTCTTCCTTCACCGTTAAGGTAAGCGATAATTCATTGTGAATACACACATAATTCGGGAAAAATTAGAGGTTTGCCTGAGGTTTGAAGCCGCGACCGCCGAGATTCTCAACCGCACGCCTAAACCTCAAGGCCGTCACTAGTTTTCTTACTTCTAGCATACCCTAATATATGTGGCTTTAAGAATTGTATGTCGTTAGAGCACAGACAGTAATATACGGCATATATTAGAGACTACAACCTTGCCTCGTTTCACTTGACGTTGATTTACAACATTCCATATCATTTGAGTTGTTTAAAATTGAATAAGAACTTGAACAATCATGTTTTTTTCTAATGCAAATATCTTAAGAATATTTAAGTTTGTCGGTTTGTCGCGGTCGGTCCTTTGATCACCATGGCATTAGTCCCCCAAACTTCTTCACAAAAAAGGTGAAGAGGTATTCGGTCGGCATGATTGTGTCGACCAACGGGATATCATCATCTCTCGCTGGTCGGCACTTTTTCTGGACCCCATTACGCTTACCATCAGGTGCAATGGGGTCACTTTGCCGTGCCAGTATAAAAAATAATAAAAAAAAAGTATGTCAATCAAGTGAGATATAATATGCTCACTAGCCTTGTGTAGTTCGCGAACGAACTATAGTCGTATTTTTAATTAGACGAAGTCAACTGACGTTTACTGTGTTGTCAGTTTTTGGTGAAATAAAAATAGTGTTGTGACAAAGTGAATGATTGAAAAAACTCCTTAATGAATGAAATTGCCTCGATTGTCTAGTGAATAGTTAGTGTGCCGAATTGCCGATATCCGGTACGGGGTTCGAATTTTAGTCGTGCTTTGTACATACCAACGAGTTTTCGACGACTATGTTCCTATAGTATCTACCTATACTGAATACAGAGTGTTTTAAACATTAAGAAAAATATTGCGAGGAAACTTGTAAGACTGTCCTATTTTCAATACATCATGTAGTTGAAACTATAGATGAATAAATAATAAAAATTATAAGTAGGTAATGAAAATAAAAAACATCGCTTATTACATAATTTGTTTTTATTCATCATCAGATAGAAAATCATCACTATCGCTTTCGGGCACATTAATTATAAATCTGTCTGAAACATTGTCGATCATGTCGTCGAGACCATACATATTGTCTTCTTCTTTAATTATATGAGACACCCACCACACCAATTCCCAAAATGTCAGCTGTTTTCGAAACACGGTCTTTTTTTCGGGAGCCTCAATAGGTAATAGTGAAGCAGCTTTCTCCTCAAATACGTGTTTGAAGACGTTTTGTATCATGAGTTTTTCGGTAACGCTTAAAGCAATCCGTGGTCTCTTCTTTCTTGGAGACAAGCTTTGGCTTGACGTGCTTGGTTGAGGATCCATATCGTTTGTACGAAACAATATAGCAACAAATAAACACAACAATTACCACAAACAAACGTAACGAAAAACTTAACAAAAACAATAACTAAACAGCGTGAGCGCAGAAAAAACATTCGTGCTATCAGACCAGAGGTTAGGAGCCGAATGACAAACAAAATGGCGACCGACACGCGCGGCGTTGATCGGTTATGGCACTAGTCGCCGTGCCGCGCTTTGTAATAAGCCGTCAAAAACCGGTTTAATGGCACACTAGTAGTAACTTATATCACAGCACTTTTATACAATTTTATTGTAAAATGGAAATAATATTCTTTTATAGTTTAAAATGATTAACTATTCACACTCATTGTTCATTCATCTGATTGAATGAGAACTGAACGCATCACTATTACTTTAAATATTGCAACATTATTTTACAAAGTGACATTAGCTACTGTCAGTTGGCTTCGTCTAATTAAAAATCCGACTATAGTTCGTAAGAGCGCTCCTACAGACGAACTACGCGAACTAGTTCCCTCTTTCCCATCTTCGCAGTTCGGTAGTTCGGCCGAATGAACGAGATTGGCCTCAACTGAACTAAGATCGTTACGCCCGAGACAGCACTATACATACTCCCGTTCGCTCACCGCTCATGCGCACAGCGATGATGTTGATTACTTTTAAAAAAATATAAAAATCTTGATTATCAGTTGATTACTTTTGTTTAGTTTGTGTTATGTTTTATTCTGTCAAGGAACAGAATTATCTATGTATGTGTACGTTATCGTTTATTATTTTCTAAACTAATAAAAGTATAAAAAAGGCGAAAAATATAAAGGGTTTATTGCACCAATTAACCGTGGGTATTATTGTAAATAACAATAATTATATACATTTTATGAATATTCATTAATTAAGAGGTGTATGCTGTTTTTAGAGGTTAAAAGCACAGCATTCTATATCCATATCCATAAATATTATCGCTTGCAGCAGGAACCGTATTAAAACGAGCGGACGTGTGATCGGTCTTTAGGTCTAATTTGAACTAGGAACTAACGAACTAGAAGAACGAACTAGTTCGTTTAGGAGCGGCGAACTAAAGTGAGCGATCTCAGTTGTGAACTAGTATGCCCAAGACTAATACTCACTTAACCCACCAAAATCCAGACCAAAGTGATTAGAGGGTGTTGGGTTAAGAAAAGTGAATGAACAAAAAACCAGCGATACAGACTGTCACCCTGATATCTATTGCACCAAATCAAATAGTCACAACTCACAGTTATCAGCAAATATTTTTTTAGGACAGCGTTTCACTGCCTAATACGTTAAAAAAATTATTTGTTTCGTAAAAATTTACCTCAGTATGAGACAGCCTAAAAGTAAACGGGAATATTAACAGATATTTGTAAAATAAGATAAAAAATGTCTCTTATAAAGTGAACGCATTTTTAACTCATGGATATGATTGGCTGATTTTCAACGAATAAACGCAAAGTAATTTGCCGGTCAAATAAAATTTCATGGAACTCATAATAATTATTCTATTTCATTAATAATTTAAGACAACATACAATGAATTTTTGTTGGTTTTATGATCAAGTGTGATATAAATGCATTCCATTTATGTTTTCATATATGATAAACTTAGCTGATAGTAAATTGGTGGGAGTAAATAATTTCCCGCCCTTTTGCGTCAGCTGGCGTACGAATGGTTCATTGAACCATAACAATACAGGATACATTTAAAGTTCCGAAATAAACTTTTAGAACTTTAACTTATATTCTAATATTAATTGATTAACGTAGGTTTTGATTTTTCAGTTAATAAATTGTGAAAGTTATCATTTTTAAAATCAAATACAACTATTTTCTAATGATTTAATATTATTAAAACTATTAGTTAGCGTATAAGCTCAGTATAAATTGAATTATTTTTTTCTCAGGGGAAGTATCGGAACGTATCGTATTTTTCCAGTACTTTTCCCGCCATTTGTGAAATACGAAATACGACATAGACCCGACGATTGGTTGCTCCAGTACACCAGTTTATAAAGCTAATTGTGATTAAAACGTCGTGTTGTGCGGTTGACTTGATACTTTAGTATTTTCTTTAAATTTTTCTATAAATAATACAATGGCCCCCACTGTTGACAAAGAAAATGAGCACAGCGGTGTTAACAACGTACAGATGAAGGTTTGTCATCATTAGCAATTTTCAAATTTTAACAAGTGCTTATTCCGTGATCTAATTTATAATAATATATTGAATGTCTATGCAGTCACCCATGAAGAATAACGTTTTGGCGCCAAGAAATGGCAATGTCAACGAAGAAATGGAAGTAGAAAAAGCGGAAGAAATTATGGAATTCGATCCTCAGCAAGAACCTCTGTTACGCGAAAATCCTCGGCGCTTTGTAATTTTCCCCATCCAGTATCCAGACATTTGGGAGATGTATAAGAAAGCCGAAGCATCTTTCTGGACAGTGGAAGAAGTAGATTTATCTAAGGTGAGGTTATGAGTAAAACAAAGCATGCTGATTTCTATATTTATAAACTCGCAGATAGGTACTATTATTTTTTTGGTATTACGTTAAAAATTGCCATATGCCGTTATAATTTATATTTATTCAAATGTAATAATAAATATGTTTCGTATGAAATAAATTATTTCAATTTAAATAGTCATTATTTGTTAGTTGTAAGAATTCAAATAATAATTTATGTCTAATATGTTTACTCAGGACCTGTCAGACTGGGAGACCTTGAAGGATAGTGAGAGGCATTTCATCAAACATGTGTTGGCATTCTTTGCGGCATCAGATGGTATTGTCAATGAAAATCTTGTGGAAAGATTCTCTCAGGAAGTGCAAGTTACTGAGGCAAGGTGCTTTTATGGATTCCAAATAGCCATGGAAAATGTCCACTCTGAGATGTACTCATTGCTTATTGACACCTACATCAGGGACCCTAAGGAGAGGTAAAATATGTTATACATATTTTTCATCATATAAAAAATAATTTTCCCCTTTGCATATACCTATCTATAGTTTTCCTCCTGCAGTTCCACTTAATTATAATTATTACAAACATATCTAAATTACCTAGTTTCAAAAATGTGTAAACTGTCCCATTTTTTGTGAAAAATTAGTTGGCTTAGCAACAAATGTTGCTTGTTGATATCATTAGGATTTAATAAAAGTTGTCTGATGTATCAGGGTATTATGAATATGATTTAGGTTGTGAAATCTAGAGCACTTAGACAAAAGATTATGTCTATCAAACATGAATCTATCCAGCAGTGGGATTATATATGTATATTGCAATTCATCATAATAATGTTAGCTATATTTAAAAAGTATTACTATTTGTGGTACTGAAATGATGATGTTCAGAATATTTGAATTATTTTACCCCTATATCAGTAGTATCTGTAATTTTCCATCATTATGTGGAATAGGGAAAGAGCATGCCTATTTGCAACCATGAGTCATGCCTATCATAGTGAAACCAATTGATTTTAATGATTCATGGTTGAAGTAGGTACCTATTGGAAATATTTCCACTTGAGATTATTTAAATAATCCTGGATGTCTTTCTCAACAGGGATTTCTTATTCAATGCTGTTGAAACTCTGCCATGTGTAAAGAAGAAGGCTGACTGGGCACTGCAATGGATTGGAAGCAAAACAGCTACTTTTGGCGAGAGGATTGTGGCATTTGCTGCTGTTGAAGGCATCTTCTTCTCAGGCAGTTTTGCTTCCATATTTTGGCTGAAGAAGCGTGGTCTTATGCCTGGCTTGACCTTCAGTAATGAGCTAATTTCTAGGGATGAGGTTTGTACTCTGTATTATCATTTTCCAGGGACCATATTTTTTTTTCTTCAAAATTCATAGCGAAGCATTTGATAGTAAAAAAAAAATACAAATAGTTTATGTGTAGTTCTAAAATTGGTGGGAAATCTGCTTAACAAGCTTTAAGCACCTTATCAATTGTGTTTTCCTCACATACATCTTTATCATATACTATCTGCACAATAGTAGCAATTGAAGTAGGTTATCATTAATGAATCACATTAGGATGGCATTTTCACAACTATAATAATACCTATGGTTGGTAATTTATAAATGCTAATACTTATGATATTCTCAGTCTTATCTATTAGAAATTATAAATTATGTATTAAAGAAAATGCAATTATACATAGTTGTGATTTAAGATTTATCTTCTTTCATATTGTTAATTAAAGTATGAATTGATGACAGGGTCTTCACACGGATTTTGCGTGTCTTATGTTCCGGCACCTGGTTCAGAAGCCGAGTAAGGCACGCGTTCTACAAATCATAAAGGACGCCGTCGTAATCGAGCAGGAGTTCCTCACTGTTGCGCTACCCGTGCGCCTACTTGGCATGAACTGCGACCTCATGTCTGAATACATTGAATTTGTTGCTGACAGGCTACTTGTTGATTTAATTGGGGAGAAGGTGAGTGGTCTTAGTATTAAATGGATGCTTACAAACTAAATGTCCTTAATTCACTTGTTTTTTTAAGTTTAATTTATACTTGGTAATAACAGCCTATTTCTTTTCAGCACTATAATACAAAGAATCCATTTGACTTCATGAATCTCATCTCATTAGAGGGCAAGACTAATTTCTTTGAGAAGAAAGTGGGCGAGTACCAAAAATGTGGAGTGATGGCCAATCGCTTGGACAATGTTTTTACACTGGATGCTGATTTCTAAAAACTAATTTTATGTATCTCACTACTGACTTACAGTATTATTTATTCCAATATACTCTGCAAGGGTGATGACAAGTGGCGTATGTGCAGTTTTACTCTAAATAAAAGTGGTACCTTCAACCGGTGAATCTGGTGACGCAAATTACTTATATTGTAATGAATCTACTTAAATATCGCAATACTAAATTATGCATCATTGCAATGTAACATGAAGTATATTATGTATTTAGATAATAAGGACACCAAAAGGAAACTAATTCCAATGGCTTAGATGTAATTGCCTAATTGTTAGTTATTAAGGTGATCATCATGATTGTGTGATAATAATTGTTAATTATATGTAAAATATATGAATTATTTTTTAAATTATATATTTCGTATTATTTCAATCTTTGTAATTTTATGTATGCAGGTTCTCGTACAATATTGTCCTACATCATAACAGTAGGTATAAATATAATAATGAGACAACTCAAATGAAAATATCTATGGTGTTTCATTGTATCAACCACAAAACTATAACCTTTATTCTGGGCATACAACTATACTACTATGAAAAAGAAGGTGATCTATTAAATGGTAAATCACACAACAATATTGTTGATGTCACTGCTACACGCTTAAAATGGTTTGTACCTAAAAATGAATCGACTGTTGGACTTTGGCATTGTCATTTTGGACTTGTGGTAGGTATCGATTTTTTACTTCTTTACAAGGAACTTATGTAAAGGTATAAGTATCGACATATCTTCATCATAACTATAATTTGTTAGTTGTGTATATTCACTATGGGATGTATCAACGAATCCAACCTACGATTGCCGAAAGATTGTTAGTAACCTAGACGCCTCATCTAGGAACACTTGGCCATTGTTATCATTCTGTATGGATGATAAAAAAAGAAAAAAATAACAATAATTTTTTTATTAATAAAATTACATTATAATGTGTTTCACGACTCATTCACACCGGGACACGATCGCACGCATCTAATTATCTGTAGTTTTAGGTAAGTTAGGAAATTTTAATACTTATTGTAGCAAGCATTCATTCAAAAGGTTTGTGTATAACTTAGGATATTCTCGCACGTGTCCCGGTGTGTATGAGTTTTCACAAAATTCTGATATTTGATGATTGCAGCTCTGAGTTAAAACTCAAGGAATGAAAGCAAACCAGTCACATAACACTTGCACATAAACCAACACACATTTTGTTTTCTTTCAAATAATATTCAACACTTAGGATATCCTCGTGTATCTGGTTTAGAGGATAAATAGAAAATCTTGTGAAAAGAATTGTTTTATAAAAAATTATTAACGCGCTTGCGCTTTATCGTGCACTAGACGCCTCAATAAGCGATGTCCCGAGAGGAAGGTGAGGGCGGCAAGAGGCAACAGGTAGCGAATCGCCTCGAACATCGACAGCTGCAGCCACAGAACTCCATACAGCGCCAGGGAACCTGCAAAAAATTCGTTCAGTGAACACTACAATGAGAAAATGCGTTTCCTTTTTCAGATTTATTTTTTTAAGTACTTAAGAAACTTTGACAGTCCCGTGTCGCAGTTGGCTAGACACCAGCTTGTGAAACGAGAGGCCGCGGGTTCGATCCCCGCACCGAGACAAATGTTTCGGGTCTAGGTTTTTGTGAGACCGAAAAGTATTTCGTAGTTTCTGACACCCACGACACAAGACTCGTATCTTAATGTGGGGTCAGAACTATGTATGTGACTGTTGGGTGTATTTATTTATTATCTGGTTGATAATTAAATGTTCCAGTACGATGTAAAAAGTGAGTTACGAAAGTGTATAACCTCCTAGCGCGAGATGGAAGACGAGCGCGCTGGGCGTGAAGGGGAAGTGTCCGAGGTTGAGTCCGAGGCGCGCCCACAGCAGCAGCAGCAGCAGCAGCGGCGCCGCGCACGCGCACGCGAACACGTCCGACACCACGCGCGCCGGCCGCGCCTCGGGCGACCGGAACACGTGCGCGATCTCCGGCAGCGCGCCGAGGAACTTCGCGCTCTTGGGCGCCTCGCCGGACAAGCCTGAACACATGCCGGATATTATATTACAAATTATATACTTAATATTTTGTGTCATTCACGCCTGTGTCAATGAAGCGGTGGATATTTCTACACCTATAACTTTTATTACTTATTCCCCTAGGATTCGCGAAAAAAATATTTGCACAAAACACATTGCTACAGACATGAGTATTTTTCTTTTTATATTATTTTGTACTTTAAAAAAATTAAGAATATGAATAAATTCATTAGTGTTGAATATCTTGAGATCTTTTTAATTTCATGAAACCATTCCTAGGTGAAGTATTTCCTTGCCAGTTTATAAACTCTCCTCTTCTAGGTCCCCTATACAACTAACAAATAAAAATAATTGCACCATATTGGTCTTGTTTAGGTTGGCGAATTATACAGGGTGAGTAGAAAATCTTAGTAGAGATCTTTTGTGCCCGTTTCCTTACGATGTTTTAAAGATGGAAGTGTGTGACTGAGATTTAAACCAGCGACCGTCAACATTTACGTTTTAACAGACGGCGCGTCTAGGGCCATCACGTCTTAGTAGTTGATCTAATTAGGTAATAATTATTTTTGAGAATTTGTTCAGTAGTATATTATCCAAGTTTGTCCTCAATGGCAAGCATATGTTGACATATAATGAACTTACCGACAGCGTTGGCGTCCTTGCCGAAGTTGAAGAGCACGTCTCCGACGGGCCACGCGATTGGGTTGGACACGGCGCTGTCTCCCAGGTAGATGGTCAGCGAGTACGAGCCCGACAAGTGGTTCAAGTGCTTCGCGATGCCACCCACGTTCTATTAACAATTATTCACCTTCATCATCATCATCATCAATCTCTTCCCAACTCTAATTGGGTTCAGCGCAATATGTTTTATCCTTCCTAACGTCCCTATCAGCCGTCATGTCTTCATACACCACTTTTTCTTTCATATCTTCCCTCATTCTTTGGCTTTCCTCTGTTTGTTCATCCTTCAACTTTTATACGCATTGCTTTTTAACCACGATTTATTCGCGTTCTATAAAGTTTTTATATGGTAACACTGTATATATATTTTTTTTACTTCGATTTATCAAGTAATATTTTCATGTTGCAAGGTAGTGCCTTTTATGACGAAATATTTATTAAATCATTTGTTTAGAAAAAATGTGTTATTTTTACAGTAACGATAATAATTTTTACTATGCTTAGGTAAGATTACCTATTAATTGATATTTTTAAAGTGCTCTTATGCAGTTGTAAGTTAAATTTATAGTTAATATATAACTGGTTGTTATATTAGCACATTTATTCAATTTTTTCCACTACAAGGATCATTAGTTAATCCATAACGACATTAATATTTCCACAGTTCCATGGCGCAGTAGACTAGACAGCAGCTTGCGAAACGAGACGGCGCGGGTTCGATCCCCGCACCGAGACAAATGTTAGCGTGATCCACAACTATTTGTTTCGTGTCTGGGTGTATGTGGGAGCGAAAAGTCTCTCGTTGTTTCTGTTACCCACCACACAATACTTGTATCTTAGTGTGGAGTCAGAACTATGCGTTTGACGAGATGTATTTGTTTTATATGATGTGCATTGTAAGATTAAGTATGACATTTACCAATTCGACTTTGTAAGCCTTGGTGTTGTCTGGCTCGGCGACGAAGATGGTTTCGTGGTCGGCGGCGGCGCCCACGCGCACGAAGGCTTGCTGCACCAGCACCGGCTTGTTGTACTTGTCGCGCACGCTGAACTTCAGGCTCACCCTGCATGCAAACATTGCGTTATACCAGTGTCTAGTCAACCATCACACATTTGTATATGTCACCGTAAAATTGTAAACACCGTTAGATTATAATCTATCTAGCGAGATTGTAAACTATCGAAAGATTGTGAACTGCTTACAATTTAACGTGTTATTATTCGAAGGCTGTCCCTGATTGGTCGGCCTTACAGTAGACCATTCTATATCCATAGAGTTAGGTTACGTTAGGCTAGTATTCAGCCAATCAGCGCGCGAGGTGCGTTTCGTTTCACAATTTCGAGGGTTTCACTTCGACAGATTATAATCTACCGAGAAATAATGCGTTAAATTGTAATTAGTTATTACCGTTCACAATCTTTCGACAGTTTACAATCTCGCTAGATAGATTATAACTGAGTATCTAACGCTGTTTACAATTTTACGGTGACATATACAACACATGTTCTATAGACTGCGTCTTACATACAAACTGGCAATCTGTATGTGTTTAAATTCTATCTCTTTACCCATTTATGTCTCAATGTTAGATTTTCTCTTGTTTTTTAAGACAATCTATCTTTCGCTTTCGCAAAATCCTCTGTAGATTATGACTCCGCATCGTTTTGTAATGATTTTGTAATTTAATGTGACCATTTCAAGAAATTTGATTGCATACAGATGTACCTGGGCAATAGATTTAGTAAGTTTATATTAATTTGAGTAATTTTATAAAGAAATAGTTATTGATACCTCGCTATGTTACTTACTTTTGTAAATGATCAGCTTGCAGCACCTCGCTGAGTTTGTTGGGATATGTGACAGTAGTGAGTTTAGGGCTCGTGGTGCCATCAACATCACCAACGCCGACCTCCACGCTGCCCACTTGGATCTCTCCCAGCACTGCCACATTCACATTGGTGGTCTTGGGGCCAGCGCTCAACGCGATCTTGTACAACCCGTACTGAGACTTTATCTTGCTCAAGTGGAGGACGTAAGTGGTGGCGTCGTTTGGTTTCTGAGCGAGAGGCTGTTTGGAGAGCACGACTACGTCATCAGCCAGCCTGGTTCCCGACTGAGCGATCACTTCCTCAGGCTTGAGGCTCTTCAGCGCGCGCCCGATCAAGTCTGTGATGGCGAACTCAATAGCATCAGCGTCGGACGTGATGTACTTCTTGCCTTTGATTGCAATGCTGATGGGTGTCGGCTGTGGAAATGAATTTTTTTTTTTTACAGAAAGATCTACATACATTAATAACGAGAAACAGGTCAAATAATTTGAATGGTATTGGTAATGAAATATCTACAGTTAAACCACATTTGGACCATCACTTGCACTTACTAACAGATAACTATGTGGTTACTATGGCTTACCAGTAATAGAAAAAAGATTAAGTCTCGGTTATTGTGTCGCTTAATACTCGACACATTGATCAATCATAATGAAGTATTTACTGGTAATTTCAAAATAGATAAAATGAATTACACAAAAAAAGTCTTAGTACCACATCGTCGGCGAGGGCGGTGGCTACTTCGAGCAATAAGGCGGCGCCTTTCGGAGAGTTGACGGAGCGCCGCGACAGCAGGTACTCGGCGAACTTGTATCTCTGCTCCTCAGTGAACGGCGATGGCTTCTTTTGTGATTTGTAGGTCCTATGGGAATATTGTATTTATGGTAAATACGTGGTCTCGCGGCACTTTTACATACATGCGATCTAGATGTCCTGAGTGCGATTCCCGAGTCAGGCAAAGTGTTATTGGGTATTTCCTACCTCCTCGTGGTCTCGCGGTACAAGTATGTGCCGTGCGATCTAGAGGTCCTGGGTTCGATTCCCGGGTCGGGCAAAGTGTTATTGGGTTTTTCCATTAGGAAATTCTCGGTAACAGCACGGAGTCTGGAAATGTGCCCGAAAATCGGCAATAGGCTCGCCCCCTATTACGTGGGACTGATACATACTTGGCGAAATGTGGGTGCAGAAATGCACCTCTGCCTACCCCTTCGGGGCATACAGGCGTGAGTTTATGTATGTATGTGTCCATTAGGAACTTCTCAGGAGCAACACGGAGTCTGGAAATGTGGAATGCACCACTGCCTACCCCTTCGGGGAATACAGGCGTGAGGTTATGTATGTATGGAAACTATAATTTTAATAACTACAAATCCCTACGAGTTATGCAGAATATACAATTACATAACAATAGTCGAAATTGTGAATAAGAAATAGAGTCTAAATAAATATTGATATTTTATTTCCATTGGATTACTTTTATTAAAGAAAGGCACACAGTCTTGATAACATTTGCACAAGTGTGTATGCACATGTTTGAAGATTATTTGCATCTACACATTAAACAAAAAAATTACTACAAAGCATGATTACAAACCTGATAATAGTTGTGAGAAGCAGTGATGTGGTGGGAAGTCCTCCGTCAAAGTGCAGAGCTTTGGAGTCAGTTTCATCAGCTGAGAGTAGCACACCCTCAGCATGCGACATGGTCCACAGCCCACAGCCCATGTGTTCACACATTGCAAACACATATCCATAGCTGGTAATGTAAAATTTGTATATTAATTAACTTATATGTATTATGTTACTATACAAATAAGTTATTAAAAGTGATAAATAATATTTTAAACACTTTCACTATTGAATTAAACAGGTACTATTTAGACAAAAGGTTTTCAAGCATTATTCAAGTTGTTTTATTAAATTGAAAATGTGTTTTCACAGCATCAAGTATCAACTATAAATGTAAAATGATCTTAAACTTCAAACTTTACTTAAGAAAACTAATTTGAATCAAGGTAGTAAGGTTTCAATCCTTACTAATATTATAAATGCGATTGTAACTCTGTCTGTCCGTCTGTCTGTCTGTCTGTCTGTCTGTCTCGCTTTCCTACTAAAACTACTGAACCGATTTAAATGAAATTTGGTACACAGATAGGTTGGAGCCTGGGAAAGAACATAGGATACTTTTTATCCCGGAAAATGTAGTATTCCCGTGGGAATGGATGTAAGTAGCTCTGTCAATATTCTGCTTTTACGCCTAAACCGTTTGACCGATATGAATGAAGTCTTTTACAGACATAAATGTGATCCTATGAAGTAACATAGACTATATTTTATCCCAAGAATATGTAGGGTTCCCGTGGGATAAGCATATAATGTAATGCAAAAGTAACACTGCCTATGCTATGCTTTCACGCATAAACCATTTGACCGATTTAGATGATTTTTAGTATGGGGGTAGATGGGAGCCACCCAAGAAACATAGGATACTTTATATCCCGGAAAATGTAGTATTCCCGTGGGAATGGGCTTTCACGCCTAAAATATTCGCCCGATTTATATGAATTTTGCTATGGACTTAAATAGAACCCTATGAAGTAACATAGACTATATTCTATCCCGGGAATATGTAGGGTTCCCGTGGGATGAGCATATAATGTAATGCAAAAGTAACGCTGCCTGTGTTATGCTTTCTCGCCTAAACCATTTGACGGTTTAGATGAGTTTTAGTATGAGCGTAGATAGGACCCACTGAAGCAACATAGGATACTTTTTATCCCGGAAAATGTAGTATTCCCGTGGGAATGGGCTTGCACGTCTATACTATTCGCCCGATTTATATGATTTTTGGTATGAATATAAATGGGACACTATGAAGTAACATAACGTACGTTTTATCCCGGGAATATGAAGGGTTCCCGTGGGATGAGCATATATTGTAATACGAAAGTAACACTGCCTGTGTTATGCTTTCACACCTAAACCATTTTGACTGATTTGGATGATTTTTGGTATGGACAAAATTGAGACCTTAAAAAAGGACATAGGCTATTTTTTTAAATCCTTATCCTTACTTAATATTATAAATGCGAAAGTAACTCTGTCTGTCTGTCTGTCGTCTCGCTTTCCTGCTAAAATTTCTGAACCGATTTAAATGAAATTTGGTACACAGATAGTTTAGACTCTGAGAAAGGACATAGGCTACTTTTTATAAAGGAAAAGGGGTTTTAAGGGGGGATGAAAAGTTGTATGGAAGTATTGTCATTTTTAAAGCTAGAAGCTTGAAACTTATTTTTGTTGATTAGATATAAATAAATATGACATTCAAAGTTTGTAAAAAAAATGTACCTTTTAGGGGGTAAAATAAAAATAGGGGTGAAAGTTTGTGTGGAAATTAGTCATTTTGAAGCTAGAATGATGAAACGACGTGTAGACGACTGTAACTATACGAGTATTTCTGTTACGCTTTCACGATTAAATCATTTGACCGATGTAAACGATTTTTGATATGGACATAAATGGGACTCTGTGGAGTAAAATAGACTACAACTTATTTTCATTCTGAACCCAACCCTGTAGTCTACGCGGACGGAGTCGCGGGCAAAAGCTAGTTTACTATATTAACTCAATACACTTTGTTATTTTAAAACAATGAATGAAAACTTACTTAGCTGGAGAGTCATCTTTCTTCAACATCTGTATAAGATTCTTTAAAGCATCTTCTCTTTCAAACACTGTTCCTTTGCCAAGGGCTTTGAGGGCAAAGACTGCATAATATGTCTCTTGGAGAGTTGCATCTTTTTTGTCTAAAAGTTGTGTTGGCCCACCAAGAATGTCTGGTTTCAGACTGTTCTGGCATCCAGTGTAAACAACCAGATTTGTCAGGTGAAACACTTGTTCAATGTTTTTGAGATCATATTTTAGTGTTTTGATCACCTGAAAGATAATAATACAAGTAAAAAGAAATTAAAGTACTTTGGCTTCATATTAGAGTATTGAACACATCTTCAGAATAAAAGAACTGATAACCTTCATACTGTCTGGGATGAAAAGAGGGGATCACACTCATATCATTTTACTCATATAATATGGTTTTAAAACACTTAATGAATTACAAAATTAAAAGTGTCCTAAAACATTTTCTCAGCACAACAGTATGACAACAACTAGTAAAATCTTTACATTGAATATGTCCAATGTTAATTACAATAGGAATATCATAATAAGATAAAATTATCTAAGCTTTTACTACAAGGCAAGATTACGATAAAGAAAGCTAATTGAATATAAGTGAGACAAAAAAAAGGTTTTAGGGTATTTTACCTCACAAATATTAGGAATTGGAGCATTCAACTGTTTGAGCCCTTTAGCAGCATAGTACAAGGTGCTGATGTCCTTGCTTTTCATGCCCTCCTCCAAGATTGATTGCAGCCTCTTTACATCTATTGTGCCCTGTAGCGTGTTTGCATTGCCAAATGCTAGTGCACTTATTAGTAATAAACCTAATGCTGGAAAGAAATATGAGATATCATATTAGATGTATTTTTTAACTTGAATACTTTAATGAAGGTCTCCAAAAATGCTGTATATTTCCTATTATGGTAATTATTTCCTAGCCAGATTCACTAATGCACATAATATATATGTATGTTATTAAATGTCTTTATCATTGGTTTATGACAAAGGTAACTGTTAGTAAGAAGTCTAACAACTGATCCCTTATTTTTATTATTGATTATAGTAAGGTATTTCGCTGTGTAAATTTATAACAGTTGACTTTCTATTTTTGATCTAAAGAAGGATATTAAAATTAAGTAAATGTGAGTTACGCATTGCTGAATTCGATATGAAAGTATGCAGTATGATGGGTATTCAGGTTTTAAACAAACAGCATATTTGACAATAACCTAATCTTAAGCGCTAGTTACGACCGGCGGCTTGTACCAACGATGCAAACCACTGACGTGTCCCTATTTGTTTTAAAAAAATAAACGCCCGCATCATAAGGCTCATGTGAAATCTTGAATGTATTAGAATAGAAACAATATATTGCTAGCCAAATAAGCAATAAATTGGTTGAGATTAGGAATAGTGAGCAAATGAAAATATCACATTTAGGTGTTTGTTATTGTATGAACATCAAATTATTTACCTTGTGAATACATTGTGTCGGTCGTACTAATCAGAGAAAACTCTGATTATGTATTTTTAAGTCTGTATTTTATTAATTAGTGCAATTATTAGACAAAATATATAGCCGGTCCCTCTTGACAAACGTGTTGACAGAAATGAACAACGTAGACCGTAGCGTAAACAATTGCCAGCAGTAAAAACAATTTTGACTTGGAAGTTAAACATACTATTTTAATCGACTAAAAGTTACACATTATCTGTTTTAAAAATCTCTTTATAGGTACTCTTTTAAAATGAGGTACTTAGGTACATAACTCTATATTTTTTATTTTCAAAATGACTTATTCTAAATACCTAATATAATTTTATCTAATTTCTATAAATGTTTTTTTGTAATAATAGTATTAATACAACACTATCGATAACTGACATAAGTCAAATTTGACATTGACATCATCGCTTTTAACATCCCATTTTCATTCCAAAATCGAAATTAAGATTTGGTCTGCCTTCCATTGTTTCAATTAAATTATCGAAATGGCCGGTGCAGTAGCAAAAATTCCGTCTTTAATTAACAGTACGTATACGTTACAGTGATACAATGTTCAAAGATTTATTTAAAAAAAAATGTTGTCTACTTGGTTATGTAATTCCTATAACACTACCGTGCGTAAAATATTATATACGATTAAAATTTTATTTACTAGAATGTTTGTATTATTTGTCCAAAAAAAGTATTGTAGTTCAATGTGTTATCGTGAATACTAAGGAAACTAAGGTTACATATTATTATTTCAGCGGCTCTCGCCAATGCCAGGCCAAAATTCAACATCTTCATGAAGTACGCTAGAGTGGAACTGGCACCACCCAAGTTGAGCGAACTTCCACAGATCAAAGCTGGTATTGGCAAGTTGTTATCCAGTGCCAAGTCTGGAGCATGGAAGGACCAGACTGTGAAACAAGCCACCTTGAATGTTCTTGTTGGCGCTGAGGTTTTATTCTGGTTTTATATTGGAGAGTGCATTGGCAAACGCCACATTGTCGGCTACAAAGTTTAATTTAATTCTAAGCGCAACTGTGTAGATATTATGTTCTGTGTAATAAATTAACATCAAATCATTTGTTTGTTTTATTTTATTTGAATGTACATTTAAAAAACTTTTGAAGTTATACTTCTTTTGGCATGTTAGGAAAATAATATGATGAGAATGAATTTTTATGATGCATGTGCACACCATCACGAAAAAGTCATTAAAAAAAAATATGTCTTAGATTTTAAAAATGTAGAATAGTGACAGTAATAAAAAGGGATTGAAATATTTACAAGTTGTCAAATATTCATGAGTATGTGGAATAAGGAGAAAGATAAAATATTAGTATAACTTCTAACATATGTACATGAGTACACACACACACTTTTTGTTTTTATGAAACTTTTAAATTAATCCAAAAAAAATCACTAAAGATCCTACACACTAATCTTAAATAATAAATAAATACACCCAACAGTCACATACATAGTTCTGACCCCACACTAGGATACAAGTCCTGTGTCGTGGGTATCAGAAACTACGAGAGACTTTTCGGTCTCACAAACACCTAGACCCGACACAAATATTTGTGGATCACACAAACATTTGTCTTGGTGCGGGGATCGAACCCGCGGCCTCTCGTTTCGCAAGCTGGTATCTAGCCAACTGCGCCACGGGGCTGTCGTGCATACAATTTTCATTACAAATAATAAACTAATACAGTTCTATCTATAGTAACACAAATCATAGTTTTCCATTCTTAAAAGTCAGAAATGACCCATTTAAATGAAAGTAAAATATTATTGTATAGAAACAACCCAATACGGGAAACATTTCCATAATTTGGTATGAGTGGTTTATTGATAGTATTGTACAATAAACCTCAAAGAACATTGAAAATGAGGTCCATTGGATACAGAATCCTCAACAAGTTAGGTTAAACCAATAGTATTATTTTTTCTTAGGAAAGTAAGGATTCAAAAATATATCAAGATAAATTTAACACTTTAATACTAAATACTTTACATTTAAAATAAATTATTACAATGGTGCACATTGTATCATAAAGTTATAAGGATTGCATGCACTGGTAAACTTCAATTCTGCTTCAGTTTCAGGTGTGCCTCTCAGCCACAGTCTGTCTCTGTAGTAGTTGGCACATGTCAAGAACTCCTTCTCATTATACCTTCCTACTTGTATTGGCACAAAAGGGTCTAAATGTTCAAAGCCCTGAAACAATTTCAGTCATTAATGCAAGGCAATTAATTACATTATAATTAATAATCCTATATTAGAAATTTTAACAAATATTTCCTTGTTGTGTACATCATCATCATCAGCCTATATTACGTCTGCTGGTGGACATAGGCCTCTCTCATGGCACGCCACTGGGCTCGATCTTCGGCCCTCCTCATCCAACCGCTGCCAGACACCTTGCGAATACATATTGAGTACATATTCATGTAAATAAATTTTATTTAAATTTTCTATTATCTAAATAAGTACCTAAATTAGTAATTTAAGTTCAGATAATAGTGTTATTGGTGCTTTGATATAATTATTTGGCTTGTGATTGAGAGGTTCTAGGTTCAATTTTCGGTTCATGCATTATTGGGTTTTAGAAACTTCAATAGCACCAAAGAAGTCTGGACACATGCCTGAAAACACCAGTAGGCTTGCATTATGTAGGTCATAATAATTGGTGAAATACATACATACATACATACATAAACTCACGCCTGTCTCCCGTTAGGGTAGGCAGAGACTATAGAGCGCCAAATGCCACGGTCCAAACACACCACTTTCGCTTCCTCCACTGACATTATCCTCTTCATGCATGCACGTCGGTTTCGAGGACTCTTTATATTGCCCTTTTTCAATAAATTACCTATCTGCTCTTTATAGGTGCACCTGGGCCGTCCTCGAATAGAAATATGCCACATGGACTATATATGTGAGAGAATTATGTGATCATAAAATACTTTGAGATTTTACCTTTTTGAACAGTAAATATCTGGGCAAGTAGCTCTCTTGATGTTCATCTGGCACTGCAAGCTGATCAACAGTCACCACTACTACTCCATTTGTCTGTAAAAAAGTTACAAATTAAACTAAATCAATATGTTACCTAATATGGTTAACTTTAATAAGGAAACGGAATTAATAAATACACCCAACAGTCATATACATAATTTTGACCACTCACTTAGATACGACTGACTTGACTGCCTCGTGGTCTCGCGGTACAAGTATGTGCCGTGCGATCTAGAGGTCCTGGGTTCGATTCCCGGGTCGGGCAAAGTGTTATTGGGTTTTTCTATTAGGAAATTCTCGGTAACAGCACGGAGTCTGGAAATGTGCCCGAAAAACGGCAATAGGCTCGCCACCTATTACGTGGGACTGATACATACTTGGCGAAATGTGGATGCAGAAATGCACCTCTGCCTACCTCTTCGGGGAATACAGGCGTGAGTTTACGTATGTATGTTTACTTAGATACTAAAGTCTTGTGTCATTGGTATTAGAAACTAAAAGAGACTACCAATTTAATATTACCCAGACTAGAGACAAATATGCGTGGATTAAACGCATATTGGAGATCGAACCTGCGGCATTTCGTTTCACAAACAAATGTTTAGCCAACTGTGTCATGGGGGTTGTCAAACTGTAATGTGAATTTTTACCCTTATCTAGTTTTATACAAGATTTTATATTTAGAAGATTAAATTACAAAAAGAAGTTTAAGTTCTAAGTCATTATTACCCAATCATTTTTTGTGAGTTTTAAGAACGAGGTGGTGAGTGTGACTTCCTCGGGTTTCACTTGCTTTTTGGTGGGCGTGTTCAACCGCGTCATTGGGTAAAAGAAACTGTTGAAACCGTCTATCGCCACAAAGGTTTTACATCTGAAAAAATACAAGACTTATATTTAACTACGACAAATACTAAAGTTCTAAAAGTTTTAAATAATTAAGGTAATTTCACGATAAATATATATTTTTTTAGATATATTTCCGGGAGATCAAAATACAGCAGAGATCATATTATTATGATTGATGATAAAGACAATAAGACCCACCGTTTTATCATACATCGTAAAAATAATAAATATCATATCATGTGTGAGTTTATACAATTCGTAAGTATACTCACTTTTTACTATTAGAAAAGATTTTGATTTCGTCTACGAGAGCATCAATGACGTCACACGCGTATTTGACTCGGTTGATGCCATGCTCGACAAGCGCAGCGAAGGGCGAGCCAGCTTCCGACTTCTCACGTTTGCTCCATATATACTCTTTGGAAAGGGTCAACTGCAAATCATTTTATTGCGAATACATTAAGTTATGGTTCCAATTCATTACTTTATCGATTATAACTTTAAGTACAAAGTCAATGATTTTTTACACTATTTTGTGTAAACTTAATTGCTTGGTAAAACCTATCCCTTAATCCTTATCCTATGTTTTTGCCTGTGGTCAGGTTATCAGGTGCAATAAATGCATTTTTAACTTGCAATAAAATTACATTACATTATTACAATGGCAAAAAAACCATTTGTGATATTAGAAACTTTTATTTATTTTTTATTTAAAAATCTAGTGCAGGCATTTGACCACGATCTCACCTGGTGTTAAGCGACGATGCGGTCGACGATGGAGCATGCCTGCCTTGTAGCAGCCTATTCACATTTAATTTGAATTTGTCCAGATTGTATCGTACGGGAAACACTTCAGCGGGCAGGGCGTTCCACTCCTTTGCAGTGCGCATTAAAAAAGTAGACCCAAATCGGTGTGTGCGGCAAGAGGGCATATTAACAACAAAGGAATGGCACGACCGCCCGCTTCTTGTTTCCCGATGGCGGAAAGTGCTCGGCGGAACTAGTTCGTGCAGTTCCTTCGCACACTCCCCGAAATATATCCTATAGAAGACCGACAGACGAGCTACCCTACGCCGATGATCAAGAGACTGCAGCTTAGCGTCTACCAGCGTGGGGTCACCTATAAGTCTCTTAGCTCGCTTTTCAATCGAGTCTAAAGTTGCCAGTTGGTATTTGGTTGAACCATGCCAAATTCCAATAAAAAAAATATAATAGAAACTATTCTACATATCAATGGTCACAATATTATCTATTAAATGTTGTAGAACAATTCTATACACAAATATTATGTATTACACCAGCAAAGTGGACACATAGTATTTATTTCCTGATAAAATTACTTTTACATTAATTCTAATTGGATAATCATAAGATATTTTTACTGAAAAGAAATAAGCTTATTTTATTAACTTTAGTTATTAAGACCAAAGATTCATGCAATAATATTTGGGGCATTAATCTTACAACAAATTTAACTTGTGTCTATTATAAAAATTGCAATTAAAAATATACCTTATTGGAGTACTATCATTTTAAGTCATGGAAATTATAAATATTTATTTTGATTGTAAAATTATCATTAACTTACTTCACTATTTTTGAGTAAAGCTTGGTTCTGATTTTTAAAATGTAACAACCATGCTGCAGCATCTAACGGTATATCCACATAACCTTCATGCGTTTGTGAATTGGACATCTCCTTGTGCCTAGGTACTCTTCTCAACCATTCAGACACTGAAAACACAAGCAAAATGTAATATTTTTTATAATATGCAAATTGCTTAAATTACAGTAAATAATCTTGCTGAGTACTTTGCTGAAATGTAAATAAAAGTATAAGCAGTCTTACCCCATGGTACATGCACTATCAGGTATCCTTCTTCATGAGCATAGTGTAACAGGTGTGCTAAAGTTATTGATTTACCAACACCTTTTTCACCATCTGTATATAGCTTAGTTATGGAAATTTATTTCTAAATACATATTTCTTTTTAAATATGTGTTTTATATACTACAATTTATTTATTTAACTCTTTATTGTACACATTCAAAATCATACAAAATATATATATAGTAAGAAATCACTTTAAAGATTTATTCGACCAGGGGCCATTACAAAAATAAACAAAGTTGAATTGACTAAATGTTAATATTCACGAGGATAAATTATTCACAAGACATGCGTAGATGTTCGGACAGAGCTCCCGCACTGTAAACCGGCCGATGAATAAGAGGGCGAGTGACATGCAGAACACTGTTATATAGGCAGCCGACGTGGTGGTACTACCCGCCACTAATTTGTTATCTAACTATATATAACTACAATCTGATGAGCCAAAAGATTATCATCATCATCATCACCCCAAAGACTTCCACAGCTGAACATAGGCCTCCCCAATGATCTCCACAGTGACCTGTTGGAGGCAGCCTGCATCCAGCAAGGTCCAGCAACCTTTACCAGGTCATTGGACCATCTCGTTGGTGGACATCCTATGCTGCGCTTCCCAGTATGTGGCCAAAAGATTATAGAGTATTATAATATTTTTTAATGCAATGATATTTAGCATAGTTGCTATATATATTTATATTAGACATAGCTAAGAACTTGGCTGCTTCATATGTTTATATTGAGCAGAATCAATTAATAACATTGAATGGTACATTTATTCCAAAAAATAATTATTATTTAAATTTCAAACACAGACAATAGAGCCAACCTCTTGCACTTCAATTATCAGAAACAATAATAAAATCAATATTAGAACTACCTAGACCTATTTACTATTTAGACCTAATCCTTTACTTTCTTGTGTGTTGGAAAAATAAATATTTCATTCTGACCCAAAAATAGGTTTTGTTTCATGAAATTCTTCCAAAACAGTTAATAAAAAGCTCAGAACATAAACATACCATCAAAACAAACAATGGATATGTAATTTTTACTATTGAAATTGTTGACTAGCTCCTAAGAATTATTTAGGTTTCTATTAATTTATTTAAATGGATTTAAAGTTTTTAAAGGATACAAAGAACATATCTGATGGCTGGCTGATTCATATCAGTGGCTTTAATGCAGTCCATAATATCTAATGCTGGTTGGCGCACCATGATAGCTGTCTCTGTGAAGGTTTTAGTCTGCTTCATGAAACTCTTTGGTAGACCACCATTGCCGAAAAGCTGTTTGCACAGGTCTGCATTCATTGTGTAAAACAACCCTACTTGATTCTCACTGTGCTGTACCTAAAAACAATTAATGTATCAAATATATTAAATACTAATATTATGAACACGAAAGAAACTTTTTCTGTCTGTCTGTTACGCTTTAAGGCCTGAGCCGCTGGACCAATTTATGTATGGAGTTAGAAAGAACAATTATCATAAAACATTTTATCTCATGAAAATGTAGTGATTCCTGGTAATAAGCACGGAATTCACAATTGCGGAGCCAGGTCCCACAGATAGTCGTGTCATACTTAATTAACTAACATAGCGGCTAAACCAATAGACCTTCGATTTTGGGCGATACTTTGTCAAGACTAACTAGGTTATAATTATAATATCACAATTATCTGGCTTAATTTAAATAAATATATGTCGTTTTAAAGCGTCTAATCCGATATTTGTGGCATAACTACAGTAAATTAGATAAGAATATAAAGACTATGTAAGAAATATTCTTAAATAAATAACTTACAGGGGAAGCCTCTGTAGTTCTAAAAGTAACTGCCTGTGAATATCTCCGACATAATTGTCTCCAGTTACGTGTAAACATTTTATACTCTGATTATAATTTTATTTATACAAGAATAATTAGAAATCCAATATATAAACGATCACAAATTCACAACATAACATAACCTTAAATTTCTAGTTTCTACTGTCAATGTCGTAATTCGTTCAGAAATTATTTAATTTTAAACTACAACTTGTGATTCTTCAATTTATTTATTTCTACCACATCCTAATTTCTAATTTGAAATGGAGAAATAGTAATATTCTGATTGTTTGAATTGTTATATCATATATTTTTTTACAGATATAACAAATACACAGTATTTTATATCCCACGTCGGTAAAACAAACTATTTCACTACCATGGCACAAATCTAATCCCATTTGTTAGGAAAAATTTAAGAACCTAAGAGTTTTGAATCTAACGCGTCATTTACATTTACTGCGATAACTACGAGGCAGAATTCACAAATTGTACCTGAAGTGAAAGGTTCAAGTCCACTTTAATTAGTGAATGCTTTATGGGAATTTTGTTTTAAAGCAATAAAAGAGTCCGGAATTTCGTCCCTTTATATCTTTATACGGTATATGCATGAATGTAAGTAATATATTCATTGTGAGTTTATTTTCTTGCTAGACATGATTGAAATGAGACAGATTTTAAGGTTTTAGTTATTTATTAAGAAACAGTGTTATGATTTATTCTGCATTCTTTTCTTTTTGAACAGACTTGTGGGTCTTTTCTCATTTTCCAATTTGTTATCATTTTGATCTGATCTTTCTATTATGTCTTTAATGACTATGGTTTCATTACTTATTGGGGATAAAACTTTTCCTTGATTGTTGTTTTCATGGATTGTCACTTGACTGGATTTTGCTTTCTGAACCTTATCTATTTCATACTTTGATTTTTTCAAAATGGATGTTGATCCCCCAAATGAGTTTGAATAAGCTTCATATATGTCACTTGGTTTTTGTACTCCCTTTTCAGAATTGAAAGGAGACACATCTGGTTCTACGTCACTGTGTTTAAATGACAGCTCCATTGTTTCACTGTCATCATCACCTGCAAATGTAACTTTTCGCTTAACTGTAATTGATTGCTGTGCCTTTTCTTCTTCCGTTTCATGCATGTCTTCAATTTCAAGTACATCATCAAGCCTGGAAACCATATTATTAAATAAATCAATATTTAAAATTTTGTCACTGACACATACATAGTCCATCAAAAAATATCTTATAAGAATAATAACCCAATAACTTTGAACATACAATAGGTAATTTTAAGGAATGTACAGCAAAGAAGTTATTTTTTTCCACAGTCAAAGATAATTGCTAAATACAATGCAAAAAGATATGTGATAGAAATTAAGTGTTAATAAATAGTCTTCTGCTCTGATTGACAGCTTAGCTAGTTATGGGAATATGAGCCTTTACTTATTATTGTCTAAATAAACTAACCTATCCATTTCATCCTCAATATCTTCTAGTTGTTCCATTTCATCCAACCTTGATAATAAATCATTTTCTGTTTTAGTTTGGCTTCTTTCCCTATTCTTCAATTCTACTAGTCTATTCTCTAGTTCATTTTGTCTATCAATAACCTGCTGTAATAAATCTAGTTTTGAAGTTTGATGTGGTGGCCTTAGAATTTCTCTTTCAACTGACTCTATTTTGTCATTTTTTTCATAACATGTAGTCTGGTTGTCCATTGAAAGAGATTTTGTGATGTTAGCTTGTGTTTCTAATGACATGTCTTCTTCATCTTCTTTAATTATAAATGATTCATTACTACCACTGCTTTCTAAGTCATCATTGTTATTTAGCTCTTGTAACTCATTCTCTAATTCTTCTTGAAGTTCAAGTTCTTCTAATCTCTGCCACAGTTCTTCATCAGTAACATCTTCTGCTTTTTTCTCACCTTTACTTTCTTGTTTATATTTTCTCATGTTTTCTCTATGTTTTTCTCTCCAGGCTCTATCTTCTTCTTCAGTGTAAACTTCAACAATTTCCTGTCCCTTGTCTTCATATAATTTTTGGTGGCTGAATGAAATTTGATTTTCAAGATATTCCCTTTCCTTTCTATAAATATCAACTTTAGACTGGGCATCTGTAAAATAAATATACATCATGTTGATTACTTAACCAGTCCAACCCAGTTAAATTGTAAAGTCATATTTATATCACAAACTATTTTTTAAAACCAACTTTATTTCTTACAGCTTAGTCCAGAACTAGTTGACATTGAATTTAAATATTAGTAGCAAGCTCATGAAGTATACAGACATGATGATGATATATTTAATGATGTAATTATTCTGCATGAATACACAAAATTGTAAGTGTACAAATTAACATGAGAGAAATATTTCTATGTAGAAGATGTAAAAAATACCTTCATATCAAGTATATTGTCTTACCTTTTATTCTATGTTGTCTCAAAATTTCAGCTTGTGCTAAGGAACACTTGGCGAAATAGTCAGCACCCAGTGAAACAGTTACTTCATTTGTGTGTTTTATATCACCCCTGAATAAAATACGGCTACCAATCGGTACTAGAACAGGCACCTTAAGTTTGCTAGAATATATAGTAAAATCCAGTGCCTTTAAATTTTGCAAATACTCTTCCCAAAACCGCAAATTTCGGTCGTTTTCTTCAACACTCTGAAAGAAAACAATTGGTTTAGATGTAAAATAAGAACAGAGTAAATTCATTAGGATTATATTTAAAAAATACCTTATTGTAAAGATTTTCTAGGAAACTCATTGTATTACTTTAATTTGGCATTAACCAGAAAAAATATATACCTAAAACCAAAATATAACCAAACTAACAAAAACAAATACTTGTGTACGTTGGGATTGTCATTTTAACAACTTGTACTTGTAGCATTTGTTGTTGTATATATGCACTTGCCATGTAAGATAAGGACAGCAAGAATGCTTGAAAACTTCAATAGTTCATGTACATGTAAATATTGTAAATGCATTTTGAATTTTGATCATAGTAGATGAGTCATGGTTGGGTTTGCTATCCGAACAAAATAATACCTTCCTATATTTATGTTACCTAGTCCCATTTCCCAAATTCCAACCCAAAACCGATGACACGAACCGAACCGAAATGTCCCGAGAAATGCATCCCCAAATCGATCAATATTTACCTCTTAGTGTTGGGCTAAAACTAATTGACTATAACGGTTTATTACGAAAGAGTGGAAAATAGTCGATAATTCGTAAGTTATTAAAAATTTGGTTTTTAAAAAATATACTTTTTTTAAATCCTTTTAAGATTTGAAGTCGTGATGGCCTCGGGGTTTTTAGGCACGTGGTCGAGAATCTTGACGGTTGCAGGTTACAAACCCCAGGCACACGCCTCTGCCTTTTCAAAGTTATGTGTGTATTCATAAAGAATTGTTACGTACTTTAACAGTGAAGGAAAACATCGTGATGAAACTTGGACACCTAAAAGTTCTTAGTAAGTCGTGATGGCCTCGAGGTTTGGGCATGCGGTCGAGAATCTCGACGGTCGCGGGTTCAAACCCCAGGCACACACCTCTGACTTTTCGAAGTTATGTGTGTATTCACAATGAATTATCACGTACTTTAACGGTGAAGGAAAACATCGTGATGAAACCTGCACACCTAAAAGTTCTTAGAAATTTATTAGGTGTGTAGTCTGCCAACCCGCACTAGGCCATCGTGGTGGACTAAGGCCTAAACCCTCTCAATGGTAGAGGAGGCCCGTGCTCAGCAGTGGGACGTATATGGGCTGATGATGATGATGAATTTCTTAGGTGTGTAGTCCGGCAACCCGTAATAGGCCAACGTGGTGGACTAAGGCCTAAACTCTCTCAGTTGTGGAGGAGGCTCGTGCCCAGTAGTGGGACGTACGAGTATATAGGATGATGATGATGACAAGATTTACAATATACAGTTACCGTATTCAATAATTATTCTCTACATTTTGGACCAAAATCTGTCATTCGGAGATCATATACACGAACTATCCAACAAAGTACGAAAAACTATTAATATAATGAAATGCCTCCGGCACTCTACCAGTAAGGACATTTTACTGATTGTTTATAGAGCACTTTGTCAGTCCTTGTTGATTTACTGCATTAAAGCTTGGGGAGGTGCCACAAAATCTAGGTTGATGGAACTGGAACGAGCACAGCGTGCAGTACTTAAGGTGTTGCTTTGCAAACCGCGACTTTATCCCACTGACGACCTTTACAACGAATGCAATGTCCTTCGAGTCCGACAATTGTACATACAAAGTGCGACCATGTCTATGCACAGTCTAATTGTAAATTCAACTGAATATCAAACTTTATTAAAACGTCGCGTCTTTAAAATTCCAGTTCCTTCAGTTCATAGTACATTTGCTAAACACCTTCCATTCTTTCTTCTTCCGACTGTCTATAACACTATATGTCGAAAATGCCCCCAAATTTATACAAAATCCATTAAAGAAGCTAAACAGCAGATTGAGAATTGGTTACTGAAGTTAAATTATACTGAGACTGAAAATATCATGTTGACGATTTAACCTTGTTTTCACCCTATATGTTTTTCATATCAGGGATACACACACACACACAAACTCTTTTACATTTAATTTCTACTTGCACACTCACATTCTATACCCAGATGCTTAAATATTTCTAAAAAATAAAAACAGTAATATTGTTTTGTTTAGTTTAGTTTAGACATTGTTAATGTTTAGTTTATTTTTCTAATAAATACCTTTAATTAAGAACCGTGTGCCCTGTTCAAAATTGTGTATCAGGATCGGTAAATATGTAGACCCCTGCGATACAAGCCACGCTTAGTGCAGAGGTCAATGTATACTTTTTCTTTTGTACTTGCTTAGATATGTAAATATTTTGTATAAATCGATGTGTTATATGTTATAATAAGCAAATTTTTTGGTAATAAATAAATTTATTATTATTATTATTATTATTTTAGAGCTAATATGTCAATGCCTTGTGGTATCACTGCACAAGTGTGCCGCGCGATCTAGTGGTCCTGGGTTGGATTCCCAGATTAGGCCAAGTGTTATTGCATTTTCTATTAGGAAATTCTTAGTAGCAGCACGAACTCTGGAATTGTCCTCGTAAAACAGCAATAGGCTCGCTCCTTATTACGTGGGACTAAAACATAACTGTCAAAATGTCGTTGCAGATATGCACCTCTGCGGTCTGCCTACACCTTCGGAGAATACAGACGTAAGGTATAAAAGTGTATTAGTAATAAATTACATATAAAAAACCAAATGTAGGCTAATTAACTCATGAATCCGTTAATCGTTAATTAACGAAGTTAACAATCTGCTTAACGGATTAACTTTTAAGCTAACTTAAAAAAATAACGCGCTAGTTAACTTCCGTTAATGAGTTAAACTTCCGTTAACTTTACATTAGTCGTTCGTTGACATGCTATCATTTTGTTTGTTTGATATATATATACATAAATACATAAACTCACGCCTGTATTGTCCGAAGGGGTAGGCAGAGGTGCATTTCTGTACCCACATTTCGCCAGGTATGTATCAGTCCCACGTAATAGGGGGCGAGCCTATTGCCGTTTTTCGGGCACATTTCCAGACTCCGGGCTGTTACTGAAAATTTCCTAATGGAAAAACCCAATAACCCTTTGCCCGACCCGGGAATCGAACCTAGGACCTCTAGATCCCACGGCACATACTTGTACCGTTTGAATAACGCGTCAAGCCACGCTCATAGGTATGTATTCACCGACTTAAAAAATAGTTGGTTTACGTACCTACTTATACCTAAGTATACACCCAGTTTTGATATTTTCATGTTATTTCTCACTTTCAGTTAATTAGAATGTTTTGAAGTCTTTTTTTATTACTTTCATTTATTTATTTTAATAGTACAACTACTTACTCGTTTTGATTCAATCTAAAATTTGTATTCGCAAAACTCAAATGGCAAGTTCGTTTAATTTTCAAACATACTTCATTACTATTGTAATGTATATTTTGTTTTGTGTTTTATAAAGTATGCCAGATCCTTTCACATAGTATGAGTATAGTACCTACCGAATTTTGTTCAAATCCACCCAGTAGTTTGTACAGCGTCGTTAAAACAATCATATTTAAAAAATGAAAATGTTCAATCTTGAAAACTGTTGAACCGATTTTTGTAAAACTTACGGTGAGTCCTAAGTTGAGAGATACTCTAATCAATATAGAAATAATTTTCCATACATGCTTAGAAGCTGCTTTTGACTAACATATACAAAAACTTTGCAATTCCGACAATATTACAAACAACATTCGACTTGTAGCTGAATTGATAACCTCCTTTTTTGAAGTCGTTAATAAATAAATGTGTATATAATTCTTCTTTCTATGTTGTTTTATTTACCTATTTCTCTAGGCCCCAAATGCATTATAAGGTTTAAATGGTTAACTTTTAGCGCTAACTTTAACTTGCGTTAATTTTTTGAGAATTAAACGCTCTACCGATTATCGAAGTTAACTTTTTAACTAACTAATTAATGATTAACGAAATTAACTTACTAACTGTCTCCTTTCATGCGAAACACATTCATCAGTATGTATAAGAATTCTTCGAACTTAGTCGATTATTTAGTATCGTCAGTTTCTGATTGAATCCACAAGACACATCACACAAGTCACAAAACACGTCGTGTCTGTGTCAAAGTCAGTCCCAGAGGCAGTGTACTGTGTAGTAAACTACTGCGAAAACATAGGTGGACTTGCAAATTTTTGTTAAAGTGCAAAATAAAAGTGGAAAGTGAATGAAGCATAGAAAAAAAAATTACTTGACGGCCGGTTAAACAGCACCTAGAACCATGGAGGAAAATAAATCCATTTTACACGAACTATATGTTTATTCTGAGTGGAAACCAGAGCCAGAATATCTTGTAAGTTGAAGCATATTTTTATGTTTTTTCGGCTTGTAAATTTTTTCATATGTGCAGTAGCCTTTACAGCGGCATTGTACAAATGTATTTTTAATATAGTCTAGCGCGGTGCTTAATGATAATGTTTTTTGATTTGATTTTTAGCAAAAGCCGGATAATATTTTGCCAGAAAATATATCTGCGTTGTGGAAGTGGCTAAAATTTTTCGGACCTAAGCGAAGTCTAATCGATAGTGTTGCAGCGTAAGTGCAAGTTTTAAGAAAACCTAAATTTCCTAGTGTTAAGAAACTACATTAAAAATATTTATTTTCAGGCACAAAGAGAAACAACAGAAATGGCTCATAGCACTAGGAGATGAAGGCAAAGTTATTGCTGTGTTAACAGATAATATATTAGAGATCAGAACCAAGAGATCTGATTATGCTACAATAGCAGCTAGAACAACAGGTAAACAACTCCAGAAAGTTGTTTTTGTTTTTATTTAAATGAGAAAATGGTAAAACATTCTATCGCTAATATAAAATTTGTTTACATAATAATATATATGATAATGACATTTAAAAGTTATTGAGGATTTTCATTATTAAAATTATTTAGTAATTAATTATGTTGTAGTTAAGGAAATTAATACCTTTATTAATCATTAGCTTGGTAACCAAATATACTGTGGTTTGAAATTATAATTAAAATAGTACTAATATATTATAGTTTGTGAGATGTTTATTACCATTGTAGTGAACCGAGATCCATATTCACAATGGCGTAAGCTAGTTTGGAGTCCCGATTGTTCATTTGTAGTTATGGCTTATGGCAATGGTGTTGTGAGTTTCTTTGACTTGACTGCTTCAAACCTCTTCAACATTCCCATTGTAAGTACTAAACATCCTAAGTATTGCCAACAATAAAATAGACAGGGTAAAGGTGAATTCATAAATATAATTACACTTATCTTTGTAGGATTGCTCCCGTCCTGGAGGACTAGAGTGCACTGACAACACTCATGCTGTGGCTGATATTATATTTATGCCTTTGAGGGTCAAGGATAACAAATGGTAATGTATAAGTTTTATGTTATAAATATTAATTGTATAATTATTTTTTATAGTGCTTTTCTTCATGATCTTCTACTCTGTGCTCTTTAATTCTGTTCTTGGTATTTTATTTTTAAAATTTAATTTTCAATTCCTAAATTATTGCAATTTCCCTTTATACCTTACCCTAAATTCTTCTGGAGCACAAAGTGAAACTGCACCATTTGGTAATTGCATTGTATGTACGCCTAATTACGCTTTTACCGAAACTGACTATGCGATAGATAGAAGTGTAGATGATTTTCTTCTGTTGTCAATGATAATCTCACCATGAGTGTGAGTATCTGCTGCCCTCCAATTAAACAAATTATTATGTTGGAAACCTGAGTGGATGTGCACAGGGCGGATCTGATGAAGAATCTGAGAGGCTTTTGTTCTGAGATATAAAAGCACCTCTTATGATGCGTGTGAGAGACCCAAAAAGGTCTTAGCCAGCATGCGAGTGTAGTTTTTGTCCCAGTCCAGTATGTCCCAGTCATAGACCATAGCAACTGTCCCTTCGATAAAAATTACAAAAGTCAAAGGTTATTGTAATAATTTCTCGGTCCCTCGTTAAGTGAAAGAAAAGATACGGGCTTCACATAATTTGTGGCCTATATATGTGTAGGAATTGGGAGGTAGCTGTAGTGACATACGACGGCAAGCTGCGCGGCTTCTTGGTATCGCAGACAGAGGGCTACAAGCTGCACCACACGTTTCGATTTGCGGGCGGTGTCTCTGCGCTTGCGTACGCCCCTCAACATCAAACACTTTACGTAGCTGGCATGCCGCGCGGGAAACCCAAGGTCAGCAATGTTTTACTTTAGCGAACAATGTTTTGCTCTTGTGTATGTATTGAAAACGATTTTTGTTGCTTTTTGATCAACTCATTTTAGTCTTTTATTGAAATGCCTAATAAGAATCTTATATGTTTAATGGGGGTTTATTATTAAGAACTAAATTAATAAGGGAAGTGAAAAAAAATAATATATATATATATATATATATAGGGTGTACCGTGTACGAAAGTAAAGAATGGGTCAAAAAAAGGCGTTAGGAGAAAACTACTGCAAATGAAATTCGAGTAGATAAGTCACTCCCAAAGAGCAATGCAAAAAATATTCTTAATTGAATATAATAGATGTTATAAATAATATTACATACATACATACATAAACTCACGCCTGTATTCCCCGAAGGGGTAGGCAGAGGTGCATTTCTGCACCCACATTTCGCCAGGTATGTATCAGTCCCACGTAATAGGGGGCGAGCCTATTGCCGTTTTTCTGGCAAATTTCCAGACTCCGTGCTGTTAATGGAAAAACCCAATAACACTTTGCCCGACCCGGGAATCGAACTCAGGACCTCTAGATCGCATGGCACATACTTGTACCGCGAGACCACGAGGCAGTCGTAAATAATATTACCTTTTAACTATTGATTTTCTTAATATCCTCCTGAGACCCCCGGTATCACCAGTGATAATGTAGATGAATTTTTTTTCCCACGTCATCTATCATAATTCTAAGGTAATTCGTGTTTCAACTGTTAGCGCAAGCTTTCTTTTGTTTTTTCATTCACCGTGCAATAGTTACTTGTCAGAATTTGGATCATTTGCGATCAGCGCAAGTTTGACAAATTTGGGTTCACCGACATGGAGAAGTTGCGTAAAGGTAAATATTATTTTTTGTTATTATCTTAGTGTTTTTATGCTATAATCTTATAAAATACAATATAATTTTACTTTTAATACGAAAATTTCATAAAAAAGTTTAATAATTATTTCTAAATTTTACGATTTTCCACGAGTATCATACGTGATACCTCGGGCATTTTGGTCTTATATTTGGTTTCTTTTACAGTTAAGCACTCTGAAAGAGATATCATAAAAGAGCTCAGTTATGATGAGTCAGATATGGAACAAGAAGACAGTGATGGCGAAAGTGACCTTTTAGCATGCCGAGGGAAGTAATTCGTGAGGAAATCCCACTTGCTAATGAAGAAAATTGGAATGAATCGAACGACGAACCTCTTATCTTTTCGCATACACCCCCAACCGCCCCGAAACATACTTTCACGGTGGAAACACAGCGAAAACTTCGATTTTATTCCACATGAAGATGATCTGGACGTCTTATTCGATCCTAACGTAATTGTAAAAAGTTCTAGAATACTTTGGTCATGAAGTATATTGATGACCATTTATTTGAATTTATGGCTGAATACAAAAGTTTGCAGCTTATCAAGGGCGGAAAAATATCTGCATATGACGCCTGATGAACTTAGACAGTTCTTTGGATGTTCAATTTCAATGGGTGTGCTCCACGAATTAGAATGTACTTGATTAGCATTGGAATAAAAGCAGTGGCGGATTAAGACATTTGCCGCCTGTAGGCTATTCAAATTTTTGCCGCCCCTTCTGACCTCTGCATTTCGATACCGTATAAAAGACAAAATATTTTTTTTTAACGAGAAAGGAGGCAAACGTGCTAGTGAGCCACCTGATGTCAAGTGGTCAACACCGCCCATGAACACCCACAATACCAGAGGAATCATCGGTGTGTTGCCGGCCTTTTAGGCAAATATAGGTTCTTTTCTTGAAGGTCCTTAAGTCGAATCCATTACAAAATACCGCCGAGGAAAGCTGATTCCACAAAGATGTTGTGCGAGGAAGGAACCACACTGTTGAGGAACGCCATTCATCCAGATCGTAGGGATGGAAATTCAATTTCTGGCTTGTGGTGCGGTAGTGAAATTCAGCAACAGGTATTACGCCAAAAAGTTCATCAGAGCACTCCCCATGGTAAATGCAATACAGGGCACATAGAGACGCAACGTCTCTTCGCAATGCCAGGGGGTCAATATTGTCAGTTAGAATCTGGTTATCGATGATTCGAGCGGCATTACAATGGCAGGGGATGCCGAGACCTTCGAGATTGGACAGCAGAGCAGATAACGCGTCCGCTGCCGAAGTGGGTGCAAAAATTCCACCGGCTATCCACAACATGACACCAAGATATTTCATCGTGGAGGCGATGTGGATTTCCACGCCCTCAATCGTGAGATAGCCCCCTGTAGGTGGCTGCTTCCGAGGCCCGTGGAAGCAGATGGCCTCGGATTTCTGAAGGGCAACCGCGAGGCCCAGTCGCCGAATTTTCCTCCTCACGTGGCATGTGCCTCGCGCGGCGAGTTTGACGGCTTTCGGAAAGGTCTCGGCACACGCAGTCACCAACGTGTCGTCAGCATAACAAATTACGCCGGCGCCCCGGAGATTGGCACCACGGAGCATCCAATCGTACCCGATGTTCCACAGAAGGGGTCCTAGGACCGACCTCTGTGGGACACCGCACAATTCTCTACGGTGCCACCCGTCAGCGCCCGGATATACTACATCCCTGATGGAAAGGTATGAGTGCACCAGGCGTCGGAGATAAGGCGGCACCACGTGGTACCGAAGAGTTTCCTCTATGCAGGGCTAGGGCAATGTGTCAAAGGCGTTGACGATGTCGAGTGACACCGCCACCATGACTTTGCCCTGGGCTACTGCCTCTCTCTGCGTGCGTCTTCATCCGCAGAATTGCGGTGTCAGTTGATCGGCCTTTCCGAAACCCATACTGGCACGATGCCAGGTCCAGACCGACCCTTCTCGGATGCTCGACGAGGCGCGTATGAATGATACGCTCAAAGATCTTGGTGACCTCGTCAACACTATGGGCCGGTAGACGTTCCTTCTTTCTCAGCAGGACCATCTTCCCAGTCTTCCAACGCAACGGGAAGACGCCCTTCTCTAGACACGCGGAGCCTCTCACCCAGGTACTCGACGACTTGGACGCACACACGTCCTGGGATGCCGTCGAGCACCGGGGGGGTGTTCTTTCTTCGCAGCCGCAGTACTGTTGCTGAAGCTCCTCAGGCGTAACGCCTGGAATAATAACCTCCGCGGACTCCCCTGCCGAACACGTAAATGATCCCACCAACGATCCGTCCCTCACCGACCACGGACGTGGTGGCATCGGAGTAAAATCCGGGGTGGCCGGAAAGAGAGCAACAACGACTTCTCTTCGACTCAGGAGCTCCGGACGGAGACTTTGGGTGAGAGGAGGGCACCGGTGGGCGTAATTTATTGAATGCCAACCGGTACGGCCGCCCCCAAGGATCACGATCCAAAGCCCCGGACTAAATTCTGTACGCCCTAGTCTGCGGCTTGATCCAACAAATAGTCGATTTCCGAAACAAGCTTATTCCGGCCCTCATTGACTTGTTCCTAAGAGGAATTTGCGCGACCAGAATATAAGGCATCCCTAGTACTATGATCCGCATAACTATGGATGTTATTATTAAGTAATACCTAGGTCATTGATATGCAGAAGGAACAGAGTCAGTGATAGCACACAATCTTAAAGTACACCAGCGTTCACAGGCCTAGAGTCCGAACTTGAAATCCGAGCTTTTCAGATTGTAGTGTATCACTGCATGTGGTTGAAGTTCCTGGTCTTACAATAAAAGCAGTATTCTATCCTTCCACTTTTAAGAAAACTGTAAATTTTCATCGTTTTACTGATAAACTGTTCTTGTTCTTCTTTTTTTATTTTGGCGTTATTTTATACCTAGCAATAATAATACTAGAATACTTTAATTATTTTTTTACACATTAACTTTTATACGAATGACAATTTAACAAATTATATAATCGTAATAATTCGTTTGACTTTAAAGTAGTTTATTTTGCATTTCATTTTACTTAGGCCTTATTTAGTGATGGCCTCGAGGTTTAGGCGCGCGGTCGAGAATTTCGACGGTCGCAGGTTCAAACCCCAGGCACACACCTCTGACTTTTCGAAGTTATGTGTGTATTCACAATGAATTATCACTTGCTTTAACGGTGAAGGAAAACATCGTGATAAAACCTGCACACCTAAAAAGTTATTAGGAATTTCTTAGGTGTGTAGTCCGCCAACCCGCACTAGGCCAGCGTGGTGGACTAAGGCTTAAACCCTCTCATTTGTAGAGGAGGCCCGTGCCCAGCAGTGGGACGTATTTGGGCTGATGATGATGATGATGATGATGATGATTTACTTAGGAGAACTCTAAAAATATTTTGATCATTGTTTATTATTCATAGGTATGTGTTTGAGTTAAATTTGAAGTATATATGTTAGGTAAACACATACATAGATCGTAACTACATTTTGATGAAGAGAAAAAGGTAAGTTGATTATTAGTTTATAGAAGAATACGCAATTATTTTTTACTTTTTAGTGAATATTAATTTGTTTTGGAATAGTTTTTATTTAAACAAAAAAACAATGATGCAAATTTGCCGCCCCCTAAAATCTGCCGCCCTAGGCTCCAGCCTACTCAGCCTGCTGGTAAATCCGCCACTGAATAAAAGTATACTACATACAATACATACATAGGAAACACAATTGCTCGTAATCGGTATTTTCAACTTAGATCAAATTTAAAGGTTACCAATGATGACCCAATAACTCAAAACGCCAGACAGAATGACAAGTTTTGGAAAGTAAGTCCTCTTGCTTCTGTGTTAGAAAAGGTTGTCGTGAAAATAACAGAGATAATTGCGTGGTTATTTACAAGCAAAGTATACATTTTACTGGAAAATATACACAAAAAAAGTTGTTAAAGGCAAACCAAACACAGAAGGCATACCTAAAAGTTATTCTAATGACGAATCCTAATGGTATTCCACTTGATTTATATTTATATCAGGGAAATAATTAAATCAGCACTGTATCCATCACCTGAAAAACTTGATCTTGGCGAGCGTTTCGTGTTACAATTAGTGTGTACATTGCCTATAGGTTCTTCCATTTTTATTGACCGATACTTCACATCTATCTACATCATATTGTAAAAAGGACGAAAGAAGCAAAACATCTGCCAACTTGTGATAAGGGAGCCCAAAACAACTGATCAAAATCTCGAAATAAAGTTTGTAGAAACTTGACATTTCTAAAATATTCCGAATGCAATTTTTTTTTGTTTTAATGTGAATAGGAACTGTTTTTTTATTATTACACTTCCCAGTAGATTTTTTTAAACATAAAGTCTGATTAAAATGCAATTTTCAGATGTAAATTGAAAATAAAAATAATATGAATAATAACCTTGTTTTTAACTAATGCAGTCCCAAGGTATCACCTGTGATACCATCCCTTATGCCAAAAGGGGAGGGGGAGGATTTTTTTTCTCTTGTGTTTTATTAATAATATGTAGTACCTAGCTATAAAATGTAACAATCTTAATTGTGAGTTACGTACTTTAGTCTTGGGTCTCAGGAGGATATGCCACATGCCCAATGTTTCTGATATGACAAGATTATAATCTAGTCAACTTGTTGACATATGAATTTCTATCGGGTTCACCCGGGTCGGAAAAAGTGCTATTGAATTTTTCCATTAGGAAATTCTCAGTAGCAGCACGGAGTTTGGAAATGAGCCCAAAAAATGACAATAGGCTCGCCCCCTAATACATCAGACTGATACATACCTATCGAAATGTGGGTGCAGAAATGCTTATCCCTTCGGGGAACATAGGCGTGAAGTTATGAATATATACTTACTACAATACATAATTGGTTGTGTACCAGGAGCCGATGTCTCCATTGAGCGCTGGTCTGACGGCGTGGCGTATCCTCAACGACGACCCGTTCTACACGCTGTCCGTGGTGTCCGACCAGCTCGAGGCGCAGCTCGCCAACGAACGATTCCACTTCTACATACCCTTCCTCACTTCCAAGAACTTGGTACGTACATGTGTTGCACAATGGTGAACTACATTAGGCGGTCTTACTCCAATATATACTAAGCAAAGTACAGATTTAAGCGAATGGTTTCCTTTAAGATAGAACTTTTTTGTCATATTGATTTAGTAAAGCGAAAGTACATATGTTTATTGATTAAAGAATATTCACAATCTACGCTATGGCGAATATTTACAACTTTTGTGCATCAGCCTATGAAAGTGGTACATGAAGATTTGGTATAAGTTCACTGATCAGAGATATGGCTGAACAAAGAATTCAAAATGCATTGAGCTGCTAAAGAATTACTGGCATAGTTCGCAGATTTGACAGGTTATACCTGTTGAAATTGTATCTACACTTAGATTATCGTAATTGTGTACAAAACGTAGTGTTTTGCCTACTTTTGAGGAACAACACTATTTCCTTAAAGGTTTTTAATTCATGCTCTAGAATATACAGTGGAAGGTAGAAAATTCCATACCTATGGTAGGTATTTATGGTAGGTGTGATGTGATAATGATGTGATGATAATGATTATGTGGGGTGATGATAATGATGATGTGATGTGATGATAATCATGATGCGATGTGATGCGATGACGGTGTGATGTGATGCCGGTGTGATGAGATGATGGTGTGATGTGATGTGATGATGGTGTGATGTGATGCGATGATGCGATGTGTGTGCAGGAGTTGATCGTGCGCATGCAGGTGTGCGCGGGCGGGTCGCGCGTGGCGTGCGTGCACTGCGGCGGCGCGGTGTCGGTGTGGCGCCTGCCGCTGCTGCGCGCCGAGCGACACTGGCCGCTCGCGCTGCAGCCGCGCCACGACCTGCGCAACCCGCTCGTGCCCGCGCACCAGCCCGCCAACCACCCCGACAACTACTTCTACCCCGCTGACGTCAACTGGTGGACGCAAGATGTGAGCACTTTTTTTTTCACATACTCTTTGTCACTTGGATTCGGTCTAATCCACTCTATTCCATCCTAGTCTGATCCACTACTTTCTACTCTACCCCACTCCACTCCATTCCTTGACTATTGCGACAAAACATGCTATCACAATTTACTCATCTCTCCATATCTCCCATGTCTAAGCCACTTTACTTCACTCCTACCTCATCCAGCCATTTTATATTACCGAACTGTTTGTAGGGCCGTTTACATGAAAATCAATCACTCAATTTATAACAAAATTGCAAAAAAAAGTGCATACTCAGTATTATCATGCTCCCCCATTCTACAAATAATTAATATGATTGTAGGAAATAATATTGTCGCGGTTCAGTGGTGCCGTCTCCGTGTGCAACATACAGGATATGGTTAACATCCTCGGCAAGAAGCCGGAGTTTTTCCAAGGAACACCGCAGGTTTGTACTGATATTAAATTTTTCCGACAAAGTACCATTCTTTAATTCAATTTGAACTCACATGATTTTGAATATACTAATTAAATTTGGTAATTCTATATGTTCACATTATTTAGCCTGAACATTAATAACTTCGGAGGTAATGCTTTTTTTATTATACTATATTTATAAGGAGTTGGTCCAAATAATCACAGATAACAGTGAAGGTTTTTGTTAAAGTATTCCCATTTTGTTTGTCAGATCACTTGTGCGTACGACGGTACGTTCATGGTGCTGGAGTGTGAATCCAACGTGCTGCCAGCGAAGAAGTCACGCAGCGATGAAAGTGTAAGTATCATACATTAAAAACATCCAAGTTTTGTGACTTTTTAAGTTTTATATCCCATGTAATGCGTGGTGGACTAACGCCTAAACCCTGGCCCGTACCCAGCTGTGTGCTGATGATGATGATGAAATGAGGGCTGGGCTCGTATGTATAAACCCAATAACACGTGACCCGGGAATCGAGCGAATCTGGGACCTCTTGTTCGCACACCGCATGCCTATATCACGTGACCGACATAGAATAAAAAAAGATTAAACTCATTATTTATTTCATGGTTAACTTTATTATAAAAAAATACTATAGTGATTAATAATAATAATAAATATATACAACCAACAGTCATGTACGTAGTTCTGACTCCACACTAAGGTACAAGTCTTGTATATTTGTGGATCACACAAACATTTGTCTCGGTGCGGGGATCGAACCCCCGGCTTCCCGTTTCGCAAGCTGGTGTCTAGCCAACGCCACGGAGCTGTCACAAAAGGTGACGAAATTGATAAGATTACTATATTTATCACATTCAGATGGAGATGGTGACAATAGAGACAGACACAGAAGACTCCATGCTGGAACTGACGAAAGAGCTGTTCAAAACTGTGCTGTATGCTATCACGGATATCGAGACGTTCCAGCCCAAACCGAAACGTATAACCGTTGTATCCCGCGTGTACAGACTGCTGGGAGTCAAGAGCACCACGCCCACTGAGTTGTTCTCTAGGAAGGTAAGTTTGAGGCACAATGGTAGAATTTAGAAGACTTTTCACAAATTTCCCAACGCACTAACTTTGTATTCCTGAAGTGACGTGATACCAAGAAACCTTTCATACAATTACATACAAATTTGACGTTCATAAAATGTTACATCGCCTGGTGCCTCAATTTAGTGTTGCGGCAGTTTAAAAAATAATTCCCGTTTTTTTAAATAATAAAACCTAAGTGAGTTATGAGTTGTCAAAAGGGCTTACTAAATCTCGTTTGGAGCCATTTATTACGTAAGACGATTTCGGAGGAAGGGGGGGGGGGGGGCGGAAATGTACCTATATATTGTTAATTAAACGTTTGTTCGTGTTTTCCTTTAAATTCTTAATAAAAAGTAGTTAGTAATAATAAAAGCAGTAAAAACGTCTTTACGTAATAAATGAATGGCACCTCTCGTTTCCCAGCTGTTAGACGCTGATTTCAAATGATATTGGATGTCGGCAATACTGCTTACTTTCGATTTTAACGTCACTTTCTTAACAACTACGATCTCGTATCACAAGTATAATAGTATCACTTGGGTATTCAAATTGTAGTATACATTTTGTTCGATAGATTGAAAGCGGCAACTACAGTGAAGCCCTGGCGCTCGCCGACACGTTCAATTTGGACAGCGACCTCGTGTACCAACAGCAATGGAGGAAGAACCCGGTGTCTACCGAAGCCATTGATAAGTACTTGGTAAGAATATTGGGCTAGCGTGGTTGTGAGGCCTAAACTATCTAGTTGAAGTGAAGGCCTGTTCCCAGCAGTGGCTCGTATATGATGATGATGATGATGTAGAAGAAGATGATGAAGAATATTTTCGATACGTTACGGTTTGTACTGGATTTATTACACAAATAAATCTTAGGGTGTGTTCCAATAAACATTGCGACCAGTTGCGACAACCGTAAGGTGTCAATTCACTGGACTACAAAATAATTCCTTTTTTTTTTAGTTAGCTACACTGGTTACTGTTTAACACAGTATCCAGTCCAGTATACTGTCGTCTGACATCCATGTCACGTCATTCCTGGACGCTGTTGATCACGTAACACATACAACACAACCCAACAATCAAATACATAGTTCTGAACCCACAAGTGACAAGTCTTGGGTCTTGAAATTACGAGAAAAACAAATAGTTATGGACCTCGCAAACATTTACAAAGCATCTTAGACAGCTTAAAGGAATCTGTCAAAGAAATATGCTGATATGTCTTCGTGTTTAAAAAGACTGTTAGTGTGTTTTCCAATGAGATATCCAATCCATCAGCCTAAAGAAGTCCACTGCTGAACATAAGCCTCTCCCCATGACTATTTAGGGGGGGGGGGGGTTGCCGATACTCGCCACGCTTGGCAGGCGGGTTGGCGAGCGCAGGAGGGAACTCGCGTTGATGACGCTGCTGCCCGTCATCAACCGGGGGAAGGGAATAGGTTTTGTGGGTAGAGGATGACATGGGAAAGGAAAGTATGTCCTGTAGGAGTGGATACTGCAGTCACGGAAGGGGAGGTTGGTAGTGACTGCAGTAGTTTGGGGGGCCGAGGTCGCGTACTCGAAGTACCTTTTCTCGTACAGGCCATGACCACTAGATGGAGCACCCCTGACACCAATGAGATATATGTAAGCTTTGTGTTGACGTTGACACAGACATTTGAGTATGTACCTATCAGTTCAGCCACAAGAGGGAGCCACCAGTGAGGAGAAAGTAACAACATATTTTTTTCTCTGTGCAAATTGAATAGTTACAGATAATTAAATTACAAATGTCTTTTTATAACTTCTTAAAAACTCAGTTGTGTTTGTGAATTTGTTATATCAATTTAAAAGTGCAAAAGACGATTCCAGTTTTCATAAAAAAGAGTAGTAAAGCATGAACATTTAATTGTCGATTCTCTGTTTTAGGTTAGTACCTACCTAATTATATCATAGTGATTATGTAAAACTTATTTGTATTTAGTCAATAAATCTCTGTTTTAGATGAATCAAATTGTGTTATGCTTCAACAAGAAAATAACCCATTGGTCTTATATATATATGTGATATTGAATTTCAGAGCAAGGTGTCGAAGAAGATCTGGGCGGTGCACCAGTGCGTGGACCGGCTGCCGGAGACGCTGCCGGCCGCCAAGGAGCTGCTGCACTTCGGACTGCAACTCACCATGGACGAGATCCTCAATGGTCAGTAGTTTGTACTACTTATTCTTTGCTTCCTCATACATGTTACATGTTTTTTATCATCATCATCATCATCAGCCAATATACTTCTACTGCTGGGCACGGGCCTCCACTATAACTAAAAAGGTTTAGGCCTTAGTCTATCACGCTGGCCTACACACATAACTTCGAATAGTCAGAGGTGTAGCTTGGGGTTTGAACCCGCGACCGTCGGGTTGTTTTTTTTATCATAAGTTATAAATGACAACTAATGATAGTATAGTTCTTTTTAAATATCGAATTGTTTTTTAATATGAGAGGAGATTGGTAGGAAAATTTACACTTTCAGTATTTCAGTACTGTAAAAGAATGTTTCACTTTTCACTGGATACATTTAATATCGATAATTAAATTGGAACCTCTTGGCTCTTGGCTAGATACCAGCGTGCTAAATAAGAGGCCGTGGGTTGGATCCCCACACCGAGACAAATGTTTGTGTGATCCACAAATATTTGTTTTGGGTCTGGGTGTTTGTGAGACTGAAAAGTCTGGTAGTTTCTGATACCCACGAGCACGACACAGGACTTGTATCCTAGTGTGTTGTCAGAATATTGGGGTGCATTTATTTAATTCGGCGGTTAATTGTAAAAAAGAATAACGCAAAGAAAGGAATACAGTAGATTATGATTTTGAACAGAGATCAACAAAGAAGTGGATGAGCCCATCACAGATCCCGAGGAAATCACGTTGGAACATCTGAACGCTTACACGAGCGAGCTGCTGCGTTGTCGACACGTCATGCTCTTCTACAAAGAACGGCTTACGCTCTACGAGGTAAACATTTTGATATCATGTTAAATGAATTTTGTGTACGTTTCGCTGTGCCATACTATCTTGATTTGTCGAATCTCTATATTATGGTAAGGATATTTGTATCCGTCTAGATATCTACAATAGCACGAAAGGTAGAGTATGCGGTATACTGACGAAATAGCAGATTATTTTTAGTCTAAACCTCAAATACTGACTCAAGTATGTGTGTTGTGTTCTGAGACAGACCTCTAATTTCGATTGAAAAATGCTTGCTGCATAATAATATGTTGCTAATGTTTAATACATTTTTTATTCCACAGTCGATACTGCGTTGTGAAAAATCGACCTACGTGAAAGACGAGTATGATCGCTTGCGGAGCAACAGTGTGGTGCGCAGTGCCATAGAGATCGCTAAGGAGGGACGCATCGAGGCACTAACTTGTCTATGGCCGCACATCAAGACTTTGTCCTTACAGCTAACCGTTCTAGACAAATTGCCTGAGACCATTAACCCGATCGATTATCAACACTTGTTGCCCACCAAGCAGCCATGGCAGTGGTTCGAGTCCAAATCACCCATCAAAGTGCCGCCGTCTAAGTACGAGCATGATTGGTGCCGCAAGAGCATATTTAGGTAAAATTTTTGACTATATATTAAATATATTTATAAGAGGGCAAGTTTTAATTGAATTGTGTACTTCTGACCATATACACTAAGATTTTTTCGTAATGCATAGGTCTATATGGAGCTCTAACTGGTCCGAGGACCCAATGGCGGACGCGGAGATCGTGGAGGGTGCGGAGGGCGCGGAAGGGGCAAGTGTGGGCGACGCGGGGGACGAGGCGGCGGGCGCGGGGGACGCGAGCGAGGGCAGCGAGGGAATCACCGACGTGGCAAAGGCGACGCGGGTAGGGATGATCGATATTACAAAAACATCAATGTTGATATCAATGTTAACATCGAATCAACAGTATCGATGTATGACAAATATCGATAGAAATATATCTATTTGCGTTTACATATATTTATGAATTGTATTTATTGTTATTGAAATTACAGAAGGTAAAGATTCCCAGTACTTTTTGGGTACAACCTGTTAAAAAAATTAACTTTGACGGGTGTTTTCCTTTCCGTCTGTTCCGTTGTTGGATAATAGTCGAACTTGATAATCATAGCTAATGACTATCTAAGTTAATAGTTGAATCTGGTACATCCAATGCACACTAGATGGCGCCCTAAAGAACAATTGACGTTTCGACATTTTATTTTTATATTATTATCGATGTGTCTACGATATCGAAATGAACGCATCGATGGTTTGCAGCTAAAGATCGATGTTTGTTCCCTATTGCTGAACATTGTTCCTCAGGCGCGCGGGGCGTGCGAGGCGGACGTGGCGCAGTGGTACTCGCAGCGCGCGCGGCACATGGAGGCGCGCGCGGGGCTGGTGTCGCACGCGCTGGCGCTCGTCACGCTGGCCACCGTGGGCGGCGCCGTGCCCGGCCTCGAGCGCCTGCTCTTCCACCTGCTCACGCTCGACACGCTGCTCTACGACATCAACCTCGAGGGCGTCACGCTCCACCACCTAGAGAACCTCTCCTCGCGAGACACCTGCAAGCTGCTCATGAAAATGGTCTATTATTATATACTACTTTATTATCATCATCATCAGCCTCTCTCACGTGACGTGGAGTGCGATAGGAGAGGCCCATGTCTAGCAGTGGACTTTATTATAATGCTCTTCAATTGCATTTTAATGAAAAATATTTGAGTACATCTGGGGTCAACTTCATGTTGCGCTCCACGATGCCAAAGACAGAAACAGGTGGCGCAGCATAGTCAGAACGACGATCACTCCATGTATAGGGTATCACGACCCTCAGCAATGAGGAATACGATGCGAGGAGGAGGAGGAGGGGTCGAATCCCTATTTTTTTTATATTCGCATGAGCTCTATGAACTGAAAAAAGAAACTCCTAATAACCAATCCTAAAATGTTGATTTGTTTATAGTCTACTCCAGCTACCTTCGTAGCAGATCTGAAGCAGTTTGTGATTCCGTACCTGAAGCGCTACGAGCAACTCATGCGTCGCACCGACACTTGTCTACACGGACTCATCGACTACCTTGAGAGCATTAGCGTAGACGACCTCTCTTCTATACTTTTAGTAAGTTCATTAATTCTTACTAATGTTATAAATGTGAATGTAGGGATGTTTGTTACGCTTTCACGCAAAAACTACTCAACCGATCGTCATGAAACTTTGTACACATATTCTTGGAGGTATTAGAAGTAACATAGGATAAAGTTTATTTAAAAAAAATATATACAGAGGGTACAAAAACAAATGATCTACTGAAGCGATTTGAATTATTTTTGGTATGGGGATAGACGGGATCAACCAAAGCAACATAGGAAACTTTTATCCCGATAATATTTTGTATACCCTTGGGAATGGGCATAGTTATAAACGCGAGAACAACTTTAACTTTACGCTTTCAAGCCTAAATCATTTGACCGATTTGAATGATTTTTAGTATGGACATAAATGGGACTCTGTGTAAAATAGACTACAACTTATTTTCTTTCTGAACCCAACCCTGTAGTCTACGCGGACGAAGTCGCGGTCAAAAGCTAGTCAAGTATAATTGTATACTATTTGTGTCTGAGCCAATAATATTTATGTGTGTGTGTGTGTGTGTGCAGGTGCTGCAGTCCCCGAACGAGTTCGAGCTGGACGTGCGCACGCACCTGGAGCTGGCCGAGCGCTGCCTGTTCGCGCACACCGGCACCGACCAGCTCGACAAGGCCTGCGACCTGCTCCACACCATCCTCACTGAGACGTCAGTCACGCACTTCTATTACATCTGTTTCTGCACTGCTAGCACGCGCAATGCAGCGTAGTTGTAGTATCGACTGGCTAAACATTACTTTTTCCAAGATTTCGACGTAAACCAACCATGCGATTGAATTTTGTAGCAATTGGCTTTGTATGTCGTTTCGCTTTATTTAATTAGTTTTTGTAGCTTGTATATGAAAGTCGTGATGGCCTTGAGGTTTAGGCACGCGGTCAAGAATCTTGATGGTCGCGAGTTCAAACGCCACACCTCTGACTTTTCGAAGTTATGTGTGTATTCACAATGAATTATCACATACTTTAACGGTGAAAGAAAACATCGTTATGAAACCGGCACACCTAAAAGTTGTTAGGAATTTCTTTCTTAGGTGTGTAGTCCGCCAATCCGCACTAGGCCAGCGTGGTGGACTAAGGCCTAAACCCTCTCAGTTGTAGAGGAGGCCCGTGCCCCGCAGTGGGACTGATGGGCGGATGATGATGGTAATGACATGATGATGATGATGATGATGTTGATGTATACGTTGGTGGTGGTTGTCGGCAGGGACGGCAGCATCTCCAGCAGCGAGCTGGTCCGGCGCGTGTCGGAGGTGGAGCGGCTGGTGAGCGCGAGCAGCGTGCTGGCGTGGCGCGGCGTGCGCGTGCCGCCGCGGGACCTGCGCGACCTGCGCGCCGACCACCACCAAGTCTGCACCCTCCTCACCAAGATGGCGAGGGAACTCGCCAGGGGGTAACGCATGCTCGCTCTCTCTACGCATACTCTTCTCCACTCTTATTGGCTACTGTTGTGGAGAGTTATCTCACACTAAAATATACAGCGTGAAAAGACCGTGATCGTAAACTAAGGTAATACTGATGGTGACTAGGATTTTTTTTTGGGAATTTTTTAACATCAATGTTTTTGTAAACACCATTATTACCTGTCTCAGTATTCGATCACGGTCTCTACATTGTGTATTTTATATAGTACAATTAACTTAGTGGCTTCATGAATAGGTACCACTAAGATAGCTGTTTTTTTGTAAATCTCATTATTTATCATTTTATTGGATTTTCTTTGATTTAACAGTGACGAGAAGCCGACACAACATGACTGGGAGAAACTATTAAGGGATATTTTGGAATTGCAGTCTACGATATTCGACTGCATTACTAAAGAGCAATGTTACGAGGTAACCCATATTATTGTAACATTATTTAAGTTTGCTTTAGAAATAAATATTATAAGATCTTGGATTTATGACAAAGTCTTAAAATTCACAGTAATTGCCTAAATCCTTCTATCGATGATGAATTTGCTGACTAAAGTCTAAAAGTTTAAGCGATAGACGGCAATAGACTCGGCCCCTTTTACGGCGCACTTAAAACATAATATATGTTTGAGGCAGTGGTAGTACTTCCGTAGAAGCCCAAAAGCCCAGCTTGCCTTTCAAAATTCCAAATAATCTTTAAGCTTTAAATCTTTAATAAACAAAAGCAATTTGACATATAAATGTGAATATCCAGACGCCACAATAAACAATTATAAACTAGACATTACACAATTAACGTGTCACGCTTTTGGGCTTCTATGGAAGTATCACCACTGGGACAGTAAATCGTAAATGAAAATTTACAGGTTGTAAACAGACCGTAATCGAAAACTAAAAGCAGCTAATAGTTACGGTGATTAGAAACAAATTGACGTTAAAAAAATCGCGAAAAATACATCAATTTGACGTTTTCCAAATGAACGTTACTTTTCCGTTACGTTTGTCCAGCCATGTCCGCCAACCCGCACTAGGCCAGCGTGGTGGACTAAGGCCTAAACCCTCTCAGTTGTAGAGAAATAAAATGAAATTATATTTATTGAATCTATAAAGGCCCGTGCTCAGCAGTGGGACGTTTATGGGCTGATGATGATGATGATGATGATGAAGATTCCGTTACGTTTACGTTTGGAACGTTAGATCTACGCGTCGGCGCTGCTGACGTCGGGCGTGTCGTGGAGCATCAAGCTGGCGGCGGAGGTGGTGACGGGGTCGCAGGGCGCGCGCCGGGCCGCGCAGCCGGCGCCCAACCTCGTGCCGCAGCTCGTGCCCTACCGCCGCAGCGTCCAACTCGTCTCCAGCGCCGCCAAGGAGTACTTCAACTCCGCCTCCGCGCTCACTGACCCCGCACTGGAACTCGCCAAGTAATCACCAACAATTGCTCTGATAAACTGGTATTTGCCTAAAACTTACATAGGAAAAATACTAATTTTTCATTTTGCAAAAAGGTATCGATAAATGAGCTAATTTTTATTGTTTTTTACGACTTCGACGAATAAACACTAATTTTGCTCAAACACTACTGCTGTTCTGCTTTTGATGGGCTCAGTGATTACATTTGTGAAAATAATTAATCAAATGTTTTATACAATACCCAGAGATTCTATTGTTGACAATATTTTCGTATGAAGGTTATTTGTCGACAAAATTTAGCGGGAATGCTTTTAAGTCGCTAATTTATTCTCTCAGGGGAAAATATTGGTTGATATAAAATACAACTAATTGCAAAACGACTTTAAGATGTAATTAGATTCTACGAAGAGACTTCAACGCAAGGACAGCCTCTCGCGTCGCCCCTTCTTCTCTTTGTCGCGGCGAAGTAGGCTTGTTGAGAAAATATCGATATATCGATGTTATTTATTCGATGTATCGATATTTTTGAGTGAAATTTAATATATCGATATAAAATTCAAAGTATGGAAAAGGTCTCTCGATATTGATATTTTCAAAAAATATCGATACAATTTATATCAATACTTTATTGCAATTCCGATATCCCTACGGTGAAGGGCAAGAGAGGTACACGTTCCTTTCCACGCATAATATAACCCATGATAGCAGAATCGTACAGTCGCGTTATACCTTATATTCTATATTCTTAAATATTTTAATCCGAATTTTTCCTTTATTATAGATGTTGCTTGGGTGTTATCAAGGACGGAAACCCTGAAATCCAAGAAGAAATGGATCTGATATTAGCGGTACAGATGTTAAGCACATTCAATTTGACGATGCTCCCGATTCAAGGTGTGTACCGACAATTTAGACATCGTTGACTCCGTCTTTAAAGCTTTGTGATGATTACAATTATATTATTATACAATTATTTTGAGTCGATTTTTGACAAAGGGTTTATCTTGTATGATTTCAGTACGACTGTGCGAAGACAGAATGACGCTGATTGATGAATGTCTGAAGTTGGACCCGACTGCGTATATGGCCAGTCATAGGCTTTTAAAACTTGCAGAGCTGCTAAGGATTGCCGGAGACGACGAAAAGACACGGTGAGCATTGTGAAGTTGGCCATAATTCATATAAGGAGATTAGTGTCCGTTCAAGAATTTACGTTTAATTCGTAAATATATAAATAATGTTGTTCCAAAATATGGTTTATTATTACGCGAACTCTACAGTGAAATAATTACAATTTTGGTGTGCACCTCTAAGGTATGTTGCTGATACTGTACAAGTGCATTGGTTTGTAAATAATGGTGGCCTCGAGGTGGCACGCAGTCGAGAATCCTAACCCCAGGTACACCTCTGACTTTTAGAAGTCATATGTGTAGGATATATATGAGCTGATGATGATGGTTATGTTGATGGTGATGATGTTGATGTTGTTGATGGTGATGTTGATGATGATGATGGTGGTGTTGATGATGATGATGATGGTGGTGGTGATGATGATGTAAGTATGTGTGTGCGTGCAGCGAGGGCGCGGTGATGGTGCGCGTGGGCTGGGAGGCGGTGCGGCACGCGCCGGCGGGCTGGGCGTGCGGCGTGGCGGCGGCCCGGCGCGTGGCGGCGCTGCGCTACCCGGGCGGCGCTGAGCTGCTGGCGCGGGTGGCGCACGCCGCGCCGCACGCCGCTGCGCCGGAGCGCCGCGCGCTGGCCGCCGCCGCGCTCGCCACCGCCGCGCCCGCAGACCTCGAGGACATACTGCGCACCAGGTAAACTCAGCTTTTGTTTGGCTTATTTGTACCTTATAGTCTATTTAACAGACTAACGTAAAACAATAATAATCTTTAGGATTTCTTAATAAAAACTTCTCTTATATTTTTAATAATGTTACCTACAAACAAACCGTGATCGAAAACTAAAACAGGTAATAGGTGCTCTGTATATACAGGCAAACGCAAAAGCCACATTAACCTGCTTGGAAACATATGTAAATTTTACTTATTTGTACTTTGATGGCGTTTTTTTTACTTTCCATTCTTATATCTAATTTCTCCATGGAAGGTATCGATTACCAAAGTCTAAAGTTCATAAATTTGCATATCGACAATATTTCTTTTTAAAATACAACTTTAGACACTATGCAACTACTACGTAACCTAGAAAAAAGAACGACTAATTAAAATAAACTGATGTAGTCGTATTAAGTAACTCACTCCTGATTTAACCTTCGATCTGAGTTTTAACTTCGTAGGCACGAAATCGACATTGTAAAACCTTTTTTTTCCCTAATATAAGTATTAGAGCCTCGTGGTCTCGCGGTGCAAGCATGTGCCGTGCGATCTAGAGGTCCTGGGTTCGATTCCCGGGTCGGGCAAAGTGTTATTGGGTTTTTCCATTAGGAAATTCTCAGTAACAGCACGGAGTCTGGAAATGTGCCCGAAAAACAGCAATAAGCTCGCCCCCTATTATGTGGGACTGATACATACCTGGCGAAATGTGGGTGCAGAAATGCACCTCTGCCTACCCCTTCGGGGAATACAGGCGTGAGTTTATGTATGTATGTATGTATGTATTTAAGTATTATGGTACCGCCAGGCTGAGTATCGAGCTGGAGAGTCTCCAACAAATGGGCGCGGCGGCTATGCGAGACGGCGACGCCATCCCTGAGCGCAACCCCTCCATCGATGATGAGTTTGCTGACGCAGTAACTACGGTACACGAATTTTCTTATGTAAAGGCTTTCGAAGAAATTGTATACTCTCAAAATCAAATATCATTTTGATGAAGCAGATAGAGTCATCTTCGTTATTTGTTTTTTCTATATTTTTAAATGACTTAATAACACTCAATGTTTGTAGACCTGTATGTACATAATACGTTATTTCATTTTCAGCCCGTAATTGAAAACAAAGATCTTTTGACGCCCTCGAATACCGAGAAGAAAACGTCGTTCCTCAATGCAATTTTAGAAAAGTTTCAGAATAAACCTACCACAAAGTAAGTACAACTATTCATTTTTCAACAAAATTACGAATTGTGTTGCCAAGTTGCAAACCTGACCAGGCTGTATGAACTGACATTCCTTTGCCTTCATCCATAAAAAATTAAAAGTGGCACTGAAATGACAAAGTCAAAATCAAAATCATCTTTATTCAAATAGACTTTTACAAGTTCTTTTAAATCGTCAATATTAAACTATACCTATTTTAAAACTATTGCCGCTTCGAAACGTGTCATCGCTGTGGAGAAGAAACGGCAAGAAACTCCCCCAGCAACACGAAATGTCATATTTTTTTTAACTAAGCGTTTGTACATATTTGACAGCGACACGAAGCTACTGCCGGCGGAGAGCTCGGAGCGGCGCGTGCGCGTGCAGGAGTTCTACGCGTCGCTGTACGGATGGCACGGCGTGTCCGACCAGTACTACCGCTACGACCGGTTCTCGCTGCCCGACGCGCCGCCACACGCCGCCCGCGCCGCCCGCGCCGCCCTCTCCTGGCTCTACGTGCACAACACCCTGCACGACACAGCCGACATGCACCTCGAGCCAGACGGTCAGGGAACCTACTATACACTTCATTAATAGCCGGCTACACAACAGAGACACCTGCAAAGCATGTCCACATAGACCGAGCTGCTTTTCCCAATAAATGTAGAGCGAGACTGTTCGCTCTGTGTGGTCCCACCTAATAACTAATAGATATGTGTCATATGATTGAGGCATTAACCCGCACTAAGCCAGCGTGGTGGACTAAGGCCTAAACTTTCTCAGTTAGATAAGAGGCCCGCGGCCAGCAATGAGAAGTATATAGGCCCGTTGACAATTGAAGCATTTAAAGTAAACAATCGTTTAGGAAAATTTTAATTGTTAAAATTCGATAAAAAAAATAACGCAATACTCTGAAGTTAGTAACATACGAGCGATTAAGTTTGGATAATAAACATATCGATTAGTATATATACTGTTTTGAATGAGTTTAGGCATGGCATCGCTCACATGTATGATGTATTGAACAATGCGCGTGCGCAGTGGTGCGCGCGTGCGCCGAGGAGTGCGTGCACGCGGACAGCGCGGCGGGCGTGGCGTGCGTGCTGCGCGGCGTGCGGGTGGCGGGCGCGCGGCGGCACTGCGCGGCGCTGGTGGCGCGCGCCGGCTCCACGGCCGCGCTCGCCGCCACGCTCTACGCCGCGCTGCTCGAGTGCAACGCGCCCGACCTGCGCGACCACGTCTACCTCACGCCGCCCGTCAAGGTCACTACACTGCACTCATACTGTTCCTATAAGGCAGTGGTCGGCAACCTTTTGGCAGGCAAGGGCCGCCATGTGGCAAAATAAAATAAAGGCGGGCCGCACATGTGATATTTACCCTATATTGTACGTAATAATACCTATGTATAATTGGTCATATCCCATAGAAAAAATAAAAATGCTAACTAATGCTAACATTCACGGGCCGCAAGCAAAACGTCCGCGGGCCGCGCTTCGCCGACCGCTGCTATAGGGCATACATATTGTGTGATGTGTCATTCTTATAGTTTCACTCTACCGTCATACAAAATAGAAAATGATGGATAATTTAATTAATACAGGAAAAAAATTCAATCCGGTTCGAAGAAGTGAAACACTATGGAATCCATTTTTTTTTCAACGAAATGTTCATTTAGAAGCAAATTCCCGAAATTCATTTAACGATAATTTTAACTTTTTTTTGACGCATTCACGATATTGACGTGTTATCCTCAAGAAAACATAGAACTAGAAGGCCTGAATTTTTTATCGAAGTGCTGTGTCAGAACAAATAAACTGGAAATCTGACCTTTGCCTTTTGTTGTGGTTTTATAAAACACATTATAACACAGATGGCCCGCACCATACTGAAAACCAACAACGGGTCGGAGGAACAGATGCAGATCATCCGCGACTGCATCGACCGGCTCACCAGCATCGGCGAGGTGGCCACCATGAAGAACTTCGGGCTCAACGTCAACGCGCTGCTGTTCAGCGTCGACGAGGACTACCGCCGGGAAATCATATACCGGCTTGCCAGGTAAGCCCAAATAGAAATTATATAAATAGTATGAGGAAAGAATTATGTAATTATGAAAAACTTTATAATACCTGTTGTATGTATATGTCACCGTAAAATTGTAAACTGTCGAAAGATTGTGAACCGTAATCGCACCTCGCGCGCTGATTGGTTGAATACTAACCTAACGTAACCTAACTCTATGGATATAGAATGGTCTACTGTAAGGCCGACCAATCAGGGACAGCCTTCGAATAATAACACGTTAAATTGTAAGCAGTTCACAATCTCGCTAGATAGATTATAATCTAACGGTGTTTACAATTTTACGGTGACATATATTTAATATTATTATTTTGTTTTTATAATCTGAAATGACTAGTCAAAACAATAATTAGGTATTCTTATTTCATTTCATGAATTATTATTCATTTTGAAATGTAAAAATCGGCTTTATTACACTTAAAAAAAAAACACTCACTTATCTTACAATAAACTGTTACTGCTGTGAACAAGGTTATTTTTATTTTTTACGGTGTGAACTTTTTTTTTTTTAATGGCCTATAAAGTAGTTTTAATTATCAATAACATAATATAACATAATAAAAAAATAAAAAAAATGTGCTGCCGAAACCCGGGATTGAACCGGGGACCTTTAGATCTTCAGTCTAACGCTCTCCCAACTGAGCTATTTCGGCTATAGTGAGTGTGGCAAAATTACGAGTGTTAAGAGTAATGTAGTAAGCAGGTTTTTAATGTTTAATTTTTATTATACAAGGTGTTAAAAGACCATGGTCGAATACAAAGATAAATTTAATAGGTGACAACAATAAAAAGAAGACGAGTTTATTGTCATTTATCTGGCACATTTCACATACATTTCCGGACTCCGTGTTAATACGGAGAATTTTTTTAATGATATAACCCTATAACACTTTGTTCGACCCGGGTATCAATTCCGGGACTTCTAGACCGCACGGCATATACTTATGCTACGAGACCACGAGCCAGTCTGTGTTGGCTTATCCTAGTTTTATTTTCGTTGCGGGTTAAAGACAAGCTAGGATCTCATGGAGACTTTTTTAAACTAGAGTAAAGCGCCTTAAGCTCCGTATTCCGTACCTCGGGGGAGGCCGAAAAGGATATGTCGGAGTCACCGGCCTTCCAACTCAACGCGCGGAATTATTGTTCGCTTGGCTGAGATGGTTCCCAAACCAAGATCCTACGCCGGCATACCGAATAAAACCTTTCGATGGCCGTCTTGCGCATATTGGGCGGTACGATAAATACACGGCGATAAGCGCCCGTAATTGTTTTTCGCTGCCGCCCAGCGCACTGCCCAAATGCGGACCCCTCTGCGATAGAGGGATTTCATGGCCCTATTTTAGACGCTCATTTGGTATGAGCGTCTGCGGCGAGGCCATGCGCTCTGACGCAGCTCTCGGGATCGTACATCTTCTGTAGGGGCGCACTTTCACCGTAGCACGCCAAACAATCCCGATAACCCCCATTAGTCGCCTACGACAAGCAGGGGATGCCGTGGCGGAATTCTTGCGCCCCACAGGGCGGATCCCATGAAGACTTGCCAAATAGGGATGACAGAGAGTTGTTTACGTGTAGGAGTGGAGACCGCGAGCAGATGACCCTGGCGCAGTCTCTGTCGGCGAAGTACTCTGTGGACGGCACGGAGGTGTGGCTGCAGCACGCGGCCGCCAGCCTGTCGCGGGACTCGCCCGGCGCCGTCGCAGCGCCGCCCGCGCCACACGCGCAGCACCTGCACGACAGGTAACCACCACTAACACTACTTACATACTTACAGTGCTACAAGCTCATTTGGCACGTGGCCAAAATCTAACGCCGCCATCTTGTAAAGTGTCACTCATGACAGCGCTCCAGTTGATTATTAACAGTTTTTATTTTTTTGAAATACCCTCTGATTATGTATACTAGCTCATAGCGTGTCGCTCTGCCTACTGGTTATAATTATACACATGAATATTTTGGTGTTGGAGAATCCGCGAGGCGCTGTGGCCAGGGCTGCGCGGCTCGGACCACAACGCGCTGATCAACTACTTCACGCTGATGAAGAGTGTGGACGAGAAGCCGCTCTTGTTCGGAATCAACGCCGCTGAACACATCAAGCTGCTCAAGAAAGCTAAGGCGGTTTCACCAGGTCTTATTCATCAACTATTCTACTCACATCTTTCTCAATTCCTTTCGAAATTCATCATGAGCTCATACTTATTATATGTTCCACTGCTGGGCACAGGCCTCTACAGCCAAGAAAAATTTAGGTGTGCAGGTTTCCTCACAATGTTTTCCTTTACCGTTAAAGTAAATGATAATTCATTGTGAATACACACATAACTTCAGTCAGAGGTGTGTGCCTACGAGGTTTGAACCCGCAACCGCTGAGATTCTCGTCCGCGTGCTCAAACCTCAAGGCCATTACTACTTACCTTCGAAAATTTATGTGCAACTAAAGCTCACACATCTGGATTTGTCTATCAGGATACCATGTGCCATGTAGAATTGGCCATCATTGTCTAAAAGCCAGATCCAGAAATCAGTTCTACTTGGCACGGCATTCATCGTAAGGCGCTTCCATTGTTGAGCCCCGTCATATGGGGATGTATAATTTTTCTTAAATGTATTTTTTCATAATTAGCCTATGTCAAAGTTCCATCAAGAACACATTCATCAACAAATTGAGAAACGTCCAAATCTGTCCATTAAATAATAATAATAAGTCAAAAACCCAATTACAAACAAAAATACAATTTTTCTCCTCCTCCCTAAGATGTATGTAACTAAATAATAAAATGATTAAATAAATACACCCAACAGTCACATACATGGTTCTGACCCCACATTAAGATACGAGTCTTGTGTCGTGGGTATCAGAAACTACAAGAGACTTTTCGGTCTCACAAACACTCAGACCCGAAACAAATATTTATGGATCACACAAACATTTGTCTGAGTGCGGGGATCGAGCCCCCCGCTTCTCTTTTCACAAGCTGGTGTCTAGCCAATGTATGATTTATGAAAGTGTTGGTGCAGAGCTGGACTACAAGTTCCTGCTGGAGCAGGCTCCGGCCGAGGAGTTCGTGTCGCGCATGGTGGAGACGATGAAGCCGGAGAACGCGGGCATGGTGGTGAAGTTCCTGCGCTCGCTGCCGGCCGCGTTCAAGGTGCCCGTGTCCGTCAACACCGTGTACACCAAGTGGCTCACCAAGTACTTCTTCAGTGTGAGTAGACATTCATCATCATCACCATCACCACCATCATCATCATCATCATCACCAGCTTATACGGGGTGTAAAGTGTAAACAGACTGTGACCGGAAACTGAGGCAGGCTATAGTTACGGTGATTAAAACACATTGACGCTAAAAAAAATAAAAAAAAATGTTGACGTTTTCCTAATCACCATAACTATTACCTGTCTTAGTTTTCGATCGCAGTCTGTTTACACTCTGTATACGTCCCACTGCTGGGCACAAGCCTCTTCTAAAGCTAAGAGGGGTTAGGCCATAGGCCATAGTTACGCTGGCCTAGGCTGGTTGGTGAGTAGTGATTACTACTTCTATATCGATTCATTTATTGATTGTTAAGTTAGTCCCGTAAGGTATATGTGCGGTAAAATGCAATGAAATATTACCTACTTAATAAATCTGAAAATCTATAAAATGCGTTGGAAAGGTTGGGAAAAGTGTCATTAGATTCAACTATCTGGAAATTCACAGTAGCAGCCTTAATCTGAATCTCAAAATGTGGCCGGAAAATGACAAAAGACTCGCTCTCTTGGAAATGATACTTCGACGGCGAAATATGACGATTAGGCGATATCATTACAATTGTTCTTTTTTTCTTTCTTTTCATTTTTTAAAAGTGCGTATGAATACCCTTCATAATGAATATCATATGAGTGATAAGAAAATTGTTGTAGAACTTGCAAAGTATTTTTTTTACTTTTTTTCGGTAGGTACCTCCCGCCAACGCCAACAGCAAGAAGTGGATGCAGCAGTACCGGCAGTGCGCCAGCTTCTTCAACAAGCTGTCCAAAGAGGACTTGATGCAGTTCGTGTCTGAAACATGCTTCACAGACGAAGCTCTACAGCGGTGAGATTAATAACAAATTCAAAATTCTCGCTTACAAATAAATTCGAGTATTGACCGCCAAGATAGACAATTAGGGGAAGACCAAAGTAGAGAGGGATGGAATGCGTGAGGGAAGATATGAAACAAAAAGGGGTCAATGAAGACATGGCAGCTGATAGGGATGTTTGGAAAGATAAAACCTATAAGCAACACAGATGTGTTACAAAGGCGTATTTTATCTTACAGTCTACGCTGCTTGGGTGGGAAAGAGTATTCCTCGGCCAGCATAAGTATGATAGTATATATAGCTTTTGAAGTAAAACTTTACGCACGGTTGACTTGGAGTAAGCTGATGAATGCGTGACGATAGCGGTACGAAAAGTGTAATGGGGCGGGGCGAACGGAAGTTGAGAGGCATATATAAGTTAGTGAAGATAGAAAGAGAGACATACAGGGTGTATTCAGACCGTGATCGGAAACTAAGGCAGGTAATAGCTAGGGTGATTACAAACCTATTGGCGTAAAAAAAATCCCGACAAAAAATAAAAAAAATGACGTTTTCCTAACAATCATAGATATTAAATGGATGTAGTTGTATGGTAAACGTATTTTTTTAATGTAACGGTGTTTGTAATCACCGCAGCTATTATTTGCCTTAGTTTCCGATCACGGTCTGAATACATCCTTTATATAGATGGCTCTAAAAAAGTTTTGCTTCAGTCGTGTGGTCAGTGAGTGTGCTTTAACACTCGTTTTTTATACTAATATCTGGTTTAAATTAATATTGTGTACAGCGTTCCGCCTGGCACCCGCAGCCGGATGATAATGCAAGCCGTGGAGTACTGTCAGCAGGAGAAAGACTACGACACAAAGTATCCCAAGGCGTAAGTATACAAGCACTAGTTTAAGACAACGAAAACTATTTACAAGTTGCAAGCCGTTTGTAACAGATCACGCGTGATAACTTTTCTGGTTTTAATTGATGAGGGTAGTATTTTATAACAATAATTTGAAGGTTTGAACATATAACACTTTGCCCTACGAAAGTTGGCGTTAATAAAAAAAATGGGTACATGTGCCATATTTTGAAAAATTGTACTAATTAATTATTTATTTATTTATTTACACTTCCTTGTGTGTACAAAATATTATAAAGAAACTTATCTATTAAAAATTAGACAAGAGGCGGCCTTATCGCTCTAGGCAATCATCATTAGTTCTGTCATTTACCGCTATTATTTTTTCGACACATATATAATTTATGTATAAAACATACATATTTTAGTCTTTCTCGCCGGATGACAATGACTTAATACAGGATGTAATCAGACCGTGATCGAAAACTGAGACAGGTAGAAGAAATGGTCAATACAAACACAATGATTCCTAATTCATGTTTCTGTATGTGTTGTGGTGTACAATAAAGTGTGATAAATAAATAAATAAATGACGATAAAAAAATCCCGAAAAAAAATACATTCCTAACCACCATAAGTATTACCTGTCTTAGTTTACACCCTGTATAAAGCCTCACCAACAATTTCGTTCTATTGTACAGGTGTATAAAGAACAGATCGAAAATTAAGATAGATTATGTGTATGTAGTTATGGTGATAAGGAAAATATCATATAATTTCGCATTTTTTTAACGTCAATGTGTTTGTAAACACCGTAACTTTTACCTGTATAAGTTTTTGATTAGTCTTTATACACTCTGTATAATTTTTCCTTTATAAAAGCAACTTTTGCATTAATATATTACTTTACACAAGGCTGAAACTTTTGTTTTCGTGTAGCGAACAAACGTGGGTGCACGTGGGTCAGGAGTTGACGCGCTGGGCCCGCTTCCTGGAGAACTTCCACTCCGCCACTGTCACCAGCATTATTGAAAACAGCGGCGTGCCAAGAGATGAGATTTGGCCGTAAGTATAACATTACTTTTTGTCATTACTAAGGGTTTGTCTGTCGCGATAAAATATTATTTTGTAAAAATCATCATAAGCCCATATACTACTGTGTCCAAAAAATAAGGTGACATTTGAATTTAAACGGCGCGTGTCGAAGGACTTGGAGAATTTTAATTTTTTTCAGGTTGGTAGTACTGTCCGTGACATCTATGTCAAATTTACATGTCAAAATATTCATTAGTGTTTGAGATACGCGTCATTTTGTGAGCAGCTAAAAGTGAGTTTTTCGTTTTTCGCGATGTCGAAATTTGTTGAGCAAAGGATTTGCATTAAATTTTGTTTGCGGAATCAATTTTCTGCTGCGGATACGTTGAGGATGGTGCGGAAAGCCTTTGGTGATGAGGCTATGTCTAAAAAAAATGTTTACAAGTGGTATAGTGAGTTCCAAGCCGGCCGTGAACGTGTCGAAGACGAAGAGCGTCCTGAGCGACCATCAACCTCAACCGACGAAGCTCACGTCCAACAAATCAAAGATTTGGTGTTGAAAAACCGTCGATTAACGATTAGAGACCTTGCTGATGAGGTTGGCATATCGAAAGGCTCGGTCAATACTATTTTAAAGGATGTTTTGGGCCTCAAGCGCGACAAATCTCGACTGGTACCGAAAACTGCACTCGTAATTCGTGATCATTTCGCCAATAACTCAACCCATATCGTTCCGCAACCACCGTATTCACCTGATCTGGCGCCGTGTGACTTCTGGCTGTTCAGCAAGCTCAAAAGATCGCTCCGGGGACACCGTTTTGATACGATAGAGGAGATTCAAGCCGCAGCGAAGACGGAACTGAAGACCATCCCGGAAAGTGACTACAATCAGTGCTTCGAAGATTGGAAAATCCGTTGGCATAAGAGCATTGCATCGGGAGGGGATTACTTTGAAGGGGATGAAATTGATTTGGAAGAATAAATAAAGAATTTTCGAAATAAATACAATGTCACCTTATTTTTTGGACACAGTAGTACGTCCGTGAGAGGTTTTAGGCCTAAGTCCACCACGCTGGCCTAGTGTGGAATGGCCGACTACACACCTAAGAAATTCCTAAGAACTTTTAGGGATGCAGGTTTCCTCACGATGTTTTCCATTATCGTTAAAGTGATTGTGGATACACACATAACTTCGAAAAGTCATAGGTATATCGACCGCATAGCCAAACCTCGAAGCCATCACTACTTTATAAATATAAATAAGCATAAAATAGTATAACCAGAAAGAGTAATGCATGAGGCGTGTGCGTGCAGCGAGATCGAGAAGAGCCACGGAGCCCCCGCGGCGCTGAGCGCGGGCGTGTCCCGGCTGGTGGTGCGCGGCGGCGCGCTGGCGCTGGGCTCGCTGCTCGCCTGCCTCCACGCGCCGCACCTGCTGCCCGACGTGCTCACGCGCGCCGCGCACCTCTGCAACAACCTCCAGTCGGTGCACCACCCTCTCACTCCTATATCACCCATCTCTCACTCCTCTCTCAACACCCTATTACCGCTCTCTCATCCCTATCTCACCCCTCTCTCACTCCTCTCCCACCCTGCCATTACCGCTCTCTCACCCCTATCTCACCACTCTCTCGCTCCTTTCACACCCATCTCACCGCTCTCTCATCCCTATTTCACGCATCACTCATCCCTTTCTTAACCCTCCCTCACACTTTCTCCTCACAGGATAGGGTTTTAAAGTTAACTCTAGAAGCGGTGTTTGTCGTGTCGTCATTGTGCACAGAATATTATCTTACTAATATTATAAACGCGAAAGTTTGTATGTATGGATGTCTGGATGTCTGGATGTTTGTTGCTCTTTCACGCAAAAACTACCGAATGGATTTCAATGAAAGTTTACAATAATATAGCTTATACATCAGAATAACACATAGGCTATATATTTTTAAGATAGTGTGTGAATTGTCCAAAATATAACGATAATTATCAAGTAAGTCGGGAAAAACTGCATCTGCGAGCTATTCTTGCGTACGCTGCAAAAACTGTAGAGTTTACACGTATATAATGTATAAGAGAAATGTTTATCTTAATAAGTCCTACAAAAAAGTCCGCGACAGCATATAACTATCTTTAAAATTACGAGGAGTATGGTAAAAACAACAATTTCATTTTCTCATATAAACTGTTCTACCTAATTTCCTGTCAAACATTTTATGTTTATCCCGACAATACGGTTAATGGTCCCCTCAAATTAAAGAACGTATTTAAATAAAGGTTTTGAATCGACAACATATATCCACAATATTCGATCAATTGCGTATTTTTCATTTTAAAAATGCAGAATAATCAGTAATGAAAAATGAGTGACATATTTATTAGTTGTCAAAAGTGTATGCGAGCGTTCAGAAATTTATTTTTAAACTCCTTGGTTGCATCTGGTTTAAAATTTACAAACGAATGCAGGCTCGGTAGTCATCACGCTTCGTAATCTAAATAATGATTTCACTGATCCCAACGGATATACCCTTTGATTTTAGCATATATTGTCAATGCGAAAGTAACACTACTGTGTTATACTTTCACGCCTAAAATATTTGAGTTATTTGGATGATTTTTGTTATGGATAATAACGGAAACATAAAAAGGGACATAGGTTACTTTTTTTTAATTCATTAAGTGTAATTTGGGCACTTGGGAGACGTTTAATAGATTTACTTATTATCTTTCTGCACCCAACCCTGAAGTCTATGCGGACGGAGTCTCTGGCAAAAGCTAGTACTTCTATAAATGCAAACATTTCACGTTAAACACCCAAAGCTTATATCAGTATTTAGATGAAAAAAAATGTCATTGTGTTATTGTATGAATAGTAATTCATCTAAATGTCATCGCGTCAAAACGATCCCAAAATGAAATAAAGTAATAGAGGACAACAAAGAATCCTCCACCTGATCGTGATTAGATATGAAAGCTAGAGCTGAATAAAGTGTGTGTTGACAGGGACGTGCAGATGCTGGTGTCTCGGCTGACGAAGCTGCACCGGGAGGGCGTGCGCATCCCCGAGGCGGCGCTGGAGGCGGCGCTGCAGCAGTGCGCGCGCCACGAGCTGGCGCCGCACAAGCAGGTGGCGCTGCTGGCGCTGAGCGAGCGCGGCCGCCACCACGACCGCGACGACGTGCTCAAGGTGGCGCACTTCAGCGCCGAGCTATTCCGCGCGGAGTGGCCGCACGTCGCGCACCTGCACACGCTCGACGGTAACCACCGCACGCTATCAGTGGCGGTACTTCCATTGAAGCCCAAAAGCCCAGCTTGCCTTACAAATTTCCGAAGGTACTTCCATTGAAGCGCAAAAAGCCCAGCTTGCCTTACACATTTCCGAATAATAATATTTCAGCTTTAAATCTTTATTTAAAAGCAAATTGATATATAAATGAGAATAACCTGACGCCACAATAAACAATTATAGACTAGACATTACATTACATAAGTAACATGTAAGGCTTTTGAGCTTCTATGGAAGTACCGCCACTGATATTAAGAATATTAATAACTGATTCATTTACTACACAACACCTGCCTGTTTCATTTGCACAATATCTTAACATATTTTTTACAAAATCTGAATATTTTAAAAATGAAGGAAACTCTTTACATGAAATCGTATTATTGCTCTGTCTATGCTAGAGTCGAAGCTACTGACAGAAGAAGGCAGGCGCGAGGTCTTCATGGATTTCCTGAAGGAGACTGACACATGGCAGCAGAGGAAGGCGCTGGTGGATGTGCTGAACTGCTGGCCGCCAACCATGTTCAAGTAATGACTCACAGACATGCTTATCAAAATGTTCTATGGTTTCTTTAGTGATCCTATTTAACATTAACATGTTGCTAACGTATTTATTCTACATACATACATGATCTCACGCCTGTATTTCTCGAAGAGATAGGCAGAGGTGCATTTCTGCACCCACTTTCGACAACTGTGTTTTTGTACCACGTTATAGGGGCGAGCCTATTGTCGATTATCGGGCACGTTTCCAGAACCAGTGCTGCTACAGAGAATTTCCTAATAGAAATAACCCAATTACACGACCCGACCCGGGAATCGAAGCCGAGACCACGAGATCTCACGACACACACTTGTACCGCGACACCACGACGCAATCAGTATTTCTTCTAATGTGTGTACGAGTATTGTGTCTAACGTAATGGTTTTTTATTTCATTGGTTAAAGCTAAACAAACTGTTTAGGTAACACCAGTGGCGGTACTTAGATAGAAACCCAAAAGCGTTACACGTTAATTCTGTAATGTCTACTTTATAATGGCTTATTGTGGGGTTTTTTTTTAACAAATTGCTTTTGTTAAAAAATAAGTTCGGAATTTTGAAAGGCAAACTGGGCTTTTGGGCTTCTATGTATGTATGTACTGCCACTGGGTAACACATACTTGAATAAAATGCATACATAAACCCACAGTACAGTATTGTACATTTGCAGTGAGTCGCGGAGTCTTCAGGGCGAATTCCTACATACTCTGCTCACTAACACCACGGACCACAAGGGAAGCTTGGGCCTCATCAAGATGCTGCTCAGGCGACCTACACTCATGGAAGATGTAAGTACAAATTATATTATGTATACATAAATTGTATGTTTAGAATTTAGTGCATATACAACAACTTTCAAATGATATTACCGTACAGGAACTCTAAACGCTAGTTTAGATATAAAAAATGCAAGTTTGGATCATAAATGTGTCAATGGTGAGTGTTACTGTGAAAACTAACAGGATATATTTTTGCCATTGACATTTGTGTGTTTAATTTTACACAATGTTCGAGAGTTAAAATAAAAGAACCATTATTATCAAAGAGTAGAATAATGTTATACTTGTCAGGGGAGTAGGGGCGTTGAAATGTGTGACGTCAGCAACTCTGACGTCACAATTGTTGGTTTCATGGTGACAGGGCTGGGCAAAATACATGCTTTGCTTTAATTGAAATACAAATTACAAAATACTGTATCGCAAGTAATTAAAATACGAAATACAAAATACATTTAAGTAAGGTATTTGAAATACAAAATACAGTATTTTAGCTATTTTTAATTGAAATACAAAATAATGCATATTTATTTGTTTTGGAATAGGTTTTTTTTTTGAAGGCGGTTTTTGTTTTGTTATTGCAGGTCCTGATGAGCACAAAATTAATACTAAATGAAGGCTAAATGTATTTTAATAAATGTATTTTGAAGCCTCGAGTATTTGAAATACTAATTACAAAATACTTCGGCTTCACGTATTTGAAATACAAATTACAAATTACATTTTAAGAAAGTAATTAAAATACAAATACAAAATACGTATTTGTATTTCAATTACGTATTTCAATTACAAGTAATTCAAATACTGCATGGTGACTACTCATATTTTGGGTTTTCCTTAGGAAAACATTTTTGGTTTCGTGATGATTATTCATGTTTTGGGTTTTCTTTAGGAAAACGTCACAACTGACGAGTCTGATCGCCCAGTATTGTTGAAAATAGCAGTGACATCATTATTACTGGAGGATTTATTTTGAGAAGTGATTTAAACAATCAACTTCAATCAAAATGCTTTTTAATTTCCCAATAAATCGAATGTTTGCAGTCCGCGCGTAGGCGGTCGAATGCTTGCTCCGCTATAGCGGGCGGCTTTTTATAGACCCTGTAGTGGGGCAATCGACCAATTGGAGTAATGATATAGCTCTTAGTATATGGTTTTGCGCCGTTATCCTTTTAAAATATCCATCAAATGCTGGTAGCATGTTTTAGCTATTGTTTAGTGATTGGGTCAGTTGCACAAACGGTAATCCATACGCAATTTTTTTCAGGAGGTAAAAGGCATCGTGGAGAATGTTTCTGGTGATGCAGTGATCAATGCTGTATGGATAATATTGCTCAGCAAAATTGAGAATTCCAATGAAGAAATATTGAAGCTAGTCATAAAGCATAAGGTCTGTTGATAAAATATTAACTGCCTTATTCATAAATTCTGTATATTATCTGCCTTTATTCTAGACTGTGCTACATAGAATGTGAGACCACTTATTTATTCAAGATATATACAATATGGATTTTTATGAATACGATAGAACAGCTGAGTAAGATTAGAAGGGAAATAGACAGTATTTGGTATGGGGATGAGTGTCGCCGCTTGTCTGTCACTTATTCATTCCACTACGATTACTCGGGACCAATGATAAAAATTTCAAACAAGAATAAAGGGCTGCTATTGGTTGTCACACATGTACAAAAATCGTAGGTTCGGCACGCTCGGCATGCTGACATTTCCTTTCTAGTCTTATTCAACTGTTCTGTGACGACTTTCATATTTAAGCGTCTTTCCTATCATTATATTTATTGTTCCTATTGTTTAATGTTTATATTATTAAACTACTTATTAGATTTATAATATTTTATGTTTTTCAGGCTGCTATACAAAATCAAGAAATCGAAGGTATTTTAATTAAAAAACTTCTGGACAATGAATTGTTCATTAAATTGGTGCCAACTCCATTATACTCAAGCGTTATTAACTTTATTATAAATAAGGTGTCGTTTGGTAACAAACGTTCTCCCTATACCATAAAATGGGCTACAGAGGAGCTGCTTAAAGCTAACTATTTCGCTGAGGCTGGACACTTACATCTGATGGCTATGGGTGTTCCGACTCCTCTACGCGGTTTTACTCAATCTATTATATATGTCAAAAATGAATTGCATAATTATTAAACCAATGTTACACAATTAGGTTATTAAATTATATCTGAATGTGATCTTCTGCGTTTTATTTTTATCTATTTATGATTCATAAAATTCTTTAATCCTTTTTAAACAAAAAAATCAATATCAAACAAAAATCTGTACGGCCTTGTCACTAGGCTGTATGATTTGGTCCTTTGCCTAACCGCAACGATAAAGAAAACATATATAGCAATGTCAATTTGTTTCTGTCAACAAATGACAAGGCTGTATGGGTGAGAATCCCTTGCCTTCCCTATGAAGAGAAAATAATGTTTCTGTCATTAAAAAATTGAGGTTATGATTATTTATTACATATATTTTTAAAATCTATCCAGTTTCACTCAAAAGGATACAATAATATATTGCAAAACCTGTGAGAAAAATGTTAAGCATAATTAGGAGTACGTTACGTGTACCTGTAGCCAGTGCAGCGCGGCTGTTTCAAACTTCAGCACCAGTGTCTACAGAGAGATTTGATCACAAAAGAATACCCGCAGATGATGAAGGCGTACAAGGAGAAAAAATTGTTGATCTTGATTCCGTGTTAAAAGTGTAAGTACTTAATGTAAACACTTCTATACAATTACACATTTGTAGAAAAGCTTCTCGAATCGAGAGGAAAATCTAGAATTCTCGGCACTCAATTTTCATATTAAATGCAGAATCTATATTTCAATGGCAATAAATAAAGCCATAAAACCAATTCTTGTATTTTTCTCTTAAATTAATATATTTTTCTTTGTATTTTAGTAAACAAAACATATTTCCAACTGTTGAATCGGATTTCCAATTGTACGATGGGACTCCATACAAAGACCTGCCTATCTGCAATATTCGCGTGAGCCACAACAACACAGTATTCACTGTGACAGATGCAATAGGCAAAGTGAAGATCATCAGGTCATGTGGTATTGAGGGATTTAAGAACACCAAAAAGGGAACTAATATTGCTGCACAAACCACAGCTATAGGTATTGCCACTGTAAGTTGACTTTTTGTTCAATACAAACATAAAACATGGGAGTGTGTTAAAACCATTCTAGAATATATTTTTTTCAATTTCATAATATTTGTTGCTCTTTTTGCATACCTTAAAAATATTTTCAATTAATCATTAATTCACAAGCATATTGCATATGATGTGAATAGTAATTTAATTTTGGTTTGTGAGATATAAGAAGAATTTTGATCAAGTCTAGAATTGGGGGCTGGAAATGACACACCATGTAAATAAATCATCACAAAAATACATCATGGTCCAATGTATTTATGTTCAGTAGGCTGTGTTTAATCCGTTACTTCCCAAGCATTGAAAATATTGGAATTTTTTTATGAAATGTATAAATTAATGTTTTTTTTTTCGCAATATATGAAATTGGATCATATTGCATAATAATCATAATCAACTTGAAAAATGTACATTAAAATCACCTTAACATTTTTTTACAGCAAAAAAAAAATTAGTGTGAAATTACGAATTTCATCAGGAACAATAAAAATAAGAACCCTAACAACTAAAAATAATGTTTAATATAGTGTTCTTAAAAATAGGACAGTGGGGAGGAATGGGTTACTATGTTTTGTAAATGAATCTAGAATCTAAATCTTTGACAGCCCCGTGGCGCAGTTGACTAGACACCAGCTTGCGAAACGAGAGGCCGCGGGTTCGATCCCCGCACCAAGACAAATGTTTGTGTGATCCTCAAATATTTGTTTCGGGTCTGGGTGTTTGTGAGACCAAAAAGTCTCTCGTAGTCCTTGATACCCACGACACAGGACTTGTATCCTAGTGTGGGGTCAGAACTATGTATGTGACTGTTGGGTGTATTTATTTTTATTTATTTATTATAAAACACTAAACATGTCTTAATGCAATATATATTTTTTCTCATATTGTGCTTTATTCATTAAAGGTGAACAATTTTTTAACTCAGTTTAAATTTATTGGTGTTAAATAATTGTTGTTATTATGTCACTCTCAATTTACTGTGGTAAATGAAAAATATAATTACAATAATATAGCATATTGTTAATTTTTCAGAGAGCAATTGATAGAGGAATCAAATGTATCAGAGTCAGAGTACAAGGACTTGGACCTGGTCGCTTGGTAAATAAATGATATTTTTTCATTTCTTTCTACATTATCATCTATAGATTTATAAATATAGTAAATATGTTATTTTTCAGTCTGCTGTAAAAGGGCTGCAAATGGGTGGTCTAGATATTGTTTCTGTAACAGACAACACACATGTATCTTGGAACCCACCAAGACCCAGAAAAGCGAGGAGACTATAGATTACTATCATGTATTTAGTTATAAATGTGTTAGGTAAATGAGGAAATAAAATAATAACATGTTTTTATAAAGTTATTATTTAATACATATGTACAATTGGTTCAGAGACATACTCAGAAGCCATATTTTGATTGTGTTTGGCGTTTTGACATTCTATTGTTTGCCCATTGGTTTTGAAGTTCCACCTCATTGGCCTTGGCCTAAAAGAAAAATATTAACATATTATTAAAATTTTGCATCTAAGACTACACAAAATTAATATATTAAGGGAGCTTCTGGTATGCTGAGCATACTAAATTTGTTAGTAAAGTACTGATACAACTGCTGCCCTTCCAGTAGACAGATCTTGTATTGCACTTGCAGGATCATTATTATTTTATACAAAAATATGTCATAAAAGATCCAAGACAAAAATAGCCTAATATGGACATTTTTTTCTATAGAATTTATTACCTGATGAGCCAAATATGTAATCTGATGTTTTCTTTTCTGTTGGCTTGTCGGTTCATTGCCTTTCTTTTTACTGGCCGATACACGTTTTGTTGTGTCATCCATTAAACCCTTCATCAGCATTTCTCGCGCATTACCTAATATTTCTTGTTGGTTCACATCAACAATCTCAATATCTTCTCGCCTGCGTTTTCCACGTGCTCCACACAATTTCATAATCTGGTAATTTGATTGTTATTGAATTATTGTGTTATGAATATATATTGTAATGACACATAATAATCCAAGTCAAACATCTAGTAGTAATAGGTTAGGAGGTGAGGCATCGATATAGTTAAAATCTTTTTGCACACATACACACACACACACACAATTATATTCAGGCCTGTATCTTAGATGGAGATACGGATACACCAGGATTGCTTTAAGTCACCTATACAAGGATCTTGATGCCGTTTTTCGGATACAGACTATGTGTTACTACCCCGAATTTTTCTAATAGAAAAAGTTTATAACAATTTTCCTGGTAAAGAATATTGAACAAATAACTCAACCCAACGTTCACATACAAAATCAAAGTCAAATCATCTTTATTCAAATAGACTTTTACAAGTACTTTTGAATCATAAATTTAAAACTACATATTTACAAAGTTCTGACCCCACACTGAGGTACAAGCTTTGTGTCATGGGTATCAAAAACTATGACAGACTTTTTGATCTCAAAAACACCCAGATCCGAAACAAATATTTGCGGATCAAACAAACAATAGTCTCTGGTGGCTAAACACCTGTGCCATGCGTTTGTCAAATCGGATCCAGATGTTTTAAATATTTACTTGTGTTTCTAAAATTTGTTTGCCTGTAAAATTCTCATGCCTTGATTGGTCAACAAATTTAGAAGAATAATGGTACAAATACAAAAAGAGACAGAAAGGCATGAACAGACTGTAGTTGCAACTCTAAGGCAGGTTTTGGAATGTCCAAAATGGAATATACTTACAGCTTCATCATCTAAAACAGCATCATTGCTGGGTACTTCAGTCTCAGCATAGCCATTACTGTAACTTGAGACAGTGTCTGTATGATCAACATCATGAGAAACATACATTTCTGACTGCTCTTCTGGATTTTCATCTATTTGTGGTTTGAAATAAGACTCAATAGTGAATGGTTTTGTCTGATTCTTTTGAGTCTTTTCTGGTTTGTTAATATTTAGATCTATATCTAAAGGCACATCTTCAGTGGGAAGCTCTACAGGTTTGTTTATAGAAAAGAAATCAGTTTCCATTTCATCATTATCACTATCATCTGAGTAATCATTTATTATTGGTTTAGAATCAACTTTAGGCTTCTTCATTGGTGAAGGCAGAGGTTCTTTTTTCTTTACATTAGCATTGCTAGGACCTTGAGTTAGCACATGTGGTATCATTGATTTCAATGTTGCCTTAACTCCATTTTTTGGTTGTGGCAATATACTTAAAAGTCCAGATTTAGTCTAAAAAATAAAATGTCCATTTATATTAATAAAAATTGAATCATCATATTTATATTAAACAAGACCTTGAAGTCAATAAATACACACACAACTACAAAATAAATTGTCTTTTATGCTACTTTGACTGAATGCAAAGGATTTTAGATTTATTTCCTTACCCCATTAGCTCTAGGCTTAATACTTGGTGCAGTGCTCTCCACATCTCTGAACTGAAATGAAATCGGTTGTCATAAGCATTGAATGTAATATTTAATGTTAATCTAAAAATAGAAATGTTAATAGACTGTTTTAATTTTAGTTATAGAACTGAGCACATATAAAAAATATCAAAGTATTTCATGTTGCGTATTCGCAACAAATTACCACTTACTTTAACAGTGAAGGAAAACATTGTGAGAAAACCTACACATCTAAAAGTTCTTATGAATTTCTTAAGTGTGTAGTCTACCAAACTGCACTAGGCCAAAGTGGTAAGGCCTAATCCCTCTTAGTTGTAGGGGGGGCCCTGTGTCCAGCAGTGTATATATTTTTATTATTATTTAATACTACAATCTGTCTCCTTACTGGGACAATAAATAGTAAGTTAGGTTTATATTTTACGGGCATGCTCGGTATGCGACCATTGTCGCATCCTACTTTACTTCAGGATGATAAAGATATGTCTTGTGGCATTTTCTGTTTAAGTCTGCGAGTTGTTTGGTTCTTCTCCATCAAGTGTCTTGCCAAAATATTTGGATGGTTGGCTATCCTGTTCTTACACTTTTTTTGTCTGGTGCGCAATTTCCTGATGTACAGTTTGCATTTGCAGGTCGTGATGTAGCTGTTCATTTGTTACAAACCAGGGGGCATTTGTAATCTTCCTCAGCATTTTGTTTTGAAATCGTTGTACAATTTCTATATTGGAGTGTGAAGCTACACCCCATAATTGGATCCCATAAGTCCATATAGGTTTCATTATTGCCTTATAAATTATTAATTTGCTGCTAAGGGACAGTTGTGACTGACGGCCAATGAGCCAAAACAGTTTCCGCATTTGTAAACCTAGTTGTTTGCGTTTTGTCATTATGTGTTTTTGCCAGGTCAGTCGTTTGTCAAGATATAGTCCTAGGTATCTAACGTGATCTGCTTTTGGGACTTCTATGCTGTTTAGCATTACGGATGGACAGACACCTTTTCTTAGGGCAAAGGTAACATGAACTGATTTGGATTCATTAGCCTGAATTCTCCATTTTTTGAGCCAAGTTGAAATATTGTAGAGTCCTTTTTGAAGAATTTCCGTCGCCATTATTGGATCCTGGTGGCATGCTAAAATCGCAGTATCATCAGCAAAAGTCACAGTAGTAATACAATCTGAAGTGGGTAAGTCACTTGTGTAGATCAGGTAGAGCAATGGACCTAGCACACTACCTTGTGGAACTCCTGCATTAATAGGACACAGGTCTGATAGGGCTTCTCCGTTCCGTACTATAAAATGCCTGTTCTCTATAAAGGACTTCAGAATTTTATAGATATAGTTGGGTAACAAGGACTTAACTTTAAACAGTAGGCCGTCATGCCACACTCTATCAAACGCCTGCGATATGTCCAGAAACGCACTAGTGCAGTACTTCTTTTCTTCAAAACACTTGTCAATCACATTTATTAATCTATGGATTTGATCCGTAGTGGCGTGTTGTCGGCGAAATCCTAATTGATGTTCGGGAATTATCTTGCGCTGTTCTATAATTGGGAGCATGCGTAGTGATAACAATGCTTCGTAAATTTTACCTGGTATAGGAAGTAAGCTGATTGGCCTGTATGATTTTGGATCTTCTGGTTTTTTATCAGGTTTGAGTAACATTATTATTTGGGCAACTTTCCATTGAGGTGGAATGAATTGGTGTTTGGTCATTGCATTGTAAATTGCTGTAAGTAAGGTTAGCCCAGAATCGGGTAACTCTTGTAGGACTTTATTGGTAATAAGATCATAACCCGGCGATTTTTTGGAGTTGGCCTTTTTTATTACATTTATAACCTCTTTTTTTGCGAATTTAACGGGTGTTACTGCGTCCATATCGGGGGAGTTCAGAAAATCTTCAATTGCATTCTGGTGTTCTTGTGAACCTTCATAAGGGTGGGCCTGGAAAACATTGACCAGATGTCCTGAAAAGGTATCAGCTTTTTCCTGGTCGCTACGTGCCCAGCTGTTATCTGTTTTTCTTAGAGGAGGGGAGACTGAGATAGGGCGTTTTAATTTTCTCGTCGCTTTCCACAAGGAGTAATCTGTAGCAGCAGTTGCATCGAGACTTAAAAGGTAAGCTTGTATTCCTGAGTTACGGTCGTGGTTAAGAAGTTGCTTGAGTTCTCGGGTCTTATGGTTAAGAAGTTTTTTCACGTCAGGGCATCTATTTTGTTGCCATAGTCTGCGTGTTGCTCTTTTCTCCTTAATTTTATCCATGATGTTAGATGGTGTCAGTTGGTCAACATGCTTTCGCTGATTTATAGGAGTCGAATTCCACGCGGCATTTTGGACGTTTATATGAAAAAATTCGACAGCACTTATTATGTCGTTTTTTGTTTTAAGTGGAACGTAAACAGAGAAGGCTTCATCTACCAGATGTTTGAAAAGGAACCAGTTAGTCATTTTGTTGTGTAGTGAACATTTTCGTACAGTTTCTTTGATCTCGGCTTTAATTTCTACTAAGATAGGAGAGTGGTCTGATGATAAGTCCCAACAGCTATAGCAGGATATATAGTTTTTTGTTATTCCCTTAGTGATACAAAAGTCTATTAGATCTGGTATTTTCCCTCGATCAGCCGGCCAGTAAGTGGGTTCACCTGTTGATATCACGTGCATAGATTTTGCTTGAATACATCTGAAAAGTTCACGACCCCTAGGTAATGTGAGTCTAGAGCCCCAGAATGTATGTTTTGCGTTGTAGTCGCCGCCAGCTATGAATCTACTTCCTAATGTTCGGAAAGTCATTGAAATGCTCTTCCTTAATTACATGCTTTGGTGGACAATAGAGCGCTGATACAGTAATACTGCTTACCCAATCACATACTACTACATTTGTCGCCTGAATGAAGTCCTTACAATATTGTTGGGATTGATAATGCTTGATGTTAGATTTTATTAAGACAGCTGAACCCCCATGGGCTTTGCCATCTGGATGCATAGTATGGAATAATATGTATCCCGGGACTTTGAAAAAACTCTTAGATGTGAAGTGAGTTTCAGAGATTAACATAATGTCGATTTTATTTAACTTAAGGAAAATTTTTAACTCATTTGAGTGTTTGGACAAGCCATTAGCATTCCACACGCACAATTTTAATGCAGTGAATGTAAGGGCAATTTTGACATGAGTTCTACTAGCATTTTGGTCATCGTCATCATTTGATTCATCAAAGCTTGTATGGATTCTTTGAAGGTGCGAAGTGTGTCTGAAATGTTTAGTTCGTTAGTTGTATATGTGTTACTTGTGTTTGGTTTCGAGGAATTATTTACAACCTAGCTATATGACCTTTCTGGCTTTGTATTTTTATGACTTTCCTTATCAGTAAGTTCTTGTCGGATTTCCCGTTGTTTATTGGAGTGGAATGTTGGGTACTTTATCTTTTGAAGTTCCTTATACACAATGCAACCTTTATAATTTGCAGGGTGGTTTCCTTCACAAAGTACACATTTGACTTTATCAGATCTTTCCTTTCTGGGGCAATTTTTGGTGTGATGAGATCCTGCACATTTGACACATTTGGGTGAATGGTGACAAAATTTTTGCGTATGCCCATATTGCTGGCAGTTGGAGCATTGGGGAATTGAACGTTTTGGTTTTGGGGGTTCAATTTCAATGTTGCAGTTGAGTAGTGATTTAATACTGTAGACATCTTTATTGTTAGGGCTTGGTTGTAAATCTATGTAGAATATTGGTAGGGGTAGTTTTGTTTTGCTGTTTTTTATATTCCAGATATTAGTTGGCTTGTGATTTTTTTCTTCTAATGCATGTTTCAAATCTTCAATGTTAGTTGTGTGATGCATATGTTTTAATACGACCCTAAAGCTCCTCTCTTGTTTCGGCTGGTAAGTAAAAAATTCTGTGTGTCTGTTTTTTAGTTCTTTGTATATTGTTGAGTAAGAGTAAGGTGTTTTCGTTTGTATTTTCACTCGCTCCGCTTGTAGGATTTTGAGTTCGTAGTTTCCATAGGCTACACTTTCTAACGTAAGGGGGACGATGTTACTAACCTTGTCGACAAAAAGGGGTGGGGGTCTTATTGGTTTTTGTGTGCTGAGGTCTGTGGTTTTAGATTGGTCAGTACTTGCCAGTTCGGCAAAACTATTTGCAATTGGTACGGGAGCAGCAAGCCAATAACTGAGCTTTGTTTGCTTTTGGCTGCGTAACCCAGTCTCAGGACTAGTTCTCAGTCTTTTGCGATTGCACACTTCTTGCCAATTCTGGTTGTCATTCTGGTAATCTGTTAAAGTGTCTTCAATGCTGTGTGAGATTCTGAGTGTTTCACTTGTAGAAGGGATATCGTTAATTGCAGAATCATCAGTTAAGGGTGTGGGTCCGCTAATAGAGTTAGATCTTAGTCTGTTTATGAACATTCCTTTGTGAAATATTTGTTGAGTCAAGTTAGGTTTAGTGATATTTGCTTTTGAACTTTCTTTGTTCGAGCGAAATTTGCCCCCCCCCAGAATCCGAGGGGCTGCCTGAGCTCTGTTCTAGAGAACAGGGTTCAGGGAGGGATTCTCCACTAGATGTGGTACCCTCCTGGGGTAGTTTAGTTTTAAATTCCGCCATTTCATGAGTTTGTGCTGATCTACAGCTTTGTCTTTTCTGTTAGGGTGAGATCCCTTAGGCCACGTCTTACAGGACTAAAGGCATGCCCATGCCTACTGGTTTTGGTTCGCGCTAGGTATTTGATTTCCCTAGTACCTCCCATATCTGGGGGGCATTGCCCTATCCACCACCTGGGGACGCGGCCGATGGGAGTCCAGCAACTGTATATGGGCTGATGATGATGATACTTTGTAAACTAACATATAAATATAAAAAAGTCGTAAATTACAATCAACTTAATTTTACTTACATCATTGAGTGATGGTACAGTTATCTTAGCTTTTGGTTTGATAATATTTGTCACATTTTCTTTTTTATGAAGGAATTCATCATCCTCCTCAATCACCTGTGGTTTTTTTGCACTTGGTTGTGGCAAAAGATTGAACAAGTTTGAACCATCTGCATTAAGTTGTGAATCCTCAATTTCCTCTGCTTTAGAATTTACATTATCTGTCTTATTAATTTTAGACTCTGAAACATATTAAATTGGATGTTAAGTACTAAGTATTGCTGTTACATGGGCTAGAAGTCCTTTAATGAATATAAAATTCAACATTTACAAATGTAATCCTCATAGAGTAAAAATGAGCTTTAACCTCCTAAAATATTTCCTCCTTTATATTTCCCAGAATTATATATATTCACAATTATTTAATCATAAAATATTGATTCTACTAAATGATATAAAAACACAACATAACACAGATATAAAACATACTAACCTTCCACTTGACCAGAATAAAATAGCTTTAAACATTACACATTTTGCTTTGAATATATATTTTTTGGCATGATTAAAAACCTATTTATTTATGGAAATGGTTGGCGGGTTACAATTTAAAGTAAATTCATAAAATAAATCGGTTTCAACTGTCATAACATGTCACATGAATATTAAGCTCCAGTAAATGCGCACAATAACATACAGCGAGAAATTTTTTTTTACTTACCTTCCCCTTTATTGTTGAACACTTCAGCATTATGCTCACTGTCGTCTTCTTCATATTCACTTGAATCACTGTTGTCATACGCTACTAAAGCCATTGTTAGTTAAAATATTATATTACAAACATTCAACGAACAAGTTAATTATATTCACACCCTAGTAATTTAGAGCTTAAACTTCTACAAACGCTAAGATAATTTATATTATTGTCTCCTATGTGGAAGAAAGTGATGTAAATACGAACTTTTACCAAAATTATGATTAGACAATTTATAAGCAATAAAAATGAAAAACTAATGATGTGACTGAAAAATTAATATCAATAAACACCAAACTAACGAATTTTATTATAAAGCAATAAAAATAGGGTGTCTACTATTTGTGTAGTATATCTAATATTCTTTTTGCCCTTTTACAAAATTGCAAATTGTCATTTGCCCTGTGTCCATGACATTTGGTGGCATATAAATTAAACACAGATTATAAATAAATAAAACGGCATAGATTATACACGCTACCGTTGGAAACTTTTCGTTTAAAATCCAACGGCCCAAAATAATAAATATTTTTCTAAATAGTAGGTAGATACTTAAAATTGGATCGACCTTCTGTTAAAATAAAATAGCATTAATGTAGAAGTTTTTATATCTATTAAATAGTTTTATACCACATACATAATTCAGTCCTATAAAAAGTTTGATATAGGTGAGAAAAACAAATTTTGAGCTCATGGAAATTTTGACCCCTTGTAAAAAAAATTATTGCACCCAATAAAAAGGTTTTATTTTTAATAATTAAAATGTTTTATCTAAAATATTCATTATTAATTAATATAGCTCAATCATTGAAAGATGTAGATAAAATAATTCATTCGATAAAATATTTCTACTGTGTTTAGAATCTATCTTATGTATCAGCTGCAAAAATGACATTGTCAATCAAAACTTTCCACAGATCTAAAAAGGAATTCAGCTATTTCGAAAAAAATCTCACTTCAGCGTAATTTTTCTTGAAATTTAATAGAAATATTGTAGTCTTTTTCTCTTAGGAGTGTGCTCAATAATATTTGGTAATTCATATTCATATGTTTGGTTCTTAAAATGCATAATTGTCAAAATGTGTACTTAAAATTCCCACTTTTGTATAGATCAATATGCCGAAGAAGTTTGTAGGCGAAAATAGCAAAGCTGTGGCAGCCCGACAGCGAAAAGAAAATTCCAAACAAGAAAAAGACCAAAAGCTCAAAAAAATGGTAGAAGATGCAGAATGGGATGACAATGATGATAAACTTAAGAAAAAACAACAGAAAAAGGTTAGAAGACATGGCAGTTTTTGAGCATATACTAATCTATTTAATAATTGGACTGTATTTATGTATTTTTAATCCTCTTTTGTCTTTTTAACTTTCATAATTAAACTGGTTATGTAAAAAACAGGATGAACAAGAGAAAAAAAGGCTAGAGCAACTCCAAAAGAAAGCTGAGGCCAAAGCTTTATTGGAAAAGGAGATGGAATCAATAAAGGGTAGTGTGAAGACTGCTCCACCCCCACCAAAAATCACAAGAGCACAGATAGCATATATGAAGGAAAAGGTTATCAAAGCTGAACCTGTTGCACCTGCGGTAAAATATTTTTTGTTTATACTTTGTTTAGTTATTATCTATTGGTATGGACAACATTATTTCATACTATATTATTACCACTACTTTTTTAAGCTTTTCTTGTGCTTAATTATTTAATGCTTAAGTAATACTTTTTATTCAGTGTTCCTTAAAGTGAGTTTTCACTAGAATAATTCTATTTACAAATATGAAAATAATACCTAATTTTTGTTTGTAGCCTACTAGAGTGGTGGTGGAAGACCCGCCCCTGGAGGAGAATCTCAACAGGATACAGCTAGATGGAGAGGTTGCTCAGTCTGTGGAGGAAGCCATATCCATACTCAGGTAATAATTTATTCAGATATATATAGATATATTCAGATGTTTATTAGTCTTTCTTACATTATTACTTAATGTAGAACATCATATACATCCATTGGCAGAGACCTTGGAATTATAATTGAAGCAAGATATTTAAGTTTTCACCAATAATTTTTTTGTGCATTTATAAATTTCTTTTCATATTATATTGTCATGTAGAATGTTGACCAAGAGTGTAAAAAAAACAATTTACTAATTTACTTATGTTGTTAAATTTTGCAGTGACAAGGCTGATGTAGATAAGCATCCTGAGAAGAGGTTGAAGGCAGCTTACACAGCTTTTGAGGAAATCAATTTGCCAAGACTGAAGGCAGAAAACCCATCTCTGCGGCTCTCTCAACTCAAGCAGATGCTCAGGAAAGAATGGCTGAAGTCACCTCAGAACCCACTAAATCAGACTTCTTAAAATAGAAATGTATGGCTTTGATGAATTTTGGTGTGGAGTTACTTTTGAATACTGATATTAATCATATAATGAAGATTTCTTATTAATAAGATTTTATGTACACTGTTGACAATCATAAGTTTCCTGTAGATTCTTCATAACTTTCTTAATCATATTCAACATATGATTTTAAAATCCCAAGTATCAAAGAAAAAAAAAAGTTAGAAAAAACTCATCATTGTTTAGAATATTATTTATTGTATAATTCCAAGCAGTCTTACTGAGTAGGACAAGTTTTGTACTGTATGATTCAAGATGTAAATATACACAATAAAAAAATCATTCTGGTTCATTACTGTACTGCAAGGGTATACCTTTGCGTCCCTCCTCTGCCTTTTTAGTCTCAGTTTCCCCTAATTTTTGCTCAAGACCTTTCCATGACCTGTCTTGAAGGTTACTTCCTATGGATTCCAGTGCCCAATTTTGTCTCTCTGCTAATTCGTGACTTCCACCTTCATAATTATCAATTTTAGTTTCTCTGATTTTTCCAGTAATAAGACTGACATCAGCGATTTCTTTTACATGATCAATATCACAATAATGGCGTTTTCCTGGCAGGAGTTCATCGTAATCCGTAACATGATGCGTGAAATAAGACTCTCGGTTTGAGTTTAATGCGATTTCTAGCTCATATGGATAGACCATTGATTTGTAAAAATCCCGATTACTGTAGAGATCGTTTTCAGGACACGCAATTAATACGTAGATGTCGATCTGAAATATAGTGCGATTATGTTAGCTATTTTTTTACATACATACATAACCTCACGCCTGTATTTCCCGAAGGGGAAGACAGAGATGCATTTCTGCACCCACATTTCGCAGGTATGTATCATTTCCACGTAATAGGCGAAGGGCGAGCCTATTGCCGTTTATCAGGCACATTTTCAGACTCTGTGCTGCTACTGAAAATTATCCTAAAAAAAAACCCAATTACACGTTGCCCGACCCGGGCATCGAAACCAGGACTTTAGATCGCACGGCACTTTCCTGTGCCGCGAGACCACGAGGCAGTATTCTTTGTTATAATATTATTTGTTAAATTGTTACCCATTCATTCCTAATTTGCAGACTTTTAGGGTAGATATATATTATGTGTATATGGAATCTTTATGGGCCATTTTTTTATCATTAAAAATGCCAGGTTCCTGAGTGGTTTTTGTTTTATTGATAAAATAATTATTAACACTCTTAAAGTCGCGGATTTTAGAGTCTCATAACCTAGTGACTTCTGAATAAAGTATACACCTATTTACAGTTAAAATACATGAGAATGTGTGTTAAGAAGAAACTGAGAAATTACAACATATTTTCACAAAATGCTTTTTCAATCCCACACTCCCGCTTAAATATACCGCAGAATCTATACGGCTTCATAAAAGTTCGGGTTAGCAGTTAAACAACCAATTTATTTTTTCATTTAAATATCTGTATGTACTTACTTCAGGAAAGTTAGCCAATTTGGCCACATTGGGCTTTCCCACAGAAACTATATAACTTTTCTTTCCATTAACTTTACAAAGCTGCTTCATTCTACTAATGATGTCCTTTGTTTGATCTCCAGCAAGCTTGCACACTAGTATGCCAACCACATTAGCATCTTTACATTTCTCAACTAAATACCTCCTGCGTTTAAACCAAGTTGTTTCTTCTACATGTTCTAGCTTATCAGACTCAGGGTCTAGTAAGTACCATTTTGCTGCTGTAATGTATAAGAATATATTAGTAAAGTATTATCCAGCACATTTATGGAGTCCAAAATCTTTCAAAAAAAAAAGTTTTATTTGTGACATACAAAATATTCTAACAAATGGTGAAGTGAAGAATATCAGATGTTTTATACCAACATTTTAAATTGACTACAATAGCATTTAATGGTAACTGAAGTGTGGTTCAAAAATAATATTCAATGATGTTATACTCTCATTCAATTATACCCAATAATGATGATTTTTAATAATTTTATTTTAGCTCTTACACAAATCATTTTTGTTTTAAATGTTTATAAAAAAACAACCCATTTACTATAAAAATATATGGTCTTTTCTAAATCAAATAATGTGTTACAGCAAAAAACATACCTGGAATTGATATAGTGTAGTTAAACAATGTTTGTCCTCTAGTGCCAATATAAATACAGACACAGTCTTTAAGTACATCCAAATTCACTCTCTCCCCATATTTGTTTTTAATTATTCTTCCCAAGAATCTTTCTGGTCTATCCTCCATGTCTATTAAAGCTACATAACTTCTTGGATACTGTTGGAACCAATTATTGGCCAAGTCATCTGAAAAAAGAATGAGTTGATAAAAAATATGATTACTTAAAATATCATTCATGCCTCTACATATTGAAGTAAAAGTTTGCTCTAGTATAATTTAGATCCATACAAATCAGGTTTTTAAAGTTAACAAATTATATACATTTTACACCAAGATTTTAGATGTTTCTGGGTATCACTTATGAGATATTATTTTATATTTTACAGGCATGCAAACAGGTCAAATAGGACATTGCCTGGTAAGGAACAATGACAATCATGATCCACCTTTTTATACAGAAAAAGCCTAGCCTGAGAAAAAAATATTAACAAACAATACAGTAAATGAATATTTATACATCTATTTACCTTTACAGTGTTCAAATTCAGAGTCATAAAATAAGCAGAGTTGGATACTTTCATCAGAGTGATAATAGCTGGCTAGAATCTTCAGACATTCAGGAACATTTATTTCTTTCTTTGGCAAGACAATATATACTGGTATGTTGGTCTTTGAGAAGCATGTGTGACCATAATGAACAATTGCCTCACTTTGCACATGCATGGCAGCAACTGAGTCCACACAGCAACTAATAATTGGTGAAATAGTTAAAATAAATAATAACAATACAAAAAGAGTCAATTCTAAAAAAGAGCACTTATTTGTATACAGGCTGTCCCGTAAGTAGTGGACCAACGGGGTGTGGGTGATAGGGGGAACTATTATCTACCAAAACCACTAAAAATTATTGTTTTAAGTCTTATAGCTTTGAAGTTATGATTTTTTTTAATAAATAGGTGAAATTATCGTCCTATGTACAAACATTTTATAATTTTACGAAATCTATCACTTATTTTTTTTATTATTTCTATTCTAGGCGGTTAATAATACATAGGTCTTCTTAATTAAAATATTTAGTTAACGTATTTAGGTGTAATTATCATAAGCATGAAAATTAAAAAATAAAACTAGTGCAATTTTTACATTTCAAGATGCTCTATGTGGTGTTTGAGCTAAGCTGGTGTAAAAAAAATGTATTATAGCCTAGTGAAACTTTATTTTAAAAACATCTACATGTCATACCAATTACAAAAAAGTATAACATTGTGGTTTAAAGTATTTAAAAAATGTTAAATTAGCTTACGGATTTTAAATCTAAGAAATCGTCAGGTAGACAACGTGCAAACTAAGTCTCGGAATCACATAAATTCCGAGAAATATTTTGCACGTGCACTCTGGAATTCTTTTGTATTTTTCCCGGCCAATCATAGACGATACACGAACCCCCTCTCCTTTCCTATTACTTACGACTCACTTCAGTGACTTGCTTACAGCTTGTAACTACATACGTGTTTCTCTCGATCCCACTACGATTATTACTCCTTGTTGAAGTGCGCTTGAATTGGACCTCGGTTGTGCTTGTGATTTGGTATTGTTGAAGTTGGAAAAATGCCTGATACTTACACTCCCCGTGAATACGCAGAAATGCCAATAATGCCTACTTAGAAGGTCGTATTCCTGGAGTTGGAAACCTTGAAGGAAGGCCTAGAACAGTGGATGAACGTCAAATACTGGCAGAAGTAGAAGAGGATCCTGCGACTAGCACTCGTCGTATTTCTAGACGCACTGGTGTAGCTAGAAGTACGGTGCACCGCATATTGAAACGGAACAACTTACACCCGTATCATGTACAACGAGTTCAAGCGCTGTTACCTGCTGATTATCAGCGACGAATAAATTTCTGCCGAGAGATGTTGCGTCGATGCCGTCAAGACCGAAACTTTTTTAATTCCATATTATGGTGTGATGAATCATGTTTTAAAAGGATGGGAGTGTTTAACATACACAATCTTCATCATTGGAGTGTCGTGAATCCTCGAATAGTGAGAGAGGATCGATTTCAGCACCAATTTGGAGTGAATTTGTGGGCAGGAATATTAGATGGCAGAATTATCGGTCCTTTTGAATTACCGCCGAGACTTAACGGCGCTGGTTATCTCCAATTTTTGAGACGTGATCTCGGTAATTTGTTAGCAGACGTGCCACAAGAAGTACGCGAGAGAATGTGGTTACAGCACGACGGTGCACCAGCCCACTATTCACGGCAAGTGACAGAATTTTTGAACGTGACGTACCCAAATCGATGGATAGGACGCGGAGGTACAATATCATGGCCGCCACGATCTCCCGACCTGAATCCTTTGGATTATTTTTATGGGGTTACTTCAAAGAAGCAGTTTATGAAACGAATATTTCTGATGAAAGAGAGTTACGACAAAAATTAAATCATGTTGCTGAATCGATAAAAAATAATGAACGGGCTCGACGAAGTTTACAAAGAAACTTTATACGAAGATGTTGGTTATGCTGCTATGCATAAGAGCTAGAGGAAAGCATTTCGAGCACTTAATGTAAGAAAAAAAATGTGTAATAAAAGCTTTTCCATAATTAGCAATGTATTTTTATTTTCTTGCAAAAATGTCCTTTGGTTTTGATAGTAATTAAAATAGGAAAAATACTTATTTGAAACCACAGTGTTATACTTTTTTGTAATTGGTATGACATGTAGATTTTTTTTAAATAAAGTTTCACTAGGCTATAATACATTTTTTTTACACCAGCTTAGCTCAAACACCACATAGAGCATCTTGAAATGTAAAAATTGCACTAGTTTTATTTTTTAATTTTCATTCTTATGATAATTACACCTAAATACGTTAACTAAATATTTCAATTAGAAAGACCTATGTATTATTAACCGCCTAGAATAAAAATAACAAAAAAAATAAGTGATAGATTTCGTAAAATTATAAAATGTTTGTACATAGGACGATAATTTCACCTATTTATTAAAAAAAATCATAACTTCAAAGCTATAAGACCTAGAACAATAATTTTTAGTGGTTTTGGTAGATAATAGTTCCCCCTATCACCCACACCCCGTTGGTCCATTACTTACGGGACACCCTGTATAAATGAAGTGTAATATAAAATAGGTAAAACTCTATCATCATCCTTTTATAAATTCTAAAACAGACAAGTGGTGTTAAGTTGTTGGATATTTTATTATACTTTGCCTATAATATAATAATTACTAAGTTATTTATTACAAATGAAGTGTGAAAAACTATGTGTTTCCATTATTAATGCAAGCATAAATGGATTGCAACATAACAAAACTTGTTTTAGAAGTTACAATTATGTATTGCTTATTCAACAGAATATCAAATTTACCCTTTTTGGTAAAAAATACCATACAACTCACATAAAATCACAGACATACAAATACAGTGATATTTTTGTTAACACATATGAAGAATAATATTTATGTTTAGCGTATTTACCTTGCGTACGATGTATCGCCAAGAATGTAAAGATCCACATCAATTTCCTTTTTTATTTCTTCATATATTTTTGCACTCACATTTAAAAGTTCATCAGGAAATTGTAGACAGACCTGTTACAAAATTATATAGAATTTAAATATACAAAAAATAATTAAGAATTGCATAAATTTAAAAGGTTTAAATACCTTTCCATAGCTATTGTCCCTGATCCACTTGCAGGTTTCTTTTATATCGAAACGAGAAACAAGTTCATCATACTGTTGATTACTTTGCATAGTAGGTAGTTCGCGTTCAATACATATTTTTTCGTCTGTCGTAAAGTTGGCCATTATTTACTATCAAAACATACGATTATAAAAATATAACCAAACAAATCGAATGCCCAAACTCTGTCCAATCACGTACGCAACTGTCATGTGTCAAACTGGTTTCTCATGTTTATTTTCTATCGCCTGACATTTAGGCAAAGAAAACTGCGAATACTTTTTTCTATTTACCAGACTCACAAATATATTTTCCGAAACTTTTAATATTGCTCTGAATATTCTTCACCTTTAATATAAGTCTAAACATATTACAAATTGTAATGTGGCTTAGGTGTATGCATTTTTTGACGTGTTTATCATTTACCTACACATTTTTTTTTAGTTTCCGTACCTATTCAAGAACTACATAAAAAATACAATTGAAAAATATTGAAAAATAGTTTGAATTCTAGTAATATATTAAATTTATGCCAACAAAATATTTTCCCCCAGCATTTATTATATTGCATTTCTTTATTATGAGATATGGCTATTAACATGATAGGTATATCCTAATAACATTATAATCATTAAAGTCTGTTAAAATATCAAGGGTCTATTTCAAAACATCCAAATAAGTGGCAAATAATCACCTAATGGGAGTTGCCATTGGGGGATTTTGCCATAGTCACCACGCTTGGCAAGCGGGTTGGTGACCGCAGTGGCTGGAAAAATGATAAATAAATATATGCAATATAATAAATATTTTAATATAAAACTGAAGTAACAAAGACACAGCAGTTAACAATAATATTAGTATCCCTCATCACTAATACTAATAGTATAGTCTGGATAAGCATCTTTCACAAGCTTTGCAGCAATCTCATGATCAGCTTTTCCATAGCCCTGGGAATATCCATAAATATGAATCTTCTTATTGTCTGGTTCATGGGAAATTCTTCCTCCCCCCAAAGGTTCACAATCTAGAGGCTGCAGCTTTTCCTGCACCTGTAGACAAAAATAGCATTTAAGATTCCTGACATTTATTAAAAACATTTCTTTATTTATCCCTTATTTTTCATTTTAACTCCTAATTGCAATATTTTAATTTGGGAAGGGTCTGATTCTTAACACACAGGTCTGATACTTAAACAATCAGAGACTAATTTACTATATACATAATTTAAATATAGTTACCTCATCAAAAATATCTGAATGGTAATTACACCTCTTGTAACCTCTTACAATAGTAATAGACGGTTCAACATTGTCTTTCTCCTTATCATATACATTCACTAATATATACTTAAATACTCCAGAAGGATCAATGTCTACTTTAGGTACAGCATCTAATGATGCAGATGACATTTTTCTGAGTATTGGAGATAATGGTACTAGAAAAAAAAACATAATATTATTTGCAGGAATTAAAAGACAATATTTTTATGTTTTGAGTAACACAGGTAAATGTTATTAACTTGCTTGAGAATTTCACAAGATACTTGCAGGTTATATGATAAACTGATAAATAAAAAATATAAGAAATCTGAATACATTAAGATAGGCATGCACTTTAATACGAATGGCGGGTAGGGAGGTCTTAACTTCTTAACTGACTGTAGGACATCCCAGCAGGTTAATGCATGTAGTTGTATATGTACCTATTTCAAGTAAGCACCACAAGTCATAAGCTGCATTACAAAGGCGGTTTATACAATTTACAGACAATAAACAAAACAGAAAGAAAGAAATAGCTTTAGAGCGTGCACAAAAAAAATAATTCAAAATAGTCTAAGGTTCCTAGTAATTAAGAACCCAATTATGTAGATGAGTTATGTACCTGTATTAGAAATGAGTAGTTGCTTCACCACAAGCCGTGCACTATTATAATGTGTTTTGGTTATTAATTTATTGAGCATTCGTGGAAAATAAGATTTTATGTAAAGATCGGTTTCGGTGCACGGGTGCACGGATGCCGATTTTTATTAAAATACAAATGTCAGTGTCAGTCTGACATTAGTCCCAATTGGCACTAGAGCTACAGCTGTCTTACGTTTGACATCTTAAATTGGTCGTACTCGTAGGTACTCTGAGTAAACTTATAAACAAAGAAAAAATAAATAAAATTTTTACTATGTTAATACAAGAGGATTTAATTGTTTGAGAGATGTGGATTTAATATTCAAAAGTATATTTTATAAGTTTAACATTTAAGTACCTATCTAGTAAAAATACTTGCATTAAAGGATAAGATTATGTCAAAAGCCTCAAATTCTAAACGTTTAGGAGAAACGTCAAACTTATGTCAATGGTCAAGTCAAATGTCGATTGTTAATGGTATTTTTGTGTAAAATCTGATGTTGTAATTCGATATTATTAAAAATGAGTTCGGGATCTAATAAAATGGATTCGAATTTAACTGGTAAGCAAATATAAACAATTGATTATTTACATCGCTTAGGAATTCTAAGTATCAAGAGCATTTTAGATGACCTCCTGTTTGGATATGATTTTTTTTTCTAAAATGTATCATTGTCAAAATAAACATTATTTAGATTGATTATACTAATAACAATTGAAAAAACGCCATATATATATGTAATACAGAAGAAAAAGATTACTTTGAAACGTAAAAATATCATAAACAAACTTATTTTGTAGGTGTAACAAGTACCATAATGTTTTTTACTTAGGTCATGCTGAATACTACACACATAAATAATAAACTTAATTGTAAAATACATTAGTACTAAGGAACAAAATGGGTTAAATGACTTATTCAATGTTTGCAAACTGCTTTGCAGCTTTTGTACACCCTTATGTTATTGTAATTGTATTACCTTTTGGATGAAAATCTTATTATTTTTATAACAATTTTTCTCACTGTCGCTTTACTGCAATTGATTTGTATATGTTAAACTACATGTTCAAAGCACATTATTACTCTTCAAATATATTGTAGTTTTGCTTGCCTTTGGAGTTATATTACATACATTACACAGCCTCATCCCTGTATTCTCCTAAGGGGGTAGGCAAAAGTGTATTTCTACATACATAAATTCATGCTGGTATTCCCCAAAGAGGTAGGCAGAAGTGTATTTCTGCACCCACATTTTGCCAGGTATGTATCAGGCCCACATAATAGGAGGTGAGCCTATTGCCGTTTTTCGGGCACATTTCCAGACTCCATGCTGTTACTGAGAATTAACCCAATAACACTTTACCCGACCCGGGAATCGAACCCAGGATATCTAGATCGCATGGCACATACATTTACTGCGGGACCACGAGGCAGGTGCATTTTTGTAGCCACATTTCACCAGATATGTATCAGTCCCACATAATAGGCGGCGAGCCTATTGCCATTTTTCTGCGCTGCAACTGAGAAATTCTTAATGGAAAAACCCATAACACTTTGCCTGATCAGATCACACAGTACATACTTGAACTGCAAGTACTCAAGGCATTCTTTGGAGTTATATATGTAATGTGTAATATCTGATATCATTTAGAAACACTTCAGATAACTTATTTTCTCTTACAATCTACTAGTCTCATGGCATATGAATGATGATTCATATGCACAAAACATCTGTTGCTGTATTGTCAACAAGCCATGCCAGAATGAAAAAAATATATTGATCTTTTTACTTGCACAGAAATAAAATTAACAACCATTATTGTTTGAGAAATAAATAATCTGTTTAAATTGTATTTATTGATTTAACCATATGTGTTCAGTTCAGTTCTCAGTTTGTGGCTTTTGCGATATTACCATGGCGCAATTCAGCCAATGTCATGTTATATGGAGAATAATAATATATAATTTAAAAAAACTGGGGGCAGAAAAAAATTTTTTTTTTTGTTTTTTTTTAAATTAAGTTTCCAAGCAGATCTGAAACAAAAATGGCCGCACATTTACACAGAATATATATTAAATTTTTATACCATTCACCTTAGTACATTTACACAGGAGGTTGACAAAAGGGGAGAATACAAGCGAAAGGAGAATTTTCATAGAGGTAGGACGGGGTATTTCAGGAGGAAGAATTTCATATAATGGGAGTTAAGAGATTAGGACAGTTGAAAAATATATGGTTCAGATGGCCTTCATCCAACCCGCATTCGCAAATTGAATGATCCCGAATCCTAAATTTGGCTAAATTTACTGGGGTTTTGCATTATTTTCCATAACATTGAGGTAGATAAATATATAAGTAATGTATTTTTGAAAATGTTTAAAATAATTATAGTTTGTGGGCAATATTTTTATACCTATTTATAACTAGTGGACCCAAGAGACGTTGTCCTGTACACAATTTTAAATTTAAAAAAAATTATTCCTTTTTTTCCATTTTCGAATTCTCAAATCAACCTGAAGACACACAAAAAAATTCATTTGCCTTGAACAAAGAAAATGAACTGTTTAAAATATTGGGTTTATGTTCTTATATGCAAATAATAAAAATCTCAGAACTCGAATGCAGTGCCAACTACCGGGTTGATTTGCGAATCTAAACCATTCTCGAATCCACTTGAAAACACACTCAAAATTTCAACAAAATTGGTCCAGCTATTTAGGGGGAGTTCAGGAAGAAACACATGCACAGAAGAAATATATATATAAAGATATAGTAACTATCAGACAATTTGATTGGAATTTATGTGGATATAAAGATGACCAATGTAAAAAGATTGATTAGAACCTGCTGTCTCACATGGTGGACATTAAATATTTTTTTGCCATGATTACAATATTAGTAGGTTAGCAATTTAAATTGATAGTAATCTTGATAATTAGTTAGTATACAAACACAACAAATTATGGACTTTATTCAATAATGTAACATACATTAGACAGCCCCGTGGTGCAGATGGCTAGACACCAGCTTGCGAAACGAGAGGCCGTGGGTTCGATCCCCGCACCAAGACAAATGTTTGTGTGATCCACAAATATTTGTTTCGGGTCTGGGTGTTTGTGAGACTGAAAAGTCTCTCGTAGTCTCTGATACCCACGACACAGGACTTGTATCCTAGTGTGGGGTCAGAACTATGTATGTGACTGTTGGGTGTATTTTTTTATTTTTACATAACTTCACACTTATTGTTCCTGAAGGATTTCTGCACATTTCAATAGTTATGTCTCAGTTCAGCATAATAGAGGGCAAGCCTATTACAGCACACTTCCAGACTCAACCCAGGAATCAAACCCAGGTCCTCTAGATCACATGGCACATTATTATGCCACAAGTTCACAAGGCAGTCAATAATGGTTATCTTACTAATAAGATCTGAGTTGTGACTTGAGTAAAAATTTAGCAAAGGCCTTTTGTTTTGAATTGTGTGTACAGAACCCCTTTCAATTAAAAAACTGCCATCAGAATTAAAAAAAAAACCCTATCTATTTAGTATGAATGATTCTTGCAACATTCATAATCATCAGCCCATGTAAGTCCCACTGCTGGGCACGGGCCTCCTCTACCATTGAGAGTGTTTAGGCCTTAGTCCACCATGCTGGCCTAGTGCGGGTTGGCGGACTACACACCTAAGAAATTCCTAAGAACTTTTAGGTGTGCAGGTTTCATCACGATGTTTTCCTTCACCGTTAAATCAGTGATAATTCATTGTGAATACACACATAGTTTCGAAAAGTCAGAGGTGTGTGCCTGAGGTTTGAACCCGCGACCGCCGAGATTCTCGACCGCGCACCTAAACCTCGAGGTCATCAGTACTTACACCAACTTTATGTTTTCAAGGTATGTGGGTGAATTTCTTCACCGCGGCTGGCATTCCGTCAGAAGTAGGAGCCACATATGCTCTCACTTTCACCGAGAACAGGATACAGACGGACATGTTGCTGGATTTGAACAAAGAATACCTTAGGGACATGGGAATCACCCGCATGGGAGACATTATAGCCATACTACGGTGAGTCATTTTAATTATTTTTTATAACAAGGTCGACAGACAGGAGTGGTTTAGGGTGGGTCCTGTAAATGATATCATTCTTGTTTCGTACACAACATTGTCCTAGTTGCATGAATACCGCTTTCTTCAGTCGCCAGTGGTGTGTGACCAGCTCGCGTGTGTTGACTGTACATTTAATTTGGTATTTTTGCTGAAAATGCATTGAATATGTAATTAAACAAGTACTGCTTTGATGGACAGTGACGAATAAATAAGGTTTTTTTTCTATTATTATGCGTTCGTATGTTTGTTAGCATCTGTCTCCAATATACTGGCAAAAATAACATTATGCCTATACAGATATTAAATTTTAATATGATCACTTTTTATTTTTATTTTGTAAAAACTTTTTTTTTAACTTCTCATCTTATTGTCGTTTTAACTGTAAAATATAAACATTTATTTATAATTTCAGTCACGCGAAGCAAGTTCATGAAAGCACTGCGCGAGACCGCGTGTTGAGTACGACGATTAACAGCGCGAACAAAGTGCCGGTCGCCGCTATTACCGGTCGCTCTACAGTCGCACAGCCATCTTCGCGTGAGTCTTTTATATATTTCTCTATATCAAGGTTTTTCAAACTTTGGCCTTCACGAACCCCTGTTAAAGTTTCCAGGTGACAGCGAACCCCTTGAGCCTTAAGTAACTTAATACACCCAAACAAAAAAATAAAACCTACCTTTTTAATATTAATGTGATGGGTTTATAGTTGTTTCTTGTCGCAAATGGAATCCATTTTAGGAGTTATTTTGGACAATTTTAACCCTAAATCTGACTGACGAATTAAGTCGTGCGCGGGCCACTATGCGAGCCGCACGTGCTTGCTAGGCATCAAGTCACTATTACCTAAATCTTGTTGCGAACCGCCTGCCGTCGAAAGGCGAACCCCACTTAGAGAAACCCTGCTCTGTATTGACCAGCTCATATATACATATCCTATAGCTATAGCTCATACATATTTTCGAAGTTACACAATTACGAAGTTCAGTTCACAATGAAGAATTATCACGGACTTTAACTATGAAGGAAAATATTGTGAGAAAACCTGCACACTTAAAAAGTTCGTAGTTGTATAATTATATAATGTTCTTAGTGTAAGTGTGTCTGCTAACCCGCACTAGGCCAGCGTGGTAGACTAAAGCCTTACTCCTCTCAGATCAAGTGGAGGCCCGCGCCCAGCAATGGACGTATATAGGTTGATGTAATAATATATTTAACTGCGCAAAACCATATACTATGTCATCACTCTTGCATAAACAAGAATGACTCACGGGCGGACGCCCCACTGCGGTGTCAATCGCCCCACTACAGAGTCTATAAAAAGTCGCCCTCTGCAGCGGTGTAGAGCATTCTTCCGTCTACGCACGGACAGCAAACATCTGATGTATTGGGAAATAAAAAGGAATTTTGATTGAAGTTAATTGTTGAAATCACTTCTCAAAATGAATCCTCCAATAACAAAGATGTCACTCCTATTCTTAATAATACTGGGCTAGCTAGGCTAGCCTTGTCAGTCTTGAAGTTTTCGTAAGAAAAATCCCAAAATATGAATAGTCATCATGAAACCAACAATTGTGACGTCAGAGTTGCTGATGTCACACATTTCAAAGCCCATCTTCCCCCGACATATCCTATAGCTGGGCTTTGGCCTTCTTCACAATTGTAAGGGGTTAGTTATGATCGCCTTTTGCTAGGCTTTTTACAAACCTAAGATATGTTTTGTAAAGAACTCCTACAACAAGAACAAGAAGAACAGTTTTGCAACACAATGATTTTCTTTAAAGTATTTGTTATTTTGATTACACGCATAATATATTCGAAAAGTCGGAGTCATACTCACTACCGTTGAGATCTAATTTCGACAGACCACGCCCCTAGTCCTCGTTATTTATTTATGCTTTATATACATTTACGTTTAAAGACGCATTTAATACCTAAGGCATCTAACAGTCAACCTTTGGATGATCCAGAGATAAAAGGTAGATGGATAAACAACAATAATGTGTAAACAATATAAACAAAAACAATAGTAATTACTATCATCACTCACCCAATAAAATCTTCATATATTATTTGACAAATGGAGTGACTTCAAGTGGTGACAGAGATCTTGAACGCCTAGCAATGTTAAGACTATTGGCTTTCATATGTCTTCCATCGACATAAAGTTAATGATTCTTCAATTTATATTGAAGCCCAGCTTTGTCGTCGCCCACACGTGTGTTAATAAAAAGTGTGTCTGGTTTACATATTTTAATGAGCGTGTTAAATAGGTTGAGTATTGTTTATTTTGTTACAGCCGCTAGCCGCATTTTGGAGCATTACACACGTAATCCGCAATCGCAGGATCCTCCTGCGCCGGCGCAGAAACTTAAAAGGAAGTCGATTGACTTTATTGATGACGGGTAATTAAAGATAATATTATATGTCGTTAATAATGAATTGGTATTAATACATTTTTTTTATATATTTACAAAATTATAAGTTAAAGTTATACATTTTGTACTTAAGTATATTAAAGTAATAGTCCATGTTATGGCTAATCGTGTGATAATGATAAATTTTATATATTTTCAGCAGTGAAGACCTAAAAATGAAGAAAGCTCGGCTTATACGATTTGGGTCTCCGGCACACACTTATCAACAAGAAGGTATAGTTTTCACATTCTAATTTAAAATATGTCTGGTCTGCTTTGGATTCAACGATTTTTTCCCACTTTTACTCTTCTTGATATCTGCTAAATACACTTTTTATCTTCAAAATGTATGAAATCTCCTGAATTTTGTTTAGCCATTTTGAAGTCCTCTCTTAGCAAATAAAGGAAAATGAATAAGCTGGCATAACTAGCGAGAAAAGGCCCTAATTATTTTAAAATCATAGAAACAACCTTTTTTTTTGTAAACATTATATCGTTTAAACATAAATTTACGCAATATATTATTCCAACCACATAAAAACACAGTAGTACCGATTTTCACTACAAAAGCTTTTATCCATAATAGTATTCTAACATGTTCATGCTGTTTCTTTCAGGTCCAGTAAACAAGCAGACAGTGTTCTCTCGTCTCGGGACCAACGATGCACCAAACAACGCCAACACTAAAGCCTCCGTCAAACCGATATACGCTAGACTCGGTTCCAAACCGCACCAACTGGAAACAGCCCCCCCAGTGCCCATAGACAAAGACGCTTTAAAATACGAGGGCATTCTAAAAAGCACGCCAATAGTCAAGAAACTCGTTACAGTCACCACATCCAAGAACAATGTTAGGAAAATAGCCATGACAGCTTGCACGATGAGGGCAGACGAGACACCTGTAAGCGTGAAGGACAAACTAGCTTTACCCAAATCGAAATCGGTGAAATTCTCAAACCAAGTGCAGTACAAAGAGATAGAGGGGAACCAGAAACAGTTGGTGAAGGGAAAGAAGGAGACCACGGTGTTCAACAAGCCTGAGAGGAGATTGTCTATGCCCGAAACTGCGGATGTCAAAGCCAGGCTTGGAACGAAGACTGTCACGAACTTCAAAGTGGATCGGAGCGTGTTCAACCGACTTGGTGTTTGATACCCGCTTGTGACTGTGGACATTTTAGTGTTTAAGTGAGCTCGAATGTACTGTGTTATCACGTAAGTGTATTTTATTTTTCTACTAAACGATTATGGCCTGTTATTGTCAGTGAAGAGAAGTTATCAGTGAAATGGTGGATCCTAAAAACTGGCTATGATTCGTCAGTTTTCTATTCAGGTAATGATTCAAGAAGCAGTTTTATGCCTGTAATAGAAAATATATACTCTTATGGCAAGAGTGGTTGTCCTTGAATTACACCTCTTAACAGCGTGTTGTTAGACGGTACGTATGTTTTTTTAGTAAAACCTTTTTGAGGTATAAATATCCTCATTTGCTTGTATTCATATATTTAATCTATACTAAGTCACAGTTATACATTCATCCAATATGACGTGTGATTAAAGCTTAAATGGAGTATTAACTGCATCTTGCTATGCGGGGTTAGGGGCCGTTCAAGTATTACGTAAGCAGATTTATTACAATTATTTACCCCCCACCCCCCTTGTCAGCAAAAGTAAGCAAAACTCTTACCACCACCCCTCATGCTAACGTAAACATTTTTCAATTAATGTATTGTTTTTTTGAGTATTATAATTAAAAAAATAAGAAAATAGATTTAACTATTGATGACGTAATCATCATCTAGAGTCTAGACTCCCCTACCCCCCATGTCATACTTGTCATGTAATACTTGAATGGGCCTTTATGTGCGAATCGGCTTTAATGGTGGTCAGTCAGAACGGCACTTACCTTGGACGAACATGGCTTGAGACTCAAAGGTTTAGCAGCTTTGGAATTACTTTACTAACAATTTTTTGTTTCTCCGAGCACTAGTCTCACAATTTACTGAGAAACACTGACCTTACTGCAGTGGCACTTTTCTCCCACAATATATAGGGATATTAATTTGCCACTGTGGTTATTTCATAGTTTATTTTGGGAAATTCAGAATAATAATCTCAAAAACTGCCGCATGTGAATTTCCTATAGGGGATATAAATTATATAAAAATTACTAACATTTGTTGTTGTAGCGAAAAGATATAGAAATGTTTGATATAAATGTGAAATTTTAATACTACTAATATTGTAAGAATCATATCATCTCATGCTTTCAATTTTTGATTTGATAAGCTTTTATGTATCTTATAGAACTCGACATCAGATTATAAAACTGTTAACATTATAAAAACTGGTTCATCATTAAGTCTTCTGGAAGAAAAATGTTGGCCAGCAATATTGTTCATAAATTTCCACCAAAAATTATGAATGGTTGGTGTTCCCAACATTTTATTTTAAATCATTATTTGTATAGTCATTAGTATTTTTCTCCTCATTGCTGAACTCATAAGCTTCTTTGGCACACCATGAAGGTTGTTCATTGCAATCATTTTTACAGATGACTAGTTTATTAAACAATGGTCCTTTAAAATAAGGCCACAGCATCGCAATTGTGTTCCAGCATCTTCCATTCCAACCTCTACCTTATTCAGTTCAATGCCAATTCATAATTTTGAGGATATTAACAATGATAGTCCAATGGCGGATGTTTAAGATTGTAATTATTAAAGTGATACAAAGTTGTCATCTCATTTAGCGCTATGATGTATGTTCTATAAGTAGTAACCTATGATGGTTCTATTTTTTTTTTGGAAATTGGTGCTGTCACCTGCTAAAAGTCCAGCGCATTAGTGTACTTGTGGTCATAGTTTCATAAATACTTAAGGGCCTTCATTATGTTATATCAAAATATATATTTTATAACAAAAGCGCTTAGCTTCGCTCCGTTGTATTACCTATGAAGTTTCAAGAAACCAGAGCAGTCCTCAAGATAAAAATTGATATGTGACGGTGTAATTACGTCTCATTTTTTTAAGTAATACGAAAATTTGTTATGCGCAAAGGCCATAAACACAGAACTGAAAGAAATTTGTGATTTTAATCGACGCAGAACTATATGAATAGTGTATGTAGTATAGTAAGAAGTATAATTTTCAGATATATCATGTAAATTGTTACATCCTTCATTCTAGATATTTGACTGCCAATGAATAAGTAAGGCCCTAAGTAATAATTTGCATAATGAGTAACGTCATTTTGTTTTAGGTTGCGTTTGTATACCACATGATTTCAAAAATATTTGTATTTTAAACTTGCTTATATTTCATCTTAGAAAATAACCAAATAAAAACATAAAATATTTGACATATATGAAAATTATAAATAATTGTGTTTCTTGCTTAATTTTCATATGTTATAAAGCAACTGGAGTCAATTTATTTACTTAATTTAATGTTGAAAAGGTAAAGAAAAGACGCATGTTTGAAGAATTTGATCCATTAATGAAAATAAGTAATACAACATAAATTGTTTTGTAATTTAAAGATTAAAAAAGTTATTGATTTTCATTTATATTATTTAACAATGTTACTGACATTTGTCAATTTTTTTCTATTACTAAAGATAATTATTATAGTGTCAAAAATGCTGGAAATATCTCAATGAAAACATCTTTTAGAAAGTGGAAATATTATTGGGAATTTTAATCTTTTACAGTGCATAATAGGATATACAAAAAATCAATCGCCTGAGTAAAAATTATGAAGCCATGAAGTTATGGACAACAAACTCAATTGCGTTTGAATTATGAAAAATAAAACGGGTGGCACTCCGGGAGTGTTGGCAGAAGTGAAAACTTCAACATTAACGTTGTGCATTTTTGAATATTTTGGAATGGTTAGGTAATAATTTCGCACGAATTGCATTATTTATCAATATAAAAGTACTATCATTTACATGGTAAAATACAATATTTACTGCGCTATCGTACACAAACATGACAATTTATGTTACATAATGCGTTTTACGCATTTTCGATCAGGGTCACGTGATCTGACGGGAGTTCAACAGTTTTTACCCATCCTAAAAAAGTGCACAGAGCCGCTAAAGAAGGTTCCACTTCAAAAAAATAACCAGTATCACTGCATGATGATAAAATTATTTATCGTATCTAATTTCTAGTTGTATTCAAGAATTTTTAAGCATGCTATTAGTGAGAGTAATGTCCTCACTCCTCACTAAAGTTTCAAAATGATGACATTGTTAATTGTGAAAATATTATAAGATTAAATACCGACTTAAGTATTTAGAAATTAAATTTAATCAACGTTCAAGTTTATGTCAAAAATGATTGTTAGTGCTTTTCGAGTCTTGTAAGGTCTACGGAATAATGATGACGTAATAAATAAAAAAATACTAATTTAAAAGTTGAAGCAATAAAATAAGATCATTGCATTTTTATCTATTTGGGCGATTGTCGATTGTTTCGTGGTCAGTGACCCGGAGTTTTGCCTGCCTTCAACAAGAATTAGGTTTTCTGCGAATTTCGCATTGGGACTGGTAAATGCTGGTTTGCAGTTTATCATCTTTTATTATCTTATTTTAGGACTAAGACTAGTCTAATTAGGACTTTTACCCAACTAATCTTCCAGTTCAAAGATGGATGATCTTTACCAACTTTCCAATCATGGTGCCCCAACAACCTAACATGAGAATTTATTTGATCTCTTTTCGCTATCTTTAAAACATCATTAAAGAATAGTTTTGTTCACTTGTTATCTGTCAATACCGAATTATAATTATTTAAGAATTGAAATAAAATCCGACTAAATATCACCATCAGAATTTTGGTTGTGGGAGGAAAAAGATTTTTTATCCAACCAATTAATAGTATATCTAAGGGCACAGGGAAACGTTAGAAACAGGGCTTATGAGCCAATGTCAATGAAAATTGACAATCAATGAAAGTTATGATTAAAAATTTTTACTCACCAGACTCTGAAACACACAATACTAAGAATTTTTTATACAATGAACGAACATTTCGTACCAAATCGACCAAACATGTGAAAGATTTTATGCAGACATGGATATTTGAAAGAAATATTGTTAAGAATGCGTGTTCATGCACTTGTAACAGAAAATTTATTTCATAGGTGTTGACAAGTAATCGAATAGTGTGCAGGAAGCGTGGCGCTGTTTCGCTGAGGTCTTTATAAAGTTCTCATTAATTTGACTGTTGCGAAATAAGTTTTTTTTTTGCGTTTTGCTTTATCTTTAAGAATAGTTGTAATTGCAAATCCACTTTGTACAATAGTACTGACATGGTTTCTATTTTCATAAGTTAATAAAAGAATTAAAAAAATGTGTATGTTTTATTATAATTACAACCTTTCGCTCCAATTTGTGCATACGAGTATATTTTATTTAGTAAGCGGTAAAGTTACAGCGTATACTGCTTGGGCTACCAATGAGTACGGATGAATCATCATCAACCCATATATGTCCCACTGCTGGGCACGGGCCACTTCTACAACTGAGAAGGTATAGGTTTTTTTTTTTTTTTTTTATACTGGCACGGCAAAGTGACCCTTGCACCTGATGGTAAGTGTAATGGAGTCCAGAAAAATTGCCGACCAGCGAGTGATGATGATCTCCCGTTGGTCGACGCAATCATGCCGGCCGAAAACCTCTTCACCTATATTGTGAAGAAGTTTGGAGGACTAATACCATGGTGAACAAAGGACCGACCGCGAGAAACCGTCCAAAAAATGCCGGCACGGTCATCCTTTCACCATGATTGAAGCCCCCCCGAAAACCGGATATACACTGGCTGATCCCGGAACGCGGCACACTTGCATGTGCCACTATGGCGGGTTTCACGCCCTGTGTACGGTGGTCGCTATCCGGGCGGATACGAATATCCTACCACCAGCAAACCAGTACACCACGTTGGCCTAGTGTGAGTTGGCGGATTACACAATAAGAAATTCTTAAGTACTTTTAGGTGTGCAGGTTTCCTCACGATGTTTTCCTTCACCGTTAAAGTACGTGATAATTCTTTGTGAATACACATAACCTTGAAAAGTCAGAGGTGTGTGCCTAGGGTTTGAACCCGCGACCGCCGACATTTTTGACTCGACCGTGCGCCTAAACCCCGAGGCTTATAGAAAATCGGCGTGAAGCAAATTTAGTGCTTTTCATTGGGCGAGGAAGATAACCGGATGTTCCGTTCAGTTATAACTTATACATATATACTATAGTGGCATACATAGGATCTTCCGTTACGGAGTTAACCTGTCATCATCATCTTCAGCCCATATACATATGTCCCACTGCTGGGCACGGACCTCCTCTACAACTGAGAGGGTTTAGGCCTTAGTCCACCACAATAGCCTAATGAGGGTTGGCTGACTGCACACCTAAGAAATTCCTAAGAAATATTTTAGGTATGTAGGTTTCCTCACGATATTTTCCTTATACGGAGTTAGAATATTCTGTTTCCGTGGGACGTATATCGACTGATATAAATACGTTTACAATTCACAAACTAGCTTGAAGAAATAAATTTTAAAGTTATTTTAATCGGTATTATATCAAGTAAACGTAATCAAAATGATACGTTATACTGTTTTGACATTTAATGTCTATGTGACAAAAAATTGTCCAGTCACCAACCAACCAACCAAACGAAATTGATAGAATTGATTACAATCCCTTAACCGCTGTTAGATAACCCACTGCATTGTGCAAAAGTTTTCTTTGGAGACTGTGAAATTTGTATACAGAAAATCCACTGTAGTATAAAATGAAATGACGCCAATTTTGTTGTTGCATAGATTAATGGCAGAGGACGCAAAATGCAATTGTTACGAATGTTATAAATTTGTATCAACATCTGCAACGACATCGCATCGTGGACGTTTGTATTTTACTAACCGGTTTTTTTTATTTTAATAAATACACCCAACAGTCACATAATTATGTACATAGTTCTGACCCCACACTAGGATACAAGTCCTGTGTCGTGGGTATCAGAGACTACGAGAGACTTTTTCGGTCTCACAAACACCCAGACCCGAAACAAATACTTGTGGATCACACAAACATTTGTCTCGGTGCGGAGATCGAACCCGCGGCCTCTCGTTTCGCAAGCTGGTGTCTAGCCAACTGCGCCACGTGGTTGTCGATAAAAACTGCTCCAACTTATAATATTTTATCTTATACATGATTGAGATAATAAAAAACAAATACTTAACTAAGCTTTCTTCAGATTGGTCCAAAAAATTAACCAATCAAAATATAATAACTTATCTGTTAGTTTTGTGTGTATACAAAACATTCATTGGACTTTATTTGCGAATTATCCGAACATAGAGATTGGGATTGATTTTAATTTAAGCCTTCTCACAAAAAAAATCTTCTGTGATCATTCATTACAAGATAAGTACGTCACCTCGTTACGCCACGTATTGGTATAACATTTTGGGATATCGCAAATTTTAGTCTCGCAATTGGAAATCAAATACATACCTTGTAGCGGGACTCTACAGAAATTTCACTGAAAATGTTAAGGTTGTCTCAAGTATCACCGAGTGACACACTCACCCGACCGCGTATCGATATCATGGTCTAATTAGATCAATGAAAACAGTAGATCCGTGCACTTTCCCTGGGTTGGTGCGCTCGCCGTGACAGCTTGAAGAAAGCCTAGGAAAGTAATGAATGCATGCTCAAACGGAGTGCAAAATATTGTTAACGTATGGTCTATGACCCAATAAAATGACAAATATGACAAGTCTGTATGGTAAAAGTCCTTTCGTCAAATCTAGCTCTCCTGAGTCTTAATCAGCGAGGGATATTTTTATCTCATCATGAAGAAAATACCGCGAATGGAATGTTTTATTTAAAACAAATTAGGATTTTAACAGAACATATAAACAAACCCCTTAAAGACAATTCTTTGTTTTGCAAATCAGAATTTAGAGAATATTCTGGACTTTAAACACACTTTCGCCTGTACCTCTAGGCAGCGGTATACCTACTACTGCACTCACGTTTCGCCGGTTGTGTTTTAAGTCCAATTTTTTCAATGTCAAGTCAATTTTCTTGAATACATGCTTCTACTGAGAATTCCACTTATAGAAAGAAATGAACCACTGCATTGGCGCTTAATAGGGTCTTATAGTCTTTGTACACCACGTTAAAATTGTTGTTATGAATGCCTGAATGAAGAGTGAAGTCACAATCGCAGAAAAAAATTATATCGTATAGTGAAATCCACTGGTCTATTTGTTTCCTCAACGCTGTGACGAATTTCCGAACCTGTTGCGATGGATCAAATTTAAAACCATTAGGTATTACAATAAAATACCGTTTCTTCATAGTGTTACGCTTTGCCGTTGAGTGTCTTGTATCAATGAATGAAATAATTATTTACACAGATTTAGTATTGGGGCTATGCATATACACGTATCGTCTTTATATTTGTACGTTCTATAAATACATAATCAAAACATTATTATAATACACGACCAAATACCAGTTTAGTTTAGTTCAGTTTCATACTCGTAGCTGATTATAACATAAACCACACCAAAGTGCAAACAATTTGCTATCAGCAGCAATAATATAATAAAAGAAAATAAGGGAAAGTATCGTGTTCTACCATGTAATGCATTATGCCATTTCTCTACTACATTACACCTATTACAATATGATTAATGCGTAATTTCTGCCTCGCACGATAATCTAATGGAATCGGCGGCCATTTGCATTATTTCGTTAAAGGTACTACGCCAGAACCTTAAAACAACATATTCATTTCGGAAATGTAAGCAACGCAATAAAGATTCCGTTTTATTCCTGAGTGTTCGTGGGCTGATCGATGATCATATTCAGTTCAACTGCTCGTTCGTTTGCCTTCTATGACAAGAAAAAAAAAAACAAGGCAACACACTCGTACTATACTTATATATAGTAACCATATTAATAGATATAAAGAAAGACATTGGATTTCTAAAAACCGAATAGTTAAAATTTCGTTTATAACAAAAACTGTGACGAACTGGTTCCGCTACGATAAAATAACTAAAGCGTGCAATATCTTGAAAAAAAGCTGAAGTGTTTCCACTTGTACTAAGTATTTCATTAAGATTTTGTGAGCACTCTTTAATTTGATAAATAATAAATACACCCAACAAGCACATACATAGTTCTGACCCCATATTAAGATACGAATCTTGTGTCGTAGGTATCAGAAACTACGAGAGTCTTTTTCGGTCTCACAAACACCCAGACCCGAAACAAATAATTGTGGATCACTCAAACATTTGTCTAAATTCGGGGATCGAACCCGTGCGTCACGTTTCGCAAGCTGCTGTCTAGCCAACTACTAGTTTCGGGTTTGGTTTATTGCATGAATTTCGGTCTATACCTATATTAGAAAAATAATGAAAAAATCTGCGTTCAAATCTTCAACATTTTCCGCTAGATTCGGTTTCGCATGTCTGATGAAAAACCTCTACACGGAAGGCAAGAAATTGAATTAATGGATTTGCAGAAAGTAGCATTGAGTTATGTAAGTTGCTTTTATATGTGCAGTTGTCTGGTTGTTGTGCCATCATTGCTCATTAATTAAATTTTACTCTATTTTCAAATTTCTTTCGTTTAAGTTTTTTTTAATAAGTAAGTACGCTGGATATTAAAAAAAAAACTAAACTGTAATTGTGTAATTGGCAAATAACCGATAGAATCGTACCTACATCGTAATTCGTAAGTAACTTAGATAGATTATAATGTAGAGTACTAAAAAATCTTTATCAAAAATATTAAATCACATTTAATTTAATTGTTTAGTTATGATAGAACGAAATTTTTCGTGACTTTGTTTCCCAACTTAACAATTTTATATTTACTTCCGGTTCATTCTTAACAAAAATCGATTGTTATTTCTAAACGCTAGGAAAATGAGAGAAGCGAAAAGTTCTTGATCTGCGAGACCTATTGCAGCAGTGAGTATAATTAGGTACTCATAAAAGTTGAACTTGCTCGAGAAAACTTCGGCCTTCATTCTTACTCTAAATAATATAACGCGATAATGTTTTAAGAAACCATAGATACTTAATGGAGATATTTTGAAATTAAGTAGATACAGCTGTTTAATTCCTCCTGACAAGAGCTAAGACAATTATTTAATAACGATGCTACATTTAACTATAATACTACATTTAGCTACACTTTGTGTAGCCCGTTTGCTTATTGCAAAACTAACACTCAAACCAGTTATTGAAGAAACGAATATACAATTGTGGGACAGGAAGTAGATTGGTTATTTTGTTCGCGTTGAAAAGTAACTGAATTACTGTTTATTTATGATACTTTGTATTTTACAATTATCCAACACGGCTGAGTTGAGAGGAGTCTACAAAAAGACGATAGTCGGTGGTCGGTTGCGCTCGCGCGTCGTGTGATATAAGCGTGGTTAGGACGCGCGCCGCCGCAGTGCTGCTCCCACTGGCTTCGACACAACGCGGCCCAACATGGGGAGACAGGTAGTTTAAATATTATATTAAACTTGAATATTTAAATATCATGGATATCGGGATATAGATACTTTGAAATACAAGTGAATAAAGTGTTTTTTCCGTTTTGTTCCAGGCATTATTAACGGTTGTGTGTTTGTTGGCGGCTAGTGAAACTTTGGGTGACCCAGTGGCGCTGAAAAGTTCGCCGATCGCAGACAATGACAGTGCTGAAAGTGCTCCCCGACTTTATCGTAATGTACCGCTCGGTGTGTATGCAAGTGCTGCGCCCCATGGAGCGTACTCCATTCAGTTTCCGACATTTGTCACCGCACCGAAACCCGCTGCTAGCAGGACTATACCAGTGACAGAAGTATTTCAAAATGGCGGATACCTAAAGGATTCATACGGGAATAGATTTGTGGAGTCACCTCAAGCGTTGCCTTACAAAACAACGTTTCCACAACAGTTTGTGCAACTTCAAGATCTACCTGCTCATTTATCGCAGCCTATTGTAGCAGCCGCGGCACCTAATTATCAGCACAGACAACCTGCTCCATTCGTTCTTGAACCGCACTATACTTATCCTTTGCAAACAAGTTCACCGCCACGCTTTGGTATCGCTCAACCGCTCGTCTATGCTGGAACAATCAAGGCATTGGCGCCATCTCCTTCTTTACGTACACTACTTCATAACGCGGGCCAGCAACAATCGACAAGCAGTCAAGTAGTATATACTAATACGCAACCACAAGAACAATACAGTAAATTGAAAGATGGACCCAAGTTTCAACGATTGCAAGAAGCACCTAAGCAGGAAAAAGAAGAAACGGTTCATAAGCAGCAAATAAATCAACATTACAAAGCTCAATTGCAAGCGGCTCCGGAAGAAACGGCTGTAACGACCGTAGTCAATGGAGAGAAGACAGTTATTCATTTGAAAACAAAACCACCTCTTCCTTTATTAGATATCAGTCTCTTAGAGCCTTTAACTTTCGATAATCCTCTAGTTCCTCAAGTGCAACACTTTTTGCCCAGGATTAACCAAGCCACTTATCACAAGTTACCAACACCATCAGTGAATGACGCCAAATCGTATCAAAAGGAATTTGTAGTGATGAAAACGAAATCATACGACAGCGGACTTATAAAAGGCAAACCTCAAAAAGATGCCCCAAAGAAGAAACCAAAACGTCCTGCTCCCGAAAGTGATGTTTCACGTGAAAATGAAGCTCCTCCAAAGTCGAAAGTAATAATTACAGGAAATCCTAATGGTAATCCTGAGATATCTTATGAAATCAACTCGCCAAATTACAAGGAGACTTATAAGGAACAAGCCATAAGTTACAATAAGGAAACTCAATCGGAGCCTGTTCATCACACCTATGGAACAAATATAGAAAAAGCACCTGTACATTATAGTTATTCACACAACTCTGAAGAGCCCCGTAATGTAAAAGAAGTGCATTACAAGAGCAATGGGCAAGGACCGACACAACTTATTTATAATTTTAAACCAGAAGAGCAGAACCGAGAGCACATCGAAAAGTCTGAACAAGAGACTCCTCAAAACGACAATAATTCTGGTGAACATGCTGAAACAGAAGATGGTGGTTCTGATAACTATCATCCAAAAGAGCATCGGGAAAACCACGAGCATCATAAGGATGTAACACAGGATCGAAACACGAAACCTGAATATCGCGAAATACAGTATCACGAAATACCAGGTCACGGACATCAAAAAATAGCTCATCAAACCCATCCCCAACATCACCCTCAATCGCACCACATTAATGTGCAAAATGGAGAGCCGTTCCATCCCATAACGCAGTATGAAGAACATATACGTATCGTTCCAAACCATAAAACTGCGCGCATAAAAGTTGACCCAAGCCAACATGTTCAAAAAGGACCGGTAATTCCTCAGCAAAACCCACATCCACATCCAGCGCCTCAACACCATCCACAACATTCGCCTGTGCCACAGCAACACCCTCAAAATCATCCTGCACCACAGCACAGACCATATCATCCGCCACCGCAGCACATCCATGAAAAGTCTAGACGCGTGATTATCCAAGAAGAAACCCCGGAAGAAATGCATGTACTTCGTGAGCAAGTGTCTGCTGAAATGATTGACCAAGAGGAGAATAATGAAGAGGACTTCGAGAAAGCGTACAAAGACGCCGCTTTCGGTTTCCCCGCATATGACAAAGATCCTGTCGAAGTAGAAAAACATATTTACAACGTGGAAAGTTACGGTGTCCCCCGTGAGCAAAACGAATACGATGTAGAACACAGTCCATTCCAACAGTACCAAGAAGAAGGCGATGATTATCCCAAAACGGCGCGATTGAATTACAAAGATGAGAGGGATAAAACCAAGGAGGATTATTACTTAGACTACTCAGTTAGCAAACCGGAAAGTTTGACGGATCGTTATAAGAATAAAGTGGAGTACTACAAATTATTTAAAAAACAAAAGCCCGAATACTATGGTAATGACGAGAAAAAGAAACAAAATCAAAATGCAAAATATACAGCCGCCCCCTTTATTTTCAATGCCGTACAAGAGAAACCGAAACAAGTTTTTGCCCAGTACAGAGCAGCTCCTAATACTTACGAATATGACTATTCCAAAAAAGAGCCCCGTGATAATTCTGCGTACGCTTCTCGTCCTCTACAAATGTATAAATCAAAAACAAATTTCGTCGAACCTCAGTTCCAATATGGATTCGAACCGATATCTCTACCCCGCCTGCTTGATAGTGAGCTCGCCGCAATGGCAAGCAACAATAGTCCGGAAAGTGAAAAGCCAGGCTTGAGGAAGAAACTTTATAAAGAAAACTGGTATATCAAAAAGACTAGCACATCGGGCGGACCAGATAGCAGATAACTGTAATTTATTGGTTTAGTTTTAAGATTTAGTCTATTCATAATAATTTAATAAATTTTTCATTATATTTTGTGGCTATTTATTTAAACTAAATCATTTCACTAATTTGTTACACTTTACATTTGATGAAAAGTACTTAATGTTGCAACATAGTTAAACATCTGATTTTCAGTAAAAAACCTTACGTAAGAATACTTTCGCCGTTAGCTCATTACGTGACCGCAGTAACCGCTCCCGTTTTTATATACAAATAGGCTAAAAAGCATTGTCCACTCAATGGAAATAGATACCGTGGAGTAGGCCAAAACATTTAGAATAATAAAATTGTGTATGAAATTTCAATCCGCTGCAGACATAAAAATAGTAGGTATATTCATTTAATTCCTATTGAGCTACATAACTCTGGCAACAATTACTATTAATAATATCATTTCCATAAAAAAAAAATATAATAATGTTACTGACATATTTGTTAAACGCTGTTTAATTTTGTGGTTTATACTTTTATGTAATTGGAAAAAAAAATATGTATAGCTCCCAAAGAAATGTAAACTTCGTTTCTGCTGAATATTTATTTCGTTCTAGATATATTTTATTGATTTAACATTCAACGACTATGAAGTTAAGGTTTTTGCAAATTCGTTGCAATTCATAAACATGAACTTTGTCCGCTTTAAACTTGAAAAAATGAATTAAGAGCAGTAATTGGCGTACGTGTGGTCTTCATTCACAGGAAATGAGACATCTGCCACGTGCTGAGGTAGTGATCAGATACTCGAGCACAGAATTGTGGCACAAACGCAAGTCGCAAGAATATCTTGAGTCATTGTCATCTCTTGAGCAATATTCGATTATTAACGCTGAGACAAGTTGCAAGATGTTTTTTAGAGGAAACGTTACAAAAAGTGGGTTCTAGTTAACGATTTGATTGTGAGGACTTTATATTAGCCAACTGAGTTCTCACTAGAACTGTAGTGTTTAAAGTCGATTTCACTTCCATTTTTTACTGATTTTCTTAAGTTGTTATTTCAACGATTTTTCGTTCATATTAGTGTTAGAAGTTGTTTTAGGATTTGTATCTAAATCTGTTATTTTAAATTTTTATACGATTATTTTTCTTGTTTAATTGAAAAAAAATGTGATTACTAAAAAAGGTGACTGTATTGGTTTAATTTTATTGAAATACTGAAACAAACTTACATCTAATTTAAATCTATTTTAATGGAATTCTCGTCGACACACTTTGTGTAGTAATAGTGCTGCAATCAGTACGAACACTACTTATTATGATAGGCAACGTCATATATTTTTTAATTTACATACATTATGTGACTAGTATAAAAATAAATATATGTACTATATATAAATTCGAAATTTAACATCTACAAATACTTCATAATTTAGAGAGACAATTATTAATAAAAGTACAAAAAAAGCATTTTAGAAAGTAAACTTAGCAAAACTGACATTTACTGGCGTTTCTAATCTGTTATCTCGATTTTCTGTTGGTTTGTGTGTCCGTTTCCATCATATTCGTTCTTCTGAATAGACGTATAGTCATTAATGCTGTGGCAATGCCTAGGGTAAGCGCCATGATTGCAAGAGCCGTGACTCCGGTAGGTACTGGTAGCCCTTTATCAAAATCGAATAAGTCTGCAACCAACGCTACGGGCCTTAGTATTTTTACGACTGGTTCGCAACCTGATTCTCTAACATACTTCGCCCAAGTTCTGTAGGCGTATGTCAGTTCTCTAGGTTTCATGAAAGGTCTTCTGCCCGGTACTGTTTTGTTCAGGGTCGTACTTATGTTACGTAGCTGCGTCTCATTGTAGTGACAATAAAGGTGTTTCTTCTTCTTATTTCCTTTAACCACAATATCCTTTTCGGCACTCTTCGCGCCTATGAGCACGTCCAAATCACCTTTGATCATATTGGCCCAATCCCACATCTCAGCTATCTTGCAATCACACATGAATGGGTTTCCAAGGAGATTCAGAGAATGTAGTTTTGGATTATTGGTAAACACTTGTGGATCAATTGTCGAGAGATTATTATTGCTCAAGTTTATTTTCTCAAGGTGCCGAAGCCTTTCTAAAAAGGCGAGACTACCTTCAGTAGAACTTATTCGATTTCCTGCCAGATTCAGATCTGTTATATTTATTGTATTTTGGAATGCGTTGATGTTTAACGAAGTTATGTTGCAATTGCTTAAATCAAGTATTGTCACTTGGGATAATTGCTTAGGGAAAACAGGACCGGAAGCAGGAATCACAAGTGGGTTCCCACCAAGTTTGATCTCCCTTAAGTCCATGTACGTCAAATTCTTGAAGAAGGCGTTTGCATTTAAAGGTCTTTTTAGTCCACAAAATTCCAATTCTAATGTAGTCAACTGTGTCAGATTGCCAAATAATCCAGCTTCTAAAGATAATAAGTCATTGCCAGATAGGACTAATCTTTTCATTGACGTCATCTTTGCGAAGGAGTCGGGTCCAACATAAGACAAGTTACTGTAGCCCATATTCAGATATTCCAATTTCTCTAGTGGTGCCAATAATCTTGTGAATACATTATTCAGTGGGTTGTGAGATATATCTAATTCTAAGAGGTTGTCGAATACGTTGAAGTTGTCTGGAAGATTGTGAAGACCGCAATTGCTGAGGAACAACTTCTCTAGCTTCGGCAAAGGCGCCAGGGCATCCCTTAGATCCGGCGCAAATAACGGATTACCGGATAGATAAAGGCTTTTTAGTCTTGTAGCATTGGCAAACGCTTCACCAGATATTGGTCCTAATATTTTACAATTGGATAAATCGAGTAGTTCTAAATGATTGACGCTATTGCCCAACGTTGCTGCGACATCCAAATCGTGCAGTTCATTATCGGCTAAAATAAGTGTTACTAAGTTGGTACAATTAGAGAACGTGTCCTCAGAAAGGTACGTTATACCAGACTTTTTCAAGTTGAGATATTCTAGCCTCACTAGCTTGCCTAGAACCTCAGGCCAGTCTGTATTTGTCAAGGAGTTGCCAGCTAGTTCCAAGCTCTTCAAGTTCACACTGGATACAAATAGGTTTTCTGATATGCTGTTAAGTTGGCAATCGTTCAGTTTCAGAGATTCCAAGCTTGTAAGAACGTCGAAAACTCCAGCTTCCAATGATTTCAGAGGATTGTTTGAAAGATCTATGGTAGTCAAAGTTGTTATGTTTTCGAAAAACTGTGGGTTGATAGTAGACAGATTGCAGTTGCTGATGTCAAGGTACTGCAGCGTACTGGATATCAGGAAAGGACCTTCTACGTTGCCGATCGGGTTGTCTTGGAGCTCTACATTTAGTAGACCGCGGGAGTCTCTGGAAAACAACAGAAACATAAAATTTATTTAACATTGTCTTTGTTAATTTTAATAAAAAAAAGGATTCATGTATCAGCATTATCAGCGAGAGGATGCTTATTTCTTCATTTAAGCTTACGCGACACCTTAGGCTAGGGGTCAGTTTGGTCGATGCAGATGTAATCTCGACATCAATTAAATGTTTGTATTATCCACGAAAAATTGTTCTGGTCACGTAGTTTTTGATATTGTTGACATAAAAGCAATAAGATTTGTTTTGAGTGTAACAGACCGAAAATTTGCTATACTTTCTTTATTGCACACATTTTGTGTTACATAACTTTACTGATTTGGATGTTGTCAACAAGAGCAGACCAATTGATACAGCAAATATGTAATAGGAAATAGTATTGTAACCGAACTCAATTTGCATTCGTTGTATGACCATTATCTAATATCGGCACTAGTCGGCGGCAATTTGTCTCGTTTCTGGTTGTCGTGCCATAACAAGTTCCAAAGCAATTGGACAATTTTATCATCAGCCATTGTGTGTTCAGGGATGAATGTCAGAATTGGTGCGCAAATAAAGTTTACTCGTATGAGAATATATTATCGCGGCTCACTATAAGATTAGACCCTTGCTCGTTTGATGCCTTTGCCTTTAAAATGTTTTTATTACTTAGTTATTATAAACGATCTTACGTATTAAACATCTCAAGAAAAAACCGGCCAAGTGCCATCGGACTCGCGTGGCATGAAGAGGGTTACGTACCTACGAGGTTACCTATCATGCTTTTTTAAATCTTACCCAAATTTGTTTGTGGCAACTAAAAAAGTATGTGCATAAGGAATAAATTTGTTATTTTTAATGTTCAATTCCACTAACAAATGTAAGTTGGTACGTATAATATTGAGTAATGTACCATGTTATTTTAATATCATGCACTTGTTATAGGTTTTCCTATAATCTTTAAAAAGGAAACTAATTTCTATTTTTTTTTTTAAATTTTAGGTTTAGCAGTTTTGGAGATAAGGAGGTGGGGGTCGTCTATTTTCTTGAATAATTTGAAAACTATTTATTTAAAATTGCAAAAAGAAAACTACATTTAAGATCTTTACAACAAAACCTTCCATTTGATATATCACACAATGCAGTTTTCAATTATTATTATTTTTGTCCACCTTTCTCCCCAAAAATTATCTCTCATCTACAGATTTCACCTATTCACATCACACCTCTGCGTTTGGGTCAATAAAATTAATATGTGTAGGTACCAGATTTCAACTTAATCAGTCTAGGAGATTCGGGAGATAATTGACTGTGACCGACGGACAGACGGACACTCGAGTGATCTTGTAAGGGTTACGTTTTTTTATTCGGACGTACGGAACCCTAAAAATAAATAGACTTATTTGCCATCACTTGCGACTGATATCAATAACATGATATGAATCCGAAAATGCAAACAAAACACGCCTGTTTTACACACCTGTTATTGATTTTCATATCAATGTATCAATTCTATATTTGTTCGAAAGTATATAACTGACGGAAAGTAAAGGTTACATACGATACAATCTCTTCAAGTATGATAATTATGCGAGTCGAGCGATTGTCGATGTCCATTTAAAAATACAGGGGAATATTAGCGTCCATAAGTTTACTGATAAATAAAATTTGCCTTTGAACTCCACACAAGTAATTGTTATCGAATTAGCCCACGCTCGATTAAAGGAGATTGTTGAAAAAAATCTTATTTACAATACTATAGAGAAATTAGTAAGAGATTTAAAAACTATGGTTGAAAAGTTTCATGTACCTAACATGCAGCAATAATTTTGTTTACCGTGTACTAAGTAAATACATACAAAACCACCAAATAGTTAGAAAACTTCTTGTTTTAAATTGAATCTAGTTGAACCTAACTATAGACTACTTTCAAATAAGTTAAGAATTTAAGTTTTTTTATTTACATACACATACATACATAAACTTACGCAGGTGCATTTCTGAACCCACATTTCGCCAGGTATGTATCAGTCCCACTTAATAGGGGGCGAGCCTATTGCCGTTTTTCGGGCACATTTCCAGACTCCGTGCAAAAACCCAATAACACTTTGCCCGACCCGGGAATCGGACCCAGGACCTCTAGATCCCACGGCACATACTTGTACCGCGAGACCACGAGGCATTTTTTTTATTTATTGGACGTAATAGTGCTTACTTTCCTGGCGTCGCGTCGTTTCGATTATAGGTATAGCTATGTATTTTAGTATCCCAAGGACTAGTTTAAAATAAAATTCCATTAGTTATCCTGTTAGTCTGCATGTGAGACGGGCGCCATGCTTCTTATCTTTATAAATAGCTCAAGGGAACAGGTTTACGCTAAGGTGCATTAGCTTCTTTAATAAGTTCAATAGTATGGCCTTTAAACAGAATTACATTACGTTACTTATTGGATAAGACCAAAGGCATTGAACCTTCATTAAGGTAATAAGGTTGTCGACCTAATACCTAGATTACTAAAACCGACCCACAGACCTCATTTCATATAGCTTTTGTATGGCTTTGTAAGATCATATTATAATTTGTATCGTAAATATACCGGAGATATACTCATCATCAACAGCCTTTGTCACGTCCACTGCTGGACATACGCCTCTCCTATGGCACGCCAGTGCGTGTTTAGCCATAGGAGGTAATGCCCATAATCACCACGCTGGGCAGGCGGGTTGGCGATCGCAGTAATTCTCGCACCAGTGACGCTGCTGCCCGTCACTGGTCTGTGTGGTTTTTACGGAACGGTTATACCGCCGTTCGACATCGATGGAGATATACTGGACGAGTAAAATACATTTGCATTAAGATATTGTGTCTATTTCGGTCTACGTTGTTTTTTATTATTGATGTCGTAAACCAAAACAATGTAGACACGTACCTAAAAGTCAATTCACAAAGTGAGATGCAATGACCACACATTGGTAAACGATAAGTAACCTATATCAAAATGAATAAAATAAAACTTACAAGAAAGCTTCAGGATCGACGTAGCTGATGTTGTTTCCCGATAGGTCGATGTCAATCAAATACTCGAGTCCTTTGAAAGCCTCTCGCTCCACCCTGGTGAGTCTGTTGTTAGCGATCTGCAGTCTCCTCATCTTGATGTCACTGGGGAACGGCTTCAAGGCCGTTATATTGTTGCCATTCAAGTCGAGGATGTAGACGCTGAGACTGAGCTCATCATAAGGCACTTCAGTGAGATTGCTCTCCGAACAGTCAGTGACCCAGTTGATCCTGAAGTAGTGGCAGTCGCACTCGTCAGGGCACTCCAGCTCGAAGCTGTCTCCGTTGAAGCCATAACTCAGGCTTGTAGTAGCTAAGTATACCGCCAGAGCCGTGATCGCAATCATTTTGCCAGGAGACGCTCAAACTGTCTGCGAGTCCATATTACACCTGCAAACATTGAAAGGTTAGTATGATTTTTGCTTGTTCAGAATCGTGCAATCGTGCAAATATGGTCTGTTCAAATTTCCTTCACGTGTTTATTTTGCTGTTATAGGTACGGGTTGTTCTGTGTGAGCACAGTACGATTGAAGTAAGTAAATATTTTTATATAATTTACGATATAAATTATTACTCAGCTATTGAAAATAACAAAAGTCTTGGATATTTTTAGTTGCAAATTTTTATATATTCTTAGGTAGTTACGCAATAGCATTTTAAATACCTGTGAAGACAATACGTATAAATAAACGTATCCAAATTCCTTCCTCAACAGCCAATTATGGAGAGTACATGCATAGTTATGTGTGTGCCATAAAGATGAATACTGCTGAGTAATAAATTCTATCAAAATATTTTGGGTCACTGTAATACTCGCACTCACTGCCTAAAACAAAATAATAGAAAGGGTGACAGCGTTTATTGTCAACGCTACGCATTCAAACAACAATGACCACCAATTCGAGAATTGATACGGCGAGTTTTTTTCCATTCGGAACGAGAGACATTAACATAACAGTAACATGATATATTCATAATAAGTCGTTTTCTGTTCATATAATATACAAAACAGGGATCGCGTTTTAATTCTAAACTTTTTTTTGTGTAATCTTTAATTTTTATTCCCTTATAAAACACGGATCTTATTGCGACATTAGTAGATTTATAGCTTGTAACTGCATGTAATCATAATGAAAAATGGGTAGGAAGAAAGAAATGTTTGGCGTTTTATATAAACAAAGTTTACCGCTGAAATTTCTTGCAGCTATTGAAAATATGTATAGCTGAGACATTGATCTAAATCCTTAGCAAAGTGATAATTAGGAGCATTAACAGATATATGATAATCGTTACACTAGTGTATGTGCCAATAATAAAAATGTTTTCTTTGAATGAACGTGAACTCGGTAATTTGCAAACATTTTACGCGTGACATGTTATGAGAAACCAAATACTCAGTACATGGCTTGGTATTGAAATAACTATTGGACTTTTGTTGACAACGTTCGTAGGTAAGATGATAAGAGGACAGGTTGTGAAACGAGATCACAGTTGTTTCCGCCACACACCTGTCACTGTAATACTTGTAAATTGGACGCATAGAAATTGATCATAATTTTAAGTATCGTATATAGTACCACCTTGTTGGTATCGTGTATGTGTGTTTCATATAAACGAGAGATTCTGAGTACCATTCCCAAGTCAAATAAATGTTTTTTTTTATTAAGAAGGGCTCTGGAAGTGTCCGAAAAACGAGAAAAGCTCGTCCCCTGTTACTTTGGTCATAAAATAGCTAGCAAAAATGCAGGCAACTGTAACTGTGGAAAAAAATTGTCTCTTTAACCCATAAAACTATATGCTATAAGTATAAATAACGCCAAGCGGCAAACAAAATGCAGCTCAGACAAATAGCCTTTGTGGGTTGACCGCCCCGTGGCGCTAGTCAAGTCGGTCTGTTATACTAATCGCGGATAAACAAATCACTTACCATCAAATGGGTCTGTTTTTCGTAATCACATTAATACAATTGATTCTATTCTAACAATTTATGAGTTATTTGTCCCATCCTTTTTTTTACGAGAGGAAAGCGCCTTAAGCTCCCTGTTCGGTACCTCGAGGGAGGCCGACAGGGGTATGTCGGGGTCACCGGCCTTCCAACTCAACGCGTGGAACTATTGTTCGCTTGGTTGAATTGGGTCCCTAACCAAAATCCTACGCCGGCATACCTACCGACTAAAACCCATACTATTTGTCTCATACTAACGAGCTCGTCTGTACCATTCACTGTAAGAATAAAATATACCTAACTGTAACACACACACATATATTTATTATTTAATTAATCAAATGTTCGTAATATCAGATTAAGCCTAAGAATTAATTAGTCCAAAGCATTTAATCGTGAGAAGTACAGCTCACGTGGTATAATACATTTTTGATATTTAATACCACGACGCCGTTGAATGTGTGGTTTAACTTTGTATTAGTTTTAAAAAAAAGGAGCAACATGCGGAAGTTTTATAGGAAATAGCGCCAAGATTTTTTTATACATCTGACAAACGCACGCGAAGCATAAGATAAATGTTATAATGATAGATTTGTTGAATGTTTCCTGTCACTTAATCTTAAAGGTGTCGTTGGCTTGCACGTTATAATATTTATTTTGTATATATTTACGTTTTAACCACTTTTTTTTTATTAATAATGTCTTTTGTAATTTTCTTCATAGTTTTCGGATATTTCAGTAATATTATTTATTAAATATAAAGTACTGTTTAGAAAATCGAATGCTGTGAGCATATATCTTTCTATAGCGAGTATTAATTTTTTCGGCACATACTGATAACAATTAAGAGTCTAAAAAACAAAGAAAAAAGACAGGCGCAAAATGTAATTGCATTTGATGATTTAACCACAAAGTAGTTTTGCAATAACATTAATTTTGATGCAACGTACCCATAGTATGAATCATAGAAACGAAATCAAACTAAATTTACATTATTGTAGCTTCTTTTGTCCGGAAAATACTGATGTCAACCAATTAAGTACGTAACCAGGAACTCAACTTAATTAATTCACTCTACCTACCTATAACTATAATACCATATTAGTTTACTTTTATAATTACATGTTCAGACTAGACCCTTTTAAATGTAACTTCTCTACGCTTTTAAGGGGTAATTCTTGGGACCTGTTGGGCTTCACACATAATATGTCGATTGGCTAAGATATTTGTAGAGAATTTTCAAGAATGTGATGTTCTCTTTCACCGTTAAAGAGTTTGATATTTTTTTAGTGTTTAGTTTTTTATGTACTACATAACATAGTTATTTAAATTGATAATTTCAAGCTGTATATACACTCTACAACATGGTCTAATAAATTGCGAAAATATAAGGGTATGAAAAGGGATCGTTCTGGAATGAGGCTCACTCGAGACGGCCGCACGGGCGATTGTGTAAGTGGTAGGTCTGGCGGGACAATGGGAGCTAATGGCCGACATCCTGTGCGGGGCGCCGTGAGCCGTGTCCCGCCAGAATTTTCCAGAAACTACACAACGCCGGCTCATGTGAACGTACGTACGTAGTGCGTAATGAACACAATGTATGAAGCGGCGATGTATGCCACGATCGTCCATCATTGTGGATGAGCCGAGGGATTATAGACGCGATTGATTCCGCCGCCTTCATATATGTATTATACTTTTTACTTTGTTTTTTTACGTTAAGCGTACTTATATTTCTTTTAAAAATTTAATGTAAACCATATATGTACACAAGCAAAGGTGAATTTCTACACACGCTTTTCTAGCTGATTTTAGTCCGTCGTAATATGGGCCGAGCCTATTGTTGTAACGTCTAGTCAGACGACTAAGTCCCCCTAAATAACTCAATTGTACTTTGAAAGAAGTCTAACAGCTTTCTTCTCATAATAAAAATTGAAGGCACTCATATATCGTTTCTCGCTGGTCGGTATTATTTTTTTGGACTCCACTGTGCTTACCATCAGGTATAGTGAAGTCACTTTGCCGTGCCAGTATAAAAAAATAAAAATAAAATATATAAATAACTACACAAGACAAATCAGATTATACATTATACACGCAAGAACGGTTATTGATATTTATAATTACTTCTAATAATTCAGTATTGTCAACATAACGCAAAATTGATTGCCATTACAAAAAAGTTCCACTAGACATGAACTGTTTAATTTAAAATGCTGTAACCGCCATTAATGTCACAGTGGGATTGAGTCACCGATCTCTCGACACGGCGAATTATAACACTGATTCACTATTGTCCATTGAATATACCCTCGGTCTGTCATGTCATAACAAAACATGGGTTTGATATGTGTATCACTACATAATTCATTGTCGTAATTCGTTTCCCATTAAAAAAAAGGTCCTTTGCAAAGTTGCAGCCTTATTGACGTAAATATCATCATCATCATCATTATCAGCCCAAGGAAGTCCACTGCTGAACATAGGCCTCCCGCAATGACTTCCACAGTGAGGCAGTTGGAGGCAGCCTGCATCCAGCGACGACCCGCGACCTTCACCAGGTCGTCAGACCACCTTGTGGGTGGACGTCCTACGCTGCGCTTTCCGGTACGTGGCCTCCACTCGAGAACCTTTTGACGTAAATATGATCTATTCTAATTGTCTCGAAAGAAAAATTTCCATTTAATATGTTAGCTCGAACGGAACAGGATAATGTAGAGGTCTTCCTGCTACAACATCATTATTATAAACAAAGTAAATAAGATTATCGTATTCTCTACAAAAACGAACGTAATTATTGTACTCACTATACGGATCCAGCCCCTAGTAATACTTTCCTGTGTGTTGTGACGTCAATGTGACCATAAACGAATAAGCCCTACAGCTTTCAAGGTTAATGGCGAATGGCAAACATATTGTTTTCCATTTGATATATGCCGAGCAAGTGAAAAAAGTTTAATTGAAAGTGGAGAAACTATTATGAATATCTCGAGGTCTGATCACCAAAATATTTAGGATGAGATATTAGAATAAAGCATTTTTATATAATTAATTAATTTATATAATACACATGATGTAGGTATGTACAACGACTAATGTCTACACATGGTGAATCATTATAAATTTGAGTAGGTATATCATTTTCCATTTGGCCTGACGGGGCACAGTCGAAGAAGAGTTTCTTTTACTCTAATTGATGGACTTGCAAAAGCAGTTATTGCCTCGATATTTAGGCGCGCGGTCGAGAATTTCGGCGGTCGCAGGTTCAAACCCCAGGCACACACCTCTGACTTTTCGAAGTTATGTGTGTATTCACAATGAATTATCACTTGCTTTCACGGTGAAGGAAAACATCGTGATAAAACCTGCACACCTAAAAGTTCTTAGGAATTTCTTAGGTGTGTAGTCCGCCAACCCGCACTAGGCCAGCGTGGTGGATTAAGGCCTAAACCCTCTCAGTTGTAGAGGAGGCCCATGCCCAGCAGTGGGACGTATTTGGGCTGATGATGAATTGATGGACTTTGATTAAAAAATTAAAAATCGAACATGAGGTTACGAGGTACAACTACCTCAATTTTTTAAAGCTGTCAATGACTGATTTAATGTTCCTCATAGAAAAACAAAGCATAAACTGGATTAACAATGTAAGCACAAGCTTAAAGCTTGAAGGCAAACGGATAACCGTACAAACTCGCTGTGATATTTGTTGTCATATTTGCGCGTACCGCTATAGATACCGATGTGTTTAAGTTACAATGGAAAGTGTGTGTGTGTGTGGGGGGGGGGGGGGGGGTTGAACACAATCCTTAGACTTTATACAAGAGGTATTAAATTAAACCGTCGAGAGAGATACGGAACAGACTCGTAATAGGGTCCACACCATGAAGTCGCATTCAACTTTCCGGTACTTCATGCGAGCTATAGAAAATTTCGTTAGGTGTTATATGAACAACAAAAGCTATTGTGCTACGGAATCATAAATATTATTACGGCTTCCGATATAGGGATTTCGGTCTGACAAGCTAGGATGAATATGCTTTATTGACGGGTAAATTAGAAGCAATAAGAAACTTGAAATATGTATGTTCCTGATGTGCAGTCATGCGTTTGATTATTGTGTGTTTAAAGAACACACATATATATATAACACACACATAATAATAGCTACTGTATATTAAGTTATATTTTAATAGCTCTTTATCATCATCAGCCGATATACGTCCCACTGCTGGGCACGGGCCTCCTCTACAACTGAGAGGGTTTAGGCCTTAGTCCACCACGCTGGCCTAGTGCGGGTTGGCGGACTACACACCTAAGAAATTCCTAAGAACTTTTAGGTGTGCAGGTTTTATCACGATGTTTTCCTTCACCGTTAAAGCAAGTGATAATTCATTGTGAATACACACATAACTTCGAAAAGTCAGAGGTGTGTGCCTGGGGTTTGAACCTGCGACCGTCGAGATTCTCGACCGCGTGCACAAACCTCGAGGCCATCACTACTTAATTACATTTTAATTCATTTTACAATTTAAAATATTTCGGAACAATATACGTAGAGTTCTTTTCTTTATTATGTAATTATGAAGATTTGCGAGCAGTACGAGCGTGTAAAAATATATTTTGTTTAAGGGGTAAGTATATAAATATTGACATTTAATTTTTGTATGCACAACAAAAGATGGGGCCATGTAATTCACAATGTGCGCTTTACGTATTTGCAACTAGCGCGTCATTGTCGTCGCGTAATGTGTATTTAGATTGTAAATGATTATATGATTTTCTGTACTATATAATAAATAATTCAATAGTTTAGTTTGATTACAGGAAGAGAGAAAAGGAGAAGAATAGATATTTTTTTTATAAGAGAGCCTATATTTTCCTCAAAGGCCGGCAACACAACGATGATTCCTCTGGTATTATGGGTGTTACTGTTCATGGGCGGTGTTGACCACTTAACATCAGGTGGCTCACTTGCACGTTTGTCTCCTTTTTCCATAAAAAAAATACAACAAAAACATATAAATTAGTTAATCTAATGGGATAAGCGACCTTGCTAAACGACCGTTACACACAGGAAAAATACGGAAATTTGGAACAGTAGAATCCATTTTTCAAAGCTTTTTCTGGAATGTACAGGAAAATCAAAGGCCTGAAATTTCTTAAACATTTAAAAACAAATGTCAATGCAATGAAAAGATTTGTTAAAATAGTAGATGTGTTGTGCATTCCAATTTAGCAAGCATAAAATTCTGAAAGCTAGGAATAAACAAATGTATGTACGGTGTTAATAATACCTAATGTTTGGTATGTGGCTCTAGAGGCGCTTCGCCAATGCTCAATGATTTGAAAATAAACAATAATAAATCCAGCGAAGTTAACTCCGTATTTTTTTTGTACATAAATGTCATACAAAGCATCAGATAATGAGGTCATTAGCAACAAACTAACTTACTATAATTGCACGCATTTACATACCTACACCATTTAGGTACCGAAAGTACGACAACATTCACTTTAATACTAAGAGAAAAAAATGAATAGAAAAGTGGTGAGCTTGCGCTACCTATTTCTATTTCTTTCAGCCATTTCTTAGTACTAAAACTAATAAGAGTACCCAATATGATGTAGTCAGTTGTAGTTGATCCAAAAAGTACATTAATCATTACTTAAGGTTACCAACAAATCCATAATATGGATATATAATATATTGTTGACGTGACCGCCATACGTTGAAACAAAAACGAAAACTATGTAAACGAACGTCGCGGAAATGCAAACGCTGCGTCAACAAATGGAAGTGTTTGTATTGCACAAGCGATCATCGCACCGAGCAAAAATATTAAATCTAGGCGAATAAATGCACTGCCTTCTCTTTAGTACTCATATATATATCACAAATAACATGGCCCTTGACGAAACAAAACGCTTTGGCCTCGTGAAAGAAATTTGCCGTTGATCTATATAAAAAAAACTTACATGTGTACTTCAAGACGTGTGCACGCCACAGACCACTGGCTTTACTGAAGGTTGGCAGTTGGCTGAGGCTCGCTGTTTACATTATCCGTAGTGTTGTCCACTCGTGATTAACGAGCTTAATCGACACACATATCGAATGATATTATCGACTTCATACAGCTTTGTGCACCTTTGTTTATGTTACAGTTAATTTTGCAAATACAACAGTAATTGAGTCACGAAATATTGACAAATAGTTTTCGTAATAGCCTAGCCGAAGATGTGTAGCAATTGCTGGTTAGATTCGAAGCATTTACGTGATCGAAAGCGGTCCATAAACTTATAATTATTTCAATATTTGAGGCAAAATACGAAATTTGTTGTTGGGTAAAACATATTCCACCCAATTAAATGTTTAAATAAATTAGGAATTAGTTAAGCATGTAGTGAACGTAAATGTTGCTAATTAGGTAATTGCTTTCATACTCGGCTAGGCGTTCTATAATTTCGAATCCTATACTCGTATAATACCTACCTCGTATTGATTGTATGACGCGTTTGCCACACACTTGCACAGGCGCATTCAATGTCGAAAATACACAATGTTGGGGCCAGTAGATCTTTTGTAATTGTAGTTATACACTGCGTAGGTACCACCTGATATTACTTTGTTTTATTTATCTTATCCATAGAATCTAAGCAACAGGTATTGTGTAACGTGATGGAAACTAAACGTGACATAGTCTTGCATTTATGCAGCCTGTGGTAAACAATTACCAGATAATGGGTTACGTACACCGGTAAAGCTACGCAATCCGGGATTACCTCGCAACGCCCACACAATTATCGACTGAACTTATAGTTATTATTATATCGCTGGTACCCACAAATTATACCTATTAATACAATGGAACTGCGCATCAAATATTGATAGCTGAATTACTTAAGTTCATACATAAGCTCACGAGTCTGTCCTGGAAGGCGTAGGCAGTGATGTATATGATGATTAGAACTAGACACCACCCCGGTCGAGGTAGACTATTAGCGTCGCTGTCGAAACTGAATAAAGTGTGGCTCTACCACTTAGTGTGATGTATTTCCCAACCATCAGTTTAATACTTAAATTTTAGTGTCATGTAATGATGAGGATAAGCCTGTTCCATTTACATATACACCAAGTTTGATGATTTGTTTAGTTTTTGGCATCAGAATCGAATGCCGACTTAACGATCGAATGCGTCATAATCGACCGTGAATCAAGGCTATGATAGCGGTTGTAACACAATGACAATATGGCATAATAGTTAATGACTTGCGAAATAGGATTACCAAGCGTGTTTCCTTAGTCTTACCTATTCAGCCCATTAAAAAACCTTGGAGGAAAAATGGGGTTAAGATTCCTCTGTTCTATTCTACATCTCTACAATAAATCTCGTTCCACTTGCAACTCGTGATCTTGTTAGCCAAAGACAATAACAAGCCAATTATCCCGCGTGTGTGTCACCGCGTCATATTACGCGAATTGAAAGTATATTCTGCACAAAGGATAATGTGACAATTGAGTTTAATTAGCCCGATGGTGTTAAATAAGATGTCATGCTTGCTACATTTAGTGCAGGTTAAATGAAATATCAAATACTCCCAAGATTTTATGTCCAAAGGAGTTGATAGAGGTGTATCACTATTGATTCACGCATGTTTCGCCAGTTATTATGTTTTTTATATTTTTATTATTATGACTGATATTCGATGCTGATATCGAGATTTTTTTTAAACCCTATAATACTCACCTACCAGGGAAATAAACCCACGAACTCCATACGCAAAACGTACCTACAGTCTACACAAATGTATGTATGTATGTTGCGGAATTAATGAGGCAGTTTTTGATATTTCATTGAACGTTTATTAGATTATTTAGAATTTCCACTACAAAGGTACTCGCCTTTTATTTGTATAGTTATTATTGTTATTTTTTATTGTAAAATAATAAGGTGGGGGCTAATTTAGATTTTCTATGTATGTTAGTCTATATAAGTATTACTACGGCCTGGAGACTAATAAAAAGAGCAAAATAATTCATGGCATTTGACGTATAGACTTCCGTCTAATACTCTATTGTTCAAAAGGAATGGGACAATGATTTAAGACTAAAAATACTAAATATTTTTTCTTATCACGATTCACTTTATTTACTATTAGCTATAGGGCTAGTTCTGCCAGGGCACAATTTTAAATTTCGAGCTTATATCACGGGGTAGGTATTACAATTTTTCCAGGATAAAAAGTATGTAGCCCATAGGTTTAACATAGTTCCTGTATCCATGTCCATACCAAATATCATTTAAATTTGACGAGTAGTTTGTAAGTTAAATCGTAACAAAGAAACACAAAATCAAATATTTCCTCTTTGAAACATATATGTATAGACTTATTCATACTGATATGTAGGTACATAGAGTATTTAATTTTAAATTATGTAATAACTTACTATTTTTAAACCAAAATGTTCTGGAAACATTTTCTAATAATTAACTGGCAACAATTTACAGTAACGTCAAGTGTTTGTGTTGCACCAAAGAGTATAGTAATATAAGTAAGAAAGAGTGGAAACTCATGTCAAAAATTGAATGTATGGTAAGTGCTGCCGTCTAGGCATCAAGTGTAGAACTAAACCTACAAATATTTGCGTAGCTATATACTACTATCTATATTATGTTTTCTACGTATAGTTTAGGCACCTCTGTATTGTATAGCTATGTAAACCAAAACCAAATGGATAATAATAATCTTTATTTATCACAAAATACACATATCACATTTTCTTACATCTTTACTTTTATACATTTATAGTTTGCGCATAAATAATTGCTGTTTTCAAACGTTTTCCAGAGGGTCCCAAACTAGGCTAAGCCTGTATCTTGGGGACCACCATAATTTAATTTTGTAATTGGATTGTTGTACGAATAATAGCAAATTATTAAACAAACTAATCGGTACTCTTACACTTTTGAGGAAAACATTTAAAATAATATTCAAACTTGTTTAAAATCTTAAAACTAAACAATAAAACAATAGGAACTTGAGCATTATTATTATAACTTGCTCACTATTAAAGAAACTAATAACAGAACTATTACACTTTTAAGGAAAAAACATTTAAAATAAAATTCAATCTTTTTTTAAATATTAAAACTAAACATTAAAACAACATAAACGATTATTAATATTACGATATTCTATTATACATTTAATATTCTAAGAAATAAGAAGACTACGCAATAAAATAAAGAGTTAGTTTAAAATAAAACATCTTCGCCAAACAAAGGGACTTTGAGAAATTAACACAGCACATGTCTGAATCCTCCAAGAAGGAAGAAAGGTGATGGATATGAAAGTTGATGGATGGGCGAGCAGAGGAAGGCCAAAGAAAAGATGGATGGAGTGCGTGACTGAAGATATGAAAGAAAAAGGGGTGAATGAAGACATGACGGCTGATAGGGATGTTTGGAAGGATAAAACATACTGCGCCGACCCCAAATGAAATTGGGAGCAGGGCAAGGCAATGATGATGATGATGTCTGAATCCTCCAAGCTCTTTACAAGATTGCATTCTTGTAAAGGGAAAAAAGAAAAAGAAAGGACAACGATACACACTGGATCAATAGATTTTGGCACTCTCAATATTTAAAAAGAGTCCCAAAGGCTACAAATAACATTTTACGTTGCCATCTCAAAAAAATTTGAAGTCATTACTGGCTCAAATTAAATGGCACCTGGAATTAATAAGCCAATCTTCGAGGAACTGAAATCTACGGTGTCAACACTGTTGCCTCAAGATCGTTTATGTACATTGTTATGTGATGAAATGTATGTTTCTCCTCAAATTCCGTACAATGCTTACATAGACGATCTTGTAGGCTTGGAAAATTATGGTTCCGAAAAAAACATTAATTTTGCTAATCATGTGTTAGTTTTTACGGTTATGGGCATTAGTAAAAACTTTAAACAACCAGTGGCGTATTACTTCACACAAAGCTTAAAAACCACAAAATTGAAAGAAATCCTAGTTGATGTTATCACTAATGTTCAATCATCAGGACTTAATATAATAGCAACCATCTGCCATCAGTAAAGAATGGCGATGCGACATTATTAATATAAATAATAAAGGTATAATCCCGTTGTTCGATATTCCCCACCTACTAAAAGGTAAAAGAAATAATTTATTAAACAAAGAAATGCATTACATACATAATGATAATTAAAAAATAATCAAATGGGAATACTTTCAACGGGTATTTGAAGCAGACAGATCACATGTAGTCCGGTCAATTTAGACCAAAAAATGAGAGTGAAGTTACATTAAGTCCCAACAAGCTGAATTTCTGTGAAATTGTTCAAAACATAATTATAAACAGTGTCTAGAAGTTCCCCATCATTCCCGTGTAAGGAATTTTTTTTATTCAAGGTCAAAGGTAAAAAAAATGAGTTTTTCGCGATTTTCAGAAAAACGGTAAGTTTTATCATAATATATACGTGGCGTACTCATGCATATTATGACGATAACAACTTTTATAACTTTTTGAATCGTTATATCTCAGAAACGGTGACTCGTAAGAAAAAAAATATTGATACATTTTTTATAGATAATTTTATGATCTACAATTTTTGTCTGAGGTACTTTTATGATAAAACTTACCGTTTTGCTGAAAATCGGGAAAAACTCATTTTTTTTATCTTTGACCTTGAATAAAAAAATTTCCTTACACGGGAATGATGGGGAACTTCTAGACATTGTTTATAATTATGTTTTGAACAATTTCACAGAAATTCAGCTTGTTGGGACTTAATGTAACTTCGAATGTCTAAATTGACCGGACTAATGGTGAGTTGCGTATTTTGTTTTTGGCAATTTTAATTTGGTTTTTGTATTACTATACTCTTTGGCCAAAAATTACCTATGAACATATTGATCCCGGCAAAATTAAAAAAATTAAAGTGATTATTTTTCCGACCCAAATATCGACCAATAGAATTGCACCATTCGACGTCACGTGGTACAACCTACATGGTATTATACTGATAATTTTTTGATTATTTTCTCTGGTAGTTGCTATATATAAAAAACAAAACATGATCCAGTCAAATTAACCACACGTCAAACTGACAGGTTGAATTCAATTGTGAAAATTGGAGATTTTGCATGAAAATGAGTCGATTTGGAGTTTGTTCTCTGTCCACCATCGAAAAAAAAGGAGTGAGCCTACTGCAGAAAATGCCATCAACAGCATAAACCTCATGCCATCTACCTCTTCTGGGACCATTACCGATAACTCTGACTTGAAGAAAACATACACCAATGTTTACAACAATTGTATTTTTAATTGCACTAGCCTGAATCTTAATTAAATGTTGTTTTATTCATTATGAAATTCTTATTTGTTAACTGTTCATTTCATCTCATGGTGCAATTCTATTGGCCGACATTTGGGACGGAAAAATAATCCCCCGAATACCACAAGAGCTTCAAAATTATCTGGCATTTCCCTCAAGGTTCCCTGCAAACAAATAAAGTCGTCAAGTTTTTCAGGAAAAATCAATTAACCTGAAAAACTTGACTCCTTCATTTGTTTGCAACGAACCTATCGGGAAATACCCGATAATTTTGAAGCTCTTGTGGTATTATAAGTGAAAAATGCTTTCAAGTATTAAGCCATAGTATGGCAGTAGCTACAGATAATTTTGCAGCAAGACGAGACATTCTTTCAGAATGCCGCGATTTAATACCATTTGTGCTGATGATTGACAAATTATTTGATAGCTTCAATTCTTCTAGTTTTGTGGTACCTAATGGTAAAATATACAGATCTGCTGTTAAAAGAAATTCTCCTCATCACGAATTGTCGAACGACGCATTGAAAATGCTAAAATCAGTAAAATTTCTTGTAAAAAAGGTGATGGGGAGTATGTTGAAAAGTCTGTACCAACTATTAATTAAATTTAATAAGAACAATTGAAGGCTTTAAATCAATATGGCAATAGTTGTTAATAAAATATTCCTTTGACGCTATGTTAGCTCGGAATTTCAATCAAGACCCACTCGAGAACTTCTTCGGAAGTATTCGAAGTTTAGGTGCTCGTAATATATCACCTAATTGCGTGGGATTTGAGGGAGCATTTAAAAAAATATTATTAAATAATTTTAGCAGCAATCATTCCATTAACGCCAATTGCGAAGCGGATAGTAATGATTGCTTGTAGTCCTTTGCTTTTTTTATAGATAGTAAAGAAAAAGTAATGCTTCCTTACAATCCCAAAGTATTGTCATTGATCAGCCTCTTAATGTTATTCAAGACAATAGAAATATTTTTGACTTAGGGGTTGATCAAAGAGTATATGTTTGCGGCACCCCTTGACCAAGTGTTTACAAAAGGTTGTCAAGGGATGTAAAATTTGTAAAAGCAACTTACTTAGCAGTGTGGATAACCCATTAAATAAATATATATGTGCCAAAGAATATACAAAAATAAGATGGCTTTGTTATCCCTCAGAATGCTTAGTAAGTTGCTTCCAAGAAATACAAGAAACAACAATTGCCTTTTTAAATAATGAGTGCTATCAAGTAAAAATTAAAGAACGAACGTGCTGTGATAATTTCTCAAAGTCCCTTTGTTTGGCGAAGACGCATCTTGAAACTCTTTATTTGATTGCGTAATCTTCTTATTTCATTCTGCATCTGCTTTCTTTTTTTTGTGCACTTGGCCCGAGTCTTTTCTAAAATGTATTTGCGTGTCTTATCTGTGAAATTTAAAAACAATACTATAGCCACATTATTTTGATAACAGACTGACTAGATACTAATTATATTATTTCATAAAGTACTGAATGTTTTATTAATCAAAACTAAGTACATAAACTTAAAGAATCTGAAACTAGCTTCTAATTCTAAGAAGTATTGTCAACAATATAATAAGATCTAAAAAAACTATGAAAGCTATGTCTTACCTAAGTCAAACTGCAATGTCTGACAAGATCCAGTTGATGGTGTTGAAATAACTCTGGAGGGGCCAGGTGCACTTTCCAAGTCCACAACTGCTGCCGGCACAGATTGAGATGTCAAATTTGTAATATCCATCAAAGGTCTTCCTTGGTATTCTCTTCTGGGCCGGCAGTAATTATGGTCTGTATTTGCTATGGTACCCAATGAATGTGAAACACCTGTAATAGAACATTGTATTTTTAATTCAATTAAGTCAAGGGGTTATAACCTTAAAAGCTTGTCAACCACTCTATTTTTCTTAGCGTAATAAATTGCCATCAATTCTTGATAGATAATAATTATTTCATCATATTAAAAAAATATAATACTATGTAAATATAGCATATAATCAAGTAAATATAAAAAACTAAATCTAAGTTGGTGTGTTGCTATGGCTACAACAAATATGTACCAGCATGCTTATGAAAGCTCAGTGCACTGAGTTATTGGCCAAAACAAAAGATAAATTTATTTCTAAGGATTGCCGTCACTAAAGAGCTTAACTCATACAGCTTTATTGCCCTGGCATGAACAGGTAATTACAATTATTAGAGAAGTTAACAACTTTTAGTTTACAACAGCATCATTTAACTAATATTAGACAATATGGTACATAAAAATTCTTTTAAATAAATTTTAGGACTTGCAGATATTTTATAATTAAACTCTGCAGTCATATCTTAGAATTAAAACAATGCATGTTTAAATAAAGTTAAATTTACAAATAATAAGCAAGTAAATAAATAAAAAAAATCTCAGTTGGCGTGTTGCTATGGCCACAACAAGTAGGTACCAGCATGCTTATGAAAGCACTGAGTGTATAATGATAATATTTTGTTAATGTAGAATGTTAACCCATCAAAACTTTGCAGAACAGTAAATATCTATATACACTACTTATAACAATAATTTTTTTATTGTATTTTAATGTCAAAAGATATTGATAAATGGTATTCATTTCACACCTTTTCTCACCTAATTTTGATTTAACAATACAACTTTAAAAACTACTTACGTTTCAAAATAGTTGGTATAGCTGAAGCAATAAGGCGACTTCCAGTGGTTTTGTTGGCTGAATCAAAATGATGGTCACATATTCTTTTATTGTTATAAATTTTGTGGGTGTCATGTTCAGTCAATATATCACCAACACATGACACCCAAGCAGCAAACATGTCAGGTCGCTTGTCGGGGTTTGGAAGCCGGTGAAGAGGTACACGATGTGACACTGAAATAAACAATTCATGTTTATACATTAAATAATAATCTTGATGTGTTAAAGATCATCATCATCATCCTAGAATTATCCCGATTGCATGCCCAGCTTGCGCTTAAGAGCTTAGGGTCTGCTATTACTGGTTCACCGAGATTTGGCTGAATATCAGTTTTAACACGGAGCGACTGCCATCAACATCAACTGAGCCCGACCCGGGAATCATGTCCAGCAGTCGTAAACACTGCCGTTGTTGACTTGATTGAAACTTAATTGATTATTACAATTAAAGAAGCGTTAAAGTTGAGCAATGTATACTTTTAAAGTTATGTACTTACATGTAATATCACATCCAAAAACACAGTATCTACGCCGGAGTCCACTCATAATTACGAAGTCTTAACTACGTAACATAAACAAAATAACAAGTTTTTACAAATAGGTAACGTAAAGAAATAACAACAACAAAAACTTAACAAGGTTCAACGATCAAAAACAAATATCACAATTCACAACGAAAATTGAGACAAATCTCGAAAACCGCATTGACGTAAATGGAAAATTCTTGACGGTTAACGCTAATATGGCCGCCATTTTTTTGTCCTGCCGACTACTAGAGGGCGTCATCGTCTTCGAAAAAGTACTTTGCTCTAAGTGCGCCCCCCCTGTGTTGCACTAAAAATATTGTTGAGCATTGAAGGATTTTTCATTTTTATTCTAACAAATAACTGTATTGACAATGGCACAACTGCAAGCCGAGCAATCTTCCGACGAAGAGCCGTTGAAAAATATATTTGACCAAGCTATGAAGATGGTCGATATAATAGAAAATGGCAAAGAAGCGACGAACAGCGATCAAGTTCAAGTTAGTGTTTTTCGTAGAATTTTATTGTGTTTGTTTATTGACTTTGTTAGATAGACGATAATTAAATAAAGATATCGTCTATATTCTTATTTTGCGTAGTTGATTTACAAATTATATTGTACTTTTTTGTTTTGCGTATTACACTTGAATCATTCGACTGATATATTTTAATAGTATTTAGTAGTATATGCTTTTTTGCATGGATCATAATAATAATTTCGAAAGTTAATCATGCTTGGATTCTATAATTTTAATGAAATTCAATCATTGAAAACCAACGCAATATCACGTTAAACAATAACATGATCCAAGTGTAAAATAAACATGTTTCTTATCTGAGTATTATAATATAGTGGCATATTATATACAGGGTGTAAAAAGACCGTGATCGAAAACTAAGACAGGTACATGGTGATTTCAAACACATTGACGATAAAAAAGACCCTGAAAAAAATTTTGACATTTTCCTAACTACCAAAAGTATTAAATGTATATTGTAATGTAAAACGTAAAAAGAAATAGTAAAGGTCGCCGGAAGTCGCTGGATACAGGCTGCTTCCAACAGGTCCCTGTGGAAGTCATTAGGAGAGGCCTATGTCCAGCAGTGGACCTCCATTGGCTGATGGATGGATGGATGGATGAAAAAGAAATATTTTTTGTTTTTTTTTTACGTCAATGTGGTTGTAATCACCTTAACTATGACTTGTCTTAGTTTTTGATTGCAGTCTTTTTACACCTGTATATATTTTGTTGATTCATTAAACTGTAATTCTTAAACATGAAAAGTAAATATTTTAATGTACAGTTGCACAGGAATAATTCTATCCGGTTTAGCCATAGCTATCCTTAATTTTTTTTCAACATTACAGACAGGTGTAATGAGTCATGCCATATATATTTTTTATTCAATCTAAACTTATTAAACTTATTGCATGTACCATGGGGAGTGCTCTGATGAATTTTTTGGTTTAATACCTGCTGCTGACTTTCATTACTGCACCACACGACAACTTAGGGGCCTTCAAGAAGAGAGCCTATATTTTCCTCAAAGGCCGGCAACACACCGATGATTCCTCTGGTATTATGGGTGTCCATGGGCGGTGTTGACCACTTAACATCAGGTGGCTCACTTGCTTGTTTGCCTCCATTTTCCATAAAAAAAAAAAATTGCCATAAAGGTTTATGCTTATTCTAAACACCCATTCCCAGTAATTGTTTGCAGTCCCTAAATAAGATATTTTAAATTAATATTCCAGCTTAGCATCAAAGCCGCAATATCCAAGTTTGAGAAGTGCACAAATATGGTGTCTATGTTGGGCATGTTCAGCCAGAATGAGAGTATTGAGGAATTACCCACAGAGACATTGCAGTACCTCCTCCTTCCAGCTCTTCTTGGCTCACTCAGTTTGAAGCTGTGCAATCAACCTAGGAAACAAATTATTGATGTCGCTGAAATATACTTCAGGTAAGTTTAACATTAAGAATAACAGTTATTTGTTTGCAAATAAATACTAAAATAAAAATCAACAGATTATGCTTGTTCTATAATAACATATGGACTCAATTCAAAATTTCTTGTCACTTATCTATAATGTTTTCCTTTTAAGTATGTACTTATGATTTTAACTTGCAACATCTGTTAGGGTAATCCCATCATTTTGTAAAAAAACAGATATTATGAAAATCTTATCTGGGGAATGTCTTTGTTTGTTGGTTTACATCAGATTTTATATCCAATGTATGGTGGTGGGTATCTATGCATCTAGGTGTTATAGTATTTTGTAAAAAGTCTTTTTAAATTTCAGGGACTTTCTTCAAAGGTGCAAAGACTATGGTGTTACAAACGTAGAAATACCCCAACCAACTGAAAATGGACCAAACACTGTAAGCCGACCACAGAGTGAACAAGCTAAAATTGCAAGCATGGTAAGTCCATTTTTAGTTAAAGCCCACCCCACACTTTTACAAAAATAAATATAACTGATATTTTAAGTAATGGCCCAAAGAAAGCAGCAAAATCCATGCTTGTGTTGTGAGAATAAAAGTCATCAATGTCTTTCAGATTCTCAGTACTTGTAGCAGTTGTGAAAATAATTTGTTGAAGTGTAATCTTTGGTGACACTTGAGCTGTGTATTTATTTCTCTTTCTATATCAGCCCATTTATGCTTTACTGAGCCTTATATACTTAAGTTTATTTTAATAAATAAATAAATATAACAAATACACCCAACAGTCACATACATAGTTCTGATCCCACACTAAGATGCAAGTCTTGTGTCGTGGGTATCAGAAACTACGAGAGACTTTTCGGTCTCACATACACCCAGACCCGAAACAAATATTTGTGGGTCACACAAACATTTGTCTCGGTGCGGGGATCGAACCCGCGGCCTCTCGTTTCGCATTTTAGTTTGTCCTTAGCATTTTGAGTTAAGTCTATACTTAGAGACATGGGCACACATAAATTTATTTTTAATGTAAACTTTAGTCTAATTGAACAAAATTGCTTCTAGGTATTATCAAGGGAAGCAAAAATAAAAAGGTATAAAGAAGCCAAAGAGTTGAAAGAGAAACTCAGCACTCTGTCAAAAGCAATGTCTTCACCAAATGTGGATGATGAGACAAAGAGAGAGTATTTTGTCACATTGTTACTCAACTATGTGAATCAGGCTTTGGATGAACTGAACAGTATTGAGCAAGAGAAACCAATATTGGAGTATATGGCCAAACATGCTGGAGGTGAGTAAAAACAGTGTAAATATTTTGGTAACATAGCAATAATAATAATGCTATGTTACCAAAATATTTACATAAACTCACTCCTGTATACCCAGGGTGCATTTTTATAGATATACAGTAGAAACTTGATTATCCAGACCACCAACCGTGATCAGATAAATAATTAAATACCCATAAGTCAATTTTACTCGTTGGTATGCAATCATGTTTATTTGTCAGAAATTTTGTCTTTTAATAAATATTGATTTTCGTTGAAATGTAATTGTTTTAATAAACACATAATATTATGTACTACATAATATATGCATTTTTCATACATTCGATTATCCAAATGCCTAACGACAACAATATTAGTCGGGTTAATCGATTTTCTACTGTACAAGGAAGTTTTGTTTTTTGGTCTCGCATATTAGGGGTTTTTAACTCGTAGTTTCTATTGGCAATTTCTAATGGACTAGATAATGAGCCCAGTGACCTCTAGGATAGCACTTACCTACTGGAGGTAGTCACTAATTGTATTTAAGGATATTAAGTAGCTGAGGGAGTTTCTTTAACATAATATAAGGAACATTCTGTATAATTAAATTAACATTATATGTAAATTCTGATAATTCATAAGATGCAAAAGACTACTTGAATTGTGTAATAACTTTATTTGTTTAATACTTTATTGTACACTTAGTTGTAAATAATAAAAAATAAATGATACATAGAGAAGGGTACAAATGGCGGCGTTATCACACATGGTGATTTTTTCATGACAGCTATAAGATGGATATTTTGAAAGGATTTGTTGGGAGGGCAGTGTGTATAAAAGAAAGAATCATCATCATGATCAGCTCATATACGTCCCATTGCTGGGCGTGGGCTTCCTCTACAACTGAGAGAGTTTAGGCCTTAGTCCACCACGCTGGCCTACTGCGGGTTGGCGGACTACAAACCTAAGAAATTGCTAAGAATTTTTAGGTGTGCAGTTTTCCTCACGATGTTTTCCTTCACCGTTAAAGTAGGTGATAATTCTTTGTGAATACACACATAACTTCGAAAAGTCAGAGGTGTGTGCCAGGGGTTTGAATTCGCGACCGTCGAGATTCTCGACTGTGTGCCTAAACCTCGAGGCCATCACAATTTACAACTTAATTACCGTTAAAACCGATTATAACGATGATATGTTTGTAACGACGGAACGGGTATAACAACCGAATGGCAAGGTCCCGGCCAAATCTCTATAATTATAAACTAATAACTATATTGTGTATATTGCTTATAACAACTATCGGACATAATGACGGTCTCTTCAATGTTATATCCTGTTACGACTGTACTTTGTATTTATTTACTTATTTATTTATTCTTTATTGTACACCATATAATAAGAGAACAACATATGTATAAGCAACTCTAAATAAGGTAGTGTTACAAATGGCGGCCTTATCGCTGTCGGCGATTTCTTCCAGGCAACCGTTAGATGGACTGGAGAGATTGGAAGCATAGAGTGGGTGGTCACAACTTACGTAAATGCTTGAAATTAAAAAAATAAAATAATAATAATAATATGATGTACGCAAAATGTTTAAAGATATACAAAATAAAAATAATAAATACAAATATATGAATTAGTAAGTACTACATACTAATTCAGTAAATATAAACATACATACTATGAGATATACATATAATATAATATGATATGTGTATATAATATATCAATCAATAAGTAGGAAATCTTATATATAAAAATGAATCGCAAAATGTGTTGGTAAGCGCATAACTCAACAACGCCTGGACCGATTTCGCTAATTCTTTTTTTGTTGTGTTCGCTATCGTTAGGAGAAGGATCTTATGAAAGAAAAAGTTAAGAAAATTGCGAGGAATATGGTAAAAACAACAATTTAATTTTCTCATATAAACTGTTCTACCTAATATTCTGTCAAACATTTTATGTTTATCCCGTCAATATGGTTAAGGGTCCCCTCAAATTAAAGAACGTATTTAAATAAAGGTTTTGAATCGACAACATATATCCAGAATATTCGAATAATTGCGTATTTTAGATTTTAAAAATGTAGAATAATGTCAGTAATAAAAAGGGATTGACATATTTATTGGTTGTCAAATATTTATGCGTGCGTTCAGAAATGTATTTTTAAACTCCTTGGTTGTACCTGATTTACAAACGAAGGCAGGTTCGGTTTGAAATCTAAAACACCCACAACTATGCAATGGAATGCGCTTGGCGTTAAGAAAATTGTTGAGTAATGTTATTCACGTGACGATACTGAAAATACAACTTAGAGATGAATTGGTGCTTGAGAATTCATCAATTAGATTGATCTAAGATTTCATTGATCCTAACGGGTATGACCATTGAGTTCAAACGAATTCAGTTCCCGATTCGTCATGCCTTCGCAATGACGATTAACAAAAGATGTTTGTGATTTTTTAGACAATTAAAAAATATATTAAAAATGTATATCACAAGGTGCATCATCATCATCATCAGCCCATATATGTACGACCCACTGCTTGGCATAGGCCTTCTCTGCAACTGAGAGGGTTTAGGCTTCAGTCCACCACACTGATGCTTCAATGAAGAGAATTAAAACCGACTAGGTACATCCCATCCCATATGTACATGTTTAATTAAATCATGACTTGCGGAGACACGATTGATGCATTTAATTTTCGGACTTATTTATTTCTGTATTTTTATCTCAATAAAGTGCTGAACTTAATATTTATTTACATACAATCAAAAATAAAATTCAGGTAATATGTAAATATGTTACATTCAATTACTGTTAGGGGATACGAAGTTTTCCGGGTCAGCTATTATAAATTTTAATGTTTTGTTTGTTACGCTTTCACGCCAAAACTACTTAACCGATTATCATGAAAATTTGTACACATAGTCTTCGAGATATAAAAAAGGACATAGGATTCTTCTTATTAAAAAAAAATACGGAGGATAAAAGAATTGAAAAATGATTGAAAAAAGATTTGAATGACTTTTGGTATGCAGATAGGTGGGACCCACCGAAGTAACATAGGTGGGAATGGTTATCCTTACTATTTATATAAATGTGAATGTAGGGATGTTTGTTACGCTTTCACGCAAAAACAAAAATTTTGGTATGACCATAAATGAGACCCTGTGAAGTAACATAGGCTATCTATGTTTTATCCCAGGAAAATGTAATGTTCCCATTGGGATAAACATATTATAAAAAATACGAAAATAACTGTCAGAGTTTTACTTTTACGCCTCAACTATTTGAATTGATTTGACTTTTTTTTAAATTCAGTAAGTGCCATTTTGGGCACTTGAGGAACGATTTATAGATTCACTTATTATCTTTCTGCGCCCAACCCTGAAGTCTACGCGGACGGGGTCGCGGGCAAAAGCTATAAAAATATAAAAATTGCGATTACAAAACAGGTGTTGTTCGTAGAAGGGTGTGTTTCGAACTGTGACACAAGAATTTTATATATATACATATATGTAGATGTATATGTATATCTCACTCTATACAATTTTGACCATATTTTTTTGTTTAATTTGTATATCGATCAAAGCAATGACTGTTATACGTATCATTATAATTTTTCAGTGCTATTATCATTTATTTACATTGTAATAAAAAAAAATCAAATTAAAATGGTCAGTATAAGATAGAGGTTGAATGTAGAAGGATGAAAATTTATGATTATAATAATTTATCAATGCTGAATCATAAAAAATAAAGAAAATAAAGTCAATTGAAAAAAAACCATACCCCTAAATGTTAAACCCTTAAATGTTGACCGATTCTCAGACCTACCTACAATATACACACAATATTTCATAAAAATCAGTCGAGCCGTTTCGGAGGAGTTTGCCAAAAAACACCACGACACGAGAATTTTATATATATGGCAAAACAACGTTTGCCGGGTCAGCTAGTAAGTAAATAAATATATGAACGGAAGAAAGAAGAATAATATACTTTATATAGTGAGTGATAAAAAATGTTCCTTGATGAGTTTTTTGAAAATGAAAAGTGATTTGGCTTCTCTTATCGTGACTGGCAAGTCATTCCATAGGCGAGCAGCATGAATGGTAAAAGACCTGCTCAGGAATGAAGTGCCGTGCTTGGGGATTTCTAGTACCAAGTTCTCTGATGACCTAAGATATCTTTCATGTGTGTTACAAAGAAAATTAAAGCGTTTTTTGAGGTAATGGGGAGCAGTGGTATGGAACAAGATACAATAAAGGAGAGATAGGATGCGAGTATTACGGCGAGAACGTATAGAGAGCCACTTGAGTTTAGCACGAAATTCGGAAATGTGGTCATATTTACGAAGTCCAAATATAAACCTTATACAAAGATTCTGAAGTCGCTCAAGCTTTTCAAATTGGGCTTCGGTGAGATCAAGGTAGCTAGCATCGGCATAGTCAAGGAGAGGAAACAAAAGAGATTGGACCATTTGTATGTATTTCAGAGCCGAAGCCGAAGGTGAAGCCTCGGTCTGCCCCGCTGAAGCCGGTGATAATAACTCGCGACGCGGTGCAGAAGGCGGTGTTCGGCGCCGGCTACCCCGCCATACCCGCCATGACCGTCGAGGAGTTCTACGACCAGAGGGTCAGGGAGGGACTGTGAGTGCTCACATTCCAACTAAACAAAGCCTCGGTGTTTTAGGGGGTGCGGTTACGGCCCCACTAGCTTGGTTCGGGCGCCCCGGTTGTGGCTGGGCGCCAGTGCCAGGCCACAGTGCCGCCGCCCCTCTCGGGGTCACTCTTAGTGCGGGCGGGCCACCCCCGCAGCGCGCCCAGTGACCACCAAGGCCCCTTTCAGTCGCCTTCTATGACAGGCAGAGGATACCGTGGTGGGATCTGTTATAATATTCTATTACGACATGGTCAATATGAAGTAAACTGCTGACCCAGCCTCAGTTGTTTACTTCGTTTGTAAGTAATGACGCAAATCAAATGTTTCGTCAGCATTTCCGTTAGCATAGAAATTTAGATCGGTTTTACACTTCGTCGTGGACACATATTCAAAACGTGTATTTTCTTAGAATAAAACAAGTTTCTTCCAGTTCAGTAAAAAGTGTTTTTTTAAAAAGTCTCCATCATCCCACCCCGTAACAGTGGTGTCAGAAGTGGGATGGTGTGGTAGACTCGCGAACATCAAATTTAAACACGTGTCCACGTTGCCGCATCTCACATAAAAAGTACAAAGTCCTGCCATACCAAAGTAAAACCGTGAACTCTTGTGTGTGTAAAAAATATAAATAAAATAAAAACTGTGAACACCTGTGTAAAAACTGTGAACATTTATTTAAAAACTGAACAAAACAAAACTCTATCGACCGGAGTCCAGAAATTCATTGTATCAAAAACAGACTCTATCAAAATTGTTCGTGACCAATATATCCTGCGAATTCTGCCGCTGTATCCGATTCGTGGTAACATTATCACAACGTGACCATCATTACCGTCGCATCAGCTCGTTCCTGGTTTCCTGAGACCTGAGAAAGGTTTACGCCGGCTCAACTCTTCATCCCCTGGCTCGCCTGTCTCGTCGTGCTACAGTCATGCTACGCCTATTCCTTATACTATTGTGAGTAAAATATTCTGATTGCTTTTATTGCCATAACTGTTTGTTGGAGTTTATTACTATTTTAATACCCCCTATTTTTACCATTACTATCACTTATTCTTTGCTATTTCTACTATATTAAAACATCAAAATTAAAATGTCTACTTCCGCCAGCGAAAGTAAACGCACTCCAATTATCTCCGAACAATACCCCATGAAAGTCCTGTGTGACTTTATAGATACTTATAGTGGAGAACGTGATACATTGCCTGCATTCCTAACTAACTGCAAGAATGCTCTCGACTTAGCTTCGGAGTCGCAAAAAGAGCTCCTATTAAAGTTCATTGTTTCAAAGCTCCGAGGAAAAGCTCAAATTGCATGTTCGAATAGAATATTTGATAATTATGACAGTTTAAAAGAATTTCTGAGACAAAATTTCGGAGAGCGTAAACATTATAACCATTTGTTATTAGATTTACAGTCATGCAAACAAAACACCAACGAAACTGTCGCCCAATATGCACTTAGAATCGAAACTTGCCTCACAAACCTTCAAGCGGAAATACATAATTCAGATACATTAAAAAAAGAATTACCTGGCCGTATTGCTATGACCGAGGACCTAGCCTTATACACATTTACAATCGGGTTACATACTAATATAAGTAATATAGTTCGCTGTCGTGACCCAAAAACATTAAACGCTGCCGTTAATATCGCAATAGAGGAGGAGAAAATTTTGAACACCCAAAAGAACACCACAGTACACGTAAAAACAAAATTCTGTAATATTTGTAGGAAAACAGGTCATTTGCAATCGGAATGCTATTCTAATAACAGGGGTAACAACACTCGATTCCAGGAAATTGTGCCGTCTTCATCAAATAAACCTACAAATAATCTGTCTCCTATTATCTGTAGATATTGTAAAAATGTTGGCCATGACATATCAGAGTGTCGAAAGAGACAATTTAATAATTCCAGAAAATTACAACTAAAGTCATCCTATCAAAGACAATATCATGTCGAAACACGTGACGCGGTTATGTCATCGCCCCCTCATGTTCAAGAAATTGATAACAATAACGATTTAAACTAAATACTGGATTCGCGTATAAGTGCCGACGCGAATTCATTGACAAGGGCACTGCAAATAAAATTTACATTTCCAAGTCAAATTCTATATCTAAACCTACTAAATCTTATCTTAATTCTAAATCTACTATATCGTATAATATTTCTAAACTTACTAAATCGAATACTAATTCTAAATCTACCAAGTCGAATATTATTTCTAATTCTAATACTAATTCCACTAAACCAAATCATATTTCTAATTCCAAACAGTTATCTTCCAATTCGGGGGAAAAAGTCATTGATAACTGTAAATGGTCATTGCCTTCTATCTCGGACAAAAGTCCCACTGGCAATAAAATTACTAGTTCAACTAAACCTGCATGTGTGCAGTCCACTGTTTCTAATGACTCTGTCTCTACTAGTCCCAATGAAAGTCTGATAGATAACCTACTTGAGAGCACCGAAGAATGCCCCATGATATACGACATATCTCAGAATAGGAAAACGTCGTTGCCTTTCATCGAAGTTCAAACATCTCATTCAAAAAATCCCTTAAGACTGCTAGTTGATACGGGTAGCTCTATTTGCCTAATAAAAGATACAAGTTTATCAAATATTCCATGTCTTGATTCGGATAAGGTCAAATTTAAAGGTATAAATGACTTTGGCTCACACGCCGAAACAAGGGGTAGGTTTATATTAACCCTCTATAATAAAAATATAGAATTTCCCTTTTATTTTCATGTCGTTGACAAAGTAAACCTTGACTATGACGGTATTATAGGAACGAACTTTCTTTCCAATTACCGCGCTTCTATATGTTATTCTACGTCTCAATTACAATTACCAGGAAAAACACCTGTGTATTTTGAAATTAACACTGAACCAATTTATGTCATTCCGGGTCGCACAGAAATGATGATTGAATGCCATGTCACAAATCCTGATTTAAAAGAAGGTTTAAGCCTAACGACTTATTTAAGTGACTATCCTAAACTTCTTTTTTCCAAATGTCTCACACGCGTAAAAACAAATAATAAAATTAATATATCTGTTTTAAACACTTCTGCGAGTAAAGTTATTTTAAAGCCAATCAAGTTAACGTTAGAACCTGTGTCATATGTATTAGAAAACAACCCTGATGTTTCTCAAAATATAGCTGAGGAAACTGTCCCTTGCTTTCCAACAACCTTCGCTGATTTAGATCACGATAAAAAGGTCCAAAATGCATTAAGATGTGATCATTTAAATTCAGAAGAAGAATCTAGCTTACGGAAGTTATGTTCAGAGTTTAATGATATATTTTTTTTAGAAGGAGATCTGTTAACTGCCACTAAAACTATTCAACATGAAATCCGCACTACATCCGAGACTCCTATACATGTTAAAAGCTATCGTTTTCCTGAATGCCACAAAGAAGAAGTGAGTAAACAAATAAAAAACATGTTGGACCAAGGTATCATTAGTCCGTCTATCTCTCCTTGGTCAGCACCCATCTGGGTCGTACCAAAAAAGCAAGATGCCTCGGGAAAACCAAAATGGCGCATAGTAATCGATTATCGCAAACTTAACGAAATTACCATCGGTGACGCATATCCGATTCCTAACATTACAGACATACTAGATCAACTAGGACATAGTAAATACTTCACTACTCTAGATTTAGCGTCATCATTTCATCAAATTCGCACTAAAGAATCGGATGCCGAGAAGACAGCCTTCAGTGTTCCGGGTGTCTCTGGCCAACCAGGACACTATCAATTTAATCGCATGCCTTTTGGGTTAAAAAACGCGCCATCTACCTTTCAAAGGCTCATGAACATCGTACTATCTGGCCTTCAGGGAATCCATTGTTTCACCTATTTAGACGATATTGTCGTATTCGGACACGATTTAACCTCCCATCTAGAAAAACTTAAATTAGTATTTGAAAAATTACGCCAACATAATTTAAAACTTCAGCCAGATAAAAGTGAGTTCCTTTGTAAGGAAGTACAATATCTAGGACACGTAATATCTGAAGACGGTGTAAAACCTGATCCCAAGAAGGTCGAATGCGTTCAAAAGTTTCCGGTTCCTAAAAACCCTCGAGACATCAAGTCATTTCTAGGCCTAGTCGGATATTATCGACGCTTTATAGAGAATTTTTCACATATTACTAAACCCCTTACTAGTCTCTTAAAGAAAGATATTAAATTCGTGTGGCTTACCGAACAACAATCCGCCTTTGAGACTTTAAAAAATAAAATAACAACAGCACCAATACTTCAATACCCTGACTTCACTAAACCGTTTCTACTTACCACAGACGCGTCCAACTATGCCGTTTCTGCTATTCTCTCCCAGGGCGAAATAAATAGAGATCTCCCCATAGCTTATGCATCTAGAACCCTAAATAAGGCTGAGGGTAACTATTCTACAACCGAAAAGGAATGCCTCGCTATTATTTTCGGTACAAAGGTTTTCCGTCCCTATTTATATGGCCGTAAGTTCCAAATCGTAACCGATCACAAACCACTACAGTGGTTATTTAACTGTAAGGATCCTGGCTCCAGATTAGTTCGTTGGCGCCTAAAACTTGAGGAGTTCGATTACGAGATCGTATATAAAAAAGGTAAAGTTAACTGTAATGCAGATTCCTTATCTCGTAATCCGATACTCGCAATAGATCCCGAGAGTCCTTCTACATCTGAAACATACGAAAAATATCTGGAAATTAATCAACAACAAAATTCTACCTACGACACATTAATAGAGGAACATAACGAATCCTTATTAAAAACAAAAACTAAAATGATTACTTACCCCTCTGCTATTGATTTAGATGACTCAATCCCGTACTGCTCAGAAATCCTAGAAATGTCCAAATTTGATGAAAACTTACCCGACATACGTAATGTAGAACGTGAGTTATATACATTCCAAAGTACTTCAAATGAAAAACATATATTCACACATTTATTTTTACGTGTTCATCATTACGATGAAATGACGTATAAAGATATATTCAACATGTTAAGAGATTATCGAGATATGATTACAACTTGGTATTCAGAAGAAAAAGAGTTTGCAATTTCCGATTTCCAAGATCCATTTACTAAAATTTCATTTACAAAAATTTACAATATATTAAGTTTTCTTTTCCATAAAACGGGAATAAAAATTCATATCTACCATAATAACATACTATTTCCAACTCCCAACGAAGTTCCGCATATTCTAAAAGATAATCACGACGCGGCCTCCGCGGGACATCCAGGTATCTCTCGAATGTATGATAGGTTAAAGTCTTTATACTGGTGGAAAAACATGCGACAAGACATAGAAAACTATGTTAAGAATTGCAAGTCCTGTCAAATTAATAAACCTTTACGCCACACTAATAAAGCTCCGATGATAATTACGTCAACAGCCACTAAACCAAACGAAAAATTATTCCTAGATATTGTTGGTCCACTTCCGGAAACCAGAATCGATCAATACAAATTTATTCTAACCCTACAGGACGACCTAACAAAATACTCTCAAGCTTATCCTTTGCAGACGTGCTCTGCTCAGGAAACCGCACAGCGTCTGGTACATTTTATCTCTCACCTAGGAATACCGCGAACTATAGTAACAGATCAAGGCACTAACTTTTGTTCAGAAGTATTCAAACAATTAGAAAAACTCTTCGGAATTAAACACATATTTGCATCACCATATCACCCTCAAACTTGCGGTGCATTAGAACGGAGTCATTCAACCCTTAAAGAATACCTACGTTCTTACATAAACGAAAACTCGCACACATGGGACTTATATTTAAACACAGCAATGTTAGCATACAACTCAAACATACATTCGACTACAGGTTTTACTCCTTTTGAACTTTTATTTGGACATAAACCCTACATTCCGAAATCTATTGACACACTCGAAAATAATACCTACACTGATTATATACGCGCTCTCAATCATAGATTATATTACAGTAGACAAAAAGCGATGCAAAATATTCAACAATCCAAAGAGCGGTCTAAACATTACTATGATTCCCATTCACGTCCTATAACTTATAACGTCGGTGATATGGTATACATTCGGTGTCACCATAAACAAAACAAAGCGTTATCACCAGTGTGGAAAGGCCCATATAAAATAATTAAGTTAAACGGAAACCACACCGTCACATTACAAATTCAACGTAAACATGTTCGTCATCATTATGACGAAATCAAACCAGCATTCTAATAATAATACGCAAGTAACATACTTTTCTAAATCTATTTATTTTCAGATATTCGATGTCTACTTACGCGGACAGATTCATCACGCAAGTTGTAAACAGTCCTGGATTGTATTTTGATCAATTATTAGATGTAAAATTTACTAACGACCATTGGAATATTATAACCTACGTAGACCTAAGCCATATCCAACCACACCTAGAAAATGTCGAATTATTATTCAATCAAATTTCCAAATATTGTGACTCTGTGGTTTCATCTCAAGTAAAAGTTGATTGCATAAATTCACTGAGTTCTTTAAAATTACAACATAACAATAACGTTCAGAAATTCTCGTCTATTTCGTATTTAGTTCAAGTAAACGAAATCAAACGTCCTAAGCGTGGTTTAATTGATGCAGGGGGATCTCTGTTAAAAACTTTCTTTGGGACTTTAGATTCAGATGACGCGAATAAATTCACTAATGCTATAAATAAAGTACAGTCAGATGAAAAACAATTAACACTTTTAATGCGCGACAATATCCACGTAATCAAATCTACTATTTCTACTTTTAATAATACTATGTCCAAGGTTAAAGAAAATGAGAATCGTTTAAATGAAAATCTAAACAAAATAGAGAAAGCCTTCGCGAATATCTTAAATACTAATGATAAACTACAAATCAAAACACAATTATCTTTGCTACTTAACTCTCTAGAAAGTATTATCATAACATTATCTTTCGATATTGATGACGTAAATAACGCCATATTATTTAGTAAAATGAATGTTTTGCACCCGACAGTACTTAGTCCTATACAAGTGTACAAGGAGCTCGAGTTACACGCGAATCACTTACCGCGACATGCTGAGTTGCCAATTCCGTTAACACTTTATAATGTAAATGAAATAATAAATATATCAGATATCATTTGTTATTATCATGAAAGCAAACTGATACTTATATTAAAAATACCGCTAGTTCTTACGCAAGTTTACAATTTATTTCAAAATATTCCATTACCTATATCTTACGATAATAAAACTCCTGATACCTATATTTTAATTGCTCCAAATAAACAGTTCTTGGCAATATCATTAGATCGTCTATTTTACTCTCAATTTGACAGTGTCAGTGAGTGTAAAGTGATAAAAGATAAGTGTTTTGTATGTGCGTTAAGTAATGTGTATTCAACAATTGCAAATCCTTCTTGTGAGACTACTTTGTTAACAGATGTTATCGATAAATTACCGAACTCCTGCCAAACTAGAATTCTACGTGGTAATGTGGACTTATTTCATAAAATATCTAATAACCGCTGGATTTACGTACAGTCAGAACCTAACAAATGTCATGTCATGTGTAACAATGATGCCAGTGACCACGTTGAAATCTTGTTGGGCACAGGAATATTACATATTCCTAAATCTTGCAAAGCTTTTTATAAGACTCTAACTTTTATACCAAGTGATAGCATCACTTCAAATCTAACAACCACTGTATCCAACTTCAATATATTAAATGATGACTGTTGCGATAATTTTAAGATGAACAAGTCATTACACCGAGTCCCTCTTGTAAAGTTAAATGAGTTTAATAGCTTTGATTCTTTATTAAAAGCAAGTGTTCATCTCAACGATTTTGAAAAACAATTAAACAAAATTGAAGAACCTTCTCACTTAGATAAATATGGCACTCATTATATTTCATTGACATATGTACTTTCTCTAATGTTTTTAATATGTTTACTATTCAAAGTTCGTAGATATATATTACCTAAACCTTCAAGTTGTTGTATAAAAATATATAATAAAAATATTACTAAATCTAAACCACATGTTGTTACCAATGTCACGTATACTTCAGATTCCTCAGAAGCCGAAATTGATAATATGTCAATCAAGTCTGTACCGGTGCCTATCAAACGCAATTATATGAAATAAAATTGTATTTTATTCATTAAGATATATAAAAATCAAGCATTTCTATATTCTAGTACTTATAGTTAGATAGATAAATATTAATTTCCTAAGCTTATGTTATTCTTTTAATCTAATAGTTCTATATCCTTAAATTTAAGTTACATTAAGTGGCTAAGTTAAATATTGTAATGTCCACGTCGAAGTTTCGTCATAAATTTCTCATCACTTTCTCTCGTGATGATCAATCTTATCGGGGGGGTTGTTATAATATTCTATTACGACATGGTCAATATGAAGTAAACTGCTGACCCAGCCTCAGTTGTTTACTTCGTTTGTAAGTAATGACGCAAATCAAATGTTTCGTCAGCATTTCCGTTAGCATAGAAATTTAGATCGGTTTTACACTTCGTCGTGGACACATATTCAAAACGTGTATTTTCTTAGAATAAAACAAGTTTCTTCCAGTTCAGTAAAAAGTGTTTTTTTAAAAAGTCTCCATCATCCCACCCCGTAACAGATCCTAACGCCCCCTTGCCACAGGGCAAGTATTAAAACTTACCGAACACGTTACGAGAATCATCTATAACATTTTCAGGGTTTCATTTATCGTCAGTCTTGAACCGTTCCGTATTTGTGTTTCAGATTCCCCGCGTCGGGAACAAACATACCCCACGCGACTATACAGAGTACGGAGAATGAAGCCGACGAAGAAGAGGAAGTTAGAAAAGTGAGTATATATTTTTTAACCCATTAGGTACTTCCCAAGCATCGAAAACATTGAAATTGTTCGATGAAATGTATAAAATAAGTTCTTATTATTACACTAGCTTTTGCTCGCGACTCCGTCCGCGTAGACTACAGGGTCGGGTTCAGAAAGAAAATAAGTCTATTTTACTCCACAGAGTCCGATTTATGTCCATACCAAAAAAACATTCAAATCGGTCAAATAGACGTGAAACGTGTGCCGCTGCGCACCGGCCGGCCAGCGCGGCGCCTTGTACATCATAATTGCGCGCTTGATCATTTTTCGCTGCGGTGTTATATACAGGTTGTTAGGTAAAAGACCGTACATACTGAAGGACACGTTAGTCAATGGCTTCAAGTAACCATTAAAAATATAATGCAAGAGTAATATAAATATACGGCACAGTAAACGATACGAAATTATTGTAGCACAAATGCAGAAAATATGGACACCCTACATACATCGAGACTTGAATAAAAAATAATAACTAGGTACCTACCTCTTAGTGTATGCAGCGTCCACAATGGTAGAATATGTAGTATTTATTTACACCGATTCACTTACATTTACTAAGTATTTACATTTACACTATTTACATAAAATTAAACGTATTTTAATAATTGTTCAAAATGATCGCCTCCTCGCGCAACGCAGAGTTCGGCGCGTTTTCGCATATTGTTTTTCACCCGGCACAACACAAACGTATCACTTCGAACCTTATCAAAGGCGGCTAATATTCTAGCCTTTAGTTCATCCCGGTTGGAGTATTTTGTAGCGTACACAAGCCGTTTCACTTCACCCCACAAGTAAAATCTAACGGTGTAAGATCAGGCGAGCGCGCCGGCCACGGCACGGGCCCACCGCGACCTATCCAGTTATTGCCGAAGTGACAATTTAAAAACTCGTACACTGTCATTAGCTCGGGCATATGCACAAACCATTTCCCAGTATTCTTCGTTTGAAAACGACATTGCACTTGACACAAAACACACTAACAGTTAAAAGAGGTTTCCGCAAATAATCAAATATTGCATCACGGGCGACTCGCGACCTTTGACTGGCGCCCGCGCGTGCCGCGTGCTCGGCCGGCGAGGCGACGCACGGGCATGAAAGGGCGAGTGCGGGGAGGGGTGCGGGAACAGAGCGCTGTTTGTAAACAGCTGATCGCCGATGACCGCACTTACGCAATACTTAGTTTTTTTTTGGATAAATTATGTAAAAAATAAGGTACCAATTTTTTTACAAATTCGGGGTCAGAATTGAGTGCCTTATATTTGACTTCAGTATGTACGGTCTTTTACCTAACACATTGTATATCGTTCAATGAACGAGTCATATTTATAAATATGTTAATATGACTATGACTGCCTCGTGGATTCGCAATACAACTATGTGCCATGCGATCTAGAGGTCCCGGGTCGAGAAAAGTGTTGGGTTTTTTTCCATTACAAATTCATCGTCTAGAAATATGCCCGACAAAGCGCATCTCTACAAGGTGAATTTCGTATACAATAGTTTTCGTTGTAGAATAACCTCTTTCTGAGTCTGCAGTTCTACTGGTCAGCCTCTAATCACCTGAATCTATTTGCTTGAAGGAGAGGCTGGAGGAAGATGACGACCCTGAGGAGTTGGCTCGGAAGAGGAACATGGATGAATACAAAGACGACCACAGGCGCGGCTGGGGAAACAGATACAACAGGAGCTAACTTACACACATACCTATAAATTGTTGCTGTCTAAAGGGATATTCATTATACTAATATACCAGCCTACATTCTACTCCTTTTTTTTTCTCGAGGGGAAAGCTGGTTATGGCTCTACTTACCGTCAGCCCTGGGGGAGCGGGGCGGGAAGCGTATGTCGGGGTCACTGGCCTTCCAGCCCGGCGCACGGCGACGTCACGTCCGCGCAGATGTTAATACCGGGCTGGGTCCCTAACAAAAATCCCTCTGCCGGCATACCGACTAAAACCCTCCGGTGGCCATCTTTGCGCCGAGTGGGATGACCACGGTGTGTGGGCGAGAAGCACCCATGATGATGCCGCACACACTCGATGCGCCTCCGAGACGAAAATGTCTCGGCCGTCTCGGAGTTGTGGGGGGCGCAGTTGCACCCCCACTACCTTGGTTCGGGCGCCCCGGTTGTAAGTGGGCGCCCGCGACGTACACAGGCCACAGTGCCGCCGCCCCTCTCGGGGTCACTTTCAGTGAGGACGCACTGCCCCCGCAGCGCGCCCAGCGACCCCAAGGCCCCTTTGAGTCGCCTTTTACGACAGGCAGGGGATACCGTGGTGAGATTCTAACGCCCCCTTCCCACAGGGCAGAGCCTACATTCTACTCCTGGGTACAATCCTCTTCGGTTATTAGGAGTTAGGCATACTAACATAGGTCTTAACCATGTATTTCCAAAGGTTTTTTTTTTTTTTTAACAACGTTACACCTGGTTATTTAGGTTAGTTTAGGGGTCGTTGAAGTATTAGCTAAGCAAATTTTTCACAATTATCCCCCCCACGTCAGTAAAAGTAAGCAAATATCGTACTCCCCCCCCTCCTATGCTTACGTAAATATAAGTAGATACATTTATTTTTATTTTTTCTTCAAGAAATTGGGTCATTTTTTTTTTAGAAAATCTGGATAAAAAATTGCTTACATAATCACTATCTAGACCCCCCGCTCCTTTTAGAGTTACGTTATATTTTAATATACCTCTGGAATATACAATGCCTGTAGCTATTAGGCATTCTACCGTAGGGTGGAATTCGATATTGAGGTATTCTCATAACGACATATCGGTGTCTTTATCCTCGAATGCATAGGTAGAGTTATATACACACGTTTGGCCAACTGTGTATTTCTTTAAGTCCCATGTAATTGGGGGCGAGGGGATTTCCGTTTTTTAAGCTCGTGTTATTGAAGTTCAGGTGTGAGCCGTCTCGGAAGTTTTTGATACTACATACATACATAAACTCACGCTTGTATTCCCCGAAGGGGTGGGCAGAGGTGCATTTCGCTAGGTATGTATCAGTCCCACGTAATAGGTGGCGAGCCTATTGCCGTTTTTCGGGCACAATTCCAGACTCCGAGCTGCTACTGAGAATTTCCTAATGGAAAAACCCCATAACTCTTTGCCCGACCCGGGAATCGAACCCAGGACCTCTAGATCGCTCGGTACATACTTGTACCGCGAGACCACGAGGCAGTGATACTCACGACACAAAACTTATACGTAGTGTATCTAAAATATATTTGGAAGTTTTTTTATTGTTAATCGATTTTTTTACCGGAATCCTATATTTCCGATTTTTTTACAAGGATAAATGTGCCAGTTCATGTAATGAATATCCCTGAATAAAATATGTTTATACATTTGTATAATGAAACAATATGAAGTCGTATTGATATGTACTCAATAAAATCTTCTTCAACATTTTATGCACCGTAGTTTGATATTCTTAACCTTTTTTGGTATAGTGAAACCTTAACTATGGGGCCACGGCAGATCCTTGCCAAGAAGGTGTGTTTCAGTCCCCACAGACGTTTTCCTACTATCCTCGGTTTGTGTTATGGTTAATGAAAATATGAATTGAGGAAGATCCTACAACTATTTAAACGTGTCCTCCCTCTCCGTTTGACAGGCTATTTTTGGCAGATGTTAAAGCACAGTTGGCCAGACACCAGCTTGCGAAACGAGAGGCCGCAGGTTCGATCCCCGCACCGAGACAAATGTTTGTGGGATCCACAAATATTTGTTTCGGGTCTGGGTGTATGTGAGACCGAAAAGTCTCTCGTAGTTTCTGATACCCACGACACAAGACTTGTATCTTAGTGTGGGATCAGAACTATGTATGTGACTGTTGGGTATATTTATTTATTTAATTAAATAACTTACTTGTGTGGGATACGAGTAATCATTGTTGTTTGCTTAGTTGGCTTGTAAAAGACGGGCGAAGTCCATTTTATCTCAGAATTCCTACGTTGTTTGACCCCACAACTCACAAGGGCAATAAGACTTGGTTGAAGCTCAGTATTAAGTGTCTGCTAATAGTAAGTCTATGTGGTGATGTCTGTGTGATGAATCAACCCGCACTAGGCAGCGTGGTGGACTAAGACCCTGTATTTTGAAGTAGTGGGGGCCTCGAGGTGTAGGTATGCGGTCGGGAATCTCGAGGGCCGCGGGCTCAAACCCCAGGCACAAACCTTTCTGACCTTTCGAAGTACGTACTTTAACGGTGAAGGAAAACATGCACACCTAAAAGTTCTTATGAATTTCTTAGGTATGTAGTTCGCCTACCCGCACTAGGATAGCGTGGTGGACTGAGGCCTAAACCCTCTCAGTTGTAGAGGAGGCCCGTGCCCAGCAGTGGGATGTATATGGACTTACCGCTGATGATGATGTGATGAAGTAACTTTAGAGCTGACCGTGTGTTCACACCGGGTGTAGATCCTAAACGTATAATGTGCTGCGGGATGGACAGTTTGTACAGCACCTAGCAACCTTATTTATTTTATAGTTTTTTATTTATTTATTAACACTTTATTGTACACATGGAGAAAATTAACAAAACAAGAACACAGAGGGAAAAAAGTACAATAGGCGGTCTTATCGCTCAAAGCGATCTTTTAGAGACCAATATAGGATGGTAGGGATAGATGAGGTTTTTTAATCCGCAAAATGCAATGAAGTTTTCAAAATTTCATGGGTACTTGTATTAGGCGATAGTTAGGGAAACTCTGTATCGAAACATGTCTCTCTCTACTGCTTCGCATATACTGGCATGAGTTAATGAAGGTGCCTGTATATACCTACAGGGTGTATTCGGACCGTGATCGGAAACTAAGGCAGGTAATAGCTAAGGTGATTACAAACCCCCTGGCGTTAAAGAAAATCCCGACAAAAAAAGAAAAATTTTGACGTTTTCCTTACAACCATAGGTATAAAATGTTTGTTGTTAGGAAAACGTCAAAATTTTGCCTATATAAATATAGACCCGAAACAATTATAATTTGTGGATCACACAAACATTTGTCTCGGTGCGGAGATCGAAGCCGCGGCCTTTCGTTTCGCAAGCTGGTATCTAGTCAACTGCGCCACGGGGCTGTCAAAAAGGAATGCTTCGATCAATGCAGAGCCAAATTATGATTGATTGGTTGTTTAACACATCGCATTTGGCGGGAAGGTCCAAGCTTTTCTGGTAGATATAACCTAATAAGACAAAGTTTTCTCGATATTTTAGTGAGGCTAATAATGACACTAAGAGAATTCCCTGCACATATCACAACCAACATTGCACAGTTGCATGTCACGTAAGAAACATCTAGACGTTTGTTTATTTGAGTGATGTCGTGCGGCCGACGCTGCGTACACGAAAGTGATGAAGATAACGCAAAACAAGCCATTAAACAACTGTTACATGACACTTATTGCACTTTCGTTTTCGTTGGCGGCACTAAGTGAAAGCGTGCAGGTGTTACGGCGTCTACCTCCCAGCACCATTGGTAAACCATCGGTTAATCGATGCATGAATGTGTCAATATATGTTTATTCATCGAATATCCAACATTAGAGGCTCTTCTTTTCTGTAATTAAAGATTTGGTTATGATTTGTAGCATCTAGTTTAGGCGCCTGAAGTAGACGCTAAGTAGTGGTATATTTAATTAGTTTTAGTTTGCCTCGTGGTCTCGTGGTACAAGTATGTGCCGTGCGATCTAGAGGTCCTGGGTTCGATCCCGGGTCGGGCAAAGTGTTATTGGGTTTTCCATTAGGAAATTCTCGGTAACAGCATGGAGTCTGGAAATGTGCCCGAAAAACGGCAATAGGCTCGCCCCCTATTACGTGGGACTGATACATACTCGGCGAAATGTGGGTGCAGAAATGCACCTCTGCCTACCTCTTCGGGGAATACAGGCGTGAGTTTATGTATGTATGTAGTTTTAAGACTGAGTGACGTTAGGGCTTATCATATTTGTCGGCTGTGGAATAATTGTACATAAGTTTAGTATGCAATGTCTGGTCTCCTCACAATGATTATCTTGACCGTGAAAGAGGTTAAATTAAGTAAGTAAAGCTAGACTTGTAAATTGCTTAAGGCAAAAGATAAAGTCATCTTAGCATTTTATGATGGGAAGGAAAAATGCTCACCTCAGTAATTTGATCTAGATTACTTCCTCAACAGCCATTATGCGTTCCACTGCTAATTATTGGTTGGTCCTTAGGGTGCTAAGCTAGGTTAAATATGGATAGTTGCTTCACACATCCTCGATAATGAAAGATTATTGACGACTTTTTACAGAAGAAATAATAACTTGATTTATTGCTATTGCTATTGGTTCAGATTTCCATGAATACTGATTGAAACAAATCAAGGTAAATGACTAACCTAACTAAGAACTAGTGCCGGAACTGTACCATATAGCCCAGTAACATTTGGCTGAATTCCAGTAGAAGAGATCTAATGCTTGGTAACTAGGCGCTATTGCCAAATGTCCGGGATCATTGGCTCTTTAACCTTACTAAGACGGAATCTATACGGGATTGCTAAACAATCTATTCGCGCTGTGTTTCAAAAGATGTCTTTCAATACTTATCATTCTGTGGACACTAACCTTTTATTATCTAAGAAGCTCCATCATCAGTGACTCCATCATACTGCTGTCAACTAGGTATATGGTAATGGTTGCTGAATTTTATCTAAGATCATTTGTGCAAATGTGTTTCGTTTTTACATTACGATTAACATTGTAAAATGTAATTAAATAAAAAGTATCTCCATCGAAAGATTTTCATCATTAGATTTTTACCAAGTGGTGGCAAAAAACAGTTTATGCTTTTCTTTTGTTCTAAGTATATCTTTTATTTTCAGTCCATATATGACCCAATGTCAGTTATTTAAAAGAGGTTAGTCTAGGAAATGTTCGTTGTCTGAGTATATGTAGGTACCTACATATTTATTAAGTTCCTTGTGGAGATTTCTTTAGGCATTAAGCTTCCCTTATTATGTTTATTCACAGTTAACAAAGTTTTATGTTGTTTCTCAATATTATTTCGTAATATAATTGATATGGTTTTATTATTCCGGTCTTTTAGTTTCGTCTTCGAGCTAAAAGACGCTACTTAATTGAATATCTAACCACTCACCACTGTAACTCATTTACGCAAGGTTTAACAGTGGCATACATTGAAATGACACTAAACAACGAGACTATATGTATGACACAAGCCTAACGTGCAACCACATCAATCAGAAAAGAAATTGAGTGATAAATAGGTATAGTCTTAAGTATATTATTCACAATACAGGCTATAAAATTATATCTACCGGTCTCAATTCAATGTTGCACGCAGTAGTTGATTTTTTTTGGAGTTGTTTGTGTCGCGTTTAGTGTAAGTACGGGCGCATATAGGGCGAGAGAGAGCCCGGCCGGCATCCATCAGTGGAACGATTTCCGTGACTGATCGTTTATGGGAAGTGGCGCGTGCGCAGCGCAGCCGGAAACTGCGGGGACAGGCGGACGTGCGAATGTTCCGAACGCTCACTTAGTAATGAATGGATACGGCACCTGCAATAATACAGGACAGATACATATATGTATATAGGTATAGAATGATCAAAAAAATATATGGATTCCGTCAGAAAACTTCATACAACTGGGTATTTTTAACAATGTAATTCAGGTTTGTTTTGGAATCCGTTGGTAATATTAAGACATCACTGGAAGAAAAATCTAAACAAAAGTTATTAAATATATTCTTTTTTCTATTGACTTGTCATATGTGCCATTTAATTGCCGACATGATTTGCATTGATAATTAATTTTATAGCTTTTAATGAAAAATTTAATAAGAAGTATCCATCATTAATAGGGTATTTCATAATTGATGGCTTTATGCTACGTTTCCTTGCTTCGTAAGTTTATGAACCATTGCTGTAGGATATGATGCAAGATATAATTTACAATTGCATATAATCCTTTTACTCGAGGTAATTAGCCGTGAGTGGCGATGTTTGCGATTAGTTAAGTAAGCTTCGTGGTCATTACTATCTAAGCATGACAGTTGGTCGTCGCTTATTACTCTAAGTCTGAAATATACTCCGTTGGTAAGCTGTGATAATATATTTCCCATCGTACTTTTCTAGTATTCTGTACTCCTTGGTTTTAGTGTTGTGTGTATACTGAAGTTTTAAATAAATAAAATAATAATAATATATTATTATATTCTTACTATTCTGTAACATAAAACATATATATTGCTGCTATTTTTGTTATGTACATATGTCCATATCGTCGATCAGCTAGTTAGCGGTGAACTTCTAAAATGTTTCATTGGCTGTGATTGAAGTTCCACGAGCCTATTGCTGTAAATTATTATTAATTTCAATAAAACTAATATTTACTAAAGACTCATTAACAGACATACCTGCATCGATTGTTCATTAGTAAATAAATAATCACATCCTCCATACAATTACACTGGTCTACAATAAATTTGCCTAAATGATAATTCTCATCAGACGACACTTTACTTGGAACGCACCCATTTATATAATAACAGGTACTAGTACAGTCCTTTATTGCCTCCTAATTAAAACTAAGGGTGGGCGATTATGAATGATTTTCATAATCGAATGATCCTACTATTACTAATGTTGATAATCGATTATGAAATTAGAAGCTAATCATCATCATCATCATCATCAGCCCATATACGTCCCACTGCTGGGTACGGGCCTCCTCTACCATTGAGAGGGTTTAGGCCTTAGTCCACCACGCTGGCCTAGTGCGGGTTGGCAGACTACACACCTAATAAATTTCTAAGAACTTTTAGGTGTGCAGGTTTCATCACGATGTTTTCCTTCACCGTTAAAGTACGTGATAATTCATTGTGAATACACACATAACTTCGAAAAGTTATAGGTGTGTGCCTGGGGTTTGAACCCTCGACCGTCGAGATTCTCGACCGCGTGCCCAAACCTCGAGGCCATCACGACTTCTTCACGAAGCTAATGTATATTCATAATCGAATGACGTTACTAATTTGCACTACTAATCTCGTCGAGGCACGAGAGTAGGTCTTTTTTGTTTTTGTTTTTTTTAGAAATTTAGTTACTCGCGAATGCGACGAAAGACTACTAATTGGAGATATCTCGAGGCATCTTCATAATAGAATGATTTCATTACTAATTTAGTACTTATATCTCATAATCGCCTACTGCTACTACTAACTAAATAAGTAATAATTACTAATTGTTATAATCGAAATATCTCAAGACATCTTCATTATCGAATGATTTCATTAGTATATCTCATATCCACCGCTAATTAAAACAGAAGCTTCTAGATACCACATCTGGGAAATATATTCGTACTCACGGCACTAACCAAGGCCGACCTTTGCCTACAGTTAATCGATTACTTATCGTGAATTCATTTACATTTTGATTGCCGTGTGACACCCGTGAAGATAGGTGCAGTTCAACGTATCTTTCTAAGAATAATATGGAGAACACGTGCACTGTCATGTAATTAACCTACGTATTAATAGTGTTCTAGTAATTTTGTCATATAAAAACAACTGCCCATCGTGTTTGCTTTCAGAATAAGGTTATGGCATGAAGGTTTTGAATGACAAGAGGTGAGACACTGCCCCATTGTAGTTGCTTTAACAAAGAACCTTATTGATGAGAGTTGAGAAAAGAGTTTTTAGAATCTTTCGCTATTTGGTGCTCCATTTGGAGAGCATTAGATACGGTGTTGTTACTGTGACGTGTTAGTGTAAAAAAACTTCATGTTTAGTCCTTTATCCACAGTATATACATATGTACGTCCCAAAGTTCGATAGATTCCTCCTCCACGGTAGCGAAGGATTTGGCCTAAGACCGCGCTGGCGTGGTGCGGGTTGATTTACATATCCGAGGAGTTCTAAAACTGCTTGGGCATTCGTTCTAGTGTGAAAATAAATAAAAATACTCGCACTGTTAGATGGTTGTCCCCAGGATTTGAACTCGCGAACTACGAAGAGAGTTTACTTAGAGAGAGAATTTATTTAGAAATTAAAAGCTTCCAACGATATGTTCGTTTACGAGATGTTGGTAGAGACATTGTGCTACTACAGAATCGGGAATCGAACCCAGGACCTCTAGATCGCACGGCACATACTTGTACCGCGAGACCACAAGGCAGTCGTATTACCCCATAATCTTTTTCCAATAGGAAATTGTGAGTTGGACCACAAAGGGTGGAAACGTATAAATGGCTATAAACTCTTCCCAGATTACATAGCTGGCATAATCTAGTTGTATAAATACATCTCTGACGACCTCATCTGAGGTAAAGGCGTGAGAGTATCTATGTCAGTGTGTAAAGTCTCGCAAAATTACTAGTGTACTGTGTACGGCAATTCAACTTGTTCTCTAAGGGAACGGAACACATGCGCACGGACAGAAATGAAAGTCCATTATTATCAGAAATTCCTACAATCTTATTCAAAGCATGAGATATTTGTAACGGGCAGGTTGAGATGTTTACAAGCCGCTTTGATTTAGCATAACATTACAGAAACGATTTCTAGACTGTAGTTATGCGGTTCCGTTAAGGCTAGTAGCCAGTTAACGATGCCAGACCCGGAATCAGACGGCTTACGAGGATACGCCGATAAGCCGATTATGTGCTAACCACCACACACCATTTAACAAGTATTTTATGAAAATCTGTAGAGCAAGTACTATTAAAACTTACAAATATAAAACGACAACTTTGAGTGAGTGAGTGATTGGGAGTTTCCAGGGTTAAGTTTCACAGCAATTTTTTGGTATTTTCGGAAATTCGATGTTTTTTGGGGTTTAAAAATTTTGTTACTGAAAGTCAGATTTAATTGTGTAATTTTATTCTGCCTATTCCTTCGGGAATAAAAATGGTAATGTTAAATATTTCAATTTAACAATTTTAGTAAGTTAATTTTTGTACATTTTACATTTATGTAGGTAATATTTCATTCCTTATGAATCTGTGTGACAGGGGCCAATATGTGAAAGGCGTCAATCCATTGTTACGAATTACAAAAACAAATATTTATAATTGCGTAAAATACTTGAAAGGTGTCACTTTTGTTTTTGGGCTAATGTACTTTTAGCTTGCAATAAAAAATACATTAACCCATATGAGTAAATTAGCACGTTAACACAAAAGAAATACAAAGTTACCTACGATAGCTAAAATTAAAGTGCTTTTTAGTAGAAAACTATTAAAGGTATTTTTAACCATTGATAACGGTAGTTTTCCAATTACAGAGCATAGTGTGACTCAGTGGCGCACAATGCCGAATTATGCTGAAGCCTAAATGGATGGAACGTGAATTAGTTTTCAAATGCACCGGTAGAGTGCGCTATGTTCAGTGTTGAAAAAAATAATAATCATAGCGTTAGCAATAACCTCATTAATCCTTACTAATATTATAAATGCGATTGTAACTCTGTCTGTCTCGCTTTCCTGCTAAAACTACTGAACCGATTTAAATGAAATTTGGTACACAGATAGTTCGGAGCCTGAGAAAGAACATAGGCTACTTTTTATTGCCGAAAAGGGGTTTTAAGGGGTTGAAAGGGGGGATGAAAAGTTGTATGGAAGTATTGTCATTTTTTAAGCTAGAATGATGAAACATTTTTATATGGCTTTTATTACATGATTACATCATATTATATATGATATATATATACACAATATAAGAATTATATTAAAAGTTTTTTTTTTAAATCCCTTAATATGTTATAAATGAGAAAATAACTATATGACTGTTACGCTTTCACGCCTTAATCATTTGACCGATGTGAACGATTTTGGTATGGACATAAATGGGACTCTGTGGAATAAAATAGACTACAACTTATTTTCTTTCTGAACCCAACCCTGTAGTCTACGCGGACGGAGTCGCGGGCAAAATCTAATGTGTAAATAAAGTGGTATACATAATAATTGGTTGAAAACTATTTACGGTTATTTTAAGTAATTTGGATTTTGATAATTTCATTTTTTTTTTTTTGTTTTGAGTATTTTTTTTAAATGAGTTCTAAAAGATTTATATACTTTTTAATTGAATCATCCAAACAAACTACAACGAAATGAAAGCTTGAATTTTTTTTTTCAACAATAGGTAAATAATATTAAGTACTAAAGATAATATAAATTTAATATTTCGATCAATGTCAACTTAAAGAAAAAACACTTGTTAATTTTCTGTCACTGAGTTGGTATCCATTGCACGCATCAAGTGAAAACACTACTTTTGACAGTGCTCGATAAATTGTGCGAAGCGTTGCTGGAGTTGAAACATTCAACGTTAAGCATTATGCCGCATAATGCGCTCTAGTGCTATAATTGGAAAACTACCAACTTCAGCACGGGTGGCTTGTGTCCATTATGGGCACCCAGAAGCTAGTGGGCGTCCGAGTCAAGCAAGTGGAGGCATCAGGCAGCTGTGCCATCAAGACCATTTTTGTTTTGTCTTGAGCGGCTGCGGTATTACGCGCTATTGTGGGCGCTTTTCGTCCAAGCATTGTGGTCGCGTGAAGAAAGGCACCGTGGAAAGAGCTGTAACAGTTTTCCTTTTGTGAACAAAATTATTTTAATTCTACGGAACCTTCATAGCAGTTTGGACCTTTTAAAATAAATAATAGTGGCATTTTTTTATATATTACATTTACGGGTTGTAAAAAGATCGTGATCGAAAACTAAGACAGGTAATCATCATCATCATCATCAGACCAAATACGTCCCACTGCTGGGCACGGGCGTCCTCTACAACAAAAAGTCAATACGTTAAGAGCGTTTACGCGCCACGCGGCTAGTTGAATTTCGGTAAATATGACACGCGTAAATATGAGCGTCGATAGTTAATGATATGCAATGAAAATTAATGAAACAATGTTTATTGAGTCTATCAAATCATTATTTGGAAGGCAGTCCGATAACCGCGAAAACATCGACGAAACTAAAATTCTTTATTACTAAAATTCTAAATTGTTAGGTAAATTAGGAAAAAAAAAATTTTCTCGAGTTTTTTTTATGATGAATGATGATGACAAAGTGAGCGCACATCCCCCGACAGAAAACCCCAAGCTCGTCCCAGCCTAGAGCAGTTAGCAGTTGAAATGCGCAAGCCGTCTGTAGGGATTTGCATATCAAGTGTGCGATAAGTGTGCCACGTGGCGTCGGGACAGGTCCCATTGTAATTACTGGTGCTACGGCGCGACCCAGTTGCCTTGCTACTTGCCGCTGCAACTTGCCTGCTAGTTGTACGGTGGAGCAACGATTGCTCGTGTGATAATGCATAAGATGGAATATAATTTATCGGGTAATTATATAGATTTAGCAACTTTTTTAGGGGTGTGTTAGATGTGTTGTTGATCTTTCTATATGTATAGAATAAGGGAAGTTTGGACTTTCGTAATTGAAATTATCCGGCTCGCAATATTTTAAGTGTTAATCGTCGATAAATATAAAACTACTTCCAAAATATCAGAGAGGTGTTTGACTGTAGCTCGCGATTATAAGAATGATATCCAAATAAGTAGTTATAGCCTCGAGGTTTAGGCGCACGGCCGAGAATGTCGGCGGTCGCGGGTTCAAACCCCAGGCACACACCTCTATCTTTTCGAAGTTATGTGTGTATTCACAATGAATTACCACGTACTTTAATGGTGAAGGAAAACATCCGACGAAAACTTGCACACCTAAAAGTTCTTAAGAATTTATTAGGTGTGCAGTCCGCCAATCTGCACTAGGCAGCGTGGTGGACTAAGGCCTAAACCCTCCCAGTTGTAGAGGATGCCTGTGCCCAGCAGTAGAATGTATATGGGACATAGATGATGACCAAAATAAATCGATTCCATATCATTGAGACTATCATGCATTTGTATAGTCAATCTCCACCAGTTCACTCGGCCCGGGGATCCTATAAATAAATTAACAAACGTACACAGAAGATACATTTGTGTTAGGCTATTATTAATTATAATGTCTATGAGCAACACATTTCGCCCTATAGAGAATCCTACAAATCACTTTACAGTTACGCCATTTGATATTCGTACATCACTGTTTCGCGTTGCAAGCTTCGCTACCATTATAATGATCGAAGCTATCACACTCGCAATCTGTATGAAATCAAAGTAACATATTTATGCAATTTATTTGCTGTATAATTGTGTGTAGCGGTACATTTCGCGATTGCATCGGAATTCTCGGGACGGGGCGAAAATGTTCGCGGCCGGTATGATTTATTGGCGCGTCAGAAGATAACTGCGGATAGCCGGCAAGCTATGAGTCGGCTCGCTTACGGGAACGGTGGCTGTCTCATTGGCTTCTTAAGAGATCTCTTTAACGCGTCTTTTATTGTTTTTTATATGTTTATTTACGATTGCACGCCTCGTTGGTCCCGCGGCGTAAGTTTGCCGCGTGCGATGAATAATTCTTGGGTCGAGCAATTTGTTTTTCTGTAACGTAATTATTAGTAGCATGAAATCTGGAAACGAGGGTACGAGGATACGAGGGAAGGACAAGGATCAGAGACTGTCGTCTGATGCTTTTTTTCAGGGAGCACTTCAGTCCTGGGATATCATGCTCCGCTCTAAAGCATGTGAAGATCGCAGCAGTTTTTGATTTATTTTGTAACCAGTATGCTAGTATCCAATAAGGTCTTAGCGTGGTCGTTATCTTTATTCTTACGAGACTGGATTGTCGGTGACACATATTCCTTTCAGTCTAGACTGCAGAGCTACAAAGCCTGCTGCTTCTTATATTTGATATATAAATAAAGGGTATTTATTTATCAGTGTTGTGATTTGTCAATAAAATGCAAAATATTGCATGTTTCTCAATATGAAGAGGCTATAAATAAATCATGTTTATTTATAGCCTGACACGATGCTTCGAGATTTGTAGGTTACGATATCAGGGAAATTTAGTATACACAAACAAAGTAATAAGGACAAGTAGATGCGATAAAGGTATGTCAACAAGATAACTTACACAGAAACAAAAGGAGATAGCTTATATTTCCAGCCCTTCATTATTTTATATTGAAAGTTGAAGCGTAAGTAAACCATCATCTTCTCCTTGCCCTGGTCTCAATTCTATTTGGGGTCGGCGCAGTATGTTTTATCCTTCCAAACATCCCTATCAGCCGTCATGTCTTCATTCACCCCGTTTTCTTTCATATCTTCCTTCACGGATAGCAGCGTACAGAGTCTTACAACGTAAGTTAACCCTCATACTTTATTTGTGACTTGCCAAGAGAAATTATATACTTAGTTCCGAAGTTGCATAGTCTACAAATAGATTTAGAATGATTACGAAATTACTAATTGCTCGGGCCATTTTTAAGAAAAACTTACGAGGTTAACCAATATATGCATATCTATTCGTATACTAGGCAAAGTCGTGATGGCCTCGAGATTAAGGCACGCGGTCGAAAATCTCGGCGGTCACCGGTTCAAACCCCAGGCCCACACCTATGACTTTTCGGAGTTACGTGTGTATTCACAATGAATTATCACGTACTTAATTGGTGAATGAAAACATCGTGAGGAAACCTGCACACCTAAAAGTTCTTAGGAATTTCTTAGGTGTGTAGTCCGCCAACCCGAACTAGGCCAGCGTGGTGGACTAAGGCCTAAACCCTCTCATTTGTAGAGGAGATCCGTGCCCAGCAGTGGGACGTATATGGACTGATGATGATTCTAGGCGAATACTGTTATTCGTACCCAGAGATTTTCGTCTCATTACCTATGCTCTGTTTGGTCAACTCAGAAACGACTTTAAAAACAACAGGCAAAGGAGCGTTGAGACTTAGGATTCGCGTGTTTTATTCCTATAAATCAAAAGCTGTAATTACGTCATTCCGTACCACTATTTGTTTACTAGTTAATTATTTCACCAACTGTACGCCTGCTTGGATAAATTCTTAGTTAGGCCTTCCAAACCCTGTTTGATCTACAGTTGTTGCGATTTTAGCGTCTGATCGTAAAAGTGAAGTTGCCACATTAATCCAAGATTAAAAAACACACAACTATTGCCGCTTTTAAGAGTTTTCTTTGGAAGTTATTATAATATATGTAAACGAATGTTTTATATGTAGGTATAAACTATAAAGATTTCTATCTATTTATAAATATCCCTTATGTAAAGATTATGATTATGATAAGTCCATTAAAACATGAGACAGTTTTGGTAAGTTTTATCTACAGTTGTTTCAATTTTAGCGTCTGAACTTAAAAGTGAAGACAAAGGTGTGGGTTATTTAGTTGGAGTGCATTTAAAAGTGCTTTCTATCAGGTGCATTTTTACACTTCATACTACCAGGTGTGGCAAGACAGTGGTTCAGTCATTAGTTGGTCAGTTCTATACTTATTTCTTATGTTATCATTTCATCTATTTGGTCCAACATTGCTTAATACATTTGAGAGCAATTGTAAAGATTATACAGATTCTATTAACTAGCGACATAGGGGATATAATATTTAATATCCTTATTATGGCTTTTAGCTCGCTCTATATTAGATTACAGGTTTGTCAAAATCTACTGGTGATGCATTTATCTGAGTAACTTCTGTCCACATCTGAAGTAGTTGAGATATGGAAAACCCCTCATGATAAATGCGATACGATGACATTGTGGGTGAAAAGAGTTTAAAGAAACAGTTATTTTTCCAACACATCTGATACATTATCTTGTTTATCTGCAAATATGGCATCTCTTATCGTTTCTACCTTAGTTCTAAACGGTGTTATTGCAAGGCACAAGTGAATTATTTTGAATAAACAATATTTTTCTATTTTAACATGTTGCAATGTGAAGTGGACAGTATAAAGGTAAGTTTATTTTTTATTTTTTCTATCGCTGTTTTTTGCATTTTGTACGAAATCGAGGGTTCACGACGGTTGTTCCAAGCTTAACGTTTTTAGTTAATCTTGGAAATCAACGACAAAATACTTGGTTAATATATTTACTGTCAGGTATATGTTGCCACATTAATCCGAGATTAAAAAACACACAACTATAGCCGCTTTTAAGAGTTTTCTTTGGAAGTTATTGTAATATATGTAAACGAATGTTTTATATGTAGGTATAAACTATAAAGATTTCTATCTATTTATAAATATCCCTTATGTAAAGATTATGATTATGATAAGTCCATTGAAACATGAGACAGTTTTGGTAAGTTTTATCTACAGTTGTTTCTATTTTAGCGTCTGATCGTAAAAGTGAAGACAAAGGTGTGTGTTATGTAGTTGGAGTGCATTTAGAAGTGCTTTCTATCAGGCGCATTTTTACACTTCGTACTACCGGCCCAGCGGCCGCCCGAGCACATTCACGGGCGGTAACATCCATGCTGGGTTGGAAGGCGCCGGTGAGTCCGACACGCCCTCGCCCCTCCGGGGCGGGATGGTCCGTAAATGGATTTTCCCCGCGTGAAAAAAAAAAAAAAAAAGGTGTGGCGAGACAGTGGGTCAGTCATTAGTTGGTCAGTTCTATATTTCTAATCTTATCATTTCATCTATTTGGTCCAACATTGCTTTCTCATCTCTGGTATACTTACCTATGTATATACTATATGTAGACGAAAATTAGCTGGGTTTTTTTTCCAAATAGATAAGTTTCTGTTTGATGACGCGGGTTAAACGATGTATAGACTTTTGTTTATGACTCATATTATGTACGCGAAATAAGTTTGTGTCACAGATTATCCGATGATGATTGTATTCGATGTTTTAAAGATCATTTATAAATTCTACGGATAGAAAACGACCAGAATTATCTGTTGTTAGTCAAAGCAATGTCGGGCTAATCAATCTATACACATGCCGTTTCCATAATGAGATGTGAAATTGTTGTAGGAATTGTTGTAGATGTTGATTTTATATTAATCTATATATGTACCACTGCTGGCCACCAGCCTCTTATAATATTAATATGATTAAGGGATTTTATTTAAGCAGTGATGGCCTCGAGGTTTAGGCGCGCGGTCGAGAATTTCGGCGGTCGCAGTTTCCAATGTTCAGTTCACAATGAATTATCACTTGCTTTAACGGCGAAGGAAAACATCGTGATAAAACCTGCACACCTAAAAGTTCTTAGGATTTTCTTCGGTGTGTAGTCCGCCAACCCGCACTAGGCAAGCTTGGTGGACTAAGGCCTAACTTTTTCAGTTGTAGAGGAGGCCCGTGCCCAGCAGTGGGACGTATGTGGGCTGATGATGTACGATGTAAGGGTTTTTAATTCGGCAAAAAAGGTAGATCCGTATAGATTTTCTTTTATGACATTATATGACAAAATCCTTTATAAACGTGGTCCGAGCGGCGGGCAAAAGCTACATCATTATATTATGAAATCGTTAGTTATTTGAGTACGAAAAACGATACAATAAACTTCTCACTCCTTTCTAAATTTATGCGGGCGCTATTCTAAATAATATCGTACTAAAACAGGCATGAAAGTACCTCATTGTTCCTTTAAAGGATAGTGAATTTTGCTTCATCCGGCGCGTCGGCGTTAGCGTAAAGCTGAGTGTGACAGCGCAATACTTAAGTCTACTCTTATGCAAAGAGAATATTTTCACTTTTACTCTAGTTTTGAAAAGAGAAATTGTGAAAAGAAAGAAAAGACCCTATTGGCATCGGATTAAATGTGCAGAGCTATCTAAATATCGTGTCGAGAAACAAAGAAGAATTTCTCTAACCTGTTGGCACGATTCGAACGTACTAGTTGTAGGGAAACTGATCGATTATTTCATATTTAGGTGACCATTCAGGCGTATACTAAAATCAATAGTAATCTTAATTACCGAACGCTGTAAGACAGTGGTATCGACGGCCAGGATAGTTGTATTTTTGTGAGAAGTATCGTATGAGTAAAGCGTGACTCTCTTTTTTTTTTTAACATTTGACGAATAATCGGTGGAGCCAAATGAGTTGGTAAGACTATACTTAATATGCAATGAATCGCTGTATACGAAAGTGCCTCTATTTTCAGGTTCTAGATTTTCCGTATATACCATCTTGTGATATCGGAGTAAATAGGGTGACCTTATTCCAAAAAAATGTCTTTTAACAAGTTTAGTGGCAAGCGTGAAGGTTAGCCCAAAAAATTACCAGCCGCGTGCGAACTGGTCGCGTAGAAAAGTGTACCATATTACATCAGCTTATGTTAGAAAGTCAGTCCGGACTTGGCGTATAAAAATTTCGCCAAGATTCTATTGGACCGGTTGACGAGTTATCCAAAGTTTTCATTGTTGTTGCCGAGTCATTTGTATGAAGATAAGTTTTTTCGTCGGCCTCTGCGCTTTGTAGGCCGCTTCCTGCTGGTTATGTCATGTGATTTTTAAGATTTAGAATTGGTTATTGTGTTGCGCTTTACATCTTCCTGCATTGCGCATTCTAATTACGTTAGTGTCATTAGTGGAGTAAATATTGAGGTTTTATGCGAGGAAGTGCTGATAAAAGAACTGGGTATTTCCGCTAAGCCTCACTGTTCATGTTTTATCTTCTTTCATTATGTAGCGAATGCTGTGAAAAGATTTTTTTGTTCTAAGAGATTTTTCAATGGAAAATAATTTTACCTGGTACGTGTAATTAAAATTACTATATACACCAGCAAACTATATTTTGGACTTCAAAATGATATTAGGAATGACTTCTTTATAGAACGAAATGCGAAAAAAAAATATTACCATACATTAATCTACAGTCGTTGTCGTGGATATCAGATATTACGAAATAGTTTAGTCCTGTAAACACCCAAGTAAAAATTTTCGTGGATACCTCCTAGATTTGTCACGGTGCGTCTATCAAACTTGAAGCTTTTCGTTTCACAGTCGCCTTTGAAGCTACTGCGCCACAGCTTGACAAGCCATGACTAAAGAAGGCTGTTGTTTACAGAACAATCCTTATGAGTTCTACATTATGCCCTTGATAAACAAAGTATTGCAAAGACATTAGCATGTGATTATGGCGTATCCTTAGAGTCCAAGGTCTAATATGACGCAGGAAGGACATTTTACACGTGCTCTGTCATGCGGACTAAGGACAGGGCTGCCATTGTTTTTGTCCGCTGTTTTTGTGACACAATGCCAACATAACAAACAATATTGGAAAAGAGGATTTAATATAGGATATACAACAAGCACCCCTTTATTTACAGAGATTCATTGTATATTTTAATGTTATTTTAAGAGATCTTTTTTGTATCATCAGATATTTTCAAACAGCATTTAAGATATTATCCGATCAAAAAAAAAAACGGACAAAAATATTTGCAAATAGCAAAACACTGTTCTTTCGACATCGTTAGATACTTTTTTCTTTTTTTATATTAGTTTATAATATTGTAATTTGAAAGTTTAGATGTTGCTTACTCGAATCACTTCAGAACAGTTGTTATGTGGACAATGTATCAGAAATATTCATTTTACAGTCTGGATTAGCACAAGGAATACTTTTAATGTCTGTGAATCGTTACAAAATGGAATAGGTGACATCCCTAGCCGCATGATGGTCGTCTGTTTGTGCATTCCACGCTAAGGCGTGCTCTGCTAACTATGAATTAAGCTTGTTTACTATGAATTAATTTGCTTACATTCCTCACTATTGATGAGTATGTTGAAGTGATGTATGCGGAAATGAAAATGTTTTGAATTGCTCGATTAAAAAGGTTTAATGTTGCTCAATTAGCTTTTTAGCTTCATTCACAGTAATAAGGACAAAAAACTTTGTACGACGTATCGTCTATTACAGGGTTTCTCAAACTTTTGGTTTCACGAACCCCTGTTAAAGTTTCCGGGTGACAGCGAACCCTGCCCTGTGGCAAGGGGGCGTTAGAATTCACCACGGTATCCCATATTTTTTTTTTTTGTTCTCGAGGGGAAAGCTGTTTATGGCTCTACTTCCCGCCAGCCCCGGGGGAGGGGGGGCGGGAAGCGTATGTCGGGGTCACCGGTCTTCCAGCCCGGCGCGCGGCGACGTCACGTCCGCGCAGGTGTTACTGCCGGGCTGGGTCCCTAACAATATCCCTAAACCGGCATACCGACCAAAACCCCCCAGTGGCCATCTCCGCGCCGAGTGGGGCGACCACGGTACGTTAGAGAAGCGCCAACCGTAATGCCGCAGCCGCCCGGTGCGCCTCCGAGACGTATTTGTCTCGGCCGTCTCGGAGTGTGTAGGGGGCGCAGTTGCACCCCCACTAGCTTGGTTCGGGCGCCCCGGTTGTGGATGGGCGCCCACGACGTACACAGGCCACAGTGCCGCCGCCCCTCTCGGGGTCACTTTCAGTGAGGGCGCGCCGACCACGGTATCCCCTGCCTGTCCTAAAAGGCGACTCATTGGGGCCTTTGGGGTTGCTGGACGCGCTGCGGGGGCAGTGCCTGCTAGGCATCAAGTCACCATTACGTAAATCTTGTCGCGAACCCCATGCCGTTGAATGGCTAACCCCACTTTGAGAAACCCTGGTCTATTACTAGAAACGTTTTATGTTTCTTTGTGGCTATGTTTTTTTTGGCAACTTAAATTATAACAACAAACTTAAAACATTTCAATCATCGGTTAATCAAGTCCCTCTCTCTCAAGTCTCATGTTTATTTTTCATATCTACTCGTAGTAGTGGTAAGACCATATCTAAACTTTTTGCTAAGCGAAGGCGCATATAGACTATCATAAGTTTGAATATTTTTCTTAGTTTTATGGTGCCTTCTTACAGAAAGGAAAGCGTTTTCATAATAACTTACAGTAATATACAATAATATCCAAAACTAAAATTCCAATTTTGAATGATAAATTTTTTTAGAAATTTTTTGCACTGTAAAAAACAATTTATGATTTCAAAATAAAATATTTTTGTTAAATAACAAGTATTTATTCATCCGATTGTTATAACACGACAGTTGTTATGTCTATTCATGTTAATGTCATAATGCAACAAGCCCCGCATGTGTTCCGTAGCCTTAGACACTTATAACAATAAAATAATTCGGTGAGGACGACGAACTAAGCATTTTATGGATCACGGAACACATTCACAGGCTGATCGAAATTATTATACAAGTCTTAAATGGTTGTTGACCTCTTGGTAATATAATTATGAGTAAGTAAAATAAATTTTGGAATCGGTTTAGAAAAGTGAGAAACTTTATTAGCTGAGGCTGGTGGGTAGCCCTATTTCGAGTTGAGAGCATTTTTTTTCTTTCCTTGTTCTCACACTCGCCCTTTTAAAACCCAAAAATAAAAAGAAAAGATTTGTATTTTTGTTTCTAATGAACAGATTCAAAAACTACTGAACCAATTTGAAGGATTTTTCGTATGGACATAGATGGGATCTTGTGAATTCACTGCTAGTAATTTATAAGTTTGATAATGGAATAATGATGGGAAACCAGACAGGTCATGCATAGATGTCAACCAACAAGATGCTCGTAACATCTCATAAAGTCGGTGGTATATCTTTCATCGCCTCTTTGTCGTCGGCTATCTTGACAAAACCACCACCAGGCCGCACGCTCTTTTATAGCGGCCCTTTAGCAGCCCCGTGGCGCAGTGGTCCAACTTGCGAAATGAGAGACCGCGGGTACGATCCCCGCACCGAGACAAATGTTTGTGTGATCCTCAAATATTTGTTTCGGGTCTGGGTGTTTGTGAGCCCGAAAAAGTCTCTCGTAGTCTCTGATACCCACGACACAGGACTTTTATCCTAGTGTGGGGTTCAGAACCATGTATGTGACTGTTGGGTGTATTTATTTAATTATCTTCCTTATTTAGCGTAGTAATACGACTCTTATAGCAGATATGTTTTTAATTGTTTAGCGTTTTATCTGAATTTTATAGTATACTAGCTGACCCGGCAAACGTTGTTTTGCCATATATATAAAATTCTCGTGTCGCGGTGTTTCTTGGCAAACTCCTCCGAAACGGCTCGACTGATTTTTATGAAATATTGTGTGTATATTGTAGGTAGGTCTGAGAATCGGTCAACATTTAAGGGATTAGGGATATGTTTTTTTTCTATTGACTTTATTTTCTTTATTTTTTATGATTCAGCATTGATAAATTATTATAATCATACATTTTCACCCTTCTACGATCTACCTCTATCTTATACTGACCATTTTAATTTGTTTTTTTTTTATTAAAATGTAAATAAATGATAATAGCACTGAAAAATTATAATAAGACGTATAACAGTCATACCTTTGATCGATATACAAATTAAACAAAAAAATATGGTCAAAATTGTATAGAGTGAGATATTATACATATACATCTATATATATATATAAAATTCTTGTGTCACAGTTCGAAACAGCCTCCGAAACGGCTCGACCGATTTTGATGAAATTTTATATGTATATTCAGTAAGTCTGAGAATAGGTTATCTATTTTTTATACCCCTCTAGGGTGGTCCAACCCGAAAAGTTTAATTTTTTATTTTGTGGACATTTTTTGTTTTTATTTTTTATGATTCAGCATTGAAAAATACATATAACTCCAAATTTTCACCCTTCTACGAACAACACCTGTTTTGTAATCGCAATTTTTATATTTTTATAGCTTTTGCCCGCGACTCCGTCCGCGTAGACTTCAGGGTTGGGCGCAGAAAGATAATAAGTAAGTCTATAAATCGTCCCTCAAGTGCCCAAAATGGCACTTACTGAATTTAAAAAAAGATCAAATCAATTCAAATGGTTGAGGCGTAAAAGTAAATTCTGACAGTTATTTTCGTATTTTTAATAATATGTTTATCCCAATGGGAACATTACATTTTCCCGGGATAAAACATAGCCTATGTTACTTCACAGGGTCTCATTTATGGTCATACCAATTTTTTTATTTTTGCGTGAAAGCGTAACAAACATCCCTACATTCACATTTATATAATAGTAAGGATAATCATTCCCACCTATGTTACTTCGGTGGGTCCCACCTATCTGCATACCAAAAGTCATTCAAATCTTTTTTCAATCATTTTTCAATTCTTTTATCCTCCGTATTTTTTTTAATAAGAAGAATCCTATGTCCTTTTTTATATCTCGAAGACTATGTGTACAAATTTTCATTATAATCGGTTAAGTAGTTTTGGCGTGAAAGCGTAACAAACAAAACATTAACATTCATAATAGCTGACCCGGAAAACTTCGTATCCCCTAACAGTCATTGAATGTTACATATTTACATATTACCTGAATTTTATTTTTGATTGTATGGAAATAAATATTAAGTTCAGCACTTTATTGAGATAAAAATACAGAAATAAATAAGTACGAAAATTAAATGCATCAATCGTGTCTCCGCAAGTCATGATTTAATTAAACATGTACATATGGGATGGGATGTAGTCGGTTTTAATTCTCTTCATTGAAGCATCGGTGTGGTGGACTGAAGCCTAAACCCTCTCAGTTGCAGAGAAGGCCTATGCCAAGCAGTGGGACGTACACATATGGGCTGATGATGATGATGCACCTTGTGATATACATTTTTAATATATTTTTTAATTGTCTAAAAGATCACAAACATCTTTTGTTAATCGTCATTGCGAAGGCATGACGAATCGGGAACTGAATTCGTTTGAACTCAATGGTCATACCCGTTAGGATCAATGAAATCTTAGATCAATCTAATTGATGAATTCTCAAGCACCAATTCATCTCTAAGTTGTCTTTTCAGTATCGTCACGTGAATAACATTACTCAACAATTTTCTTAACACCAAGCGCATTCCATTGCATAGTTGTGGGTGTTTTAGATTTCAAAGCGTGATGACTACCGAACCTGCCTTCGTTTGTAAATCAGGTACAACCAAGGAGTTTAAAAATACATTTCTGAACGCACGCATAAATATTTGACAACCAATAAATATGTCAATCCCTTTTTATTACTGACATTATTCTACATTTTTAAAATGTAAAATACGCAATTATTCGAATATTCTGGATATATGTTGTCGATTCAAAACCTTTATTTAAATACGTTCTTTAATTTGAGGGGAGCATTAACCATATTGACGGGATAAACATAAAATGTTTGACAGAATATTACTGTAGAACAGTTTATATGAAAAAAATTAAATTGTTGTTTTTACCATATTCCTCGCAATTTTCTTAACTTTTTCTTTCATAAGAACCTTCTCCTAACAATAGCAAACACAACAAAAAAAGAATTAGCGAAATCGGTCCAGGCGTTGTTGAGTTATGCGCTTACCAACACATTTTGCGATTCATTTTTATATATAAGACTAGCTGTATGGCTATCATTCAAATCGGTTCAGCAGTTTTGGTGAGAAAGCGTTACAGACAGACAAGTTACTTCCACATTAATAATATTAGTATGGATTAAATTTGAAGTATATTTTTAAAACAGACTGTACCATACTCCAAGAGTGGATGATGTCAGTGCGGGCGTCGCGACGCGTGTCTCAAATGTCGACGTTACGTAACCATTATAGAACTGCGAATGGGCGTCTCCTACAGGTTTACGATGTGTAAATCCTGCAATACGTCTTTGTTTTGTAATGTCGCGAAGTTGCTGCACTCACATCTTATGCAATACACGAAAGGGAACATGGTAATCTAGCGTTTTCTTAACACAAGTCATGGGATTATGAAATCTTGAATTTTTTTTGCTGATGCAAACGTACAATTAAGAAGAATATATTGGCTATTTTTGAATAAATAATAAATACACTCAAAAATCACATACATAGTTCTGACCCACACTAGGATATAAGTCTTGTGTTATGGGTATCAGAAACAACGAGAGTATTTTTTGTCTCACAAACACCCAGATCCGAAACAAATATTTGTAGAATACATTATAAGTTACTTTAATCCTACATTAAAGGTTTGATCAGGCAGTATCACCATGACAGATTTTAATCAGTGGTGGTACTTCCATAGAAGCCCAAAAGCCCAGCTTGCCTGAGAAAAATATTTAAGCTTTAAATCTTTATTTAACAAAAGAAATTAGATATAGAAATGAGAATATCCTGACCCCACAATAAACAATTATAAACTAGACATTACACAATTAACGTGTAACGCTTTTGGGCTTCTATGGAAGTACCGCCACTGATTTTAATATAATGATCTGTTATTGCGACAGAATATTCCTCAACACATTCAAAAACAAGGCTGTTTGGTTTTCGGCAGTGGGGCCAAGTGGATTTCACAATAATCTTCAATCATCCCTAAGCTATGAAACGAGAAACTAGCATTAGTTTAGCACGAAGCCTGGTCTCTGCAATAAATTATATTATGAATAGTACGACATCTTATTTAATTGCATCAAATCAGTATCTATTATGTTAATTCCATTGTAGGGACTAAATTACTTCATTCACACATAACCGCAACATTGTGTCAATGAAAATACTACATTTCCGAGAAAGCTACGGCGGAATCTTGTATATAACACTTGGCGATTTCGTTCGGATTCGTGACGTGCTCTAATTGCATCCAGAATGATAAAGTGTTTGTGAAATGTACAGTTTTTCATCCTTTGCAGCCGGCGCGACGGGTTTCAGAAGTTTTTCAACCGTTCTTAATTACACGTGATTGATTGCGAACATTCTTATAACAGTTTCATTACACATACGCGAGTTTATAACGCGATACTTATCGGTATTTGTATATGAAATCTTGGCTAATTAAGAAACTGGGTTAGTTTAAAAATTTACGTTCAATACGCCTTCGCTCGGTATCACGTTGAGCTCTTAGAAATTGTAAGGAGACAAAAAACAAATTAATAAACCCAATAGCGTGAAGAATTTTAGTAGAGCGGTTTCTTTGCGTTGATTACCCAGAATTGGATATATCTAGCTATATGATGGTCATATTGTTAAGACGTTCTTACAATCGTCCGCCAATCCGCACTAGGCCAGCGTGGTGGACTAAGGCCTAAACCCCTCTCAGTAGTAGAGGAGGCCCGTGCCCAGCAGTGGGACGTATATGGGCTGATGATGATGATGTTCTTACAATCAGCATATTCATTTTGTTGTGATAGTTTTTTAGATACTCGGTATTCTTAATTAAAACCAATGTTAATTATAAACGATCACTTCATTTCATTATAGTATGAATAAGTCAGTCTGACCGGTTCTGGCTGACCCAATCGATCCAATCGCTGTGTGAAGAATATGTCTTACTGTCAAATTTCATTCGCTATTTTTTATCCATCTCCATTTATTAGGTATATTAGGGTCATATATTAGGTATGCTTAACATAATCAGACTGATTATATCCATAAACTTCAAAAGAAAAATCAAAAGTGCTTCATTAATAGAGCCTCCAACCGTTGAAATGATGTCTCGACGAACATGCGTCAAATCCTTGAGGCTATCACGCGCTTACACACAACTCCAGAATTTATTAAAATACATTTGCAATATTCTAGCCTTTAATACATAAAGCTAGTTAGCAGTGCAAGTGAGGCTGCACGCCGTTGAATTGTTATGTAAATGTCTGTAAGCTTGAATATTTGATCGTTGTGTGGCGAGCGCGTCACTCACTGCATGTGCGCACACTCTCCGCGCATGCTAAACGTCTAGTATTGTCTCTTAAGAAATACCTGCACTTATTGCGATGTTCTGGAAAATTTCTGAGCATTTTCCTTAGAGAATTGGAACGTACAATGCGTATATTGGAGGAAAACAGTTTACACGCGCAAATGGCAAGTGCTAGCTGAAAAATACTAAAGTATTTCTGTAACTTGTGCATTCTATGGCATACGTCTTTTGTGTGGCTTTTATACTTAATATATTTGTATTTTCTTACAACAATAATAAAACTCAATGCCACTCAAATCGTTTATTCTCCTCAGAGATGTACACTGTTCGAACGCTCGAATACGAATGCCGTCAGACAGTGTTTGAATCCACCGACGTTAGTTTCGCCGGAAATACAAAATGACAAACGGAAACAATATACTTCTTTAAATTCGACTTGTCGGCACTTAATTATAATTAAAAAATAATAATAATAAAGTAAACACAAAATACATAATTGTTTGATGCACATATTAAATATACACTTTTGATTAGCAGCAAATAATGTACCGGAAATAACATTACGAAATAAATAAATCTACCGGCATTACTCGTAAAAGATAACCCTTACATTTGGGAGGACTGTTAATAAGTCTTTTTTAAAGACAGATTGGTAACATTTATGGAGTTGTTCGGTACATATGTGGCATGAGTTATTTTTGTAAGAATTCAGCATGGAATAAGAGCACATTATAAATGATAATTCTTGAAACATCTTGAAAAGACTGGCATTATTACAACTACCCCGTTCCAGTCGTTTCATTCGTGTCCAAGAGGTGACTCTATTACTCAAAAACACTTTTTTAAGTCTATTATCCTTAAAACGCTATCTACTAAGAATAAACCAATACTTTATGTAGTATTCACTACCAGGTGCAATAAGCTATGCGCGTATCGAAACAAAGATGTTTTAATAGCGCATACATCCCGGCCGACAATATCAAGTGATTTGCATTATGTCCACGTATTGTGGGCGCAGAGGCGATGTCTTGCTGTGTAAACATGCGTCAAACATGTTTATTAACCATGTTGCATTCACTACTGCTATGAAATGTGCATTGGTAAGTCTGTTTTAATAAAATGTATTTAGATGATTATGATAATAGTTTTTACCTATAGCAAATGTTTTTATTTATTTTTTGGTTTTTGTGTTTCGTTGTTATTAGGTTTTAAGTTTAAACCTTACGGAAATTTCATCTAAGTACTCCAAGATAATAATGGTTTTGAGAGAGCAGGGTCTTCTGGCACAAGTGTAGAAATGCTTAAAAGAATGCCTTAATGTTGTAATATTTTTTTTAATAACTTGGTAATGAATAAAGACTTTAGTATTAGGTATTATTTAAAAAAAAACAGTTTGTCATGGTGTTATTCAAGAATGGTTTCCTTCTTTTGTGGTAACAGCGTGTGCCATCGAGACTTCATGAATACGCAAATTGTGATCGGATAGTCTTATAAGAATTTTCGTTACCAAATTCTGAGCAGCGCGCAACCTGGACATTTTCTGAAAATGTTGTTATGGAATGCCTCAGATTGTGGGGCTCTACCTCAACAACTTAGAGTTTAACTCGTAATCAACGTCGTTACCAATGTAAATGTTAGTCACTTATTATGTCTAACATCATATTTCTTAATAACTTTTTCATTACGTACAAAATGATTGATTAAAACAATCAACATCGATAAATTAATAAGCAAATTATTAATTATAGGAGAAGGTGGTAATGTGACCCCCGCAGGTATATTGGCCCCCTTAAATAATAGTTAGTTCCCATAACGCCGTCTAATATTATTTTGGTGCAACGGGACCATTTCAGTATACTATTGATTTATTACCCTACAAATCCGTTTGGGGCGGTTACGTTCGTTCGTCATTTGAACAAGTCGAAACTCTTACCCAACAAACTTATTTTTCGACTGTGAGTTTTATTCCATAATTTATAAAAAAAATACAGCTTTTGCTGTTGTATTGAATATTTTGTTCGTGACACTGTCTTCTACGGGATATATAAGGTAAACATACATTTTTTACATTTTTTCAATTGCTTTAGGTTGTTTATCAAAATATTTTCAATAATTTTAATTTGGCCCCCTGACATTGGTTGTATCATGGCCCCGGGGGCCACATAGGTAACGAGTTCATTCACATATTTTTATTTTGCGGTTTCAGATGCCTAGACAAACTGTGTTACCTCTACCTTCGATGAAGAAACCAAAGATGTGCATGCAAGAGTGCATCAGGTATATTTGAGCCTACGATGATTTTTCCAAGGAAAAACTTTACGAATATTTTGTTAAAAAGTGGACCTCCTGGAACGAATAGCAAAGTTCATCCATCTGGTTGGATTCGGTTCAATTCGTTCACTGAATGTTTCAGGCATTTTATTGATAAATATTTTATTGATTCCAATACATTTAATGTGACCCTCCCCCCGGGGGCCACATTACCATCAGTTAATCTCGAGATGCAAAATTTGATTACTTAAGAATAAATGATAATTTTGATTTTATTTAGCGAGTTTCTTTTGTTTCATAGTAAGATATGTACACACAAATAAATACGTAACCCAATAAAACATTTTCCATATTTTTAATTCCTTTACTTTAGAAATAAACCCTCAAAAACAAAGTGGGGGGCCACATTACCACCTTCTCCTATAACAACTTGAATATCCGACGACGTACCATAATAGGGTATTTAATGTATGAATGGCATTATAAACTTGATATTGAGCGACGAACAAGACATCTCGCCTACGCGGAATGGCTGGTGTGGTCGTTAATATGTGCATATTTAACATAAACAGTGTCGCACGCGTCACCAGTCGCGGCATCAGTAGAATTAGTAGTTTGTACAACCTTTCATTCCATTTATTGCTTATATTTAACGACAAATGGACATAGTTACACGAAAAGCATCCAATCCACAATAATGTCAAAAATTACTTAAGTGCACCAAACTGATACTAAATCCCTTCAGGTTGTCCATCCTATGGTTGCGTTGAAAAGATCGCCATGTGCGATAAGGCCGCCATTTGTACCTTTCAATATATGTTTTTGAAGTTATACTTCTTTTGGCGCGTTAGGGAAAAATGATGAGAGTGATTTTTTACGATGCGCGCGCACACCGACACCAAAAAGTTATTCAGAAAAAGTTTGTTTTAAATTTTAAGAATGTAGAATAGTGACAGTAGTAGTTTTTTTGAAGTTATTACGATGCGCGCGCACACTGTCATGAAAAATCGACACCATGAAGTTATTAAAATATTATTTTATAATATATTATTATATTATTTAAGAAAATATATATTTATCTATGAAGTATAACTTCTAACGCGTGTACATAAGTACACACACACACTTTTTTATGTTTAGTGTACAATAAAGTGTTAAATAAATAAATAAATATTGATATTATAAGTCAGTAAAAATACTCACGTAAAAACAGCTGTTTTTCATTGATTAATTAACATCGGAACAACCACATCTGTTGGCACATATAAACGTATATTTTTTCGTATACAAATATCTCATCAAATACAATATTGTGTATAAATTGTACTACAAACCATTAACAATAATAACAATACAATGACAGCCCCGTGGCGCAGTTGGCTACACACCAGCTTGCGAAACGAGAGGCCGCGGGTTCGATCCCCGCACCGAGACAAATGTTTGTGTGATCCACAAATATTTGTTTCGGGTCTGGGTGTTTGTGAGACCGAAAAGTCTCTCGTAGTTTCTGATACCCACGACACAAGACTTGTATCTTAGTGTGGGATCAGAACTATGTATGTGACTGTTGGGTGTATTTATTTATTAATATTCTACGTTAACAACACGCTCACATTCTACGTTAAAATTAATATCCATGAAGAAATACGTTATTAACTTCAAATGTCAATATCTCGGAAATGACTTTGTGTGGTTTGGATCCTTAACTATGTACGTCCAAATAATACTCGCATCTGATGGTAAAAACATTGTGATCAAAAATTCTACTGGCAATAAATGATTACCATTATCCTTAACAGGTTGACACAAGCATAGTGTTAGATCATCATCAGTCCTTATACGTCCCACTGCTGGGCATGGGCCTCCTCTACAACCGCGAGGGTTTAGGCCTTAGCCTACCATTACTATTGTTAAATACTTTTATTTTATTTAGCATAGAAACCAATACAAATTGGCTGGACTATTAAACATTTATGTCTACTCACATGGTAAAATTTACGAGACTTTCCCACATTCTTGTATGTTATCAGCTTGAATCCTGTTAAAAAATTCGTTAACTCACCGTAACGCCACCCTGTATTCTGCGGTTCTACCTAGATCCTACTAAGCATTCCTTATCAAATAGGCATTTCATTCATTTCATATCCTCTTAAATCGAGATTATGGTTTAAGAACGGTAAACTTCCAAATTTGAGAAAGAGCTTCTAGAATACACAATTTTTAAAAATTGTAATTAAATTTATTTAAAAAAAATTTTTTTTACGTCAGAATAGAGGAAGATTCTAACAGTTCCATTGTTTATATTTGATTTGCTCAATTTAGCGATCTATCTAGTGAAAACATCTCCCAGCTGTGCCAAAGTCACAAAGCCAAACAATATTTCTGACAGACATCTAGCTCATATACTTCCATAGTTAAGAAAAAAAGAAAATATATTCTAATTAAATAAACTAAAAACTAAGACAGATAATTAGTTACACTGAGCGTAAATCGTGTTGCAACAAATAGTATTATTCATCTTATTTATCACATGGACTCGCAGCAAGTAGACGTTATCTCACTGACATTATTGATGATGACTTGACGACGCTCCTACTGCTCACTTTATCTTTGCACACTTAACTTGGTATTTCGTAATTTTTTCTTGCGTAAAAATCTTCATTCTACATGTTTTTGTTGAAGTTTTTTGTGATGTGACGCAAGACGTGTTGCGTAAATTGGAACGGATTTTTTTCAGGAAGACGTAATTTGCCGCGCGTAATTTAATTGTGTCTTAGATTCGAGACTTTCTATTTCTAGGTTGTAATTAGTTGGAATTTTTTATATATTTTTTACTAACCCAGCCTAGGCTTACTCGGGCGTAATGTTATAGAAAGCGCTCTCCTTAATTATCTCGTTAAATTTTTGAATCTGTATCTAAATAATATTAAAAATTCTGAGATACCTACAATTAATTATTTTCATATCATTTCGAAAAGAAGAGTAATCATATCTTTCAAGGCACTATTTAATGTCTTTACCAAATTTATCATGATCAATAAAAGTACAAACTAGGTAAATAATAAGAAGATTAGTAAATAGACATAAATCACATTGCAAATTTTACTAGCAGCCCTGCAATATTTTTTTTTGGATACAATCCCATAAAAAACGTAGCAAGCTCTAAGGTTCCATCTAAGTCATTATAAAAAATATTAACATGGCTCAACAGTAAAGTCGTGAACTAAATATGATAAATAACTCTTTATTTGTCATAATTACAACTTGTTAAAAGACAATCATATGAAAAAAAACAGACAAATTCGTGAAAATGTTACATTCGAAACGGATGATTAGATAGAGTTATTTTTGCATTCGTAACATTCTTTGCAAATCTATGAATTTTGATTTTATGTCTTGTGGTAGGTAACGGAGATAACTTGACACACAGAATCTAATTTCACGACAGAATAAAAAATAATATATAAATATCAAAGTAAATTAAGTAACAAAATTTCTAACAATTTAAAAACAGTACTTGTCCGCCATTTGTAAAAATACAAGCACATAAAGATATTACATAACTCGAGTGCAAACCTAGATCCATACGAAAGCTTCCTCATTCGTGCACCGCATATAAAGAGCCAACAAACAGTTGTGTTTGTTACATTTGAAAACCTAATTTTGGCTGGCTTCACTTAACGAATGCCAAATACTGTTCCACTTTACTATATGCTTAGAGTTGGAAATAGTTTATTGTATGTTTTAGATATATGTATTACAAACGTCTGTCCTTTTTAACTGCCACGGCAAAATGACGACACTATCCAAATGGAGTCTCAACAGGCAAGAAGAAACAACCCTCATCGATGGACGATATTTATCTTTTGAGAAAAGTATATTATGTTTACATAACTAGTACGACTACCTCGTGGTCTCGCGGTACAAGTATGTGCCGTGCGATCTAGAGGTCCTGGGTTCGATTCCCGGGTCGGGCAAAGTGTTATTGGGTTTTTCCATTAGGAAATTCTCGGTAACAGCACGGAGTCTGTGTATGTGCCCGAAAAACGGCAAAAGGCTCGCCCCCTATTACGTGGGACTGATACATACTTGGCGAAATGTGGGTGCAGAAATGCACCTCTGCCTACCTCTTCGGGGAATACAGGCGTGAGTTTATGTATGTATGTATAACTAGTATGGCTTGAGGATAATAGTGACAACTCGACATAGCCTTACTCGGCCTGGTCTCGGCACCCGATGCACTTGCGTGTGTCACTGTTGAGAGTTTTACTCTTTATAGTGGTCGTTATCCTACCACCACCAAATTGGGTCTCCAGCAATCGTACTCACTGGAAGAAATACAATAATATTACGTCACTTCAGGTTTCTATTACACAAAGATATCCCTCCGGTCATCCGGTCAAGCTAAAAACAGCATGGTTCTATCACTTACGCTAAATCTCTGGCGTGGGGGAACGGTCAAAAAATCTTACTCGGTGTAACTGACTGTAGTCATGCGGTTGAGTTGGAAACGTATTTTATGTTACTGCTAAATGTAGGTATCTATTAAACAGCTCTTACTAGACAAAGTTAAATAATTTTCTAATGTTATAATTAACAAAGACAATAACCTGTGTCATTCCTAATGAATTGATCTTAGCATACGTATTGAAATTTATAAAATAGATAATAAGCAAGACTAATTTGGCAATTGATCACACAAAATGTCTAAAACAAAAAAATAATTGAAACGAATTATTCGCAGACTTTGTGACTGCGTTTTTAAAAGCCTTCGTAGACTATTATTTAAAGTAGTATGGTGTCATCATCAGCCCATATACATACGTCCCACTGCTGGAAACGAGCCTCCTCTACAATTAAGAGGGTTTAGGCCTTAGTCCTCCACGCTGGCCTAGTGCAGGTTGGCGGACTACACACCTAAGAAATTCTTAAGAACTTTTAGGTGTGCAGGTTTCATCATGATGTTTTCCTTTACCGTTAAAGTACGTGATAATTCATTGTGAATACACACATAACTTCGAAAAGTCAGAGGTGTGTGCCGTGGTTTTGAACCCGTGACCGTCGAGATTCTCGACCGCGTGCCTAAACCTCGAGGCCATCACTGACGAGTATGGTGTAGCACTGTCCATTATTGGTGCAATGAGTAACTGCGGGTAATTGATTCAATTAGAACGCATGTTACCGTTACGGTTTGAAAGAAAATTGCATTAGCTCCTAGGAATGTAGGATAGTGATATGGTGACATAGATTTTTATTTTTAACGTCTTAATTTAATGTCAGGATATTAAACTATAATTTTTGAAAGATTTGTAACCCTAAAAATTAAACGATAATCGTCCTATATGTGGTTTTTTTACGATAGTGTGGTCAAAACATAATGTTGTCTGGCAAAAAAACAGTTAAACCATCTCATAATCATATAATAATTTAACATTTTTTTTACTGTACGTAAATGCGGGAAAAAAATTATGCCTTCTTCAAGATGAAAGTTGAAAAAAAAGATGGAAAATCTATCAATCTGTACCTAATTTTTACATTGAGTACTTGAACACTTTAAATATTTAGTTTTAGGCCGTAAATGTTGCTCTACTAGACTGTATGTGTTTGCATATAGTAAGGAAGGCTTTTCACAAACGAATTTTGAACAAAGTTAAGTTATCAACTGAATAAAACTTTCAAAAAGGTCATTCACCTAAAAATAAGTATTTTCGTCTGTTTGTTTTCTAAACACATCTTCACACACTTGAGACATATTATACCGTTACGAGCATTAAGAGTGGCAATTTGTCGCCGAAAGTAAAGTGTCCATTTATGAACAGTGGACAATCAGAGAGACACAGAACCGAGCTAAATTATGCTAACACGTCACCATGAATTGTTTTAGCAAACTTTATAACTTGATACAGTTATGTGGGCTTTGAAGCAGGGTTGTCTAACTTTTTTGGGTTTTTAGGATAATATGTTTTTTATATACTCATGAGATGCATTTCGAAACCCACATTTCGCCAGGTATATATCAGTCCCACGTAATAGGGCCCCCTTTTTTTTCCCCGCGGGGAAAATCCTATTTACACACCATCCCACCCCTGGAGGGGCGAGGGTGTGTCGGACTCACCGGCGCCTTCCGACCCTGTATGGATGTTACCGCCCGTTTTCGGGCGGCCGCTGGGTCCCAAGCCCCCGCTCGTCCCAGGCTGGGCACTCCTCGAGTGTGTGCTGGGCCGTGTCCTCACGGCAGTTGCCACAATGGTGGCACACGGCGGTCCCCTCCACTCCGACGATGCGACACAGGTAACGTAATAGGGCCCCTATTATAGGAGGCGAGCCTGTTCCACGCTGCTACTAGGAATTTCTTAATGAAAAAACACAATAACAATTTGCCCAACCCGGGAATCGAACCTGGGACTTCTAGATCACACAGCACATACTTGTACCGCGAAACAACGATCTGTTTTATGTTTAAGTAATTTAGTCTCGTATTTAGAATTTCTCATAGCTAAATGTGAATTTAGGTTGTGACGCTGGTTCTGGTAGCAGGCTCTTTCTAGCAGGTCACTATGGAAGTCTTAGCGGCAGGACTACACGAGTCTAGGTTTGGACGTCTTACGACTGATGACGATGACAATTTTACTAAGAAGTTTGAAAAAAGACTATGACTTTTTATAATTCTTATATTCTAATTAACTGGGGTAACTTTGTGACCTTCTGCTGTTATTACTTTATTATTGATTGTTATCATGATTTCATTATTAATCTTAAATAATACAATTATGAGGACGGGCAGTGAATAAAAGGTCTCGCATACTTCCATACCAAAAATCATTCAAACAAGATAGTAATTATTAAGTTTATCCGTAACAAACAATCTGACAATCCATCTGTCCTCTAACTATTAGTATGTATATCAGTTTAATATTAAATGATATGTAAACAGTCACTAAATAGCTCATAAGCATACCGTTAATTGCAGTCGGAGCGCGCGTGCCGGCCCTATATCGGGAAAGTCGCAGTCGTCGGTCGCAGTTGCTCGCGGCGCTGCGTCGCATTTATAACAACTTCCTTGCCTACGTGCCCACAATTATGCCGATACTCAAACGTCCATTACACAACTGAAAGCCCCAGATAATTGTTGGACTTCAATATTATGCAATTTGGGACTGTTATTTGCATTTAGATGGTGGCGCATGGCGGTCGCGAACGATTCAATTGAGATTCATTCGAGAAATCTGCTGAAGGGTCATCAAGTTATGGATAAATATATGATTAAAGACTATGAAATGAAATGAAATGATCACCGATTTATTTATCACGTAGGCAATAATATAAAGTCTATTTATTCGTAGTTCCCGTAGATTACCTAACTAATTTAAATGCAAGCGAGAGTGTTTGTTTGTTTTCACGTCAAAATTACTGATCCGATTTAGGTAAATTTTAGTACAACAAAAGACCCCGAAAAATGTTAAATGCATTTTTTTTTATAATGCAAAGCGCGCCAAAACCACACATTTACGTACATTTTGGTGTCCAATTTTAACTTTAACCATAACAAATTTGTGGAATAATAATAAATCATAGTAAATAAGGCTGCATGCATCTTTTCTGTTTAAAAATGAATTGTCGTGTAATATAAAAAATCTAGAAAGGCCGAGTTTTCGCCGCTTGACACTATTTAAACCACAATGCATTACCATTATGCGTCATTGCGGTTTTTTTGCTGCGTCACATAAAATATCTATTAAGAAATGAATGACACGGAAAAGTTGCAAATGTGCGACAGTTACAGGTAAATAAAAAACAAGATTTAAAATCTAAATTTTGATGTTACCGCCATTAAATATATAAAAGAGATAGCGAGACAATTGGTCCCAATTCCGACTTTAGATTCTTTTCAAAAAATCTTGATACTATTTCAATGGATAATTTCATAATATTTTAGTACTATATTAAATGATACATAAATTTAAATCTTTGAACTAGCAATTCTTGATTTAATTTATACTTCGGGTATCTAGAAAACGGCCCTGACGATTTTCATGAAATTCAATGTTTTAACTGTTTTCCATTTTAAGTTCAACTTAGTTTTGTTATCTAGAAAACACATTTTTAAACACACTTTCTATAAGCGTCATCTCTTATGTATAAAAATATATCGATCAAAGATGCCAGGTACATAATTAATGAAATAAATATTTATTTATATTAAACACAGTAAACCTTGGGCGCCATTCACATGTTTGTTTGACACAGGTAAAAGTTCATCTTCTAGTTTTAAATATTAAAATGAAAACAAGAGTATACCTCTTAAGTAGTAGTAAGCGAAAAGTATAAGACGTAATACTTCCTTAACATCACCTTAATCTATATAGTTAAATTGATAGTACATAAAAATAAACCTAACACAGCTATTCTAGTTGATCGCACATATAAATTTAATATAAGTAGTCGATCGTCAAGTTGTCCGTAGTTTTATTGCCACAGCCCATCCGAGGCTGAATCATTCGTTATTTCTTAATGCTTTAGTTTCTGTCGAGTGGTTTAAGTGTTTCCTTATCTCCTAGTTTATAGCTCCCGGACAATTACGGTGTTGTTCTAACTTAATGGATCACTACTGTGGTTTCTTTTATACTCTTACGTTGGTTCAACAGCATAAGGTCTTCGATTTCATCGATTTATTGGGTTTCTGTTTAGACACATACATAAACTCACGCCTGTATTCCCCGAAGGGGTATGCATTTCTGCACCCACATTGCGCCAAGTATGTATCAGTCCCACGTAATAGGGGGCGAGCCTATTGCCGTTTTTCGGGCACATTTCCAGACTCCGTGCTGTTACCCAGAATTTCCTAATGGAAAAACCCAATAACACTTTGCCCGACCCGGAAATCGAACCCAGGACCTCTAGATCGCACGGCACATACTTGTACCGCAAGACCACGAGGCAGTCTGTTTCTGTTTAGAAATTCTGTGTAACAGCTAGTAGTCGGGCTTTGGGCGCAGAAAATTCGCATCATCTTTTATAATAAACTTTGGGTTTAACAATACAGTTCTGCCTTCTCTTTTTAGGACACAGGAGTACAATCCTTATTATAAATACGAAATCGAGTTTGCTTGCTTGAAAAGTTTTCTTGCAAAAATCGTTGAATCGGATTACAAAAAAAAATTACAGTGAGATAAACAGGATCTTAAATGCGTTTAAAAGATTTTTATTCGGTTCGGTTTAATTCAGTTAATACTCTTGAGGGATGATCGCAATCGTTTCTTACCAGTCGAAATTATTATGGCCGTTCTGCACTATCAGATGCGTTTTTGTCACTTTGAAAAAAAAAACTTAAGAGCAAAGGCAATATTTAAAGTGCTCGTTAAACATTAAAATAAACCAGTTTCAGAAGTAAATAAACACCTTTGAGAAATAGATAGTCATAATACTTGCAATAACAAGTAAATATGCGGCAGTACTTACAGGTGCAAGCTCTCTCGTTTTAGTTCACACGGAGGCTGCATAATAAATGTACATTTATTAAAGAACTGTCCCACAAACAGCAGGATTTGGATAATAATTACTTGGTTGAAGGCTGTTTGCGTATAGTAAGGAAGTAACTGTACACTGCCACTCAACCTACTGTTAAACTAATGCTATCAACTCCTGTGAACGTTAACGCAACAACAGCCGTACGCACAAATGCAATTAAAAGTTGGTGGACAGTTAAGTCGATGTTCACGTTTTTTAGTTAGGTGGTAACTAGTAGGTAACTCTCTAAGAGTTACAAAAGTATTTTACTTATGATTGATATCAATAATGTAAATGATGATAGCTGTACTGTGCTTAAGAAAATAGTGATAATATCAGCCTGTTTATAAATGGGACGCGTAATATAATATAATATAATGCATGTGCATATATGGGATAATTAAATGGAATTCAACCAAGATATAAGGAGACGCGGTCACAGTATCCACATTCATACAAATATTTGCTTTATCTACAGATTGAATTCTGTGGGGCCGAACTGTCTGTTTTAGATTCCAACTGTTGGCTCATTTATTATATCATAATTGATAAATAATAACGTCTTTTTGTATTATTCAGCTCCGAAGTGTATCATTTACTATTCCTTTTTTTGTAAACCTGTCACTACAACAAGTTGACGATATTTATTTTGTGTGATACACAAATAATTGTTTCAAGTCTGGGTGTTTGTGAGACCGAAAAGTATCTCGTTTATCTGATACCCACGACTTGATCTTAGTGTGTGTGTATTTATAATGAAGCCTTGTTTTATGGGTATTCAAATAATATAAAAAAACTACATTTAATCATAAACTCCTTAATAAGTAACCAGTAAGGAAAGAACAGCCAGTCGATTATTTGTCGTTCGCATGCCGCAATCTTATATCTCAGAGAGTTTGACAAAACTAGGTTTATTATAATTTTACTGTTACAGAAGACAGTATCGTCCAACCTTTATGATGTTATGTGCCATTAAGTTAATGTATACGGTTGCTAGATGTAGTGTGCAGTGCTCCATTTTAGAATAATACGTTTACTAAAACTAAATACATTTGCTGTATTTAAAAGGATTTTACGATCAAAAAATAATATATTGAGACCAATTGTATGTTAGAGTGATTTAGTAGAAATATTTTTATGATACTATGGGCTCTCTAAAAAGCAGTGATGGCCTCGAGGTTTAGGCGCGCGGTCGAGAATCTCGACCCCAAGCACACACCTCTGACTTTTCGAAGTTATGTTTGTATTCACAATGCATCGCCACTTACTTTAACGGTGAAGGAAAATATCGTGATAAAACCTGCACAGCTAAAACGTTTTTAGGAATTTCTTAGGTGTGTAGTCCGCCAACCCGCACTAGGCCAGCGTGGTGGACTAAGGCCTAAACCCTCTCAGTTGTAGAGGAGGCCCGTGCCCAGCAGTGAGGCGTATTGAGGCTGATGATGACTATGGGCTATAATATAGTATAGAGTACCTATAGAGTCTAAATTACAGTGGCGGAACTTCCATAGAAGCCCAAAAGCGTTACACGTTAATTTTTAATATCTAATTTGTAATTGTTTATTACGAGGTCAGAATTTTTTCATTTATATGTCAAATTGATTTTGTTAAAGATTTAAAGCTTCGGAATTTTGTAAGCCATGTTGGGCTTTTGGGTTTCTATGGTAGTACCGCCACTGCTATAGACCAGCCGGTGGGTCGCGATTCATAGTTTGGTAAGTTCTTATACTCACGATGTACTGCTGCACCGTTAGAGCGTGATAAATCGAAACGATTGCTTAATTAAAGCTTGGTTTTATAAAAAAAATATAGCATATAATATTCCTATATTTAGAGGAAGTTTGAAAGTGGCTCCTGTGATAGATAAGCTGAAAGGAAACCGTCTGTCGTGGTATGGTCATATTATGAGAAGGGACGAAACATATATTGGAAAAAAAGTAATGAGTATGAAAGTCGAAGGATGGACAAACAGAGGAAGGCCTAAGAAAAGATGGATGGAGTGCGTGAGAGAAGATATGAAAGAAAAAGGGGTGACTGAAGACATGACGGCTGATAGGGATGTTTGGAAGGATAAAACATACTGCGCCGACCCCAAATAAAATTGGGAACAGGGCAAGTGAATGATGATGATTCCTCTCTAGTGCCCAATCTATATTTGCATGAATTTTTGTCACAAAATTTCACCGGTTTGCAGTCTGCTGCTTTATGTCAGTTTCTCCATTCCAGACAACTCTATGTTATTCTCATATTCAATAATACATTACATTTTCTCGGAACTGCGAGTCGAAATTGAGGCTCGCGGCACGTGCCAAAGTGGCCCAACTAGGCAAGTAATCCGCAGACCCGATCCACGACAATGTAGTTAATTAAGGCGTCTCCGTTCACATACCAAGCAGTGGGCCGTATCGCGCTAATAAACTTAGACTATAAAGCTATTAACTAAAATTGTTTGAATTACTCACAACTCACAAGTAATCACGTTCAAACACCTGTTTAATTGACATGTGTAGAAAGTGAACCGATTTAAAAATGTGAATTGTCTGTACATGCTGCGGGGAGGAGGGGGGGGGGGGTGTAATAGTAACCAGTGCTGCCATTACAATATAATTATGTTCGCGGTGCGGCAAACTGTCTGAGATCTGCGCGTACGCATGCCGCCGGAATTGATACGTTCCGTAAGTGACTTACGAGATTGCCCCGTAGTAATGCCCCGCGGTTATAGCCGCATCGATTCTTTCTCCGGTATAATTTAATGTATAAAACCTATCATTGTCAGACCATATACGTCCCAATGCTGGGCATAGGCTAAAAAATAAAAGCTACATTATTTACTATTCTAGACTGCAGCATATGTGCTAAACTTCATCCAGACTCCATCTGGTGTGATTGAGTAACAAGATACAAAGTTTCATAATATTCTCCAGACAGAAGTAAAATTTTCACCCATTCAGTGATTCAAAATGTACAGAACAAGCGGACGTAGTCTGATATTACTATAGTAATTCAGTAAAGGGATATTTGCCAATGCAACATTATTTTGTGCGTTTGTATTTCTTATTTCAATATCTATTTATAACCTAACATAAACTTAATTTTTAAAATCATCGCCATTGTTAGCCCATATACGTCCCACAGCTGGGCACGGGCCTCCTCTACAACTGAGAGGGTTTAGGCCTTAGTCCACCACGCTGGCCTAGTGCGGGTGAACGGACAATTTTTCAAAAACATGTAACAAAAAATTGCGCGATAACTATACTTGTGGCATTAATTAATATAACAATAACGACATTTTGTACATTAAACCTATACAATAACTTCAAAAATGCCAAGTGAATAAGTCCCAAGTGGAGCACATCACAAGTCGAATGCGTGTTCAACAAGAGCGCGCTTTCACGACACTTTCACGATTTTAGCATTCGGCTCTACGCCGCGCCCGAACCACATCTATTGACAAAACGTAATTATTGACAATTGGCCCGCTTCCTGACACACGTGAGCTGATACCAAAGCCTTACGTAATAGGGCTTTCTCGACAAGTCAATTGAATTGTGATGGCTTAATTAATGATCATTGTGTAATGTTCCTGTGCCGAAATAGGGCGTTTTGTATGCGAAATACTTGATGTGTCTGTAGTGCAGTCTGACTGAATGTGAAAAATACTTCCGAATAAGCTTTTTAAAATCAAATCATGTTAAATAAAGTATTTTCTCGTACTTTATTGTTCTCATAAAGTATAAAGTACAATTACCTGAAATAACGTACCTACCTACGTACCTGAAACCTTATTTTCGACATAGTCTACTATATTCCCCAGTCAAAGCCAGAGCATACATCTAACGTAACATAATAATAGATATTGCACATGCCTTTATGCCCATTACTCTTTGGCCTTTTGTCAGTTAACAGTCTTTACATTCAACTCCGCAAAAATTAATTGTTTTCTATAGTCTCTGGTGCTTAAAACGCTGTGAAAAGTATATCGCGGTACCTAATAACAGTCATACATAAAATATTTAGTGTGATTTTAAAAGTTTGGTGCGTCTGAAGTGACTTTAAATCCACTTCGGTGATACAAACGTGGCGGTAGTCGCCATCAGTTGCGCCGTATTCACACGGCGGTGTCCAGTGCGTGCAGCCGAGTCCCGCGGTTGCTGCCTGCGCTTAACCGCGAATATCGCCTGCATCAGTACATTACGCCGGATCAGTGACGTCGCGCCGTGTTACTTGGTATAGATTAGTTTAGACAGAGTAGACACGCAGGACGAATTGCCCGACGTTGTCTCTTAGAAGAAACAATTTATAACATAGACATTTTTAAAGTGAAATTCGTACATACACTTTACAAAAAATGGACTTCGAAAAGACTTGCACTGATTCATCTCCGCCGCTTTGGGGCTGCTGCAATGCGGATAATAAAACGGAAAATGATCGTAATATTAAATGTAAAACTTGCCAAAACCAATATCATTTGGCATGTTTATCTATTCCAGAAACTTCAATGAATGTCGACTCCTACAAAAAATGGATTTGCCAATCATGCAGGTCAGTCTCTAAAAAACAGTCCAATATAGATCCTACCAGTGTCATCCGCAATGTAAGCAACGTACGCGGTAATAAGAGACCTGCCTTAAGCTCACCGCCAGGTTCTTCGAGTGCCATAACTGCCGAGGATGTCAGAGCTATCGTACAGGACGTTATTAAGGTAGAATTTGATACTATGTACTTGCAACTTAGCAACTGCCTACTAGATGTCGTAAAAAAAGAACTGAGTCCGTTAACAAAAGAGATGGAAGATATTAAGGAGTCCATGAATTTTATAAATAAAACATTCGAAGAACTTCAAAACCAAAATAAATCAGATCATATAATAATCTCAAAATTGGAAGAGGAGAATGCTAAATTATCGCAAGCTACTTCAAAGTTATCCCAACGACTTGATGATCTCGAACAACATCGTCAAGCAAATAGCTTCTAAGGTCGGCTGTAAAGTTCAAGACGTTGACATTCTGAATTGTTCACGAGTCGCAAAATTAAATCCAACAAATACGCGTCCCCGATCAGTTGTAGCTCAACTCGCTTCTCCGAAAATCCGCGATCAGCTGCTTGCTGCTACAATAAGTTTTAACAAACGGAATCCTCAAGATAAACTCAACAGTTCTCATATAGGTATTACAGGGAAAAAATCTCCGATTTTCGTTCTCGAACACTTATCCCCTAATAACAAACTTCTCCACGCCGCTGCAAGATCAACAGCAAAAGAAAAGGGTTACAAATACGTGTGGGTAAGAGGTGGCAAGATATTTTTAAGAAAAGATGACGATACTAGATACATTTTAGTAAAAAATAAGGATTCTTTGAGCAAGTTAGTATAAGTTACTTTTATGGTTTCTTTTAATAATTATTATACGCATGGTACTATTTATGTAATAACTTAAAATTCTGCGCGACGTTAAATATATATTACCAAAACTGTCGGGGCTTAAGAAGTAAAACCCATGTTTTTAGTCGCAATGTTTGTTGCAATAATTACGATGTTATTGTACTTTCCGAAACTTGGTTAAATGCATCTGTTCTTAGTGGTGAGTTATTCGATGACAGATATATAGTTTATCGAAGGGATAGGGAGAGCTCGACAAATTACTCCGGAAAAGAGGGAGGTGGAGTTCTAGTTGCTGTAAATAAAAAGATTAAGTCCAAACGAAAAAATGAATGGGAAAGTGGTTGCGAGGACCTTTGGGTAACGTTGGACTTCCCAGTAGCACATAATAAACTGGGGTTAGTACTTGGCGCAGTATATTTACCGCCACCCGTAACTCGTCAATATCTCGAAATGTATATTAAAAATTGTAATCATGTATTTGATAATGTTATCGATAGAGAAGTATGCATTTTAGGTGACTTTAATTGTGGTAGAATTGACTGGAATTTGGTTAAGGATTCAAGTGATAGTCTTAATTTAAATACTTTGGATGAAATTTTGGTTGATTTTACATACATGAATAACCTTACCCAGCTTAACACTGTTCCTAATAATGCGGGCCGTTTTCTTGATTTAGTGTTATCAACAATCCCAACCTATAGTGTCACAGAGTGTCTCGACCCCCTAAGCAGGGTTGATCACTTTCATCCACCGTTATATATAGATATTTCTTTTATTGAAAAAACTAAATTAAATTATAACTCTTCCTGCACAAAATATAACTTTCATAAAGGAAATTATGATGCGATTCGAGCCCATTTAAATGTAATAAACTGGGATATACTCGGTGATCAGAGTGACGTGAATGGAATGGTGGATAATTTTTACGATATTTTATGGTCTTGTATTAAAAATAATGTCCCAACCAGTGCAAATGGAATCCGGAAATTTCCTCCATGGTTTAGCTCAAAATTAATTAAAATGCTTAATGAAAAGAATAAAATAAGACTTCGATATAAAAAATATAAAAATCCTTTAGATGCCATAGAATTGGGATTGTTAACCAGACGCTGTAAGAAACAAATAACTAATTGCTACAATTCTTATAATAAGTTGATGGAAGACGAAATCTATAAGAATCCTAAGTTATTTTGGAGTTACTTGAAGGCAAAACGTAAAGGGAGTGGGTGGTACCCGCAGGAAATGTCTAATGGTACCACTACATACATGGATGGCTCAGAAATATGCGAAGAGTTCGCCTCGCATTTTGCATCCATTTATGTTCCTAATGATGGCGCCTGCCACGATAGCAATTCATCTACCCTACAGGATCTACGAAAAAATAGTATAGGCCTAATAATTAATCCAATTCAATATGAAACATTGTTTTTAAAATTAAAAAGCATTAACAAAAATAAAGGGGCAGGCCCAGACGGTATTCCACCACTCTTTATCTCGAAATGTGCATCCGAACTAGTACCCCCACTATTAAAAATATATAATTCGTCCCTAGCCTCTGGTGTATTTCCAGCCAAATGGAAAGTGGCAAAGGTTGTCCCAATCCACAAATCAGGACGTGACGATGTCGTTGGGAACTACAGACCAATTTCTATATTGCCAGCGTTTGGTAAAATATTTGAATCGATAATTAATCCCTGTATTCAAACACACCTTGGTCTATATATAAGCGATAGCCAACATGGTTTTGTTCATTCTCGATCGACAAACACTAACTAATTCCATTTACTGAATTATTGATTAATACATTGGATTCCGGCCATCAAGCCGACGTTATTTACACTGATTTCAGTAAGGCTTTTGATAAGGTCCCGCATAATCTTTTACTAATGAAGCTGCAGTCGTATGGTATTCATGGCCGCATACTTAAGTGGATAAACTCATATATAGAAGATAGATCTTTTTATGTTGTGGTCAATGGTTTCAAATCCACTCAGAGAGCTATATCGTCCGGTGTTCCTCAGGGTTCTCATTTAGGTCCAGTTTTATTTAATTACTTCATAAATGACATAACAGATTGCTTTCATTTTTCTGATGTTTTTATGTATGCTGATGATCTTAAATTCGTAAGAGTAATAAAATCAGAAAATGATGCAAATAAATTACAAGATGACATTGACAGACTAGTAAGGTGGTGTTCGGACAACAATATGTTATTAAATGCTAAGAAATGCTACCATGTAAAGTTTTCTCGAAACCAAAAATTAATAAATTTTAATTACCATATTTACACAGACAAAATAAATAATGTTAATAAAATTAAGGATCTCGGCGTTCTTTTCGACTCTAAACTGACTTTTACTCCTCATTTTGACAACATAACAAAAAAATCTTCGCAGGCACTGGGATTTGTAATAAGAAATTGCAAATTGTTCCACAACTACAAAACTAAAATACTATTATATACGACTCTGGTGAGAAATACTTTGGAATATTGCAGCACGGTATGGCGACCTCACTTCGCTACGCATTCACTGCGCCTTGAAAGAATACAAAAACGATTTCTTCGGCATCTTGCTTTTTCAATAGATAAAGCAAAGGAATTGCCTTCCTACAAAACCAGGCTGCTGTACTTTAACATGTTTTCATTATCTAAACGAAGGCAAATCATCGATGCCAAATTTGCCTACAAAATACTCCATGGCGCGATAGACTGTCCCTTACTACTAAAACTATTTAATTTTCGTGTTGCATATAAAATCCCGCGGAAACCAATCACACCCCTCTGTCCACCTAAAAGAAGAACAGTGTTAGGAGCAAATTCACCTTACGCTAGAATATGTAAAGTGATTAATGGCTGTAGTGATCAAATTGACATTCACTTTGACTCATTAACCAAATTCAGCAAATCCGTCGCTGAATGTATTTGTAACTTGGAGCCTTAATAACAACTCTCTGGCGATTATGTGATTATTGTGAATCTAAAATTGTAACTTATTTTTTATTTTATTTTTTACTATTATCATTTATCATTTAGCAATTAAGTAATTAAATTATGTGTATAAAATTAGTTTTATATTAAGGATATATTAATTTTTTTTGTATTTTTTTTTCTTTTGATTTGATTAGTTTTTTTTTAATATGTTTTTTTTATATTTTTAGTTAGTAGGTATATACTGTAACTGATTTAATGGTGCAAGCGGTGTTTGCCTGTCAGTAATTGTTACATTAAGTTCTTTTTTTTTTCATTTTCTCTGTCTTATAAAATGTATAATATGGATGTAAACAATTGTTGGCGAACCTAAATAATAAATAAATAAATAAATAAATGCCATTGAAATTTCGTGAACAATAATTACAATAAGCGAGTCGTGCCGCCGATCGAACGAGTTGTGTTCAGCCTTCGTTCCGTTTGTTCAACGTTGTAATGAAGTCGTGATGGGAATAATGTGTCAAGTGTACTCCGTACTGTTTCCTCGATAACATTTTCTCTTATTTAGATAGACGAGATGGTGCGCACAGTGTGGTGTTGGCTGCGTTTTATCAGAGCTCCGGTGAGATGTGTTTGGTTTTTTATTTGTAGGTCTTGCGGGTGCTTTCGCTAGGTTTAATGTATTTTTTTTCTTTTAATCACGGCGCATTATATATCCCACGGATGGAAATGTACTGCCTCGTGGTCTCGCGGTACAAGTATGTGCCGTGGGATCTAGAGGTCCTGGGTTCGATTCCCGGGTCGGGCGAAGTGTTATTGGGTTTTTCCATTAGGAAATTCTCAGTAACAGCACGGAGTCTGGAAATATGCCCGAAAAACGGCAATAGGCTCGCCCCCTATTACGTGGGACTGATACATACCTGGCGAAATGTGGGTGCAGAAATGCACCTCTGCCTACCCCTTCGGGGAATAAAGTCGTGAGTTTATGTATGTATGTGTACATGTACCACTTTTACAGTTAGATTAGGATATAGTCCACCACACTGACAGTCCTGATTGGTGACGAATTATCACTTACTACGAATCACTTACGAATTATAACAATTAACGAAAACATCGTGATTAAACATACACACCTAAAAAGTTCTTAAGAATTTCTTAGGTGTGTAGTCCGCCAACCCGCACTAGGTCAGCGTGGTGGACTAAGACCCTAACCCTCTTAGGGGCCTCTTAGGGCCTCGTCCTATGTCCCAGTGGGACGTATATGTTCTGATGATGATGATGAGGAAATTGTATTCGGTCTTATTTTAGCCTATAATTACACATCCAGTGGTATCGTCAAAGGGCATGAATTTTTGCATTCATGTTTCTTCAGTTGTGTTTAAGTCCCGCGTAACATGGGTCGAGAAATTAGCTTTCGGATATTTTCCAGACTCCATCTGCTATTGAGAATTTACTACTCGAAAAATATCGTAAACTCGTCGCCTCAGGAATCGGTCACAGGACATTTAGTTCGAACGCCACAAGAGCGTGTGTAACAAGACCAATTCAACAGGCGTTTTAATAATCAGTGGCGGTACATTCATAGAAGCCCAAAGGCGTTACACGTTAATTGTGAAATGTCTAGTTTATAATTGTTTATTGTGGCGTCAGGATATTCTCATTAAATGTCAAATTGCTTTTGCTAAATAAAGATTGAAAGCTGAAAGATTATTATTCCGAATTTTGTAAGGCATGCTGGACTTTTGGGCTTCTATGGATGTACCGCCACTGGTGTTAATTATATTTTGTATAAACACTCCGTGTGAATCGCTGGTAATGTAGTCTTTAGATTTAAAAAAAAACAGGTATGTGAGATTTTAGGCTTACTTAAAACAAGCAAACAAACCAAAAAGTGTCATTTATTTTTATATTTTTTTTTTTAGCGATGTTACAACATGATTAGATTTTAATTTAACAGTTTTTTTTTTATTGGAAAGAACATTAAATATAATAAATGAAAAATAGGTTGGGCACACATACATATTTTTGCATTTATTTCATGCTCTAGTTTATATTGGCTGAGACATTTTCCAATTTATTAGGATGTTTTCTATTTTGTCTACTCCGTCAGGTGTATATAATACAATATTTCACTTTCATCGTTTCTATTTACTGGGAGATCAAATTGTCGATGTCACGGAAAATAATTACACGCTCCATTTACCGGTAATTGTGTGCGATGAATACTTCACGATGTTTTGTGTAGAAATATGATAAGTATTTTCTTATACTTCGAAAATAACTTGTTTACTGCTAAACTAGGTCTTGAAAACGAGGCTATGGTTATTTAACTATGTAGCATATGATTGGTTTGTAACCTAGATTTTTTGCAGACTATATAGCGGAGATTTTTAAACTAAGAAGCTAGACTGTATTTCAGGTGGGAACCAAAAATATGTTTATACGTGTGTATAAACGTGTGTGTGTGTGTGTGTGTGTGTGTGTGTACACACACGCACGCAACGCACGCTCGCACGCACACACACATTTTCATTAGTACCTCCGAAGGAGTAAGTGAGGTGCATTTCTGTACGTAGATATCGTTAGCCATATCTTAAATCCTACGTATTAGGAAGCCCATAGTTTTTTCGAGCAGATTCCTAAACTCCGTTCTGCTACCGAGGATTTCATAGTGGAAAACCCACTACCAACCAACACGACAATGAATGTAACTGCTGAAATGAATGAATGGAACAGTTAAAATACCCTTACTATTGTTGCAGGAGAAGAACTATGGTATGTGTGTAAGTCACACTCACTTACAGCGTACTAACAGCATGACATCGTGGCGTCGGTTGAACACGGACTGTGTAAGTATTCTTTCTCCATGTATACTCGTACATACATAAATACATACGTATACGTCCCACTGCTGGGCACGGGCCTCCTCAACAACTGAAGGGTTTAGGCCCTTATTTATTTATATTAATAAAAATAAAAAGTGTCCTAAGTCACTCCTTATTACATAAGCTATCTGCCATTGAGTCAAAGTCGGTCCAGCCGTTCCAGAGATTAGCCGGAACAGACAGACAAACATTGTAAGAAATGTTATTTTGGTATTATGCATCGTGTATACATCTATATGCATTTAGTAAAAAGCGGTTATTTTAATATTATAAACGTGAAACAGATACTCCAATTTTATTAATTTTTATAGATATCGGTACACCATATGTACCGCTATCCGGGTACATAATAAACACATCAGCAGTGTGACATTGTCTTGTAGTTAAATAATTGCATGTACTATTCATAACCTCCTAGTAACATTGGTATTTATCCACACACGCAGTTACACAGTTTTAGTTTCGTCAAATTTGCAGCAGCCTTCACGCACGAGTTCCTTAAGCTATTTCCGTTTTTTAGCGGAAAGCATTAGGGACACGGTTGCAGTGAATTAATTTCATCGTTCACGCGATGATCGTGAACTTTGCGCTAGCGGCGAACAAGGCGACCGCTAAACACTGACCGTACTTGGAAGCACCGAGGGGGGCAGTATCCCCTCTAAATATTGACGTTGCTTAGAAATATTTTACACTTGAATTCGTAGTCACGGTTGACTTTGGTAGAAATGTATATTTTATAAATATTTTTTCCGTACAAGTTATGAATTAAGTATACCAAAATATTATGAGTATTGGTAACACTCCATCAGATGTATTTAAAGTTGACTTATTAAGAAATATTACATAAAAATAAACCAATTCTTGTAGACCCTAAACAGTTGTTTCAATTCACTCCGTTTGAGCTCATGACTAATTATACAAGTATCACAAATCACAAAATAGATAACAATTTAATTTTACTAAAAAGTTAAAGTAAATCTAAATTACAATGGAAAGAGCTTGAATATTTCAAACACGGATTTAGTAATAATTTTCATTCCCACAACACGTTTCTAACGGTGGCCCTGACTGGCGCCCATTACGTACATTACCGAACGATGCAAATGGACTAATTATGTAATGTATATCGTAATAAATATGTTATCGTACAAATGGTACGGCTGGCGGAGGCGTGGTGTACTGGTGCGTTGCAATTGACTTGCTAATTGTTCTGCCATTGCGTAACGCATGTTATAATAAAGCAACGGGAATTATATTTTTTGTCGCCATGATTGTTTATATTTGCTGTACTTTTCATTGGTTGGTTGGACATAACGTTTTATTTTGTAATTGATTTATATTTGAGTCGAGTTCGGATTACGCTGTGAAGATCTGTAATTTTGTGAATCTTGATTACCATGATTTCAAAATATAATGGGAGTTTTACGTTTGGGTGTCTTGACTATTGTGTTTACGCGTGTGTCGCTAAAGAGGTAGATATAGGTGCATTTCTATCCTCTTGTCTAAAGTATCTTACGTAGTTGTGGGTCGTATTTAGGCACATTTCTTTACGAAATTGGGAATGTGCCTATATTTTAATAGAAAAACCCAGTCTGACGTGGATATCAAACACAAGACCTTTGTTTCAATGCTACATACTAGTAAAATATAAATCCAATCTAAGAGGATACATTTTTTTATTACAAATTATTAGTGCATTATTATTATGCATATTTATTAGTGCAGTAATGGCCTCGAGGGTTAGGTGCGCGGTCGAGAATTTCGGCGGTCGCAGGTTCAAACCCCAGGCACGCACCTCTGACTTTTCGGAGTTATGTGTGTATTCACAATGAATTATTACTTGCTTTAACGGTGAAGGAGAACATCGTGATAAAACCTGCACACCTAAAAGTTCTTAGGTATGTAGTCCGCCAACCCGCACTAGGCCAGCGTGGTGGACTAAGGCCTAAACCCTCCCAGTTGTAGAGGAGGCCCGTGCCCAGTGGGACGTATTTGGGCTGATGCTGATTACAGAAAATGCCTCAGTTTAAGCCCAGGTCGGACTGATAATGAAAAGTATTCTTTATCGTTCTGAGAGTTGAACGTAAACAGTATTTACTGTATTTCGCTTTCCTATATTTAATGTAAGTAAGATAAGTGGTATTGGATTAGTTGTTTGCGGTTTCTCCCGTGCTAGGAATGTCCGGAGTTCTAAATGGAAGCGATAATAGCTCTGATTTATGTCTCAGCGCTAAATAAATCTTACTTTCCAACGCGTCTTTGTAAATGATTGTGGATTTTCATGCTTTTTATGTGTTGTGAGCGAAATTCTTTTATCTATGTTACTGTAGTAGACTATCAAATATCAGTTTGTGTTGTTAAGAGATTATTCCGTTCTTCGGCATTGGTTGAGGTCGTATATGTTTCGCGTCAAAGTTACAACAATGAATCACAAAAAAATATGAATGGCAAGAATTGTCGTGTTTTACAATTATGTTAAACATTTTTTTGTAATAATTAGCGTGATCACCAAATTATTAAATGTCAGTTACATTATTCATTTTCAATTTATTTATATTAAATGTCAATAAGATTTGTTAAAAGTACCTACTATTTGTATAATAATGTATTCTAAAATTAATCCGTTTGATTCTAAGTTCGTCATTAATCATTCACGATAGTTCCATATTTATGTACACAGATGTGTTTCATTGAAAATTTACCGATGATTCATTGTTTATTTAATCGATAAAAATGTATGAATATTATATTCTTGCTTATTTCTATGTCTAATTTAAGTTTTTCGTGAAAATACACAAATATTTAAATATAATAAATAAATACACCAAACAATCACATACATAGTTCCGACCCCACACTAAGATACAAGAAGAAACTACGAGAGACTTTTCGGTCTCACAAACACCCAGACCCGAAACAAATACTTGTGGATCACACAAACATTTGTCTCGGTGCGGGGATCGAACCCACGGCATCACGTTTCGCAAGCTAGTCTAGCTAACTGCACCACGGGGCTGTCAATATTATGCGTACTATGTTATTAATTTTAATTAGAAAAGTTTCCATTTTAATGAAACGACTGAGCTGTCATCAAGAATTTGTTAGAAGCATATTTCTGCTAAGATTTATATTGGACATTTGATCAGAAAGCGTTGCGCTGGCTTATTTATTGAATGAAAATTTTACCGCTGTACTCGGAGATTTGTAGCCAGATTAGCTGTTTAATGTATTAAATATATCTCCATTAATAAATCCTTATTTCATAACGAGCCTCATAATTGTTGCGATGAAGTTTTATGTAGTCCTAGGTTATGCTACAGAGTATAAATATGTTGTGCAATGTTCAGTTGTTTAGATAATATGTTTGGGTAGATATGTAATTTTAGGGGTTGAGGATGAAATGTTCTTCACTGGTTCATCTTTTGGTTTTTTGATTAGTTTATTACTGAGACAATCATTCTGAACAGGACCGCCCTCGGGTTTTGTAAAGTGGACTGTATATCACTTATACTATTGCAACACCTATTGTGTGTTGCGTGCGTGGCTCGAGAGCCCCCGGGGCGGCTGTTCCTCACTATACTAACTGGCCGGATTGCGAAGGACAGAAATGCAAAACACGTTACACAGCGGGCAGACGAATTTATTAACACGAAATTAATACTATTAGCACAACACAACAAGGAGAAACAAAACAATACGATACTATGTACGATTAGGCTATTCAAAATTACACGCGAAAAGGAAGTTACACAAAAACTATACAAAATAAACTATTAGAAAAACAGGGATCACTATGCAAAAACAAAGGGCTCTTCAAACAATAATAGTTTCCGGCGCGTAGCTCTGCGACCGGGTCCGATGACACATGTGTGGTGCGGGTCGCGCTACGGGGGGGGCGGCACAGGACGCGGCGTCGCTTCCTTCGGTCCGGCGGCACGTGGTCAGCGCGTCGGCGGCGCGACCGGCTGTGCAGGCAGTGGACGCGTGTGCTGCGACAAGCGCCGTGGACGCCGGCGTGTACCGGAGGGAGCCGGCACAGGCGGCGGCGGGGCCACGGCAGGCGGGGATGCTGCGAGCGGCGGCGTGGGCCGCGGGCTGCGACAAGGAGACCTCTCCCGAGACGGGCGAGATGGCTTGGTATGCAGCGACGTGCCACGGGTGTAGCACGGGACGAATGGCTCGCAGACTTGCAGTCCACACGGCGCCTCTGCAGGGATTTCTTCCTGGCGGCTATTCAGTAGCAGGGATTCGTTCCCTTATCCCTGCAGAGGTTATTCCCTTCTTCCTTTTCTTGATTTGTTTCTTCCTTTTCTTGAGTTGTTTCTTCCTTGATGGCTCGCGACGACTGGATGACTGGATGATATCCCTCGAAACTGCACGCCTTATATACAGTTTCGAGGGTGTTACCGCCCTTGAAACGGAGCTATCCCACAGAGATATCCTTCCGTGTGGGCGGGGCGCCCGATGGTCCAGGTAGCGCCCTTTACAGTAGCGGTTGACGCATGTAGCCGTCCGCATGCATCTCAACATTACACACAACTTACGTAACATTGTCTATCACTATTATAATTATTTCTATTCACTATCACTATTCGCTATAACTATTCACTATAACTATTCACAATATCTATAAATTCCCTCCGTCCTGCACATCCTCCCGCCGTGCATCACCCACGTCCCACGTTTGGTGATGCATTATTTGTGGTGCAGGCGGAGTGACCACCTTCTGTGGTCCAACGAACCAACTATCTATCCGGCGGACTCTTTGGAGGCGCAGAGCACGATGAGCTTCCTTACTAGCCTGCGCTGCATTCCGCCCTTGGTGGCCACATCGACGGTCCTGGTGACTCCATCGGGTCCCGGATACGTGGCGTGGACCCTTCCCTGGATTCGGGGCAGTGTCCCGTCGATTATCCGCACGACGTCTCCTATTCGGACCTCCGGGTCCTTGTCGTGCGGCTCCCGCCGGTTGCGGAGCTCGGGGAGGTATTCCCGGAGCCAGCGCGTCCAGAAAGCGTCCGCAAGACGCTGGGCGGCCCGAAGGTTGGCGTGCGGTCCGTGTGCCGGTTCTGACGGGTAGTGTGGCGCGTTGAATGGTCCTTGGTGCGCCTAGTGTCGGTCGTCCTTCGGCCGGCTTGATTGGTCGCTTCGTGCGACTCCAATTTGGGTCCTGCGTCTTCAAGCGTTTGGCTTTCACTTTTGCCGTAGTCCGCAGGTTCTGGGTCCTAGTCGAAAATCTTCGGCAGTCTGGCACTATCTTCTTCGGATTTCCTGCCGCTCGGACGGCGACATGGAGCACGCGGGCTCGATCCTCCCCCGTGTCTTCCACTCGTCGTCTCTCGTCATGCGGTTCTCTGCCTTCCGAAGTCCTATGTGTTTCGAGCGCTGGTCGCCTTGGGTACACGTCGTCATCGGCTCTATATCTTCGTTCTATTTTTATTGGTTTCGTGTCCAGACTTGCCAGGCCCACGAAGTTGACGACGTGTCCTGAGGTTCGGGTTCGACTGCCGTGGATGACCCATCCCAACGAAGTCAGTGAGGCGACGGGCTGATGCTTCTTCCCGGCTCTTACCTTCTTTGCTATTAAAAGGTGCCAGTTGTCCTGGCCTATCAGAATCTGTGGCCTCACTTCGCGGGTGTTAATTTTTGTGGCGATCCCTCGCAGATGGTGGCAGCCTTTTATCGCCTCCTCGGGGATCCTCTGCGCCGTCAGCCGAAGGTTGTCGACGGTGCGCGCCTCTATTTTCTTCAGTAGGGGCCCCTCTCCGCGCAGGTGGACCGATACCCTCCTCGATGTCGAGTCGGTCCTAGTCTCTCCGTTATACGCGCTGATGTGGAGAGGTTCCTCGGGTCCCTTGGCGCCTATTCTGTTTGCTAACTCCCGGTCGATTAGTGTAACGGTGCTGCCGTCGTCCAGTAGCGCGTAGGTGTCAACTACACCTGCCGGTCCCTGCACTTGGACCGCTGCGATCTTTAGAAAGGCTAGCCGAGAAGTCCAGGCGGAATTTACTTGCTCTTCTTGCGGCGGTCTTTCGGGTTCTTCGCTGGGGGTCGCCTCGGTTTGCCTGCGCGCCGCATGCAGTTTCCTATGATGAAATCTTTCGCAGTTGTCTATGCCGCAGCGTTGGGGCTTGCAATTGTGATCTCTGCCTTTGTACCTCAAGCACCGGAAGCAAAGGCGGTATTTTTGCGCTGCCTCCCAGCGTGCTTCTATAGTGGCCGCCTTAAACTTTGAGCACTCGGCGACCGCGTGTCCCCCGTTGGTGCACATGTCGCACTTCACTGCTCTCTTTTCAACAACGGTTGCATGTACCCGCTGCGCTCTGCGTGGTACATCGGGAGGGGCTCTTCGTGGCGGCGCGTGGTCGGTCACTATTTCGGCCGGAGCGAAGGGACTGCACAGTTCCGCCTCCCGGGAGATGAATTTGCTAAACTTCCACAGGTTGGGCTCCTCCCTGGGGCGTGTGGCGGCGAATTCGTACCACAACCTCTTTGTGGTAGGTGTTAACTTCTCTATTAGGCCCTTGGTGACCTCCGGGTTGAATAGATACATGCTGCAGTTGAGTGCCTGCAGAGTGGCTACAGTATTTTCCACGCGTGTGGCGAACGTGCACAGGTCACGCGGGGAATCGGTGAGGCGCGGCAGTGTCCTCAGCCTTTCTATTTCCGTCGACGCGATGGCGTCTGGTCGCCCGAAGCGCGTCTCCAGTGTCCGCATGATGGTGTTGGGGTTCGCGTTGGTGATCAGCAGGCCTTGCACGGCCTCCTTTGCCGTGCCTCGAAGGCTCCTCCTAAGCCGGGCCAGGTTCTCCAGGGGCGAAAGGTTGTGTGCCGTCTCTATATAGGCGGCGCGGAACGTTAACCACTCTTGTACTATCCCACTGAAGTTGGGTAGTTCCGCGAATCTATTACGTGCCTGCGCGGCTTGTACGGCTGTGGTGATTGCTGAGGCCAGATTATCTATGTCTGACTTACCCCTCAGCATCATGGTACCTCCCGGGTCTCGAACATCGGGCGGTTGTGGTGGCGGTGAGGCGGTGCGATCCTGTCTCCAGGGCTGGGCGTTGATTCCTGGAGGAGGTTGCTTCGTCGCTTCTTCTTGCCTCCGGTGCCATGATACGACGACCGGAGACGGCTGCGCTCTATCCAAGTTCGGCTGCCAGGACGCGGCGTTGGTCTCTGGCATGTGTTGTGCAGCTTCACTATTTTGCCGGTGCCAGGCGGTGACAACCGGCGGTGGCAGCACACTATTCGGGTTCGGTCGCCAGGACTCGGCGTTGGTCTCTGGCGGAGCGGGTCCGACCTCTTCTGTCGGAACCATGTCGTTGCAGCGCGGTAGCGGGGGTGCGGCAGTGACTCCCGCCGGTACAGACGCCGGCGCGCCCGCGGCCGCGGGTGCGGCTTCCAGCGGGGCGGGCTCGGCCTGCTGCTGCGTGTGGCGACCCTCAATCGCGAGCACCCTGCTATGTGTCAGCCAGGTGTGCACGCGCGATTCCTGTTCGACGTCGGATGCCACAGATTCGACGTCGTCATCTGATCCGTCGTCGGCCTCAATCATCGCTATTCTTGCCTGCGCCAATTCTATTTGTAATCGGGCTAGTTCTGCCTTGGCCTGTGCCAACCGGAACGCCCTTGTTGTCCTTTTGCTTCTTCTCGTTGATGGCGGGCGACTCTTTCGCGGTGTGTCCTGCGGCGGGTTCGACGTTGTGGCGGCATGTTGCTCCTCCACGGTGTCGACGGACGGCACGTTGGATTCCTCCGATGTCTCGGCTACCGTTGTGCCCGTTGCGTCCGTCGTGGCTATCGTCGACGTCCCTGTTGTGGCGGACACCGTTCGCCTCCCCACTGAGCGTGTCACCGGCATCTCTGTCAATCGCTAGATCCGGCTCGAAGGACCAAAATGAACAGGACCGCCCTCGGGTTTTGTAAAGTGGACTGTATATCACTTATACTATTGCAACACCTATTGTGTGTTGCGTGCGTGGCTCGAGAGCCCCCGGGGCGGCTGTTCCTCACTATACTAACTGGCCGGATTGCGAAGGACAGAAATGCAAAACACGTTACACAGCGGGCAGACGAATTTATTAACACGAAATTAATACTATTAGCACAACACAACAAGGAGAAACAAAACAATACGATACTATGTACGATTAGGCTATTCAAAATTACACGCGAAAAGGAAGTTACACAAAAACTATACAAAATAAACTATTAGAAAAACAGGGATCACTATGCAAAAACAAAGGGCTCTTCAAACAATAATAGTTTCCGGCGCGTAGCTCTGCGACCGGGTCCGATGACACATGTGTGGTGCGGGTCGCGCTACGGGGGGGGGCGGCACAGGACGCGGCGTCGCCTTCTCTGGTCCGGCAGCACATGTGCGGCGCGGGTTGCGGTGCGACCGGGCTTGGCGCGAAATGCGGCGTCGCTTCCTTCAGTTCGGCAGCACGTGGTCAGCGCGTCGGCGGCGCGACCGGGCGTGGCGCGAAATGCGGCGTCGCTTCCTTCGGTCCGGCGGCACGTGGTCAGCGCGTCGGCGGCGCGACCGGCTGTGCAGGCAGTGGACGCGTGTGCTGCGACAAGCGCCGTGGACGCCGGCGTGTACCGGAGGGAGCCGGCACAGGCGGCGGCGGGGCCACGGCAGGCGGGGATGCTGCGAGCGGCGGCGTGGGCCGCGGGCTGCGACAAGGAGACCTCTCCCGAGACGGGCGAGATGGCTTGGTATGCAGCGACGTGCCACGGGTGTAGCACGGGACGAATGGCTCGCAGACTTGCAGTCCACACGGCGCCTCTGCAGGGATTTCTTCCTGGCGGCTATTCAGTAGCAGGGATTCGTTCCCTTATCCCTGCAGAGGTTATTCCCTTCTTCCTTTTCTTGATTTGTTTCTTCCTTTTCTTGAGTTGTTTCTTCCTTGATGGCTCGCGACGACTGGATGACTGGATGATATCCCTCGAAACTGCACGCCTTATATACAGTTTCGAGGGTGTTACCGCCCTTGAAACGGAGCTATCCCACAGAGATATCCTTCCGTGTGGGCGGGGCGCCCGATGGTCCAGGTAGCGCCCTTTACAGTAGCGGTTGACGCATGTAGCCGTCCGCATGCATCTCAACATTACACACAACTTACGTAACATTGTCTATCACTATTATAATTATTTCTATTCACTATCACTATTCGCTATAACTATTCACTATAACTATTCACAATATCTATAAATTCCCTCCGTCCTGCACACATTCCTTTATGGAGAAACGGGAATGCTTGAGATATTTCTTTTTACATTTGAAATGCCAATTTAATTCTCTATCGCCTTTGTATTTATATATCTTTTGGCATGTGAGAAAAAGGAAAACGGGGTTGGATTTCATGTGGTTTAGTTCACTTTTATCCATTTGAGAAGTAATCTAATCTCAAATAATTTATGTAATATCTGATATAGTACTCTGTTTTTGACTGCCTCGTGGTCTCGCGGCACAAGTATGTACCGTGCGATCTCAATTCCCGGGTCTGGCAGTGTTATTGTACTATTAGGAAATTCTCAGTAGCAGCACGGAGTCTGGAAATGTGCCCTTAAAACGGCAATAGGCTCGCTCCCTATTACGTGGGACTAATACATACCTGGCGGACTGTGGGTGCAGAAATGCACCTCTGCTGTAAATATGTATGTAGTCTATAACCCTAGATCTACAGTTCTACAGCCTAGCAATTTCAGCGCGCTGTCTTTAATCTTACTAGACTACACTACAATAATAAAAACACATACACTTACATGTTTCTCACTGGGAGACATTGACCCCTCCGCGTGTTTCCTATATAATTTGACGCTCGCCGGCTGAGCTAACATGAATGAGCACTTTAATGGGAGATGACTCGCAGATCGGCGCTTTAAATCATACCATTACGGATGATAATGTGATGCAATATTTGATGAATGGAAGCTATGTGATAATATGCATAGAGAATAGAGGCGTTTCGATATTCTGAACTTTTTTGTGAATTGTGGAGAATGTAGATGTAGATGAGATACTTTTTTAGTTAGTATTCTAGGCGGTTTGTATGAAAGTTAACATAACTTTTGTCCTTTAAAAAAAATAAGTACCTACTTTCATTAATTTCATCAATTTGCCTAGACCCTAGAGTATATTTTTATCTTCTATACGTATGAGTAGGTTTGATATGTAAAGTAGTTTTAAGAATCTATGCACCGAAAGTTGTGGAACTCGGCGTATCTCCCTAAACCGCCGCAATAAAGGCGTCAATATGTATGTATGTATTTTTTCAATGCTGTCTGTTCAACACGAACCAAGCTAGCGGCGCCGCTGTTCTAGGCCAAAATGTCAAGGTACGGCACACAATCACGGCAATTAGAGGAAATTGCACGCGTCAATACAATTGTTATTGTAGATAATACCACAATGGTCTCCGGGTTGACGCACGTTGAGCGGATTTCGCGAATCGAATCCACTTTCATGGACCGTGAATTGTTACGGGGTTTTTGTGCGTGCTGATAATTATGAATTACGGAATGCAGAGCGTTGCAAAAGGGATTGAATACTGTCACACACATAGTCCTGATCCTACATTAACTTAGGGACTTTTGGTTATGTTTGCGTATCTCTTACCAACTGGGGCATAAAGGTCGGCGAATGAATCTCATGGAGCCGTACACACATTAGAGGTTATCGGCCCCAACACCTAAGCTGGTGGTAGGATATTCGTATCCGCCCGGATAGCGACCACCGTACACAGGGCGTAAAACCTGCCATAGTGGCACATGCAAGTGTGCCGCGTTCCGGGATCAGCCAGTGTATATCCGGTTTTCGGGGGGGCTTCAGTCATGGTGAAAGGATGACCGTGCCGGCATTTTTTGGCCGGTTTGTCGCAGTCGGTCCTTTGATCACCATGGCATTAGTCCCCCAAACTTCTTCACAAGGTGAAGAGGTATTCGGCCGGCATGATTGTGTCGACCAACGGGAGATCATCTCTCGCTGGTCGGCACTTTTTCTGGACCCCATTACGCTTACCATCACGTGCAATGGGGTCACTTTGCAGTGCCAGTATAAAAAAAAAAAAAAAAAAAACACCACTTCTTTTTCTGCCTGCCTCTCGTTGAATCAGAGTGGTTTGTTTTTATAGTTATAGTAAAGTTACGAAACTACCACGTCTACTACAGTGATGTATCAAGAAAGTGTTACTAGTTTGAAATTGTTGTCGATGGCAATTCCACAACTATTAGGACAACAGTACGTAAGGACCCGTTCTACCGGGAAAGAATCTTTGCCTCGTAAAGTTCAGATAGGTACGACTCTACAGCATTGATTCCGTTTAGATCAATAGTGAGAGCAACAGATCCATAAATATTCTTGTACTTTTTTTTAAACATTAATTACTTCCATTCCTTTATTTAAAAAAAAAGCAATGATGGCCTCGAGGTTAAGGCGCGTGGTCGTGAATTTCGGCGGTCGCAGGTTCAAACCCCAGGCACACACCTCTGACTTTTCGAAGTTATGTGTGTATTCCCAATGAATTATCACTTGCTTTAACGGTGAAGGAAAACATCGTGATAAAACCTGCACACCTAAAAGTTCTTAGGAATTTCTTAGGTGTGTAGTCCGCCAACCCGCACTAGGCCAGCGTGGTGAACTAAAGCCTAAACCCTCTCAGTTGTAGAGGAGGCCCGTGCCCAGCAGTGGGACGTATTTGGGCTGATGATGATGATGATTCTTTTATTACTTCCCTTATTTCATTTTTTTAAAGGATATGCTTATTTTTAAAATTTAATTTTTTAAATAATATTTACTCATTGGTCAACCAACTCCAAAAATAAAACAGCTTGCTCGTTAGCTGGACTAACGTTTGAAGATATTTCTATGGGCGGATATGAAGTGTGTTTCCCGGACACGATGACAATCTACAGGAGCTCGAGCGGGTTCAACTGAGGTTGATTTTCAGACTTCGTCGGATCCAGGCCATAGAACCTGCGTACTTGTTGGTACATTGTTATTTCGTCATCGCATAATTCTTCTGCGATTCAAAATTACTAAGTGCATAGTTATAATATTCCATTTGTTCTTTTCATTCAATTAATGATATAATGCGAATGCATGGTTAACTTGTCGTAATTTCTACGCCTCTATCTAAGGGAGATACATACATTTCTACACCAACATTTTATGTCTTAAGCTGGTGGTATTTATTGTTCCTATCAGCTGTGCGTCTTGCCCACACAACAGATCAATTCAATAAGAAATGGTATGACATTATTTATGCTGTAATAGAAGTTACTCGCAATAAGATACAGTTTAAAAGAGTGTAGATAATCATGATCCATGAAAATGAAGTTAGGAACGTTAAACTTTCTCTGGACACCTGAATATTCGTTTAAATGTGGGAATTTTGATACACTTGCTCTCTCGTAAAAGTGAAAGGTTTTCACAATTAGTGCCGCTCGTTTTCTGTTTACAACAAACAAAATCTTAGTTGATAGTACTGTGTCTAGTCGCTGTTTCAATGGCCCCGACCCTCGAACTTGTAGTTAGTTCCTCGAATCAATTACCGTTGAAGCACAGGTTTAATGACTTGTCACCGATGTTGGACAAAAACAGTGAAGTCAAATTGCGTGTTCGGTCGGCGACCGGACGTCAGACGCGGTTCTCCGAGCGCATCCACCGCAAAAACTTATTCCATTTATCATGACGTGTGACGTGATTTATGTATATTTTTTTAAGCATTTACCAAAAAATTGCGCGTAATGGCCCCTGAGGAATACATTGTTACATTAATGAGATTTTAGAAATTGAAATTATTCATCTCGGTGTAGCAGTGAACGTCATACATGTAGACGAAATTAACATTGACTTTAGTCTTGTCAAATCATCTCAAACTCGCCATGAATTATATCCTTCTTCCATCAATCACCTTGTATCCACAGTAGGGATGTTATGGATATGATATTTCGGATCTGGATACGGATATGGATATAGGAATAAAATTATATCGGTTTCGGATACGGTTACGGATATGTAATTATTTCGGATTATCCGTAATTTTCGGATAGTTTCGGTTACGGATATTAGATTAAAGTAAAATATAACTGTTTTATAAAGGTGTCAGCTGTTTGGATGTTTTTGGTTTTGTTGTATATTTTGTTTCAACAATAACTGTTCTTTGTACTTATCACAGTGTTTTCATTTAAGATGAAGTTTCAGTGAAGTAGTGCTACTTAACACAAGACTTTCTTAAATTAAGTATCGCCTCTTAAATAAGAAACTAATTAGTTATGAAAGAGGTTATGTTATGACTAGAAATAACAAAAACTACAAGATTCACGTGGCGCGTGAAAGGTGAAACAAAAACCTGTCGAAAGTCGAAACATGTCGTTATTTTTAGACCACCATGTCGTTATTTCCACCCTTATACAAAACTGTCCGAAACTATTCGAAACTTCTGAAACGGATACGGTTACGGTTACGGATATATTTTTATTTCGGATATCCGATAGTTTCGGTTACGGTTACGGAGCTCCATAACATCCCTGATCCACAGTATCTATTTAATATGTTAATTCTATATAAATATTAATTCCATCAAAAGTATTTTGTTTCGAAATTAGTTCAGAATAATTTTGTATATTAGTGAGAAATAGTCGTAATCCGTTCATAGATTTGGAAACTTTTGGACTGCTCTGCTTTTACCATCAGTTGTTAGTGCGGTAGTTACATCCGTATTAAAGATATCTTTGTTTTGAGTCTGTATTTTGTAGCCACAAGACTTATAGCATCGTTTGGGGTAAATTCAACGTGTGTGTCAGTTGTTTCTGTTCAAATATTAAACTTATCAAGAAAGTAATTATGCATGCATGACTGCCTCATGGTCTCGCGGTACAATCTAGAGGTCCTGGGTTCGATTCCCGGGTCGGGCAAAATATTATTGGGTTTTTCCATTAGGAAATTCTCGGTAACAGCACGGAGTCTTGAAATGTGCCCGAAAAACGGCAATAGGCTCGCCCCCTATTACGTGGGACTGCTACATACTTGGCGAAATGAGGGTGCAGAAATGCACCTCTGCCTACCCCTTCGGGGAATACAGGTGTGACTTTATGTATGTATGTATGTAATCAATGCATTTAAAATAAATTCCGAAACTATAATAACTTAGGAACTGAACAACACAATGCTTAATCAGCGTTCCACGCACACACGACACAAATCATTGTGTCGTTGCATCACTAAAATCTAAATTCAATCTTGTTATTAAAAGAAATCAAAACAAAGAAATATTCAAACGACTTATTAAGATTTAAGTTAGAATCCGAAGCCTGTCAAATATAGTTTACTTCAAGTCGTCAGGCTGTCAACAAATCTGTTTCATGTGATCCTTTATCTGTTTCCTGCATTATAAATAGAATTGTATCACGTAAATCTCTCGTGTTTACCACTGTTCATTATCTTGTCTTATCATTGACAACAGTGGAAAAGTTGTATGTCGTACGTCTACCCTCAGCGGCTGTTTCAACATTTCATTTCTGAAGATATTTTTTTTTTCTTGTTTATTATTGTGATATTTATATGAAAAGTCGTGCTATGTTCTGGTTTTCTTGTTTGTCTATTATATTCTCATTTCACCTAAAAGTGAATAAAATAAGAATGTTGTATATCAGTGCTAATATTATAAATTTGATTGTAATTTAATTTATCTAACCCGTATTAATTTCTAAACTAATCATATTTATTCATAAAATGTAGATTATAATGGTGATCCCAATAAATTATTTTGCTTTATCGATTTGGATTAAATTAAATTTTCTTAATTAATTTTGATTAAACTCCTGATGTGGGAACTTTGAAGGAAAAAAATACAATTTTTTCATAAATTTGTAAAATTGTGTCATTAAAGCCGGGTTGGGCTGCTTTTTTTAAATATTGGATTAAATAAAAATATCACAAAGTCTGTATGAAACCGTGCTTCATTCACCAGGCGCAAAAAAGGCAAAGATAGCTAGTGTAATGTAAACACAGCTCCCATACGTTGAAAATAAACATTACGTGAGGAAAGAGGTTTCCTGTTGAAATAGATAACTGCTGAGCCAAGGGAAACGAACTTATATCAATATAAATAAATATAGGGATGGTTTTAGAGTAACATTTCTTGGGAATTACACATTGGGCCTAGAAGCGATTTTATACCTTATGTACAGAGGTAGTTATACAACCGAATAAAAATATCCTATGACTAGGAAATAGGGCTTCCAACAAGCACAGTCATTAAACAAAACCCAGACATGGCTTCAGCTGGGTTTCCATAACACAATGGTACTACTACGGTCTTTCGGCCCTTTCAAATCGCACTTCAACCTTGCCACGTGGCTTTACTACATAATAGTTCTCAAAAATTGGTAGGTTATTTCTTGGGATCATTTGCCAATACTTCAAGATGCTTCGTCACTAAATCAATCAAAGTGTCACACACTTGCAGTGTGTACAGAAAGAGACATTGCGTAACCCCTTCTATATTGCAAATCACACGATCGTTGCACTTTTTCTTATGACACATAAGTGTTACGTGAATGAACTCTTCTTCAATACTTGGCTTATTGGTTTTACGGAGAAAGTTGTAATAACCTCGCCTTGTTATAGTGTACTGTTTGTTTTCTTATACAACATTATTTCCTATTATATTTTATGCTTCCGCTGCATAGATACTTCGATGGTAACTGTAGCGAGCTCCATGGATCAGATCTCGGATCCCACTGATGATTTTTCACTGACGTCTCTATAACCGGTAGATCCCGTAGCCTTTAATTTCGTGACCTAGGTTCCGAGGATTTAATTGCTCATTGTACCGATTTCTTTTGTATCGTTGATAGTAACAATGGTTTTCTACATATCGCCTAGTTCTAGAGCATTGTAATACTTTTTAAAGGTTGCTAATAAAACGTCATCTATACTCTATAGGACATACATACATACATACAAATAAATAAAATTGCAGTGTCTGTTTGTAATATTGAAATAACCGCTTTTTAATAAATACATATGGATGTATACACGGTACATAATACCAAATTATGTTTTTTACAATTTTTGTCTGTCTGTCTGTTTTGTTCCAGCTAATCTCTCAAACGGGTGGACCAATTTTAACGGGACTTTCAATGGCAGATAGTTGATATAATAAGGAGTAGCTTAGGCTACGTTTATTTTTAGAAAAATCTTTTAATTTAGAAAAAAATAAGTAGGTATCATAATAAAAAATATAAAAAAATATCCACAGTAAATATATGCAAGTTTGCCTCAATACATTGTATCATTCCATTTGGTGGGCTTCGTCGTGAATCATTGTTAATTCAAGTGTCGCTCCCTCAGCCTCTTTTTACTTTTTGTTTATTATACAAGTGTTCGTTATACACTAATTGTTACAATTGTATTTTTGTTTTGTGATCAACTAGTTCTACAGTTTTATAAACATGAATGGCTGTCATGCTTCATTAACAGTTATGAAACTAATTTTCATTCTTTAGTCCCAAGGCATTATAATGCCATTCATGCCGAAAGCGTTTCGGAGCGCAGTCTAAGTAATAGATCGTGGGATAGTTGTTATTTGAAATGCACCTGGAGCGATAAGAAAAAAAATTGGGTGCGCGTGAGGTCGCCACAGAAAATCATCTGGGGGCAGGTTGTCTCGAGCGCAGGCTGTGCGCCCGAGCGAGAGGCACGGCCGCCGAGCGCCCGCCGCACCCGCCGCACACGCCGCGCGCGCCACCGACACTCGATTCATTCTCGATTTCTCAGCAGCGCCAGTGCCGCGCCAACCGTTGACATTATCGCCTGTCGTGTATCACCTCGGTCTCGAAGTTTTTGCGTGTTTATAAAAACCCTACATAATCGAAGTCTGTGTTCTGTAAAGTTACTAACAATACGAGTTTATGAATTTCGAATAACGAATTGAATGGTGTTGTGAACAAGTGAAACAATTGTTGAAAACATCTACCTGAACGACGCGTGGCGGAATATAAAAACAAACTGTTGTCTCGCGTTCCGAATGCTCCCCGACAATAATTAGTTTGGTAAAAGTGAGTGTGTGTGCTGTGGACGCTTGATGGTTCAATTAGTACTGTTCTGTTGAGACATTCGTTCCGGAGCCTATCGATCGGGATTACGGATGCTGAAGCTGGTTAGTGTTGGCATTAGCGCGTGATTCACACGTTAATTACTATGCACCGTCGCATCTAGTGTGAGTCGATCGTTTATGATGGACTAAGTCATTCATCTACATCCTGCAAAACCTTTTTGTTTGTACCTGTATGAAATCGAATGCATATCGTATTGGCAATTTCAAATGAACTTGATAATAATATCGTCCGACTTCATTGATAACGACCACAACGGTATATATACATAATATTAACATTAAAAACGATCACTGATAATTACAATGGAACTGTTCGCAGCGAAAGAACAGATTACGCGGGAACATAATTTCGATAATATTTTGTAAGAATAATGGGCGGTTGCTTCAAAAATCATCACTTTCATAACTTCAACGTTATTGCGTTACAATTATTATATGAACCATTGACTTCGATGTCGTTAAATTTTACGTTTATAGTTGTCTGTATCGTTTTTTTATATCTCGCTTTTACTGCATATTGTTATTGTTAGCGCGAAAAGGACAATGCGTGGCATTTCTGACATCATCATATTTTGATGATTAATTTGGCACTGCAGGTCAGACATTCAAGATGTTTCAAGGGCGCTTCTATATCTTGTTGCCGCTAAACGTTAGGTACACAAAGTCGTGTCTGTTATTAATTAAAAACATTTCATTACCATCTTTAACAAATATGGTGTGTAACAATGTGTTTTGATAATGATTCATTGGTTTGATCAATGAGTTTTAAACTTATACAATATTATTGTGGGCAGTTCAAGTTCGAGTGTATTGTTTTTGTACTTCCTGTTTCTTTGTTTCTCTGTTGTTACAATAAACATGTTACATTCGCCGGTCGTATTTAATTTACGATTGTAATCTTATTATCTTTCAATATTGTACTAAGATAGGTGTTTAACAATACGTGATATGATTACATGCACATTTCTTTATATTTTCAACATTTTTTCTAGTTCGTCTTAATCATAATTAATTGGAGGAAAAATTAACACCTTTATGAAAATTTTATATTAACTTAAAAAGATTTCGATACCATTCATAATGATGGTTTTTGGCTTGCAAAGTTGTATGATTAAAATACCCTATAACAGAGACAACCAATGCGTTTAATAAGACGTTTTTCTTGGCATCAAATTCACACGTCCCCTGACATAATTACTGTTAGTGGCTAACTGTTATCGTCATTAAAAAATAACGAGGATATTTAATCACGAGTACGTGCTTGTGTATTTATGTTTTCTAAACAAATGTACGAGCCACGGCGGTATTCCGCAATCCAACGTTATTATGGCTTTTGCGCATTAAACTCCGTTAGTTTCGCACATTCCAAAACGATTCTTGTCAATACAGTCATAGACAAGATCAAATTTTACATATGAATGCTGTTTGAGGTTTCATCTTGTTCAACCTTATTAATAAAATACACAAACTAAAGGTTATCGTTCTGTATTGATGAAAAATAATCACCATAATATTAGAGGCTCAAATACGTCCCACTGCTGGGCTCAGCCATGCCCTGCGGTTAAGGGGAGTGAGGTTTTAGTCCACTCTGGCCAAGTGCGATGTGGTAGCCTTTATATGCCTAAGAATTTCTTTGTCAAGAACTCTAAATAATCAAAGATTTCCCAAAGATGTTTCTGTTTACCGTAAAATTATTGTTAAAGAATTGAAAGCCTAGGTTGTAAACCCGCGAAATCCATGGAGGCGACTAGACAGACTAGACTTTTAAGGCCAAAAGACCATCGCCATTTAATAAAATGATTATTAGCGGTGTTTTATAGCTAGATTTTCTAATCCTAATATGGCAAATTATATTATTCTCGATATTATAACCGACAATCGAGCTATCATTTTTTAATTTCATCCATAAATTAATTTTAGTAATTTTATTCTTTTATTAGTGTTTGGCATTTCTGTTTTTCCTCAGCATGAAAATCAGAAAGAATCTAACGTTATTTATTAATAATGAAAACAAAGCCAGTCTTCTTACCTTTCAACAAAAAAACGACTGGCTTGAACAAAATGAAAGACGTCGGCGTAAACGTAACCTTAACACTAAACGGCAGTCATTACGCGATCATTTATAATGGCGTAAATTGGTCGTTGTTCAAAGCGTTTAGAAGTCGTCACAAAATCATTATCGTACTCTAAAACAATAGAACGTCACCCCTTTGTAGTGTTAAGTGGTGCGTTTTTTTTGTTTCGTTCCAGTCACCTATTTCTCAGTTATATTTAGCTTCGCGTGTTTACTGTCACTCGCTTAGTAATCTTTGATCGTACATTCACCAACACAAGTTGATAATTACCATTTCAGGCGGTATTTTTTGTACTACTACACTTACTGTTATGTTTTCCTGGTACCTCATTGGATGAACATTGCAGCCGCAGTAATGTCGGCTGGATACCAACTCTCTCCAGACGATGCAATTTTGCCGACATTTATCCAAATAATTATAATAATATAATAATAATAATAAATACACCCAACAGTCACATACATAGTTCTGATCCCACACTAAGATACAAGTCTTGTGTCGTGGGTAAATATTTGTGGATCACACAAACATTTGTCTCGGTGCGGGGATCGAACCCGCGGCCTCTCATTTCGCAAGCTGGTGTCTAGCCAACTGCGCCACGGGGCTACATTATTTACATTTGCTTTGCTTAATATATCACTTTGGGTTTATACCACACAAAAAAATCTTCGTAAATTTGAGGCTCAATTTAAAACAATGTTATTGAAGGATAAACGTCTGTTATGAGGAAACTTGAATGGACATAATGATTATAATAAAATATACAAAACCAACGATGAGATGTTTGTGTGATCCACAAATATTTGTTTCGGGTCTGGGTGTTTGTGAGACCGAAGAGTCTCTCGTAGCTTCTGATACCCACGACACAGGACTTGTATCCTAGTGTGGGGTCAGAAGTATCAACTATGTATGTGACTGTTGGTGTATTTATTATTTTATTATTAGTTCATTATTCGTTTTATCGATAGTCCGAAAATAGATACGGTAATGTCCAAAAGGCGAGGCTTTTGTTAAGGCTGAACCCTTTAATCTTCTACCACAAATTCACACACCAAACCATACGACAAATTATACTTATGATATCGAGATATCATAGATCTACGCATATAAAGGAATTACAAAAAGTTTTTCATGTCTTTAAGCGTTAACTACTTACTATCTATTGTATGTTTCTCTACGCGCTACTATTCTGTAGCCATCATTCTTATCATATCTCCATGGAAATGTCTATAATACCAATAGAATAGAATTTATAATTAAAATACCCATATACCTACATAGATGTAAAGCCAGCCAGAATGCATTTAGAGAAGATGGCGTTAGATCGTATTTCGTCATACAAGAGTCTAAATTGAAATCTTCGGAGCGTTCTCACATCCGGCCAACACACAACACAACGTGACTGCTGAAAGTCGATTACGAGTTAAAATAAAAGTGTCGCGTTATGAACACATCCAATTGACGTACGAAATGGACTCTTAGAATGTTTATATTCGTTGGACTATTTCCGTGGCTCTAAAATTAAACTCGATAATTGTAGATTTAGACGGCTTGTGAATGGTACTGCGTAATATAGTCACATGGTTATTTGTAAACACTGCAAATGCTGTGATTTCAGTAAACACATGTAGCCTATGGTTACTGTTTATTATTAAAAAAATAAACTATAAAGCTATTCACTTTTCAAAAGATGTCTACGACACTGGAAATATAGTGGAAAGCATAAATTAATGAGTCCCTCAGATCCAGATTACGCATAATCTTCTTAATAATTTTTCGGCTGTTTCTATGACGTTGTTTACTTGTATACAAATGTCTAGAGGACACATAATTTTCAAGTGATTTTTAAATAAACATGGCCTTAATAGCTAATGCGGCTTTGGTAAAAGTAATTGTGATAGAAACTTAGCGCATGTATGTGTGAGTTCATTATTCTTCTTCTCAAGGAATTTCTAAGGTACTTTAAATTTATCAACCTACACTAGGCCAGTGTGGTAATGTTTTGGGGGCTTATTAGGATGGATTAATATGTCGAGTTTTCATACTAAGCATAAAATAAATCCTCTGTCTCAATCCCAAACAAAATTGTAAGCGATCGTTGACAAATTATCTTTTAGTGCATCGTAAACTTTTTTCCGCTTTGACGTCAATGACAAGTCTTTAGTGTAGCTGTTTTGTTCCATATTTCATTTACGTCTTCAATATTTCATTCCAATTGTGTTGTTTTGTTAAGTGCTAATTTTAGCTGAGTACAGTCTTTTCTTAATATCTTTAGCTTGTTTCCTTGTAATCACACCGTTTGCCCATTTATGATTAGCTTCAAATTCTTAACTTTGGTTTATTTTGTCATCAGCTGCTATCCACTTTTATCTACCGAATAAAACATTTATAGAATGAACCATTTATCTAATGTGAAACACTGCAACAATCGTATTCTTTACGTACATTTGTTTTTTTTTGTGGAACCCTAAACCCAGGAGTAGCTTTCTGGTGGCTCATGATTAGCACGTATGTAAGTGATATGTTCAAGTAATATGTACTGTTATACACAAGTATTTGTCCAGGAAATTTTTAAGGCTAAATCTAAACTATATTTTTTTAAACTTTCTAATCTATTTTTTCATACATCAATATTGCGTTTTATCATGCCTTTTGCCAGTAACTGTACATTAATTATCATTTACTTGAATGCGCGCGTTTTCTCCAACGCATCCGAGCTGATCTCTCCACGCCAGTTACATCAACTGATGATGGATGCTACATTCGGACTGCAGGCGGTTTCTACGCTGACTGATGGTCGTATTGTTTCGGATTCCATTATTTTCCTAGTTAATTAACGTTGTATTTTATTATACATTGTTTTTTGTCTAGGCTATACGTCTTCGACTATTAGCAATTTATTTGTCGTAAACTTAAACGCTATGAGACTTCGACAATCTGTAACCTTATATAAACCAGATTTGATCTATGGAAATAATATCCTAAAACTTTATGCATTATTATTTCAATAATTTTTTATATAGGTAATGTACATTTCGAGACATTTAAAACTAATTAACAATTTATGATGCATATAATTCAAATAAACACAGACAGAATTAAAGCTAAATTGTGAACAGTTAATAAGGTCAATGCTAAATATTCGTATTGTTATTAGAAATAATTTATTTTAATGCATCTTATTAAACCAGTTATGCATCTTTATGACATACAAGAACGTATAAATATGTCAAGGCAAAAACTGATATCTAAATCAAATGATTAAAAACTAGAGAAGAAAATAAATTGTCATTCGCCAATTACTTGATAATAAGATACTATAATCAAGATATTGAGAAGTATTTTAGAGATAAAAATTTTCGATTATAGTATAAATGATTAAGTCATATCTCAGTAGAAGCCAAAGCTACGGTTTTAATGTTGCTTTCAGTAAATTGATGAGGTTTTTAATATATTTACAACATAAATTTCCATTCCTTCCTATATCTACGATTTTCGAAAAGATGTAAGGAACCTATAATTTCTTGGGTATATAAGGAGTTTTTACCATAAATTTAGATGCTTGCTTGCGCCTACAAACTGATTAACACCTTATTGTTAAGACAATAATGCGATCACTTCATATCTAGAACAAAAGCATAAAATTAAATGACATGAATTCAATGAACTATATCAAAGAGAAAACATAACAAATGACTAGAAACTCCACCGACCTTTTCAAAGGAACGAGCCAACATAAAATATCCATTTATCTTAAGGCCAACATTCAAGCTGTGCACGTTTCAAGGACACTGTAACATTGCCCGAGGCTAACAGATGGGTTTAATTAAAAACCTGGCTATGAACTAGGACAACTAGCTGGTTATGTAAATATTCTTGTAGTGCTGAACTTAATGTACACTTTATGTGTGCCAGTGGAGTATAAATATACAGCGACGAATCGATTTAAGGTAGAGATGGTAGAAGACGATACGTCGGATCTGGATTTATCAATTAAATAGGCAATTTTGAGACAGAGAACTTTTAACTTTTAGTTGAAATCTTCAACTGATATTTGGTTTACTAAATTGATCGTTAATAAAAGTAGACAGTTCTTAAAATACACTTTCTCAATTAAATATACCTTGTGCTAAATTGGGGCTAAAGTGAAAATCTTACTTTAACCATTACAAGGTTCATAATTTTTTCATTATATTATTGCGAGATTTGGTCAATACTTTTATTTCCTTGAATACACCAACATATAATGTACTTTTAAATAACTACCCAGAATTGCGTCAATAGCCACATATCAATAGGTTCTAGATTTTTATCAACTATGTTAATTCATTATATTTTCCATTGTTGTTTGCCTTGAACTCCTAAGATTCCATTTGGAATCTTATCATAATCCAATATGGTTGAAAATCAATTGACCTCCTTAGAAGGCATCTAAACGTAGATTTGATTGAGATTTGAACCACGTACAACGCTTTGTTTTCGTTTGTCAAGTCATAAACTAGAATTGTCTGTGGAATCTAAAGTCAATTTTGGTATTTCAATGACATCAAATATTTGATCGCTCACATCACCTGCTATGTTTGGTTTGCGCAAATGGCCTAAATGATATTGGCCTCTCAGTAATTATTTTTCGGAATTTGAAGGTCCGATGCAATGGTTTAATTAGAAACAGGCTGCATTGCTAAGAATAAATAGTGGTCAACTCTATCTTACACATTGAAAGCATCTTTAAAGATTTTCATAAAATTTCTTTTACTTCGTTGTAAGTAGTGGTATAACTCCTCTTAAATATAGTTTACATAGCTCGATGAACTTCTTTATTAGGGATAAGACATCAGCAGTAGCAACAGTAGTTATATTAGGTAAAGGGAAGGGGAAAAAAAGGAATTGATCGATTGAATTAATGTTTCTCACGATGATACCGACATGCCCATTTACTCATCTTTTGGCATAAAAAGGTACAATTACAATATATCTCGTCCTTGGTAAATGTTAATGCATTTATTATATCTATGCGACGCATGTTTTTAATCGAAGATAATGATCAGTTAGGTTCGCCTTCTGTGTTTTACGATTACCTTTCTATGTAACTACCTGTACAACCATTTTATATTTGTTCGACTCGGTGATTATGAAAAAAAGGCCATAAGCTCTTTCGAATCACCATAGTCGATCACTGGTCAATACCTTATCGATTAAATCTAAATGAAATCGGGTAATTATTCTGAAAATAAATTGGTTTGACTGGTTACAGATAAAAAAGTTGACAATGTTAGGCAAACAAATTACAACAGGATCAAATAGGCTACAAAGAAGACATAGACACCTAGCTTAGTTGTTAATCCTAACTTGATTTATGAATTTGGCGACACGTGGATTTAACTATATTCGCTGAATGAAAATTCCATAGAGATAAGTGACGTCATGATCATCAATCAAGATGTAGATCTGTGTGCATGATCACGCGCTGTTACTAGATGGACAGAACAAATGATAAGTGACAGATTTGTTGTTATTGTAGACGGTATGGCGATAACTTGTACTTAAAAAAGAATGTGTTGTGAAATATTTAGTAATACTGCGTCACTTTTGGATGTCTGGATCGTTCAGGTCTTAGAAAAGATTTTTTTTTTAATTCTTAGGAATTTCTTAGGTGTGTAGTCCGCCAATCCGCACTAGTCCAGCGCGGTGGACTAAGGCCTAAACCCTCTCAGTTGTAGAGAAGGCCCGTGCCTAACAGTGGAACGTATTTGGGCTGATGATGAATGATTTTTTATTTCATATAGACTGTAACGGATTAATTTTTTAATTGCTTGATAAAATAATAACAATGTATGCATATTATGAACACTCTTGGGTTTTTGAACGTGGTAATGTCAAGAACATCAGTACCATGGAAGATTGAAAAAAAGCGCATTAATTCTCGCCTGATTATAATATGCGCGGTATCGGAATTTACCTTGTAAAAAATTGCATCAGTAACCACGCTTCGTTAACGCGATACATACGACATTCTTTAGGTTTTATATTTTCTTTTGTTCACTATATAACATGGCATTCCTTTTTAACGTGTAAATTTATTAAAAAATGTGCGAAGACCTTGTCTGCTTTGTATATTTTTTGAAATATCGAATAAGAAGCGGTTGGAGATTGTCATCTCGCATGGGAAGAAATGATTTTGATAGTTAAAAACAAAATACTCGTTTGTTTGTACACCCCAGGTCCGATTCGAGGTGTCCAAGAAGGTATTGATGTAAGGACATTGATCGCAATATGGGCACCTATGACAGATGTGTATAAAGACAACTAAAGCTATAAGAATATTTGTATCATCATCAGCCCATATACGTCCCACTGCCTGTACGGGCCTCCTCTACAACTGAGAGGATTTAGGCCTTAGTCCACCACACTGGCCTAGTGCGGGTTGGCGGACTACACACCTAAGAAATTTCTTAGAACTTTTAGGTGTGCAGGTTTCATCACGATGTTTTCCTTCACCGTTAAAGTACGTGATAATTCATTGAGAATACACACATAACTTCGAAAAGTCAGAGGTGTGTGCCTGGGGTTTGAACCCGCGACCGTCGTATCTCTTTGAATTTGTTACAAGACTTGCGTATCCTTGCTATTCGGAACCGATTGATAATATTTGGATTTCAATATCTCAATCTACGGTTCCACAACTAAGTTATTCATTGTGCTTGTGATATTTTGTAAAGCCATGCCGATATTGGTGCTCGGTGCGACATTCCGTGTCTGTTGGCGACACGCGTCGGATGGTTGCGTCACCGATTGTCTCCGGCCAAATAGACTGCGACTCTGAGGCTGTGGCGCAACACTTTCAATGTAAGCCTACGAGACGATGAATAATTCGCTCCAGCGTACTATAAAACCTGATTACGAGACGATAAATTAATTTTAGTTTTCAGTTGGATTTATGATTTGTTGTTTCCTTGCTGGTATCAAGATGGGAGATATAACGTTAAACGCAAAGCAAAAACAATGAGTCGAAAATTTACAAAATATGTTGTTCAAGCACAATATTCAAAAATATTTCCGCGAAAACCAACCATTTAGATTGGCGTTTGGCTACACAAACATTTAACAGTCAACAAAATACTTGCAAATTTTATAAACAAAATTAGGTATGAAATGTATTTTTTCAAATTTTGTGGTCAACACATTAGAAGCCCCTTGAATCCAAATAAAATTGGCACTAAATAAGATATAGGTATACCTTTCTGTATCAATGATACCTCCGAATGAATGTACTTTATGAATTGTCAGTAAAGCAACATGCCATAGAGGTTGTATACGTTGAAACCTCATCCATTGGCAGTTAATGGTGGCATAGCGACACGTAGTCCCGGGTTACAGTGATGCGCGTCGACTGCGTTATTATTTCACTGAATGTATTGAATTGCTAACACTATGATATGACTATACATATTAATAACTATTGGCCCGTTCTTAAGCCATTACACGTAGGTATTCCAAATTTAAATTTGTCTTTGGAATTAAATGAACAAAACGCCATAGACAATTTTGCAAAGCCTCAAGTAGACATACGTGCGAAATAATCACAAAAAAGGCCTCGTTTTATAACATTTGAATTGACAAAACCATTTAAGATAATTGAAATTCCTACCCTAATTTATTAACATGACAATCACGAGTTGATTGCGTTACGTCATAGCCGATGTTCGAAAATTAAACTTAGTTTTATCCATAAAAGGATAATATTATGCATTCCAGTAGCTGCCAGTGATAACAGAGCGACGAGTCTGTAATACTAATGCAAAAGAATTTTAATCCGACACATTATTGAAATGTTTGTAATAAGAAATCACTTTTAGAATAATTCGTAGTAAGCTTGTACTGGCTAATCTCTTTATTATCTGATAATATTGATAAGTTATTTTGACAGCCCCGTGGCGCAGTTGGCTAGACACCAGATTGCGAAACGAGAGGCCGCGGGTTCGATCCCCGCACCGAGACAAATGTTTGTGTAATCCACAAATATTTGTTTCGGGTCTGGGTGTATGTGAGACCAAAAAAGTCTCTCGTAGTTTCTGATACCCACGACACAAGACTTGTATCTTAATGTGGGGTCAGAACTATGTATATGACTGTTGGGTGTATTTAGTATTTAGTATTATTACCCAAGACAATAATTTTCGTAAGTTTCAAATATAGAATGTTAGTAAGGAACGTGTCTACAATTCGCAATGACTGCGCCTACGCATGCAATGATCGTGTCTGTTAGTCAGTTTATATGAATGTCAAGTTATTGTAACCTTGTGTGAGGTAATCGCGAAGTGAAAACAATAACTCCCGCCTTCTCTCGACTTTAAAACTACGATACTACTATAGATAGTCCCACGTGCATTCCTAAACGAACATAAACACTGAATTAAGAGTAAAGATATACTTTAAGAGCCCCGTGGCGTGCCATAGGAGAGGCCTATGTCTAGCAGTCGACGTGACAAAGGCTGTTATACTTTAATATAACTTATATACTTTAATCTTGCTGCCTGCCTCGTGGTCTCGCGGTACAAGAATGTGCCGAGCGATCTAGAGGTCCTGGGTTCGATTCCCGGGTCGGGCAAAGTGTTATTGGGTTTTTCCATTAGGAAATTCTCAGTAGCAGCACGGAGTCTGGAATTTGTGCCCGAAAAACGGCAATAGGCTCGCCCCCTGTTACGTGGGACTGATACATACCTGGCGAAATGTGGGTGCAGAAATGCACCTCTGCCTACCCCTTCGGGGAATACAGGCGTGAGTTTATGTATGTATACTTTAATCTGTAACATTGATTCCAAATTAGCTAAAACAGTTACCTTTACTGGTTTTTAATCGTAGTTATGCTTTTTGGAATGTTAAAGCGGTAACGAGCTGTAGCATGAAAATAAGACAAATAACATTATACTGCTTCGTAGTTTCGCGGCACAAGTATTTGTTCGATTCCTGGGTTGGGCAAAGTGTTATTGGGTTTTTCTATTAGACAATTCTTATAAGCCTGAGAAACGGCAATATCCTTGCCACCTATTACGTGGTGCTGATACATACCTGGCGAAATGTGGTTGCAGAAATGCACCTCTGCCTACCCCTTCAGGAAATACAGGTTATGTAATATAATATAATAATATGTTGGGTATATCAGCCACTTTGAATACAATATTTTGAGGACAGAATTTTTTGTTAACGTGGGAATTAAATGAAATTATGTCCGCTGTTTCGTCATACCATAATTCAAATTTAATAAATTTGACATAAGACGTGAAACTAAAATATCATCGTGTTATACAATACATTAACATAACTTAACGTCAGTTTTAATGATGTTGCGTAAAACCGCCCATCGTAATTATCTAACAGTCCAATTTATTTCGTGTACGATGTTTATCTTAATTATTTAGGATTTTCGGAATTGAATCTCGTGATTTCGAGATTTTATCGCTTGGGTAACGGGTTTTGGACATTCGAATGTTTGTCAACGTACAACTCGTTTTGGCGGCGAATGAAGACACATTTTTAACACTCTTTTATTACCTTAGTCTCAATTTACGAGGGCAGTCCGATAAGTACTTAGCCTACAAAAGAAAAACGAAAATTTTGGAAAAGTGGCGATTTATTTCTCATCACAGTCTTCTTTCAACTCGATTCACTTGACCCAGCGATGCTCCAACTTCTTTAAGCTGTCTGAAAAGAACGTTTTCTGGAGGTCTACAAAGTAGGCCTCCGTGGCGGCGATAACCTCCTCATTCGACTCAAATTTCTGTCCGGCGACGGACTTTTTCAAGTTTGGAAACAAAAAGAAGTCACACGGGGCCTAATCTGGAGAATACGGTAGATGGAGCAGCTGTTCGTAGCCTAATGTGACCAATTTGGCCGTTGCGACGGCGGAGGTGTGAGCCGGTGCGTTGTCATGGTGGAAGAGCACTTTTTTCTTCGCCAAATGGAGCCGTTTTTTCTACAATTCAGCGTTGAATCGGCCCAATAGTTCGGCATAGTAGAGCCCTGTGACCGTTTTGCCCTTCTCCAGGTAGTCGATGTAAATCACACCTTGTGAAACCTAGAAAACGGTGGCCATCACCTTTTCGGCCGATGGGACAGTGTTCGCCTTCTTCGGAGCACATTCGCCGGGTAAAGTCCACTGTTTCGACTGTTTATTGGTCTCTGGTGTGTACCAGTGAATCCATGTTTCGTCGACGGTCACGAAACGACGCAGAAACCCCTTCGGATTGCACCTAAACAGTGTCAAACACTGCTCTGAAGTTGTGTCACTGATGCGCTTGTCGTCCGAAGTGAGCAAACGCGGCAGCCATCGAGCCGACAGCTTTCTCATGCCCAATATTTCATGCAGGATATGACCCACGCGGTCTTTTAAGATGCCTACTGTCTCAGCTATCTCGCGCACCTTCAATCGGCGGTCTGCCAATACAAGATCGGGACTTTTCTCACGTTATCCTCCGTGGTAGCCGTTTTTGGGGCACCTGGGCGTGGCTCATCAAAAACTGACGTGCGACCACGTTGAAACTCGTTAAACCAATTTTTGACGGTCGCCATTGAAGGAGAAGAGTCACCGTAAACAGCATCCAAGCGCTTTTTGATATCGCTGCGCGATTTCCCTTCCAAAAACAAGAATCAAATCACCGGCCGATATTGCTCTTTTTCCATTTTTCGAAAATCCGCGGACACGTCCGCTTACACACGCGGTCAAAACAAAACTACAAATCCAATTCGGCTGAAATTTTGACAATAGCCGTCTACGAAGATGTGCTACATGATGGTAAATTTATCTTACGATAGTGGTGCCATCGGGCGGTGAGGCTAAGTACTTATCGGACTGCCCTCGTACATATAAAATTTATTTATGACACAAAGAGTTGTAATTGCAATAAAAATTCGTTTAAAAAAATTAAATAACCTATTTATCGCCCCCCTATTACATGGTAGGCGAAATGCACATATGCCTACCCCTTCGGGAAATACAGGCGTGTGATTATGTACATATGTATGTATGTAAAAAGTTATTTATTTATGTGTAGACAGAATGTAAAAAGATTGTTATCGAAAACTAAAAAAAAACGTTTTCCTTATCAACATTTTATACATACATTTAATACTTTTGGAAGTAAGGAAATCGTCATATTTTTTCGGAAATTATTTTAGCGTCAATGTGTTTGTAACTATTATCTGTCTAAGTTTTCTGTCACAGTCTTTTTACATCCTGTATAGTGAAATGTACTAACTAACTACTTTTGATTTATTACAGCAACTGCCTCGTGGTCTCGCGGCATAAGTATGTGCCGTGCGATCTAGAGGTCCCGGGTTCGATTCCCGGATCGGGCAAAGTGTTATTGGGTTTTCCATTAGGAAATTCTCAGTAACAGCCCGGAGTCTGGAAATGTGCCCGAAAAACGGCAATAGGCTCGCCCCCTATTACGTGGGACTGATACATACTGGCGAAATGTGGGTGCAGAAATGCACCTCTGCCTACCCCATCGGGGAATACAGGCTTGAGTTTATGAATGTATGTACAGCAAAACCCAAATGCTTTGCATTTTTCTCTTTTGTTGTAGAAGAAGAAATAATTAATAATAAACTACATAGCCTAGGTTATTTTCATAGACAGACGTGAACTAAAAGTTCCACGCTCGCTATAAAATTGATTTGCGCTACACGTAATTAAAACTACAGGACATTACACAACACAATGTTACTTTCCTAACGAGAATTCGAAAAGTCTTTTTAAAAATATTTCGGTTTGTAAATTTTCTTGTGAACGTATTTAGCGAACGATAATTAATTACTGTCGGCAACTTTCATTTTTGCTTCGTTAATTTATATGATTCGCGTAACTGTTGCGTCATTTGCAAATATTTGATTTTTTGCGCGTCGTGAATATATTCGTTTTGTGTTAATTTTACAAATATTTGTTTCGGGTCTGGGTGTTTGTGAGACCGAAAAGTCTCTCGTAGTTTTTGACACATGACACAAGACTCGTATTTTAATGTGGGGTCAGAACTATGTATGTGACTGTTGTGTGTATTTGTTTCTTATTTATTAAACCAAATGTTTACGCCTGTATTTCCCGAAGGAGTATGAAAAGGTACATTTTTGCACGCACATTTCGCCAGGAATCAGTCTCACGTAATATTGCCGTTTCTTTGGGCACAATTCAAGACTCCGTGTTGCTACTGAGAATTTACTAAACACACATTTACACTTGAGTTTGACCCATTCGGGAATTGAACCCGGGACCTCTAGATTGCAAGGCAAATACTTGTGCCGCGAAGTCCAAATGCCTTATAAAAACAAATAATACATTTATGTTACAATACATTTTCATTCTGTTAGTTTTCGTGGCACAATTGTTTCAAAAAATAAATCTGGTTAGTAGTGTAACTACTATAACAAAAGAAAAAAATATACCTATTAAATACCTGAAAGATATTTAAATTATTCCTAGAAAATCCAAAGAGGTGCAACAAACGCAGTCTTTTATGTCCCTTCAATTTGGTGATGTCAGTGTTATCAGAAGACACATCACATGCAGAGGTTAATGCCCTTGCTTAAGGTGCAGTACGTGACATTAATTTGATGCCGTACCATATTTGGTTTTTACATTTACATTTTGCCGTATTAGAAATATCTTATTGCGGATTAATATATGTAGGTGTGTAGTATTAACAACTAAGGATTGACCAATTAAGGGATCTAAAAAAAATATTTGATTTTTTGCATTTTCACTCATGATTTGTCTTGTCTACTTGGCTCTTACTTCTATATCTCCTCTAATAAACATCAATTCTAAAATGTAACAACAATGGTACATTCCACAAGGTAACCAGTATATCAAGAGTATTCCAAAAATAATTATACATCCGGGGAGTCCATCAATGCTGATTGTCGAAGTCGAAGATACAAAACATGACCTGCCTTCTTATTCATTCTGTGCTAGCCTAACAGTGCTCTGTGGAATGGTCTATGACGTCAGAAGAAGCGAAACAAAAACTACTTAGTTAAGTCAGAAGTATGCCTTTATAAGAAGATGTTTACGTCAATACAGTCCGTGGAAGGTGTTTAATGCAGTGTCCGGCACGTCAGGTGATTCACACGGATCCCTGACGTCACGACGTCGACATTCCTTATCAACTAAGCTCACGTGCAACAATTATTTAAATGTTCTCTTGGTTTTGCCTAGGCAGAAACGTTTTATAGGTGAAATCGGTAATAAAAAGAACTGAAATGTATGTAATTGACCAAAATGATCACATTATGGTGCATTTTGTTATACCGTTCCATACATTTTATATAGTTCTTTCAAAGGTATGTATCAGGACGTCACATAGTGTATTTGACAACGAGTGAGTTATCTCTATTTATAAATAAATTAAAGATAACAGTATGATTTGGACAACCACCCGAAAGTGTAAATAAATAAATATTTTACATAATACGGTATATAAAATTCACACTGCAGTAGCAACTAGTACAACTGTTATTCCAATTATACAAATTCTTGAACATCCGGAATGGGTCGACTATCACGTTGCTCGGGCTTTGAACTTTAACACATATGGTGGTGTTATTATGTCGTATTTTTAGCTTACTGTTACGTTGTATGTGGGATTATATTTTTAGAAATATGTATGTTTATGAAACATATAATACATGTATATGCGTTGCAAAAGGGAAAACGTATTATGAAGAGTCACCAGTTTCGATCCTAACATACTTCTAATTCAAGAAACGAGGATTGAAGGTGACATAAGATTTCATTATGCAGCAGTTAAGTCTATGTCAAGAAGTGGTCGTCTATAAGCTGTTTCTGAAGATGAATTAGTTTTCAGTCAAGTCATTTATTATTAAAACACTTTAATAACTCCTACTGACATGCTTTACAAACTAAGCAACTAAGATTTTAATGGAATTTAAGTGTACCGATATGAAATAATATAATTTATTTTTTATAATAATTTAAACACCAACAGTCACATACATAGTTTTGATCCCACACTAGGATACAAGTCCTGTGTCGTCGCGCGGGCATCAGAAACTACGAGAGACTTTTCGGTCTCACAAACTCCCAGACCCGAAACAAATATTTGTGGATCACTCTCGGTGCGGGGATCGAACCCGCGGCCTCTCGTTGTACGAGCTGGTGTCTAGCAAACTGCGCCACGGGGCTGTCATATAAAATGTCTATTTTACAAAAAGTAAACAAATGCCTCAATATGTATAACTTTAGATCATTAAGCATAAAAATTCTATGGATGATGATACAATGTATCGCATAAATGAAACTTGGAGGTGTTACTTTGGATTGTTCTCTTTATCATAAATTTATAATATTTGCGACGTTGCATTACGTAATATAACTTTATATCACTAATAAAACACGGACACCACAATTTAGATATCAACTCAAACGTTTTTTGTAGACGTTTTATGACAATGAATGAATGGACTTAGCAAAATCAGCCAATAATAATAACCAAATTATGACCGCGAAAGCCGTCCTATTACGTTTTCAGATTGCTAAACCATTTTTGATAAATTTTGGTACATTAGGTAAATGTAACGTGCACATTATTACTCTCGTTCATTTTAATATAGCACAGACCCTCATTCAGTATTCGCACTACATTAAATAAAACAAGTTGCAAGTCAAATATGTTCTTACTTCACATTGACTTTGAAATGTGCAAATAAAACGTTAGTTAAGATCATTTGATAACCGTGAAACGTATGCCGCGTCACGAGCATTTATTCTAAAATTATGAAAATTGTGGAATGTATGTAAATATGATGAATTATGCAAATCATATACATATTGAAGGAAACAGCGACATTCACCTTCTCGGTTGCGTGTGCTCACTGCGGATTAAAACTAAGCCGCACCAAATTATGGGCATATTATTCATTTAATGTTTAAATTCCAAAGTGATGACTGGATTATGTCTACCAGCCTATGCTGCAATATGATAATAAGCTGTTAATATTAATTTATTTTATAAAATTCGAACTATTGAAAACACTTAAATAAATTAGTCTCGGTTTTCGTCATCAACTCAAATTCAATCAGGGATTAAAACGGACATACTCCAAGATACTGACAGCAATTTCTTTTTCCATTACTATGATCGCAATTAAATCGCAAATTAATAAATTATAATGATTTTTTTATTAGGCTAAAGATTCAGAATATATTTTTATACACATCTAATTTTCGGTAACATGTCTGACAGACAATAGAATTAGAAATATCTAAACTATTACTCGTATTAGCTACAATGCCTATCAGAAATGAATAACTGTACGCGATTACGACAAAGTAGAAAAATATGTTACTAGCAGGCCGTATTTGTTCTAAATCATTGACGTCATGCAGATGGCCGGTAAATCCAGCGTACCTACTAAAACGTTTCTCGCTATCAGATAATGCTGTGTTAATATTTAAACAGTGTGAACTGCGTACCACGCCCCTGCAATGCTCGTTGCAAACGCCGCACTGAATAATTGACAATGCTATAAATGGTTTAGCTGGTGTTTGTATTCTGGCGTACCTTGACGGGCGTCTGATAAGAGAATGCTGATAAGAACTGTAAACCAGGTGTATAAAACGTGTACTGGTTCCGAGTATGAAGAATTTACTAGACATGAGGTCTTGCACCGTAATATTGATTTAAGTGCAATTTTGTTAGAAAATTACCAGTTTGGGCGAGATGAGTCCCTCTCCAAATTCGTAGGACTTAAACCGTAATTGGAGAAACGTGTGTGCACAAATATGCACATCGACCTATACCGACCTATGCAGTATTTTGTATTCCGGGAACAACCTATGTTTATGATAGAAAATTAACTTTTCACAGTACTTGACAGCCCCGTGGCGCAGATGGTTAGACACCAGCTTGCGAAACGAGAGGCGGCGGGTTCGATCCCCGCACCGAGACAAATGTTTGTGTGATCCACAAATATTTGTTTCGGGTCTGGGTGTTTGTGAGACCGAAAAGTCTCTCGTAGTCTCTGATACCCACGACACAGGACTTGTATCCTAGTGTGGAGTCAGAACTATGTATGTGACTGTTGGGTGTATTTATTTATTTATTTATTTACTTGACATTGTGTCTGTCCAATAGTCCGATGTTTTATTTGTACTTAATATAGCTTAGGATCTCTTATTCCTAGGATAAATACGGCAGGAAATCGAATACAGCGAAAATACCGTTTGTTGCTCTCTATTTTAACTTTTATTATTTTTAAATCATGTTTTTGTAAATTTTTTGTGGTGTACAATAAAGCGTGATAAATAAATATATATAGACAATGAAATGAAATTTCATAAAATTCATTATTATAAAAACATCAGTCACCTTGTTGTATGAACAGAACTGTCTTCTGTCACTCATTTGAGTTGTCTGTATTAGAAACTCCGATGGCCGAATGCTGAAACGCTATATATGTACTTAAAAAATGTCATGTAAAAGAACTTTTGTGGTAATGTTGCCATTATGGAAATTTAAGTGGGCATTAGTTAATCAAAGTCTTAAAACCGATAAATGATGTTTCAGTTTACCGCTTAAATTATAACAGCCACTTAAATATAAGTCGCCCTCAGATTAAGTAGCGTTTCAGTATTCAGCCACGTGACTTTTAAGTCTCACAAACACCTAGACTCGAAACAAATTTTTATGTATAACAAAAACATTTGTCGTGGTCCCGTGGCATCCTGTATCATTGACTACTTTCTTAGTACCAAATTACGGAGGCAATCAATTTTTTATACTCCAAAGTATTTCTATTTTAATTGATTACCTTAGCTTATTTTTCAAAATCCCTTTTTTGTAATAGGTTGTCTGGAAGAGATCGCAGTTAGTTATAAGACCGCCTATTGTTCACTTATTATGGTTTACAATAAAGTATATTTAATAAAGAAAATACACTTTAGCATATCTCTCAATACCACCCAGTGTAGTAAATACATTATCTACCCAGCGTGGGTGCTCCGGAAACTGCATCGGATGCTTCAGATTGTTTTTGTATGTATAATGAATAGGATGTGTGCACACGAGACAAATGATATTATGCGGCGATTGTATGAATGAGCATGAGTACGATGGGGAAGAACAACCATATTTTTAGTAATACAAGTGCCAGTTTTTTCTGTATAAGACTTAAAAATATACAGTTAAGTCATTTCGGTTTTGCATATAGAAAATAAAAAAATATGACAAAAACGTAAGCAAGATAAAAAAATTGTTGCTTTAAATTCAGGTATAGTAAATAAGACTTAATTGAATATTCGACTATCAAGGAACATAGTTTTGTAAGCTGTCGTAAAACATTATTTTTATGCACTACATATGAAGGCATATTTATTATTATGTAGAGTGTAAACAGACCGTGATCGAAAACTAGGTAAACTATTAGTTACGGTGATTAGGATTAAACGAAAAAAGAAGAATAAATCCTACCTTTTCTATTTTTTTTATGGGAAAGGAGGCAAACGAGCTAGTGAGCCACCTGATGTTAAGTGGTCAACACCGCCCATGAACACCCATTGGTAACGTGGTGGAATCACATTATTTTTTCTTACTCTCGAACTTGTAATATGTACAAACAAACTGATACTTAAACACGGTGCTCATAGTTAGTGCTCATACATATGTACATATTTTTTCTAAGCTAGCGCTACAATAAGACACATTACTGCACATCCACGTGACAGGTGCACGGCCTTGCCTTATCTGGTATTTGCAATAGTGTGACGTCACCTGATAACTTTGTTTGATGAGGCGATGCGGTGTAGTTGCGTACTGCAGACATGCATACACTTGTTTGGTCTTAACATCAGATTTTTTAAACTTAAATAATTTAACAGGAAAAAGCTATGATGAGCGCTCAAATAATTTGTGCATTTAAGACTTTTCATTTCTCTTCCGACATCTCCATCCTTGGTTTTCTGTAAGAGATCGCCTTGATAAGACCGCCTTTTCTACTTTAACTTATTTAGTTAACTGTCCTCCATAGTTTTTATCTTATGTGTACAATAAAGTTTTAAATAAATTATAAATAATAACTACTTTGCCGATTTGGAGGACAAATCATCCGGTGTCTGTTAATATCTTTCCGAATGGCGACCATTATTAGGAAAAACTCGTTATCCGCCCAAGCAATCTCCTGGATCAGCCTCTGTATATCCGATTGCTTACCGTGTAACACAATCGTGTCGACTTGTGAGGGTTAACCGTCGACCGTGACCATAGGTATAAAATGTATGTGGTTGTTAGTAAAACTTATTTTTTTTTATCAGGATTTTTTTTAACGCTAGGGGGTTTGTAATCATCTTAGCTATTACCTGCCTTAGTTTCCGATCACGGTCTGAATACACTCTGTGTAACGCTATTGGACAGCCTGTTTAGAACACCACAATCACTATCTTATGTTAGTCACTTTAAAGGTAACATTTAAAAAAAGGAAAAAGTTGGGGAAGATTTCTTTAGCTTAGGTAACTTCAAAGCTATGGTCAGACAAATTTTATAACATTTTTGATTTATATATAAATCTATTTATAGGCCAGCCTCTGAAACGATGGAAATATATAATGAAAGAAAAGAAAAGAAAGAAAGAAAGAAAGAAAGAAAGAAAAAGATTTTATTATTGGCTAGTGCACGAAAATACATTTTTTAAAGAAAACAACTAATAACTACACGCACAATTCACACAGCCAACAATGGTCCTCTCATTCAGCTACATGCTGCAATTCCGCTTGCACGGAGTTGCAGCGCTGATTTTCAATGAGGGGACCAAGTGACAAAACGGACGCTAGGTTGGATTACAGACAATAAAAATAGAAAAAATAATAATAAAAGCTTACCAATAATAATATAAATGTAAAATAAAGTATAGTAGTACAAGTAATTAATTACATTACAATAACAAAGTCAGTCAACAGTGATTTCAGTATATATTATATATTCGCCACTAAGTGCGGAACAACCATCTCATTGACTTTTCGAATATTACAAGTAAGGTAAGTACTTCTTGCTAGAATTTAAATAGCTATAACTGATTTTTGTAGTTTTAGAAATATTTGTTTGAGTTCACGTTTAAAGGATATTTTACTTTTTTTAGATTGACACGGCGGTGGGATGTTGTTCCAGCAATGAGTGGCGGCGTACTTAAAACTACCTCTGAAAGCTGCAGTTGTGTGACGCGGTATACATAATGGCTTGGAACAATAGCGAGAAGAGTATGTGATACGATCTTGTCGCCAAACCAGTTTCTCGTAGAGATAATTTGGACTTTTAGTTTTAATGACACCAAACAATAAAGTAGCTAGGTGTAGCTGTCTCCGTTCTGCCATTTTTAGCATGTTGGCATCATTTAAATAGGGTGTCACATGGTTACGGCGGGGGATATCAAAACAGAACCGAGCGCAGGCGTTCTGAACACGCTGAATTAGATGTTTCGTTCGAGCGAGTAAACAGGGGCCATAAACAACGTCACAGTGGTTAAATCTAGACAGCACTAAACTGTCAACAAGCAACTGCCTCAATGAAACATTGAGATAAGGTCTAAAACGATATAAGAGTTTCAATCTATAAAAACAACTTCTGACCACATTGCTGACATGTTCTTCAAAGTGCAGTTCAGGATCGAAAATAAGTCCTAGGTTACGCGCTGAATCTACCCTCTCAATTACTTTGCCCTTAATTTTTATAGCTGGACTGTATGACAATATGCTCTTTATTTGTTTTTTACTGCCCAGGACGATAAATTTAGATTTCCCCGGGTTAAGGGCTAGGGAATTGTTTTCTGACCAGTGAACCACTCTGCAAAGGTCCTCATTTATTTTTCTCACAGATCTCAGAGTTTCATCAGTTTTGAAGGACATATACAACTGAGTGTCATCTGCATACATGTGGTACTTGCAATGAAGCATGGAATTGGTTATATCGGCACTGTACAATATGTATAGTAGAGGACCCAGTATCGACCCTTGAGGAACACCGCGTGTTACAGGTTTGGGGGCGGAAGACAAAGTAGTGCCATCCTCTCTATGTATCTCGACATACTGCGAGCGATGGGTTAAATAACTATAGAACCATTTTATTGTGTTTATGTCAAAACCATAGAATCGAAGTTTAGATAGCAGTAAATTAACGTCAATGGTATCAAACGCCCGTGAGTAGTCGAGCAGAGTGAGAATGGTCCCCTCCCCACGATCTCGAGCCTCAATTATATTATTAACTACATCCAATAGAGCTGTAGCGGTTCCCCTTCCACGCCTGAAGCCTGATTGTATGTCAGGAAGGATGTTATTAGTTTCTAGATATTTAGATACTTGAAGGTATACAACTCTCTCCAGTATTTTCGACATACATGGCAGTATACTGATGGGGCGGAAGTCGCCGTAGTCTAAAGGATTACCGGTTTTAGGTATAGGACGGACAATTGCACAGCGCCAAGTAGAAGGGAATGTGTTAGTGCTAATTGAGGTATTAATAATATGTGTTATAGCTGTTAACGTCTGGGGGAGTGTGCGCCACAACATTTCCTTAGAAATACCATCTATCCCCTGCGCATTTGTCGAGATAGTCGTAATGACTTTGAGAATGGTGGATTCATCGACTTGATTTAATGAGAAAGAAGAGTGTCCGTGTCTATTAAACTCGAAGTAGGTTAACTGAGAAATGGTGATCGTTTGGTTACAGGGTACATTCAAAAACGCCTTATTTATATCATCCGGATTGCAGAGGTGGTCTGGAAGGATATAGCTCTGAGTTTTAGGATTAACATATGACTTCAGGTTTTTCCACAGGGTCTTAGAGTTATGTATGTTATCGTTGATGTGTTTAGTGAAGTATGCCTTTTTTTCTTCGTGTAGTGAGTGCGTAGCTTGGTGTTTCAGTTGTAGATAGTAATCTTTGTGTGATTGTAGTTTTGTTTGATGATATCTGTGTCTTGCTTTATCACGCAACTTAAATATTAATTTAATGATTGGAGTAATCCAAGGACAAGGTAGACTTTTGTAATATTTCGTACAAATAGGTGCATGAGTATTATATAGATTAATAATGTGATGGTTAAATAAAGATACAATTGTGTCAACATCCTGTACATAACAAAGGGTATTCCAGGGAATTGATTTTAGGTCACGGTCAAATAATTCGAATTTTATACTTTTTATCGGGCGATAAGTAACGATCCTCTTTTGAGGCCTGTCCTTTAAGATTAAAAGTTGGCATGCAACCAAGCAGTGATTACTTAACCCTTGTATGTGTTGTACCGTTAGGTCCCTGAAACGAGCATCTGTACAAATCACGTCAATAAGCGAAGAGCTATCATTGACGTAATGAGTAGGTGTAGTCACAATTTGATGAACCCCACTGTGATGGAAAAATTGTTCAAGTTGTTTAGTTTTAGTGTTCCTTGAGTCTAACATATTGACATTGAAGTCACCGAGTAAAACAACATTGTCATATGGGGCCAGGGAATTTATACTCATTGTTAGAGAATCCAGAAACGTATTCAAATCTAGCCATGGAGGACGATATGCAGTACCGAAAAGAAGTGTTTTCCCATTTAAGTTTAGACTCATCCATAGCTGTTCAACTTCTTTTTGCTCTGGATGTGGTCGAACACGTGCTTTCACATCCGTTTTTAAATAAAACCCAACACCTCCTCCTCTCCCACCACGTATTGCGACCGGTCGAGGTATGTGCTTTAGTCGGAACCCCGGGATAACAGGCGCACGTCCTTCCTCCCCCGGCCGTAACCATGTCTCATTGATTGCCAAAATATCCAAGGAGAGGTTGCTCATGGCAATTACAAGTTCATCGTGTCCAGTCGAAAGAGATCCTGCATTTAATAGTCCAAATTTTAAGAATTTCTTTTTAGGCATTTATAACATAATATAAGTTTAAATATAACAATTATTATTAGAACATTATAATAGTATAACAATAAATAGTGTAGTACACTCTGCATACAGATCTTTTGCATGAAAACGTATTTTAATAATTCTAGATCACACACCTGGTTACCCCGGCGCAGTGACGAGTGATAAAGCAATATGGACATCACGCACACTATTTCAATTAATAAAATTGAGTTGATATAACAGCATAGAAAAACAAAGTAAAATAATATTATAAAACTACATTTTTTTATAAAAATAATCCCAAACCAAGACAAATAATAAATGTATAAAGCTACTATTACCGTGTGCAAAACATAGCGTAATAATGGCCTTTTTTTCCGGAGTTTACTCTTTATCTGCAGTATCGAAAACACGAGAAATGTCAGATTCGTGGCGGATGCGGCAGGCAACGTCAAAAAAGTTATTTTGAAAATAAGTGTGTAAAATTTATGTACGAGTCTTAGGTGTGTAGGTTTTAAAATAAATTTACTGTGACATTTAATATAGCCTCACGCCTGTATTCCCCAAAGGGGTAGGCAGAGATGCATTTCAGCACCCACATTTCGCCAGGTATGTATCAGTCCCACGTAATAGGGGGCGAGCCTATTGCCGTTTTTCGGGCACATTTCCAGTCTCCGTGCTGTTACTGAGAATTTCCTAATGGAAAAACCCAATAACACTTTGCCCGACCCGGGAATCGAACCCAGGACCTCTAGATCGCACGGCACATACTAGTACCGCGAGACTACGAGGCAGTCACATTGACATTTAAGTGTATGTATATTCTTTAGGAAAGCGCACATTAATTTAAAAAGTCAGATGTGTCCTTTGGAACAGAACCGAGAATTGTTTGCTCTTAAATTACTCAGCATTAATGCGAAGGAATGCGTGACCGAAATTTGGAGTGATTCTGCACGCGGCCCGTTATTCCGCGCACACACTCCATAATATTAATGTCAGGCAACTCGCTTTAATATGAGCTGACCCGTCAGTCATCTGACTGAGGTTCAACAATATGTCTTTAGAATATTCATACAGAAGTTTTGATTAGTAAACTTACCAGACTAAAATATTACTAGAGTTGAAAATCGCAAACTTAGTGAAGAGGTTTCATTTTAACTGACCAGAAAAAGATCAAAAATAATAAAATAGTGGTCCAGAGTGGGAAGAAAAAAATATTATACATTTTAACTTTAATAACTACTTTGAGTACTTTGATAATCCTTTACAAGGGCTTTCAATGGGTAAAAAAATACTCAAGTCACTGTTGAGTGTGTTATTTTTAGTATGTGGGCATTGTTAAAATCCTGCAAAGAATTTTTTTTATCACACGCAAAGTAGGTATGCGAGCAATTTATTTATCTTTATCTGTCCAAAGATGGTAAGCTTTTCTAGTCGAAAAAGACAGTTCCAGGGCTGACATAAATCATAATATATAATAGTTTCGCAAGTCGAATGCTTATTGTCTGCGTGTTTTGAAAGGATTGACAAATGCTCGTTTCGCAAATCTCGTGTGCGGCGCGCGGTACTAATATCATTGTAACGCAGATGAATAATGCGATCTCCGACTGAGATTGTATTCATTATTTTCGGATTTATCATTGTTTGGTGCCCGTATGTGGTTTTTGTGGATAACGATATTTGTGTTAGTAAAATGCCATGATGTCATTGCAGCTGCTGGTTGAAGTTGCGCTTGGCATTTTCGTATTATCTCAGATAGCTACCGTTATACTTAAACACTTCATAGTGATCAGGTGTATGTGAGCACGATTTCATTTGTATGGGTGTAGATGTCTATATAAGAGGATAATAATACCAAATTATCAATATTCCTTACTACAAAGTGTCTTAATTCGTCACACCCCACAGATTTTTCATACGTCATCTTTTACTGTTTCGACTTTACACTAACGCTCATAATTATTGGTATGAAGGCCTCAAACTACATGCTAGTACTCTTAACAGTATCTCTTATCCCCAGGAGTCTCCGGAAGTCCGCATGGCGCTGCCGCTGCCGCCGCGCGCGCCTGACCCATCGGCGCTCGCCGCCTACTGGGCTGAATACGAGGACCTGTGCCGGCAGATAAGCACCGCACATCAAAACGACGAAGATGATAACAATTATGAAGGTACGTTCTTTTGTAAAATCGGCCCGTTTGAGAAACTAAGTTGATATTATTTATTTATTTATTTATTTAACTCTTTATTGTACACATTCAAAATCATACAATATATATATATATAACCTAGAGAAAGGTACAAATGGCGGCCTTATCGCACATGGCGATCTTTTCAAGACAACCATAAGATGGATATTATAAAAAGGATTTATTGGGAGGGCAGTGTGTACAGAAAAAAAAATAATAAAAAAAAATAGATATATAAGTACATGCAAACAAAATAATAATAATACAAATACAACTATATATACATATACACATATACATACATACTATATATATTAGGTATTATGGAGATAGTGGTTTTTGACGAGTCTTTTAAAGTGTAAAAGTGTTTTGGCCCGGCGTACTTCAACAGGAAGAGCGTTCCACAGACGTACAGCTTTAATAGTGAAAGAATTGTCTAGAAACGTAGTGGTATGCACGGGCATTTTCAATTTTAGATTCTCTGACGACCTCAAGGTTTTTGAATGTGATTCATGGAGAAATTCAAAGCGGGTTTTAAGATACGAAGGAGTAAGAGGATTAAATAAAATATTATAAAGAAGAGAAAGGACATGAGAATTCCGGCGAAGTCGCATTGGTAACCACTTGAGCATAGCGCGGTATTCAGAAACATGATCATATTTGCGAAGTCCAAATATGAATCTTATACAAAAATTTTGAAGGCGCTCAAGCTTATTAAGTTGGTCTTCGGTGAGATCTAGATAGCTGACATCAGCATAATCAAGGATGGGAAGGAGCAGTGTTTGCGCTAATGAAATTTTCGTGGAGATGGGAAGTAGATTACGCAGTCTTAGCAAGGACCTTGCAGAAGCATACAGCTTGCGACTTACCTCGCGAAGTTGTGGACCCCAAGTCAATGATCTGTCCAAATACAGTCCCAGATTTTTAACAGTATCGCTGTAGGTTAAGTTGACACCGTCGCAGGACACACACGGCAGTTCGGACCAGTTTAACTTAGAGATCATCCTAGGGCTACCGACAACAATGATTTGGGTTTTAGAAGGATTAATTCTAAGTCCGTTGGCTTTGCTCCAGTCACAGATGTGATCGATGTCTTGATTAATTGTGGCAATAGCATTATTTATGTTTCCTAAGTGTGCTTGCGAGTAGATTTGGAGATCATCTGCATAAAGGTGGTAGGAAGAGCGAAGATGATTAGTGATGGAATTTATAAATATTGCAAAAAGTAATGGAGATAGCACGCCGCCCTGAGGCACGCCAGCAGTCAGATTGCACCAGGAGGATTTGCTATCCTCAGTACAGATACGTTGCCGGCGTCCAAAAAGGTAACTATGAAACCAAGCAATTGCTGTTGGAGATATGTTAAGAGAACAGAGAATACCAAGGAGGACATCAAAATCGACGGTGTTAAAAGCATTACTGAAATCTAGTAAGGCCAGCACCGTCAACTTGCCTTCCTCCATGCCAGCTCTTATGCCATCGGTAATGTGAATAAGCGTGGTAGAGGTGCTATGACCAGGACGAAAACCAGACTGGAAAGGATTTAAAAGGAAATCGCTGAGCTGGATGTGGATAAGACGCTCAAGGACCTTGGAAAGAAACGGCAAAATGGAGATAGGACGAAAATCGGAAAGGGTAGCGGCATTGTATTTCTTAGGGATAGGAGTAATTTGGGCTTCTTTCCAACTAGTTGGAAAAGTTCCCGAGGCGATGGAGTAATTAAGGATGTGGCAGATGTAGGGAAGGAGTTCATCAAGGATAGGAAGAATCATACCACGACTGATGCAATCACTACCCATGGCATTCGATGTGATGAGCTTAATGATTCTCTTAACATCACAAGCAGCAAATTGTTTAAAAACTAGATTCGAGCAATTAGGAGTTTTCAAGGCTGAGAGAGATTTTAAAGTGTTATCTTTAGTAATTTTATCAAACGATGATGATGAAGAAAAGTGAGCGTTTAAGGAATTTAAGTCCATTGTTTTAGGAAGGGAATCAGTTCGAGATTTACCTACTCCCAAGGATTTGAGAAATTTCCAGACTTTTGCTGGATCACCATTTTCGACTGAGGCATGAATGTGTCGGCGCTGAGCATTCCTACACACCTTGTTGCAGTGATTCCGGATGGCCACATACTTTTTCCAATTAACATCGGTTGGACGACGTTTATACTTAGATTTGGCTGATGCCTTTTTAGAAAGCAACGTCTTGATTTCGTCGGTAAGCCAAGGTGAGGGTTGATGCTTTACCCTAATGGAACGAAATGGAGCATGCTTGTCGTACAACGCAATCAATTTATTGGTAAAAATGTTCACTTTAACATCTATACAATTAGCGTTGATCAAAATATCCCAATCAATGCTGCCGGCATCCTTGCGAAGACTAGCATAATCCATGCCACGAAAATTTCGCTGCATAAGGATTTTAGGTGAGGATTTTGGAGGACGTATGCGATAGGATAGAAAAATTAAATCGTGATAGGAGAAAGCGTCAGCAGAACATTGTCCGTGTTTGACAACGTGATTTAGAGAGGAAACAAAAATCAAGTCGAGAAGAGAAGGAGTACAATTAGGAGAATGATGAGTGGCAGAAAGAGGAAGAATGGATAGGTTACAAGATTTAACAGTGTTTCGAAGGAGAGAAGAACGCCTGTCATTCTTAAGGAGACAGGTATTAAAGTCACCCATGATTATGCATTGACTGTACGAGGGAACTAGATTTTCGAGAAGAATTTCAAAAGAAGAAAAAAAGTCAATATGAAGTGAAGGACAATAATACACACCAAGTAAAAGTTTGCAAGAAGAGAATTCCACCTCTAAAATTAAATGCTCACCAGCGTTTGCTGGGGGAGGCTGTTGTGACAAACTAATAACAGTAAACGGAATATGAGTCCGGAGATAGATTGCCACACCGCCACCAGCACGCGGTGTTCGATCATTTCTAATGAGGTGGAACCCGGGGAGTGAATAGGCAGAAGTAGAAAGAGACGGTTTGAACCAAGATTCTGAGACAAGAATAGCATGTAAGTGAGTACAGTCAAAACTTGCCAGCATATCTGGGAAATGAGCCGGAATACTTTGAGCATTTAGATGAACCACATTAAAGCACTTCGGTACGTCAGAAAATTGAGCTGTAAGGGTATCAGCAAGTGACGGAACACTAACAAAGCTGTCGTCACTACATGCTGATAAAAACTCGTCATTATCACTACATTCAATATCATAATCAATCAACATTGGTAAATGAAAAATAAATATAAATAAATAAAATAAAAATAAATAAATAAATTAATTAATAATACGTCAAGACAATGAATAAAATCCATCTGCCGGTTGAGTTAACAAAACGCAGTGAGAGTAAAATGTTAAAAATAATAATAGAAACATGATACAGTGCAAGTCCAGGTAAACAATGCAGAAAAGAAATCACAAGCATTGATAATAATTATAAAAAGTGAAAGAAAAACTTAATAATAACAATAATAAAGCAAAAACAATAAAAATTAAATAATAAAAGAAAGAATAAAAACAAAAAATCATCTACCTATATAAAACTAAAACTCATGCTAAAAACCTTAAAAATACGTGAAACGCAACATATGACAGCTGGCAGTGACATTTGTTGACTAAGGTTATGTTATGATTTCAACAAAATAATATTGTGGGTAAACATACTATTAAACAGTTTAAAACGAATAGCGAAACTTAATCAACTGGGCGTATGTTACAGCAACAGTAAAAACAAAAAACAAAGAACTATATACAACCAAAGAGATACCTGGACGTTGCAGTAATTATTGTAAAAAACTCTTAATAGTCGAAGAATTGTCACTTTTTGGAAGCTGCCGCACGTCTAGTCTTAGGTGCAGCGTTTTTCGCAGAAGCAGAAGTTGGCTTAGTAGCATCAGTCGGAACTTCAGCAAGAGAGGCGAGCGAGCGCACAAGGTGCCGTGCACCAGCACTAAGCACGAAAATGTTTCCTTCTCGGGTCCATGCATTATTAACGCCGAACTTCTCCCGGGCAGCCATAAAGGTCTCATGCCTGGATTTGGTGAGGAACTCGGAGACTGTGATACCTGAACCTTTTAGCCTGGTCTTGCTGAACCACAACTTATCTCTAGCCGTCACTTCCCGGAACTTCACTAGTATGGGACGAGGCTTTTTTGAATGAGACAGTCGGCCCAATCTGTGACAACGTTGGAAGTCATCAGTGCTGAGATCAGCTAATCCAATATGTTTCTTGAGTACATTCCCAATAAGTTGCACTGGATCTTCATCTGGGACTTCAGAAACTCCATGAAAGAGTAGCATTTTCCGGCGTCTTTGCATCTCCATATTATCAAAATGTTTATTCAGAGCATCAATTTGCTGTTGCAACAGATTAAGTGTCTGAGTAATAAATGTTCGGAACAAAGCAAAGTCAGCGGCTAATCCAGTGGATGGTGCTGAAGTTGATGGAGTCTTGAGGTCTGCTTCAAAAGCTGTCATCCTCTTGTGGAATTCTTGCTTCAAGTCCTCTACAGTTGCTTTCAATGCGGCTTCCATTTCTTAAGAAGATGTTACCAGTGTGAAGTGTTGATGAAAGTGACAATAGTGAAGTGAGATAGTGAAATATTAGAAAAAGGAAAAAAACACTATTCCCGGCAACTGAACAGTTTAACAAGTAGTATTAAGCATTAATGAGGTAATATAAAACTATTCTACTAATTAAAATAAAAAGTTTAAATTCAGAGCTGTAATTTGCGACTTGTCTTTACAACTACCCTCAGGCGAAAAAAAAAAAAAAAATATTAATTGTATTTAAAAAATTTCAACAAATTGCTTATTTAATTTACTTCATTAACATAGAAGAAATAGGTAAATAGAACTATAATTGTATACTATACTGTAATGATAATAAAATCGAGCGATGATTCTGCATGACCTGATGTATGATTTGACTATGTGAAATATCTCCTCCAATGTCATGACAATCAATTCAAAAATATCGTTTCTTGCCAGACGTCATTCTATCAGACATAACTGCTGTTATTTTGACAGCTAAAAGAACCATCTGAAACAGTGCTCACTGGTTTCCGTCGCTACATGCAAAAAAATCGATAAACACTCGAACTTTGAATATGACAACCGGTTTAGAGAAAAACCCGCAATTTTTTTAAGAGTGTGACGCAACAAACGAGTGTTCATTAGCACGCACATCGACTTTCATAACATCGATACAAAACGTTTAATTAAATTGACATTTTGCTGCGGCGTCCGGCAACCTTGTCACAACTCCCAACCGCTTTGTCCAACCAGTTTGTTTACTCGCATTACGCTGTCCTAATGTTTATGGTTGTTCAATTTTGACATGTTATTTACGATTATTGCACTGGGAATACTATTGGGCAATGTTGATTGAAGTCATTAGTTATTGAGAACTTTTAGGTAACTTATTTCGGCATATTATGAGGCGGAAAAATAAGCGATGAATGAATGATGTAAGATTTAAGATCGAGTCATTTTTTGCGTGTTTGTAAATGTTTTATGGAAAACCCGCAAATATGTTATATCTGTAATTAATCATTATTTTCAATATTAATTATGATTATATATTTGGGTTAACGCGTACAAAAATCATCGAAAATTCTTTCAGTATTATATATTTACCCGAAAAATGGCATCGCCTTTCTTAAAAACTTTGTTTGAGCACAATAAAGAAAAAGAATGCGATAGTTAAAATTGATACGAGATCTTAGCTCGCGATTATTAGGTATATAGCATATAAGACACAGCCTTCTGAAGCTCCTTGTATCCTTGCAGTGAAATGAGGATAAAATATTTCTGTGAAGTTAAAAATAAGATTACATCAATGATAACCAATTCCACGAAGTCGATATGATAATCAGTTACATAGTTATCTGAGTCATTGAGAGGTATTGGGGCTTGTGGGTCGTTTAATTTTATTTTATTTTTATACACCCAACAGTCACACACATAGTTCTGATCCCACACTAAGATACAAGTCTTGTGTCGTGGGTATCAGAAACTACGAGATACTATTTGGTCTCACATACACCCAGACCCGAAACAAATATTTGCGGATCACACAAACATTTGTCTCGGTGCGGGGATCGAACCCGCGGCCTCTCGTTTCGCAAGCTGGTGTCTAGCCAACTGCGCCACGGGGCTGTCAGTGTCAGGGCTTGATCGATAATAGTCGAAAAACTTGTTACGTTCACGTATAGATAGTATGGTTTTAGCCTTTGTATATTTGCATTTTTAATTCAAGGGACGAGAAATTGCTGCTTTTTTTTAATACTTAACCTAACCTAAAGGGGTAGGCACAAGGTTTTAACTTCACCTCCTTTCTTCGGCTATTTAAGTCCTATGTTATTTGGAAACGCTCACAAAAAATGCTAGGAATCTCAAAAAAATTAATCCCACTCTTTTTGAAGCCATAAAAGCCCAATAAAATTTCAACACAAAAAGATGCTACATATTAAACAAGTCGAACGACTCATAACAATAATAAAAAATCGCGATGTTCTTGAAAACGCTGACGTTCACACATGATTTCTTAACAGTGTTTAATCCACGGCCATCGCTGTCGGCCCACTTGCGCAACTGGCGCGATAATAAATAGAACGGAAGGCTGTACTGTAACATTTTACGATTACCAGTTTATGTAAGCTAATTATTACTTTAATTTAGTGTTGATGATTTCTTAAATTGATTAATGGGGTGTGGTTTTGGTTACTCGGAGGTTACTTGCGTAAGACGGTCAAGTGATTTCTACGCTTGCTTCATGTGTTAATATCAGTAATTAATAAGGTGTAGTTGCCGTAGATATTTCTTTACATATTATGTATTACTAGCTGTGCCCGCGACTTCGTCCGCGCGGAAAATTAATTTTTAATAAGAAAATTTATAAACTAAAAGTAGCCTTAGTTACTCCTTATTACATCAGCTATCTGCCAGTGAAAGTCCCGTTAAAATCGGTCCACCCGTTTCAGAGATTAGCGGGAACAAAAAGACAGACAGACAAAAATTGTAAAAATCGTTATTTTGGTATATGTGCCGTGTATACATCCATATACATTTATTAAAAAGCGGTTATTTCAATATTACAAACAGACACTACAATTTTATTTATTTGTATAGATTTGGAATAATAAATTATTAATTTTAACTTACTTTTAGTGTCTCATTACAGTCGCCAAGAGCCGACGCAATCTTGCAAAGGCAAATGTATGTATAATAAAATGTTTGAAAAATTGGATTCACCAAGTTCCAAAGACAATATTTTTATTGATTGTGTGTTTTTGTTTTTAATGGCAACAAACAACCTTATGTACATATGTGAAGTTGTGTTAGTTAATTTTAAATTGCCCCCAAACTCATATATTGACAGTTTTAAGTAAAAACAAAATAAGCGATCTTTTCAAACTCCAAACGCGTAGCATTTTTGTTTTCGCTAAATACTTAAATAATATGTAACGTGATTTACGTTGCGAACAAAATTAGTGCTACAAATTGTGTGGCATGTCAATAATACATCGTAAACATATATAATTACATCGGCATTGTTTACGGTAACAATAATAATACAGTTTATTGCGCCGTATTTTAAGAGTAAACAGTGCGAGATAAGCAAAAGTTTGTTATTTTATTAACGCCTTTTTTCGGATAAGCATTAACCTTTTTGCGCAATAGAAACTGTCACATAGTATATTTGTGTATGTGTGTTTTGGTGTTATTTCCGTTTGTATCAATTATATGTATTACGCTCTTACCTTTTTTACGTCGAGTAAGTATTTTATGGCGATATCGGAGTTTGATCGTTGGAATTGGTAATCGTATTTTCTATTGGTAAACATATTTTAAATGCGATTCAGTGGACTTTATACATTAAAAAAAAGTGTGTGTGTGTACTTATGTACACGCGTTAGAAGTTATACCACACGACTGAAGTAAAACTTATAAATACGCCCAACAGTCACATACATAGTTCTTAGTTTACACAACATATTACATTTCTGAACGCGCTCATAAATATTTGACCACTAATAAATATGTCAATCCCTTTTTATTACTGTCACTATTCTACATTTTTAAAATCTGAAACATATAATTTTTTTTTTTAATATTTAAACATATTAAAACCTTTCTGATCTATTTGACACTTACATTTAATACAGGCACCTTCAATCTGTTAATTATATTGGAGCACATAGGCAGCTTTAACGTCTTACTTTTGTGTTACAGTGATGCGCGCGCATCTTAAAATTTCACTCTCATATTTTTTTATCACGCGCCTAAAGAGGTATAACTTCGTTTTGAGGTTCCTCATTAATGTCAATACCTTATAATTCATTGTTACAGTCAAAGTCAAAAAAAGTCAAATCGTGTAGCTTTGAATTCAAACTTGAAATAGACACGATCGTGTCTTACCAAACAGCTCATTTGCCAACTAGGCCAATACTTAATTCGTTAATGAGCTTTGAAGAAGACATTACCTTAAAAGGAGGCCATTTCTGGGAGTAAATGACCACTGATCACTTAAGGTTCTTTTGTATGAGAGTTAGCTTTTGTGAAACGTTAATTGAGTAATTCTTTTTTTTTAACGAGAGGAAAGCGCCTTAAGCTCCCCTTTAGGTACCTGGGGGGAGGGCGGAAGGGGTATGTCGGGGTCTCTGGCCTTCCAACTCGGCACGAGAAACAATTGTCCGTTTACCTGAGTTGGTCCCTAACCAAAATCCTACGCCAGCATACATAATTGAGTAATTCTTGATAATATTTTCTATAGGAAACATAAAGATTTTTTCAAATGGATGTGATTTTTGTGGAATGTCTGATTAGTGATTGCGAATAAATATTCATGGAATGATAAATATTATGTTCTATATAATAAAAATTATACAACCTCCACATACCACCACCAAGCAAAACTAAGGAGTATAGCCTCTCTAAGTTGTAGGGAGGCCCATGTCTAACAGTATTACGTATATGAGCTGACATAGATATAGATACTATGTGTTATGTTTGGAGCTTACATTTTAGTAAACTATTTCTTATTATTTTTTGACGTCTTTTTTCTTTGCGATCTTGAGGGTTCGATTCCCGGGTCAGGCAAAGTGTTATTGGGTTTTTCCATTGGGAAATTCGCGGTAACAGCATAGAGTCTGGAAATGTGCCGGAGAAACGGCAATAGATTCGTCCCTTTTTACGTGGGATTGATATATACTTTGCGAAATGTGGATGCAGAAATGCACCTCTGCCTACCCCTTCGGGCAAATCAGACGTGAGTTTATATATGTATATATTATAAATAGTATTATGGTTTTAGCTTATATTTCAAGTACAATATAAGAGTACATAATATGTCTTAGACATACATAGTTGGTCAGTTCTTTTGTATAACCTGCGCCAGTTTCCTTGACACACCTAGTGTCTTAATGGACATTGTGTCATGTAACTAAGTGGTAACGAACATACGTTTTTAACATTAAGAAAGCTTTAACTACAACTAAAAGCGGCAGCGCATTACCGAGTAATATAAAAAGGTTAAATACTTAAGAGTAAAGTTATGTTTTTTAACGTGCCAGCCAGTCTTTTCTTTTTTAATTTGGCTTTTAAAAAGCAAAGGAATGTTGGTTCATACGGCTTTCAACTATATGATAGCAACGAAATCGAGATCCGAAATAAAAGGGTTTAAGAAGTATTTTTTCTGCTTGATCTTCCCAATTGGAAAATAATTTCTTATTCTTGCCTCTTGTTTTCTTTTTTTAATAGATAAGTTTGTTTATAATATTTTGTACATACAAGGAAGTTAATAAATAAATAATTAAATAATTTAATATTGATTTTACAAAATTAGTCTGTTGCGAACCAGTACTTTTAAAACAAAAATGTATAAATAATAAAAACAGCTCATTCCGTCCTCAAAATTATATACATGCTGGACCTTTCCCACACAACCTTGAAGGCGCATACCATCGTCAGGTTTCCTCGACAATTTCTACGAAGCAATTACATCGGCAACTTCTCAAAGCTTAATGTAATCCTTGCGAGCCACTCCTCCAGATGCCGATTGCGTTGTCATATTATCAAAGCTTTGATTTATGACGATGTAAACTCGTTTTAAGGCAAGGCATTTGGATATTTTATACGCCTCGAATATATCGCTGAGATTTGAATAAGTAAATGTTTAATGGAAAATTTAAAGTATTAATTATCTATAATACTATTACATACGTAGTGCTGGCCTCGCGGTTTAGGCGCGTGGTGGAACATCTCGGCGGTCGCGGGTTCAAACCCTAGCTAGGCAAAAAACTTTGCCTTTTCAAAGCTATGCTTTTCCTTGAGAGGGTTTAGGCCTTAGTTCATCACCGCGCTGGTCTAGTGCGGGTTGGTGTACTACGCACCTAAGAAATTCCTAAGAACTTTTTAGGTGTGCAGGTTTCCTCACGATGTTTTCCTTCACCGTTTAAGTACGTAATGATTCGTTGTTTTTAATTCTTATATACTTAAAATAATTGACCGTATAGCACAGTTTAAGCCACATTACAATGACAAATACATTGGCGCCAATATTGGTCCAAACATCCAAACGCATCCGGATCAAGATGTGACCCGACTGGCTCAACTGGTAATAAGAATTGTTAATGGTTGGCCGTGACATGGCACGCTGTTTACTCTAGCGTGAACATTTGTTCGGGATGTCATGCCGCGTTGCGAGAACAGTATAGTAACTTGAAAATATTGGGGTAGGGCAGGGAGGGATAAGTTTATCCCTTTTATTATTTAGGACTTTTCAGATTCTGGATAGGAATGAAAGGAGAGATTAGAGGTTTTAAATTGTCCTGGATTTCATCTTATGTGCAAGTATACGCTGAAAGAAAAAGGTGATATGGTCTGTTAGCTCTGCTGTCTTTCGGTAGTTCATACTACGAGTAGCAGACATGAGATCATAACATTTATATCAAGTCAGTTATTAAATATATAAATTGGTTTAAAAAAACCTTTTTCAATATATTTTTTGTACGTGTATACATGTTTTGTTTGTGCATAAACATTTTAAACATGTCTCATTGTCTCATTTTGCTCTCATCATAATTCATTTATCACGCTCTCCATATGTCAGGCACATTTAAAATAAAAATAAAAATACACCCAACAGTCACATATATAGTTCTGACCCCACACTAGGATACAAGTCCTGTATCGTATCAGAAACTACGAGAGACTTTTCGGTCTCACAAACACCCAGACCTGAAGCATATATTTGTGGATCACACAAACATTTGTCTCGGTGCGGGGATCGAATCCGTGGTCTCTCGTTTCGCAAGTTGGTGAACATTTGTTCGTATCTAGCCAACTGCGCCACGAGGCTGTCAATTTATGAATACCTTGCTAACTTCACTGCAGTGCAAGGTTCGTGATGCGGTACTGTCGCCTCGCTGCTCAGGCACGTTCATCCCGCGAGCCAATGGTGCGTCGGCTCACGACCAGCCCGTTACATCGCAATGAGATTCTTCGTAACGGGACCTCGGACTCGGATCGACAGCCGACGCTGGAAAACCTCCAGGAAAAAACCTAACTAGAGCCAATTTCAATTATTATAGTACGGTTATACATAATAATGTAAATGCTAATCTATACTCGTATTAATGCGAAAGTATATTTTTGTTACGCTTTTACGCCTTAATCGCAGTAACTTTAATAAGATGGTTTTTGGGATGAATGAAGATGGACCTTGAGAAAGAGAATAGGCTACTTTTTTATAATATATCGCCTGGCTTTAGCTGCTAGCGTACAAGCAAAAGTTAGTGTGTCATGCTATCACGGCTCAAACGTCGAACGAATTACAATAGTTTTGTAAATACATACATAACCTCACGCCTGTATTCCCCGAAGGGGAAGGCAGAGGTGCATTTCTGCACCCACACTTCGCCAGGCATGTATCAGTCCCACGTAATAGGGGGCGAGCCTATTGCCGTTTTTCGGGCACATTTTCAGATTCCGTGCTGCCACTGAGAATTTCCTAATGGAAAAACCCAATAACACTTTGCCTGACCCGGGAATCGAACCCAGGACCTCTAGATCGCACGGCACATACTTGTGCCGCGAGACCACGTGGCATTCAAATATATATAATATTGTATAGTTTTGTACCGAGATTAATTTATTATGAATCTATAAAATGTCACCTACATGACTTAGATTCCGCCATTTCTAAATTTACCGCCCTGTTCGGTGCAGTCATCGCTAGAGAAGAACGTATATCCTGGTTCTTAAGCATAGCTTGATGAAGCAGCTCAACAAGAAGTTATGAGGTTATCGAGTGATGAGTGATAGGAGTCTCTCGCCCCTTGATGCTGTATTTGGACAGCACCAAGCTTACCCTCAAGGACGATGTTGTCACTTTTTCGTGCAAAAAAGAAAAGGCTTTGGATGTGCTAATATACGAAATATAATAAAAGAATATTGGCCAACCGTTTCGAAGTACTTATCGCCTCGCCGCCGGCCTAATGAGCTTTTATAAGCGTTACCAACACTTTTTTCGAAACCAAAGCACTTTACATACCACATTCTATATTATAGGTCGTAATGTGGTCAGCAGTCGCATTTGTAGTGGCGAAATAGTTTTATATTATTATTAACATGGTGGCTTTAAAGGTCAGTAGAATGCATTTTGCTTGTTTATGGAATGATCACTCTTTAGACCGAGCAGTGACCATAAATATAAATCTTGGGCCTTTCTTCAACTGTAATGGCTAAACTTCTTTTGAGGGCATCCGTAAGTACGTTGGAATTCAAGAGTTAAGCATGATGTCTGTGGAAGATCCGTTAGAGAAGTCAATGGTTATTAAGAGGTCTATGAAGCTCTCTTTTGCCTGTCATTGCCACTTTTTTTTACAAGATCGAATATTAAAAAAGGAGTTTGGTAAGATAACGAAGGAAGAATCACTTAGCAAATTTTTGCGGATCCGAGGGTTTGAATTTTTTGAATAGCAGTCAGAAAAGTCAGTTCAGAATAGGACTGTAAGTGATCCACAGTGCAAAGACCGTTTTTTATTCAAATTGAATGAGGGTCGATCGAATTATTCAATATATATCTGGTCATTTATTATCTCAAAAGGTGAATTTAGAAGAGAGAAATAATGACAAATCATGAGGGTTTCTTAATCTTCAGGAATGCTACGTAAACTATGTTCCTTATAACTTATACAGCTGTTACAGACACGCGAGTATCTTATCGATCGTATTTTTATTAGCGCGATGTCGTAATCGGCCATATCGGGCGCAAACTAACTCAATTTTGAATGATAACACAATGGCTGTATCTAATCTAAAAGATATTAAGATATTGCGTAATTTGTTATCTTTACGTTCTAATTACGAATTAACATCAAGGACGTGCGCATTCATTTATTGTTTATTTATTTTATAATACAAATTTTAATGATTGCAAGGTTTTTATGAAAGGTAATGTTTATGGTGCGAAAGTAGACTGAATGATAATTGAGGAGAGAACTTCGAATCAAATTCATAGTATTCTCCGAAAAAGATATTTCCGGAGTATAATAAGATGTATTTAAAACATAAAAGACAAAACATGGATCTCCTGGCTCTCAGTAGCTTCTATTTATACTAAGGATAAAGGCGTGATCTTGTTTATAATAGTACATAGTAAATTATTTCAAGAATAAATGTAAATGTTTTCGTATTGGTCTCGGTTTTTGCGAGATCAGTCATGCCTGGCCAGCATGGGGGATATAAAAACACCTATTATGCTGGAATTGGTTTAATAATAATAATTTATTGTAAATTAATCTTGCTGCTCTAAATTTGCCAAAAGGCCTTTGCATAAATACATCCATACATAACTTCACATCTGTATTCCCCGAAGGGTTAGGCAGAGGTGCATTCCCGAACTTACATTTCGCCAGGTGTGTATCAGTCCCACGTAATAGTTTGTGAGCATATTGCCATTTTTTGTGCACATTTCCAGACTCAGTGCTGCTACTGAGAATTTCCAAATGGAAAAACCTAAAAACTTCCCGACTCGAAATCGAACCCAGGAACTCTAGATAGCACGGCACATGTATAACGAGACCACGAAACAGTCATGTCCTGTGTTATTACTTGTTATTAGATGAAGTTGCTTCTCCCTTAATTACTCTGTAGCAGAAAGACTATAACTATAATAACTTCATAACATAGACCTTGCCAAAAGGCACATAGTCTGTAATTATTTGTCGCGCTAGATCACCTTCGAATATAAATGAAAAAAATTCTTCTAGCCTTTTAATTAAAATATTCAATAGAATTGCGCTTGTCCAATATTTGTCGGGCAATTAGTAATGCCAATATTAAGGTTAGCGAATGAAGGTTGTACAATTTTGTTCCATATTAGTTTTATCCACTTCGCGTTACAATGATAATAGGAATAACTTATACATTAAACCTATGTTTATAGTCCTGAGCCGAGAACAAATTGAATCTTGCCTCGTGGTTGTCCGAAACATAGAGAGACAACTTGTTCTCACAAATATCCATACCTTGAAAGTCGAAACTAACATTTGTCTTAATGCGGGGATTGAACTCAGCGTCTTTCGCTTCACTAGTCTGTATACAGTTTATTCATCAAAAATAGAAATTAGAGGTAGAATTCATAATATAAATGAAGATTTTTTTATAAAATAAACACGTGGATGAAAAGTTAAAAACCCTTTAACGCCCAGTTTCTTTGAGATTTTAACAATATTATTTGCCATCTACATGCTCCTTTCATGGTGATGTATTCTTTAATAATTAAAATGGTATCAAGAGTTGTCTGCCATCGTTCTCCGCTCAACATTATCTTAACACTCTGTAAGGTAGGAATTACAAGAACCTTCATTTCGCATCGTCCCAATGAAAGCTTCCCGCACTTCCCCCTAGATGGCGTTATAAAGTAATTTGCATAAGGATTCAAGGCCAAAGTAGGTAAAGTAAAAGCTTTAATTAAATATTAAGCAGCGCGTCCTATACTCGCTGTTCCATTGCGTAAACTCCTTTAGATGTGCGACCAGCGACTGCCGGTTGCGACATTTCTGCTCTGAGCCATGTCAATTGTGCCTTGTCATTGTTCTTCAGGGCCTTATCTGATTTAAAAATGAACAATGCGTACCGCCTGATGTCGAAAATATGACATCACACCTGCACCTCTAGCTATACACAAGCCTGCAATTATAAGTAATGAGTGTCTCGTTGCTACTAGGTTCGATTCTTAGGACGGGTAGATGCTGGGGTGGTTCTACTGCTGGGATGTGTGCTACCCCTCCGATGAATACTGTAATAAACGTTATTCGCTACGATATTTAATAGAGCATTATCTTTGAATTAAATTAAACGTAATTAGAGCAATGGTTTTTGAAATCAGTTTAGACAATAGCTTAGTAGTTAAAGCCGCCCGACATTCTGGTGGTTGCGAGTTCGAATCCAGTTCACACGTATCTAGGTCAAAACACTCCCCCTGACACCTGATTCATAGCACATAACAATCTGATATTGTTGATGGCAACTGGTTTCAATTCCCTATCTGTTCATCGCTAATGGCCGGTGAAGTGGCTTGCGTAACCAACAATGTAATATGAGGTTTGACGGCCACTCGACTGCGTGTGTGATTTATTACGTGTTCATATGGAGATTAGTATCCATCGGCCAAATTATGGCTTTATAGGGATAGGGGAAGCGAGGGGCGAACGCATCGTAGTTACGTACGCGTAATGATAACGCGTATAATAACAGGGATGGGTAAGGACCGCTCAAGACCGGGATGGTTGGCGCCTATTTGGGGAGGCCTTCGTTCAGCAGTGGAACGCTGAACCTATCGCCATAGGCTGAGAATAATAATAACAGGAGAGGAAGAGGTACTGTGACGATATTATTGGTAGAAGGAAATACGATGAAGTAGGCGACAAAAAAATGAGTTTTATATCATTATCGGCCCATATACGTCTCACTTCTTGGCACGGGCCTCCTCTACAACTGACAGAGTTTAGGCCTTAGTCCACCACGCTGGCTCAGTGCGGGTTGGTGGACTACACACCTAAGAGTTTGACTCGTAAACATGAAATTTTAATAAATTTTGCTAGTTTAGGATACAAATAGATCGATTGATGTAAATCTACCATTTTTGTAGGATTAAGTTTGTTACTTTAAATGATATATTTGAATGCTGGTCACCTATAATAATGTAGAAGTAGATAGTTCGCTCCAAACATATGTCACGAGAAATCCTACATACTTCCTCTTTAACCAATTCTATGATTAGTTAGGGTAGCCTGATGACGATAGATGTAACATCTTTTGTCTGTAAAAGAGGCCTTAGCGTTGTCTGGAACATAAGAACCTGATAAAGACAGACAATCAATTATTGCTCTTATTTATAACATACTTAGGGTAATATTCGATTGAAACGTACGGGCTCTTCATTTTTATTTTTAACTCAAGTGATGTCACCTCTTCGGTATCTTAATTTTATACATTCACGTCATTCGTCAGTGAAAAGGTTTCAAAAGTCGATGGTTTTTCGAAATTCTACCGCGTGCGTGTCACGTTTCAATGATAAAGTAAAAATAATGAAAGTGCCTTGTATCATAGAGCTAAATATGCTGTTACTTAATGGCATAGGTTATGATGGTATGGTGTTGGATATTCATTATAATCGTAATGAAGTCATCCGCCAGAGAACCGAAGTCATTGACATTGCCCGCAGGATTAGCACGCTAAAGTGGAAGTGGGCCGGCCATGTCTACCGACGGACGGACGGCCTTTGGAGCAGACAAGTGTTTGAGTGGAGACCGCGCTTAGGTAGACGTAGCGTAGGACGTCCTGCAGCACGATGGTCCGACGACTTGAGAAAGGTGGCGGGTAGCGGATGGATAAGGGCTGCTCAAAACCGGGATGGTTGGCGCCTACTTGGGGAGGCCTTCGTTCAGCAGTGGACGGCGAAAGGCTGAGGATGAGAATGATGGTATGGTGTTGGACATTCATTAACAATACGGTCAGTAAATCTTAAATGAAAATATGTATAGGTACAGGTTGTAAACAGACCGTAATCAAAAACTATGGCAGCTATTAGTTACGGTTATTAGAAACATATTGAAGCTAAAAAAAAAACGAAAAAAAAATATTATGATTTCCACATACATACATAATCTCACGCCTGTATTCCCCGAAAGGGTAGGCAGAGGTGCATTACTGCACCCACATTTCGCCACGTATGTATCAGTCCCACGTAATAGGGGGCGAGCCTATTGCCGTTTCTCGGGCACATTTCTAGACTCCGGGCTGCTACTGAGAATTTCCTAATGGAAAAACCCAATAACACTTGAATGATTTCCAATTCAACATTACTATTACTTGCCTTAGTTTTCGATCACAGCCTGCATAATATTTTAGCTACAGACGGACGTTTAAGTATTGTCTGTGGGTAAAGAAAATAAGTGGCAAATCAGCTCTAGGCATTAATCCAACCTTTCTTTTAACGTATACTTCTAGATTACGTCCAGAAACTAGAGATCCCTATTAAAATACGTAATTGAGGCACACGTATTGTATTAAATAGAAAGTTCAATAAAAATAGTAAAATCACTTAAGAACAAGTGAAAGGGGTCTTAGATCTCACATGCTTTGATTGGTTTAAAACACTTCTTTTTTTTTTTTATTTTTTTTATTTATTTATAAAATAATAACAAGAAAATTCAGAAACAAGAAAAGTTAGAATAAGCGTTGACGCCTGCAAGAGTATTGTAACTGTGTCGCAGACATCAAACACCCTTCTAGTTCACAAAAACGAATTCAATACAAAATAACAAATATTAAGGTCATATTGTACGATTAATAACATAATAATTTTTAGCATAACAAAATCGAAATACAATTAATAACATAATCGAAAGTCAATTAATAACATAATAACATTTAGTAAAACATAATCGAATTATAAATATAAATACTAAATAGGTAAAAATAGGGAAAAAGAGAAAATTTGAATTGAAAAGAAAATTAATAAAATAAAATAATAACATTTAGAACAATAAAACATAAATAATTACAAATTTCTTAAATACTAATTAGGTATGTAAGAGTAAGAGAATGTGTGTGTGTGTGTGTGTGTGTGTGTGTGGATGTAGGTACAATAATTAAGTATATATTAAGTCTTCTGTTTCTTCATAGGTTAAAGACTGGAGCCATTCGACGCATTTAATTTTGCATTTATGTAGTACGAGTGGATAGATATTCAAAACACTATTAATCTTGTTGTACAGTTTGGGACTCAGGTATGTGTAATGTTGATGTGCGATTTTTGTACGACGATATTCGATTTTGCAGATCCGGTCAGATCTACGATGGTTAGTTACAAAATTAAGATCAAAGCTAATTTGTGAATGTTTACGTAGAATTGTATTCAGAATAAATAGTTGACGTACGTTTAGAACTACACAAAGAGAGTACAGTTCAACTGTAGGGAAGCGAAAAGGTTTCTTAGCAAGAACTTTAAGAACTGCTCGCTGTGCCCGTTCTAACCTCAGCATAACAGTTTTCCCAGACCCACCCCAAGCTGTGATGCAATATGTTATTACCGATTGTATTAAGGCGTAATAAACTATCTTAAGGTAGTCAAAATCTAAAGTTGATCTCAATTTTTTAAAAACAAACATTAATTTCCTAACTCGGGAGACAATATAATGAATGTGAAATTTCCAGGTCATACAGCTATCAATTACCACTCCGAGGTATTTTATTGTACAAGTTCTTTCAATAAATGTGCAATTACAGGGTGTCGGATTACTATCTTTATAGCAGTTGTGAGCTTTTAACTGAAATGATGAAGGAGGTTGGAGTGAAAGGTTGGGAGTAAATGCTATATATTTAGTTTTAGATAGATTTAGGGTGAGAGAATTAGAAGACATCCAGTTCATTATCACTCTTAATGCCTTTTCTGTATTATCACGAGCCTCAGCCCAGCTATTGCCGTGAACAAGGAGAACAGTATCATCAGCATACGTGATAATTTTGGATTTAAGGAGTTTTATATTGCAGAGTTCATTTATATAAATTAAAAAGAGGGTCGGGCCAAGGACACTGCCTTGTGGTACACCATAAGATAAGGGGAGTTCGATACTTTTAATTTCATCTACTATTACGTACTGAGAGCGATTGGAAAGGTAGCTACGAAACATGTCAAGAGCAATTCCTCTGACTCCTACGCGTTCAAGCTTACAAAGAAGTATGGGAATAGAGACAGTATCGAAAGCCTTGGATAGGTCGAGAAATACACCAATAGTCTTAGCTTTTTTATCAAGGTTTTTAAACAGTGTCGGTCAGTTCTAAAACTGCATCTTCTGTTGACTTTCCGTTCCTAAATCCATATTGGTTCTCTGAAAGAATTTTGTTGTGGTTAATGAATTTTAATAGTCTTTTATTGATAATTTTTTCAAAAATTTTAGATAAGATAGTCAACACCGATATTGGCCTATAATTGTTCACGTTACCTTTATCACCGGTCTTAAAAATGGGGTGAACAACTGCTTTTTTGAAAACTCGGGGGAAGATACCAGATTCAAGAGAAAGATTAAAAACGTGTTTGAGAATTGGAGTAATGATGTCTTTAGTGGACTTGATGATGGCTGTGGAAATACCATCCCAGCCAACTGCACATTTATCTTTAAGATTAGAAATAATACTATATATCTCATCGTTATTTACTTCGAACAAAACCATTGAATTCACGTTAGAAAGATGTTTATGAGAATCAATAGAAAACTCGTCTTCGGAGATGAGTTTATTAGAAACGGGAACAATATTAGAAGCTAGAGATTTACCAATGCTAGCAAAAAATGAATTTATGGAATTAACTGAGGATTTAGGATTATCACACAGCTTTAGGAGGGGAGTCGCACCGGTTTTTGTAGTATTCAGATATGCAGAACTTTTAATAAAATTCCATAATAGTTTTGAGTTACCCTTAGTGTTTTGAAATTCCCTTTCTTCGAATTCTTGTTTAACTTTCTTAAGAAGGTTATTACAGAAATTTCTATAGCGGTAAAAAATTATTTTATTAAGTGTATTATCAGGATTTTTTTTAAAGCGACGATAGAGCTTATCTTTATGACGAATACATCTTAGAAGGCCTGGGGTAATCCAAGGCTTAATAATTCGTTTCCTCCTTGATATATACATATTTTTAGTATTTTTAGATATGATAGCTGAAATGATATTTACGAGAGTACTTGCCGCGAGGTCAGCATCAAAGGAATTAAGCACTGTTGAAAAATCAGCCATTTTTAGGTCCGACACAATAGCTGAAAAATTTGTCTTTTTGTAACAGGTACTCGCTTTTGAGTTTCTTTGGATATTAGTATTTAAAGAGAAAATAATAGGTAAGTGGTCAGTAATAGGAGAGTCTAGAATTAAGGTTTTAACAACATGGGATGTTCGAACAATTACATGATCAAGGCAGTTCTTTTCTCTCGTGGGATGAAGATGAGCAGGAAGCATGCCGTGAGATGCTAATAAGTTAAGATATTCGTCGGTATTGGGATCCATACTGTCAGGTGCTATGTTTATATTTATATCACCAATTAATACAACGCTACAGCATTTAGCTAAAGAAGTAAGTAAAATATTTAGGTTGTCTATAAAATAATTATGTATATTACAGGATGGTGAACGGTACAGACCCACCACAGCAAGTTTATTTTCTAATTCTATAACAATACAATTAGCATCTCTAAAATTAGGTATATTTATGCTGTAACGCAAACCACACTTAACATATACTACAACTCCGTCGTTTTGATTAGTAAAATTTGAATGATGTGATATATAGCCTGTAAGTGGTGGTATAATAGGGCACTTACTTAACCAGCATTCCGATAAAACAATAACATCAAGCTGCACTTTTAAGCGATGTATCAGAATAAGTAAATTATCAAAATTAAAATTAATGCTTCTAATATTTGTGTGAAATATTCTAAGATTTCTTATGTCGTCATTTAAGTGTTGGAAACAATCCTCCGGCGAGCAATTCAGTGAAATTGGTCGGGTTATTTGGTCCAAATCGTTGTTGATAAAATTTATATCATCCATTATCGAAATTATGGTATAACAGGTGAGTAAAACTACAAATAAATATAATACGAATTATAAGTTTGGGTGGTTTCTTATATGCATCGTTAAAATCATAAATTATTATATTAAACAAAAATCTAATATATTCATTTAGTTTAAGACAGAAGACTAAGATAAAATATTGTGTGTGTGTAATTATAAATTTGTATTTGAGTGTGTAAGTGTGTATTTGTAAGTGGCTATAACAACTGTAAGTAAAATTTATAGGAACTAAAATGGATGAGATCAAAAATATTGCATTACAGAGACTGATTTCTTTCTGAAAGACCAGTCATATAATATGAGGGTTTTCTATTTTGAGATCTGCTTCCTTTGTGATACGTATTATCGGCGCATTTTCTTTTTGACGGAGAAATATTTTGCCATGGGAAACCCAACAAAACTTATAGTCATTGCTATTTGCAAAGTCTCTGGCTAAGAAGAAGAGCCTTTTCATTTTTGCAGTGAGGTTTTCAGATATATAAATTCGTTTTGTTGGGCCACTGATATGGAGGTGTTCAGTTGTAAGTTTTGATGGACTCTTGTTGAATTCCCGAAACTTAGTAATAATTTTTTCTTTTAGCAGTGTACTTGTTAAATCTACTATTATGGTCCTGGTGTTTGGATCTTTAGACTGAAGTCGAAAAATATCTTTAATTTCGTTCCTTTGGATCGGCAAGTTTAAGACTTTACCAGTGTTACACAAAATCTCCACAAGGTCCGACTTCGTTTCTGAGACGGCTACAGGAATGTTTCTCATTTCTAAGCAAGTCGATCTAGCACCACGTTCTAAAATTTCAATTTTTTCTTCTAACTCTTTAATATATTGTAAATCATTTTTGCGATCAGTTTCCAAAATATCTGCTTTAGCCTGTATTGATTCCAACTTGTTTGTAAGAAAGTCGATTGATGAACGTATATTTTCAACGGCATCATATAATTTATTTGACGCCTTTTCTTGTTCTTCCTTAAATTGTTGGAATAACTGTTTCATCTCCGACATGAAATCTGACAATTGTTCTTCGTCAATAGTAGAAATAATTTTTTTGCGTGAGCTACTGCTTGATTTATCATTTGAATTTGAATCTTGCGCAAGCAATTCAGTAGGAGGGGTTCGTTTAGGTGGCATAATTATTTATTTAATAGTAATAATTGATATATTTATAATATCCTTTTGAATGTTAGATTATTGTGATAGGATTTATGTGGATTTGTTTTTTTCTGTAATTTTAATACTTGTGGCGTCCTCTGTTGTTAGTATGCGGAAACGTTATGGGTGTTCAATCAAGTCAAGTTCAAGCAGTGTCGCTACTACTCACAAGATGGCAGCACAGACCGAAGCAATTCAAAATGTAACGGATAAAATCTTGTAGATTTTTACAAATTTTTCTTATTTGTGTTCTTTACAAAGTTATTTGGAGAAATAATTTCGTACTAACCTCCTGTGTCACTATTATAATGTCCTCAGCGATATCAATGTAATCATTTACAAGTTACGGGTCCGAGAGGTGTTTGTTGAGTAATTTTCATCTTTATTCCATTATGGTAAAAGTTTAGATTACTAATCTTAATTTTTTTTTTTTTTTTTTTTTTTGGTGTAATCTCTGCACTATGGCAATCTGTTCGAAAACAATAAGCCACTTGTTTGGCTGGAACTACATTTCCTGAATTCATTGTTATCATCGAGAGCCAATTAATTGCTGAACTTTTCAGCAAACTCTCTTCTTGACTCAGTCTACAAATCTTTGGGCGAGACTGGGAATGCCTTGTCTTTTCAGTCGATTGTACTGTAGTCCACCCTCTCCACTTAAAGCCTGTGCGAGTTCGTTTGCATGAGTTGCTAGTTTCACCTGGTATTTCAGGCTTGCCTGGACTATTTCCTCACGAACAGTGTTTATGCCTAGGTCAAGATACATGTATTTGTTGCTAATACATTGGGGTATATTGAACATGGTTCTTAGTGCTTTACTTTGGAATCTTTCCAGTATGTCGATGTTACTCTTGCTAGCTGTTCCCCATAATTGTATCCCATAAGTCCAGATAGGTTTCAAAGTTGCTTTATATACCAACATTTTGCTAGTGTTATTTAATTGCGAGCTTCGTCCTATTAACCAATAAAGACCACGAAGTTTTCCATCTAATTGTTTTCTTTTAGCCCAGACGTGCTTCTGCCATGTGAGCCTTCTATCCAGGTGCATTCCCAGATACTTAGCATTATCTGTTTGTGGTATTTCTTTGTTGTTTAGCTTAACTGGTGGGCAAGTGTCTCTCCTAAGTGTAAAGGTTACATGAGCAGATTTGGTTTCGTTTGCTTTGATCCTCCATTGCTTAAACCATGATTCTATTTTACTTAGGTGACTTTGCAGAGTGTGTGATGCAGTTACTGGGTCGCTATGAGAGGACAGCAGGGCGGTGTCGTCAGCATATGTCGCTGTAATCGTTTGATCATCTGTTGGAATATCTGCAGTGAAGATGAGGTACAGGATAGGTCCCAATATGCTACCTTGGGGAACGCCCGAGTTGATTACGTAGAGCTCAGAGCTGTCATCATTGTATTTTACTTGGAAGCTTCTCTTGTCGAGGTATGATTTTAGTATCTGAAGAAAACAGTGTGGCAGTGACTTCTTTATTTTGAAAATAAGGCCTTCATGCCATACCTTGTCGAAAGCTTGTCCAATGTCTAAAAACACTGCAGAGCAGTATAATTTATTTTCTAAACATCTACTAATAATGTCAACAATACGGTGAACTTGTTCGATTGTCCCATGTCTTTCACGGAATCCGAATTGGTGTTGTGGTAGTACGGTATTTAGGTGTACTTTTATTCTGTTAAGGAGTATCCGTTCAAACAGTTTTCCAATTACTGGCAGGAGGCTGATGGGTCTGTACGAATTTGTTTGTTCTAGTGGTTTACCAGGCTTGGGAATCATTATTACCTGTGCTATCTTCCACTGTCCAGGAAAGTGTTCGAATCTTAGGCAAGCGTTAAATATGTGAACAAGTTTCATTACTGCCTTGTACGGAAACTTCTTTAAAAGTGTTGCATCTATATGATCGTACCCGGGCGCTTTCCCTTCCTTCAGATTCTTAATTTCTTGGAAGATTTCTTTAGGGCTAGTACTTTGTAATGGTAAGCATATTTGATTTGGTGATTCTAAGTAGTTTTTTATTTCTTCTGTTTGTTCACGGCAAGTCTCTGGGTGTGGATTAAATACATTGCTCAAGTGTTCGGCAAATGTTGTCGCTTTCTGCAAGTCAGACCTAGCCCATCCCCCTTTATTATTGTTGACAGCAGGTATATGTGTTTTTGGGCGCTTCATGTTTTTGGTGACCTTCCACAGCGAATATTTGGTGTCAGCTGTCGGATCGAGGTTTGAAAGCATGTTTTGGATTTTGTCGTTCTCTACATTGTTGATGAGATTTTTAAGTTCATCAGAGAATTTATTAAATGCAGTTTTGTCATTTGGATATCCTGTATTTTGCCAGACCTTTCTTAATTGTCGCCTCTTCAGGATTTTTTCCTTTATTTCTTTTGAATAGTTGTTATTTTTTGGTGGCTGACCCTTTCGTTTTGTGGTCGCTAGGTTGGCTGCTCTATGTATAAGCATGTTGAGTTTCTCAATCTCGTCTTCTACAGTCTCTATTGTGTCGATTTTTGTTTTAAGATTGATTTCAGATTTTATTATATCTCTGTATTTTTCCCAGTTCGTAGTCTTAGTGTCATATATTTTTGAGGAAGGCTCTACTAATTGAATTGTAGAATTAAAGTTCAGAATTACAGGAGTGTGATCTGATGTGAGATCGGTACAGGACACTATTGTTATGTAATTGCCATCCATGTTTTTCGTTATGAAAAAGTCAAGCATGTCAGGTATTCTATCTCTATCAGTAGGCCAGTAAGTGGGTTCTCCCCCAGACCAGTAATCTAGTTTCATATCTTGTGTAACTATGTGTAGTTGCCGTCCTCTTGTGGTAGTCAACCTGGAGCCCCAGTGCAGATGTTTTGCATTCCAGTCGCCAGCACTTACAAACCTTGTACCAAGAGTAGAGAAATAATCTTTGAAATCTTGAACTGAGATTGTATGTCTGGGGGGACAGTAGACAGCAGAAAAAACTATCTCACTGTGTTTTTCTACGACAACTATGGTTGTGGCCTGAATTTTCTCTGTGCGATATTGTTCCATCAAATAGTGTTTGATTTTATTTTTAATGATAACTGCACTTCCTCCATGGCTGTTTCCGGAGGGATGGTTTGTTGTATAGATTTTATAGTTATTAAAAGCGATGTGAGACTTAGATGTGAGCCTAGCTTCTGAAACTAGTGCTATGTCAATCTTCTCCATTTCAAGGAAAGCTTCAAATTCTTGACGTCTGTCCGTCAAGCCGTTGGCGTTCCAAGTAACTACTCGGAGGTTAGGGATCATTTTTTTATAAGGCTGCTGACTAATTGGACCATGCGGTCCAACATTTTGTCCATCATTTTTTCCACTATTGTAATCATTGTATGTTGTAGTTTTTCTAGCATAGTCTCCATAATATTAGTGAAGTTATTGAAATCGTTATTTGTCATGTTATTCAAATCATTATTTTTTAGTGCAGGTAGAGTTTGTGGTCTTGTTTTAGCAATTTCAGCATAGGTTTGGCTTGTATTTGTTTGTAGGAATTGATGTTGTGATTTGGAATTATCTATTTTATTATTGTCGAAGTTCATTATTGGTTGTTTTTGTTTAGGTTTAGGAGCAACTTTTAAAATTCTTTCTTTATATTGCTTGTAGATTTTGCATCCTTTGTAGCTGGCAGGGTGTTTTTCATTGCAATTTGCACAGGTAGCCTCAGTGTCCGGTTTTTTTATACATTGTGTTGTAGGATGTTCATTACCACATTTGACGCATCGAAAAGGTCTGAAACATTGATTTTTTGTGTGGCCGAATCTTTGACATCGTTTACATTGTATAATTTCTTTTTTCTTATAAGGTGCTTCAAATGTAATTTTCATTTGGTTTAAATATCTGACGTCAAATATTTCTTTGTTATTTTGCTGTGGCTCTAGGTCTACATAGAATATAGGAAGAGGTTCTTTTGTATGTCTATGTCTAATGTTGACTATTTGTCTTACTTTATGCCCAATGTGTTCCAGTTCTCTAGTTATTTCTGTCGTATCTTCTGAAGCGTGAAGTCCTCGTAGAACCACTCGGTAAGCTTTTTCACTTTTTAACTGGTATGTGTAGTGCGAAATGTTGTTGGCTATGAAATGTTCTCTAATAATTTTGTATGTTTGGATGTCTTTTGGCATGATTTTTATTATGTGTCCAGATCTGAGTGTGGTCATGGTATAAAGATCATTGTCTAGTATTTTATTTAGTACTTCCTTAAGGGATGCGATGTTAATGACGCCTGTAACAAATATAGGCTCGGGTTTAGGAACATAAACTTTTTCTTGTTTGTTGGTTTCCTGAGCACAAAAGGTTTCATCTTCAAGTATCTCAAAACTGTTCTGAGTTGGTATAATAAATTCAGAAGTATTCTTTTGTTTTTTGTTTGTGTTGTTTATTGGACTGGTTTCTTTCCTTTTTTTCGGTTTATCGGGGACTTTATCTCTCTGCCACTCATTTTTGTTTGTATCTTCCTTGTCAATGGAGACTGTTTTGGTACCTATTGTCTGTTCAATAGGTCCTGATTGTTTAACTACAGGCTTTTTGGTTTCTGTAGGTATTGCACCGAGAGAGTTGCTTCTTGTTCTTTCAAACATGCTGAGATGTAATGTTTGTTGTACTAAATTGGGTGTTTTATTTGTGTTAGGGGTTTTTATATTTTGAGTGTTATCCATATGATTCCCACGAGTACGGACGAAAAGAGGTCGCTCACAGGGTGACGCCTTTCCTGTGAGAAGGCTATATACAATGGTGTTCGCCAGGTTCACCAAGGTTGGCGCTAGAAACTGAAATCCCTTCAGCCATTCATCCTCTTGGCGCGGTCTCCACCGTAGGATTGGGGTTATTGTTTTATTGAGGTTTTCTTCCTCTTAACCCGGGCAGTTAAGCCAAGGTTCCCGGTCTTCGACTGAGGATAACGGGTTGTGGTGGTCATTTCCTCCCTCCAACTATAGCAAGCTGTGAGGCTGCTGAGCCAGGTTAGTTTGCCGCCGCCTGGTACTCGGCGTTGTTGTTCATTTAGCACCACCCGGAGAGCACGTGTAGGGGATATGACAGGTAGTTCCTACGGACGCGAACAACGCTACTCTCCTTACTAATCTTAATAACTGGATAAGCTTTGGACTGGATTATGAACCGATGTAAAATTTATAAGAGTTAATGGCTTTATTAAATGTTCTTTACTTAATATGAACATTAATTATAGTTTTCAATCTGTAAATAGTCTTGTTCCTAATAGCTGTGGTCGAGAGTTTGAATACAGTAACATTGTAGGGATTCCTTCGAGATTTCTCCTTAAATCGCGCAGATTGATTGGAGAATGGAAATCAGCATACTGTATTTACAGCATTTTTACGACAAAAAATATCTAGTAAGTGTGAAATGAATTCGATGCATCAATTTTGCTTCTGCAGTCCCGCCGCAAAAATAATTTTCTAATTTTATGAGACTCACTCTCATATTGGTGGCCTCAAGTTAAGATCCCGCGCAAAACCCTTTGACTAAGTTATTAGTTAGAAAGTCAACCAACCGGCAATAGGCCTGCTCGTATATGAACTGATGTTGGATGTCTTACTAACTGTCCAAGGTAATTTTTTTCCAAAAAAATATTATTTTGGATCGCCTTACAAAGTTCAACGACAGGTAATTTCTATATTTTTTGCCAATAAACCACACGTAATAAACGGCAAATATAAAACCATTTTCAAATTACGTTTACCGTAACTATAGCCAATACCGTTCAGCAAAAAAAAAAAACTGAACAAGCCAAAAACCTAGCTCTAGTGTTATAGAAAAATATAAATAGCAATCTTTTATCAAACCTTTTTGGAATTGTTTTCCTTTTTTCACGACAATATAATAATAGTGCATTCAACCAGCATTTCATTATTATGACACAATAAAAAACGGTTCCCCTAGTTTCTTTTTGAGAACTTGAATGGGTCAGTCGTCCGTTCAACAAAATTACTTAGCTTTGGGTCTTTTAGGCCTTCTGGTATTTGATATCCTAACTTTACAGCAGATACCATTAGCATTTTAAACGTAGGTATCCATTTTGTAGATCCGTTGTGGGATAGTTTGCCAGTCTTTGTGTTTCCCTCTTTTTTTCCTAGATCGATGAAGATGAGCTCCATTCGATCGCACACGCCAGTTGTGGGGCTTACGAAGGAGTGTGTTTCAAACTAATGTGTATAATCTAATATAGACGACAATATTATGTCATAGCCAAAAACGTGTTATGATTGACGTGTATTTGTGTGGGACTTAAGTGCGTCTAGTAAATCCATATTCGTTGACGGTTTTATGACAAAAAGTAGCTAATATTTTAAATATAGATCTATTATGGTTAATTAGAGGAGATATACTTAATTACGGAAATAATTTATTCTGTTGTTTTTTTGGCGAATTGAAACATATCTAGGTGACATAATTTGGATCATCCAACAGGTAGTTTTACTTATCTATTATTATTATTTTAAAAAGTTACTGAGGATCTATTTATGACTTTTAAAATTAAATGTTAATTTTTGAGATTTTATCCTTTACTTCTACGCCACTTTTAAGCGATATCCATAACACAGCATATTATAAGCGTGTTATTTAAATGACAGCCATGACGTAATACAACACTATAACAGAATTTAACGCAGTATTAAACTTACATCGTTTAACACGACCAGCCCACATTCCCCGCAACTAAATCAGTCGGCTAGATTATAAATAATGGCATTATTAAATTTATTAAGCACACGACATTCGATATTAATCGCCCACCAAATCTGGAGCAAGATCAATGTATTTTATGACAGTGAAATAATTTAGTGCCATTAGAGCGAATGCTACAAGGTTAGTGTTGGACGCGGTAACCATTTTGATAAATAATTATTTAATCGCCTGCTTTGTTTTCCCACGGTTTAGGCACCCCGAGTCGGGCAAAATATTTTCGAGTTCTCCGTTAATTTTCAACGGAGACAGGAAATGCGTTAGGTAAATCCGAAAAGGCTCGTGACTTAATGGACCAAACGCAAAAAACACACGTCTGGAATTCTAAGGCTAGAAATATGCCCGAAAATCGACAATACGTCCCCTACTCAGTAGAACTTTTAACCCTTAATTCGACAGACTATTTCTTTTGACTGCCTCGTGGTCTCGCGGTACAAGTGTGTGCCGTGCGATCTAGAGGTCCTGGGTTCGATTCCCGGGTCGGGCAAAGTGTTATTGGGTTTTTCCATTGAAAGATTCTCGGTAACAGCACGGAGTCTGGAAATGTGCCCGAAAAACGGCAATAGGCTCGACACCTATTACGTGGGACTGATACATACTTGGCGAAATGTGGGTGCAGAGATGCACCTCTGCCTACCCCTTAAGGGAATACAGGCGTGAGTTTGTGTGTGTGTGTACTATTTCTTTTTATTGGTACGATCATCACAAATTCAGATACTAAGCTCGTGAGGGGTCCTAGAAAAAACATCCGATTCAAACTACCTATTTCAGTATCCTGAAGTATACTGCACGGTGTCTAATTAAGGTTTAACACACAGCTGGTGAATCGGGGTTCAGCATTTTCACACCTTCACACCTTTGTGATACCGGTGTGCGTAGATGTTACCATGTTTGGGTTTGGTTATGTGTAATTTTATTGCTGTAGTTTTACATTTTGATCGATAATAATTAATTGTAATCTTTTGAGCGTTTATGCTTCAATCGTCATTAAAGTCAATTTTCCGGTTGTAAATACTTTAACTGGTATGAGGTTTCGTATTAAAAATCCTTACAAAATTACAAGAGCTTGATAATTCAATAGCTTGTCATTGAAATGACATAACTTCAGATATTCAAATATTGCTATATCGATTAAAACTTCTGAAATTATCAACTTTCTTATTTTTATTAACATTTAAATTAGGTTTGTCCAAATGTTTGATTAACACAGATTTCTCCACTTTATGATCGAATGATATATTTGATTAATATTTCTTCGAAATACGTAACCTAAAACAAGTTTTTAGAAACATAGGTACAATCGCGGTTAGACTTGTAGTTTCTAAACTGATATTTCTTGCGGTTTATAAGTTCTATCTAATTGAATATTATCTGCTTGGTTCGGAATTTCCTTGTAGTTGATAAAGGGTTTTGTCACATCATGATTCATGATGCCTGCATGTGATAGTAAGTGCAGTGCTTACCAAATAGAGCAAGGACTAGCGAAAAACTATAGTGAATATCTTTGTCAGTTGACACCATAATGTTAGTAAAATGTGTAAAGCTAATAGTGTAAAGTGTCGGTAGTCTGATCTGCCTACAATGGAGCCATTTTTACCGAAAAAATCGAATAATAATAATAAATAAATAACAAAAACACAATAGTACCTACTCATCCCACACTAAGATACAAGTCTTGTTTCGTGGATATCAGAAGCGACAAGAGACATTTCGCTTACACCAACACCCAGACCTGAAAAAATTTTTGTGGATCGCACAAACATTTGTCTCGGTGTCTGGGTCGAACCCGCGGCCTCTCGTTCCGCAATATTATTTCATGGATGGACGTCGGTATAAATTGTATTACGCTTGCATTAACTTACGTTTTTTCTTATGTTGAATGACCTGTGTCGATAATAGAAGTGATAAAAAAACTTCTTACATAAGAAAGACGGACTTAAAGTTTTTAAGAATGAAGTATTTAGCTGTGTTTAGCACACATGACGTCAGGGTTAAAAGAATCGCTCAAATATCCCGAGTATTAATGCTGTTTGTTTTTACGTGAATCAAATATTTACAAGTTACGTTTGCCGACGATGTGGTCAGCATGTGGTGATGCGACCATTGTTATCAATGTATGCAGTGGTTTTTTCCATTAACTTGTTGGAAAAATACTAATTCGATTCAGTTTGAAACAATCCTGCCTGTTTGAAACAATTGCCTGTGCGTCTTTTTTGCTGCTCCTCTCATTTTTATTCCATCATTTGGTAGCTTCAAAATGAATGGAAGTAAATTGATGGCTTTTTATGAACCAATCAAAATAAAGAAAAATATGATCTAAGCTGTTAAGCTGAAAATCAGGAGGAGATGAATAGACTGCTTCTCAATGCAGACCCCGCCTTCCGTAATGCTGTTTTAAACTAAGTATCAGACGTCCAATTGAAGACTTAATTGGTTTCGAAGTTAATTGATTAGCTTTTGAGGGTAGCATATTTGCAGCCAATATTTGTAAAGGCTACTTATATTGAACGTCGAAGTCTTTGTAAACGCTGCCAACGCGTGCTAGGTACACAAAAGATCCTAGGGAGCCAATTTTAAATTACAAAAACAAATATTTCGTTGTCAAAGAAACCAAGGTCTAGCTTAACTTATGACCAAAATCCTAATACTTATGCGTAATTAAGATTACGTCGCTTACCTGTCAGACGTCTATTGACAAATGGAACTTCCTAGTAAACACATCCAAGGCACAATAAGTATTAAGAATGAGCTGATGGTTCTTAATAAGGTAGTGATCTTGTGTTGCTGATAAGAATAAATAACTCCCGTTATTAGCATATTATGTGGCGATGCATACATGATGTGAAGCCATGGCATCCATAGGTATGACATGATGAATAAAAGAGGAATGATGAAGATGGCTAAGTCAATTTAGTAGTTTGGTCACCTATTAGTTATGATTTATTAATGCGTATCCTTTCTTAAATCGCCTTATAGACGATTTGAATGTAGCTTGAACTAGACATCTGTAAGATTAATCGTCCTTAGTTTTACTGTTATAGATGTTTTGTTTAAAGTTTGATAATACTGAAAGGCGAAATGGACTTAGTATCTACATAAAACAAAGAAATGAAAAAAATCTCTACGATCCCGTGGTAATTTCTAGGAATACATTATTGCTGATGGTAATTGAAAACTGCATTAGTTTTTGAAAAGCATTTTTATAACAAGGATTATAATAATGCTTATAATAAATGAATCACATCATCTTAGTACGTAAATAAGATGTAAAAATCATGGGTAGGATCTTAAACGCCTATAATTTTATTATACTTTTGTACGTATCCTTTGAGAAATAAAGATCTTTGCCCATAAATAACACACTTATTGCAATATTCCATGGGTAGCATACAAGTGGTTTATTAAGACAAAAGGGTTTTGTATGACAAAAACCTTCAAACGTATGGCCAACCTTGCGCAGGAGAACCTTCAGCCACGTACGCATCAGTGCCAGCAGATAACTGGTGACATCACTTTAATTGTTATTAAGGCCACCTTAATATATGCGAGCAAGGTTCAAGGAACTAATGCGTATCTTTTTACCCATAAATGAGTTTACAAGGATGAGTTTGTAATGGATTAAAAAAGTGCGTAGAGGGACAAAATAATAAGTGTCTTTTGATATGATCAAAAATATGAACAGCGATTAAAAAGTTTAAATTCTTATGTAGTTAAGTATGTTACTTAACCTGCTTTTTTCTCGATAAGGCAGGCATAATAAAATGACTATCATTAATGTTTTTGGTTCATGTCAGAACACATACTTTTTTCCGCATTTTCGACCGTTTGTTAACTTTTCAAGTTTTATTTGTAACTTATCTCGTTAAAATCAGTATGTACATTTCAGTTTTATTCCTACAAATACAATAAAACAACAGGTTACTTTACTTAGTCTTAAGTTTTTCCGAGCTTGATAATTAATTTCTTCATAGATTTTATTGCAGAACAATAAGCCACACTTAAGCTCAATTTTTTACATCAAACCATTACCGAAACTCCATTAGTCACGTCCTGAGCGAACGCCCCAAATCTGCCACATTAATATCATTGTCCAAATTCATGTCCAACTAATGATAGAGACGCCTCCACAAGCCACTCTTGCGTAGGATGTATTTTTAGCAATACCAACTTCATTTACTATTGTGAAACTCTCATCTATACAAATTTTTACTGGATCTATGTTCTCCTCAACTGCACCAGTAACGTTGTCGTTGTCTTTGTCATGATGGTTTTGACTAACCGTAGGTACATCTAGCCTAGTTTTTTGTAACAATTGAATGATCTCAATTGATAGAGGTGTGCTAATTTGTGTAATTAATTCAATTGTAGGCGGCCGGACCGGTCAGATGGATCTTACTTAGCTCAAGTTATTAAGAATATTTTGTTCCTTTTTCATTATACAAATTGTAAAGTAGGCTAGTAGAAAGCATTTGGCATTATTGTATTAGCCATATTGTCTGTGATATTATCATGCAAGATTTATTGCATAGCGAATGAACTCATTTTGAATGTGTTGCCATATCACCTATGTAAGTTTCATTTCAAGACATTGTATTTGAGCAATACTGTCGTCATAATAGCAATAAGGTCCTAGGTTCAGAGTACTAAAACTTGATCAACAAACTTAGGAGGGCGATCTTTATCCCATTGTTAACATTACTTAGTTTATGTATTACAATATCATTCGGAATCTTGTTTTCAGTGTGTTTTTTTTTCATTTGATATCTTCAAACAATAAAATGAGTCTTAAACGGTTTTCATTAAGCAAAGCTCCAATAGGAATACTATATTTTAATTCTTTAACTACTATAAGGGTTTCTTGACATTCTGTAAAATAATCAAACTAAATTGAATGAAAGTATAATCTTTTCAATAATAGAAGTTTTAGACAGCCCCGTGGCGCAGATGGCTAGACACCAGCTTGCGAAACGAGAGGCTGCGGGTTCGATCCCCGCACCGAGAAAAATGCTTGTGTGATCCACAAATATTTGTTTCGGGTCTGGGTGTTTGTGAGACCGAAAAGTCTCTCGTAGTTTCTGATACCCACGACACAGGACTTGTATCTTAGTGTGTGGTCAGAACTATGTATGTGACTGTTGGGTGTATTTATTTATTTATTATTAAGAAGTGTAGAAAAGCTAATTGTGATAAGTTGTTGATGATCGAATATTTTTGAAATATTTCATCTATACCGTATACTCAAGAAAAGCGACACGTAAATTAGCAAGGTCCTCAATCACAGAACAGTTTTATAGTCAGCAAATATTCATTGAAATTATTATATTTAATATCGATTACTTGCTTTGTATTAATTTGGCGACGCACTGACTGTCTGATAAAGCACTGCCTTAGTTTATTCATCATTTGGAAGGTTATCAGTGGGCGTAGTAGCTTTATTGAAATCAAATATTTGATTATTTGGCGGTGGCTAATTACAAAGCTATAGCTGTATGGTCATTTGAACCCCAACCCAAATGAGAATCGTTTAATTGTATTTTCTGCACCAGAACCTGTGCGTGGGTTGACAGGTCGATGTATCCAACCCTCGTTCTTAGTTTAAGTTATATATCATCATCATCATCATCATCAGCCCATATACGTCCCACTGCTGGGCACGGGCCTCCTCTACCATTGAGAGGGTTTAGGCCTTAGTCCACCACGCTGGCCTAGTGCGGGTTGGCGGACTACACACCTAAGAAATTCCTAAGAATTTTTTTAGGTGTGCAGGTTTCATCACGATGTTTTCCTTCACCGTTAAAGCAAGTGATAATTCATTGTGAATACACACATAACTCCGAAAAGTCAGAGGTGTGTGCCTGGGGTTTGAACCCGCGACCGCCGAGATTCTCGACTGCGCGCCTAAACCTCGAGGCCATCACTGCTTTTTTTAAAGTAATTTTATCGCGCAGTTTAAAAAAACTTTACTTATTAAATTTATAACCATTAGAGCCATGCTGTTATTGTAAATACTGACAGCGTCATCCGTACACTGTGTGGCTAATTACAAAGCTATAGCTGAATGGTCATTTGAACCCCAAACCAAATGAGTATTGTTAAATTGTATTTTTGTGCTCCAGAACCTGTGCATGGGTTGAAGGGCCATATATCCAACCCTCATTCTTAGTTTAAGTTATATAAGCATAACGTAAATGGCGAAAAAAAATATTGTTTAGCTACATGGCTCTATATTTGCTATTATGTAGTAAGTAGAACTCCTCTGACATGCTCAGAAAGCCAATAACAATATTCTGGGAATCCAAACAAATTACATACATACATAAACTCACGCCTGTATTCCCCGAAGGGGTAGGCAGAGGTGCATTTGTTCACCCACATTTCGCCAGGTATGTATAAGTCCCACGTAATAGGTGGCGAGCCTATTGCCGTTTTTCGGGCACAATTCCAGACTCCGTGCTGCTACCGAGAATTTCCTAATGGAAAAACCCAATAACACTTTGCCCGACCCGGGAATCGAACCCAGGACCCGTAGATCGCACGGCACATATTTACACATTAGGCAATTGTTAATTATTCATTAGCCAGTCATTGCTATTGGCTAATAACGCGAGGAACGAGGGACAATGTCCCCGGAGGCTTGAGTAATGACCCCTCATTTGCTATATCCTGCGCAAGGCTGTGGTTACAGTTCCCCGCGGATACATCGTCCTCGTAACTGACTGTAATTTACTCCTCGAGTAATTGCTTTGGGCTATTTAAATGATGTGTTGACATCCTTTGTATTTATTGGCACGTGACGTCATTAATGTTAGACGTAATAGCTCTATTTGTACGGCAAAGTATTTACTACCAGGTGTGGTGTTACTTTGCCGTGTATAGAAAACCATGCAGTATCAGCACAGCCTTGATCTCCGCTAAGATCCAGTATCTTAGTCCTGGGTATCCAAATCTTTAACACATGTCACAAAACTCAGCCAAAGCATAATATGTTTGTTGAACACGAATATGACACTTAGGGCCGAATACTGAAACGCTACTTAACCTGAGGGCGACTTATATTCAAGTGTCTGTTATCATTTAAGCGGTATACTGAAACATCATTTATCGGTTTTAAGACTGTGATTAACTAATGCCCACTTAAATTTCCACAAATGACAACATTACCACAAAAAGTTATTTTACATGGCATTTTTAAGTAAGTATAAGTCGCCCTCAGATTAAGTAGCGTTTCAGTATTCGGCCATTAATCTTTTCATTACTGATATCCCTGTAGATAATGTAGTTAATAGAAATTTTTAGTAACCAGCATTAATAATGAATGGAATAAATGTTGTCCTGAAATCCCGAAAGTGATCGAAAAGAGGGCCTGGGCGGCCTGAATTTATTATGACGTCACAATTCAGTAAATAGGATTGGCATTGCATATTTTACATTTAATGCTAGATTACTGACATGTAGTAGCGCCATTTTTTTGTGTACACAACTCGTGTTACAAAATGAAGATAGTTATTACTCGAATGGAAGTAAATATTAAAACAAATAAATAATAAATAAATACACCCAACAGTCACATACATAGTTCTGATCCCACACTAAGATACAAGTCTTGTGTCGTGGGTATCAGAAACTACGAGAGACTTTTCGGTCTCACATACACCCAGACCCGAAACAAATATTTGTGGATCACACAAACATTTGTCTCGGTGCGGGGATCGAACTCGCGGCCTCTCGTTTCGCAAGCTAGTGTCAAGCCAACTGCGCCACGGGGCTGACAAGTAAAGTAGTAGTCAAAAACAGTCCAATAGTATGAGGTTGGCATAATCTTATATCTTTAAATGAGCAATTCTTGTATATATATAATTGGAATCTCGGAATCGGCTCCAACGATTTTCATAAAATTTAGTATATAGGCGGTTTCGGGGGCGATAAATCGATCTAGCTAGGAATCATTTTTAGAAAATGTCATTTGGAAGAAAAATAACAAAAATCAACTGAAAAATATGACTCTTCCTGACATCTATTGGCGAATAATAATACTATTTTTTGTGAGCAACTAATTGCTTTAACGACACAACAGCAGATGGCGTTGTTAAGTAACATTATTCATATTTCATCATTTTATTAGTAATTCGTACTTAAATATAACTTCCAAAAAACACAATTTAAAAAAAAAAAGGTACTATAGGTATAATATAAGCAAAATTCAAGTAAGTACTTGCACATTAAAATGGTAAATAATGGTAGAACTATATTATACACTAAAAACCTTGCATTCAGAACAGCCAATAAATTTATCGATGCCGACTCAGACAACGGTAAACAAATTGTTGGAATTCTTATCTTATTGACGTTAAAATGGTAATTAATTTTGAATAAATAAATTTAAAGTTTACGTTAAAGTGACAACATTCCGTCACGTAGACAGATGAATTGATTATATTTGTATTAATAAGTTTTCATGATCAAAATTATGACGATAACATTTTATATAATGTGCAATGTTTAGGCACGCGGTCGAGAATCTCGATGGTCGCGGGTTCAAACCCCAGGCACACACCTCTCACTTTTCGAAGTTATGTGTGTACTTTAACGGTGAAGGAAAACATCGTGATGAAACCTGCACACCTAAAAGTTCTTTGGAATTTCTTAGATGTGTAGTCCACCAACCCGCACTAGGCCAGCATGGTGGACTAAGGCCTAAACCCTCTCAGTTGTAGAGGAGGCTCGTGCCCAGCAGTGGGATTTATATGGGCTGATGATGATAATGTGCAATAAAGTACGCTTATCCTAGTACTGCAGTGCCGTCCAAATTGAGGGTCAACTGGTACGAAACGACTTCGATCATCTCTCACCAATCGACCCAGTTATATAAGATGCTAACCAGATATACAAACACTGATCCCGGAACACTTCTAATGGTACTTGTGCCAGGAGGCCCGTAGCCAGCAGTGGGACCTACCAGTGGCGGTACTCTCATAGAAGCCCAAAAGCCTACCTTGCCTTATAAAATTCCGATTAATTAATCTTTAAGCTATAAATCTTTATTTAACAAAAGCAATTTGTCGTATAAATGAGAATATCCTCCACAATAAACAATTATAAACTAGACATTACACAATTAACGTGTAACGCTTTTGGGCTTCTATGGAAGTACAGCCACTGGGACCTACGTATATATAATTTTTTTATAGTTTAAATGGAATAGGCGTTTGTCTTCCATCTCACCTGATGGAAAGTGTAGATGAAGGATAGGGTGGTACACGCCCATCCAAAAGAAACCTGTTCACTCTACTCTTAAAGGCTCCAGAGTTCAACTTATCAGGAAAAATAGACCCAGGCAGGGCGAAATCCTGGCGACTCTCACCAAATACGATCTGTCAAACCGTTTAGTTCGACTTTTGGGTATGTCAACAACGTATGGATGAAACTTTTGCCTGCGCCTAGTAGTCCGATAAAGGAATGGAGATGGCTCAATCAATTCGAAAAGAGCCTTCGAGCACTCTCCAAAGTGCATCCTATAAAAAACCGATAAGCTGGCTACTCGACGACGATGTTCAAGGGTGTGTAGTCTGCTATTATATATGAGCTGATGACGATGATGGTGGTACAAGTGTTTTACCAGCAGAACAATATAATACAGTCATGCATTTCAGTCATGTTTGCACCGATTTATAAACAATGCCGAAGCAAATAGTACACAGTTGGTTGTCGACAATGTCAGGTCCACGAGGTGTGCAGATGACACACAATCGGGCACTTTCTCGTGGGAGCCTCGCTTGTCGCCATTGTTCCGTCCGTAATCACAACATTGTATTACTTTCATCGGTTTTCAATGGCAAATATTATGATATTTTGTTATTGTTTGATTAGTGAGCTTTCATTCACGATTGTTGTGGTTCGCGGTGTTTTTGCTTTCTGCTTCGCGGTTTATCGTTCGATAGTTCATATAAACGGCCCATATACTCGTACATCCCACTGCTGGGCACGGGCCTCCTCTACAACTGAGAGGGTTTAGGTCTTTCACCACGCTGGAATAGTGCGGGTTGGCGGCCTATACACCTAAGATTTTTCCTTGTAAAGTAAGTGATGATCCATTGCGAATACACACATAACTTCGAAAAGTCAGAGCTCTGTGCCTGGGATTTGAACCCGCCACCGCCGAGATCTCGACCGCGTGCCTAAAACTTGTCACTAATTTTTATATAGTTAATTTTCGGCGAAATTAATATTATCATCCTCATCTTCAGCCTATCGCCGTCCATTGCTGAACGAAGGCCTCCCCAAGTAGGCGCCAACTATCCCGGTCTTGAGCAGCCCTTATCCATCCGCTACCCGCCACCTTTCTCAAGTCGTCAGACCATCGTGCTGCAAACCCAATACCTATATAGCCCAATATTATCAACTTTCACCCTTATACCTACCAGTTTTAAGGATACTTTCGATCTGACAATGGATCGTTAAACTCGACCAATCGGATGTGGGATTGGGGAAATCGCTCATAGGCGACTCGTTGTGATTGGCTCATTTATTGGGACAACCCGCATATAAAGATACGAGTGATTATTAATTTCGGCTTATGTAGACTCACGTGTTTAGGGCTAGAAAGATATAGATTACTGTAACCAAGATGCAACCCCTTTCATCTCTTTCACGTTCAATATTTCTTTAACGATTCCTTCTTTCCTTTGGTTTCCAATATTGTTTGCCCCTTTGTTTAATGAAGATGTGAATCTTGGAGCGATATATTTTGATAATACCTCAATCTTTTACTGAATTTTCTGTATAAATCATACAATTTATAATCCCATTACAGTAAATAATACTTATATAATGAAGTGACGGTTAGTGCCCCTCTGGGATCCTCCGACCATTGCCTGGTTGGGACGTCAGTTCCGCGCGCTGCACCTCCACTACCCGTGAAGGTTAAGCGCAAAGTCTGGCACTACTCGTCAGCAGATTGGGATGGTATGCGAGAATACTTCGCATCCATCCCTTGGCGGCAGCGCTGCTTTGAGGGCTTGGATCCTTCAGCGAGTGCCGACGCCATTGCCGACGAGATCAGATTAGGAATGGAATACTATATTCCATCCTCTGAGATCGCCGGCAAAGGACGCGGACGCTCCTGGTTCAATCGCGAGTGCGCCGACGCTGTTGGTAATAAACAGGCGGCGTACCGCGCTTGGATCAGGGGTCGCGCAATGAAGGATCCCAATTTAAGTTTACTCAAGGCAGCTTATAACCGTGCCGTCAAGGCCTGCAAGAAGGCTTATGTGAGAGCGGATGCTCAGCGCGTCTCCAAGATTGGACGTGCCTTGGCAGACCATCCGACGAGCAGCCGTGCTTATTGGAGTCTTGCTAAGGCTGTCCAATCCAATTTCTGTCGTCCTTCGCTGCCCCCGCTGAGATATCCGGATGGATCACTGGCCCATGGGCCGGAGGAGAAAGCCAGTCTACTGGCGCGCCTCTTTGCGGCCAATTCTCGGCTCGATGACTGCGGTTCTCAGCCACCTACGCTGCCCAGCTGTGGCCACACAATGTCTGATATCCGTATCAGGCATTGTGATGTGAGGCGTGAACTGCAGTCGCTCGACGTCCGAAAAGCCAGTGGTCCTGATGGTATCCCGGCGGTTGTTCTTAAAAAATGCGCAGCCGAGTTGTCTCCTGCACTAACACGCTTGTACCGCGCGTCTTATCTTTCAGGTGTGGTGCCTCAATCTTGGAGAGAGGCTAATGTGAAACCGATCCCTAAGAAAGGTGATCGGTCAGACCCTGTTAATTATCGCCCAATCGCCATAACCTCAGTGATCTGCAAGGTGATGGAGCGGATCATTAACATCCAATTGGTCCGCTACCTGGAGGATCACTCGTTGATCAGTGATAGGCAATACGGCTTTCGCCGTAACCGATCAACGGGTGATCTTCTAGCGTTTGCTTTGCATCATTGGGGGGAGGCGATTGATCGGCATGGCGAGGCTCTTGCCGTGAGTCTCGACATAGCCAAGGCATTTGATAGGGTCTGGCACCGTGGCCTTCTCTCCAAGCTTCCGGCATACGGTCTTCCCGGCAACTTGTGTTTGTGGATCTCGAGCTTTCTGCATGGGCGTAGAATGCGTGTCCTCGTCGACGGGCACGCTTCACAGCTCATGTCAGTTAGTGCCGGGGTTCCACAAGGCTCTGTGCTATCGCCCACCCTGTTTCTTCTGCATATCAATGATATGTTGCCGCTTGGCAACGTTCATTGCTATGCAGATGACAGCACGGTCCATGGGTGGTACTGCAGTAAGCCACCAGGTTGCCGGGCGGATACTGAGAGTAGACGCGAGGAGCTTGTCATTGAGCTCAATCGGACCCTGGAGCTCATTTCTACATGGGGTACCCGGAATCTGGTTGAGTTCAATGCCAAGAAAACCCAGGTCTGTGCGTTTTCGTGCAAAAAATCCCCGTTTTCCCCTCTCCCCAATTTTCAGGGCATTCCACTCGCAATGCGGAACGGCCTTAATATCCTAGGCGTGGATATCCGCTGCGATCTTAATCCAAGGACCCACATCGAGGGCATTATATCCGCCACTTCACGCAGGGTCGGAATCCTGAACAGGGTGCGCCGGTTTTTCACGCCCGGTCAACTTTTCCTCTTATACAAAGCGCAGGTTCGGCCGGGCATGGAATACTGCTCGCACCTCTGGGACGGTTCCGCCAAATACCTTCTCGATGCCTTGGATGGATTGCAGCGGCGTGCCATCCGCATTGTGAATGATGCAGACGTTTCAGCCAACCTGGAGCCGCTACAGTTGCGCAGGGACATTGCCGCACTTAGCGTGTTCTACCGTCTGTATCATGGTGAATGCTCTGAAGAATTGTTTAAGCTTGTCCCATCCTCTCCTTTCCTTACCAGAACCACGCGTGCTGGCATGCGAAGCCACAGCTTTGTGGTTACAACATCCGCGGCTCGAACCAAAAAGTTCGCCAACTCTTACCTTTGCCGCACCATCAAGCTGTGGAATAGTTTGCCAGCTCACGTGTTCCCTCCTTCCTATGATCCTGGATCCTTTAAGCGAAGCGTGAAGAAGCATTTGTGCAGGCCGGCATGATTGTGTCGACCAGCGGGTGACCATATCGTTTCTCGCTGGTCGGTAGTAATTTTTTGGACTCCACTGTACTTACCATCAGGTACAGTGGAGTCACTTTGCCGTGCCAGAATAAAAAAAAAAAAAGAAAAAAAAAGTGAACTGGAATAGAACTGAGACAATAATTGATAAATGGCTAAATGCGTCATTAAGAAAACCGCAACACAACTGTTGGATACGGCAGATAATTTTCATTAAAGACCAGGAGTTCCCTAGGGATTAGGCCAGCCAAGCGTGAAACCACAATTACGAATCCTATGTAGATAGCAAGAAGAGATATTACAATGGCTGGTTATATGATCCTTATAGAGGAACAAGTATTTAAAACACTTCTACTGAATAAACCTGCATAATTCGCATGGATGGGCATCCTGCATTACTTATTTATTTATTTATTAGCCTTTATTGCTGATACTAAACAACTTATTCTACAAATTATTTTACATGGGTAAAAAATTGCTTCAAATTAAAAAACTAGTATATCGGGTTTTCCGGTTCAGTGGTCAGCGTGTCCAGTGACACATAGGCCTCTTCCAACTGCTTCTTAAAAGCTTTTCTAGACCAAATTGTCCCTCCAATAATCCTGATATCATCTATCCATCTTTTTGGTTGTCTGCCTCTTTTTCTTTTGCCATCACGTGGCTGCCATTCTGTTATAATTTTAGTCCATTTCATTCTGCTTTCCCTTGTAATATGTCCTGTCCATCGCCATAAAAGACCGCAAAAGAGCAGCAGACATTAGATCTACAACAAAGGTGGAAGACGTACTAAAGAAAATAAGACGGTTAAAATGGCATTACTTATTAATATACCACAATTGTTACAGTATAAAATATTTTATAAAATAATATTTTACAACTCCCATGGGCCTGAGTAAATTAAAAATCCATATACAAGAGAAAAACATCTTTAAAGAACTCTCAAATAGGTAAGTTAACAATGTTTTCCTTCAGCGTAAATTATGAATACATTGAATGCTTAAAAAAATCTTACTCCGACTCATCAATGCGCGAGTAAAAGTAACACTAAACACTTCAACTGGAACAATGAAGATTCTCACGCGTTATTTGCATTTTTATACATTCTGTCTACCCCGCGGAAGTGAGGGAGCTAGGTGCATTTCCCACGTGGCTGGGAATCTAAAGAGTTCATCAACCGAGGGTCAAAATTATTAGTAATTAAAAAAGCAGTTGTGTTTCTGGCTCGGTGAAATGACACTGCATCGGATGGTTAGAACGGTGCTGTTCAAAATCAGCATTTATTGGAGATAGATTAACAAATCTTGTCACTCGATACTCTCATGCTAGCCTGCTAAGATCCTTACTAACACTACACTAACATCAACATCATCATCAGCCCATAATAGTCCTACTGCTGGGCATGGGCCTCCTCTACAACTAAGAGGGTTTAGGCCTCACCACGGTTGCCTAACGCGGGTTGGCGGACTGCACACCTAAGAAATTAAATAACTTTTTCGGGTGTGCAGGTTTCCTCACGATGTTTTCTTTAAACGTTTAAGTAAATATTTCATAGTTAACTAACGGTAAACCAACAGCCAAATTAATAAATAATCCTACTCTTAATTAATCTGCGGATAGAGAGAAGGCAACATGTGGGGTAGCAAATAGGGTTGCCAACTATATTGTTTTAAACAGTATTATACTGTTTTTCACTACATTATACTTTTTACTGTTGAACAAAAATAAAGTACACAAAATACTGTTTTCAGCATGAGAATGTTTAACACTAAAGTGTTAGACTTAGACGCTGACAAATTTGTTGAGAGGCATATGAAGTTTTCGAAAAAAGGTAGTAAATTAATAAGTTGTGCGAAAAGCTCTAAAAATATGTATATAAAACATTAAATAAATAAAATACTGGTAATTTTTCTAAAATACTGTTCAATATTCTTCTAAGACCTAAATATACTTTATTTCTTGTAAAGATAGTTGGCAACCCTAGTAGCAAACTATTTTGTCTAGTATACAGGTATTGAAGCTACAGTGGAAAAAATTGTTGAACTTTTACGATCATAGTGATGTAGTCTTGTATTGTGGGTATCAAAAACTACAAGGCTCCAAGATCGAAACAAACATTTGAAGATCAGACATTTGCTTCGATACGGACATCAGAACGGGTACCGAACTTGACCAATTAAAGTGATATAAAATTTACAATGTGACTTCATAAGAATTCCGCGAATACAATACGTTAGACTAAGCCTACACTCGATTGTAAATCTGAATAATAGATCATTATCTAATCTTCTAATATAATTTTACAATAAGGAAACCATTTTGATAAGTTAATTACTGTTTAGTGTTACTGTGATTTGATAACGACATTGATACTTGGAAAAATATCGGCATAAAGTTCGTATTGAACGCTTACGGCAGTGTTTTGTTTTGTTTAGGGCTGATATAGATTGTTGTAATGAAAGTCAATTGGGTCTAAAAACTAGAAGCCTAATCTTCATGTCCACATAGGATAGACAACTGTTAGAAATATTGTATGTAATATGTCTAAGAAATGAGCTTATCGAATCATATATCCTTTTCTTTCTAAAAAAATGGGTCTATTTGGAACAAGAAACGAAGAATACTAGAATGTAAAAATACATACATAAACTCACGCCTGTATTCCCCGAAGGGGTAGGCAGAGGCGCATTTCTGCATCCACATTTCGCCAAGTATGTATCAGTCCCACGTAATAGGGGGCGAGCCTATTGCCGTTTTTCGGGCACATTTCCAGACTCCGTGCTGTTACCGAGAATTTCCTAATGGAAAAACCCAATAACACTTTGCCCGACCCGGGAATCGAACCCAGGACCTCTAGATCGCTTGGCACATACTTGTACCGCGAGACCACGAGGCAGTCGAAAATATAAAGACAAAAATACACAAACACAACAGACAACACTTTCAAACAACTTATGATTTTTTTTTTATCACAAGGCACATTTGAATACCTCCTCTCTACTTGTGACTTAATTCAACACTGCCAATATAAAAACATATTGACCGATTATACTAATGTGAGCGACATGTGTTGGTATGTAAGCGTTCGTGTGCGCTCTTGGATACGCCGACTTTACACGCTGCAGTGACACGTAGCGGAGCAATGCAGAACGGAAATATGCGAGGAGAATTGGTTTATCAGCAATTTGTACCGCATAAAGGACTAGGGGTTTTCATAAAACTTATGACAGCAGGCCACCGAGTCTTCGCTTACAATAAAAAAATTAGGGTAAGAAATGTACTTGTAACAGCAAAGAAAAATATCGTCAAGACAGAATTCACGAGGAACTATCAATAATAGCAAGTCGTGATGGCCTCGAGGTTTAGGCAGGCGGTCGAGAATCTCGACGGTCGCGGGTTCAAACCCCAGGCACACACCTCTGACTTTTCGAAGTTATGTGTGTATTCACAATGAATTATCACGTACTTTAACGGTGAAGGAAAACATCGTGATGAAACCTGCACACCTAAAAGTTCTTAGGAATTTCTTAGGTGTGTAGTCCGCCAACCCGCACTAGGCCAGCGTGGTGGACTAAGGTCTAAACCCTCTCAGTTGTAGAGGAGGCCCGTGCCCAGCAGTGGGACGCATATGGGCTGATGATGATGATGATCATGATCAATAATATTTTGTATCTACATAAAAATTTGTCAGGAATATACTAAGAGGAATTGGAAATTAAAGAACCATAAATTGATAAGTAAGTTAGATTAATCGTAGACTTGAAGGGACAATCAGTGTCAGTCTCTAATGCTACTATGATATTTCATACTATTTATTACATCATCAAAACGCAAAGTCTACTATTATACTACCACGTAGCTACACTAAAATTTGCTTTTAAAATTCAGAATGCTTTCTTTCTAGGCGCCGCTTCGTGGCGCCTTTAAATTTTTCTTACAGACGTGAAAATATATTCGTTCCACGTGCGCTGCCGAGATTTATTTAACGATATTATTATAAACAGGAATTCAAATGCTTTGACATTCTACTATTGTTCTACCGAAATAGACGCGTGAAAATTGGTCATAGATCTAATCAAATTAGAATGTATAAATCCAATAGAAGTCTCAAAACTGAGTGTCGGAAACTACGGGGTACTTCATAGATATGTATTTGTTGTTCTCACAAGTGTTAAATAAGTACCATCACCATCCTAATTAACAAATACAATAGTAATAAACCCAGTCTTATTTCTGTAAAATGAAGCCAGAATAAAAATGGCTTCTCTGACTTCTTTCTCGTCTCGTTTTCCCTTTATTACCAATTTTTTACACAAATATTCTCTATTTTTTTTACGAACTAATTCTAAACTAATTCAATCAAAATCCTCTTCTAGAACATCAGGAAATGTTTGCTTACATATCTTTACTAAGATCTTAATATTTATTACAATTTTTTTAAGTGGAAACTTCCATGTTATAGTTCCGGCGCGGATGTCGCCACGTACACTGTCCTGCAAAATAATGTATCACTAAATACGGAACAATAAACGAGGATGTGCCGTTACAAACGCGGCCAAATTTATTCGCCCACGCGAACGGGGATAGTGTGTTAAGTACATGTGTACTCGGACAGAATTGAGAATCGAAGATCGGCCCACTTGATTCTGCTGGAAGTGTGGGCCACTTTAGCGGGACTCAATGGGGCCAATGGGTTGGACTAGGCAATCGGAACTGCTAAGTAGTTTAATGGTTTTAATCCAACTTTACCTTTGCGTTCGTTGGAATAATTTCTTTTTCAGCGTGTTGGTGATAGTCGTGCCATACGGATGGATATCTACTACCGCATGCGCAAGAACTTGTTAGGTAATTGAACTATGAAAATATGTTATTCTATGGGATCTAGCAAATACAAAGAGCCTGTGCTGTTCCAGATGAAGCATATTCTCTCTCAATTATATCTGTTAGAAATATATTTTGTCAACAATGATTACCATCTAAGCAGACGCTTACCTTCTACTACCATACTTTTCGCCCGTTCTTTCGATAATAAATTGTGTTTGCAATTCATTACATCACAAGTCAGTGAATTTTCGCATTGACCGCGAACAAAAACGTCTTTGTAACGTGTCAGAATGGAATCCGCTTCCTAGAGCATCGCGATCGGCGTATGGCAATAAATCTCGCAAGAATTCAGTACCGCAAGTCGTCGCTTCCTGAATATGTAATAAGCACGCATACATTACTGTAATTAGTTGTTACTCTTGTTCCTTTCAAGGACGGAGTATTTCTAATGGTCTCTATGTATGGTAAAAACTGAATGTGTTTTGTAATTGCGTTCGAATGCGTCGGAATGTTCGCAGTTGAGCGTAAATGCTGCGCTTATACTGGCAATTAATTATAAGGAATTCTTAGGGAAGGGCAAAGGCCTTTGTCCTGAGTCTACTATGCATTGGTAAAACATAGTTTTTATCGACAGCCCCGTGGCGCAGTTGGCTAGACACCAGCTTGCGAAACGAGAGGCCGCGGGTTCGATCCCCGAACCGAGACAAACGTTTGTGTGATCCACAAATATTTGTTTCGGGTCTGGGTGTTTGTGAGACCAAAAATTCTCTCGTATTTTCTGATACCCACGACACAGGACTTGTATCCTAGTGTGGGGTCAGAACTATGTATGTGACTGTTGGGTGTATTTATTTTGGGTGTATTTATTTATGAATTGAACAAAATACTGAAGTATTAAAAAAATACATGAATGAGAAAAATGTCTGTCGCATTAACTGGCGCTTTTAATGTCGTGGCTTGGTTTAAAATATACGGTGTTTGATGCCCAATCTGAGAATTACTTTTTTATGCTGCTAATGGTCTGTTATTTTTGCTATTATTCGGTAATATATGTTGTCAATATAAATGTTCTCACGCCTGTTACCTGAATGGTAGGTACTTCAACCATTTCGTTACTAACACGACAGAACTGAACCCATATTTTTTCAAAGCAAAATTTATTTTAATACTCTCAGCCTATCCTTCGGAACAATACAGTCCTTTTAAAACAAAAACAATTCTAAAAATAGACGGAGAGACCAAAAAAACATCGATATATCTCCACGCAAAAGATAAATTGATCACGAGTATCAGATACTCATAGGCAGATAATGTCCCTACTACATCCAATCACTCGTTCCTCGGAGCTGTAACAATACGCGACTGCGTGTTATGCAGAGTGCTAGAATTTTTCATAATATTTTTTTAATGGGACCTAAACATGAAGATTTACTACATTGTGTTTTCACTCAGTGAGTATTTTTACGAGCTTGTTTTTGAAAATATGCGTTCAAATTTATACTGTTGGTAGGGACTCAGATATGGTAAAATTCATAATTTGTGGTGAGTTTCAGTTCCCTTAAAATATCGAAACTTAATTTAAATTAATCAGAAGTATATTTTTATAAATATGTCAGAGTAAAGTTTGGACCTCAACTTTGAGACACCTAACATTACGTAACTATTTACAACTCAATTCAAAGCAACTTCTATCAACTCAAGAAGTTGGTTTTGGTAAAATAATAATAAATAAATAAATAAATACACCCAACAGTCACATACATAGTTCTGATCCCACACTAAGATACAAGTCTTGTGTCGTGGGTATCAGAAACTACGAGAGACTTTTCGGTCTCACATACACCCAGACCCGAAACAAATATTTGTGGATCACACAAACATTTGTCTCGGTGCGGGGATCGAACCCGCGGCCTCTCGTTTCGCAAGCTGGTGTCAAGCCAACTGCGCCACGGGGCTGTCAAAATACATATACTTAAATGATAATTTTGATAAATAAAATGCAGTCATTTTAGTAAATACTGGAGTCTGGAAAAGAGTCCGAAAAACGGGAATAGGCTCGTCCTCTATTACGTGGGACTGATTCAGTTCAGAAATGTACCTATCCCTTTGGGGAATACAGACGTGAGCTTATGTATACATGTAAAAATAAAACCGATTCTGTACATAGATATAATATGTATATATATGTACATCTATAACCAAACTGAATTTTACCAAATTGTGTTTTTGACGTATTTTCAGTCGTTCTTCCTTGACCAAGTCGCCCACGCAATTCATATTATTATCTATGGTCCCATTGAAGAATTTGGTTATTTCTTATAAACAGACAATTCATGTGTTTTTCTAATTTTATGTATTGGCTAGTTAAGATAAGTCAATTTGTAAACAATTGAGATCGTAAACATCCAGGAAATTGAGATATCGTGATCAAACAATAGCTGCGTTCATTCAAGGAAGTACTGTGTTCATTTATTAATACGCAACTCCTTTGTGCAGTGCGTAGCAACCATTGAATTTTTTATGTTCAATTTTTACGTGCTTTTTGTTTGGGTTGGTAGGGCATCATTTAATAATACTTAGTTAATGCAATTGTATTAGCGGCTATGTAATGAAAATATTAGGAAGTTAGCGTAATTCAAAGCTGTAAGACATTTTTTTATCCGCTTCCTGCCGCCTTGATTGACGAGAGCTGCTCAAGACCGGCATGGTTGGCGCTTACAGGGTTGTAAGGGTAGTTGGACATTTGTAACAAGTCTAGTTTCTTAAAAGGGTTGTAAAGGACATTTGTTAACCATTAATGCTTGTGCAATATACAGGTGAAATGCAATATGCACAATTATCATGATACATCACTTTACAAAACTAGAAGTGACAAGTTAAAGTTTTCTTAACATTGTTTTATCGTGGCACAATATCTCGATAGCTACTGCTGATATGTGTTCTCAAATTTTTATTTGGCATGTTTTTTCCCGCAACAGAAAATATTATTATAATCAGACAAATATCTTAGTACGTGGTTAAACAAAAAAAAATATTTTTTACACTAAATTAATCTTTGCAAGGCAAAATATATGTTCAACATTTATTGGTCATTAGCTTGAGGTTTGAGTCCAACTATAGACAGATATTCATATAAACTTATTTAAAAAAATATGCGTTCCGCTACTAATTGAGAAGGCTAAAACTTCATAAGTAGCTCTCTCTTATGCACTTAAAAATTATAAAATATTTGCGAAGCCGGCTATCGTTAAGCTTAATACAAGATTATTGGCGCCAAACACAACAACGGTGAACTGATTAGATTGGTCGATATTTTTATAAATAATCTAAAATTCAACCTTATTTTTTATCAATAAAATCTAGGTAGAGATAGTACAAAAAAAACCTCAATGGAGGTTACCGTTTCGGACTTGACCCCTATTTATTTATCGAATATGATAAAAGTGGTATAATTTAAAAATTATTCGTTTTATAGGTTTTTGCGCAGCTTGTCTGCGGTTACATGCTTTTTGCTATTATTGTTCTTTATTCATCTTAAAAAGGCCACATAACTACATTGGTAGCTGATTTAAGTACAGACACAGTACAGTTTAAATAAAGCACCGATTAGTAAAATATGGCTCCGATCATCGCTCTCTATTGAAGACAATAATGCCAACCTGATGATATCTATAATGTCATATTTTTTTTGTTTACATTAATGCAAGTAATGTTGACATAAAAAAATGTTTCTATACATACTTCATTCTGGGATGATTATAATATAGTCTATTTAAAAAAATCTTTTTTTTTTCTTAAAAAGCAAAATTACGTTCGCCTAAATGTTTGTCGTAACTTAAATTGAAGTCATAAATAATTGTATTTTCTTTTCAAATAGAACCGTCAATATTTCAATATAATATTGTATGTCAATATAATATTAACCTGCTCATAGCATTCATTTATGTTAATCTCTTGACTATTTGTTTACGCACAGACTTTACCCTCATTAAATAATTGATTTACGGAAGCTTTATCTCTTATCTATGTGTGTATTGTTTTCGTGGACTGATTTTTGTTAGTATGTTTTGCGCAGCGGTGGTTGAAGTATTGTGACGAGATAACGATAGTCAATATTTTTTTAAATTTCGCTGCTTGTTATTTTTAAAGTGGACAGTACCTACTTATAAGGTTTTTTTCGGTATATTTAAAGTTTGTTGTGATAATGGTTGTCATTATAAGATTTTATACGGCAGATTATATTTTTGGATCTGAAACTGGTGAGTTAATTGAACCTCATTAGAGCTTTATTATGAAAGATTTTGAATAATTTTTTTTTCTAGAAACAGCATGCGATGTATGTTACCATTGAAGTGTACATATTTAAAACGTTTTAAAATTTCTCCATTTCTCAATTTTGTGTTGAATAGTTTTTATATTTTAATTTACCGACTTCGTTATGTTGAATGTGATGTGACACGGGCAATTTTTCGTTAAAATAAAGAAGAAAAACACAGTTTCCTGCTGTCCTAAGCTGTCTTTGTGACATAGCTATCGAAAACATTTACTTTCTGTGAAAGAATTTCGCATAATATTAAAATTTGTGATAAAAATAAACTGTCACTCATGCACATATTGACGCATAGAGCTTGAATCACTGCAGTTTTGTTTGATTCATTGTGTCTATTTAAAATAACTGTATTCATTTTAAAATTAAAAACGAAGGGGTAGGCAGACGTGCATTAGCGCACCCACGTTTCGTCAGATCAGTTTTCATAACACTGTCCGTCCTCAAAATCGAATTCAGGGCCTTTCGAACACAAATAAGCAGAGGTACTTCAAAAAGGTCAGATTAATTAAATAGAACTTTTTCCATACATATATATTTATGCGCTACAAAAATAATGTTTCCGTGTGACGATCGTTACAAAAATACCCCGTCTAGACTACTGCGGTGCATTGACACAAATACTCCGCTATGCGCCTGCTTCGTTTCTGTTTACAAAAGCTTTTGGTGACTGTTCACTTTTGTTGGCGGTTTGACTCACCGTTCTCATGTTATTTAAACTTCGAAGATGCAATTGCTTCTGGATATAATAAATGATTGATATGGTACTGAAGTAGTGCTGTTCTGTAGCCATAGTCATAGTCAGTCGAGTAAGCCGGTTTCAACTGGATTAGATTGTTGTTAATCGTGGATTATTCAGTTAATATGTATAAGACATTCAAACAACAGTCATATTTATCATCTATTCTAGGATCTAAGCTGCAACGCTAGGCTAACTAGTAACTTTTCTGTTTGACAGTGTCATAAACAATATTATATATGTTATAGTTTATGTAACCCTCGTATTAATTTTAATAGCGTATCTGAAAGTCCTTTGAAATTGAGACTTCTCCCTCTTTGCAAGGTAAAGTCCACCCCTGCATTTAAGATGAAATACTACTTCTAATAATTATTAATTATATACTCGTATAATGAATGGACATAAAAATATTTTTGTTCTCAAACAAACTATAGTCAACGTCATCATTGATGACATGATCATTGATGACGATTAAAAGCGTATCTGAATGTCCTTTTAATTCTATTCTTCTCCCTCTTTGCAAGGTAGAGTCCACCCCTGCATTTGCATTTAAGATGAAATACTACTTCTAATAATTTATTAATTATATACTCGTATAATGAATTGACATAAAAATATTTTTATTCTCAAACAAACTATAGATTCTAATCAAACTGTGTTACCGTCATAGTTTTTTTTAATTTACGCAAAGCATATTCAAAGGCGTTAAACCTTTTTGGAATTGTTTATTTTTATTCGTAGACAGTACAAAGGATTTTTAAGCCTGCTTTGTGTTGATCTAATTTGGAATGGTCCTATTAATTCCGTGGGCACAAATATTTATTAAACGCCTTGTTAATGCGGAATGCAGTCGGGTTGTTATTTATTTTAAGACAAGTTTTGTTTTATGGTTTCCGAATAGGATTGCAGAATTCGTTTAGTTTTAGATGTCACATATCATTAGGTCTTTAATGATTTATCTCTTAAATTAATTGTCTTTATTTATATTTTACAAAAACAAACCTAGAATTCGTTGTATATTTAGCTTTTCTAATGGTAGTAATCATATTATATTAGTATCATATATAGATATTATTTTAAAGTGCGTCTACAGTTTTCCACCCAGCAACAAAGGAGGTTTAAGATTAATCTTCATATGCATATACCTATAAGATCAAGGAAGTTACAAATTCATAAATAATATTCTTTTTTCCTTTCTGTGATACTAAAGTCTCTTTTTAAAATATCCTTGTATAAGTAACGGAAATGCCATAACACTTTCCAACGATGAATTTCGATTGGATCTATAAATACGTGGAACAACATCCTCGCGGCGGCGCGTCCCGACGCCAGTACGTGGCGACGCCGCGCCGACGTCACGGGCACTCCGCGTCGCCTTCAATTTTTCGACGTCGACAATAGTGCCAACTGCCGGGATTGTTACGTCGTTTTCGGCCAGTGTTCGTTTTGACAGCTGTCAGAAATTAAATTTAAAAAAATAGCCATAATAAATAAACAAAGGAACGTGCCTTTCGGTTTGAATCAATTTAATCCGTGTCGATTAAGTTTAAATTAATGTAACTTAAATAATAACGTTGGTTTGTCTAAAAAATCAGTTTTAGAATTCTGAAGCTCATCTTTTGATACACAAAAGTGGAGTCACAAGAGGACTTATTACATAAGCCACCCTGATTCATTCTATTAGTCATTTTTTCAATTATCTATTTCCTGTACCGGTATCATTGTTACTGCATTGCTTCAATATCTTATTGGCGTCGAATTGTCTGCGGATGAGTAAACTGTTATCAGGAACACGCTATTTTTCTACTATCGATAACACGAGATCCAGTGACGTACGCCAGACGAAAGCACGTACACCCACGAGCGTCGTCATTACGACTTATCATAGTTTTGGCAACTCTCCTGTGTGCATTGTACGTTTATTTCAGTTGTATACAAAAATATTGAGAGTTCATTCATCAGGTTATTAGTTGAGTCAGGTCGCTTGGCGAGTATTTAAATGTGTGTTATGGGTGCTTTGTGTCGATTTCATGCGAAGTATGTTGTTGGTGAGTCTTTTTAAAATTATTTTTTTATTATTTTCTACGGTGTGCCTCTTTGTGTCGTCTTTAACCCCTACGAAAAAAGTCTTATTCAACATATCTAAGTGGTTTGTATAATATTGTGGCTTTCGAATCTAAATCGAAAGGAATAATGTTCTATTTATGAAATTTAAAATTGCACTAATCCAACGTATTCAGCAAAGGTAATCACGTTATTCAGCCACGATGACATTAAGTTTTACCGACAATTTTCGCAGATATATACAAACTTTATGCTGTTATTTAGTTTCGTATTTTAATGTCGATGTTTGCGAAAGTGTTAATATTGTAGCGCGTTTGTTAACCCTCTTGTCAGGGAGATGCAAACCACAACATTGGTATAAATTAATCGAAAACATCTGCGAAGTGACGGCTTGTGTTGGGGTATTTTCGACCGGGGCGTTCAGGCTCAGAATAAGTTTTGAACTTAGATTATTTTAGAGTTTGAATTAAGTGAATAGGTTCGCAAAACTTTGTAAACAATATTGGTAACGAATAGGCAAAATTCGACTTAAACCATCCACAATATTATTCAGGATAGACAAGTATTCAGGGTTACCAACTTGAGCACAATTAAGGATCAATGCAATTTAAATATTTTTAAGCAATTTCATAAAGTTATTATCCTATTACATAAAATGAGTAAGCAGTCAAGAATATCTATTCAAATAAGTAAAGTAAAAACTAGATAATAGTTGCAATTACAGAATTGTAGTTTTTGTAAAGATCTTTTTGCGAGTGTTGCCAACGAGTAGGGTTTTTTATCTGCACAATTACGAGCGATACTCGCATTTACCTAAACTTACGACTCTTATAAACTAGCTAGCTACTAGCATCTCTAAAAAACAATCTGTGCCTCTAAGTCTCCATCCCATGCATAGTTCTACCAAAATTTATAAAAAAAGGCATTTTAAAAGTGAAACATATCAGTCAACAAGAGTTAGTATATTCGAATTTAAAATATTATTGTACATATGTATAATAATTTAATAAGTTAAGTTCATTTCTCCAGTAATGGACATATTCAAGTCGAAACAAGAATGTGTATTTCTTAGCAAGTCTCCTCACTAGTTCAATGTGAGTGATTTATATACATTTATATTCCTTAGGCAATTGCAGCGAGCGCTTTGCAAAATAAATGATTTCATGTGTCAGGCACTAAATTTTCATGCAATTCTGTGTTCACAATGTTTCTATACAAATTAAGCTTTAAGATACAAATGAATAAATCGCTTTGTTTACTGCAGCTAGACAGTTTTAGAAATTATTGTTTTGTATCTTACGAACAGTCATTTTACTTAGACTGTTTCTCACTTAATTTAGACATGTTAGCGACTGACTTGAGTTCACTGACTTTGTAATGCGAACTTTGACGAACTAATGCTGAGAAATGACATAATTTACGGTCAACATCAAGTCCGATACAAAATTTTCAGCGGCTAGATTCAAAGATTAAAACAATAAGTGTTTTTAGCGGGTTCACCAAACAAACTTTTTTACAGATAAAGATAAGGATTTATTATTATTTTGGGCTGTTAGAATTTTAACGAAAAACACTCAAAAAGCTTCTAAATAAGGTTGTACTTGACCCTCCTGCATGGTCGTTCTGAAGCTACTCCTTCGAAGAAAAGATTAAGTCGATTCTAATTCCGACATTTAAATTTAAAAGTTTCATGCAATATGTATGCAAATAGCATCCGAAAGCGCTGGTTAATTATGATTATCTTTTATAATAAGTGGTAGCCCTAATGGAATTTTAAACTTAAATATTAACTTATTATTTTTAACTTATATTATAAAGCTGAAGAGTTCGTCTGTTTGTTTGAACGTGCTAATCTAAGGAACCACAGGTCCGATTTGAAAAAAATATTCAGTCCATATTCAGATAGTCCATTTATCGAGGAAGGCTATAGGCTAAATATATATATTTTTTTGTTTTGTGTAATATGTCCATGGTGTCCAATAAAGTGTATCATCATCATCATCATCTTCAGCAGCAGCCTTTTTCAATAAAGTGTATATAAATAAATAAGAGAAGAGCAGTAAGAAAATGTTGCAAAACGAGGAAAGAATATTTGAAGTCTAATGTTTCGCCTACTGAATGCGGGCAACAACTAGCTTAACAATATATTAACCACTAAAAAACACGAAAACCACACTATTAGACTAAAAAACACATTCATCACAAATTTTCAAATAAAACCGGCATAGGTACAGGATACACATACAGGGTGTATTCAGACCGTGATCGGAAACGAAGGCAGGTAATAGCTAAGGTGATTACAAACCCCCTGGCGTTAAAGAAAATTCTGACAAAAAATATTTTTTTTTACGTTTTCCATACAAACCGCGTACATTTAATACCGATGGTTGTATGGAAAAAGTCAAAATTTTTATGTTTTGTCAGAATTTTCTTTAACGCCAGGGGGTTTGTAATCACCTTAGCTATTACCTGCCTTAGTTTCCGATCACGGTCTGAATACACCCTGTATATTAAACAACGAAACAGCATCAAAATTTATATGCAACAGGAGCAGATAATTTTAGTTAAAAAAATAACCAAACAAAGAACGGTCAGTTAACGCAGACGCTAACCGGTGAGTCAGAGCAAACTAAATTTAGTGGTGGCAGCGCGAAACGTAAGCATCCTGCGCGCAACAAGAGTTTGTTAGCGCCGCATTGTCATCGTGTGTTGTAGGACGGGGAGGAAGCTCCGTGAACCAGCTCACACTGTGATAATTGACATTCAAAATACGATCAAACATGAGTATCGGAAAAGCTGTTTTGTTTAGTCCTGAGTTCGTAAACGGAATTTTTAAATAAAATAAACAAATACACCCTGTCTTGTGTCCTGGGTATCAAAAACTAAGAGAGACTTTTCGGTCTCACAAACTCTTAGACTCGAAACAAATATTTGTGGATCAAACAAACATTTGTCTCGGTGCGGGGATCGATCCTGCGGCCTCTGGTTTCTAAAGCGTATAGATATCAAGCGTATATGATGCTATGTTACGAGGATATGAAATAAAATGAAATGAAATAAATATGAAATGAAAATGATACGGAAGGCTGCCCTATTTATTTACTTTATGCTTTGGTATTGCTAATATTGATTTATCCACCACTTTTTGGGTACAGAAGTCGTTCTGTCTCTTTAATACACTTTTTATTATGGTTATTTCATCAATTTGTTTGTATATCTACTATTCTATAAATTTAAAAATCTCTACAGCTCCTTTTATTTATTATTTTTAATAAATTTATCATTTACAGAAGTATTGTCTGATTCAATACCTACTTGATCAACGATAACTAATTAAATTTGCTTTTAAAAGAGTTTTCGGAAATTGAAAACTTGGTTAAGGACACCCGTATGTCATTGGAACAAGTTGATGATAGTGTACGCTATTCTGTGAGGATATTACCAGTTCCGGTGTCTATTTTGCCTTGAGAATGACATGCAGGCGGAAAGGGGTACTAAAACTAAATATATTGAGGCTTGTTCAAACGACAAATCAAGACATTATGTGTCTCGTAGGATTTCTACTCGTAGTACAAGTAACAATGAAGTTGTCATATACTTTATTATTAAAGATCGTTTAGATTGAGCATGTTATGAGTGTTTTAGACTTTTGAATTAACCAATACATTCTCGCTGTTATGTTTTCTTAAATCTTTATAATTGATTGAATAGTGTTGATGTGATGCAAATTTTTTAGCATGAAATTGTGTCATTGTTTTTTTAATTTACCTTATCTGTCTTTAATGCCACAATGCCAAATGTAAATGCAAGAATACTCGTATATACATACATATTTTTTTTTATAGAAAACAAATAATATTTATTTTAAGACGCTTTTAATATTTGCAAAAATAATATCCTAGAAATGTAATTAAATGAAAATTTTTTATTGGGTTCCGATGTTGTGGTCATTATAATATTAGTTCAAAGTCCCATCCGTTAAAACTTAAGCATTGCGTTGCAACTTTGTCTGAGTTCTTTGACCTTCATTCTTCAAATCAATCGGAGTTTAAATAAAAATTCCAAGCGTCATGAAGTCATGCGGTGGATGCTATAAAAACATTGCGGAAGATGTATGTTTGGATAAAAAATTGTAATGTGCTCGCAAATTTGTGTCGAGGGGCGAAATGATCTACGTGTGTAATGCAACTTCAATATTTGTTAATACTTACGGAAATATTCTACGGTTGAATGTTCCTTATCCTCGCATCGCTGGATATATGAGTAAACAAAAGAACATTTTGGTAAAAATAGCTAATAATCTGTCTTTTAGGAATAGACCGGCATAATTGCGTAAATTAATATTGTTGTAAGTTATTTCGCCAGCCTATACCATATTTATATCACACTGCATTTACGGTTAAGTAACGATGCGTCCACTGCCGCCGATCCAGATAAAAACTGTATATTAAAACAAACAATTTCTGAATTTGACCCGGAATAAATTTGTAAATGCAATAAATACTTGTCTCGTTACGGGGATCGCATATACGGTTCCTCTTTGCTTAGTATTTTATCTACGCCATTACGTCATACGCCTTCGTGTCAATCAAACTCTAACATAATCTTCCTTTGTCCGTACAGAAGGCGAGTTAGAAACAGAATGGCTGCAAGCGGCGGGCCTAGGATCCCTAGCAGCGCCTTTCCAAGCCGGCTTGGAGGTCACCGAGGCCCAGCTGGGTGAGGCGGTGCGCCCCCTCCCCCGGGAGCAGGCAGCCGCCGTGCGCAGGAGGGTGCGGAGACTCAACAGGACTGTGAGGAGGAAGCGAGCCGCCTCCAGGGCTAGGAAGCCTGATATTAGAGACGTGTTTAGGGATTTGGAGGTGAGTGAAATTTATACTTGAGAAGGTATTTTCAGAACCCTGGATTTTTAGTTAAGATATAGAGTTTATCAATTAGGTTTAAAGATATTTTTAGGCATAGGTTTAGGACATGATTTTGAAAGCAAACCTGTATATTTTTTCTGAAATGGTACGGTAAAATGACCCTACCGGCTTATATGGATGTGCGGCGTAAGTATCGACTACAGTGATTACAATTACGAATACAGTCAAAACAATCCCGACTATACCAAACTCGTAGTTCTTAATATAAAAACAAAAAAATATTCATGTAACTATAAGATATTTTTTGCTGACGGATGTTCTTCATAACTTCAAAATATATCAGCTCTCTTTTTTTACTCGATTAAAAAACTGTATCGCGGTAGTTGTTAATTGTTTTTTTTTTATTTCGTATTCATTTGAATGACTAATGGTATTCATGTCAGACATAGGGTGAGGTTAAAAAAGAATTATGATTCACTGTCTGTTCGAAAAAACAAAAGAGTGATATGGTCGAAGACAAAGCCTTTATCTGGATGAGTTTTAGCCTTGACTCGGTATTGATGGATGGAATATGGCTACCAAGACTTTTTTGTAATAAATACTTATTGTTTTATGTCACTAATTGTAATGAGTGAATCTACCTGACTGTATGCGTCATTTTTCAGTATTATTAATGAAAGTAGTTGATCCTGAAAGTGGCGTTAATTACGGATAGCTAAAATTCGAATCTAAGATATTATAGAAAATGATTAGGAAAATACATTGCGAAAGAATCAACAGTAAAGAAAAATTACTATTTTAAATAAAAATATACAATTTTGACAGAGTGCCTAATTATTTCATACCTACTTCGAAAAAAATATTAGAAGTCGTAGCCAACATTCACCTTTAAATTCATTCAATCTGTGTCAGCGTGGGGATAAAACCTACCACGTTATGTCTCTGGCGGTTTCTCACTTACTGCGCCACACAGAAATATAAAATACATTAGCTACAAACCGTAAGGAAACACGATTATCTGCAGATGGGTTTTGAGAATCGATTGTTAGTCATTGGACAAGATTTTGTTGACTCACAAAAGAAGTTTGAGGTTTGACTGAAGATTATTTGGAGATGTTTTCCTGTGTGATTCGTTGATTAAGATATTATTTATAATAAAAATAAATCACAAAAAAAGTTTGACGACCAAAATGTGTTATTTCCTTATAACAAAATAATTTATGGATATCTACCTGACCTGAGTCATAAGAGAGCTACTGAGGATAGACGGGGCTCCGGGTTCGAGTTTTAGGCCGGTCAGAGATTTTTCTATTAGGAATTTGTCGCTAGTAGTATAGAAATTTATACGGCAAAAGAGCAGCTACTTATTACGTTGAACTTGTTGAACTCACAAAGGGACACGTGGGTATCCTTAGAGATATTATTCTGCTTACTTCTCGGGGATATTAGCGTGAAAGTATACATATGTATAATAATCGTCCTTACTTTTTGTAACATCATAAATTTACAATATTCATACTTACATACATAACTTCAAGCCTGTATTCCCCGAAGGGGTAGGTAGAGGTGCATTTCTGCACCCATATTTCGCCAGGTATCACGTATATCAGTTCCACGTAAAAGGGGGCGAGGCTATAGCCGTTTTTTGGGCACATTTCCAGACTCCGTGCTTCTTCTGAGAATTTCCTAATAGAAAACACAACAAAAATAACACTTTGCCCGACCCGGGAATCGAACCCAAGACCTCTAGATCGCACGGCACATACTATTTAAATTTATTAAAAATAAATATTACAATATAATATAATTAAATTTGCGTTGGCTTTTATCAACGTCGCGCCGTGGGAATCGAATCGCAAACACTCGTTTCTCTTACCCTTATATAGAAAAGCGGTTGCTATAACTTTCATCAAAGCGTTTATATTAATGACAATATGTCGGTCCCGGTGCTCTGATTTTCTCTGTTTTAGAAAACGTCGTGTTTTTCTTTCCACATCAGAGCTTTCACGTGCGCTCACTTCACTTGTGAAGTAATTGATGTTATTGATTGTTTAATAACATAATCATATAGCTATGTTAGTGACTTCCCCCATATTGAATTAAGTTTTATCCGAGTTTTTTCTATCGTATTTTAAATAGTTCGTATTTAGTAGACAAAAATACAAAATTAACTGCACTTGCAATTTTTTTTACGAATTCGTTTTACATGCGTTCTAGAGTGATTGGTGCTAATTTTTCTGTTACATTTATGATTATATAGGCTAAGTAGTAAATTATTCATAAATTTATTGCAACGTTCCGCCACTTGGCAAAAAAAAATATAGAATCTCATTAACACACTTAAAAAAATAAGCATTAAAAAAAGAATTTTTAACTATTTAGGAACAAATAAACTTTTATTGATTTACATACTTTAAATTTCATTTTTATTTTAAATAATTACAATAGTCTTATAAAATTTACAATTTTCTGACAAACCATTTTACGAGAAGAATTAAAACGCCAATATCGGTCGCCTAGTACCTGTCACAAATGCGCGCAAAATTCTCAAACAAGCACGTCACTTACCGAATCGTTAACTAACGCTAACAATTAAATGGAATTTATTTGGAACCCATTAAAATATCGACAGAACTGTTTTGTTATTAATATTTAACTGCGAGCGGAGGTATTAGGGCCACAGATAACCAAGTTAGAGTTAGATAAATACGCAATTAGGCTCTACGGGTATCGAAGGCACTTTAGATAGGGTACTGCGGTCGAACTAACGATTTGAATGTACGAGTCAATGGAACTGAGCGGGACTTTTGTCAGTATTCCATTTATCCTAGATTGGATTGCCGCTAATGTGGTTATTGGCTGGATTGGAAATTGGAATGTCTGAGTTATTAAAGCTGATTTGCTAAATCACTTCTGGGTGAATTTATATTAGTGTTGGGTTTTCCTTTTATTCTTATAGCAAGAATAAATCTAAACTATTCACATTAAGTACTAAGTACATACATACATAAACTCACGCCTGTATTCCCCGAAGGGGTAGGCAGAGGTGCATTACTGCACCCACATTTCGCCAGGTATGTATCAGTCCCACGTAATAGGGGGCGAGCCTATTGCCGTTTTTCGGGCACATTTCCAGACTCCGTGCTGTTACTGAGACCCAATAACACTTTGCCCGACCCGGGAATCGAACCCAGGACCTCTAGATCGCACGGCACATACTCGTACCGCGAGACCACGAGGCAGTCCTAAGTACTAAGTATACAGAATGAAAATTATTTGACTAATGGAATAAAAATATTATAATCTATTTCTGTGTGAAATTTGGAAACAAATTGTTACAATTGTTATTTATAAAAATAATGATTTTCCTCAAATGAATCACAAAATACTTCAATTATGAACCAATTACTGCCTTTCATCCAATAGTTCAGTACTTATCACCATACTGTCACTAATGGTTCCCCTAATAGTTTTCGGGTAATCATCGGGCGCGAACGCTCTTTCTGTTTAGAAAATAAAAAAAAATAACAATGATTATACAATATACGCAGAATGTGGAACATTATAGGCTATTTTAGTGATAATTAAGTGATTTTAAAATATTCGTGAAGTAATGATTTGTACAGCGGACGTTAAAGTTAACACTAATTGCACGCCGTCCGGTAAATTTCAAAACGTCGAGTGCGCGTTTCGTTGTCGGCTGGTGCAGTTGTTTACTGACGATGATCTGTGACACGGTGAGGTTGAAGGTGTGCGAGAAAGTGGGCAACTGTAAGGGATTGGCCCTCGTCAGGAATTACTTAGACACATTGGTGAGTGGGATACCATACGCCTGTTTAGAATCGTTGACGGAAAATAAGAAAATTTTCAATTGTGTTTATCCTTGATTTATGATTATTTATTTTATTTTTTGTAACTCCTTCCTGGTTTTTTGTTGTTAGCTATTTAATCTGATGATCTTAAGAAGATATTTTATCTGCGTTCAACACTAATATCTAATAATTTATGTTGTATAGTTTTATACAATCTTCATGTTGATAATTAGTTTTTTTCTTTCCTTCAATTGGAACTTCTTGATATGGTTTTAACTTTTGTTTATAATTCTTACTCTATATGATTTAAAATAGATTGTGGTTTGGGTAATAAAAAGAGGGAAGTATACTTAATTACTTTTCTTTTAAAAAGGTATTAGGTAGTTGGGTTATCGGTATTATCTCAGCTAATGGGGGTTTGTGAATAGTGAGACGCTTCTTGAAACTAGTTTAACCATTTATGATTTATGGTCCTGGTTTTAATCCCTTTTGTTATGTACCTGTAGGTATTGTTTATGAGATGATAAGTGTTATATTAATAAATAATTACGTTAAATATAAAGTTTTTCCAAGTGTTTCGTATTCTGAAATCGGCGTATGTGTATCCGATTTGCATAAGGCCAGCGTAATTACGTCGACTGCTGAGGCACTGTCGCGGTTAGTTAGATTGCTTCTTACTGGGTGAATTAACTGGACCGTATTGCACTTACAATCAGTCAATTTACCGTGCCCAATAAAAGAAGTGATTCGAAAATTTACGATAGAAAATAAAACATATCTCTGATTAAATAGCTATAATATATTCTTGTTTCTTCTCTATCATTTTATCTTATTAAGAAGTAAAAGTAATTTAATCGTAAAAGAGCAGCGGAATGTTAATAATAGTTTTGAAATATCTTTATACATACGACAGATATTGATGCTGGGAAAGCTATGGAGTATAGTTCCGCTCATTCTCTCCTGGAAATTTTGCAATTATCTATAATGTGGCTCAGGGCTGAAAAATAGTCAATTAGTGTTGGTTATATTTTAGTCCATATAAAATAGTTTAATTAGTGCGTGTGGTTAACTGGATGTAGGCCATATCCCGCTTACTCTAGCAGGAATTTTAATTTGTTCTATGAGTTTTAACAATTATGGCTCAGTGCTATCTATTATTGGTAACTTCAATCCTTCTTTGCGTATATGTATGTATTGTTTAATTTTGCATATTCATGACTATCCTTTAGTAGTAACTTACATTATGGTTCTGGTTTGTTTATTAGACTAAGAAGTAACACTAAAAAGTTCAATGTAGTGTTTTTAAATTATAGTGCCGTAATACGTCAACGCCTTATCGACTAATGAAATAAAAGCTTCATTTTCTATTGTTGTTCATATAAGTAATCTAGGTTATAGAATGGTTACTTTATGCAAATCGATAAGATTTTATTTAATATCCCGATGTTTATGTCTAGAGCCTTCAGTTTTATCGCATCGAGTTATTCTAAGATATTTGCAGGAAAAATACGACATTACTAACTCAAAGCAATATTTAAAGTTTTTATTATTTGATAAATTGTCTTAAATGCAAAACAATATGTCAATCATTGAAGTTACAACTCGTGACCGTAGATAAACATAAACGTAGCAACCTTTAATCTCAACGTAAATTCCATTCCAAATTTAAAATGATAATACTAGCATGTTTTCGACAACTACCCGCGCGATAAGATTGGAGTCTCGATTGTTTGTTTACGGTATTTACTTTTTGGCGAGTTAGTGTTGTCGTTAATTGAATTTTCAAGTTTCGAAGATAGCACATTTTTTCAATGTCCGCCTGGCTACTAATTAATATCAGTAATATTTGATTTAGTATTTCCTGGTAAAGATTATTGTCGTAGATTACCTTATCTACAACCGTCAATACAATCATTGTAATAGAAATTGTTGTCCTGATTGAAGTAGTCAGGATTGAGAATGACTTCTGTACAAACCATCGTTGGCGTTGTTGCTTGGTTGGTTTACTTTATAGATTATTCTAGGTCTGCTATTGGTCCTAAAATTAAGGTGCTTTCAGAACCTTTTACCTTTTTCAGTCTTTTTACAAAGAAGACTTTTTTGGCGAAGCCGCTGGAAGCTTTTAAAGGCTATTAAAAGTCATAATATGTTTTGGTTTTATGCTTCGCCACATTTGACATTTGTTTGGCATCTGTGAACATAGACCTATGCGACGTAAGCCCAACTAGGTTCAGGGTCTTTAGCTAACTTGCATTTAAACTACCAACAAAACCAGAAAGAGTGTTATGTCTCATTCTCATTTGTCAACGTTTTGAAAAAAAAGTTACTTTAGATATTAAATTGATAAATAAAATTATCGTTTCTAATAATTCTCAATGCATATCTATTACAATTGCAGTCTTTATCAATGAAGCTCCATTAATTTCACGGATAAAATACAATCAATTTCATTTGCCATTGCATAAAACATACATCGGATTTGCATATCTAATCGATCGATCCGCTTTTTACTGTGCTCCAGCGTTCCGAAACATGTCATTAGTGATGGACATCGATTTTTGTGTCTGCACGTGTTCAACATTGTTTTATTAATTGATTTGCGCAGAAAATTTATTACACTGCCAAGATAGCATATTGGACAATTTTTCAGTAGACGCTCTAATTTTTATCCTACTATATGTCTAATTTAATATTAAAATGTGTGTTAATTGATATTTAATCATAAGGCTAAATATTGGCGCCGCCGTAATCCTACTTTATCAAATGAAGATTGAACAGGCTCTACATTTGGTAGCTATATCAGGCGTTTCGTGACAATCACCTGTCTAAATTCGTTAGCCGTATCCTTACAACCGACAGGCCATGGGTGTGTCCAAGCAAATGTGTAATCCGAAAATTATTGTTTCATGTCTGGATGTTTGTGGAACCGAGATTTCTCTCATATTTGGTAATATCCACGACACAAAATTGTATCTCAGAATATAATCAATGTAAATAATCGTTTTATCGGACAACAGCCAAAGTACATATGTATGTACGTCGATGAAACTGTTACCTTACTTCGCTGTATGGAAGACAGTGTTATTACCCCAGTGAAAACGGCCCATTCATACTTTAGTCTTAGCTGCTTACAAAGTAGCCTTACCGTACAATAATACACTGGTATTATTTATGATATATTACCAGTAGAATGATGCGTGCGGAAAGAGCCGAGCGTTTACTGATTTCCAACTTTTTATCGCGTCCAAGGCAACTGTTGATCGGATATTTAGATTTACTTCAGTAATTACCAATTCAACTCGTATTCACAAGGTATTTGATCGGCTAGGCGGTTATGTAGCTAGTTTGAGGGATCATCTTTGCGCTTACACATGTTCATGATCAGTAAATTTATCATCCTTTATTAAAACACTGCGCAATATTGGCACGATTTATTAAATATATTATTACTAAACATAGTTTTTGTGTCCAGAAGTCATACTAAACGAAGTAGGTACTTTTAAATTGCAGTCAACAGAATAAGTCATCATCATTTCCTTGCCCTGTTCCCAATTTTATTTGGGGTCGGCGCAGTATGTTTTATCCTTCCAAATCTTTCCTTCATCCCTTTTTCTTTCATATCTTCAGTCAGGCACTCCATTCATCTTTTCTTTCAACTGTCATCAGAATAAATGTCGCCTAAAAATCTTATACTGCGATTCAATCAAGTTGAATAGTAGCTTAGGTCTTTCGCCTAGACTAGGGATGTTATGGATATGATATTTCGGATCTGGATACGGATATGGATATAGGAATAAAATTATATCGGTTTCGGATACGGTTACGGATATGTAATTATTTCGGATTATCCGTAATTTTCGGATAGTTTCGGTTACGGATATTAGATTAAAGTAAAATATAATTGTTTTATAAAGGTGTCAGCTGTTTGGATGTTTTTGGTTTTGTTGTATATTTTGTTTCAACAATAACTGTTTTTTGTACTTATCACAGTGTTTTCATTTAAGATGAAGTTTCAGTGAAGTAGTGCTACTTAACACAAGACTTTCTTAAATTAAGTATCGACTCTTAAATAATAAACTAATTAGTTATGAAAGTTATGTTATGACTAGAAATAACAAACAAACTGCAAGATTCACGTTGCGCGTGAACGGTGAAACAAAAACCTGTCGAAAGCCGAAACATGTCGTTTTTTTAGACTCCACCCTTATACAAAACTATCCGAAACTATTCGAAACTTCTGAAACGGATACGGTTACGGTTACGGATATATTTTTATTTCGGATATCCGATAGTTTCGGTTACGGTTACGGAGCTCCATAACATCCCTGGCCTAGACCTTAACCTGTGCCTTGAGTAAAAACCCGTCCTACTGGTTGTGGCAAGGACGCGGTGTCACATGTAATCGTGTATTCACGGCAGTTGTCAATGTTTACACGGTACAAGTCGTAGAGGAAGTGACGGCTACTAGTCCACAGTATCTCTGTTACTCGACTTGTATGTCACTAGTTAACAAGTTACATCAGGGTTGCCTAGTAACATATATGTATATACTTATATTTTTACACTTATTTACAGCTATGTTATAAGTAATACGTAATAGGGATAGAGGTTAATTTACTGGGAACGACTGGGAAGACGTCCTTGCTGTCTCTGCCGATCTGACAATTAAGCTCGGAATCTCTATCGCACCCGCAATTTTAATAGCCCCATAGAGCAGTTGTCTAGATACCTTGCTTGCTAAACGACAGGCCGCGGGATCGATGCCCGAACCGAGAAAAATGTTTGTGTGATTCACAAATATTTGTCTCGACTGGGTGTTCGTGAGACGGAAAAGTCTCTCGTAGTTTCTGATACCCACGACACAAGACTTGTATCTTAGTGTGGGGTCAGAACTATGTATGTGACTGTTGGGTGTTTTATTTCTTGTTTATTTATTTATGCTGAGATTTAAACGGAAGTATTGTTTTGTAATAGCACGGTGACAAATAAAATTGCTGTTCGAATAACGAGAATTGAAACAAAAAGCACAAATTTACCTCTATAATACGTATAGGAATAGATTTTTTACAGTACATCTGTCTAGACAGTGACCAACACCACACACGCGGTAACCGTAAGTTTAATCGTCGGTACGATTAGCCGCCCATTTATGAGCGATCATTACGGAAAACTGTCCGTGTCGCGCGTTCGACCCTAACCTGAGGCTCGTGGAAACTTCCGCCGCATAGGAAACTGCTGTCATATTAAATAGACATTTACTATATTACTTCATTAAGTAATTTATTGAATAAGTAAACATGTCACGTGATTTTACTGACAAGAATTAAGGCGAAATATGAGTAAAGAATGTGACATAATCGAACTCAAAATTATATGTTTCATTTTATTTTTTTGTTGAACACGTGATATTCACGAGTAGTTTCAACAGTTTAGGTAGGTTAAATTAAAAATCAAAGAAAAATATTTGAAAACTTTTTATTTATAAAGGGCCCCATACACGGTAAGATTTATCTGCACCATCCGTCGGGTCAAACCGATCGAAACTACGAATCGATGGTGTATGTCAAGATCTTTAACGATTTACTTAATCGAAGATGATGTCGGAAATCGCAACAAAAACCCATGCAATCATGAATATCGTAACGATGAATCGACAGTGTATGGCTCTTTCAACGATTCGATTTTGCCTCACAAAAAAGATTTACATGCAAATACTGATTACGCTTTAACAGCCATTTCTAAACCCACATTTTTCTAGGCTTTCTTATTTCTTTTGAATCCGAATCAACGCTACCGCCACATAGGTAAGGAAAAGAAATTAATTTTCCATTTTATGGGGCACGTGTTTAATTATTTGAACACGTCTTTATCCTTCAGCTTCAAACAAGTAAATGATCGATCGTTACGATAAGTCGTTTCGTGTATGCGCAACATTTTTGATGCGATCAATCGTCACTATTTTCATCAAATCGATCGTATAGACGAATCGTACCGTATACCCTTAAGCACTGAGAGCAAGGGTAATCAAGAAAATATATTTAGTGAAGTCATTAGTCATCAAGTCCTCCATATTTTCCGATGTAGAATGGATATTATCAAAAAAGAATGAGCAAGACATTCGGAGTTATGTCATTCAACCGTCACCGAAACACAAAGGTCGATTACAAAACGTATTACAAAATCCGAAGAAATTCATCGACATTCGAATTATTCATTAATCTATTGGCTTTCTCCATGCATTACATAACATGCGGGGACAGATGTGTTGCATCATCGGTTTCACTTTTTTACGAGGTTCGTCAGAAACTAAATGATTGTCGACTTTGGGAAACGCATTGTTAACGAATGTAGGTTATGAGTTTTACGAAAATAATTATTCATTAGTATAAATAGATTCTCACGGTGACATTGTTGGGAAATATAGATACTTCCTGTCTATGAAACTATGTCGTGAGTTGAGATCCGTGGACTGATAAGGTAGAGAGGTCGTAAAATTCTACTTGTAAATGTTTCTTGTTTTCGCAACTAGATGGCGTTTCACTTGGATTTTCTGTATGAGATGCTTTACCAAAAATTTTCAATGAACTTTGAGGCTTAAGAGGCTTACTAAAAAGGTTTAATAAAAAATAGCGAAGCTTTTTTAAATAATAGAAAATCTGGGCATGCCAGTGATAAAAAGGAAACTTACTGTTTTGAATTTGATTATAGTAATAGTAAATAATAAGGTGCTGTTTGCTCTCCACTGCCATAAGACATTACGAAAAATAGTACCCATTGCAAACGTCATCTCAATACCAGTTACGGCATTTTTGTGTCATAGTCCTATTAAATATAAAACTACAAATAAAGCGTCACTTTCTTCAATGCTCCTGTCATATGCAATTAACCAATCAATTAAAATTTTCAATGTTTTTTACTATTCAATACATTTAAGGGTCATTTTCGTAAGTACAGTTCGACGGCGCTTGTCGAATCAATTAAATCTGATGTCATGGCTCGTTTGAGACATTTAACAATCTCACATATCAATCAAGTAATGGATGGCGGTAGTTGTGTTTAATTAGGAACGCGTGTGCGGTCACACTTCACTCACGTGAGGTTCGCTTCGGGAACAGTTTACTTTTTAATAAAAAAAAAATTGAAATGAAATTCTTTATCGGCGCTGTGCACTTTTTTGGGGTGGGTAAACAATGTTGAACTCGCGTCAGATCACGTGACCCTGATCGAAAATGCGTAAGACGTTTGTTGTCATGCGTTGTTGTCTGTACGATAGCGCAATAAATATTGTATTTTACCACGTAAATGGTATACTTTTATCATGATAAATAAAGAAATTCGTGCGAAATTATTCTCTAACCATTACAATATATTAAAAAATGCACAACGTTATTTTAAATAAGGCAACATGTCCTTCATGTTAGAAGCATTGTACACATTTACTTACGCTAACCTGGTAGCAATCCGGGCAGATTAATAATTATATTATTCTACTGACTCCAACAGTCAGGTTTTCGAGACTAGAAATGTAGCTGGTTCTATATTGTTAGGGAAAATTATTTGTTAGCCAAATATTAGTGGATGTTATTTTATGTAAAACGTACCAACGATACGCAGGAATAGTGTAAGATAAAGTTAAAAGAACATGTAGTTTATTAATGAAAATTCGTATTGTCTTCAACAAGTCATAAATGGCTTGGCATAACATACATTTAATTATATGCCGGTATGTCTGTAAATGGAAAGCAATTGAAATTGTGAGAAGATAAAAGCGTACAAGCACATCTCGTTGCTAATTGCCTATTTGTCGATAAAAAGATGTTTCACACACTTACACATTTCATGCTCCGTCCGCAGTGTATGAGGACTGTTGTGTATGAGAAAACTCGCATCTCTCCATTACTTAGTTGTGATAATACATCGACTTTCTAATCAAGATCAAGTGCAGCAATATACACATTCATTATTGCGTGTATCGTTGCATTTCCTTTTTTGTTATTTATAACATCATGACAATAAAATGGCGTATTTAAGTATGAAAAAAACAATATAGCGAAAATGAATTAGGTTCCTATTTTGAAGTACTTTTTATTATAAAATAATGTGTGCCTTTTTATAAAGTTGAATGAAAATAAACATTGTAGTTATATTATCATCAGCCCAAATATGTCGCACTGCTGGGCACGGGCCTCCTCTACAACTGAGAGGGTTTAGGCCTTAGTCCACCACGCTGGCCTAGTGCGGGTTGGCGGACTACACACCTAAGAAATTCCTAAGAACTTTTAGGTGTGCAGGTTTTATCACGATGTTTTCCTTCACCGTTAAAGCAAGTGATAATAATTCATTATGAATACACACATAACTTCGAAAAGTCAGAGGTGTGTGCCTGGGGTTTGAACCTGCGACCGCCGAAATTCTCGACCGTGCGCCTAAACCTCGAGGCCATCACTGCTTACCTAAAAGATCTTTCGATATTTCGACGATTCGCAAATTCGCTTGTTGACTAATCCTAACCCTTCTCAGTTGTAGAGAAGACCCATTCACAGCAATGGCCATATTGTCTGGTGTAGCTAGATAGAGAGCCTCTATGCCAGTGATAAATATTTCATACTGTAATAGACAGGGTGTAAATAGGCCGTGGTCGAAAACTAAGGCAGGTAAACACCTTGGCGCTAAAAAAAATCTCGAAAAAAAAATTGTTTTCCTAAGCACCATCACTATTACCAGTTCAGACTATATTTTTTTCAAAAACCTAATTATTTATTTTATTAATGTGAACGTATGTTGTTGTTTCAGAACTCAAGTGGCAGCGAGCCGCGGTCGCGCAGCGCGACTCCTGATTCGTTGGACTCTTTGCCGAGCGGTGGATCCGGCAGCCCGCCTACAGAATGGGCCGACGCAGCCACCCCGCCGGACTTCGTGTAAGTACTAACTTTTTTAATATTCTGACTAATAAAAAGAGTTTTTTAAGTTTTAAAACACCATACCTGCAGTAGATTAGATTATATGTTGAACCAAAATAATCCTTATTCAATTAAACTTATTAACTTTATTCGAGGTTTAGGCGCGCGGTCGAGAATTTCGGCGGTCGCAGGTTCAAACCAAATTCAATTGTGTTTGTAATTGATGATATTATATGTTGTAGCGACAGTTTCCCCCCTGGCAGTGGTGCGCACACGCCACTGGCGCGCACCCCCTCTGCGCCGGCCGCACCGCGTCGCGCGCGCCTGTCGCCGCCGGCGCATGCGCACTCGCCACCACTCCCCATGCACGAGCTCTTCAAGCCCAATGACCTGCACTGGGCAGACATCGCCACTAACACCGGTAATTGTACTAGAGCTCATACTTTGTCCCTCTGTTCTTATTTTCCGTGGAATAGCTTTTCTTTGGAATATCTCCTTTAATTTTTCAGAGTCAAAAACGTCTTTTTCTGAGCTTTCAAATACTACAATAATAAACATTACTCAATGCTCGATTTTTTTTGATAACAGAGGGTATCGAGCTTCTGGGCTACCAAAGATATGGAACAGTGCAAGGGCCTAGGATAGGGAAGGAGCGCATCAATGGCACCATACTCAAGGATGATCCCTTCGTGTAAGTCAATTGTAAACTATATTCAAATTCCTTATCCGTCTTTCATTTCTTACATTATTTATTTGAAACTATTTCTAGAAGAAGTCGAATGAAGACTGCCTCGTGATCTCGCGGCACAGGTATGTGCCGTGCGGTTCTGGGTTCGGTTCCCGAGTCGGACAAAGTGTTATTGGGTTGTTCCATTAGGAATTTCTCAGTAGCAACACGGAGTCTGGAATTGTGCCCGAAAAACGGCAATAGGCTCGCTTCCTACTACGTGGGACTGACACGTACTTAGCGAAATGTGGGTGCAGAAATGCACCTCTGCCTAAACCTTCGGGGAATACAGGCGTGAGGTTATGTATGTTAATGTATGTATGAATGAAGAATGAGAATTATAATCGTTATAAACATAACGAAGTCGCAATTCACTCAAATCTATTCTTTTATATGGCGACATCTAGTGGAACCCACCGGAACCAACTACTCAAATGGTTTTTTTTTTAAACACTTTACATTTAAACGAGCCTGAATAAATAATCTTGTTTATTTGCAGTAACAAACATGCGGCGGTGTCGCGCGCCAAGAGTGCGGCGTCCGCGCAGCAACCCCTCAGCTTCGAGCACAAATTTAACCTGGACCGTCAGATGCTTGATCATAACGAGGTAAACAAACAATTTTAGAGTTTTACTAGCGACAGAACATACAAAAGTCATCGGCTCTTGCAAGTCGGTAATCTGTTTTAAATGGAATAACTCTTGTCAATTAGTCTCTTGTTAATAAGATTATGTTAAATCTCTTTTAATGATTTATGGCCGAATATATTTAAGACCGTTGAGATTCTCGACCGCGTGCCCAAACCTCGCGGCCATCAAGACTTGTAGCTTACTGCTATGTAGCTTATTCCAATTCTATATTGTTATTTTTAGGAATGGCCAGAAGAAGAGAGCAGCGTGGACATCGAGTCAATTGCTGAGCCGCAGTTGAAGCGGCTGCAGCCTTTGTTGTGGCTGGAGCTCACCGCACTCTTCGACAAATACTCGTTGCCTTTCCACAAGAGGAAACCACCCAAGAAAAAGAGGAAAGAAGGTACCACACCCCTCAAATATAACTTTACATGATCGAATTTCTGTCTTCTCCATTCCAATTTTTGGTATCTTGTAATCCATGTATTCGAGATCACATAATTTCATGATGCGATTTGCGATCTTCATCATGCGTCTAGCAAATGAATGACAGGACTTCGTGTTCCAAATATTTTGGTTTAGCACCTCGCCAAAGTGATGAATATTTGCTGAATCCTCGTGCTGCAACATAGTCTGTAACGTGTAACGTAACAGTTGGTGTGTCTGTGCGTGCAGAGGGCTCCGTGTTCGGCGTGTCGCTGGAGACGCTGGTGCGCAAGGACATGATCCTGTGGGAGGAGACGTGGAGCTGCGTGCCCAGCGTGCTGCGCGCGCTCGCCGCCGCGCTGGCGCTGCGCACGCACGACGAGGGACTCTTCCGCGTCTCCGGGAACAAGCAGAAGGTGGGAACTAACGGGACCTGATGCGGTGGAACGGGATGCCCTCGATCATAATCGATATTAATACTACACCAGTTATTGATGGTGTTGTTTTTTTGATTATTTTTTAACAATTGAGCCCAAAGCTAAAGTGTGATTCCGTCACCATTTTTTGTAAAATGGGGTTATTGAGGGTTTAGTCTGTTTCAGTCCAGTGAAGTATTTTATTTAGCTTATTGATATATCTTAGTGGTTAGGTAATGCAATACATAGGTACATTGTATTACAGTAGGTTGCAATATGGAATATGGTGCCAAAAAAACACCTAAAGCCTCTATACCTAATTACTTGGATTTTCAAATATTGATGGTGAAACAAAAATACAGTAATACCTACACGACTACAATTTTGTGGGTGAAACTACCAGTGGCGGTACTTCTATAGAAACCCAAAAGCGTTACACGTTAATTGTGTAATGTCTAGTTTATAATTGTTTATAGTGGGGTCAGCATATTCTCATTTATAAATGTCAAATTGCTTTTGTTAAATAAAGATTTAAAGCTTAAAGATTCGGAATTTAAAAAGGCAAATTGGGCTTTTGGGCTTTTATGGAAGTACCGCCAATGTACACTACCAATTTGACAGCCTCGTGGCGCAGTTGGCTAGACACCAGCTTGCAAATGAGAGGCCGCGGGTTCGATCCCCGCACCGAGACAAATGTGTGTGTGATTCACAAATATTTGTTTTTGATCTGGGTGTTTGTGAGACCGAAAAGTCTCTCGTAGTTTCTGATACCCACGACACAAGACTCGTATCTTAACGTGGGGTCAGAACTATGTATGTGCCTGTTGGGTGTATTTATTTAATTGGCAATGAGGACGTCCTTGACCGTTGTAACATTGTACGGGCGCAGGTGGCGGAGCTGTGCCAGCTGATCGAGCGGCAGTGGTACTCGGAGCGCGGCGGCGTGGAGCGCGCGCTGGCGCAGGCCAAGGGCCACGACCTCGCCGCCGTCTACAAGCGCCTGCTGCGCGCGCTGCCGCAGCCGCTGCTCACGCAGGAGCTCATGCGGCTCTTCTACCACACCTACGGTCAGTGCCACGCTTACACGTCACTGCAGAGGACCAGAGATAGTCGCTTTGATTCTTACGATGCCTTTAGTTCACGAGAATATCATTTGCAGTATTACTTTATTTTTGATTGTTTTTATTGCTGCTTTTCTTTAGTTTTCCATTTTTTGTATTTTATTTATGTAACCACAGAGACCACCTCTATTTTATTCACTTTTATTTTCTGGTTTTATTGTCTGGATGAGATCGCTAATAGCGTTAAGAACGCCCTTTGTGGCATAATAGTTTATAGCTTAGCATTGTTTTATATTTGGTGTTCAATAAAGCATATTAAATAAATAACTCAACGAGTAAATAAATAAGTCGTAATTACGTAGCGTAAAAAAAACTTTTGTAGGCAAACCTTCAGGCAGACAGTTTTTTACGCATCGAAATTCAATCTTTGGTATTTATTTAGCATCAGTAAAGTTAAATCAATTAGTTTATTAAAGTGAACATCTGTCAACGTGCCTAATTCCTAAATAATGTTGATTTGCAGCTCTAAAGGGCAGCACCCAGGGTCGAGCGCTGAACCTGCTGATCCTGCTGCTGGCGCCGGAGCAGCGCGCCACGCTGCGCGAGCTGCTGCGCCTCGCCAACGAGGTGGTGGCCCGCAGCGACACCAACAAGATGACCGAACACAACGTCGCCATGATCATCGCGCCCACTCTCTTCCCGCCCAGGTAACTTACTAACTTTATTATATTTTTTATAAAATATCTCTAAAAGTTCTTGGGAATTTCTTAGGTGTGTAGTCCGCCAACCCGCACTAGGCCAGCGTGGTGGACTAAGGCCTAAACCCTCTCAGTTGTAGAGGAGGCCCGTGCCCAGCAGTGGGACGTATATGGGCTGATGATGATGATGATAAGCTCTAGAAAATGAGCAAATCGTTAAATGTTCAGTAGAGTCAAGAAAGAAATAGTAGTATGATGGCCGTTTAGACACCATTAACGGGAGTATTTTCAGTCACCAAAAGAAAAACTCTTTTCAAGCAGTCTGGTAAAATTGACTAATTTTGTGACTAAATAAATTAACCTAAATAAATTATGAAATAGATAGATTTTCATTCATCAAAGCATTTTATACTCCAAGAATTTGAGCAATATGCAACAAGTTTTGACGCTGAGTGGACTCTTAAAAACAGCGCAGATTTGGACATCCGCACCACTGCTAAAAAGTCATCGTACACTAAATTATGCTAACACTTAAGCAATCTGTGATATTTATTATTCAGTCCGAACAACGCGAAGAATCGATTAACCAAAACGGCATAATTATCACGATTATAATTCTTCACGGTTGCAATTAGTGTCTTTGACACTTTGCCATTGCCTCGAACTATGCAATTTTTTTGGACAGACTGCATTTGAGGTTAGCAGGACATTCGTATCTTAAAATAAATAAAAACATCATCCATTAGTCACATACGTAGTTTCCATTCCACATTAAAGTTATTATGCTGTGGGTATCAGAAAGAATGAGAAAATTTTCGGTCTCAAACACCTGGACGTATAAATATTTAAATATTTTTTTAAATGTAATGTATAAATAAAGTAGTGAGTCTTAAGTAATGATGGCCTTGAGGTTAAGACGCGGGGTCGAGAATCGCGGCGGTCGCGGGTTCAAACTAAGCCACATACCTCTGACTTTTCGAATTAAGCGTGTATACGAAATGAATTATCACGGTGAAGGAAAACATCGTGAGGAAACCTGCACACCTAAAAAGTTCCTAGGAATGTGTAGTCCACCAACCCGCACTAGGCTAGCGTGGTGGACTAAGACCTGAACTCTCAGTTGGAGAGGAGGTCCGTACCCAGCAGTTGCACGTGATGATGATGATGATAATATCCTAATAAAACGTGATTGTTATTTTCAGCCTTCTGATCAAGCCGTCAGATAGCCTGGAGACCCAACTGGCGACGGCGGCGAATAGCTGCCACGTCACGGAAGCCATGATGCGGTGGTGCGAACAATTGTGGATCGTCCCCAACTCACTATACGCGGCCGCGCAAAGGAAGCTCCCACAGCATCGACGGAACCAGCACACCTGAGGCGACAGCGCACTTATATCGGCTCAGTGTGAACTTGACCTTGATATTTAAGGTCAAGGTTACTGTTGAAAAACTGCAGTAGTGATTCTACAGTTGAGAACTTTTAAGTGTATAAAAACTGCAGTGTGCAGTTCACGGGTAACCGTTTTGCAATGACCTTGACTCTGAAAGGTCAAGGGTATCGGTGTCCAAAATTTCAATCTCAGATAAGAATAATTAAACATACATTTGGACATAACGATGGGAATGTACTTGGACACCTGAATGAAAAGGTCAAGGTTATATTGAATTATTATTATAATTACGGTTAGCTATAGGCCACAAAACTGCATCGAAACGCAGATGAGTCATGGTCAGTAGATTCTGAACTCAGAGTCTAGAGTACTCGACACGCGAAAAGGTGCTCACTTAAGTATTACACTAGGTATACATATATTATGAATGTCCGTCAGTCATACTGTGCTGTGCTTGTAATTTTTATTTCCGAACAATATTATACGAGTGATATGATAATTTTAATTCAATTAACCCTTCTTTAATGTAGATATTTTAATGTATTGTGAATGAGATGCCAAATAATCATATTTTTATTATTTAGTTTGTACTACATCTGTAATTCCAGTTAGAGGCTACGCCTTAAAATTATTACGCAGGATTGTATGCGGTGCCATCAATGTTTTGGATTTTCAAAATTTATGTGGGTGTTGAAGAAAATTATAATCAAGAAGTGTTTTTTTTTTCACCAGACTATTTACTTAAAACTTTATAAGGTTGAAATTTATAAAAATATGTTTAATAAATTATTGAGGCAATTATTTTATAAAACAATAGTCTTTCCAATATTTTTCTTCAAAACCCATGCAATTAATGGTTGTTATAAACATGGTGCCTTAAGTTGATATTTTTGGATCAGAAATTGTACATAACACACAAGCTACCGTCGGCTCTGTAAAATATATTACCATAACGACTAGACAAGCAAAGACTGACTTGGTGTATTATTATAAAATAACAATGATATTTTAAGATTATTTACTTGCAAAATTAATAAACTGTATACTTTAAAGGACTTTTTATTTATCTTCCTTAACCTGGATTGGATGACTTGAAAATTATTTCATCTCCCATAGCTGTTGTGTTAATTTCATACTAATTGTAACATAAATGTGGCTTGCAGTTGTAATATGGGCGCTTTAAAAAATTACAGGATATAACTGATATTAAACGGAACAGTAAATTGCATTTGCTTTTTGATGTGCAATACAACTGGAACATTTGGAATATATGACACTATGGAGTAGGTAACTCAACAAGGTTTGTACCACTACCTAAAGGAACTAGGTTTCCTCTGTTCATGGGAGGCTATGCCCATAATGAAGTCACTTTCAGTCAAGTAGAACCTTTTTCTAAACTGGTATCAAAATCAAATAATTTGTGATTGTATTTTACACATACACATATATGCAATTCAAGAGTGTGATATTATGAGAAGTAGATGCATGATCTCATAGGAATTCTTTGAGTGGTCTTCATTGTATACGTAAATGTAAACAGAGATTGTCTTCATGCTTTATAAAAGCAACATCAAGGAGTCATCAAGAATAAAAAACAATTAGTTGAAATTAAAATATCCAACATAAGCTTATTAAATATATTTTCTAACAAATTACTCAATTGCAGTACATTCAACCAAACGAATCATTCAAAAACAAGTTTTGAACTTGAATAACTAATACTTAAAATTCTTAATCAAATACACAGCTTCATTATCAGCTCCGCAGAGAATCCTGCCCTTATCACAGTGCAGTGTGTTGATGGCTTTATGCAGTTTAGGCATCAATGAATTAACCATCATAGTGTTTTTATCGTCTAATGACAGCCAAGCCAGCTGGCCATCAGGTCCTTTAGAGCTCTTGGTCATTGCTTCCATATTCCAGTCCCATATCTCCCCTGACACTGATGATGTTAGGAGTTTATTCGGATTTTCTGGATGAAACTGCATTTCCGTGACTCCTGCTGAGTGGGCATTGAGTATGGATGTGGGGAACATATTGACCCTTAGGTCCCACACCGCTAGAGATCCTGATTCACTCCCTGCAATAATTATATGGGGTTGGGTTGGGTGGTTAATGATGCAGGTGGCTGCTAACTCATCACCAGCAAGAAGAAATGATGCAGTTGGTTTGTTATCTGGTGCTCTAAGATCCCATATTTTCATGTGACCTCTAAGGTTGCCTGTTATAATCTGGAAAATAAATAAAATAGTAAAATAAATGTAAGTACACAAAGACTCATTAGTTCTTTTTAAATATTAAGGTTATTTTATTTTTTCAACACATCTTTGTCCCAAGGAAACCTCCTTGGATGGTTGGTTTGGATGGTTCCTTGGTTTGAATAAATATAAATTGTAATTGAAACATAGTCCTGATTCTTACAAATTACAAAGTAAGAGGTAAAATGGTTAAATGGAAAACTCACTTCATTATGCTTTATGAAAGAAACTGAATGCAAAGAACAGCTGTCTGCGTCTTTGATTGAGCGAGATATGTCCCCTTTCCTGCTGTTCAAGATATGAATGACGCCATCTTCTCCAATGCTCACTATGTCTCCTTCCAATGTGTCCAGTGATGTACATGAGCATTCAGTTTCACTAAAAGCAACAGATTAACAAAATCATCATGCATATGATCAGCCTATATATGTTGCACTGCCTCCTCTACAATTGAGGGGTTAGGCTTTAGTCCACCATGCTGGCCTAATGTGGGTTGGTGTAAGACATGATACATATATCACTGATGAAATATACAGGGTTATTGGTTAAGTCGACCTATATCCATTAAGGGCGTGTAGTTTACATCGTTTCTGACTGATTTGACTATTGAGATTTTTGGGTTCCGAGGTTGACAGCGAGAGGTTAACTACGTGTTTGCGGAATCTTTACATTAATTAATATTTTTTCTAAGTTTCTCTAAACCACTTAATTAGTTTTTTTTTGTTTTGTTGTTTATAATTTGTGTGTGTGTGTGTATTGTGTTGTGAGCGTATTGGTTTGTATTAAAGTTCTTTATCATCTTTTAACATGGAGTTAGAAGATGATAAACCTCCGGACGGGGGTGGTGGCGGTACCGATGACTCCTTTGGTCCATCAAAAAAAGGCCACTAAACGGCATATAAGTCCAAATATAGAAATTCCAAAAAAAACGAAATCACCGGCCGAATCTATCCAAGAGGTTTATACGTGCAGTGACTATGAAAAGAAATTTGAATATAATTCCTCAGATAAGGGTCCCTTTACTATTCACATTTGCACAAAATTAAACACCCCCATCCAGGTACTGAAAATAGCAAAAATCCTCTTCCAGAATAATGTACCTGACATTGTTCCAGGCAGCATTAAAACGGTTGGCCGTAGCAAAATTTCTGTATCTTTCAGTTCTGCCGAGTCAGCCAATAATTTTGCTTCATCAAAATTTTTAACAGAGAACAATCTGGTGGCCATGTATCCTCACTTCCAACTATGCCGTTTGGGTGTGGTGCGGGATGTGCCTACAGATTGGTCACTAGATGATTTTATCTTGGGCCTAAGATACCAAGACGGTTGCAGTGAAGTTATTAAAGCTCGTCGACTTAATAGAAAAACCATAAGGGATGATATAATTCAATGGTCTCCATCTACAACTGTAGTTTTAACTTTCAGAGGAAACATGCTCCCTGATAAAGTGTTTTGTTTTAACACTTCAATGCCAGTCTCACTATACCACCTGCCTTCTATCCAGTGCCGCCAGTGCTGTCGCTTTGGTCACGTTGCGTCTCAGTGTAGGTCACCTCCAAGATGTTATCGTTGTGCACGGGATCATAGAGGTTCTACTTGTATGATTCCCACAAACGAAGCTTCTTGTTTACTCTGTTCGGGTACACACATGGCTACATTCCCTAGTTTCCCTGAACATTTGCGGCAAAAGGCCATTAAGTTGGTAATGTCGGAGGAGAACATCTCCTTTTCAGAGGCATCCCCAAGATTCCGTCCAGTCCGTAAGACATTTGCTGACGTTACAAAACCTTCCAACCCAAGCCCTACTAACACAAAAACAGGTACATATTGAACGTCGTCCATCCATCCATATTGAACGTCAACCAAATATTAGACCTAATCGTCCTGCTCCTCAAAGTTATGACATTAAAAACCACAATTATATAACCCAAACCCCTAAAACGTTTATGCCTAATGGCTGTGCCATCTCCTCTCAAGAAGTTTCGGATTCATCCCAACGCATGCCGTCCTGTCCCTCTCCCTCCCCCAACGAAAATCTTATTGAGCTACTCCTGTCTGCCCTACTAAATATAGCTTTCAAATTCAGCAATGCCCTTCCTCCCAATGTCTCTTATTTATTAGAACAATTATTCCATAATTTTAAGCTTCAAAATGGCCAACAGTCTCCTACAATGGAACTGTAGGAACATCCGCCACAAAAAAAAAAAAACGAAATTATCCACCTCATCAATCAACACAGCCCCCTCGTTTTTGCCATCTCGGAGACTTGGCTTAGACCTGGCTCTCCCTTCAGACTGCCGGGCTATTCCTGTCTTAGGGATGACAGGGATGATGGATGGGCTGGTTGTGCCATTCTCGTTAAAAGATCTGTAGTCTTCTCACAAATTGCTTTCCCACTCCATAATTCCTCTTTCATATAGTTGGTGTTAGAGCCCTAAATGTATCATTCATTTCTTTATATATTCCCCATCTCAACATAAATATAATTAATGATATTCGAAGGCTTTTGATGTCAGTACCTCATCCCCTTATCATCATGGGAGATTTTAATATTCATCATACACTTTGGGGGTCAGCTTGTAATGACGCCCTTTCGACTTCCCTGCTTGACCTATTCGACGACTTGAATATTTGTCTGCTGAATGATGGGTCGCCAACAAGAAGAGTTTCCCCCGCTCAAAATCCTAGTGCAGTGGATCTAACTCTCGCTTCTCCTGCTTTATGTCCTTCTATATCTTGGTCTACTCTTCCTCTCTCTTTCGGAAGTGACCATCTGCCCTTGTTGTCAATTTGGCGTAATTCTTTCTCCCCAAGCCCTACTTCTACCCCTTTATTAAAATATAGACTATCTAAAGCTGATTGGGATACTTTTGGTCTCAAACTAGATGAACTTATTTCTTTTAATACACATACACCAAGTTCGAATTTTATAATAACTTATAATATTTTTTGCGTTGCCCTTATCACAGCAGCAGATAAATAAATAAATAAATACACCCAACAGTCACATACATAGTTCTGACCCCACACTAGGATACAAGTCCTGTGTCGTGAGTATCAGAAACTACGAGAGACTTTTCGGTCTCACAAACACCCAGACCCGAAACAAATATTTGTGGATCACACAAACATTTGTCTCAGTGCGGGGATCGAACCCGCGGCCTCTCGTTTCGCAAGCTGGTGTCTAGCCAACTGCGCCACGGGGCTGTCAGATGTATCTATCCCTATTAAAAATTCAGCATGTGGTAAAATGCCGTCCCCTCCGTGGTGGGATGCTGAATGCTCAGAAGCTGTGAAATTGCGTAACGAGGCTGAAATTACATTTGTAACAGATATGTCACAACAAAATTTTTTGACTTTAAAAAAAGTTTCTGCTATATCGAAACGCATATTAGCTAAAAAGAAAGCTCAGGGCTGGTCAAAGTGTTGCGAATCGCTTTCTCCGCGTTCCCCATCTGCTTTGGTTTGGAGAAGGATAAAGTCCTTCCGGGGCTCCTTAAACAATTCTTATAATTTATCCTCCAATAACATAGACATTTGGCTCCCCCAATTTATTAATAATATTGCTCCGCCTTTTGTCCCTTCTGAGGATTGTTTTCCTCCTCTTCTTCCCTCATTGGCTTCTGATAAATTTAATGATCCATTTACTTTTGAAGAGCTTTGCTGTATACTAGATAAGCTTCACGATTCTACTCCTGGTATTGATGGCGTTCCCTATTCCTTTATTATTAATTCTTCTCCAAATTCCAAAATATACTTTCTAAGCATTTTAAATCAATTCTTCCTTAATGGTACAGTACCTGATTCTTGGAAGAATCAAATAATCATTTCTATTTGCAAACCAGGAAAGGACCCCAATCTTCCTTCTTCATATAGACCAATAGCCCTCTCATCAACCCTATGCAAAATTATGGAACATCTTATAAAGAACAGATTAGAATGGATTTTAGAGAACAGAGGACATCTGGCTAAATCTCAGTTCGGCTTTAGGCGTGGCAGAAGCGTTATGGACAATCTGAGCATTATCACTACTGATATTCGCATAGCGTTCACTCGTGAAGAGCACGTCATTGGAGCTTTCCTAGACGTTAGCTCCGCTTATGATAATGTTCATCTTCCCCTGCTCAGGCAGAAATTGCTACAGCTGAGTATTCCGCCGAGGATGATTAATTTCATATTTAACATTTATATGGGTCGCTCGGTTGTTTTTAATGCTCATGGCTCCGTATGCGCCTCTAGAACTGTATGGAGGGGCCTCCCGCAAGGTTCTGTACTTAGTCCAATTCTTTATAATGTGTATACAGCTGATTTAGAACATTTTGTCAATTGTTTTGGAAATGTTTTGCAATTTGCAGATGATATTGCCCTATATTCATCTTCTAAATGTCTTATCGATGCTGCAAATAAATTAAATGCTGCTTTATACTATTTAAATCAATGGCTGAATGAACATTGCCTTAGTCTCTCTATTTCTAAGTGTAAGGCTGTAATATTTTCCCGCAAGAGAAGTAATCCCTCTATTTCGATATCTGTCGATAGCGAACCTATTAGTATCGAAAATCAGGCTAAATTTCTAGGTGTGATTCTAGATAGCAAAATGACAGGTGTACCCCATTTAAAATATATTAGTGACAAGTGTGAAAAGAGCATTAATGTCCTAAGGGCTGTCTCAGGTGTCCGTTGGGGGTCCCACCCTTACAGTCAGAAACTGCTGTATAATGCCATTATACGTAGTCATTTTGATTACGGTTGCTTTGTACTCGAACCATGTAATAAACTTGCACTTACTATATTAGACAAAATACAAGCCAAATCCCTTCGCATAATAACTGGTGCAATGAAATCTTCTCCTATCAATGCCCTTCAGGTTGAGTGCTCAGACCCTCCTCTTTTCCTTCGAAGACAATACTTAAGCGATCGTTTTTTATATAAAATTCTCCAAAATGATTGTCATCCTTTATATGATAAACTTAACAATTTATCCCAATTAATTCTTAACTCCAGGTACTGGTCTAACAAAACTACCCCCCCCTTGATTAACAGTTTCCGAAAATTACAGTTTCTTCCCCCAGTATTTTGTACTAGCCCCCATATCCTCTATTTATTTGATTACGCGTCTTTGATCTTCAAACCTAATGTAATTCAAAATTTTGGTATCCATAAAAATGACGTAGATGCTAATGCACAGTTTAGTAGCATACTTTCAGAAAGTTGGAACGGTCGGATCACTATGTATACAGATGCTTCGAAAATGTCTGCAGATCACGCTGTGGGTGCGGCAGTGTGGATTCCAAAGTACAAAATAATCCTCAGTTTTAAATGCCCACCTCTAACATCTATATTCACAGGAGAAGCTATAGCAGTCCTAGAAGCTATTGATCATGTTCTTTCTCATGAATTACACAGGTGTATAATTTTTTCAGACTCTCTGAGTCTTCTTCAGGATACCCTCAAACATCCTTTCCATAAACAAGTTACTTATATAACCCTCAAAATTAGGGACTCACTTTGTCAATGTTATATTGCTGGTCTTCAAGTGGTGCTCGCTTGGATTCCTAGCCATTGCGGTATATTAGGTAATGAAACAGCTGACCAATGTGCCCGTAACGCTATAACCTCTGGAGTGGTATCTCACAGCAATTGTTTTCCCCATGACATGTTATGTTTGTCTACAGCTGACCTTATGTCATCATGGAGTAATTGCTGGCAGCGCAGTCGAACCGTCAAAGGCATCCGCTATGGTTCTCTTCAACCCACTATTCCTCATAAACCTTGGTTTTTCACTTTCCGGAATATAGGCAAGAAGGAAACTTCTGCAATAATTCCTTTGCGATTGGGCCATGTGTGTTCCCCGGTATTCCTGGCTAAAATACGTGTACGAGATCATTCCCTTTGCGAATGTGGACTGGATGAAGGCACTTTAGACCACATCTTTTTAAACTGCCCTAGAATACTCATCCCCATGTATGATATGTTACCCCAGAACTTTCCATGGCCGGTCAATTTAATGTTTTTACTAACTCGTGTTTTCACACCCCATATATACATTTTATGTAAATTTATTAAAGTAAATAATATTTATCTATAACTTTACACACTACTTGCTACATGTATTTATACTGACACCCTTGTTCTTTCAGTATAATAACTTTATATTTATATGTAAATACAATAAGTAGTTATTGGTGCTGGCTAATTTTATCTAAATAGTAATTAATTATGTGGTCAGAGCTTTGTAATTATTTTCCTTTTTTCTTTTTTTGATATTCAACTACAGCTTTCACTATTTCTATCATCCTTCCATCTCTTTTTTGTTTTTTTTTTCTTTCTTGCTTAACCTCTCTCATCTGTCATTGTCCAGGTAAACGGAATTTGTCTTTTGGCATCTGTATCGTCAAAAATTAATAAACACTTGACATTGGCATAATCACTGGAAAACGGTGGAGCCATTACATTAAAAAGAAGAAGAAGAAGATTTGACTATTAGACACCCTATCCTAAATCTAACCGTTTTCGAGATATTTGAATTTAATTGTTTTTTCCTAAAAACTCGCGATTTTCGGCTGTCAGCTTAGATATTTTGAAATGTGTAAGTCTTATTATTACTATTATTTGATTTTAACATGCAAACTTAGATGCTTTATGACCTCAATAACCAAAATTATACATAAAATGAATGAATAAGTCGCTGTAGACGATTAAAACTTAAAAACACCAATAAACATTTTGAAAGTTTATTTTTCTCGAAAGGATATCAAATAATATTGTTATGGCACCTGCTTTGCAGATGTGTCTAAAAATATCTACATTTCATAAGCTATCCTTAGGTACAACAATCCAGGGTTTTATTAATATTTTGTAGAAAAAACTTAGTTTAATAGGCTATAGGGGAGGCAAAAATAAACTAAATAAAATAATTGATGAGTACAAAATACTAAATTTATTAAACTTTCCAGATATTTTGTTACATCTTAGTATAAAATTTATGTTCATTATGTCTGCCTCATAAGCCTCGAGGTTTAGGCGCGCGGTCTAGAATCTCGGCGGTCGCGGGTTCAAACCCCAGGCACATCTACAGCAACTTTTTCATTCATTTTATGTACAATTTTGGTTGTTGAGGTCATAAAGCATCTTAGTTTACATGTAAAAATCAAATAATAGTAATAATGAGACTTATACATATCAAAATATCTTAGCTGATAGCCGAAAATCTGGAGTTTTTTGAAAAAAACAATTAAATTCAAATATCTCGAAAACGGTTAGATTTAGGATAGGGTGTCTAATAGTCAAATCAGTCAGAAACGATGTAAACTATACGCCCTTAACGGATATAGGTCGACTTAACCAATAACCCTGTATAAAATATTTCAAATACATATATTCAATAAATACTAACCCAAAGTTATGCAGTTTCTTCCAATGGCATAGTTCTCGAAGCGGTGTTGTTTTGTCGTACACGCTAACTTCAAGTACTTTCAGGTCGCCGTTAGATATTGACACTGCAATTTTGTTCTTGTCTGTAAATTTTATCTGCGTAACGTCACCGTCTACTGGGTATTCCGACAGAACTTGGGGATACTCCACTTCTTCATCTTCATGGGGGCTCTCAAAAGCCCAAACTTTTATGGAATTCTCGTCATCGTCCCAACTCCCGGTAAAAAAACTTTTTGTTTCAACATAATCTTCGGGGATCCATCTTACTTTATTAATTTTGTGGGATACGAATGTACCTTGCACATCTAACGGCATGATTAGATCTTGCACATCTAAGAACAGAACGAATTTAACTTAACATACACGATTATAACAGATTATTTTAACCGCTCAGCTCTTTTTTATTGACAATTTGACATAACGTCTAACGAACAAGAAAATAGAGGTTATGAGTTTCTTTATACACAGATTCATTTGATTGGAATCTAAATAAACTTGCGTGTAATGACAACGTTCAACATCGACATAAAACTTAAAAATATAGATTTGTATGAAATGGAACGTCGATGCATTTAGGTTAAACTTTGCGTTTGAAATCGAAGCAATAATTTAAATTTTGTTTTTTTTAGTGATGTTATTAATTAATTGAACCTACTTCTGCAATTCATACATACCTAATTTTTTTTAATAATTAGACCAATTTTACTATTTTAGATAAATTCTTGACACAACGGACAACCTATGTCAAATTACGTCACAGTGATCAAAAAATTCGACTTCAAGGAAAAGGGCGGGAAGTGTTCGGATCGGGGGGCGCGTTTTTTGTTCTTCTCACATATAATTTTTATTTTTTTCTTGATAATTTTGAGCGGGGGATTAAGTGGTGCTTGTCGGTGTTGTATGTGGTGTGTTTGATTTAGTTTTCCATTTTTTCTTCCCTGTCTCGCTGTATCTGGTAAGTCTTTTCTGGTGATTGTTGGCAAGAGGATGGAGGAGGAGCCTCCTGATCCAGGAGGGACGGTCCCACCGATGCGGTGGGACGGGGAAGGGGGAGGTGAGGGGTGAATTGGATAGTTGGATACGCTGTGTGTGTGTGCAATATCGACGAGTGGTGCTTGATTCTCTGTTCACTATTGTAGTGAAGGGATTAAGGGTTGTATGTGGGAGGAACGGGGGGCGCGCCTTTCGGTTTGGGAATTTCCCGCCCTTTTTCTTTATCCATTCATCATCATCATCATTCATTATACATGAAATTAAATTACTGAAGACTTGGCAGCATGGTCTTCGACGTTAGCCGGTTCCTTGAAGAACAAAGAAAACAAAATCAACTTCAAGAATCAAGTCAAAACAAAGCATTTTTTACACTGATTACTAGTGATTATAATCTTTACTGATCTTAACATATGTTTTATTTATTTTGATATATATACTGAATCGTCTCTCATACCAATATGGTCCGGGAAGATTATCTTGCACCCGCTCAGTCTGGAGAATTCATCGCACAGCATGCTCATCATGTGAAAATACACGAAGATGGACTTAATAAACTGTCTGAAGAGGTATCTTTGTCTTCGATTACTTGTACCTTTATTCTTTACTTGTAGAGTCCGATTCCGCTACTATAGTTACGGTATACTATAAAATGTACCCTTAATGTGCCTTTACACATAAATTGTAGTGGCACACTAAATAATTACATATTTATGAATTTTAATTATTTAGTTTTATGAAATGAGGGCTTATGCGGTTGAATTTACACCATTTATTAATTGTTTGTAAGATTATATAGTAAAATATTTCAAATTTACAATTTGATACATTTCTCTGATATGACCAAAGTTCTGCTAAAATTGTAATGGTAAAATATTTTTAATTTGCCACTGTCTTATTCTACAGATATTAAAGTCATGTTCATCAAGTAAGCTACAGATTCCTGACACTGGTGCCAATATTATTCGCCCAACTAAAACTGATCCCAAAGCAGTTGACTGGGTTTTTGTGGCTGATGCACTGAATTTTTGCTTTTGGTCATATACTGGTGCTGAGAAATGGACTGTGGATGGACAATCTGGCTATTATGCTTTAGAAGCAGCTTTAAGTAGAGCAATCAAGGTATGATTCTTGTGACTTCATATTACTTTTTACATGAGCTCATATAACAAAGAGATATTTGTAAGACATACTAAAATAATTGTTAGAAATTGTTTTAGATTTCAGGCACACAGTTCTGCTTTTTAAAAGTTATGCCTGTATTTATAAATAATTGCAGGTTAATTGACAGTTAAAGAAAACACTGCAAGGGAACTGCACACTTTTAAAGTTCTCCTCAAGGCATGTCTTTGTTGTATATTTCTCTAACCTAACCTACTTAGCTAGCAAGGAAGTCAGCAATTGTGAAGATATTTTCATTCATTATGTATGTTTTAGGAAGGACATGATATCACCACCCCAGAATATTATTCCAAAATCACAGAAGAACAATTACGAAACATTATGAGAAGTGACAATGACACACAAATGCCACTATTCAAAGAAAGAATAGAAATACTGCATGAAGTTGGAAGGATCCTTCTAGAAAAATACAATGGTACTTTTGTTACTTGCTTGAAAGAAGCCAATAAGTCTGCAAAAAAATTACTACAAATTGTAGTACAAAATTTCCCTTCATTCAGGGATGAAACAGTATATAATAATCAGAAAGTTTCTTTGTACAAGCGAGCACAGATTTTAGTGGCTGATTTGTGGAGCTTCTTTGAGGGCTCTGGTTTAGGAGAGTTTAATGATATTGATTGTATAACAATGTTTGCCGACTACAGAGTGCCTCAAGTGTTGGTGTATTTTGGTGTGTTAAGCTACAGTGATGAGTTGATGCAGAAGTTGAAGAATGGTAAATATTATTCCTATATATTAAATCCGTAATACATGTTGCAGGTTGTCACTTTGCCACACCAGTTTACAAAAAAAAACTTAATAAATCTGGTGAAAAGAAATGATTGCTATTATTTCTCATCAGTTGATAATATCTATCCCATAAAAAACAAAACTTGAAAAAAAAACCCAAGTCTCGCAACTCATTTCTTCTACCGTTAAAAGTTGTGAGATCCACATGATACCAAGTCGATGAATTTATTCAGTCCCCGTTTAAAGGAACTTCTTTTTTAAGTTATTATGCACTTAGCTTACCAGACATAATCTCATAGTGACCATATCAATATTAAAAATCTTTTATGTTTCAAATAAAATAGTTAGACTTGGCAATCGCATGAAAACACAATGTATCTCACTTTTAGTAAGGGAAGATGATCGGTCAGTGAGTGACAAAATCGGGAAGTTTGACTAGTTATAAATCTTAAACTACTGGTTCAAATTGAATGAAATTTGAAATATACAGAGTTTATACTATGCTTGCTTGGTGACAGAAAATTCAGGTTTCTAGGTTTATTCACAACGAAGTTATAGGGTGTCGAAAATGGCCTGAGTTGCTTCGAGAAAAGTATAGTACGGCCGTGCCGCTTTTTCGCTCGACTTGGCGGGGCACTGCCGTGCTCCCAGATTTGATTTTCACCGAATACAAGTATCACAGTGTTCTGTGCATAGGGTAGATTTCATACTTAATCACTTACTAATAATATAAATTCGTAAATTATTACACTGTTGGTTAAGTTCTAACTCTTAAGCCACTACAACAACTTGGATTGGAGATAAAAGGGACCATAGGAAATGTCATAAGCTTTTTTTTTTTTTTTTTTTTTTTTATGGCCCTTGCGTTAACTTAACGCAACTCTGCCAGTGTCAAGTAAGTCACTGAGAAAAAAAAATATTCAGGAATAAAGAAAATAGAGGGTATAATTATAAAGTTGCTGGCAAAACAGTGACCGCATTGGCACGCCATTACAAATATATTTACGACTACCCTTCTTTGTTTATTTTATTATAAACTATGTTGCAATGTATGTAAATTGAAATCTCTTATTACAGATGAGCTCTTACCCAGTGGTTCGGCAGAAGAAGTGGAAATACGCGGTTGTTCTATTCACGCAGTTGAACTTCTAAAGAATAAGATAAAAGAAAAAATAAAAAGCAGTCAACTAGACATAGAAGTTCCTAATTCTATCCTAATTGATTACTATTTGTGGTGCTATAGGCGGAAATACGCTAACGACATGGAAAGTGTGCCGTTCCATAAGACGTTTGGGATATATTACTGATAGTATTTAAAAAAACCCCCGACACTAAAACGTAAGTTCTCTTTAACAAGTAAAAAATATAATAAAAAAAAAACAATCTTAAAGTACCTATTTTATAAATAAGTATGCATTAATAATTCTGAAAAAAATACGTCGCGTTGGGGGACCGTTCCAAACCTAACAATTTGATTACATATATGGCCGAATACTGAAACGCTGCTTAATCTGAGGGCGACTTATATTTAAGTGGCTGTTATAATTTAAGCGTACTAATTAAATAATTTATACTTAAAAAATGTCATGTAAAATAACTTTTTGTGGTAATGTTGCCATTTATGGAAATTTAAGTGGGCATGAATTTAAAAACAACACACACACGTCAAACTTATAACACCCCTCTTTTTGCGTCGGGGGTTAAAAATAAACTCAATTGTTTACACGTTAAAGATCACTTTGTTTTGCCTTACCATAAAGGTAAAACAGTATGGAATAAAATGAAAGTATTTTTGTTATAATATATTTAAATATTGACATAATATAGCATAGTAATATTACTATGATATTAAAAGTTTAGTTCATGGGACTGCCTCGTGGTCTCGCGGTACAAGTATGTGCCGTGCGATCTAGAAGTCCTGGGTTCGATTCCCGGGTCGGGCAAAGCGTTATTGGGTTTTTCCATTATATGATATTCTCAGTAACAGCCGGGAGTCTTTTTTTTTTTTTTTTTTTACGAGAGGAAAGCGCCTTAAGCTCCCTGTTCGGTACCTCGGGGGAGGCCCAAAAAGGGTATGTCGGGGTCACCGGCCTTCCAACCCAACGCGTGGAACTATTGTTCGCTTGGTTGAGTTGGGTCCCTAACCAAAATCCTACGCCGGCATACCGACTAAAACCTCTCGATGGCCGTCTTGCGCATTTTGGGCGGTACGGTAAATACAGGGCGAACGTTCCCTTAATTGTTTCCCGTTGCCGCCCAGCGCTCTGTCCAAATGTGGACTCCTCTGCGATAGGGGGATTTCAGATATCCCCCACTTGGCCTTATTTTGGACGCTCCCATGGTGTGAGCGTCCGCGACATTCACGAGGCCATGCACTCTGCCGCACATCTCGGAGTTGTGCAACTCTTGTAAGGGCGTACCTCCCCCGTAGTACGCCTAACAACCCCGATAACCCCTATTAGTCGCCTTTTACGACAGGTAGGGGATGCCGTGGCGGTATTCTTACGCGCCAACCACAGGGCGACAGCCGGGAGTCTGGAAATGTGCCCGAAAAACGCCAATAGGCTCGCCCCCTATTACGTGGGACTGTTACATACCTGGCGAAATGTGGGTGCAGAAATGCACCTCTGGAGTAGGCAGAGGGAATACAGGCGTGAGTTTATGTATGTATATTCATGAGATACTATGGTATGCCTCTTGGTTACAAGCAGGGTTGGGTAGTATTTGAATTACTTGTAATTGAAATACGTAATTGAAATACAAATACGTATTTTGTATTTGTATCTCAATTACTTTCTTAAAATGTAATTAGTATTTCAAATACGTGAAGCCGAAGTATTCAAAATACATTTAGCCTTCATTTAGTATTAAGTTTGTGCTCATCAGGACCTGCAATAACAAAACAAAAACCGCCTTAAAAAAAACTATTCCAAAACAAATAAATATGCATTATTTTGTAATTTTTATTTTGTATTTCAATTAAAAATAGCTAAAATACTGTATTTTGTATTTTATATTTTAAATACCTTACTTAAATGTATTTTGTATTTCGTATTTTAATTACTTGCGATACAGTATTTTGTAATTTGTATTTCAATTAAAGCAAAGCTATTTTGCCCAGCCCTGGTTACAAGGCCAATGTTGAAGGGAAATGCAAAGGTTGCCTTTAGATCCCAAGTCAGCTATATGAGTCAGATGCCGATAAGCGCTGCGGCAGAGCATAAATAAATAAAGGCAGGTGTAGCCGCTTTCGCCGCAATTCCATTTCTGTGTAATAAAACACTATTTTTTTTTTTATAAAAATTTAAGTTTAATTTACAATAATATTTTAAATCCATGTCGACATGGTTTTGTAATATACATATATTTTTACGTAAAGAGTATTTACTGTCTTTAGATTTAACTTACAATAGGCTTGTAAATACAATTCGACATGGTTTTACGGACATAACGATATTTTTTATTATCTATTCGAAGTCTATTTAGGAATTATAACATGTGATAAAACATATACGTAATGTATGCAAAGAGTACAAATATATCAGTATTTATAAATATATTTTAAAAATATAAATTTTGTTTTATTGAAACTAGGGAAGTACGAGTATATTTTTAATTATGCAGACATGTGTATGGAAATTTTACGTGTATTTACTTTTTACGTATGTACGTAGTATTATTGTCGCGAGTATAATGTTCACTATCATTTTAGGCTTACACTTATCAGTACTGTAGTGAGTCATTTTTAGATTGCGCTGCGGATGACTAACGTAGCAATTTAGATGAAAAAACCTCCTGAAAGTTTATTTATTTTATTTATTTATTTACTCTTTATTGTACACTAAGAAATAATGAATAAAACAATATACAAAAAGAATGAAGTACAATTGGCGGTCTTATCACTCAAGGCGATCTTTTAGAGACAACCATAAGATGGACATAAACAAGTGATAGAAGGGAGGGTAGTTCATGTGTACAATATAATAATTAATAAGATAAATAAATAAATGTGTAGGTATATATTTAATTAATTTACATAGCCCATACACAAATATATACAAAACAAAGTTATATCTTAAATAAATAAATACACCTAACAGTCACATACATAGTTCTGATCCCACACTAAGATACAAGTCTTGTGTCGTGGATATCAGAAACTACGAGAGACTTTTCGCTCTCAGAAACACACTGACCCGAAATTTATACTTGTGGATAACATAAACATTTGTCTCGGTGCGGGGTCGAATCCGCGGCCTCTCGTTTCGCAAGCTGGTATCTAGCCAACTGCGCCACGGGGCTGAAATATCTATTTTAGTAGAAACCAGAAAAGCAATTTTTTTTATGGGAGAGGAGGCAAACGAGCATTAAATATTAGATTCATATAGCAACTTTGTGGTACAATTCTAGAGATCTAAAGAGGATCATCAAACTATATCAACTCAAATAGATAAATCCCGCCATTGGGAAAACGCATCCTCTACGTTTTATAGATCGGCTTTAATTCTCCAAGCTACTTTTGTGGACGTTTTGACAAATTTAAGAAAATCATTGTGGATAATTTTTCGTGGTTTAAAATTCGTGATAATTAGGTTGGCTGATCGAAAAAGTGCAGTGTTATTTGTTTTTACCATCAGGTAATTCTAAAGATCAGCGCGGAGTGTAGAAATGTGTCCCCGTCAATAGACGTCCTATTTAATAAAATAGGACTTAGCAAATACCGCTGGCTATAAAAATCGAGGCTATTGAAATGCAACTCTGATATGCAAACCCCTTTTTGATAAACCTGTAGTTCCGAGAATGCGATTAGGCAGCCACTTATCAAGTATTATGTACTTACATATGTTTATTTATGATAATCATCAGCCCATAAACGTCCCACTGCTGGGTACGGGCCTCCTCTAGAACTGAGAGGGTTTAAGCCTTATTCCACCACGCTGGCCTAGTGCGGGTTGGCGGACTACACACCTAAGAAATTCCTACGAACTTTTTTAGGTGAGCAGGTTTCCTCACGATATTTTCCTTTACCGTTAAAATACGTGATAATTCATTTTGAATACACACACTTCGAGAAGTCTGAGGTGTGTGCCTGGGGTTTGAACCCGCGACCGCCGAGATTCTCGGCCGCGCGCCTAAACCTCGAGGCCATTACGACTATTTAAGTTTTTTTTTTATCCTGGCACGGCGAAGTGACCCCATTGCACCTGATGGTAAGTGTAATGGAGTCCAGAAAAAGTGCCGACCAGCGAGAGATGATGATCTCCCGTTGGTCGACGCTATCATGCCGGCCGAAAACCTCTTCACCTATCTTGTGAAGAAGTTTGATAATATATTTTTACAATTATCTCTTTTCAGACTGGTATAATACATACATACATATAGGGTTATATTGTCGGTATAAATAATACAAAATAGTTATTACATGTACTCCTTTTATTCATAGTAACACGACACCCTTATCCGCAATTATATAATTTCAGATTTGTATGCGTTTATATTTCAATTTTATCACATTAATTCAGTGGTCCCCCGCGGCTTTTAATTATTGCACATCCTACGATATGAATATAAAATTAAAAAATGTGTGGAGTGTATAAAAGCTCTGTATTATTATGATCAATAAATATCTACCGTCTGTATCATGCTGAATGCTCTGAAGAATTGTTTAAGCTTGTCCCATCCTCTCCTTTCCTTACCAGACCCACGCGTGCTGGCATGCGAAGCCACAGCTTTGTGGTCACAACATCCGCGGCTCGAACCAAAAAGTTCGCCAACCCTTACCTTTGCCGCACCATCAAGCTGTGGAATAGTTTGCCGGCTCACGTGTTCCCTCCTTCCTATGATCCTGGATCCTTTAAGCGAAGCGTGAAGAAGCATTTGTGCAGGCCGGCATGATTGTGTCGACAAGCGGGTGACCATATCGTTTCTCGCTGGTCGGTATTAATTTTTTGGACTCCACTGTGCTTACCATCAGGTACAGTGGAGTCACTTTGCCGTGCCAGTATATAAAAAAAAAATGGTTCGACGCGTAATAAATTGACACATCCCGAGATGTCTCAATAAAATTATTGTTACATTAATTATGAAGTATCAAAGATCTTTATACACTCCATACACGATACACAACCACTAATGACGTAAGAATCCACAGTTATATATTATTTACAACTTTGGCATTAGCTATAATGAATTCTTAAATAAATGAATAATACACACCAATAGTTAATACAAAGATTACAAAATGGCACTAAATATTTACACCGTAACCTATAAAGGGGCGAATCGTACAGATTATTCCTTCCAATTTGATTTTCACAAAAATAAAACATATTAAATTAAATTAAAAATTCACTTTTTATATAATTGTAACAATATAATATATATTATTTTTTCAATCTCAGAATGATATTAATAAATAAAACTCGACCCCATATTACCATCCATAGACTATTTAAAACTATATATTCCATAAATATAAAATACCTCGCACCGACAGTGGTTCAACTACACAACTTGTTAAAACAAAACAAGTTGTAGTCGAATTACTGTAAACATTAACGCAATAATAATCATGAATGTACCAAATTTCAGAAGGCAATTGCTGTTTATCATTGTCTTTCTGAAAGTTGATAAGCTTCATCCACGGTGTGGGATAACGAGTTTTTGATCGATCACTTTTAATATTTATCATGTAGTACCTCTACCTACACTGAGAAGCGATGCCATGTTATACGGTATAGTTTATCTAGAAGTTATAATAATTGCCTCGTGGTCTCGCAGTACAGGTATGTGCCGTGCGATCTAGAGGTCCTGGGTTCGATTCCCGGGTCGGGCAAAGTCTTATTGGGTTTTTCCATTAGGAAATTCTCGGTAACAGCACGGAGTCTGGAAATGTGCCCGAAAAACGGCAAAAGGCTCGCCCCCTATTACGTGGGACTGATACATTCTTGGCGAAATGTGGGTGCAAAAATGCACCTCTGCCTGCCCCTACGGGGAATACAGGCGTGAGTTTATGTATGTATGTATGTTATAATAATTTACAATAAATAACAATATAAATAATCAAGATTTGATTTTTTATGTAGTCAGACCTATATTAGAACTAATGCTATATATTGTTTATCTAACATGAATTCAAAACCGATGGATGGTGTACATACCCTAGATTTTGCACATAAAAAGTCAGTACCAAGACGAAACCCGCGACTATAAATAAATTAAAAACTAAATTTAGGTTAACGCGCACCTATCTTGTAATGAGGTCAATTTATCATACTATGATAAATCGATGACATATTTGTGTGTTGTATGAAATATGTCATCAGATTTCTTCAGAATTTCGTCACAGAAAGCTGTGATTCATTGATTACCAACACAATTTACCTAATTTCTTCCTAGATTTTAAGTTCTTTCTGATTTCTGCTTTATAATTGACTGAAAATAATACGGTTCCTAATAAAGTCTTGATTATTAGCACCAATAAACTATTCCAACATATTTTCGCTTTTCAATGGAGATAAGGTTTCGAGTCTTCACTTACTGTTACTTAATTTATTTTTTAAACTTTCGAAAAACGCTAATTTAGTCTTGATTGTACCGGGCTCTGGTAACGGGCTTCCTGGCCTGCTGGACTCCTTTGTGACTTCTTCGATTCCCTCAGGAATCTCCTTAGAGCCCCCGGGAACAGTCAATGGCGTGGCCAAAGACAGTTTGAGCTCTTCCCTGAACTCTTTGGAGATGCTCCTCGCTGTTAGACTGTGCATGTAGATCAGCTTGCTGGCTGGCTTGTCCATGTCGCTCAGAATGTTTTCCCTGCTCCTCCGCCGCTTGGAGTAAGGCTGTGGGACCTGGAGATTAGTTTATCCATTTAAACATAATACTGTCGATTTAAGTACATAATTTATTTTCTCATACTAGCTATATTTAATTCAAAACATTGAAAACTACGGCATTCCATTTCGGATACGTTTAAGAATATTTGGAAATACCCAGCAATAACACATTAACTGACATCCCACATCCCATACACTCAAGATAATTTTTATGAAACAGCAATATTGTCGCTATCTAAACAATATGCATCTACTGTCACCGTTATTTGCTACATTTCAATAAGTGAAAATATAATCCTTTTTTACATAATTTATCTTTTATTTACTTTATAAATAACACGGAATATTATATTGGTAATTATTTCTCTAAAACTTTTAAGAACTATAAAATAAAATAGACCGTCCATTGGAAGAATCTATATTTCTAATCATCTAATAATAAGCCTATATTATTGCTTATCAACTTACCTTAATAGGCTCGTTTAAATTTTCCATGCTCACGAATTTCTTAGCCAGTTCCTTCACTTTAGGCAGGTGGGGCAGCACGTCATCGAGTTCGTTAGACACGAGCCTCGCTTCCTTCTCGTTCAGTGCATCCTCGTCGACATCGCGTGTGAGACTGGGGCTATCGGAAATTTCTTTAAAGATCTTGCCCTTATCATCAGTATCGTTGTCACTCCCGTCAGGCTCATATCTCGTTGATAAGTTATCTTCTGGTTTGCATTTGACAATCTCGCCGGTCTGCACGTTGTAGATTTTAATTGAGTCCTCCATACTACTAGAGCTTATACACGAATTGGTTACACTAATTGGTGACTTCAGTTCCTCATATTTTTCAATTTCATAATCTGTGTTCGCGCTGTATGCCGATTGCAGAATTTCTTCGAATTTTTTATCCGTGTCGTCATCAACAATAGCCGGCTTAGCAGAAAATAGCATTGGTTCTTCATTAGCGTCTTCATATTCGATCATTATGTCGTTTTGGTTATTCAAAATGGTTACAGAATCCATGGGTTGGTGTTTAACAAATTTTGTGTACTGCTGATTTGTTGCGATCGTGTTGATCTGTTTTATAAGTAATCCCTGAAAATATTCCAAATTTGTATACACCAGATTGCATTAATTTAGCATGTACTCATTGTACATGCAAATAAAATTTCAATAAAATATTTATATCTAGAAGCCCCAGTTCGTGCTGATATCTACTTTATCTACTTTAAGTTTAGATACGTGTTAGTAAGAACTAAGAAATCATAGGTTTCATGCATAGAGTGAGAAAAGTGATTTTTAAATATCGTACGTGCGTTAACAAATATTTAATTACAGAGGTTATTATATTATTGATTAGTAAACATTTAATAAGTAAAGTAAGAAGAATGATAGTCGTGAGTTGCCGATGTTAATATGTACTTAATGACGTTCGAAAAGTGATCTCTGCGTTAGTCCAGCGACAAGCGTTGCGATGCTGTTAGTCATAATCTTTTCCAAAATCGTACAACACTCACCACACACTTCTTCGATTGTTACTGTTGTAAATATTACTGAAAATGTTTAATACGAAGTACACAAATCTATATGTGCAGCACTAGAGATTCATTTGTATTAATATAAGTGCAGAGTGCTGTTAGTCAGCGGTTCCACTGTTTAATTCAACAACAACATGCCAACTTTACACACATCGAGTATAGTTTTGTGTGTAAAACGAAGATATTTTAGATATTGTGTCGGTCGGTGGATGTATGGACCTTTCACCGTATCGTTTGACCTTACCGAGAGAGTTTTGATGTCTTAGCCTAGTGTTAATTCTAATATTTGTCTTTGTCTGTTTAGAGGTATCGTATGGTACAGTGAGACACAGTATGATGTCCTGTCGGGCGTTACTTTGTCAGTAGGGTGCTGGTCAGATCGAAGGTGGACAGAGACGGGGACTATTAGAAGGTGCTCAATCACCACAGATCGGTACGAAATCCTTTGCTTAACCTGAGACTCCCACCGAACGCGTAAGTGAGAGGCGGTCGCCGCTTGGCGCGCCGGCACAGATCGTCGCTGCGCAGCGTGTTGCTCCGCCTAACATTGTTGTAAGTCTCGAATAGGTCCTCGGTGATTTCGGGTTTGGTCGGTATTTTAAGTCTAACTATATCCTCGTTTTCCACATAACCGTCACCGCCATCGCACGCGTTTGTATACTGTTGGCTTACGTTGGGTGCGCGACCGAGCCGTCGGAGCGGCGCATGATCATCGACAGCGGTATCGCAATGTCTATCGGGGTTTTCGAATATGGGGTTGATGGCGAAGTTGGGGCTCGCATGTCTGGGGCTGAGCACGGCACGGACGATGTTCTGGTGGAGGGCGGACGCCTCGAGGTCGCTCAACGAGCTGCTGGCACTTACAGGCGAGGCGAACTCTGTATCGAAATTGTCTAGACTCGTCGACTTGTTCATCGATGATATTGAGCTCGTGTCACTGTAGTTGCTCTTTACTCGCCCGCCTGACGACGTCTTAGCTTCCTTTATGTAATAGTCCCTGCCGTATCTGTCCAAAATAAAGTTTAACTTACTAATTCCGTAAGGTAACAACTTACATAGACTAACTATATTACAACATAAGATGTGATTTGTAACAGAATTTGGTGAGAAACATAAAATTTAAGAATACTAGTTGGCTACTGGCTTTTAAGTTAAAAACTTCATTGTCCATGGAGGTCGATAGATAAATAAAATATTGTTTTAACGATACAAACCGTTTGTATTGTGGAACTTCACTAGCCAACACATTGTGTATCCTTGGAGACGGGCTCTGAGATCTCCTGTCGATTCTGTTCACGCTTTCAGAGCTGAGCGTCAATGATGCAGTGCCATTGATTCCTCTTACTGGTGTTTCCAAACTGTCCACGGTGTCAGTATCTGTAACCTCTTCGGACATTTCAGCGTTGTCTTCTGCACTTTTGGTTATCATGTCGAAAAGTGACGATGTGCTTTTGGCCGTTAATCTCTTCTGTATTGCCTCTGGAGAATATGGATTGTTCGGCATATCGACACAGTTCAACCACTTCTTCCTCTCTCTGTACGCTACAGTCCCTGCAATAATAAATATTTTCGTTTAATAAAGCCTTAAGTTATTTTCTCAATTGGTATACAATAATTGTGTAATTATAATTTATGGAAATTTCAAAGTTCATACCTGGTATTAAATCATCGTGATCATTTTCTTGCAGAGGGTTTCTGTAACAATTAATGTGAGATTAAATATTGCCTGTTTTAAACGACATTATAAATGTGGAGATAATTTATGGATAACTTACTCTTTGGGAGGATCTTCAAAATGTTTTCTTCTCAAACTGTCCGCGTATCTTTGGACAGGCCGAGTTACTGTCTCCTCATATTCTCCCTCTCTTTCATGTTGCTGGTTTATTGTGTTCGTCGAACCTGATAAAGTCATTAATGCGTTCAATGTTTGATATCTCTTTTAGTATATATTTTTAAAGATATTTTTTCTTATATTATGGAAATATTTTATACAAAACATGCATAGAATAGCAAAAAATGTGGGAATTCATTTATATAATGGCAAGTAATAAAAATTAACAATTCAGACCATTATTATGTTAATTCTATTTGGGATCATTATCTAGCTACATTGTTATTTATTATTGTCTAGTTCTCACGCTATAATATCTTTAACTAACAATAATTTTGGATCATCTTATTTTCATAATTATTCCATCTTTAGTAAATAAAAGTATAATACCTTTGTCAGGGTGACTTTCAATATTTCCATTGCAGACTTCACCATTTGTTTTGATATCATCAACATAACCATTGATATCTCCATTCAGACCTGTCCTGTGTATTTCTTCTTTCATAGCAAATTCAGCTTTAGGTAAAGGACCATCATCAATACTGAGTACTAATATAGAATCTTTGCCATTCTCTACTTTATTAGATGCTTTCACATTAATAGTTTCAACTATGGTGACGTTGTTATCATTGATTTCGCTTATCATTTGATCCAAAGCTTTCTCATTTTCAGTATATTCCTTTTCAACTAGTTTGTCGAATTCATCTTCGTTTTCAATGATAGTGAGACTGTCTGGTTCCATGTCAGAGGCGTCGTCTATTTTGGTTTTACCGCCTATAATGTGTTTTGAGTCAAGCACTCTCTTAATGTCACTTTTATATTCTGCTTCTTCCTCTTCAGCATCACTCGCGTTATCTGACAAGTCTGTGGTGTCGTCTGCGTCCCTGTCTCCGATAAGTGCTCTGTATTCCGTGTTAGAGTTCGGGACTAACATAGGCACAGGGACTGATTGCACGGTTTTGATTTTCTTCTTTTGGAAAAGCCAGTTCTCTTCCCAAGTGCCGTCAGCAGCTTGCAAATCGCTACCGGAGACTTCGTCGAAGTCACGGTCTTCATTTTCTGTAACTAAATACAAATGAAAATTAGTTTTTGCTGTTTTCACTTCGGTAAACTAATAATTAAAAAGTACCCGGATATCTAGTCCTATACTTATCATTATCTCCTAAAAACATTAAATAAATATGGTAGTAACATGAAAACTTGTAGCCCTATCCATAACTATATGTTTGACCACATCTTCGTCGCATTTTAAGATACTTTGAAACAATGTTTTTATTTTATTACTAAAGAAGTTCCATTCATCTTTGCTAGAATATGCTACACCATCCCAAGAAGTTGTAAATATGGTGATGATGATGGTCCATACCTGACTGATGGACTATGTCACCGCCGAACTCAGGGAAGGGCACGCGGCGCGGCACCTCCAGTGCCTCGTCGGTCGCCTCGCCCTCGTCCCAGTCAGACACATCTTCTTCTTCGCGAAGCTGAACATTAATTATCATTTCTTTAGTTGTAAATTCAATCAATATTAGTGCATCTATTGCTTGCTCTTGTCCATATCGATTCTGGGATTTTTAAATTTCTAGCAGGGTGTGGTTGTTATCCACGGAAACGGTAAAAAATCTTTTATATCTGGACAAATACGACGTCCATCATGTTTTCCTCAACGAATATTTGTTGGGTGATACTTGTCGACTTGCTACCAAGTGGAAGCAACATACTCTTAAACTTAGGCTAGGAATTTACAAAAGGTCCTGCGTCCATAGGGGTTTGTGATGCGTTACTTACAGGAGGTGTGATATCCCGGGTGTGTCTGGAGTGGAGTGATCTCGGCGAGGAGCGTTCTGATGGCGTAGGACTCGCGCTTGCTGAGTGGATGCCGCTGCTCCGGCCCCCAGACCCGTTTTCATTCTGATAGCGCTCGATCACCTAGAAACAAAGAAGTATCAACTTATCAGAATATGTACATAAAAAATACGTTTAGATTGGCACGCAATTGTAATACGACTAGGACTTAGCTTAATGTATGTTAGCCGACATAGGGACAGGTCTTTCGAGAAATGATTCCGAAAATTTTTCAAGAGTTGATATGATTTTGCCAGACTTTTGATAGTGGCATAATACAGAAGATTCCGGAATGATTTATTAAGCATATCCTGCGATAGAATCGCCCTATCCAGTGTCTTTTCAACTTATTTTCGTGCGGGTTAAGACAAGGTAAGATCTTAAAGAGATTCGCTAAATTACACTACTCGATACAAAACATGTGCGCGCCACAATCGATGCTGGTGTGCGGGAGTTGTGGCAAAGTTTGTTGTGGAATAGGGCATATACTATTGTAGAAAAATAATATTGATAGAGATAATTCAGTCAAATTGAGATCGATCTGCCAAACCAGGAGTTGCGAATTCGTTTCCTAGAATATATCTTTGGCTTGTCTAGTTTAACGCGCATTAAAAAATGATTTTTGGTTAAATACTCGCGTTCCTGCATCCTTAGTTGTCACGGTGAAATGGCCTTTGTTTCTACGTAGTGTTGTGACGGTGAATATAATTATAATTAAAAAAATAAATTAATTAAAACACACACATATGTATGTACTGTTCCAACAGTAAGATACAACAATTTTGATGTGAGTATCACATGTTTGAGACACGTTTTGATCACATAAACGTCTATTCCAGAAGCAATTCATAGAAATATTTTTATCAGTATAACGAGCGATATGGGAGCCTTTTCTTCACAGCCAGGTGTCTTATATAAACGGATAATGTTGGTTGCTTATAATTTTTTAACATTTCTTACTTCAAAAAATGAACACGTTCAAAAGTAGTGTATATCTTATAAAATTAAGACTTTATTAGAAAACGCTTTAGAACGCCAACAAAAAAATATATTTCAAGCGCAATAGCATAACTATTGCAATAAGATTCATTTGATTACGACAACGAAATCAAAAGCGCACAGTTCCCACAAACATTTCTCTACAAAATCACCTCATTATGAATGATATCGGTATGTGAAATTCTCTATTATGTTTAATCCATGAATGAAGGTATTAGAGCTCTTACCTCGCCGTTTCCCTCCGGGTGCGAACTCACCATGTTGTCTAAGAAATCGTACATATCAATGGCCAGGTATTGTCGCTTTGTTGGAAACAGAGCTGTGCGATTGGTGAAAAACAAACTCCAGTTCACACGAATGCACTTTCCTACTGCGAAGTGGAGAGACTTGGCGAGGTCACGACACGTGAGTAGGGCTGGCAACGCATTATATTATTTATTTTTCTTTTTTGTTTTCACTTTTTATTGACAGGCATTACAATGTTTTTCGTTGTTCACTCGGAACATTGCTTTTATGTTTTTGTTTTTGTTAGCTTTTGTGGTAAAATATTAAAAAAAAAACTTTAAATAAAATTAATCTTTATACAAATAAATAATAACTATAGGTATTTTGTACTTGATAATGTGACTTAAGATACATTTTGATATATCCTGTCACATTTTTGGTTGAATCGATTATTTTTTGTGTTTTACCCCCCTCGATAATAGTGCGTGATAATTATGATTCATCATTATATTATAAGGATAAGAATTGTTTCTAGAAAACGTAAAACACTATTTGCATAATAAGCAAGGCGACTTGTAATCACCGGGGCGATAACATTATCGGCCAATAAATGTATTAATGATAAAAAATGTTGACCTTAGTTGAACTCTCAATACCGTTTGATCCAGGATTTTAGATTTAATTATTTTTTACCGTTTTTTATGTTTTGTCATGACTTGGATCAGTGATATTTAAAATATAACACGTGTTCTCATATATTTTTGTGTCCTTGGCTAGTTGTAACATAGGATATATCTCCGGTGTCGCCAAATTTGTCGATAAGTTCCTTGTTCGAGTCTTGGGTTGGAAAAGAGAGTTTATTTGTTAGGAAATTGTTTTTAAACATGTGCTCGGTAAAACGGCTATAGGCGCTCTTCCTACTACATACTTAGATTTTAAAGATGGCTAAACGTTAAATCAGTCGTAGGCCTCCAGTTTTGGAAAATAAAAATGTTATGCAATTAAAAAATTCGCACATGAAAAAAAAACAATAATTAAAATCGATAACTCCCTTATATCTTAAATGCATGTTAAGAATGTACCCACATCAGCATGTACAACTATAAATATCCAGTGCATTTATTTGCCATAACTAGGGCAAGGTTTGACAACATCTAGAGCACAAGATAAAATCGATAAATTAATAGTTACGAAATATTTGTGATGACCAGAGTAACGTGGGTTATGGAACTTCATACATTTTAAATCAAACAAAGTTGTTTTTGATAAGAATACGTCTATTTTTCTGACATATTAATAAAAGTAGACTATATTAAGTGTCACTAACTAAATGCCTAACGTAACTATATTTTTGTATTCCACATTCATGTATTTGCTTACATATTTTAATCGGTTACGGGAGCCCCTGACATATCTTTTTGAGAGAATGTCATGTATTTCAAATGTGTTTTTCGGGCGTAATTTTCCCACTCCATATTCCTTTTTTTTCTCGAGGGGAAAGCTGGTTATGGCTCTACTTCCCGCCAGGCCTTAGGGAAGGGGGCGAGAAGTACACTACCACCCTAATTCATTTTGTAATAAGAAATGTTCGTAAATGACTAGCATTTTTTGTCATTTTAGATCAAAAGGGGACGGTGAAACACTCTCAACATAAATTAAATATCAGCATAATAAACCACATAACCGTAGCGAAAAAACAGTATAATTCTCAGATTTACACATTTAACAGCAAGATACATTTCTTAAAGGAGAAAGTGTGTTGCCGAGTAAAAAACATATTTCGAGCGTTATGTATGACACACTACTGTTGCCGTTAGCCAAGTATAAAATAACTAGACTTACATTACTGCACCATTAACATATAAAAAAATGTGCCTGGGGTTTGAACCTGCGACCGCCGAAATTCTCGACCGCGCGCCTAAACCTCGAGGTCATCACTGCATAGTAATTGCAATGTGTCAGATCTTGAAGTATTGAGAATCATTTAGATATGAGTGCAAAAAAATTCGAACATCGAAATTTAAGCTAATTTATTAGTTCTACATCCTAACAAAACAGATAGATCGCTTCTAATCGGTCCAATTTTCGAATTTTTATAAAAAGACTTAATTTGGCACTACGATGAACAAAAAGACGATTAAGACTTGCGTGTATATTAAGAATTAGGTATCTTTACCGTGATTAAAAAAATAAAGAGGAAATTTAACTTACAGCAGGCACATGAAGTCATTGAAAATTATGAAGAATATATTTTTGTATTATCATTTCAAAATTATTGCAACAATTAATTTTTAAAGCTTTCCTCGTATCTGGGATTAGCGAGGAGGATATAATATATCAATTTTACTCGCAAGGCTATTGTGAATCTCATTCGAAAATATAATTATTTTTATATTAAGCGTAAAGTATGTTTTTAGTACTTGTACTACTAATACATCTTGATGTATTAACAATTGCACAACTCTTCGTATACAGTTTGAGATGGTTAGGAATAATAAACTCTTATAAGTCAATACAGTCGATAATATTATGCCGACTTACAGAAAACTGGATGTAAAAATATCCCAGAACCCCACACAATTATGGCACTTTATGCCGGATGTGTAAATTTCCCAGAACTCGACAAATTTTTTCATTGAAAGGCGGATGTGAAAAGATCCGAGACCGCGACAAATTTCCATGCGTAAAAATGACGAGTTTTAAGTTTTGTGAACGGTTGTTGTAATAATCTTTGTAATTAATATCTAATTGGTATCAAAAATACTTATTTATTTTATACGCACTGCTGCATCTGTTGTTTATATATACATCGTTTGCTCATTATTCACTTTACTTTCAAATTAAAATAAGCACATTGCACTTTTTTATTGATTTTTTATTAGATAACTATCACTGACGATTTGATGATAAAATAATATTTCATCACTTTTAATCATTGACCGATATTATGGAAGTAAATCATAATGGGGAAACAAACACACGCATTTTTGAAAAACACCGCACAATGGCACAATTTCCATCACGGATTTTACTTTCTGGCACTGATCACACCAATATCACTGAAATACACCAAATAAACTCACCCAGAGTATTCCCGCGAACACATATAACACGGCCAGTGCGGTTATAGCAAGTAGCATAAACATTTTCGACTTTTTATCAGCAATGCGACATAGCACTACGCTGGTTCGCGACTACTGAACAAGATCCGCCGCTCAGACCTCATTAAACACGATAAAAATAATTATTTACGACTTACCATTTCTTTAAACATGCTAAAGTATTAACAGGATGAAGAACAACGCGTATCTGCGATAGTGGTATCGCCAGATATAACTGCGATAAGGTATCGAGGAATCACTTGTCCATTGTGAAAGAAAGCAAGATTGATCATTTGTGCTCTTTGGATGTTCTTGTTATATCAATTTATTGTTTACATAACAGTGATAATTTACCGGAAGATTCCGGACTATTTATGGCTATCTATTTTATATTTGTAGCTTATTGGTAATGGTGTAGACAGACGTATGGCTGGACATATTTTTTTGCGATGTGAATTGTTACCGTCTTGTGAGATAAATTTTATATAGGTAATTTTTACTTAATAAATCGACTAACACTTTATCTAAGAAATCTGTAAGAAAATTAATCATTAATAATGATACAATAGTTCTAGGTATGATTGTATTCACCTGTATTTTTACTGACTATGCGGATTTCTTTAGTCATTGTAGATAGGCTCGCCCATTTTCTTAGTATCATAGGGGACAGGCTTTGTTAAATAATAGTGACTTAGGCTTATCTAATTTACCTTTTTTACATAAAGTACTGAGCTTTATCATATAAGTACAATTGGTGGCGCTGCTAACAATTTCTTGCCACGGATTTTAGTATGATGAGGTAGAAAAAGTATAAAAGTTATCAATAATTTAATAAGTCGAGGTTTCATAGATTCTGATTTGAATCATTTTTTAGGTACCAAGGCATTTGACAGGCAGCCCCGGTTAGCCGGTTGAAAAATTAGAAACCCCGAACTCGATTGCCTGACCGTGATAAACGTTCGAGAGATAAAAGTGTTTAAAGGCTTTCTATGTTCATATAAAAAATCATCCAAATCGGTTGAGTATTTTTGAGTTTAATCGTTACAAACATAAAAAAAAAATACATACATACATACATAAACTCACACCTGTATTCCCCGAAGGGGTAGGCAGAGGTGCATTTCTGCACCCACATTTCGCCAGGTATGTATCAGTCTCACGTAATGGGGGGCGAGCCTATTGCCGTTTTTCGGGCACATTTCTAGACTCCGTGCTGTTACTGAGAATTTCCTAATGGAAAAACCCAATAACACTTTGCCCGACCCGGGAATCGAACCCAGGACCTCTAGATCGCACGGCACATACTTGTGCCGCGAGACCACGAGGCAGTCGAGTCAGAGTATTAGTTGATAATAATATTATTCCGCCAACCCGCACTAGGTCAGCGTGGTGGACTAAGGCCTAAACCCTCTCAATGGTAGAGGAGGCCCGTGCCCAGCAGTAGGACGTACCTATGTATATGGGCTGATGATGATGAATATTATTAGTATAGATAGATAGGTAAAGAAACTTTATAGCCTAAGTTTTTTAGTAAGGTTGTATAGAAGCAGCCCTAAATTAGCAAAGAGGGTGCACTCGGCTGACGTAGCACTTGTCCGAGTTCACATCGATAAGTTGACTCGCATTAGTGTTTGGCTTGCACTTGAACTAGTTATTACTTTGAAAACACGTATAATTTTTAAACGAAAATAAAGTTCACCTCTAATCAACTTCATCAACAAAAGGCAAAGCGACGTCACAGAAATTTTATAAAGGGCATATTATAAAGGATTTAAGTAAATTTCATCATCATCATCAGTCCATGTACGTTCCACTGCTGGGCCTCCTCTACAACTTACGGGGTTTCAGACCTTAATCCACCACGCTGGCCTGTTGCGGTTTGGCGGACTACACGCATGAGAAGTTTATAAAAACTTTTAGGTGTAGGTTTCCTCACGATGTTTTCCTTCACCGTTAATATAAGTGGCAATTAATTATATGAAGCGGCCGTGTCAAACATATGATAGTCTAATCGTAGATTCGGCACGGTCGGCATGCTGACATTTCCTTTCTCGTCTTATTCAACTGTTCTGTGCTAGTAGATATACAATCCTGCCAGTTATAAAATCACGTAACATTTAATACGAAAATTGTTATCTTCGCCTTGGTGGCACTTCGTTCTATTTCTGCATGGCTGTGCCTAGCCATTACTTTGAATTGTTTAGTTTTATCGCATTGTTTATGGGCTTAACACGGGGTGGTAAATATTTATTTCTTTATTTACAGATTCTACGTAAAGAATTGTCTTTCACTGAATTGTTAAGGGATTTTTTGAGGGTTCTTCTCAAGGACTTTTTTGAGATATTATGCGATGTTCACGAACTTTCAATAGACTACCAGGGTAGCAGAGGAGATCTAAGTAGTGCTCTCATATTTCGTTTCGCATTATAGCCACTAAGTAATATTTATATATTAATTAATAATTAAAAATAACGTTAATCTTTATTTTTCCAAGTATTAAAACCTGAAATTTTCCTACATGCGCCAATCTATGCCGGAGTTACAGAAATAGGACTGATCCTTAAATTTTCATTTGCAATTGACATTTGCAGGGACACTAATACGAGTTTTCCATCAAGGAAGAGATATTATTAGTATTAGAAGAGATATTGTGGTCTCGCGGTACAAGTATGTGCCGTGGGATCTAGAGGTCCTGGGTTCGATTCCCGGGTCGGGCAAAGTGTTATTGGGTTTTTCCATTAGGAAATTCTCAGTAACAGAGCACGGAGTCTGGAAATGTGTCTGAAAAACGGCAATAGGCTCGCCCCCTATTACGTGGGACTGATACATACCTGGCGAAATGTGGGTGCAGAAATGCACCTCTGCCTACCCCTTCGGGGAATAATGGCGTGAGTTTATGTACATGTACATACATACAGTATGTATGAAGAGATATTCTATTAGAAAAGCGCGAAAAAAGAAGAAGATACGTGTAGGTAGCCATAATGAGGCACCTATTTAGAACATTTAGTTTCTAGATAATGTCCATGATTTCCTATATTGAATAAGATACGACGTATATGTATGTACTCGTAGGTCCAAAAACCATAATTGCAATTGAACCAAATATTGAAGTGCGTTTAAGAAACCAGATTTAAAACTACATAGAGTACGTCATCATGCATTTGCGTCAATTGCTTATTATTCTTAGAACTGTGTAGCAAAGGCTAAGAGGTTTTAAGTACTAAAAGTCTGTGCGGAATATATTAAATGTTCAATGTACGAATGATTTTACAAGAATTGTTCGTTCCGTACTTCGTAAAAGTGCCATTGATGCTTTAAATGCAAATGCTTTTTTTATATTTCATGTAATATGCATTGAATTTTTAGCGTTCCAGCTCTAAAGCCATGTTAAATCTATACATCTATACTCTATATAAATAAATAAAATTGGAGTGTCTGTTTGTAATATTGAAATAACCGCTTTTTAATAAATGCATATGGATGTACACTCGGTACATATACCAAAATAACGTTCTTTACAATATTTGTTAGTCTGTCTGCTAATCTCTGAAACGGGTGGATCGATTTTAACGGGACTTTCACTGGCAGATAGCTGATGTAATAAGGAGTAACTTAGGCTACTTTTAGTTTATAAATTTTCTTATTAAAAATAAATTTTCCGCGCGGACGAAGTCGCGGGTACAGCTAGTAGGAGATAAATTTATTTTTCAAGTAATAAGTTGGTTTATATTTATTTTTCTGTTTTTGTTTGTGTTCTTTATTTTTATGATTTTTTTTTGGATTTTATGGTTTGTTATCGATTAGTGTAAATGGTGTAACCGTACTAATTTGAATAAATAAATTAATATAGCTTTAAAGTTTTAATCGCCTTGTTGTTCCCGTGGTGTAGGCTGTTTTGTTCCAAAAAAATTATTTCGAATAAAGACAAAGTATCATTGAATTTGCCAACCCGCACTAGCGTCAGCGTCTCAGTTGTAGAGGAGGCCCGTGCCCAGCAGTGGGACGTATAAGGGCTGATGATCATTGAAATTTGAAAATATGACTAGTAATAGACCCTCTGTCATGTATGACGTAACAGCTAGTGAATCGATGGTGCAGGATTACAATACTGCTTACTTCTTCGGCATTAGAGGATGTGTATATAGAGAATGATATATAATAAATACCACTAAAACAGCGTGGTAGAGTATGGTATATTTTAAACATTTACCTTATTCAAGATGGCCGACGCTAGCAAATCTTCATACGTAGAAGATTCAATGCTGGGAGTGTGAGAAGGATCGGTCGCATATCGCGCCAACGCTGGCATCGCTGCAGCTTCCTCCACTACCCGGGCCACCAGCCGCTTGAGCTGTACGTGCGCCGAGCTCGCGCTAGACGGGTGTCTGCTTGAAGCGCTTGATGGTGATGCATTGCGAGCTGGTAGATCTGCATTAAAAAACGTGAATTTGAATTATTGATGGAAAAGGATTAATTTAACTAAAAAATAAAACAATCATTATTTTATCTGTGATTTTAAAATAAATGGCAAATTGATGAGGAGTAATCAATATTATTAATATTAATATTTTATGCAATTTGGTTTTCTGGAAGTTTCTCATTAAATACCTACACTTGGAATAAAAATATTTTCAATTAAATGAAAAAAATTGTAAAGTAGTAGCAAAATAGGATAATGAAAATATTTTTCACTTTGCATTCCATTTCGTTTTCACACAAAGATGAGAAGAACGAATTTCTCATAATATTGGTATTATAACCATTACCAGAACATATAAAATTCATAGCATAGTTTTATATGCTAATGGATACAACTTATGGAGATCTTTAATACCAAGTTTACATTCTCAATAATCTTGGATACACCAGACAGGAATTGACACATAAGTACCAAGTAAACATAAATAGTTCAGAAGATTAGAGCATGCATGTAAGCTAACGCACAAACACGCGAGGTGTTATGTCGTAATAGTGCATCCGGCTTGGTCGCGACAGTACATAGTGCCATAGGCTTGCAACACTCCATCTTGTATGGATTACATATAAGTGAAGATGATTTTTTGCATATCGACAAGAATTGCATCTTTTGAAATGTTTCACTTTATGAAGAATTTTTTTTCTTATTTTTTTTTCTATTCTCAGCGATACGTCCACTGCTGAACGAAGGCCGCCTCAAGTAGGCGCCAACCATCCCGGTCTTGAGCTGCCCTTATCCATCCGCTACCCGCCACCTTTCTCAAGTCGTCGGACCATCTTTCTTTCTTATTTACCACCCTGTTTTTAGTATAGAACGAAGGGGTAGACAGAGGCGCATTTCTGCACCCACATTTCGCCAAATATGTATCAGTCCCACGTAATAGGGGGCGAGCCTATTGCCGTTTTTCGGGCACATTTCCAGACCCCGTGCTGTTACCGAGAATTTCCTAATGGAAAAACCCAATAACACTTTGCCCGACCCGGGAATCGAACCCAGGACCTCTAGATCGCTCGGCACATACTTGTACCGCGAGACCACGAGGCAGTCAGAGCGTGTTTTTAGTATGTTGTTGATAAAGGTCGTTCGTAGTTCGAGTGTGATTTAAAAATATTGATAACAATTAAATTAACACGTCCTACTGTTGGGTATGGGCTTCTTCTGCAGTTAAAAGAGGCCTGGTTACTAAAACTTTTTTGATTATTATCATTAATCTGTTTAAATTCTAAAGAATTTAAAAGAGAGCACAGAAGCCTGCGCTCGGCCACGCTCGGCGCTGACTCGTTTTCGAAATGTAAAAATCCTAACAAAAGCCAGACAAGCCGGACATCCTTTATTTAGGCCGGACACGCACTCAAAAAGCCTACCTATGTCCGGCTTTATCCGGACGCTTCGCAACAAGCCTGGAAGTGACTATACTCAGTAACGACTCCTCATTAATATAACTGCGTAATTAAACCGGTTATGAATACCATTCACATTTGAAATTCATTAAGCCCTTACATTTTTAGTGTATCAATTTTAATATTATTTTAGTTAACCAAGTTCTTAACATTAAAGTGAAGACAAGGAGGGATATTACTCATAAAAAAGAGGCGTTAAAACCGTTTATAAATCCCTTAATATAGGACAACAAATATATTAAAATCACTACCTATATGATTTTAAATACGGCCAATTACTATTGAAACCAGTAGTGTTTTTATTAATTCTTTTGAAGTTTTTAACATACCGTATTTTTTGCATGAAAAATCACGTTTATGTTATATTTTGTGCACTTAATTTTGTCATTTCCTGGTTCCCTGATGCCGAAGCACTTGCCATGTTATAGACAGACTATTTTTTTTCTAGCCTCGTGGCCTCGCGGAATCTAGAGTTCGGATCCCAGGTAGGTTTTTATGCTCTACCATTACCACGTTGAGTGGGGAGACCCTGTTGTCGTTTTAGGGGCACATTACTGCCTTCAATTCGAGTGAATTTTACAACGGAAAACTGTGTTCTTTAGGTTAATTCTTGTATTGAATATGGCACCTTTAGGTAGAATCTTTATTGATAGTAAAACCAGAGCCACTAATTTATATGGAGGATCTAAATACATATTTTCAGTAGAGATTGAAGAGTATATTAGGCGGATACAAAGTAATCAGTCATTATTCGTTAGCCGTGGATATAATTAAGATGTTGGCAATAATCTCCGAGATGACCCTTGGCTGACACTCGCCATTGTCTTTTTTTTTTTTTTTTTTTTTTTTTTTTTTCGAGGGGAAAGCTGTTTATGGCTCTACTTCCCGCGCCAACCCCGGGGGAGGGGGGGCGGGAAGCGTATGTCGGGGTCACCGGTCTTCCAGCCCGGCGCGCGGCGACGTCATGTCCGCGCAGGTGTTAGTGCCGGGCTGGGTCCCTAACAATATCCCTAAACCGGCATACCGACCAAAACCCCCCGGTGGCCATCTCCGCGCCGAGTGGGGCGACCACGGTACGTTAGCGAGAAGCGCCAACCGTAATGCCGCAGCCGCCCGGTGCGCCTCCGAGACGTATTTGTCTCGGCCGTCTCGGAGTGTGTAGGGGGCGCAGTTGCACCCCCACTAGCTTGGTTCGGGCGCCCCGGTTGTGGATGGGCGCCCGCGACGTACACAGGCCACAGTGCCGCCGCCCCTCTCGGGGTCACTTTCAGTGAGGACGCGCCGCCCCCGCAGCGCGCCCAGCGACCCCAAGGGCCCCTTTGAGTCGTCTTTTACGACAGGCAGGGGATACCGTGGTGGGATTCTAACGCCCCCTTGCCACAGGGCAGCACTCGCCATTGTCTGCTTGATACCGTGGACTCGAGGACTGCGCACAATAAAATTACTTTGAAACGTTTCCGTGATGTTTGCTCTATAAGAAGTTATTTTATATTTTACATTATTTTGAATTGGTGCTTTTCTACACCTCAAAGACCACATATAAGCTACTAAAAATGCGACATTATTTTTCAAAAGTAAATACACCCAACAGTCACGTACATAGTTCTAAACCCACATTAAGACACGAGTCTTGTGTCGTGGGTATCAGAAACTACGAGAGACTTTTCGTTCTCAAAAACACCCAGACCCGAAACAAATATTTGTGGATCACACAAACATTTGTCCCGGTGCGGGAATCGACCCCGCGGCCTCTCGTTTCGCAAGCTGGTGTCTAGCCAACTGCGCCACGGGGCTGTCAATATTAAATCTCAATTTACTTTGTTTACTATCATCATCATCAGCCCATACACATCCCACTGCTGAGCTCGAGCCTTCTCTATAACTCAGAGGGCTTAGGCCTTAGTCCACCACGCTGGCCTAGTGCAGGTAGGCTGACTACATACCTAAAAAAATCCTACACACAAAAAAACTTTTACGTGTGTCGGTTTCCTCGCGATGTTTTCCTTCACCGTTAAATTACGTAATAATTCATTGTGAATATACACATAACTTCGAAAGATAAATTTATTTTTAGTATCATTTTTCAGTGGATGTTTCTTAATAGCTTTATTGTTAATTACTTTGTAAAGTTTTTGAATAATTAATAATAATTAAAGAAAGAAAGTAAGAAAAAAGTTTATTTGATACAAACCAAAAATAAAAATAAAATAAAATAGACGTAAAACCACTTAAAAACTATGTTTGTAAGAAAAAGGCACCAACTCAGCAATATGCTGGCATTACAGCCAACGCTGGTCTTCCGTTGGGCCGTTCGTTTTAAAATGAAATGAAATAATTACGGGGACATTCTGACTAAATGGATTTGTCGTGTTCCATATTTATAAGTTTTGTATCCTTCGAATTTGATTTATTTTGCAATTCAAATTATCGCGCAAAGGTAATTAATTAGTACATTACTGCTATGTAGCCTCGGTTTTGGGTAATTGTGTTTTATTTGTTTTTCCTTAATTATACACTACCATACAGCAATGTGCAAAATGTACGAGAGACTAGAAAAAAAAAACAAATCTTTCAGCCATTCTTTTAAAATACAATTATGAATGTTTTAGAAAGGAGGTACGCAAAGCAAATAATACAAAAATGTATGATAATATTATCAGCAATTACATACGTAATGTATCTTAAAAAATTGAAAACAAAAACCGCGGCGCTTAAAAAAAAAGCGAACCAATACAAAAAAGTGTCATTTATAAGAAATAAAAAATATTTTAAAAGTTGAATTAAATAATTAATAACCCCTAAATAATTAATATTGAGAACCCCTTTGTTTTTTGAAATCGTTTAAAAACATGAACAATCGTGTTTACTTCCAGAAATATCCATGTAAAGACATATTATATACCTAGTTGTACCACTGTGTTGCGTATATTTCTACACGATGTCGAGGTCGTTTGCCGACCTCAGCAGAATTACCTTATGTGTTCGCTCTGAGGGCAAACATATTGACTGCGCCACAACCATTGTTTATGCCACTTATTGTTTATGTTATGATGTTTTTATAAGTTACGACAAATTAAACTTACTTAAACATGCATTTTCCTCAAAGGCCGGCAACGCATCGATAATTCCTCTGGTATTGTGGGTGTTCATGGGCGGTATTGAACACTTAACAACACACAATCAGGTGGCTCACTAGCTCGTTTACCTCCTTTCCCATATAAAAAATTCCGACAGATTTAAGTGCTGTCCAGTATACTGTTATATTTGTGAGTGTTGAATAAAAAAAACTTTGCAATTTGCAATAGGTTTCCACAAAATTCTATAAAGGAAATATAAGAGCTGAAAGTACGAGAGTCAGTAATCTAAAAAAAAAAACCATAGTCGGAGTGTTAGTTGCAAAAAGATGTTTATTTTTAATTAAAATGTTCATGTAAGAAAAAATCTAATTGTTTTTTTTTTTTTTTTATTCTGGCACGGCAAAGTGACTCCACTGTACCTGATGGTAAGCACAGTGGAGTCCAGAAAAATAATACCGACCAGCGAGAAACGATGGTCACCCGCTGGTCGACACAATCATGCCGGCCCGCACAAATGCTTCTTCACGCTTCGCTTAAAGGATCCAGGATCATAGGAAGGAGGGAACACGTGAGCCGGCAAACTATTCCACAGCTTGATGGTGCTACGATATGCTAGAATATGCTTGCCCCAAAGAGTTACAGAGTGATATATTGGAAAACATCTCCATTTAAAGACGCCATAAAATTATACAAAATTCTTTATAGGATCGCCCGTCCTTATATAGTGAAGGGTAACACTCGTTGAGAAACAAGTACGTCTTCAACTTTTATATTTTTAACAACTTTTATATTTTAAAATATTAATCCGTCTTGCAACTGACAATTCCAACGACTGAGCTCGAACTGCTCAGCGACACCATTTTTATACACATCAATTGACGGTCTTATTTTTAAATATTTTTATAAAGTCCAAGAATTAATTTATATTAATCAAGATTATATTCTCATTAAAGTTATTGACAATTTTAATTATACTTATAAGTAATAAAATCATCAATATGCAATTTTACTATTACTACAATAATTATAAGTAAAAGGTCTGTGCGCATAAGCTTTTAATAATGTAAATATATAATATTGTAAGGTATTATAATGAAATACATTTATAATTACTAAATATTACTATTTAGGCTAACAATAGTATAACATATTTTAATATGACAAGACTCTTGACCGTCATAACGTTATTGCATTAAATAATTTAAATTAATTACTGTGGTTTTCAGAACACGAGTCATAAAACGGAATATTTAATGGTTCTTAATGAATCATATTTTGTAATTTAATTATGATATGTACAGCGCCTGTGTGGTCACGATGTAGTAAAATTGATTTATTCACGAAATGTATGTTGGTTAATTAATCTTTTGTCTAAACGTATTTCAACGTATAAAATTAGTTTTAGTGTTTTGCAATAGATGGCGCTGAGTTATTAGACCCATTTTATTCCAACTCCTATCACTGTCAGTATTTATGGACCGTTTTTTTATTGATTATTGCTTATTCATCAATTGTTTAAAGAGCAATCTAATAACATTTACGTCACAGGTAACTAACTTGGGTATTTTCCTGGTCTAATTCAGCATTCTTAGAACTTTCTTTTTGAATAAAGTAGCGCTAGAATTACTCTATCCGCTAGAGATAATAAATACCTATGTTTGTTTACATTTCCTAAACTTTTGTTGTATAGCCTACACTTTTAGCCTGTTTTGTTCTTACCAGCAACGAATCATTTTGCAGGAAATATATCATAAATCTATATCTTATACTAACGTTATAAAAAGTAAAGGTATGTAATGAATAAACTCCGATTTGAATGATTTTTGAAGTGCAGATTTGAGCTTTGCATGTAACATAGGCTGTTTTTTTTATCCCAGAAAATGTAGTACTCCCGTGGGATGAGCATTAAATTAAAAATTGAGCCCAAGCGTAGCTGGACGCCACAGCAAATTTAAAAGTATACTATTATACTTTATTTTAAATACTGTAATTTAAGTACTGTAGTTTAAATACTGCCTCGTGGTCTCGCGGTACAGGTATGTGCCGTGCGATCTAGAGGTCCTGGGTTCGATTCCCGGGTCGGGCGAAGTGTTATTGGGTTTTTCCATTAGGAAATTCTCAGTAACAGCACGGAGTCTGGAAATGTGCCCGAAAAACGGCAATAGGCTCGCCCCCTATTACGTGAGACTGATACATACTTGGCGAAATGTGGGTGCAGAAATGCACCTACCCCTTCGGGGAATACAGGCGTGAGTTTATGTACGTATGTATGTTATACTATACAATATTTATAAAAAACTGTAAAGTATTTATTTATTTATTTAAAGTAGGTACCTACATATAACTATTCGCGGAATATTTATTAATAGGCAGGGCTGTTATCGCGCGTTCTAAATAAATAATTCATTATACAGATAAATGTGCCATCTTGTTATGTAACGTCATTACAACTTGTTAGGTTATCATCCGAATGCGTTATGTATGCTATAAATGACAGTTTAGCATTAATGTATGAGAATCTCACTTCCTTATTAAGTATGGCAATCAGTGCGAACTTGTTTTATTGGGCTTAATTAAGTGTTTATTGTTTTTACCTAAACATGATTTTAATGTTCTCTCTCTATATCCGGCAATAAATCTGAACAAGTATGAGCCGTGCGATCTAGAGGTCCTGGGTTCGATTCTCGGGTTGGGCAAAGTGTTATTGGGTTTTTCCATTAGGAAATTCTCAATAGCAGCACTGAATCTGGAATTGTGCCCGAAAAATGGCAATAGGCTCGCCCATTATTACGTCTAGGACTGATTCATTCCTGGCGAAATGTGGGTGCAGAAATGCAAAGTCAAAGTTATTTTTAATGTGTAACATATTTGGTTCTTTTAAAAGTGGAGCATAGATTATAAAAACCAGAAAATATTCTGTACAAAACAACACACGTCATTACGTGCTCTATTTAATTTAAATTTGGAATTTGCAGAGTACGTGCTTGTTTTGTTGACCGGTTGTCCTCTGTTTTAATTCCTGTTTATGGTAATTTAAAAGCAGGCTAGTTGCATTTTAAAGCAGATTAATTATAATTAAAGTGTAAAAAAAATTCTTTTTACACTTCCACGCCGAAATTCTGAATTATTGCGTGGAATTCTTACCAATTATAATCCCACGTTCATAATAATTTTAAAGATATTGGATTGTATCTTCTGTTGCTCATATATTCCGAAAAAAACTATTAAAGGTAGGGAACCTTTATCTTTTGTTGGATAAATTTTTTTTATCGATGCAAACATGTAAAAATACGGCTCTGGCCACCCCTCGGAGATTCTTGTTGTATGTGTGTGGTTAGAAAATACGATATAAAAAAAAAACTTTTGTCGTATAGGTAGTAGATAAAATACAGATTCAATTATAAAAAAGTATAAGATTTACTTTAAGAATAGCTAGAAAAATCTCGGATGTATATTTTCCGGCCACTCCTCATCCAATGACGGGGAAATGAAGTGTGGTTTTTCCAGTTTGTAAAAAGTCGTTGTAGTTATGTAGATCCTGTTAAACTAGTTTTAGGTACGGTGTTTTTTATCAGCAAACCTAAGGAAACTTTATTTAAGTTTCGCGTCACCGAAATAAAATAAATTTCAAGATGAAATAAAAAGCAAGTGAGGATTATTCATAAAACTTTACTCTTTAAGTAGTGATGGCCTCGAGGCTTAGGCATGCTGTCGAGAATCTGTACAACTGGTTGGTTTAGGTCTTAGTCCACCACGCTGGCTTAGTGCGGGTTGGCGAACGACACACCTAAGAAATTCCTAAGAACTTCTTGTGTGAAGGTCACATTCATCACACATCAAATTATGTGACTTATATCTTACTTGACTTGTATGTTGTAATGTGGTTTCAGAATTGACGACTTTAGAATATACGTGACTATCATCATCAGCCCATATACGTCCCACTGCTGGGCACGGGCCTCCTCTACAACTGAGAGGGTTTAGGCCTTAGTCCACCACGCTGGCCTAGTGCGGGTTGGCGGACTACACACCTAAGACATTCGTAAAAAAAAAATAGGTGTGCAGGTTTCGTCACAATGTTTTCCTTCACCGTTAAAGTACGTGATAATTCATTGTGAATACACACATAACTTCAAAAAGTCAGAGGCATGTGCCTGGGGTGTGAACCCGGGACCGCCTAGATCTTGACTCTAAGCCTAAGTCAAAGTCAAAGTCAAAATATCTTTATTCAAATAGACTTTTACAAGTTCTTTTGAATCGTCAATTTTACACATCTTAATTTTTTAAACTATTGCCTAAGCCTCGAGGCCATCGCGACTTGCTTTAAAATTATGAATATAGTTAATATAATATAGTTATTATTTAAATATCACTCACCCAAAATCTCCTCGAGCCAAAAGCAGGAGATGTACAAGAATATGGCTACTCCGAGCCAGAATCCGATGAGTAATACTGCCAGATACTCCAACATGGTGCATTAACACTTAACACTAATCACTAACTCATCTGTGGCTTTTATTTTCATAGCATTGCTGAAGATCTGGTGGTGTTGACGAGCGGTATTTTAGACTAAGGAGTGTTAGGTTTTTTTTAAGTTAGTATATTTTTCTTTAAAAATGTTTCTGTTCTATAATATTTCCCATTTCTAGTGACAGTTGTTGGTATTCATATCGTAATCCTACGGTGACATATATTTTTGAACTTGTTAATTTATTTGCAATTTTTCTGTTTTTTTTTGTTTTTTAACAGTAAATTTTTAAATTTGTTAAGTGTTAATTGTGTTTGGAGAACCTTATTTAAAAATATGCACAGAAGTCATCCAAGCTTAAATGGCAAGCGCATATTTACTTTATAAGTAAGGAAAATCTTGCTAAACAGGATTTTTATAATGCAATGATTTTAATAAATGTTGAATGTCTGTATGTTAGCTTTAAATACCAAAGGTCTTTTAAAGGTATTTTGAGTAATAAACACATGACTGTAATTATCGCAAAATGATTCCTATCTATACATCTATACAAATAAATAAAATTGGAGTGTCTTTTTGTAATAATGAAATAACTGCTTTATAATAAATGCATATGGATGTATACACGGTACATATACCGAAATAAGGTTTTTAAAAAAAATTGTCTGTCTGTCTGTTTTTTCCGGCTAATCTCTGAAACGGGTAGACCAATTTTAACGGGACTTTCAATGGCAGATAGCTGATGTAATAAGGAATAACTTAGACAAAAAAAAACACTGTTAGGCGGAACGAAGTTTGCCGGGTTACCTAGTTTCGAATAGAAAACTAATGGAAAACAAAAAAATATAAAACAACCTTATAAACTAACCATATTATTTGATTTGATAAAACATAATGCTTACGTTTTGTCAATGCGATATAAATAATAAGAAAATAAACAAACAATAAAAAGGCACCGTAGCGTCTGACGCAAACTTGATTTAAACTTTTTATATATTTAATGATATTAGCGACACTAGATGTTTTAGAAAAATCAATCAAGTTCATCACTAAAGGTTAAATAATACAATCGTTTAAGGACGTATTTGTCATCTTACATCTTTGTATCACTGCCTGAACTTTCGCCCACCTTTTCCGGTGACATTATAACGTTAAAAGTCTGCTTTAAAATAACCCCTTTAAATCACTTATTTGAGTAGGCATTATATTTTATTACAAATATACAGTAGATGTGACGATATGCCTGATTTAGTTAGGAGTGTTAAACATGCATACATAACCTCCTCAACCTCACGCCTGTATTCCCCGAGGGGAAGGCAGAGGTGCATTTCTGCACCCACATTTCGCCAGATATGTATGTTTCACGTAATAGGGGCAGAGCCTGCTGCCGTTTTTCGGGTACATTTCCAGACTCCGTGCTGCTACTGAGAATTTCCTTATGGAAAAGCCCAATAACACTTTGCGCGACCCGGAAATTGAACCCAGGACCTCTCGATCGCATTGCGCATACTTGTGCCGCGAGACCACGAGGAAGTCAACATTTCTTTTGAAGACTGAAAACACTGAAAAAACTGGAAGTTTCTGGTACTCATGAGATAAATTATGTGACTTATATCTTACTTGACTTGTATGTTGTAATGTGGTTTCAGAATTGACGACTTTAGAATATACGTGACTATCATCATCAGCCCATATACGTCCCACTGCTGGGCACGGGCCTCCTCTACAACTGAGTTGGTTGGTTGGGTTGGTTAGGTTAGTCCTTAGTCCACCACGCTGGCCTCGTGCGGGTTGGCGGACTACACACCTAAGACATTCCTAAAAAAAATAGGTGTGCAGGTTTCATCACGATGTTTTCCTTCACCGTTAAAGCACGTGATAATTCATTGTGAATACACACATAACTTCGAAAAATCAGAGGTGTGTGTCAGAGGTTTGAACCCGCGACTGTCGAGATTCTCGACCGCGTGCCTAAACCTCGAGGCCATCATGGCTTTATACGTGACTGTTGGGAGTAATTATTTAAAAGTCTGTTTAGCTACCGTAGTTGTAAACAGTTTCTAACTATACCTACAGACTATGAGACATAATTGAACAGCAATTCAGTGACCAATAGTGGGATATGTCTGATATATTGCGAATATACATACATACATTAACTCACGCCTGTATTCCCCGAAGGGGTAGGCAGAGGTGCATTACTGCACCCACATTTCGCCAAGTATGTATCAGTCCCACGTAATAGGGGGCGAGCCTATTGCCGTTTTTCGGGCACATTTCCAGACTCCGTGCTGTTACTGAGAATTTCCTAATGGAAAAACCCAATAACACTTTGCCCGACCCGGGAATCGAACCCAGGACCTCTAGATCGCACGGCACATACTTGTACCGCGAGACCACGAGGCAGTCTTTGATTGCGAATATAGAGCGATGAAAAAAACACCCTTGACAAGATGTAATGCATTTCATCTACAATGAAGTAATTTAGTAAACGCGAGAACAATGAATAAGAATTACAAAATCATGTATTGCGGTACAAATGTCACAAACATTTGTTATAGCTGGTAATTTATTTTTTACGATTCGGAATATAATAAATGTAATGTCCTGGACAAATTAATAACGGACTACCTCGTGGTCTCGCGGCACAAGTATGTGCCGTGCGATCTAAAGGTCCCGGGTTCAAATCCCCGTCGGGCAATGTTATTGGGGTTAGAAGCAGCGCGGAGTATAGGAATGTTCCCGAAAAACGGCATTAGGCTCGCCCCCCCATTACGTGGTCAGGACGCCACCGAGAACTGGGTGCAGAAATGCACCTCTGCCTACCCCATCAAGGAATACAGGCGTGAGATTATGTATGTATGTAAATTATTAACGAACTAATAATAATTATTATAAACGTGATGTATCTGGTCATCAGTTCTCATACAGGTCGACATACACGCATACGAACACGCATGATTATTTCCAATTTGTCACTCGTTAAATCATGACATAACCTTAAATTTGCATGCGTACGTAAAACAGACGGGGCCGTGAGAGGAAGCTATCGCCGTGCGGTGACGTAACACGGCAAGCGGTAAGATAACAGGTGTCTCCCATGTTATATCACGATGACACACTGTCTAAATGATGAGACTGCTCGGTCAATATGGCTGTCACCTATCCTTGGTCTCGCAGCACAAGTATGTTCCGTGCGTTCTATGGGTTAGATTCCCGGGTCGGGCAGGCAAAGTGTTATTGGATTTTTCCATCAAGAAATTCTCAGTAGCAGCACGGAGTCTGGAATTGACTATTACGCGGGACTGATACAATACTGGCGAAATGTGGGTGCAGAAATGAACTTCTGCCTACCCCTTCGGGGAATACAGGCGTGAGGTTATGTATGTATGTATGTACCTGTCCTAAACTGTACAGGACTGGACAAGAGGGGTTACCACTCAGGTTAATAAGTTTCTATAAATTTTCGCTATCGCTACCCTTCTGTTAGGTTCCTCATGATATTTTTAGATCTCTCCTTAAAAAAATAAAAAATAATGTTTCTTGGACACAATATGTATCTTGGATTCTTTGAGGTATGTTTCTAACCAGATTAAATTAGCATTAGCGAACAAATAGTTTTAGAAAGTGAATTACAATTGGCAAAAAGGGAGGAGTAATGTATTTTAGATATTCCCGACTCCTTGATAAGACTATAGTCTAGAAAAAGAGGCAAAGACTATGATAAGCCTACTGCATATTTTTCAGCCTGACATACTCAAAAAATACTTCAGGGTAATTTTAGATGACTACTATCACAGAATAGTTGAATAAGACTAGAAAGAAAAAAGCAGCATGCCAAACCTACGATTAGACTATCATATGTTTGACACGGCCGCTTCTTAGTAATTCGGGTTGCGTGTAATATCAAGATTTTCATAAATGTGTGACAACCCATAGCAATCCTTCATTTTTGTTTGAAATTTTTATCTTTGGTCGTGTAGTAGAACGAACAGGGACAGTCAAACGTCGTCACTCGTCCCGATACAAAATACTGTCTATTTCCCTTCTAATCTTGTTCGGCTGTTCTGTGCATCTTTTTTTTTAATAAATCCACCCAACAGTCACATACATAGTTCTGACCCCACACTAGGATACAAGTCCTGTGCCGTGGGTATCAGAAACTACGAGAAACTTTTCGGTCTTACAAACACCCAGATCCGAAACAAATATTTGTGGATCACACAAACAATTGTCTCGGTGCGGGGATCAAACCCGCGGCCTCTCGTTTCGCAGGCTGGTGTCTAGCCAACTGCGCCACGGGGCTGTCAAATCTAATGGTAAGATCTGTCCAGATATTTTAGGAAACTCTTGTTACTTGGCAATATCATGCGCGATTGCAAAAAGTTGGTATGGGGATTGACCTAACAGCCTCTAGTTTCTCTGGTTTCTAATCAACTGCGTTACATGTCATTATACCGGCTTGCTGGTGATATTTAAAAAATGTCTCAACAAATTTTTGCTTAAGACTGTTGCTTTCACCGAAATTTGATAGTCAAGATCAAATAACAAAGAGACATGTCTAACATCAGAGAGAATGTCCCGCGTTACGTAAATAAAACTATCATTCGGGGCATCAATAAAATTCGCACTAGAAATTTTAATATAAAAAATATCAAAACAAAGTAATAAAAATTTGAAGCTTAGTTTCACCGGATGTTATAAATGATTAGTTCCTTAACTAAATAGAACAAGGCATGGGAAGAGTTTTATAAAGCCAAAATACATCCTTGAAAAGAATTTATGTGATTTCAGAGACCACGGATTCAATGCATTAGTAAAAAAAGTTATGTCAAAAAGGTTAAGAATTTCTGGGTACGCTGAAATAATGAATACTGTACAGGAATCGACTTTTCAGTAACCTTTAATCGTGACGAGTTTTAAAAGAATTTGTAATGTGAACCGCACTAATCAAGGTACAGTGTCGGAATCAGTTTCGCTACTAAGAATTCCCCAATATTAAACCCTAATAAAACTTTGCCTAAACCGAGAATCGAATGCGGTATTTCTCCATTGAACTCTACGTAGAAATACGAAACCAAATAGGCTTCCAAGTTAAATATTTTTGCGTCACTAATTCACGCTTCTTTGTTGTGTAACAGGTCATTATTGTAACCAGGTGAAGTTTGTTATCAATTTAACACAGAAATTATCAACAATTTCTGTCTTAATTGCAAACAATATTGACATTAAACAATAACTTCGAGATATGCTATGGAAAGTACATACATACATACATAAACTCACGCCTGTATTCCCCGAAGGGGTAGGCAGAGGTGCATTTCTGCACCCACATTTCGCCAGGTATGTATCAGTCCCACGTAATAGGGGGCGAGCCTATTGCCGTTTTTCGGGCACAATTCCAGACTCCGTGCTGCTACTGAGAATTTCCTAATGGAAAAACCCAATAACACTTCGCCCGACCCGGGAATCGAACTCAGGACCTCTAGATCGCACGGCACATACTTGTACCCCGAGACCACGAGGCAGTTAATCATTTCTGAAATAATAATTACTTGAGGCCATTTATCTCGTGCTAAAAATGTTTCTTATAGCCATAAGTATATTTCTTTTTCTTCTTTCTCGTTAACATAGATTTTGTCCATCTCTAATAGCCTCCAACGTCCCATTTTTCTTCATTACAAAATTCGTCAAATTCGGTTCGGCGATTTAAAGCTTAACAAAATCACCTTCAAAAAAATGTTTGTATGGAATATAGTTGTATTTTAGGTTTATAGCGTGTTGACGTCCATGGATGCTGATGAATATTTTAGTATTCTTGACAAGTGACTTCTATCTGTTATCCGTTACCCACAAACATGTGAAGAATTTCAAAGCGCGACGCGTACATCACCCGTTATAGTTGGACCATTTGTCAGAGAATGTATAGGATGCCTTCATATAGCTGGAAATTTATGAACAGGCCTCATAGAGAAAAGCATGAAGCCCGCATGTTTGTTGTTAGCACTGGGGCAATTTATTTGGTGTATAAGTAGTTGTTTTGGGTCTAAGTGATCTTGAAACCGAAAAGTCTCTCGTAATTTTTGATAATCCGCAAGACTTATGTTAATGTTGGTTCTGAACTACGCAAGTGACAGTTAGCTGTATTTACTTATTTATTCGGGACATGCAGACTCCACGTGTTTCCAACTCTTACACACAACTACTGGTCTGCCAAATAAACTTTCCATTTGGCAGACTTACATGTTTTGGTGTAAATAAAATGTTATGCATTCTCTGTAATCGATGGAACGGTATCGCACGTTTCAAAATGTGTGTTGAATTCGTCTTTACTTTCACTGTATATTAATTATTACATTGCGTTGTCGCTTCTCGTTCGTCTTGTTTTATGAGATTAATGTTATCAAAATAAACACAAGTACGCGTGCGCATCGAATTCAGTCCGATACAAGCAGCCCTGATTAATCCGCCGATAATTGTGAAAGTCAAGAGACTTGTAAGGCCCTATCCCACCACACACCAGCCACTGTAACTCCTGTGCTCTAGGATCAACAGCGGCACGCACAGTATTGACACCGAGCACTGAAGCTCAACGAATCTAAGGAATCGTAATTTGTCATGATCCCGCAACGAAAATAATCAGAAATAAAGGAGGAGTTGGAAAACAAAATCAAGAGACTTCATGGTCGTTTCCAAACTCGGGAAACAATTACTGTCTGGAAATGGGCCTTAAAATACCACCGGCAAAGTTGGGCGTCGAAGTACACTTCTTAGTGTATGTGCGTACATAAAATAAGTTTTCACTTTAGAATCTTTGAAACGATAAATTATGAAGGAGTCATGTCATGGTTTGTCTCAAAAGATTCTACAAATAGAGTAAGTTAGTCCTTACTTAAGGCGGGTTAGGCGCTGCCTATTTCACATACATAGTTCTGACCACACATTAAGATACAAATCTTGTGTCGTGGGTATCAGAAAAGAGAGACTTTTTCGGTCTCACAAACACCCAGACCCGAAGCAAATACTTGAGGACCACACAAACATTTGTCTTGGTGCGGGGATCGAACCCGCGGCCTCTCGCAAGCTGGTATCATATGCATAAACAACATATTAATCAACCAACCAGTAACACAGGTTATTTTTCTAAATAAGCTCATGCATAGGTAACTTTAAATACAGAATAAAAAATGGCGGCCTTGATCTCTGGACCATTACCAGCAGGATATGATTGTTTCTTCAACATTGTGAATTGTAATTAAAGTGGTTTTTCCTCTTGAGACGCTTAATATTCTGATAAATATCACAAATACTAGAAGGCCGTTGGATATCATCGACATGAATAAATTTGAAGACGAAACTTCCGCTTGGTCACTTCAATGTAATTAATTTGGTAGTCTGAATATTTGTTTGATATGCTTATATAACGTTTTATTTCTATTCATACGCTATTTAATAAATTTACATCAACAGTCAGTTGGCCTCGAGGTTTAGGCGCGCGGTCGAGAATCTCGGCGGTCGCGGGTTCAAACCCCAGGCACACACTCTGGATTTTCGAAGTTAAGCGTGTATTATCAATGAATTATCACTTACTGTAGCGGTGAAGGAAAACATCTTGAGGAAACCTGCACACCTAAAAGTTCTTAGGAATTTCTTAGGTGTGTAGTCCGCCAACCCGCACTAGGCCAGCGTTGTGGACTAAGGCCTAAACCCTCTCAGTTGTAGGGGAGGCCCACGCCCAACAGTGGGACGTATATGGGCTGATGATGATGACATCAACAGTGTGATTTTGACATAATTCTAATACCTAACATCCATGCATGTGCCTAACAAGTCTGACACGCTTGCCAGATAGACTTTACATACATTCCATATCAGCATTCGTAATATATTTACAGTGCGGCCGAAATGCCGTCTTCCTACATCTTACAGTATTTTAAGAGCTTCCCGTGTGTTTATTAATGTGCGTGTGGCTGACGCGACAGTGGATTTGGCTTCAAACGTCCATTAAGTATTACTTAAAATTAAGTCATTTCTATAAAAAAAATATGATGAATTTAGAAAAATATTAAAGTATTCATTATTAATAAACATCAACTAGACATCGTCACTACGGCCTATTATCGGTAGTATATATTTTATACCGATTCATAAACTATTTAAAAATGACAACACCGCCATCTTATCGCTGTTTCTACGTCTATCGTATTTTGTAGTTACAAATTCCATCACTAGATGGCTCTGTTTTGAATTTATTTTGATAAGATTAAAATGAGGACAAATCCACTCGCGTGTCGTATTATATCACACAACTCCATCCAATGGACCATTTAGGTCGACTACAGTGATTGAAATGACATATCGTAACTTAGCTGCCATATCGTTTTGTCCATTTTTGGAGAATGTTTATAGTGGAAATATTGTGTGAAATTGTCTACAGAGGACTCTCGCGAGTCACATGGAGCTAGTGTAGTTTGGTGGGGTGGCGCTTCACTTATTTAAACGGACAAAACAAGACTAACAGAGAACTGTAGATTTTTCTATTTCCTTACAAATTACTTTATTTTACTGTTTTTATAAGTATTGCAAGTAAAATATGAGGGTATGTCGAGAATAATTACATCGAGGCCACGAGATGTATTTTAATTCTAAGTATTTATAAGAGAAATGAACTAATTGTGTCAGCTTTTACTGTAGGTTTGTAGTTATTCGAACGTCTATTTTTATAAAATAGCTCAAATTTACAATGCATTTTAATATAATTGTGCCAGTTTTAACCGTGTCGATTTATGATATTATTGAATGAGATAGATGGTCAGGGATGCTCCTATCTATGGTCAGGGATGCTCCTATCTAGTGGTCATGGCCTGTCCTAGAATAGGTGCTTCGAGTACGCGACCTCGGCCCCCCGAGCTACTGCAGTCACTACCAACCTTCCCTTCCGTGACTGCAGTATCCACTCCTACAGGCCATACTTTCCTTTCCCATAACATCCTTTACCCACAAACTCTTTTTCCTTTCCCCGGTTGATGACGGGCAGCAGCGTCATTAACACGAGTCCCCTCCTGCGCTCGCCAACCCGCCTGCCAAGCGTGGCGAGTATCGGCAAAATCCCCTCAATGACTGAAACTAGGACCAGGCCCCCAGTCCCCGGCAGCCCCGCTATTCCTGGCTACGGTAGCGGCCATGGTTACGGCGGGGCAGGGGGTGCTAAGAATCCCCGGGTTGGCCCCGGCTACCACCCCCGACGACGACTGGCCCTGGTAACACACAACGTACGCACTTTGAGGACAGACGAGAAGATTGTCGAACTGGAAGAGGAATTGAGCGGGTTACACTGGGACATTCTGGGGCTGTCGGAAGTCCGAAGAATCGGGGAGGACACGATAACCCTGAAGTCCGGTAACCTGCTCTTCTACCGGGGGGACGACCAACAGTCCCGAGGAGGTGTCGGATTTCTCGTCCACAGGTCTCTCATCAACAACATCGTATCCATCGAAAGTGTGTCGAGCAGGGTAGTGTACCTTATACTCAGAATATCGAAAAGATATTCGTTGAAGGTCATACAGGTATACGCGCCGACCTCGACACACCCAGATGAAGAAGTAGAGGAGATGTATGAGGACATAAGTCGGGCCATACATACTTCCAAAACCTACTTCAATGTTGTTATGGGGGACTTCAACGCAAAGTTAGGCATGAGAAGCGATGCAGAGTTGAAAGTGGGGCAATTTGGGCATGGGCAAAGGAACCCCAGGGGTCAGAGGCTGGCCGACTTTCTGGAGAAAGAGGGACTCTTTGCGATGAACTCTTTTTTCCAGAAGCCGCCTCACAGGAAATGGACCTGGCTGAGTCCTGACGGTTCTACGAGAAACGAGATAGATTTCATCTTGACGACGAATAGACGGATATTCAGTGATGTCTCCGTGATCAACAGGGTAAAAACCGGTAGTGATCATCGAATGGTTAGAGGCTCATTGAATATCAATGTCCAATTAGAAAGGCGTCGCTTGATGAAGTCTACGCTCCGACCTACTCGCGCTCATATCCAAAACCCCGAGAGCTTTCAACTCGAGCTGTCAAATCGCTTTGATTGTTTAGATGAAAACCTTGCGGTGGACGAGCTAAACAGTGGTTTGGTAGAAGCTGTCCATACGGTGGGATCTAAGCATTTTAGACCTCGCCGTAGAGATAGACCACAAAAACTCTCGATCCACACTCTTGACCTCATGGCCGAACGTCGATCTATGGCGCTGCAATCTTCCGATGACGCCGAAGCATATCGTCAGCTCAATAGACGGATCTGGAAGTCCTTGCGACACGATGTCCGTGCTCATAATACTGTGAGCATCAAGGAGACAATCGAGCGGAACGGAGGCTCCAAAGTGTTTGCAAGAGACTTGTCTATTGGGCAAAGACAGTTGTCTAGGCTGAAGACGGAAGGTGGCCGCGTAGTGTCGACGAAGGCAGAGGTATTAAGGGAGATCGAGAGGTTCTACGGACAGCTTTACACCTCGGTTGCCGAACCGACTGTTAGCTCGGCCGAAGACCCGAGAGCCGAGTTGATCCGGCACTTCAGTGATGATATCCCGGACATCAGCCTGTGCGAGATTGAGATGGCTCTGAAGCAACTTAAGAACAACAAGGCGCCGGGTGAGGACGGAATCACTTCAGAGCTTCTGAAAGCGGGCGGAACGCCGATACTTAAAGTCCTTCAGAGGCTCTTCAATTCCGTTCTCCTCGAGGGCTCAACGCCAGAGGCATGGAGCAGGAGCGTGGTGGTACTGTTCTTCAAAAAAGGTGACAACACTTTGCTGAAGAATTACAGGCCCATCTCGCTCCTGAGCCATGTCTATAAGTTGTTTTCGAGGGTCATCACAAATCGTCTCGAACGCAGGTTTGATGACTTCCAGCCTCCCGAACAAGCCGGTTTCCGAAAAGGCTTTAGCACCATAGACCACATCCATACGCTTCGGCAAGTTATACAAAAAACCGAGGAATATAACTTGCCGCTTTGTTTAGCGTTTGTGGACTATGAGAAAGCCTTCGATTCGATCGAGACCTGGGCTGTGCTACAGTCTCTCCAGCGGTGCCACATCGACTATCGGTACATCGAGGTGTTGAAAAGTATATACAGCAACGCCACCATGTCGGTCCGAGTACAAGATCAGAGCACGAAGGCTATTCCACTACAGAGAGGCGTGAGACAGGGAGATGTCATATCTCCGAAACTGTTTACAGCCGCGCTGGAAGACGCCTTCAAGCTCTTGCAGTGGAAAGGACTCGGCATCAACATAAACGGCGAGTATATCTTACACACCTTCGGTTTGCCGACGATATTGTAGTCTTGGCAGAATCGCTGGAAGACCTTAGCACTATGCTCGAAGACCTCAATCGAGTCTCTCAACAGGTGGGTCTTAAAATGAACATGGACAAGACGAAGATCATGTCGAATGTCCATGTTGTGCCCACCCCGATCGCAGTTGGGGGCTCGACTCTCGAAGTTGTAGACGAATATGTCTATTTAGGACAAGTGGTCCGGTTAGGCAGGTCCAACTTCGAGAGAGAGGTCAATCGTCGAATCCAACTCGGTTGGGCAGCGTTCGGGAAACTACGCGACGTCTTCTCGTCCAATATACCTCAGTGCCTGAAGACGAAAGTCTTCAATAGTTGTGTGTTACCAGTGATGACATACGGCACCGAGACGTGGCCTCTCACTATGGGCCTCATTAGGCGGCTCAAAGTCACTCAACGAGCTATGGAGAGGGCTATGCTCGGGGTTTCCCTACGAGATCGAATCAAAAATGATGAGATCCGTAGGAGAACTAAGGTAACCGACATAGCCCAGCGAATTAGCAAGTTGAAGTGGCAATGGGCCGGGCACATAGTGCGGAGAACTGATGGCCGATGGAGTCAAAAAGTTCTCGAATGGAGGCCACGTAGCGGAAAGCGCAGCGTAGGACGTCCACCAACGAGATGGTCCGATGACCTGGTAAAGGTTGCGGGTCGTCGCTGGATGCAGGCTGCCTCCAACAGGCCACTGTGGAGATCATTGGGGGAGGCCTATGTTCAGCAGTGGACGTCTTTGGGCTGATGATGATGATGCATTTTAGGGCATTGCGGTCTAAATGGAGTGTCCATTGTCGAAAAACTATATTTGCATGACACGAGTCGATACAATTTTGCCGGCCTGTAACTGTATATACAAAACTTGATCTTCGAGTGCCTTCGTGAATTTTATTGTAGTTTCTATACACACCATGTGAGAGTCATTAAGTAACTTCCCACAAGTAGTATTACGAATTTTGGGGAGGTCCATGTCGAGCTGTGGGCGTCTATAGGCTAACTATGACGTTGACCATCTCCGTCGAAGTAATTATTGATAAAAATAGGAGGTAAACAAGCAGGTGCGTCTTATGATATTTATTGCTCGTTTAAGAAAGCGAGGCTTTAGGGAAAATGTACGGTTTTTCTTCAAGGTCTGTATAAATTTAGAAACACTTCTGGGAAAATTTGATTGCACAAGATTTTATTGCCTCGTGCTCTCGCGGTACAAGTATGTGCCGTGCGATCTAGAGGTCCTGGGTTCGATTCCCGGGTCGGGCAATGTGTTATTGGGTTTTTCCATTAGGAAATTCTCGGTAACAGCACGGAGTCTGGAAATGTGCTCGAAAACGGCAATAGGCTCGCCCCCTATTACGTGGGACTGATACATACTTGGCGAATGTGGGTGCGGAAATGCACCTCTGCCTACCCCTTCGGGGAATACAGGCGTGAGTTTATGTATGTGTATGTAAATTTTACGGGGAAGGAAACATGTAAATGAACAACTGGGCATAAATTCATGGTCTCATTGGTTCGTTGTGTTCTTACATCAATGTTTTGAACCGTTGTTTTTTGTTGTTTAGAACGCAAACAGCAACATTCGTTTGTTTGACGCAACAACGATGTTAATAAGCAAAACAAAAATGTACAAATGTACACGAAATTCTATGCATATTACGCGATTACGAATAAGTGTTTCGAAGTGAATTGTCTATCATAACTTTTAAGGCTTCTGTAGCGAAGTTCAATGTACAACAGCTTGTAAAGCGAGAGGTTGTGGTTTCGATCCCTGCACCGAAACAAATGTTTTGTGATTTGATGACACCGAAAATGCTCTCGTAGTTTCTGATGCTCACACGACACAAGACTTTTTATGGGATCAGAACTACATATACATATATATGTGACCGTTCGTTGGTATTTTTCGTGTCTCAGTAGCGAACCTTGCAAAGGTGCAAGAGTGAAGAGGCTTAGAAATTAATGCCATCATTTGAACAATTCAAAACTTGAAAAATGCAGTTAGATAAATAATCATCAAACGCTATTTAGAATTACGCGTGAAATAATTATCTTACCCATCAATTAATCATTGGTATTTAAACGAATTATGTAGGTATTTGTGTGTGTAAATGTGAAGGTAGCCATTATTACTTATATTCAGTAAATAAGATAATTTCAATTCGAGCCGCGAGCTCGGTGTCTTTATGACCCTTATTTAAATTTTAAGTACGGTGTTATTTTGTCACGATCTTTATTTACAATCATGTGAAACGTACAAACTGTACGTAACTTTAGTTTTTCTTGTTATTTATTAAATAATTTATAGTATATTTAATGCTAAACATATAATATTTAAATACCAAGATCTTGCAATAGAATTAAACACACAGTGGAAAGCACAGACAGTCCAAATAGTACCTATTGTAATTTCTACCACAGGAATAGTACCTAAAAGCCTAATATAAAGTTTCCAAACATTAAAAACCCCACCCTATATCCTATCTCTTAAACAAAAAGCCACAATTTTAAACACATGCCGCCTAACTCAGAAATTCCTATCTTCATCATCTGTAACACCTACATTTGTCATTTAACCTGATGTGCTTGGTCAAGACCCGTACACCAGGTTTTGTTACCCTTTCTAAGGAGATAAATAAAATTAGAAAATAATAATAATAAAGCCTTTTTTATTCCGAAATTATTACTTTTTTAATCGAGTGTTTACAAATATCAATACGAAATTCAGATTTTCTCGTGTAAAGCGTAAGCGAAAAAAACACCCTGAATTGATTTTGATAAAATTTGATACATAGGTGAATTCGACGATTAAACGAATTTTACTTAGGAAGGAATTGGGGTTATGTTTATTAATTAAATACATATTTACGATCAACTCCACGGGAAAAGATTAGTTGTAAATATCAGAGTTACAATATTCTATTTGGTAAATTCTCTCAGTAGGTTAAAGGAAAATCAGTTGAAAAGGGTAATAAAGCGCAGAAGAAATAACCATTCCTTTTACCTGCAATATTTCACTACCTAATTATATCCTGCGCTTTGGCTTTCGGAAACTTTTACGGAAAATTCCGATATACTGTTCGTACTATATTCGTTTCTGTCCGGAAAGTGACTATCTATACAAATAAATAAAATTGGAGTGTCTGTTTGTAATATTGAAATAACCGCTTTTTAATAAATGTATATGGATGTATACACGGTACATATGCCAAAATAACGTTTTTTACAATTTTTGTCTGTCTGTCTGTCTGTTTGTTCCCGCTAGTCTCTGAAACGGGTGGACCGATTTTAACGGGACTTTCACTGGGAGATAGCTGATGTAATAAGGAGTAACTTAGGCTACGTACATATAAATAAAATCGGAGTGTCTGTTTGTAATATTGAAATAACCATTTTTTACTACATGTATATATATACATGTAGTAACATATATATATGTGTATATACGGTACATACACCAAAATAACATTTTTTACAATTTTTGTCTGTCTGTTTGTTCCGGCTAATCTCTGAAATGGCTGGACCGATTTTGACGGGACTTTTATTGGCAGGTAGCTAATGTAATAAGGAGTACACTATAGATAAAATATTTCATTTTAGAAAAATCAAGTAATGTTGCAATGTCCAAGTACTGTCCAGTACCGCGCGCAGCTCACGCGCATGCCCAGCTATTGCCAATCTTATCTATACATCTATACAATACAAATAAATAAAATTGGAGTGTCGGTTTGTAATATTGAAATAACAACTTTTTAATAAATGGATGTATACACAGTACATATACCAAAATAACGTTTTTTACAATTTTTGTCAATCTGTCTGTCTGTCTGTCTGTTTGTTCCGGCTTATGTCTTACTGCTGGGCACAGGCATCCTTTATTTCCTGAGGAGTTAGGCCACGCTGCCCTTGTATAATTGATGGACTATGTATTTATTTATTTATTTACACTTTCTTGCTTGAACAAAAATAACAAAAACAAGAGGCGGTCTTATCGCTCTAGGCAATATCTTCCAGACAACCTTTGGATGGATAATATAACCGGAAAAATAAATAGGGGTAGCACAAAGTGTGAAGAAAAAAAAATAGTGTAGTCATGTATGTAGTCACTTATCTCAGAAATTTCGCGCGGGAAACTTTTAGGTATGAAGGCTACTTCAGACTACTTTATTTTAAATTAGAATATTTTATCTAGATACACTATAAACTAGCGATAACCTAGACATTGTCTCGTCAGGCCTAATCGAATCCTCAAGGCCGTCACGTACAAGAAAAGCTAATATGAAAGTCGATAAATTCAATTTCACAAAATATGAAGACTCATTACGCATTCAACATAAATCCGTGCTACTTGTGATTCCGAGGAAAGGCGCGACATTGCCATGGTCATATCTTTGTAAGGCAATGGGTGATTACGTGCGGGCATGCTGTCATCATTCGGCTTCTTATCACGGACAAACAGAATTAGGCAAATGTTATGAGCCGTTATTGTTTAGAGCCAGTTTTGCAATGGGGTTTATGGTTCGTATAACAGGCGTGTTGGTACCACTTTTTAATTTGGGGCGTTTGAACAAGTAGTTTCGGGTGAAAGAAGTTTGAAGTAAAGTGTTTGTGTATTTAGATATTTTTTAGTAACATGGAGTCCGAAATCGTGCCCGAAAAACGGCAATAGAGTCGCCTATTTTTAGGCAAGCTGCATGTATGTTTCCATTGAAAATTCTTAGTTGCAAGGAGTCTGGTACCGTGCCCAAAATAGCATGCATTCACGAGAGATAATCGTCTCACTAGTCGATCTGGATACTATTATATTGTCATCCAAATCGTTTTTATCCCTTTATAGCGCTAATAATATACTATAATATACTAATATAATATATACAGACTGCCTCGTGGTCTCGCGGTACAAGTATGTGCCGTGCGATCTAGGGGTCCTGGGTTCGATTCCCGGGTCGGGCAAAGTGTTATTGGGTTTTTCCATTAGGAAATTCTCAGTAACAGCACGGAGTCTGGAAGTGTGCCCGAAAAGCGGCAATAGGCTCGCCCCCTATTACGTGGGACTGATACATACCGGGCGAAAGGTGGGTGCAGAAATGCACCTCTGCCTACCCCTTCGGGGAATACAGGCGTGAGTTTATGTATGTGTATGTACTAATATAATATACTATATTAACAAAAAGTCTAAACAGTATATTTTCTTTAAGCCCTTTTCAAATCTAGCAACAGAGCCTGTCAGATACCATGGACGTTACAATACCTTCACGGGCCGAATCCTATCACCATTACGAAACGTCCATTGTACATAAATAAGGAAGCGTCAGAACCGTCAGTTTCCTCGTTCAAGATGCGGAGAGACCACTTTCATTGCTAACAAGGAAGATATGAACTTGCATAATAAATACCCTTAGAGCGTCTGGTAGTTTTTACTTTCTGCAGAGATGCGCTTATCTCGTGGCCTGTTGGAAGGTGTAAGCGGACAGCGGTTTGATAATGTGGTATTAATTACTGATATAAAACAGGTGCTTTGTTTTTGTGATGAAAAGATTGCTAAATGCTTCCTCAGTTGCAGTATTCCGCGAATTAAGTCAGATTTTAGAGATGTGATAATTATATAAAAGGTAAACGAATGTTTCATATTGTAAGATAGAGGTTTGAAAGTCGATAAAACCATAAAATAAATAAATAAAATAAAAATAAAAAAGCCTTTTATTTCTTGCTTTTAGGTACAACTAACAGTTTAAATAACAATGTGCATGCAAAACTATACGATAATTCTAATATTTAAAATAAAAAGTTAAAATATACACAAAGATTTAAAATAAAAGTAATAATACATATTGATTTAGATAATCTATAACAATCAAGAACCCTCTCAATGAAAGGTAAAGGCCTCCTCCAGAGATGCCCAGTACTCTCTATTCTCTGCCGCTCGTGGCCAATGAGAAAGACCAAAACCATAAGATAGCACCTCTTAAAGTATTAAAATAAATACTAGCCAGATTTTAAGCAAACGCTAATAAAAACATATTACAGAGTAAATCGCTGATTTTTTTTTGACGAATCGGTGCATTTTTTTTTGTAATTCAATCAAAACAATGTACCTCAGACTATTGTAATCAGAGAAACAACTATTAACCAAGGTTTAGTTTGACCCTACATCCTCTCCCATTTGGATAACACTAATCTTGCATCAGTTTTCGTGTGAACGAGTGGTGTGTAGTTTAAAAGATGAAAAATAATTCCAGACTATACAGGATGTATTGATATTCAATCCGTGTTTGGAAACTAAGGCAGGTAATATAGCTACGGTGATTATAAATCCATTAGCGTTAAAAAATCCCGACAAAAATAGATTCTTAATCACCTAGCTATTACCTTCCTTAGTTTCCGATCACGGTCTGAATACACCCTGTATATCAATTATAATTTATTGCACATGTGTCAAGTCACATACGAATCAAAACACAATGACTCAAGTTGTTTTATCATATCTAAACACTTCAATTTATCGCTATCTTCTACACCTTAGCACGTAGTTCCGGCTCGAAGCGCATACCGCCCGGTCCTACAAATAGGGCCTTGGTCTAGCCAAGATCTTTTCACTTTCAACGCAAATTACACACGCCGCTCAAGCGAGCTCGCTAATAAGGCGAACGTGCATGTGATTGACCGAACCTTATACGATCCACGCTAAAATTTCAATGCGTTTTATGGTTAAATAATTCGAGGCAGTTGGGTCGAACGCCTTAATCTACTTCAGTTTTTTTAGCTTTGGAGCAGGGCTGTAAAAAGTTCGTATGTAAGTATATTTTAAAATAAAAATTAGGGTGTAATTAAAGGTTTATTAGGTCAGACTTTAGCTATTTTTGTTAAGTTACGCGTTTTAGTATGTAATTTAAATCGAGATTTAAATTCAACGATTTTAAAATGAGTTTGACGATCAAGAGAACGATACATAACAGAAATGTTTACAAAGATAGGCAGAAAATATTTATAAAAAAAAATATGGATGAAATATTGGGCGTCCAATATTATAATCACCAGCTTTTTTTTTCAAAATAAGTACATCTGTACCGCTAGAACATCTACTTAAAATGTCCTTTTTACATCCATACGAGTCGCATTTGGTAGAAAGACACCACCACGTTACCAAAAGCAATTTAAAGCCACACCAAGTCTCACTATCTTCTACTTGAAAATCCATTAGACAGATATCAATCAGCATGATAATTATTTTTTATCCAGCCACGATTTAATGACGATCATCTTCATACATAAATGAAATCATTAGAAACTCATGACCTAGTGAGGGGCTTCGTAATGATGAGTTAATTATATCAGCATTAAATGTGATCACTGTACACGCGAGGAAACAGCACCTAGTTTTTGCTAAATTTAAGCAATTGAATCAGGAGTTGATGTAATAATTTGGGCGTGGAAACTTGTTTTTAAAACACGCTTCTCCGGTCAATTGGCCTTACAATAGTGTTAAATGTAATTTCGCGTGTCTAATAAGTATTAACTTATCAGTATTTAGTCGTAATGATGTGTCTAACGTTATATAAAATAACATAATAGGCGAAAACGTAATTTCTGTTAATTTTTTGTAAGGCACGCTTCGTTACAAATAGAAAAACTGAATTAAAACACTAATAACTAAATTATTTGGTAGTTATATCAGTAGGCAATTACATATTATAGAGAATTCAACGTACCTACGAACATTGGTCGAGATCGAATTAAATAATTATTGGCACGAAAAATACCCAATTTTCAGTCAAGTAAATAAAATTTATTGAATTCATTACATATTATAATGACTAAACCGAATAATGGATCCTATAATATCATGGTCGATTCACTAAGAAACATATGGTAAAAACTATAAAGTGACTAGTTCATAAGCGCGTCACAAATAGTTTCTTTCACACAAGGTGAGAGTGTTTTTTATTTAAATTCCAATAAAAAAGACGACATATTATCGCGTCTTCATTAAAATACTTATGACAGACGGTAAACAGAAAGTGAGTTTCAATATACTATATTTATCAAACGGGTTATCATTTTATAGCACCTAGATATCTTGTTTGCAAATTTGTCGTTCTCTTCAACATTAATGAATATTTTTATGTAGTGCCTCAGAGACTGACTGGGTAGCTTTCCAGAAAGAAAAGACACATACATGCATACGCACTCACGCTATATTCCTCGAAGGGGTAGGCAGACCATTTGTGCACACACAATCTCGTCCCACGTAATAAGGGCGAGCCTATTGCCGTTTTTCGGGCACAATTCCAGATTATATGCTGCTGCTGCGAATTTCCCTAGGGACCTCTACATGACATGGTGCGTACTAATGCCGCGAAACCAAGAGTCAAAAATGAGACACGTGTTTTAAAGACTCCATACGAGCAAGACAATTTTAAAAAGCATTTTTTGTAGCGCAACGTGTCTTGTGATAAAAAGACCTGGGTGAATCATTTCATCATACACGTTTTAATAGTCGTTGCATAATTTTACGATCGCTCACTTAATTAAGCATGTTAAGGGTTATATGATTTCCTTAGTTTTCAGAAGTTGATTTATAGTTTGACATAACGTATTTGTGTATAGGAAATTGGAGGAAACTTATTAGAGTATTTTGCTTTATTTAAAAAAAATACTTTGCTGAAAATCGTCCTAATTCGATAAAAAAAATAGTCAGCTAAGTGAAAATACGGTTTTGGTAGTATTTAGTTGTTTGCTGGCACAAACGAAACGCTTTTTAAAGTTCTATCGGTCATTTAAATTCGATCGACAATCGGAGCAAAGAAAGTTAATTGATCAGCTAGTTCAATCTAAATGCAGATTGGTGCACTAACCTGATTAAGGAACATAACAATAAACATGTATCGGCCTCGTAAAACTTGAGGGTTATTCGCTGCACTACATAATATTTTATGCCAGCTCAGGAAAGCAATCGCATTCTTTATTGACAGCCCCGTGGCGCAGTTGGCTAGATACCAGCTTGCGAAACGAGAGGCTGCGGGTTCGATCCCCGCACCGAGACAAATATTTGTGTGATCCACAAGTATTATTAATTTAAATTTATTTATAAAAATAAAACAATAAATATTATGAATAAAATATGAAGATAATTCGAAAACCTCTCTATACACAGACAGGATAGCTCTTTAACATATACATACATACATATACACCCACGCCTGAATCCCTCCGGGGTAGGCAGAGACTATTGAGTACTATTGAGCTACGATTCTGACACACCTCTTTTGCTTCTTCAACATTCATACATCTTCTCATACAAAACATCACGAATTTGATCATTATATAATCGATATAATGATGATATATTCGATCCCCGCACCGAGACAAATGTTTGTGTGATCCACAAATATTTGTTTCGGGTCTGGGTGTTTGTGAGACCGAAAAGTCTCGTAGTTTCTGATACCCACGACACAGGACTTGTATCCTAGTGCGGGGTCAGAACTATGTATGTGACTGTTGGGTGTATTTATTTATTTATTATTTATTTATTTATAGTAAGTGCTGTGCTAGTATACATAGAATTCCAAGTCACGGTCAAAATATTCTTTTCGAAGTTGACTTTTACAAAATCTTTTAAATTGTCAATGAAGTTTATACTAATGCAACTGAATCGATAATTTAGATATAGCATTAACTTGTCATGTATGACTTGTGCTGATGCGATTTATTGGTAGATTCATCATCATCGTCTTCATCAGCCCATATATGTCCCAACGGGCACGGGCCTCCTCTACAAGGGTTTAGGCCTTAGTCCACCACGCTGGCCTAATTCGGTTTGGCGGACTACATACCTAAGAAATTACTAAAAACTTTTAGGTGTGCAGGTTTCATCACGATGTTTTCGTTCATCGCTAAAGTAAGTGATAATTCATCATGAATACACACATAACTTCTAAAAGTCAGAGGTGTGTGACTGGGGTTTAAACTCGCGACCGCCGAGATTCTCGACCGCGCTCCTAAACCTCGAGGCCATCACTACTTTTTGGTAGATTCATGACATTCAAAAGAAGATATGAGGATTTTTCACGGTAAATGGTATTTAGCCAATTTGGCAACGGGGGCTGTTAATGTTAGATCCTTGTATATTCTTCTACCTTTTCTGGAATAGATCAGAGTGTCATAAAATACTAGTGGGTTGAATTGCATAATGCAATGTACCATATTCGCCGCCTTATGAAATGCGATGTCGTGCTGATACGCATGCTTGCATTTCGATGTAATGAGGATAATACCAATGATAATTGCGCTTGCATACTATTATAGAAGTAGACCCGGAGTGCAGACCTGAACCACAAAGAAAAATTGTTTCTAGGATCTTTATCAGACCGTATTCGTTCTGTTGTCATGGAGGCAAAAAGTAGAAATAATAGACCTTCAAAGAGTTAGAAACCCATATTTCTGTACATAAGATGTTGAAGAGAGCTCTTAGTCCTTTAACTTTAGTTTTTCATTTACCGTCCAAATTGCGAAATAATTGTAAGTTAGAGTTTCGTATGTAAAGCCATATTTAGTTCTGACTAACACGTTTCCACGTCTAAACCACTGAACTTTAAATTTTGTTATAAAATAGGTACGGACGAATCAAATACTTTTTTATTGTGTTCGTTATGACATGTATGTATGTATTTTCTATTTTTTTTAAAAGACATTTCGTGTTGCCGAGGGAGTTTCTTGCCGTTTCTTCTCCACAGCGATAACACGTTTCGAAGCAGCAATAGTTTAGTTTAAAATAGCTTAAAATTGTCGATTCAAAAGAACTTGTAAAAGTCTACTTGAATAAAGATAATTTGAATGAAAAGATAAATTGACTTTGAGTTGAATTTTTTTTTTTTAGTAAACACTGATCATAGCATCTGAGGACGCAACTGGCAGTATTAATTGAATTAGTGTCAAAAACTGCGTTTCTATAAGTCACGTCTCATTATAAAAAATCTAGATACTAATGTTTTAAATTATTTTTAAATATTCCTATTAATTTAAATCGTGTTCTTTTTGGAATTGCCAGTTAATTATGTGAGTGCCAGGTTGGAACGCTTAATTAAAGTTAAAAAAAAACTAAAACGTGACGCCTAAAAACTGTTTTTGTTAATATTAATTACCTTAACAAAAATACTGTTAATGCCATTTTAGTTTTTTATCATATATTTTAATGAGTAATTATAAACCTCTGCTTAAGTAAATATATTCATAAGAAGAAACATGCGCTTTAGAATAACAATGTTAATGTCCTTATGCGAGCTTCCTGTGCAAATCTTAGGGGTCATTGACTTTTTGTATAATTGTTTCTAAAGTGAGCTGTGAGAAAGCTTACCCAATAGACACCAGACTATAATACTTTGCGTATTTGCAGTGTCAAAATATTATAATTACTTTTTAATTTAACTTACAGCCAATGAACTTCGCATTATCAATTGTAAAATGAGTTGTATGCTTATATTATATTATAGCTTTTGATCTTTCGGTCTTTGCATACTTGCATGGGAAATAGATAATACCGCACCTGGTGGAAATCACAGGGCATCTAGTGGCAAGAGACTCATTTCTTTTGACAATTTTTGCTGCTCTCAGCGATATCATACAAGCATCCAAGATAGCTACCACCAAAAAAAATGTTATAATTTTTTCCATGGAAGTGACACTTCGCAACTAGCCTATGCATACTCGTAAACGACCACAAACGGCTGGCATAAATTTATCGACTTGCGACAGATATGCGTTATAGTTTTCAACTGCCACTTTTTATATCACTACAATTACAATTAAAGTGACAGTTGCGATAATTTTGCCAGTAAAATAGACTAATAAGACGAAGAATTTATTAATGTTGAAATCGATGGAGCGATGGCGGTCAATACAGTCATTATGGTATAATGCACTCACTAGCACGGCTCATGCATTATGTAGTGCGATTTATGAATGAATCGCACTTGCGGATGCTATTACCTTACACTACGCTGAGCTAGTGTCAAGATTATTCAAACTAATCATCGTTCAATATATGTTAAGTACTTCAAGATAGAGAGAATGGTTATAAGCAAATAAAAAGAGAGAGGAGAAGTTACGTGGCCTAGGGGAGGTAGTAGACGTGAGATATGCTGTTGATTCATCATTCATCATCAGCCCATATACATCCCACTGCTGGACACGAGCCTCCCCTATAACTGAGAGGGTTTAGGCCTTAGTCCACCACGCTGGCCTAGTGCGGGTTGGCGGACTACACACCTAAGAAATTCCTAAGAACTTTTAGGTGTGCAGGTTTCATCACGATGTTTTCCTTCACCGTTAAAGTACGTGATAATTCATTGCGAATAGACACATAACTTCGAATAGTCAGAGGTGTGTGCCTGGGGTTTGTACCCACGACCGTCGAGACTCTCGACCGCATGCCTAAACCTCGATTGATAATGATAATAAAATAAAATACAAGGGTCTTAAAATATGAAGCCATATGGCAAGAAATTACTCAATGCGGTTTGCTCTGGTGTCTTTAATTAATTATTGAACTGTCATTTGTTTCTATTGTTTTAATGATTGAAAGTGTTTCGCCAGCTGGTACCGATGAATTGGGCGTTCTATTATGAAGGTTTGGGCGTCAGTCCATCACGTTGATTCCGTGGCATAAGCATTAGGATCAAAATTTTCCGGATCGATTTCCGCTTCGAGAAATGATTGAAATCAGCCTGAAATACGGCAATTGTCTATTATTGACATATAGCGGAGTTAAAGCCGTACCGTATGTATGTAAAATAGGCTTGATAAACAACGTGACGAAAACACCTTGTCACAAGATGTGTTACAACCTGACATTTATCTAATTATCTAAGCAGAGAGTGTGCGAGTGGAGCTTTCGAGAAGTTTCCACACTAATAATGGTGCGTTTCCTACTGATCCTATATATTATGCAGCTCGTGGGAACGTTATGTGTAACAATTATGAGCGAAAACTAATATGCACTTTCCCGAACAGATGAGCGAGACAGTACTGCAAGATAGCGTGCAAGATATAAACGAAATAAATGTGTTTTGTTTATAAAATTAATGCCTGGAAATACTAAATATCTTCTATTAAATACTAGATTAATTGATACGAAACTTAAGTCTTCAAAAAGAATATTTTTCTCCACTTTGCCACATTTTAAATTGATGCTTCGTCAAAAATCAATTTGAATTACGGTATATTACTTCTCGTGACTAGCGCGCTCAACGCAGCGCGCGGTCGAGAATCTTGACGGTCGCAGGTTCAAACCTCAGGCACACCTCTGACTTTTCGAAGTTATGTATAATGAATCATGAGATCATCAAGAACGTCTTACATAGCATCACAAAATCATTTGCAATTATTCTCCTGATATCTGATCGAGTTTTTGTTCAAATCTCACGTTTTATTATGAGAAACATTTAATTGGTGGAAATTAACATACAATTTTGCGAAAACGTTTTTGTCGACCACGCCGTACTTTGTACCGGCGACCGGTTTCATATATTTTGAACGTCAATTGGAGAGCATACTTTTAATTATATCATCATCATCATCATCATCATCAGCCCATATACGTCCCACTGCTGGGCACGGGCCTCCTCTACCATTGAGAGGGTTTAGGCCTTAGTCCACCACGCTGGCCTAGTGCGGGTTGGCAGACTACACACCTAAAAAATTCCTAAGAACTTTTTTAGGTGTGCAGGTTTCATCACGATGTTTTCCTTCACCGTTAAAGTACGTGATAATTCATTGTGAATACACACATAACTTCGAAAAGTCAGAGGTGTGTGCCTGGGGTTTGAACCCGCGACCGTCGAGATTCTCGACCGCGTGCCCAAACCTCGAGGCCATCACGACTTTAATTATATAAATACAGCGAAAAAAACTTGAGTACGCACTGAGTAGGTTCGTGTTGTGAACATCTTTTTGCCCTCTCATCATAAATCGTTGGAGCAAAAACAACTTGATGTTCAAAATAATAAATTATTATTCATATTAAGAGGTCTTCGGCCACGTTCACAAGGTTATAGTTTTAAATTTTTAGAAAAAAAAATACTTTGTTTTTATGTATAAATTATGGTTGAAGAATATTATAGAAGCAAAAGTCTACTTATATTAGCAACCTGATACAAGATTTTACTAAAAATTAAAAGAATAGCATAATAATATTAAAAAAAACTATAAGGCAAATTGTGCTACCTTTGTACTTTGAGTTGGTAAGCACGGAGCATAACAAAGTGGGTAGGTTTAGTGTACCTATGATCTTACCTATTTTTCTGCCAAAAACCTAACAAAAAACCTCTAATTTTTATTATTAATTTATGTTTGTAAAGAAAATACTGTTTAGTATATTGGGTATAGCTTTCCCCTCAAAAAAGTCTATCACTTATATAGTTTAATCACATATGTATTTTTATTATAAAACTTATTAATAAAAATTATTCATCATCATCATCATCAGCCCAAATACGTCCCACTGCTGGGCACGGGCCTCCTCTACAACTGAGAGGGTTTAGGCCTTAGTCCACCACGCTGGCCTAGTGCGGGTTGGCGGACTACACACCTAAGAAATTGCTAAGAACTTTTATGTGTGCAGGTTTTATCACGATGTTTTCCTTCACCGTTAAAGCATGTGATAATTCATTGTAAATACACACATAACTTCGAAAAGTCAGAGGTGTGTGCCTGTTCGGAGGTTGAACCTGAGACCGCCGAAATTCTCGACCGCGCGCCTAAACCTCGAGGCCATCACTAAAAATTATAGACACTACAATTCGCGGTAACTTCTGGATATAGGTATTATAGTCTAGGAAGCAGTCTGACGTCACAAGTAGTGTTTACTACAGTATACACGAAGATTACGTCAGCCAGATAAAGAAGCGAAAGAATCGGTGTTTGACATTACTTAGTGTCGTGAAATGACGTAGTCTTATAAGCTTAATGTTAAACTCAGTAAACCTTAAACCAATTTATGGGGATATGCAAGCTTTCCATCGATTTTTTTTAAATACTTTCTTATAGATATATTGACAGACTAAAAAACTAGTAATATTGTATACGCAATGAGTAGCTTCGTTATAAAAGGTGATTGTTAGTATTAAGGCTATCGTACTCATAAACACACTTGGTTCATTGCCATAAATATGTTTTCTGAAATCCTAGAAAAAAATCATATATATGACAGCCCCGTGGCGCAGTTGGCTAGACACCAGCTTGCGAAACGAGAGGCCGCGGGTTCGATCCCCGCACCGAGACAAACGTTTGTGTGATCCACAAATATTTGTTTCGGGTCTGGGTGTATGTGAGACCGAAAAGTCTCTCGTAGTTTCTGATACCCACGACACAAGACTTGTATGTTAGTGTGGGATCAGAACTATGTATGTGACTGTTGGGTGTATTTATTTATTTATATAGTTACGAGCTTCGGGACCCGGCTTCTACATCATTACGAGAATACACCATGTTTAGATAAAAAAGTACCCTTGTCCATTCTCAATGTGCTGTCTATCTCCATACTGATCATACAAATCGGTCCAGCAGTTACGGCGTAAAAGCGCAACAGACTGACGACAGACACGTGTAACTTTTGCATTTATAATATTAGTATGGACTGCCTCGTGGTATTGCGGCGCAAGTATGTGCCGTGCGATCTAGAGGTCCTGGGTTCGATTCCCGGGTCGGGCAAAGTGTTATTGGGTTTTTCTATTAGGAAATTCTCAGTAGTAGTACGGAGTCTAGAATTGTGCCCGAAAAACGGCAATAGGCTCGCCCCCTATTACGTGGGACTGATACATACCTTGCGAAATGTGGGTGCAGAAATGCACCTCTGCCTACCCCTTCGGGGAATACAGGCGTGAGGTTATGTATGTATGTATGTTTTAGTATGGATTATATCTCACTAACGTTTTGTCTTCTACACATGGTATTATGAAGAGCATTCACAGTATAAATGAAAATTGTTAACCAATTTCTGACTCCATATGCACGAGCCCTTACGATGTTCGTCGTTAAATTAACAAAAAGTCATACGTGCACAGGTTGAATTTTGTTAAAACAACGAGTTTGGGCCCACTTGGTAAATAATAATGTACGCCGAAGTCACTGACATCGCAGCCGGCCAGCTCCTTCGGTATTGAGCACGCAATTTATCATCTCTGCTCGCCTTATTTCGTTTACCCTTAATATTAAGAGCCCTCAGAAGAGTGTGTAGATTAACAGTCTGGAATAAGCCTTTTTACAATGGTGCGCTAAAAAGCAAGCAGTCATAGGTGTGTGACTTTAAGTAACTTTGATTAATATTATTATGCCCGCTTGTATGTTGCTCACATATTTTTTGGTTTGGCTAAACGTTTTTTGCAAAAAATTGTATACAGATAAATAGCATGAATTGGAAAAGGATTTGAGTAATTTTTTTACTTGACAATAGAATTAGGAAAGGGTGAGAAAGAAAATAAAAGTTAATTCGAGAATTTCGGCGGTCGCAGGTTCAAACCCCAGGCACACACCTCTGACTTTTCGAAGTTTTGTGTGTATTCACAATCACTTGCTTTAACGGTGAAGGAAAACATCGTGATAAAACCTGCACACCTAAAAAAAAAGTTCTTAGGAATTTCTTAGGTGTGTAGTCCGCCAACCCGCACTAGGCCAGCGTGGTGGACTAAGGCCTAAACCCTCTCAGTTGTAGAGGAGGCCCGTGCCCAGCAGTGGGACGTATTTGGGCTGATGATGATGATGATGATGATGAAGTGAGTTGGATAAGAGTGTAGACCACTTTCATACGTTTGCGTACATGGAAATCATAACAGTATTATAAGCAAGATATAATTTCCGCAGTGAAAATCACGACTGTGGGTTCGATTCCCAACGCGACATAGATGTGGTTCACAAATGAATATTTCGTGTCTAGGTATTTGTGAGCTCCAAAAACCTGTCATAGTTTCTAGTACCCAACATCAAATAGCAGGATTAGAACAAAAGAAAATCTGTTTATGGGAAGAGATCCTCTCAATTTGGCCTTTAGCAACGATTCAAGGTCGTCATCTCTGACATCACAAGGCTTGGCAAACACAGGCACTGATAACATCGCGAGCCACTGATAACGTCAACCTGTTGTGGCCAATGTATTGTACTAGACACATGACTTATTATTAGCAATTGTTAAGTAACGCGTATGAAACAGATTTATGAGTGTGAAATTTTCTATATATTAGTTCTTATTGCAATGAAGAATAATATGTCAATTAGTTAGTAGGGTACAAAAGAAAATTTTAATTAATTCTTGTTTTTTTGTCTGGCAATGTTTTTTGGTATGGCAAGACGACCGCACTGGCACTCGTTAAAAATTATTAACCATTTGTTAGTATGAATTAAAATGACAAACAATAATATTAATGTGCAAAAATTAGACATAATTATGGCGTCAGCTTAATCAGCTTACTCGAAACAAAACTGGCTGACACATTTGCGTCGATCACAGTTTTGGGTTTTACGACTTATATTGTTAAAAGTTGCTGTCAACCAGAATAGTAGATTCTTCACATTGATATGTATGTGTATATACTAGTATTATATAAGTATGTATAAATAGTTTTTTATTATATTTATGTTTTGTATATTGTATTTATATTATATTCACTCATCATAATATACTATGTTTATTTACGTACCTACGCCTTCCATCTCTGCACCACCTAAGGTTCGACTGTTAGAGAATGCCTCAGGCATTAAGTCCACCTTTACATGTAATGTATGAAGGGTAAATAAATAAATAAATATAAGTTGCTATCCGGGCGTACATCAAACCACCATTAAACTCCACCCAATAGGTAATGTCTAAACGAGAGTTTAGTAACTCTTTGAAATATGCAATAAATCATGCCATCCACCATTATATTTATCTCACAGGCATATTTGCTTTGATAATTCAGACAGATTGATTGAATAACGAAGGCTTGTGAACACCAAGTGAGTTATTTAAACGTTGTTTAAGTTTATATTAGTGAACTAGTTTATTGCATGAATGACATGTTGTTTTACATACATACATAACTTCACGATTGTATTCGTCGAAGGGGTAGGCAGAGGTGCATTTTTGAAACCACATTTCGCCAGGTATCAGTATCAGTTACACGTAACAGAATTGCCCTATTGCCGTTTTTCGCACATTATTTTATTTCCAGATAACGTGCTGCTATTGTCCTTACGGAGAAAACCCAATAACATTTTGTCTGACTCAGGAATCGAATCCAGGACCTCTAGATTGCACAGCACATACAGGTTGTATTAAAAAATAATTTTATTAATTGTTGATTAAGAATGTTTGTTTCAATTTTATACTGTCGCTTTTAATAACATACTTTTTGTTTTATTTTCACTCTATTTTTTTTTATAAAATTGTTGTATCAAGTTGTAAATACAACTGGCGTATGCCGTATAAAATACTGTTAAATTAAATTAGATTAGCTTAGTGGTAGAGCCAGGCTTCTTGTGTATGAATATTTAATATTATGATAGTTTTACTTAAATTTAAGAGGCCCCCTGATCTCTCATACATATTTATCGTATTGTATAATCTCATAAAATCGACGTAGCACGTATTTTAGTGTTGCAAAAAAGTATATGCGATCATAATGTATTTTTTTACATTTTTTATGCAAGGTTTGACCTTGCGTATGTTTTTCTCAGATGCTTTTATGGTATTATTTTTGTATAGAGTCGGCATGCTGTGATGTATCATACCAGTGGCGGTACTTCTATAGAAGCCCAAAACCCCAGTTTGCCTTACAAAATTCCGATATATAATCTTTAAATCTTTATATAACAAATGCAATTTGACATATAAATGAGAATATCCTCACCTCACAATAAACAATTATAAACTAGACATTAAACCCTAAACCTAAACCCTCTCAGTTGCAGAGGAAGCTTGTGCCCGGCAGTGGGACTGTTTAGATAAATTTATTACGAAAAGACTGCCTCGTGGTCTCTCGGTACAAGTATGTGCCGTGCGATCTAGAGGTCCTGGGTTCGATTCCCGGGTCGGCAAAGTGTTATTGGGTTTTTCCATTAGGAAATTCTCAGTAACAGCACGGAGTCTGGAAATGTGCCCGAAAAAACGGCAATAGGCTCGCCCCCTATTACGTGGGACTGATACATACCTGGCGAAATGTGGGTGCAGTAATGCACCTCTGCCTACCCCTTCGGGGAATACAGGCGTGAGTTTATGTATGTATGTGTATGTATTACGAAAAGAGACAGTTGCGCATTTACTTAAACAATTAAAAAGACAGAAGTACAAGTAGTTTTTGTTTTAATTTATTTAAATATAATTCCAGTATGTAAAATATAATAAAATTCCTTCGCATGTGTATTTATATCCATTGTTTACTAATTGGCAAGTATGCCTTGTGATTAATCGATGAGGAATGTTAACGATAATATGAAATTTAAATATGCAGCTATTAATACTCCATGTGGAGAAAGTCCAAAAACGCAAAAAATTGCGTTACGTTGGATAAGAGATATTTTAATGACAAAGCTATCTATGAACCCACATTAGACCCTGCGAAAAAAAATGGTCGTATTGAAATTTTATCAAAATGTTTTCGAATCAGCAATAGGCCAGCGTGGTGGACTAAAGCCTAACCCCTCTTAGTTGTAAAGAAGGCATGTGCGCAGCAATGGTACGTATATAGGTTGGTGATGATGATCATCGAAAGTTTATTATATATTTGGTTCTGTGTCACCGTTGGATGGTCACTATAATAATTACCTTCCATAGGTCACCTTTGTATTTAATGGTCAGTGATAAACTGCGAACTATTCGCACATTGTAACATAAATAATAAACATATAATGATAAGCATTTTCATGCCTTATGTATGTGTTATTGAGGACGTATTACTTTAAATAAATATCCAACAGCCACGTGGCGCAAATGGCTAAACACCAGCTTGCGAAACGAGAGGCCGCAGGTTCGATCCTCGCACCGAGACAAATGTTTGTGTGATGCAAAAATATTTGAGACCGCAAAGTCTCTCTTAGTTCTGATACCCACGACACAAGAATAGTATATAAGTGTGGGATCAGAACTATGTATGTGACTGTTGGGTGTATTTATTTATTTATTATTATTTACAATAGAAACAAATGACAATTCAATAATTAATTAAAGACACCATCAAACCGCATCGAGTAATTTCTTGCCATAAGTTTGTATTTGTTTGTTATTTATTTACAGTTACTATACACTTCACTCCAAAATAACCCCGCATCTAGGTCTTGGGATTCCAAAACTAAAATACATTTCGATTTGAAATACTAAAAACAGAATCTATACAAATTTATGTAGGCTCTACAAATATTCTTTAATAAACAGTACCTTCTTGTTAGATGGATTCATTAGTGCAACAGCGAAGAAACTGTGAACTAGGACATCATTATCATCATCATCAGTCCAAATACGTCCCACTGCTGGGCACGGGCCTCCTCTAGAACTGAGAGGGTTTAGGCCTTATTCAACCACGCTAGCCTAGTGCGGGTTGGCGGACTACACACCTAAGAAATTCCTAAGAACTTTTTAGGTGTGCAGGTTTTATCACGATGTTTTCCTTCACCGTTAAAGCAAGTGATAATTCATTGTGAATACACACATAACTTCGAAAAGTCAGAGGTGTGTGCCTGGGGTTTGAACCTGCGACCGCCGAAATTCTCGACCGCGCGCCTAAAGCTCGAAGCCATCACTGCGTGCAAAAAGGTATATTTCCAGACTTTTCCCAATTTCCCGATGGAAATTGTACACAAAAATAATAATTATATTTAAAAAATCTATTTTGGATATGTTATCAAATATACAAAATGTTATATATTGCGGAAAATTTTCATAATAATAATATGTTTATTGCCACAAAAGTCATGGCCGTCTAGCTAAATGTCTTGTGTTTTATCTATTCGGAAATGTTATAGAACTTATTAAAACTGTCAAACGTGATGTAATATGAAATCGGTCATATAAATATTACATATAAACTATTTGTTAATTAACCATTTCATAATTAGCTTCGATAATGATAAAATTTCTTAATTTACATTTTTCAACAGTTTTGTCTCTAATATTAAATTATATTTACTCCATAATTATTTATTTATTTATTTATTTATGCTTTTTATACATTAAGTATAGAGGCGGACTTAATGCCAAAGGCATTCTCTAACAGTCAACCTCTGGGTGATGCAGAGATAAAAAAGGTAGGTGCATAAATAGTTAAATGGTTAAATAAATACATATAAATAGAATAACTAACATATATACACAGATAAATAAATAATTATAGAAACATATATATAATACTAGCTTTTGCCCGCGACTCCGTCTGCGTAGACTTTAGGGTTGGGTGCAGAAACTAACTAAGTGAATCTATAAATCAAAAATTACGCTAATTGTTGCAGTAGTTCACCACCGGAGGTCATTTCTATCTTTGAGAATCGTCTCAAGTGACATTATGACATTTTTCATAACCTCAGATCGTCTCATAAATTTATCGCGAAAATGTATCTAATGTCATCTAGGTGCGTATAATGGCACTTAACATCGCATAATGACACCGAGCCCCATAAAAATGCACATGATAACATTTTACTGTACCGGTACCAGTCACCACTACTCCACATCATTATCATCGGTTGAACTTCAAATTTTTGGGTTAAAGTTTTCTTATTAAAATATTTATCAAAGACTGTTATAAATTACTTCTTATAATTAAAATTTGACAAATAAATGAATACCAACATCCTATAATTATCTATCAAAAAGTCGAATGCGTCACATCGCAAACACCTGTTCAAATAATACCACTCGACAACACCTCAATAATTTTCACACAAATTCACTTACTAATCACAAATGAAACGTCACATCACATTCCCGCTCAAAAATCATAGACCAGCGGACGTAAGGCGTGATTTTTTTCGGCCGGTGAAAAGAGTTTACGGAAAAAAAGTCGGATTTCGCGGCGCGAAAAATTCGGAGCGCGAGGAGCGAGCGCGCGTCGCGTGCTAACAACTATGAGATAATGCGCGCCACACGGTAGAGACTGAGCGGGCGGCACCGACATAACGCGACGATTAAAACTACGGCCTGCATCACTTATGTTGTATGAAAATCGTGGCTTAAACATTAAAATGCTTATTATAAGACTTGTTTTGTTCAGCTAGTATTGATGGTTAAGTGTAGACATTTGTAATGTACCAAATACATAAATAGATATTTTTAATCCCAAGTATTATCAGTCATGGCTTAACTTCTATGGAAAGCAGGCGAGCCTATCTTATTTTATAAACACATTTTTAGTCTCCAGTAAAAACACTTTTTCGGAACCGGGAAACAAATTGGAGATGTGATGATCGGACTAATATAAATATGTAATATAATTTTATAACTCATTATATGCAGTCTTATTTTTAGAGTTTTCGATAGAGAAAAAGAATATACAAGCATACATCAGATGATGATGTATTTATTTTAATATTCAGCAATAAAGAACATGAGTATGGATATTGGAAATACATAATTAATGAGTAAACTGTGCGACGACAAACACAGGCGATTCGATGTATAATTAAAATTGATCACGTTTTTAAGCACTTGTATGTATTCTGTTCTACAAAAAGGCTATTAGGACGCCTTAGTTTACTGACCTAGTGTCTGATAGCGTAATGTATTTAATTCGTTTTTACATTACAGCACAAAATATGCACTTTATGTTTGTAAAACCAGAATACTTTAAGAAGTAAATCAATAAACGTAAGTCCATGTCAAAATATCTTTGTTATCAATTCTTTAAATTGAAACTCGTCGATAAATTACTATTTAGGCTGTGTGGAGCCGATTTCGTCCTTTATGTTACTAAATTTCGATGAAACAAGGTTTTATGTTACAATATATTTATTAAATGAAAATGTCTCTTAAAAAATATCACAACAAAAAATCTAGAAAAATCAGTCCTAATTTTTCCTTTTTCAATTTTTAATCCTATTCAATATGAAAAAACCATCAAAGTGTGTATTATGCCCTACTGTAGTTGTGAATGGGTACTTATCGCATACCTTTTTGAAGCATTTCTAGAACTATGTCCATTATTATTACAAATGTGATAATAAAGCATGAATGCCAATACTTAACTTCAATAGACAATTATAAATGATAAACAAAATCCGAAATGACGTCTCCACTCATTATTATTTTTTGCGTGTAATAATTTTGAAGCGCTGTGTAAAAAACGCAATTTACTTAATAACAAGAAAACGTTGAGTAAGATAAAATAATTATACTCCAGGGAAAACTATTTTACAATAGAATTGATACGTAATTAGGCCCGTAAATCCTTAAGTTCATTTTGCGTGATAGCCTTGACTATTAGGCGCGCGTTTTTCGCTACAAAATCTTGATCATCACGGGTTCAAATCTTTGGCACACATTTATTTCGTTTTAAGATATTTTTATATTCTGAATTAATCACTACACACTTAAACGGCTATTAAAAACATCATTGGGGAATCTTCGTATTTTAAAGACTGCCTGTGACTTCCTAAATTTAATTAGACCTTGTAACAATTTAAAAAATGTATTTCTCCTTATTATTGCAGTACCTGATGATTAACTTAAACATTTTCCTTTAAACAGAACACATTAAAAAGCAGAAATGTAAAACTGGTATTTGAAAGCCATTAATTATAAATTATTGAACAAATTCATTGTAAAATAAACCAAAGATATAAATAGTGCAAACCAACAGTTCTAAAACAAACTAAGCATTTAATCTGTAATTAAGCAGACGGACGATGCACCCACCACAACAATTTTCACATCTGCAGAGCGAACAATAAATAAATAACACTCTTAATGTAACTCTTAATTGGGTGCGTATCCGAGATGCACACGTGTCTGTTGCTAACGCGGATCGAAGTTTCTATTTACGATATGTTATAGATTACTCCTTTCAGAATTGGAAAAGTAAATGGTTAGTGCCACTCCGGTCCGCCGAGTGAAGAATAAGGCCTAAAATCATCAGTAGTTATTCGCTCAATCTTTGTACTCGCTACTTTGAACTAAGTTGTATTTTTTTTTCTTAATGAATAAATAAATACACCCAACAGTTACATACATAGTACAGATACTACACTCAGACACGAGTCTTGTCGTGGATATCAGAAACTACGAGACACTTTTCGGTCTCACAAACACCCTGACCCGAAATAAATAATTGTGGATCATCATCAGCCCATATACGTCCCACTGCTGGGCACGGGCCTCCTCTACAACTGAGAGGGTATAGGCCTTAGTCCACGACGCCGGCATAGTGCGGGTTGGCGGACTACACACCTAAGAAATTCCTAAGAACTTTTAGGTATGCAGGTTTCATCACGATGTTTTGCTTCACCGTGAATACACACATAACTTCGAAAAGTCAGAGTTGTGTGCCTGGGGTTGAACCCGCTACCGTCGAGATTCTCGACCGCGTGTCTAAACCTCGAGGCCATCACTTACTTAATTGTGGATCTCACAAATATTTGTCTGGGTGCGGGCCTCCAATCCGCGGCCTCTCGTTTCGCAAGCTGGTGTCTAGCCAACACTTAATAAGTACAGTGTGTTGTCAACTATTACGAGATAATTAATGACTTTGGTTCTAATTGGATCTGCAGTTACCATTTGATGTCAGTAATGTTATGTGATGGCCTCGAGGTTTAGGCACGCGGTCGAGAATCTCGTCAGTCGTGGGTTCAAACCCCAGGCACACACCTCTGACTTTTCGAAGTTATGTGTGTATTCACAATGAATTATCACGTGCTTTAACGGTGAAGGAAAACATCGTGATGAAACCTACACACCTAAAATTTCTTAGGAATTTCTTAGGTGTGTAGTCCGCCAACCCGCACTAGGCCAGCGTGGTGGACTAAGGCCTAAACCCTCTCAATTGTAGAGGAGGCCCGTGCCCAGCAGTGGGACGTATATGGGCTGATGATGATGATGATGATGAATGTTACATATCTGTGAAAGTCATTTAAATATTATCAGATCACTTTCGCGAGCTTTTATAAGAATTTTGTAGAATTTTATCAACCACCGTTTTTAAATTTATTTACTAAGGTCGAAACCTTCTTACTAACCCCTTGACTTGTGACGACATGTTAAGGAAGAAATCAGACAATTAATTTTGAACGTACCATCTTCATTTGTAATTTAAATACCACTTAAACGTCTTGTGTAAATATGAACGGTAAATATTAAGCCGTCGTCGAGATTTCTTAATGTAATGTCGTAATTCGCGTAAATTCTTATGCATTTAGAATGTCAGAGTTTAAAAATCATGGCCGAGTGATCATCTATTATCATGATTATGAATTAAGTCGTCATGCAACCTCTTTTAATTTATATCATCAAAAACGCCAGCTATTTCGTTCCATGGTCAGCTATTTGACACAATAATTAGCTGGCTTGTCTGTGTCAACTTGCGAGAGATTTAGCTTTTTGTCTGACAATGAATTTGAGATTTGAACCGCTCTGTTCTTTTAATTTGTTTCTTATTTAGATAGGATATAAAAGGATACCAGGAATTATAAGCAGGATTTAGACTTTATGTAACTGCTAACTACCACCACGACATTACCCCTAGAAAGGGCGTAAGCACCGTATATTTTTGAGCAAGATAATACCCCTAGAAGGGGCGTAAGCACCGTATATTTTTGAGCAAGATAAATTGATTGTACGGGACAACATATTCAAGAATATAGGCGATACGAATTGAAGGAATAATAAACGGTGGACTAACAATAGTTATGTGAAGTTATTTTCTAGCCTAAACGTAAGAACAGAACGCCGTACAGCCAAACGTGCGTATGGACCAAGACGAAATAGCTGACGTCAGTCCAAAATACTTTAATGCGGAATTTACGAACGTAGACAAGAAAGTGCTGCGTAAGATACGGCGGTATTCTATGAATGCCCGCGTCTTACCGACACTGATATGCGGAGAAAGTGCTAAAAACTGCTGATACTGCATTAACAACGGAAAATGTTAATGAACGGAACAGTAACAGATTGTGTCAAATGTAGTTCTACCAGCTGTACTATCATGTAGAGCTTCTTTGAAAATTGTTGTTTGTTTAAAATTATTATTTTATTATTATTATAATCAGCCAATATATACGTCCCAATGCTGGGCACGGGCCTCCTCTACAACTGAGAGGGTTTAGGCCTTAGTCCACCATGCTGGCCTAGTGCGGGTTGGCGGACTACACACCTAAGAAACTCCTAAGAACTTTTAGTTGTGTAGGTTTCATCACGATATTTTCCTTCACCGTTAAAGTACGTGATAATTGTTTGTGAGTACACACATAAAAGTGACAGGTGTGTGCCTGGGATTTGAACCCGCGACCGTCGAGATTCTCAACCACCTAGCTTAACCTTGAGGCTATCACGACTTAAAATAAAATGAGTAAATTCACGGAAATTAAAGGAATATTGAAACTCTCTGTCTGTCTCCAACATGTAGTTATAAGCCTATTGTTACAATAGGTATTGAATTCGTTCCTTACAACCAGACAAGGGTTTGTACACTCCACATTTTTTTTAAATATATTTAACTTAATAAGCTTAAAAGTTAGCATTATCAGTCACGAATATAAGTGTTTTATTCGGTGTATTTCGACATTTTTGACTTACTAAGGGTAAGGGTTTTTTTGAAAGGCCTTAAAAGACCGAGATACTATAGACAGGAATTATTGATATGTAGAGCTTGTCTTTTTACGGCAAATAACACATTTATAAAAGCATTAGATCAAAGTAATTTTCTATCTTCAATCCAAGTATAATTTCATACAATTCAACCATAATAACAAATCATTTATAAATCGCATTGTCATGACGGCGGTTTCCTTCACATTGACCTTCTATGAGATGCCACTTGAGGCAATCACTGCGATGACGATTGAACTATGCACTTTCGTAATAGACTCACGTGTTATTTATTAGATTGTTAAGTAAATATAATACCACTTTTCAAAATTTAAGAGCAATGAAAGTGCTCCGAGAGCCAATCTATTAAGAAATGATACGGCAATCGATCTATATTTTTGGCAAAAAACAAGAATGAAAAAATAAAACAAAGGGAAACATTGTCTAGTTTTTTTTTTGTTTATGGCTTCACACTACTTGTGCATTTACCTAATGTCGAATTGACGTTGATGATGTGGTATTTCGCAGTTATTAGTCTAATTGTAATTAGTTTATAATCGTGCTTGGTACCGAAGTGTGACTGGACTGGTATTAACAATAACTGCTTAGAGGTCAAAACAGAGTGACAGCTGACGAGAAACTTTTACGTTTAGCCACTAGGTAACACACTTGCCCTGGCCTGTTCAAGATTGTGTGTATACATTGTACTTAACACAAAAACCATCCAATTACTACGTCGATATGACATCATATTAATGATGGTCATTATATGGGTACATCAATAATTTAAAATAACAATCATCATCATCAGCCTTTCTTACGTCCACTGCTGGACATTGCCCTCTCCTATGGCACGCCACTGGGCTCGATCTTCGGCCCTCCTCATCCAACCGCTGCCACTCCACCTAGCCAGAGCCCAACACTACGTGTGCCGAGTTATTTGTTTATCTCCAACAAGATAAACAAATAACAATATAATCAAGAACCTGCCCGGTCAATCCATTGTCAAATTGTATCTACGAACATCAAACATTTACTGCAATTTACCAAGTGTGTTTATAGTCCACGTGCGAAGATTGAAGTAGCCTGCAACACAATATAATCTTATCGCGGCTATAAATAGCGGAAATATTACAGTTTCATTTTATACATGCTAATGTCGCGATTTTCTACACTAATAACATATTATAAATCTGAAGAGTTTGTTTGTTACTTGAACGGGTTAATCTCAGGAACTATTGGTCCGATTTGGAAAATTATTTCAGTGTTAGATTGCCCATTCGACAGCCCCGTGGCGCAGTTGGCTAGCCCGCGAGCACTCGCGCTATGAGCATTTTGCTCACAGTAAATTTAAAACCCGCGCCATTTTGTCTAAATTATGCGTACGGACTTCTTTCATTCAGTAGCTGAGTTTTGTTCCGTCCTCCGCCTCTGGATATAGCTCATTTCTCGCTAGTGTGCGCTAGTCGCTCGTACGAGAAGGTTCGTTGCGCCGTGTACCATCAAGCGGCGTTTTGCTCATCGCGCGGGTGTCGACGTAAGTACTTTTTTCCTAATGGATTTATTTTTGTTTTCATCATATCGACAGTTTTACTGCTACTTTTATGTTTTAAATTACCGTCATAGAAAACTATTATGTTTTTTTATTAAAGATGGATCGGGATCGAAGAAATGAACGCATTTTGTCGTGGTTGATGGAAGAAGATTCGGAAGACATTGAAGACCCGTCTTTTAGGGCCGATGATATTGAAAGCGATCGAGGCAGTGAACACTGACACCGAACAATCGTCATCGGAAGTAGAAGGTGACGTTTCTTCAATTTTATTGGGAAATCAGCTGTGTTACGTAGACAAAGATGGGAGTACAAAGTGGAACTATAATCCGTCTCGTTGTAATGTGAGGACAAGAGCTCACAATATTGTCGAAAAACAACCTGGGGTAAAACCAGTAGCTAAGAATATTAACACTGTAATGGAATGTTTTCACCTTTTCGTGAGTGAAGAAATGCTGATTGATATAGTTGGCTTTACAAATACCCACATCAACAAACACGGATATAATCATAACGCGCAGAGATTACTTGAAACAACTAGCTCTTCAACTAATACAGCCACATATCCAAAGAAGAAGCATCTTGCAAAACATTTCATACCCTCTACAGCAAGTGATAAAACGTTTTGTACCAGAATCTGAGTTACCAGGAGAAGAAAAACCAAATGGAATCTGCGCGATTTGTCCAAGACGCAAAAACCGTAAGACCAAAAAGTGCTGCATTTACTGCCAAAAAAATTTATGTACCGAGTATAGTCGTACATTATGTGATATGTGTAAAGCTCGCATATTTGATGAAGATTAATTATTCCTATTTCTTTAAGTTTTTGTTTGAAAATATTTTTATTTGTTTAATTTTTTCCTTAAGACTGCCTTAGAAGACTGGCAAATTAGTTCCTATGATTGTTAATTAAAATAAAAAAGATTAATCTTGAAAAAGTTTTGAATATATATTTTCTAGAATGAATAAAGTGTATTTTATTTAATAAAATAAAAAAGTAAAAATATTACTTGGTAAAACCTACAATTAATGACATTCATAAACGTGAGCAAAATGCTCTACACGCGTGTGCCCGAGTAATTTCTAGGGGCGCGAGTGCTGGCGGGCTAGATACCAGCTTGCGAAATGAGAGGCCGCGGGTTCGATCCCCGACCGGAGCAAAAGTTTGTGGGATCCACAAATATTTGTTTCGGGTCTGGGTGTTAGTGAGAGCGAAATGTCTCTCGTAGTTTCTGATAACGACGACACAGGACTTGTATCCTAGTGTGGGGTCAGAACTATGTATGTATGTGACTGTTAGGTGTATTTATGTATTTACCGAGGAAGGCTATAGGACATATCATCACACCACTACCAATAGAAGCAGCAATAGAAAATGTGCCAAAAAGGGGAAAGAATATTCCTTTTGAAGACTAATGTTTCGCAAACGGTGTTGCGGACAATTGCTGATTTATGACAAAATCGCTTCATTTCTTAAAGACCATAAAAGAAAATCTTAAGCTTAGCGAAGTCTAGGAAGGAAGGTCTTGTTATTGTGTATGTTGAATATCTTATGAAGAGTTTAGTGGAAACTGAGACTGTGGTACCCACTAGGAAAACATGAGCGAAACGCGCCATGTGTTATAGGACGTGTCGTCATCATCATCAGTCCATATATGCCCCAATGCTGGGCACGGCCTCCTCTACAACTGAGAGGGTTTAGTCCACCACGCTGGCCTAGTGTAAATTGGCAGACTACACACCTTTTTTTTTTCGGTACCTCGGGGGAGGCCGAAAGGGGTATGTCGGGATCTCTGGCCTTCCAACTCGGCGCGCGGAACAATTGTCCGCTTCGCTGAGTTGGGTCCCTAACCAAAATCCTACGCCAGCATACCGACTAAAACCTCTCGAAGATCATATGCCACTAGATCAATGAAAGTTTTATTCGAAAGTGCGGATGAAAAACAATGAAACTGCGACTGGCGGAGTTTTCCTCGCGCACGTTTTGACATTGGAAAGTGCTACAGTAGATAAGAGTTGCCGTTGCGAATCGATTCCTCGATATCCGATAATGCACGGCCAGAGTACCAACAAAATTACTTGCAAATGAGGTTTTTCTCTTTCCGCTTGACATGTACGTTGGAAAGTTAGCCTGCAGAGATGAACGTGATACAAAAAAAATACTAAATGCTTTAACACTTAAATTTTTTATTTAAAAGGGCTGGTTTTTATTAGCTTTAGTTCACTTCTTACTCTCGTCTCTTTCTTATTTCATGATGAATGATGATGTGCGCGCAATTTGTAGAGTCCATCAGTAACTCTGTATTAGTTTTTAAGTAGACATAATATGCTAAAAGATTAGATACATACGTAGTACATACATACATAACCTTACGCTTGTATTCTCCGAAGGAGTAGGCTGAGGTACATTTCTGCACCCATATTTCGCCAATTGTTTTTGTCCCACGTGACAAGGGGCGAGCCTATTGCCGTATTTCGGGCACAATTCCAAACTCCGAGCTGCTACTGAGAATTCCCTAATGAAAAAGCCCAATAACACTTTGCCCGACCCGTGAATCGAACCCAGGACCTAGAGGTCACGGCACATTCTTGTACCGCGAGACCACGAAGCAGACAGTTAAAAGGTTACATATTATAATCTAGGCGGAGTCTTTTAAGGTCTTTTAAGTCCTCTAATGCATTCGTTTTCATGTGATGCAACGCAAAATAAAAAAAAACATATTACTTTTCATTCTACGCTTCTGTGCATTCTTTCATAAATTTAACTCGTTAATTCTACAGTTATAAGTAAACAAATAAATATTCATTACGTTATTAGTTCCAAGTGCTGAACCTGTAGACGAGTTTTATAATAAACAAGCGGTTACTTTGCGTTATTCGAGAATAATTATACGGACAATCACACCAATACCCTTGGGGGTAGGCAGAGGTACATTTCACATTCACGTCCCGCAGCTGTACTTGAGTCTCACATCATCATCAGCCCATATACGTCCCACTGCTAGGCACGAGCCTCCTCTACAATTTAGAGGGTCTTAGTCCACCACGCTGGCCTAGTGCGGGTTGGCGGACTACACACCTAAGAAATTCCTAAGAACTTTTAGGTGTGCAAGTTTCATCACGATGTTTTTCTTCGCCGTTAAATTAAGTACGTGATAATACCTTCGAAAAGTCAGAGGTGTGTGCCTGGGGTTTGAACCCGCGACCGTCGAGATTCTCGACCGCGTGCCTAGGCCTTGAGGCCAGACTCTAGTCTCACATATTAGAGTACAAGTAGTTTCTGTAAACTAATAACACTGCCTGATTCAGGAATTGATCTTACAATCTTGGTCGCAAGCCGTCCACTTAAATTGCTTTGTCCTTATGGGGACAGCATAGTTAAATTTCAGTTATTATTGAATAACATTAATAACCTCGTGGTCTCGCGTACAAGTATGTGCCGTGCCATCTAGAGGTCCTGGGTTCGATTCCCGGATCGGGCAAAGTGTTATTGGATTTTTCCATTAGGAAATTCTCAGTAGCAGCACAGAGTCTGGAAACGTGCCCCAAAAACGGCAATAGGCTCGCCCCCTATTACTTGGGACTGATACATATCTGGCGAAATGTGTGTGCAGATATGCACCTCTGCCTACCACTTCGGGGAATACAGGCGTGAGGTTATGTATGTATGTATTAAATAATGTCAGTTTAATAATATATCCAGATTTATTATTTACTTAATAAGGAGTAGAGAGATAAGCAGTGATGGCCTCGAGGTTCAGGTGCGCGGTCCAGAATTTCGGCTGTCGCAGGTTCAAACCCCAGGCACACACCTCTGACTTTTCGAAGTTATGTGTGTACTCACAATGAATTATCACTTGCTTTAACGGTGAAGGAAAACATCGTGATAAAACTTGCACACCTAAAAGTTCTCATGAATTTCTTAGGTGTGTAGTCCGCCAACCCGCACTAGGCCAGCGTGGTGGACTAAGGCCTAAACCCTTTCAGTTGTAGTGGAGGCCCGTGCCCAGCAGTGGGACGTATATGGGCTGATGATGATGATGATGATGAGAGAGATATGAACTGCTATTAAGAAATATCTAAGGTCTACGAAAACATAACACCACCATTGGTAGCAAGGTGAGCGGACATAATTCGCAAGATTTCGTTACATATGTTTTGCAACGTAATTAGTTATAATGAATTACATAAAACCTGCCTACCTCAAAATTACATGTTGAAGGTTGTCACAGTAATACGCGGCGCGGTTTACACCGAAGATTATATACATACTCATACATGTGATTCTCACAAGGGGTAGGCAGAGGTGCATTTCTGCACCCGCGTTTCGCTAGGTATGTATCAGTCCCACGTAATAGGGGGCGAGCCTATTGCCGTTTTTCGGGCACATTTCCAGACTCCGTGCTGCTACTGAGATTTTCGTAATGGAAAAACCCAATAACTAAGTAGTTAAAATCCCATCGCAAACAAGTCTTATCTTACTCTGTTTAGTGAGAATGCTAAGAGAAAGAGAGATAAAATAAGTTTTAATTTAGGATTATTTTAGCGATAGTATTTAAAAAATATTACGCGTCGGTGTGACTAGCGGTTGCCTTAATATCGAGTGTAATTTGGCGGCAACCTTACACGAGATTACAAGGGCGGTGTCCCGTTACAAATCTGACATGCAGACAGCAGAACGCAGACAGGGGACGTGGTGCACCACGTACACGCCACAGACACACGAAAACTTTTAACTTTTACTATTATGTCAGTGTATCAGCCCATATACGTCACACTGCTGGGAACGCGACTCTTATACAACAGAGAAGTCGTTGAGAAGAGTAGCTCCTAGCCCGCTCATCCAAACAAACTCTTCAGCTTTAAAACATTGGTATAAATCAGTAATTCTCAAAGTGGTCCCGGTGGGCCCCCAGGGGTCCATGGGAGACTCGTGAGTCTACGCTAGGCGTGAAAAAAAATGGGGGTCCAAAATCGTCAGCGGGGGTCCATGAAAATTAATTTGGTTTCGAACTAAAATGTTGGCTTGCCTTCTCCTATCAATACAGGCATATAATATTTAAGAAGCTCTGCGAATGTTACTTGAAAAAAACTTGCATATTACATAATCAGTATAACGCGTCTTGTTTTTTTTTTTCGGCGATTTGGAAATTGGCAGTGATGTAAATGCAAGTGGTCTATGAAACAAAAGAGTTTGGGAACCTCTGATATAGATTTATTACTACTGCATTTTATATTCTCAGGGGATTTCCTCGTTCCTACGTATTCAATTAGTTCATATAACAATTATTTTTAAAAGGAAAATTCTGGAAACTTATCACATTCAAATTGGTATCATGACAATTCAACGTCTCAAAGATTAATGATGATATTCGTAAACTCCCTTCAAATACTGGACCATTCAATAAGCAGTAAAAGATCGTTCAATTTATTTACATTATTCAGACATAGAACACAAATAAAGCCATGAAACAAATGTGAAACAACATATTGGCAATTTACTCATAGATGGAGCTAGTATCGCGTCAAGATTTATTTCTCGAACGGCTTACATTGGATGATTGATTCTTGATAGAAATCCTTGCTTTTGCCCTATAAAATGGCGAAATTAATATTAACTGCCATTTTGTAATTAATAATGCAATTATAATTTCGTTCCACACATATACCGCCGCAACCGCTTTGACGAAATTAAAAGCTGTTATCGTATTCATTAATAGTCTTAACTGTTGCTTTGCTCGTATTTTTAATATTCACAAAATCATAACGGTACAACGTTTACGTTAATAGCCGGCTTTATTATTGCGTGCAGATTTTTTTAATATTAAAACCACGAGGTTTATTGAATTGCCAAATGTGGGAGGTGCTTTGTCAATTTGATGACTTTAAAAAGCTGTGATAATCTGTTTTTTGGTTTTAATATTTCCGCACAAAAACTTAATAGATTAATTATGTATTACTTTATTGTTTATATCCATGTCAGTAGCCATAACAATAAAAAGAAGAAAGTGGTAGAGACATATTAAATGCAACTTGAATTGCGGTGCGAAAAGTTCAGATTTTATGGCCTTTCAATTTGTAAGTGAGATGAGAAGAGAGATAAAGAAGGTGCAGGCGTTAAGTTTTAGTTAGGAATGCACCTAGAAGGTCCAAATTCTATTACATACTTGTCAGCCTCCCCTGAGGTATCAATTCAAGTATTTTTTATTCATTAAAAAGGGCTCCTAACATTCCTTTCAACGCGTAAATTCATTATGAATACATCATCATCATCATCAGCCCACTGCTGGGCACGGGCCACCTCTACAACTGAGAGAGTTTAGGCTTTAGTCCACCACGCTGCTGGCCTAATGCGGCTTGGCGGACTACATACCTAAGAAATTCTTAAGAACTTTTAGGTGTGCAGGTTTCATCACGATGTTTTTCTTCACCGTTAAAGTACGAGATATTTCTTTGAATACATGCAACTTCGGAAAGGTGTGGTAAGGTTTAAATTCACGATCATTATACCAGTAAACCAGGTCGCTACGCCAAGTTGTTACGATCTAATATAATAATACCAATTTTAGTTTATGCCTCATATTATGTAATTTTATGTTTGTGTACATTATGTCGCAAAGTTTAATATAAACTAATTTCTGTAATGCAACTTTGTTATAGATACTAACGTCATTCGTTTAAGTGTGTTAAGAATTGTTTTAGACATCACCATCATCATCATCGTCAGCCCATATACGTCCCACTGCTGGGCACGAGCCTCCTCTATAACTGAGCAGGATTAGACCTTAGTCTACCACGCTGGCCTAATGCGGCTTGGCGGACTACACACCTAAAAAAATCCTAAGAACTTTTAGGTGTGCAGCTTTCATCACGATGTTTTCCTTCACCGTTAAAGTACGTGATAATTCAATGTGAATACACACTTTACTTGGAAAAGCCAGAGGTGTGTGCCTGAGGCTAGAACCCGCGACCGTCGAGATTCTCGACCGCGTGCCTAAACCTCGAGGCCATCACGACTATTTTAGACGCTGAGTTTAAATATCCCTCGGGAACCTGAAATTCCTTTAAGGACCCGTGAGAAAAATGTCGATAAAATCTACTCGTTATTACCTAGCTCTCAATACACACACAGCACAATACGTTAAGTCTTCTATTTTGGTTTCCATCGGCTCCCACGGTGATCGCAATAAAAAACCTCTGAATATTTCGCCTCGGGTGTACCATGAGGGAATTGCGCTCAGTTTTATGGCAGTTCTTGCGCACCTGAATGCTAAATGCATGCATGATATATTGCTAGTTTTGTTGCCATTACAATATAGCTATGGCGGCGATTTCTCTTGGCGGTTTTGTGTGCAATACGCGGTTCTTTGGTGCAATTAATAAAATCTTCTATACAAATAAATAAAATTGGAGTATCTGTTTGTAATATTGAAATAAGCGCTTTTTAATAAATGCATATGGACGTATACACGGTATATATACGAAAATAACGTTTTTTACAATTGTTGTCTGTCTGTTTGTTCCGGCTAATCTTTGAAACGGGTGGACCAATTTTAACGGGACTTTCACAGGCAGATAGCTGATGTAATAAGGAGTAACTTAGGCAAAAAGAAAGTTCATCAGCTGTCAGGGTCAGCTAGTTTTAAATATGTTGTTAAGATTGGAGAGAGTTGAAACCCGCAATGGTTAGCAGCTTATTGCTTGGTTCTGTCTCTATGATGCAGGTTAGAGTCGGGAATGTGATATTTCACTTAGGATTCTGAGTTCGATTTCCATATCAAGACAAGCTGTATTGTCATTCATAAAAGTTTATTTGATATACAGATATTTTACAACCAAATAGAATGGTATTTTTTGATACTTATTATTTGGTAACACACTTTTGTCGATGTTATATTTTATGCTATTTTCTTGTTAATCTTATAACATAAGTAAGAGTCGAGTATTACTTTAAATAAACGTATCAAGACTTCGAGTTGTGATTCATACCAATAAATCATAGAGTTTTTTTCCATTATTAATGGTAATTTGATATAATTATTTTAATAATTGTACTCTCTTGTTTTTATTTGATAGTTTGTAAATTACACATGACACTCAACAGTTTTTATACTGTAATCATTAAAATATAATTAATATACAATTTACGTGGCTGGAAGTAATCAATATTAATGGTTAGAAAAACATATGAAGCAAAGATTTATCTTCAGGAAAAATCGAAAGTATGTATACCAAATTATTTTAGTACTCTATTTACAAATTCATTTTATTACACCAAAGCAAAACGTTAATTTTTCAAGGATCGATCAATTTAATACAAGTATTCGAACCTTGAAACGTAACCTGCGAATTACCGACTCAGTGCACGTATTGGTAATCAAAAACTGGTTTGAAAAAGTCCCTTTTTGAGTTTGGGGTCTTATGGTGTATAGGGTTAAGAACCTCGTCCATATGGAGAGAACGTGCCTCTGCTTAAATCAGATATGGTCTGTGACCCTCGCATAAGTGACCATATGATTTTGTTCTATTTTTGCCGTGCGTGGAGCATTGTAGAAAGCAAATCTCGTTGTAATTTTTTGTCAGTTATGTGAATAAACTAACACGTCCTAATTTCCATATTAAGGTACAAGTATTAAGATCCGAAATTAGGTAATTTCGGATACCCAGGTACGTAGGTATACGGGAGGTTTTGAATTTTGAATTATATTCGTGGATCACACAAAAATGAGTCCATTTCTAAGATCGAATAAAAACTTTTGACAACTTTTGTTGGATTTTTAAATAGGCGACGGTGTTTATCTCTTTTAAATACATAAACTCACGCCTGTATTCCCCGAAGGGGTAGGCAGAGGTGCATTTCTGCACCCACATTTCGCCAAGTATGTATCAGACCCACGTAATAGGGGGCGAGCCTATTGCCGTTTTTCGGGCACATTTCCAGACTTCGTGCTGGTACCGAGAATTTCCTAATGGAAAAATCCAATGACACTTTGCCGGCCCGGGAATCGAACCCAGGACCTCTAGATCGCACGGCACATACTTGTATCGCGAGACCACGTAATATAAAAGCAACTTCTTACATAACAATTTCGGTTAGTTAAAATTGTTACCAGCTTTTGTAATTATACGAATAGCTATAGATAAAATAATTACTACTAAAAGCTCTATTAAACATTCAAGACGGTAATGAACCATAATCGATTAGCATGCTGACGTCAGGTGGTCCGTGACCGCTGCGCGTGCGCACCCGAACGGAAAACCTGCGCCAATTCATTGTAATAGTTGAGTAACTGATTAACGTTACGTGCGATTACATTAACAAGTTCACTGAGGGTTGATGACTTATAATTACGGCGTGACGTCAAGAGGATAAAGTGACGTCATCAACGTGGACATTAAATTACTTTAGAAATTTTTGCCACTATCGCGTTTTATTTTTTTAACAGTCATTTAAAAAGAGTTAGCAAAACATGTATTTAAAATAGGGGGGTCCACGTTAGTCTTTTAAGCGCAGAGAACAGAAAAGCAGTGGGACCTATGTTGGTTGATGTAGATATAGATACATACATAGATATGTATTATTATTTATTGACAGCCCCGTGGCGCAGTTGGCTAGATACCAGCTTGACAAATATTTGTGTGATCCACAATTTGTTGCGGGTCTGGGTGTATGTGAGAGCGAAAAGTCTCTCGTAGTTTCTGATACCCACGACACAAGACTTGTATATTAATGTGGGGTCAGAACTATGTATATGACTGTTGGGTGTATTTATTTATTTATATGTATGTAACCTCACGCCTGTATTCCTCGAAGCGGTAGGCAGAGGTGCATTTCTGCACCCACATTTCCCCAGGTATGTATCAGCTCCACGTAGAAAGGTATAGATTATTATGTCAAGTGAGGAGATGAAGACATTTCGCTACGGGACATTCGATTGTAACCGTAGTCACCATCACTTTTGGTTTGCTTTGCCGTGACACAATATAGCATAAGCATATCATAGCATAACATATATAAGCAGTGATGGCCTCGAGGTTTAACGCAGTCGAGAATTTCGGCGGTCGCAGGTTCAAACCGCAGGCACACACCTCTGACTTTATGAAGTTATCTGTGTATTCACAATGAATTATCACTTGCTTTAACGGTGAAGGAAAACATCGTGATAAAACCTGCACACCCAAAAAGTTCTTAGGAATTTCTTAGGTGTGTAGTCCGCCAACCCGCACTAGGCCAGCGTGGTGGACTAAGGCCTAAACCCTCTCAGTTGTAGAGGAGGCCCGAGCCCAGCAGTGGGACGTATATGGGCTGATAATGATGATGAATGATGACACAATATAAAAAAAACCTAATACTCTTTACTAAACAAAATGGTTGGCTATCATAATTAATACTTTTTAGTGCTTTTCAGTTTTTTTATTCTTACATTTTGATTAGTTATTGAATACAGTTCAATGAACTTGGAGACCAAAGTTCTATACAACGGAAAATCAGTAGGATTACGTCAATGGTAAAATCCCCGGCAAAAATTAACTCCAACTTTTGTAAAGCTTTTTAACACTCGTGGTTTTTTTATTGCAGAGTAATATTTGTGTTTTTGTGATGTTACAAAATGCTATTATTCAAGTAATTATTTAGGACAGTAATGACAGTCTTAGTGGCACAGTATGTATAACTCCAAACGGTGAAAACAGAGGCCGTGGATTCGACACCCGATTTGTCGCGGACAAATGTCTGATGCACAAATGCTTGTTTTATATCAGGGTGATTGTTAGAGCCAAAAATCTGACACAAACATTTTGTATGAATTTCGGGTTACAAGTGACGATTGGTCGTATATATTATTAATATCATCATTACTAATTTAGCTTTTGAAAATAGTAAGCAGTTGACAAAAATTGAACCCCAAGCACAGCAGAGAGACAGGGTGTTACGACGCGACGTAACAACGCCAACCACGAAAAAAGAACTAAGTACCAGTTATTTTGTTTGTTTGTGTGTAGTGATTTTTTGTATATATGTTTTTAAAACTTTGTTACGACGTAACAATGGTTGTTTTTTTATTCACTCAATCTTGTAAACCTAATGTATAGTACAATTTACTGATAGATTTAAAATGATACCTCACTTCATTTATTATGTTTGCTTTAAAATTAAACACGAATTTCCATGATATATGTATGTATCTATATTACTTAGTGAACACATCGTGTGTGATATAGTCCACGATTATAATGCTTATAAGTTTTCAAGTGTCTGGTCAAACAGAAAGTTTCTTAATGCTAATAAAACACATACACGGCAAAAAACTTTACCTTGGGGTGATGAACCGCATCAATAAGTCTTAAGAACTTTTTACGCTATCGAGTTTGATATCTCTATATACCGTTAGGTTGAGAAAAAAATAATATTTTCCTACAAATACCTCACAGTCACAGGTATACTTTCTACCAACAACGTTTATAAAATAATTTATAATTAACGTTTAAATTATCGGCATATTGCAATACCTTGAATAGTTCCAAAAAATAATAATAATAAAAATAATAATGAAAACCAGAAAGAAAGTACACAAGAAATGCGCCTACCACATTCATAAAGCAAAAAGTTTGAAGATAAAGTATAATAAAACTATCAGGCGCTAGAATATGTAGAAAACATTCACACAGTGCTACAAACGTGCGATAAAATATACTTTATTTTTATATTTAAATATAACGGCAATTAAGTCACACAATGCATGCTTTTTAATTTTTAATCTGTGCAAAATAGAAAACGCAGTAACTCAGTGCATGCTACGCCATCTTACGTGTGAGCGCGTCACGTAGCGCGGTGGCGAGCGACGCCAGCGCATTCCGCAGGGCCGTGTGGTGTCGCTCGAACATGCCTTTATCTATACAACGGCATAATTACTACATAAATGCACAACTAAGCTAATGAAAAATGCTTGAAACGCTTTGAAAGTCGTATGTACAAATGCAAAATTTTGTTTCTTAGTCAAATGATTGGGAATGTTGTAGCGTTATCAGGAATGAAAATGATTTTTTTAATTTTAACATCTAGCACATCTAAAAATAGTTCTAAAGTACTCACAAGCTGGATGGTCGTACAATGACGCGACTCTCGTTCCTTCGAGCGGCCCTCCCGCCAATTTTGCGGAAATAGTCTCCAAGAACTCTCTGATGGTCCGCAGGTCTTTACGCGTCGGTCCGCTTGGACCTGGTCTTTCGTCTTCGTCGCATTCTTCGTCTAAAAGGCAAAGAATTAAAAATATATTCAACGGCGTAATTTAGCGCCATCTATTATTTATTAAATAAACTAATATCATATATTTTTAGGGAATCACACAATAGATGGCGTTAGTTATGAATATTTTACATACCGATTTGTTCTAGCTTTTCAGTGGAAATTGACCAAGGCATGAGGCTGATGGCTCTCTGGACCTGCCGTAAGAACCACGCGCCTGACTCGAACTTCACAGGGCTGAAAATATGGAACAACTATATTATTACTTAAATCATGAATTTTATTTCCATTGATCGCGCAGCCTAAGTTGGTAGGTTTTTATAATATGAATAAAACGACGGAATGTGATGTGTCCAGTAACCATAACAATACGGGCCTCTATGGGACTATTCCCAATTCCACTGACTTTGGAGCGAACAAGTGTGAGACTGAATAGAACAATAATATAAATACGATTTTATAAGATTATGTGCAATAATATTAATTTTATAATAATAAAATTTTCAAAAATATTTTTTTGTACATAAAATTGAATGCAACAAGCCAAATTAACATATTTTTATAACCTTTATGTTTTAAAGTTTACGATAGCGTAGGATGTTAAGGAAGTGGAAACTTACTCGTATGTAATTTTATGTCCGTATTTAAACGAAATCCTGTTTAGGACTGGATATATAATTAAATAATTAACTTCACAACCTTTCGAAAACTATTTACAAGTTTCACTAAATAAGTTTCAGACGCCAAAAACACATTTAATTACATGTCATTTTAATAATTTCATTGTTCTATGTGTTGAATACATTTTCCCAAAACGGTTGAAATGACGCCGTAAACAATGATGACTTTTGTATTTTTTTTGTGCTCATGAAATGGATATGTTGTCGGTGACATAACCATTTTGGTGCTCGGTTTTACTACGTTAGTCTGTGTACCATAGGAACAAGAGGTCCGGAATTTGAGTCTCTGGTCGGTCAAAGTGTTATTAGATTTTTCTGGAACTGTAACTAGATGAAGTAGACGTTATGTACTCAAACGCACAACACAGGTCCAAACTACTTCTTAAAATCATGAACAGACAATTTATCTCCTGGGAAATACGCTGATTTTGAAGCCATTCATTTGTGAACAGGTTTTTTAAAAGGTCATTGACACTGATCGTAATAGCTTACTTTTGGGTGAAACAGATGCAAGGTACGAAGCCCCCGTTCTTGTCGCCGCCGCACCTACGACAGACACCGTCCTCTTCCGAAGACGTTATGCATCTTCTGTGGCTATCTTGTTCATTCCTGGAACAATAGGCATAAGACTTTAAGCACTTAATCTATAATGTATCAGGATTCTATGGTTTATTTATTTTGCTATGAAATAATGTACTGAACAAAACATTAGAAGACTGATGTTAAACATGTAAAAGGTTTTTTCAAAGACGATGAAAGTCATAATATCATCATCATCATCATCAGCCCATATACGACCCACTGCTGGGCACGGGCCTCGTCTTTCATGGAGAGGGTTTAGGCCTTAGTCAACCACGCTGGCCTAGTGCGGGTTGGCGGACTACACACCTAAGAAATTCTTAAGAACTTTAAGGTGTGCAGGTTTCATCACGATGTTTTCCTTCACCGTTAAAGTAAGTGATAATTCTTTGTCAATACATACGTAACTTCGAAAAGTCGGAGGTGAGTGCCTGGGGTTTGAACCCGCGACCGACGAGATTCTCGACCGCGCCCCTAAACCTCGAGGCCACCTCTATTATACATAAATCTAAGTCACGTGATTTGGCAGCCCCGTGACGCGAACCGTAGATTCGAACCCCGCACCCAATGTTTGTGTGATCCTCAAATATTTGATTTGTATCTGGGTGTTTGTGAGACAGAAAAGTCTCTAGTATTTTCGGATACCCACGACACAAGACTTATATCCTAGTGTGGGGTCAGAACTATGTATGTGACTTTTGAGTGGATTATTGAATCAATTATAAAAGATGTGATTATGAAAATGTATAAAAGATATATAAGCGTGGGCGGATTCCCAGTCTATATAATTGTCTAAATTGAGAAGAAAGGAGGAAAGGACAGAATAGTTGGTCATTCTGTCCTTTCCTCTTAAAAACAGATGTGAAATAAACTTTCAAATACTAAAGCACGTATAAAATGGAGACATAAGTTAGTTTAACGAAACCATTTCTTAATTCTGTTTTATAGCAACGAGCTTGACCGTATACGGAATAGACGGTCTGGGCCGTCTAAATTGACAGTAAAAAACCTAAGCTATTTGGTATGTGGTAAATGTGGGTTGTGAAACAGAATCGTGGTGTAGTCGAGACATGGTCTTCGGTGGCCCAACCGGCGTGCTGATGAAATGATTACGAAAGCGTTTGTTAATCGTGCAGTTACTGCGGCAACCTGCGTTTATTTGGTTAAATAATTTACGTCCGTTTCAGTTGTTCGATGCTATTTAATTCTAGATAATTACAATCATAATCTCAATCTCAATAATACAGGCGTGGTCCCCGATTCGGTAGGAATTTCTACACCCACATTTCGCCAGGTATGTATCAGCCCCACGTAATAAGGGGCGAATCTATTACCGTTTTTCGGCCACATATTCAGACTCAGTTTTGCTACTGGGAATTTCCTGAAAAATACACATCATAACACACATAACACGTTGCTCGATCGGGACTAGATAGATGACTAGATAGCCCGGCACATACTTGCGCCACGAGACCACGAGTCTTCTAGATAATTAGCCGTATTTTATACCGGTGACAACATATGCTATCCAAACAGAGCATTAAATAGCGAGAGATTACCATTCCTTGTTACTCGACAAGGTCCAAATCTCAAGAAGGTCCAAGGATAAATACACCCGAAAGTCACATGCGTAATTCTGACCCCACACTGCAAGAGAACTGCAAGAGACTTTTCGATTTCACAAACACCCAGACTCCAAAACAAATATTTGCGGATCATACAAATAGTTGTCTCGGTGCGGGGATCGAACCCGCGACCGCTTGTTTTGCAAGCTGGTGTCTAGCCAACTGCGCCACGGAAGCTGTCAAGGATAGTAGGAAGGAGCGACCACGTGGTGGAAGTGATTTATTTAAAGACAGAGCGAAAGTTACATTCTGTGACACTTCAAGGCGAAAAATGGTTATCTTTTTGTATTTTGTAAACAAAACGTTTACATATAAAGCTTTTGTACGGTAACTTGGCCTTATCGTATTTAAAACATATTAATGCTCACAGTAGAGCAGCTAACAAAAAATATTATTTTTGGAGTGTAAAGCCATACCGAGTTACGCGGAACAGCTAGTATTAAATATGACGCTGGATACAATCTCGTCTCACATGTCCAAAGGTTTGCACAACCGGTGATAATTGCAAGAGTATGCATTAGACAGGCTGCGAGCTACCGCTGGCGACTGCTTGCTCAATTTCAATCACCAAACAGGTCTTACAAAGCTATTGCTAATGGAGACAGATTTAGAATTGCCAACATTTTTTACTCTTTACACACTCACGCTAGTGGCGGTACTTCCACAGAAGCCCAAAAGCTCAGGTTACCTTACAAAATTCCAAATAATAATATCTAAACTTTAAATCTTTATTTAACAAAAACCATTTGACATATAAATGAGAATCAGCTGACCCCGCAATAAACAATTATAAACAAGTCATTACACAATTAACGTGTAACGCTTTTGGGCTTCTGTGGAAGTATCTTTATTTGAGGGATGTTCAGAGGTGTGTCTATACATTGACATTTCACCAACTGAGTTTGAATCCATACGTAGATATGTGTGCTTGTTGCAATTTCAGGCCCATTTCTAGATTCTGGGTTGCTACTAAGAATTACGTTATAAAAGAACACAACAACACTTTTCCTGACCCGGGAAACGAACCTCAAACATTCGATCGCACCGGACTCTTATCCCGCAGGACTGAAGAGACCCATTTTTAGTCTAAGGTCTCCAAAATCTATACTAATGTGATGGTAACCTTGCATGTATGTTACGCTTTCAAGACATACATAAACTCACGCCTGTATTCCCTAAAGAGGTAGGCAGAGATGCATTTCGGCACCCACATTTCGCCAGGTATGTATCAGTCCCACGTAATAGGGGGCGAGCCTATTGCCGTTATACGGGCACATTTCCAGACTCCGGGCTGCTACTGAGAATTTCCTAATGGAATAACCCAATAACACTTTGCCCGACCCGGGAATCGAACCTAGGACCTCTAGATCGGACGGCACATACTTGTACCGCGAGACCACGCCTTCAAGACTAAACTACTAAACCAATTTGGATGTTTTTTGGTGTGCAGGTAGAGGGGACCTTGACAAAGGACATTAACCACTTTTTAAAGTGTTCCCGAATGAAGCTCTCTTGTTGTATATTTGTAAATTGTTCCTATAAAATGTCGTGAATTATAGGCTAGGTAAGAATTGCATAATATTTACGGCGTCCAAAAACGAGCTTGCATACAACTTTTGTCATTATATGATATCATATCTGATACAACGAGGAAAATAAATTACAAAATAAAAACAATATGTTTTTGGTAGAAAAACAACATTTTAATTAACCACATAAAGTTTTAAATTAACTTCGTGAAATATACAAAAATCACTTAGTTTGGATATTAAACTACGCTGTATACCTATTTAAAAAATGCTCATTACATTAAAATATTTAAATTTTATATATTAACATACAATAGATTCAGTCGACACAATCTATTACAAAAAAATGCTTTACGAGTTGATCTTTACAAAATCAAAGCAGAACTATATCATTATTTCATCCTATTTAAATCATAGCCTCCTAACAGTATTTTAGGATTTTGAAAATCTCTTCTTAGCGTCAACCGGTTTGTTAAAAATGGGAATCTCTCTCATTGTATTACAATGAACGCCAAAGCTGTTAGTTTAAACTGTTTTCTTGCGAAACAGTGATACTATACTACGTTCTTCTTGTCAACTTAAATGCTAAAGCAAAATCAAATTTACTAAGGTTTTAATAAGTAAGTATAGGATTTAGAAAGACTGCAAGAGTTTGATGCATACTAAAAATGTTAATAAAAGCTTTAGAATAAATAAATATAGTACACCCAACAGTCACACACATAGCTCCGACCCCACACTAGGATACAAGTCCTGTGTCGTGGGTATCAGAGACTACGAGAGACTTTTCGGTCTCACAAACACCCAGACCCGAAACAAATATTTGTGGATCACACAAACATTTGTCTCGGTGCGGGGATCGAACCCGCGGCCTCTCGTTTCGCAAGCTGGTATCTAGCCATCTGCGCCACGGGGCTGAAAATTCGAATAAACAGTCTAAGACCGCACAGTTCTAAAACAACTCAGACTGAGCTCGTTGAAGGAGTCATTATAATTTTTTTCTCCTCTTTAAATATGGCTATATTAACAAAATAGTATTGAATATTTCAACCACCTGAATTAACGAAATAACTCTGACTGGATTGTAAGAGGAACAAAGAAATCCTTAGGTTGTTGAAAATGCGGCGGAATAATTGACCGTGGATAGATAAAAGTACCATCTTCTCTAGAAATACGGCGCATAATAGATAGATTGATAAATATAGATAAAATAGACAGATTTTCTCATATTTTACATGACTTTGACTCATCGAGTCGGCCGTTTTTGGTGGAATGGAATAACTTCGTTAAATTGCCAAACAAGTTTGACATTAAGGTTGCGCCAAGGTCATTTTTTATGCAACATCTTCATCTTCAATTTGTTTGTTTATATGTTTCTTTTACTCCATTGTTTCTATTATTGTGATAATTTTTATAAGCTGTTAAGGTCATACTAAAGTTGTCTTTTTCGAAAAAATACGATAATAGTAACTTACGGTAAGTGCAAAGCTGTTTGTCTACTCATCATCATCATCATCAGCCCAAATACGTCCCACTGCTGGTCACGGGCCTCCTCTACAACTGAGAGGGTTTAGGCCTTAGTCCACCACGCTGGCCTAGTGCGGGTTGGCGGACTACACACCTAAGAAATTCCTAAGAACTTTTTTTTTAGGTGTGCAGGTTTTATCACGATGTTTTCCTTCACCATTAGCAAGTGATTGTGAATACACACATAACTTCGAAAAGTCAGAGGTGTGTGCCTGGGGTTTGAACCTGCGACCGCCGAAATTCTCGACCGCGCGCCTAAACCTCGAGGCCATCACTGCTTGTCTACTGCTAAGAAACAATTACTATTACAGATTACAAGTAACACAATTATGCCTTTCTAACTTGATAGACTTACGTGTCTGAATGGCCGAATAGCGAAAACAGACGTTAAAGTTATGCCCTTTGGTTCAATGCGAATCTAAGCGAACAACAATTATATATCTTTAACAGTCGACAAAATATGTCCAGTACGAGTTACAAAACCAGCTTTACACAAGCTGATCCCGGAACGTGTCATATTGTTACATATTTTACAGATTCTTTAAGTTGGTTGTACTCGTAATATAATTTAGTAATTTATAATATGAATATCCTAGCAAAAATGTCGACAAAACCAATGAATACACCTAGGCCTTTTTCGAAAGTAGTTTTAACTCTAAATTAAATTTCAGAACCAGAAATACTAATTGAAGGTTTTGGGAAATAAGCAAAAATAACTCATGTGTCGTGCCTTGAAAACCTTGAGATTTAACCATATTTCTAATTAAATTTCTAAATAGTCTACGAAACCGTTTAAGTATGATGTAAATAATTTATGATTTATACGATTATAATGGCTATAACAATATTTTTATACCCAGGCTGATCTCCAAACTACTGACGAGGCTAATCTTTATCCAGGGTTGTTAACAACTGGAGTTCAATTTACGGTGGTCGTTATTCTGGACATGAACATCTTGTGTCTATGCAAAAAAGGGAATCTAAAAGATATCTAACACCTGTGGCTATAGCTGTATAGGTACAATTATGATTGCTGCCTTTCTATGTCGATACTACTGGCTAAAATATCCCATGTTTGTTATATGAAGCAATGTAAAAGTCTACTATGTCAGACGCCTCGTCATTCCCGCGGCATAATGTAGGGCGTGCGACCGGCCCGGTGTTCCCGAGTAGAGAGAACTGGTATTGTTAGCAGCAGCACCAGTCTGGAAATATATTCTATAAACAATAGGCTGCGCTGTAATTTGGTTCTAGAAACTCCCCCTATCTCGGGCATCGGATGTGAGTGTAATAAATAGTTAAAGTCAACGTCAAAATACTCTTTAAACAAATTGACATTTTTTGGTGCACTAAGGCCTAAACCCTCTCGGTTGTAGAGGAGGCCCGTGTCCAGCAGTGGGACGTGAAGGGCTGATGATGAAATAGACTTTTACAAGTTCTTTTGAATCGTCAATTTTAAACTATTTTAAACATGCATACATACATAAACTCACGCCTGTATTCCCCGCAGGGGTAGGCAGAGGTGCATTTCTGCACCCACATTTCGCCAGTATGTATCAGTCCCACGTAATAGGGGGCGAGCCTTTTGCCGCTTTCCGGGCACATTTAAAGACTCCGGGCTATTACTGAGAATTTCCTAATGGTAAAACCTAATAACACTTTGCCCGACCCGGGAATCGAACCCGAGACCTCTAGATCGCACGGCACATACTTGTGCCGCGAGACCACGAGGCAGTCAACTATTTTAAAATATTAATAATTTCGTATGTATGTGTTTCGCTAGACTTTCTGCATTTTATTTCATTCGATAGCATACATTAAGTGGCTATTCAAATCAGTTTTTACGTCGTCCTGCTGTTAAATATCAAGAATTAAATTATAATACGGAATTTATATTAGCACAGTCTTAATTATCGGGCTAATAAAAGTGTAATAAAAGATAACATTAGAGCAAAATTTTGCATGCATATCACATTTCCTCAATATAATGTAGAGAATATCAGTTTCCTGGATAAGGTTTCCGCATTTCAATAATATGCATACATTCACGCCTGCATCACCGAAAGGGTAGCCAGAATTCCATTGTTTCCCCATTTGAATAGTTTACATATGCATACAGACATGACCTCGCGCCTGTATTCCCCGAAGGGATAGGTATGCATTTCTGCACCCACATTACGTCAATTGTTTTTTCGTCCCATGCTTACCATCAGGTACAGTGGAGTCACTTTGCCGTGCCAATATGAAAAAAAAAAAAAAAAAAAAAAAAGCCTTATGCCGTTTTTCGGGCACGATTCTAGGACTCTGGTATTGAGAAATTCCTAATGAATTTTTTTTATAAAAAAACGCTTTGCCCGACCCGGTAATCGAACCCGTAACCTCAAGCTCGCACGGCCAGTACGTGAATTACCCTGTTGCTTTTTATTTTTAGGAGTCTATAAACTATTTTCATTTCATTTATATGTCTTGCATACATGGAGGCGTATCACTGATCAGTCAATTTGTGGTCAAATGTCAATTATGTTTACGTGTCCCCGCGGAGTTCACCAAACAAGCGCTCAAGATGACGCACAAGATTCCCAAGTACATATTATTATCATTATGTAACAATTAACTTGCTTTAAATCGAATCGCTTAGTTCTGATTATACAGTGGTCTCAAGTTATGGTTCAAAGGACTCTCTGACTTTTCGTATTTATATGTATTTTTATATTTTATACGGTGAGGGAAAACATCGTCTGACCAGCAGTTCGAAGGTTTAAGAATCAAAGATTTCCCCTACCTGAAATATAGATCTGAAACTTGTCATCAAGCTAGGTTACTGGATGTGCTCTTATTGAAAGCGATTCCAATTTGGACGGTCATCAAATCATGGACGTCCAAAATAGGTGAAATTTACGAGGCAACGGTTTCGCCGATATGAATTAAACTATGGCAGAACCCCAATTGGTGGGCTGAAGATCGGGGATAATCGGTAAAAAAAATTGGTGAAGTTCACTTTCATTTTTCCCTCGTGTATCGATCTGATGATTCTCCCAAAAATAATTTCTTACATGCGCGATATTTCCGGTTATCAAGTTAAATTTATTTTTTCCTCATATGAAAGAAAGAAGAAAGAAAAAGATTTTATTATTAGCTAGTGCACGAAAATACAATTTTTTTTTAAAGAAAACAATTAATAACTACTCGTATAATTCACACAGCCAACAATGGTCCCCTTATTCAGCTACATTCCGTGCAAGCGGAATTGCAGCGCTGATTTTTCAATGAGGGGACCAAGTGACAAAACGGAAGCTAGGTTGGATTACAGGCAATAAAAAAAATAATAATAATAAAAACTTACCAATAATAATATAAATGTAAAATAAAGTATAGTAGCACAAATAATTAATTACATTACATTAACAAAATCAGTCAACAGTGATTTCAGTATATATTCGCCATTAAGTGCGGAACAACCATCTCATTGACTTTTCGAATATAACGTTTTATTTATTTTTATTCCATTTAACTCCAGTGAATGTGAGTGCATGAATGTCATTCCTTGAAACGTCACTAAAGTCTTAAAAACCTTGATACTACAACTGACTTACTTCCAAAGTGTTTTCGAGATAATTGGATATGATAATGGTATTGTTTCCGAAGTGTACGTCTCATAAATCCAACGTAAAGTACACGGTACAAGCTATCGCGTTTCCTGTTGTTGAGAATAAGTAAACTATTTAAATATTTTAGGCATAAAAAAGAAAATTACATAAAGCTATACAGGGTGTATTCAGACCGTGATCGGAAACTGAGGCAGGTAATAGTTGAGGTCATTACAAACCCTGTATATAGTATGTATGTATTTATAAAATAGTAGTGTATAGCAAAATCAAAACGGAATAGCACTTTGCACTTATAGAGCCTGACAGTTGGGATTGCGATACGGAGAGAAAGAAAAATTTCTATGTCTATTATTTATGCAAATGCATCTATACATACATAACTTCCTAGGTGTGTAGTCCGCCAACCCGCACTAGGCCAGCGTGGTGGACTAAGGCCTAAACCCTCTGAAATTGTAGAGGAGGCCCGTGTTCAGCAGTGGGATGTATATGGGCCGATGATGATACATAACTTCACGACTATATTCCGCGAAGGAGTAGGCAGAAGTGTATTTGTGCATCCACATTTCACCAGGTAAGTTTGACTGATGTCCCACGTAATAGGAGGCGCGCCTATTTCCGTGCTGCTACTGAGAATTTCCTAATAGAAAAACCTAATAACACTGCTCGACTCGGGGATCGAACCTCTAGATACTCTACCATCTCTTATTCCCAAAAGTCTTTCTAGGTTAAAGAAAGGAATTTGAAATGAAGAAATAAGGATGAGAACTCGGATTCCTCTTAATAAACTAAAATAACGGATAAATAGTAAATACAAAGTCCTAACAAACTAGTACAACTGCAAAAGACATAAAATAAAACCCCAGGAACAAAGTAACAAACATTTGTCCGATGTGGGTCCGTATCTGCACCTTAAGTACCCATTTTTGTTATGACACAGTGCCATTATTAAAAAAAATAGGTAATTATGCCTAAATAATAAATAAGGATTTACTTGCGAGCAACTAAATAAATAATTAATTGTGATAAAAGTAATTAATATTATCGCAAGAATTTGACGATTACGGATTATTAATAAAATCACGTATATTGACGTAAAGTGATTAGTTTTGTTGATGTTTTTAATGTGTTTGGTATTAAAAACGGCGAGGAAACATCAGGAAACCGACTAGATTTTTTCTGTAAAAATTCTAGAAAAACGAGCAGTTATCCTTATTATACTTGGATAGTTGAATGGTCTGAGGCCTAACGATCCTGTTCGTTTTTTTTTCACTGTCGTAGCAAAGTTACCGTAGATTGAAAGTGCAGTAGGACCAAGAAAGTTTCAATTATAATGCCAGCATATCCAGCAGGAGGATTTGAGATCCATCCAGTTAAAATCCATGTTCAATATTGTGGCAAATGTATCAAATTAAGGACAATGATTTGTTACCCAAAGTCTGGAGGCATATAGTTTAACATAGCAAAAACAGCAGTGTATCCCATGCCTGCAAGTTTATATCTTTCAATATATGAAATAGTATAGTGTCATCATCATCATCATCAGCCCATATACGTCCCACTGCTGGGCACGGACCTCCTCTACAACTGAGAGGGGTTAGGCCTTAGTCCACCACGCTGCCCTAATGCAAGTTGGCGGATTACACACCCAAGAAATTCCTATGAACATTTAGGTGTGCAGGTTTCATCACGATGTTTTCCTTCACCGTTAAAATAAGTGATAATCCATTATGAATAAATACACATATTAGTATAGTGTGCAACTCTTAAACTTATATTTCGAGAATTGATAGAAATTAGCACAAGTTAGTGCAAGAAGAAAATAATAAAGACAAAGGCTATATTTTACGACACACTGCCTTGTAAGTTCTGATTGTGTCACAAATATTTGTGAAAATACTAAAATATTTATAAAAACATTGGGTGACAAAAGTTTGCTGGATACTAGATAACCACACTTTGGACCCGAAACACGACACTTCACGGGTGATTTACTGGTTGTGTTTGTTAGGGATATGAATATCTAAAAGTTGAATTACAATTAGGATTATCACCGAATTATTGAAATAGCTGTAGATATGAATTTTAACACGTGCAAAGATAAACACAGTAGGTATAGAAATTTCAAAATAACTATCGATGACTCGTTATTATTATTGCTAATAATTTTTATGCGTTTGACGAGTTTTTTATACTTTAGATATCGTGTAAATTCTTCAAATTCTATAGAAATACGATCAAAATACATTTGTCACATGACAAAAACATTCTAATGTCCGATTGTATCAAGAATTATTATGATGAAGAAAAAAAAACGTCATGAATAAAAATATGCAAATTAATGTTGGCTCTTGCAAGATGTATTACAGTCTGTTATTTTTATGTGAAATAATTGTTAATTAGCGACAAAGCCACTCATTACACAGTGAAGAAAATGTTTATATGAAGAAAAATATGTTAGTTTATAATAAAACGAACGAATTTGTGAAACACTTGGCGGAAATTAAAAATATATTTGATTACATTAAAGTCTACATTATCATTTTAAAAATTAGCACAGCAGACATTAAAAATATTCATAATCTGTGGAACTCATAATTTTCCCATTATAAGATTTACCTTCCATTATATTCACAATTAACCCTAACAATCACACAATTTTATTGCATTCAAATCATATCACCAAAAAAACACTCGCCACAAAAAATGACTACAACTGGTAAAGTGTCACTATCACTCATCGTCCAGGTCAAACCACATAGACGTCACACTCCTGGAGCCTTGTTCCCGCACCTGCTCCTCCGTGATGATCCTCAGAACGACCACTTCCATCATGCACAGGGCGAAGAGTATTATGAACACAGCGAAGTTGGATCCTTGGTGGTGGAACTGGAAGGCACTTGGCAATGGTCCTGGTGGCGGCCACGCAGCAACGCCGAAGGTCATCAGACTCGAAACTCCTGAGAAAGTCATGGCTCTGTCAAGCCATAAAACCAGGAGACCATAAAAGATTGCAGCTTACTTCCTTAATCCTTTTTATGTCTGTGCTTCATCCAGTCTTTTTATTCTATTCATTTCTGTTCTTTTTTCAAATTGTTTCAGTTGGTCATTTTTATAATCTGCGAGCAGTGGTGTTTGTTTCGTGTTTCCAACATCACTTGCAAGGAGTTCGTAATGTTCAGCCGTGTTTACAGATAATGAAGCGGAGATCGCGTGCGTCGGACTCGCTAGCTTCAACGCCTATGCACACTTGCCGGAAAATCGGTGCGGGACGTCAACGGCCGTGCACCAGACCGGCGGCTTCGCGGCGCGGCTGTTGCAAGCCTCTTATGAAATATGTATCGCTTTAGATTCTCCGTTGGGAAATGAAATGCGAGTGAGCGCAATCGTTTTGCGGTCAAGGGCGCGACTTGGTCGGACAGTGTGCACGACCTTTAAGATCCTATTTGTAAGCACGCAGGGTAATTAAATTTAGATGTAATTGAATAATTAGCTTTGTTAGAATATTTTGCGTTTGTACCCAACTTCATAGCTATATTTTGATTTGCACATTTATTTATATATTGTCTATATTTCAAGTTCACGCGTATTGCCGATTTCATGCGCCAAATTATGAATGAATTTAACAGCCTTCGTAGCGCAGTTATTTGGTAGTCGGTTATGAATCGTGAATCCGTGGGTTCAAACTAAAATTGACAAATATTTCTGTGATCCATAAAGAATTCTTGAGACCCCAAAATATTTTTGAGGCATTTACGATACAAGAAAGTATCTTGGCGCGGGAGCCAGCACTACGTGTGGTGACTTTAAAATTTACTTGTAACACTGATTTGTTAAACGTGCCAGCGGTTTACCTGATTGTAAGATCTGATATCTGAGCCCAAATACGTCCCACTGCTGGGCAAGAGCCTCCTCTTTAACTGAGAGGGTTTAGGCCTTAGTCCACCACGCTGGCCTAGTGCGGGTTGGCGGTCTACACACCTAAGAAATTTCTAAGAACTTTTAGGTGTGCAGGTTTCATCATGATGTTTTCCTTCACCGTTAAAGTACGTGATAATTCATTGTGAATACACACATAACTTTCGAAAAGTCAGAGGTGTGTGCCCGGAGTTTGAACCCGCGACCGTCGAGATTCTCGACCGCGTGCCTAAACCTCGAGGCCATCACGACTGTCTCGTCACTTCTGAGGTATTACCGTGATGACGAAGGGTTCTGAACTTTTATCCCGGAACCAGCAGGGTTCCAAAATATGTCCGATAAAGGGCTATAGGCTTCCCTCATCTGGCGAAATGACAGTGTGGAATACATCTAAGCCTACCCATTAAGAGATACAGGCTTGTTTGTAAGTATGCTCCCGGAGAGTAACGACCAATGCATGGTTATGGAAACCAGTGGCGGTACTTCCATAGAAGCCCAAAAGCGTTACGCGTTAATTGTCTAGTTTATAATTGTTTATTGTGGGGTCAGGATTTTCTCATTTATATGTCAAATTGCTTTTGTAAAATAAATATTTAAAGCTTAAAGATTATTATTCGGAATTTTGTGAGGTATATTGGGCTTCTGGTGTTCTATGGAAGTCCGCCACTGTTGGAAGCCATGATTTTTACTACTTGTAAATGTGCCATGTTTTGGGATAACACATACATACATAAACTCACGCCTGTATTCCCCGAAGGGGTAGGCAGAGGTGCATTTCTGCACCGACATTTCGCCAGGTATGTATAAGTCCCACGTAATAGGGGGCGAGCCTATTGCCGTTTTTCGGGCACATTTCCAGACTCCGTGCTGCTACTGTGAACTTCCTAATGGAAAAATGTTTTGGGATTAACCGTTCCGAATACTGGAATAAATAAATAAATAGTAGTCTGCACTTCCCTAACCGTCAGTTGTCAGTTACCATCACTTTGTCGTGTTAGTAAAAACACAGGAAATGTGTCACTGAGTCAAACCACTCCTGTTAAGTCATTGACCGATATTGTAGTAGCGTAATTCGGCTATCTATACAGGTCGGGTGTGACGGATTGAGTCGGCACTTGTAACGTGGGAGAGGCGGTTTGCACAAAATGATATTTCTACTCAAAACCTAAGTAAGACATTGGTTTTGTTGGCATTATTGGTTTTATTTATTTATTTATTTATTTATTTATTTATCAAGCGCTTAATACAAACTTACAGTACCTATACACCAAAATGTTTGTATTATCCATAACACATCCACACAAAACTAAAACTAAATTTACATGACAAGTAAAGAGCACGAATTATATTATATACAACACAATTTATATAAAAATCAGTAATTGTAGAACTCTGATGTCAAGTTCAGATAGGCGACTGCTGACGCAAACAGTACGTTGAGACCGTCAAAAAATACATCGACATCCTGAACCCGTTCTGTAAGTCCATTTAACAGTGAGACTGCACGAGCTGTCGGAGAGTTGCCCACGTAGTGAGAGCGCACTGGAGATAAATCTGTGAACAACTGATGCCTTCGTCGAACTCCAGAGCGGACATACATATCTGGTACATATAAGTGGAAATGCTCCAACACCATTGGGTTATCTACACTATTGTGGAGTAGCATACAATAATGCATTATTGCTGCCAACTTTCGTCTCAGAATCAGGGTATCGCGATCGACCATACCATACACAAACAATGAAGGATATAAATACGGGTAGTAACCATATTTTCGTTTATATATATGTCTAGCAAATTTCCTCTGCACTCTTTCTAGCATAAGAATATTTTTTTTTTAATGTAATTAGGTTTGAGTACACAAGTAGTGATGGCCTCGAGGTTTAGGCGCGCGGTCGAGAATCTCGGCGGTCGCAGGTTCAAACCCCAGACACACCTCTGACTTTCTAAGTTATGTGTGTATTTACAATGAATCATCACGTACTTTAACGGTGAAAGAAAAGATTGTGAAGAAACCTGCACACCAAAAAGTTCTTAAGAATTTCTTAGGTGTGTAGTCCGCCAACCCGCACTAGGCCAGCGCTGTGGACTAAGGTCTAAACCCTCTCAGTTGTAGAGGAGGCCCGTGCCCAGCAGTGGGACGTATATGTGCTTATGATGATGATACTGTGAGTTTATGGTGTCTTTTTTTGTAAAACTGACTCACTGTTTAGTGCCTCAATTATTCCGTGGTATATTTGTGCCATTTTTAGATCTCAAGTTCGATTCCCGGGTGTAACAAGAGTGTTATGAACATGAAAAAACATCAAAAGACACACCATCCCATTCGTGGGATTATAATAAATTCAATTATTTTTTGTGTTGGACAAAATATAGTACATACATATATTTTGCATTTCATTGTGGGTGCACTTCTGCACCCATATTTCGCCAGGTATGTATCAGGCCCACGTAATAGGGGGCGAGCCTATTACCGTTATTCGGGCACATTTCCAGACTCCGTGCTGTTACTGAGAATTTCCTAATGGAAAAATCCAATAACACTTTGCCCGACCCGGGAATCGAACGCAGAACCTCTAGATCGTACGGGATACTTGTACCGGGAGACCACGAGACAGTCTTAAAAGATATTTCCTATATGAGCATTATCAGGAGCATCCTTCACCCATAGAAAAATATGAGAAAATCTATGAACGGGAAAGAGGTAAGAGATATTTGTCAAGACCGTAGCATGTGGAACCCGAAAGCCTCTGCCCTTCCTACGGATAAAAGGCGTTCGTGCGTATGAGTATTTCTGTTCGTGGAATAAAACTCTACCATTAAGAAAGAAAGAAAGAAAAGAAAGAAAAAAGTTTATTTGTTTACAAACATACAGAACAAATGTAAATAAAAGAAAATAAAATAATATAGACGTAACCACTTAAAACTATGTTTGCAAACAAAAAGGCACCAACTCAGCAATATGCTGGCAATACAGCCAACGCTGGTCTTCCGTTGGGCCGTTGTTTGAAAAGGAATGATGTCACGGAAGACAAAAAAATTAATACTAATAATACATTAATTAAAATTACATTATACATTAATTATACACAGGGTTGGGCAGTATTTGAATTACTTGTAATTGAAATACGTAATTGAAATACAAATACGTATTTTGTATTTGTATTTTAATTACTTTCTTAAAATGTAATTTGTAATTTGTATTTCAAATACGTGAAGCCGAAGTATTTTGTAATTAGTATTTCAAATACTCGAGGCTTCAAAATACATTTATTAAAATAAATTTAGCCTTCATTTAGTATTAAGTTTGTGCTCATCAGGACCTGCAATAACAAAACAAAGACCGCCTTAAAAAAAACTATTCCAAAACAAATAAATATTCATTATTTTGTAATTTGTATTTTGTATTTCAATTAAAAATAGCTCAAATACTGTATTTTGTATTTCAAATACCTTACCTAAATGTATTTTGTATTTCGTATTTTAATTACTTGCGATACAGTATTTTGTAATTTGTATTTCAATTAAAGCAAAGCATGTATTTTGCCCAGCCCTGATTATACATTAATACATTAAAATACATTAAAATTAATACTAATATTACTGCTAAAAACTGATATATTTTGTTAAATTGTTAATTGAATACAATTAGTTCAAAATGTACCTTTTAACTTACACAATTTAAATTAAAGGTATTTAGGAGGAGCCGAATTATAAAAAGTGGGTCAAGCCAGTGAACAATTGAATGGAAATAAATTAACATTGTATAGACATTTTTATCGGCCATTATTACAAAGTATTAAAGGGTTTATTTAGGTTAATCAAAAACGAATTGTAAGTGTGTTACTTCACATCCTGATTTGATCATTGAAGACTTCAATCAAATTGCGATAATGACAGAAAGAGACAAAGTTTCATGACGAACGGTTGAGTAGTTTTTGCGTGAAAGCGTAACAAACAAACTTACATTCACATATATCTATACATCTATACAAATAAATACACCCAACAGTCACATACATAGTTCTGATCCCACACTAAGATACAAGCCTTGTGTCGGGGGTATCAGAAACTACGAGTGACTTTTCGGTCTCACAAACACCCAGACACGAAACAAATATTTGTGGATCACACAAACATTTGTCTCGGTGCGGGGATCGAACCCGCGGCCTCTCGTTTCGCAAGCTGGTGCCTAGCCAACTGCGCCACGGGGCTGTCACAAATAAATAAAATTGGAGTGTCTGTAATATTGATATAACCGCTTTTACCGCTATACACGGTACATATAACAAAATAAAGTTTTTTTTTTAATTTTTGTCTGTCTGTCTGTTTATTCCGGCTAATCTCTGAAACGGGTGGACCAATTTTAACGGGACTTTCACTGGCTGATAGCTGATGTAATAAGGAATAATTTAGGCTACTTTTAATTTATAATTTTTCTTATCAAAAATAATTAAAAATAAATTTTCTGCGCGGATGAAGTCGCGGGCACAGCTATAATAGTATAAGGATAAAGATATTACTACTGGAAAACAAACTTTTTTTAAAAATGGCCTCTATTTCTTGTCAATATTTATGACATTCAAGCTATGACGTTCATGTCAATAAACATTGAAATATATTTAAAAAAATAATAATATAATATATTAATACTATGTTCATATTCATAGCATACAAAGATGCCCCCGAGCTGTCGACCTTCCGCAGAAGATCCTCAGATATCGACGTGTCTGTGGAAAAAACTTTACTAGTCAATCCGAACTGCCCAGTCAGGATAATGCTGGAATACATAAGGAATAAGTGCCGGCTTGGCATTTTCTCCCAGTTCGACTTATGCGATGAGTCCGGGAGCCTTAAAGGTCTTTTTAATATGCCAACTTATGCGTACGCCACAGACCAGTTCGAGCATAAGAAGACTTATTACCTTATTGTTATTAAAGTGGTGAGTTATGGAAAATATATAGGAATAATCATTGTTATACAGGGAAAGAAGACTTAGTCAGCCCATGTGTTTCCTATTTTTGATTTAAAGATATACGTGATGAAGCAAACTCTTTATACTTAATAGGTACTTTACTTGAAAGCCTGCGATCGAAAGATCCTAGATTCGATCGCTGGCTCAGGCAAACGGTTATTAGAATTTTTCATTGTGAAATCTTCAGTACCATTGTGAAGTCTATCAATGTTCCAAAAAGATGGCAACAGGCATGGCCCTTAGTAGGTATAAGAACACAGGAGGCGATACGTGGGCAATGAAAACCTGTGCTTATCGCTTAATACAGGCGGCAATGTAGATATTATGTTTATTATTTTCTCAGGAAAGCGACAAACGCCAAATAGTTCTGCCACAATTGAACCGCGAGAACAAGATCTATGAAGAGCTCAAAGGGAAAGTGAAACACTACCTTCTCACTGGAGAGACCAGCCCCCCAGGAACTACAACTACCACAATCGGGAAGGTCACCCCTCCACCTGCGCCTTCTAAGCCTCCCTCGAAAAAGAAGTAGGATACATTTTCTTAGTCTACGGAATTATCTTTACCCGTGGCGCCATCTCTTATTAAATAATGAAGAGTTCTTTATTAGAGAGACTTATGTATATTCCTTGAATGATTTTTTCATTCCTAGTTCATAGTGTGGAATGATCTGATGTGCAGTGGCGGATTAAGCCCGTCAGAGGCCCGGGGCGGCAGAGCTAAATGAGGCCCGGGGCGGCAAAGCTAAATGAGGCCCCCCAAAAAATGTAGTTTTACAAGCTTTTTATTCAGTTCATATTTGTATGTATAAATAAGTGTTTATGTTTATTTCGTTAAAATCTGCCAAGTGAAATTTAAATTCGACTTAAATTAATTTAGGCTAAATAAACATATGAAAACTATTACACTTTTTAATGAAATTACTTATTTTATTAACTAAATTATAAAGCTTTCATAAGTGATATTATAACACAAAAACGTTGTATATACTAATATCTATAATTTTCATACTATTGGGGTTGATACCAGTGACTGGCAGGAGTTAGCAACTGTGACTGGCAGTCTAGTACTTGTAAACCCGGGCCTAAAGTCTCGTTTAGGATTTGATCAGGCGAACGCAGAGGTTTTTGGGGCCCCCAAGACCGTAGGCCCGTGGCGGGCCGCCCCTTCCACCCTTGTTAGTCCGCCACTGCTGATGTGGAACAATATATTTACGTATAAATATATTAATTATCTATCACTAAGTTAATTTGGAAAATCATAACTTACAGATTTCTTATGCGTGTTAAAAAGTGAAACACGATTAGTGAAAATAATGTATAAATAATAAAAAAAACTGGCTAGATATTTTTTTTACAAATCCATGCCCTGCCTGTAATGTAAATTTGAAGTAATGTTTCTTGGTAGCGCCGTTTAAATGTTCACATCAGTCAATGTGTGTCTTTGCAATATACTTTCCGCAAGGCGTTTAATAATCCATTTAGCGCTTAATGAGAAAACGCTCAATATAATACAGATGAAAACGTAATTGTTATATATTTTTTTTATCAGAATTCGGTACTCCATTAGACCACATGGTAAAGACTTAAAAGATATCTAAGGATTGGTAGGTAGCGACATCTTTTAACACATGATTAAACCTCTTCCTTTAGATTTTTACCTTCGAATTTTTAATGGCAATATAATATGTAATTAAATAAAGAAAGGAAACGTGAGTAATATCCTGTCGTTTATTGAACGGCAAATTGCTTTACCATCGTGTTGTTATTAAAGCAATCGTGCGCGGAGTGTAAATAAAGCATAACTCCGTACATGGTGGCATTTTGATTCGGGAATGAGATTTTTGTAAATAAGTAATATTATATTGGTAGCTAATCAAGTGTTACAAATTTATATTCAAACTATTTATTTTTATATATTTTTGTTTTCTTTTTTCGTTTTCTCGTCTAACCTAATATTTTAGATAAATTGAAATTTAAAGACAGAGACAAATATTACTGCAAAAAAAACTTCGTGGGAGAAGAAGTATACATTAAAAGTTTGCATGAAAATGAAAAATTGCACCACCAGCACACAAATGTGACCCTAAACTAACATACGAGTCTTATGTCGTGATTTTCAGAAGGTGCGAGAATTTTTTCGGTTTCACAAACACTGAGAGCAGAAACAAATATTTATTGATCGCACAAACATTTGCGGGTGCGGGGATCGAACGCCGGACCCCGTGTTTCACAACCTGGTTCTGTTTTGGACTATATCAGTAATGGGTTAACTTAGTAGATAATTCTCTCTCTTTGGATAGATATTTTACTTTCATCATCATCATCATCATCAGCCCATATGCGTTCCACTGATGGCCACGGGCCTCCTCTACAACTGAGAGGGTTTAGGCTTTAGTCCACCACGCTGGCCTAGCGCGAGTTGGCGGACTACACGCCTAAGAAGTTCCTAAGAACTTTTAGGTGTGCAGGTTTCATCACGATGTTTTCCTTCACCGTTAAAGTATGTACGTGGTAATTATTTGTGAATACACACATAACTTCGAAAAGTCAGAGGTGTGTGCCTGAGGTTTGAACCGCGACCGTCCAGATTCTCAACCGCTTGCCTAAACCTCGACGCCATCACGACTTCACACGACATTACTTTAAGAAAAATTATTGCTTTCGATAAGGACGTGCAAAGTATTCCCTATGAATTACGGTAGTCTATTAAAAAGTTTATAATCTATGGACTATGGTAAGTCATTGCACGACTCCCGGAAGGATGGCGGGCACGTGCGCAGGAAGTGCCATGTCGTGACAGGAATAGACAATGTGATTATATAATGCAATTGTCGACCATAGACTATAATATTTAGTCATGTGTTAATTTTACCCGACTACGGCAAAGCCAAAGGATATGATTTTGACAGGCTATGTATGTACATATCTATGTTTGTTCATCTGTTCCCCTTATAACTTCTCAACTACTTATTAGAACTGGACAAATGAGGTATTGTTAGAAACGTTTGATCGTCCGCAGGCTATTGGCTATATGTCGTATCACTAATGTGGCGCCCTCTAGCGGTCATAAAGTACTGTGTAAAAAAATAAATTTGAGAGAAATATGTTGTGTTTGATATCAAAATAAGGCTCTATGCGGACACCGCACTCGCAACTCCTCATTTTGAAAAGGGCGTCACGAGAATCTACAGTGTGGCATTCTACTAAATTATTTCATTGCCTATAAAAATATATGCCAGTCAAGGCTAAGATTCCTAGAAACTTGAACGCATTTATTTAATAAGTTGTAGGCACATCATAACCAAATCGTGAGAGTATAGCGTGCATGATGAATTAGCATACATGCTGTAATTTTTAGAGGTTGAGTGATTTCTGATGGTCTTGGCTTTGTTATTGTATTAGGTATATATATTATTTATTTTCGAGAGCAAAATAATAATAATAATAATAACCCCCCCAGGGGATCACCTTGTCGTGGTGGGGGGGCTTACGGGTACCAGGTACTGGATTAAAAGGTTCTAACATCTAACCTACATTACACCTACCCAAACCAACGATCCCAAACCCTGTTTATGGAGATATGGAAAGTCAGACTAAGCGATATAGTTTACGGCCGCTGCCCGGGGGTCGCCGGGGCGCATCTGGAGCCAATGCTGGGTGCCACAGTTTGCGAACCGTTGGCGACGGGGGACTGAACAGGCGGGTTCCCCTCGAAAAATATACTACAGCCGAACCATCATTCTCACCTTCATCTTCACCTTCTCCATCTTCTGATCGTTCCCTATTCTCAAATATTCCATCACCTTCCTCAACTAACAGTTTATATCGTTCCGCTAATTCATCACCATCTTCTTCCACCTATTCGTCTATAACGACAAGGTCGACAACTGTTGTGCAGGAGGCATATGCCACGAAGCCTGCATCCAGTGCCGTCCCATGCCGTGTGCGGAAAAAATGGACTGAATCTATGAACCGTTTTATATGGCGCACGTACTTAATAATCACTAGGTGTGAGACCGTCCAAATGAATAATTATCTTGAACCATTACATTTACAATTCATTGAGAAATATCCAGAAATGCAAGTAACACGACAGCGCATAGGTGATCAAAGAAGAGCTATCATAAGAAAGAATTTACTGCCGCAAAATATATTAGAGGAAATTCGACATGAAGTAGGAAAAACTATAGAACCCGTAATAAATCGTGCAGATCACGCCACACTTACCGGTCGTCCAAATATTGAACTTCATTTTTCACAATCACAGTCAAGTAACACCAGAATGAAGTGGTCTGCAGAAATTAACGATGAAATAATTCTATGCTATTTTGAAGTAACCGATTTAGAGAAAAATAAAACTGCCTATCGCAAAAAGCTATACGACCTTTTCATAGAAAAACACCCACACTTATCACATCTTTCTGAACAAAGGATTGCAGATCAAAGAAGGTTAATATTTAATAATAAAAAACTGGAATGTAGAATAAAAGAATTAAAGACTCATATGGAATTTAAACTCAATAGACGGATTAATCTGATACAATCACGCGAGGATCAAGATGTTAACAATTTAGAAATTACACCAATCATTTCACCTATAGTACGGGACCCTGAGAATTCAATAGAAATTGTACCCATGCAATCTTTTTCACATATAGATACCTCAACACACCTACCGATACCCACACAAAGTAATATAAACAATGACAATAACACGGCGATAGAAATACACAAAAATGAAATAGATTTTAATTTAATAGAAACAGAATTTAACAGAGCAGTGTCACTATTTAAATGTATTGATCCAGAGGAAAGACCTTATATACCTAAGCAGCATACTTCTCGAAAGTTTTCTCAGATCGTGCAATATATTAACAAGACCTTGGTACCAAAACATTTGAATGAAAATCTTGATTTCTGTACACTACACACAATTATATATTCAGCAGCATATGCAGCGGCTTCATGTAACGGTACCAAGTTTAATTTAAATGTAACGTGTAATAATATGAATAGAAAACCACACTGGCAGATAAGGATTGAACGTCGAATAGAAAAATATAGACTAGAGATAGGAAGACTAACACAGTACATATTAGGAAATAGAACGCATAAAATTCTTAAAACTGTAGAAGAAATTAAAACTAAATATAAAACCCACTCACAACATGAAGAACCCAATAGAGAACCACAACATTTCTTAGATACCATTAAACAAAAATTAAATGCTGCAGCAACACGACTGAAAAGGTATGTGACGTGCACAAAAAGAAAACAACAAAATAAAACTTTTTGGAAAAATGAGAAATTATTCTATAGAAGCTTAGGTAAACAGGACAACACCTCACATTCCTCTAAACTCCCCTCACCACAACACCTTCAACAGTTTTGGGCTGACATCTGGGAAAATCCCGTGCAGCACAACATAAACGCCGTATGGTTACAAGATGTAACTGACACCAGACACATAGATCAAATGAATTCTGATAGTATATCCGTAGATAGATTACAGAACATTATCAATCGTACACATAATTGGAAAGCACCCGGAACCGACAAGATACATAACTACTGGTATAAGAAACTTACATGCACACACCCATTCCTCCATAAGTTTATCACGCAATTTATTCAGTCACCCCACACTTTACCAACATTTGTAACACACGGAATCACGTATATGCTGTCGAAAGGCTCCGATCACGAAAATCCAGCTAATTATAGGCCTATTACATGTTTACAGACAATATACAAAATCATAACGGGTTGCATTAGTGAAGTAATATATCAACACCTCGATGACCACAATGTAGTATCAGAACAACAAAAAGGATGTAAAAAAAATAGTCAAGGATGCAAGGAACAGTTGACAATCGATGCAGTTATCATGAAACAGGCACAAACGCGAAATAGAAATCTTCATACAATGTTTATCGATTACAAAAAGGCTTTTGACTCAGTACCCCATAGCTGGCTTATTTATGTTTTAGAGATGTATAAAATCCATCCACAAATAATTACGTTTCTGAAACAAACCATGTCCAATTGGCAAACCAGTTTGCGGCTTAACCTAGAAAACAAAACTATTTCTACAAACACTATTAAGATACAGAGAGGAATATTTCAAGGGGATGCCCTAAGTCCTTTATGGTTTTGTATAGCTTTGAATCCACTGTCCAAACTACTCAATAACACTAATTCAGGATTTAAATTAAAATATAATGACACACACCATAGTATTTCACATTTAATGTTCATGGACGACATTAAAATATATGCCACAAATATCGTAGAGCTCACAAAACTGGCTGATATTACAGAGTTATTCTCGACAGACATACAAATGCAGTTTGGGGTGGATAAATGCAAAATTCAATCTATTAATCGGGGGAAGATAGAAAAAAATACATATACTCTTGAGACAGGTGAAGTAATAGAGCCCATGGACGAACACTCTACATACAAATATCTAGGTTTCCATCAAGCTAAAATTATACTACAGAAGCAAGCCAAATTAGAAATCACCCAAAAGTTTAAATTAAGACTAAACCAGATTTTAAGAACACAATTAAATTCCCGAAATACCATAAAAGCCATTAATAGTTACGCCGTTCCCATCTTAACGTATTCATTTGGAATCATTAAGTGGTCCCAAACAGATTTAAGTAAACTACAGCGAACCATCAATACACTTATGACTAAGCACAGAAAACATCACCCTAAATCCTGTACGCAGCGACTAACCATTTCACGTAGAAATGGTGGTAGAGGACTAATCGACATAGGGAATCTACATGCTAACCTTATTACTAAACTCAGGGAATATTTTTATGTAAAAGCTGAAAACACTGAACTTCACAGATACATTGTTAACATTGACACAAAAATGACCCCACTCAATTTACACGACAGAACTACACAACCAAATCAAAACATTGTTACTGTACAGAATAAATTAGACTTATGGTCCCAAAAATCGTTGCATGGAAGGCATATAGCCGATCTCAGCCAAACTCACGTCGATAAGGAGGCCTCGAACGAATGGCTGAGGCGGGGACAACTCTTTCCAGAGACTGAAGCTTTCATTGCAGCTATTCAAGACCAGGTTATAAACACTCGTAATTATCAAAAATACATAATTCACACACATAATCTACCCACTGATTTATGCCGACGATGCCATAGTAACTCTGAGACGATACAGCATATAATTGGTGCCTGTAAATCTATTGCACAAACAGATTACAGGCACCGCCATGACCAAGTTGCGTCCATTATACATCAACACCTAGCCCTCAAATACTCCCTGATTACAAAAAAAGTTCCATTCTACAAATATGCGCCTGCAACCATATTAGAGTCCGATAACTACAAATTGTACTGGGATCGAACAATAATCACAGACAAAACAATTCATTTTAATAGACCAGATATCCTACTTCACGATAAAAACAATAGTACAATATATTTAATAGACATAGCTATACCCAATACCCACAACCTTGTATCCACGTGCTCAGAAAAAATAGCGAAATATGTAGATTTATCAATAGAACTGAAAAATCAATGGAGAGCACAGTCAGTAAAAACAATACCAATAGTCCTCTCTTCCACCGGCGTTATCCCACACACACTACACACCAGCCTCCAGACTCTTGGTATTCCTAAATCATCATATATCTTATTACAAAAAGCTACAATACTCAATACATGCAGGATAGTCCGAAAATTTTTGTCATTAGATTAAGTTTCACCCATATCCTGCTTGGCTCTTAAGCCCGCGGATAATGGTTATACCCTATCACGTAAGTGATGGGAGGGTAAAAGACCAATACATAACATAATAATAATAATAATATAACTCTTTATTTAGACACCACATGTACAGAGTAAGCAAAAGAAATAAATACAAGCAGGTGACATAAATTGGCGGTCTTATCGCTAAAAGCGATCTCTTCCAGACAACCTTGCAAGGAGAGGAATAAAATTACAAGTATGGACGGTGCTAAGTCTTAATAAACTTACATAAAAATATGTACATATATACATAAATATGTAAATACAAAATATAATAGACTTACATACAATAAAATACGTATAAATACAATAAAAAATATATATATATACATTATATATATATATATATATATCCATCATAGGAGCCGTATTACTTTGCAAGATAGTGCGATTTCAGTCTAAACTTGAAAATTTCCGGCGAGGACGATTGTTTTATATTTAGAGGTAGTGCATTCCAAAGTCGAACTGCTTCTACCGCAAAGGAGTGGTCATAAAAGGATGTCCTATGAGCCGGAAACTTTAACATCAAATTCTCCGATGACCTAAGTGAATGAGAATTTGCAGTTCGTAGGAAATTAAAACGTTCCTGAAGATAGCGCGGGGACGAGGAGTTAAACAGGATACTGTAAAGAAGAGACAATATGTGAACATTCCGGCGATGGCGTATAGGAAGCCACTTGAGCTTAATTCGATACTCAGAGACGTGGTCATATTTGCGTAAACCAAATATAAACCTTATGCAGAAATTTTGAAGGCGCTCAAGTTTATTTAGCTGGGCCTCGGTTAGATCAAGATAGCTGGCGTCGGCATAATCAAGAATAGGAAGTAAAAGAGACTGAGCAAGTGCAATTTTAGTAGTTGTTGGAAGAAAATTACGCAACCTACGCAAGGATCCTGCAGAAGCAAATAGTTTGCGACTGACTGCCATCAGTTGTGGTGCCCATGACAGATGCCGGTCGAAGATAACCCCCAGATTTTTCACAGTGTCACTAAACGGGATGTTTATCCCGTCAAGCGACAATTGTGGCAAAAGTGACCAGTCGATCCTACTGCAAGTCCTTTGGCTACCAATAATTATGGACTGCGTTTTGGTAGGGTTCAACTTTAAGCCATATGCTTTACTCCACTCAGTTAGAACGCGCAAGTCACTATTCATTAATACTTAGCATTGTCGATATATTGTCGACACTCCTGTGGCGTAGTTGGCTAGACACCAGTTTGCGAAACGAGAGGCTGCGGCTTCGATAGCCGAAACGAGACAAATGTTTTTGTGATCCACAAATATTTGTTTCGGGTCTTGGTTTTTTTGACACCGAAACACTTGTACCTTAGTGTGGAGTCAGAACTATGTATGTGACTGTTGGGTGTATTTGTTTATTTTGCGTCACATGAAATTTGCATTAAGTGGCTCTTCTCGCGCCATAATCAGATCGCAGACGTAGACCTGTATCCTGATCAGACTGTAATGAAGTATCACTGGGTCGACTTGATCGTGGTGATACCGTTATTTAACAAAGAACCAACGTGAAGCAATGATGACGTATATTATTCATTGTCAGAGGTTTATTTGTAGCAGTCTTCGTATTCCTCTTAAAATACCGCAAATAAGACAAAAGCCCCGTTGTAGTGTAATGCCATTTCTTGAACGTAAATATCTCAAACAAATGAATAAAATTTGAAAACTAAAGAAAATAGTAGGTCTAGTCTACTCGCAAAAAATAATTTACTTTGGAGAGTGCTCGAAGACTCTTTTCGAACTGATTGAGCCATCTCCATTCCTTTATCGGACTACTAGGCGCAGGCAAAAGTTTCATCCATACGTTGTTGACATACCCAAAAGTCGAACCAAACGGTTTGACAGATCGTTTTTGGTGAGAGTCGCCAGGATTTGGAACGACCTGCCTGGGTCTATTTTTCCTGATAAGTTGAACGCTGGAGCCTTTAAGATCTTTTGGATGGGCGTGTACCACCCTAGTCTTCATCTACACTTTCCATCAGGTGAGATGGAACACAAACACCTATTCCATTAAACTATAAAAAATAAAAAAAAATAAAAAATTCAGATCTAATGAATCAAGACATCCGTGTCATCAAGATATTCGTGTCAACGAAAAAAATCTTCGTAGAAACAACTTCATTGCGAGCAATCCCGGAAAAAACTTGAAAAAAGACAAATACGATCTTTCGAAAGAAAGGTATTCTGAAATGTGAGCGAGCAAAATGCGGTTACACTGCGTGCGGCGAAGCGTGGCGGCCTGGTGCAAATCAACCGTCCCACGCCGGAGCACCCGTACTGGTGCTAGTAAAAACAAATGACGTCAGGGTACTGAATATTAGCATTGGGTCTAGTTTGACCTAACGAGCCTTCTTGTCGTGTGAGTGATCTTTACTTCAGCTTGCCTGATGTTGCTTGATGAGACAACGAATATACCTCAGGTTTCAAACAAATGTAAATCTTACGCCAAGGCAAATTTTATATGCAATCCGACTTTGTAGATCGAGATCCGATTGCAAAGAGTTGATCCGATCCGAAAATTGATTTGATCGAATGCCGTTTACTGAAGAAGGACAAGAAAACTAAATTGGATGCTAACAGAATTTAGACCTTCATACATAATGACTTTTTTTTCTACTGCCTCGTGGTCTCCCGGCACAAGTGTGTGCCGTACGATTGAGAGGTCCTGCGTTCGACTCTCGGGTCGGGCAAAGTGTTATTGGGGTTTCCCAATTGAATATTCCTAGTAGCAGCACAGTCTGGAATTCTACCCGAAAATCGGCAATAGGCTCGCCCCCATTACGTGGGACTGATACATACCTGGCGAAATGTGGGTGCAGAAATGCACCTCTGCCTTCCCCCTTCGGGGAATACAGGCGTGAGGTTGTGTGTGTGTGTGTATGTGTGTGTGGATATATTAATATAGACATGGTTATGAAAAAATCCCTTAAGTTCTCACAACTCTCCGAGCGTGAAACTTCAAATCTGTTTGATTACGCGTTAATTCCACGGTTTTTGTCATTGGTAACTGTTACCCGCTTATTGGTTTTGCATTTCGCTACACTGCCTTTGCCTAACTGGCGCCGATTGTCCACTGAAATCAGCATTGACATTATTTTTCTAAATACTATTATGTCTGCGTGAAATTTTAGATATCGTTTCTATTATTTTGGTGCTAGATTTTGTGGTGACACAATAACAGGAATGTTTAGGTAATAATTATAAATAAAAAGGCTACCTACTTTTTTTTTATAAGCAAGACTAATATAATTTTTACATGGTGCAACTGAAGCGGATAGATTCAACCGAGACGGATTTTTGTGATGAATTTGCAAGTAAAATATTGGATACTCATCATCATTATTAATCCACTACTGGGCACGAGCCTCCTCTACAACTGAGAGGGTTTAGGCCTTAGTCCACCACGCTGGCCTAGTGCGGGTTGGCGGACTACACACCTAAGAAATTCCTAAGAACTTTTAGGTCTGCAGATTGGACACTAGACACCCATTAAATATACATAAGTAAAACCCCTGTTTAAATTTAAAAATAAAATCAAATTTAAAAAAATGTCAGTAATAAAATAAAGTTCTTTTTAAAATTCAATAAAATAATATCAAATAAAACAATACCTTTAATTTCATCAACTAAACACAAGTCACTGAACTACAACACTTTTTTTAACAACACTGAACCATAAACAATAAAAGGAACTTTTTCCGAGCGCGCGAAATACTCGAACTTGGCTGGACGTACCAAACGCACCGACAACGATAAATGACTGACTGGCCGCCAGTGCCTCATCACAGCAGCGCCGTGTTGCATTTTGTGAACGAAATTAAAAAACCTTGCGTAGTGGTTTTTGGATGTTACTGTTCCAGTTTCTTTTTGTTTTTTTTTTCAATCAAATTATGAGATTAAAAAATATTATTTTAATGCCAGGGAATAAACTCAGACAGACAGCGGACAGACATTCTGCATGAATGTATGTGGTGACATTTTTAACCTTACAATGGTATTATATACACGTCTTATATATAAAATTCTCGTGTCACGGTGTTAGAAGTTTAACTCCTCCAAAATGGCTCGACCGATTTTCGTGAATCTTGAATGAGGTCTACTCTCCCCGCTTGCAATTTCGTTGATAATTTATTTTTATTTTTTTACGCTTTATTGTACACCAAACAAAAAAGGCAATGTTATTAAAATAAGATTGTGTCACAAATGGGGGCCTAATCGCTATGGGCGGTTTCTTCCAAGCAACCGTTAGATGGACTTAAGTGATCAGAAGCATAGAGTGGGTCATACTTCCCATGTCAACCCTAACATGACATTGAGCCCCATTATTTAAACTCCCACAGTTGACAGGTGCCCACTGTACCGTAAACCATATGGTCAAAACGGTGTATAGTTATGTCAGCTGGCCAGTTATTGGAAATGCATTACATTTTTGCTGATAAATTTAAGAGTAGGAACTTTTACGTTTGCCAAAGACTTGGAACTTTATTGGTTAGTATATTGGGGTATAAGATCAAATTATTGTGTTCAAGTTACATACATATTTTGGAGTGAAATTCAATGAATGTGAATATCCTCTGCGCGCAATGGCTTAATTGTGTGCAAGTACAACTTTTTTTTTACTTTTTCTTCGACACGAGGTAGTTTTATTAACTCTTAGCTCAGCTTAGTAGGCTTAACCCTAATCCCTACTAATCGGAGACGAACGCCCAGAAGTGCAGCAAGGTTCATATTACTGCGAGTAGTGAAATGTGACCTAGCGACAGCAAACAAAATAGAAAGGGCCTAAATCAATTTGCCGATTCACAATAACGGACCCGGAACGTGACGAGCGCGACATTTTTGAATCTGAAAATTGAGTAAAAAACACATTGCGCCCGTTCTCTGGTCACGGTTGGTGGCCACACTGCCGGCTCATTGTTGGATAACGCACGACACCAGCGGATGTGACGAAACTTGCCTGTTAATGCGAGGCCAATTGTTATCTGTGATTAATCGACTTCCAAAAATATGTACACGTTAATTTAACAAGCGGGGAAACATTAGAAGGACCGTACGTTATACAAACTACGTAGATAGTAATTAAAAAGCTATTAGTCTATCACAACTTCACAGTAAGAAATCAAAAAGCACTATTATACAACAGCATACAATGTGAATATCCCATCCTGCGGACCGCGCAAGCCCTGCGTCTAGTCGCGGCGAAGCGCGGGCCCCGCTTCCATCAGTCCACTCGCGAGGACAAACCCAATGATCGACACCGTATTTACGGGTCGCATAGATCCCTACAACAGATGGGCTTAGGTCATGGTTCTTGTTTCTACCACAGGCCCTCTTTTAGCAGCAGAGGCATTTTGTGAGTGATGTTTTCAGTCTCCATGTAATGTAAACTTAATGAAGTAAGTGCTGCCATCTACCGAACATGTTGAACATTAAACACGTAGCTTCAAGTTTATTTTGTGGAAGGTGGACTAGTTCAAAATATTAATACTAGATGTCACTACTGTCGGAACAATTTTTTTTTTATAACAATTGCAAAACTGTTTCTGTGGCTGCAAAATTATATAGTGATATAAAATAATTATAAATAATTTCACTTACTTGGGCCAGGTCAATCCGTTGGCGACGAGATAGCACACGCCAGAGACGATTCCCGCCAAAAGACCAAGGCTGACACCCGCAGACAAAGACAGCGTGTCCGGCATACTGATAGTTTTAGCACTTTTTATTTTCACACTTCAACACTAAGTTTAAATAACCGACATGGTAGCGGGCGTAATGTAGTTTCTGAATAGAATTGAGCGTGTGTAAGTTGGTATCTCCTTATTAGAATTCTAGTAATTTCTACATAATTATCTTTATATACATAGACAAATGATGACATTACCGAAACTAGAAATGTCTAATACTTAATTGAACATTTTATTTACGGTGTTCAAAATTTGGTTGATTTGAATGTTATTCCTATTCAGTAATGCAACGTCGTTTCATAGTTTTATGTGTAAAGTATTTTTATTATACTGCTAGGCACAGGCCTCTACAACTGAGAGGCTTTTAGGCCTTAGTCCACCACGCTGGCCTAGTGCGGGATGGCGGACTACACACCTAAGAAATTCCTAAGAACTTTTAGGTGTGCAGGTTTCATCACGATGTTTTCTTTCACCGTTTTAGTACGTGATAATTCATTGTGAATACACACGTACTTAACTTCGAAAAGTCGGAGGTGTGTGAATGGGGTTTGAACCCGGGACCGTCGAGATTGAAATGAAATTATATTTATTGAATCTATAAAATGTCAAATACATCACTTAGATTCAGTCATTTCAAAATTTGGTGTACCACCCTGATCGGAAGGCAGTCATCACTAGAGAAGAACGAGCAAGAAACTCTAGTGTTGCTCTTTTCCAATCAAGAGATAGTTTACAATATTGATACAAAGAATGAATTTCCCAAATTAGAGCAGCTCATTAATACAATCTCACACTGTTGTATTGAATATGAGAACAACATAGTCATCTTGAATAGATAAACTGACATTTAACTAGGTTAAATTATAAATTTAAGGTTCTCGACCGCGTGCCTAAACCTCGAGGCCATCACGACTTTTGATCAAATGCAAGCAATGCAACCTCCATTTTACACCTAACCATAGACAAGAGTACCGTTGCGAGCGCAAGATGCTCAGCAGATCGCTCACACGAGGCGACATCAACTGTTCCCATCATGGAATTCCCAGGTGAACAACGGGACGAGTCACTGTGTAATGGGAGATTGTGTGTCTCTGACATAGCTTGGGAAAATTGCAGTGATACAGTTTACCTTGTTGATTAATTTAAATTAAAAAAATATATAACATATATACATACAAAAACTCACGCCTGTATTCACCGAAGGGGTAGGCAGAGGTGCATTTCTGCACCCACATTTCGCCAGGTATGTAATAGTCCCACGTAATAGGGGGCGAGCCTATTGCCGTTTTTCGGGCACATTTCCAGACTCCGTGCTGTTACTGAGAATTTCCTTATGGAAAAACCCAATAACACTTTGCCCGACACGGGAATCGAACCCAGGACCTCTAGATCGCACGGCACATACTTGTACCGCGAGACCACGAGAGCAGTTGAAAAAAATATCGATTATTGTATTAGTCGAAACTACGTAAGATTCAATTAAATAAAATTGAATACAATCGGAGATCAAGATAAAGGACAAGGCTTATGAAAATTATAGTTCGTCGAATAAAATGACTTGGCACTGCGACGCAATCGTCAGGGACTGATAATGTCACATTCTCGTGCTTATGTAAAAATTAATCTTTGGAGCATTTAATTTTAATTTTTGTTATCTAAAATAATAATAAAGAGAAAAAAAAAAAAGAAAAAAAAAAAAATTTTTGTTATTAATGCGGAATTTCGTCCTTGCCTTAACAGCTTTTATCCGCAGTCTGTTTAAACATAGTCGGATAAAACACTAAAAGATAATATTGATAATCATCAGCCAGCGTTGTAATAGCTTTTACGTGTATACTCTTACACAGACCAAAAAAGTCTAAAGTTTTTTGGTGCTCAGAGAACATTTATGTATAAATGATTTACATTACTTCAAATTATATTTAGCAAAAATATATGTACGTAAGCCGTATAACTAAAGTATGTATGCAAATACGCCAAGTATTTCGGACGCTCTCAGACCTTCCAACATTACGGGCGGTTTGTAACTCACGATGTAGGTACGCACGGTTACATCGGTGAATAACATTGTAGATCCGCGTTCTTGGAATTGTGTTGATGTTTTCTCGCATCACAGAGGACATTGAATTGAAAAACACTAAATTACAACTCAAACTTGAGTACGAAATTCACTTAGAAATTTTGTAGAATACAGAACGTATTCTGTAATATACCATTATTTAATTTTGTACACTTATTGTTTCATTTCTGTTCCTACGTCTCCATCCCTGGTTGTCTGTAAGAGATCGCCTTGTGCGATAAAACCGCCTTTTTAACCGACTTCAAAAAAAGGAAGAATAACAATAATCAAAACTACATTATAGTATCGTAATAATTTGATTGACTTTTAAGTAGTCTAATATTTTTCATTTCATTTTACTAAGGATAACTTTAAAAAATGTTTTAATCATTGTTTGTTATTCATAGGTATGTGTTGAGTTAGATTTGAAGTGGATGGGTACCTATCTACCTTCTTGCGTCGTAAACACATAGATCGTACCTACATATTGATGAAGAGAAATAGTAAGTTGATTATTAAGTTGTAAAAGAATACGCAATTATTTTTTACTTTTTAGTGCATTTTAATTTGTTTTGGAATAGTATTTTTTGATGGCGGTTTTTGTTTTGTACTTATCTAGTTTACTGTATTTCTTATTTTTAATACTATGTGTACAAAAAAGTTTTAAATAAATAAAAGAAAATACAATTACAACAAATACAATTATCGGAGGAGGAGGGGCTTTGAAATATTTTTGAAATAGATGACAAGTCATTACCTATAGTTTCTAATTTAGAGCCAAATGTAATAAAGTGTATGTAATAAACTAACGCAAAGTTATTACAATTTCCTTTCAATCTATCCTCTTATGCCAATATAAAACGAGCCATCATTATCGAGATGAACAAGATGCAACCGCGTTAGGTAATGTGTACTTAGTGGTTCACTTTAGTTTATGCAACATAGTTATCTAAGGCATATACTTAGGAATTTAGATAGGAGTGATAGCAACACGTAAGATTGAAATAGTAAGCAAAATCATCCTAAATTTGTTAAAGACTCGTTTTTCTTTCTAAAATATGTTTTTTTTTTGTATTATTTAATTCTTGTATCAAAATATTATCCTGAAGTCTTTGGTTTACGCCAAAGCCACTTCCTATAATGATAGGATTTTGAAGCATAGCGTGGGACGGTTTCTTAGTAGAGAGGTAGATAGACGTGTCTCGGAACTTGATATTTTATTTTGGTCATCACCACATTCAACATCAGTTACGACGTTTTCACTTTCCATGACAGTACGAAAATAATATTGCTTAATGAAGTTCAAATAAATAACGTCTAGAGTTCTGAGTTGAGCATCTAGTACTGCAACTCTTACGAGCCAGAATCAATAGGGGCGTTTATATGAATGAGCATATTTTTTTTTAAAATGTTCAGTCTGGTTTTTCGATTATCTTAACTAGAAAACGAACAGATATATGACCGAATACTGAAACGCTACTTAATCTGAGGGCGACTTATATTTATGTGGCTGTTATAATTTAAGCGGTATATACTTAAAAAATGTCATGTAAAAGAACTTTTTGTGGTAATGTTGCCATTTATGGGAATTCAAGTGGGCATTAGTTATTCACAGTCTTAAAACCGATAAATGATGTTTCAGTATACCGCTTAAATTATAATAACCACTTAAATATAAGTCGCCCTCAGATTAAGTAGCGTTTCAGTATTCGGCCAATAAGAACGAATATATGTAGTACTAATAAACAGTCTTTAATAACGTAAGTAAGATACATAAATATTAGGATATGAAAATTTGTAGACCGTTAAATTTATATTTTAAATAAAATTATTGTCTAGACTGATATGAATCATCTTTCTCTTTGGATAATATTCTACTATTTCCTACTACTATGTTGTTGTTTTTTTAAAGAATATTTAATTCAGAATACTCATTAGACCAAACTCTTCGGTGTTCTCTAAAAGTACAACACTATTATGTCATTTATGATTTTTGGGAAGCGTTTATTTTGTATATTTCTTAATAGTTTTTTATATTATTTGTTAATCTAAATGGCGAACCCAGCATCCAGTTTATATTTACAGTGCTTACTCGGAATGCAATGCAATGACTTTACTATAATAGCAGCGGATCAAACAGCTATTCAAAGTATAATTGTTCTTCAGGATGGTAAGTTACAAACATAGATTAACTGCTGTAGATTCTGAGGGCTACAGTAGACAGATGCATTCTGAAATAGCTCAACACAAACTTGCCTTTAATTCAAATTGAAAACCTTAAGAAAAAAACAAAGAATAAATGATTTAGAGAGCTATCCTGTGGCTTCTAAATTATTTTTTTTCGTGTTTATGCCCTCGTTTTCGTCCTGGGTTCAATTACAGGGAAATTTAAGGTATTAGAGAGGAATCTGAAAATGGACCCGGTAGACGATAAGCTTGCCTCTTATAACGTATGATATTGTAGAGACCAAATATTTATTTATTTATGCTTTTTACACATTGCGTATAAAGGCGGACTTAATGCCTAAGGCATTGTCTAACTGTCAACCTTTGGGTGATGCAGAGATAAAAGGTAGGTGCATAAACAGTGGAAAGGGTAAAATAATATACAACAATAATAATAAATGGAACAACTATATATGTATATTAACATAAGTACACTGATAAGTAAATAATTGTAGATAAATACAAATAGACATACAATATTCATTTAGGAATAAAAAATTACACCTAACTGTGCACTCAAAACGCGATAAAATGTAAACAATTCTTAAGAGCCTCAGTTAAACTAACTTGAGATCTTTTCTCAAAGACAATACGAATAGATAACGCCATTCGTCACACAGCCAAGGCCACGATGCGCTGTTGCACACAGATTCCATCCAAAAATACCTGATAATTAATTATCCGATGAATCAACATCTGCACTGCAGAATCACCTTGAGGACGACATTCTCCGTTATTCTACAGATATTTCATTGAATATATTAGACGTAATATTTGTTTCAGCTGACTTTGCAAATAAGGCTGTACCAAATTACTGGTTGATGTTTTGGTGTAATTTAATGTTAAAAATGGTATCTCGATTCTTAAATTAAATAAATTTAATTACAATTGTACAAATAAATATAATCAATTTTAATAATCTGGAACACTTAACACAGAAATAGATAGGATCCTCGATGGAGTTGTAAGCTACTTCGTTATCCGGAAAAATGTTAGGATCTTTATGAGACTTTTATAGCATTGGTTTGATTATTTCAAAATATGTGCGTATTAATAGATATATGACTGCCTCGTGGTCTCGCGGTACAAGTTTGTCACGTGCGATCTTGTGGTCCTGGGTTCCCGGGTCGGGCAAAGTGTTATAGGATTTTTCCATTAGGAAATTCTCAGTAGCAGCACGGAGTCTGGAATTGTGCCCGAAAAACGGCAATAGGCTCACTCCCTATGGTGGAACTGGTACATACCTGGCGAAATGTGGGTGAAAAAATGCACCTCTGCCTACCCCTTCGGGGAATACAGGCGTGAGGTTATGTATGTATATAATGGACTATCCTCACAAAGATTAATTTTTAATCAAGAAATAGCCTTAGATAACACGAATGACATCGTATTGGCATGCGGGTTATGTAGCAAGGTTTACTAGACGAAACAAATACGATCAATACAATTAATCATAAAAACTTAGGTTTCAACAGGCGAAATTAGAAATTTATATGTATCGCCATGACTGAAATAGTTGGATAAATTGTCGTATGAGTCGATGTTACAGCAGTTAAGAGAAAAGAAGGTGATTAAGTAACAAGGCATAGAAACTGTCACTAGTACAATATACTTTGCTTAGTAACACAAACATTGCATACAATTTAATTACCCGCGAAGTATGGTCAGTAGGTAATAAAAAATACTATATATATTTTGCTTAGTAACGCAAAAATTTCATACAATTTAATTACCCGCGAAGTATGTTCAGTAATAAAAAAATACTATGTTTACAAAACAATGTTTGTAATATATTTTTCCTAACATATGCATCTTAGAGCATTAGACTATCCGTGTTTTGCCTTTTACTCGTATTTATCTAACTAGAAAGCTACGGTGGCATTTGTGCTTCATATTATGAATGTTTTCATATTTTTAAGTACATTAACTTACGTACAGGCAGTAATTCCATCTTCTCAAACTTACTAATCTTGGTACTCATTAATAAACCAGTGACAAACAAAAAAACACATTTTTTATTCAGTCGTTTATCTAATATGTTCATGAAAAAGATATAGATAAGCTCCATGAAATAACAAACAACCTGGTGATGGGAGTGGTTGGAGAACCTGGAGACGCGGTTCAGTTCGCTCAGTTCGTTTCCAAGAACACACAACTGTACAAGATGAAAAATGGATACACATTGGACTCATCAGCCATAGTACATTTCACCAGGAAGGCGCTGGCTGAATCGATAAAAAATGGCGTAAGTTACAACAACATTTTAAAAACTAATTTATGATATTTGGAAGTTATTGAATCCATACTAATATTATAAATGCGAAAGTAACTCTGTCTGTCTGTCTGTTTGTCTGTCTCGCTTTCCTGCTAAAACTAATGAACCGATTTAAATGAAATTTGGTACACAGATAGTTTAGACCCTGAGAAAGGACATATACTACAGCTACTTTTTATCCCGGAAAAAGGGTTTTAAGGGGTTGAAAGGGGGGATGAAACGTTGTATGGAAGTATTGTCATTTTTAAAGCTAGAAGCTTGAAACCTATTTTTTAGGCTGTTGAATAGATATAAATAAATATGACATTAAAAGTTTGTAAAAAAATGTACCTTTAAGGGGGTAAACGATTTACTGTGTGGAGTAAAATAAACTACAACTTATTTTCTTTCTGAACCCAACCCTGTAGTCTACGCGAACGGAGTCGCGGGCAAAAGCTAGTTCACAATAAATTATCATTTATCACGTTTTATAATGAAAGAGGAAACCTCCTCACTTCAAGAGTTATGTCCACGAGGAATTTGTTACGTATGTGTGGTCCGTTAGTCCGCACTAAACCAGTGTTGTGAATTAAGCCTAAAAGCCTCACAATTGTAAGGGACTATGGTATCCATAGACTATACTATGGTATCCATAATAGATGCAGCCTGTATCGTAAGCAGTTGAAACAACTCTTCACTGTTTTCAGCAATAATTTGATATGAAACGACTTTATTTATACTTGGACTAGCAAAAAAAATTTACTATCATATGTTTGGCTTTCAGTTTAAAATTATCATTTACAAATCATAGTTCGTTTACTTTATGAGATGTGTCTAATGGACTAACTAACCATGTTTATATGATAGATAAATGACAAAAAAATCAGGTGACGGAATGATTTCTAATACAGTCTGTTTTTGTACTGCAACCACATTAAATGCGCTATTAAGTGGTAAGAGGGAGAAAGGTGGTGCATCCAATTACTTTTCATAATATGAAAGAATGTTTAACGATGTATTGTTACCCTCATCTTCACTCTCGTGGGAACCTTTCATTTTCCCGGGGTGAAGATTTTTCTTTGCGCCATTCTGTCTTGTCAATATAGACAGTGATGAAAAAGTGTTGTATTGCTTATACTCGTACTTTGACAGCGTTCATAGCAGTAAGCTAGCTTTTGAAACAATAAGCCACGTGTTTGATCTCCAAATCTTTGTGTGGTCCTCAAATATTTCTGAGTCCGAAACGTCTCTTGGAGTTGCTGATATCCGTGACACTATAATTGGATCTCAGTGTGGGGTTAGAACAATGTATGTATGTGAGTGACTGTTAGGTTATTTTATTTAATATCGGTGCGAGATAAAAACAAGTTAAAGTCTCCCATAGTCTCGTTTAACTTTCCTGCACGTCATCAATTTAACATGAAGGCGTTCCATTGGTAGTTCAGTGGCGGGATAGTCTCTTGTAGCAAACTTAAAGCATCATCAACAACCATTTGCTTCTATTCTAAACTGTTTTGGTGTTAAGCATTACCGCATACATCTAACCGTCCATACATCACGGTGATCAGTCGGTCACTACCCTTTCCCAATCATTTAGCGGTGTGTGGATTTTGTTTATATTCTGCGATTGTTTCTTAAAGATCACTTCCTCGTCTTGTTTCGTTCTGAGAACGTGATTGGAATACTTGCGAAATCGAAAGTATTCTCAACAGTCATTATCTCACATGGTTTATTTTTGCAAGTCACCATTTAGTATTCAACTGTAACAGTCTCAAAGCCTTTTAGAGTAAATAATATGCTTGCATCCACTCTGAACAACTTGAATTATTAGAGGTGGTCAAAAATCGCGATACCAAATGAATATTAATGCAGAAATATTCACATTATAAATATGATATAATATTGAAGATTATTGCATAGTCTCGTATATTAAAGTAATTACCATATTTTATTATATAATGTTAAACTCCTATAGAGTTTGTCTGTCTGGGTATAATATACCCAAAAAATTCTGTAGTAATCTTCAATTTGTTTTTACCAATTGAAAGTAAAAATTATAAGCAATGTTTTTATTGTTGATAATTAGGTTGAAGATGTTGAAAATATAACTAGTGCTTTCAATAACCGATGATGAACCGATGAAATCAATAACCGAATGCTCATGATTGAAATATGTAAATATATAACAATTTTTGAACAAAAATCGATATTGCGCAAACTGATGATTTTACAATCCATGCTGCATTCCTGAATATTTGAATAGTAACAGTCCAATGAAATGTACTGATAGCTTCACTTCACATTTCTAATGAAGATAAACGTCCCAAGAGTCATTACAGGGAAGCTATTCGTTCGAACAAATTGCGCTCGTTTCAAGAAGAGCATTATTAATGCATAGCTAATGATTTTCCTGGTTAAGCTTTGCTTGCTTGGACCCTGATTTCAATTACATTGTTGCCTTCAATTTATGTTATGTGCATACCCGCATAATTTCTTAAGTATCTATTTTTATATACATACATACATAAACTCACGCCTGTATTCCCCGAAGGGGTAGGCAGAGGTGCATTTCTGCACCCACATTTCGCCAGGTATGTATCAGTCCCACGTAATAGGGGGCGAGCCTATTGCCGTTTTTCGGGCACAATTCCAGACTCCGTGCTGCTACTGAGAATTTCCTAATGGAAAAACCCAATAACACTTTGCCCGACCCGGGAATCGAACCCAGGACCTCTAGATCGCTCGGCACATACTTGTACCGCGAGACCACGAGGCAGTCGTCTATTTTTATATGTATCTACATAAGCAAAGATTTTTAATAAAATTTTAGGTTTTAAGCTATATTTACTAATGAATGTACGTGTGTTTGTAGTGTTTTGTACTCCATAAATAGTTATACCCATCAGAATATTAGTGTTTTATTATTGAATGTGTATAGCCTAGCGAGCTTTGATTAAATAAACTAAATAAATAATAAGGCCAATTGTTTCCTTGTCCTTCTTTTGTATATTCAAAAAATCAGTTTTGGATATCATACAAAGAGTAAAAAGGAGAATAATGGGAATATTGTTTGTCCTCTTAACCTAAGGATAAATACAGCCCCGTGGCGCAGTTGGCTAGATACCTACCAGCTTGCGAAACGAGAGGCCGTGGATTCCCCGCACCGAGACTAATGTTTGTGTGATCCACAAGTATTTGTTTCAGATCTGGTCTAATGTTTGTGGTAGCGAAAAGTCTCTCGTAGTTTCTGATACCCACGACACGACGTTTGACGTTTAGGTCCAATTTAGTCAATAAAACTCATACAGTTTTTACCCGTGGTGCGTTACTTGCGTCTAATATCACTAAATGTAATTGTCTTTTTTATGTGAGGGTAAAACCTCATAACTCAATGTTTTGTCACCGGCTTTGCTATGGAGGGAAGTGAAAAACTCTTTGTTTTTCAACTCCTCCTTGTATTGTCTTTCTGATTAACTTCGTTGCGGGATTATGACAAATTTAGGTCCCCTTAGATCCGCTGAGCTTCATTGCTCGGTGTCATTACTGTGCGTGCCGCTGTTGATCCTGGAGCACAGGAGTTGCAGTGGCGGGTGTGTGGTGGGATATGGACCCACGACACACTTGTATCTTAATGCGGTCAGAACTATGTATGTGACTGTTGGGTGTATTTATTTATTTTTACTATTCAGAAACCGACAATGGTGAACATGCTGTTAGCGGGGTACGATGACAAAACTGGTGGGGAGCTCTACACTATAGATTTTCTAGCGTCCTGTGTAAAGGTTCCGTACGCAGTTCACGGGTTCGGTGGAATGATCAGTCTTGGCATCCTGGATAAGCTGTATAGCCCTAGTAAGTTTGGAAATATATCATTCACCATAGCTCACTACATTGTAATGTTTTGTCTGCTATGTTTTATGACTTACACGTGAAAGCGAGTGAAAATGCATACTGCGGGACCAACGAGACATTCTTTGTCTTGACATACAAATAAAAAAAATACATACATACATACATAATCTCACGCCTGTATTCCCCGAAGGGGTAGGCAGAGGTGCATTTCTGCACCCACATTTCGACAAGTATGTATCAGTCCCACGTAATAGGTGGCGAGCCTATTGCCGTTTTTCGGGCACAAAAATAAAAAAGTAGGAAGATAAAGAAAGTAGCATATATAATAAATAGGAAACCGCCGATTTAGGTTCAATAAAACCTCTTAAATGTCGTGCGAGGGAAAAGAGCACACAATGTGCGTTCATGTAGTAAAAATTGTAGCAAGTTCTTTAGGGGTGACTGTTGACTATCTTTATATATCTGATGACTGATAATAATAAACAAATAGTTTAGTTGACCCAAATCTTTACACAAATAACATAACGAAAATAATAATAAGAGATAATTATTGACTGACTCGTGGTCTCGCGGCACAAGTATGTGCCGTGCGATCTAGAGGTCCCGGGTTCGATTCCCGGGTCGGGAACAGCCCAGAGTCTGGAAATGTGCCCGGAAAGCGACAATAGGCTTGCCCCCTATTACGTGGGACTGATACATACTGGCGAAATGTGGGTGCAGCAATGCACCTCTGCCTACCTCTTCAGGGAATACAGGCGTGAGTTTATGTATGTATGTAATAATTATTTACATGGCTATATCAGTGAAATTGATGCTAGACGAACAAAAGCGTAGTTTATGATTATTTTATTAAGTAATTGCAAATGCCTAAGTACGAGTATAGCACATCTAGAATATGATGTCTTCACACCTTAAGTTCAGCTTATTAATAAACTATTTCTTGTTCCCAGATTTATCAGAATCAGAAGCATACGAAGCGCTCAAGATTTGCATACAAGAGATTCACAAGCGTTTTTTTGTGAATCTGAGAAACTTTCAAGTGAAAACTGTTTCTGAATCAGGTGTCAAACTGCTACCCGTTATCAATCCAGCCACGTTTATTAATATATAGTTACTGAATATATTCGAGTATCACATTGCTTGAGAATTTTTTCTGTACATTGAAACTGGTATTTATTGGTTTATTATATCTCGTAGGTCCCGTGGCAAAAATGAGTGCGTCTGGAAATGTGCCAAGTAAATGACGTAGGACTTGCTACCCATAACCTAAGGCTTAAAAGGGTTGGGTGTCTAAATAATATTGTTTGTTTTGTGTATCTAATGCACGTGCGAATCCCGATTTATGCATAATAATAAAATCTTTATTTACCACAAAAATACAATATTTTCTTACATCTATTACTATACATATTTACTTATATTTTGCGCATTAAAGTTTTTGTTGTGTGCAATCTTTGCCAGAGGGCCCCAAACTAGGCTAAGCCTGTATCTTGGGGACCAACAAATATTACTTATTATATTTCTTCGTCATGTGGGTATGCAAATCTTATTAATTACAAAACAAACTAATAACAGCTTATATCTATTATTACATTTTAAAGGAACAACATGCAAAGTTGATACGGATAACTTAACTCCTGCCAAATTAGATCAAGTAAAAACAATTCGAAGATTGTTGCTTCATGTTAAGTCACACAAGACCTGACGGCACAGTAGGATAATCTAGATAAAATGGGATAATATTGTTTAATGAAACAACACCAAAGTGCTTAGGTTGCCACACATTGGACCGACTTGGGAAAATTTGTGTGGGAATGTCCAGATTCGTATCACAATTAAAGCCTTAAATATACACCGGGTTTATAATGGACTAGTTTCCAGTGAGCTTAGTTAACGTGGTTTACCGATGTTGGTTTATTTATAACTAGTGATTCGCACGTAAAACCTGCACACCTAAAAGTTCTTAGGAATTTCTTAGGTGTGTAGTCCGCCAACCCGCACTAGGCCAGCGTGGTGGACTAAGGCCTAAAGCCTCTCAGTTGTAGAGGAGGCCCGTGACCAGCAGTGGGACGTATTTGGGCTGATGATGATGATGATGATTCGCTGGGGCAAAATTTTGGAAAAAATAGGGTGTGTTCTTTCTTGGGTTCTGTCTCAAAGTTCCAGTTATGCATGCCAAAAATCAACAAACCAAAAATCAAATCGACCAGTCATCAGTTATACTTTAAGTAATACGCAATAGAGAGCTAGCCCATTGCTGTTTTTTAAATTCCAAAAAACCGTGCTCTTACTCAGAATTGCCCAATGGAACAACCCAATGACAGTGCTCTACTTGTGAATTCAACTTGGGACCTTTAGTTCGCATAGCATTCACGTGTTCCGTGGGACCGACGAGGTAGTCAATAAAAAATGAAAGAAAACTGGTCCTTCCAAAGTAGTATACAAAAGTTATACTTGGACTCGTAGGTGTTATTCTTGGCATCATTATGTCGACTTTGGGGAGGTATGGCCGAATACTGAAACGCTACTTAATCTGAGGGCGACTTATATTTAAGTGGCTGTTATAATTTAAGCGGTATACTGAACCGTCATTTATCGGTTTTAGGACTGTGATTAACTAATGCCCACTTAAATTTCCAGAAATGGCAACATTACCACAAAAAGTTATTTTACATGACATTTTTTAAGTATATACCGCTTAAATTATGACAGCCCTATATGTAAATATAAGTCGCCCTCAGATTAAGTAGCGTGTCAGTATTCGGCCAGGTCGTATTGATTTTTTCCCAGTCCGCACAATATTTGGACCGTATTGTAGTTACAAAGACTAGTGCAGTCACATGTCATAGCTATACATATTTAAATTATTAAAAAAAATATAAACACTACTTCTTTAAGTATTCTTTGTACATTGTTCCAATAAACATATTGTTTTTGATGCGTATTTTGCTTCATAATATAGCCGATAGCGTAACGAATTGAAAAGTCATATAAAGGTAAACTGCATGCATACCAATAAACTGAATCGTAAGTAAATTATTTGTTAAATAGTGTAACAAATTTGTCTATAAGTTTTAGACAATTTAGTTGTGAAGCCAACGTCATAAAGGTTTACCTAATAAATTGAAAACCAAGTTATGAAAACGAATCATTCATTGAAAAACAATTTTGATTCAAAAAATCTCTAGCATTTGTTGTGACGGGAGTGAATTAGATGATTTTGTAATTCCAAAGTGGGTGAAAAGTGCCTCTGACGCTCCTCACATAATCGTGTGCGAGCATGCGACCTTACGTACACACGCTTACGTCTCAGTAAATAATGACAAGCTACTCAGAAGCGATGCTACATTTGACACCCTAGTTAATAAGTTTAGTTAAGACTGCCTCGTGGTCTCGCGGTACAAGTATGTGCCGTGCGATCTAGAGGTCCTGGGTTCTATTCCCGGGTCGGGCAAAGTGTTATTGGGTTTTTCCATTAGGAAATTCTCAGTAACAGCACGGAGTCTGGAAATGTGCCCGAAAAACGGCAATAGGCTCGCCCCCTATTACGTGGGACTGATACATACCTGGCGAAATGTGGGTGCAGAAATGCACCTCTGCCTACCCTTTCGGGGAATACAGGCGTGAGTTTATGTATGTATGTATATAGTTAATAAGTTTCTTGTTTAGTTGCAAAACATAATTGCATGTTTTGGAAACTCTGGTAAATTCGTCTGCATACTCTAAAACCATGAATAACTAAAACGACACTCAATTGAGTTGTAATAATTGCGTAACTGAAAAACTTAGGAATAAAAGTCATGTACTAAAATGGTTTGTTATCTGTGACAGCCCCGTGGCGCAGTTGCCTAGATACCAGCTTGCGAAACGAGACACCGCGTGTTCGATCCCCGCACCGATGCAAATGTTTATGTGATCCAAAAATATTTGTTTTAGGTTTGGGTGTTTGTGAGAATTTCTGATACCCACGACAAAAGACACGTATATTAGTGTAGGGTCCGAACTATGTATGTGACTGTTGGATGTGTGTATGGCCTAACTTTCAAAAACAATATTACGTACCCATACGGTCCTGGGACATATATAGAATAATTATAAAAATCGCATTATATCGCCTCTCTTCGTCCACTACTATCGGGGCCTATAGATAAGGAACCCAGTGCAAACAGACACGTCAATCTCACATGATAACGAGCCGCTCACGACCATCACATTATCACAAACGACGTCTCTCACGAAGAACGAGATCGCACAGTACGAGGGCATCTGTTATGCAAAATACTTGTATGCAGATCATTTATAAATATAGATAAGTATTTTTAGATTGCCAAAGTAAGAAGGAAAGGCAAAAGATGTAAAAGAAGGTTGTGTATTTCTGAATATCATCACGACATAATTAAAATTTAAAGTCATTCAGCGTGCCATTGTGCGGGTAATGCTTGGTTTTTCTCTGGTGGATAGAATTCGGAATGAAGTCATCCGCCAGAGAATCGGAGTCATTGATGTTACCCGCAGGATTACTACGTTAAAGTGGAAGTGGGCCGGAACGCCGGTGGAGCAGTCAAGTGTTAGGCAGACGTAGTGTAGGTCGTGTTGCAGCGCAATGGTCCGACGACTTGAAAAAGGTGGGGGGAAGCTAATGGATGAGAGCTCAAGACCGAGATGGTTGGCGGTGACTTTGGGAGGCCTACGTTCAGCAGTGGACGGCGATATGCTGAGTATATATCGGGTCATAATTGTGAAGACTGGTGAGATGATAATGATGTGATTTTGGCTGTTTCTTGCCAGTGGACGGTCTTTTGATGAAATTTGCCCTCGGCGATGTTACTCACCAAATAAAATGCTTGGATATAATTAAAATATGGTTTTCCAAGGTTAGTCAAGCCGTTTCATTCGTACCACAGTTCCGTCCAACTAATTGAACTTTATTGGCTTTATTACTTACATTTCACTAGTATCTATACATAAATACTACATAATATTATAAATGTGATAGTAACTCCTCTGTCTGTTAAGCTTTCACGCCTAAAACGCTGAGCCGATTTGAATGATTGCTGGTATGAAGATAGATAGGACATAAGCTACTTTTTAACTCGGAACTAAAATCTCGGAATACAAAATTGCGTCCGGGCGGAGCCGGGTCCCACAGCTAGTATCATATTTTAATGAATCGTTAATATTTAAGATCACTCATCAAAACTTTTGGATAATATTTAAACTTTCTAGTCCAGACAAAAATCTCCAGTTATTCAGGTCAATCAAAATTATTGTAGCCAATTTGTAGCATAACTTTAACGCACTGAGTACATATCTTGAATACAGAATTTCTAAAATATTCATACTTTTTGCATACATCAGCGACAACCTTGGCTCCACATTTCAAATGCTTGTAAAAAGGGATATAATCGTAATCGATATAAACTTTCCACACTTTTACACGATTAGGGTCATTAAGGAAGATTATTTCTACATAATGACTGCCACCAGGTGTATGCAAATGGCATATTAATTACAAAGACCACACACATTTAGCTATGTTTCTTATTGTAAAAGTACTGCATGTAGCGAACGACGAAAAACGCTTACATATTCAGGCATTCCACCACAAGTGAGATTACGTCAAGAGCTGACCACAAGATGGGGATTTGCGGGATATGGAGTAACAGTTTTTAACGAATTTGAATGTTAGCAAGGTCGAAAGTATCCCGTAATTATAAGACACATACACAAACTCACGCCTGTATTCCCCGATGGGGTAGGCAGAGGTGCATTTCTACACCCACATTTCGCCAAGTATGTATCAGTCCCACGTAATAGGGGGCTAGCCTATTGCCGTTTTTCGGGCACATTTCCGGACTCCGTGCTGTTACCGAGAATTTCCTAATGGAAAAACCCAATAACACTTTGCCCGACCCGGGAATCGAACCTAGGACCTCTAGATCGCACGGCACATACTTGTACCGCGAGACCACGAGGCAGTCAATCCCGTAATTATAAGACTTTATTTTAATGTGACTTTTGCCGTATTTACAGAGAATTTAGCGATAAATAAATGAGCTAAACAGCAAGATAAAGATGATGAATGAATATCTAACGTTTAAGGTTCTCATTTTCCATAAATCATCGCCAGACAATTCAAAATAATTCACACTGGACAACAATGGACAATACAATTGATATTTTATACAAACCATCTATGACTACCTACATGCACGCTACCTTTCTTATATTCTTTATGTGTAAGTATATCTTTTCTATTTCTATCGGTACATCAGATTTTAAAATTTTTCGTGAAGTTAATTTGCTGAAAAAAACTCGTTGAAGTTTATTGGATGACAAATGGCGTAAAAATAATATTACAATCATAATAATAAGTAAAAATAAGTCTTCCACAGCGTCCGACAGTGGCTTTTATTCAGCAGCTTAAAAGTTACTTTTGGCCGTAGATAAGTGTTGTGTATCGCAATATTGACCAATCAATTATATATTTAGTAGACACGCTCACAAAAGAACAGTTTTCCCTTGCTTTTGATTTAAGATTCATTATTAAAATGCCCGAGCTGTTGACAGGGATACAGTGGTAGTCACGTCGTAGTCACATGGGACTTTGGATCGAAAAACTAATGCCATTGGGTTGATATTATTGTCTCAGAAAAAATTTGTGAAGCCTTATGATTTGCTAGGAGAATGAGATTGGTGGAAAGGTATCCAAATCCGCCTGTATAGCAATCAACTTAAAAAGATGTAAAAACCATAATGAGTAAATTGGTTATGGAAAAAGTTGCATTGTTGCAGATTCTCATTCCTGTATTCCCGAAAGGGTAGGCGGGGAGGAATACATCCTACCCACATCTTCACTATTAACTACTATTTTTTTACGCAAAACTCAAGTATCTCAAAGTCAAAGTCAAAGTCAAATTATCTTTATTCAAGTAGACTTTTACAAGTTCTTTTGAATCGTCCATTTTACACTTTTTTATATTTTTTAAACTATTGCCGCTTCGAAACGTGTTACAGCTGTGGAGAAGAAACGGCAAGAAACTCCCTCAGCAACACGACATGTCATTTTTTTTTAAATAGCAATAAATGTCTTATTTTAATTACATTATTTAAATTTTACATTGTAAATGTCATAATGATACAAACTATAGCAACAAAACTCCGATCAATTTACATTACTCCCAGGGTTTATTATCTTCAATAAAATCTGAAATTTTATAGTATGCTTTTTTGCAAAGCTTATCTTTAATTGATTTCTTAAACTGTGTCAAGGGAAGCTCCCTAATAGCCCTCGGAAGTTTGTTATAGAAGCGTATACATTGACCCATAAAAGAGTTATTAACTTTCCGGAGACGAGTTACGTGTTGAACGAGATTACATTTGTTCCTAGTATTTTTATTGTGTACATTACAAATTTTATTAAATTTATCAAGATTCTTTTGGACGTACATTAAGTTCTCGTATATAAACTGACAAGTGACGGTAAGAATATTTATTTCTTTAAATTTTTCTCTAAGTGAAGCCCTGGGACCTAAATTATAAATAGCCCTAATGGCTCTTTTTTGCAAAACAAAAATAGTGTTAATATCCGCAGCAGCTCCCCACAAAAGAATACCATACGACATAAGGCTATGGAAATAGCTAAAATAAACCATTCTTGCCGCTTCCTCGTCAGTCAGACGTCTGATCTTTTTCACTGCATATGCCGCTGAACTTAATTTGCTTGCCAATTGCTGAATGTGCGGTCCCCATTGGAGTTTTGCGTCTACCGTAATGCCCAGAAATGTAGTAGACGCAACAGGATCCAGTTCTTCACCGTTAATTTGTACAGTGGTTTTTAATTGCTTAACATTGGGCATTGTGAATTTTACACATTTAGTTTTTTTCGCATTTAAAAGTAAATTATTATTATCAAACCACTGAACAACTTTACGAAGTGCATTGTTTACTTCGTCAAAATTATCGAGACGTCTTTTTACGTTAAATATAAGAGATGTATCATCCGCAAACAGCACTATATCGTTCTCGACACGAGAATCGTATCACTTATGAATAAATTTACAGTCGAAGTCGAAATTACAGTCTTACGAATAATGTAAGTCTTGATGAAAGCCACCTGAGTTTAACAATTGCAAACCAATACTGTACTTACCGACAGGAGTGATTTTGTAGGTTTGCTCTTACATACATACATACATAAACTCACGCCTGTATTCCCCGAAGGGGTAGGCAGAGGTGCATTACTGCACCCACATTTCGCCAGGTATGTATCAGTCCCACGTAATAGGGGGCGAGCCTATTGCCGTTTTTCGGGCACATTTCCAGACTCCGTGCTGTTACTGAGAATTTCCTAAAAAAAACCATAACACTTTGCCCGACCCGGGAATCAAACCCAGGACCTCTAGATCGCACGGCACACACTTGTACCGCGAGACCACGAGGTTTGCTCTTATAGCATAAAAAAAACATTAGATAGACAAGAAATAAGGTTTATCGTGATCTATAAATACTTGTCGTCACAAACAATGCACGACATTGCTAATCATTATCGTGTGGTTTCCTCGAGGCTTTTGTTTTTGAAACAGCTCATTCTCAACGTGTTTGAAAATCATTACAGACTACACCCAGTGAGTATAGAAACTTTATTACATTATTTTTCGCTGACCTTATTTTATTAGATTGGTTGACTTCGTTACTTCTTAGATGTTGTAAGGTTCGAACTTTAAATGATAATACGTTATTAAGTCTATAAAATATCTAACTCGTTATTTAGATATAATCTTTTGTCGTCATCAGCCCAAATACGTCCCACTGCTGGGTACGGGCCTCCTCTACCATTAAGAGGGTTTAGGCCTTAGTCCACCACGCTGGCCTAGTGCGGGTTGGCGGACTACACACCTAAGAAATTCCTAAGGTGTGCAGGTTTTATCACGATGTTTTCCTTCACCGTTAAAGCAATTGATTTCTCATACCTATTAAATTTATAACATAGTTTGAAGGACAGTTTTCACGAGAGAAGAACGGGCAAACAACTCTAGTGTTGCTCTATTTAAAATTAATTTACTACGCAATTTAGTTTTTGTTAGGTTACAGGCATTTTAACCATGACTCAGAGCAATTCTTTTATTTACTCATAATGTAAAGAATGTAAATACTGATATTTGAAAATTTTGTGTGCGTCACTGCATCTGTATTTTGTTTTCAATTATCACTCATTTAGTCCTTTACAAACATTTGAAGGATATGTAATATAATGCTGTGTTTACACATAAACTCATATTCAGAAGGCCTAAGATGATCTCTACATAAAGACTTTCGGGATTCAATTACGTGCCAGACATTTAAATTGCTACAACATTTACTTTCAATAGTTGTAATTTTCCAACTCCAAACACTTTTTAATAATGTGTAGTATTTAGCCTTGGTTTAATATTTTTCTCCGTACATTATATTTCTCATCCCATATTCCCAGATCACCTCTACATATAACGTCAAAGCTCGGTAGCTCTTTACTATATACCTAAGAAATTCTTAAGACTTTTTAGGATCGGCCTTACGATGTTTTTCTTCGCCATTGAAGTAATAATTTATTCTATTCTTAGCACGACTGCTTCGTGGTCTCGCGGTACAAGTATATGCCGTGCGATCTAGATGTCCTGGGTTCAATTCCCGGGTTGGGCAAAGTGTTATTGGGTTTTTCCATTAGGAAATTCTCAGTAACAGCACCGAGTCTGAAAAACGGCAATAGGCTCGCCCCCTATTACGCGGGACTGATACATACCTGGCGAAATGTGGGTGCAGAAATGCACCTCTGCCTACCCCTTTCGGGGAATACAGGCGTGAGTTTATGTATGTATGTATGCTATTCTTAGCAAATAACTAAAAAATTCAGCAAACAGTGTGTGTCTGAGGTTTGAACCGGCGACCGCCGTGGTATTGACTTGACCGTGCCCCTAAGCTTCGAGGCCATCACGACTGGTATATAAAAATAACATTAATGTAATACTGCGGTTTGAAGAAAATAAAACCGAGAGGATTTTTACGTGTATGGTTTGATCCAACAGGACGCTGGAGCGATAAAATATTTTTTCTATTTCCACACAAAATCCCCGGATTGCGACGAATCGGAATCTATTCAGAGGATTTAGCGAACGCGATTCAATCGAAAAAAGGTTTCTTTTAAATGTCCGCAAAACCATTCATACTCTTTTTATACACTTGAGCCTTATAAACAAATTTTCCGCGCATCTGTTAAAAAATGGAAAAAGTTCGATCAAAAATTAAGTTTAATAATCATAACTGTTGTTAGAGTATTATATCTTAACATAGGCCTATACACGTCACACTGCTGTTTGGGCCAACTTCAAAAACGAAAGGGGTTAGGCGTTAGTCCACCACGCTGGCCTAGTGCGAGTTGGCGGTCTACACACCTAAGAAATTCTTAAAAACTTTTAGGTGTGCAGATTTCATCACCATGTTTTCCTTCAATGATAAAGTAAGTGATGATTCTTTGTGAATACACACATAACTTCGAAAAGTCAGAGTTGTGTGCCTGGGGTTTGAACCCGCGACCGCTGAAATTCTCGACCGCGCCTATTTCTCGAGGCCATCACTACTTAAACGTTTGTGTGATCCATACATATTCGGGTGTTTGTGAGACTGTAAAGTCTCGCGTAGTTTCTAATACCCACGACAAGACATGTATCTTAGGGTGGGGTCAAGACTATGTACATACTACATACATAGTACATAAATAATGAAATAAAAATAAAACAGACACATGTCTGTTAGGGTGTATTTATTTATTATTTACTTAAACATGTTTTGGCCGGCTTTATTGAATGACCAGTGATATTTGAGAAAATATCATATTTTAGTCGTATTAAAATTAACTTACGTTTACAAATAAGGCCGTTAATGCTGACATTGGACAGGTCTAAAGGCTTTCGTACGTACAACTCTGTGGGTTTTCCTCTGGGTGTTTTATGCTGACTTTCCTCGTTTAGTTAATTGGCTGCAAGGTTTTGAAAGGCGTTTTAACTTTTACGGATACATTTGATTGCAATGATTTGCATTTTAATGCATTATCTTATTTATTTTAATACATACATACCTACATACATAACCTCACGCCTGTATTCCCCGAAGGGGTAGGCAGAGGTGCATTTCTGTACCCACATTTCGATATGTATCATTCCCACGCAATAGGGGGCGCAAGTAATTCTATTAATGTTAAGTAAAATTATAATTAAATATTGCATTAATTAAATAAGACAGTCTTTATATTTACAACTAAAATTAATTTCAAGGTTAGTCCTATGTACGTCACACTTATGGTGCATATAGTATTACTACACACAACGAAATTATCATTAATAAAAAAACTTCAGAGTAAAATAATAATTATTTAAAATGATTGTAAAGAATGACTAGTGGGTGCAGCGGGCGATTGAGATGTCCCAGGTTCAGTCCACAGACTAAGCCGAAATCTTTGGGTTTTCTAATAAAAAAAATCTCCGTGGAAGCGTGTTTAGAAATTTTGCGTGGGGATATACAATTCTACCTACATTTAGGAAAAAATAATTCGAGATAGCATGTATTTGTTAATGTACAATGTTATAAATCATAACGTACCATAAATCATAGGTAATTTTCTATTTTATAATCTCTACAAGAGATAAGATATACAGTTGAGGCAACAATTATAAATAAATTGTACTTTCCTTGAATTCTTTTTGTCATTTAATGATCGTTAATGAAACATCTGAAACGACGTTGCAAAATGAATAAAACCTTATTTCTTAGTAAAATGACATAGGTATAATATAAAAATAATTCATGGATTGTCATCCAATTTATTATAGTCACCTAAAGCTTACCAGCTTCCACACACTCACTTATACTATGTAAACACGGATAAAGCCAATCGATGTCCCAAAATCACAACACTTTTCATAAATTTTAAACTTAGTTAAACAAATGTGAACCGTAATACGTTGCGTTAGATCTCACTTTACGAAACAACAGTGACGCGGCGGGAAAGAGCGCGCGAGCCGGTGCGCGGGCGCAGGTGATCTGAAGAGGCTGTTATCACGAGGCTAGTCATCTTCTGTGCTAGGGTAACCAATTTTAACGGTGTTTGGAGACATCAACATAGCATAATAGTTTTATTTACGACTTTATGTATGTTTTTGTTGTTTTGTTATAGTTATGTTTTGTTTGTTTTTATGCGATATATATTTTTTTATTTTTTATTTGTATATTGTGATTTGAGTATTGTATTATGTATATAGATGTTTTAGAGTTCTTCAATATGTGTAAATGGTATTAACCGTATATACAGGGTGTATTTAGACCGTGATCGGAAACTAAGGCAGGTAATAGCTAAGGTGATTACAAACCCCCTGGCGTTAAAGAAAATCCCGACAAAAAATAAAAATTTTGACGTTTTCCATACAAACCGCGTACATTTAATACCGATGGTTGTATGGAAAACGTCAAAATTTTTATTTTTTGTCGGGATTTTCTTTAACGCCAGGGGGTTTGTAATCACCTTAGCTATAACCTGCCTTAGTTTCCGATCACGGTCTGAATACACCCTGTATTGAAGTAAAAATAAATAAATAAATAAATAATTATAATCCGTAACATTGTTCTGGGATAACATAATTTCTATGTAAAATAATATACAATTGGAGTACAAATTAAGTATTCGGAAATCACCCTTTTGAATTTTAAAATCGACTGAAATTAATTTGATTATCTTGAAGATCGTTAGATGCCTAATCTCATTAAACAATAGTTTGTTATATAATGCATTAAAACAAAAGTTATATGAAAATAGTAAATTATCGACCGCCTTTATCTCCGCAAGCGTAAATGAGGTAATATAAACGGACTCCTTATCCGATGAAGCACGAAATTGAACGTGGGTATTTTGAAGAGCAAATATTTTCGTGAATAGTAACCATAAGGCGACGTCTAGTAAGTAAAAACAGCCCCGTGGCGCAGTTGGCTAGACACCAGCTTGCGAAACGAGAGGCCGCGGGTTCGATCCCCGCACCGAGACAAATGTTTGTGTGATCCACATATATTTGTTTCGGGTCTGGGTGTATATGAGAGCGAAAAGTCTCTCGTAGTTTCTGATACCCACGATACAAGACTTGTATCTTAGTGTGGGATCAGAACTATGTATGTGACTGTTGGGTGTATTTAAAAAAAAATGTCTTTCATAGTATTTAAATAACTACAAATAGGTATGCAGTAGTTTACAAGTTTCAGGGTCAATGGTTAATACATACATACATACATAACCTCACGCCTGTATTCTCCGAAGGGGTAGGCAGAGGTGCATTTCTGCACCCACATTTCGCCGGGTATGTATCAGTCCCATGTAATAGGGGGCGAGCCTATTGCCGTTTTTCAGGCACAATTCCAGACTCCGTGCTGCTCCTGAGAATTTTCTAATGGAAAAACCCAATAACACTATGCCCGACCCGGGAATCGAACCCAGAACTTCTAGATCGCACGGCACATACTTGTCCCGGGGGACCACGAGGCATAATAATAATTAAATATTATCTATATATCAGGTAGAAATATTAAACAATTTACTCTACACTTGTTAATATTTTGCTCAATGTAAATGTTTTTAGAATCTTCTCTTTCTGCGTATGTTGTGATTTCCATTAATGAAAATTGCAACGAAATGAAATGAAATGAAATGAAATGAAATTGCTTTGAAATGAAATTGCTTTATTTAGTCACGTAGGCAATCAAATAGCACTTATGACAAGTCAATACAGAAAAGAAAAATCTTTTATTATTACATTATAATTTAACTATGGTTCATTTTATATAATTTGTACAAAAATATTTACGGTTTTTTTTATAATTTATTTTTAGTTTTCATCAGGAAATACATAATATCTTATTATTCAACAACTATAATGTTGTTTTTATTAATTATTATTGTAAATATTATTGGGAAACTTAATAATAAAATGTATATAGAAACATCATAATGGAAAGATCATTTGACAGTGCTTCTAAAATCATCATTATAAGCGTGATAAAGCCATAATGACGTTTAAAATTGAACACAGCTGAACTTTTTTTATGGGCGTCTAATTTATCATTAAACTTTATTTTTACTCCTAAATATGCATACCCTGGGATAATTAAATAAAAAAACACAACAATAACAATTTGCTAAAAAGATACAAATAATAAAAACTGAATAAAAAGTTACATAATATAATCTTATGATAACTTACTCAACTATTATAACACTTCATCATCATCATCAGCCCATATAAGTACGTCCCACTGCTGGGCACGGGCCTCCTCTTATTAAGAGGCTTTTAGGTCTTAGTCTACCACGCTAGCTAAGTGCGGGTTGGCGGACTACATACCTAAGAAATAATAATAATAATAATAAATTTATTTATTACCAAAAAATTTGCTTATTATAACATATAACACATCGATTTATACAAAATATTTACATATCTAAGCAAGTACAAAAGAAATAGTATACATTGACCTCTGCACTAAGCGTGGCTTGTATCGCAGGGGTCTACATATTTACCGATCCTGATACACAATTTTGAATAGGGCACACGGTTCTTAATTAAAGGTATTTATTAGAAAAATAAACTAAACATTAACAATGTCTAAACTAAACTAAACTAAACTAAACAACTAAATTCCTAAGAACTTTTAGGATCATCACGATTTTTTTCCTTCACCGTCAAAGTACGTGATAATTCTTTGTGAATATACACATAACTTTGAAAAGTCAGAGGTGTGTGCTTGGGGTTTGAACCTCGTGGCCATCACGACGATTATAATACTAAAGATAAAGTCCGAAGTATATGCAACAGAATTGTCGCTCGAGTGTAGAAATGAATGAAAGTGTAATCTCTTAGAGCGGAGCCGCGCTCGACGTGAGTACGTGTTTGTATGTATGTTGTATGTATGTGTATGTATGTATATGCTGACACATGACCGGAACGTCTAGTTTGCAATGAAAGTGCTTAATTAGCCGGCTTCTTTATATTCCACTATGGGGTATATTTCATTGAGACATATTAATAAGCTGCAGTCATAGTTATTATTTTATAAAGATGCTATAAATCTTTAAGTGATTTTTTATCTTTTCTTCGCTTGTCTATATATTTATAGTATCAACAAAGGGGTAGACAGAGGAGAATTTAACCTTAATTATACAGCCCCTTGGCGCAGTTGGGCATATTTTCAGGCGCTGTGCTGCGACTGAGAATGTCCTAATAGTTAAACCAATAACACTGCCCGACCCGAGAATCGAACGCAGGAACTCTTGATCGCACGACACACACTTGACAGACCCGTGGCGCAGTTGGCTAGATACCAGCTTGCGAAACGAGAGGCCGCGGGTTCGATCCCCGCGCCGAAACAAATGTTTGTGTGATCCAAAAATATTTGTTTCGGGTCTAGGTGTATGTGAGACCGAAAAGTCTCTCGTAGTTTCTGATACCCACAACACAAGAATTGTATCTTAGTGTGGGATCAGAACTTTGATGTGACTCTTGGGTGTATTTATTTATTTAATTTTTAAAAGGCAATAATGCAGTAATGACACGCTATTAAAATGTACTGCCTCGTGGTCACAAATCCATATGTGCCGTGTGATCTAAAGATCCCGGGTTAGATTCCTGGGTCAGGCTGTGTTATTGGGTTTATTAGGAATATCTCAGTAGCAGCACGGAGTCAGAAAATGAAACGAAAAACGGCAATAGGCTCCTCCCTATTACTTGGGCTGATAAATTCCCTATGAAATATGGGTGCAGAAATGCACCTCCGCCTACCCCTTCAGGGAATACAGATTACGGTTGTGTATGTTAGTATTATAATGGACTCATACAAGGCGAAATGTGGGTATAAAAGAATCCGGCTGCCTGCCCTTAGTGGATATAGGAGTGAGAGTATTTTTGGTCTGAAATTATAAAATGTTTTGATATGGAATTTTAATGTTATTCAGTCCAGAAATTTATTACACAAATGAAACAGACAAAGGCCAGCGTGGTGGACTAAGGCCTAAACCCTCTCAGTTGTAGAGGAGACCCGTGCCCAGCAGTAGGACGTATATGGGCCGATGATGATGATGATGATGGGTGAAACTTAACTCCACCACAACGGTCTTATTCAGCCGCGGTGGATTAGTGAACTTGACTTGGCTAAGAAATTGTTTTTGAAAACGTGATTGACTAGAATTTTTTATATTATTCTTATTATGTACATAGATTTATTTATAATTGAGGTACCATTGCGATCATGACGTCACTAAATTACTTTTCACAATTATTGGCCCTTTCTCACCACACACCCGCCACTGTAACTCCTGTGCTCCAGGATCAACAGCGGCAAGCACAGTATCGACGCCGAGCAATGAAGCTCAGCGAATCTAATTTGTCATGACGCAACGAAATTAATCAGAAATAATATAAAGGAGGAGTTGCAAATATTATATATAAGGTTATTATTATATATATGTTAAATAATATAAGGTTACTTTGCCGTGCCAGGATAAAAAAAAAAAGTTGGAAATAAAGGAGGAGTTAGAAGTTTGTATATGTACAAAGTAAGGTCATGTTTTTAATTCCAAGCATTTCCTAACTTTCCATGAATCCCACGACACGGAAAAGGAGGAGTTGCAAATATTATATATAAGGTTATTATTATATATATGTTAAATAATATAAGGTCACTTTGCCGTGCCAGGATAAAAAAAAAAAGTTGGAAATAAAGGAGTAGTTAGAAGTTCTTATATGTACAAAGTAAGGTCATGTTTTAAATTCCAAGCATTTCCTAACTTTCCATGAATCCCACGACACGGAAAAGATCACGTTGTATCCAAAGTTACTGAAGTGTGTCTTCGCTATGTGTTGTGGTCGAGTGCACAAGCTGTTGACATCACCAACACCGATATAATATAACGTGTAATGTCTAAATCTGTTTCTAGTACTTTGTCAAGTTGTTTGTGTGTTTCGAGTGGAGTGGAATAGATAAACTTTATGTCGTCGTTGAAGCCCTTAGCAATAATTTCAAAGAAAAATTAGAGTTTTTAATAGTGCTGTTTGAGATATATTTTTATTTTTGTTCGTCATCATCCCAAATACGTCTCACAGCTGGGCACGGGCCTCCTCTACAACTGAGAGGGTTTAGGCCTTAGTCCACCACGCTGGCCTAGTGTGGGTTGGCGTACTACACACCTAAGAAATTCCTAAGAACTTTTTAGGTGTGCAGGTTTTATCACGATGTTTTCCTTCACCGTTAAAGCAAGTGATAATTCATTGTGAATACACACATAACTCCGAAAAGTCAGAGGTGTGTGCCTAGGGTTTGAACCTGCGACCGCCGAAATTCTCGACCGCGCGCCTAAACCTCGAGGCCATCACTGCTTATTTTTGTATAAACTCGTAATTACATTTATTTAATATAATATACCTAATATAATAATAGGTGGGGTGACGATAGCCCAATTGCGTGCCATAGGAGGGGCCTATGTCTAGCAATGGACGTGATGATGATTATCATCATCATCAGCCCAAATACGTCCCACTGCTGGGCACGGGCCTCCTCTACCATTAAGAGGGTTTAGGCCTTAGTCCACCACGCTGGCCTAGTGCGGGTTTGCGGACTACACACCTAAGAAATTCCTAAGAACTTTTAGGTGTGCAGGTTTTATCACGATGTTTTCCTTCACCGTTAAAGCAAGTGATAATTCATTGTGAATACACACATAACTTCGAAAAGTCAGAGGTGTGTGCCTGGGGTTTGAACCTGCGACCGTCGAAATTCTCGACCGCGCGCCTAAATCTCGAGGATATCACTGCTTATTTTTGTATAAACTCGTTATTACATTTATTAAATATAATATTGTTAGAAGACTCACTAATAAAATTCAAGAGGAGGGGTATTTTCGAAAAGAGCTATATAAGCGGGTGCGAGCACAACGACGAGTGATTATTATTCGTGACTCTGTGCGGAGCGGACCTCTTGTCAGTATACGTCGGGATTTCATTATTATGTTGAATCTTTGCTTGTAATTACTTTATATGTGTAAAATTAAATCGAGTATAGTTTAGTGGTGGTTACCGCCACCACGTGTATATTTTTTTTTAAATAAAACCGCTTCTGATAGCTTATAATATCCTTACTAATATTATAAATGCGATTGTAACTCTGTCTGTCTGTCTGTCTGTCTGTCTGTCTGTCTGTCTGTCTGTCTCGCTTTCCTGCTAAAACTACTGAACCGATTTAAATGAAATTTGGTACACAGATAGGTTGGAGCCTGGGAAAAAACATAGGATACTTTTTATCCCGGAAAATGTAGTATTCCCGTGGGAATGGGTATAAGTAGCTCTGTCAATATTCTGCTTTTACGCCTAAACCGTTTGACCGACGTGAATGAATTCTTTTACAGACATAAATGTGATCCTATAAAGTAACATAAAATACATTTTATCCCGGGAATATGTAGGGTTCCCGAGGGATGAGCATATAATGTAATGCGAAAGTAACTGCCTGTGTTATGCTTTCTCGCCTAAATCATTTGACCGATTTCGATGATTTTTAGTATGGGAGTAGATGGAACTCACCAAAGCAACATAGGATACTTTTTATCCCGGAAAATGTAGTATTCCCGTGGGAATGGGTATAAGTAGCTCTGTCAATATTCTGCTTTTACGCCTAAACCGTTTGACCGACGTGAATGAATTTTGGTATGGATATAAATGGAACCCTATGAAGTAACATAGACTATATTTTATCCCGGGAGTATGTAGGGTTCCCGTGGGATGCGCATATATTGTAATGCGAATGTAACGCTGCCTGTGTTATACTTTCTGGCCTAAACCATTGGACTGATTTAGATGATTTTTAATATGGGGCTAGATAGGACCCACCGACGCAACATAGGATATTTTTTATCCCGGAAAATGTAGTATTCCCGTGGGAATGGGCTTTCACGCCTATACTATTCACCCGATTTATATGATTTTTGGTTTGAATACAAATGGGACACTATAAAGTAACATAAGCTACATTTTATCCCGGGAATATGTAGGGTTCCCGTGGGATAAGCATATATTGAAATGCGAATGTAACGCTGCCTGTGTTATACTTTCTGGCCTAAACCATTTGACTGATTTAGATGATTTTTAATATGGGGCTAGATAGGACCCACCGACGCAACATAGGATATTTTTTATCCCGGAAAATGTAGTATTCCCGTGGGAATGGGCTTTCACGCCTATACTATTCACCCGATTTATATGATTTTTGGTTTGAATACAAATGGGACACTATAAAGTAACATAAGCTACATTTTATCCCGGGAATATGTAGGGTTCCCGTGGGATAAGCATATATTGAAATGCGAATGTAACGCTGCCTGTGTTATACTTTCTGGCCTAAACCATTTGACTGATTTAGATGATTTTTAGTATGGGACTAGATAGGACCTACCGACGCAACGTAGAATATTATTTATCCCGGAAAATATAGTATTCCCGTGAGAATGGGCTATCACGCCTATACTATTCGCCCGATTTATATGATTTTTGGTTTGAATACAAATGGGACACTATGAAGTAACATAAGCTACATTTTATCCCGGGAATATGTAGGGTTCCCGTGGGATGAGCATATATTGTAATGCGAAAGTAACACTGCCTGTGTTATGCTTTCACGCCTAAACCATTTGTCCGATTTGAATGAATTTTGGTATGGACATAAATGAGACCTTTAAGGGACATAGGCTATTTTTTTAAATAATTCAATAAGTGCCATTTCGGGCACTAAGAAGACGATAGGTGGCATTAGACCATTTAAGATTCTAAGGATTCATTAAGTTACGTTGAATATAGTTAAGTGCGATTAAGTGTCATAAGGTGGTCTTAAGTTTACTTAGGTGACGTTAAACGCACTTAGGTTACTTACTTGCCATTATTAGATTGGTATTGCTACTGGGTGGTTTTAAGTTCTCTTATGTGATATGTGATTTTGAAGAGCTTACCCATAAGTAACTTTAAGGAAGATTATGTGCGGTTATGTACAATCAATTGAAGTTAAGGAATAGAAGAGCTATTTTTCCGTTTTATGAATTTAGGTGCCATTTTTGGAACTGAAATTGCGAAAGGCACCATTATTTGAAGTCAGTATCCTGGATGACTTGAATTCACGTTAAATGCCATTTAGCACTGTGGAGTAGTGGTGACTGGTACCGGTACAGTAAAATGTTATCATGTGCATTTTTATGGGGCTCGGTGTCATTATGCGATGTTAAGTGCCATTATACGCACCTAGATGACATTAGATACATTTTCGCGATAAATTTATGAGACGATCTGAGGTTATGAAAAATGTCATAATGTCACTTGAGACGATTCTCAAAGATAGAAATGACCTCCGGTGGTAAACTACTGCAACAATTAGCGTAATTTTTGATTTATAGATTCACTTAGTTAGTTTCTGCACCCAACCCTGAAGTCTACGCAGACGGAGTCGCGGGCAAAAGCTAGTACCTAATATAATAATAGGTGGGATGACGATATTTGCAGCGGTTGGATGAGGAGGGCCGAAGATCGAGCCCAATTGCGTGCCTTAGGAAGGGCCTAAGTCCAGCAGTGGACGTGATGATGATGAAATAAAATGAATAATTAAAAATATTATAATGTAATAAATAAAAGTAAAAATAAATTGGGAAAGCCGACGTGATTGTGTAGGTATATTAGTAGCATTTCTTTTCATGTGACACGAGTAATTAAGAATACCGGGTAAGGTTCAGATAAGAAAACAACATTATACAATAAATTTAATTTCTTTCTCCATTTTTGATACATTATTTCCAAGTACATGCAGTACCTATGTGCTTGCTCTAATTTATTCATTTTGTAACCTGACAGTAAAATTAATAAAGTACGTGACAACTTAATCTAGCTAGCTGAGATGGTGGGTGCAAACTTAAGGCACATTACGAAAGAAAAATATATTAAGGCAAATTGCAAGAGTTGAAAGTGATCTTCTAGGATCTTCTTAGATATATCAGAAACCCCCACTATTAGTCAGTACAGTCTGAGGCGACCTTAGGGGGTGGTGAACGGGGTAATCGCCCGGGGCCTCGCGCAACTTGAGCAAAAAAAATTTTTTTTTAACTAAGTATATATTTTAATTTAAAACTGCTGATTTTGATCCTTTATTATTTATTAAGATTATAACATAGCGGTAAATTAGTAAACTAATTCATTAATTCAAAACATTAATTGAAAAAATCATTAGATATATTATAGTCTGTAGTACCTACTTGAATAACGCGCCTCGAATACTTTTCACAAAGGACAAAGGGCCTCGCAAAGACCTGCCGCCTCGCAATGGGTAAGGCCGCCTCTGAGTACCTATAGTAAAATAACTTAAGGTATTTTTGACAGCCCCGTGGCGCAGATGGCTAGACACCAGCTTGCGAAACGAGAGGCCGCGGGTTCGATCCCCGCACCGAGACAAATGTTTGTGTGATCCACAAATATTTGTTTCGGGTCTGGGTGTTTGTGAGACCGAAAAGTCTCTCGTAGTCTCTGATACCCACGACACAGGACTTGTATCCTAGTGTGGGGTCAGAACTATGTATGTGACTATTGGGTGTATTTATTATTTATTTTTAAACTTATACTTAAAATCAGCTGTCATGTCTTCATTCACGACTTATTCTTTCATATCTTCTCTCACGCACTCCATCGATCTTTTCTTTGGCCTTCCTCTGCTTGTCCATCAAAACTTAAAATATTCATGTTAATAATTTGTTTGAGAGCAGCACTTACAAAAATTTACCTGATTGACAAGCTATTTAGATCGATCCAGAGATATCGATCGAGTTAGAGATTACATTTAAGTAATGTTTATTTAAATTCTGTAAGACTTACAGAATCGCGTCTTTCATCGGAAAAGAAACTCTCTTTAACACGAATATTTTTATAGTCTCTTTACTAAGTCATACACCATATACCATGACACATTGCGAACACTCATTATGTAGTGATAAAAATATAATGAATTCTTATTGCTTTTTGGCTAGTTACACTCTTTCACAGGCGTAAAAATAAGATAAATTGGCCGCGCATAAATATTTTTGTAATAAAATATTTTTAGTGTCTACATTGTAATTTTATATGTAATGCAGCCTGATTTTCTAAATTAAAAAGGGTGCCGCTGTTTAATTATTTATTAGATATTTCATTACTTGACTGCCGCGTGGTCTAGCGGCACAAGCTGTGCAGTACGATCTGGAAGTCCTAGGTCGGGCAAAGTGATTTATTGTTTTTTTCATTAGGAAATCTCAGTAGCAGCACGAAGTCTGGAAATGTGCCCGAAAACGTGGGACTGATACATATTAGCGAAATGTGGGGGCAAAAATGCAAATCTGCCTACCCTTTCAGGGAATAGAGGCGTGAGATTATATAGGTATGAGATTATGTATGTATCTAATTATAAATTGTAAATAATGCTTTGTTGTAGTTTTCATTGTGTTTCATTATATTTACAGTACAGCATGATTTGAGTCCAGATTACATATGTATGTCTGACTTTTCTAAATTAAGTGGGTGTTACTAATTCATTATTTCTCACTTTGATTAAAAAAGTTCAAAGACTTTATTAAAAAAGTTCTTTAAAGTAATGTGTAACCTGCACTATGCAAGCGATGTAGTAACCTCTCCCTTCTCACAGAAGAGGCCAGTGAAAATCTTTTGGAAGTATGTAGGCTGGTAGAGTACCATCAGGGTAGTATAAAGTACTGTTCCATTTCTGGTATCTGTTCTGCAAACACTTGGCCTATCAACGAGTACACATACTCGACGAAAATTGCGTAGACAATCAAGTCTGTTTGCGCTGAACGATTACTCAAACAATGTTTTATGATCAGAGCCTTATCACTCGCGTGGAGGGAATTGTAGGGCGGAGTGCGTTACGTAAGATTTTTAGTTGCGGAGAATAATGGCTAAATCTTACTAAAGTATTTTATCTATCTCTTATAATTTTTGGGCCCTATCTCACCACACATCCGCCACTGTAACACCAGTGCTCCAGGATCAACAGCGGCACGCACAGTATTGACGCTGACCACTGAAGCTCAGCGGATCCAAGGGAACCTGATTTGTCATGATCCATGATTTGAAATTATTCTTAAAGTAATTTCTTGTGGCTTAAGTATCCATGTTTTCCAACGATATTTCACTTTATCGTATTAGTGCGTTATAACTGAAAACATTGAATTCCAAACTTTCCTTTAAAAATTAAGAGGTGTGTTTTCGTGAATCGAACCCGCTTAATCTAAGTGTGGTCGCACCCATTGCGTCTGTAAATCTTATTTCTTGGTTGGAACGCAACCGAGTGTCCAATTTTTTTTAGATGAATGTACGAATTACGAGTACACATAAATGTGTTTAAAATTGACCTGAATACACCCACTTTTTTCTATCACAGTTGATGCTGTTTAGGGGCCGTTCAAGTATTACGTGAGCACTATGGGGGGTTGGGGGGGGGGGGTCTTTGATTTGCTTATTTTGGATGACATGGGGGTAGGGGAGTCTAGATGATGATTACGTCATCGGTAGTTAAATTATAACATTATAATTATAATATTTAAAAAAAACAATACATTAATTGAAAAATGTTTACGTAAGCATGGGGGAGGGGGTAAGAGCTTTGCTTACTTTAGCTGACAAGGGGGTTGGGGGGGGGGGGTAAATAATTGTAATAAATCTGCTTACTTAATACTTGAACGGTCCCTTACACAGTTATTTCAAACGATATTTGATGAGGTTAAAATCTCGCAAATGAATAGGCATCTACTCTACATAATTCTAAAAGCAGTAAACAGTAACCAGTATTGACCATACTGCAAATAATCCGATAGCTGTCGAGCCGACCCGGTTTAGGCCTATATATCAGTGAGGATATCCGCGCGTTCGTACCCGGTGCCCGGCGATAGAAAGCTTCCGTCCGCGATTCAACGCCCGATATTTGGGAATATTACCTATATTTTGGATTAATACATACATACATAAACTCACGCCTGTATTCCCCGAAGGGGTAGGCAGAGGTGCATTTCTGCACCCACATTTCGCCAGGTATGTATCAGTCCCACGTAATAGGGGGCGTGCCTATTGCCGATTTTCGGGCACATTTCCAGACTCCGTGCTGTTACTGAGAATTTCCTAATGGAAAAACCCAATAACACTTTGCCCGACCCGGGAATCGAACCCAGGACCTCTAGATCGCACGGCACATACTTGTACCTCGAGACCACTGGGATTTAGATTAATGTAATATGAATTGATCAAAATTTTATTATTGCAAGTTCATGTATAAACAGCGATGACACAATTTAATGTTGTTGATCATAAAAATGCAGAGGAAGAATTTTTGTTTCATATCCATAATTTTTTTTTTTTTTTTGCTTATATTATAAACGCAAAAGTAAGGGGATTTTTGTACATTTTCAGTGCTGGAGGTGTAAATGATATGGTACTTTTAACTCGGTAAAACTAGTGTAGTTAGAATAATAGTAACAAACATACATACATAAACTCACGCCTGTCTCCCGTTAGGGTAGGCAGAGACTATAGAGCGCCAAATGCCACGGTCCAAACACACCTCTTTCGCTTCCTCCACTGACATTATCCTCTTCATGCATGCACGTCGGTTTCGAGGACTCTTTATATTGCCCTTTTGAATAGTAACATCATTTGAGAAAATCACTGTTAAAATGATATTTTACAAAAAGAAAAGGTAAAATTTGAAGTCGAGGAGTCGCAGGAAGTACATGATATTAGTAACTCAAACAATTATGAAAATGTATTTTAAAATACATACATCATACATAAACTCACGCCTGTATTCCCCGAAGGGGTAGGCAGAGGTGCATTTCTGCACCCACATTTCGCCAAGTATGTATCAGTCCCACGTAATAGGTGGCGAGCCTATTGCCGTTTTTTGGGCACATTTCCAGACTCCGTGCTGTTACCGAGAATTTCCTAATGGAAAAACCCAATAACACTTTGCCCGACCCGGGAATCGAACCCAGGACCTCTAGATCGCACGGCACATACTTGTACCGCGAGACCACGAGGCAGTATTTTAAAATCATAGGAAAATAATCCTCTGAATAATGGTGGGAATTTGAAATTTTGAATAATTATGGCAATGTTTCAGCATAAACTTTTTGCTCTTTTTCATCAAAAAAATATCTAACAAAAGTTTACTACACCTTAAAAATTCTACCCACAAAGGTTCTTTTAGGAAACTACAATAAATCAGCTTTAAGCTAACCTAGCAGGCATTATCGCTGTTTAATGGGTTTTAATATTCGCATTTTTTACTTTCAATTGGGAACTATCGGTTACATTTTCAATACAGTGATTTACGTTCAGCTTTGACCCAAATCTCGAGAGCTCAACCACACAACTCTCGCTAAAAATTGAATTCCACTAAAGTTATTTTAATGGAACCAGTGTGAATATAATGCAGTCTGCAAATTGATGACACATTTTGACAATTTAGTAATGGAATTCTGTGTGGGACTCTTGGGTGTGTGCTACAGAATATATGTTTTTGAATTTCAATTCCTATTGTCCATTTATTACTCTTATAATATAATGCTAAATAGGGTTTTACCGAAAAAAAGTAAAAATTAAATTAAAATACAGTCGTGATGGCCTCGACGGTCGCGGGTTTAAACCCCAGGCACATATCTCACATATGACTTTTCACGTCACGTTCTTTAACATGTATTGACGTGTCATAAGTGCTGTAATGTTGCCTACATGATAAATAAACGATCATATCAATCCATCATTTCATTTCATTTCAGTAGCTCAATGGATATTAGATATTAGAAAAATAGTCAACTGTCACACATATGATCTTGGACCTACAGTAACATACAAGTCTTGTGTCATAAGGTATCAGAAATACATACGAGTATTACGAGGTGTACAGTACAATCACAAATTAATGCATATCCTACATTTCGCGATATAAGACTTGAGTGCGATCAAACGGTGTGGTGTCCAGATTGCGCAGCTTTTTTTTTCAATTAAAAATTCTCACCATCAGGTCGGAGTCTAGTAATACGCCTGAAAAATGACATAGGGCTGACTCCCCTATTACATGGGAATAAAATACAGCCGGGGAACGTGATATAGATATAAAATTCTGTTTAATCTTTATATAGAAGCGAGTGTAAATAGCAGGCTAAGAGGTGAAAGTCAAATAAATTCCCTCTTTTGCTTGATGTTGTTCACGATCTTCCATTAAAAAGCCAAACATAATACGCGTAAAGCTGCAAACCCGTCGAGTGTTTTATTGCCAACGCTACATAGAACAACGCCTGTTCGCAGTAAAACGTAATGGATTGCTATAAACATTTTGCCAGGCGCTGTTTTAAAATTCTATGTATTTGTCACGCGAGTTTTAGGAATGGAGTTAAAAACTATATTTCAATGTTAGTTAGTAATTATTATTATACAAATAATTAAATGTAAGATCGTAGCTTCGATACCCGGTCAGGTAATGTTTTCTTTCTGTCAGAAAATGAATGTGTGCCCGATAAACACCAAGAGATTTATACCTCTACTACATGGAAAATTACTAGCGAAATGTGGGTATCTAAATACGGCTCTGACTACCCCATCTAAGAAGCATGCAAGAGACAGTATTCTTGTACTTCTTTACTCACTTTTCGCCATCTGTTTTATGAGCCAACGAAGTAGAGGGCGAGACTACAGGGGTTTTTGGGCAAAATTTCTATAATCCGTTCAACTACTGAAAATTATTGTTAGAAAACACACTGTTTGGTTCTTGTAACAAAATCTTGAACCTCACGCTCGTAATCCGCAGAATAAGACAACCGAAGCTAGATTTTGTCACGAGACCGAGGACAAACCGATATTTTAAAAAATCTCAGCTGAGACGGAGACACAATGATCTCAAAAAATATAAAACATGCTATTTTATTGCAAAAAAGCTTTACACCACCAAAAGTAGGTACTAGTTTTAATAACTGCAAGTAGTCTCGGCTATGGCTAATATTCTCGGCGTGATTAATCCGAGACCGATTCCGAGATCTCAATCGGACCTTACAATACAAAGATATGTATACCGCAGAACCAAAGAGGAAGTCGGCGCTAAATCTATTTTAAATATTTTTTTATTTCCAAGGAAAACACACGGTGCTTAATATATTAATTAATCACAATGAATTATCACGTACTTTAACGGTGAAGGAAAACAGCGTGAGGAAACCTGCGTACCTAAAAAGTTCTTAGGAATTTCTTAGGCGTGTAGTCCGCCAACCCGCACTAGGCCGGCGTGGTGGACTAAGGCCTAAACGTTGTCAATTGTAGAGGAGGTTTTTGCCTAGCAGTGGGACGTATTTGGGCTGATGATGATGAATCAATGAGGGTCAACTTCTGTTGATTTATTTATTTATAAAGCTTCATAATACACAACGGTATATAGAAGGACTTAATGCCTGCGGCATTCTCTACCAGTCTACCTTAGGGTGGTGGAGAGATGAAGCATGGTTGGTGTAAAAGAAACTTGTACTGTAGACCAAACATACTTTCATACATAAATACTTTCATAATTTATTATTCATTGTTATTAAATATTATTTCAATTTCATAATCATTATATTTACATACAAATAAATAAATACTTACAATGGTGCATTTTGTGGTGTTTCTAACGTCGCTGTCGCTTTTTCTATACCACATACCTCAGCGGCAGTCCTTAACAAGACATTTTAATTTAATGTATCGTCCATAACTTCAACTTCACTAATGTCTATTTCAATGTAATTCGAAGTAAATATAACTAAATGTTCACAGACGGCACTCCCCACATCTAAAAGGATAAAAACAATTGAAGCAGACCTATTGATTGATCGTTATCAGCGAATAACGAACATATGACTTTAATGAAAGCGATGAAAAGGGAAATACATTTTTGTCACTGTTGAATAAAGTGTATTTTGATGTAGCAACGACTTAACTAACCAATTTGCGGGAATTTGAAGTACTTTTCGGCATATCGTTTGGTGTGTTGACAGAGTTGGTTGTAGGTATTATTAAATGCGTAGAGGTCAAATATTATTCATTGCCTGCCACAACGGAATGCCTCATTAGTCCAAGGGCATAATTATGCTCTGTGCGATGAAGAGGACCCGGGTTCCATTCCCCGGTTGGGCGAAGTGTTAATGTGTTCTAATACGGAATTTACGATCTCAGTAGAAGCGTGAACATCGTATCAACTGTTGTCAGATGATCGAAATAGTTTCTCGCCAACCAACGCTTTATTTGGATGGAATGCATATAACGTCAAATTCCTGTACGATGTGTGAATAATACGATTAATTCATAGTATTTGATAACGGTGAAGGAAAACATCGTAATAAAACCTGCACACCTAAAAGTTCTTAGGAATTTCTTAGATGTGTAGTCCGCCAACCCGCACTAGGCCAGCGTGGTGGACTAAGGCCTAAACCCTCTCAGTAGTAGAGAAGGTCCGTGCCCAGCAGTGGGACGTATATGAGCTGATGATGATGATGATGATGATGATTTGATACTGCAAAGTGCAAAATACTTACAATATTACGGTAAAAAGGGTTTAAAAAACATCAAACTGCATACTGTATCCTCAATAGCCGTTGTACGAAAATTTTCGGAGTTAAGAATCATATTTTTTTTTTGACTTTATTTATTTAAACCAGGCCTCACTTTCAAATAAAAACCTAAAATGAAAGTCAAGTTTTTGCCTAGCTACTCGCAAAACACTTTAGGAATGTGAAAAAAGATTGCGTATCAAAAACATTATCAAAGGCTGTTTCTAGAATAAGTAATCTTAGCCATCGTTAAATGAAAAAGTAAGTCTGGCATTCACTAGAGTTCCTTAATCTATGTTCTTATGGCTCAATTTTTTTATGGACTAGTTTATAAATGTATCTGGTCACGTACTACAGAATACAGTTAGTAGTATGATTTTCTAGTCATCGATTTACGTTCTTGATGTTACGAAAAAGAATTAGCACACTTTAACATGAAACACAAACGTACGCGTAATCTCGAAGGGATATTGACAGCCCCGTGGCGCAGTTGGCTAGACACCAGTTTGTGAAACGAGGGGCCAAGGGTTCGATCCCCGCACCGAGACAAATGTTTGTGTGATCCACAAATATTTGTTTCGGGTCTGGGTGTTTGTGAGATCGAAAAGTCTCTCGTAGTTTCAGATACTCACGACACAGGACTTGTATCCTAGTGTGGGGTCAGAACTATGTATGTAACTGTTGGGTGTATTTATTTATATTTTTTCACTCACGTTTTCAAAACCCACGTTTCGCCAGTTGTAATAGGGCGTTGTTTTGAGCCGATTCCTAGTCTTCATGCTGCTACTGAAAATTTACTTTTGACCCAAGATTCGAATTCAGGATCTCTAGATGGCACGGCACTCACTTGTGCCGCGAGAAAACGAGTTTTTTAAAAATATTATTGGATTCGCAATCTTAGCAACATTAATATTCTTGGTAATAAATAAATAAATTCACCCAACAGTCACATACATAGCTCTAACCCCACACTAGGATACAAGTCCTGTATCGTAGGTATCAGAAACTACGAGAGACTTTTTCGGTCTCACAAACACCCAGACTCGAAACAAGTATCATTTAAGTTGGTTGATTCTCCTATGTGCCAATGTTCAACACATGATTGCGAATATGAACAGTCCGCACATCATATCTTTTGGGAGTGCAATCTTTGGTTGGATGAGCGTAACATTATGCTCAATGGTATGCATGTAACGTCTGGTGTTGTTTATTATACAGACCTCGTTCAATCTAGGTAGAATTTTCGTGTTTTTTAGCGCTTTTGCCATGCCTATTATTGGAAATCTATGTACATAACAGCTCGCACATAAGGTCCAATTTATTCAATAAATCTTATATAGTTACTAGCTGACCCGGCAAACGTTGTTTTGCCATATACATTATTTCTAGGAAATATTTGTTTAGTTAGCCACCCATAAAGTAAATTTCTAAAAAAATATGAGATTCGTTTGGCATTGGCAGCAAAAAGCCCACTTTGTGATAAACTTGGCCTTTGATTTTCATTTTTTAAGGTCTTACAGCGACTACTTTAGTCTTTGAGCGTTTCCGGTATTGGTGTCACTTTGAAGCCTCTGAATACACATTTGGTAGATACTTTATCCAGAAGTGAGACGCCTGCAGACCATTTGAGCATTCGCATTTCGTTGACGTGCACCTTATTTACCTGCGCTTTTGTGATTGGCCAACACTGCTGTTTTATATACCTTTGGTTTTTATTGGCATTTGGGAATCGCAGTAATTTATCTCCACTTTTGCCTGCCTGAGTTGGTGCGGTGCGCGATGTCAGCGATGCCATCGCTACAGAGTACACTGCCGAGGTATTTGAAATGGTCAACGGTCTTTAGAGTGGCGTTTTAGAGTGTGATGGTATTGCTGATATTGCTATTTGAGAAGTTGCAGTGCATGCGTTCTGTCTTTTCTCTGCTTATTCTCAAGCCAGCGGTTTTCAGAGCCAATCTTCACTTTTCCACTTTAAACAGTACCTAATGGACTGAGTTCCGATCCCTGATGTACCTATCTGTACCTGAAACTCCTCACTTACTCCCGCGGAGCATCGTACTCGGGTCACTATGTAACACTTGGGTACATTCTGGAAGCGCAATGCTTGCCAAATCAGTGGTCTCGGGACTCGGTCGAACGCTTTTCGAGGTTGATGAATATGAAGGTCGTTCTTTCTAGTTTTAAATGTCTCCATCAAGACCCGGATCGTATGTATTGCACGAATCCGCATTGGTTTTCTATGATGGTCGTCAGTCTCCGTAGTCTTTCGTTGAGAAAAAAGTTGAAAATTAAAATAGGGGTTGATCGTAGAGGGTTGAAAATTTGGGGTTGTATGTATTTTTGTATGTTGTATAATAAAAAAATAAAAACAAAAAATTTTGTCAAAAAAAAAAAAAAAATATTTAGGGGTGGACCACCCTTAACATTTAGGGGGATGAAAAATAGATGTTGTTCGATTCTCAGACCCACTGAATATGCATATAAAATTTCATAAAAATCGGTCAAGCCGTTTCGGAGGAGATAAATTTCGAACACCGTGACACGATAATTTTATATATAAGATTTACCCATGGTGCGTTAATTGCGTCTAATTTCACTAATTGTAATTGTCTTTTTTATGTGAGGGTGAAGCCTCAAAGCTCAATGTTTTGTCACCGGCTTTGCTGTGGAGGGAGGTGGACAACTCTTTGTTTTCCAACTGTCCCTTTATTTGTCTTTCTGATTAACTTCGTTGCGGGATTGTGACATATTTAGGTCCCCTTAGACTCGCTGAACTTCATTGATCGGCGTCAATACTGTGCGTGCCGCTGTTGATCCTGGAGCACAGGAGTTACAGTGGCGGGTGTGTGGTGGAATAGGGCTCTAAAAAAAGACTCGAAACAAATATTTGTGGATCACACAAACATTTGTCTCGGTGCGGGGATCGAACCCGCGGCCTCTCGTTTCGCAAGCTGGTGTCTAGCCAATTGCGCCACAGGGCTGTCTAAAAAATCTAACTACTAGTTCTGCAAGAGATACAGATTTCTCTAGGCACTATCATCATCATCAGCCCATATACGTCCCACTGCTGGGCACGGGCCTCCTCTACAACTGAGAGGGTTTAGACCTTAGTCCACCACGCTGGCCTAGTGCGGGTTGGCGGACTACACACCTAAGAAATTCCTAAGAACTTTTTAGATGTGCAGGTTTAATCACGATGTTTTCCTTCACCGTTAAAGCAAGTGATAATTCATTGTGAATACACACGTAACTTCGAAAAGTCAGAGGTGTGTGCCTGGGGTTGGAACCTGCGTCCGTCGAAATTCTCGACCGCGCGCCTAAACCTCGAGGCCATCACTGCTTTAGGCACTTTAGGTTTTAATAAAACTTTAAATAGGGCAGCTCCAAAGGGTCAGTGTGTCTATTAATTACATAGAAAAGATAACACCTTACGATGAACATACTCAAATATTTTGGAATGTCTCAATTTTTCGGATCCTCATACCCTATGCATTTTGGAGTACCGATAGCCATGTTCGTTTATGTTAAAAAATATTAATCTAAGGTTTGTGCTAGTGCCTCTTAAAAATTAATAAGTCTATGGACGTCATAGATCAAATGAGGTTATAGCGATTCCTACAACTCAAGGCCGGGTAGGTCGTTGATCCACGCACACCGTTAAAATTATACCTACTAAAAATACGTAGATATTTATACGAAAACCAAGTCATTTAGTTTAAATAGGTCAAGGCCAGCCTAATGCTCAATGTTTTAAACCAGTTTAATACAAACTGCGACGTTGATGACACTGAAATGGACCTAAACTCCCGCCCTCTTTGTTGAATAAACTATGGGGTGACGGACGAAACCGCGCATGCGCGCCGCATTTCTCCATGTCAGTTGTCACCGCCATAACCTCTAAGGGAACAAATTAAAACATTGTGTTTTTTTTTATTGAGTGCGCTACGTAGGTGTGTATACACTACGCTATTGGCTGTATGTGGTCGGACCATCGTCACAGAATTAAGGCTCGTTAAAAAGTGCGCGATTTCTTCGGACTAACAGTGTATTACGTGCGCCGGCTGTGAAAGAGTGTTTCAGAATAAATATGCTATAATATTTCACGTGCGACTGATCAAACATTTAAATTGCATATAAAGGCTGTTTTGTAGTGATATTGTGTGTGATACAGCAGTATTTTAAGGTGAACAGGTGTTATATTTGAGGTTATGATCTCTTAGGTTGGTACAATCAGAAACATATTTTTCTCATCAGTTTTTGTATTAATCAACAGGTTATTCCTAACGGCTCTGTTAGATAAATTAAAAGATTCGCTTTTAATTTATTATTATCAAAGAAAATCTATTTTTTGTTTACTATAGGTAACTAATTCTAAATTATGAACCATCTAGTATGTTTTTTTTAACTTTTACCTACTCGGTAAAAGTTCTTAGGAATTTCTTAGGGGTGTAGTCCGCCAACCAGCGCTAGGCCAGCGTGGTGGACTAAGGCCTAAACCCTCTCGGTTGTAGAGGAGGCCCGTGCCCAGCAGTGGGACTTATATGGGCTGCTGATGATGATGAATAAATATATATATATGGGATATCCGAGCAGTCACTTGTAAAACCTAGTGATATACAATTCAGTATTTATTAACAAGTCGCGCCAATGTGTGTTTTACCTCGGGAAAATTCACAGTGAGAAATAACTACATACGTGTCCACGAGGTCTTAATACCACCAGCCGTGGTCTCCGTCAGTTATTGCTAATGTTTGTGGGTGTTTTTTTTATTACATGATGTGTTACCGCGCAATTTGAACGGCTTAGTGATAATAATGATGAAAGAATGCCTATGACGCGACGTCATGAAAAACACAATTACTTATTGAATGGATAAAATTATTAGTTGTATTTTTCATCAGTTTTTCATTTTATAAAAAAGACAATAACTTGATTTAGCTCGAGCGATATATTGTCCTGTTACTCTTATAGTATTGGTCAATTGAACGTTTTGACAAGTAATTTATCGCAAGATATTCAAGTAGTTATAAGGTCAATGACCCGTAACTGCAATGGATTGAGTCAGTCTAAAATGTTTTGTCAAAAGTAATTCAAGCGACACGGGCGGAGCAAGTCAGTTAGATAAATCTTTCATAAACTTGTTTCAATGTTTTAGTAACTCTATCTGATCTCATTTTATTATAGAATGCGAATAGAAACGTTATAATTTAATAAGTCTACTATTGATAACTTTACATAAACGACGAAGCTTTTTTAGAAAGGGTAGCCGCCCGATTGCCGACCTGCCCAAACTCCCAATTCATTAAGAAGTCCTCATTAACACCAAGGTATCAGGAAATGTGACCGTCAAACGGTAACAGGCTTGTCCTCTTGATGACGTGAAGGTTTTTTTTTTTCTCGAAGGCAATGCTGATTTTAGTCCTACTTCCCGCCCGCCCTGGGGGACGGAGTCGAGAAGCGTATGTAGGGGTATGGCACGCGGCGATGTCACGTCTGCGTTGTTAATGCCGGTTTGAGTCCCTAAGAAAAATCCCTATGATTGTATACCGATCAAAACTCCCCGGTAGCCATCTTCGCAACAAAAAAGGAAAGAATGTGAGTGGAAAATTGTCTGTGAACTATCACTGTTTATTCACGTTTACCCCCAGGTACTTACCTACACCTGGGGGTAAACGCGTGAAAATGTATGTATATATATGTATGATGTAGTGGTTCTCTTTCTGAATTATCTAATTTATTTAAATCTTGAAAAGAATGTGATTGGCTATAAAAATATTTTTTTTTACCTAATAGTAAGGGTGTGTCCCATCCCTTCTACTCTCTATAAGGTTACGGAGGCGGACCATTTGGGGCGCTTCTCGCCCTGAGATGCCGCAAAACCGCCCTAAATGCGCGAGATGGTCACCGAGAGGTTTTAGTCGGTATGCTGGCGTAGGATTTTGGTTAGGGACCCAACTCAGCTAAGCGGACAATTATTGTTCTGCGCGCCGAGTTGGAAGGCCAGAGACCCCGACATACTCCTTTTCGGCCTCCCCCGAGGTACCGAACAGGGGAGCTTCAAGCGCTTTCCTCTCGTAAAAAAAAAAAAAGAAAGTGTGACGTCTACGTATGATTTCCCAGTTATTGAGGGTTTTAATAAAAAATGCGCCAGTATCCCCCCTTGCCTTCAAAAGAATAGAATTGCATGAGTATTTCTTGCTACATTTGGGAATACAACTCGTAAATGGCTTGTTTTACCAGTAATGAACACGGTTAATTAAGTGAGTGCTCGTGTACTCAATCATTTAATATTATAAATACGGTATTTTGTTTGTTCGTGTTCATGCCGATTTTGATGAATTCGGAAATCTCGGAAAATTAAAGTGCCTACGGGATTATTTTTATAATATTGAAAAAGTGCTATTATGAACCTTAGGAAAAAATATAAGTACCTAATTTTGCAAATATAAATGAAAAAATTTATTAGGACTGCAATTAAAGAAAGTGGATTGTATTTTAATATTAATGCGGTATCTTGAGATGTAGAAGACGCCAGTAGTCTCGGATAAAATGAAAGAATTTAATTTTTTTTTTAATTTGTTTCGGGTCTGGGTGTTTGTGAGACCGAAAAGTCTCTCGTAGTTTCTGATACCCACGACACAGGACTTGTATCCTAGTGTGGGGTCAGAACTATGTATGTGACTGTTGGGTGTATTTATTTATTTATTTATTTTTTGTCCTTATCTTTGGCTAATTTTCGAAATGACTTAGTCATATCATCACATCACAGTCAATTTTTATTGAAGAAAGATTGGGTTATTTAAAAACGATGATGGTTGGAAACGATTTTTTTAAAACAACAATATGTCATGATTAAATAGTCTCTGCCTTCTCCAATAGGATTAATTACATTATTATGAATTTACTTGCGTATTTGCATTTATCTTTTAAGATAAAACCATATTCCACTCCGAAGAAATCGTGATGAATAGCCAGCTACCAGCATCCCTTGCCGTTAAAATGGGTATCTTCGGTATGAATCGATACAGAGTAAAACAACGTGAACGATTAAATGATATAGACAGAGAGCAGTAAATCGAGTGGAAAGATTACCCTTTTAGCGTCACAGCATTCTGATGTGTACGTTATCTCTTAAAAGGTTTCCTGTTTGCTGTATTCAAGTTATTGTGTAGGTACATGTTTGAGAGTATATATATGTGATACATTTTCATAATTATTAGATAGATATTTTTCTAAATATATTCACACGTACATGTATAAACGTAGACTCGTTTCGAAAGCTATGTTTATTACGTTTTTAGGCACATTTCTAGTTGTCGAGCTGTTGGTGAAAACTTTGAAATGGAAATACTCATTGGAATAAACATTTCCTGATTCAAAATATTTCTCGCAGTGGGATCTTAAAGTCAAAGTCATAATCTTTATTCAAATATTCTTTTACGAAAACTTATGAATTGTTAGAATTCTGTACCTACTACCGCTCCGGAAGGGAATCCGGAACCGGATTCGGAACATCCCACAGCTTTGCCGCGAGATCATTGATCTTTCATTTTGTTAAGAGCGTTTACGCGGTTTTAGCGTAATTTGAGTAAAAACAGTACTTTTCGAACCCCTTAAAATTAATGAAAGACTCATTGTACTAATATTGTCATCTAAATAGTTAGTGAAGAAAATTTTCAGATATTTGTGTAAATTTTGATATAACGAGATAACTGAACGAAGGTTTTCATAAATTCAATTAAGTAAGTAAACGCTCTTAACAGGAAAAATTATTATAAGCAGTGATTGATGTGCTGTGTCATATTAATGTAGCAAATTCGAGCCTTCGTGACACCACTGTATAATTAAATAGGCTTGGTTTATGTCAGCTTTGGTGCCTCGAAAGACGTAGCTGTAGTAAAATTATTCAACGTAAAATTTTAATATTAAAACCAACTTACAAGTCGGTACGAGGATAATACTATGTTATTAAATATCATCGTATAGACATCTTAGTTATCGTGGACATGAGTAGCGATCGGTCATTCGGCACCAGCGATAACTTAACCATTGTTTGCCTGGCTGGAGCTATAAAATCGGCATTTTAGATTTTTTAATATAGTCCCTAGTTTAGACATTATTAGACCATTAAAAATAAAAAATACACCCAACAGTCACATACATAGTTCTGATCCCACACTAAGATACAAGTCTTGTGTCGTGGGTGTCAGAAACTACGAGAGACTTTTCGGTCTCACATACACCCAGACCCGAAACAAATATTTGTGGATCACACAAACATTTGTCTCGGTGCGGGGATCGAACCCGCGGCCTCTCGTTTCGCAAGCTGGTGTCTAGCCAACTGCGCCACGGGGCTGTCGAAATAAACAAATATGTACTGCTTCCAACCTTTCGCTGTCATTTATGTTGATACACAGATCCGTCCTTGCAACTGTATCAAAAACCTTAAATACAGGTGTTTGTTTTGGTAGTAGCTGATTGTAAATTTCAATGTCATTACTGCGGTTTCTTATGACTATGTTAACCGGCCACGGTGCATCGATCGCCCCATTAATTGTGCTTCATTATCGTTGGGTGTATTTCCACATGGCCAGTTAATAGCTACTATGCAGGGAGGAGCAGTGACTAGCTCACTGTGGATAGTATGTGACGTCGCGTTATTTTACGCGCACGTGGTTGCTTCTCGTGTTTGTGCGTTGTGGTTAAAGCGACTGATGGATGATTATTTATTAATGATTGGTGATAATTAAGCATTAGAACTGTGGCTAAAGTTATTGAAATCTAAATATTAAGAAAAAGTAAAATTTTCCTTTGACCTCCTTTAAATGGTCATTAAATTAGTCGGCGCATTTTTTGAGTTCGTAAATTTTGTTTCTACGTGAGGGTTTACGTCAGTAAAAAAAATATTATAGAAAAAAAAATTGGAGAGTTTAATATAATGTCTTCCAATGTCTTTTAATAGAACGAAGATTGACATCTAAAATTTACATTTGCCGGTACGTAGGTCAAAGTGAAAAACTTTTCTATCCTCTCGACTACAGATTTATCTGCACTAAGTGTCAAAACTATTGCAACGAGAACTTATAATGCATTGTGTCATGTCAGTCATATTAATTAAACATTCATCATCATCAGCCCATATACGTCCCACTGCTGGGCACGGGCCTCCTCTATCATTGAGAGGGTTTAGGCCTTAGTCCACCGCGCTATTAAACATTACTAACATAAATTTGTGCCTACGAGATAATATTAATAAAATCTTAGAATATTTTCCATTATCATATTGACCTAACAAAATCTATTGATTACAATGTTAGACGGTTGACTTTATCATAAGAGAGCACTTGAGCAAGTCCGCGCTGGCAATCCCTTTTGACAGTCTAAATCCCTAACAGTAGTTGTATCTCTAAATGTATTACCACGAAATAGAAAAGTATTGTATCACTATTATTTATTATAATAAAAAAAAAAATTGTCAGCTGTATTGACGAGGGGGGATTAAATGTCAGTCACGTGCATAAACATTGTTGAAAATTTGGCAAAAAAATAATTTTATACCTTATTAAATTAACATTATCTCAATTTTTAAATACTTTTTAAATAATTAATAAAATAGTCACCTGTACATCTGCCGGGGGTTACACCGTCAGTCAACGTGATAAACATGTCGCGCACTCAACGCATTCGAGCGTTGCAGTCTCTTTAGAAAATAAACTGACTATCTTTACACCCACAATCAGCTGACGACGATTTTCTGTTTTTTTTTAAATTTAAACTATCTTACACTTTAAATTTAATAAGTATAATATTAATTTTATTTAAATAACACCACAGTATATTTGTTAACTTCGTGTCGGTTTCAAATTACATACAGTTATACTTATTTATTAGAGACAAAATACTTATAATTATTTGGAAAAAAAAGAACGTAAATATACACTCTTCTGCTGTGTTTGTGTCGTGGTCAGGCAAAGTGAGATTAGGTTTTTCTATTCAGTACTTCTCAGTATCAGCACGGAGCGTAGAAATTAGAAAAAAAAAACATCAATATATTCGTTCTGTTGCATGAGACTTACAAAATAATACAACCGGAAAACCGAACATTACCCACATTTTTAGACATACAGACGTATATTAATTTATGTAGGTACTCGTACGATGTTCAATGGGTTAAGGGAATGGATGTTTTGTATATTTTTATGTAAAAATCGGCCCAGCTCAGATTTTTTCTGCCGAAAAATGTTATGAAATATCTTTTTTACTTCGCTTATGCCCAGTCTAATATGTTTTTGTAAAGAAACTGTTTTGCTAACAGACAGAGTTACTTTTACATTAATAATAATAGTATAGAATAGTTACGACACAGTACTATTAATTATATTCATACGAAACGTATGATAGCAAATTTACGGAATATTTACAATTTAATATTTGGTAAATTGTAGATAAAATTTATATTAGTACCAAATAGGTCTAGGAAACACCCAATATTGTTTTTAAAGTTGTTGGTAGGGGCGCTATGATTAACGACGCGACGTCAATAAAAAGCAAAATTTATTAAGTGACATTTCAAAGATAAAATGTAACGTTGATGATGCAAACATGGCGACAACTTAAGTTGCGTTACTAGTTGCGATTTTCAATGTTATTCCGTATGAAGGGGTATTTGTAGTGTTCAACAAAGAAAGAGTCAGCAAATGGCATTATGTTAATAAATCTTTATATACCTACTTGTAACAAAAAAATTATATCATGCATTTAATAAAGTACTATTTGAATTCTCAAATAAACACTTGAGACTTATTGTTATTTGTGACAGATAATGTAAATAATATTTTTTTATACAGCCTAGCAACTGAGTAAGTCGGTATCGGCAAAGAACTTGATAAAATATCAAATAATCTAACGCCTACAAGTGCCTACAGAGTCATACATCTCGTTAAATTGATACGGGACCATTCTAACAAATACATATGAAAGAACAAGTGTCTTATTTTGTATATTAGTGATCAAATTTTACAAACATTAAGTGATAAAACTAGTGTGTTATGAGACAAAATTGACGTGTTAATAAAGAAAATGACCAACAAAGACATGAAATTTAACGGCTTGTGCAATCCTTCTGAGCCTGCCAATTCCAAGTTGTGCATACCAGACGAATTATCGCGGAGGGACTCCCTATCTGGCAGTGTTATGGACGGTCTGACGATGGAGTCCAGTAAAGCTTCATACGTGGTGTACAAAATCAGGTGGATGATACTGACTCTGTTTGTGTTGTACTCGGCGTCGAACTCGCTACAGTGGACTCAGTACACGATAATACAAGACATAGTGGTGAACTATTACGGCGTGCCCAGCACGCTAGTGTCGTGGACTTCAATGGTGTACATGATAACGTATGTGCCGCTGATATTCCCCGGGAGCTGGCTGCTGGACAAAACGGTGAGTGATTTTGAAGTTATTTTTGATAATAATAATTATAATAATAAACAACAAACTACAGGATACAAGATAAAAATTCCTTATGATAATAAAACCTCGGTCTGTACTACCTTCTTTCCCTTAATCCTCCTCGTTTCCCACTTTATATTTTTTTTATCAAATGGTAAAGGGCTTTGTCGCTACAGTGATTATGTCGCCCTGATAGAATTTACAAAACTATTTACAAATAAATCATAAATTATATCTAAGTGTATATAAAGGACTATTCTAATTTTCTATAAACTAATTTATATTATAATTTTTAGCATTATTTGAAAGTGGTTCCACCTTATAAAATGTGTTTACTAAAGATTTTTACATTCTTAACTTTGGTGTTTTACGAAAAATACGATATAAATAACATACTCAATATATTAAAATAAAAGAAAGCAATACAATAACCATAAAATATTTCAGGCCTATTGACTTAAATGTTTCGATAGTGGCGTCTTTCTTCACGTATCATGTTCGGATTATATATCTATTTGAAGTACTATATTACCAGGAAACAACATCAAATCGAGCCTAAATAATACCGACTACAATGTTCTTAGATTTGAAACATTACCAAGACATTGTAGTGAGAATCTTCGATCGCTTCAATTGGGTTGTGTTTAATAATTGATCAATTATCGCGTCCGTGTTTGTAAATCAATCGATGACACCCCTCGTTGTACTGACTGTGATTCTTTAGCTATAACGTTGGATATTGATCGTCTGTTAGATATTATGATTAATAATGATTTTTTTTTATTTTAAACACCACAAAACAAACATCATAAAGGAAATGTATCCAAAACTTAGGCGCATCTAATTGGCGGTGTTATAGCTAAGAGCAATTTCTTCCTGACAACCTTGCGAGGAAAGGAATAAACTAGATATGTAGTACGGACGCGGCTTAGAATAAATCAAAACAAGAACTCGCGAATACATACTTCTATAAAAAAATGTGATATGAGTATAAAATTCATCGGTTTCATTCCTGACATCAGCATTATTTGCCGAAGCTGGCCTATTTTGCTAGCAAAAAGAAGTCACCAAACTAGCACCTGATGAAACTAAGTAGGTATTTTAGTCAATGTCAGTCAGTCTATATGTTGGGTACTGGATAGACTGATTCCAGAACACATGCTTGTGTTTTATTGTAGAGTACGGTGGAAGCGATACGATTATCTTAACTACTACCTAGTTGTTTGGACTCAGAGAATGAGACATTGAACAAAACACTTTCAGACACTTTCGGTCGATATGGCCCACTCGTAACAGTCCAAGCTAGCGTATTGCAATTATTCCGTTATACATTGAAACCTGGTTAAGTGGGACCTGGATAAGTAAGAAACCTCTTTAATTAAGAATTGTAATGAGGTCTCGGCACTCTTTCATCGAATTGCCTCTGTTAATGGAACTTCTCGAACCTGGTTTAATGCGATTTGATTACAGGAGTTTTGGATGTCTAACTTTATAATTGGCACTTGTCAACTCAATTCTCAAGTCGTGATGGTTTAGGCACGCGGTCGAGAATCTCGACGGTCACGGGTTCAAACCCCAGGCACACACCTCTGGCTTTTCGAAGTTATGTGTGTATTCATAAAGAATTATCATGTACTTTAACGGTGAAGGAAAACATCGAGATGAAACCTACAAGTACAAAGTTCTTAGGAATTTCTTAGGTGTGTAGTCCGCCAACCTTCACTAGGCCAGCGTGGTGGATAAATAATTATAATTTCATTTCATTAAGGCCTAAGACCTCTCAGTTGTAGAGGAGGCCCGTGCCCAGCAGTGGGACGTATATGGGCTGATAATGATGAACTCAATTCTCTGTATAAATGAGACAATTTACATACCTACACTTAATACACGTAACACCAAAAATACGCATTTCTACCACACCTCTATAAATGATACGACTATTATAATTTATGTTAAACCTGCCTATTTGGAAAATTATAATTGATAAATGAAAACCTTTTTAAATAGCACAAAATCTTTGGCCCCTTGAGACCCCAATTAACCAAGTTTCACTGTATTTGAAAGCTTATATTTACGTTATCTTATAATATAAAATCAGAATGGTAGATATTCCCTCTATTTCGGTGGCACCTTGAGATGTAATAAACGAACAAAACATAGCAAAAAGCGTACACGTGATTTCATTGTCAAACTTCTGCGAAAACTATGAATTGAGATCTATTGTTAAATAACGGTTTGTAATAAATAGTGGTACGGATATCTCTGACAAGGAAATCTTCATTTTTTTTTCTAAATGATGAAATTTATGTCTGCCTCGCGGTCTCACGGCTCAAGTGTAAAATAAAAAAAATAAAATAAATACACCCAACAGTCGCATACATAGTTCTGACCCCACACTAGGATACAAGTCCTGTGTCGTGGGTAACAGAAACTACGAGAGACTTTACGGTCTCACAAACACCCAGACCCGAAACAAATATTTGTGGATCACACAAATATTTGTCTCGGTGCGGGGATCGAACCCGCGGCCTCTCGTTTCGCAAGCTGGTATCTAGCCACAGACAAACAGGTTAGGTTGTCTGTGTATCTAGCCAACTGCGCCACGGGGCTGTCAAGTGTGTGTCGTGCGATCAAGAGTTCCTGCGTTCGATTCCCGGGTCGGGCAGTGTTATTGGGTTTACCATTTGGACATTCTCAGTCGCAGCACAGCGCTTGAAATATGAATATGCCCGAAAGACGGAAATAGATAGGCACGCCCCCAATACGTGGGATCAAAACACAAGTGAAGAATTGTGGGTGCAGAATGCACCTCTGCCTATCCGTTGGGGGAATACAAGCGGTAGTTTATGTGGGTATGTACAATGTGATTGTATGTTGGTGCTTATAACAGAAAATTTTCAGATATTACATATTTCTGAGGTACATATCTATAATTTGTTTTACGGAATATAATTTATCAGACAATAAGATATATATTCTGGCATGAAAATTAATAAGACTGGAATTTGATGGTAACTGAAGTAAGGTCTAAATAAAATTGATTGCCTCAAAAGAATACGACTCTTTAAATCCGACACAGTTATTACAGTCTGTTTGAAAACAGATACGCCCATATACGTCCCACTACTGGGCACGGGCCTCTTCTACCACTGAGAAGGTTTAGGCCTTAGTCTACTACGCTGGCCTAGTGCGGGTTGGCGGATTATCGGGTTGTGCCAACTTTATATCGTTGTAGGTAGTTGTCACGCGGTAGCCACAGTCAAGATTTTTAACGCCTGAATAAAAAAAATAGCAAAGAGTGGACCAGTGTGAGAATCTCATAGAATTTTTTTTGTTTTAATTATCTTCTATGAATATGCTTAATATTACGATATTAAATTACTCTATATATGTGCAATCTTCAGTTCAAATGTTCGAAATATTTTTCATGATATTTATTTTTTATTTTTTGTAATTATTAGTGGACTATTCACTTATTGCTATGCCAAAATTTCCGCCATTCACAACAACAACAAAAAACAGCACTGTATATGGGAAAATAAAGATTCTAGTTTTTATAGCAAAATGCTTTGGTTACAAGACCATGAATAGAAATGAATAAAAAATGTTCTGAGAAAATAAATTTAGCATACAATAGCGTAAATCGTATAATAATGCGAAATAACACTTTTGAGGAAATCTCCATTGTTGTTTTGACAGGCAAAAAATATATAAATTAATATTTTGAGAGGAAAAACTTTAAATCGTGACAATCGTGATAAACTCCAGTGTTTATTTCATATCTTAAATTTTATTAACAAAAGAAAAAAATGTATAGCGTTTTTATTGAATAAAAGTATATGTATGTATATTCTAAAGATATCCCTGCAAAAATCAATAACTACATTTTTTAGACTATCTTTTTAGTATATATAAAATGATCATCACATCATCATATTTTTTACTATATATACTATATTTCCTAACTTAGGCTTCATAAACATTCTATATTGTGTCTGATGCGACGATGATGCTCTCTATAGGATAAAATAGCACTATTCTAGGAAAATAACAGTTTCATACTCGCATTAAGGACTGTTAAATGAAATAGATAAATTATTATATTGGGAAGAGTTTATCCAAAATAATTATTGATTAAAGGTACCTCTGACTCCAACTTTAAAGAAATTGTTGAAATAGTCTAACAAACCTTTTAGTTAGGTTGAAGCGAGGTTTTTTTTATTTATTTATTTACACTTTATACAATTAAACACATAATTGTAAAGGTGGACTTAATGCCTAAGGCATTCTCTGCCAGTCGAACCTTGGGTGATGCAGAGATGATGCATAGTAGGTGTGCAAATAAAATCATTTATAAACATACACATACATATATACCTACACATATTATAAGACAATATACATTGATAAAGAAAATAAGTAATTAATTTAATGTAATAGTAGTTATAATAGTAAATATATAAATATAATATGAATATAAATATTATACATACCAAAATACTATAATACATACATCAAGATAATACTATAATGAAGATTCTGAGATTCTCTTTAGCAGCAACTCGCGGACCTTGGCTTGAACGACAGACGGGTCTTACACATCCTCATCTCTAGGGGAAGGGCATTCTTTCTTGTCTAGCTGGATAGTTCTTCATAGAGAGGTTTTGCCGATACTCGCCACGCTTGGCAGGCGGGTTGGCGAGCGCGGGGGGGTTTTGACGATGACGACGCTGCTGCCCGTCATCAACCAGGGAAAGGAAATAACGGTTAATACTTCTTCACTGTGGAAGTCATTGGGGGAGGCCTCTGTTCAGCAGTGGACTTCCTTAGGCTGATGGATTAGATTGGGTTGGTCGGATACTTCTACTTTTGCGGTAGAAACCTACCTACCATTGAAAGTTGATGTTTAGCAATGAAGGAAAAAATATCATACACAATTGTCAAAGGAGAAGATAAATAGTCCATCACTAATTCACAACACGTTACGTTCTAAGTTCAAGGTCGCGCGACCTTGGTACAGCGCGCACGTGGGTGATCGCGAGTAAAGCAAACAACTGCACAATGAACGTGAAGTAATCCGATTGTTCACACCTCGTCATGAATTAATTGTATTACGCTGGAATAATTGCAAATCATTATCAAATAATAACAAAACAAAAAACAGTCAGGAGTGAGCGATTTAGCTTCCGTTTCAGGACTCGGGCCTTCTTACTTTTTCCGGGGTATTAGTATTACGTGTTTATAAGTGATAATGCCACGTCAAAGTCAATTTGATTGTGGTACGAATGTGCCATATCCACCGAGATGGTGCCACAGTCTAACAGAAAATCGAAGGATTTTTTTTAATCCGTATTCGTTCGTTTTGTGAGGTCGTAATGGCCTAATTAGCTGGTGTTAGGATGTTATTAGCCATTCTACAACCGTAAATAGGGTGTAAATCCGTAGTGCCACAACCAAGTGTGTTACTTTATGCTTAAGAGGCCCACGGTAGTAGATGGAGAAAGTATGTGGGCTGACAAGAGGATGCGTTTGTGAATACCGACCATAACTGCTTATGACATGCGAGCTATGCTCATACCTACAAGGCTACAGCCCGCCAGGCTTTTGTGGTTGGCCAATCTGTTGTTATTTTGTATTCATTGATAGTTGATTAATACAAAAAAGTAAGTCACGGAGACTTAAGAAATTTTTACCCCCTTTTTTGCGGCACGCTGCACCAAAAATCGTTTATACCACTGCTGCCCTAAGCGATCGTCGCCTGTAATCATTTGCATGGCCGTGAAAATTTTTATTCCTAAATACCAATAAAATACGTATTCGCGTAGGTACTTAATCCCCAGATTGAGCAATAAATTCTGAACCCTTATCAGCACTTTTAACTGCTAGTTTACAACCGATACGTCATATCGCTCGTAAAGATATGAAAGTAGCCTCACAATTTTTACGCCAACAGGGTTTGAAGTTAAAGTATCGTGGTATAGCTATTATTAACTATGTTGTGACTGCAATGTGTAGGCTTCGTAGTATCGTGGCATCTCCGTCTTACAGAAATCGAGCAATAGCACATTTTTGATAAGGGAGTTTCTTGCGCCGATTCTTCTCAACAGTGATCACACATTCCGAAGCAATGGTAGAGGTTTCCGACGAATTATAAGTTTTTTAAGACACTATATGAATAAAGGTATTTTGACTTTGAATTTTTGGCACAATCAATTTGTAATCGACCACCAATTCAAGTATTATATTAATTAGTTTATATTATTTTTGAAATTGGCTAATGCTCATGGGTATTTTTTATAAGATTCCTATATTAAAAATCGTCTTAATCACATATATTGGCACGCGAAAGGCCAATCCATATGCATTAAGTGAATCTTGAATTGTACTCTATGATCTGATGTATCTTAATAATGTGAAACATTTATAGAATCTTTTTTCATTGCAATGATACGGCCGTATTCTCGATTACATTTAAAGTGCGCTAAATGATCCGTGAAGATTAATGGCCGAATCGCTCAATCCTTTCAGATAACACAATGTTACTTGTAACTTCGCGACTTTTCAATATTAAGGGTATAATACAAATGTACTGTGCCAAATAAAGGATAAATAAAACAAATTAATAAATACACCGAACAGTTACAGACTAAGATACGAGTCTTGTGATGTGTCAGAAAATACGAGAGACTTTTCGGTGTCACAAAATCCGAAACAAATATTCGTGGACTACACAAACATTTGTCTTGAAGCGGGGATCGAAACCACGGCCTCTTGCCATTTTCTAGATATTACTAGGACATTTATTTTATCATTCTTGCATGACCGTAGCTGTATTGTCAACCGATTTTTACTTGAATATGGTTCATATAGAGTGATAGGGCTTAATGATATCTCTCACTAAGCCAATTCGGAACGGCATGAAGTGGAAATTATTGAACGCAAAAGAAGAAAAACACCTACATATTTACTTGTAAGCCTTTGTTAGGTTTATCACATTATATACTCGTAAGTTTAATGATTGCTGATTTGTTTAAATCCGGATCGAAAGTTTAAATGGCTTTTTCGAAGTGGATAAGAAGAAAAAATAGCTTGTAGTTATATCTAATATAATGGCCATTATTGCAATAAAGAGAGAACTCTAGCTCATAAATAACTCAATAATACGATTTGCTAATCATGAGGAATTACGCGCCGTTTATTGCTCCGAACCTTATCAGAACATTATTGACGTTGTGAAATTAAATTGTTCCTACGCCTTTTACGATATTTTATACGGTAAAACTGAGATTCCGGAGAGTTAATAGTAAAGATTAATAGCTATATCTGTTTTTGCCTATCCATATATACGATTTAAAGAACTTTGAGTCCTAATTCGATAGACTCGGCTTAATTTTACAGGACTCGGTGAATTAACTAAATCGGGGTCTTGAGACGAGCTTCAGTCTTTTCATACAGACTCGAGCGCTAAAATAGAACTCGAACTCTTAAATAGAACTCGAGCTTTTAAAAAGAGCTCGAGTCTTAAAAAAGCTTGAGTCTCAAAAGGGTTCGATTCTTATGTTCTCGAGCGCTAAAAAAGACTCGAGTTGCATGTTGCGCTCAAGAGCTCATATAGACTTAAATTCTCAAGTCTTTGGAGTCTTATTGTAATGAGTCGAGTCGTGCAATTTGTCAGTCGAGCTCAAAATTCAGGACTCAAAGACTCGAGTTCTCTACATCTCTACGCTTATGTCCCCGAAGAAGTAAACAGAAGTGGAATTTCTTAAATATTTTTTATAATATTATTCTGAAAGCAGTATCATAACTTTTTAGGAAAAAAAATACCACTGCCTCAATTTTTTTTGTAATTTTTTTATAACTCATAGTGCTTACTCCATTTTAAAAAGCTTAGTGACAGTGTAAAAATTAATCTTGATTGCCGCAACTGAAACTTTGTGTAGTCTCCTAAGATATTAGCGCTTAAAATTTGCAAAAATAAAATAAAAACCTTTTATCCGGTCTGTACATTGTCCAAAAATTTTATAATATTCAGTTTGTCCGCAAACTTCACTCTCATTTTGTTTATCTTTCAATATTTTTCAAACAGATTAATCAGAAATTGTTAAAAAACAAACATGGTTCGCTCGCAGAACTCCCGCCGTCGACGCTACAAAGCAACTTTGGCAATTAATCTCCATTTTATAATAACAAAAGGGACAATGGCATTCGTTGATATAAAATTAAGCTGCATTTTGTTTGTGTTTGCTTTTTGCGGTCGAGCGGAGAAGGAATGATGGTTTTTGATCGTTTTGATGATCCTTTTTATGCAAATAAATTGTTTTATTGCGTCGATGAAATTTTGAGGAAGTTTTTGAGTTTCGCTTTCTTGCTAATAGATGGTGTTAGTAGTAGATTTCCAGACTCCGTGATGCTACTGAAAATTTCTCAACTATAAAAGTTAATACACTTCTCGACTTCGGTTTGTTAATTTCTCGCTTACACAAACAATATGAGTACGAGGAAAATAACGAAATTGACATAATAATGATTAAAGTAGTAAATAATAGGCCATATTAAAGCTGCAAATCCACTGAAGAATTACTGCTGACCAAGTTCACAGTTCAAGGTCTGAGGTCAAAGGGTTAGGGTCCTCACGGTCGTTACGCCCCCGGTCCCTTTGCATAAGGGTCAGAAATTCCGTGAGATTTATGGCCCGGCCCTTATGTAAATTTTTCTGGTTACATATTTCATTATGTCGGAGTGGGTCCTGAAACATTTTATACTGGCGACAAGGCGCAGCTTTGTATTGCAAAAAAATCATCGTTAGCAAGAAAGCGTTGCGACTTCGAAGCGCCATAATTGAAAGTTTAACCAAAACACCGAAAAAATATTTTTTCTAACGAGTAAAATTCATGAAACTATTACATTACTTACTTTTGTTTGAAAAAGATGGTGGCTTGGTTGATGAGAACTCAGAGTATATTTTGTAGCAATAACTAGACCAGGCGGATCATATACATTCCAGTACTAAGCACGGACCTCCTCTGCAACTGAGGGGGTATAGAACTGGACAGGCGCATAGTTGTTAATAATATGTTCAAAATCACCGTAAATGCGAGATTCAACTATACAAAAGCTGTAGAAATACTATATTAAAACAGTATGTATAAAGATGATTTAGCTAAATCTAGAACAAGCCTTCTGCCTCTATAGCCGACACAGAAATTAAGATTTAAGTCTCACACAGCGATGAATAGAAGTATTCTATTAACAACAAAGTTTTGAAGTAAATCTACAACTGACCTTTCACCCCTATAATCTATAGATAAACTAACAATTAACCTCGGACATCAGTGAATAGAGCATAATGTTTGAACTCCCAACTACAAAGTTACGAAGCACTAGTACCTAAAGTTTTGATTGCCTAGATGATACCGAATTAGGACTATGTGCCCGCGTATCAGTTACGCAAGTAAGTTAAGTTGTAAGTGTTATACCTAAGTCTTTAAGTTAATACAGTCGACTCTCGTTAATTCGAAATATTGAATGGTTCGAAATTCTTCCAGACGAGGAAATTCAACTTTTAGTATTTCTTTTCCGTACTCCAGCCAGTGGCGGTACTTCCATAGAAGCCCAAAAGCCCAGTTTTCCTTTCAAAATTCCAAATATTAATCTTTAAGCTTTACATCTTTATTTAACCAAAGCAAATTGACATATAAATAAGAATATCCTGACCACATAATAAACAATTATAAACTAGACATTACAATTTAACGAGTAACGCTTTTGGGCTTCTATGGAAGTACCGCCACTGACTCCAGCAGTTTGAACAGCATAATTTTCTCCTTGTGTTGTCCATCCTTGTGCTTTATTATGGTTGAGAGAGTACTCAGAGGAATGTAAAATTCTTTTGCAATATCACCTTTCATTTCATCTTCCTCTATTTCTTCTATTCAGCTATCATCATGCTTTTATACTTTTTAAGACTCATAACTAACACAAATTTTTATTTAATCTGTATACAACCAACGGAAGAGGAACAGTAACTGAAACTTAACTAAACAAACCAATTCCAGACTAATTAAAGATAATAACAGTTTACTAATACAAGACTAATACAAGGTTAAACTTATCTCAAAATGTATTACATACCTCTGCAAGTTCTAAAATCTTTTTCTCTGCTGCTTTGAATTGTCGTGTGTTTGACGCCGATGAGTTCGGATTAACGCGTCGTTTTGTTACGTAGCGATGATTTTTTTTGTTCTAATTACCAAGTGCATAAAAATGTATTGATTTAAATCGAAATATAAAGAAATTTTCTAGGGAACTCGTGGTAACTTTGAATTATAGAGAGGTTTGAATTATTGCAGGTTTGAATTAACGAGAGTCGGCTGTAGTTGATAAGTCTTTAATCAATTTCAGCTTCATGAAGTCTACTTCTCTCCCACTAAGACATCCAGAGCAACCAGAATTGCCCGTATCCTTACATCAGTATGGTTCCACTGACAACGAGTCGGGTAATATCGACATGAAGTAATTCTGTTGCCTGCCATTCAGTGATTATAGTTTCTATATTATATATATTTTATTCGTATAAATCTTTGTATCCGCCAATCAACTTAAAATATTTTATTCAAAGTTTTGTTTACAAACGAACCTTTAAATACAGAAAAAAATTACGGCCACTAAAAAAAACACAGTCCTGTTTAATCGTATAATTTTTTTCATTTTCAATTAATTGCCATGTTCCCGATATTCTTTACGCCAAAAATAAATATAAAAAAAACACTCGTCAATTTACAAACATTTATTCTACCAACATATTTTTATTTTGATGTTTCTGATACTCACGACACCAAACTTGTAGTTAACACAAAGTTTTAATTAACCTTCATTGTGCGATTTACTGGAAGGAAGTTCTTAGATAAATTAATCTGTAATTTTGGCTCTTCAAGCCCGCAATGAATCAACGTTGATACATTAATTAATTATAGTTGAGTCAAAGCTGTTGTTATTGCTGCTACGTAAGCTGAAAATGTCAGTGTCAGTCAGACTCGTTGTATCCCTAAATTGGATGAGCTGACATTCGCCTAATGGTCGGAATACACTTGACAATTTTAGTGTTCATAGTAATACTAATAAAGCCTTTATTTTAGCAATTTTATCCTAACCTAACTACTCGTATAACAAAAACAGTCCTAAATTAAATAGCATTATTTATACATATTACACAGTAACTTATTAAATCTTCCAAAACCATTTTTATTCATGGCCTTCTCAAAGGTATTCCGTTTTCTCTATTTAGTTTCTACCTGTATATATTTTGATATGAGCCCAAATTATGATACAATTTAATCGGTTCCGATAAAAATATCTGTAGAACACACAAATATTTGTTCTCATACGGGCAGAGAACTATTGACTTCGTGTCTTACTGACTTTTAGCCAGCTGTTCGCAGATTCCGTCCGTGAATAATAATTTATGATTCTCGTTACTTAGCTTGGTATTAATTCTGCCCTGATGTTCAAGACAAACATTAGATAGACACTTGTGACCCTTCGTTGGTTTTGTTCACTGGTAAAAGTGTTTGTCTTTGGGAAATAGGAGTAACTTTGAGTTAATACAAATTTATGAATGAATATCGTGTGTGCGTTTTCTGCTTTCATGCTTGTTCTTTCTTTCGGTATCTCAGATCTTGACAGCCACAGTGGCTTGTGAAAGAAGAGGTTGCGGGTTTGAGCCTTGTACAGAGAAAAAGTTTTGTGGCATCCACAAATAGGTATGTTTTTTGACTCTAGGCATTTGAGAAGTTAGTCAAGGTCAAAGTAGCTTACTTTGTTACGGTCAAGGGTCTATTTATTTTTCTGATCATTTTTTCTACACCACGCGAGTGTTCTTTTTCGTAATATCTATCGAAAGTCCACTATGTGTATGTATATTTTGTAAACGTACTTTATTCTTATGATGACGTGTTGAAACCGGGCCAAGCTAATAATTTACAAAGATACATAATAATTCAATGTTAGTAACACATTACGATGGATTCACTTAAATTAAACGTGTTTTCTCAATTACTTATCGCAAGTGCTCGTTATTTTAATTCTATGAATTATTATGTTGGTCGATATTTTAATAGCGTTCTAAAGAAGTTTAAGCTATTTAATTATATTTAGGTTTAAACAATTGTTTGGAATAAAATATGAAGGGTTTTGAATATGAATAATTTTAAACACGCATCACTTTCGCCAACGTGACCACTTCATTCAGTCGGCGGTCGTGGATTTGTCCTAAACGTCTAAAGGTACGAAGAGACTGACTGAATAAAAATCACAGATGATTGTCCTTCCTTGCTATTTACTATAGTTTTATTAGATCCCACACTTATTATTGGACCCAGTATTGTTACTTTATGGTGTCATCATCATCATCATCATCAACCCCACATCGCACTGCTGGATCTCTTTACAACTGAGAGAGTTTAGGCATAGTGCGGGTTGGCGGACTACACACCTAAAAAGTCCTAACAAGTTTTAAGTGTGTAGGTTTCCTCACCATAGTTTTCTTCACCGTTGAAGTACGTGCTAATTCATTGTGAATACACGCATAATTACAAAAAGATAGAGGTGAGTGCCTGGGGTTTGAACCCGCGACCGCCGAGGTTCTCGAACGCGCGTCTAAACTTCGTGTCACTCACATACATGTCAGTAATGTAGAAAAAGTAATAAAAACATCAAGAATATATACAGCTGTTTTTCCAAAACGCATGACATGAAATGATGTGATTTATAGCGCAAATTTAAATCATGAAATTCGCGAACACGTAGCTCGTGCTCGAATAAACATTAGGAAATGGGATTACAATAATTTACGAGTTCGGTATCCGTGTGTGTAACCGCCCCCTAATGACGTCATGGAGGAGACACGGAGGGCGGACTTCTGCTAATGATTTTGGCAGTTACGTAGAAATAGTCACTTTATAATTAAATCTGGTTTATGGGAAATATTAAACTATGTTTTATACATTTTTAAGCAGGATTAATTATAAGATAATGCAATTTAATCACGCTTTATTAGATTGAAATATATTCAAAATATTGTTAGTTGATCAGATGCATACATACATACATAAACTCACGCCTGTATTCCTTGAAGGGGTAGGTAGGGTAGGTATTTCAGCGCCCACATTTCGCCAGGTATGATTCAGTCCAACATAATAGGGGGCGGGATTATTGCCGTTTTTCGAGCATATTTCCAGACTCCGTGCTGCTACTGAGAATTATTATTCTTGATCGGATACCTAGTAATTAAATAGTAAATTTGATAAGAACGAATACGAATAAAAACATAAAAAAATAATAATAATAAAGTAGCAAATAATAAGGTACGAATAATTAAATATGCAGTATATATATCTATTGTTCATAGAGATAGAGTACGTATTGTCCCATAAACTATGGGGGTTACTAGTTAAGTCGCCCCTTACCAGAAGCAGAAAACATCGCGTAGAAATTATTTCTTCTTTCCATCCTTAGAAAGCTATTCACAACAACAACAATAACAGCCATCCATCAAGATCATTATTTGTTGACGGCCAAAGTCGAATAAGGATATAAATACAACATTAAGAATGACTGCATTATTTCGTCGCCACAAGTACCAAGATTATATCACTAATAACGGGAAGTAGTTTAAGACAATTTACCTAAACACTGCTATTGTTGTCTTGGGAACATAATTGATATTCGTGTACATAATCGCTGAAAAATTATATATAAATTTTCTCGAATTCGCGTCTCTGAAGGAGTTAGAAGAGTATTTTTACATCAGTTTTCACCATCATGCTTATATATGTACATATATACGACCCACGGCTAGGCACTGGCCTCCTCTTCACCTAAAGGGTTAAAGCCTTAGTCTACCACGCTGGCCTAATGCGGGTTGGCGGACACACACGCAAGAAATTCCTATGAGCTTTTTAGGTTCGTTTCCTGTACTGAGACAATTTTTTTTAATATAAGTTTTTGTGACATCGGAAGAGACTTTACATCGTAGTTTAGCATAGTCATGTACATACATACTTTATCATGCTATTCCAGGGTTATATTCTTTCGTAGGCAGAGGACTATTCTAAGCTGGCTACTAATTTCTATTACCAATTTCTAGTATAGAAGATTTGCTAAATTAAACAATCTTGCCTATAATTAATTAAATAGTCCTTCGCACAAGCAGAGATTCGCACCGGACCTTCTCGGTCGTGTTTCGCAACCTTATGCCAGTTTCATACCTACACGGAAATATGTGACTTATTTTAAAAAAGTCCCAGAAACCTGATACGAAACATGCGGTCGAATTCTAATTGACTCTATGTATATGTCTTTTCATGATAAAAAGTATCCTAAATGTTCTTGAATATACATAATTTGTCTACTTGTATGTACAGAAAAGCTTTCGAATTTATAGTATAAATGTTTTTACTCACACCGTATCCTTATTGTTATGGCACGTCCTAAAAAGATTTGCAAAGGGTTTGACAAGGTCAACAAACCGGTACGCGCACCAGGTGGCCGATCGACTCAGCGATTTCTTTTTGAATTTAATCATTTCAACATAAGGGGTATCGTTGTGTAGTTTCTTTTATAGGCATATGATAGAATAACTACACTGTTAGTTGATGATCTGCGTATGTCACGCACTATTTTTTAAATTCTTCATACTGCCCACCTACCTACCATCAGTAGCGGTACTTCCATAGAAGCCCAAAATCACAGTTTTCTTTACAAAAATCCGAATAATAAATTATTAATCTTTAAATATTTATTGAACAAAAGCAATTTAACCCCACAATAAACAATTATAAACTAGACATTATACAATTAACGTGTAACGCTTTTAGGCTTTTATGGAAGTACCGCTATTGCCTACTATGTCTGTTAACGTCATCTAGTCCATCTTACCTATTTCTTTCTAACCCAATCACATCTTTTTTAGACTTAAATGCATCCTATGTTATTAGTTTAATCTTCTTTAATGATCTGTGTTAATAACGTACATTTAATTATTTAATATAAGAAGTTTTGCGTACAAAAAGGTATTAAGGAAAGTTTTTTATATAAATTAATGTGACGTCATTCGGTGCGACTAATCCACCAATTTAAGGTTGCTCAGCGCGCTATGGAGAGGGCTATGTTGGGGGTTTCTCTGAAAGATAGGATCAGAAATGATGCCATCATTCATCATCAGAGAACCAAAGTTATAGACATAGCCCAAAGGATTAGTGAGCTGAAGTGGCAGTGGGCAGGTCACATCTGTCGCAGAACCGACCACCGTTGGGGAAAACGAGTTCTGGAGTGGAGACCGCGACTCGGCAAACGTAGTGTAGGGCGCCCTCTGGCTAGGTGGGGTGACGATATTCGCAGGGTGGCTGCCAGCGGTTGGATGAGGAGGGCCGAATATCGAGCCCATTGGCGTGCCATAGGAGGGGCCTATGTCCAGCAGTGGACGTAAGAAAGGCTGCTGATGATGACGTCATTCACAAGTAAAAACATTTATTAGGGAAGAATAGATTTATACTTTGATACAAAGTAAAGTAATGTTTAGTAAACAATGTCTCCGAACGTCTCGTAGTATGTTTATGTTTCTGATTCATTTGTTACTTATTAGCGTTTTAATCGTAAAAACAAACAGATAGCACATTATTTCATAGAAATTCAATGTCAACATTATGATTAACTAGATCCTATTGTAGATAAGCTACAGTTATTTGCTTCTAAATGAATATGATTATGCTGTGTCGTGCAATTTTATTTGGAAGATTTAAATTACCAAATAATGTCCTATAAATAAACGTAATATTGTGATTTTTTTAGCAGACTCTACTGGTTGACTTACGTAGTCACAGTTAACTTTAATACCTTCTATAATAATTGATCAAGGTGTGTCTATGGACGCACTTGCGATTTCCACTGTAGTCATCCGTACAGCTCTTTGTTAAGACCTCAATGTTAAATGCAGTATTTATATTTTTTATCTATTTTAAATTTAGGCCATGAAAAAGACTTAAATGTATTACATTTTATTGAAGTAAAGTTGTAGCTATACAGATGCAAATATAGATAAGACGTTTTGTCCTTTCCTCATACATTACCATTTCATGGTTCATTGGTTTGATTCCAAGGTGCAATCAAACCAAAACACTAACGCGTCGTATAATCACAGCAATGATTCAATAAAGGATGTGCCACAGCATAACAAGGGTGCACAGGAAACAGCACAGATCTCGCGAAGGAAAATGGAAAATCAGTCAGTCTACGGCCGGCAGCCGCGCGCGACACACGCCCCCGGCTCGGCTTCCAAACAAAACGCGCGCGCAAACCCCGACAATAATTATACTTCCACACGTGCCATAAAACGACAATAATGACGGAAACAAAAAATTTAGAAGTATGCGGTAGTGTCATGGACGGGGTCGCTGAGAAAGGAGGCGTTTTGGAATCGCCAAACAAAAAATTGCCGAATGATTACACTGTGTACCCGATCAGGTGGCTCGTTCTGTTCATATTCGTATTCTATTCCGCCTCGAATGCGATGCAATGGATACAGTACAGCATCATACAGGACGCCGTCGTCAAATATTATGGGGTGTCCAGCATCATGGTGTATTGGACCTCAATGGTTTACATGATCACGTACATTCCGCTGATCTTCCCGGCCAGCTGGCTTTTGGATAAAATGGTAAGGGGTTAGCTTTAATACTTCTCATATAGACTGATATTATGATTTGTGAAATTTAGTTCTAATTCTTGACGAAACATAAATTAAATACTAAGATTTTAGTCCACGACATTAGTGTTTTTACCGATAGTTTCGATCCAATTTTTATAAAAGTTCATTTTTAAATAAAATTTCTATGTATTTGTATTACTGAGATGTCTTATATTAATATCTTGTTATTCAAAGGCTAGTGTAGTCTCATGAGTGAAAGCCGTACGTATATGAATAACAAAATAATAATACACCTGAATAAATCAAATTGCTCAAATAATTTCTCTTGTAATTGTAAGAAACTCGTGATGCTTAATGGCCGTGATTATAGTAGATAATTTTGCCACGTCAACTTGTAACTGTGTAGTACATCTAAATCCACACTTTAGTGTTAAATACGAGTATATGATCTAATATACCTTTGTTTTTCCTATTTACGTATTATTTATATTTACAATTTGTATAGGAGCGTATTCTGTGTTTTTCTTTCGTGTGTAACAGTGAAACAATGTATAGAAATGTGGTTTTTGACTACTTTGAATGCACGAAAAAACTATAAAAAGAATATTATATTTCAAATTAATCATCAAATAGCTTTCCCAATCCCAAAGTTAAAACATCACATACAATTAGCGAGCATGCGAAGAAATAAATTTCTTGTCTTTCAAGCCTTGAAGACTGTCAAAACAAAATTATGTTAATCTCTTTAAAATATCGGCTCTTTTTCCTTATGTAAAATGTCTTCTCCTTTACAATTATTGTTTTAAATACCATCCTCGAAGCGAACCTTTTGTTTCCACAATTTCCTTTATCCAATCACGTGTTCGACATAAAAAGCGGTTTTGTCATGTGAAATTTGGTAATTCCCTTTACGTTCACCGCACAACCTCGTCCAATAGGATCGTTATGTTTTGGAACCGGTTTCAAATTTATTGCAAAAAGCAACGCTTTAAGTTTTTGCACGGTATAACTGCGTAAAACATGTTTCCTTTAGATTTAATTGTGAAAGAGTCGGCTATGCAAAAATCTTTTTGATAGCGGGTTAATGCGTCTGTTTTGTATATTTAAGTGGGGATACGCATAATTGTATATCTACTTTTAATCATTCAGATAGTATGGTAAGAAACGGAGACCGAAAATAATATAAATGAAGAACATAGTCGTAACAACTGCAGTTTTAAAATACTTTTGTTTTTCTAAATAGGAACAGGCCTTTAGGAACTTAATTTACTTACTTATTTTTCAGAAATAATCATTAACAAGACAATAATTGAATTATTAATTTACATCGTGCGTTGCAATTACAGAAACGACAGACAAAGAATCAGTAAGACTTGCTCTTACTTTCTTCACTTTACTGGTGAAAGAAATAAAGAGACATTCTGGTAGGTTGATATTTTCACAATTGCATCAACTCATTGTACCAACGTCGTGTACAAAAACTTAATCAACAATGGAGTAATAAAGTCACCGATCGCTCAGTATTGTCGCGTCAACATACTGCACTCGTACTCCCCGGGGGTATCAACGGAACTTACGACCTTTGAAGTCCTTTCTCCACTTTATACACATAGTTTTATTAACAGTACTAAGATATTTTTAGTATCAATAGAAAAAGTCAAGGCACTTTAAATAACCGTTAAATTTGTCTCTTCGTTGTGTAAACTTATACAAAATTACTTATGACAGTTTTGAGGTTGTGACAACATCCTTTTGAATTTAAGTAAGAAACCTTTGCATTATTTTCATTCACCCAAGTCATTCTCAAAGACTGTAAGCTTAATAGAATTAAAGGTCTTATGTGGCTGAAGATGATAAAGCCAGTCCTATACTCGTATCTACTGACTGTGGCATGAAACATAATCATGTCGTGAATCAAATACGATAATGTAGGTAATATTGACCTTATATTGAAAATCATCGTAGCTATTTTCTTCCTAATTAATTTTATTACCTATATTAGTTTTACATGCATACATAATATAACCTCACGCCTGTATTCCACGTAATAGGGGGCGAGCCTGTTGCCGTTTATCGGGCACATTTCCAGACCCCGTGCTGCTACTGAGAATTTCCTAATGGAAAAGCCCAATAACACTTTTCCCGACCCGGGAATCGAACCCAGGACCTTTAGATTGCACAATATGTAAAATCGTAACAAGTAAAGTTATATTCCCATTTATTATATTAATTTGCGGCACTGTCTAGCTTCGACCGAGCGCAAAATAGCAAAAAAAAATGGCCTACAAACTTCATTAAAGTCCCATCTTTCCTAAATTCATAAAAATTGTCTTAGTGCTTATTTTTTTTTAAACAAGCCGAGTTGCTTAGACATTCTGAATAAACCGTTGTTGCACAATTCAATACTCTTCCTTTATATTTTTTATTTTACAGATATTAATACAAAATACTACTAAAGAAATCATTTTAATATACCAGATTTATTACATACAGTTTAAACAAAAATGTTTTCATTATCAATTAAAAGCTATAGAATATTTACAGTGACTAATATATCAACAAATTTGAATTTCATTGTTAAGAATTTAATAGATTTGTCATTTATAATATTAATCGGTTAATGAACACAACAATTAATTATCGTTTTATGATATATAATCTTATAGTTTCCTAGTTAGATAGCCATTAACGATGTCTTAAGCACAGTGCCTCTTGCTCATGAGATCTCTTAAATCCTTAGACCTTACTAAATTCTTCTTTTTTAGATGGGCTTATTATGTCCTACTAGAATATTCAAGTTATTTGGTAATAAATAATAATAAATAATTATAATTAAACATGCATCCCCATCTTTATCTTTAATTTTGTTATATTTTGTTTTGCTCGTACTCTAAGAAATGAGATTATATTATATTATTATATCTTCTGACATTACAATTGATTTTTTTAATTGCGAGTTTTTTTACTGTAGTCTCTCTGTTAAAACCATGAGAATGTGTAGGGAAACATTGTCAGAAATTTATAGATTACTAGCTTTTGCCCGCGACTCCGTCCGCGTAGACTAGGTACAGGGTTGGGTTCAGAATAAAAATAAGTTGTAGTCTATTTTACTCCACAGAGTCCCATATATCAAAAATCGTAAAAAACATATAGTTACATATAGTAACAGTCGTCTACATGTCGTTTCATCATTCTAGCTTCAAAAATGACGAATTTCCACACAAACTTTCACCCCTATTTTTATTTTACCCCCTTAAAGGTACATTTTTTTACAAACTTTGAATGTCATATTTATTTATATCTAATCAACAAAAATAAGTTTCAAGCTTCTAGCTTTAAAAATGACAATACTTCCATACAACCTTTCATCCCCCCTTTCAACCCCTTAAAACCCTTTTTCCGGGATAAAAAGTAGCCTATGTCCTTTCTCAGGGTCTAAACTATCTGTGTACCAAATTTAATTTAAATCGGTTCAGTAGTTTTAGCAGGAAAGTGAGACAGACAGACAGAGTTACTTTCGCATTTATAATATTAGTAAGGATAACATGCAAAAAAAATATGCAAAAAGACGTCTTCGAATCGTTGGAATTGTTTGTAAACATAAAAGATTATTATTATTAAGTAATTTCGGTCTCGTCATTCAAGCATCATTTGTTGATAAGTTAATTATATTGGTGTGGGTTATCATTTCTCAGTGTCTTTAACACCAGTGAATAAACGTTATGACGATGATTACAATTAAAGCGGTAACTTACTTAGCGATTGGATTAAATTCGAGAAAGAATGCAAGATTTACGAGGGCTTGAAATTTTCTCAAAAAAAATAATCTCACGTGGAATCTTCCTCATCCAGAAATCAGATTGTCATTATTTTTTTTAAAGCCGTTTAATTTGAAATCGGTACACATGGGATCAATATTATTTATAGTTTTTTTTTGACGCAAAAAAGATTAAGGATATAAAGAAGCGCGGCTTAGTAAGAACAAATTATACGTGACAAGAACTCGCCAGTTATAAAGTAGACCTGTTTAATTAAATTCAAAGGAGAATGGAAATAAAAGAAAGTTAATTGAGAAGGTAAACAAACCTTTTTTTTTAGGTTAAAAAACTTTCTCCGTCGTTCTAAATGAGTTAAAGGACTCGGCTATTGCAGCTCTCAGGATCAAGTGGAAATGAACGTAATTGGATGGAGCGGTAACGCTTTCTGAAGCGCAATTTATATTAAGTCTGAGAAGAAAAATATTAAATTCTACAAATTAAAGTTGCGTTTACTATAAGACTTCTTTGTAAATGTTTCCTTTATAGTTTTTTATTGTTATCAGAGCCTTAATAAAAAGCGTCTCATTACCTTTACAGATGTGATGTCATGTGATTATATTTTAGAATATCATTTAGAGACCAGCTGAATATTATTGAGCTTCCCGAAAAGTTGTTAGATAGATATTCTGGTAGAGACCGGTTATCAGCAAGGCGCTTTGACTATTGTCAGGTGGATTTTCTCGACTGCCTCGTGGTCTCGCGGTACAAGTATGTGCCGTGCGATCTAGAGGTCCTGGGTTCGATTCCCGGGTCGGGCAAAGTGTTATTGGGTTTTTCCATTAGGAAATTCTCGGTAACAGCACGGAGTCTGGAAATATGCCCGAAAAACGGCAATAGGCTCGCTACGTGGGACTGATACATACTTGGCGAAATGTGGGTGCAGAAATGCACCTCTGCCTACCTCTTCGGGGAATACAGGCGTGAGTTTATGTATGTATGTATGTGGATTTTCTTTTGCATCTGACATTCGACTGTACGAGGGCAGTCCGATAAGTACTTAGCCTCACCGCCCGATGGCACCACTATCGTAAGATAAATTTACCATCATGTAGCACATCTTCGTAGACGGCTATTGTCAAAATTTCAGCCGAATTGGATTTGTAGTTTTGTTTTGACCGCGTGTGTAAGCGGACGTGTCCGCGGATTTTCGAAAAATGGAAAAAGAGCAATATCGGCCGGTGATTTGATTCTTGTTTTTGGAAGGGAAATCGCGCAGCGATATCAAAAAGCGCTTGGATGCTGTTTACGGTGACTCTTCTCCTTCAATGGCGACCGTCAAAAATTGGTTTAACGAGTTTCAACGTGGTCGCACGTCAGTTTTTGATGAGCCACGCCCAGGTGCCCCAAAAACGGCTACCACGGAGGATAACGTGAGAAAAGTCCCGATCTTGTATTGGCAGACCGCCGATTGAAGGTGCGCGAGATAGCTGAGACAGTAGGCATCTTAAAAGACCGCGTGGGTCATATCCTGCATGAAATATTGGGCATGAGAAAGCTGTCGGCTCGATGGCTGCCGCGTTTGCTCACTTCGGACGACAAGCGCATCAGTGACACAACTTCAGAGCAGTGTTTGACACTGTTTAGGTGCAATCCGAAGGGGTTTCTGCGTCGTTTCGTGACCGTCGACGAAACATGGATTCACTGGTACACACCAGAGACCAATAAACAGTCGAAACAGTGGACTTTACCCGGCGAATGTGCTCCGAAGAAGGCGAACACTGTCCCATCGGCCGAAAAGGTGATGGCCACCGTTTTCTAGGTTTCACAAGGTGTGATTTACATCGACTACCTGGAGAAGGGCAAAACGGTCACAGGGCTCTACTATGCCGAACTATTGGGCCGATTCAACGCTGAATTGTAGAAAAAACGGCTCCATTTGGCGAAGAAAAAAGTGCTCTTCCACCATGACAACGCACCGGCTCACACCTCCGCCGTCGCAACGGCCAAATTGGTCACATTAGGCTACGAACAGCTGCTCCATCTACCGTATTCTCCAGATTAGGCCCCGTGTGACTTCTTTTTGTTTCCAAACTTGAAAAAGTCCGTCGCCGGACAGAAATTTGAGTCGAATGAGGAGGTTATCGCCGCCACGGAGGCCTACTTTGTAGACCTCCAGAAAACGTTCTTTTCAGACAGCTTAAAGAAGTTGGAGCATCGCTGGGTCAAGTGAATCGAGTTGAAAGAAGACTGTGATGAGAAATAAATCGCCACTTTTCCAAAATTTTCGTTTTTCTTTTGTAGGCTAAGTACTTATCGGACTGCCCTCGTATATATGTTATTGTGGTGTAAAATTTCACACTATACCACTCATCAGATCGATACGAAATTTAGTTTAAATAAAAATTCTAAAGAAAGGAGAAAGTTGATTACGACTCAAGAGATCAGAAAGAAATGCATCGCTAAAGTGCTGGAGAAAAGTATTGAGAAAAAGGTGGCTAGAAAGATTAAAATAGATGGTAAAGACAAAGAAAGTAGGTTGGATGAAGTAAAAAAATATATTACACCGTCTACTACAAGAATTGACATTCCTGTCTATCTGAAGCTGTAAATTTCAACGAAGATTTATGTGAAACATGGCAAAGTATTTGTAAGACAAAGAATCGTCTTAGGAACGTGAATCAATCACGATTCTGCCGGTACACGGGGCACGGTCGTATTTCAACGAGGCGGCATTTTCGCAACTCATTGGGTTGATCCGGATGATCCGAAGAAAAAACGTGCGTTTCGATGTTCCCGCATCTCTATATATATGTTAAGCCGGATGTACCCTTCGCGGCGTTTATAAACTGTTTTGATCCACTCAAATACAATTGGTCGATTCTGATTTTATACATACAAAATCTCACGCCTGTCACAGTAGTCACAGGTATGTATCAGTCTCACGTAACAGTGGACGAGCCTATTGCCTTTTTTCGGGCACAATTCTAGACTTCTAGCAGCACGAAGCTAGTGAGAATTTCCTAATGAAAAACCCAATAAAAACACTTTGTCCGACCCAGCAATCGAACCGGCGACCTCTAGATGGCACATTCTGATATTCATGGCTAAACGGAAGGTTATTAATATTTTCCTACTTTTGAGAATGTAGACTGCTTCGTTAATTTTGCGAAGTGTTATCGAGAGATCCTGAGCTAGATTGCTTAGTAAAAGTTAATGAGTTAAATATGTATTTTCTAGGAGAAAACTCTTAATAGCACCATGGAGTCTGGAAATGTTCCCGAAAAACCGCAATCGACATCGCCCCTTATGAGCCAAAAGGTGGATGGATGTAGGCCTACATTTTCAGAGATAGTTGTGAGTAAAGACTGTTCTATAGGCTGCAATTTTTTTTTATTCTTTAAAAAAGCAACCAAACCTTCAAATGCTTTTAAAAAATTATAGCAAACTTTTCGTATTCATTGTCTATGTAAACACTGCGATGAATGCTTCAAAAAAGTTTGAAAGTGCTCAAAGTGACATAAATTGTAGAAATGAAAATAATGAGACCCACGACGACGGAGACTTAGACTCTAATATGCCTTTTTTGCAAGAAGAAAAATCATTTTTCATATCATCACATTTCTTCACGCCGTTTCACGTTCAATTAATTACTCAGTGTGGCGTTCGGTGCGGATCGTTTGCTTAATCGAGTTTCAGATTAAAAATTGGTTTCTTTATGTTTTTACTTTATGGTGCTTTATAATCGTTTTAATTATTTCCGGTTGTGAATTAGGTAGGTGTTATCTGAAATACAGGACGCTTCCAACAGGACATTTGGAAATCTTTAGGTGAGGTCTATGTCCAGCAAACTAAAGAACTCTGTATAGAGTTTAAAATCAGCCCATCGGGTGCTTCTTCAATATAAATCCTTTGAGTTAACTTAATATCATAACTAAATATCGTTCATTTTACCAATAAACCTACATACAAAGTTTACGAGAAAAATCCGACACATAACAGAAAAAAAAATATGCCGATTTCTTACGCATGAACAATATTTGTAGGTTTCAGTCCACAATAATTATTTTGAGGCAGCAAGCGAGCAGCTTTAATATAAATATGCGAATATAAGTACGTGCTTAGGAACATACGTGCGAAGGTTTTATTTCACCCTCATTTCGCTAATGACACGGTCTTTAATGAAATTGTGACAGGAACCCAGTGGCGCTGTCCATACGGCTAGCAGGTTTCATCTCGTGTAGCTTTCATTCTCTAAATAAGAATTTCGAAAGGTGCTAGAATGTTGTTTTGACGAGTAAAGATTGAGGCGGATAGAAATTCGCAAACGGTATTGCGGAAATGTTGAACATTTTAACGATTTTGAAATTGTAAACGCAAATGCTGGATGAAATTGTTCACCAAATGTACTAATAATAATGCAAAACGAGAGAATAAGGGCGCTTGTAGACGTGCGTTTTTTTCGCCGGATAACGGACCGTGATTTTTGCCGGATTCGCGGTGGTGTATGAATTATAATGAATGTGTGTACATGCACCGGACATCGGTCCGGCGAACAATTTACGCCGGGTGCACCACCGCTTCCCCTCGGCGCGACGGACACCGGTCCGGTGTAAGAAAGGGCGGTCATCCACGCCAGTGTATTGGTGCGTGTTGACGCCGCCGGACGTATTGCCTGTTTTCTGTTAATTGAGTGCCGTCTACCTGCGTTCTAACGCATATAGACGGCAGTCCATCCATCCGGTAAAAAAAATATGTATACAAGGATAGCCGTTTTTTGACGGTCCATTATCCGGTGAAAAAAACGGACGTCTACAAGCGCTCTTAGACAAGACAAACAAGTGTTATCGGAGAATAGTATTGATTGTAGAATCGTATTAAATAACAAAAGAAATTATAAAAACATTAGAGAATAGACTAAATAAAGCAGCAATTAATTGTTGCTGCTTGTGATTGAAAATTGGAAGACTAATTTTTAGATGTAAAAGAATTAAAAATAATAAACATCAATCCTGTGGTAGATTCAATCTAAATCTTGAATATCAAATATGGGCGTATGCCCATGCAAATAAATTTATACGTCTATTCATCATCATCATCATCATCAGCCTATATACGTCCCACTGCTGGGCACGGGCCTCCTCTACAACTGAGAGGGTTTAGGCCTTAGTCAACCACGCTGGCCTAGTGCGGGTTGGCGGACTCCACACACAAGAAATTCCTAAGAACTTTTAGGTGTGCAGGTTTTATCACCATGTTTTCCTTCACCGTTAAAGCAAGTGATAATTCATTGTGAATACACACATAACTTCGAAAAGTCAGAGGTGTGTGCCTGGGGTTTGAACCTGCGACCGCCAAAATTCTCGACCGCGCGCCTAAACCTACTTAATAATTAATTATTGCAAAATCGTTACCACTTATTGTAATTGTCGTAAAGGTGGTATTTTATTAAGTTGTTTTATTTTTTTAGTATCTTGATTGTCTATTTCTCAAATCACCAAGACGTGTCAATTATGGAACTAGATTTTTCCTTCATTCTTAAGAAATCCACAGTGCTGTTATAAGCAGGTAATAACAACGAGGTCGGGGCTATTTCTACTCGTTTGAAAATTATAGGAAATCATTGGTCACTGGTAATGTTAGCCTCCTAAGAATCATTAGGTACTTATTTTTCTTACCCTTTTTTCCACTTTTATTCTTCAAGTTTAATGTGTATTTTAAACAGCGCAGTTATGAACAGAAAAGTCATTACACTGGCAAACGATGGTACAAATGGTCGGATTAGAATGTCGATCACGAAAAATGTAAGTTATAAAAGTCGGAGGTCTAGACTGGCGATCCGCAGATCGTGTCTCAATGGACCGCTCTTTGTGCCCAGACACACGCAAGGGAAATCACACAGAAATGGATGAAACTTATACTGACAGGAAAAAAAATACAAAAATTATTTATTTATTGGACATAAACCTATAATAATAAAATAGATTTGACAGTAATAGTAATCGAAGTATTTTATTTACAGCTGTAAATGTTTGATCGCATTTTTCTTTACTTCTACGGTGTATTTTACTACTTTATTCTTTATTGCTCGTGACTCCGTCCGCGTCGACTACAGGGTTGGGTTCAGAAAGAAAATAGTAGTCTATTTTACTCCACAGAGTCCCATTTATGTCCATACCAAAAAATCATTCAAATCGGTCAAATAGACGTGAAACGTGTGCCGCCGCGCACCGGCCGGCCGGCTCCTTGTACATCATTGCACGCTTGATAACTTTTTCGCTGCGGTTTTATTTTAAAACTGCGATATCTTCTAAGATACTCAAAGAAATCAAATGATGTAAAGGGCAAATTTCTTTTAAATTCAATACTTGTGATGAATAACGTATTTATTTGGATAAGGATTTATATCATCTTTATAAAAACACCTTCACAAATAATGTTTTATTTTATAACAAATTTCGTTAGCATAAAAAAGGTTATAATGAGCCAACCTTAAAAGATAGACATATGCTGTCGCGGACTTTTTTTTAGAACATTTAAAGGGGTTCAATTCTGTCATACATTATTTTAGCGAAACTTTAACCGTTTCCGCAGCGCATGAAGCGGAAGCTCTCATAAGAAAATAAAAGCCCCCGATCTAAAACCATTTATTATTGGTGCTTCGCTCGTTTTGGTCTTATCATCATCATCATCAGCCCATATACGTCCCACTGCTGAGCACGGGCCTCCCTTTGAGAGGGTTTAGGCCTTAGTCCACCATGCTGGCCTAGTGCGGGTTGGCGGACTACACACCTAAGAAATTCCTAAGAAAGTTTTTTTAAGGGTGTGCAGGTTTCCTCACGATGTTTTCCTTCACCGTTAAAGCAAGCGATAATTCATTGTGAATACACACATAACTTCGAAAAGTCAGAGGTGTGTGCCTGGGGTTTGAACCTGCGACCGTCGCGATTCTCGAGCGCGCGCCTAAACCTCGAGGCCATCACTGCTTATCGTTTTGGTCTTAGCGTGATGTTATATAGCCTATAGCCTTCCTTAATAAATGGGCTATCTAACACTGAAAGAATTTTTCAAATCGGACCAGGAGTTTCTGAGATTAGCGCGTTCAACCAAACAAACAAACTCTTCAGCTTTATATATTAGTATAGATATATGTACAGGTAAAAAAATAACTTATAAGGAAACCCAAAGCTTAAAGCAAAAAATATATTGACTTCCTCATTATTCCCTAATCAATGAATGCATAATTCTTTGTCTATCAAATGCTCTAAACTGGTTTAGTATTCGCATTCCATATATCAAGTTTATTATATCAAACTAAATGTGATTGGATTTATTATTTGCTATTCTTTGACTGCAAATTGCTACCGAAGTGGCAATATTGTATTTGGTGGTAGGCACGGTTTTGTTTAAATTGAGTATCAACCTACGAGAGACGACTATTTGTCAAAGTACCTGTTCCTATTTTTTGCTTCTTCGTTTAAGGCACTTAAATTATACGAAGGGTTAAAAAGATGGGTAACAAACGAAGCAATCGACTGAGTTTTTGCTAAATTCCCAATTTGCAAAATTGGTATCCTATTATCTTATGTTGACTGCCTCGTGGTCTCGCAGTACAAGTATGTGCCGTGCGATCTAGAGGTCCTGGGTTCGATTCCCGGGTCGGGCAAAGTGTTATTGGGTTTTTCCATTAGGAAATTTTCAGTAACAGCACGGAGTCCGGAAATGTGCCCGAAAAACGGCAATAGGCTCGCCCCCTATTACGTGGGACTGATACATACCTGGGGAAATGTGGATGCAGAAATGCACCTCTGTCTACCCCTTCGGGGAATACAGGCGTGAGTTTATGTATGTATTATCTTTTGTTTACATTACCTATAAAAAATATATTTAATCATAGAACTTTTCAAAAATAACTTTATATGTAATTGGTACTGTCTCGTCTCCTTCATCACAATTCACACAATTCTGACGTATCCAGCAGACGTTTAACATCTCACAGGCATTCAAAGAGTTGCCAAAACTCATCTTTGAGATTAATTTGTCTTGAGAGGTCGGAATAAAGGGCCGCGTGTACTTAATGTGCCGTATTTACAAGCACCTTGCCTCACACATCACCTGCTAAAATTACGCTCCAAGTGACTCAGGGTCTATTATGGCACGTTGAATATTTCTCGTGTCAGCTGTTACGGGGATTTCTCGTGCATAAAATGTAATTGATGATAGTTTTGGGCGTATTTTTGATATTAGCTTATCATGCATGGTTTTTTAACTATAAGTTCCGTAAACGAGATTTACGATTCAAAATTTATAAGACCAATGACAGACTGATCAAGATTGAATATATTGAATATTTAATAATTTGATAGTGTTTGTGTCAGATCTTTCAACCTTGAGTGATTTTATTCATTTCACTTTGTTTTCTTGTAAGATACCTACGAGTAATTAAAGGGCCAATTATTATTTATACTTATTATATAAATACAGCGAGGCTTTATTATTTTATTAATCATTTATTGTTTATCATTATTTACTACATGACTGTAAAATTCTATTTAAAGAAATAACGTATATACGTATCGTACAATTATTTATTATGATTTTAATGCGAGTTCCATCAAAACAATACAATTCATGTACTATTGTCACCGGATGTTAGAAAGAAATTTATGCAGCGTATAACTGTACCCAGATTCTCATCTACCCCTATGCCAAAGCTCAACAACGGTTTAGGTTATAAAACAATCTCACATATATTGTTATTAAGCAGTGATGGCCTCGAGGTTTAGGCGCGTGGTCGAGAATTTCGACGGCCGCAGTTTCAAACCCCAGGCACACACCTCTGACTTTTCGAGGTTATGTGTGTATTCACAAAGAATTATCACTTGCTTTAACGGTGAAGGAAAACATCGTGATGAAACCTGCACACCTAAAGTTCGTAGGAATTTCTTAGGTGTGTAGTCCGCCAACCCGCACTAGGCCAGCGTGGTGGACTAAGGCCTAAACCCTCTCAGTTGTAGAGGAGGCCCGTGCCCAGCAGTGGGACGTATATGGGCTGATGATGATATATTTTTATTATTAGAACACGTAATTTGATAAAGTAAAAAAGCTTATGTGCAAGACAAAGCCCTATAAACATATCCAGTGAAAGTAGCAGTATAGCGAAGAGATGCATTCATATCTACTCCAGTTCGCGAACGACACACGCCGGACTTCCGAACGCTTTGTGTGCCGCGCGTGAGGGAACTATTCCACCGGCATTCAATATGTGCACATTTTCTTTTGTCGATGGACTTAGCGGTTTATGTTTCTACTTCTTTTTTATGTTCGGGTCTGTTATTGATATATTACATTTTAGAAATCTGTCTCGCAAAACATGTGCTGTGCAATCTAGAGTCGCGAGACCAAGAGGCAGTCCTGCATTTTTTTATATATTTAGGTAACATAAGCCGTTATAAATTATTTAAAAAAATGCACGTATGGGGCACAGGTATTTTAATATGTTTCCGCGAGTGTATGCAAAGGATGGTATACAAATAACACGTGAGACTCGGCATCATTTTATATGATTACAATTAAATACCAGATCAATTTTATTTAATTACGATTTAAAATTAGCTTTTTTATTAATATAGATATTGTTTAACTACAGTTTTTTGTTATATATTTTTTAACTACTATAAGGCGTGAAGCCTCACAGCCCATCAGACTAGTAACTGTGATAGATATCATAAATTGCCAGGATTATGATGGCAATAGCAAAAATACTGGGATATATTTAGTTCCACAAACAAAAATATAAGCGTATTACACACACGAGCTCAGAACCTCTAATCCTTTCCGAATACTGATTAGTTACAAGCAATTTACTTTGATAAAGCCCGTAGGAGGCACTATAGTCCTTCCAGCCGGAACAAAATTAATCAGCGCGAGATAATCTAAGGACGTGACGGCTGACGCAAACCGTTACGGAATGGGGGCATTGTGGGATCTAATAGTTTTACCATTGATTAATTTCACTGGGATATAAGCACAAATATATTCTTGATACTTTTCAGACCTTTTTTTTGTCTACACTGCTTCTCACCAAATCTTTTCTCTATGTAGCAACAATTTATGATAAGTCGCTTTAATAAGAGTACTAACTGTTAAAATCATCATAGTCATTATCATCATTACTAGCCTCTCTCACTTCCATTGCTGGACATAGTCCGATCTCCTATGGCACACTGGGCTCGATCTTCGGCTCTCTTCATCCAACCGCTGCCAGCAGTGGCGGTACTTCCATAGAAGCCCAAAAGCCCAGTTTGCCTTTTAAAAATCGAAATAATAATCTTTATTTTACTAAAGCAAATTGTTAAATAAAGAACCCCATAATAAGCAAATATAAACTAGACGTTACACAATTAACGTTTAACGGTTTTGGGCTTCTATGGAAGTACCGCCACTGGCTGCCAGCCACCTTGCGAATATCGTCACCCCACCTAGCCAAAAGGCGTTTTCTAACTGCTAAAAATCTCCTTTTTTAATCCAGGATTTTTTATGCGTGGGATGAATAATGATAAGTGTAAGCTGGCAAAAGTGACGCAAGATAGTAGGCAAGGTAATCAGGTGCGGTGCCATCACTATGTCGAGCTAGTAACAAAACGGGTGATAAACGATTTCAATAATGTTTCACTCACCAGACGATTTATTTGCTGGTCTATTTTTAAAAAGCGATATCATTGTCAGAAGTTGTTATGGCCTCGAGGTTTAGGCGCGTGGTCGAGAATCTCGGAGGTCGCGGGTTTAAACCCTAGGCACACACCTCCGACTTCTTTAAGTGTTTTAGTTTTAAGTTTTTTATGTGTGTATTCATAATGAATAATCACGTAATTAACGTTAAAGGAAAACTTCGTGAGGAAACCGAAAACTAAAAGTTCTAAGGAATTTCTTAGGTGTGTAGTCCGCCAACCTGCACTAGGCTAGCGTTTTTTTTTTTTTTTTATTCTGGCACGGCAAAGTGACCCCATTGCACCTGATGGTAAGCGCAATGGAGTCCAGAAAAAGTGCCGACCAGCGAGAGATGATGGTCTCCCGTTGGTCGACATAATCATGCCGGCCGAATACCTCTTCACCTTATTGTGAAGAAGTTTGGGGGACTATCAATCATGGCGATCAAAGGACCGACCGCGACAAACCGGCCAAAAAAATTGCCGGCACGGTCATCCTTTCACCATGATTGAAGCCCCCCCGAAAACCGGATATACACTGGCTGATCCCGGAACGCGGCACACTTGCATGTGCCACTATGGCGGGTTTTACGCCCTGTGTACGGTGGTCGCCATCCGGGCGGATACGAATATCCTACCACCAGCAAATTTAGCGTGGTGGAAAATGGCCTAACTCCTCTTCGTTGTAGAGAACGTACATATATTGGCTGATGATTATCATCATCATTGTCCCTACGGTTTATTGCTTTATAACTGCAATATCCACGCGTAAGAAATATGTGCAATATAAACTGCTGCAACCAATATGTTGCTAACTATGACAAATGATCTAAGTTGTGAACGGGTAAAGTTGTCGTGGAGAAAACCACCACGTTCTGATGTATGTCTCTAACCTCGCGTGTCGACACATTTTAACTGTTACAGTCGTTATCGCCCACAAAAGTGGTAGAAGTGTGTGACAGTTTTGCTGGTTTGGTGGTTGTGATGGTGTGATGTGGTTAAATGGTTCTTTAATGGTAGCAAGTTGTATTAACCTACGTTGTGAGTCAGAATCTTGTTTTTAAGCTTTTATGGTGGAGAATTAGACCCTCTAAGGAAACTGGGTATATTTTTCTGGTACCCTGAGGTATGAATAACCCTGAATAATTTCGTGGATTCATCAACTAATACATGATTACCATCGTGGATTACGATCTATGTATAGTATGTATCTACTTTTACAATAGCATACGAGATCCAAGTCAAGTTGTGGACTCGATTTATAAATTGTTTATTATAGGATTATAACACTCCCTAATAAGCTTATAAGCAGCAGTAAATAGTTGTAAAAACGGTAATGTTTGAAATTTGAATATATTATGGTTGAAGTGCATGCACGGTTCTATGTCGTATTAGTGACATATCCCCTCAATAGTAGGCGGGTCACGTCCAGTGTCCACACTAGTGAACTGAATTTGCAATACAAACACGATTGCCCGCGCGCCTGCATATTAGTCACTGTAGCACAATACACGTGAGCTGATACGCCGAGAATAATAGAAATTCTTGGGATATCTTGAAAGTTTATTCGATGATATTAAAGGAAATACGGGGTAGAGCGTTCGACTTGAGAGTGCCAATTCGGCAGATTGCATCTCTGCACGAACATCTTGCTAATTTGTTTACGACTCGCGTAACAAGTGGCGAGACTTTTGGCATTTTTGTGCTCATTTTCAGACTCTTCGAGTCAATTCTTCGTGCTGCTTCGAGAATTTTATAACGGACAATCACAATGTCATTTTTATCTTTTATCGATGGAAAACTTCTACTGAGCTCCCCTCAAGTGTTAGGGTTTCGGTATTCCTGTTTGACACATTGTCTTTCATGTTCACAACCACCCTCTTACCGACTTAAACATATCAGAGACTTTCACCTGCAATTGAGTCGAAGAAGACTATCTTATGACTGGAGGGTAACTGATTAGTCAGCACTGCATATCAGTTACACACAAAAGCTCTATGAATAGAAGAACCGGCTGTTCTCGCGACGGACAGACGGTGGATGAGATTGTCGACTAAATAACTGTATCCATTAATAACCCTCTCACTTCTCTCCTCTTTCAGCAATCAACTTGAGAGATCCTACGATCCAAAAATATAAATTGACTCGCTTATTTGGTTTCTCAATTTACAATGACTACTACCACAAGGTTGGACCATTAATATCCTATAACTCTGATAGAAGTAAGAATTTCATAACTCAGCACAAAAGATAATAATTTAAAATAAACACTATAAGTACACTATATGTAATAGACAATGTATTTATTAGCTTAGCACGTAGTTACAATCTCTATATTACAAAAAACGCAAAATACCCTTGGATACGGACCCTCAATTATCCGTACAAAACTTGTACTAAAGTCCGTACAAAAGTCGTGATGGCCTCGAGGTTTGGGCACGCGGTCGAGAATCTTGACGGTCGCGGGTTCAAACCCCAGGCACACACCTCTGACTTTTCGAAGTTATGTGTGTATTCACAATGAATTATCACGTACTTTTACGGTGAAGGAAAACATCGTGATAAAACATGCACGCCTAAAAAAAAAGTTCTTAGGAATTTCTTAGGTTTGAGTCCGCCAACCCGCACTAGGCCAGCGTGGTGGACTAAGGAATAAACCCTCTCAATGGTAGAGGAGTCCCGTGCCCAGCAGTGGGACGTATATGGGCTGATGATGACAAAACTTGTACATCTAAATAAACGGCGCCTTCATTAACAATGTGTATTCTGAAACTGAATCCTATTCCAAAACTCGATATATTTTATTCCATATAACCCTGGATGAAACCGCAAGCTGCCCGGGACTCGGGGACCTGCAAACCGTTTCTCGCGAGCTCGCGTGTAGAGGAAACGCGGCCGTATATCAACCATGGTGACATGTTTATTGAAAACTGAAAATTGTTTGCATTTCAATAGCGAATATAAATATTCACTCTATTTTTTACTGTCCGGTTGTTAATATATTTTTTCCATTTGTTGGTGCCATGCGTCGACTTGATGTACTTTAGTGTACGATAGTCGACTTTAAGTGCAAGAAATAAATAAATATTTGCTCGACTTGGCGGAGGCACTGCCGTGTAATGTTTTCGTTGCATTCTTCATGTCGACGACATTATTTTTTTTTAAACCTAAATTGTTTGTTCTTGATAACTCCCGGAAGCCAATTTTTTTCTCCGTAGTAAAATATAAATAATTATAAATACAGGTTATAAACCTCCAAGTCTCAGAGTATACCAAATCCGTGAATATTAGTTACAAACAAACTTTTACATTTATTATACTAATAAGTTGAAGTGTTGCAACAAAAGATGTAGCCGCCAGTTACTGAATTTAAATTTCACGCAATTTTGCATTTGTCATCAATTTGTCTAAACTTCGCAGTCTGTTCCGAAAGTAAACTTGAAAGGGGTGGAAATCCTGTTCGTTCCAGTTGACCTAAATTCTAATTCTCGCTAAATGCGACCAGGACATCACAATGTTATGTAAGGCCCATAAGAATGGAATGGGACGACGCTGGGCGCTAAAGATAACGTGTAAATCGCAGGATTATTTTATTATAAACGTTTTAGTAAACTAGCTCTTGGTAAACATCTAGGTGTGCGGTTCGATCGTTAAAATTCCAAGATATTTTCCTATTGCACGGCTATCTTTACTAACCGGTTTAACCACCAAGCGTTCAGTAGCCGTAGCTATGACCAACCTGTAGAAAAAGATGGATATTGCTAAGAGGAAGTATGAATGGAGCTATGAATAACATCAATATAATTGAGCCTTCAGCAAAAGTACCGACAAAAAATCCAAAGTACTTTTTCACGACAGTTTCTTCTGAGGATTTAGTACTAATGTGCTAAGTACTCTTATAGTCTCTCTATATATACGAGTACCATGTACGAGTATGTTACAAACGGCCAATAATATTCAGAGTCCTTATAAGTTGACAGAAGTGAAGATAGTCAATTCAAAATCACTACCAATAATAATAAAAAATAACTACTCGTAGGCATTTTGTTTGACCACCCATATTGTATATTCTACATCGTTTTTACAATAGATGTGTGCAAAAATGTTTTGAAAAAGTGTGAAAGTACTTGTGTGTGAGAATGGGAATACATACATACATAAACTCACGCCTGTATTCCCCGAAGGGGTAGGCAGAGGTGCATTTCTGCACCCACATTTCGCCAAGTATGTATCAGTCCCACGTAATAGGGGGCGAGCCGATTGCCGTTTTTCGGGCACATTTCCAGACTCCGTGCTGTTACTGAGAATTTCCTCATGGAAAAACCCAATAACACTTTGCCCGACCCGGGAGTCGAACCCAGGACCTCTAGATCCCACGGCACATACTTGTACCGCGAGACCACGAGGCAGTCGGTGAATGGGAATATTGTAAATATATTGAGTAAGTAAATAAAAATTGAATGAAAATAGAAGCTGTAAGCGAAAAATACGTCAATATAAGAAATAGGATTCTATTTACCCAATGACAGACTCATCGAAGTTCAGCGAGCCCTAAATCACGTTCGCGAAATCCACCAAGCGTGTTGGCAGATGGTGCTGCGAGCATAAAATTTATATGCAAATTGAAGCATTGCTCGCGACAAGAAATCGTAAGAGGGATGAGAGTTAAAACGCCCGGCTAATCTGGTTAACCGTCCGTCGTAAGTTATCGCTTGGATGTAAATTCCGTTCAGAATATTCAGCGATGTTGAAGGGATAATTCTAGATTGCTTATTTGCGTATGCTAAGGATTCTACCCAATTGATTTGTTTATTTCATTGACTGATTTCCTCGTTGGTTCCATAGCGTAAGTGTGCGGCATAGAATAGGTTATAGGTTAGAGAAAAGCGGCTACAAGCTCGCCACTTATTACGTGTGTCTAAACTCGTAATACAACTAACAAAACCTGAGTATAGAAATACAAATCAGTCTAAAAATCTATTACATATTATAATTTGATTTATTCAAAAGTGTATGCTACAGTGACCACAATGACAACCGAGGTTTACTTACACTTATTAATATAAACTAAATTGTCGTGCTTTCTTCAAAAATAAAAAGAGACGCAGTAGATAGGATTCTATTGGAACCGATTAATCGTAAATTCTGACTACAAATATTGGTATTGAACATACATCGCCTATACACAGATCTGCTGTTTGCTAGTAGTAGTAGTAGTAGCTTAGCAATGAATGACATGGAAATTATAGAATAGAAGTACGACCTCAATTCTCCCTAGGAGCAAACTCTCAGAACCAAAACCGACTGGAATTTCCCGACTTGGAATGTTTGCCTCGATTTCAATCTGGTCGAGTAAACTTTATAAAGGTGTTGATGTTTAACCTTTGACTTTATATTATGTGCGAAGTACTGAGCACTGGACGATGTTTAAGTTCACTTGAAAGTTATTCTACATTAATTAGATGGGTAAAGGACTTTCTGGTTTTGATTGAAATAAATATATTGTTATTGGACGGTATGACAGTGGAGTAAAACAGTCTAAAGCCACTTGACGCTTTTAAGAGCTCAATGTTTTCTACAAGGCAAGCAAACCCACTCATAATCTTAACAATGCTCCTTAAGGACCTCCTCTACGACCTTATATCCACATGGTAGCGCGTAGAGAAGCTCGGTATGGAATATCTGACTTGAATTATTCATTTATTAAGATCATTAAGGTGACTTGGATTATAATTTACAAAAATCTGACAATTGTAAAGGTCTCCATTCCAAAAAATATATTAGGGTAATTCTAATTATTATTGTAGTCAATGTACTATCAAAAGGACACTTTAATTCGTCACTTACTATTTAAATGAGCCCCTACCCTAATATATTCATGAACTGTTATTCTCTTAACGGTTCAGTTGGTAATTTGCTGGCTGACGATATACTATGACAAGAGGAAATTATGCCCCGCAACCTTCATACATACGCAGCCATTAATTTCCATGGATCACAGCTTAATTATAATAAATCTTGAGCTCCCTTCAAACTTACGTGAGTGTTTTCATGTAGAACGGTAATTAAGGTTTCACCGAATTCGCGGCAACTAGCATCAGCAAAGCTATAGAACTGGAATGACTTAATTCAATGAACATATCGCTTCATGTAAATTGAGTCGGTTGACGGGCTGTTACGTCACCGACACGCAGATTACACCCGTCGTAAAGGAATATTTGTCAGAAATACTTGCAGACTGTTGGAAATTTAATTAAACACCGCCCGCGGGAGCACTCCGCGGGAATGCAGCATCCTTTTTGTTGCTCAATTTATAAAACAAGTTGCACACATTCGCAAACGCGTTTTTAATTAAATTTGTTTGCGTTGTACCTTTTGGAGAATGCATGGGTTTGAATATTGACTTTGTGTCTTCAAAGTGTGTTCTACGTTTCAGATAGAATTTCTGAATAAGGCGTTTATCATTTTCACGATTGCTATTTAGTTTTAAGAACGGAGATTTTTATCAACGAGACGAGAAACTAATAAATGAAGTTTTATATTTAAGTTTTGAAAGATTTTCTTAATGTTAGATTAACACTTGCTACGTATTGTTAGTTTCCTGAAACGTTGTTCTTCGTTTACCAGTTTACCTTGAATTAAATTGTTACAATTTAGAAAACAATATACTCGAAGAGACTCGTAGTCAGTACTATTATTAGAATTGTTTTCAAATTGACCATGGCAATATGCTGATTACATGTAATTTTTCACTTCACATATTGTCTTTAAAAGAAATTGTCTATGGTTGGAAAAACGTAGTTTTAAAAATTCTGTTATGGAATTCTCATCTTTTCTTATAGTTTAAATATATGTTTTTATTTATTAAGTATATTAATGATCTTCTTAATTACCATTTAGGAACAAAAGAAATAGAATTTGATAAAGATATTTTTTTCAAAGTATAACTTTAAACAAAACACGACACTTATCACAAAAATGAAATATCCGATTTTCAATGAACGCATTCAAGCAAAAGTATAAAATGTGAACAATAATCAAACTAAAACCTTAAAAGAATTGTAGGTAATACTTCCAGCATCCACAATGTCTTCATTGTTTTCAATCATGTAGTATAAATTATTGTATAGTGTACTAAAAAGTATAAATAAATAAATAAATGTGATGAGAAAGAGTAAGAAATGGTTGAAAGCAGATAGTAAACACTACATGATTGTAGACAAAAAGATAAATTTATATATTCTCTGCAAAGCTACTAGTAACAAAGTCAAGTGTATTCCCCACGCCGCGCCGTTAGGTATTATCCGGTCATATGTTTCGCACAACTGCGTCATATCGTTTAGAGTTCATAGTTTATCATTACATTAGGGTTATCACAGTCTTGTTCGATGGAAATCTTATAAGATTTGTGACTATACGCCTTCATAGAACTTCATTCATAGAGAATACAGCTGATTCCTTTATCTACTCGTACTCCATGATCTATTCGATCATGTGAAAGCTAGCAGAAGTATACCTTCCAGCATTTTGCTATTCCTACGAATACAATCAGTCTTACATACATATAGATACATTATCAGCCATCGAATATAACATTTGACTTTTTCAGTTGTATAACATGTAATATTACCTTTTGCGTTGCTGTAGAGGTAATAGATAATAATTAATTTCGTTTTACTTGTTACGGCTTAGAAAGAGTTAGCATAAGAAAGAGAAATGGTTATTATTGTGTCTACTTGCCATCAGATGGCCCTTTTAGGTGCCTCCTATTTCATACAAAAAATCAAGCTAACGATTTTAAAACAGATGTACGAATATTCTTTGGGCCTTTACGATGTATAACTTTTTATTAGAGGGCTTTAGAAACTTAAATAGTATTTTCTGTCTTACAAAACCGAACCAGAAATAAAAGTTTGAGGATTATCCCTAAATTAATTTCGAACAGAAGAACTAAACTATGTTAATTTGCTAAACAGCCGATTTCAAACAGATTAGTGAATATATCTGACAATGGACTGCCTCGTGGTCTCGCGGTACAAGTATGTGCCGTGCGATCTAGAGGTCCTGGGTTCGATTCCCGGGTCGGGCAAAGTGTTATTGGGTTTTTCCATTAGGAAATTCTCAGTAACAGCACGGAGTCTGGAAATGTGCCCGAAAAACGGCAATAGGCTCGCCCCCTATTACGTGGGACTGATACATACCTGGCGAAATGTGGGTGCAGTAATGCACCTCTGCCTACCCCTTCGGGGAATACAGGCGTGAGTTTATGTATGTGTATGATCTGACAATGATCAGCGTTATTATTTGTAAAGATTCTAGTACAATGAAAAAAGACATGGAGAATTGAGGAAATGACATAAAAGACATGAAAATGACAATGACATAAAAGAGGATTTCTTTTATAGTTGAGCTATTTACGGAACAAAATACCACTAGCCTTGAAATGAACAATATCTTTATGTGCATAACAATTTTTGTAAAACGTCAAACAGTGTTAAACGATTGGATTGTTAACGTAATCTTAAATGTAGACTCGAGGCTCACACGAGGCTAATTCAGCCTTCAGTTAAACATTTGTAAAAATATTGACATACCCGTATTATGCACAGCTCGTCGCTTCAAAATGGTCTGTTTGCAGTGGCTTATTGTGTTTTTTATCTCCATTCGCAATAATGGTAACTGACTAACACGAATGGATTTGTTGATTTCTTCAATTTGCATCATTTTTGTGTGTCGAATTGTTGTTGTCGTTAGCTGCTTATGTATAGCAAATTTCAGTAACAAATGTTTTAACTCTTCGTTATTCTTTTAATAATGCAAATGTAGGTACTAACATAACATAGCAAGTATTGTTTCAATTTAAATTTTATGAGTTCAAAAATGCTTTTCTAGGTTTTCGTACTTACAACTGACATCTTTTACTCGCGAATTCGATGCCGCATATCTCAATCGTTCGATATTGCTTTATCTAAAACTAGCTTTTGCCCGCGACTCCGTCCGCGTAGACTACAGGGTTGGGTTCAGAAAGAAAATAAGTTGTAGTCTATTTTACTCTACAGAGTCCCATTTATGTCCATATCAAAAATCGTTTATATCGGTCTAATGATTTAGGCGTGAAAGCATAACAGACATATAGTTACATATACATAGTTTTAGTCGTCTACACAACATACAACCTTTCATCCCCCCTTTCAATCCCTTAAAACCCCTTTTCTGGGATAAAAAGTAGCCTATGTCCTTTCTCAGGGTCTAAACTATCTGTGTACCAAATTTCATGTAAATCGGTTCAGTAGTTTTAGCAGGAAAGCGAGACAGACAGACAGACAGACAGACAGACAGACAGACGGACAGACAGACAGACAGACAGACAGAGTTACTTTCGCATTTATAATATTAGTAAGGATGTAGTTCGAGTTTTAAATCGTTTTCCAAAATGATTTTCAATTTTGCCTTCCAACAAAATAACTACAGAATAAAGAACAAAATATGAATGCTGTTGCGCTCAGTCGTGAGGATTTGTTGAATGCTATAATGCAACATTTTTAAATAAAGTTAAATTGTTACGGAAATTATGTTAGTCATTTTATATCTAATTTCTTTGATTTTGACTGAGCCTACAAAAGAGCTAAAAACTTTTCAATATTAATGAATGAAAAGGATTTTTTTTTTATATATGCAAAGATTTTAAGATCCTGGTAAGCTTAGGAACATTATCGAGGAGGTTTTGACCGTTAATTTATCGATTTTATATTTTCCTTATTATTTTTAGGGTTCCGCACCCAAATTGTAAAACGGGACGGTTTTTTATTGTCCATCAATTAATAAATCATTGAATTCCATCCTATTTTATAAAAAAGTAACATTATAATTATCAATTTATTCAATAGCATCACTCCAACATAAGAGGAAAAGTTCCTTAAACAAATTAAAGACGATAATGACGTATTTTATGCCGAGTAAACCCACATTAGGAAAACCGGATATCTTGAGGATAAAGTTTGTTACCTACTTTTTTATGAGTCGATGCATTTTTTTTTATTTTTTAACATAACATTATCATAACCTCACGCCTGTATTCCCAGAAGGGGTAGGCAGAAGTGCACTCCGTAGTGCTACTGAGAATTTCCTAATGGAAAAACCCAATAACTCAGGACCTCTAGATCGCACAGCGCATACTTGTGCCACCAGACCACGAGGCAATTTTTTAACGCATTGAAATATTGTTATCATCATCTACAAGACAGCGCTTAGATGACACCACAGACAACCTAACCTATAGACTCCGCTTCTCTTAATTTTAATATGAAAACAAAATCGCTAAATCGTGGCGGGGTACGGGGGCAGTCGGCTAGTTTTCATTGGACGCTTCAAGACACTGATAACATTCTAGTGCGCACTAGAGATGGGATAAACTAATAATTATCGATAATCTACGAAGTTTATAGTATAAAGGAAAAATAAAAAAACATTAATTTTCATATAAATTTTTTATACTTATAAGTTAAACAATCATCAAAGTCAAAGTCAAATTATCTTTATTCAAATAGACTTTTACAAGTTCTTTAGAATCGTCAATTTTACACTTTTTTTAAACTATTGCCGCTTCGCAACGTGTTATCGCTGTGGAGAAGAAACGGCAAGAAACTCTCTCAGCAACACGACATGTCATTTTTTCTTTAAAAAATAGCAATATATGTTTTTTTCATTACATTATTTCAATTTTACATTATAAATGTCATAATGATACAAACTGTAGCAACAAAACAAAACTCCGATCAATTTACTTACTCCCAAGGCTTATTCATCATCATCAGCCCGAATACGTCCCACTGCTGGGCACGGGCCTCCTCTACAACTGAGAGGGTTTAGGCCTTAGTCCACCACGCTGGCCTAGTGCGGGTTGGCGGACTAAGGCTTATTATCTTCAATAAACTCTGAAATTTTATAGTATGCTTTTTTATAAAGCTTATCTTTAATTGATTTCTTAAATTTTGTCAAGGGAAACTCCCTAAGAGCCTTCGGAAGTTTGTTATAGAAGCGTATACATTTCCCCATAAAAGAGTTATTAACTTTCCGGAGACGAGAAAATAAATATTCGTTACGAAAGTAAATATTCATCAATTAAAAGTAAATATTATTTATCAACTATTGACTTCTAAAATGTATTAATTTTGTATAAACTCTCCTTATTGATTTTGATTCAGTTTTTTTTTTGTTAAATAAGCCAAACGTATGTCGATATATATATTAATTACGCATTTTATTAAATCAATCAAATGATTGACGTTTTCAAAGTCAAACTGATGGTGCAGTAAGTCGGGGAATAATTCTAGGTTTGCTAAAGAATTCAATGTTTTACAAGAAAGATACATTGGATAGCTCTTTGGTTTATTAAATTTCAAATTATTATTATTTATTCAGTTTCAAATAGAAAACGTCGAGATCTACCAACAATTCGGAAACAATCCCCAGTAAAATGTCGCGAACAAATAACGTGATTTTTTCCAGGAAACCAATTATCATCTCGTTTGGTAGCGTCAATCCATTTTTTTTTCACTTCAGGGCACTTGGGAAACCTTTTGAACAACAGACAAACAACGCTATATAGTCTATAAAAATATCAATCTCAATATTATTTGTCGATAAAACAATAATTATATTGTGTCTCATTACTAGTCTGCGTGTCAAAGAGAGAGCGAGATAATGTTATATGAATTCAAATAAGAAAGAAAGAGATGCAAATACGACTTAAACGCCAGAATTTTTAATATTTTATTTTTAGTATATAGTTATTTTAGTGATTAATGAAAGAATAATAACTTACCTGTGAAATGTAATACGATCTTTTGCAAGACTAGATGTTGTGCTGCTCTTTCCACAAAATTTCACTGAACAATACGGCATTATGACAGTTAATATTTTTAAAACAGGGACAATATGTCACTGCGACACTCAGCGGCGGAATGAGTCACGTTAAGGGGCGGGGCCGGCGGTTATGTCGTGTCAGGGCATAACGTCGGCGAAAGCATGTCCCCAGTAATGCGTCGTCTATAGGTTAGGTTGTCTGTGGATGACACAAACCCCAAGAGCCAATACCATTCGACAAATAGCTAGTTTTATTATCCGTACTCTGGTAGAGTATTTAATATTGTACTAGTACAATACAAGTAATGCCATGTAAATAAAGTGACAGCCCTATGCTTTCGGTTTAGAAAGATTCGCGACAAATTATCTTTGTGCATAACATTGTTTGTGCCATGCACCACTAACATAATTACGTGTTTGTTGTGCCGGAACGCTACACTAAAAGCACTTACTGCGTTTAAACGGGAAGCGAGTTTTGTTCGCAGTTAAAACGGTTTCACTTTATGCACTGTTGTATCCTACTAGGGTTGATGCTGTTAAAAATTCGTAGCAAATTTGTTAAATACACACACACATTTTAATAAATAATAAATAAATACACCCAACAGTCACATACATAGTCCTGACCCCACACTAAGATACAAGTCCTGTGTCGTGGGTATCAGAAACTACGAGAGACTTTTCGGTCTCACAAACACCCAGACCCGAAACAAATACTTGTGGTTCACACAAACATTTGTCTCGGTGCGGGAATCGAACCCGCGACCTTTCGTTTCACAAGCTGGTATCTAGCCAACTGCGCCACGGGGCTGTCGAACCCGTTTACGCTTGTATTCCCAAAATGGGTAAGCAATATTGCCGTTTATGTAGACTTTGTGCGGTTGCTGATAATTTCTATATTGAAAACCCAATAAGACATTGCAGAACACACAATCACACACAGAAGGATCGCACAACACACAATTATGCCACAGGATCAATCGGGTAGTTATTATTTTGTTGACATTAAGATTGAAAAAAAACCTCAACTTTTTAATAAATAATAGTTTGCGCATAACATAAAGCTCATTTTTTCGAATTACATTTTTACTTTACGTACTACATTTGCATAAAACAATCATTCCTTCTATGTAAATATATTTATTTATTTATTTATTTATACTTTATATACATACAATGAATGTATAAAGGCGGACTTAATGCCTAAGGCATTTTCTACCAGTCAACCTTAGGGTGATGCATAGAGATATGAATAGGTGCGTAAATTCAATTCAATATAATAATAATTAATAATAAAATTAGTATAAAATATAAACTTTAATATAATAATTCAATATACCGTTAAAACAAATAACCAAGAACATATAGAGTAAATTGAAAGCAATCTCGCGAAGCCATGCCTCCGTACAAAGTGACATACGAATGGAGACGCGCACAGAATATTTCTTGAACGAACGTTTGTGTATATTTATGTGTGTTTTTATGAGAATATGCTTTTCGTGTTCGTATATCTTGTGTATTTTGTGAGGGTGTATATTTGACTAGTGATTCAGATGTGACTGGCATTGCAAATATTAGTTTGTTATAGAAAAACATATTCATATGCCATGCTATACGTAACAATACTGTACTCGATATTTCTCTGCGGTTTAAAAGGATTAGGCTTGCATCCGGCCTACCGACTTAATATGTGCTTATCGTATTTTTTCTTGTTCTCAAATTACCTACGAAGAATTCCCGCACATGCAAATACGTCCTATTTTATATACACGTATATTAAAGTAGCTCATTTTCTATGAAAAATCGCTTACTTTAGTTTTGATGTGATCGATTTAATCCCGATTAATTAATAAACAAATTAAATTGAATGAAAAATTCTAAAATCTAGGTTTCTATGATACGAATCTCATTGCATAATTCCATCCATCCATCCATCAGCCGATGGAAGTCCACTGCTGGACATAGGCCTCTCCTAATGACTTCCACAGGGGCCTACCTGTTGGAAGCAGCCTGCAACCAGCGACGTCTGCATAATTAATTTAAATAAATCATTATAAGTCCTATGTTACGCACCTTTTATAAAAATTATAACCGTAATACACAGGACATTCTGATCGTATTCCTGAAGTGCCAATTGTCTTCAAACTGTATTTAAACAATACCAATTTATTAAGACCTACATAAATGAGACAAAGGCTTTTCTTTAGGTCTTGTTAAAGTTAATAAGATTCCTAAAGCAGCAAGACTTAGGTTACGTAAGCCTATAATGACTTGAACGATAATTATATAACGTTCCAAAACAAGATATTACGTAAATTATCCATAACATGTATACCGCTAAATAAGCTATATTACGCAATTGTTATAATTGAATCACTTCCATTTTGAACAACAGCTCAATACCAAAAAGGATTTTGTTTTTTTAAATTTACACAGACTACGTATTAGAGTTCCTTAATTTAAGGTTCGGTGTTACGTAACCAGGGCGCGTGCTAGTATCTGAACGGGGTTAATGAAATTAGTCTGTGTAGTGATCAGGCAATGTCATCAGCCGCCGCCACTTACACAAGAAACAATGGGAAAGCGTCAACGAAGCGTGTTTCAAACAGTTGAGCTCGTTACTGGTTAAGTGGAAACGTTAAGGCTATTGAGAATTTATCGTTCGTTCATTCCAAGTTAATTATCTTTGTAATACAGAGATTTTGCTAAATTAAATATGCACGTGCAATTAAAATACGAAAGATAAGAAAGATTCTTTGTCCTACAAACAATCGAAATCAATATTTGAGAATGACAATTTAGTCTTACATTTCGAGAATATAATAAGAAAATTCGTTTCTCTCCCCCGTAGAAGGGACAGGTGGCAGGACATTATTTCTGCTTTTGTAAATTGTATTGACTTTTGGAACAGTACCTAATCTTAAGAACAGGATCATCATCTGCCCATATATGTACGTCCCACTGCTGGGCACGGGCCTCCTCTACAAGAACAGGATACTCTAAAATTAATTATAAGCACAATATAATTCAATCTCCTTCCTCAGCCATGCTTAGAGATTGCAACCCGGTATGTTTCCCAACCCGGCCGGGCCCGGTTGCATCCGTCGCCAACCCGGCCGGGTCCGCCGGGCCCGGCCGGGTTTGTTAGCGATAAAACCTTTAAAGTATTTTTTGAAAATTTTCTATATAGAAATGGAAAAGACAATGATGTAAGGTTAATATTCATTTCAAACTGGCTTATGGACAATTATCACAATAATTAATCTCAAAAAAAGATTACTTTGACTTATGAACGGAAAATAAATAAATAAATAAATACACCCAACAGTCACATACATAGTTCTGATCCCACACTAAGATACAAGTCTTGTGTCGTGGGTATCAGAAACTACGAGAGACTTTTCGGTCTCACATACACCCAGACCCGAAACAAATATTTGTGGGCCACACAAACATTTGTCTCGGTGCGGGGATCGAACCCGCGGCCTCTCGTTTCGCAAGCTGGTGTCTAGCCAACTGCGCCACGGGGCTGTCAAAAAGTTAAATTAGTATTAGTAATTATTCATTTTTAAAAGTTTAAACAAGCAGGTCTTTCTCTTTACTCCTTATCGTGTCTATTTGAAAACATAGTATTATAATAAGAAACTAATAACGCAGCTTAAAGTACTAAACGTGTCATAACAACTTAAATTAGATAGATAAAGTATGGTAGCTTTGGTATAAACAAAACAAATTCTTATTTGCTAAAAGTAAAGTATGTATTATGTTTTTTCTTAAACTTTGGCTATTAATGTTATTATTACTAATTGAGCAAATAGCGAAATCTTATTGGCTAGGCTGTACTGTAACTACAAACAACCAAACTTGTTTAATCTTAACTAACAAAATGTAACGTAAAATTGGTTACGATACATAGGCTTCACAAGTATAATATAACAAAACAAAAAGTAACAATTACTTTTCAGTCTGAAAGAATGATTGATACGAGTATTTTACAACAGTAACTACTACGAGTAGGCGCTCCCGTGCCGCGATTTACTTATCGGGTCCGCTGACCGAGTATTAAATACATGAGCACCTATGATTGGATGAGCTTTTAGTTCGTTCACCTTTTTAATTTAATAAGACAAAATTATTAAAATAATGAATAAATTATGTCTGAATCAATCAAAAGTCTAAATCTTCTGTATATTTCAGGGTCTTCGCGTCACAACAATAATCGGTGCTTTTGGAACATGTGCGGGCGCATGGCTGAAGGTCTTCTCTGTGCCCCAGAACATGTTCTGGTTGGGCTTCCTGGGCCAGACCGTTGTGGCTGTATCTCAAGTGTTCATATTGAACGTGCCGCCCAGACTGGCCGCTGTTTGGTTTGGGGCAGACCAGGTGTCTTCGGCTTGCAGCATTGGAGTGTTTGGCAATCAGGTACTGGACATTTTGATAAATATATTTGAATCGTTCTAGTGTTCCACGAAGCTTTTGCGCAATCACATAGTCGGGAATGCTAATGTACATATACTGAATACATTCCTACCTTAATAATTATTAATTATAATTAATTATAATTATTGACTTCCTAATTTTAATTACATAATAAAGATAAAATTTAATCTGGTAAGGCGAAAAAGTTCATAAAATTTCTGATACCCATCACACAAAATATGTCAGTGTGTTTAGGACCTCTTGTAGTCAAAATACTATAAATTTATCGCTTCTTACCAATTGACATAGTAACTCATCATCATCATCACCATCATCATCATCAGCCCATATACGTCCCACTGCTGGGCACGGGCCTCCTCTACAACTGAGAGGGTTTAGGCCTTAGTCCACCACGCTGGCCTAGTGCGGGTTGGCGGACTACACATCTAAGAAATTCCTAAGAACTTTTAGGTGTGCAGGTTTTATCACGATGTTTCCTTCACCGTTAAAGCAAGTGATGATTCATTGCGAATACACACATAACTTCGAAAAGTCAGAGGTGTGTGCCTGGGGTTTGAACCTGCGACCGCCGAAATTCTCGACCGCGCGCCTAAACCTCGAGGCCATCACTGCAACTCACTGCTCTGCATTTACCAATTACTATCAGATACGTCTGCCGCGTTAGTTTAATAACACACCTACAGTGTCCATATAATTATTTATCATAATTTAACTTACAAACAGATCGCCGTGATGAAATCTAAAAATACACAGAAAAGTGGCACGGGCTGCTAAGAGCTTCAGTACTTACTGAACGAGAGGCTTTTAATGGCTCCCCTGTAGCTCCAATGTTCGATGCTAATCAGAGGCTAATGGAATTTTTAATGGCGAAGTTAGCGCGAACAAAGGATCGAGGTCCACATGAATGGGCCTTGTTTGAACTTCCATCGATGTGATCAAAGATGCGGAGGCGAAGATACATACATACATACATAAACTCACGCCTGTATTCCCCGAAGGGGTAGGCAGAGGTGCATTTCTGCACCCACATTTCGCCAGGTATGTATCAGTCCCACGTAATAGGGGGCGAGCCTATTGCCGTTTTTCGGGCACATTTCCAGACTCTGTGCTGTTACTGAGAATTTCCTAATGGAAAAACCCAATAACACTTTGCCCGACCCGGGAATCGAACCCAGGACCTCTAGATCCCACGGTACATACTTGTACCGCGAGACCACGAGGCAGTGTACAGTAATATATATCTACAATAGACACGTAAAAGACCACCTCTATATCTAATATACATAAATGTTCTTTCGCCTTATTGTTTATTTTATAATATTGTGTTTGTTTATTTAGTTATTTGAATGTATATGTATGCATATTGTAAATATTAATTCTGTTTTTTTTTTATACTTATATAATTTAATTTACGTGACTGCCTCATGGACTTGAGAGTCCCGGGCTCGATTCCCGGGTCGGGTAAAGTTTTATTGAGTTTTTCCATTAGGAAATTCTCAATAGCAGCTCGGAGTCTGTAAATGTGCCCAATAAAATGGCAATAGGCTTGCTCCCTGTTACGTGGGACTGATACATACCTGGCGAAATGTGGGTGCCGAAATGCACCTCTGCCTACCCTTCGGGGTATACCGGCGTAAGATTATGGTATGTAAATAAGTATTTACATAGTTTCCGAAATATCAGTTGAATGTGTAGAAACACTAAAAATTATAACTAGGAGCGAATTTCTTTTCAAGGTCCAACTTCCGACCAGTGCAAACTTCGACGATTGTCTCGGCTCACGTTATACAGCGAGATAAAAAAAGTTTAATAATGGACGTGTTGAAAACATTGATTTTACGAGCGCTTTGTTTGAACATTATACGTAATGGGGTAATTTGGGCTGTTTTTAACGTAGTGTACGTTAAACTTCATCGACATATTTTTGTTATTTTTCTGAATTTAAAAGTAGCTCTCAATCTGTCCGTTATTGTTTTAAATCTTACATACATACATACATACATAAACTCACGCCTGTATTCTCCGAAGGGGTAGGCAGAGGTGCATTTCTGCACCCACATTTCGCCAGGTATGTATCAGTCCCACGTAATAGGGGGCGAGCCTATTGCCGTTTTTCGGGCACATTTCCTGACTCCGTGCTGTTACTGAGAAATTCCTAATGGAAAAACCCAATAACACTTTGCCCGACCCGGGAATCGAACCCAGGACCTCTAGATCCCACGGCACATACTTGTACCGCGAGACCACGAGGCAGTCATTTTAAATCTTATTGATTGTAAATTGATTTTGAGTAAAAAATTTATATGATATAAATTATGTAAAGACGGTATAAGTAGATAGTAAAAGTTTTAAAGTAATTTTAACCATACAAAGTTCCCATTTCACGCAGTAAATCGAATTTATGAATCGCTCTGTTTAAAAGTAAGTTAAATGACAATTCAAAAACCCGAATTCAAAATTCCCGAATTCAAAAACTAAGAACATTGACAATAATATCAAAATAAATGATACCCTTAACGAAAGAATTGAGAGAAAAAAATGGTACGAGAGTTCCGTTGCGCGGCGCGGACAATTTTCTCTCCCATTTCCGTCTGCGTCTGATGTGATAAGGGAATAATATTTTTCATTCCACCAAAAAGGCCCTTTGTGGTTATAATGAAAATTGCAAATGAAAGACGTTTTTGCCAGAGTAAAATTTTATTAGGTATAAATCCTGGAAAATTATGGACGGAATGGTGGCAAGGTGGCAACTGGCAACGCTATATCAATGGTGTTGCAAATTACTTGGCATAATTCATGGAAATGTGATTGCTAGTAGATGAGTAGTGATGGCCTCGAGGTTTATGCGCGGGGTCGAGACTCTCAGCGATTGCGGGTTCAAGCCCCAGGCACAATCCTCTGACTTTTTGAAGTTACATATTATATTATTCGGTATTATAGTATTCGGGGTGCACTTCTGGGGGCCCCCTCACTACTCCGAGACGGCCGAGACATTTTCGTCTCGGAGGCGCATCGGGCGGCTGCGGCATCATTGTGGGTGCCTCTCACCCACACACCGTGGTCGCCCCATTCTGCGCGAAGATGGCCACCGGGGGATTTTGGTATGCCGGCATAGGGATTTTTGGTAGGGACCTAGCCCTGCATTAACATCTGCGCGGACGTGACGTCACCGCGCGCCGGGCTGGAAGGCCGGTGACCCCGATATACGCTTCTCGTCCCCCTCCCTCAGGGCTGGCGGGAAGAAGAGCCATAACCAGCTTTCCCCTCGAGAAAAAAAAAGGCCAGATTGTTGGACTAAGTCTTAAATGCTCTCAGCAGTAGAGGAGGCCCCTACCCAGCAGTGGACGTATATGGGCTGACGATGAATGATTGCTAGTATAAAATTAAAGGAACACTAAGATAAAGTAAAGTCGTAATATCGATATTATTAGAGAGCGCAGATTTCACGCCTACAGCGGACGCTTGTAATGAGTTGTGCGTCCGCGACACAAACGTGCAACAGGGGCTCCACCTCGGGGCCATTCAAACGAATAAACTTACTATCTAGCGATTCAAATAGATTGCTTAATTTCTGCAAATAGATTGGTATTCTATTTTTCTATCAGCCCATATACATACGTCCTACGTCTTGGTTACGAACCTGATAGTTTTCTCACAATATTTTCTTTTCATCATCATTATCATCATCAGCCCATATACGGCCCACGGCTGGGCACGGTCCTCCTCTACAACTGGGAGGGTTTAGGCCTTAGTCCACCACGCCGGCCTAGTGCGGGTTGGCGTACTACACACCTAAGAATTTTCTTAGTATTTTTAGGTGCTTTCTTTCACCTTAAGACAATCCATTATATACGAAATGTTCGAGATATGCCTGGGGTCGTTGAGATTCTGTCTTGATCACTTTCCTCGAAACTACATAACTGATATTTTTTAAATGCATTAAAATAATACGTCTGTATCAATAAAATAAGCCGACAATAACAGTGTTAGATTGCATGATCAGTCACGTACAATCCTGCAGTTACACCAGGAACCGTTTATCCAATTTGCAGCGCCGACTGCGAGGGGTCCACGGCGTGATCAGCTCATTTTATTGAATTGAACCAAATACGACTGTTAGACGCAGTTGTTGCCGATTGTTGTTTATTGTTAGGTGGCAAAACCAGTTTGTGAAGCCGTGATTTTGAAAGCCACGACATAATATGAAGCCTGACTATATGGGTGACTTAGATGGATTTGTGTTTGTTTGATGGACAAGTCGTGATGGACTCAGTGGCGGTACTTCCATAGAAGCCCAAAAGCCCAGACTGCCTTATAAAATTCCGAATAATAATCTTAAAGCTTTAAATCTTTATTTAACAAGAGCAATTTGACATATAAATGAAAATATCCTCTCCCCACGATAAACAATTATAAACTAAATATTACACAATTAACGTGCAATACTTTTGGGCTTCTATGGAAGTACCGCCACTGGATGGACTTGAGGTTTAGGCACGCGGTCGAGAATATCGACGGTCGCCGGTTCACTGACTCTCTCAGGCACACTGACTGACTTTTCGAAGTTATGTGTGTATTCACAAAGAATTATCACGTACTCTAACGGTGAAGGAAAACATCGTGATAAAACCTGCACACCTAAAAGATCTTAGGAATTTCTTAGGTGTATAGTCCGCCAACCCGCACTAGGCCAGCGTGGTGGACTAAGGCCTAAACCCTCTCAATTGTACAGGAGGGCAGTGCCCAGCAGTGGGACCTATGGGCTGATGATGATGAGATGGATTTATTTAAAAAAATTGCCACACCCTTTTCGGCTTCCACTAAAATAGCTTAAGGGGTTTTCCTCTCGTTAAAGAAAGGGATATACAGGTAACATTTACTCTAGTAGGTGAAGATAGGGAGGTATCATTAGTCATGACGAAAACTCATTAGGGCCAACACTCGACGGCTTGTTTGAAATGTTAAATGTGGGCTCGGGAATCGTGACCCTTACCCTTATTGCCAAGGTCTCATATGGAGAGATTTCTTCTTAGCAGGTCCCTTTTTATTTTAATAATAACTTGCTTCAGTATAGTTAGTACAACATACCAAATTTAATACTATTCAATGCGTAATATTTTTACCTATTGCTTGGGGCAAAAAAAATAATTGGCGAAATGTGGGTGCAGAAATGTAATTCAGTCTTCCTCTTCAGGGAATACGAGCGTGACTGCGTATGTTTGTATGGATGTAATTTCTGGTGTTGTTGGTGCTAACATCGTATTTAAGTACTTCGCAAAAACTAATAATATAGTCGTGTCGAATCAATCTTTGCTAATATTGCCTGACGGTCGATAAGTTCTTAGTTTACTCTCGAAATATAACATACATACATACATAACCTCACGCCTGTATTCCCTGAAAGGGTAGGCAGAGGTGCATTTCTGCAGCCACATTTCGCCAGGTATGTATCAGTCCCACGTAATAGGGGGCGAGCCTATTGCCGTTTTTCGGGCACATTTCCAGACTCCATGCTGCTACTGAGAATTTCTTAATAGAAGAACCCAACAACTCTTTGTCCGACCCGGGAATCGAACCCAGGATCTCTAGATCGCACGGCACATACTTGTGCCGCGAGACAAAAAGGCAGTCGAAATATAAGACCCTTTTTATTTTCTTTCTGAGTAATTTCTCCGTACGATAAAAGTAAAGGATATATAGGATAGCGTAGAATAGAACAGGAGTGCGGACAATGATCAAGAGTTTCTGAAGTCGTCATTTTTGATTGTGTCACTGTCGACTTTAATGCGTAAGGTTGTATAGAACAATCGCATAACGTATGTATGTATGTATGTATAGTTTCTACAAATAGTAAATTGATTGCCTCATACCACGAGAGATTATCTCATCATTAATTTAATTAAATCTCGTCAATGCTTAAAATGGGTAGCATTGTACTTAAGAATAGGTGTTCTATAGTCAGTTATTCGTGGCAGTATTAAGCTCAAAACTCAACAGGGTAAAATGTTTTGGAAACTCGTTACCTTCGTGCAAATTAAGCCACGGCCGAAAGCACCGGTGAAAATTTACTTCGCCAACACTTGTTACGTCTGTACGGTGTATAGTATAACTCTGTGCTCAGACGAAAAAAAACTATTGAGAGCAACGAGAATTTTATCGGGGGAAAGATTTTTTGTTGAACTCGGCAAAAAATATATCATTCAAAAAATTCATTCCGTTTTTTACACATTCGGCCATATATTCGGCTGTCTGTTTTTTGTTTCAGTCTACAGTTTGCATTTTATGTTGGGAATAAAGTAATGCCTTTTGAGTATGGCGGTCGAGGCATTTTTGATGCTGTGGCTTCATATCTTTATGGTTGGGACGTTAAAAAATATTTATGCTACCACTCCGATTAAATTTAGCGTTTTATATACTTTTTTCTAAATGGTTCATATTTTGTGTGACACTTGGATACATTTGTCTTCTTATTACTGTGTTGGTATGAGTCAAGAAACACCGTTTCTTAACGCACTAGATGACATCAATCTAGAGGTGATTACTTCTTATAGTCTAGTCAACAAGTTCAAAAACGTGTTAAATAGAAATAAAGCTCCTAAAAATATGTGCCATACCTCATTCGATTCGGAATGACGTCTAGAAAAATGTTTTTTAAGGGCATATTAGCACATAAAAGATTGCAATAGTTATTAACAAAATAAGAAAAAAAAACCAAGGTATTTAGTTTTTCGTTAATAACTTTTAAAATAATGATATATAAGGAATTATGAAAAAAGATCCTGAAAGAGGAGGAAATTTCCAATAAAAAAGTCCTTACTCCCGGAACTCTATATATATTATTTATAACTTTTATTTAACGCTGGAAATAGCGCTCCGCGAGGGCGTTACGACATAGGCGCGTCGTCTAAAAAGCCGGTATATCACCTAAAATAATTTATTTCTAATATTAAATAACAATTTAAAAATTTGAATAAATTATGGTGTAATCTAGACACTTGAACGAAAATAACCACGGCGAAAAATATTTTTTTTGACAACTTTTCAAAAAGTTACACCATTGTTAATTAACTAATGTTTTTCCAATCTCTGTTTTTATAAATTACGGCATAAAAGTTTCAAAAATTAGTCTAAAAATATTTCGCTTCGTGGAGCTCTTCTTACTTAGGTACTTAATAAAGTTATGCAAAAAAAAATTATTAATGTTTATTATTTTGTTAATTATATATTTTTTAAATAGACTAAAAATGAAATTTCTAAAAAATGTTATCAAAACATTTTTTTTTTGGTAATATCTTATTATTGCTGTTTTTGCATCTAATATAGGTATTAATTAACATTGGAAAAAAAAATGTTACGTCATTTATTAAGAAATTGTTTATAAACAAATAGACTATTTTGCGATTTAAAAAAAAAAAAATTTTTACTATCTTATTGCAAAAAATTACAAAAACAACCATGTATAACAAAGTTAAGAAATTTTATTTTTTAAAAAATTAAGAAAAAAAAATTCTTAACTTTGTTATACATGGTTGTTTTTGTAATTTTTTGAAGTTTTCGAAAAAAAATATAACGGTTAATATTATTTGTTTATAACAAAAAAAAATATTTCTCTGTTATTCCATTGAGAAGGGTCAATGATGATTATTAAGAATAAAATAATTTCTTAACTAAGTATTTAAACAATTGAAATATAAAAAAACCGATTATAAACAATAAAAAAAATTATTTAAGATTTTTTTTTCTTTTTTAAATCATCATTTTACCTTTGCAATAAGATAGTAAAAAAATTTTTTTTTTAAATCGCAAAATAGTCTATTTGTTTATAAACAATTTCTTAATAAATGACGTAACATTTTTTTTCCCAATGTTAATTAATACCTATATTAGATGCAAAAACAGCAATAATAAGATATTACCAAAAAAAAAATGTTTTGATAACATTTTTTAGAAATTTCATTTTTAGTCTATTTAAAAAAAATATAATTAACAAAATAATAAACATTAATAAATTTTTTTTGCATAACTTTATTAAGTACCTAAGTAAGAAGAGCTCCACGAAGCGAAATATTTTTAGACTAATTTTTGAAACTTTTATGCCGTAATTTATAAAAACAGAGATTGGAAAAACATTAGTTAATTAACAATGGTGTAACTTTTTGAAAAGTTGTAAAAAAAAATATTTTTCGTCGTGGTTATTTTCGTTCAAGTGTCTAGATTACACCATAATTTATTCAAATTTTTAAATTGTTATTTAATATTAGAAATAAATTATTTTAGGTGATATACCGGCTTTTTAGACGACGCGCCTATGTCGTAACGCCCTCGCGGAGCGCTATTTCCAGCGTTAAATAAAAGTTATAAATAATATATATAGAGTTCCGGGAGTAAGGACTTTTTTATTGGAAATTTCCTCCTCTTTCAGGATCTTTTTTCATAATTCCTTATATATCATTATTTTAAAAGTTATTAACGAAAAACTAAATACCTTGGTTTTTTTTTCTTATTTTGTTAATAACTATTGCAATCTTTTATGTGCTAATATGCCCTTAAAAAACATTTTTCTAGACGTCATTCCGAATCGAATGAGGTATGGCACATATTTTTAGGAGCTTTATTTCTATTTAACACGTTTTTGAACTTGTTGACTAGACTATTAGGGTCGATCTTACTCTCGGCACATTCTTACCCTTTCTTCATTTTCTTTCATAAATTTTGTTCATTTTCTTGTGGCCTAAGTTTACCATAATGTCAATAAACCTATACATACATACATAAACTATCGCCTGTATTCCCTGAAGGGATAGGCAGAGGTGCATATCTGCTCCCACATTTCGCCAGGTATGTATCAGTCCCACGTAATAGGGGGCGAGCCTATTGACGTTTTTCGGGCACATTTCCAGACTCCGTGCTGTTACTGAGAATTTCCTAATGAAAAAACCCAATAACACTTTGCCCGATCTGGGAATCGAACCCAGGACCTCTAGATCGCACGGCACATACTTGTACCGCGAGACCACGAGCCAGTCCAGTAAACCTTATTGTTAATAATTCTAACTGCTACGAATCATCAATTCTTTATAATATTACCTCTAACAATCATTCTTACACCGGCATTGTTTCCACGCAAATTTATCGTTCCCAAATTACAAGCGAAGCCTAATTTCAGCTTTCCCGTAGGTGCGAATGACAAATAAAGTAGTAAATCATTTGTAATCACCATTTGTGCGTTGGAGTACAGGTGTTGAATGCTGTGATGAATTATAGCATATTGGTGCTGTTACACGGTAGGCTTTTATCATCATCATAAAGGGTTTCGTGATGGCCTCGAGGTTTAGGCACGCCATCGAGAATCTCGACGGCCGCTGGTTCAAACCCCAGGCACACACATGTGACCTTTCGAAGTTATGTGTGTATTGACAATTATCACGTACTTTAACGGTGAAGGAAAAAATCTAGATGAAACCTGCACACCTAAAAGTTCTTAGGAATTTCTTAGGTGTGTAGTCCGTTAACCCGCATTGGGCCAGCGTGGTGGACTAAGGCCTAAACCCTCTCAGTTGTAGGGGAGGCCCGTGCCCAGCAGTGGGACGTATATGGGCTGATGATGATGAAAGGGTTTCCTCAATGTATTTTAAAATGAACACTTCGGCTGTTTGCGAACAACTAACTATAAAACTACGAGTAGTTTTTAGCTACATCGACTACTCTCGTGAATGATTGACCGAATGTTGTTGAAAAAGCAAAATCATTTATTACCCTCGCGAATGATTGACTGAATGGATATTAAATGCAAAATCATTCACTACCGGTATCGATATTCATCACCAGCCCATATACGACTCACTGCTGAGCACAGGCCTCCTCTACAACTGAGAGGGTTTAGGCCTCAGTCCACCACAATGGCTTAGTAGCGGGTTGTCGGTATTGATATTAAAGCTAAAAATTGACTCTGCTCTGCGATATCAGGAATCCCTGGGCGTTAACAGTCGATAAAGAATATCAAAGTTTCTAAATTATTTACAAATATTCAATTGTATATTACGTGAATTATTTAAAAGATTTTTTACAATATTATTTTAACTATATTGGCCTTTTTTGCTTTGGTTACAATGCCGAATAAAACTTGTAAATAAATGTCTTATTTATACACTTTTTTTAAAATATATTTGTTCATTCAAAAGTATTATCTAATATAAGCAAGGTTAAACAAACACGATTCAACAATAGCTCTCTATACAAGTGTTGTATTTCTTTGTTAGAAATCGCGACACTGAATAATAAAATCGACAGACATTCAGATTCGTATCGATGCAACTAATCCGAATTAGTATGGATGACAACCTCGTCTGGTACGTAAAAATAGCTATTTCCCAGACTGCTACGTTTATATTTACATCACGATTGTAACAAACATAAACAAAATTTACTGACACGCGTATCTTATACTAGCTTTTGCCCGCGACTCCGTCCGCGTAGACTACAGGGTTCGGTTCAGAAAGAAAATAAGTTGTAGTCTATTTTATTTCACAGAGTCCCATTTATGTCCATACCAAAAATCGTTCACATCGGTCAAATGATTAAGGCGTGAAAGCGTAACAATCATATAGTTACTTTCTCATTTATAACATATTTCTGAACGCACGCATAAATATTTGACAACTAACAAATATGTCACTCCCTTTTCATTACTGATTATTCTACATTTTAAAATGTAAAATGCGCAATTGTTCGAATATTGTGGATATATGTTGTCGATTCAAAACCTTTATTTAAATACGTTCATTAACCCTAGAAGCCTAATCTTTTTGGGACATACACAAAGCCTTAATATACGTCTCAGAGGCGTACACATATAAAAATAACAATCTGTATGCACAATAGCCCTATTTTGGTAATATTATTCAGTGGAAATTTAAATTTGGAATATAAACTAAAAATAAAACAACACTGTTATGAATTTATAACTATAATCATAGTTATTTATTACAACGAAAAAACAATATGCATCAATTGGAACAAAAAAATTATCTTCTTCAAAATCAACTGAAACATATATATATTTTTTTAGAAAATCTTATTTTTTTTAACTTTAGTTAGTTATTCTTAGAGCAAACATTAAAACTAATCAGACTTTAAAAGACTAGCTGAACTTTAAGAGCAGTCTACACACATATCAACCTTGTGCTCGCCACACACAGATTTTTCACATTTATATTGTATTAAAAAGCTCGCACAGGATCAAAAATATTTCTGCACATGCGAGCTGGACCACGAGAGGTGCGGACTATGTTCATAGCTGGAGTTCTGTGAGATGTTTGAGCTTTAGCAGTTGACCATATGTGCCCATTTTTACCTCGCTTTGAACGTCGTCGATAATCTGATCATCCTCAACTTCGGAATCTGAATCTTCCAAAGAAGAATTATCTTCCTCGTTTAAGATTGCTAAAATATCGTCTCCGTCTAATCTTTTAGACCGTGACATATTTATACCTGAAACATCGTGTAAAATAAACACAAAATATAAGAAAAACAAACAAAAGTAAAATCACACAAACCTAGGTAAAAGTTACACAAAGCCTAAACATACGTCTCGCAGGCGTGCTATACTTCAATAAATAAAAAGTGGCGGGACTTACCGTAACGACACGTGCACCATCCGCTAGCACCCGTCGGCCACTGAGTTGGCGAAAGAGCACAATGCGCTAGCTTAAACCGTTAAAAAAAAACAAACGATATTCGATTGCGTGTACGCCTCGCAGACGTAGATTAGGCTTCTAGGGTTAATATGAGGGGACCATTAACCGTATTGGCGGGATAAACATAAAATGTTTGACGTACGTGACGCGTACGCCAAAATAGCCCGCAGATAGCAGATTTTTCCCGACTTACTTGACAATTATCGTTATATTTTGGACAATTCACACACTATCTTTAAAAAGTATAGCCTATGTGTTATTCTGATGTATAAGCTATATTATTGTAAACTTTCATTACAATCCATTCGGTAGTTTTTGCGTGAAAGAGCAACAAATATCCAGACATCCATACATTATTACAAACTTTCGCGTTTATAATATTAGTAAGATGTTTGCTGTGAAATATATCGGAAATAAAATCCTTATAGAGAAAAGAGTAAGTCAAGTACCTTGTGCTTCTGGCAGCATAAATTAGCATGAGCGATCAAGAAGTAATTAATTTCCGTTGATTGTCAACGGATTGATTGATACTCACTTCTGTTTTTCTATATTACGTGTATATCATTAATAAATTTCTGCTAATATTAATTTAATACTACCTTCTAAAAGTGAAGGGAATATGATGTAGTAGAGCCACATCGTAATCAGTTAAAATTTTAGTAAGTACGGATCGAATGTAACACTATAGGAAACCGACGTAAAACATTACTAGAAGTTTAGTTCGAACAAGAACACAGTATGCTATATTTGATTGTCATTGTGTATAAAAAACATTTGCAGAGTTTACAATAGAAGTTTAGAGTTTGTTTTTATTTTCGGAACTGGACTGATAATATCATTAAATTTAATCATAATTTATCATATATTTAATTCATTATTAGATATATATTACAGATAGGGATAGAAATTAGGTCAATAGTACTTAAGAAAATTTTGTTTATCTTATCTACATTTCGAGAATGCGTGGAATTTTCTTGAGGATCACGAATTCGGTGTTACCCCACAAGCGTTATCTCTCACAATTAAAATATCATTAGCAGACGAGTTACGTAGTATTACATACATACGACGGGGATTAAAATGAATACAACTTAATTCCATAGTACATAAGTAATGTAAACACACCATACATTGTAAACGAGGTAAATCTTCGGGCTACAGAAACTAGGTTTAATGAGTAATATTGCTTACAGCTATAGCCATAAGTAGTGATGGCCTCGAGGTTTAAGCACGCGGTCGAGAATCTCGGCGACTTTTCGAAGTTATGTGTGTATTCACAATGAATCATCACTTACTTTGCGGTGAAGGAAAACATCGTGAGGAAACCTGCACACCTAAAAGTTCTTAGGAATTTCTTAGGTGTGTAGTCCGCCAAACCGCACTAGGCCAGCGTGGTGGACTAGGGCCTAAACCCTCTCAGTAGTAGAAGAGGCCCGTGCCCAGCAGTGGGACGTATATGGGCTGATGATGATGATAGCTGGTATACTAAAGACTCTATGGATGTGTTTGACCAAGTTTATACGAAGTTGACCTGTTAGCTCGCCTGTAAGCAAATTAATACATAATTTTGCATCTAGTGGCCAACGCTGTTACGAAGTCACATTCGCTTACTCCCTATTCCACAGAAAAACAAAATGAATCCACTTGACTAGGACTCTCCTCCTTTTATTTCCTTCTCTAGTTTGGAAGATCAGCAACGCTTTTACCTTCACCAAGTATGTTTCTAGTTGTAGTAGATGTAGTTGAATGTCTTCGTGGCTAAAATGGCTAGAACAATAATCTCTCGTAGTTTCTTATACCAACACACAGGCCTTTGGTTTTACGCGTCACGTGCAGTCGAATTTATAAAAGGAAGTAGTAACATACAACAATAATTGTAAATGAAGGCTTAAAATATTGGTGGAGAAACAAAAGAAATACTAATTTTAATATGAATGAAGCAAAAACGTGACTGAGTTAATACGGACATAATAAGCATATGTCATTAATTCTAAGTATAAGGTGTTGATGTTTAATTTATGTTAATTCTGCTGTAAAAAGCAAACTGACTAACATAGAAAAATAATACAATAACTTTATGTAAATGGTTTTTTTTTGCTATGAAATGCAATGCCGAAAGGAAAAATAAAGGGTTATGATGAAGGAGGATGACCTTATAATATTTAACGTTTAATGAACAGCTGTGTAAGATTAGTAGAACCGTTCCAAAACATGATTAACGTTTTGTTTTATGTTTAAGTATGTGTTTTTACTTGCATTTTTGTCTTTTAATAATAATAATAAATACACCCAACAGTCACATACATAGTTCTGATCCCACACTAATATACAAGTCTTGCGTCGTGAGTATCAGAAACGACGAGAGACTTTTCGGTCTCACATACACCCAGAAACCGAAACAAATATTTGTGGATCACACAAACATTTGTCTTGGTGCGGGGATCGAACCCGCGGCCTCTCGTTTCGCAAGCTGGTGTCTAGCCAACTGCGCCACGGGGCTGTCTTTTATATTTAAGATTCAATGAAATCTTCAAATGAAACAGCGCCTGTATCCCAAAGTATCTATGGAGACTATTGAGTTCCACAAGCTACGTGATATACATACTTGCTTCTTCAACATCCATACTTATTCTTAAATCTTGGCCTTAAGGCGAGGATGAAGTATCTGAACTTCTTATTATATCTTCATATGTCTATCTAATTAAGCCATATAGTTAGTTTCAAAGTCAAAGTCAAAGTATTCAAATAGACTTTTACAAGTTCTTTTGAATCGTCAATTTTACACATCTTAATTTTTTTGTAATTTAATTTATTGTAGAGGAAGCTACTCCGAACAATAGTTACGATGACTGTATAACTGTCAGCTAGCCGCGTTGACGTATAACATGACGATTCGGTATTAACGTCTTGTGCGAATTCATTGACTGGGTTTACCCTGGTTACGAGGACTGGTGACTATGACAGTCTTTTGTTTTAAATCTTTACAAATCCAGCCAGAATCATCATCAACGTCCATATACGTCCCACTGCTTAGGCCCGTAGGCCTAATCTACAACTGAGAGGATTTAGGCCTTAGTCCACCACGCTGGCCTAGTGCGGGTTGGCGGACTTCACACCTACCTACAATAATACCGTGGGATCAACAAGGCAGTCAACAGTCCAATGTCTATCTTCCCTTTTATAACTTTTTAATAGTTTACTCAAATATAATCAGTATTAAAAAGCAGTGATGGCCTCAAGGTTTAGACGCGAGAGCGATAATTTCGACGGTTGCAGGTTCAAACCCCAGGCACACACCTCTGACTTTTCAAAGTTATATGTGTATTCACAATGAATTATCACTTGCTTTAACGGTGAAGGAAATCATCGTGATAAAACCTACACACCTAAAAGTTCTTAGGAATTTCTTAGGTGTGTAGTCCGCCGACCCGCACTAGGCCAGCGTGGTGGACTAACTAAGACCTAAACCCTCTCAGTTGTAGAGGAGGCCCGTGCCCAGCAGTGGAACGTATTTGGGCTGATGATGATGAATCAGTATTTAAATCCTCGTATTTTCTTCTACAGCTCGGCGTGGCCCTCGGCTTCGTTTTGCCGCCCATGCTGGTGAAAGCTTCGGGCACCATCGAGGAAATTGCAGGCGACTTCCAGCTCATGTTCTACTTGGTTGCCGGGTTCACTAGTGTGCTGTTTGTCTTCATTGTGCTCTGTAAGTGTGAATATAGCAGAGTTATTATGCATATACACTTAGAATAAAATATATAATATACAGGGTGTATTCAGACCGTGATCGGAAACTAAGGCAGGTAATAGCTAAGGTGATTACAAACCCCCTGGCGTTAAAGAAAATTCTGACAAAAAATAAAAATTTTGACGTTTTCCATACAACCATCGGTATTAAATGTACACGGTTTGTATGGAAAACGTCAACATTTTTATTTTTTGTCAGAATTTTCTTTAACGCCAGGGGGTTTGTAATCACCTTAGCTATTACCTGCCTTAGTTTCCGATCACGGTCTGAATACACCCTGTATAATGGACTTCTAATCGCTTTAAAAGACACGAACTCTCAATATAACATGTAGGTATTGATTGTTATGCGCTAGTTTCTAATGCCATTAAAAATGTGTGATATTATGCACACAATTTTTACAATAAAAATAAAAAAAAAAATCTCTTCGAATATTGAAGCGTCTAATTCTATAAAGAATAGTAAAAAATATTGTATCAACAAAAACTTTTACAAATCATCATATCCAGTTAAAACTTTAAGTAGTATGGCAGTACCTTCGACGTTATGAACACGTGTGGGATTTACAAAGGCCTAATTTTATGCAATTATGTGTAAAACGCGCCATTACGACCCCTATAAGACAGTAACGATCCGAGGCCAATAAACCTGCATTGTTGAATCAACATTAGAAAGAAAGAAAGAAAGAAAAAAAGTTTTATTGTTGGCTATACGAAAAACAGATACAAAAAACAAACAACCAAACAATTAGGAGATACAATTTACATAGCCAACAATGATCCCTTCATTCAGCTGTGTGCTGCAATTCCGCTTACACGGTATTGCAGCGCTGGTTTTCAATAAAAGGACGAAGTGACAAAACGGACGCTAGGTAGGCGTACTGATTTTAAACAATAATAAAAGTTACTATAAAACAATAATAAAACATTACACTCATGTTTTCTTCTAATGTTTCAGTTTTCAAAGCTGCACCGCCAACGCCTCCATCGGCAGCAGCTGACCTCGGCTCCAGCCTCGATTCGAACTTCTTGCAGTCCATCAAGAAACTGCTCACAAACCGAAACTACATCTTGCTGCTCATCTCATACGGCCTCAACGTGGGGACGTTCTACGCCATCTCCACACTGCTCAATGAAGTCATTTTGACGTATTACCCGGTGAGTTTAATGTTCATATAGTATTTTAAGACACTAATTGCTTATACAATCCCTTTGTTACTGCAAGCAGGGTATTTCGTTACGAAAATCTCACACGTCAATGTTCAGATCTAACGCACGTTTCCAATGCTAACCAAGTACATACATACATACATAACTTCAAGCCTGTAGTCCCCGAAGGTACATTTCTGCACCTACATTTCACCAGGTATGTATCAGTCCCACGTAATAGGGGGCGAGCTAGATTCCAGACTCCGTGTTACTACTGAAAATTTCCTAATTGAAAAACTCAATAACACTTTGCCGACCCGGGAATAGAACCCAGGACCTCTAGATCGCACGGTACATACTTGTGCTGCGAGACCGCGAGACAGTCGATGCTGACCAAGTGTTGTCACTATAAATCATCTACTGAGGTTTTTCCTTCCAGGGATCCCATGAAGACGCGGGTCGCATCGGGCTGGTGATCGTGGTGGCTGGCATGGCTGGCTCCGTACTGTGCGGTCTAATCCTGGACAAGACCCACAAGTTCAAGGAGACAACTCTCGCGGTGTACGCAGCCTCCGCCATCGGCATGGTCGTCTTCACCTTCACACTTAACTGCGGCATCATCGGCGTCGTTTATTTGAGCAGCATTTTGCTTGGGTGAGTGAAGGATTCCTTAAACAATAAATGTTTAATCATACCATGAACGGGATTATAAATTCGGTTTTCTTGGGTAATTGGTTTATTGCCGCATGTTTGAACGCGTGAGCGTTACTTTTTTTATACTGGCACGGCAAAGTGACTCCACTGTACCTGATGGTAAGCACAGTGGAGTCCAAAAAAAAAATACCGACCAGCGAGAAACGATATGGTAACCCGCTGGTCGACACAATCATGCCGGCCCGCACAAATGCTTCTTCACGCTTCGCTTAAAGGATCCAGGATCATAGGAAGGAGGGAACACGTGAGCCGGCAAACTATTCCACAGCTTGATTACACTACTTTACAAAAATACTGTAATACGTCAATAAAACCTTCAAGTTTCGCGATCCAATGCTCTTCATGATCGTAGGGGGTTGCCTATATCACCAACAACTGCTTATTTCGTTAGTGTGCTGGCTTAATTGATTAAATAAGTGTAATGTTTATAGGTTCTTCATGACCGGCTACCTGCCCGTCGGCTTCGAGTTTGCTTCTGAAGTGACATATCCTGAACCCGAGGGCACTACGTCTGGGATACTCAACGCTGTTGTTCAGGTAAATATTCATAAATTTCACTGCTATTACATACATACATACATAAACTCACGCCTGTATTTCCCGACGGGATAGGCAGAGGTGCATTTCTGCACCCACATTTCGCCAAGTATGTATCAGGGGGCGAGCCTATTGCCGTTTTTTGGGCACATTTCCAGACTTCGTGCTGCTACTGAGAATTTCCTAACGGAAAAACCCAATAACACTTCGCCCGACCCGGGAATCGAACCCAGGACCTCTAGATCGCACGACACATACTAGTACCGCGAGACCACGAGGCAGTCAATTAAAAAAATTTCGCTGCTATTACTTAATACTTATTTAATACTAAATATTGCCAGGATTCTAAGAATGTGTGCGCTTAAAACCTTATCAAATTTCATGTATATTAATTTAAACGGTTATAAATAGCGTCGTGTTTTTTGTGTAGGTGAAAATAATCTAATTTTTAATACTGACATAATGTGAAGAAATCGTATTGTAAGTTTACCAATAAGTCCCAGACAGTTTGGTGAACCGACTTCTCTCAGCTGTAGAAGAAGAAGAATTCAATGTGTGGATGAATTTAAGTATATTTCCTCCATCTGTTCCAGGTGTTCGGTATATTGACGACGCTGCTGTACGAGTGGATGTTGAAGCGGGTCGGCGACCGCTGGTCCAACCTGACGCTGTGCGCTCTGCTGGCGCTCGGCACCGCCATCACCGCGTGCATCAAGTCCGACCTCCGGCGACAAGCTGCCCAGAACAAGGGCTAGGTCACCACGCCACTCCAACTCTTCGGTTTGTGATACAACTCCACGAAAGTATTACTAAGTATAATGTTTATTTGTTTACGTGTTTTTGAAATTAAGTCGCCACGTCGCGTCGGCTTGTATTGTGCTGTTTTTGTTGTTTTAATTTGTTATTTATGATTATGAGAAATTACATACGTTAGTTTTATGGACGTTTCTGTATACGTATTATTTAATTAGAACGCGTTCGATACGTGTAGTGTAGTTACGCCTTGATTTAGAACAATGGAAGGTATATTATTAATGCCTACAATGAAACATTTAAATCTAGAAAATAGCTGATAATACTTTATTTGAAAATCAAATAATATTCTTTTACCGATATAGTAGAAGAATATTGGATAGAGATCAATAAGAGTTTGGAGGAGATAATATTGAATAAGTTTTTACGAGATCCGTAGTCCACGTTTCAAGCGCAAATAAAGTGAACCAGCATAACAAATAATTTAATAAAAATATATAAACTTTTAGAAATATTTTTCGCGATCAAATTCAATTCTAGATTGGATTAGGCGTAGTAGAAGACATAGCTTATATTAACGATAATCGTGACAATAATACTTGTGACTGTAGGTAAACGTTTTGTGAGAGTATTTTGCGAAAATGTATCTAATTAAATGTCAAGAGTGATTAAATGTAGATGGAAATATCAAATATACATGTTGATATACATATTTTTGAATATTATAATCTTCACACACCGTAGTCAGTGGCTCCCATATTTAAATGTAACGGCCTAGGCGTTCATACTTTTGGAAAACTCTTTAACCCTTAAATGCATATTGTTGCCAAATGTCTACAATTCATAAAAAAATATATTTTATATTATAACTGCCTCGTGGTCTCGCGGTACAAGTATGTGCCGTGCGATCTAGAGGTCCTGGGTTCGATTCCCGGGTCGGGCAAAGTGTTATTGGGTTTTTCCATTAGGAAGTTCTCGGTAACAGCACGGAGTCTGGAAATGTGCCCGAAAAACGGCAATAGGCTCGCCCCCTATTACGTGGGACTGATACATACTTGGCGAAATGTGGGTGCAGAAATGCACCTCTGCCTACCTCTTCGGGGAATACAGGTGTGAGTTTATGTATGTATGTATATTATAACCTTTTCGGTATATGTATTTACTACTTATACTACCTATAATATTTTTTTAATAAAAAAAATCATGCATTTAAGGGTTAAATTGTAGGTTATAAGAATCAGTAGTAAATTCCTACGATGTTGTAGACTAGCGTGATTTTATCTCGAATTTTTAACTATACTGTCAAAAACCTTCTGTGACTATCTAATATCTTTATTCGGCTATGAACCAGTATTGAGGGCCTTAGAGCCACAATACTTTATCATTCTCTTTGTATCACAAGGTTTTGAGCTTGTAGCAAAGCGGTTTTTGTGAATGTTGCAAATATTCAATTTCATGAATGAGGCTGTAATTTTTAACAATAAACAGACTTTTTAATCATTGACATTCTAATTGATAATACCTTAATTATCTTAATAAAGCGTATAAAAAATATCTAAGCTCAAAATCTATCAGACATCATCAACTAATAATTTGTGTTATGATTAAGAGATGGCGTTAAACTCAACTTTTCGACGTGATTTAATGACCGCGCCATACTTAAAGGTCAATGACATCTTTCGTTTATCGTTGAAAATGACAAATATTGCAGTGGGTTGGATGGCTACTGTTTTGTCATTTACTATATCGGCTTAACATGTAACGGCATTACCAAATCAGTTGGACGTTAAACACAGTGGCGGTACTTCCATAGAAGCCCAAAAGCGTTTGACGCTAATTGTGTAATGTCTAGTTTATAATTGTTTATTGTGGGGTGTTTATTTAACAAATTAATTTTGTTCAATAAAGATTTAAAGCTTAAAAATTATTATTCGGAATTTTGAAAGGCAAACTGGGCTTTTGGGCTTCTATGGCAGTACCGCCACTGGTTAAACATATTGCTATAGTCCAATGACCCGGCGAGAAAAAGCCAATATTCTTTTACAATATGAAGAGCCGCTTAAAGTAAAGAAATGGTATTAGGTCTAAAGTAACCATACGAAATTTCATCGAGCTGATAAAGATAGCATTATGTATTAGGTATATCTCTTAATGACATCTATCTAAAATGTAAAGTTTTTGCGAGTCATAATGAGAACATCCATTTAAAAAAACAAACGATTCGATGTTATGGTGTATAAAGTAATAATTAAAAAATTTCCTCTTATAAAACAATACATGATGATGTATCTTTTTATCAGTGACAGTCTCCCCTCTTTTAAACATTAGGTTAGATAGACTAGATCGTGATATCTAAAAGTATTCGGTCTAAAGGGCCATAGATTGTAAATTGCAGGTATTTGTTAAATTTAACACATTTTAGAAGCCAACAGAACACCATCAATATTATTAATTCAATTAGAAATTTAAAGATGAGCCATGTGGAAGAAAATAAACACTTATAATAAAAAAAATGTGTTTTAAAACTTGTCATTATATTGTGATAATACTAAGTTTTTGTGTAATCTCTTTAATTTTTAAGGTGTTATTAATCATACATCTGCTTTACGTATTACTTATGAATAGCCTAGTGTGTCTATTTATTTGTGCATTTTATTTATTTATTTATTTATTTTAAAAGGCAATAAAAATTTTTACATTGCTATTTAGTGTAACATAAACCATATTAGGTTTTTCTGTACACTTATTTTTTATCGTCTAATTTCATTTTGTATTTTAATAGGTTTCATGCATTTAAATTGATATTTAAACTATTAAAAAAAAATACGAAAAAAAAAACACTAAGATTCCACTCTGCTAAAAATTTACGTGCATTAAACGTCAGTGCCAATGCCTTCAAGCTTTCACTTTGTATATAATTCTATATTTATATTCGATTATATGTGAATATGTAGGCTGTGTTATTTATTTTTATTTAGTAACTAAGAATGTGTATTACATAACATTATGTTTATTGACAATTGAACTCGAGTACTAAGCGAGTAAGAAATGAGAAAAATATCCGGACTATTTTTTATACTCCAAAAAATTGTATTGAGGAAATGTTAGAAATAACTTCAACGTTTCCGAGCATAATATCCATGAAATTAGATCAAATGAAACAGAGCGTGAACCTGCGTAAAGTTGATCTATTAAGCCTTATCATTTTTTTAAAGTAAAGATATTATTAGTACAGTAATGTATGGAGTGTCAATAACTGAATGGCCATAAAATTCAAGGAATAAATATAGGGAATTTTTTTTTATGATGAGGAGAACATAGCGAGGGCTTCACAAAATGATTCACATTCAATACAGTCTAAACGATGAATTCAATGACTTTGTTATGAACAAACACTTCTATAGTACTCTTTATCATGAAAGAGGTAAGTTTGTTTGCCAAAGTAATAGTGATCTATTTATTTTGACCATTACGGGTAAATAAATAATTCTGTAATGACAATGACAATAATACAAATTGAATAAATGTAACCTATACAATTTGAATGAAATAATTATATTACATGTAAAAGAAACTGTGGTATTTTTTTAACTTTATATTGACACATTGATATAATATGTATGTATGTATAATTCGATACTATGGAGGGTAAAGATAAGGAGTGTCATCTCCTATAGTAGAAAATCGAAAAAAGTGTCCAGTTGTCAGGTGTAAATAACAGTTAAAAAACCTTCCAGAATGGCGCTGGTGTAGACAAAGGACATGGTACGAATTTAATATTATTGTCAACTAAAGTAGTTTATTGAAAATGTCAACTACTTGCGTAGCACAAAATAATGTAGTTAATATAACCTTAAAGAGTTATTATGAGAAAACGCGTGTAGCTAGAGTGATTTTATATCCTAAACTGTGAATAGTACGTTTATTGATTTCCGCTTCCTTTAAAATTTATGATGCGGATGCTAATGTGGCGCCCCAATTTAATACATTTTGACGGACACTTTTGCATGTACAAGATAACACTCCTTACCTTTACCCTCCATATTCGATACAAGACAATAATGTCGCAGTCGTGAATGCAAAATAGATGCATCTCTGATAAATAAAAATGTCCTTTCTAAAAGTTTATTAGTACTATAAATCGAATAACCAAAATGTGATTAATTAATGTGATTGTGATTACAGTATCGCGAAGAAATATTTGTTATTCAACTTATATTACCATATAGAACATGTGCGTACCCATTTTTATTTTGAAGTGAAAACTTCTTTAGCATCGTTGTAATTTTTAAGACGGTGAAACGAAAAAGCGACAGTAAAAAGAGACAGACACATTTTAGTGTTTTACTGTTAATATACTTGGCAACTTGTATTGTAAAGAACGCAGCCATAAAATTTATTTTTATCTTGAAGCCAAAATTTTCAAAGGTTTCACTTCTACCACGCGTGTATTGCACACATGTGTTTTTTTATTTTCTCTTGTAACATTTATAATCAAAGCTTGTGCATTTTCCCAACAATCATTCCAATCGATGTTGTATGTAGTTGTAGTTATTAAGTAATTGATGTAATTTAATGTTAATATAAATGTTCAATAAACGTTTGTTCATGATACTCGTAATATGTTTTTTTTGTCATCATCATCATCAGCATCATCAGCCCATATACGTCCCACTGCTGGGCACGGGCCTCCTCTATAACTGAGAGTGTTTAGATTTAGTCCACCACGCTGGCCTAGTGCAGGTTGGCGGACTACAACACCTAAGAACTTTTAGGTGTGCAGGTTTCATCACGATGTTTTCCTTCACCGTTAAAGTACGTGATAATTCTTTATGAATACACACATAACTTCGAAAAGTCAGAGGTGTGTGCCTGGGGTTTGAACATGCGACCGTCGAGATTCTCGACCGCGTGCCTAAACCTCGAGGCCATCACGACGTTTTTTATTGTACCTTCAATTAATTATCACACACTTGTGGTAATATAATATATTAACACTGCTCTTTGTGACACAGTTAGTTAATTTCTTTTGAATCCGAATTTGTTGTTTACTAAAGTAATAAAACTCATTGTTCAATATATCATCTTTATAATTAGATCACTCCATCGAATCGAATCGATCTAAATTTCAAACTAATACAATATTTATTTTTAAATTCCTATATACAAAATTCTCTCGGCAGAATCTCTCGAACCGCCAAATGCCGCTTACTAGTGCCGGTTTTCTTAATATCTATATCTAGTGCCTTATTCCGCGCATAAATTTCTATCGGTACGTTTTAAATAATTCCATTATTAAGTAGACTTAAACTCGATAACAGATTGATATATTTTCTAGCTCTTATTTTATATACTTTTTTAATCAATGTTTAATTTAGAAAATCTAACCTACTTACAACTTTTCCTGATAACCACCAGCTAAGCTTACCTTTTTTTTTTTTTTTTAGCATGGGGAAAATCCTCTTGGATTCCCGTCTAATGAGATAGACGGGGTATGCCGGATTTTTACTGGCTAAAAACCCCATGTACGTCTTCATCTACACTAGGGAGATACTCCGGGACCTCAAAAATGAACACGCCAGAGTAACTCCAGTGCGTTGCTAAAAAGCCCTCATTGCGGAGAGTGCAATCACTGTCCTTAGCTAAGCCTCTTCTCTCTGCCTTTAAGCAGACGGCTCGGGTCGATGTTCACCATCACCTCGGCGCCTTCTTCTCCGAGCGGGATCGAGTCTTTCTCGATTCCGCTCTGCAGCTTCTTTCTTAAGCATAACCGATTCACAGAAAGAAGCTGCAGCTTTCCATTTGGACTCTCCCGATAGCATCGCCGAAATGACTGCAGGTAGGGAGAGATTATGTCCTATCTGGTTTATTAGGATTCCACGTTCCACTTCCCAAGCAGGGCACTGCATGAGTGTGTGTGCCGCAGAATCCTCAGCTCCGTTGTTGCAGTGGTGGCAATCTGACGTCACTTCCCGACCTATCTTATTCAGATAATCACCGAAGCAACCATGCCCGGTAATTATCTGAGTAAGTCTGTAGGTAAGTCTTCCATGCTTCCGATTCATCCAAGCTTCGAAAACGGGTAGTATCGCTTCAACGACGCGTTTATGTACGGAAGGCTCCTCGCAGAGCCTTAACTGCCACGTCGCGAATGCGGTTTTCTGCTCCTCTCGTTTCATCAACTCTTTGAACGCCAACGGTATTTGGACTTCACTCTGGCGGGCAATTTGTGTCTTTTCATACACTTTTGCATCCATATCTGCCAGTATATCCAAGGGAGGAAATCGTGCCAGGATAGTTGCCGCCTCAAATGACATCGTGCGGTATCCTCGTACAATTCTGATGGCCATCTTGCGCTGTAGTCGGTATAATTTCGACCTGCAGCGACGTATTCTAAGTCGTTTCGACCACACAAGTGCTCCATAGAGGGCCATCGAAGCTAAGCTTACCTAATAAGCTATCACAACGGTGTGTGGTGTCCATAGGTGGAGGCGCGCACTCTAAAATAGATTCTTTTTATATAAGTACTTTAAAAATATGTTCACATTTCACAGATGGCGCTAGTATCACGCCATCTAAAATATGCGTAACAATTCACTTGGGACTTGTTTTGTTTAGCAAAAATGGTCTTCTTTCCACATAAAATAAAGTACAATTTGGACGTAAGCTCTTTAGACAGGTGTTTTGTTGATATTTTCCGTAGTTGCTACAGCGGCATTTTCATTTTTCATGGCATTGTTTGAGATTTTAAATGTGAAAAATTAAATTTCTTTAACTCTACTGTTCAAATTATGATGCGTAAGTATAAATCTTGGCGGATTGTGGATAGGTGGCATTCGGTTAGATGAAAAACTTAAAGAAAATGTTAACAAAAACAAATTTGTGGTAGTTCTTTTCGACATTTTTTGATAAAGTGTAGGGTGAAAAATGAATAACAATAAAGAACAAACTGGACGCGACATTGTCTGTAGAACACATTCGGCGAGATCGGAAAGAGGTTTGTTTTATTTTTCATTTTATTTATTTACTAAAATCATTTTTTGCGACCCGGTAAAGGTCACAGGTTGCTTCTAACAGATAAATAAATACACTCAACAGTCACATACATAGTTCTGACTTGAGGCTGGGCCAATGATGAAGTTGCAATGTGGCTTGAATGAAATGCCCAATATATCTGTAAAGTTTATGCAGACAAAAGGCAAATAATTACTTCTAAGTTATTACAAATTAGTGTCAATTTCAATGGTTGAATGTGGATCAAACCATGAAGATAGTGGTCAGGGAAGTGGGCTCAAGATCAAGGCACACCTACTCTTAACATTTCAAAACAATCAATTTATTTTAATAGTGTATTTATACATCATCACTTTTAGTGTGATGACAGAGATCATTGCTTGTAAGCGCCTGGATTATATAGTTTGCGTTTAATTAAGACACATTTTTATGACTTCAAATAATGTTATAAACAAATGAGGTTTATGGCTAAAATATTTGAACCCACAATTAGACATTAATTGCAGAATATACCAACTATAAATGCTGCTTATATATTAATATATTTTCTTATTTGATAAAAAATCATCTTTCAACTAATAGTTTTATTGAAATACTTTTTTTTACGATGGCATATTTAAATGATAATTTCTTTCCTTCCTCTCTTTATGACCTTTTCTTTTTAAATTTGTTTTTTTTTTATTGATTCCAACTGTGTTTTGTAAATGATGGGGGCTCATTTCAAACATGGATAGATATACAAAAATATAATTGAACCAAGTGAGACCAGTTTGTTACATTAAAATGTGGTTTTGTAGCTTTGGTACAACATTACAATAAAGTACATACCTTAATTTAATTTTCTATATTACCATCATAAAAGATATAAGTTAAAAGAACCAAACACATCACCAGTTGTAAGTATTAGTCTGGCGCCAACAATTGTTACAATCTCACTGGTCAACAAAGTGGATGTCTGTAATTATTATTTGTATAATGCAGGCCATTTCTGGAATATAATATAAACAGGTTGGGCCAAGCAATAATAAAAAGAAGCCTGTGTCCAAGATATACTACAATTAAGAGTTAATAAATTTATTAAATACCAAGGATCATTCAAATTATTGGAGTAGTTATTGAGTTTATTTTTTAAATTTATTCTAAATCCTTCCTCTTTTTGATATCAGTGTAGACTTGATTCGGTGATTTTTATTGATTAAACTACCAAATTATATCATCAGCAATCTACCTGCCACCATAACACTCAATGAAGTCTTGATATTTTTCTTTCAGATTTGTACCGTATCTGCCCATCTAAATTGAACAAGAGGGAGCTAGAGGACCTCTATTTTGCCTTATTGGAAAACAATTTAGAGTTAAAAAAGACTATCAATGGACAGAGGGAGAAGATTAAGACTCTGTCAGCTAAGGTCCAACGGATGTCAGCTGCACAGAAAGGTAGTTTTGGCAGGGAATCCAGAGAATGCTGTCTGACAACGAAAGCAACCGTTAATGAGCAGAAAGAAATGTGAGTTTATAAAAATATTACAATATTAACATACTGTATGTCGGAAAGAGTTAAGCAGAGAAAAATTATTCAGGAATTTTTGTCTCTGAAAAGTCATAGGTGATACAACAAACTATTCAACCCAGTAATAACAAAAGATGTATGTAGTAATGTGAGATTAATGGTTGTATTTTGTTTTTTACAGGATAGCAGAGCTGAAAAAGGCAAACGAGCGCATGTCGGAACGCATTCGTCTTCTCAACATGAGATTGTGTTCGGCGAAACAGTTCGTGAAACGCAGCCCTGTCCAGTCATCTACTCGCTGTGCAAAATGCTGTTCGAATGCACCGGCCAACTCGACCAAGTATGAAACATAACTAGCCTTTTATAAGTTACTAAGTCTATGTTAGATTAACAGTGTTTATGTCTATTCCTTTTAATTTAATTAGTATCTTTTGTTGAACATTTTGCATGTTTTTAATGATCTTTCTTTCTTTCAAATACTGTATTTCTGAATCCTCCTTTGCATGTAATGGCATATCCAATAATATTAAATTTAAGTCTTTTGACTCTCAACGGGGAAGGAAAACATCGTAAGGAAACCTGCACACTTAAAAGATCTTAGGAATTTCTTAGGTGTGTAGTCCACCAACATTCAATAAGCCAGCGTGGAGGACTAAAGCCTCACCCTTCTCTGTTGTAGAGGAGGCCAGTGCCCAGCAGTGGGACTTACATATATATATGGGCTGATGATGATGATGATGATTCTCAACTGGAAACTTTGGTTATGGTGGAAATAGGCCCTGATTTTTTACTAAAAAATAGGCCCAGAATAAAATATTTGCAGAATTATGCAACTAAAATAGTTTAAAACAAGACGAGGTTAAATTATTTAGGTACCAAATACTTAAAAACATTTTTAATTCTATAAGATTTTTATAATTCTCTCTTGCCAATAAGTTTTATATTATATAGTTAGCCATGTGGAGCAGTTAGTAACTGACGACTTTTAAAGCAAAAGACCGTAGTTTGACTGTTCATATTGAAACATTTTTTTCTGATTTGAGTATTTGAACATTAGTATCAATATTTTTGTTAAAAATACTAAAAAACTTTCTAAAAAAAACGGAAATTAATATTACTGATAATTTTATTACAGAAATACTTCATCAGTCGCCTTAAATACGAACTTAAGCGATAGCAATTTGAAGACGGTCGCTGTATCGTGCCACAGTATCATCGAAAAGTACGTATTATGTTTCTATTGTACATACATATATATTACATACATACATACTACATAACCTCCCGCCTGTATTCCCTGAAGGGGCAGGCAGAGGTGCATTTCTGCATCCATATTTCGCCGCGTATGTATGTTTTCAGTTTTTTATTTTTATTAAAATTTATTTTATGACATATTTTTTTAGTTTTTTTTAATTTTGTTATTAATTTTTATGTTTTTCATACTTTAATTTCTAATCGTTATGAGAGAGCAGTGTCTTCTAGCACAAGTATAGAAATATTTAAAAGAAGGCCTTTGTAATATTTTTTGTAAAAACCTTGGTAATGAATAAAGTTTATTTTTTATGTATCAGTAACATCGTAACAGGGAGCGAGCCAATTGTTGTAATTATCAAAGTTAACTCGTTTTTACGATGACATTAAAAAATAAATTTATCAATTGTCATATTAGATATCCTTTGACGTGGGATTCACGCTTACTGTAGGTATGCTATACTTACATAGGGGAAAGGTTTGATTTTTTTCTAACACTGCTACCGATAAAAAAATCTTCATCCATCCATCATCCATCCATCAATGGAAGTCCACTGCTGGACATAGGCCTCTCCTAATGACTTCCACAGGGACCTGTTGGAAGCAGCTTGCATCCAGCGACGTCCCGCGACCTTTACTAGGTCGTCCGACCATATTGTCGGAGGACGTCCCACGCTGCGCTTTCCTGTACGTGGCCTCCACTCGAGAACTTTTTGGCCCCATCGGCCATCAGTTCTCCGCGCTATGTGCCCGGCCCATTGCCACTTCAACTTGCTAATCCGCTGGGCTATGTCGGTATGGGCTATGTAAAAAAATCTTCATAGCCGATTGAAATTATATGTAGTACGGATACCTATAAATGTAACCTTGGCGAAGCGGGGCCTGACCGCAGTATATTCTACTTAGTTTTATTAAGTGTAATAATTATTTTGCAGAGAGGTTCCATCCACAAGGTCCGTGCTTACTGAAACCGAAGAAGAACCAGAGAAGTAACTTACTATCTTATGTTTCTAATACTTGTTATTCAGTTGAATTTAATTCTGATTAGTATTAATGTTAATTGACAGAGAATACACTGAGAAGACGTGTGAAGAAAACAAGTGCAGAACTCTAATGGAGGAGTTGAAACAGAAAATCGTCAATTTGCAAGAGGTAATTATAATTCTAAAGGAATAAACTCAACTGCTACTAAAGGAATTTCTTAGGTGTGTAGTCCGCCAACCCGCACTAGGCCAGCGTGGTGGACTAAGGCCTAAAGCCTCTCAGTTGTAGAGGAGGCCCGTGCCCAGCAGTGGGACGTATATGGTCTGATGATGAAAGGAAAATGTAAGGAAATTGCACACCTAAAAGTTCTTAGGAATTTATTAGATGTGTAGTCCGCCGACTCGCACTAGGCCAGTGTGGTGGACTTAGGCCTTAACCCTCTCAGTTGTAAAGGCCAACAGTGGAACATATATGGGCTCATGATGATGATTGATTGCAGGAACTCTCCACCACCCATGTGGAATACTCGTCGCGGATCGGTCGGTTGGAAATGGAAGTATCGTCGTTGCAGGCGAGAGATAATCACAACCAACAGATCACCTCCAGACTCACTCGCGCAGAGATCAACAACGGTAAGTCGCGCTAATTACAATAGTTAATAGCTTCCGATGTTTAAAAAGATTATAAACAATTTTTTTATTTATTAAGTGACTACAATACATGAGATGATGGTTGAGACCTTCTAATAAGTATTAAATAAAGAAGGCCTCGCTCTTCCATATCTAAAAGTAAACTAAACAATTATAACAGACAGCCCCGTGGCGCAGTTGGCTAGACACCAGCTTGCGAAACGAGAGGCCGCGGGTTCGATCCCCGCACCGAGACAAATGTTTGTGTGATCCACTAATATTTGTTTCGGGTCTGGGTGTTTGTGAGACCGAAAAGTCTCTCATAGTTTCTGATACTCACGACACAAGACTTGTATCTTAGTGTGGGATCAGAACTATGTATGTGACTGTTGGGTGTATTTATTTATTTATTTATTTATTTATAATAAAAATTAAAATTTACAACAGATCTTTACTAAAAACAATGAGTGTTGTCCTGCTCCCATTTTTATTTGGCGTCGGCGCAGTTTGTTTTATCCTTCCGAACACCTCTATCGGTCGTCCTGTCTTCATCTGGTGGTCTTTGATCTCGTGATTAACAGACAAACAGGTTGAAGCCCCAAGCGAAGATATTTACGCGTGTCGTTTAAAGGGCTTTGTACCTTATGTGCGCTGATCTTAATTAGTGTTTTAGCGTGTAGATTTTTAGACCAATTATAATTGTTGCGGACAGAAGCCGCACGAATACCATTGTAACTATTTTTGTATATTATGTATTGTCGCGGACAGGAGCCGCACCAAAGATGTATTTTGTATGTTAAACTCAGTAGCATTAAGCATAGATACTAAGAATCATTGTAATTGGCTAAGAGCCAAGCCACATGTCGTGTGCTACCGACATCCAGTGCGAGCATTGGGTGTTAGAGCGAGATAGAATAATTAACTAATAACTGTAACGCTGCAATGTGATTGGGCGAGACCCGAATATGTTTGACGGGCCCAATCGACGTACATTGCGAGCGCTAAGATTAAATATAAGAAACGTATTTTTGTCAGTCTGCACGCAACTACCGAGGAAGCAATATACAGTTTAAATTGGAAAGAGGAGTAATTATTTTCACCCGAAAACACTCCCCAACAATAATCATTTATTAAAAATTTATATGTATATGTAGGCCCGCCCTTTTATAATTTACAGGGGATTTGGCAATGCAGCTGTCTATAGAGAAAGGTAAAGTTGCGGAGCTGGAGACTAGCATGAGAGCAGCTCAGATGTCCAGAAAGGTAGCCGAAACTATCGACGGACACCTTGCTAACATTAAAGTAAGTACATATGCAGATCTGATGACGTTTTAGTAAACATGTATAACAGAGCAAATACAAATAAATAAATACAATCACATACATAGTTCTGACCCCACACTAAGATACAAGTCTTGTGTCGTGGGCATCAAAAACTACGAGAGACTTTTCGGTCTAATAAAAGCGCAGACCTCAAACAAATATTTGTGGATCACACAAACGTTTGTCTCGGTGCGGAGATCGAACTCCACGGCCTGTCGTTTGGTAAGCTAGTCTCTAGTCAACTGCAACACGTGGCTGTCTTTTTCTTATATGTATATGTTATATTAACTTTGTGGGAATGTTGCAAAATGTAACCCATTTTTGTTCATTTCTCGCGTGCTCTGATAATTACCTATTACTTATGTTAGGAACGCATCAACATCAGCCCATATACGTCCTACTGCTGGGCACAAGCCTCCTCTACAACTGAGAGGGTTTAGGCCTTAGTCCACAACGCTGGCCTAGTGCGGGTTGGCGGACTGCACAGCTAAGAAATTCCTAAGTACTTTTAGGTGTGCAGCTTTCCTCGCAATGTTTTCCTTTGCCGTTTAAGTACGTGATAATTCATTGTGAATACACACATAACTTCGAAAAGTCACGAGGTGTGTGCCTTATAGTTTGAACCCGCCACCGCCGAGATTCTCGACCGCGCGCCTAAACCTCGAAACCATCACTACTTGTAGGTAAGCATCGTCTTTACTAAATTACTGATCTTAGTAAGTCTTGTTCGCGCTAATTACAGTTACATCCGCCCCAGTCGGTTCCAACTAAGAAAACAAGCACTTTGGATCTCAAAACCGATGATGATGACGTCAAAAAAGCGATGAATGCTGATGACTCCGGCTATGCTGAAACTACTAAAAGCACTGAACTAGCTGAAGATAAGGTAGGAAATATGATTTGTATTAAAATGAAAACTATCATGGCTAGATTTTAATTTGCTCGTATTCTTTTAAGGAATAGATAACTTTGTTATCGCCCTATAATGATATATGTACATACATATCATTGGCGGTACTTCCATGGAAGCCCAAAAGCCCAGTTTGCCTTACAAAATTCCGAATAATAATCTTCAATCTTTAAATCTTTATTTAACAAAAGCAATTTGACGCATAAATGAAAATATATTGACCCCATAATAAACAATTATAAACTAGACATTAGCAATTACCGTGTAACGCTTTTGGGCTTCTACCGCTATTGGTACATATGTACATGCTCTTGCGCTTCCCAAAGTGGCGGCAGAGACATCATTTAATATATATTTCAGAGCCTCTTGCCGGGCACATTTTTAAATTATTTTCAATAATGCATTGCCTTAATAATTTATCCAAAACGACCAAGGTTTGCTTGTAAAACTGTATGCAAAGAATCTTGGTACTTGACTCCCTTGTTATGGCTAAGATGGATAAATAGTGTTAAAGTTTTTATAGTGTACAATATAGACATTTGTAAAGTAAACATGTAAGTATTACGATCAACATATTTTAGGCTTTAGTGAAGCATAACCAGGAGTTGATGAGCAAAATATTGGAGCTGCAGACACAATTGGATCAATTCAAAGTATCCGCTGTAAGTAATTTCAATATTTTCTGTTCGGGCACGTACATATCTTTATATATATAATTCTTCTGTACGTGTGTTGTTTCCGAACTCCTCCTTAACGGCTGGACCGATTTGAATGATTTTTTTGTGTGTGTTCAAGTGGATTCGAGGATGGTTTAGTTTCGCAATTGGACCCGGTAGGTGGCGCTGTGACCGAGTTCTGGGATTTAAATTTTTTACATATCCGAACATAGCTCCAAAATTTTAAACAATTCATTTTCTTTGTTCAAAAGAAGGCAGATCAAATTTTTTGTGTATCTTCAGGCGGATTTGAGAATGGTTTAAATTGGGAAAAAAATTGGAATTTGTGAATTTAGAATTGTGTACAGGACAACGTCTAACGGGTCGTCGGGTCCACTAGTATAGTATATACAGGTTGTTAGGTAAAAGACCGTACATACTGAAGGACACGTTAGTCAATGGCTTCAAGTAACCATTAAAAATATAATGCAAGAGTAATATAAATATACGGCACAGTAAACGATACGAAATTATTGTAGCACAAATGCAGAAAATATGGACACCCTACATACATCGAGACTTGAATAAAAAATAATTACTAGGTACCTACCTCTTAGTGTATGCAGCGTCCACAATGGTAGAATATGTAGTATTTATTTACACCGATTCACTTACATTTACTAAGTATTTACATTTACACTATTTACATAAAATTAAACGTATTTTAATAATTGTTCAAAATGATCGCCTCCTCGCGCAACGCAGAGTTCGGCGCGTTTTCGCATATTGTTTTTCACCCGGCACAACACAAACGTATCACAACACGAACCTTATCAAAGGCGGCTAATATTCTAGCCTTTAGTTCATCCCGGTTGGAGTATTCTGTAGCGTACACAAGCCGTTTCACTTCACCCCACAAGTAAAATCTAACGGTGTAAGGTCAGGCGCCGGCCACGGCACGGGCCCACCGCGACCGATCCAGTTATTGCCGAAGTGACAATTTAAAAACTCGTACACTGTCATTAGCTCGGGCATATGCACGAACCATTTCCCAGTATTCTTCGTTTGAAAACGACATTGCACTTGACACAAAACACACTAACAGTTAAAAGAGGTTTCCGCAAATAATCAAATATTGCATCACGGGCGACTCGCGACCTTTGACTGGCGCCCGCGCGTGCCGCGTGCTCGGCCGGCGAGGCGACGCACGGGCATGAAAGGGCGAGTGCGGGGAGGGGTGCGGGAACAGAGCGCTGTTTGTAAACAGCTGATCGCCGATGACCGCACTTACGCAATACTTAGATTTTTTTTGGATAAATTATGTAAAAAATAAGGTACCAATTTTTTTACAAATTCGGGGTCAGAATTGAGTGCCTTATATTTGACTTCAGTATGTACGGTCTTTTACCTAACACATTGTATATTATCAGGGCTGGGCAAAATACATGCTTTGCTTTAATTGAAATACAAATTACAAAATACTGTATCGCAAGTAATTAAAATACAAAATACATTTAAGTAAGGTATTTGAAATACAAAATACAGTATTTTAGCTATTTGTAATTGAAATACAAAATACAAATTACAATATACAAAATAATGCATATTTATTTGTTTTGGAATAGTTTTTTTTTTAGGCAGTTTTTGTTTTGTTATTGCAGGTCCTGATGAGCACAAATTTAATGTCCAATATTATAAAAGTCTGTAAATTTTTGAGGCTTTTCCATCATTGCACTCTCGCCTCGCACTCACACTCATGATCGCTAAATGAAGGCTAAATGTATTTTAATAAATGTATTTTGAAGCCTCGAGTATTTGAAATACTAATTACAAAATACTTCGGCTACACGTATTTTAAATACAAATTACAAATTACATTTTAAGAAAGTAATTAAAATACAAATACAAAATACGTATTTGTATTTCAATTACGTATTTCAATTACAAGTAATTCAAATACTGCCCAACCCTGTATATTATATACATATCACTGTAGATTGAAAAGGGTTACTTTTAATATTCACCATCGTTTATTTACAGGCAACGGATACAGATGTTAAAACAAGATCAGAGCCTCAAATCACAATAGACGAAGTACCATCGTACATGAAAGAGAAAACTTGCTTTTTTATCACACCAGAAAAAGATATAATTCCAGAGGTAATATATTTTACGTACATTGCGCACTTACACGATGATGGAAAACATGAAGTTCAAGCAATTTGTTAGATTGTAAATTACGTGTACTGTTCCAGCTTGATGGACTAAGGCCTTCGCCAAAATAATTTTAAATTTCAAATTTATTTATTTCATTACTAGGACTCAAAGGTAGTAAAATATACAACGTTTACTTTTGTATTATAATATTTTTACAACTCACAACGGATACGATTTAGGGACCTTCAAGAAAAGAGCCTATATTTTCCTCAAAGGCCGGCAACGCACCGATGATTCCTCTGGTATTATGGGTGTCCATGGGCGGTGTTGACCACTTAACATCAGGTGGCTCACTTGCTCGTTTGCCTCCTTTCCCATAATAAAAGTAATATTGTAATATGGTCCCCTCACTAGGTAAGACTGTATCGAAGGGACCTCTTGCATCGATATTATAGTGTAGGTCTATCGTTTTCGCTCACGAGTAAACTTATAGATATCAACTTCCTCTTCTCCTTATTCTCCACACTACATCTCACTTTTACTATCAGATCATCTTAGAGTTCTTAAGCAAGTATTTGTATCGATCTGTGCTGTATGATATTCTGCACTAGGGAAGGCTATATCGAGGGGTAATACTAAAGGCTTGCCTATGAGGAGTTCCAAGTTCGTACAAATAATTCTATATCTAGTGTTCGGCGTCTTTTTTATACTGGCATAATAAAGTGGCACTACACAGTTTGATGGTAAGGACGATTTGTCCCAAGAGCATCAAGTGGTGATAACTTCTATCGTTCATCACTACCTTCATTCTGAACTGCTAAGAAGCTTCATGCTACGTTTCAAGGTTCTAGGATACTAGGAAGAAGGGAACAAGTGAAAATTACCGTTTTTTAAGGTCTAAATGAACTTATTTGTTCATATTTGGTCATGCCTCGTGGTCATGCGGTACAAGTACGTGCTGTACGATCTAGAGGTCCTGGGTTGGATTCCCGGGTCGGACAAAGTGTTATTGGGTTTTTCTATAAGGAAATTCTCAATAGCAGCACGAAGTCTGGAAATTTGCCCGAAAAACGCCAATAGGCTTGCCCCCTATTACGTGGGACTGATAACTGATAGATACCTGGCCAAATGTGGGTGCCGACATATACCTCTGCCTACCCCTTCGGGGAATATAGGCGTGGGTTATGAATTTTTTTTTAAATATTTTTAGCCAACGGTAGAAAAACCCTCAGAGGAACGAGAAGTTAATGCCAATGCGCAACAGGCAACAGTGAAACCGCAGAATGACGCTATAGACACGAGCGCAACATTTATACCATCAAGATTTCCTCTTTTGTGGGTGAACGACGGTCAGAAAAACTTTGAAGATACTGACGAGTAAGTGATTTTATATTTAATTAGTATTTAAAGAGAATTTCCTGATGGAAAAACCCAATGTGTTATTGGGTTGCCCGAATTTTCTAATGAAAAAAAAAAAACAAATAACTTTTTCCCGACCCAAGAATCGAAACCGTGATGGAGGTCAAACAATCTTGTGCCGTGAGACCACGAGGCATTCAGACTACACTTACGGTATAATTTATCTACTTACGGTATACGGAATAATACGTATATTTATACGGTATAATTATAATAATACTTATGGTTGGTAACTGTAATAAGAAAACGCAGCCTGCTTGTATGTGTTCCCAACAGGATTATTTTTGAAAATAATTAAAAAATGCCCAAATATTTTTATATATATTTTTCTCACAAGATTACCGACTCTCTGAGCTCGTATGACACTTAAAATATCCATACTTAATTGAATGTAATTATTGTCCAAATTTTCTCGTAGGGGATCACTCACAATCAGACCAAACGACAAACCTCCACAATTGGAAAACAAACCAGAAGTTGCTGAAACATCGAAAGGCGATCACAACAAATATCAAATACCCGGTCCAATAGTAAGCGAAACTAATAAATATAATAGGAGAAATAGTGTATCAAACACTAGAAACTCTAAATACGAAGAATCGCCTAAGGACGATGGCAATGAAAAGTCAACGAAAACCTTCGATGACCCTGAAGTCAATGATGTTACATCAAGAAAATTTAGGTCCTCAGAAGATAAAAGAGCTCAGGAATATAGCATAGATGATGAAGAAGACGGAAGGAAATTTATCGGTAGGAAGTTTACGAAAGATTCTTTGGAAGTAACGAAAGTGCGGTTGAACAAGCAAATGTCGAAAACTAACGGGGTCCAAGAAATGCCAGCGATTGAGGAGAAGGCTTCACACCCAGATGTAAATTCACCAGACCAATCTTTGATTAACTTCCACCAAGATCCTATGAAACCGATTGGTGCGACGAGTACAGAACAGAACAGAACAGAACGGCGCTGTTCAGGGACGGATACAAAGGGCGCGGAGCTTGGTATGTTTCGATTTTCATAACTTTATCACATAAATCCTACTTGCATCTAAATTCGACGTGTTTGGACTTAGCAATTTAGTTTTTGGATGTATTCATCATCATTAGTAAGGTAGTACCATGTTCTCTTTTATCTTTTTGTTTTGAGAAAACATGTTTTTCTTATTAGGTCTTTGGCTTTCTTGAATTTTATATTAGACAATAAGTAGTAGTTTGTTTATTTATTTGATACATGGGGTATTATGAAAGTTGGTTAAGTATATGATAGCTAAACTGTGTTTTGCCTTGCTCTGTCGTGTTTTCTGTCTTATGTTTTCATAGTAGACTTATCTTCTATTTCCTTAATTACAAATATAAGTATTTTGTAGTTTTAACAAAATTTAATTACCGATCTGTAGTTTGGAATAATTTCATCTTGTTGTTATATGTCGCTGTAAACAAACAATATAAAATTTTATAATGTTACTTCCAGGCACACAAATAGACTACCGAACTGCCGTGGAGTCGTGTCCCAAAAAACCGGTCTTAGAGGCGTCTCGTACATACACCGTAAACATCGAGGGACCACTCTCCCACGCCACGGACACAGACCACGAGATATCCGCCATGACAGACCTGTCCACAGAGAGAGAAGGTAAGAGATATAATCTTGAATTCAGCTTGGAATATTAAAAACAATACTTAGAAGATTGGACTGTAGTACCAGAAAGCCACAGTTCTATAGTGAAGCAACGGTTTCGCTTTAGTGTTTTCGTTCTTTATGTGAATTTGCCTCCCATTTTTTGAGTTGTCTTGTTCTTTTGCTTTTCCATTTCAATACAGAAACGCGCCAAAGATCATAAAGTTTTAAATGTGCTAGGGAGTAGTACTTGCTATCATCATCAGCCCATATACGCCCGACTGCTGACCGCAGGCCTCCTCTTCAACTGAGAGGGTTTAGGCCTTAGTCTATCACGCGAGCATAGTGCGGTTTGGTGGCCTCCATACTTGAGAAATTCCCAAGAACTTTCAGTTGTGCTGGTTTTCTCACGATGTTTACCTTCACGTAACGGTGAAGTTAGTGAGTAAGTAAGTGATAATTCATTGTGAATACATAAATTCGAAAAGTCAGAGTTGTTTGCCTCGGTTAGAACCTGCGACGGGCGAGATTCTCGACCGCGCGCCTAAATCTCAAGACTTGTTTTTTTTTTTTTTTTTAAACTGGCACGGCAAAGTGACTCCACTTTACCTAATGGTAAGCACAGTGGAGTCCAAAAAATTAATACCGACCAGCGAGAAACGATATGGTCACCCGCTGGTCGACACAATCATGCCGGCCTGCACAAATGCTTCTTCACGCTTCGCTTAAAGGATCCAGGATCATAGGATATAAGTAAGGGAAAAATTGTACTTTAAATATTCTTCATTAAAAGTTTCTTTTTTGAACTAAAAATTAGTCTTATGCTCTCAATATGATTCAAAACGGGACAGTTTGATTGAATCTGTTTGCCACGTGTTTGTTCACACTTGGTGTTGCTTTGTTGACAGATAAGAGTTGGAGGGAGAGGTCTCCAGGTGAGGACAAGGCGACGAGCACGTCCTTGCGCTCGTGCTCCGCGCCCACTACAGACTACGGCACTCTCAGTGAGGGAGAACTACCCACCGTGGGGAAAGGTAAACACGTCACTCATAATATTATACACAATCCATACATACTGAAGCAGTGATGGCCTCGAGGTTTAGGCGCGCGGTCGAGAATTTCGGCGGTCGCAGGTTCAAACCCCAGGCACACACCTCTGACTTTTCCAAGTTATGTGTGTATTCACAATGAATTATCACTTGCTTTAACGGTGAAGGAAAACATCGTGATGAAACCTGCACACCTAAAAGTTCTTAGGAATTTCTTAGGTGCGTAGTCCGCCAACCCGCACTAGGCCAGTGTGGTGGACTAAGGCCTAAAACCCTCTCAGTTGTAGAGGAGGCCCGTGCCCAGCAGTGGGACGTATTTGGGCTGATGATGATGATACATACTATGTTATATAGAGTCATTTGATAATTGCTTGTGTAGCTAATTAATAATAAATACATTAGTATAATCTTTTTTGAGATTATGATAAGACAATGTCCAACCCGAGAATCAAACTCGAGATGTTACTACAAACACGACAAAGCCGTTCCTGATGGCGAGCACGATATGTACAAATTGAGAGAGTGTGCTTCTATTTCTCGTGTACGTGGGTTTTTATGCGTGTGTGTACTTTTTAAATATAATAATAATAAGCTTTCAGAAGTGGCTTTATTTAAAAAAAAAATACACGTGGTGGCGGTAACCACCACTAAACTAAACTCGATTTAATTTTACACATGTAATATTGCCTCGTGGTCTCGCGGTACAAGTATGTGCCGAGCGATCTAGAGGTCCTGGGTTCGATTCCCGGGTCGGGCAAAAGTGTTATTGGGTTTTTTCATTAGGAAATTCTCAGTAACAGCACGGAGTCTGGAAATGTGCCCGAAAAACGGCAATAGGCTCGCCCCCTATTACGTGGGCCTGCTACATACCTGGCGAAATGTGGGTGCAGAAATGCACCTCTGCCTACCCCTTCGGGGAATACAGGCGTGAGTTTATGTATGTATGTATGTACATGTAATCAAAGTAACAACAATCAAAGAATCGACATAATAATAGATTCCGAACGTAAACTGACAAGAGGTCCGCTCCGCACAAAGTCACGAATCATAATGGCTGGTCCGTGTGCTCGCACCCGCTTATATAGCTCTTCTTGAATATACCCCTCCTCTTCATTTTTATTAGTGGGCCCTCTAACAATAATACGGATGATTGTTTAATTGTCACAGCAAGAAGATATTCATTCGGAGAACGGCCGCCAGTTAATGCTGCGCCGTAAGTATTTCTCGTAGATGTACTTTATGTATGATATTAAAAACTTTTTTATTGTTATTTTCATCACCATCATCATCAGCCCATACACGTCCTACTGCTGGGCACGGACTTACTCAAAAACTGAGAGGGTTTAGGCCTTAGTCCACCACGCTGGCCTAGTGCGAGTTGGCAGTTATTTTTCATAACAGCAAAAACACTATGGGGATGTTTAAGGGCTCACTATTACTCAGACAGATAGACAAGCATATTATGCAAGACTCGATTATAATTTCATATATTCCTAACTTTTTTCAAAGTAATTCTGCATGGAAAAAAATAGTACGTTAAATCTTAAAGTCGTGATGGCCTCGAGGTTAAGGCACGCGGTCTAGAATCTTAAAGGTCGCGGGTTTAAACCTCAGGCACACACCTCTGACACCACCTCTCTGTATTCGCAATGAATTATCACATACTCTAACGGTGAAGGAAAACATCGTGATGAAACCTGCACACCTAAAAGTTCTTAGCAATTTCTTAGCTGTGTATTCCGCCAACCCGCACTAGGCCAGCGTGGGGGAGTAAGGCCTAAACCCTCTCAGTTGTAGGGGAGGCCCGTGCCCAACAGTGGGACGTATATGGGCTGATGATTATGATGAATCTTAAAGTTTAAGAAATAAAGTCTAATTTCCTTTGTGTAGTGTGGCAAAGCGGATGTTTTCCCATCAGAAGATGGAGGAAACTCTGCACGCCATCACGGAAGAGCTGGCGCGCTGCAAACAGCTGCTGCTCACTCAGAAACAGCAGAAGGTCAAATACATCGCCACTTTCACTTAGATAGCCATTAGCGTAATTGTATACTTGGTAGAATTAATCTTAGTTATAATTTGAGTAGTTATTTATTTAAAACTTTAATGTACACATAAATAAGATAAAAACTATGGAGTACATACAGTAGACTAATTAGTACAAAAGTGGTTAATTGAACCAGGCTTATAGTAAAAGTTCTTTTGAATTGTCAGTAATAGATCAACTATAATCGCTTCGAAACGTCTTATCCATTCTATTCATTCATTCAATTTCATTCCATTCAATTCTAAGTTGAAACCATTTGTATTGATTAGGACTACCTGTAAATGTAATTGTGAAATGTAAATTGTGGAATAAATAAATTTACAGAAGAAGTTGCGTAAGCAGCAGAATATGTTATTGTCATTTCTAAATTGTGTAAATATTATATATATTTATTGTTGAAAACTATACAAAAAGATTATTCCATTAATTTAAAATTAAGATCGATAGTAGATTCTCATGTTTGACAGCAAATTGTGTTGTGTTGCCATTTCACTAACATTAACCGTTAATGCAGTTTCGAAAGACTGCCAATAGATGGCGCTATTTAGTTTGTTATTTAGATAAATAACACATACGGAGCACGGAGCAGGTATTAATTAAATAAGTGGTGATATTATGTATAACTTAGTATGAAGGATTTTAGTGTAGTGTGTGTGTGTGTGTGTAAAATGGTCGGGTAATGAGTTCCTATGTGGCATTAATTGTAAAATTAAATAATTTTATTAATTTTGGAGTTCTTAATGTACTCATGTTGTTAGAAAGGAGTGACTATAATCTTATAATTGTAGGTGGTTAAGATGTCATTTAGGAGTTGTTTGTTTATGTCATATGTATAATAAAAAGTACAAATAAAACACATTCAATAACGCGTAGTTTTTCTTTTGGTTCGCGATATGTGTCCAATGGAAGTAGTGATGGCCTGGAGGTTTAGGCAACCACACATAACTTATTAAAGTTTGGCTCCGCACTAGGCCAGCGGCCTTAGTCCACACTAAACCCCGTCAGTTGTAGAGGAGGCCCGTGCCCAGCAGTGGGACGTATATGGGCTGATGATGGTGATGTGTGTATTCACCATGAATTATCACGTACATAACCAGTGAATGAAAACATCGTGAGGGAACGTACACTCTTAAAACTTCTTAGGAATTTCTCAGGTGTGTAGTCCACCAACCCGCACTAGGCCAGCGAGTTGGACTAAGGCCTAAACTCTCTCAGTTGTAGAGCAGGCCCGTGCCCAGCAGTGCGACGTATACGGTATATGGGCTGATGATGAATTCGTCCCTCGGTTTTCTAGTGCGACCGAGCTCGGTCAGTGGACGTAGACGTGATGGCTGACTTGTCTCCTGCTCCCATAGCCCTGAGGCACGCGCCGGGACACCAGCGGATCGGAGACACCTTCACGCCCAAATGTATCTTCACCCTCCACATTGGAACCGTCGTGCTGTCTGATGAGGTTTGAAGCGATATTAATTAGGAGCTAATCTCGAATATATCATCCACTAGTAGCACGAGTCCAGCGTGGTGGACTGGCTGGCCTTGTGCTACTACGAGTAGTAGATGATATATTGAAACAACTGAGAGACCTAAATCCTCTCAGTTATTGAGGGCCCGTGCCCAGCAGTGCGACGTATATGGGGTGATGATGATGATGATGATGAAAACAGTTACTAACTTTTCTTCACCTTCTGTAACGCCATCTAAATGGGCAAGATAGAAGATTTTTCAGTAAGGCTCTCGATATGTTCTTCCAAGGCCGTGGTGAACTCACCCAACATGTCGCTGATGCTGACGTGGAAGTTCTACGACCAGAACCTGGCCATGACGCGCATGCGCGCCGGCAGGGTCGTGCTCTTCGACTTCTCCACAGAATACGACATCAAGATCACAGACGACTTCCTCAATTACATGAAATATGTTAGTAACTTTGGGTAGGGTAGTAAGAAAAAAGATTAAGCATACACTGGTATTCGAATCTATAGGGGAGTTACCTTTCACATAGAGTCTTAATTAGGAATTAATAAAATATTGCCAGGATAGGTCCTATGTACTTACAAAAAACTATACCAATTGAATTGACGTCGTGTAAAACGTGTGTAAGAGCGATACGGATAAAAGTCAACTTTTCTTTTTCAACTGTTACACCAGCGCCATAAATAGGGATAAAGGAACGGATAGTTTTATCACACGACGCCTCATGGTCTCGCGGCATGAGTATGTGTCGTTCGATCTAGAGGTCCCGGTTTCAATTCACGGGACGGGTAAAGTGTTATTGAGTTTTCCCATTATTTCTGTATAATGTAATTTCTTGTTAGTTTAGTCGTTCACTTCTTCTTTTTTGTGCTTTACCTATAAGTGGAAATTGCTTTGGATTGTGTTTATATTTTTGTTTGTATTTTTTGATTGTGATTGTTCTGTATATTTCCCAAAAAAAAAAAAAAAAAAAAAAAAAACAGTCCGATGTAATATGGGGCAATCTATGTTACGCTATGTAATTATTGTATTTACAATAAAGTTATTAAATAATTAAATATATTCATAATGTATTTAGGAGGAAATGCCAATAGTAATCTGCGAGCTGAACAATCCCGAGGAGCCTTTTGCAAGTTGCTCGCTCCCGCTGCGAAATGCACTGCTGCACACCAACAGAAGAGCTGACATGTCGCTCGCATTGGTTTGTATTATCAGCCCACTTGTTGTAGCCCGCAACTCTATAGGCGTAACATTAAACTTCTATAAAAAAGAAAGAAAATATTTTATTGCTGGCCATACCACGAAAATATACAAAAAACAATTTGGTAGATGATCCCATAATTCAGCTGCATGCTGCAATTCCGCTTGCGAGGTATTGCAGCGCTGATGTTCAATGAAAGGACCAAGTGACAAACTGGCGCTAGGTAGACGAACAGGCAGTTAAAAAAACCTAAAGAATAATAATCTAAATGAACAATCAAATACAGTATAGGCCAAGCGCCGGGGGCTTTTTTTGCAACGTACGGGACCTGAATTTTTTTTTGGAATATGTTCAAGGGTGTCCCCTGAATGTAAAACCAAGTTGGCGCGGCGGCGGGGGGGGGGGGGGGGGGGGGGTCACTTCAGCCGCCATCTTGGAAAACACGTTTTATCGAATTTCTCGCGAACCGCGCATCGTACGACAAAAATTGTAGGAATCATTATTGTAGATAATAATATTTGCCATCTTTTTTATTTGAAACTTTTTTTGTATAACGCATAGGTTTTTAATTATCAATTATGGTTTTTACTAAATATTTAGTTAATGGTTAAATAAGGCCTCCCCCAATGAGTTCCATAGTGACCTGTTGGAGGCAGCCTGCATCCACGACGACGACCTGTGACCTTTACCAGTTCGTCTAACCACCTTGTGTGTGGACGTCCTACGCTGCGCTTTCCGCTACGTGGCCTCCATTCGACATTTTTATTTTGGCGGACTACACAGCTAAAAGATTCCTAAGAACTCCTATGTGTGCAGGTTTCCTCACGATCGTCATGCACATCAGAATTATTTGTGAGTCAATCTCAAATAATATTTAGGAATATTTAGTCCCTGTCTGTCAAAGTAGGATATTCTACCAGGTGGCAGGTCCCCAACTTCGATCAGCGCGCGGCACCACCGACACCTTGGACTGTGGCGATGAGGTCGGCGTGTTGGACCTCTGGTGCATGCTGAGAGTCGAACCCAGACTCTTGCCAGCCATCAACAGAGCTATAGCAAAGGTATAACTAGCATGTAAACAATGTGTTTTGTTGTTGGTAAAATGAGAAGACGGCGGAACGGGACAATTTTTTTCAAATATATTTTATAGAGTAAGTGATAGTCAATCGCGCTAATTTATTGTGTCTTTAAATATCTGCTTCTTACGCTAGAGACCTGCTTAGCAACATAGATTTTTTTCAGTGTTCTACTTTATCGCTAATATGAGCGGCAAATAACATTTAAGATATAAATTTAGAGGGGAATGCGCTGTATTAAAAAATAATACGTTTAAAAATGTGTAATGACACTTATGATTATTGGATTCTTCATTTACCGTCTGGTCATCAGAGCAAAGATAGAGATTATCACTCATCAGCCACTTAATCTCTTGAAGCATCGATACTTAGTAAATCTCAGCGAGTCTCTATAGGAATGTAGCTTGTCTTTAATCTGAAAAATAAAGCGTTAGATAAAAAATAAATTGAAGGAGTTGAGACTTGAAAGCACGGAGGTAGATAACCCAGTAACAATTCGAGACAAGTACATTAAACATAAATAGGTAAGTGATAAGAAGTTTTGTTGTTTTTAGCCAGCCCCGATAAAGGAGAAAGGTAACAGCACTCTGAACATCCAAGGGGGCCGCAGCGTCTCGCGCGTCATGGAACAGATCCTGGAGGACGACCAGTCCAACGAAAGACTGTCCCAGGAACTAGACATCCATGTTGGGGAGACGCACCAGCAACCCCGCAGTGTCAGTACTTTTATTCACTTCTTTCTTTAGCCAAAATCTTTAAACTCTTCTTATTCTCTTATTGCCATCTTAAAACTTCTTTTTACAGCTTCGTCCATTCTCCACTCAAATTATATTCATTGCTAACGCACCTTTGTACATTTATTTTTAATGCTAATTATCCACTGCTTTTTTTATGAGCTTCCATCGGTTTTATTCTGACTCCCGTCTTATCAGGAAATAAAAAATACTAATTAATAGTTGCTTATGTTCGTACGATAGAGTGCGCCTCACTCGCAAAACCCCTCCCCGCGATCAGAAGATAAAACTGATAAAGAAGACGGACAGTCTGTAGCGCCTGCCTATGATTACTTTGACGTGAGATTGGTTTTGATTATTTTATTAAAAGTTAGATATAGTGGTGGTCTAGAATGGGATTTCTTTTCTATTTATTTATTTTATTAGACATTTGTGAGTTTGTGTTTTATTTATTGTTTACAAACAAAAAATTGGGGTTTGGGGCCTCACACACATTTCTAAGTCTCTGGGAATAAGGATCAAAATGTAACTTCTTTACCTCGATATCAACTCTAATAGCCATTGGATTTAAAAGTTATAAAACTGGTACCTCATGCAATACAATAAAAATGTTATGCAAAAATAATCAATGTTTAACATAATGGCATTGTATAATAAATAGGCGAACAAGTATCCAGTAGTACGCAGAAGGAGTTCCCAGAATCAGCGCAGCTCCGAACATACTGACTTAGATGACACGGTACGTGTTGCACTGCAGTAGTTAGATTAAATAAATAAACATATCATCATCATCATTATCAGCCCACATGCACCCACTGCTGGGTATAGGCCTCCCCCAACGCTCGCCATCTCTCTCGATCCTGGGCTACTCTCATCCACAGCCTTCCGGTTAACTGGACTATGTCATCTGACCATCTGGCCGGTGGTCTGCCCCGTTTCCTTGCACCTTCTCGAGGCCGCCATTCTGTTACGGCCTTTGTCCATCGACCATAAATAAACATAACTTACAACAAAATCTAAAAAAACTCTTTGATAAGCCTCAACCCTGGAGAAACACCTGTAAAGGGAGATCCAAAATTTTACTTCTCTTAGAAATATTGTCATATAGTTATCAAAATGCTGCCTGATCTGGGACTGCATGATTTGCTGAGATATCATCTCGTCCTATGCTGGTTCAAATCTCAGGCATGCATTATCACTATCATCAGCCCATATACGTACCACTGCTGGGCACTGGCCTCCTCTACAACTGAGAGGGTTAAGGCCTTAGTTCACCACGCTGGCCTAGTGCGGGTTGGCGGACTACACAACTAAGAAATTCCTAACAACTTTTAGGTGTGCAGGTTTCATCACGACGTTTTCCTTCACCGTTTAAGTACGTGATAATTCTTTGTGAATTCTTTCAGGCATGTATATCTAATTTTAATTAAATATGTGTATTGAAAATGAATAGTAATTATTAAGTGCCTTTAATGTAAAATAAATAAAGGTAGTAATTGTCATGCATCGATCATAGGATTTCGGACCTAAAAACCCAGATGAATTTGGTGGCTTGCAATCCAGAAGACTCACCGCCATAGATACTATCAAAGATGCTAATTTCAAGACATCGTCTCCACGAGTTAGTATATTATGCTTTTGTTACTTTTTATACCTTGGATTGGAGAAATGGATATTCCGTTAGTAATTTTTACAAGCTTAGTCTCAGGTTTGTCCATACGCTAATTTATAAAAATACGAAGAATTTATTCTGCCTCGTGGTCTCGCGTAACAAGTATGTGCCGGAGAGGTCCTGGGTTCGATTCCCGGGTCGGGCAAAGTGTTATAGGGTTTTTCTATAAGGAAATTCTCGGTAACAGCACGGAGTCTGGAAATGTGCCCGAAAAACGGCAATAGGCTCGCCCCCTATTACGTGGGACTGATACATACTTGGCGAAATGTGGGTGCAGAAATGCACCTCTGCTTACCCCTTCGGGGAATACAGGCGTGAGTTTATGTAGGTATGTATGAATTTATTCTTTAATAAGTTTTTTTTTCTAGCTGCAGGACTTGCCGTCAGGAGTGATCATCAACGAAGTGGTAAATAATTATTTAATCTTTCACATGAAGATAGTATTTTATTTATTTAAAACACTTTGTTGTACACTTACAAACAGTAGTAAATCTGAAAGGACAAGAAATATATAATACTACAATAATAGAAAAGACTACAAATGTCGACCTTATCGCACATGGCGATCTTTTCAAAGCAACCTTACGATGGACATTTGAGAGGGCATATGTACAGAAAGAGAGAATATAAAGTATAGATGCAAATTAAAACAAAAATATACGAAACAAACATAATTTAACTACATGTATATAAATATAGGTATATGTTATATGTATGTAAGTTATACAGGCTTGATACGACCGAAGGGCGATTTTTTAAACTGCATATACTAGGAACCATTTTCAGTTCTGTACTAAAAATCAATTAAATAGGAGCAGTAGTTTAGTCATAAATCATATTTAAAGTTTTTGCTGTATTTGAACACGATGTAGCTTTTCTAACAGCTGATTACGTCTAACGGTAAATCCTACTCAAATCTACGCGTTGTTGCCACTCTGTACTACGACACCACGATAACACACGCCGCGCGCGACGTTGCTAATTTGCACAGGTTTGTGAAATTATTGTAAAGGGTGCTTGCGTATTACTCTTATTTGTAAGCTATTAAGTTTGTTTGAAACAAAAAAAATATCATTTTTGGTATAATTAATTTTTGTGCCGTGTCGAATTAGTACTAAGGACGTATAGTATATGTCGGCGATACGCCAGAATTATCGTGTCCAGACTCCATAATAACAGAAACACACACACAATATAGCTTGGTTTATTTTCAGACAATTTATAGTATAGAACTGAATTCAATGTGAGCTGCAAGGCCGTTTTATATAAAACCAACTGTCACTTAACATTTAACAACTGCAACTTCCTTTACAACATGTAATTAAAATTACTGTACAATTAATTATGAAATATAGTTCAAAAATCAACATTAATATTATAATGAATTTTACATAAATCCAAATAATTTATTTTACACATATTACAAATTTATTTTAATAATCAAACACTACTTTACAAATGGCGCTATTAACAATATGTAAATATAATCACATGTTATTTATTACATAAAACATAAAAATAAGTATCAGAATAATGTTATTTAATTCTTATTGATTTTACTTTGAAAGTTTCTGGAGTAATAGAAATAATTAAACATTAAATTAAATATCTCATGCTTTTAAAACAGATAAGCAGTCAATACAGAGTCTGATAATTTTTAGAGTATTTAAATTCTCAGTTTTGTGATCACAAATAGCTATTTAAATATTAATCTTAAATATTAATTATATTTATGTAACAATATAATCATTATTTATTAGTTAGCGCCCATATATACGTAGTGTAATTTATCGCCCTTCTGTCGTATCAACCCTGTATGTAGACCGTGTGTAAAATTTTTATTGTACCTCGTCCTGGTTCCGCTGTGTGACCTTGAATAGTGCGACTGGCTTCGAGTTTGATTACAGAATTGGGTATGGTTTTATTGTTTTTTTTTTTTAATAGTAAAATCTTGGTAAACGGCAATAGGTTTGCTTCCTTCTACGTGCGACTAAATAAATATCATGCAAATCATTACTCGTAGATTTTTGGATACCAACCCTCTTAGGGATTCAGACTAGAGGGTATAAATGTATGCATTGTACACATTTAGATTATATTCATGCCGGTAAACAGCAAGCATCATTTTTGTTTATCATTCTACGTTTTTCTACGCTTTTCTCATGATTTTGTGGTATTAATACTGTAAATTATGTTTCAGCCAGCTAATATACGATCTACAGAGGAAATGAAACTAGCACTCGAAGTGAGTATTTTAGCAAATAATTATTAATGTTGGTTGGTTTACAACTATTTTATTTAAATAGTTTCATCTTAGAGAAAATAAATTTGGGTTTTGATTGACACAAAAAAAAAACAATTGTGTTAAACAATTTCATAATAACCATTGTTTCCTCAGTATCACTTCATTTTTTTTTTTAAATAATTAAATAAATTTGTAATTTGGAAGTAAAAGATTAGGTCACAATGGATCTTTTTTAAGGCAAGGAAAGACCTACAGAAAATAAAATCCCGACAAAAAAAATACGTTTTCCTTACAACGATATCTATTTAATATCTATTATTGTTAGGAAAACGTCAAATTTTTTTTTTCGTCGGGTTTTTTTTTAACGCCAATGGGTTTGTAATCACCGTCGCTATTACCTGCCTTAGTTTCCGGCCTCAATACACTCTGTATTAGAATTCCCATCGAAAAAACAAATTGAGTAATAATAAATGAATTCACCCAATAGTCACATACATAGTTCTGACCACACACTAAGAATCTTAAATATATCATGCTTTTTGGTATATTTTACACGTAAGACGAGCCCAATTGTCCTCTAATGAAGACTAAAAAAAATTATTTGCAGAGAAATGCCCAGATGAACAACATGTATTCTGCACAGAACCAGGAGAAAGACGATGTAAGTCAATTAATTGATCCAATCTCAACTAGCCTGCTAAAACTACTTAACCGATTTAAATGAAATTTGGTACACAGATAGTTTAGACCCTGAGAAAGGACATAGGCTACTTTTTATCCCGGAAAAGGGGTTTAAGGGGATTGAAAGGGGGGTGAAAGGTTGTATGTTGTTTAGACGACTAAAAGTATGTAGGTATATGTAACTATATGTCTGTTATGCTTTCATTCCTAAATCATTTGACCGATATAAACGATTTTTGATATGGACATAAATGGGACTCTGTGGAGTAAAATAGACTACAACTTATTTTCTTTCTGAACCCAAACCTGTAGTCGACGCGGACGGAGTCGCGGGCAAAAGCTAGTTATGAATATGAACGATTTGATTGTTTGTAAAAATATTATCATCATCTTCTTGCCCTGTTCCCAATTCGATTTGGGGTCTAACGTAGCTGTCGTGTCTTCGTTCACCCCTTTTCTTTCATATCTTCTCTCACGCACTCCAGCCATCTCTTTTTTAGCCTTCTTCTGCTTGTCCGTCCTTCAACTTTCATACCTACTACTTTTACATTGTACATATTCTTGTAAAAATATATGTTATATAAGTATAACCTCAAAAAAATTTGGGTGAATACTGGTTTATATGTACAAAAACTTATGAACTATTTCTCATTAGGCTCCACATGTTCAAAGCAACGGGTTACTGGTGAGTACCTTTTTTAAAATTAATTAAACATTAGCATGATATTACTCTGCACTTACCGGCAGATGGCAGAGCAGTCACTGTGCTATCCCAGTATTATAATTTCTTCATATAAGTGACGCTATTTTTCGTACATGTAGACTACCTATATTCAACATACTAGGTTTAAACTGTCCTATTTTTAGGACACTATATTCAACATTTTTTTTTAATTGTTAGGGCTTTTATTTATATTGTTTTTTTTATGAAATCTGTAATTTCACACTATTTTTCTAATATATTTTTTTCACTGTAAAAAAAATGTAAAGTTGATGTTCAAATTGATTATAATAGTCGACTAAGGAAGAGCATTATGATCCCGACTTTATATGTGGGGATTTTTTTAATGCCAATGGGTTTGTAATCACCGTAGCTTTTACCTGCCTTAGTTTTCGATCAGGATCTGAATGCAGCCTGTATAAACAAAAACAAAAAATATACTAATCAAAGTATTAAGAATAAGAATAGTAAAACGCTGAATTTTCATTCAGAAATTGGACAAAAACAATCACGAAGGCTCGCTGGCGAAGAAGGACAGTGCGAGGAAATCAAGCAGATTCTCTTTCTGTAATTATTATTTTTTAATTTGTTTACCATCTATAGCAATAACAGCGTAAGCTTCTTCTAAGCAATGCTGAGCTTCTCTCATCCATCTAAGACTGGTCACTTTACAAAGATCATCTATAACGACTACAGCTAAGAGAGGTTGGTCTTAGACCTTCATTTATAGTATCAAAGAGTATGATAATTTATCAAATGGATGATATCGTATATGTTTTCATGTTTGATATGAGTATAACTACCAATCTTCTTCTACCTTTCCATTTCACACATATCAAAATAAATTGACAACCTATAAATAATATTCAATCGCAGTAAATTAACTTTGTAACAGGTAAAGAGAAGAAAGTAAAAGACGAAGTGCCTCGGAGGAAAAAAATAATTGATGATAGTGACCAAGAAATTGAAAGGCAATATGACAACATTAGTAAGATTATAGGTATTGGCCATAAGTAATTTTAATTGTAGAAATATGAGTCAATAACTCAAGCCCAAATACGTTCTTCTGGTGGGCACTGACCTTCTCAATGGTTGCTAGGATTTAGATTTAGGGATTAGATGAAAAATTCAATGTATCAATCTAATCCTCTTAGGTACGGTGAGATGGATTCGAATCTGCAAATGGCGAGATAGTACCTTGATAGAGCGCAGGTGCTCTATTGGTTTCCAAGCTTAATATTAAGTTTTACTAGTCTTACCTGGATGTCATCTCATCAGACTGATGAGATCGCTGCATATCAGTGGCGGTACGTCCATAGAAGCCCAAAAGCCCAGCGAGCCTTACTAAATTCTGAATAATAAACTTTAAGTATTAAATCTTTATTTAACTTAGCAAACAATATACTGCCCCACAATAAACAATTGTAAGCTAGACATTACTATTAACGGGTAACGCTTTTGGGCTTCTATGGAAGTACCGCCACTGCTGCTCATAAGGACTTTTTTAGAAAGAAACAAGGCGTCGTCACGGAAATCTGTACATAATTTGATCCCATCTGGATCCAACAAGGATGTATCGAGGAAAGTCACCATTAATCATGAGTATTGTGAAACGCCAAACGAAGAATCGCAACAGGTTGGCTCTGTACAAGTGGACGAATATGGAACAGAAAAAGTAATTTATGTTATTGCTATATATTTTTTAAATATATCTCTTATAGCTGTTTTGTTTTAAGTAGGGCGACAAAGAAACCCTTGTAGTATTCGTTGGGAAGCGCTGTGCGATCCAAATGGAGTGTTGGCTGCCGCTAACCCATAAGTATATACAATATACATACATACATAACCTCACGCCTGTATTGTCCGAAGGGGTAGGCAGAGGTGCATTTCTGCACCCACATATCGCCAGGTCAGTCCAGGGCGAGCTTATTGCCGTTTTTAGGGCACATTTCCAGACTCCGTGATGCTACTAAGAACTGCATAATGAAAAAACTCAATAACACTTTTGCCGGACCCGGGAATCGAACCCAGTGATGAACAATTATGGATGTCTCTCTGCAGTTGACACAGTCATGCCGCCAATACCATATCCTCGGATGATCCAGATGCACGAACTTTAAGCAATATTGACTGTGATTCACCTTGTTGAAATATTTTGAGCCATATTGTCCTTGAAAGAGGAATCTTAGCAAAAGGTTATAAATCGGTGATTGCTAAAATTTGTATTCAGTAAAAATTGGAATCGTTAGTTTCCTACTATTATGTCTAAAAAGAGTGCATATAGACAAAATGAATTAGAAGCTTGGAGTGTCAATATACATCGCGCCATCCGTGAGTTTGTATCCAGGGCATGCACCTCTGATTGTTCGAATTTATGCAGGTAGTAACAAAAAAAACCGCACTTTAAATGGCTTTAAAAATTATCCTGAGGAAACCTGCATACGAAAGAGTTTCATAGTTGAGATGTTGTATCGAATGTATATCGCAATTCGCAAGGTAGACCGGAACATATGAGTGTGAGGTTAAAAGCGCAAAGGGATCCCCTCGTATAGCCAAAAAAAACTTAATAAGCGGTCTTATTTCACCATTCTCCAGCAGCTTACATACTTTTCCCATGAGTTACAGTTAATGCATACATTGAAATTGAAATTTATTTCGTAAAAACATATACATTTTTGAGTATCAACAGGTCCCAATATAGGCAAGCCCGTAGCTTGGGTACCTGTTTATTTACATCAACGAGTTAAATAGTACATTAGCTGAACGACAATACAAATAAAAGTGAAACAGTTTCAATCATCTTAAAAGTACGTTAACAAAATAATATAAAATAAAACAATGCAAAACAAAACAAAATACAACAAATAAGTAATTTAAATATGTGTGTGCGTGTTTGTGTGTACATGCGTGAGGGTGTGTGTGTGTGTGAGTGTGTATTGAAGTATTGTATTCAATTAATAATTTTAAATATATCTTCAATTTGGTCATAGGACATTTTAATTAGCAAGCTTTGCAATTTGGATTTCATTTCATACTGTGTACAGCTTAGAAAATTATATATTTTGAGCATAGAATTGTAAATTCGGGCATGAATACAGTATGGGTGTCGTTGTGCAAAAACAGATTTAGTTACAGGAATGGGAGTCTTTGGTATACGATGATTTTGTAGTGTGGACACGTTACTGCGATTTTGAGCATGAATTTCTATTACAACATTCCTAATGAAAATAAATATAACTTCCATAGGAAGTGGTCGTGGAAGACACAAGTCACCATCAGTCCATTGAAATCACGGTCCTCTGGTTAGCCTTGAATGAAGAGTGTGATGCGATGGCAAATCCGAGGGTCCAGCAGTTGTACGTAGCCTACAGCTTCCTCGGACGTAATGGAGCCGACTTGGAAACGCCATTCAGTCTGCCAAAACCGAAAAACTACTCGGATAAATGCTACTTCAATTTTAAGAAAAGTTCGTAGTTTTTTTTATAAGAGTTTGTCTCTGTTTAGTAGAAAACGTCACTTACGACGAGTAATGATCGATAATCATGATATTATGTATATCATAGTATGTAGTCCGCCAACCCGCACTAGGCCAGCATGGCGGTCTAAGGCCTTACTCCTTTCAGATGCTGAGGAGCCCCGTGCCCAGCATTGGGACAAACTTGGGCTGATGATGATGATTTAAGGGCCTTACTTATTTACGCTACTCACTTTTGTGTTTATATATCAGTTTTAATAACCAATACAAAGTTGGATTTAATTATGAGAGATTTATTTAACGATAAGAAAGCTTACTTTATCGGTGAAAGGGAAATCATCGTGAGGAAATTTGCACACCTAAAAAGGTCTTAGGATATTTCTTAGGTGCCAACCTGCACTAGGCTAGCGTGGTGGACTAAGCCCTAAGCCCTCAGTTGTAGAGGAGGCCTGTGCCCAGTAGTGGGACATAAATGGGCTAATGATGAAGAAAGCTTTTAATCATTTCAGATAATTGTCATAGTTTTGTCGTATGTTACCAGAGTTTCAGCTACAGGATCACGACCTACCATTGCTCGGTCACATGGCGAGGTGCAGGTCGATTAACAAAACTAAAGCAAATTCCAAGGATTGCATCATATTCAGTGTGGTCAGTGAACCGCCTGAAGATCCTCTTGGATTAGAGAACTGTGAAGATATTGGGTGAGACAGATTTCTTCTATTACAGTCAGATCATTTGCTTTAGTACTTATTTTATTTAGATCTTAAGAAAATTATTGGGTACTAATTACCTACATTTAGAGTTTTTGCTTCATTTCATGAGGATAGTAGATGGTTGAGAGTTGCAAGTTGGAGGAGCTTACTTGATACCTTCCTTCTCTATTTTCACGCTATCTGGTATTCTTACTTCTTGTTGTATTCTTCTGATTAATTTCCCCCATGAAGACTCGCTTAGCTTCACTACACGGTGTCATTATCGATTATATACTTGCCACTATCGATCCTAATGTACAGGAGTTGTAGTAGTGGTTTTGTGATGGGATATCTCTTACCCTTTCTGGTATTGTACCAAAGCTTGTTAGAACAAGCTGTATGTATGTATGTTGGGAGTACCAGTCATGCGTTCCTTTACCTGGCGTCATCGAGGAAGGATTTTGGCCCTATCTCACCACATACCCGCCACTGTAACTCCTGCGCTCCAGGATTAATAGCGGCACGCACAATATTGACGCCGAGCACTGCAACTCAGCGAATCTACGGAAAGCTAATTTGTCGTAACAACAACGTAGTTAATTCTCAATGGTTGCTAGGATTTAGATTTATATGAAAAATTCCATGTCAGGAACTCTTAGCTACGATGAGATGGATTTGAATCTGCAAAGGGCGAGATAGTACCTTGATAAAGCGCAGGTCTAATACTTGATGCAATGCCCGCTAGACATCTTAATATTGTGCTCGATTGGTTTCCAGGCTTTAATATTAAGTTTTACTAGTCTTACCTGGATGTCATCTCATCAGACTGATGAGATCGCTGCTTATCAGTGGCGGTACGTCCATAGAAGCCCAAAAGCCCAGCAAGCCTTTCTAAATTCCGAATAATAAACTTTAAGCTTTAAATCTTTATTTAACTAAAGCAACAATCTACTGACCCCACAATAAACAATTGACGCCGAGCAGTGAAGCTCAGCGAATCTACGGAAAGCTAATTTGTCGTAACAACAACGTAGTTAATCACATAAAACATACATATACCTAAAGATGTTGGAAAACAAAGAGCTATCCACTTCGCTCCACAGTAAAGCTGGAGACAAAATATATTGTACTATGAGGGTTTTATATATTTTAAGGAAGGGTTATTAGAACGACCTGTGCATAGGTATAGATCAGTGGCGGTACTTACTATGAAGCCCAAAAGTTTTTGAAAATTCCGAATAATTATCTTGATTTACAAAAGCAATCTATACAAATAAATAAAATTGGAGTGTCTGTTTGTAATATTGAAATAACCTCTTTTTAATAAATGCATATGGTACATATACCAAAATAACGTTTTTTACAATTTTTGTCTGTCTGTCTGTCTGTCTGTCTGTTTGTTCCGTCTAATCTCTGAAACGGGTGGACCGATTTTAACGGGACTTTCACTGGCAGAGGGCTGATGTAATAAGGAGAAACTTAGGCTACTTTAAGTTTATAAATTTTCTTATTAAAAAATAATTTTCCGCGCGGACGAAGTCGCGGGCACAGCTAGTTTGACATATAAATGACCCCACGATAAACAATTATAAACTAGACATTACACAATTAACGTGTAACGCTTTTGGGCTTCTATATAAGTAATGGAATGTTGAAGCAGTGATGGCCTCGAGGTTTAGGCGCGCGGTCGAGAATTTCGGCGGTCGCAGGTTCAAACCCCAGGCACACACCTCTGACTTTTCGAAGTTATGTGTGTATTCACAATGAATTATCACTTGCTTTAACGGTGAAGGAAAACATCGTGATAAAACCTGCACACCTAAAAGTTCTTAGGAATTTCTTAGGTGTGTAGTCCGCCAACCCGCACTAGGCCTAAACCCTCTCAGTTATAGAGGAGGCCCGTGCCCAGCAGTGGGACGTATTTGGGCTGATGATGTATGATGATGTAATGGAATGTGTGTGTGTGTGTGTGTGTCAGTGAGGCGCGCGTGTACCTGGGCGACGTGCTGAGCGGCAGCGCGGGCGGGTGGGAGTGCACGGCGGCGGTGCCGGTGGAGCGCGGCGGCGTGCCGTGCGGCGAGCTGTGCGTGCGCGTGCGCGGCCTGCACGTGCTGCGCCGCTGCCTCGCGCTCAGCCAGTCGCAGCGGGACCTCTCCATCCAGTGGTCAGTGCGAACACGCTTCATTATTATTATTTTTAATTTACACCATTTAAGTCATTTAGTCGTGATGGCCTCGAGGTTTAGGCACGCGGTCGAGAATCTCGACGGTCGCGGGTTCAAACCCCAGGCACACACCTCTGACTTTTCCAAGTTATGTGTGTATTCACAATGAATTATCACGTACTTTAACGGTGAAGGAAAACATCGTGATGAAACCTGCACACCTAAGAGTTCTTAGGAATTTCTTAGGTGTGTAGTCCGCCAACCCGCACTAGGCAAGCGTGGTGGACTAAGGCCTAAACCCTCTCAATGGTAGAGGAGGCTCGTGCCCAGCAGTGGGACGTATATGGGCTGATGATGATGATGAAGGGTGAAGAGGCCTGATCTACGGGCGTTAGCCAAGCAAATCAAGCTATATTGTAAATGTTGATGAAACTGACGATGATGATAGAAACTTCCGTGTAATGCGACAAGTGTTTAAAATTATTGCTTTTTGTACAATGTGGAGAATATATTATTGTACAAAGGAAAACAAACAGTACTATACAGATAAGTACAAGAAGCTTAAGTACTTAAGACTGCCTCGTGGTCTCGCGGTACAAATATGTGCCGTGCAATCTAGAGGTCCTGGGTTCGATTCCCGGGTCGGGCAAAGAGTTATTGAGTTTTTTCATTAGGAAATTCTCAGTAGCAACACAGAGTCTGGAGATGTGCCCTAAAATGTGGCGTTGTGTTTGGTTTGGAGTCTAGTAATCAATTTAACACGTTTGGTGTACCAGCCACTGACGACAAAGATCTAGAAACAGTCCTATTGTAGTTTAGAAATTGTGTATCAGTCTGTAAATCATTTCGTCCCCTATATAATAACAATTAGTAGCTAAAAATCATCATCATTATCATCATCAGCCTCTCTTACGTCCACTGCTGGACATAGGCCTCTCCTCTGGCTAGGTGGGGTGACGATATACGCAAGATGGCTGGCAGCGGTTGGATGAGGAAGGCCGAAGATCGAGCCCAGTGGCGTGCCATAGGAGAGGCCAATGTCCAGCTAAAAATATGTATGTAAAATTCACCTTTATTCTTACAAAAAAGTAGTCAACGATTATATGTTATTATATTCCAGATCTCGTCGAACCAAACCCCAAGATGCCATTCAATAATATGTTAAAGAAGTAAATTCATGGTATTTATAAGAACAATCTGTATAATTATTTATTTAATAAACGCATTGTCTAATAAATCGGTCTTTTTGTACTGGCACAGCCAAGTGACCGTGCTACTTGATGGTTGAGCAAGCTGTTTAGACCACAGAACAGTTGAATAAGACTAGAAAGGTAAACTTAGCATGCCGAGCGTGCCGAACCTACGATTAGACTATCACTTTGACACGACCGCTTGTTAGTAATTCGGGTTGCGTTCAAGACTTTTATAAATGTTTGAAATTTTATCATTGGTCGTAGTAGTAGAATGAATAGGTGACAGACAAGCGGCGAAACTCGACCCCATACAAAATACTGTCTATTACACTTCTAATCTTATTCAGCTGTTCTGTGGTTGACATTACCTCCAGTATGGTGGCAACCTTGCTACAACCTCTGTCATTCCAATTTTCAGCAGTGTTATTATGCGTTATATCTACAATCTCCTGAAACTATAGGCCTAGTAGAAAAACATATGTACATAGTCCATGAGTAGAAGAGTGACGTCACGAGCCGGTTGGAGCGATGCACGGCGTGTAGAGACCAGTAGTAGTGCAGTGTCGACGAGCGGCGCACGCGCAGCCGTCCCTCGCGCGCGACAACGACCCGTTTCGTAATACATTGATGTTTCGCAACCGACCCCATTGGACCACCGCCCTACCGACCCACCGACCCACGTGTAAATAACGCTTAACACCGCGCACGCAAACATTGTGGTGTCCGCTCACCCCGCGACAGTGCCATGTACATTGTACAGCTACACTGTAACAAATACAATATTTAATATGGGATTATTTTTGTACATGACTTAAGGTAATGTAAAAATAATCTCGAAAAAAAAAACGCATAAAGACGAAAGGTGATAAACATATTGACAAAACAGAAAGTAAACCGTAATATTTTTCAAATGAATTTCATGTTAACAAAAGACTAAAGTTTAATCAATTTAAAGTTCTTATTATTTTAATCAAACTCTAACGCGACCAATCCAAAAACTAACAACCAACCCCTAATAGATGAACTGTAAAAATCCGAAATAAATATTCAAACTAACTTCACAAACGTAACCATTTTACTATTCAATAAATAAAGAAGAAACACATAATAAATCACTGGTTGTGTCGTTAATTCTCTGATGTTTTCTTTCCAAGTGACATTTATTGCTCTATTAAACCTATTGAGAAGATTTGTAAACCAATCAAATGTTACTTGACACAGCACAATTGAAAACAATCGCATTTTTAATTTATAAAGACTTATTATTCAATTAAACTTATAAATTAGAACTCACAATAAATTTTAATAAACCAATCTAATAGATCCACAAAATTTTCTGTGTCATTTTTCGTAACAAACCTTCATAATTATTGTATTTAAGTTGAAATTAAAGTAAAAAAAATAACTACAGACCATTTACTTGACTAAGCTATTGTCAAATATTGCATTAAAAAAAATCGTGATAGAATAAGAACCCTTTGGTACCTGTACACAATCTACTTTCGCAGATTATTTGACATAACATGGTGACAACACTCAATTAACATAAATCTACTTTGAGAATATTTTACTGTAGTGAATTAAAATACACGAGACACAACTAAATGGAAAGGTAATGTATGAAAATCCCAATGCATTGCTAATAAAAAGTAAAATACCCGTACTAATCTTAAATCCGTTAAATTGCATTGATTATGAGTTTAAGGCGCCATAGAGTATTTAAAGGCAGAACCGATAAATCTTTGCCTAAAAGAAATAATATTGATTTAGCTACTACTATGTTTTTCAACTTTAGTTTATGAGAATTATTGCTATAGCACAAACGTTTACGAGCTATTCAAATGCTTCCAAGCTTATACTATGATACTATGAATCTAAATCCAGGAGCAAGTAATCTTTGGATTTGCCGGTGGTAGCTGGAATAGGCTTAATCGTAACGGTAAGAGCATCATTCCTCAATCCTCCCAAACGTATTTTAGTCTCAATTTTGGTTCCATAATGAAATATTGAGAAGTACAATTTAAAGGTTCTTGCGTTGCGTTTTCAGATTAATACTTATTGCTCCTTTGTATGTTTCGTTAATTTTGTAATTATAATCTAGAACAGTGATTTTTTATAAATTTTTCTATGAATGTTTACTTTAAGATCATATATTTCCTCCACCATCGAGTTTGATTTGAATTGAAACATTGTTCTGAAAATTTCGCGATTGTCGCAACGTGAATTTACCAAATTCTTGCTGCACATAGATTTGGCATACGATTTTATGGCTATTTGACGTCAAGAACCTGAGAAATTAAAAATATGGATATCAATTTTCGTAAGACACGCAATTTTTTGTAACTCCTACTATATTCTACATTCTGATTTATTTCGTTGTCAAACTGATTTTTACTACTCTATCCCATTTCTCTCCGTGCCAATAGCGAACCTTGTGTAAAGGAGTTGCAGTGGCATTTATGTGGTAGGATGTAAGAAAAAGGTATCTTTAATATCCAAACAGAGAATGGAATGAAGCACCGTCTTAAACTACACCAAATATTTACGCTATTCAGTGTTGTTCTCTTCTTAAAAACATGGCTAATTTTCGTGAAACTCATTGATGAAAACTAGTAAAAAACAAAACAAACAATTGTGAGATTTTTTGTTGTGAAATTTTTTGTTTGGTCTATTATCGCATTAACCTATTTCCGCGCAGCTTTCGCGACTAAACGAAACAATCTGTTTACAACTCATACCGGCTAAGTGATTTACGATAAGTTCGTATTTTATTATCATTTCTGCATAATGTCATCTTTATCTTTCATTATTTCATTTGATCTAACTTTCATTGATATGGATTTTATGTCTATCTTCCTATTTTTCATATTTCATACAAGAAGTTGTCAATTATTATCGACACTCATAGTGAAGCCTTTCTTGTTCCCTTTTCCTATTATATATTTTAGTCGAGTATCTTAGTCGAGTTTAATCGGTCAATCAATTTGACGAATGCACAGGCGCTAGGCGTCCTTGCCCCAGTGTTGTGCCAAGATTTGGACGCATTTAGATCGGCCCACCAGAAGCCGAAATATCGCGCACTTTCTTTATTCAACAATCAATCAATTACCCACCTTATTAACGGGACATTAAAGACGAAATTAACAGCAAATATAAATTTGCTTGCGGTTACATCGAAAAACTTTTCTCGTGTTTCGTACAAGGGATTTTGAGCCTTAAAGAAAGGGTATAAAGTAGGTATATGCGTTATTTTTTTTGCATGGTAAACACTAAGGAACGCGGACCTGATTGGTGGACTGTCGTGCAGTGACATTTCAAATCTGTCACTCTCAATCTAGGTATCGGTATTGGTTGAATCGAAGAGTACATCTTTAGAGCCCAGTAAACTTTTTTTGTCAGTAGCTGGTGGTCTGACCTTTACACCGTCACTGGGCGAGCGGTGTAGCGCGTTAAAAGTGTCGCATTCGAATTTAAATACGAGAAATAGTTCAAGTACATCAGTAGGTATGTACAGTAAGGCCACAGAGAAACGAAAAACAAATTTTGAATGTTCGGTTGCCACAGGGTATACGACCCCTTGGTTGTCGATGTTATGTCGTAATCATTTCATTAACACCACTAATTACATCTTTATTACCTAGAAACATAAAACTCAAATAAACGATACGATTTTGTGGCATATAGTTTCTATCGAACGTTAGAAATGGAGCCAAACTCACAATTAAAACCCTGCACTCAACTGTACAACCGAAAAGGCAGACAGGGGTATATTTTACCTATATAAGCAATATAATACTGATTATATAAATACTTTTTATTACCCACCTTTTGACACAGAAAATCCTCCCATACCATCATACGTTCTAATTCCTCTAAATGCAATCAAAGAGAAGCGCGTCATGAAAAACGGACGTGTGAATTCTAACATTCCTTTCAACCGACTGGCCGTCAAAGATTAAATTGTGGATGTTTTTTATAGTGAAAGCGTTATTTTTCTAATTCCTTAGATAATTTCTTTGATATCTCATTCATATCTTCATATCTCAGCGGCATAAGTGTGCGGCGTGCGACCTAGAGGTATCGGAATCGATTCCCGGGTCAGGCATATTGACATCGGGGTTTTCTATTGTGAAAGTCCAGCGCGAAGTCTAAAAATGAGTCCAAAATATAGCAATATGCTCTTCTCCTATAAACGTACCTTTACTGCAGTGGTGGTACTTCCATAGAAGCCCAAAACCGTTAGACGCTAATTTTATAATGTTTAGTTTACAATTATTGTTGTAGGGTCAGTATATTCTAATTTATATGTCAATTTGCTTTTGTTAAATAAATATTTAAAGCTAAAAAAATATTATTCGTAAGGCAAAATGGGCTTTTGGGCTTCTATGGAAGTACCGCCGCTGCTTTACTGGAATATAAGCGTGTGTGTAATATATGGTTAAAAATTAAGTAGTGTCGCTATCTTGGGATAAAACGATCGAGTATCTATTTACCCTACGGTCTTTACCATTCTTAACAGATTCTAAAAATTACAAATACTTAAACACGTAGCACTGGTTTGTACGGGACATTACACACAAGAATGTGTTCGGATTCCAAAATGTGTATTTCATGAAACAACATTAGTTGTCTGTCAACTGCGTCACGCGTCGCACGTGCCGACTAAGCTTCCGGTCTTGTTTCGTAAATTTCTGACACACGAATACACATGCACGAAAATTTTTAACACAAATGGGCCCGCTTTGTCCGGTCGTAATTCTATTGAAAAAAAAAAAACTGGTGGCACTCCGGGAGTGTCGGCAGAAGTCAAAACTTCGACATTAACATTGTGCATTTTTTAATATTGTGCACAGCGCTGCTAATGAAGTTTTCACTTCAAAAATGGGCAATGCTTTTTTGCAGTCCCGTACAAAAAATCATCCAAAGAGGTTCAGAGAATAGTTTACGAACTTTTTTATTACACACAAATATGTATGTATAAATGAATTATTTTTCTTCCTTTAATGTTGGAGTATATTAGTCATTCATCTGATTGGAATGGTGATTAAGTAGACAAGTTAGTATTATATTTATACATTAGAATCTGGCAGAATTTTACTACTCTGTATGCTCTGCTTTCTATCTTAATGTACAGGGGTTATAGTAACGGTACGGCATAAAATGTTTTCAAATTCTACCCCTTTCATGCATAACAAGATGTCCCAATTCTGACTAGAAATATATATTCTAAAGCTATGATTTACGAGAAATTACTTTTCCAAATTAAAAACTTACTTAAAAGGAGTAGGTAGTTTAGGTTTCATGAAGTTCATTGACTGCTGTGGTCTTATTTTATTAACAAAATCCATGTTCTAAGCATATATGTTTCGGCAACTAATTCTCGGTACATCCTACAAAGTAAATCTATACGTATATGTAGTCGGACGCTTGATTTGATCCAGTGAATCACTGTTCAACATCAGCGCATGACATTTCCGCCTGTAACACTATACCTAAACAACTTTTATTTGTACGTTCCCAATTAGAAAAACATTATGTTTTTTTTTCTATTTCATTGTTTTGTTCTAGATTATTTTCAATCAGGTCGAATTTCAGTTCAAGAATTTTGTGTGGTAAAGATTGTGAGAATTCTTATTCCATGTAAAATGTACCTACTGTTTGCTGACATGCGACTAGCAGAATATAATTATGTAAAATATATTTTTTTAAGCTGACTGCCTCGTGGTCTCGCGGTACAAGTATGTGCCGTGCGATCTAGAGGTCCTGAGTTCGATTCCCGGGTCGGGCAAAGTGTCATTGGGGTTTTCCATTAGGAAATTGTCAGTAACAGCACGAAGTCTGGAAATGTGCCCGAAAAACGGCAATAGGCGCGCCCCCTTTTACGTGGGACTGATACATACGTGGCGAAATGTGGGTGCAGTAATGCACCTCTGCCTACCCGTTCGGGAAATACAGGCGTGAGTTTATGTATGTATCAAATTAGGCTTAAAACTGCAAGGCGGAGCTAAAAATCAGTTCTCTCAGTAAAAAGCCTATTAGTTTATCACACTGGCTCAGTGTGATAATAGATTCCCTCGAAATTATTCGAAATATAGAATTCCTAACAATGTCTAACTTAAAATTATTTTGCAATATAAATATGAAGTCTGTCTTATCCAGCGTATCAACATCGGCTTATGATCTCAGAGTACTAGATTAATAACTAGCATTATCACGTTATAAATCAGATCATCAGGTCATAATTCAGACGTGTTTATTTGGCTCATAATCATCTTTCGCCTATTGACCACCTTCTTAATAAAAATAGAAACATAAAAATATGCTCCTGTATTGAATATTTACATTCAATAATAAATAGAGTTCGATCACAAAAACGCAGATAAAACGATAGTAAAATGAGAATTAATGGTAGAAATTGTCCTTTCGGCCATCATGATTCTGGTGAATATTTTATATCTCTTTTTGAAGAAAGCTCTAACTAAACAGAATTGCAGCAACCATTAAATTCAGTTTTGACTATATTTCAGATTGAATAATGTTAGATCAACGACAGAAGTGTTAAATCTTGATCCTTGGAAATGAAAATATCTTCAGATCCGACATCATCGTCTTAAAATTTCTATTGTTTTATTCACAATAACAATTTAGTATGGTTTGTTTCGACTCCATATGTCTTAATATTTTCGTAAAAACTACCAGACCAAGGCCCATTAACACGAGTTTCATGTGCTCAACATTCCTGTTTATTAATGTTTGTTCTTCAGATTGCAACATTTTATATTAAGTATAATATCAAGTGTGTTTAGACATTTGGCCATTTCCGTTGCGATTTATTTTAATATCACTCCGAGCTATTAATAATCATCTATATTCGTTTTATTTCGGACGCACGAGAGAATGAATGGAAGTGATGAAACTATATTTGAATGCAAAAAGCATAGATTGAATGAGATCGTGCGTCGCTCCTTGAAGTATCGAATAGATGTAATTGCCCCGATGTTACTTTTGTTGAAATAACTAAGATTTTAAAAGGACAATCCTCAGATTGGCACGTTCCAACTTTTTTTTAAAGTTGTTATTGCCGAGATGCGATTTTTTATATATCTAATCTGAACTTCTTCCAATTTAGAAACATCTAAAATGACTTACTCAATAATCATCATCATCATCATCAGGCTAAATACGTCCCACTGCTGGGCACGGGCCTCCTCTACAACTGAGAGGGTTGTACTCAATAATGCATCAGCTTAATGAACTTACAACTTATAAAATATTTTATGTGTAAATTTCTTACCTTCGATTGATATATAAAATATGTATACCTTTTCAAAAACCATTTGAAAATCAAAGCGGATTTTTTTCATTTAGTATTTAAGATAGGTAGGTACTTGACAGCTAAAACTTATTTTGTGGGATTCTTGTCATATCATCAACGTTACAAAACCTTTCAAATCAATTATAGATCACTTAAGTCCTTTTCTAAATGTTCTGTGTTGTCAAAAGACATAATTTTAACGACATTCAATCTTGGATCTTATGTCGCGTCCAGCTCATTTACTACATCGGTCGCTAGAATTATTACAAGTTGTAAATCATGCACGTAATTGTATGGAATTTGTTGGATGATATTTTTGTCTCGTGTTGCCGTACTGTGACTCAGTAACCAATGGATCAGAGGTGTGGACTGAAATGCGTCGCTCTATCTAATTATACATCGCGTGTAATGTATGTATGTATTGACTGCCTCGTGGTCTTGCGGTACATGTATGTGCCGTGCGATCTAGAGGTCCTGGGTTCGATTCCCGGGTCGGGCAAAGTGTTATTGGGTTTTTCCTTTAGGAAATTCTCAATAGCAGCACGGAGTCTGGAATTGTGCCCGAAAAACGGCAATAGGCTCGCCCCCTATTACGTGGGACTGATACATACCTGGCGAAATGTGGGTGTAGAAATGCACCTCTGCCTACCCCATAAGGGAATACAGGCGTGAGTTTATGTATGTATGTGTGATAAGTAGCTGTGTGAAGAGATAGAAAACTGCACCTTTCTAAGTTCCCTAATTGCTGCAATAGGTACAGGCACAGAACAGCTGAATAAGATTAGAAGAGAAATAATTAGTATTTTTTATGGGACGAGTTTCGCCGCTTGTCTATCACCTATTCATTGTACTACGATTACACGACCAATGATAAAAATTTCAAGCAAAAATGAAGGGCTGCTTTTGTTTGTCTCACATTTATAAAATGTCTTGATATTACACGCTACCCGAATTACTAAGAAGCGACCGTGTCAAACATATGATAGTCTAGTCGTAGGTTAGGCACGCTCGGCATGCTGACATTTCCTTTCTAGTCTTTTTCTACTGTTCTGTGGGTATAGGTATATTTTATATTTATAAATAAACTGAAGTATAGGTACCTACTATCTACTTTATATAAAGAAAATTCGTACTGAAATAAAATCAAAACTAGATAACAATCTTTTAATAACAAAGATCGCTCTTGTAGCCCTGCTGACTATGTGAAACCTTAAGCCATTTCCAGGATTTAATTTTCCTCCTTACCAATAAACTTCAGAGTGCTCAGTTAATAAGTTAGGATTTCAGTGCACTCACCGACAATTATAACCAGTGCATTAAAATATTGATCATCATCATCATCAGCCCAAATACGTCCCACTGCTGGGCACGGGCCTCCTCTACAACTGAGAGGGTTTAGGCCTTAGTCCACCACGCTGGCCTAGTGCGGGTTGGCTGACTACACACCTCAGAAATTCCTAAGAACTTTTTAGGTGTGCAGGTTTTATCACGATGTTTTCCTTCACCGTTAAAGCAAGTGATAATTCATAATTCATTGTGAATACACACATAACTTCGAAAAGTCAGAGGTGTGTGCCTGGGGTTTGAACCTGCGACCGTCGAAATTCTCGACCGCGCGCCTAAACCTCTAGGCCATCACTGCTTAATAATATAGCAAAATATTCAGTCATTTTTTTAAACAAGTGACAGTCGCGAAACAAATGAACTCCAAATGCGTTGCATCAGCGTAAACATGAATACAGAAATAAGTCAAAATAAATAAATCATATTACTTACAGATGTAACGTTTGATGCCAAATAGCGCACCTTACAAATATTTATAGTATTTTACTCATCACGCAGTAATGCGTTGGTTGTGCGGTATGAATGGACGGGAATGTCTACGAGTAGGTATATGATGTTCATTTGAATACTCCTTTAATGCTCGAATCATAAAACAGTTGAACAAGCCGTTATTTAACTGTTTGTGGCCCGAAAATTGCGTTTTACGGTAACTTTAGTGTGGCAGCTTCTAAAAATGAAATTAGTTTGAGGAGCTAATGATAGGCGGTAGTGTTTTCACATCTATTAAAGAAAATTATTGTTTCTAAATGCAGATGATCCCGATACCATGCTATTAAATTAAACCACGTACATAGCTAAGCAAAAGATAGCACACTCATTTTCTTTATTATAGAAGCATTTTTTAAGCTGTATTTAAATCGATAGAACTAGAATTTATTTTAACGAGCCATATATCCAATATGGCAGTGATGGCCTCGAGGTTTAGGCGCGCGATCGAGAATTTCGGCGGTCGCAGGTTCAAACCCCAGGCACACACCTCTGACTTTTCGAAGTTATGTGTGTATTCACAATGAATTATCACTTGCTTTAAGGGTGAAGGAAAACATCGTGATAAAACCTGCACACCTAAAAGTTCTTAGGAATTTCTTCGGTGTGTAGTCCGCCAACCCGCACTAGGCCAGCGTGGTGGACTAAGGCCTAAACCCTCTCAGTTGTAGAGGAGGCCCGTGCCCAGCAGTGGGACGTATTCAGGAGTTTTGTCCTCTTTGTCTCTTGTCCTCACATCTGTTAAGATATTGACTTACTGAAATGACTTACTGAAACTGTCATCTACTGGATACAAGTCTGTTATACAATTAACAATCTTACAACCAAGAAACCAAATAACAGGTTTCCTTTCTCGAGAATTTAATCCTGGTTTCCACACTGTTACGTGATTTTTTTTGTTAGTCAAAATTTCAAGCTTCTATAGCTGAAATTAATTCAATATATTCCAGATTGAATTATATAATATTCTTTAATTTACCAAACAGCGGACGTAAGTTCCTGTAAGGCGTAACAATATTAAGCTTCAACATTACCTGCACGATATACGAATCCCATACGCAACAAGTTCAAGTATAGCCACTTGGCAGACGGAGTTGGCAGTGCGCTGACAGCCGTCGTTGTTCTACATATCTACTACCTACCTACCCACCCAGCGGTACTTAGCAACGCGACATAACTCTGAATTAACTGCATCGCATTGCCAATGTTTAGAGCGGAAACCGTTTATAATGTATTCAGATTTTAATAAGGAGTAAACCCAGCTCTTGGATTTGAGCCAAAAGTGAAGGCGTAATCATATGGGTATACTCGAAAGCTATCTTCGATAGTAAATTATAACCGTTTAGGACGTCGAGATTTGTTGGTATTATAAGGTTTCTGTTTTCGGCTTTAGAAATACCGGAGAGAGTTTCTTGTTGTTAAAAATTGCATGCGACACCTATTTTCTCTTCTTATGAACTATAATGCTTCATGTGGAAAACAAATGTTTTAGTTGCATAATTTACATATCATATACTTATGCTCTCGTGTACAAGAAACTTTTTTAATTTTATTTGACTCGATATAGCGACCATCGCAATAGAATGTAACTTGCTAAAATATAATTTTCAGAAACAGCGTTTTAAAATCAGTTTTTTCGGTATATAAAAGCCTTCATCATAGTAACGACTGGTTAGTAATAATGATAATTGTTCGTAGGCAGCCAATACTTTTGATCGCAGCAGCATTTATCGCCAGTTGAAATTATTTAGTATTACGAATAGAATAAAGTTTTACAGAACTAAGATCAAGTCGTTCGGTTGGAAAGGGTTGTGGCAAACATATTCTAGACTCGAGACACATTGCTCAAGAGATTAACTTCAATGTCTTTATCACTATTTAATTATTTCTTTCGTTGCCTTGAAAAGATCGCCATGTCCCATTTTTTACCTTTTTCTAATTTTATATACATTTTTTATGGTTTACAAATGTTTCTGAGCGTACAAAAAAGTGTAAATAAATAAATAAATGTATAAAACCATTCGCCCTTCTTTCTCGTTCATGCAGAATGATTAACAAGCCCGAATAGCTTGTAAACATGATGCTAATATTATAAATATAAACTGATGACATTGTGCAGCAAGAATGAATGAGGTAGATTAATAAGATGTCGAGGTATTTGGATGTTTGTGCGTGAGATAAATAATAAATAAATAAATACACCCAACAGTCACATACATAGTTCTGACCCCACACTAGGATACAAGTCCTGTGTCGTGGGTATCAGAAAATACGAGAGACTTTTCGGTCTCACAAACACCCAGACCTGAAAAAAATATTTGTGGATCACACAAACATTTGTCTCGGTGCGGGGATCGAACCCGCGGCCTCTCGTTTCGCAAGCTGGTGTCTAGCCATCTGCGCCACGGGGCTGTCGGGGATCTCTGAATGATGACAGAGGCCAGAAATACCCCTTTGTTGTGGCGTAATAATGATTTGTTTGATTACGATCGCCGCTCAATGAAATAATGTCACATTAAAGTATATGAGTAGTAGTTTCAGTTTGTTTAAAATATTGCATACGGGTTTTTAGAGGTTTTCTGACCATTACCGTAAAGAAGGCTAATGTTATGCATTTAAATGTGTTATTGATGCAACAGATACTCCTTGTATTATCTATGGGAAGAATATATAATCAGTGAATTGGGGACGTGAATCTTATTGGGCATAGCAGGAATACCTATCTTCGATAACTTTCGTATACAACGAGATCTATGAATGTGAAAAAGGCAAAAATATAGTCAAGATCGTAGCCTGTAACACAATATTGAGCAGGAATCCTAATGTGATATAAAATTTCTAAATATTATACGCTTCTATGCGTAGGTATATTTGTATGTATATATGACACTAATAATGACTTGTTGATATTCCGTAAAAATATCTTTTCACTCCATCCATATAATTGTCACGATTATATATCGTGATCTTATAGATGACGGCATCTATAAAAGAGTATTATAAAACACGATTTGTGAAAATTATGTTTTAGCGGGTTACATTTTGTTGCAATAGTAGTTATATCGGAACAAAATACAATTACAAACTTTCTTGTACACTAAAGCATATATGACATGGAAATTTAGCAACTACTCGTTAAACCTATTTTCTTCCACATGGAGCATTATATGAGATTCATGTAGAGTATGTATACATACTCGTAAATTGATATCGCGGAATCTCATATATCCACATTAAAATATTTATAATTCTTGACAGCTCTCATTGCTGTCACAAAACCAGAGCGGGTTCAAAATACTCATATGTTTTTACATTTTATTTCCCGCGATTACAGCGAAACTTTCACGATTTGACGTCAACGGAAAGAATTTATGTAATCGCGATACTGGGCCCGGATTTGTGCTGAATCGTACATGACATAATGTGAAAAAAAACGTCGGCTAAGCTCTAGATAAGCTCTAGACTGCCTCGTGGTCTCGCGGTACAAGTATGTGCAGTGCGATCCAGAGGTCCTGGGTTCGATTCCCGGGTCGGGCAAAATGTTATTGGGTTTTTCCATTAGGAAATTCTCAGTAACAGCACGGAGTCTGGAAATGTGCCCGAAAAACGGCAATAGGCTCGCCCCCTATTACGTGGGACTGATACATACCTGGCGAAATGTGGGTGCAGAAATGCACCTCTGCCTACCCCTTCGGGGAATACAGGCGTGAGTTTATGTATGTATGTAGGTTTACCGAGAAGGTGAGAAACAGGTTCTTACCCAGGAACATTTCCATCAAAGGAAAAGTTGTTAGGAACGATTTAATCACTTTCATTTCAAGGCACCCTATAAATGACGATTTAATATAAGGTACGGTTTGGGTTGCAAAAATAATCCATAATAAAAATCTCGGTAGCAAAACAATACGAAGTTTATTATCAGTAAAATTCTCATAACAAAAAAAAACAAACCAAGCTGTCACAACATAACTAGAAATTAAAATTCAATTGCAATAAAACTCTAAACATATTAAAATAAACAGGAATAAATTTAAAAAACAATGAATAAAAAAATCTATAACTACAAAAACAACGATAACAATCTATCAAATAATAAAAAAAAATGTTACTAATACTTAACCGAATAAATCTTCAGTTAAAGAGTGGATGCATTTAAAACGAAACCTACAAACGATCGACATAAACGAAATCAGTGATAGTGTATAGTGATATATGTAAATAGTGTTTGTGATAAACTAAACTGTTCAGTATTAAACGTAGTGATAGACACACAGACATGGAACACTTCACACCAGATATCTTTTCGATGGAAGCCTTAGGTCAGTTGTCAAATACACGAATAAATACACAATGTTTTCAACTAGGTTTGGATTGATGGCACTGATTGTTTCGAAATTAATTGTGATAGCCTAAATACAAGAGGTATTTGATTTTATAAACTTTGAAAATTTCAAGTTTAGTGTGACTTCCATTGAAATCAATTGAAAAATGTAATGTATGAAAAAATTAGAGCTAACCAAAGAAGAGTAATTTTCTGAATGACAAATTATTTAGTTTGAATATTAAAGTTAAAAATTCTATAGAATATATTGTTTCCAATTATGTTAGAATTGTCACATAATTTGATCTTTGTGAAATTCCTTCTGTAATGAAAAATAATTGAATGATAAAAAAGACCTAGTTGAAACAGCTGTGTATTTATTTACAGAAAGATTGTAAACATTAGAACGTTTTGCATAAAATTTCATGTTTACAATTGTTCTACACGTTTTGATGTTGTGAACACATAACTTACAATACTGGGTAGTTAGTAACAAAATTTCGAGGGACGCTGACCGTCGGACACACCAAAAACACCTTCTATAACAGTCGCTCACTTCTACAAGTAGAACCACTTCAACCAACGAATTAAGTCGTCACATAGTTGCATTTTGTCAATTGATAATAACTACTAGTCTCGCATATACCGCGAAAAGTATTATCACCATCTTCATCATCAGCTTATACGTCCCACTGCTGAGCACAAGCCTCCTCTACAATAAAGAGGGCTTAGGCCTTAGTCCACCACGCTGGCCTAGTGCAGGTGGGCGATTATATTAATCCGTATTGCAAATGAGGAATTTTTGAGTTTTGGTAACAAGGCGTGGACTATAATTAATCAAGCGATGCTTGATTAGTATTTATCTTAATCAAGTTTTATTGCTCTCATTGGTAGTCACGGACCTTCTCTACGGTTGCGAACTATAAGGTCTTAGTCCATCGCTGCTTAGTACTCCAATTCAAGTTGAACAATTTTTGGTAACATTTCAATTCATGATAATGGAGGGAAAGTTGCCTTTGAATTGTTGAGTTAATGAAAGCTGTCCATGAAATTTAAATTTGTAGCCACCTCGGATATGATTTTAACTTGTCTCATTTACGTGATTTGCTTAATTTTGTCGGTGAAGTGGTATCACACGCTTATACATTACGTAAACTTACTAAATATATCTTGCCACTTATTCACAATTCTTATTTTGGGCACACAAAATAACAATACAATATCTATTATTCTCCTTTCTTAAGTATAGAATCTTGTCCAACTAATAAATACTCGACTTCATTTGTTTTCGCTCACGATTTATTTTATTTTGAGGACTGAAATGCATGTTTAATTGTGTATAGTGGATTCATTTAAAAGTACAGACACTTTTTTGTCACATTAAATGAAAAACTTTGTCATGGTCTCAATTATACAACTTTTATATGATCCACTTTTGTGTCCACTTGTTTTTAATGTGTACTTACATAATTTTCCAATAAAATGTAGTTTAATTGTCTAACCCCCGAAAGTTAGTCTAGCATACAATTTGCTTAATAACTTTTTGTATTGATATGACTTTAAAAACACTGGTCAACATGACTTTTTGCCGTTAATCCAATTGTACTTTTTCGGTATCTTTTATGTATAAATATTAACGGAAAAATAATAAAAAATATCTATTACATACAATTACATATATGTACGATATATTTGGCTTAATTTTGTGAGGGTATATCGAAAAAGAGTATTGCAACAGCTGAAAGACAATATTGTTGTTGGTAGTACACGATGTATCGTTAAACCTGTATATTTTCAACTCGTTATTGTTCGTTCATTGATGTTTAAATTTTATTGTAATACGAGTATTGCTAAGACGACGTGCAGTTTCTAGTGTTTATTCCAAAGTGTTGTTTAAATTGTGAAGTGCTTTTGTAAATTTGAATACTTTTTTTTTGTTGACCAGTGTAATATAAATATTAGCTTACAGTTAACAAAAAAAAGAATATATTTTACCTAATTTTTTTCAAACCTAATTTACTCCTTATAATCTGTTGCATAAAACTAAATCGATTCTAACATTTGAAATACCCTTTAGCTTTCTACCTTGCACTAAGCCAATGTTCATACTAACAAGTACTTAGGCAGTGCGTGTGTACCGGTGGTATAGTGAGTGTGCGTGGCGTGTTGTGCAGAGTTTGGCGAGTGGTTGAGCCGGGTTGCTGTGCCGGCTCTGCTCAGCCGACGCCGGCGGCTCAGCGAGCGGCGGGCCAGGGCGCTGACCCTTCAGCTCATCATGGACGTGAGTATTCAAATTTTATAACTACCCGCAACGACATTGAACGTCAATGTTTTTGTAAGATTATTGCCTGTTATTGAACACAGGGTTATTGGATAGTTGCTTAATGAACGTTAATGTTAAAGTAACAAGGCATGTGTATGGCTTTCTGCTAGGCTGAGCCCATAATACACGGGAGCTAAATCCATCTCGCCTATTGCGGCGGGAGTTGTTTTTTTTTTTTTTATAGTAGTTGTTATTCTCATTCAGTTGTTGGATCAAAATAAAGATACAGAAAGCGATATCGTTATTTGTTAAATCACTCATTTTTAAGATTTCTCACCCTCGGCTTCAAATTTGTGGTGGCTTGGATCTAAAGCGCAACCCGGGAATCGAACTCGGGACCAGTCGACAACATGACACACTTATATCGCGGGATTATTGAGGCATTTAGTAGCAAGGACCACAAACTATTCAATTTTAAAATTCGGCATTTCATTGTTTTCAAACCTGATTGAAGTTTATATCGACCGGAACAGCTATAAAGCTGCTAGAATACAACACCGGATGTCCGCGACCCGCATCGCTTTTATGTGGCGTCATTATTGACTTCATCTTTTTTTTAAATGTTTATGTCGTTCTATAAAAAAATAAGACCGTGAAATCGTAAATTAATATTTCATACTTATATTTAGGGTATTTTTTTTCATATATTTATGCAGTTTGTGAATTATTAGATATTACTTTTTCTGGAAAATTTGTTTTTGTGGAACTCAGATCCACAGTGTCTTCACAAAAACTATCAAATTTGGTTCAGCAAATTAGGCGTGAAAGTATAACAAGCTCACCTTCGCACTTATAAGGTATATTAGTAAGATAGCATATACCTTCGACAACAACGTCAATTTATGATATATTGCAACTAATGGAATGAAAGAAGCGCCATCTGTGATGTCAATCAGTAACTACAAAATTAAACCATGATATTATTATCTAGTGAACAAAAATGACAGTTTCTATAAATGAAGCTTGTTGAATTCTAATAAGAATTGCGCTGTAATGTCACACAAAATGCATCTGATCATTATTCTTTATTACAACAGTCTGGTATGCGACACCGTCCTACTGAACGACCATTGTTAATCTTTCAAGTGAATTAGCACATGATATATAACGTGTAAACGAATTGTCTTATTTAGCTATATTTATAGCTCAAGATTGAAACATTTGCCAAATTACAACAATGTGTTATTTATAGATGTGGAATGCCGAAATGTTTCCAGACAGCGACATCTGTCTCAATTTATATGTATCACATAGTCGTTTGCTTCGCGTGTTCATCACATTTGTCGTGGTTCCTTTTATAATTAAAAGATGGCGCTGCGCCATAAATTAAAACATTACAACTTTTAATATATTTTTTATCCTCGTTATCATCTAATAAAACCTAACTCCGTAATTTTAATTCACAATTATTTTATTTAAATCATACAATTGGAAATATTAAAATTTGCGCCATCTATTATCATGCTGTGTAAACAAAATGTGTATGGCTGGTCGTAGCACATTAATGAACAGCCCTCGTAGCTCAATAGAGGGACGTTGTAGCTATTGGTAGAGTGCATTTTCATAATATCATTATTACGATTTAGTCGAACAGCAGAAGTATACATAAAAAGATTCTAGTACATCGTATAAATAAGTTGTGTGTCTTTATTACTTCTTTATAATTATTATTCTTTGTAATGGGTACATAAATTGTACAGGCCAGCATGAATTCGTCCAGTGACGAGAGTTAAAATCATCTCGCAACTTAAAGGTCTGTTTGGGCATCACCGTACACAACATTTGATTTTTTTGCAATGCCCTTAAAAAATTAAGGGAAAAGGAGTCTTTTTCTTTAATACTTTGGCTAGTTTAAAACAAGTAACTCTAGCGCTTTCATGAAAAAAAATTGTATTTCAATGATCACTATGAGAAACTCTTGAGCGGAGAGTGAAAACCTCGTAATGGAAACTACTTACCAAAAAATCTTTGAGCATATCTATAAACCTGTGTTCTACTAAGTTAAGTCTACACCTTATGTATAGATAGCGCAACATAGGTAGAAATTAAATGAAAACTTTGAAGACCTTTCTTTTCCGTAAAATCATCAGGCAAATCTCTCTGTGACATCCATAACAAACATGATAACTTCAACTTATGTAATTATAGAAAGATAATAAAAGAATAAAATAAAAGAATGAGTTAGTACTAACGTTGTTTGGGTATTACAATGAATCGAAATACCTATTATCTTTTTAATAAAAACATGTTGCATCTAAAGCAAAGACGTCATACATAATCAAATAATATTACTTTAACGTTAGGTACTCTTAGGCAGCCAAATATTTTTTAATTGTTGTCGAAGGCAGATGAGCTCACGACCCACTTGATAACCGTAGTCTATACACATCGGCAATGTAGGTTGCCTCACCATATTTTCCTTAACAATTAAAGTAGATGAAATATTATTGTAAATACACATATCGCTTCGAAAATTCTGACGTGAGTACTTATAATTAGTAATTTAATTGACAACTGAGAGGGTTTAGGCCTTAGTCCACTATGCTGGCCTAAGAAATTCCTAAGAACTTTTAGATGTGCAGGTTTCATCACGATGTTTTCCTTCACCGTTAAAGTACGTGATAATTCATTGTGAATACATACATAACTTCGAAAAGTCAGAGGTGTGTGCCTGGGGTTCGAACCTGCGGCTGTCGAGATTCTCGGCCGCGTGCCTAAGCCTCCTAAAATGTGATGGCCTCGACATCACGACTTAGATTTATTCCCTTCCAATTAACAGCGGCATAGATCGATACAGACCCATACGAGTGACGCGACACGTGAATCGTACTAATTAGCAAGCAGAGATTTCCTGCCATCCGTCCGTGTTCTATTTGTAGTCGCGGTATATTTTAGTGGCGCAACTGTAGGTACGCGTACCGAACAATGTTTTGACGGGCCGGTTGACTGATGGCTGTGTAATTTGCCACGGAGGTGCAGCGCCGACACCGCCCACGTCCGTCAATAGCAAAAATACATGCAGTTTTCGTAGGTTGCCTCGGCAAATTCTGTGGTTGCGTTCAGAACACCTTTATAAGTTGATGTCTCGTGCAAAACTTGCCCTATCGATTGTAAAGCAGGATTAGTTTGATGTTTAAATGTTTGCCCAGTAAGTACGAAATAAGTGACCGCAATATCCCATACTGGATTTAAAACTTAGCATAGCTAGAGATCTTAGACGCTATAGCATAAGATTACATTACATAAAAAGTTTTTATATTCTTACTGAAACTGTCTATATCAATATTGAGTTTTTCGTAAGACGTTAGGCTTTTGTTGATCATTCTAACGTCTTTCTGACGACACTACATTATTAGCATTAAGTCGCATTCATGAGCTCGAAGCCTAGATAATGTCCTTATGAAAATTATCACTTGATTTCAATTGTCAATTCCAAACATTTTTTGAAAGAATGATTTTATTTTTGTTTTCTGAACTTTTAACATGTAAATTTTGGTCATATTATACTCGTAGGTATATTTTGTTCCAATTCTACAAGCTGTCGCGAACACCTGAACAATACAGTTCGCGAATATCTGTGTGTTGTACGTGGGTAGAACTTTTATCTATATATAAGCGATCGTATTATTTTCGTGTGCCACATTCCTTGCAAATAAGAGTCGTGGGTCGTACTTATAAATTTCGGTGGAAAATTGAATTACGTTGCGTAATAATTCGTAATTCTTGTTATGATTATTCGTTTATGTTATCAGTTGTCACTTTATTGTAGATTCATCATGAATCGGAATTGCTTATTGCGTTCTATGACTCAGAAATTTGTTTTCGAAAAATATTGAAATGATGATGAATATTATTTGAATTGTCCTTAAGTAACAGATTGTACGTGACTGTTAAGTGAATTTATTTATTTATTCGCTTGTTATCTTAAGCCTTAATTATTATGAAAAATCTGACTGCCTCTTGGTCTCGCGGTACAAGTACGTACATGTGCCGTGTGACCTAGAAGTCCTGGGTTCGATTCTCGGGTCGGACAAAGTGTTATTGGGTTTTTCCATTAGGAAATTCTCAGTAACAGCACGGAGTACCCGAATGAAATGTGCCCGAAAAACGGCAATAGGCTTGCCCCCTATTACGCGGGACTGATACATACCTGGCGAAATGTGGGTGTAGAAATGCACCTCTGCCTACCCCTTCGGGGAATACAGGCGTGAGTTTGTGTTTGTATGTGTATTATGAACACATAAAAAAATATTGTATTATTTGTCTATTTGTTTATTTCACATAAAGATTCACGTAAAATAGTAAATTTTCCTTTCAACCGATTCACGAGCTGTTGTCATAATAAGAGCATGTTTTCCAAGAAAAATTCATAAAAAGACATCTTCGAAAACATGTCGTTTGACCGTCTCGAAAAATCGACGCGTCGACATAAAAACACGATGTTTTTAAGCAAACGCGTGGGCGTGGGTTCTCGCGAAAACCTAATATTATATTAAAACAGAAAACGCATTGCACGGCCCTGAACCAGTTAACTAATAATAAATAAGCAGTGGCAACTGACCACACCACTACGCGTCTCTGCGACCGTTTATCGGCCGGCTATATCGGACGCGTTTCCTCTCCGCAGACATTTGGGCTTTAGTTCATTCATGGTTTAGGGTTTCTTTGGATGTAATCTATTTGTGTTGAGGTACTTAATATGATTTTTTGATTAAAATGAATGAAAATAACAAATATTGTGTAATAACATTTAGCTCGTCCCGGGACTGCGTTGCAATCCAAATATTTATGCCACGAATCTTACGAGTAGAAAATTTTAAGTTTATGAAAATGTGCTCCCAACATTTTGTTCGATCGATGTTACTTAGCTTTTTAGCTTTAACTCACCAATGCTATTCTGCGCTTAAAATACATCTTAGCTAGTACAAGATACGGAGGACAGCTTGTTTGCTCTCAATATGAGGATTTCTATCAATTTTTGAATATCTATCTCTCTTTAACGTTCCCGTACACCGTCAGACTTTAATATTAGTTGCAATGTTTTCACTTTGCGGTGCTGAAATAACAATAATAGCAGAATTTGAAAAAGGGATTTTCTATTCATATATTATCCTTAGCAACCCTAGAGCAGGGATATTAGTTATCGCAAAGGAACGCATTTCACAACGGTTGCCTTGACTGAACCCGCCCGAGCCGGCGCGTCGTGCCAAACACTTTGCCGATAGCCATTAATCACCAGTAAATCGCGATCACTCCGCGAGCGTTTCGTAATCCTTAGTTTGTTTACAAAGGGAACGTAAATCCAAAACAATTCAACAATAGACCTGCCACGGCGAGGACATGTCGAATTTAATCATAAAGATACATACTTTTGACAGCCCCGTGGCGCAGATGGCTAGACACCAGCTTGCGAAACGAGAGGCCGCGGGTTCGATCCCCGCACCGAGACAAATGTTTGTGTGATCCACAAATATGTGTGTTTGTAAGACCTAAAAGTCTCTCGTAGTTTCTGATACCCACGACACAAGACTCGTATCTTAATGTGGGGTCAGAACTATGTATGTGACTGTTGGGTGTATTTATTTATTTATTCTCGTATATAAAATATAGGTGCATGGGCGGTTTAGTAAGACTTATGAATGTATTGGTATTGCCATTGATTTAGAATTTGATGAAGCACAAAAAGCACTTAATATTTGTGTCAACAAATAACAGATACCTAATCGCAATTAGTTCGCGTCAGTCTTTAATAGACTATTTGAGCCGCATTCAAATTAATGTCAGGTGTTATTTGTATAAAAAATATAAGGTAGGGTGCAAGGATCTTGAATTCTGAATGTTCGAGAGATGGTGTAGCAGAGAATTAATAAATAAATAGGTACACACACACAGTACACAGGTACACAGTCACATACATTGTACTGACCTTACACTAAGATATCTTTAAGAGACTGCCTCGTGGTCTCGCGGTATAACTATGTGCCGTTCGATCTAGAGGTCCTGGGTTCGATTCCCGGGTCGGGCAAAGTGTTATTGGGTTTTTCCATTGGGAAATTCTCGGTAGCAGCACGGAGTCTGGAAAAGTGCCCGAAAACGGCAATAGGCTCGCCACCTATTACGTGGGACTGATACATACTTGGCGAAATGTGGTTGCAGAAGTGCACCTCTGTCTACCCCTTCGGGGAATACAGGCGTGAGTTTATGTATGTATCTTTAAGAGATCTTTTGTCGTGGCTATCAGAAACTACGAGAGAATTTTCGGTCTTACAAACACTCAGAACCGAAACAAATAATAGTGCATAACAAACATTTATCTTGGTGCGGGGATCGAACCCGCGGCCTCTAATTTCGTAAGCTGGTGTCTAGCCAACTGTGCCACGGGGCTGTTAATAGTTTATGTTTATTGCTTGTTTATCAATTAAAGACAATTTAATAATTCTTTTCTAGCAGCTGACAAAAAGTCCTTAATCCAAACTCTTCATGAAAATACCTGCAACCTTCTTCCATAAGACGTTTGGGCAATAATTCCCCATCCACATTACCTTTTTATAGCGGAATATTAGCGCATTAAACTCGTGATATGTGTGTCTTATAATTCATGCTAATAACCGCACATTTCGCTTAATTTGCGGCGATATGTCAGTGTCGTCGATAAACGTTGACTTATTTATGTGAGCTCGTTAATTCCCGAGCATATCGACCCCTTCCCGCCAAATTATCGTAAGCGACACTTTTTCGAAAATGCGTTTTTTATCGAAACTACTACTTTAAGCCGTAACGGACCCACCCCTGTCGAAATTTTCCCAAAAAAGAAAATCGTTATAAAGTTATAGCAAGTACCAAAATTATCGTGAACACATATTTTCTTAAAACTTTATCGTAAGCGACACAAGCGTTTTCTTCTTACGTGCCTTGCGATAGATATTTTGTAGCGCAAACGATCCTAATTGTTTACTGAAGATGATCAAATTCATATTTTTTAAACTATTGGGGATTAGGGTGTGATAAAAGACAAAAAATCCTTTTGAGAAGAGAGGAAAGGTGTGAGAGAAGGAAATCCTTCTGTCAGGTACTAAAGAGAAAAAAAACTTCATTTTATGTATGACATGGTGGCGTTGCTGTATATACATTTCAACACCTCGATTTACCGATAGTGGCACCGCTGGAGAGACTCTAGCACATCCCAGGTTTCGATCGAATCAAAGGCTTTCTCATAGTCCACAAACGCTAAACAAAGCGGCAAGTTATATTTCTCGTTTTTTTGTATAACTTGCCGAAGCGTATGGATGTGGTCTATAGTGCTAAAGCCATTTCGGAAACCGGCTTGTTGGGGAGGCTGGAAGTCATCAAACTTTCGTTCGAGACGATTTGTGATGACCCTCGGAAACAACTTATAAACATGGCTCAGGAGCAAGATGGGCCTATAGTTCTTCAGGAAAGTGTTATCGCCTTTTTTGAAGAACAGTACGACCACACCCCTGCTCCACGCCTCTGCCGTTGAGCCCTGGAGGAGAACGGAATTGAAGAGCCTTTGAAGGACTTCAAGTATCGGCGTTCCGCCCGCTTTCAGAAGCTCTGAAGTGATTCCGTCCTCACCGGCGCCTTGTTGTTTTTAAGTTGCCTCAGGGCCATCTCAATCTCACACAGGCTGATGTACGGGATATCATCGCTAAAGTGTTGGATCAACTCGACTCTCGGCTCTTCAGCCGAGCTAACAGTCAGTTTGGGAACCGAGGTGTAAAGCTGTTCATAGAACCTCTCGATCTCCCTTAATACTAGAGGTATTAACACACACTCGTCGACACTATGCGGCCGTCGTCCGTCTTCAGCCTAGACAACTGTCTTTGCACAATAGATAAGTCTCTTGCAAACACTTTGGAGCCTCCGTGCCCCTCAATAGTGTCTTTGATGCTCACAGTATTGCGTGCACGGACATGGTGTCGCAAGGACTTCCAAATCCGTCTATTAAGCCGACGATATGCTTCGGCGTCATCGGAAGACTGCAGTGCCATAGATCGACGTTCGGCCATGAGGTCAAGAGTGTGGACCGAGAGTTTTTGTGGTCTATCTCTACGGCGAGATCTAAAATATCTACTTAGATCCCACCGTATGGACAGCTTCTACCAAACCGCTGTTTAGCTCGTCCACTGCAACGTTTTTTTTAAGCAATCAAAGCGATTTGACAGCTCAAGTTGAAAGCTCTCGGGGTTTTGGATACAGGCGCGAGTAGGTCGAAGCAAAGACTTCATCAGGCGACGCCTTTCTAATTGGACATTGATATTCAATGAGCCTCTAACCATTCGGTGATCACTGCCGGTTTTCACCCTCAAATCAATTCAAATCACCTCACATCCAAATTTTTAATATAAATAAATATATTTTGCAATTATAATATGGCTTTTTCATTTAAAACCTATTTAAAATGTCTATTTATTTATCAAATAGAGTTTCTTAAACATAGTAATGTTAACAGATATTGTTATCGTAAACGCCAAAATAACCTTGGTTTATGACAGCAAAAACAATGTAAGCGCCATAAATAGCTTAAATATTAATTATTTTTGTTTATTTTTCATTTATATATGTAAATATCAAAAAATTATTCATGTATGTAAAATTTTAATTTACTGGCACATTTCTGTTTAAAAATATTTAAAAAAAACCTTCTCCTGTAAAATTTGGTTTTTGTCGGTTACGCTAAAACGGCGGTAAGGGCTCGATATTGCCATGGCTGTGGGGAAGCCGGCTCGTTCTGCCGTGTTCATTTTGTTCCGCTCTTCTTAAAACAAATTAAGCGAGGGAAATGTCTTTTACCCTTTTCATGTCATTATTGTCATGATGCAAAATGGTAATAACATTTGTCGCAGTATGCTGAACCTTGTACCTGTTGCTTTTTTAGGGCACGTATTAATACAGCCCTCTGTTGGGCATTGACCATTTTCGAGAACTGAGACGGCCTAGCGCGGGTTATCGGACTTTTCGTTTTATATCAATATATAATTTGCTATAGATCTGTTTTTATAAAACCTAGCTGATTTCAATAGTCAAGGCGATATTAATGTATTGTTGTACAAATATATAGGTATACATGTATTATTTTGAGATATATAAACCAAAAATGCGAGAAACTCAGTACAGCTTGAGTTACTAGTTACTTGAGTTACTAGTTAGTTACTTAGCATAATTACTGAGAATATTTTCTAAATTAGAAGGAAAATATTGCATATTACAGTTAAATTAACTGGCGCGTGCTATTGACACGTTAAATTCCCGAAACAGTTAAATTTATATTGGGTTTTTCTTTTAGGAAATTATGTAATAGGCTGGAGTCTGGAAATAGCAATCGGCTTGCCCTTAATTAAAACGCCCGCTTAAAACGTAGCTGGCGATACGAGCTTCTAGAAATTTATATATCTCTGTCATTCTTTTAAGAAATAAAGTACTTGTTGTACACTACCGACAAAAAGTTTGGAAGCACCTATAATTTTTGTAAAAACAAATAGCAAATTGATAATAACAAATTTTATCGATGTTGTAATGAAATATAATATTATTTTAGTTATAAAAATATGGTTTTGTTTCATAGTTTAATTGTTGTTTTAATTAAGTACCTAATCATTCTTAATTAAATAATACTATATCTTATATTATTTCTAAAGTAATTGAGAGTATTAAAAGTGCTTTCCAAACTTTTTGTCGGTAGTGTATGTAAGTGTTTATTTCGGTTATCAGAAATATCAGCACGTATAAGTCCGCTTTTAAGCAGAAGCTCTTTACCCCTTCGACCATTTTTCAAAGTCACTTGTCGCCTGTCCGTCTGTTCTCTTTTAAAAGTATCTTTATTTCGTTTGTTCCTTCTTAGTCATAGACATTGTATTAAACATGAAGTAAAGAGGAATTATTTGGCATATTACAATGTTAATAATCCGAGTAACAACCGTATGTATCACTCGTTACGCCCATTTCACATTTCTCGCTCATGTGAAATGATATGAGTCATGAATTTCCGAATTAGTCATCTGCATTTTTCTTTCGTTCGCTGATATTAACAAGCTACATGAAATTTGTGCGCGGTGTTGATTTTTCACATCTTGTTTTATACGGAGCATGTTTAATTTTGTCAGTCCTCAATTTCTCATTCTGCGGAATATTAATCTTAGTGTTACGAGAATTTGTGACAATCCATATGATAATGTAGCCGATTAATAGTAACATATTATCCATGGGGTAGGCAGGGGTGGCTTAGCAAACCCACGTTGTTTTTTTTTTTTTTTATACTGGCACGGCAAAGTGACCCCAGTTTACGTTTCGTCAGTCACTTCTTAACTACCTTTTGTTTTGGGATCAACCCAATGCTGTTCATTAGAAACACTCCCTGACTAAATGGAATCCGAATCCGAGTCCTTTTGACGATCTGATTTTTTTTCCAGGACCAAGCCAATGGGTCTATAACGACCTTCCTTGTGGTGGTGAATATTATTTGACAATCAGTTAGATCATAAATAGTTTTGTAATTATAATAAATCGTATATTAAAATATTTTTTAAGAGAAAAGTTGCAATACACCTTTAAGCTAGATGATTACTAAATAAACGAACCATGCAGTTCATTTACGAGTCATTAGAAGGTCTATATTTTATTTTTACTTTACATTGTTAGTTTATTGGTGAAAACCATCACTCCTGCATCATCTTCATATTTACCATTATCATGATTTACATTACACGAACGGCATCAAACGCCTCACCAATCATCGGGAATTCCACCATAGCCCATGTCGCTGCCATCAGGCGTATTAACAGCAATATGTCTCTTGTGTCGCGCGGTCGCCTTGTCCCGTCACTCCACGATATATGGCTTACATTTGTGAAGGGCTCTTAATATATGACGACATGGTGGATTTACGAGTGCATAATTTGCTTGGATGCGACCCAATTCGATGCAATGGTTTCCTGCATGTGGGGAGAGAATGTAATGGTTTTTTGGTAATTAGATATATCTGACAGTTATACAAAGTGACCGTGATCGGAAACTAACAGAGGTAATAGTTACGGCAGTAATGGCCTCGAGGTTTAGGCGCGCGGTCGAGAATTTCGGCGTCGCAGGTTCGAACCCCAGGCGCACACCTCTGACTTTTCGAAGTTATGTGTGTATTCACAATGAATTATCACTTGCTTTAACGGTGAAGGAAAACATCGTGATAAAACCTGCACACCTAAAAGTTCTTAGGAATTTCTTAGGTGTGTAATCCGCCAACCCGCACTAGGCCAGCGTGGTGGGCTAAGGCCTAAACCCTCTCAGTTGTAGGGAAGGCCCGTGCCCAGCAGTGGGACGTATTTGGGCTGATGATGATAAGTACCATAACCATACTTGTGTAATACTTATACCATTACTTGTGTCTGTACTATATACCATTACTTGCGTCACACCTGAATTCAATGTTTTGAGTTCGTGTGAAATAAAAGTCGTGTGTCGTTGGTATCAGTTATCAGTTATACTTTTAGTTATGACAAGCACCTAATTCTAAAGCAAATATTTGTTAATTTTATATTTGTTTCGTAGCTTTTCAAGCTGGTCTCTTGAAGGTTGTGGAGCATCGTTGCATGTAGGCCTTTTCGAATCAGTCCTAATCAATTCAGCTCATCAGTTTCTTCAACTTAATTCACTCATATGCTGAATTCGTGGTATAAAATATAATACGCTATTTTTGTACCTAGACCCACAAAGAAGGGAAGATATTTTTGCTGGTACTTATTGTTTTCCAAAACATGCAAATTTAACTACCGAAAGAATCTTAAACTAAGTTGATCCCTTGTCGTAGTTTCTATGCCGGTTTCCCAAGAATTTATTAAATCTGCTTATCACTTAACATCACTTTATGAAACACATGGCCATTATTCTTTACAATTAATGTTTAATAGCAAACACTTCTCTTAAATCTTTAGATTTATAAAGACTATTAATTTCATGTAATCTTTCAATCAACGAGTAAGATTTATTTTACCTACTAAATAATAGATTTTGTATAACTTTAATTGTAAATGGCGCGAACTCATGTCAAAGAAATTGTTCTAAAGCGACGTCGGATTATCTAGTTGTTGTCGCAAACGTTTTTTTTTAGTTAAACAACTAGTTTGCTCGCAACTCCTTCAGCGAAATTTAAGTCTTCATAAGATATATATTTTCCCCGTTTTTTGCCACATTTTTGATTATAATTGTTAGCCTAAATAGTAATATTTAGTAATTATAAATGTATTTCATTATAATACCTTACAATATTATATTTTTAAATTATTAAAAGCTTATACGTACATACCTTTTACTAATAATATTATTGTAGTAATAGTAAAATTGCATAATGATTATTTTATTACTTATAAGTATAATTAAAATGTCAATAACTTTAATGAGAATATAATCTTGATTAATATAAATTGTTTATTGGACTTTGTAAAAATATTTTGAAAATAAGACCGTCAATTGATGTGTATAAAAATGGTGTCGCTGAGCAGTTCGAGCTCAGTCGTTGGAATTGTCAGTTGCAAGGCGGATTAATATTTAAAAATATTAAAATATAAAAGTTGAAGACGTACTTGTTTCTCCACGAGTGTTACCCTTTATAATATAGAGCCTTTTGCCTTTCTCGATTAATGGAAGCGACAAAAAGTTTATTTATTTATTTGAACCAGTATTTTCTAAGATTAATTATCAACCAAATCATCATCATCAGCCCATATACGCCACACTGCTGGGCACGGGCCTCCTCTACAACTGAGGGATTAGGCCTTAGTCCACTGCGCTGGCCTAGTGCAGGTTGACGAAATACATACCTAAGAAATTCCTAACAACTTATTTACTCATAGATGTGCAGGTTTCTCCACGATGTTTTCCTTCATCGTTAAATTACGTCACAATTCATTGTGACATTGTGTGGTCAGAAACTAACGCTTATACTTTTTTTACTTCTGCCAAGTTTCGTTCACCTGATCAATTTCATTCACGTCTGATGTTGTTTTAATAATTAAAAGCAGATATTTTAATCAACTTGGAATATATTTTATTTCTCAATATGAGTTACATCTACACACTTCAGCGACCGGAGGGCAAAGAGAGTGAGTGTACGAACGAAGGAAACAAAATTAAAATCAATACTACCAACATACATATTTAAACATTCACTCTCTCTGCAATACAGACAACTTAAATATAACTAATATAAACATTGTCATATAACAACGTCACCTGATATTAGGTGTCATTTCTTAAGAAATATCTCTTTAAATAAATTATACAGGTTTTTGTATTGCTGTTTTATGGCAGGACTGGAGACCTACTTTGTCATAGTCGTGCGCATCAATAATATTAAACACGAATAGGTAGTTCTAAATTCTTGTGTATGTCCGGGATAATAGCCAAGTACTTAGTTAAAATATAACGTTTCGTGTATTTTTTACCGCCAGAATATTCTGAGACTTTTTTTTTTTTTTTTTGGCACTGTCTATCTATTTTTATCGTTCCATCTTGCTCTTCAAACAATGACAGATGCGTAGTATTTATGTTTAGTTCTTACGACATTTGCAATAAAAAAGACACAATTTTAAGGTTTTGAGTGCATACGCATAAAACTCACTCTTCTGGGAATAACAAATTTTCCATTTCTAAAACGAAAATACACTCTCATCAAGTTTGATTTTGAAACGATTTTTTATAAAACTAGTTCTAAAATACTTGACTGCTTTTTGTTCACGTGGCACATACACATAAGTGCAATTTAGAGGACCGGGTTCGACTCCCGGTACGGGTAAAGAGTTATTGCGTTATCCATCAAGAAATACTCATTAGCTGCACGGAGTCTGAAAGTAGGCGCAAAAAACGGCAATAGGCTCGCCCCTTCTTACGCGGGACCTAAACAATTGTGCGAAAAGTGGGTGCAGAAATGCCCCTCTTCTCTTCGTATATACCTATGTATTTCTAAAAAAGAACCTAGAAAAATATGAAGTTGAAAGGTAATAGAAAATTCAAATATTTTGAACCTTTATCATACTATATTACTATAAACATATTAAAAAGGCTGGGTTGAGTGGTTTATCATAAATAGTTGTCTATTAGTCACAGATTTTCAATCTAAGTTATTATAAGCGGACGTTAAATGAATTTCTGGGTCTTCAGTTTCCGTAATTTATTTTATATCGAAAACTTTCCCCTTTAAAAGTTTAGTAATCAGTTTTCTTCCCTGTTTCTGTGAAACTCACACAATGTTTTACGATGTTTTGCGTCAAAATAATCGTTATCACAAATACTCATAATCCCAGCCCACGCAGCTTCCTCATGACTTTCTCCGAATGACAATATTCCTGTTCATTGTCCCGATGATTCAGGGTTGTGGAGGTATTGTCCCCAGCATGCGCGACATTTGGAGTTTCACGTGTATCCCTCAGTATTACTCACCTTATTGTTTGTAACATTTGACTGTTTCCAAACTGACGGTTTCCTTGCCGATTTTAGAGTTATGTGACGGAAATGGGTGATTTACTTACCTAACTGACGTGTTATGGACGGAGATGAATGCCTTACGTAGATCGATCAGTTTGTGAAAGAGGGAAGATTTATCTAGTATTTTCGCATTACGTACTTGAATTTCAATGTTAGTTTCCTGTCTTACATTTGACAAACGAACATAACATGAAATCAAGTCAGGATATCATAAAAAGACAAAAGACTGTTTTTGGCCCGAATTTCATCATTCCAGATATATCCTCCTGGATCCCAATAAGTAAAAAATTACGCTGCTATAATAGCCGATAGTACTTTATAAAGAATTTAGCCTAGAGTCCTGAATCTTCTGTCACTTGTATTAAGGTCTAAAATGAATACCTCAATTAATGTCAGGACTTGACACGGGCGTCCATTTAGTTCTTTCTACAGCACGCAGGGATCCAGGAGGATATTCCTAAAAAAGCAACAGTTTTTTTTTTGTTAATATGTTAGCACAGACAACCTAACCTATAGACGACGCATTACTGGGGACATGCTTTCGCCGACGTTATGCTCTGACACGACATAACCGCCGGCCCCGCCCCTTAACGTGACTCATTCCGCCGCCGAGTGTCGCAGTGACATATAGTCCCTGTTTTAAAAATATTAACTGTCATAATGCCGTATTGTTCAGTGAAATTTTGTGGAAAGAGCAGCACAACATCTAGTCTTGCAAAAGATGGTATTACATTTCACAGGTAAGTTATTATTCTTTCATTAATCACTAAAATAACTATATACTAAAAATAAAATATTAAAAATTCTCGCGTTTAAGTCGTATTTGCATCTCTTTCTTTCTTATTTGAATTCATATAACATTATCTCGCTCTCTCTTTGACACGCAGACTAGTAATGAGACACAATATAATTATTGTTTTATCGACAAATAATATTGAGATCGATATTTTTATAGACTGTATATCGTTGTTTGTCTGTTGTTCAAAAAGTTTCCCAAGTGCCCTGAAGTGAAAAAAAAAATGGATTGACGCTACCAAACGAGATGATAATTGGTTTCCTGGAAAAAATCACGTTATTTGTTCGCGACATTTTACTGGGGATTATTTCCGAATTGTTGGTAGATCTCGACGTTTTCTATTTGAAACGAAATAAATAATAATAATTTGAAATTTAATAAACCAAAGAGCTATCCAATGTATCTTTCTTGTAAAACATTGAATTCTTTAGCAAACCTAGAATTATTCCCCGACTTACTGCACCATCAGTTTGACTTTGAAAACGTCAATCATTTGATTGATTTAATAAAATGCGTAATTAATAAATATATCGACATACGTTTGGCTTATTTAACAAAAAAAACTGAATCAAAATCAATAAGGAGAGTTTATACAAAATTAATACATTTTAGAAGTCAATAGTTGATAAATAATATTTACTTTTAATTGATGAATATTAACTTTCGTAACGAATATTTATTTTCTCGTCTCCGGAAAGTTAATAACTCTTTTATGGGGAAATGTATACGCTTCTATAACAAACTTCCGAAGGCTCTTAGGGAGCTTCCCTTGACAAATTTTAAGAAATCAATTAAAAATAAGCTTTATAAAAAAGCATACTATAAAATTTCAGAGTTTATTGAAGATAATAAGCCTTGGGAGTAAGTAAATTGATTGGAGTTTTGTTTTGTTGCTACAGTTTGTATCATTATGACATTTATAATGTGAAATTGAAATACTGTAATGAAAAAAACATATATTGCTATTTTTTAAAGAAAAACCGACATGTCGTGTTGCTGAGAGAGTTTCTTGCCGTTTCTTCTCCACAGCGATAACACGTTGCGAAGCGGCAATAGTTTAAAAAAAGTGTAAAATTGACGATTCTAAAGAACTTGTAAAAGTCTATTGGAATAAAGATAATTTGACTTTGACTTAGACTTTGATGATTGTTTAACTTATAAGTATTAAAAATTTATATGAAAATTAATATGTTTTTTTATTTTTCCTTTATACTATAAACTTCGTAGATTATCGATAATTATTAGTTTATCCCATCTCTAGTGCGCACTAGAATGTTATCAGTGTCTTGAAGCGTCCAATGAAAACTAGCCGACTGCCCCCGTACCCCGCCACAATTTAGCGATTTTGTTTTCATATTAAAATTAATAGAAGCGGAGTCTATAGGTTAGGTTGTCTGTGTATGTTAGTGACTTTATCAAGTGAATCATCAGAAAGTTTGAAAAAAAGAATTTATGCAAAAGAATCATAGAAAAGACAGAACGAAGTGACTTCTAATGTTTTCGGAATAGTCAAGTCTCAACGCTACATAATTTTTTTTATCACAAAATAAATATTTATTAAAATACGTCGACAGAATCTATAAACAGCCATACGTATGCTCTTAAACTTCACCTTTCACAACCTTCACCGGGAAATATCGAAAGCAAATACCCAAATCGAATTCTTTGATCTCAATCAATCGTATATTTTTAATCGTGAGCTTACATTAATTACAAACGGTATTTTTCTCATATGCAATAAATCGAACACTCCCAGTGTTTGCAAACAAACACACAAATGCTGGAGGTGGACTATACATATTCCTAGAAACCTTTAAATAGTCGTACTAGTTTCTCCGATCTATCTACAGCGGCGACGTCTCCGTGCTCTTTGAATCCCATCCAATGATAGATGCACACGCTTTTGTTTAGTTTTAATTTATCGTAATGAAAATGGATGGCTTTGTCGCGCTTTTATCTTTCTTTTGATCGTGATTTTTCAATGCCGCGAGTTCACTGGCCGAGGTTATTGTGTCTTACCGATTTATTGTAGCACGAAGTTTCCTTTTGTCATTTCGAAGAGATTAAACTGATATGACAGGTCGCAAACGTAAAACGCGCTTGCAAGGTTTAAATATAAAAGCCGCATTATTGCGAATGAAAAGTTTATTTTCAGCTGCAATAACTCCTGTTTTTTTACTTCCTACTTTTCTGAATGTCTCCTAAACATCTGAGAGATTTATGTCTTAGTTCGTACTATTTCTTAATCTTTGACTTAAAGTATAATAAGTACCCAAATTATTGATAATAGAAAAAAATATTTTAAATAATATTTTATGCTTCATTACGATTTAATATATGACATATTAAACCTTTATGTTGCACTCTTAAAACATTCGAGAAGTCATTTAAATTTTTACTCAAGATGTACATTATTTACATAACGTTTGTCCCCGTGTAGGAATTGAATCTGCCGTTTCGCGTGTCTCAGCCTGAAGTCTCATCAAATCTGCCAGAGGCAGTCTGGTCAAAAAAGTTAAATTTACACGCTTTGTTTTAGAACAAAGACCTACTCGTGATCCCATACTATATTCGGTAGTGAAACAAATCGTTTAAGAATAAATTGCCAGCGTAATTGACAGCTGTCATGTTGTCACACCGCAGCCGCCATCTTTGTTTCCCGCCTAAATTGCCGCGAATCGGGCCGCAAAGGTCTTTATACGCGATCACTCACCGGTTTTTTGCGACGCTCATAATTTTTTAGTGCCAACGTAAATTGCCGCGGTGATATTTTTCTCTGAAATCTCGAGGAAAAAATTTCATGAACCGCTTCACGGAAAACGTAATTGACATTATAATATCTGTAACGTTGCTCCAAGTAGGTTTTAATCATTTGTATGATAAAATATCGCTCGACTTTCATAGTCAGTTTATTAGGTCATTACTTTTTTAGAAGGATGTATTCATAAGAAATTGAGATCTTATTTTCAAGCATTTGTATTTTCTTTTTGCATTTTTCAGTTTTAGAATTCAGGTGGATGTTATATTTTTTTCACGTATTATTAAATGTAATGTTTTATTTCTTGAGGATTCACATTCATTGCATTTAAAAAAAAAAAAACTATGAATCGTTATTATTCTATCGTCGCTTATTGTACAATGAATATGCGTTTATCAACATATTGTTGTTACAATAATATTGTAATTGCCTTGATATTGTACCAGATATATCATAAATTTAATTCAAAAATAGAATATGAATGAATAACAAATATATTTCGTAATAAAAAGAAAGTTTATTTCAAAACATTGCGTATTGTACCGGGGATATGTTTAAATGGGTTAAATGATAGATATTTCCAAAGTCGAAAGTTGACAGTTTGGAAATAGAACTAGGAGCAATGTCACAACGTCTATAATAAGCCCTGCTACACACCTAACCGACATCCGGCGGAAGTGCTGACATGCGCACACAGGTGCACGTGAAGATTTTTCTCGATTTCATAGTACTATTATTTTTATATTATCTATTTATATTTTCTGTACTTAAGATTTGTTTGTAAGAGAGTACCTCAAACTTTACTATACACCTTTCAGTCCTCAGATTTTCAGGGAAGATTTTTCTTCCGCGAATCATTTATCGCGAAAATAATTTTCTTTCCGACATGAAGACGATCGACGTGAAAAGCCGTAACTGATGTAAGAAGTTATTTTCATTTCCTCGGTCAAGCCGTACGCGTCAATCTCAATTATTTTCAGGTTGAATACTTCTAATTTCCCCCTTAACACCACTTCTGAGATTACAAATAAACACGCTCACATTGCCTATGAAATAACTCAACGGTTGTTCCGTGCGCACATTTCTATGAACATTTTATAAACAGCACATCTGCGGATAATGACTCTGCTATCAATTTAGAATTCTTATCATACACTTTTTCCTTAAACAAGTTTGAGTCATCTGAGAGTAAATTTGATTAATTAATTCAATCGCGTATGAATTAAGTTGATGGTGACATGAGTTTGGTCGAAATATAATAGCACAATAAAAGCAGTGTTTCTCATATTTCCTGGTTATGTTTATAGTAGATATATTAAAGCAGTGATGGCCTCGAGGTTTAGGCGCGCAGTCGAGGATTTCGCCGGTCGTAGGTTCAAACCCCAGGCACACACCTCTGACTTTTCGAAGTTATGTGTGTATTCACAATGAATTATCACTTGCTTTAACGGTGAAGGAAAACATCGTGATAAAACCGGCACACCTAAAAGCTCTTAGGAATTTCTTAGGTGTGTAGTCCGCCAACCCGCACTAGGCCAGCGTGGTGGACTAAGGCCTAAACCCTCTCAGTAGTAGAGGAGACCCGTGCCCAGCAGTGGGACGTATATGGGCTGATGATAATGATGATGATGATATTAAAGTGAGGTATTATTTTTCATTACAAATATTTAAAACGTGGATAATTTTTATTTTGTTTTACTATCCACAACCACACTGGTAGTTGATGGAAAGTTAAATTATGACCAAATAAAGTATTAACAGAACTGAAACGATTAAAGCGCATTTAAAAATTTAAGTCTTAAAGCTTTACCGTAGACATTTAAACTGTGGTACGAATAGGTTGCACGTGGAAAACAGTATCATAACACATACTACATTGAAAAATAAGTAAGGCAGCAGACATATGATAATAAAAATAAAAATAAATAAATAAATACACCCAACAGTCACATACATAGTTCTGACCCCACACTAGGATACAAGTCCTGTGTCGTGGATATCACACAAACATTTGTCTCGGTGCGGGGATCGAACCCGCGGCCTCTCGTTTCACAAGCTGGTGTCTAGCCAACTGCGCCACGGGGCTGTCAAATTTGCTGGTTGTCATTATTATCATCAGCCGAAACACGTCCACTGCTGCACATACCCCTCCCACAGAGACTTACAGAGCACTCTGTCAGTTGTAATATGTCTGTTGCATTTTGTGTATCCGGAGACCACCGTACAAAAGATATAAGGTATAAAAGTAAAGTTTCGCTTCCGACCAGTTAATATTCTACGTCATCGTTATTAGGAGTTAGTGCGGTCACTTCTTCGTACAACTTTTTGAAGTCGTCTTAATAGTCTTAACTGGCATTTTATCGGCACATAAAAAACTCTTCTTCAAAGACTAAGGTGGGTCTTTTAAAAATTGCTCTCATGCCACCTTTGAATCGACGCTTCCTCTGTTCTCTCTCATTTAGATAATAGATTATTACGGGAAATGGGTAATTTATGGTACGTTGAAAACGTTTTTATGGATACTAAATTTGTGGTTAGGTAAGGTTAGTATTCTTCGGCTTTTTCAAGTTCACTTTAATATAATCAATCGTATTTGTAAAGTTTTTCTGCAAAATTAGATTTGCTGTGTCTAGAAATTCTCTGAAATTGATTGCTGAATATCCTGAAAATAATAAGTCAAAATCACCTTTATATTCAAATAGACTTTTACTAGTGCTTTTGAATCGTCACTATTTAGTTTTTTTTAAAACGATTGCTACTAATATTTATTTAAATACTGACTTACTTTCCACGAATAAAGAGGAGCTAAGATTCAAGTTTTGTTACAAAATTTAATAAATTACGATAGCACACATACATGTAGCAAACTTTAGTGAATAACATAATCGTTTTTCTCAGCGGGACGATCGAACCTAGGATCTTGTGTTACCTGCGGTACATTTATTATTATGCTTGAGCGATAAAGTATGTCCATTGTACTTTATGGCCTGCAGAAAATGAAGTACATTTTCTACACATAAATATGTCGGTCTGCTCTTCACCTCTTCGCACAATTTCCGCTTTTGGTTTACTTGAAGGGTCTGAGAGAATACATTGAACTAACAAACCTCTAAGGTTGTAGCAGAATTAGGACTAATGGGCGATTAAATTTTCCCATAAAACCCTTGTGAGTAAGACACTATATTATACGAATGATTTTTCTTTACGAAATCTAAAATTGATATTTGTAGAAACAGATAAATGAATCAACTCTTCATCATATTATTTAAATCTGCATGATGGAGATGAGTCTTTGAAATATGTTTTTTATAGAAGCTATTTGTGTGTGAAACAAAAATAAATAGCAATCTTCTTGGAGTTACGAAATGACCCTTTGATGTCCTCCATTACAGCTCAGTGTTGGATATCGCACCATAACAAATGTATTTATTGCGTAACAGTTTTATAAAAAGATTACCGAAGTAACCCTTTGGTAAAACATATTTAAATAATAAATAAATACACCCAACAGTCACATACATAGTTCTGATCCCACACTAAGATACAAGTCTTGTGTCGTGGGTATCGGAAACTATGAGTGACTTTTCGGTCTCACATACACCCAGACCCGAAACAAATATTTGTGGATCACACAAACATTTGTCTCGGTGCGGGGATCGAACCCACGGCCTCTCGTTTCGCAAGCTGGTGTCTAGCCAACTGCGCCACGGGGCTGTCAAAAGTAAAGCAATAGAATAAATATCCCAGATTTAGACGAATTAACGGCTTAGACCCTGTGTCCGTTGTTGCGGGTTTATGGTTATATTTAGTTCTTCAAGATAAATTGGGGATAGGTACTACTTCAGAAGCCGAAGACAATAGCTTATCGTGCATATACTATTTATTTACCACCAGAAAAGTGAGCTCCCAACATTATTACCCAACGAAACGCAACAGTATTGCTTTCAGACTGGTCAGTCACTTCATGCGACAGCTTAAGCTCATTCCAACTCGATTTTGCTTCTTATAAAAATACTTAAGCCAGCTTTGTCTATTCGTAACAATTTTTTTTTTCTTTTTTCTTTTTTTTTAAACTGTCACGGCAAAGTGACTCCACTGTACCTGATGGTAAGCACAGTGGAGTCCAAAAAATTAATACCGACCAGCGAGAAACGATATGGTCACCCGCTGGTCGACACAATCATGCCGGCCTGCACAAATGCTTCTTCAACCGAAATGCTATGTTTTTTTAAAAGAGTAGTTCGCTATCATATTCATACTAACATTTCTCCAAAGCAGTACACTGAAGGCATTTTCCAATAGCCCAAAAATCTATCTTCGTATACCAGAAAGCATACGAAATTACCGCTTAAAAAAGTTCCAAAATAATTTAACCGTAACATAAGCAATCAGAAGCGTGTTTCAGCGCTCGATTTATTTTAGCAAACATATAAATTCCGGTAAATATTTACTTACGTGAGATCTCTTTAAGAGTTTACCTTTGCACGTCATCCGCCATACAGTTTTATAAACGAAAATATCCGACGCTCGAAGCGTTGCAACCGCGAAGGTCCGAGCATTCAAATTAAAACTGGGGCGAAAATAAACCACGTTTTGTTTACGAGGTCAACGGCTGACAACTAGACAAGTTTTTAATGCGAAGCTATTAATAGATTTTAATTATCAACGCGCTATGAGCTATCGCAAATGTGTAACGCTACGTTCCATTAACGAAGGATGACTTTCCCCGAAATTTCAGGTAATTATAATTAATTTCGAAGGTGATTTTTTCTCTCAATCAAGCCAGGAGTGTTAGAGTGTCGTAATTGATTATGTTGTAAAAGCACGAAATAATTAAGTTGCCTCGTCTTAATAAACAGAAATAAATAGATGTGATATGATTACCCCCCATATAAAGTTTATTTCAATAGCTAGTATTAAGAATGTGTAGTGAAATCAAAATTTCGGCTTTCTCTGTTTCAAACTTCACGCAGAACTTTGACTTTTCGAATGAATTATCACGTACTTTTACGGCGAAGAAAATCATCGTTAAAAAACTTGCACGCCTTTTTTAGGAATTTCTTAGGTGTATAGTCCACCAACCCGCACTAGGCCAGCGTGGTGGACTGAGGCTATCCCCTTTCAGTTATAGGGGAGTACCGTGTCCGGCAGTACCACGTATATGGGCTAATATAGATATATTTTTTCGAGTGTTTTTCTTGTAACATTCCTGTGGAGTAAATGAACTTGTCGATTGAAATAAAAGAGCCAAACGGCACAGCATGTTATTGAACTTATTCCGTAATAAAAGTTGTAACGCGATGTTAAAGAATTTTATTCGTTTCTTTGATAAAAATTTATAACCCGAACTGCTGACACTAAATTTGGCGAACCGTTTTCTGGAGGTTTTCTTTGTCACACAGTAATTTATTATGCAGAATTTCAGTTACACGGCACGGCAAAGCGATGGAACTTAAATGGGGTCGCCGCGTCCTCTCTGCATAATATAAAATGATTTATGCGAAGATTCATTCCGTTTTTAACAAATGTATGACTGTGTTTACTGATGTTTGACAGTTTACGTAACTGAAACACCAACACTTTTCGAATTGACTACTGAAACATTTTTTATTATCACGATTTTATTTTACGAACAAAGGTGTGGGAATAAATAAAGCCGCGCCAATTAACTTTCTCTCACGTTGTTTTTTCACAATGGAATTGTGTCATACATTTCGTGTTTAAGTAAAACCATCTTTTGTTTATAAATAACCTGTAACCGGAACAAATATACGGCACACCGTCTGAGTCGAAGGTGCAAAAGCGAGCGCGGGCGCCTAAAGCTCCGACGCCGAACGCCGCAGCCACAGTCGCTCTCAAAACTCCGGAGCGAGCACACGCGCTCTCAGCCGCGATATAACAGTCGATCGGGATCGCCGAACATAACATAAACTAACTTTGGAAGTCGGTGTAAACAAATATGATAGCGTGAAAAACTCAACAATGTCGTTCTGTAGAATCACCGGCCGCAGTAGAGGGCTGCCGAAGCCCAACTACTTCCCGCTCCTCGCACCTATTTCTCCTGCGGATGCGAAACGCTGCTGCAGGATCACCGGCAAGTCTTATGGATTACCGTCGCACCACTACATTCCAGTACTACTAACAGCACGGTCGTCGAAGGCGAAATGCAAAATAACAAACGTATCCGGCGAACTTGGACCTCATCATTACTCACCAGAAATAAACTATGGAAACAGAAAACACGAATTGCTGCCAGACTACAGGTATATTTTCCCGGTGCTTGATGGCTCGACCGAAGCGCAAAAGAGTTTGATTGAAATGCTTTTGGGTAAACAAGTGACAGACGATAAGCGTTATGTTTACACAGTTCAGGAAAGAAGATGTAGCTTGGTGTTCTCCGCTCAAATGGAAATGGCAGTTCGTGACGGAGATGTCAGAGATGTTATGTTGGCTAAGGACTCGGACACAGTGTTAATCAAAACAAAACAAGGACGCAGCGTATCAATGGACTTCAAAGATTTTACTGAAGACATAGAAATGTTCGAAGGCGAGGGACCAAACGCTGAAGTGCTTAAACAGCGAGAAATTGAAGAATTAGAAGAAAGGAAGAAGAAGAGGAAGCGAGCAGGGGGATTGTCTTCTATGAAGAAGATATTTGAAAATAAAGAAAAATTAGCTGAAGTACAAGAGATAGAGGAAGAGAAGCTTCGTCAAGACCGCAAAGCTAAAAAAGCTAAGTTGGAGGAAACAAGATATGAAAAACACGATGTTCGGACTTATTCATATGATAACTTCGATGCACAACATATGCGTTCTAAGACTAGTATTATTATGAGTAGAGGGGAATGGAGGGAACATATGCATCCGTTACTTGAATCCTGGGATTGGGAAGCATTCGAAAAGGAAATAAATGACGAACATATTGAACCTAAAATTACTGCATTACCAACTCCAGTGAAATTAGTACCTTATCATTGTGAAACAGAAATCTACGATGTTGACCGCAACATCAGCGACGTGTCAGTTGCTTTGGAAAATGTACCTTGTGTTAATCCGTTAAAACCCATCAAAGCACGGCCCACTGAGGCCGTTCTAAGTGCTGTAAAAGAAATATCAAACGAACGTCTCGTTGAAACTGCGGATGTGACAGAAAAGTTGATGCAAAGTGATAAACTCGATATGCTTCCAACAGTGGACAACTTGCCTGAAGTGGTTAAAAATATTAAGAAAGGCAAGCGTGAGAAAATTGCCAAGATTTCCGGACTGACACTTGACATAAATAAAGCTAAGAAATTTATTCCCGGTCAGTTGGTAAACACGCCGCAGGGACCTATTTTCGTACCGGGCCAAACTGTTGACACGCCCAACGGACCGATATTTGTACCTGGTTTAAGTGTGAATACCCCAGATGGTCCCGGATTAATTCCAGGACATATTGTGACAAATGAAAACACAAATGAACCATTCTTCCTTGCCGGGCAAGTGTTGCAAACAACGAATGGTGAGGAATTTGTTTGTGGACAAACATTTAAAAACAAGGACGAGTCATACAAATTCACTGAAGGCCAAACTGTAATGTCTGAAGAAGGATTAAAGTTTGTACCGGGAAAAATTGTTACTACTGGAGCTGAAGACGTTTTTGTGCCCGGTCAATCTATAATAACACCAGACGGCGTGCAGTTTGTTCCCGGGCAAACAATCACAGAAGTTGGTGGCGTTACATTTACACCCGGACAAAACGCGAAGATTAACAATGAATGGCAGTTCGTACCCGGCCAAGTATTACATCAAGATGACGAATTACACTTCGTCCCAGGTGCAACGATTTCGACGCCAAATGGTTTAAGATTTGTGGCAGGTCAAACAGTTACTCTCAACGGAGAATCTCTCTTCATACCTGGAATCACCAAAACAAAAAGTGACAATACATTAGAATTTGTGCCCGGAACTACCGTTGACACAATCGATGGACCCAAATTCATTGAAGGTCAAGTTGTACGCACTGATTGTGGAGAAAAGTTTGTACCTGGCAAGACCATTGTTCAAGCTGATGGTCATGTCGAATTTTCTGTAGCCAAGTCAGTGGAAGATATAACTTTTACAGAAGGGACACCCATGGGCTTGCCGATTGATATCAAAACATCTTCATTATCTGAAGAGTCTTTGTATGTTTTCGGACATATGGTACAAACAGCTAAAGGTATTGAATTTTATCCAGGACCAAGAATACCTAAGCACGAAGGCAAAGTTGTTCCCGGAAGATTAGTAAAGAATGAAGCCAATGAATCACGATTTGTTCCTGGAATGATGGTGGAAGGCATCTTCGTACCTGGACAAATAGTATTTACCGAAAATGGTGAACAGTTCGTCCCCGGCCAAGTTGTCGACACAGCAGATGGTCCCAAGTTTGTACCTGGACAAGTGGTCAACACCAAATCTGGGCCAAAGTTTGTTCCTGGTCAAACTATTCATACTATTGATGGTCCTCGATTTGTTCCCGGTCAGATTATAGAAACTAAAGCTGGCCCTACCTTTATACCTGGTCAAGTTATATCGACAGAAGATGAAGGCTCGAGGTTTGTTCCTGGTCAAGTAGTAGATACCGAAGAGGGACCAAGATTTGTCCCTGGACGTGTCATAGAAACAGACGACAATGGCGTTACTTTCGTGCCCGGACAAATTGTACAAACTCCCGAAGGACTGAAGTTTGTGGCTCCAGATCTTACAGAAGGCGAAGAAGGTCTTGAATTTTCTGTTCAGAGTTTCGTTGTTACTCCTGAAGAACTAAAGCTGTTAAAAGTTAAAACAAATCCAAACGACACCACATCAACTAAGGGAGAACTTACCATCGACACTAAAATGTTGAGGCAATTGTCGGAGGCTGGAATGTCAATTGGAAGACAAGTCCCAGCTGATTTGCCAGCTATTAGCGTTGTTTTAAATCAGACCAAAAATGCAGAAGCTTTAAAAGCTTTTGTAACAGATTTTGGTTTAAAAGATGAGGTCGCTAATCAATTGATGGAAGTAATTACTTCAATTATAGAAATGAGTGCTCATTTAAAGTCCGAAATACATGAAAATCATAAAAGTGAAACTTCGAGTAACGACATGAAAAAAGGAAGGGTTAATAAGAAAAAGATGGATATACATGAGAAAAATGGATACACTGGTGGTAACGGACAGACTGCTCATCAGGAACATGTTAAAAATTCAATTGCTGCTGCTGTACTTGCCGCACTAGTTACTGCTGAACAATTTGAAGAGGTCAATAATAATAACAGCAAAGAAAAATATCAAATGATTCTTAAATCAATAGATACTATTTTAGGAAAAACAATAGATGCTGACTTTGTTTCTGCTATGTACAGTATTCTTCAAAAAGAAGAAGACAAGGAAACACTTTGCGAAGAAATTCTAGAAAACACCACAGAACCAAAAGTAGAACTTATAAAAATTGCCGTCAACAATGCCTTACACAAACATTCCTTTACCGAAGAAGATATAATAGAAAAGTTCGGTGACTTTCTGAGCACCGAAAATGAAGTATTGGGACCAGCATTCAAAAACATTTCAAAGAATGATACAAAGCTTCTCCATCATATATTAGGGCGTATATCAGAATCAATCTCATTTATTAAAACTGATCATGATGCGACGGAGACACTGCAAAAAGCTATAGTTTCAGCCGTTCAAGAAACAAGCAGCAAAGAAGTTGAAGTCATGCTACAAGATACTGACCCGGAAAATTTAAAAGAACTAATTGTGCAATCAGTTGGCCTCGCAAAAATCCTTGGAATGAGAGACATCGCTTTCAAGTTAATGAAAGTTTTAAACGAAGAGGGCAGTTTGGCTAAAATAGCCGAGGACACTACTAGTCTGAATATATTAAAACGTTTGACAGTTATGAGGAAACTCGCTGAAAAAACTCCAAGCTTGCACTCAGCGTTACGCAAATTAGAATCTGACCCAGAACTCGCTCGCACAGACCCCAAACTCAGGGACCTGGTACGAGAGAGTGCTGCACTTATGATTATTCCAGAAGATCCGCCCCTTATGACATCCGAAGATGTTCCATTGAGTTTGCTTCAGCCTGAAAATAGTCTTGCCATGGAAGACTTTTTATTCCAGCGAAAGAAGCATGTTTCTGGAGCACTATTGATTATGAAGAAAGGATTACAGGCAGTCGTGCCTCGTGAAGCTAGTCGGGCCGTATTGACTGGACAAGTAGCATACACAGTGCTCGATGAAAATGGCATCAGGCACTTCGAACCCTTACATGTGTTCTCGGCCTTAAATCTAAGTCAACCGACCGCACACAGATTCTCTATGTACAGCTGTCCGGTCGTTGATGATCACGACGAAGATCTCCAAACTTTTACTGGATATTGTAACATAAGCAACAATCAAAGAATTACTAAATTCGGTGGCTGGGGACGGAGATACAGCGGAGTACTGTTAGATAGAGAAAACACTAGAAGCAGAATGAGTAGTTTAGAGACTACGCCCAGTTATAAACGCTATTCTCCTAGATCTACGAGTATGTCGCGATCTCGTTCTACTTGTAGCCGAAGTCCCCCTAAGGTAACTTAGGATAATTTTCGCTAAGTATAATATTTATATCTTCGGTACTAAATGTTATGTTTCTTTTGTTTTAGGTAGAAGATGTTGTGGTGGCGGCGACGGATTACACCGCTGCCGCTGATGACGAAGTGTCACTCAAATCGGGTGACATCGTCGAGGTTCTCGACAGCAAATCCGCTCTTGGATCCAAGTAAGTGCTCACTATCCATTTGGCATGCGTTCCAAACACTTTGGCTATCACCACGCGCGCTTTGAAAATTGACCATACCATACTAAAACACAATTACACAATTTCCACATCTCCCATCGATGACCACGCGTTCTGTCTTAACATCGTTACAATATTTAACCTACATAAGTCACGAGCAACCAGGAAACTAGTTTGCATAAGTGATATATTAAGAATGCATCTTTATGGCATTTGATGGGTCACACATTCCGCTGTGGGCTCTATTACGGTACGAATTTAGCTGGAGTTCGTTGCACTGCGACTTGCCACACGTCGTGATCTAATTTCGCCTATTAATGCACTTGTTTTTCTACCCGATTACGATGCTAGTAATTTGGTTTATATGGCTCCATAAACACGAATATTTTCCTCCATACACCGATCTTGTTTTGACATATCTAGCACGATCAAAATGAAGGATTTAGAAATGGAGTATCGAAATGGGACGAAATGTTTTAGAAGCTTCATCCAAGCATGTTCATCTTAGGGTTGAATCATCAACTAACTCTCCCTCATTCCCATCTGGTGTTTAACAATGATCACCGAAATGACTGAATGATGTCATAATTTGAATTATTGGTACAGGTACAGAGGGCGTGTGTATTGTTACGAGAATCATTTCTTCCAAACCAGAGGTCCGTCTCTGGACTATGTGTTTAGTGTGCCCACATACAAAATGTACTATTACTGATGCAAGATGGAAGATTCGAAGATCACCGTCATTGTGTGCCATTGTATATATCTCGCTTGCCAAGAATTGTATCATTTATATGTTGTGATCTGATATATGTAATGTGATAACAGTATTCAACCGAAACCGTAGTATTAAGACGATAAATCTATTTTAAGGTATGTAATAAAATTTACAACATCTGCAATTTCCTTTAAAGTGTAATTTAAAACATTTACCACACAACTATATATTGTCTATTATAGTTTATTTGAATAAACTCTTGTATTGTCTATGGTTATATCGCTAATACCAAATAGATTTAGCAGCATTTATCTATGGTTTTTGCAACTATAATTATAATATTTTTAATTAGAATATAAGACATATCTGATGTTAGGGTTCTAATTATAAATAAATGGACATAAATATTAAACCCATGAAATACATGTTTCATTTATATTCAAATCGTTTATTAATTGAGATTTTAAATAATTTCAATAATATAAGTATCATTTACAATCACAATATTATCCTCGAAATAACACTTGGCCACACAAGAGTCCAGTTGTTTTCGCATATATTAATAAAACAGCATCCATGTGTGTATTGTTATTTGCTTTATTTTCTGTAAATATGAAACTGAACCATTTGGCAAGCCGCCAAGAGTTTGAACTATACTGACTAGTTACAGGACGATGTGATCTAAATTAGGACATATGCAGGTGGATAGATGTAAAATTTTGGGATTGGTTTACAGGAAATACGTGGTTGCTTAGTTGGTAAAGAAAAAATGTTTAAAATCTGTATTGCTTATAAAATCTATTATATATCGAGATAAATAGGTATACTTTTGTACTATTGATTTATTTGCATAATGAATTACCACACACTTTAACGGTATAGACTTCCCAACACTTACCTTCCACTGCGACTCTAGTATGCCACGATTGACAGTGACACTACACAGGATAACCAACACACAACTCTAACAAATTTTAGGGCAGTAGAACTTTTGGTCGTAAAGAAAAAAAATTGTAAGGCATTTTATCTACTTAGAAAATCATTATTCATTTACATAAGAATTCCTGTAACGTTTGAGTTTCTATAAAAGAGCTTGTGCCCAAAATAAGGATTTTGTTTACCTGTTAACTTCATTGTTTTATAACTACATACGTCTATTAAAGGTAAAATAAAATTTTTACAAAGACCTTTTTTAGAAGTCATACCATTTATGCTATGGTTCTAAGGCTCCCGTTCCTAATTTCGAATAATCCCCAACTTTGAAAAAACTGTGTATCACACAGGAAGCCTAGCTTTTTATTTGTAATTTAAATATATAGGTACTCGTATGTTCAGTATTACAATATCTTATGACACACTATCAAACTCTTTCCTGGATAGTTGCTCAAAGTCCTTATGACACAAGTACCGGAGATGGTACACCAGAATTGACAGTAGCAAGCACAGAAACGATAGCGAATGGTGAAGCTAAGCGAGTCTCTATGGGGACCTGCTTGTCTTTAACCTAAATTAAAAATATCAGAAATAAAACTGTTAGAAACATTTTCCTCTACAGCAAAGCGGGAGACAAAATATTGTACTAAGAGGTGTGTTAGGCACGTTAGAAAAAATAAGACAAATTATTACTTACATCATCATCATCAGCCCATATACGTCCCACTGCTGGGCACGGGCTTCCTCTACAGCTGAAAGGGTTTAGGCCTTAGTCCACCACGCTGGCCTAGTGCGGGTTGGCGGACTACACACCTAAGAAATTCCTAAGAAATTTTAGGTGTGCAGGTTTTATCACGATGTTTTCCTGCTCCGTTAAAGCAAGTGATAATTCATTGTGAATACACACATAACTTCGAAAAGTCAAAGGTGTGTGCCTGGGGTTTGAACCTGCGATCGCCGAAATTCTCGACCGCGCGCCTAAACCTCGAGGCCATCACTTACATCAACGTAATCAGAATTTATAAATAAGATAACTCCTCGATAAATAAATACGCTGATAGTTCTAACCCCACTTTAAAATTTATTCTTGTCGTAGGCTTCAAAAACTGCCAGAGAATTTTTATCTTAAACCCAAAAAAAAAATAGATTGAAAAACCTTCAGTCGATTGACCGAAAAGAGAGTAGCAATAATAATTATGACATAATATTCATATAAGTAAGAGAGTAGGTGTAGTGGAAAATATTGATCAGATGAATGAGTCATCCATTTGTGAAAATGGTTGTATGTGTCCAGTCGATGACGCCGTTATCTGGAATTACACTGATTCACAAAATTATTGCTGGCATGAATATAGTTTCCTAAGGAACAAAAGTAAGTAGTGTGATATCTGTTTGTTTGTACGGTCAATATTCAATAAATGAATTTGTCGTAATGATTTAACTTATGGTCCAATTTGTTGCGCTTTGCCGAATCTATCAGGACTTATCTATCAGTATAGAAAATAAAAAAGGCATAAAAGTAAGTACTTCTTGTTAGTGTTCTGCCTATCGTTTACAGACTATATAAAAATATAGGATAAAAATAAAAAAAAACTATCTTTTTATTTATGACATATTTTCTTACATTAATTTCTTAGGTATACACCTAGACGCATAATGTGGCTATTCGCAAACGCCCATTCGTATGAGAACAATATGTAATTACATTTACACACCTACCACATCTCATCTCTGCATCACCCAAGGTTCGACTGTAAGAGAATGCCTTAGGCATTAAGTCCACCTATAAATCATACATGTATCAAGTGTAAATAAATAAATAAACAATACAAAAAAGTATTGAGCCGACAAATGTATAGGTAGTAACTTCATCATTTGGTTTAGGTCAAATGAATGTTTAGGAAAAATTCGTACTCAAAAGTCAATAACTACAGTACTCTGACTACAACGGTACCAAAAAACGTCTCCTATTTTACATTGAAAGCACTAATGCCAATCTAGAACAATATTTGCTTCACTCGGATTTAAAAACGGTCCAGAAACACTGAAGTGTGTTGCTCAGGAAAAGTCCAGACAAAACCGCAAGTCGGAACGCTAGGTTTAGATCTAGGCGGGCGTTTCCGCTGGCAGGCCGCCAAACCGACCCGTACAGGTGGAGAGGCGATCCGACCACTTCGATTTATTACTTCCACTATAACAGATAACAGAAACACGACCACTTGAATAGAACATTGGAATATCGAATAGGGATAAAATGTAGTCATATTTGAAAAAAAGAGAGTTGTTGCGTTGTGATTGTCGGCCTCCTTGGTACATACCATGTATCACCTTAAGGTTGACTGGTAGAAAATGCCTTAGGCATTAAGTCCACCTTTATACGCTATTATGTATAAAAAGCATTAATAAATAAATACATACAATAGGATTTAAGCTATTTTCAGAACTGTACGCCGCAGATTAGTATATTAAACAAATAGTTCAAAGCCTCTTGTCAAATGTTATCATCATCAGCCGAAACCAGTCCACTGCTGGACATAGGCCTCCCCCAAAGTCTTCCAGAGCGCACTATCTAAATGTAATGTATATATTTTTTTTAATTTTTCCTCTATAAAAATAAAGATATCATAACTAGAGAAGTTTAATAAACTTTTTATTTCATTACGATTTCTTTGAGACGATCTAACAAAGTGGAGTTTCAATTACCTTTTACCTAATCATCAGATAAAAAGAATATCCATAAAATATACTAGTCGGGAGTCTTCTAGAATTGCAAGCTGTTATACCTTTATTTACCTGCATAAAAATTCCTTCAAACTTTATCTGTATAAATATGGTATAACGAAATATATACGTATTTTATAAAATTATAAATAGTAATTAGTTATAGCCTAAATCTAAACCACAATAAAAGTTCGGATTTAGGTTAGAAACTACGAGACTTTTCTGGCACATACTAGCCCTTTCTGAAACAATGAATAATTTATTATTTATTCATAAAAAATAAACAATTTTTCGTATAATACAGACGACCTCATAGAGATTGCAGAATGTCATTGGATGGACCTAGGCCGAAAAGTCACTATGGGAATTTTTGGGAGAGGCATAAAACCAGTAGTGGAAGTTTTTTCGGAAGAGTCTTCTGTCTGCGCCGCGGAGGCTGTCAATAAGGCGGGGTATATGAAGGAAGCTCCAAATGGTGCCGCGCTGACGTCATAAAGTTTTTGGGGCAGCCTGAAATAGCCGAGCACGCAACTTGCGCCGCATGCACAGTAACTGCCGACTAATTATTGCTCGTAATTGTGGGCTATGACGTCGACAGACTGCGAGTTGTGTAACAATCGTAACACCATGAAATATCAACAGTTTCAGTGGAATTATTACCAATGCGTTGGCAGTGAGACGTAAACTTATCGACTCGAGGACTAATGGAGCTATGAATAGTTCTGTAGCTAAGTACGACTAGCTTTGTTCTTTGTTGTAAGAATTCTGTCGTTTTGGGATATAAAGTAGTTTCAAAGGTTTTTATTGATAGCGTTCGGTCACCCGTTGATTCCGGCGTAATTTAATTAAAAAAGTACCTTGTTTTCTTTCCCAATATCCTTTTTATGTTCATACCAAAAAATAAACGAATTGATTTATCTGTAAAAAATAATAATGTATTTCCTCTTTATGCAGGATGTAAACAGTTACAGTAATTAGGAAAACGTAAAATTATTATTTCTTTTTCGGTATTTTTTTTTACCCTTAATTTGTAAACATCATATTACCTGTCTTAGTTTTGGATTACGGTCTGTTTAAACCCTATATAACCATAGAGGAAAAAGGTTTTTAAACAATTTATATTAACTCACATGATTTTCGCTCCACACGCAACAGGATGTAGGTACAACGCTGCACTATAAAATATATCGAATAGAAGTATCCAAATTGCAATCTATATTTACATCATTCTATATATTAGGGCTTAGGCCCACACCACACGAATCTCGGTTGGCAAACAAACACACTTAAGTTTTGCAGCAATCGCGGAGTTATTGACAGACCGCGCATATTAAGATGTTCCATATAAGTTTCCAGTAAGACATCGCGTCGGTTCAACCCGACCGAAAAGACTCGACCAATACACAACTTTATAAGTAAGGTTCGTTACCTTACAATCATTATATACATTATATTGGTTGGATGAGGAGGGCCGAAGATCGAGCCCAGTGGCGTGCCATAGGAGAGGCCAATGTCCAGCAGTGGACGTGAGAGAGGCTGATGATGATTATGATGACCTTACATTCACATTCAAGGTATTCCCTCACGTCATAACAATTTAACTCTTATCCAGCCACCTTGAGCTACAAATCCTGAAAGTTTGCGTGTCGTTACCTCGCTTAATGATTGACAGGCTCTCGGATGCCAAGTTCCTAAGAAAACTCTAAAATAACCAGTAGACGGACGCCGATGCAGCCCTGACAATGAGAAGTGACACCGCCAAACATTTGATGGATGGCAACATTACGCAGCCCACACTCAACACGCGAATGTCTAATAATACCGATATAAGCTTTCATTCTACTAATATAAATTTGAAAGTTCGAATGAGTTTTATGCAAAACAGAAGTTCAGATTTGGTTTAAAATTCAACGTAGCTGCTGTTGTCTTTATCAATGAGCGTGATGTTGGTTCGAACTTGTGACCGTTGCTTCGGGAAATACTAATGAATTAAGATTACTTGAAAATATATTTTTTACTTATTGAATTAAGAGATACAAGCAAATTATACTAGAAAGAATATATTCCGATACCGGGAATCGAACCCGAGCCTCCTGGGTGAGAGCCAGGTATCCTAGCCATATCGGATATGTTATATTCAAGCAAATTTAGCATTCTGAATTATATATGTACTATCAATTAAAATTTGTATAAGAACTACACTAATGTGTAAAAATATAATTAGGGACTTGCATATATCGCTGTATCAAAATGTCCAAATAGCACTACATTTACAAATTTAATTAAGATAATAAGGCGGCTCAATTTCGTTACGATCTTAAACGGACACCACTCACGATCTCACCTTAAAAATTATGATGATGATATAATTGTTTAGATTTGGAGAAGTTAAACGTTATCAACGCTATGCTTGCGGTGATATTCATGTGTCAACTTTCAATATGACACGAGTATACTCTAAATATGCAAATGTGAATAGGTACTTGATTATAAAGCTTTAACGCCTTAGTACTTACTCCATTGATCATTATAAAAATAACAAATAATATAAGAATATTATATTCATTATCAGGGATATCTTAAGTTTTTATGATACTTTCTGCCGATGAAAATATATTTATTTATTCTTTATTGTATACCAAATAAATAAAAACAACATAGCTATTGGTATCATTTCAATAAGGTCAACACTAAACAAAAAAACAACAACATAGGTATCATTTCAAAAAGGTCACAAATGGCGGCCTTATCGCTATCTGCGATTTCGTTCAGGCAACCGTTGGTCTGGATAGATCAGAAGCATAGAGTGATAATGAAGCTATTAAAGATAAAACTATAATATTAGTATAAATATTAAGGACAAGAGCTATTTCCATATGAAACACGAATATATAGTAGTCTTAACACAGCAGTAGTGACTCCCTCATAGTCTGTAACTAACCGAACGAGCCCTCTCTCATATCTCCCTCCCTCTCCCAGGAGCAAGCGTCTGGCGAGCCTCGACGTGGACGCCCAGGTCCTCGACAACCCAGCGGCCAAGCACAAGATAGCTGTGCGACCCAAAAAGAACCATCCGAGGAGCAAATCGGGAACCAAGATTGACGAAGGCAGCGAAAGGTAAGATTGATAAATCAAACCCATCATATAGAACCTGCATGGGATTTAAAATGTGTCTGATTCTGTAGATTCGTTTAGATTACATACATACATACATAACCTTACGCCTGTATTGCCCGAAGGGGTAGGCACTAGGCAGAGGTGCATTTCTCCACCCACATTTAGATTATTAAATTACTTATTGTGATTTATCTAAATATTTATTTATTTATTTATACACTCTTTATTGTACACTAAGAAATAATGAACAAAGCAATATACAAAAAGAATGAAGTACAATTGGCGGTCTTATCGCTCGAGGCGATCTTTTAGAGACAACCATAAGATGGACATAAACAAGTAATAGAAGGGAGGGTAGTTCATGTGTACAATATAATAATTAATAAGGTAAATAAATAAATGTGTATATATTCAATTAATTTACATACATAAATATTGTCATTTAATTATTATCTATGCTTTTCAGATTAAAAAATATATATATAGTTTCTGCCAGTGACTAGTGTCGTTTCTTTTTCATTAATTTTGTTCGTTTAAATTATTTTAAAGAAAATTTACAATACGCTTGATTTTTACGTGTAACACTATTGCCTGACACCCTGTGAAGAAGCATTTGTGCGGGCCGGCTTAATTGTGTCGACCAGCGGGTAACCATATCGTTTCTCGCTGGTCGGTATTATTTTTTTGGATTCCACTGTGCTTACCATCAGGTACAGTGGAGTCACTTTGCCGTGCCAGTATAAAAAAAAACCCCTGAAAGGTATTCGTAAACTTAAGTGGTCATTGTGGCCTGAAAAGCCAATGTTTTGTAGATTCTAGAGATTATAATCTACAAATATAATGTGAGTTAAATGTATTAAACAAGTCCATGACCGCGTTATGAATTGCCTAGCGTTCTCTATATTATTTTAACACAATTTTAATGTGTTAACAGTACTGGCTATTACAGTCCAATGTCGATGGCACTACAATGATGCAGTACAATTTTGTTTAAACCCACTTGACCTGATTTCTTACTTGACGTAATTTGCGAATTTCTTCTGATATAACACAGCTGTCATCTGATCTAACCTTGAAATTAAAAACTGAAGAGTTTAAAAAAAATTAAGTGTCTTTTCGTGTTTGACTTCGAATATGGAACTCGCTATAATAATGAAGGTTGTCAAATATGATCTATTCAATGGAAGGTTGATGTTGAAAAGCTCCTTTAGAAAAAATGGTACTACGAGTACATACAACGTTTTAGCAAAAGATTTACGATGAAAATGAATAGCCCTTTTTGAAGATCCTATTTTTTTGGTAGTAAACATCGATGATATCGCTGCAGTGGTTTTGGAAAAAAAAACAATAGACAGACGGAGTAGTGTTCGCAGTTATAGTATTTGTTTTAAACTATAAATGAGCCTCTCAGTTGTAGAGGAAGCACGTACAATAGTTTAAAAAATATTAAAAAGTGTAAAATTGACGATTCAAAAGAACTTGTAGAAGTCTATTTGAATAAAGATAATTTGACTTTGACTTTGACTTTGACGTGCCTAGCGGTGGGACATGTATGGGCTGATGATAATAGATGAGCCAATATAAACTAGTGAAAAAATGATGCCATATTACAAGCGGGAATTACTTATATCGCCATAATATCGTTTGGTTACCAATGATTATTGTTATTGTTTCTAAAGTTTAGTAAACATTTAACCGGTCAACAGTAGCAACGTCCATTTACAACTGCAACAAAGATGTCTGCTCGAGCGTGAGAACGCTATTTTGGTTAATTTCGTACTTCAAACTCACTGCTGCAACGGCAGCCGATGCGGCGTCGCTTACGTATCTCAACTACATTGTACATGTTACTAAGGAATTATAAACTCATTTCATCATCATCATCATCATCAGCCCAAATACGTCCCACTGCTGGGCACGAGCCTCCTCTACAACTGAGAGGGTTTAGGCCTTAGTCCACCACGCTGGCCTAGTGCGGGTTGGCGGACTACACACCTAAGAAATTCCTAAGAACTTTTTAGGTGTGCAGGTTTTATCACGATGTTTTCCTTCACCGTTAAAGCAAGTGATAATTCATTGTGTATGCACACATAACTTTGAAAAGTCAGAGGTGTGTGCCTGGGGTTTAAACCTCGAGGCCATCACGGCTATATAAACTCATTTGCTACTCAAATAATTGTAATAAAAGATATAGACATTGTAACCATTTCACCGTAAACTGCAACCTATTTCAACTGACCTCCACTGAGACCGAGACTCACCACTGCAAATCCTGATGTACAGGATTGAAATTTGCACGCACAGAAATGAAACCGAGAGTTGTAGCTTAGAAAGAGTCAATTGCTAGTCTTTATCCCAAAACGGACTTAAGATACATCATCATCATCGTCACCATCAGCCCATATACGACCCACTCCTGGGCACGAGTCTCCTCTATAACTGAGAGAGTTTAGGCCCTAGTCCACCACGCTGGCCTTACGGGGACTGGTGGTCTAGACACCTAAGAAATTCCTAAAAACTTTTAGGTGTGCTGTGTGCAGGTTTCCTCACGATGTTTTCCTTTACCGTTAAAACAAGTCATAATTCATAGTGAATACACTCATAATTCATAACTTCGAAAAGTCAGAGGTGTGTGTATGGGGTTTGAACCCGCGACCGCCGAGAGTCTCGACTGCGCACCTAATCCTCTAGGCCATCACAAGCTAAGCCAATTTACTACATAATATTCTTCACAATAAATGCTTTCGTAATTTCTTTATGACATTGCGTCCGGAAACTCAAACACTCGGAGACAACGATACCCAGATTATATATTAGGGTTTCCTGTGCTCCGCGTCAACATAAAAAATATTACAAGAAATGCGAATTAAAAAACTGGGTCATGTGTGTACCACGTCCGTTAATGAATAATGCACACTTTTCATTATTCTAAATGTAGGTTGATAGACGGATACACTTCGGATATGCTATGATAAAACAGTTATGAAGGATTGCAGCTTTCTGCTGGTAGATGTAGATAATACTTCTCATCTTTTGATATACACATATACAAATTGATCTAAGATAGCTCTACTTTGCTGTTTGGCAGTAAGTACAAGTTTATGATGGAAATATAAATAAATTCTATTTTTAGGCACTACTAAAGTATCAAAATATTTATTGGAAGAATATATTTTGATTAAAAGACTAGTTAAAATCAACTACCACAATAGTAACCAGTAACCACGAAAGTCGATAGATGTTACATAAAATCGATTCACTCGCTTATTTTAAAAGCTCAATGGATGAAGGAAATACCCCGGGTGTTTTCTCAAATTTCGTAGCAGAGCTCGATAATGCAGACCCGATATATGTACTCACGCCTGTATTTCCCGAAGAGGAAAGCAGTGGTGCATCTCTGCACCTAAATTTCGCTAATTATTTCTCTCCCACGTTATAGGGGGCGAGCTTATTGCCGTATTTCGGGATCCTTTCCGGACTGCTGCTACTGGAAATTTACGTATGAAAAAACCTAATAACACTATGCCCGACCCGTGAAACGAACCCGGGACCTCTAGATCGCACGGCATTTATTTATGCTACGAGACTACAAGGCAATCAGACCACGAAGCGGTTAGAACATGAACTAGCGAATCTCAATGACTAGACTATTTATTCTATAACACGATGAAAGTGTGGATATCATGTCCTGATAACTAAAAGCAGATGTATTGCGTGCGTCTTTATTTATGGTACTTTCGGAATCTCGTTTAAATACTTGTGGCACTCTGATTTCATAACTATTGCAGCGTTGGCTGAGTGGGTGGTATTTTATTTACTTAACCAATGTCTTCAATATGTGTTTACTGCTCAAATACATGCCAACCGTAAATTAAAATGCATGTTATTTCATTATAAATTAAAGTCAAAGATGAAAGATGAAAACATATAAACTGAATTGGCTGTTTCAATCAGAATATAATAAGATTACGTTTCATGTAAATTTTTGCTACATTCAAGGGCTGTTCTTTCTATCTTATTCTCGTCGTTTCATTATTGAACTACGCGTGGTAGGATACACACTTACAGGACTACAGATTCATGGTTTCAAAGTTCTCCAAATACATTTTTAACGCATCTCCAAGCTATGAAACATATTTTCAGCCTACGTTTTCCATGTTTTCTATAATTTATATAGGATTAAGAGAACATGATATATCAACCAAGAATCAACAAAACATATTTTTATTCTTGCCTTTGGTTGTAATTTTTAATAGGAATTTATTCTATGTACCTACTTTTTTTTTTTTTTTTTTTTTTTTCTTTATTTGAAGAAGAGGGTTTAATCACAAAGTGATTATGTCACCCCCATTGTTAACTACAATTCCAATCATGATCTAAAGCCTTTTTTTGCAATTTTATATAGCAACATCGCTTCCTTTGATGTTGGCAAAGCAAGAATACTGTTGCATTTACCAACATCAAAAGATTTGTTTAATAATGTAAATCTTTCGGCTTCATTCCTGACACACTCCAATAATATATGGTAAACGTCTTCAACTTTATTGCAATCTGGACAGTTAGGTGATAAGGCTTTTGACATAAGATGACGAAAGTGGTTTAATGGAATGTGTCCGGAACGAAGCCGAACCGCAGTGATGATGTCGGAGCGGGACATGTTGGCCTGGTCTAGCCAACAGTTACGCGAGAGATGAGGTTGTATAGTCTGGTACCATATACCCTTGGTCAACGATCTCAGATTAAAATACTCCTGCCAAAATTTATTACATTGATCTTTGATTACCCACAGGAAATCATTGAAGTTTGCTTTGTACGAACACCTAACGCCCATATCGTATGCTTCTTTCGCTAGACGGTCCACTACCTCATTGCCTTCCAAGCCAACATGACTCGGTATCCACTGTAATATTATATTTTTGTTTTTAGAGTTAAGTTCACCGATGGATCTAATTACATCATATGCAACAGGAGTGCCCCTAAAGCTTGTCGTACATCTAATCAGATGTTGAAGAGCACTTTTCGAATCGGTCAAAATAACAAAATTCTTATAATCAATCGATTGAATGTACGACAAAGCTTCTTCAATTGCTATTAATTCCGAGCACATAATGTTTATATTAGGATCTAAATTTAATTGAAGTTGAGCATTGGTTTGTGGGTCATAAAAGGCCGCACCACAACTGGACTTTTCCTTAGATCCGTCTGTGAAAATCTTATAAAAATCAGCGTAGCTTACGTTTAAATAAGTTGTACATAGTTCTTTAAGGGCGGTGCCTTTATAACATTTCTTAGGCTTAAACAAGTTGTCTATGTTAAGAAAAATGACCTTTGCTAAATCTAGTCTGTGTACCCAAGTAGACAATGAAAATATCTCTAATTGTGGGCTAACGTGAATTGGTAGCATTTCAAGGGAATTTTGAATTTTTACCAATAATGGAATCTTATTATTTCTCCAAAGTTGCGGCCTGCAGGATGATTTTAATTCTTCTAGTAGAACAATTACATTGTTATTTGTATAGGATTTCAATCTAAGACAATATTTTCCTGCCAAGTAATGTCTTCGATATTGCAATGGTTGAAGGTATAACTCATTTTCCATTACGTGAATGGGAGTAGTTTTAATGAAGCCGCCAATTATTCTCATGCAAAGATTTTGAACCTTGTCTAACTTGGCCAAATGGGTTTTACTGCTGCTATCAAATAGAAAACACGCGTAATCCATCCGGCTTCGAACTGACGAAATGTATAGACGTCTTAAATGTTTAGGGTGCATTCCCCAACCTGAACCAGAAAGTGCTTTGAAAACGTTTACAAATTATATTATAAGTTTTATCTCGGATGACGTCAATGTGCTTAGACCATCTCAGAGAGCGATCAAGCCAAACACCTAAATATTTGACAGTGCTTAACAGGGGGATTGGTACGCCTCTAATTTGTAAATTTATTGATTCTCTTAATACACCTCGTTTAAAAATGCAGACGTTTGTTTTGGAAGTTGAAATTTCGAGCCCTAATTGTAGAAATATTTCATCAATTTTGTCTATTGCCGGTTGTAGAATTTGTTGGGCTGTTGATAAGTCGTAGGAAGATGTATATACTACGAAATCATCGGCGTACTGCGAAACATGAACGCCGCTAACACTCTGACAAATATGCATTGTTGCGATATTAAATAAAAGGGGTGACAATGGGTCACCCTGTGCCAGTCCCCGAGAACAAACACGCTTGATCACATGATTGCCTACTTGGATCTGAAGATTTCTGTGCTTTAAGAAGTTAGAAATATAATTGCAAATCTTCGCCCCCACTCTGATTTTGTCCATAATCTTTAACAGAGCTCCAATATCTAGATTATCGTAAGCACTATTAATATCGAGAAAACAAGAGGTAGTTAAAAGCTTTTTTGAAAATCCGATTTGGATGTACGATACTAAACTAGTAAGATTGTCTATGCTTGACCGACATTTTCTGAACCCCGTCGTATTTATAGATAAGAAACCATGTTTTTCTATAAACCATTCTAATCTATTCATTAGAATGTTATGAAAAACTTTGCATAGGCACGAAATCAAAGATATTGGGCGAAAAGACGAGATGTTGTGAGAAATGCGTCCTGGTTTGGGGATTGGAACTATCTTAATATCGCGCCATTGTTCAGGAACAAAGCCTTTAGTAAGGAATTTCGTATAAAGTTGAGAGAGAATCACTTTTGCTGTTACGGGTAAATTTTCTATCATGGAATAAGAAATATGGTCGCAGCCAGGAGCATTGTTCTTAGATTTTATACATTTCTGTAGTTCTGTTATGTTAATAGCAACTTCTAAAACAGGATTACTAGAAGAGAACGAAGGTTGAGAATTTGGTACGAAATCTGGCGTTAAATTCCGAAGAAAAGATGTAGCTTCATTCTCATTTATATGGTCCGTTGTTGATTTACAGCCTTTGAACCACTTCATTTTCTTCCAAATTTGGGTCTGTGTTGAGGTATGGTCCATTGAAGAGCAAAAATTATACCAAGCCTGATTTTTTGCTGCACGAATCATCTTTTGGGCCAAGTGAATTTTATTTTTAAGGGTGTCGTAATTTTGAGGAGTGGGATTTCTTCTAAATTTTGCCAACGCTAACCGACGTTCAGCTACATACTTTGAAAGCTCACTGCTCCAGTAAGGCTTCGGTGAAAACTTACTTATAGGTTTTTGAATGATTTTGACTGAAGGAATACATGTATCAGCAGCCAGATATACATTATTAATGAAGTTATTGTAATCTTTTTGGAGGTCAGAAGAAAATGTGAAAGTACGGAAAAGATTTGTAAGTAGTTTACGATATGAATCCCAATCAGCATTTTTGAAATTAAAGCTAGAGTTTTGGCTATAACGAGTGTTTTGACAATTGACAGAGAGCTTAATTAAACAATGATCACTGCCCAAAGTTTCGTTAGTAACAGACCAATCAATGAATGTGGCTATATCGGATGATGCAATAGATAAATCTGGGGAGGATTTTTGATATTTATTGTCTACTAATTTCAAGCGAGTGGGACTGCCGTCATTTAAAATTATAAAGTTGCTATCCGTCAATGCCTCAAATATTTGGTTACCTCGGCTGTTCAGTTTATGAGACCAACTGACATGATGGCCGTTGAAATCTCCAAGTATTAATGTTTTCTTAGGAGCCATTGATAGCAAGGAATCCCAGTCATTCTGTGAGGTCCTTATTGATGGGGGACAATAAATAGAAATTAAATTTTCAATTAAATTGCAATTAAAAAATTTAACATGTATTAATTCGATACCTACATTGCTTAGATACGTTACAATAAGTTGAGATTTAACAGACTTATGAACGAGGACTGCCACTCCTCCGTAGCCGTCTGATCTATCCTTACGATATACTTTATAACTGGTTATCTTCAAAGCACTTTCTGGTTCTAACCACGTTTCACTAATGGCTGCTATGTGGATATGCTCTTGGATTAATAAATTCTCTAGCGTGATGCGCTTAAGCTTTAAACTTTGTGCATTCCATTGCAGAATGTTTAGCTTTAAGGCAGGTTCTGAGCTATCCATTAATAAAATCTAATATTTTTTTTAACAAAGGCCAATCTGAGACGTTATCAACAACAACTAAAATCAACCATTGCACACAGCACTGAATAACACTCTTAAATTTTTCAGACCAAGTTCCACTTTTTAGAAAGATAATCTCACGCAGTCTGTATAAAAGTTCATCAAAGTGTACTTCTCTTTTCGGGGCCGGCTCAGGACTTGCCGATTTCTCAATGAAGTCCTGAGGTTTCTGAGTAGTTTTCTTGACCTGATGTTTACTTGAAGAAGGCGGGGCTGTCTTGGACTTTTCATTGTGAACTACTGCTTTTGATTTGACGACCTCAGCATATGGTTTAGTCAGATAACTTGAGTAGGTTGATTCCAGATTGAAGCCATGAACAGGTGACGTATCAAGAATCTCATTTACTTCAATGTAGGTATTTCTGGCCACGTTTGATGGAGGAGATGGTGCTACATATAGCGTCAGAGCCTTTCTATATGTGCAATTAAATTCTGCCATGAGTTCTTTGAGCTTCTTCTCCTTCAGAAATTTTGGGCATGTTTTAGATAAAGCCATGTGCTTCCCACCACAGTTCAAACAACTAAAAAGGCTGGTCTCGCAGTTGTGGTGGTCACCACCACATTTAGGGCATAAAATCTTTTTGTACGGACATTGTTTCGCTGCATGACCGAACTTCCAGCAACGAGAGCACTGGGTTACCGGAAAAACGAAAGGATCTACTTTAATTTTCAGCCCCTCGGTATATATAAAATCTGGTAAAAGATCTCCTTTAAAGCACAGTCGAACGGCCTCGCTTGGTATCCATCGGTCGATGTGACAAGTATCCGGGTTACGTCTCTTGAGCCTTTGCACAGAAATAAGTTCAAACAACTCTGGGCATGTGATACTAGCCTTGATATCATCTTCCGCCATATCGAGGTCTACATCTCTGATGACGCCATATGAGAAATTCTTTACCATTGGTCTTTGGAATCTCCATCCGCTATCTATAAAATCCTTACACTTTTCGAGCTTAATTGCATTTGGCTCATTGCTGAAGTCAACTCGAACTTTGTAGGGATTAAGATATTTCACTTTAGTAATATCTTTAATGCCTTTTTCTTTGAATAATCTCGCCAACGCAAACTGTCTGGGTAATTTTTCTTTGGATGTTATGAAGATCTCAATTGAGCACTTGTCTTCTTTTATCTTTTTCTCTTTAGTTTTTATTGTAGTCCATTCCTCTTCATTTTCTTCCCTTCTGCGTTTTATCGGTCTCGACTGTGACGTATCTCTGGTCCTGTCCTCTAACTCATCTGCGTCTGCATCTAACATACTCCTTTCGGATAAAGAACTATTGCTCTGGAACATGATTGGTAGGTCTGCATAACAATGATTTTCGTTAATATGTTTGTTGTCATCCTCCATTGTAAAGCATTACAAATAACATATTCGCAATTAATAACTCGATGTACCCGACGAACTCACTTAACAAAGGACGGTCGAGAACGATAGCTCATTAGTTAATGAGTTGCGATAAGCGTTTATTGTTGCACCGCGCGCGTCTATTCGGGACGAATGCCGCCACGATACTCTGTACCTACTTGAAACTGAATAAACGTTTTATAATGTATAATTTATGATCAATAAATGGTGTGCATATATTTTTTTTTATTTATATCAACATGAACACTTTGTAAACAAAAGACGGGTATAATCAGTAGAAAATTATTCCGAGAAATATTTTTTCGTTAAAATAATTAAAAGCTAAGGAAAGTATCAGTCGCAGTCTAGTCGCACAGAAACTATTAAATGATGATTTAGTACAAGAATAAATCTTGTGTAGATGCGTTTAAATTTGGACACTTGAGTTTAGTGCGTGTTCAAACGAGGGCAGCTGCTGCACGCGGAATTTATGTTATGTGTTTTCTAATGACATTTCTTTGATTAACCAGTCTGCTACGCTTGCGTAAAACGCGCGGCAGATGAAATTAAAGAAATCTGAAGGCCAGGTCACAGGAATTACATTGAACTTGAAGAGTCGAGAAGGCTGATTAAAGCATTTGACGTTGTTATCGTAGATTCAATTTATAAACTAAAATCTTTGAATATAAAAGTGAAAAATACATCAAATAATAATATGACTTCATTAACCGCTGTTTCAACTACTTCATCTACGTTACATCTTATTCCATCCCCTTGCTACTGTACCAAGACAATTTCTTTTTTAACATTTCTCCAATAATAAGCTTCGGGAATGCTCAACATCTTAATGAGCGATATTGGGTCAACGTCCTCGATTTGCATAATGGAAAGAACTTCGCAGCCACACAATCATATGAGCGGTACGACCAACAGCCAGTATGTATTGACCTCTCGACGAGGAAAATCTTTATTTCGGGTAAAGTAAATACACAGACACTCCGGCTCCTCGTGTATTGGACCGAAAAATTGGCCTGAACGCAGTTCCCAAAATAAAATACTTGCATTATTAGCGTTATTAAGATGGCTCAGAAGTGAGAGTCGACGCGGGGACAAAACGATATAGTGTTTCACTATTTTTTCCTTTCACATTGTATGCTCCACATTAGCGTCAGTCATGTATAAGCATTTTGTCGGACAAATCTAATTGCGGATGGCTGGTTGCCGACCCAGTTTCATTTTGGGTAGCTTTAACATGTTGTCTGACAGGCCTGGCACTGTTTCTTCTTCGTTAGCTTTTTGGTCTTTCGATATACGGTTAATTATACTGATCTTTTCTGATATCATCACAGTGCTTAAAAAAATCATTATAAATCTTTTGCTACATTTAAGACACTAAAGCCAAGTTCCAAAGTTTTAGGAATAGTTAACATTATTGCTATAATGAAGAGTTCTCTACTAGCAATGTATACTCAAAATAAACTCGCATTATGTTTGAAAGGTCGTGATGGCCTCGAGGTTTAGGCATGCGGTCAAAAAATCTCGACGGTCGCCGGTTCAAACCCCAGGCACTTTTCAAAGTCATTTGTGTATTCATAAAGAATTATCACGTACTTTAACTTTGAAGGAAAACATCGTGATGAAACCTGCACACCTAAAAGCCAACCCGCACTAGGCCAGCGTGGTGGACTAAGGCCGAAACTCTCACAATTGTAGAGGAGGCCCGTGCTCAGCAGTGGGACGTATATGGGCTGATGATGATGATGATGATGTTTGAAAAACTCAATTATAGTATGTTGCGCACTGCAGCATATATATGTAGAAAGATAAAAAATATATTGTACAGAAAACAACTTATTATATATAGTGGACAAAGTGGCGGTCTTATCGCTTAAAGCGGTCTCTTCCTATCCAGACAACCAGGCATGATGGAATATTCAACGAGTGATTAACGAGATGTGGGGTTGTTTAAATATAGCACAATTGTTTGTTGTTCCAATCGGACTGAAAACAAAAGTGATATACAACTTTCGACCTCTATGTTTGTCTATTCTCAGTTTAAGGACACATATTAAGATGTAAATAAATACACACGTATTGTTATAATTTAAGATATACACGTCTGTCCACCTGTCTGCCAAAATAGATTATGGGTGCTAAATAACGCATAACCTTTTTATGAGGTTACAAGATGCCGAGTTGAAATAATGGCTTACGTTTTATGCTGGCGCATGAGAGCTATTCGTTATTGGTGTTATTGTGTTTATGGAGTTTCACGCCTTCGCGAAAAATAGAGATATTGTAACGTCGCGATTATTCAAACAGCAAACCGTCGCGCGGTGACCGTTTAAGGCTAACTTTTTCTTTTTATTAGGCGAATCATGTGTTAGATACTTCATGGTTGAAAGTCATTCGAACAACTAACCTGATGTACTAGTTATTGAAAATTCTCAGTCTTTAAATATCCATCCCGCTGTTTTTTCTTTCTTATACGATATCTATCTGTAGAGCTCGGTTTCATCAGGGCTCAGTTTTGTAATATTACGTACCCAAAGTCCTATATATCTCCATACCAAAAATCGTTCAATACGGGCCAGTCGTTTAGGCATGAAAGCATAATAAACATACGAACAGACAGTTACTTTCGCATTTATAATATTAGTATGTTTATGTACAATATGCTGCGCTGATAAGACCCAGAAACGGTAGATAAGAAGCGATGTCCTGTCTTTAACTTTGTATCACAATTCTGCTACCTACTGTTTTTTTTAACCTTTGCACTGAAATACTCCGTAACGCAAACCTCTTTTGTGGGTCACAATATATTACAATAATGATCAATATATTCCATCCAAAAATCAATTATATTGCAGCAAAAATCGTGTTCTTTTATTGTATGTATGAATGGAGTATAACGTCGAAGTTGTAATTAAGAAAAATTGGAACATGTGTAAATATTATTCATTGCACATACACTGTCTCAACAGTTTTAAATATCGTTTTTATAACATCATCATCAGCCCATATACGTCCCACTTAGAGTTTGCAATTCCGCGTTCCCGCATTTTTTTGACTCGGCAAGGTAATTCAGCTTTTACTGAAGGCCTATTAGCTCCATCACAACAGCGCGGGCGCGTTAGTCAGATCGATCAACCGATCGAGCGAAGTAAAGGATTAAAGTTGGTTTATTTGTTTGTTTAGGTAAGATAAGTCCATATTAACACGCAGGAAACCCTATTGATTACAAACCTACCTAACCTCATAAGAACTATAAAAAAGTACTAAACTATTAGATATTGTATGAATATTTCTATATTTTTTTTTTATATAGTGTTACTAAACTACAGGGAATAAAGCATTATTATTTGCATATTTTTGCATTTTTAAATTTTACTGCGGGAAAAATTACTGCGGGATTGCAAACCCTAGTCCCACTGCTGGGCACGGGCCTTCTTAACAACTGAGAGAGGTTAGGCCTTAATCTACCACGCTGGCCTAATGCGAGTTAGTGGACTACACACCTCAGAAATTCCTAAGAAGTTTTAGGTTTGCAGGTTTCATTACGGTGTTTTCCTTCACTGATAAAATAAGTGATTCTTTGTGAATACACACATAACTTCGAAAAGTCAGAATAAACACATAACGTTTTTATATACATGCTGTAATCTTTCTGCTATTACTAAAATGCATTTTTATCACGTTTTACAATCTAACTTCAAAGCTTAACTGTCGTTGTATATTCCAAAATGCCAGGCAATCCTAAACAACGTTTTTGAAAATCAAAAATGCATCTCAAAGCTTAGATATCTGACACAAAACACACCATTAACCCATATTTTGGCAATATAACATTAATGTCGCTATAAATTTCGCGCGCATACCATAATTCCCATATTTTTTGTATTGGCAACCCAGAAAACGAGATTGGTAGCCCCGTGTCAGTGTTGTCAAAAATTTACGAGATGTATTTTCTTTTGATGATAATTGCGTTAGATTGAGGCTATTTTTTAACCCTGTGCCATGAACTCTAATTGGAATGATGGATTGGGGACAGCCATCCGTCTCGTACGCATCATGGTGTATTTTTAGCCGTTAATGGCTAGGCAGATTATTTGTGTTTTGGGAATATGATTTACTAACTTTAGCATGCGATCTTTATCGCTCCGTATGCGTGAACTGGCTTCATTACTTTTTTATTAGAAAATATTCCTCTTTATGCATTTTTTTTTTATAAATTACTTAGCTTGTAAAAATAATTCAAACCTATGACAGCCCCGTGGCGCTGTTGGTTAGACACCAACTTGCAAAACGAGAGGCCGCGGGTTCGATTCCCGCACCTAAACAAATATTTGTGCGATCCTCAAATATTTGTTTCGGGTCTGGGTGTTTGTGAGAGCGAAAAGTCTCTCGTAGTCTCTGATACCCACGACACAAGACTCGTAATTTAATTTGGGGTCAGGACTATGTATGTGACTGTTGGATGTATTGATTATTATATTATTATATGATACATTAAATGCCAAAAAATTATATAAAAAATACGTCATACAGTTACGCATTTGTTCCTCCTAAACGTATACAAGCATATAAAAGCAGAATACAACACAATTTTAATGTATCACACAATACTATCCATCTGAGTTCAGGGTTGAACCTGCAGTCTCCCGTTTCACATGCATCTAACAAACTAAACCGCGCCATCTGACAATATACACCACTGCTCGTATATCTATGTGTTTTGAGTTTCAAGACTTTTAATTTTGTATATTTTATAAATAAATACACCCAATAGTCATATTATACATAGTTCTGACCCCACATTAAGATACAAGTCTTGTGTCGTGAGTATCAGAAACTACGAGACACTTTTCGGTCTCACAAACACCCAGACCCGAATACTTGTGGATCACACAAACATTTGTCTCGGCGCGGGGATCGAACCCGCGGCCTCTCGTTTCACAAGCTGGTATCTAGCCAACTGCGCCACGGAGCTCTCATAATCTTCTGTTATAATCTTCTATTTTCTTCTTCATCACGATATCGCTGTCAGAGAGCATTCATGAGTAATTCCACTAATTATTTTAATGAGATTCGAGGAAGTCTTACGAAATTTAATTAACACGAGACGGGGACATCTCAGTTTCATTCAGGAACAAATTGCGACACCATTTGTCATGAGTAATGACTTGAAAGTCGCTGAAAATGTCAGCAGGTTTGCCTAAATGTCAGTTAGAATGGAAGACAACCTAGACGTTTCCGCAGTCTAGTCTCTGTGATGTGTTGCTCAGGTATTTTAATTCATGATTTTGAAACTATTTTGTCTTAATGACGTGGCGTAGTACTTTTCGTGAAGTGGCGAGGCTATCGTCGTATACCGGGAACATTTCTATAATCTCCGCTGCTGCTGAGAATTTCCTAATGGTACACAATAAGCCGTGATGGCTTCGAGGTAATAAGTCGTGATGGCCTTGAGGTTTAGGCACGCGATCGAGAATCTCGACTGTCGCGGGTTCATACCCCTGACACACAACTCTGACTTTTCGAAGTTATGTGTGTATTCATAAAGAATTATCACGTACTTTAACGGTGAAGGAAAACATCGTGATGAAACCTGCACACCTAAAAGTTCTTAGGTATTTCTTAGGCGTGTAGTCCGCCAACCCGCACTAGGCCAGCGTGGTGGATAAAGAGCTAAACCCTCTAAGTTGTAGAGGAGGCCAGTGGGACGTATATGGGCTGATGATGATGACGTAATCTTACGCCTGTACCCAGTTGGAGTAGTCAGAAACTATACCACATACAACAGTTCAGTCTTACTTCTTTCACTTCATCGATTGTCATTATCCAATTGATGCTCTATTTGGATGGCATCGTTCTTATCATGTAGTGTTATTACTTTGTTGCGTCAAAATAAAAAAATTAAAAAAATCGGTTTCGAAACTTCTTCGATTGCAATATCTATTTAAAAATCAGACCAAACTGTTTTAAAATACACATGCCAATTATAAATACAAATGTTTCTGACACAGACTCTCTAAACACGTCATTCTATTCTAAACACGTTATAAAACTATTTTAATCGACTACCAACCTGCCCTTTGAGCTCTCAACGCTCATTTACCTCTCACATTTATTTTATTTTAATTTCTCGTCGATCTAGACAGATCTTCACAGAATAATTGCATTGAAATTCTAATCTCATGATGATATTATTAATGTTTATATATCTCTTTTCTGTTCTTATATGCTTTCTCCGTCGTATTCATATTTTTAAAATGGCGAAAAAATTGTATACCAAAATAATAAAGTTATTCCGATACCGGGAATCGAACCCGAGCCTCCTGGGTGAGAGCCAGGTATCCTAGCCACTAGACCATATCGGATATATGTCAACTAGTTGAAATAAAAGAAATAATTACGCTTCAAAAAATTATAGGAGTTTTTCGACAGAATTGAAACTGAAAGACCTGTTAGTACACAAAAGACCGTGAATTTTAACATTATATTTTACGGAAATCATAATTTACGTACGGAAAAGAGCGAGATTTCCCATCGCTAGGTAATAGCATCCCCAATTTTTATACAAACTCGCCAAAGTGACCACACGATCATGACCGTTGCGTGATGTCCAAATAGAATATCTTTACGACAGTCTCTTATCTATTGACACAGCAATGGCGGCCTGCTCCTTATTTATTGCTCTACATGTTTGTAACCTCAATATCACATATCTGAGAGGGTTTAGGCCTTAGTTCAACACGCTAGCCGGACTAAGACCGTTGGCGGACTAAGGCCTAAACCCTCTCAGGAGGCCCGTGCGCAGCAGTGAGACGTATATGGGCTGATGATGATCACATATCTAATACGAAACCTCTACAGCCCAGGGCAACGACTTCGCAACACATTAAACAATTTAAAACCTACAAAACACAAATAAGCAAATCCACGTGTTAAACATAGTAAAAATAAACTACAAAAACATATTGCAGCGGTTTACGAGTTACGACCGCCCAATAAATACACTAAAAGCAGACGCGTGTTGCGAAACGATACGATGGGAGCGAGCGCGGCCGGGCGGTGCTGCTAGTTTATAGCTTCTGTATCGCCGTTCGTTTGTCTTGCAATACTTATAAATAGGATTATAAGTATTCGTCGTCGCGATTATCTATTTAATTTTGATGATAATTTAGACGAGAAGTAATAACCTTATTAGATCGTAGTGCGATTAGAAGGGCTTGAGGAGTACCTTAATTAAGTAAGGAATTAATTATTCGAGGACAGCAAAGCCACCTTTAGTAAAATTACCATGCTAAAGTATTATACCATTTCATCATCATCAGCCTGTGACGTACATAATATTATATTTTGTGTAATTTATTTATAAAATATATTCATTATGTACGCCACATCACTCCCCCCTGTGATTGCAAGGCTGTACCCATGCTTTACCGACTTGGCTAGCCGGGCCAGCATAGCCCATACACGTCTTATTGCTGGAACGGGCCTTCTCTACAACTGAGAGAACTTAGGCCTTAGACCACTAGTGGCCTAGTGCGAGTTGGCGGACTACCCACCTGAGAAATTCATAAGAACTTTTTAGGTGTGCAGGTTTCCTCACGATGTTTTCCTTCACCGTTTAAGTACGTGATAATTCGTTATGAATAGATACATAACCATTCGGGTCCATTTAGACCGCGAAAACTCTAAATGAGGTGTAAAACCCATTATAGTTTCCCAAGTACGTCAAATTCTGCATATTAAGCTACGAAAAGAACGGCATTGTGTCGACTGGTTAGTCGAGAGATTTGTAGTTACGTAGTTGTTTCTCGCGGAACATTTATCATCAGGCGGCCAGTGACGTGAACGAAATGAAGCAATACTACTGCGTTGCGCTCGTTGAGACTGCCGGACGCCCGGTTTTCGAGTGGTTAAATCTGCTACACTTGATATTACAAACTTATAATGAACATTATCTTATAAGTACAAAAAGAAATCTGCTTTTAGCTAGATATTTGTAGCTAGATGATATTGTACCAATGTACATGCTCTCATCTATACTTCTTTAGTAGTAAACTAATAATATTATAAAGCTTTGTATTTTTGTAACGATTAAATTTGAATGATATTTGGTATGGATAGAAATGGAAAGTTTCAAAGTATGTAACATAGGTTTTTTTATATAAAATTACGCCAGAAAGGAACAGGCCCCAAAACGACATGGAACCCATTTACGAAACATATTACTCAGAATGTTCTTCCGTTTTGTATGAAGTGTTCGCTGAGCAGGGCCCCGCTGCTAGTAAAGGATATAAAAGTGGCAGAATGACAAAGCCAGGCAGAGAACTCGCTAGTTTTTGTTAAAGATATCATAAGAATAAGTGTCATGGTTTGACCATTCAAGTTTCTACCATTCGGTCTAGAGATCTTCGATTAGAATTTTAGGTGGGTTTATTGAATTATATAGTTTTATAGACTGCCTCGTGGTCTCGCGGTACAAGTATGTGCCGTGCGATCTAGAGGTCCTGGGTTCGATTCCCGGGTCGGGCAAAGTGTTATTGAGATTTTCCATTAGGAAATTCTCGGTAGCAGCACGGAGTCTGGAAATGTGCCCGAAAAACGGCAATATTACGTGGGACTGATACATACTTGGCGAAATGTGGGTGCAGAGATGCACCTCTGCCTACCCCTTAAGGGAATACAGGCGTGAGTTTATGTATGTATGTATAGTTTTACAGTTAGGATTTTTATATTAGCAGAACGCAGTCTGGAAATCCCGAATGTAATAACTGTAATAAGATGGCGAATCGTGGTTATAGATGCTCCTCTAACTATCCATTTTAGGCTATTGGTGTGAGTGTGTACGTAAGAATAAACCAGGAATTACCTAAAAACACAATCCCGTCATCTGTTACGGTACATCTCCGCGTTTATTTCACTCTTTTTATATCCGAGCTTTTAAAAGTGTTTTATAAACGGCGTCCAATTATATTTCGTTTTGTTTTTTGTAATAAATTAACATCGCTCATCACACGGCGTGTTGGAAATCCGCGCTGTATTTAATTGGGTGCGACAGCGATGAATTACGCACGTATGTATGTTTCACGTCAAATTTGGTGGAGCATTCGCGGATTTCTGGGTCGCTCGTGCGTTCGGTATGTTTCCGCGTTTTAATTTAATCCTAATTTGTATGTGCTCACGATTGTTCTAAAAATGAAATTCAATATTTAGAAGTCGTGATGGCCTCGAGGTTTAGGCACGCGGTCGAGAATCTCGACGGTCGCGGGTTCAAACCCCAGGCACACACCTCTGACTTTTCGAAGTTATGTGTGTATTCACAATGAATAATCACGTACTTTCGACGACCTGAAAATATGACGTAGCTTCCCGAATGCCGCCCAGCCCAGCCGTATTCTTCGGTCTGCCTCCTGCTCGAAGTTGTGCCTGCCTAGCTGGATAGTTTGGCCAAGGTAGATGTATTCTTGGACAACTTCGAGAGTGGCATTCCCTACGACTACTGGCCTCGGGAGAACATGACTATTGAACATGATCTTCGTTTTGTCTATGTTCATCCCGAGTCCTATTTGTCTTGAAGACTGGTCTAGGCTGTTGAGCATTTCCTCCAGATCCTGCAGAGATTCCGCCATCACGACGATGTCATCCGCGAATCGCAGATGAGAGATGTACTGGCCGTTAATATTGATGCCCCGTCCTTTCCAGTCGAGCATCTTAAAAGCGTCCTCCAATGCGTTGGTAAACAGTTTCGGAGAGATAACGTCTCCCTGTCTTACCCCTCGCCGCAGTTGGATTGGCTTCGTGCTCTGTTCTTGTACTTGGACGGTCATCGTTGCGGCTTCGTACAAACTTCTCATCACCTGGATGTAGCGGTAGTCGATCAGGCATCTCTGCATGGACTCCAGAACAGCCCAGGTCTCGACGGTATCAAAAGCTTTCTCGTAGTCCACATACGCGAGGCAGAGAGGCTGGTTGTATTCCTCGGTTTTCAATCAGTGCGTCCTACCCACATACGACATACGGAGCCGAAACGTGGACACTCACCAAAGGTCTGGTCCACAAATTCAAAGTCACTCAGCGTGCTATGGAGCGGGCAATGCTTGGAGTTTCTCTGGCGGATAGAATTCGTAATGAAGTCATCCGCCAGAGAACCGGAGTCATTGACATTGCCCATAAGATTAGCACGCTAAAGTGGAAGTGGGCCGGCCATGTTTGCCGACGGTCGGACGGCCGGTGGAGCAGACAAGTGTTGGAGTGGAGACCGCGCTTAGGCAGACGTAGTGTGGGACGTCCTGCAGCACGATGGTCCGACGAGTTGAAAAAGGTGGCGGGTAGCGGATGGATGAGGGCTGCTCAAGACCGGGATGGTTGGCGCCTACTTGGGGAGGCCTTCGTTCAGCAGTGGACGGCGATAGGCTGATTATATAATCACGTACTTTAACGGTGAAGGAAAACATCGTGATGAAACCTGCACACCTAAAACTTCTTAGGAATTTCTTAGGTGTGTAGTCCGCCAACCCGCACTAGGCCAGCGTGGTGGACTAAGGCCTAAACCCTCTCAATGGTAGAGGAGGCCCGTGCCCAGCAGTGGGACGTATATGGGCTGATGATGAATATTTAGCCATGACGTAGGAAATGTGATTTCTTTGTCTTTTTTCATTTTTTAAAAACTGAATATCGGCCAGGCCCAGCTTTGGTCGAGGCTAATCAAATAAAATCGAAGAAAAGTAGCCTATGCCTTTGTTCAAGATCTCATATACTCTCTTAATGGCAGAATTCATCAAAGCAAGTGTAGTTGTTTAATGCATATAGAGTAACACATTAAAAAAATACTTAACCTTAATCTATTGATTGAAAAAATATTTTACATTCATTAATATTTTTATGTTAGCATGAAAAAGTTTAGTAATTTAATATTATTGGCTAATTTTAACACTGATGTATATATCCGATATGGTCTAGTGGCTAGGATACCTGGCTCTCACCCAGGAGGCTCGGGTTCGATTCCCGGTATCGGAAGAGATGTTTTTGCGTGACAAATCTTTTATATAATTCATAAACGTACCTACTTTTACCTTTTAAAACTTATATTGTTTTGTTCATCATCAGCCCATATACGTCCCACTGCTGAGCACGGGTCTCCTCTACAACTGAGAGGGTTTTAGGCCTTAGTCCACCACGCTGGCCTAGTGCGGGTTGGCGGACTACACACCTAAGAAATTCCTAAGAACTCTTAGGTGTGCAGGTTTCATCACGATGTTTTCCTTCACCGTTAAAGTACGTGATAATTCATTGTGAATACACACATAACTTCGAAAAGTCAGAGGTGTATGCCTGGGGTTTGAACCCGCGACCGTCGAGATTCTCGACCGCATGCCCAAACCTCAAGGCCATCACGACTTATTGTTTTGTTCATTTACGTAAAATTCTTAAGCAAATTTTCGTGTTTTTAACTATTTCCTTTATCTTAGCTTGTAACAACCGATTGGATTTAAGCGAAGTCTACCATAAACCAAGTACTTTTTCCCTTACTTTTTTAGAGACAAATCTAAGCACCCCTTCATTTGCTATAATACACCTTGCGTGCCTTCGAAGAAGTCTTCGCGATATCAAATAAGATCTGGTAAAGCGTTTGATCGTCATACGATTCCTTAGTCAAAACTAATATGCTTAACATAGGTCAAGATTACTGAAGATGTATACCGTGCAAATAAAATAATTCAATTATACAACAGTTATTCAACGAATTACGGGAGAAATGAACGGTGATTTCGAGTATATTAAACTCGTTTCACTTGGCTTCCGTCCACACTAGCCGTGTAACACTAAACACGCTCAATATAATTGCTCGATTCATGAAAATATTCCAAGATAATGGATTGATATCGCTATATATTTCTTTTTTGTAGAACCAACGCGGTTGGCTTGAAATATGTGCTAGAATGAAGAATAGCTAACAATATTTTGGTTTGGAAATGTTTTCGTCGGGGTTGGCGCACGCGACTTTTTCATTTTGCCAGTAATAAGATTTTCTCTTGTGCATCAGTTCTTTTTATATTCAGCGATAGCCTCTTTTACAAATAATGACGACGAACAACAATATTTAACTTCTCATACATTGTATGATTAAATCCACGAGCACTTCATAACATTAAAAACTGAAATAAACATTTAAAAACAAAAATACGTTTAGCCAACCTAAGGAAAAAAAGAATTGATTAGTGAGTATAATAAACCGACTGGCTTTAATAAATAAAATGTCACGTAAAAAAACATTATCTGGAAATAAAGTTAAACACTGGGGTAATAAAAATTTAGGACAGCACATTACTTGGAAATATCCATAATTTTGACATAACAAGGTATGCTGACTTTGAAAAGGTAGCTAATACAAATGAGGTACATATTTTATAGAAAATATGAATTTCAAATTTCATTGTATGTTACGTTCCGTTTTCGAAACACGGGCACCGGGTTTGTTAAATCCGATCGTTTATCTTCAAAGCATGGGCCGTGTGTTTGCGACATATAGTGGGATGGGGTAGGATTAAAAGACATAGAAGTTTTATTAACTGCTGAAATGTCTGAGATGTTTTGTTTTTATAACGATGGTCTCTCGCCAGTCTGTTTTCAGCCAGTATTGTCTTTTGTTGAAGAACATTTTGAGTGCTACTTTTTATTACCACTAATAAATCTAAATACATATTTTGAATATTTTTAATAAATTAATAAGATTGGCCTATCCGATTTTTTTCATTATTATTCTGTATTTCAAAATTAGTGTCAATAAGTTTGATCGTCAGAATTTTTTTTCATTTAATTATTTTCTGAAACTGTATATTATAGAATAGAAAAAAGAAATAGAATAGAATAGATATAATTGAGATGAATATTAATCTCAATTATATCTATTCTATTCATATTTCCATAAATGACTAATTATATTTTAGTATCTTATACATAAATATTCATTGTTATATTTCTCGAGTATAAGAATATCAGATCTGTATATCGGACTAATTTTAAACATGCGTAAATTAATCTCTTGCATTATTCTAGTTGCGTCCCGAGGGATTAAACCTAATTCCCGATGATTTACCATTATAGCCTGTATAAATAAAGAAGCTGCGTTTTACAGCGTCCAAACACGCGTCGTATATCACTTTAGACGTTGATTGTTCTATTAAAATCTAGGCACAGATTTAGGACGAAGTCTAGGCGTTTGACCGGTCGTTGTTCCTTATAAAATGCGTCATTTCCCCATTATCAGATTGACAGCGCGGAAACTTCCGAGAAGCTGTGTTGACTTTAACTAATTCGTTTTTTCCGTGACGCAAAATAATTAAGAATTTTTACCTACTTGAATACTATGGTAGGACTTTTTTTTTAATTAATGTCAATGGAAAGAAGTGAAAATAAAAAAAACAGTATGCTGTGAATATAGTTTTGGATTAACGAAAATACATTAGATGCTTTAGTGTTAAGATACAGGCTTCAGCTGTACAAATATAGCACGCATTTTTATTTATCATAATAAACATTACTGATGAATGTGTAAGCGAAACATTAATTAATTATTAAAATTCTTGTTTGTGTATATAGGGCGTCGTGTCTGTATTATTCTCTCTTGAAAAATATTGACTTTTTAAATAATAATTTGAGGAAAACAAAACTTACATGTCTGGCTGTATGGTTTTGTTCCGTCGTCATATAAAAATAAAAATTTAAAACGCGTCTATTCTTGTTTGAGCGGGAAACATTTTTTTTCATAGTTCATTTAGTGATTTCAATTACGGTGATTTAGGTATACGAAAGAGTTAACGTATGGAATAACAAAATAATACTATCATTTTTATTCTAAGAAACGAGTGAGTATAAAAATATTACATCCATAGGTACCTACATGCATACATAACCTCACGCCTGTATTCCCCGAAGGGGTAGGCAGAGGTGTATTTCTGCACCCACATTTCGCCAGGTGTGTCTGAAACCCACGTTATAAGGGGCGAGCCTATTGCCGTTTTTCGGGCATATCTCCAGACTCCGTGCTGCTACTAAGAATTTCCTAATGGAAAAACCCAATAACACTTTGCCCGACCCGGGAATCGAACCCAAGACCTCTAGATCGCACGGCAAATATTAATTTTAATAAATAATAATAAATACACCCAACAGTCAAATACATAGTCCTTACCACACACTAAGATACGAGTCTTGTATCGTGGGTAACTACGAGAGACTTTCAGGTCTCGCGAACACCCAGACCACCACACATATTTGTGGATCACACAAACATTTGTCTCAGTGCGGGCTGTCGAAAAAGATTGATAAACCTGCTTACCTAAAAATTTCTTAGGAATTTCTAAGGCCTAAACCCTCTCAGTTGTAGAGGAGGCCCGTGCTCAGCAGTGGGACGTATATAGATTGATGGTAAAAGGAAAACCACGTGATCATTTATATTTTTTGTTCTTTAACTAATAGCGATGACGGTTGTGGCTTTGACTTCGCCCTCTAAACTCCAACCGACTGCGCTTCGTCAGCTATCGTTTTCGACATATTATTGCTAGTATTATCATACGTTTAAAGTCGAAATTCGTTTAAACAATGGTTTTCTTCCACAGATGGTTGGTACGAGTGATAGAAGATGTGCAAGGTGGGGAGTTACGAACGCGACAAGGCTATGTGCCCGCCAAGGTGCTGCAAGAGAAGCATAGCCTTGAAAAGGATCAGACCTCAATGGCGGCTAGGAGGCAGTAAGTATTTTATCACTAGTTTTTATACTAAAACTAGTTTTTGCCCACGACTCCGTCCGCGTAGACTTCAGGGTTGGGTAAAGTAGCCTATGTGTTAATCCATGGTGTTTCCTGAATACCAAATTTTATCAAAATTGGTTCAGTCGTTTGTTCGTGAACAAGTGACATACATAAACACACTCACAAACTCACGGCTTTATAATATTAGTGTGATTAAACATAGGATAAACGAAGTCAAGTCGTATATTCCTCGACTTGAATGAAATATAGAAAATTACCCAATTTTTTAAATTAAATATGTAGATTCTGTGGCTCAATATTCGTTTTGTTTTTTTTAGCTTTTTTTAAATAAAATTAGCTTTGGGTAATTCTTAGTTTCTTGCAAAAAAATAAACGCAGTTATAAAGCCAAGAAAAACAAAACACATGATAACTTCTTTTTGAAAACCGCCTCTATCAGTCTTTGTTTAAGTATAATTATGTATTTGGTAGAAGTCTTGCTTCTGCGACCTAACTTAACCTTAGGTTAAGTCTCGAAAAAAGTAACGAAGTTTATTAAATCGTAACAAAATATGACTCAGTTATCATACTTAATGAGTCCAGTTCTGTTAGATAACAGGGATTTTCATGAAGCATACATTGACAAAATGCTCGGCATTAACTATTAAATCGATTTGGCTTAATAAATTGTTGGCACACGGGTATTATTTATTACTGCGAAATGTTTAAGCAGTGATGGCCTCGAGGTTTAGGCGCGCGGTCGAGAATTTCGACGGTCGCAGGTTCAAACCCCAGGCACACACTCCTCTGACTTTTCGAAGTTATGTGTGTATTCACAATGAATTATCACTTGCTTTAACGGTGAAGGAAAACACCGTAATGAAACCTGCACACCTAAAAGTTCTTAGGAATTTCTTAGGTGTGTAGTCCGCCAACCCGCACTAGGCCAGCGTGGTGGACTAAGGTCTAAACCCTCTCAGTTGTAGAGGAGGCCCGTGCCCATCAGTGGGACGTATTTGGGCTGATGATGATGATGATGAATATTTACACATTCTATCTTAAATACTTCTTTCAAACACAGTGGCGCTCCAAAAGTCATTAGATCGCTGTCTGAACGCTCGGTTTGAAGAAAAAAAACGATGATCCACGATTTGGCATCGAATGGTTTGGCAAATCATCTCGTAAGTGACTCACGAACAATGGTATTTTGAAATCTAATTCAACTACATATCGCTTTAATAGCATCGAATTGAGACGTCGTTCGCGGTTACCGCAGCATTGTGCTCGTTTTGTTGATCACTTTTCATTTAACATGATTCATCTAAGGTAGGTTTTTCATCAAACAAAATCCTATTATTCACATTCTAAATGAGACAGAGGTGAAAATAAAATCACTCAATCCTTACTATCCTTACTAATATTATAAATGCGATTGTAACTCTGTCTGTCTGTCTGTCTGTCTGTCTCGCTTTCCTGCTAAAACTACTGAACCGATTTAAATGAAATTTGGTACACAGATAGGTTGGAGCCTGGGAAAAAACATAGGATACTTTTTATCCCGGAAAATGTAGTATTCCCGTGGGAATGGGAATAAGTAGCTCTGTCAATATTCTGCTTTTACGCCTAAACCATTTGACCGATATGAATGAATTCTTTTACAGACATAAATGTGATCCTATAAAGTAACATAAAATACATTTTATCCAGGGAATATGTAGGGTTCCCGAGGGATGAGCATATAATGTAATGCGAAAGTAACTGCCTGTGTTATGCTTTCTCGCCTAAATCATTTGACCGATTTCGATGATTTTTAGTATGGGAGTAGATGGAACTCACCAAAGCAACATAGGATACTTTTTATCCCGGAAAATGTAGTATTCCCGTGGGAATACTAGTAGCTCTAGTAGCTCTGTCAATATTCTGCTTTTACGCCTAAACCGTTTGACCGACGTGAATGAATTTTGGTATGGATATAAATGGAACCCTATGAAGTAACATAGACTATATTTTATCCCGGGAGTATGTAGGGTTCCCGTGGGATGCGCATATATTGTAATGCGAATGTAACGCTGCCTGTGTTATACTTTCTGGCCTAAACCATTGGACTGATTTAGATGATTTTTAATATGGGGCTAGATAGGACCCACCGACGCAACATAGGATATTTTTTATCCCGGAAAATGTAGTATTCCCGTGGGAATGGGCTTTCACGCCTATACTATTCACCCGATTTATATGATTTTTGGTTTGAATACAAATGGGACACTATAAAGTAACATAAGCTACATTTTATCCCGGGAATATGTAGGGTTCCCGTGGGATAAGCATATATTGTAATGCGAATGTAACGCTGCCTGTGTTATACTTTCTGGCCTAAACCATTTGACTGATTTGAATGAATTTTGGTATGGACATAAATGAGACCTTTAAGGGACATAGGCTATTTTTTTTAATTATTCAATAAGTGCCATTTCGGGCACTTAGAAGACGATAGGTGGCATTAGACCATTTAAGATTCTAAGGATTCATTAAGTTACGTTGAATATAGTTAAGTGCGGTTAAGTGTCATAAGGTGATCTTAAGTTTACTTAGGTGACGTTAAACGCACTTAGGTTACTTACTTGCCATTATTAGATTGGTATTGCTACTGGGTGGTTTTAAGTTCTCTTATGTGATATGTGATTTTGAAGAGTTTACCCATAAGTAACTTTAAGGAAGATTATGTGCGGTTATGTACAATTAAGTGACGATAAGTTTTATTGGTGTATGTTAAGTGACGTTAGGTGCTATTAGTGGATGGTGAGTGACGTCAGGTGCCATTATCGGATGAATCAGATTCCATTAGTCGAATCCATAAGGCTACAAGTGCCGTTATTGGAAATCACGCGACGACAGGTGCCATAATTGGCACTTATGGCAATTTTAGAAGAATTTTAGTAGAACTTAAGGAATAGAAGAGCTATTTTTCCGTTTTATGAATTTAGGTGCCATTTTTGGAACTGAAATTGCGAAAGGCACCATTATTTGAAGTCAGTATCCTGGATGACTTGAATTCACGTTAAATGCCATTTAGCACTGTGGAGTAGTGGTGACTGGTACCGGTACAGTAAAATGTTATCATGTGCATTTTTATGGGGCTCGGTGTCATTATGCGATGTTAAGTGCCATTATACGCACCTAGATGACATTAGATACATTTTCGCGATAAATTTATGAGACGATCTGAGGTTATGAAAAATGTCATAATGTCACTTGAGACGATTCTCAAAAATAGAAATGACCTCCGGTGGTGAACTACTGCAACAATTAGCGTAATTTTTGATTTATAGATTCACTTAGTTAGTTTCTGCATCCAACCCTGAAGTCTACGCAGACGGAGTCGCGGGCAAAAGCTAGTAGTCTTATATGCGAGCAACGTCTTCGTAGAAAAGCGAGTGAAAATTTGGCCACGCAACTCCTAGGCCCGAAGCAAATTCGGACTATTATCAAATCACTAGAGCCTTAGGTACGTTCAGGCAGTGGCGGTACTTCCATAGAAGCCCAAAAGCCCATTTTGCCTTCCAAAATTCCAAATAATAATTTTTAGGCTTGAAATCTTTATTTAACTAAAGTAATTTGTTAAACCAAGACTCCATTATAAGCACATGTAAACTAGATATTACACAATTAACGTTTAACGATTTTGGGCTTCTATGGAAGTCCCGCCACTGCGTTCAGGTGCATTTATCTTTAAATGAGTCACTAAATTAGTTGGTCAATTATTAATAAAAGACAGAAAATATGTTAACATCATGCCAATAAATTGGTAAGAAACGTAGGACTTCGTATTATAGGCTCGTTGTTTATTATTAGATGACATATTATTATTATTTCTCCATTTCGAGTGGAGTAAAACTGAAAAACTCCTTTGTGGAACTTCAGATTTACTTTAAAGTGTCTTCTTTCTTTAGGTAGGTACTAGAAATCTGCACGTCCGTGAAGTCTGTTCGTCCGTGCCGAACATACTTTAATATCTGTCTATTGCGCCTTAGGAATATACAAGCAATCACATGATACAGAATAAGGGATAGATTTAGCCCAGTTTATCATTCTAAAGGATTACGCATCGGAAAATACCGAAATCCACAACCCAGTCTGGGAGATGTTTTAAGTGTTTGTGTTGAATTTGATAGACAGTAGGCTGATCTTCATAAACAGGGATTTTCCTCATCATTTTCCTTGTATTACCGCAGAGCTTTTCAGTGAAATCGTGGTAATAAAAATATAATTGACATTTTGCGGCTTACAAAATATCGCATATTTTTAGATTTAACGTGATGCCATGACTTTCAAGATTTTTTAATATTTAAGACGCACTCACGCTCCTATCCTCGAGGAGTTGATAGAAGTGCAGTTCTGCACCCACGTTTCGCCAATTTTATTTAAAGTCGCGACTCGCACTTAATAGGGGGCGAACCCTTTTTTGGGCATATTTCCACTCACCAGGCTGCTATTGTAAATTCCCTGATAGAAAAACCCAGTAATACTTTGTCGGACCCGGGAATCGAACACAAGATCTCTATAACGCACATAATCCTCTTGTGCTGCGTGATTGCGAGACATTGCTTTTAGTACATTTACTAGATACAAAGATTGTCTATATTTATTCAAAAGGTCAAAATGTTAAAAGATTGTTTTTCTGTTTCATAATAATACCGATACGTAATGAGCGGAAATTTGCAAGTGGTCGCAATTTGCTGAGGTGTTAAACGAGCTAATAAAATCTTTACACCCGTGAGATTTTATGTCTGCGTTATTTCTGTCCGTGTATTGCTATAAAAATGATTGCAGTGGTAATTTATTTGTTTATTAGTTTGTTTAACATTTTGTGAGCTTAACGGTCAGATTGGGGAAAAATATAAATACATATATCTGTTCTCTAGATCGCTAAAGCTATATAAACTTAACAAAATAGCACAAGTTTTAGCGCTAAGTACAAGCATTAGGCATGCACACATAATAGCTACGATTCTTTAAGATTCTATGAAAAATTTATCGATTTTAATGGTGAAATACATTATCTTGATTCTAGATGAATATTTGTAAAAATATTTAGGATTATCTTCAAACTTATTATTTGCTTTAGATTAGTGTTTCTGGGAAACACTTTGTTCTGCCATGGACCTGAAAATTTTATACTAAACTTCGCGACATTTAGTTAACATCCCTCTCTCGGCATTCATCTCCGCAATACACATTTAAGTATGAAAATATTTATTAAGTTATTTTTACCTAAGAATCCAATTTAGCTGCAATTAATAAATTCATGAGCCATTGCTGCAACCCATTATTTCATTTTAATGGCCCAGTATCTGGTCATCGTGGCGGAAAACGAACAAAACTCCTTTCATCTTCAATGGAGCCTATTGCAGCGAATGGTATATAAATAAACAATCACATATTGTTTATTTAGTATACTCCATCGTTACTTCGCCAGGCTTAAAATGATAGTGATTCTTGATAATATATTCCCGTAAGCGGGGTCCATATTTATTTGTGTTTAAACAACACAAGCCTTACATTGTATTATTAATTCGCACAATATACGCGAAATCGTGAACCCTTCATCAGTGCACTTTGATGCCAACGCTGTGAGAGATATCCAGGTCGGCCATAAACCGCTCGACGCAATGATCACATTTGGCATTTCATTTCTTCCTGTTATGACACGAAGAGCTTTGTTTCTTATGTTTAAAACCACTGTATTTATTTAATTTAAATTTATTTAAATTATTCGCCTTCCTTGGGATATTGTGATCGAGTGGAGGTGTTACTTTATTTAACACTGTGTATAAATTAAATCGTTCGTCTTTTCGAGTATAAATTTTTTTTAAATACAACCAACAGTCACATGCATAGTTCTGATCCCACACTAAGATACAAGTCTTGTGTCGTGGGTATCAGAAACTACGAGAGACTTTTCGGTCTCACAAACACCCAGACCCGAAACAAATATATGTGGATCACACAGACATTTTGTCTCGGTGCGGGGATCGAACCCACGGCCTCTCGTTTCGCAAGCTGGTGTCTAGCCAACTGTGCCACGGGGCTGTCAAATTAAATAATTAATTACCAAGTGTTATCTTGTGCGTTAACAAATGCTTGTCTATTCTAGTTAAAGTTTATTAAATAACTAAAATCTTGATGTCATTATTTTTTATTCCAACACTGTGCTTCTTAATCCATTAATTCCCAGTGTCACTTGGAGGTCTATCACCTCAGGTTTAATATAGTTATTCTAAAGTGATAAATTCGCACTTGATTATGGTGTTATGAGTGTTGGTTAGTATCACTACTTATTGTATTACTTATTATTATCTACAAACTAACAATATTGCCTATTATTCCCATAATAGTATTATTATAATAGTAAACAGTAATTTCAGTTTTTTATTGCTTTTACTTTCACGCCTAAAACGCAGAACCTATTTTAATGCATTTAGTAGTTTCAGTATTTAGTGCTATCTTTTGACATATTCTTACGCTAGCGAAGCCGTGAGCTAAAACTATTATCCAATCCATCAGCCTAAGGAAGTCCACTGCTTTACACATAGGCTTCCCCCAATGACCATTCCATAGTGACCTGTTGGAGGCAGCCTGCATCCAGCGACTACCCACGACCTTTCAGTTCAGTATTAAGTACTACAAAATTGACAAATTGAGATATGTAAGAGATTTTAAACTTATCATTGAGTTCGTAATGTCATTATCTCGTATAACTGAGTAACAGTTAATACTATTATAAAATAACAAACATTTGTAATGCTGTCGCGAAGAATATTGGCAAGTAATGTGATAATAACTAGTAATTTGCGACCAACTTTGGCACAGACCCCTGACTACAATATCATACTGCATAAGTAAGTACGGTCTCAATAAATCATAACACACGTTAATAAACATTGACATACGACAACAAATAAACAATAATTTGTCATAAACTAAATTTATTGTAATTGATGATAATGGAGTCACTACTAGACACTAAAATATACTTCTTATAATAAATAAGAAATGATTTGTCTCATTACTGTTATCTTTGCCAAGTTTACTGACATACATACATATGTATGTATGTACAACTTAAGGATGGATTGTAACAAGTTTGCTTTGCCACTTTTGCCTGATTTAAGCATAATAAGACTCCGATATGCTGCTAATTTTATTCATGGAAAAACACTTTGACCTATTGATCTAATGGATCATACCAGTTTTGCGGTAACCGACGATGTTGTAGGTACTCCAATCACATTAAATTCTTATTGTTTTAAATTATTCGAGTTCGTAGAAGTACCTACTACGAAAAAGAACACCATGTAACATATCTTGAAAAAAGCCTCAATAAAAAGCTGTGGTGACATCAGAGTTGCAGTTAAAAACTGTTTATAAGAGAGATGATTTTTTCAATAAAGTTATAGCCATTATTATCGCTGACTCTATAACATCTTCTATTTACCTTCCTTTAAGACGGCTAAAGTCGAATTTAATGTAACTTATACATATCTTAATCTTTGCATCCAGATCGATCATTATAATAAACCGATCGTACTGACTGGTAGCAACCACAAGTTACTTCATCATCATCATCAGCCCATATACGTCCCACTGCTGGGCACGGGCCTCCTCTACAGCTGAGAGGGTTTAGGCCTTAGTCCACCGCGCTGGCCTAGTGCGGGTTGGCGGACTACACACCTAAGAAATTCCTAAGAACTTTTAGGTGTGCAGGTTTTATCACGATGTTTTCCTTCACGTTAAAGCAAGTGATAATTCATTGTGAATACACATATAACTTCGAAAAGTCAGAGGTGTGTGCCTGGGGTTTGAACCTGCGACCGCCGAAATTCTCGACCGCGCGCCTAAACCTCGAGGCCATCACTGCTTGCATCACAAGTTACTTCATTGATTACTTATTTTTTTATCTTTAAATAAAATGGCCTAGTGTAAATGTGCACTAGGCAAACTTGATAGACTAAAACCTATTAGTTGTAGAGGACGTACGTGCCCAGCAGTGGGCAGTATATGAGCTGATGATGAAAGTAATGTAAATAAGGGTTACTTATAATTCCGACTATGTTATTGTAATTGAAATCTTGAGCTGCTATTCTCGGATAATTTCGATTCCCTTGGCAACAAACATCAATACAGTCACATCATTGACGCTCGTCACTAGATCCCGGAATCCAAAAGCTTGTCGTAAACAACCGCTCCAGGTTGACCCCGTGCCAATGCAACAATGACGTGTGCTGCTACAAATATCCATACGTGAAACGGAACTCAAATGTCACATGCACAATCACCTTCACAATTGCTCTCACGGTTGTCTTATTAGCAAAGTTGGGTGGGACAAGGCATTCCTTTGATTGTTATGGATTCTTCTAAGCGTTTCTTCGTTGGTTCTGCGGCATTTGTGTGTAGTGTGATCTAGACTTGCTAGGTTCGGCAAAGTATTACTTGGTTCTTTTCTTAGTAGCAGCTGTAAGTCAAGAAATATGTGTAAAGCGCAAATAGCTCGCGGCATAATGTATACAGAGTATTTAGACATGTGTGTAGATGTCTTCTAACCACAGAACAGTCGAATAAGACTAGAAAGGAAATGTCAGCATGCTGAGCGTGCTGAACATACGATTAGACTATCGTATGTTTGACACGGCCGCTTCTTAATAATTCGGGTTGCATGTAATATCAAGACTTTTATAAATGTGTGACAACCAATAACAGCCTTTCATTTTTGTTTGAATTTTTTATCATTGGACGTGTTATCGTAGTAGAATGAATAGGTAACAGGCAAGCGGTGACACTCATCCCCATACAAAATACTGGCTATTTCCCTTCTAATCTTATTCAGCTGTTCTGTGCTTCAACAGTCTAGTTTAGCAGTTGGAGTTATAAAGTAAATTGGCTACTACCGTACGTCCGTTAACGTAAATTGGTTTGGCTTGGCAGAAGTAATATTGTGAATGAGGTAGGTATATACGAGTAGTAGAGCGTCATTAGTGTCCGATGTTATTGCATTATTAATATTTGTGAGTAATATTATCACGTGTATACAATTATGTTGGAAATAATAGTGGAAAATTATATTTTGTCAGTGCAAACGTAGTGAAACACATTGTCTATAACCTTCTGTTTTTACATGCAAATTGCAATGCAATTTTGTTCCAATTGTTTTAATATAGACTGTAATTCGTTATTTTATGCAAAATAAAAGTTGTTAATAATACACTATTGGTAGTTTACTAAAAATATGATTAAATGTTAAAAATAATTTTATATATCTATTGTAGTTTTTCAATCAGTTGTAGAGGAGGCCCGTGCCCAGCAGTGGGACGTATTTGGGCTGATGATGATGATGATGATGATGATTGTAGTTTTTTCGTTACATTAATTGTTTTTTTTTAGATATAAAGCTGTCGTAGTCTTTAATTCGAAATACTTTCGTCCTGGAACATATTTCTCCTCCTCTACAACTAAGAGGGTTTAACCTGGAAAATATAATAACTATCAAATCAAATACTTTGATTAGTATAAAGATTGGAATGTGAGTGTAGAAATGTAGATACCTCTGCCTACCTCTTTGAGGATAACAGGCGTGAGTGTTATGTATGTACGATGAGTACATGAGTATGAACATCCGTAGACTTCTAATAATCCTCATTATGCCACGATTAGGAATATATCAAATCCAATATGAACGAGTGGCCTTATCGAAGAAAATAAATAAATTTGTAAAATGAGATTACTTAGAATTTCCCTCCTTAAACTTTAAAGTAGGATGTCTGTTTGTTTAAACTTACCTCGTCGACCTGTGCCACGTCTGTCCTTGCAAGTCTAGTAATATAACGATTCATTCACACTCGACCATTCGCCCACTCGTCCACCTCTTGGCGTATCATCTGGATGCCCTCACACTGAGTCATCTATGCGAAACGCTCAGTAAATTTATTATAATGTTTATCATTCCGCCGCACCACGCTTCATCACGTGGGGTGCAAAGCGTTTTGCTAATCTGATGATGGAAATATTAAGGAAGATTTTCGTGGCGCCACTTTTTACATATTTTAATTGGAGTCTTTGGGTTACAAAAAAATTATGTGTCGGTAATTTTGATTAATTGTGTAGATCGTAATAGGAATAGAAAATCATATTAATGTTATCATTATCATGTCAAAATATGTTAATAATATACATCTTTAATTTTTTAGTACCTATTCGCTAAGTGTAGGTCAAAGTACATTGAATAAAGTGTGGGTTATTGGAACCGCTATTAAGGCTTGTCGATGTGACAGATAACTGTTACCTAATGTTTGGGATAATTTTGCGGCTGGAAATCATGAGGTCCTGTTCAATTTGTGTGTATTTAATTCCTACGTTACATGTTATTGGCTTAAAAGAATATCATGATTTTCAGTAAAAAAATCTTAATAGCATCACTATGCTTACGAAAAATTAAGCATGGGAGAGTATCTATGATTCAGACAAGCTTAAAATGAAAATAATTTCTGTGACCTGATGATCATGGTATGTAATTATTATTAATTAATATGAACATGTGCTAAATTGAATTCCCCGTAAATCTTCCCCTATTTATTATAATAGTTTAAATTTATGGCCATTTTAATAGTCTAATTACATCACTTTTGATATTGATGATCATAATAATTTTCATTTTAATAGGGTTTAAATTGTTTGGGTATTTTCCAATAAGAAGCGTATTACCAACATCAAGAATAGTAGTAATAATTATTATACAAAAATAAAATTTGTATTTCACGAAAATGTGGAAGACTAAAAAGAAGATTAGTTGTAGCATATTCAATTTGTTTAATTCTCCTCGTAATTAAAATGGGTTTACTCATAGCCTGCCAAAATAATGTTATTTCAAATTAGGTACTTTGTGCTGAGCTTTCCTTTGGGAAAAAATTGTTAGTGTAATCATTATTTGATCTAAGGTATTCTCGCGAATTAAGCGCACATGCAATTCACACATAAGTTACCTTATTTGTTTAGGGCGGTGGTTCGAGAGCTGGTGGAAACTGAGGAGGAGTTCGGACGAGACATGCTGCAAGTGGTGTCGCGGTACATGAAGCCCATCGACAAGGCCAACACGCCCAAACCCGTCTTCGACAATAGAGAGCTGTTGTTCTCCAACTTCAGACAGATATGCGAGTTTCATAACACGTAAGTCATAACTCATAATATTGATAAGAATAAATGTTGAATTATAATCGTACATATGCCTCGTTGGTCCCGCGGAAGAAGTATTTGACATGTGAACGAGGGACTATAAATTTAATTATCAGGTTGAGCAAAGTATTTATTTGGGTTTTTCGATAACCAAACGTTACACGGGGAAATTCCTTTACGGATCGTCCTCGAGCCTAAGGTTCCGAAGTATGTCTGACTCGCCGTACAGTTATTCAAATATTAGATTACGCTAATTTTTAAGTACTGGAACATATCCTACCGACTAAAACGTCGTGAAAATCCCCCTGCTTCTTTAAGCAAGTTCCACGTAAACACACCTCTGTCTAGTCCTTCCCGAGTACTGTCATGAGTGGGTGTATTTATACACATATGTACATGCATACAATAATCAATATCACCAAATGAATTTAAAATAGAAGAAGCCATTAAAATGGTTGGTTACTTAATAATTGAGCCGCGATTTTAATAAATAACTAATACGACGACCACACAGTGTCTTCTTGAATTCGTTCGTCTCTAAAAGCCTAGCGTAAATACATACCCAACAATTTTGTTAGTTATAGCAATATCAGCAATAGTTTTAAATTTTAAGTGTATTTTTTAAATATACTTTCACAGCGGTATAATTTTCCGAACAAAATTTTTAAATAAGCCTATCTTTTATCGTAAATGATTGTAGGTACTTAAGACTATATAGCTGTCTTGTGTTCTTGCGGCACATGTGTATATGCCATGTGATCTAGAGGTCCCAGGTTCGATTCTCGGGTCGGGCAAAGTGTTATTGGACTTTTCCATTAGGAAATTTTCAGTAGCAGCAAGGAGTCTAGAAATGTACCTGAAAAGCGGCAATAGGCTCGCCCCCTATTACGTGGGACTGATAGTCTGATACATACCTGGCGAAATATGGGTGCAGAAATGAACCTCTTCCTACCCCTTCGAGGAATACAGGCGTGAGGTTCTGTATGTGTAAAACTAAATGAAATTTCGTTGTTGAACAATTCCAGGGTGTTGCTAGAAGGCATAAAGTACTACGCGGGCGAGCCCAAGATGCTCGGGCGAGCCTTGCTGCGGATGGAGAGGGAGTTCGACAAACACGTCGCCTACTGCCGCGACGAGCCGCGCGCGCAGCACCTGCTGGCCACCAATCCCGTCGTACACAAATACTTCCAGGTGAGCCAGTAACCAACTTATACTATATTCAGGTTCTTTGACTAACCATAGTGATGTTAGAAAATACCAACTGTTTTTGATTGTAGATATAAGGGTGATCATGGCTTAGCGAAAATTTTTCTAAAGAAAACATTGAATTGTGCCATTGAAAATCGATTAACTGTTTGAATTGTAAGCTTCCATTACTTAGTGTTACTAGCGACATCTCTACATCCAGCAATGAATTAAAATATAAAAGAACGGTGTATCACGAAATATATTCTGATAAGCGCCATCTGTATTCGTGGGCGTAAACTAGCACAAGTACACGCTACAAGAGAATTTGTAGAAAATCAAAAGATGGCACTATTATCTTCATTACAAACGTTATGTTCAAATATTATATTACAAATTGCGCTTAATACTTGTTTATTTGTTGTGATTCAAGATTGATTCACGTTTTTGCTCAAAGGTTTATTTTAAAACGTATCCAGACTTGCGATTAAATAAATACATCGAAATATGTTCGGTAAGAACACAAAGCTCGATGACGCTTCGGGCGCCGAAGCTCGTCCGGGCACTCGGCCAGATTCTATAATAGTTTGCATGCCGCACAGTACCGTATGATCGCTGTCAATTCGGCCCGTCATATCGGGGGCAATCGCCTGAATATTCCAGCATAAACATTTTATTTGAAATATCGAAATTGGCTCGAGAATTAGGGAATATTTTGATATATAGCGCACGTGCTCGGGTCGTGTAAATTGTTTGGTGTTTGCTTAATTTATTAATAAAATGGTCTGGCTTAGTCAGTTCCCGACATAAATAAGCATGCTATCTTCTCACCTGGCGATAATTGAAGAACTAAAAACGGATGCTCTATTTCTATAGACTGGAATAAATAACACTGTATTGGCATCTTCCATAATGTAAGACGTTTCTTCTGTAGTTATTTGGAATATTACTAAAGTTTAAAAGCTGGTTTCCAATGGTTATTTATTGGTTCTGTATATTTGTACAACTGTTGAGGTTAATATCCGGAAATGCTGAACTAGTTTCTAGAAATATTCGGGAATTTATTGCATTTCGATATTATTGACAGCTTGGTTCGTTTCGTTAAAATCAGAGGCAATGGTATTTACAAACATTTAAAGTTTCATATGAATTATGGTCATAATGGAGTATACGTATCCAGTTTGTGTACACAAACGACATATTATGATACAAATCTGTTAATGGTGAAATCAAATAAGTTTTTTTTTATCATTTGTTGTATTTCAATCATATTTTACACTGGACTCCCCAGATGATTATTATCCAATATAATATCCAGACTAAGGATGAGTTGTGTTATTTAATAGTTAAAAACCACGAAATGGGAACCGGGAAAAATCACCTGGCTATTGACAACAGAAAGTTGATGGATTATATTAAAAATGTAGTGCCATCGCGCTTCCCCGTCATAACTTTGATAGATATGACCCAGATCGGCTGTTATGTGATCGTGAATTTGAATCTTGAACACAGTCCTCTAACTGTATGTACATATATACACTTTAAGGCAATAGTAAATATCGTGAGAAAACTTGCAAGGGTAATAGATCGCTTTAAAAGGTCCCTAGTATGTGCACTTTACCAAATCGCAACGGACCATTCTGGTGCACTAAGACATGATGTAGGACATGCCCGAACGCTTAGTAGAGCTGTGAAAAGCCAATTAAATAAAAATGACCAATTCGGCTTAAGTAATATCACGTACTCAATACCGGGGATTAGTGAGACAGGAAAGGTAGAACAAATTATAGGTCTACTATATCTTTAGAAACCTACCACAAGGGATCCAGACTTATTGTTAATATTCATGACTGTAATCAGTAACCATTTTAGCATTACTTTTGGCCGGTCTTTGTGATTTGTGAAAGGATCCTTACAAAAGAATCTACTTGAAGATTCGTAAATAGAGTTACAAATTTCCTTATTTCTAATTATCCGTTTCTATGCGATTGTTTCGAAGCATTTACGTTATGTTAGACATATAATTTTTTTTTACATAACACATTGCATGCCTATATTATTATCCAACATTATGTGCATACTCTGGGATACATTTGATTCCATTTACTCAGCATCAGTGGAGGAGTGCCAACTGTAATCGCTGTTTGTATACGCAGCGTTCGCTTCGACTCCTGAAGAATGCCAAATGGTCAAACTCAAAAATAAGTGACTTTCCGCTAATGTGATTGATACCCGTAAATCGTCATTCATAACTGAGTTGTAACACTGCGTATGCAAGTGATCACGCTTTAAATACTCTTGTGTAACATTTTGCATGTTTTTGCCAAAAGTTTCTTTGTCTGACCTAGCATCTGATACATATATATTTGTATTTTTTATGACCAGAAATTTTGAGCCTATAATATGACCAGAAGATTGTTGACTATCAGTTTGCTGATACCATATTCGTATGTATTCAGAAATATTCAAGTTTAAGAAATTAATTATCATATTGATCCAAGAATAGTAGCTCTTTTATAATGTATGAGGACGAAATGACAGTGTAAAACTATTTCGTAATTATAAAAAAATAATGGTATTTAGCCCCCTCAATAATCAAAATACAATGTATTCTTTATGTCATTCAACTTTTATTCCTCCCTATCGCTGGCTCCGTTAACCCACCCTGTTTATTTTAGAGAAACAAATACTATATTATTCTACTACAATTACTTGTCATTTCACATTATTCGTTTTCTTTATTAGCCAACCTTCATACGTCTCGAGGGTTTTAATTTTGTTTATTGTATGCTCAAAGTAGACACAGGATTTACTTTAGTGTATGCGTCCAAATATATTAATCCATCTACATATCTTATGCTATATTATTTTCATGATTCAAATAACCATCAACCGAGAAACGATTTAGAGTTCTAACATTGCGTCGAATGAATGGAAGAAAAGTATAGATGTCTAAATGTATTAAATATTTTTTTCTGAAAAGGTTTCCATATATGTTTTTATTAAGTATGTGAGTATCATTTCCCACTAAGCCAAAGTAATGGACGATTGACGAACGCATAAACTCTCCCATCAGTAGACGGAATTGTATTGGAAATCAAGCCCTTCAGCTTCTCGAATAGCTATTAAGACAAGCAGATTCACAAATGGAGGCCACGCTCCAATGAGGCAGATGAAGGACTTGATTTAAGATTTCAGAGTCTAAATATGTGCCATTAAAATGACTTTTACTTATTTTTCGCTCCCTTTTATATGGGACTTCAAAGCATAGCTATCGAAATGTGGTGGAAAAATATTTCTTCAGTTTTCCTACCTCTTCGGGAACACACATTTGAACAATATGTCTTTGGATATTGTATGACTGCAAACTTTAAGCATAAGTTTTTAATTGCTAAGGTAGGTAATAATCTGTGCCACATTGTTACTCCTCTTCGTCCATGCACAGGAGTTGGCGTAGTGCAGGAATATTTACCTACGCGCTTCAGAATCGTCATCATTGACTCAAATCCAGAAATAAGTATACAATAATACACCAGGAGAGCGCCTACACATCTAGCTTCCTAACGCTATTAAAACCAATTCGTCATATTATGGAATTTTCATTACTTATAAATATATATCGTTGGGTAACATTCCGTGCATCGCCTACAACATCAAAAATATTAATATTATATGCTTATTTATACTATCTGACATATCTATATCTAATCTGTCTAGATTCAATAAAAGTCACATAATCTTTATTGCATCAAGTTAAACTTTTTCTTGTTTTATCTCATCTTCTTTCCCTATGTGGCTACTCGTATGTGGCTATACTTGACATAATGTCCCTTGACATCCGATGGACGAGTTCAACTGCCTCGTGACTGACATCCTGATTTTCATATCGATCTTGCAATTTTTTTTTTTTTTTAGTATACTCCACTCCCATTAAAACACATTAAGTAAGTATGAAATCCTGACATTCTGTGAAAGAAAATGTTTCAGCACTGTATTCGAAGATGAAAAGGAAATGCACATGGCCATACAATAAAAGAAGATCACCTTTCATTAACTGCTCCGTCAGTTACAATTTTTTCTCAGCCATTTAGAATATCTCTATTTTTCCTTTTTGTTTTGGTGCCAGGCACATGGCTATGACTGAAGACTATTTTGAAAGTTTTCGTTACGAAGTAAAACAAGCTGTTTTTTATCTTATCATCAAAAAAATTCTCTAACCAAACGGGATTCTAAACAAAATCATAGTAATTTAGTTATGTTAATATTTTGACTGTCGAACTAACTAAAAACACAATTTATCAGACATTAAGCATCGGTTATGTATTTAACATGTATGCTACAAACATCATTAAAGATTTTAAATTTGATGTACAGAACACCAAGCAAGCATTTAAAATTAACTTTGTTTTTCAATACTAAAAAAATGAATCGATAACAGAGACTTTTTTCAAAAACCTTTCGGAGAGAACTTCGCTGCATTGAAACCGGAACTTGTAACCAGTACTATGCTGGACCGTCTCCAAGATCACTATTACCTTAATGATCCAGACAGTCCCAAGGACACGTCCAAGTTTGTTTTTCGACCTTGGCTAGCTGACCCTGGGCTGTTCCGATAGACAAGCACGTCACAGGAGAAATGTATCCATTAAAAATTGTTCGGCAACGTTCTAAGTATAGCGTGAGTTGAGCGATGCTCGGCGATGGGCAGTCGCTTCTCAGCCGCGGTCGCGACAGGCAAGCTCCAGCATCGACCTCCGACCACTCGCACGAGTGAAGTGAAGTGATTGTGTTTCTTTGTGATATCGTGACATCAGGTACGAGCCACCACCAACAGCCTATGTAAAATTAGCAACGGCGCGCCTTGGGTGTGTGCTGCCCAGGCCAATTTCAATGTTACTGGTGTTATATTACGTACATCGTTTGGTTTATTTCTGTTTATGCGTGGGTGCTTCTTGTACGGAGTTTTTCGTTCACTGCGCGCTCGGCGCCGGCGCGGGACGCCTTGCTCTCCTCATCGATGACCTTGACCTATATCATTTTATTTTTATTCACAAATCTGATGATCACTATATCTATGGCTTTATGGCTAAAATTAACCCACTAAAAGATACAACTTTCGTCATGTTATGTAAAATGTATTTCTGGAACTAAATGTATGATCATAATAATTTTATAGTTATTGTTTTGCTCTTGAAAACTGCTGCAAAATCTGTTTGTTTATTTGAAAGGCTGTAAGATTGGCGAATTTTTGATATCTCAGTAAAAATCTTATTGTATACTTTGTTTCATATACTGATATTCTAATTGTAACCATTTTTCAACCAACTCAGTACTTAATTTTTAACATAGTCAGTAAAATAGAGAACAATCTAGAATTTACGCTAGCACCGTAGTAGCTGTCGAAAATAAAAAATACAAAGCAGCGATTTCAAATCCCACAAAAGTTTTATGCTAGATGCTACTAATAACAACACAGATACATGTTTATTACTACCAACGGAGAGTTCGAATGTTACGCATGCCAGAAATTAGCTAGAGCGTGTTCATACAACTCTCATATATCTTCAATTAGGTTTAGCACACAATTATTGAGGCGGGAACACATTACGCCAGTTTATATGACAGTGACGCCGCCCAAAAGCCTTTGCCAACTGTATTTTCTTTGTTATTACATCTAAAGACATCATGTTTCTCATCCAGTACATTTAAATATTTGTTGTTGTATACAAATAACAGATGGCGTTGTAATTTGAAACAAAATTTATCAAAGAAAATTGATATGATATTAAGACTGAAAGACAATCAAAAATGTTTTAGTTTCCATTAACCTTAGCACTAGTACTACTACTTCTAATCATAGCTTTAATTTCAGACAGAACTTAAATGTAACCAACACATTTAAAGATTTCTAGGGCTGTAAAAATGCTAGTTATTTTGATGAAACATAAACATAAATAGCAAAGAAAACATGAAACCTTGCAACAGTCAATTTGTAGCATTTGAGTTATAACTTCCTTTGCAAAACTAGTGAATGTTTCTGAATTTATAAATCTCTTAGCACGTGGCTACTTTAACTAAATAAAATATTTCAGTGGGTTATTTATTGCGAGTGGCGGTACTTCCATAGAAGCCCAAAAGCGTTACACGTTAATTGTGTAATTTCTAGTTTTTAATTGTTTATTGTGGGGTCAGGATATTCGCATTTATATGTTAAATTGCTTAAATTATTAATTAAATATTAAAAGATTAAAGATTATTATTCGGAATTTTGTAAGGCAAACTGGGCTTCTGGGCTTCTATGGAAGTACTGCCACTGACTAAACCTACAGTTCATTCCTAGCACGGGAAACAAACCCATCACCATGACCCATGTGTCACATTTAAGGCCCTATGTAAACATTTACACGTGGTGTATTCCATCACATTTGGCGTCACCAGTTGTGTATGTCTTGTTTGAGAGGGTCATAGCCATCTCATAACTTGATATTTTTTCCTACTTGGCTGTGGATGTAAATGGACAACTATTATAAGTCTCCAACTCGTATTTGATTAATGTGGTTGCCGATTAAGCAACCTAGGATCCCTTAGAGACAATGATAATGGTAATTTACTAGGTAGACTATAGCTTGTTTGTAGTACTGTTATTAAATTCTATCTATAAAAGTGACTATAAAAAATTGTCTCGTGTAATGAAACAAAAATATGATTTAACCCATAACATTTGAACTTGATAATTATTTTTACCTTATTGCATAAGAATATTAAATACTCTTTAGTAATAAAGAAATACGATTACTTTGAATTTGGTGGTGAGGATAAGAATCTTTTTAAAAAGTCATTCTTGTGAAACAATGATGTCATGTAGAAAGATCAACTATGGAATCGTACATATTATTAATAAAACCTGAAATATGCATAAGAAGGAAACAGTAAAAAAAAAAATACTTCACATTTGAAGACCCTTTTGCAAATAAAGTATCGAATTATAGAGCAAGGAGTATTGATGCTTACTGCGTTAGCTAACTCAGGTATCAGATTAATGTTGAACTGTGTCCCTCTAACGCCCACACAACGTTTACCATACATTGCGATAGTATCTCAAATAAAAAATAAAAAATATTGTGAAAATGAAAAATTAAGATTTATAATTAAAGCAATTTCAAATCCAAGTGTGAATAAGCTTGCTAAAGAATACCGAATTGTATTGGTCATCAAAACATTATCAGAGAGTAACGCTAATGAAGAAAGAGATAGCGGGGAGTGTAGGAATTTAAATTATTTAAGTATTTTTATACCAAAATTATTGTTTGAGTCTAAAATAACATTTTGTTACTCAGACACGGTCTTCTTTGCTATTATCCTTCATAAAATCAATTAAAAAAAAGTCAAAGCTTCTCGTAACTTTCCTGTGAACTTCTTGCTTATAGTACCTGACCTGCTAACCTACAAACGCTAAATCTAATCATAAAAAGCTCCCTTTTGATTCAATTGCTTTATCTTTAATTTCACTAATGACTTTCAATGTTCGTTTTCATTTCAAATCAAAACAATAATTTATTTAATTCTTTGATAGATCTTATAAAACGTTAGTCATCGTCACCGCTTTCAAATATGTAATACCTTTGAAGAAGAAATTCCATTCATTCTATAGAATGTACAACTGCTGGCAAATTAATAGTCCTAATATTTCGTACGACATTGACAAAACTGCTACCTAGGGCTGTTCCTAGATATAGAATGTTTTTTTAATCCCCTTCGCTAGTGCCCCAATTGCATCGCTTTCGCATACTCAAATAGTAGATTCAAAATATTTTGAGCTAACCAAACAAACACATCCTCAGTTCCGTTCCACGTTTCGTTTATAGCAGCCCAGTGGCGCAAATCAACGCAGCGCTAACTCATTGTGTCAAGGTGAAACTAAATTTATTTGCAGATGTTTTAACGACATTTCGCATGTTTTTGGTTGATGTGTCGATTTTACAGTACTAGAATGTTAATTGCACACGAGGAAGTGGCAAGTGGCGAACCAGTATTTTTTGTGAGAGATAACTCTACCAGCTAATTACCAGCTCTGCTTTACTTATTTGTTTTTCGTGAAAAATTAATAATCCATTTTAATGTTAGAAATAAAAGATGAATTAGGTGATCAAATAAATCAGATGAATTATAAATGAAATAAAGTATATTTTGACATAGGTATTATGTCCATGAAAAATGAGCTAAGGTTTTTCATGCGCCCGATGTGGATTATGCATCTTGATGTTTAAGAATCTTATAATACAATAACATTATCACGTGAAAAAAGATTTGACCAATGACCTCTTCCCAAGATATGCATTTCTAAACTCAAGATAATTATTTTTCTTTAGAGGTCAGTGTTGGTGTAGAGGGAATATATGTTCGTAAAAAAAATTGTACGCAATAGGCCTGGATCATGACCTGTCCATTCCAATTATAAAGGCTTGTTCCTAACGCTAGGACATATGAATGAGCTGAGAAATTATTATAACTCGTAGCTACCGCTGCGATGATACCAATTTTGAATGTCAAAGTTCAGAATCATCTTCAAACATGAATACGAAATAATTTTTAAAACTTGCCTATTATTTTAATGCGACTGCATAATACCCAAACAAGTTACAAGCCGAATAATATTTTCCTTTTAACACAGGACGTCAATTAAACTCCGATACACATAATGTTCTTTACATAATATCGACGGCTATAAAAGTTTTATAAATTCTTTATAGGCCGACATTATGCAATAATAAGCAGTGATGGCCTCGAGGTTTAGACGCGCGGTCTAGAATTTCGGCGGTCGCAGGTTCAAACCCCAGGCACACACCTCTGACTTTACGAAGTTATATGTGTTTTCACAATGAATTATCACTTGCTTTAACGGTGAAGGAAAATATCGTGATAAAACCTGCACACCTAAAAGTTCTTAGGAATTTCTTAGGTGGGTAGTCCGCCAACCCGCACTAGGCCAGCGTGGTGGACTAAGGCCTAAACCCTCTCAGTTTCAGTAGGACGTATTTGGGCTGATGATGATGATGATGCAATAATCCACGCGCTCAGATTATTAACTGAATGAAGACGATTTGAAAAAAAATATTGAATCTTAAGTACATATAGGCTAGCTACAAAATTAGCTAACTCGTAACATCGCGGCAAAACTGATTGCCGTGCAATCTTAAAGTACTGGGATGGAAGGTCGGCCAGTGTTCCAGTATCTTAATAGAATAATCCATTACAAAATTCTCAATAGCAGCAAGTAGTCTTGTTGCCTTTTACATTGGACATTTATACAACGGGCGACACGTGGATGCGAAAATTCACCTCTGTCTATCCCTTCAGAGACACAAACGTGAAAAAATATCCCACCAAAGTTTCTAAATGTACACACATACATACATACATAAACTCACTCCTGTATTCCCCGAAGGGGTAGGCAGAGGTGCATTTCTGCACCCACATTTCGCCAGGTATGTATCAGTCCCACGTAATAGGGGGCGAGCCTATTGCCGTTTTTCGGGCACAATTCCAGACTCCGTGCTGCTACTGAGAATTTCCTAATGGAAAAACCCAATAACACTTTGCCCGACCCGGGAATCGAACCCAGGACCTCTAGATCGCTCGACACATACTTGTACCGCGAGACCACGAGGCAGTCTCTAAATGATATCTGTCGAAATAGTCTAGAACCCTACGGAATGGAATTCGAAATCAAATGAGAAGTTGATGACATCGTCCACCAGCCCACGTGTGTTTTACTATTACAAATCTGTATATTTAAACAAATGAAAAAGAATTTGCGTAATGGTGACGTCAGAAAATGCGTTCGTTCAGCTCTGAGAAACGTGCGGCATGCGTATGAGATTTCTGTCGGTCATCAGACTTATGCATCTCATCTAACTTTTAATTTATTTTTGTTATATTTTTTGTCAGTAAATAGTTGCATTTTAAAAGTCTTTAAACCGATTTTATTGATGTAATTCTTTAAAATAGGGATGTTAAAGTGCGAATAAAATTAAAAATTAAGGTACGTTTGTGAAATAACTAAAAAAAATCATACCTACTTCATGATTGAAACAAGTAAGGATATTTTTTTTATTTCTTTACATAATACTTTAACGTTATCGACTATATTTTTATAAGTAAATTCTTGAGTCGTAAGATAGGAGATATATACGTTTTTCATATGAAATTATTTAAAAATTCATGTAGGAAAACTGTATACCTTTGAGTTCTCCAGGATTTCGGTTGATTATTGTCTGGAAAAACTCATTGTTTTTCAAAAAAAAAACGAAGATAAAAATTATCGGTTTGTAACTTTATGAATACACCGAGTTTACATGTTGTTTACTGTTTGTTTGTTACATTATTATTTTTTTAACGAGAGGAAAGCGCCTTAAGCTCCCTGTTCGGTACCTCAGGGGAGGCCGAAAAGGGTATGTCGGGGTCACCGGCCTTCCAACTCAACGCGTGGAACTATTGTTCGTTGGCTGAGTTGGGTCCCTAACCAAAATCCTACGCCGGCATACCGAAAACTAAAAGCTCTCGATGACCATCTCGCGCATTTTGGGCGGTACGGTAAATCCAGGGCGAGCGCCTCCTAATTGTTCCCCGTCGCCGCCCAGCGTTCTGTCCAAATGTGAACTCATCTGTGATAGAGGGATGTGTCCCCCACTTGGCTCTATTTTGGACGCTTATTGATTGACGCTTATGGAGCTTCCGCGGTATTCACGCAGCCATGTACTCTCCCGCTCATCTCGGGATCGTACATCTCAAGTATGGGCGTACCTCCCCTGTAGTACGCCTAACAATCCCGATAACCCCTATTAGTCGCCTCTTACGACAGGCAGGGGATGCCGTGGCGGTATTGTTACGCCCCCGAACCACAGGGCGGTGTTTGATTTTACTGAACTAAATCAACCAAACATGAGTCATATTGCCCTTGCAACACCCAGACCGTATAGAATCTCGACGGACGCGGGTTCAAACTCTAGGCATACACCTCTGACTTTTCTAAGTTATGTGTGTATTCACAATGAATTATAACGTGCTTTAACGGTGAAGGAAAACATCGTTAGAAAACCTGCACACCTAAAAGTTCTTAGGAATTTCTTAGCTGTGTAGTCCACCAACCGGCACTAGGCAATCGTGGTGGACTAAGGCCTAAACCCTCTCAGATGTTGAAGAGCCCCGTGCCCAGCAGTGGGACGTATAATGGCCTGATGATGATGAACACCCAGACCGTTAAGTATACGTCATCATAGATACTCGTATTTGACATATAAATATATCTAAAATAACTATTGTAATTAATATGCGAAAATTAGTTACAATAGTAACGAAACTACAGAATACGACTTGATAGTGTGCCAGTATTCGTCAATTATAATTAACTTGTAAATTACTTTTATAATATGTTGATTAAATCCCATTCTCATAAAATTTCCTGATAGCAACCATCTAAATGAAATAAAATTTATTTAATATGAAGCAGTATCATGATTTCGAACAAATATCTACTGAATTGATGTTACTATTATTTATAGCAATTTGTAGACTCTGTTTTTGCACTGAATTTGATAAAGTTATATTCAATTACGTAGTTGATCAAAAATTATTTAATATTGCATTTCATGGTACGGATGTTTTAAGAATTAAGATTTAGTAGTTGCAATTTCACCTCTTCATTGCTTTGTTGATAAATTTCGATTTTTAATGACTATAACCCGCGTTATAGTCAGATTCTTAAGGTGGAGTTGCCTAAATCGGACCGGCTCCTAATTTGTACCACTTCAAAATTTACCAAACCGTAATGTTTAGTTTTGAATTGGCAAAACTAAAAAGCAGTGCTAACAACATAACGCAATCGCTGCCATTTTGGATTCGATAACATAACAATGTAAAGTGTAGTAAACAAAAATAATTATAACGGCCTTTTGATCTTATATTATTGATGTTTACCTAAGGATATCTTGGCGCAACGGTAAGTAAATCGTAGTTATTATATATGTTTTTGGAAAGTATGCATATTAATGTCCTTTTCTGAGACTATAGTTTTATGTTTAGCATTTCGAGGTTATGATGCCGGCATGCATAAAAATAAAACTTAGTGTTGCTTAATTTGTACCAGGTAGGGTAATCCTAAAATGTACCGGTACAATTTAGTACTTGGGTGTATGGTGGTTCTTCAACTCGATTGTTAACTAGATTAAAATATTTTCAGATGTCTAGAGATGATGAAAAATATTATAAATGGACGCAAGATGATTTAGAAAAAGCCTTAGACCATGGGCACACCAACTGTGTTTCGAAATGAAATTGAACAAGAGCTTGTGTCGCATTTGTTAAACATGGAAAAGCATATGTTTGGACTCACAATAAAGTATGTTAGAATGCTGACTTATAGTCTCAGTCACAGATTGTTAGTTCTTCAGTACTTCACCCCACTACAAACAATAGTACAAATATACCAGCTTCTTGGGTCTCATTTTGGTCGTGAAGTACAATTTAAGATACCTATGGTACAATTAAGGAAACCGGTTTCCTAAATTGTACTTTTTTAGACTTTTTTAAAACTTTAATTATTTTAATTTTATTTATATATCCTCATTTTCTAGAAATAAAATATTAACACCAATAGAACAACCGTTTTATTTCTAATAATATAATCCTCTTAAGTTTTATATTTTTTGTGACAGCTTGTAAAGTTCGTTAACTGGTACAATATAGGCAACCTTACCCTATAACCCTAAAGTGTAAATTATAATCAAGCAAATAATCCTTTAGATAAAATTACATCGAATCTGTAAAGAACGTATCCTTGAATGCTCCTAAAACTAATGTGAAGTAGTAAAATAGGCTCCTATTCTCTTGTTGTTAGTTTGCACAATTCTTTAATTTCTATTAACTAGTTGATCGCTTCTTTCACTCAGCAAATCACTCAAATCGCCGCCTGTGCCCTTTTCGATCCCAGTGTACGGAAATTGCCTTCTAATCCATTGATTGTGGCGGAATACTTTCTGCAGATAACTGGCAATTGCTGTCTAGTTTGCTTTTTATTAAATCCGATAACATGTTTTCTTTGTTCAATTTCAAATTGTGAAACAATTTCGCTGGCCGTTTCTTTGCCAACTTCTTCAAAGCCACGCTTCATGTTTTAGTACAATGTCTGAAGCCCGACTAGACCGCAAGTGCACCAATAAAAGGCGTCTATGTTATAGGAGCTCTACCATTGATCTCCCAACATGGTAACTCTGCGGTTCTACCAACGGAAATAGATTATAAAACACTTGGTCTACATTAGCAGCTAGAATCTCGAAAATATCAGTATACAGTTTTGTATCTCAAGCATTTGCAGCAGTCGGTTTCGCTCTGTTTACATTTGCAACGTATTGGCGCACTTTCAGACACGTCACGTCTCTATGTTAATTATGGAGTACATTTTTATTATGAGCATTTTAAATTATAATAAGGCACTTAATGTCAAAAAGGTTAATGGTCATCTATGTATTTGTGGAACATCTATTCCTTGACTTACTCGTGGTCTAGTCCGTTAGCTTGCATTATACATTTTCAGGGGAGTTTTGATGATGATGAAAAATTCGTTTTATATTTTTATGATAATACAGTGAAGATAGTCATTTCGTATAAGTAACTTTACACGAGTAGTTAGAGAAATAGATCAAGACCATGAATATAAAGCGTGTATGCAAAATATTCTAAATTATCTGTCTGCCCCATTCGCTATAGCTCTAGAAGTTCTTGTGGAAATGATGACGATATCAAATACATGGTAGAAGTTCTTAGCTTGTGCGAAATTCCACTGTTTTATGCTCAGTATTATGATCAAAACACTTAATTCGATACCATATTTCAAAAAATTATCCTACGCAACACAGTTATTTTGAAATTTAACGATAATGTCCGGAAGGTTGACGTACTCTGTCAAGGCTATCAAACCGTTAAATATAGACTAGAAATTATTTTTAACCCTATGTCTGCCTCTCAAATATTCTCTTTGATTTCATTCCTACATATTACAACTTGTTTATTAAACTTTACGCAAATAACTGAAATACCAATACGAACCAAACGTGTTTACTTCAGAGAAAATTTCTATTTTCTGCTCAAGTTTTTAGAACCAATATGAATTATAGGCAATACGGGAATATATTGAGCCTGGATGTTTATAGTTCTCTATCTAGAGTACAAAAACAAATAAAAAGCGCCTGCTCCGTCTAATAAAAATATATTTAAAAAACTTACTCGTGGAAAGCGAATGAGAATGTTGTTTGGTATTTTTGATAATGTATAGAATATGGAAGTAAAAATTTTCAATTAATTACAGGACTTAGCAGACAAACTCGGAGACGACAAAGGCATTAGCGAACATCTGAAACTACCGATACAAAGGATCAACGACTACCAACTGCTTCTTAAAGTAAGATAACAATAGAAATTATATATTTAATAATTTGCTATATCGAAAAATAACTTATCTTTAATTTGCATTTTTTTATTTCAGGAACTAGTTAAATACTCCCAACGCCTCGGCGAAGATTGCACCGATCTTCAGAAAGCTTTAGAGCTCTTCCTAGGAGTCCCCAACCGCGCCACAGACAACAAGTTCCTCGCGAACATCGAAGGGTACCGCGGGAATATCTACAAGCTAGGCAGGCTACTCACCCACGACTGGTTCACAGTAACAGACCAGGAAGGGAAGGCGAGCGAGAGATACCTCTTCTTGTTCAAAGCCAGGATCTTGGTGTGCAAAGTCAAGAAAGTGTCTGAAGACAGATCTGTTTTTGTTTTGAAAGATATTATCAAGGTGAGAGTTATTTTGTATTACCAGCCAACGTTCGCTGTGTTAATAACATCAAATGCCTTAACATTATACTTTGGTATTGATTGCGCTTCAATATTCATATTTTAGTAAAATGACATTTCTTTGTTCCCTATCTCCATCTGAAGTTATTAGTTTGGTTATATCTTGGCACCGAGTTATACCCTTAAGTACTTCAACCAGTGCTTTATAGACATTTCCTTATGATGTTTTATGTCGACACCTCATAACGGTTATATAAATGACAAATTGCCTATTAACATACTAAAATGTAAATCGGTACTTTATGCACCTTTAATTAGTCAATCCTTGTGCCATAAAGTTAAGTGTAGGTTCACTTTAGATTCCTTTAGCATACTAAATAAAATTTGATTGAAATAAGTTTATATACACATGAATGTAAGTAACGAGAAAAAATGCACGTCTGTAAACAACAGGCGCCAGTACCTTTACATAATCTGGACGTCAGACAAAGTTGCCTGCATTACGTCAACCTCACTATTCTAAAAATTCACGTGCTCGTTCATGAACAACATGCGCCACGGTGAATTCGATTTCACGTTGTATCTAACTCCTGAAATAGACTCATTTGAAAAACCATCCATTTAGTCACTTGGATCGTTTCCAATCGTGTCTCAATTTACCGAATACGACATCTGACATTGTGAATGTATGCCATTGATCTTGATGTCAATATTAAAGGTGGGGCATGTAGTATCATCAATCCGTTGGATCTTCACACCTCACTGAATACGCAATGCGTATGAATGAATCTTAAAATAGAAAAGACACGTTGAACTAGACTATGTGAATGTACAGTATATACAAACATACTATTATAAAGATAAGACAATGAAAATAAATTTAAATATTTATAAATAATTAAAAAAAACGATAGCGTTCGTAAAAACTCATTATTATATTAAACACAATGCTGGCTAATGAATGTACTGACAATTTTAAACTTTCACATGACCAAATGAAATAAAATTTCTTATTGAACCTCTACAGCTCCCAGAGGTTGAGGTCAACGACCTTCCTAGTGAGCCACTGAAGTTCGAGCTTCATCAGAAGAATACAGTGACCACCCTCGCTGCACACAAGGAGCACGTCAAAACAGCTTGGCTATCAGAAATCAGACAGTACTCCAGTGACGTTGGTGAGTATAAACGTCTTGTAAAACAATAAAATATTACTGCATTACTCTCTTTATAAGCACAGAGTAATTATGCTAAAGAACCATTATTTTAAAATACCAAAGTAACTATTTAAATTTTACAGTCGCCTTAGCGGAACACGCAGCCGACGACCTGCAAGTTTTACCACCACCGGAACTAACTGAAGCTCCAGAGGAAAAAAAGAAAAAGAGAGAGTATACTGAAGAAACACAAGTAGAAGCAGCACATGAGATTAAAGAGAAACGATCACGGGCTGATGAAATAGAAGTTACACAAATTGCGACGAGAGAAGAATCTTTGCAACAATTGAAAGCTAAGAGAAAAGCATCGCTTGAAGGTGCTGTAGCTAAAAAGATTTCAAAATCTGAAGTCGTAGAAGTTTCATCAATAAGTGAATCCCACGAAACCGTCAGTAGTGAAGTAAGAAGCGAAGTCACATCTGATTTAGAAACTAAATCGTCCGTGACTGTCGGCTCTTACGTCGCCGAAACAGAGTCTGTGACATCGCAGTCGGAAAGTCAGCAAACAGTTAAAGCGGCTACAACATCAGAATATAAAGTAGAACAACAATCTGTTCAATTATCTCAACAAACTTCCGCAGAATTAAAAGAGTCGGTTAAATTTTCATCGGCTGCAACATCTGTGGAAACCAAACAAGAATCATCAGCGGAATATAAAAGTCAAGAATCTGTTCAAGACATTTCTACGAAGCAGGTAACAACAACTACTGAACAAAGTTCACACGAGTTAACATCTGTTGAACAAAAAACAGAAAAGGTTGTTCAAGAAACAATAAAACAGGAGTCTCGTGTAGAGGAAAAGTCTCAAGAATCTACTCAACAAAGCTCAACCGCCGAACTAAGAACAGAACAAGCTGCACAACAAGTTGTTAAAACAACTACTGCAGAAGCGATAGAAGAAAGTGTTCAAAAGCAACAATCATTACAACAAAAAGTAGAAGAATCTGAAGAAGTAACAACAACAACTGAAACTAGACAAACTACAGCTATCTCCCAGGAAGTAGCTGAATCAAAATCATCTACACTTGAACAAACTTCTGCCCAAAAATCTAAAGAAGTCAAAGTAGTTAGTTCCACTGGAGAGACAGTTACAAGTGAGGTTCAATCAAACGATCAAACTGTAACCGCAGAGGAAACTGGTGACGACGAGATGACGTCAAGGTATAGCCGCACTTCGCGGGCAAGCGGAGGTAAGTAGTTAATTATATGTATACTAAACACGCATTACCAACATTATTGATCGTTTATACGAATTGTCATATATTTTTCGATTTTTCTATAGAATACTCCAGTAGCAGTCGAAAATTATCCAGTGGCGGTCGCTACGAATCTTCGTCAACTTATGATAGCACCGGGCTAAGTTCTACTTATTCTCGACGTGAGAGCGGATCCCGCTTGGAAAGCTCCAGATATGAATCCGGCGGATCTATTGAAGGCGGAGCATCCTCACGCTATGAGTCCAAATATTCGAGCTCGGCAAAGGTCGAAGGAGGATCTAAATATGGCGTAGAATCCAGTTATGAGAGCAGCAAGGTCGAAGGATCTAAGTACGGCATTGAGTACGACACTGGAAGTAAACTTGATAGTATCGCCTCAAAATATGGAAAAGACACTGAATCTAACAGCAAACTTGATTCTATCGCGTCTAAATACGGAATCGAGTCCGATTCTACAAGCAAAATCGACAGCATTGCAACTAAGTACGGCATTGAGACCGAAACTACTAGCAAGATAGATAGTATCGCGTCAAAATACGGTAAAGAATCGAAATACGAGGCTGAAGGTCGCTCGTCGAAATACAGCGTTGAAGCGAGCTACGATGGCAGCAAAGTTGAAGGGGTATCTGCTGCAGTAGAATCTAGCTATCGAAACAAAAATGGTGCTACTGCATCAGAAACCAAGTACTCCAAGTCAGCTATTTCCAACGGGTCTGTAAGTGGGGGAGAGTATCAGAGGACATACTCCCGCACCGAGTCTCAGGACGGCAAGCCGGTGTTCTCGAAGACACTGGAAGGCCAAAACATCGAGCGTAAGTATTCTCAGGGGGTAGACACATAGTATAGACACAACTATAGTGCTTGTACATATGCTTGTAGACAACTAACTGACACATACATTAATATAACGCTTCAGACCCTTACACTGTTACATTAGTATTAGAGTTCGTACGGTATTACGTAAACGAAAACATCGTGTTTACTAATTTTTATTTAAAATTATATCAAAAAAATGATAAATATTGTTAGCAGACATGACGTCTGCTTATTTTTTGGTGACAATAATTAAAATGATTTATTAAAACAACACAAATACAAAATTTGATGCAAAAACCGTACGGGCTCCCATAACCAACATCTGAATCCCCAGCTGGTGAGAACGCGGTCTTCGAATGCACGCTCTTTGACGCCACGGACTCTGTGAAAATTACATGGTTGAAGGACAACAAGCCGTTGACCGACCGCCTCATGGACCGCTGCTCCATCTCGCTGGAGCCCGGCGGCCTCCACAGACTGGAACTCAAGCACTGCAGGGAGGACGACTCGGGACTGTACACAGCTCGAGCTGAAAACCTCAAGGGAAACGCCCATTGCACGGCCCAGTTAGTCGTTCACGAGTGTGAGTCCACTGTTTCCTTCATTCTTTCACGTTTGGGGACTACGAATTCATAATAATAGAAGAATATTCTGATACTTAAAGAGACGAATCCGTCTTCCCCAAACTTAAATAATAATACAATAATATTTCAGAAAATTAAAATTAGTTATCATTTATACTGTCCGTCCGTATGCATGTGCCATCGCGATCATCGTTTAAGAACATCGTAAAGCGGATAACACGTAGTTTAACTCCGTCAACTTGCTGTTAATTTTCCTGTATTTTGCACCTAAGTCTCGCTTATGACACTTCAATAATTTAAAGCTAAAACAATATGTGCGGCCGCAGCAACCTTCTTGCTGCAGAATATGCTTTAGTCCTTCTAGAATTTATTGGAAGAAAATGTAATTATTTCCTCATACGTTACAGGTGTTTCAGATACATGAATCGATTACACATGGCAGAATTGGAACAACGAAATTTTTTAACTTGTGAAATGTTATGCTTTCAGGTGTAAATAAAACAATGAAGCAACAATTAACCAATATTATTGTGCTGACAGAATTTTATGAATATTTGCAGTGACTCCTGAAGAACGAAAGGAGAGGAACGCTCTCAATGCGCCATATTTCATAGTCGCGCTCAAAGATACTGAGATTATGGAGAACACTTACTTGCGTTTCATGGTTAAAGTCAAAGGAACTCCCAATCCTGAAGTCAAATTGTAAGTACTAATTTATCTATTCCGATCACCTAAGTGTAATCCCTAAAAAATCTTACGGCATATTCAAACAAGATTAGCACCAATCGTTTCTTTTGGAAGAATTATTACATGGGTTCTAAATTATTCGAATATATCGATTCTAGAGTATAAGCATAGTGTACAATTGTCTAAAAATAATATAAGATAACTAATAAGAAAAAACAAAGATCCTAAAATGTACAATTGCGTAAATTTCGATATGTTTAAGCCTACTAGACTACAGTACAGTGAGCAGTACTAGGTTTACTAGTTTACAAACTTTACTGGTAAGGGATAACTTCTGGTATCCTGGTAATGTAAACATGACTTGTTTTTCGCTAGCTACCGCGACGGCAAGGAGATCATGACCACTTCAGACTCCGACCGCATCTCTATCGTGAGGACTCGCGCCGACAAGGGTTGCTACGAGCTCGTGATCGCTGACGTCATCCCCTCCGACGCCGGCAAATACTTTTGCAAAGCCATCAACACGTACGGCGAGGTCGAATCTGAAGCCACCGTCACTGTTGTTGGTGAGTAAAAACTTTATTGGGTTCATAGTTAAAGTCAAAATCACCTTTATTCAAATAGACTTTTTGAAGTTTTTTTTTAACAATTATGTTTTTGTGTGAAAAATTGCACAAGGTTTACAAAAAAATATGTAATCAAATGACTACATTACTTAAGAAATCACATAACTGCCAAACTTAGTGTTGATTTTCCATCTACAAAAAGGGGAGGACAATGTAGTAAAAAGGGTAGAGGAGCTCGCTTGCAACAACTCGATCTGTTAATCTTTGGGGGAGACCAAGTAGTGGTCCAGTATTGCTTGTGGCTGATGATAATGATGACAAGGCTTAAAAATCTCGCATCAGTAAAAGTCCTAGTTTAAAACATTACGTAATTTTGTGGAATACCAATAAAAGTCTTAGGAGACCTCCTAATGTATGTCTTTCGTGATCAGCGTTTTTCGTACTTTCGCACTTGGACCAGTCGGCATAATGGATTCGATTAGAAAGACATCGATTCTCACAACTCGATACTCTATTTGAAGTTTGAACTACTTACTGAAATCAATTAAAACATTCGCGTATCCTTGACCATAAAAAATACAAATCCTATAATGAATGGCTAAGGAGAGTTCTATAAATACCTTTGTGCCACATTTTTACGGCGTTTGGACAGACTCCAGCGTTTGTTTATAGCTCTATATATAAACCCGACATCGAAATAGAAACTGGTTGACTCGCGTGACACTAATGTGGGAAATACACTTAATGTTACGTAAACGTGTCGTTTTTTTATGAACGACAATTTGGTTCAAGTTTAATTTTGAGGAAATATATACGCAATAAAAATTACAATATGAATATTGGGATATGCAGTAATGGAAACACAGTGTAACGAAGCATCATGACAGTTGACAGTGTGTTTGATTGTAACGGTATCGAGTGGTAATCTTATCCGACCATCTTATACAAGTGAGCCATCATATTACCAGTAAAAAGTTGAAACTTATCGTGTCGATACATAAGAGATACTTGTTATCGTTCCACAAGAATGCTATCCAAATGGAGATTTGGCCATGATAGTATTAAACAAGAAATACATGGATGGGTGTGTAAAGTCAAACCTATTCATATTACTGTATTTATCATCATCCAAAAGCAGTGATGGCCTCGAGGTTTAGGCGCGCGGTCGAGAATTTCGGCGGTCGCAAGTTCAAACCCCAGGCACACACCTCTGACTTTTCGAAGTTATGTGTATATTCACAATGAATTGCTTCATCATTTCATCACTTGCTTTAACGGTGAAGGAAAACATCGTGATAAAACCGGCACACCTAAAAGTTCTTAGGAATTTCTTAGGTGTGTAGTCCGCCAACCCGCACTAGGCCAGCGTGGTGGACCTCTCAGTTGTAGAGGAGGCCCGTGCCCAGCAGTGGGACGTATATGGGCTGATGATGATGATATGTATGAAAAGCCATCTTCTTGTGATAAATTCCTTGTTTGTTCCATTGCGAATATTGGAAACTAATCTATCTAATCAATCGTCCATGTTTCAGATGACAAGAACATTTTCGGAGAGCTGCTCCCAGGAGGCGAAGGACTTCTTGCTAAAGGAGAGAAACCTACCTTCGCATGGAAACGAGATGGAGAGCCTTTTGATCCCGAAGACAGGTTTAAGGTAATGGCAACGTCAAAATGAATCGTTAGAGTTTTCAAAGATTTTTTAAAAAAAACCTTCGTTAAAGCCTAATTCCTCTCAGTTGTTGATATAGTCCCAGTAGTGAGTTGTATATCGGCTAATATACAATTAATGATACATTTCGTATAGCTATAGAAATTATTAAATTAATGTCTTCCAGGTCCTGCTGGGCGATGATGAAGATTCCCTGGCGCTGGTGTTCCAGCACGTGAAGCCCGAAGATGCTGGCTTGTACACCTGCGTGGCCAAGACCAGCACCGGCAACATCTCCTGTTCTGCTGAACTCACTGTGCAAGGTACAGACAACCATCTTACGTGGGGTGTATGGTCCCTTAACTCATGGAGCTCTTGATTATACCAGCGTGACAAGTAATCTCTTCTTAAATGTTTTGTACGTGTTCCTTGATTTAATCTGCCTCGTAGGATGGTTTCGTAATTAGAATATTCGCCAAATTAAATTAGCCTAATAGGAGGTTAAATTTTGTCCTTGAAATGGTTTAACTTAAAGTGATTGTTTAGTAAGAGTGTGCCGTCATTATTTAATTTACCACGGGCAACACAATTCAAAACCTATTACCAATTAAAGTTTATATCAACGACATTTTATCTTTTATTCATGAATTTCATTTCACAAATACCAAATTTTTATTTTCTGCGATGAATGAATACAGACAAATTTACATCAAACAGATCTATAAAAAAATACACTTCTTCAAAGATAAAATCCTTAATTTAACTGGCTTGTGACCTTCCATAACGTTTTTTCCATGATCAGGTGCAGTCCACGAGCTGCACCGCGAGCCGGAGAAGCCGACGCTGGTGATCGAACACCGCGACGCCATCGTGTCCATGGGCGGCTCGGCCATGCTGGAGCTGCAGTGCAAGGGCTACCCCAAGCCCAGCATCGTCTTCAAACACGACGGGAAGCTCGTCGAGCCAGACACCAGGCACAAGTCAGTGACCATTCCCACTATGAGAATGGTATTTTTTGTACATTGAATACTGTTGATGGTGATGCTAAGTATTTGGGAGCATTGAAAGTCACAACCGATACAAAAAGAAACTAAGAGCACTAATAGTTTTAACTAACTGATAATGACACAAAACTGAATAACTTAATAAGAAAATTCACGAGAAATATGAACTTTACTTATTTAAATGTCATTTAGTTGGCATATGCAAAAGTAAAATAGAAGCAACCATATAATTGCATAGCATGATCGTAACGCCATGACAGAAACACTGCTTGATTCAGGTACCCACATCGACTGAAAATTATCGTTATTATCGTATTTTTTATAGGGATAAACTTCTATTTTACTAAAATCAAGGGAGATTGACTTGAATTCCGCTTTCAGAGTAGTAATAACTTGACATATACCCTGGTCGTGTCATTCTGTTCATCCAGGTTCTTGTATGAAGACGAGGAGAGCATGTCGCTGGTGATCAAGAGCGTAACAGCAGCGGACGCGGGCGAGTACCACGTCACCGCCACCAACGATCTCGGCGAAGACACCAATGTACTCAACCTCGTCGTCAAGCAGCCGCCCAAGATCAAGAAGAAGATCGAGAACCAGTCGTGCATGGTGAGAATGTATTTTGTATCCTGGAACGACATTTACATGTGGTGTTTCATTTTTTATTCAGTCCAATTTCTTTAACTTCGGCAGCCCCGTGGCTCAGTTGGTTAACCGAGACAAATGATTGTGTGATCTACAAATATTTGTTTCGGGTCTGAGTGTTTTATGTAAGACCGAAAAGTCTCTCGTAGACTCTCTCCCACGACACAGGACTTGTATCTTAGTGTGGTCAGAACTATGGATGTGACGGGTGTATTTAACTTGACAGCTGTGGTTCTTACACTTACTTTTTTATATACTTAACTTGTTTATATGCTATCTTAAAGTTATATTGTCCAACAAATTTTTGTCTCCTTTAATTTTTGGGATATGAAAGTCTTGATAAAAACTAGTCAGTCATCTTATCGCTTCGAAAAGGACACCAGTACTGTTGCTTCACATTTGTTCTGTAAAGTTTCTAAAACGAGTCTGAACCAATAACATTGCAGATGAGCTCCACGCACACAGTGACCATCGAGGTCGAGGGCACTCCGGCGCCAGAAGTCACATTCTACAAGGACGGCGTCCAGATCACCAGCTCGGAACGCATACAGATCGTCAAAGAATCTGAGGAGATATACAAAATCACCATCAAGGACGCCAAGCTCACCGACACTGGGTCCTACTCGGTGGTCGCCAAGTAAGTTAAACCTTTAAATGATAAGGAGTATCATGAAAGTACTAAATTGGAATTAGAATTGCAAAATATTATGTAGATAAACAGAACGAGGAAATCTAGAAACACAATGTTTAGCATGTCCAAAACAATGTTGACGAAACAAAAACAAATAGTTTATTAATTTCATGAGGAGTTACTTTATGCACATTTAATGTGTTCAAAATAAAACATGCTTGGGCTGTTTAATAACGTTACTCAAAGCGCTTCAGATACTAGCATCTTGGCTTTAGATGTGATCTTATTTCATTCCTCGAATCAATAGATCACAGTGTAGCTGAAATAATACGTAAGGAAGAATATATAATTTTCAATATTATTTATTTAAATATTATTTCCGGTTTCCCGTACCTCCCAACTCTGCAGAACTTCAGACGCCCCACGTTGGGCGCCAATGTCCCGTTAAAATGTGTGCACAAGTATACGTAAGTGCACAATTAGGAACAAGAAAAAAAAACATAAAATCTAAGGTTATATTGTATATAAGAATAAAAAAAAAAGCTAAGGTATATTAACGTCCGTATGCCGGTCAACTTTACTCTCCGGGAAAGCGCAACTACTCCCCTTTTCTTTGCTTGACGGCTCAGCGTCGCCTGGCACGGGAGGCGTCTGAAGTTCTGCAGAGTTGGGAGGTACGGGAAACCGGGTTGGTCTTGATGTATCAACACGTGACAACAACCTCCCTGCGGACGTGCCAAAATTAACTGAAATAAAAGGATTGTTGGAATCCGTAACCTCCGCTTACAATTCTTTTTGGTGAAATTTTCTTTTCTTTTTAATCAACCGTTATCGATTGGGAAAACAAAGCAACGTGCGCCTGCTTTGGTAATGAGCGGGTGACTGACGAGTGACGCGGCGCTGGCCGAGCGCAGTGAACCAGTGTAAAAAAATACGATTACGCGATAGTTCGAAAGTCGATTAATCGCGACGTTACAACTGTCACAAGAAAATCGTAGTGCATATACATATATATTGTGATAGATAATATTATTTCTTTCGTTATTCACAGGAACGAAGTAAACCAATGCTCGGACTTCTGGCAATGGCACGTCACTTCACCACCCAAAGTGACGAAGAAGATGGGCGGGTCGAAGGTGTGCGAGGAGAAGGAGACCGTCACCTTCAACATCGAGACCGAATCCGAACCAGCACCTTCTGTCAAATGGTAATGTAGCAAAAAACTTAAATCACCACTTAATTTACCGTGGCGTAATAGTTTTGGCTTCGGATCTGGTTTGGGAGACCCGGAAGGATCTTGCACTTGACACATAACTTGTTGTATTTCATCATCATCATCAGCCCATATTCATCCCACTACTGGGCATGGGTCTCCTCTACAACTGAGAGGGTTTAGGTCTTAATCCACAACTCTGGTCTAGTTGGGGTTGGCGGACTACACACCTTAGAAATTCCTAAGAACTTTTAGGTGTGCAGGTTTCATTACGATGTTTTTCTTCACCGTTAAAGCAAGTGATAATTCATTGTGAATATACACATAACTTCAAAAAGTCAGAGGTGTGTGCCTGGGGTTTAAACCTGCGACCGCCGAAATTCTCGACCTTACTCAAATACCTTATACTAATGGATATGTCAAACGCAGGTTCAAGAACAAGACGGAATTGACCGAGTCATCGACGGTGAAGATCTCGTCGTCTGGCTCGGCTCACTCTCTCGTCATCACTTCAGCCGCTCGCGCTGACGCCGGCGAATACTCCTGTGAGGTAATTGCCACTTTTCCGTCTTCTTACAGGTCTATCATGATTCATGTCTTTCATTGTTAAGCAAGAGAGACTTTCTCTCTCTCAAAGCTTGTATCAGGTGACTCCATTTCGCATTTTGTTGATCCAACTCATCTCCTTATACGTTTTTTGATCAACAGTCATTGTCATTTCAAATTTTAATTGTTCTTCTTACGGCATATTAGCTCATGTTTAAGGTGATTAATCAAAAACGCTGCTTGAATGACGTTATATGTAGAAAATATCAAAGCCTACAATAACACTAGCCAAAGATTAAGTATAGGAGAGGAACGATGACGCTAACCAGAGGAATAAGCGGGTAGATAGAAGTAATATTACGTTTCAATGTCCTCAGGTGCGCAATGTCCACGGTTCAGCGTCAGATTCTTGCGTACTGAACGTCCGCACGGCGCCGCAGTTCACGCAGAAACTCAAGGACACGTGCGCCAGCTCCGGAGATGTCAACGTCGAGTTTACTGTCGCCGTGGAAGCCTACCCTGAACCCAGCGTTAAATGGTACGTTACTACCATTGTCAGCATCATCAAGCTATAAGTCCTAATGGGCTACATGAATGTCTTACCCTACAGTTGAGAAGGTTTAGGCTTTAGTCCACCACGCTGACCTAATAGCACGTCTTATACCATATACAAAGTGAACTAAATAATAAATAATAATAAATAAATACACCCAACAGTCACATACATAGTTCTGACCCCACATTAAGATTCGAGTCTTGTGTCGTGGGTATCAGAAACTACGAGAGACTTTTCGGTTTCATAAACACCCAGACCCGAAACAAATATTTGTGGATCACACAAACATTTGTCTCGTTTCGCAAGCTAGTGATAGAGTCAGTGCAAACCGACAACCTACTCCTGTTTCTATTTTTCACAAATGAAAAGAAACTAAATTAGAGATTAAATGACTGACATAAAAATAGGTAAGAGTGTTGACGTTAATGAATAGACTCTTACTTTTATATTCTATTCAAGGCGTAGCTTCTAAAATAGCACTTGAAATGTGCTGGCATTGATTCCAGGTACCTCGGCGACGTGGAGATCACTGAGAAGAAGTCTGTGTTCACTCGTGTGGACTCCGGCAATACGCACAAGCTGATCCTCAAGGAGGTGTCTGCTGAATACTCCGGCCAGTACACCTGCAAGGTCTCCAACGAACTCGGCGCCGACAGCTGCCACGCCACCTTCACTGTCAACAGTCAGTATTACAGGCCACGCTGCCAGTTCATAAAATAGAGTAACTACTGTGATTATCTCTATCCACCCCAGTTGGGACCAGCTACGTGACCACGTGGCATCTTATGTGCTATAGTCTCTGTATTAACCATTTGATAATCGGATCTTGGTGTAGCAATATGTTCATGTAACACAGTTATACCATCATAATAAAGTCAAAATTTTAATAAAAATTACTCCAAATTGGCTACATCATTTCTCACTGTCTTAAAGTTTACAAGACTTTCTGAAAATAATGTTTAATATAACACTGTTATGTTTCACCTCAACAGGGAAACCGCGTTTCACCAAGAGCTTAGTAGACATGACTGTGGATGCCGGTCAGACCCTCAAGCTGGATGTGGAGGTAGAAGGATGCCCTGAGCCCAAGGTCAAATGGTACAAAGATGGCAAGGAGGTCACTACTGACGCTAGAATCAAAATAGAGAGAGATACTCAGAGGTGAGTAAACGTAATATAATATGTAAAAATTATGCTTTTTTCTAAAAAAAAATCCCCCTTCCATTCTGTTTTGTAAGTATAATAAACAGCATCACTTGAACCGCGGCATATATGTGTACGGCGTCCGAACGCGAGGTCTCGGATTCGTTTACCGGTTTATTAACGGAGTTTTGAAAAAATCCCTATATACTCGTACACATTCCCAAACATAGACTCTCCCCTTATTACGTGGGATATAATAACAGCGTAAATATAGCCATAGAAAATTGCTTACTCTTCAGGGATACGGTGTACGTCTAAAAAAGTATTAAAATTAAATTTCATAAAATTCGTGTTTCATACAGATTGGAAAACTATCACCTAACAGTGACATTGGTAAAGGAAGAGGACGGCGGCGAGTACGAAGTAAGAGCTGAGAATGAGATGGGTAGCGTCTCCTCTAAGAGTACGGTCACGGTTCACAGTAAGTATCGGTCTTTAAGACTTAGATTTAGAGTAGCAGGTGTAGAAGACGGAATATTAAATATAAATCAAGGCAAATTAATATTTACATAATGAAAATTTATTCAATTCGCCAAATAGTACATTTTAAGTAGACTACACACAGCTCCAGCGAATACACGCACACACATTCGACACACAACACTCGCACACACACTCACACACTAATGGTAAGACAGTTAGCGGTCATCAGCCACAATGATTTCCAGAATTATTCCACAGCTGGGTTAAATGACGGTAACGGGTGATTTAGTAGTTTGCATTAACATAGTATTTGATTCTTAGATTACTACTAAGCACGAATTAGTTTTTTTTTCTTGTGAAGTCCATAGATGCCAATTCTGAAAAATTGGTAGACTTACAGAATTTTTAAAGCATTCAAAAGACCGAATGCTGTATTTGTCCACTTACGTGCATCGAACCCACGTGTCCTCAACATTACCATTCCATTGTGACGTATTTAATATTTGAACCCATTTACCATAACCATTTTTATTGTTACCATTTTGTTATTGTTGTTTATTAGCGAGGGAAGTACATTCAAGAATCTCCAAAGAAGAAATTGAAAATGAGCTTGACAGTAATTCTAAAAAGCCTTTGGAAGTTCAACCGGATGCAGATGAAAAACAAATAGCAGAAAAGGGTAAAACTAAAGCCGAAGTAATTGAGGAAAAATCTATATGGGATGATGACGAAAACCTACGAAAACCTAAGAAAACAACTGTTGAAGAAGTTGACAAAGCAAAATCTGATCAAGCTAAAAAGTCTATAACTGAACCAGAAAAAGCGGAAGAAAATTCGTTCTGGGATGATATACAAGATGATGAAAAATCAAAAACACCCAAAATTGAGGAAATGCCACAACCAGAGGGTAAAAACGCTAAAAAATCTATTTCTAAACCTGAGGAGATTGAAGAGAAATCGTTTTGGGATGATAATAACCAAGATGAAAAGTCCAAAAATCTAATTGCAGAGGAAGTAGAAACCCCAAAAACTAAAAAAGCTGATAAATCTGCCACAAAGCCTGAGGTTGCGGAAGAAAAATCATTCTGGGATGATGATGAAAATGCAAAAAAAACTGAAAAGCCGTCAGTAGATGATGTCGAAAGTCCCAAGAGTGACAAAGGGAAAAAATCTGTAACCAAACCTGAAGAGGCTGAAAAAAAATCATTTTGGGATGAAAATCACAACGAGAAAGAAAAACAGCCAATTATTGAAGAAGTAATCACTGAAAAGAAATTGGCTGATAAAAGCGCTACAAAACCGGAAACTATTGAAGAAGTCCCAATCGATGAAGATTTGAAGTCGCCTAAACGTAAATCAATCAAAAAACAATCAGTTACAGAGGAACCTAAAAGTGCAGATGTAGAAGGTATAAAAATGCTTCGCGCTTCATATCAACTTAGCAACAGCTTAGTATGCGAGAATCTTCGCGCTCATTTGTTGCATGCTTTTAACCCGTGTTCTTAACAGGCCCGTGTGATTTGTTATGTTTAGGACGAGTTTTTGAAACTGTTACAACATTCAAGACAGCTGGCGACGGATCTATAATTATGTCCAAAGTAAGCAGTTCTCGGTCTCATGGTGCTATAATAACAGGTCAGTATTACGCTTCCTTCCACCTTTTCCCAGTTCTAACCACATTTAGTCTCATTCTAACCATTCAGTCGACAACATTGCTTATATCTTCTTATATTATAATGCAAGATCCCATAACGCATGATTAACCAAATCTTAAATAAGTATTACTATGAAAAATCAATATAATACTATTTTAACTGTTAGGTCCGGCTGAAACGCGCACTTTACACAAAATGACATCGACCTCCGTCAATTACGACGATGATGACTTTATTGAGGGCAGAAAGTTAATTAAACCTATCAAACCCCACACAACTTCATTAGAAGTTGAAGAAATTGCTACTCATAGTTATATTTTGTCTGAATTGGGTCACTTTACTATACCGGATTATATTAGACGAGGTACTTATGGAATCATTGAAGAACCACAAACCGATTCCGATGCTGAAAGCATAAAAGGAAGTAAAACACTAGGTAACAGAGCAATTTCAATTATGTCTCTCTCTGAAGATGACATGAGCTGGCATAATGAATCATTGTCAAGGGAGATTTCTATTGAAGATCTTTCTAAGACTATATTTGAAATTGATGACACTAGAAAAGTGTTTAGCAAAGATTCCTACGTACGCTCGTCGTCCTTTAAAGAAGATTATTTCACTGATGAAGGTGAAGAAGAGTCCTTAATACTTAAAGAAAAATCTGAAAAAATATTTGAAAACGATATCACAGAGAAACTCATTCACATATCAAAAGAATTTGATGAAAATGAATTCAAAAATATCAAAAGCAAAGTAGATGACGTCAAAAACAGAATCATAGAAGAATTTGTTCTGGGACCAGAAAAAAAGCTAGATAGTGTTACCAAAGATATAACTGAAACTTTTGTAGAAAGAAAGAAAAAGAATGAAACAAAACTATTTAGCGTAGAAGAAGAAGCGGACGACGAAGTAGAAGCATTATTGAAACGAAGCCAGAGGCAAAGGAGCATATTAGATGATATACTGAATCAGGAAGACGATAAAGGTAATTGTCTAAAAAACGTAAAGTATTTGAGACGGGGAACGTGGCGCGGTGAACAAACTGGCATTGGATGATGTAACGCTAAGCAATGTCGAGGGAGAATAACTTATTTGTTCGCTTAAAGTCCGGAATTGAGATTGCTAATACCACCATAAAGATCTGTCATTTTAATCTTCCATGTACTTGGTATTTCTTTGAGCTAAACATTACTAAAGATATCGTATAAAATGACAGACCTTTAGAATCACCCGTTAATGCCGTTAATATCTATATCCATGTACTCGACTAATGGCTATCGTATGTTTGTTTTAGAACGCATGCGTAATAACATTCCCTTCTGGCATACTAATATATGGAGCTCGTTGCGGAACAAGTATTAAATCGTTGTCGCCGTCTTTCATCATCATCAAGGTAATCTTTTACGATATTATACGCAACGCTTGCACGAACACGCTTTATAGCACAGGTCTAGAAACATACACATTACACAGGTACGTATTGATACATTTTACCAACACGTCACAGATTTTTGCAGATAAACACACGAATACGTAAGTATTGTACTCGTACAGTCGTCTACATACCTTTCAGTAACAAGTGCTGTATATACTGCGATCTATACTGAATATCTCAAATTGTACATATATTTTTTGTATTTTGTAGGAGCTTCGATTTTGGCTTGATTGGCGGTTTCTTTGGAAAGCCTCGTTATATTTGACGTACACAGCGTTATGTGTAGTACTTTAATTGTATTTATCCTTTTTTTGTGACTTGGATAATCATTTGAATATCATTAGACATATTGTGAAGAATTCCTGTTCTTCTGTATATTACACGAAAGCCTTTTGCAATGAATTTTATGTTCAATCTGTAAATTTGTTTCTGGCCTTGGTGCATCTTCCTAACATGTGCAATAAGCAAAAGTTTCTCATATTTTTTTATTGTACTTGCAGCACCTCCCAAATTCAAAGAAAGCACTCTGAAGGATGGTCATGTCTTCGAATCATTACCACTAGTCTACACAGTTGAAGCATCTGGTACGCCGAAGCCCACAGTCCGCTGGCTCCATGATGGCAAGGAAGTAAAGTCAAACGCCAGGATACACCTTACCAATGAAGGTGATGTCTACAAACTGGAGATCGACAAGGTCGATATGAAAGACGCCGGTCAATGGCAAGTTGAAATCGGAAATGATCTTGGCAAGAATGTGCTCAAAGCTGAATTGTCCGTCTCACGTAAGTTTATTCATAATATTTCTTCCTTACCAACCCGCATTAGGCCATCGTGGTGGACTACCTTACCTCTCTCAATTGTAGACGAGGCCTGTGCCTATCAATGGGACATTTGTTTATGGACTGATGATGATGATGATGATAATTTCTTCCTTAGCCTGAGTTAAAAAATTGTTTCAAAATTAGCATGTCTTTCCATACAATTTTCATAATATGTCCTTTACTAATTATACGAGTATAAATAGGTAGAATTTCTACAAATATTATCTTTTGAAATTTTTACTATACTTTCCCAATAATCACTATATACTATCCTGAGAAAAACAAGGATGGTTATAAGACCAAATTGTTCTGTAATCTGTTTGTTTCGTCATCATTATTTCTTAAGAAGAAAGTAAATAGCATGATGATCTTTCCTACAGCTGAGAGCGAACTCCGCAAGCCGAAGTTCACGGTGCCGCTGGAGGCTCAGCGCGTGACGCAGCGCGAGCCGGTGACGCTGAAGGCGGTGTGCACGGCCGACCCGCAGCCGCACGTGGCGTGGCTCCTCAACGGAGTCCAACTCACACCAGACGCCACCATCATCACCTCCGCTGATACTAAGGACATCGAGCACGGCCTCAAAGAATGCACTTTCACACTGCATATCCCTACTGGTAAGTCTCCTCTTTTATTCAGCCACGACAATTAACCTGACGATAAGTTCGTTGCGATTGTAATTAAATCTATAGCCGGGATTTGGTACTGATCTCGGAACACGACATACTTGCTAAGATCGCAGTTAAGAACATCCTACTACATTTGTGACTTAAACTTCATCACAATATCTTATGTAAAAGTAAATGATCGAATATATCGATAACAAGGACAGCATAAATCCAATTTATAATTCTTGCCATAGGTCGTCACTCTGACACCGGCGAATATACAATCCAGGCGAAGAACAAATACGGTGTTGGTGAAAGCTCTGCTCGTCTCGACATTCTCCTGCGTCCAGAAATTGAAGGCTTGAAGGACATCACAGCTGTCCCGTATGAAGAGACCACTTTCATCGCCAACGTTCACGCTAACCCAATAGCTGAGATTCAATGGTAAGTGACGAAAATTCAAAACGATGAACCAGATAAAACAACAGGCCGTAAGAGTTAAAAAAAAATAATCTCTGCTATTTCTTGTTTCTAGGAGCAAGGACGGTTACGTGATCAAACCGACTGCTCACTTCGAAATCATCGAAGACAATGAGGCCGAGAAGTATCAGTTGCATATAAAGAAGGTCGGTGTTGATGATGCGGGAGTGTACACTCTTACAGCCAAGAACGAAGTCGGTGAAACAGCACAGCAAGCTAAACTTACCGTGCATAGTAAGTATTTAATTTCATTCTTCGGCTACTTATTACTTGCACTTTAAAAATATAACAAGAAGAGTATTGTGAAGAAAATTAATTTATTATGATATCTATCGCAATGTATTGATTGAGCAAATAATTTCATCGTTTTATGCTCTGTATATTGTATTGAAAGAGAGCCTCTGCTCGTAGAGAGAGAGTAGAGTATCGTCTCTGAAATTATAGCTTTATGATGTTTCTTTTAAAATTGGCCAGAAAAAAGTGGCGTGTAGAACAAGAACATAATCAACTAGAACACAACCAAAATATTTACTTCCAGCCGGTGACCCAGTCTTCACAAAGCCTTTGCAAAAGCAGACAGTGAAAGACTATGACGATGTGAATCTTAAAGTGCGTTGCGATGGCGAGCCCAAGCCTGAGGTCCACTGGTACCTCAACGGTAAAGAGATTCTCAACGACGAGAGACATAAGGTCACCACGGAAGTCGGCGGGCAAGTCGACAGCGAGCTCGAGATCAAACATTTCAATGCCGAGGACGCTGGCAAGGTTAGTATCGTTTCTTGATTTTTTTATTTTAAAGTTTCAATATAAAGATTTGCCCTGATTTATAATTCTAGAAGCTTTGTCAGCCTAGTCGAAATTAATAAAAAGAGTGTTGAGTGAATAAATAAAAAGTGCGAGTAGGTGATTTGACTAATCCAAGGGCGACAGCATAATAGCAAACATCGGTTGAACCAGACTTTTCGAACCAAAATAGGCATACTCGATTATAGTAGGGAGATTCATCATCTAACATTCAACTCCTAAGTATTTTCGAAAAGAAACATAACATTTACTGTATAAAGTTGCAATGAATTATTAGTGCAATTATAATTCATCTTTGCAATTATTTGTAAATATGCTCTATCCACAGTACAAGGTCCGCGCACTGAACCTGGCGGGCGAGGCGGAATGTGAAGCTCCCGTGACGTTGGCGCAAGTGGCTCCCGGCTTCACGCACAAGCTAGAGCGACAGAAGGAGGTTGACGAGGGAGAGCCACTTGAACTCAAGGCCAAGCTGGACGGCAGTCCCATACCTACTGCCAAATGGTAGCTATCGACAATTTTACATTCACTGGTTAAGTTCGTTACTTTTTGTGTCGCTGCCCACCATACCTGATTAAAGCCTTTTCTTGAGCTATGGCTAAATGTTTGGGCTGATTTTTACTGGTTAATGGACACCTTATTACATCAAATAAATTCCTTGTTACTTTCTTGATAATTAATTATTACCTACAATGGCAGAATCTCCAAGTTTAATGCTTTGCGTCAGATTTTACCAGATGTGATTTGGGGGGTGCATGTCCAGAAATCTTATTGCTGATAGGAATGACATTTTTGGTTAATTATACACAAACATTTTCATAGGTGCGTAGTCCGCCAACCCGGACCAGGCCAGCGTGGTGGAAGTGATGTGACGTGACGTGGTGGATGATGATGATGAAACACTAACATAGAATAATTGAATGTACAACTGTGCGCAGGTACAAGGACGGCGCGCCGCTGCCCGCGGACGACGCTCACGTGAAGCAGACTAGTTTGCCGGACGGCACGGTGAAGTTGTCGATCGAGCGCGTGACGCCGGCCGACTGCGGCGCCTACAAGCTCGTCATCTCCAACCCGCACGGAGAGAACTCCGCACTCTGCGCTGTCGCTGTCAACCGTGAGTCTACTCACTTATTTTATCAAGGGCAAGAGAGCGCTCAAACCAATACATTTTGATCAGAAATTTGAAGATCAAAAATAAATTACTAGTATTCCGTTGCTCGTTCGGATATACGTTCTCTGTTTCTTGTGTAATTTTTGCAATTTGTTACCTTTGAAACTAAAAAAGTAACCGTCGTGATAAGTTTTATTGCGACCCTTTGAACAGCCAAAATTCAGTCAGTTGAACTTCATCAGTCAGTATAATTTAACGATCAGTATTTTCTTTTACGTACTCAATAGATTTAGAGATGTTAAGTTCAATCTGTTCGTAATACAAATCAAGTTATTTGTTAATATTATTTTTCAGCTACTCCAAGGAAACCTTCGTTCAGCCAAGAGCTGGAAGACGTAAAGGCTGTTGTAGGAAAGCCATTGAAACTCGAAGCTAGAGTTATGGCGTTCCCTGCGCCAGAAATCAAGTGGTTCAAGGACGGTAAGATAAACTTCGTAAATATTTTAGTCCAAAAAGTAATTAATCCAGAAAGCGCTGTGCTAAAAAAATTAATTTCATATTTAAGTCTATTAAAATGGTGTTAAATTTGTTTTTAATGAAGCTCAGGGTCATCATTTGTAATACTAAAACATATTGTGCGTGTGTGTAGGTCTGCCCGTGCGTCCGTCGCAGGCCATCAACTTCATCAACCAGCCGGGCGGAGTGATCGGACTCAGCATCGACAGCTGCAAGCCGGAGGACGCGGGGCTCTACTCGCTCACCGTCACCAACAAACTAGGAGAGGTACACTACTTATACACTCACATTTTTAAGGACTTAGAGCAGATTAGGAAGATTTTAAATACCGAAAGACATTAAATATGAAAATTCTTTCAACAAGTGCGGTATTCTTCCCAGTGCAGTGGAGGATAATAGAAGCTTTAAACAGTAGTCTGCATAAAGCAGTTCTTCAACAAAAATCAGGCTCTGTGAAATTACATTTAACTATTAATTTCTTTGATTGAATCTTCCGAAAGCAATGAGTTTTTTTATTATCAAAAAAAACTAGTTTAAATTTAATTGTTGTGCAGGTCGGTTCCAAGGCCAAAGTAGAGGTGACGCAGAAGGAGCGCAAGCCTGCGTTCATCGCTGAGCTTCAACCTACCAAGGTGATCGAAGGATTCCCAGTCAGGATGGAAGTCAAGGTTCTGGGTCATCCGCCACCTACCATCAAATGGTGAGTCAACAAATATTTTTACTAGATATTCATTGAAAGACCTTCGGTAAGATAGATTAACATTTTCATAAGAATCGCGGGAAGGTTGTAACTTACGTATTTGAACTTCTCAGTCTTGAAATCGCTCATCTAGCATAGTAGACAAACATTTATTTCCCTTCTACTAGTTATGTCTTCTGCTATTTTTCAAAACATAAACATAAAAAGGCCTCTCTCAGTTGTAGAACAGGCCCGTGCCCGCCAGTGGGCTGATATATGAGCTGATGATCATGACGATGATGATGATAACTATAAAAGCCAAGAATATTTAATATTTAAGGGCCTTTAACTATTCACAGCTTTATGTTACTGGACCGATACCATTCGCCCCCCCCCCCCCCCCCCCAATGTGTTACCTTTTAATAGAACCTGACTTAACTGACTCCCTCCAGGACTCACAACGGCAAAGAGATAGTCCCGGACGGTTCCCGCGTGCGCGTGGTGAGTCAGGCCGACGGCTCGCACGCGCTGCTCATAGACAACGCCTCGCCCGCCGACGCCGGGGAGTATGGAGTCATCGCCGCCAACGACCAGGGAGAAATGGCCACCAAGGCACCGCTTAATGTTGCTAGTGAGTAGCGCCACACACGGTGAACGAAAACATCATAGGGATTCTCCACAAGAGAAACTTGAGTTGTGAATCTAAGTTCTCTAAATTAAATCGTTCTCTTCCTGAACCTTATAATCTAATTTAACCATTCACAATGTCTAAAAATGTAATCAAAATGTAAAACTACTAAAATTTACCAGGTCGCCAAGATGACTCGTCTCCACAAGAGCGCCCTCAGTTCATCCACGGGCTGCGTGACGTCACGGCGGAGGAGGGGCAACCTCTCTCTGTTACAGCTCCCTTCGTAGGCAACCCTATTCCCGAGGTCACGTGGACCAAGGACGGACAGCCCTTGAAACCTAGCGAGAAGTTATCGCTTACTTGCGATGGAAAGAGGGTAAGTTATTCATTATTTTTAGAATAATATTTGGAGTGAGATGTAGGTACATTTTTCTATTTACCATAAGCTAAAAAAGGTCGGCATAGAAAATCAAAAAATAATGTTTGTTTTTTTTTATTCATTCACCGTTACAAAGAGTAATCTGTAAATGACTAAAATTGACAGATAGCTTTACTCGTATTTGCTCATCAACTCGCTGAAACCGTCAATCACTCACTCTTCATATTCACTTACAACACGAGCTGATGCCGCAACTTGACATTGGTCCATGATACTTACCTTATGTTACCCGGGAGTCACTTTACCAAGAGCATTTCACAGCACCTCAATTTTTAAAGAAGACCATTTCTATTGTATAACAAAGTTGACGGCATTAAATAAATTAAATTCACAGGTGGGTCTGGAGATCAACCCTGTGGAGTTGCCTGACGCTGGCGTGTACTCGGTGAAGCTGGTGAACCCGCTGGGCGAGGACTCCTCCGAGGGCAAAGTCAACGTGCGCAAAGTGTACCAGCCGCCTACATTCTCACAGAAATTCACCGACCTGCAACAGGTACTATTGAAAACTCTTTATGTTACACTGAAAGTTTGTTTCATAATAATTGCATGTTAAAATTGACAGATTTTTTTAAAAATAGTTTTCAATTGAAAACTGAAACTATGCCGCTTCTTTAGAGACTGGTCTATGGAAAGACAGACTGCGGTTTCGTTCCTTACATAGAATTTATTTTTAGCTTATCCCAGTAGTAAAAATACTTCAAATTGTTATAAAGCTAACAGAACGTTGTTTGTTAAAAAAATACTTAAGTATTTCAGTCAACACCATACTTTTAAGACCCATCTCCCGTCTCTCTATGTTCTTATGCCTGCCTGCAAGAAAGGAACTTAAAATAGTATTATATCAAATGGGACGTATATGGGCTGATGATGATGATGATGATGAAGCTAATTCCTCCTCCATCGTCCCCCAGCTGCCGACATTCGACGCGAAGTTCCCGGCGCGTGTATTTGGCATCCCGTCCCCTGAGATCACGTGGTACAAGAACGGGCAGCTGCTGCGTCCCTCCGACAAGTACAGCATGAAGCGCGACGGCGACGCGGCGTGCCTGTACGTGCGCGACCTGGGACTCGAAGACGCCGGCAACTACAAGTGCGTCGCCAAGAACAGGGAGGGAGTGGCCGAGTGCGAAGCCAACCTCGAAGTCGTCGATAAGATGTGAGTTTCAGTTCAAATTATCGAAGTGTGCTATTCGAATTCTTTCTCTGCATATTTACTTTGTAAGAGTCTTACTTATCTATGTGTGTTCACAATGAATTACCACTAACTTTAACGCCGAACTTTTGCTATGGAGCGGGAAATGCTTGTAGTTTCCCGGGGGAAAGAATTCGTAATGAAGTCATCCGCCAGAGAACCGGAGTCATTGACATTGCCTGCAAGATTAGCACGCTAAACTGCAAGTGGTCGGCCATGTTTGCCGACGATCCGACGACCGATGGAGCAGACAAGTGTTGGAGTGGAATTGGCGCTTAGGCAGACAGGCACTTGAGAAAGGTGGATGAGGGCTCCTCAACACCGGGATGGTTGGATCCTACTTAGGGAAGCCTTTGTTCAGCAGTGGACGGCGATAGGCTGAGTTTATTAACGTCGAAGGAAACTGTGAGAAAAATAAAAAAATTGTGAGGAAACCTGCACATCTAAAAGTTCTTAGGAATTGCTTAAGTGTATAGTCCGCCAACCGTGAGGAGAGGGAGGACATGAGGCCCGTGCTCGGACGTATATGGGCTGATGATAAAGAGTTTTTAGCTTTGCAAGTTTAAGACGATAATTTTTGACCCTAATTGCATTAGAGACCTGGTACCGGCAATTATGAAAATTCAGACTAACATACCCATAGAGTGTTGACAGGACCTTAAATAAAAGTCCACATGCTATGCATTTACCAGTAGCCATTACAAGTGCAAAATAATTATAAAAAAGTAAAGTCTAGACAATATTTCCCCGATTTTGTATGAGAAAATCTCTTCATTGAATGCCACTAAATGGGTTATGTTACAGCGCCCGCAAGCAGAAGGTGGAGCCGCCGTCGTTCCTGAAGAAGATCGGCGACATCGAGGTGTTCCGCGGCATGAGCGCCAAGTTCACCGCCTGCGCCACCGGCACACCCGATCCCGACGTCGAGTGGTAACTACACTCTGTAGTCACAACACTACACCACATTGTAGCCTACTTCATCATATACTTTTGTCTAATCCGGGATAGAAGTGCCACTTACTTGTTCCTAGCTTAAGACGGTTAATCTATTGTGAAGGGGAGCGTTTACTTTAAGAGTTTTTTTTAAATTCGTCCAATCGAAGCTGGTTTTCCAATTCTATCTTACTAATTACTCGACTCTTATTATTGACTTTCTTCTTATCCTTCATTCTTCTTATTGACCTTTTTATATACAGGGTTTTTTTAACGTCAATGTGTTTTTGATTATCTTAACTTTAATTATCTGTCTTAATTTCCGATTACGTTCTTTTTACACCCCGTATGTATGTATGTATTTGCATTGAGTTGATAGAGCAAATGTCCCTTGCAGGTTCCACAACGACGTGAAGCTGTTCCCGTGCGAGCGCATCCGCATGGACAAGGAGACGACGGGGCTGCTGCGGCTCACCATCAGCGGCATCGACGTGCCCGACGTGGGCGCCTACCGCTGCCGCATCTACAACCAGCATGGAGAGGACTCCTGCACCGCACAACTCACCTACGACAGTCAGTCCACCTTCCACATACTCAACCTCTCTCACCCTCTAAGTTGCTAAACAAGTGGTTCTTACATAGAAGCCCAAAAGCCTAGCTTGCCTTACAACATTTTGAAACTTTAAGCTGTAAATCTTAATTTTAAAAAGAAATTTGACATATAAATAATTAAATACGATTACATTTTCTCTAAAATGGTGGTACGACCTCACTCGAGCCTTGCAATTTATTCCGTTCTCCATCTAGTTCTATAGTCGGAGCCACGCCTTCATAGCTCTACTAGTTTAGACGTACATAAAACTAAGTACTTTTTCGATCCATCAGCATCTATAAAGCAGAGGCCTTTAGTTCTTATCAGGAATTAAATATGGATCAATTAGAAATTATGTATAACCAAGGGTGTGATTTTTTTCTGATAAAAAATTTCCTCAATGTTTCAGCTCTGGAGCCTCACACCGGCAAGCGTCCCATCGGCGACCAGTACTCCGACTTCGACAAGATGAAGAAGACCGGCATACCGATGCCGCTGGCCGACAAACCGATCATCTCCCGCATGGCGGACAGACATCTCACTCTCTCGTGGAGACCGTCCATCCCGCATGGACCTAGATTCCCTGTCACTTACCAGGTAATGTACTAGAATATTATTTTTTGAAAAGTTAAAGGGGTTAGATTTTACTCCACCACGCTGGCCTAGTGCGGGTTGATGGGAAAACGGGTGTCACATGAATGCATCTAGTATTATAATCAATGGGATAACTGATTCTGTAAAATCACAGATTTTAAAAGGATCTCTCGAATGATATTGTCCTTGTACGACAACAATCTGAATATATCATTTTATGAACATTACATACACTGCTAATTTGGTTACCGCTTTTTATAATTTCTACATGTGGGATGTACATTCTACATAAGGATTGCGGTATCACTAGAGATCACGATGTGCACAAAACCCCGCAAAAGACAAACTATATTGCTGTACTTAGGTGGAGATGTGCGAGCAGCCCGACGGCGACTGGTTCACAGCCCGCACGGGACTCCGCTCCTGCGTGTGCGACATCCGCAACCTCGAGCCCTTCAGGGACTACAAGTTCAGGATCCGCGTCGAGAACAAATACGGCGTCAGCGACCCCTCGCCCTACGCCATCACGCACCGCTCCAAGCTCGAACCCGACCCTCCCAAGTTCATCCCCTACCTCGAACCTGGCATCGACTTCAGGCCGGAAACGTCCCCCTACTTCCCCAAGGACTTCGACATCGAGCGTCCCCCCCACGACGGGTATGCCCAGGCCCCCCGCTTCCTGCGCCAGGAGCATGACTCCCAGTACGGCGTGAAGGGACACAACGTCAATCTCTTCTGGTTCGTGTACGGCTACCCCAAGCCCAAGATGACTTACTTATTCAACGACGAGCCCATTGAAATCGGCGGAAGATACGACTGGAGTTACACCAGGAATGGACAGGCGACATTGTTCATTAATAAGTAAGTACATTTTCTTCGATAGCATAATTTTTGCAGTGACTTCTTTTTTATCATATACAAAAATGTGTTTAGTACCATATTTAATTTTTAGGTTTCTAGTGTCTATTGTATAGATCAATTCATTTAGTAGTTAATTTAGTATACGATACTTTTAGATGGTGATGGCTTAGCAAACTCGGGTTTGATCCCCGCACCGAGACAAATGTTTGTGTGATTCACAAATATTTGATCCAGGTCCAGATGTTCAAGACGCCAATAATTTCCAATAGCAGTATCTTAGTAGGGGGTTAGATCTACATATTTAACTGATGGGTGTATGTACATACTCGTTATGTGATACTTCCCTACCATTCCCCAGGATGTTGGAGCGCGACGCAGGCTGGTACGAAGCCGTGGCCACCAACGAGCACGGGCAGGCTCGACAGAGAGTACGGCTGGAGGTGGCCGAGTACCCCACCTTCATCAGGAGGCCCGAGGAAGCCGTCGTGCTGCAGCGGAAGACCGCGCGCATCGAGGCCAGGGTCACGGGAGTACCGTTCCCGGACATCAAGTGGTACAAGGACTGGCAGCCGCTCGCGCCCAGCTCTAGGATCAAGGTGAGGGCTTTATACCGACAGGGAAAACTGACGACAGTTGACTAGAATGAAACAGCTGCGATAATCGCCAGTCAACACAATTATGCCGGCCTGATATAAATAGGCTAATCCCAGATAAAATGGTGTGTGCCACTGAAGCAGGTTCAAAACCTTACGTGCACCATGGCGCAGTTCGCTAAACACCAGCTTGCTAAACGAGAGGCCGCGGGTTCGATCCCCACACCGAGACAAATGTTTGTGTGATCCACAAATATTTGTTTCGGGTCTGGGTATTTGTGAGAGCGAAAAGTCTCTCGTAGTTTCTGATATCCACGAGACAAGACTTGTATCCTAGTATGGCCTATGTGACTGTTGGGTGTATTTATTATTATATATTATTATTTATAGTGTTCACTATTCGAATGGATCCCAATATTCTACTACTTCTGATTATTTATAATATTATGACTAATTTGCGACCTCCGGGTAAGCGTCAAATAGGTTATGCAACTGTTATAACGACACATAAAATTTATGAAACTCTGCCAAAAATCCCTCTGATAAGGTTATTGGCTCTTGTTACAGTTTATTGAAAGAGATATTAAAAGTGTAACCGGTGGTTTATTTGGTTGATTTTCTTAAACTAAAAATGATTTAATACAAGTAATTATTACTGTATTTTTTTCCGTGAAATAATTTAGATTTTCCTTTGTTGGGTCTTTTTTCTTCTTTCACAGTGTTCATGAAAAACTTATATTTAAAACGCCTCGGTGATGTGTGATTAATTATTTGTTTAATTTATAACAGCAAGTTTATGTTTGTCATTTACTCTAAATTAATATAAAAAAAGTCCCCCACCGCGTTTGACAGTTCGCGATAAATTTACAAATTAACATTTCTTTAAAAGGTTTTTGTAAATTTGATGTGTTATCAACTTACAAAAACCTGTCAAGGTGTTTGGTAGCTTTCATCGTGAACGTTTTCAAATCTCTTTAGATACCATTTAATTCTTTTTACATAAAATGCCAACGTTCACAGTAAATTTTAGTTGAAAATAAAAATCACATCCAAACGAAGCTAAATTATTTCGAAAATAAAATACTTGATTGACTTATTTTTTATTTATTTTATTTTATTTGGGAAATACACAGAACAATCGCAATCAAAAATATAAATAAAATAGAACACAATCCAAAACAATTTCCACTAATAGGTATTTATGATATTACCACATTGATTTTTGATTGATTGATATTATTTATTATTATCAGTGGCGCTACTTCCATAGAAGCCCAAAAGCGTTAAACGTTAATTGTGTAATGTCTAGTTTATAATTGTTTATTGAGGGGTCATTTTTATGGCAAATTGCTTTTGTTAAATAAAGATTTAAAGCTTAAAGATTATTATTTGGAATTTTGTAAGGCTAACTGGGCTTTTGGGCTTGTGTGGAAGTACCGGCACTGATTATGACATTACCACCAGATCCAGTTCATCGAGCCAGACACGACGATCCTGGTGATCCACGACGCGATCCTGAAGGACGAGGGTCTGTACTCCATCTCCGCGCGGAACGTGGCCGGCGCCGTTAGTTCGTCCGCCATGTTGCACGTCGAGGAGAGCGAGCACGAATACTCCGACAGGTACTTTACTCTTCACATACATACATCAACTCACGCCTGTATCCCCCGAAGGGGTAGGCAGAGGTGCATTTCTGCACATACATTTCGCCAGGTATGTATCAGTCCCACGTAATAGGGGGCGAGCCTATTGCCGTTTTTCGGGCAAATTTCCAGACTCCGTACTGTTACTGAGAATTTCCTAATGGGAAAACCCTCTCTACCTTCCATTTTCCCAAACTGTGATAAAATTCGATTTAAAAGGTAGACATGGCAGACTTGATCCGTGTCACAAACGAGGAGGACAGTGCTACAAACGGCTCGCTTATCCAAAAATAAAAATTGTTTGTATAGGTAATGGCTTTCTATTCTACCGATACTCGGGATATCGTATTGGTAGTTAGGTGTAACATTCCTTCCGTGAATTAGTTCCGTGCTTGTTTGGAGATGCCGATGTAGATGGTTCTATACAGGGTGTCCCAGCAGTCGACGATAACCCGGAAACGGGGAATAGCCCAAGTCGTAAGAGTTATCAGAAAAATATTAAAAAAAATATAAGTTATGTATTTAGAAAAATATAGGGATTTCAAAAAAATCTAGAAAATCTACACCCTGTGACGTTTTTTTCACTACTGTTGCTGCAAATCTCTACTTTTTTAAATTATTATTTTTGTTATGTAATCCTGAATAATGCCTCTGCAAACTGTTATCCAACATTTAGAGCCACCTTGCTATACTTCGGAAGAAAATGACATTGTTTACCAAACCGCATATTAAAAATTTATCATATGCCCAAATTTAACTGACTGTCCTGAAAAAAAAATGTACTACGCGAGTTTGGCAAGTAACTTTAAAAGTTGGCGCATTTAATAAGGAATCTAAAATGGTATAACACTTGCTACATTATTTTTTAAATGTGGCACAATATTTTTTATTTTGCGAAGAAACCCATTTGATCAAATTTTCTTATTAACTAAAGATGACATGATGATGAACTTATAAGTGAGATGGAGATAATTGTTTTACGATGTGTGAGTGAGACAGATACTCCATTGTCAGGTAGTCCATGGGCACTACGCATCGGAGCAATGATCACTTTTTTATTTTAAATTTAGGCTTTTTTTATTTGGATATCTTAGATTTATTAAGTAATTGCTTAACATCAAATATTTCTTTAGTTAAATTTACAATACATGTTCAAACTGCCTTCCTTCAGCCCCAATACACGCTCGTCATGTTCTTAAAAAAGATCGGGTTATCAGGGGCGAAAATCTTCTATTCCTAACAAATTCAGCTACTTCCATTTATTTTTTGCCGTAGCTCAGGTAAATTTTCAATTGGCTTTAAACAAAAAAATTCTTTCACCGTTCCCCAGTAAAAAATAGCCTAAAGGATTTAAGTCAGGTGAACGGGCTGGCCATTGGATTGTGCCAGCTCGTCCTATCCATCTACTCCGGTATTCCTAATCGAAATATTCTCTAACTGAACTAGCCTCACTATCTGTCTCGCTCACACATCGTAAAACGATTCTCTCCATCTCACTCAAATAGTATCTTAAAATTGCTGTCTCGAAGAGCCGAATAGAAACATCTTTAGTTAATAAGAAAATTTGATCAAATGGGTTTCTTCGCAAAATAAAAAAATATTGTGCCACATTTAAAAAATAATGTAGCAAGTGTTATACCATTTTAGATTCCTTATTAAATGCGCCAACTTTTAAAGCTACTTGCCAAACTCGCGTAGTACATTTTTTTTTCAGGACAGTCAGTTAAATTTGGGCGTATGATTAATTTTAAATATGCGGTTTGGTAAACAATGTCATATTCTTCCGAAGTATAGCAAGGTGGCTCTAAATGTTGGATAACAGTTTGCAGAGGCATTATTCAGGATTACATAACAAAAATAATAATTTAAAAAAGTAGAGATTTGCAGCAACAGTAGTGGAAAAACCGTCACAGGGTGTAGATTTTCTAGATTTTTTTGAAATCCCTATATTTTTCTAAATACATAACTTATATTTTTTTAAATATTTTTCTGATAACTCTTACGACTTGGGCTATTCCCCGTTTCCAGGTTATCGTCGACTGCTGGGACACCCTGTATATATCTATCGCAGAGGTCCAGAACGCAATAGATTATGTTAATTCAGGATATTTGTCGATGTTTATAAATTTTTGCCATATACCACGATCAATCAATACCAACAATCCATAAATTCGTGGTTGCCTGCTTTTACAATTCTCCAACCAACTGTTCTGTTCAAATTGTCTTAAAATACTAGTAATTATATTACTTTAACGATAAAGGAAAACATCGTGATGAAACCTGCATACCTAAAAGTTCTTAGTAATTTCTTAGGTGTGTAGTCCGCCAACCCGCACTAGGCCAGCGTGGTGGACTAAGGCCTAAACCCTCTCAATGGTAGAGGAGGCCCGTGCCCCGTAGTGGGACGTATAGGCTGATGATGATGATCAACGAGGCTATTTAAATGTAGCCCCCGACAATATCATTCCCTCCATACATCCCTGGGCGTGCCATATTGTAGCCTTTTGTTCGGTGTTGGCGAATCTCTAGTTTACTTTCTGCGCTGATAATGATGATGATGACAATGTTGTTTCTATTGTTATGGTGTACAATACAGCATATTAAGTAAAAAATAAATAAATGATGACATTCGTCAGGATCCGCGAGCATCCCCCGCGAGTGAAGCCGAACCCGAAGCCGATCGGAGAGCTGTACGACCTGGGCGACGAGCTCGGGCGCGGCGTGCAGGGCGTCGTGTTCCACGCCGCCGAGAGACTCACCGGTCAATATCACTCCATCGCTACACTCCCCTTGCATCACTACTGCCCAACCAAAAATAAACATACAATTTTAGGTTCAATCTGAATTCGGTGGCGGTACTTCCATAAAAGCTCAAAAGCGTTGTACGTTGTGTAATGTCTAGCTTATAATTGTTTATTGTGGGGTCAGGATATTCTCATTTATATATTTTTTTTTCTTTATTTAATTTAGGGACTTTTTTCCTTTATGGACATGCCAGTCCCATTATGACAATAACCAAAATATAACACATACATACTTAAAAGAAAAGTTACAGACTAGGAACTTAAACAAACTTAAAAACTAACTAAATAAAACAGAAAGCCTAAATAACTAGATCATATAACATACAAGCTTCTTCAGATGTAGGGTTACTTAATAGACTCTGCACAAAGCCGACATCAAAACGATTCAGGTATTCTCATTTATATGTCAAATGCTTTTGTAAAATAAACATTCAAAAAATAAAGGTTGTTATTCGGAATTTTGTAAGGCAAGCTGGACTTTAGGGCTTATATGGAAGTACCGCCAATGCTAGAATTAATCACTAATCCTAATCTCTATTTCTCAATCGATCCTAAAATAGACCACTAAAAATGAGTTATCTTTGAGCGTCTTCGCCAAATATAGATAGAGATTAAGATTAGGGATTAAATTCAGTCGTAAGTAGAATTGCTCAATGCAAATCCGTCCGTACTATAATAATTACTTAATATTCTCCTCATTTATGTATTGTTTATAATGTGTACGATAAAGACAATAATACAAATAAAAATTAAAAACTGCGGGTAGAAATTTGTTTAAAGCTATTAACAAACACGCATACCTATACTAACTTATTTTGGTTACTCGTAGAATAGAATAACATGCACTTGAAATTTCACAAGCACTTAATAATTCTACACAAAGCATTCTAAAATTAACAATTAAAAAGAGAAAGACGAAGGAAGAATAGACAGAATTTTGTACAATTCGAAAATTATTTTAACTACATAAAGATACGAGTACAAGGTAGTTGATAAATTTACATTCAGAGTGAGATGATGAAATATGTCAAAAGAAATGGTGAAGGCCGAAGAACAAACCACAAATTCACACCAAAACCAAATTTAATATAAAACACTCGATACACACCTACAAGAAGAACACAGAAGCAGATTTTACACGAGTGAACCCTTATGAAGATTATATTGACACATGCTAAAGACATTCCATACACAATTGAAACACAAAAAAATACGAACACATCAGTCACTTCTATACACAGACAGTAAGAACACAAATAGAATGACTTTATCTTTTCATCTTCATAGATTGCATACTTCCACAAAAGTGAAAAGTAACTGAAATGAAGAACATAATCCTAAGTCAGAAACAAGAAAACATAAATTTTATGTAACTCATTCTACAAACATTCTCTCAGCTAAAATATTCAAACTCCAGAAACATATACGGCATCATATCAAATAGAGTGCCAAAGATTCGTGCTGATTTGGTATGATCACATAAATAAACCAAATATAACACTGTAAATATGGAGTACCAAGTAGAAATTAAATAACACATAAAAAAAACTAAAAGTATCTAAACAGAAAACGCCAAAAGAGTGACAGAATTATGGTTTTCCATGTACTTCCATTCCTTGCCTAGCCTTAACATTCATTAATATTGTCTCTATCTTCTTCTTTTTTTCATTATACTCGTTTTTGAGTCTATCCACTAAGCTGGTGGTATTGGATTGGGATTACTCTCTTTCTCTTTCGCTGTTTTGTGATAATTATTCAAATGTCTGTGACGACATTCAGGTCCGAAAAATTTGCAACTTTTTCTAGTTTCCTAACTTTCTTCCCTCTAGTCCTCATCTGAAATTCTACAGAAATCTTGGAAAGGAGTTAATAAAAGCAAATCCTCTTATCCATATTCAGGTCGCAACTACGCCGCGAAGATAATGCACGGCAACTCTGAGCTGAAGCCGTTCATGAAGAACGAGTTGGACATCATGAACCTGCTGAACGACCGGCATCTGATCCGTCTGCACGACGCGTACGAGCAGCCGCACACGCTGGCGCTCGTCATGGAGCTGGCGGCGGGCGGCGAGCTGGTGCGGGATCGACTCCTGCGCGGGACCACGTACACCGAGAGGGACATCGCCGGGTACATCCGACAGCTGCTGTGGGGACTCAAGTACATGCACGACAACAGCGTCGCGCATCTCGGACTCACTGTGAGAATCTTTTTCTTTACATCTGTTTGGTCATGGGTGATCTAATATCTTACGTTGTAGTACATATTATATTAAATAACTTATTAATTGACACAATTCAAAATCCTATTTGAATCAAGTTTTTTTATACTGCCAAATCCGTCCAAATAATAACTCCTTTACATATTAGATCGGCGAACTGCTTCTATCGCACGCCGGCAGCGATGAGTTGAAGATCTGCGACTTCGGGCTCTCGCGCCGCATCCAGTTCAACAAGCACGCGGCGCTGGACTACGGCATGCCGGAGTACGTCGCGCCAGAAGTGGCCTCCGGCGACGGAGTCTCCTTCGGCGCCGACATGTGGAGCGTCGGCATCATCACCTACATCCTGCTCAGCGGTCACTCCCCCTTCAGAGGTCCCAACGACCGCGAGACCCTCACCAGGATCAGGGAGGGAACTTGGGAGTGGCACGACGAGGAGTGGTGGTCCCGCCTCAGCGTGGAATGCAGGGACTTCATCTCCAAGCTCCTGATCTATAACTGGCACGAGAGGATGGACGTCAAGACGGCGCTGTCGCACCCTTGGTTGACCCTGGCTGATAGAATTTACCAAGAAGAGTACCAGATCACAACTGACAGGCTGAGGAATTACTACAATTTGTACAGGTCAGTATCAAGCGATGAGGCTTATATGATGCAATTTTTTTGCCGCTGCCTTCGAAACCGTTCTTTTACGGAAACTTCAACATGCTGTTTTTTTTTTAAATGTCATTGAGGAACGTATATAATTATTAAAACAACATATTATTGTTTCTAGGGACTGGACAAGCAACGCCCAGTGCCGCAATTGGTTCCGTCGCCGCCCCCTCAGTGGGGCCTTCGAACATCCTTCCAAGATGGTCTACCCGCCTGGAGAAATTTACACGCCTGAAGGTATTATGACTATTGACCTATATCTTTTATACCATATATAACTTATTTTATAGAAATGACCTGCCTGATCTGAATAACTTCTTGATTTGATTACATATAGAAGAAAATTTCATTTCATTTTATATCTTAACGATTGGCATGGATGTCCTCTACGCTTGGTAGAGGTTGACCTTAAGACCATAAAGTTACCAAGTGCTAACATAAACCTTAACAAATCTTCTTGGACAAATTATATAACTTTTACCCCTTCTCTCAGGTACTCCTGACCGTGATCTGAGCCCTCGTGACCGTAAACCAGCTGAGTTTGACCTTAAATTCAAACAGTGGGATCACCCAGACTGGGAAGTCTCCGCTACATCTGAGAGCCAGTAAGTAATTTTTTTTTTGTTACAAATATTTACTATATTAAGATACTCCTCATGGCTATGTCTGTTCGATTGTTATTTTAATTTTAATAAGTATTAACTGAATCATAAAATGTTTAAATATAACGATAACCAGCATAGACGTATCAACGAAAGACAAATTTTCCTCCCTCGATACTAACTGATTAAGTAGTTATGGCCTCGAGTTTTAGGTGCGGTCGAGAATCTCGGCGGTCGCGGTTTCAAATCCCATGCACACATTTCCGACTTTTCGAAGTTATGAGTGACTAATGCCTAAACCCTCTCAGTTATAGTGGCCCCTAACCAGCAGTTGGACATACAGGGTGTATTCAGACCGTGATCGGAAACTAAGGCAGATAATAGCTGCGGTGATTACAAACACCGTGACATAAAAAAAATCCGACAAAAAATAAAAAATAAATCCTTACATCTTTTTAAAATGGATGTGCCATTTAATATAAAATATGATTGTTTAGAAAACGTCAATTTTTTTATTTTTTGTCAGCATTTTTTTAACGCCAATGGGTTTGTAATCACCGTAGCTATTACCTACCTTACTTTCCGATCATAGTCTGAATACACCTGTATATACGATGATGATGTACTACATACATACATAGATAAACTCACGCCTGTATTCCCCGAAGGGGTAGGCAGAGGTGCATTTCCTATTGCCGTTTTCGGGCACATTTCCAGACTCCGTGCTGTTACTGAGAATTTCCTAATGGAAAAACCCAATAACACTTTGCCCGACCCGGGAATTGAACCCAGGACCTCTAGATCGCACGGCACATACTTGTACCGCGAGACTAGATGATGTAGGTACTAATTAATAATATCTGGACAGCACTGTCGCATTGGGTTTACTTTACAATACAAGCAGTCACAGATGTATATGTTGTTACAGCTACCAGAACGGTCCCGACACGTACCTGCTGCAGCTGCGCGACACGCAGTTCCCGGTGCGCCTGCGCGAGTACATGAAGGTGGCGTGCGACCGCTCCCCGGGGTACAGCCTCAACGTCTTCGACACCTACGATCCCAGGGTCAGTGCCACTCGCATTCACCGGGGGAGGGATATTAAGGGAAGACTTATTGAACAGGCTACAGGCTATACACTTCACTAAACTAAACACTAAAATTAAAAAGATAAATATTCCAGATGCATTTACGGGATGGCCTTTTGAACATAAAATTGTCAATTTTGTTTATTTTAAAGAATTTTCGACTGATTTCGAATCAGTGATGCAAAGAAAATAATACATACCTACATGAAAAATATGCTTGTATGTGCTTGTGTGCTATGTGCTTCGTATTATTATTACTATTCCAAAAAACATCATTAATCATTTATTAATAACTGTTTTTAGACTCCAATCATCCGCGAGCGTCGTCGCTTCACCGACATCATGGACGAGGAGATCGACGACGAGCGTCGCGAGCGCATCAACAACTACGGCTCAGAGAGCTACACCATCCGGCGCTTGAGGCACGAGCTCGGCACCAGACTCGACAGCTACGCAGAGGCACAGGCCTTCATGGAGTCCAAGAAAGATGGACAATTACCCTTCTTCAGGGAAAAACCTCAACTCCTCCCCGTGAGAGAAGGAGAACCCGCTCAACTGACATGCTATGCTGTAGGTGACCCCAAACCAGTCATCCAGTGGTTCAAAAACGACATGGTCATCGCTGAAGGACAGAGAATCAAAATTATCGAAGACGAAGACGGCAGGTCCACACTGAAGTTCGAGCCAGCGATGCATTTCGATGTAGGATTCTATAAGGTGGTAGCTAGAAACAAAGTAGGACAAACAGTAGCTAGGACTAGGATTGTCGAGGCAACCAACCCTGACGCACCTGACAGCCCAACTGCAACCGAAATTTCCGACACAGAAGTACTCTTAAGATGGAAGCAACCCAAATACGATGGAAACTCACCTGTGGTCTGCTACAGCCTGCAATACAAGGAAGGAGACAGCGTGGAATGGAAGGACGTCGCCAGTAACATCGATCACGAATTCTTTGTAGTGAGAGGTCTCCAACCCGACACTAGCTACCAATTCAGATTATCATCACGCAACCGTATCGGATGGAGCGACAAAGGTATACCCACACACCTGATCAAAACGAAAGAAGCTGGCGCCGCCAAAATCGAAGTGACCAAAGCTATGAGCCATTTGCAGCAGCTCACGGAATCTGGCCAAGAAATCGTACTGGAAGAAGACAAACCCAAACTGGACTATTCAACAGAGACCAACCACGTGGACTGGTACTCGGCAAACACATTCACAGAGAGGTACAGCTTCATTTCGGAGCTGTGGCGCGGCAAGTTCTCTATCGTAGTGAAAGGCGTGGATAAGACGAACGACAATGTTGTTGTCGCGAAGATTTTGGAGAACCGACCGGACACAGAAGTACAGATCCAGCGGGAGTTCGAATGCTTAAGGAGGTTGAGGCACGAGAGAATATCGAATCTTCTGGGCGCTTACCAGGCACCTGGCTCGCCTGTGTCTGTCCTGATCCTAGAGAAGCTCCAAGGCGCTGATGTATTAACGTACTTGTCCAGCCGCCACGACTACACGGAACAGATGGTAGCCACCATTGTCACTCAGATCCTGGACGGTCTCCAGTACCTGCACTGGCGAGGATACTGCCACCTAGACCTGCAGCCCGACAACGTGGTGATGGCGTCAGTCAGAGCCATACAGGTTAAACTCGTCGACTTCGGCTCAGCACATAAAGTCACCAAGTTGGGTACCAGCGTGCCACAAGTTGGAGAATTGGAATACAAAGGTGAGGATTTATTGCATTAAATTTAGATTTCACCTGGTTGCAATAATGCACATTTTGAACACAACTTTACAAGAAAAATAACTAGTAGTAAACAGCGTGGTGGACTAAGGCCTAAACCCTCTCAATGAAGAGGAGGCCCGTGCCCAGCAGTTTGACGTAATATACGTCTATAGCCCATATGGGTTGATAATGATGATGAAACAGAATACCATTGTATTATTTAAAATAATATATATTCGATACGGAAAACGGTAAATATACGGAAATTGATAGAAACATTAAATGTTATGATGGCAGTATCATCATCTTCAGATATTTGTACCCATATTATGAAAATAAAGGGTAATATTACTTATAATATCGATAACTTAAAACAAATCGTATTTTTATTTCTAAATTTAAACAGATATTTAAAGTTTTAAACTGATCAGTGATCACGTACGAACCAATGATGGAACTTTTTAAATTGTTATAACCTTGCCTTACAGCAGTGTCCGTACTTCCATTTCTATGGAAATTTGGGCTTCTGCCCAAAAGCGTTACACGTTAATTTGTAATGTCTAGTTTATTGTGGTCAGGATATTGTTATTTATATGTCAAATTGCGTTTGTTAAATAAAGATTTCATGCTTAAAGATTACTATTCGGAATTTTGTAAGGCAACCTAGGCTTTTGGGCTTCTATGGAAGTAACGCCACTACTTTACAGTACGCGTACAGTAAGTAATGATGATGGTATGGTCCGCAGCGCCGGAGATAATAAGCGACGAGCCGGCGTACCCGCAGACGGACATCTGGTCGCTGGGCGTGCTCACGTACGTCATGCTGTCGGGGCGCGCGCCCTTCCGCGGCCAGAGCGACGCCGAGACCAAGCAGAACATCTCCTTCGTCAGATACCGCTTCGAACACCTCTACAAGGAGATCACGCAGGTACACGTGCACGCCTCGCTCAATAGCTTTCGCTTTTACTGCACCTTTGGGAACGTCCATTAATCACGTGAGGCTTGGAGGGGGGGGGGGGGACAAAAATCACGGTATATCACTAGGGGGGAGGGGGTTGTAGTAAAATATCACGTGTATTAATTTTTTCGTCTAACGCGAGTTTTCTAAACCGAAAAGCCAGTCAAAAACAACCTGCATCCATTCTGTCTAGACATTTTTATCATGATCTTCAACAGAATAAAATAAAATTATACTTACCTTATTTAATGATAATATTCTAAAATTTAAAGATTCGATTCGAAGATTAATAGTTAGTCTTAAACCTCACCACGTATCACCACGGGGGACGGGAGGGTTAAAAAAATGCTAAAAAAAAACACGTGATTAATGGACGGCCCCTTTGCTATAGGTGTAATCTGGTAAATTATGTGGAAAACTACTATAAAAATTGTATTAAAATGTTAAGTTATTCTAATTTCAATATGACCTGCTAAATTGGGTACGTTATTAACTCATGGATACGATCTTAAAGGGATCAGTGATATAGGAAGGAAAAATGAAAATAATTACTTCATTTGAAATTTCGACAATAACGTATAAATTCGCAACGCGAAGGTCAATTTCAATGGTGGTTCAGTAGCCATTAGGTTAACTTCTTCTTTCCTTAAAGGTTATCCTAGTAGACCTCGCGACCATTGTGAGCCATGAAAACTCTAAGATCACAGAATTTTTTTTTACAACAATGTTACCTATACATTTTGTGGTGGTGAGTGCAGGAGGCGACGCGGTTCCTGATGTTCCTGTTCAAGAAGGTGCCGCTGAAGAGGCCGTCGGCGGAGGAGTGCCACGAGCACCGCTGGCTCACGCAGAGCGACTTCATGAACAAGAAGAGGGAACGAGCTGTCTTCCTCGGCAACAGGCTTAAGGTATGACTGACGTGTCATCAGGTTTAATTTTTTTCAGATCGCCATGATTGTGACAATTGTTAAAGGATGATTGCAGTACAGTAGCAGAAAATGAATAGGCCAAGCGCCGGGGGTTTTTTTTTGCAACGTACGGGACCTGAATTTTTTTTTTTGGAAATGAAAGAAAAAAAGTTTCTAATAAAAAAGATGCCAAATATTATTATCTACAATAATGATTTCTATAATTTTTGTCGTACGATGCGCGGTTCGCGAGATATTTGATAAAACGTGTTTTCCAAGATGGCGGCTGAAGTGAACCCCCCCGCCGCGCCAACTTGGATTCACATCCAGGGGACACCCTTGAACATATTCCAAAAAAAATACCAGGTCCCGAACGATGCATTACCTACTTTTTTTGCTGCGGCGCTTGGACTAGAAATTGTGTCCAAATTTTACACATTAGCACCTGGAGCTAATTTCAAAGCGGTCTAAACAGACACTGAAAGTACCTAATGTATGATGCAGGAATTCTCCGACGAGTACCACGCCCGCAAGGCGGCGGAGTCTTCGCAAGCGGACAGCGTGGCCGCCGCGTTCGGCCAGCTCGCGCCGCGGGCGGTCGCGCGCTCCAACTCCATACAGGACGAACTCCTCACCACCACCACCTTCGCTCCCGGCGCGCACTGACCCACAGCTGGACCATGTGTCATCATCATTCAACATTAACCATTACGATTACATTGTTAGTCAAAGACTATTGAAAATAAAAATTTCTCATTTCTTACCACTCCGTTGTAGAGGGGATCCATGCTCAAAAATGGCATATGAGTGGTTGCTGATATTATTGCTATCAATTCTTTGTAATCATAAATTTAAATTGAATATTGTAACCGTAATCTGATCAAAATAATCATGATTATATTTTGTCTCATACACACACTCCACCTTCATACGTTTACCACTGGTCACTTCATATTTGAAATACGTCCATTCGTCACATGCAATACCAAGGAAATATTGCTACAGGAATATTGGGTATATAGCTCCGAAGGATCACGAACATAGAAGGAACCCACACGTCATGTGCATTACTATCACAAACGAAAAGTCTAGTCACACTAAGTTTTTGTTACGAAAAGAATTTTGTTATTGTTAAGCTATTTATTATATACAATTCTTTTTTATTATTGTTTATTTATTTATACTGATTGGTATATAACATGATGCTCCAGTATTAATTGAAATTAATAAAGAGCCAAAGATCTTATGACAAAAATGGGATTTTATTCACTATTACACAACCCTAAAATGAAACATGGTAAGTAGAAAAGTATGTTACATACATATTTTACATATTTGTAAGATAATACTGGTGTACATTTTATGGAAAAAAATAAAAGAATAAATATACATATTATTTTACACAAACAAGAAATCCATAAACAAAAAAATTCAAAATCCTAACAATATAAAAAAAAAAATTTGTTCCCCTATAGTGAAAATACATGTCTACAACTGTAGGTATATTAGTGTGCAAATTCGAAATACTATATAATATATTTCATTCATAATATATCAAAAATATAAAAATAAAACAAAATCTTCAACACACACAGCATTAAAAGACAGAAAGTATCAATTACTACTTCATTTTGAAATATTTATGACTAGTCCCATCCACTTTCAACCTTATTACACTACCTAATCAATAAGATACTTTTTAGGTCACTTTTAAATGTACTTTGATAATGATGGGCGAATTCCTATTAGAATAGTTGCCAGAAATGTCCATTTTGTGGGCTAAAATAATTAATTAATGCTTTACAATAATCATGTTATTTTTTCTACAAAATGTACACCAATTTACACACATAGTAACATTACAAAGTACCAAAAGAAAGTCCAGACTAAACAGTTACAAATACATTGCATAATTAAGTATCATGTACATACAACCTGCTACAGTATACAATAGTTCATTATTAGGAATTTATTTATTTATACATTTTATTAATATAATACACAAGGTAACAAGATCTAAGCCATCCCAAAGAATTTGGGGCAAAGCCTGTAATTAAGCATCTCATATAAAAGATAAATTAACTGATTTAACTTACTTTAATATTGATAGTTTTGCTTTTTAATGACCTATGAACCTAAAAAAACACTAACCAACAAATGCAAAGCAATACCTATAAATAAGCCAGATTATTAAATTAACATATGATTAATAAAATATTGAGAAAGACATTATTAAATTAATCTCTACATTGCTCAGTGCACATCAATTAAAATCAAACATAAAACAGACATGGATTTAAGTGCTAAATTAAAGGTTTTTATCCAGCTATTTATTTTTTTAAGATTTAGTTTACTGTAACAGAACCCATTAATAATTATAATTGGTTATTGAGATGAGGACTCTGGTTGAATGTGCAGAGCTCTCCACTAGTGTGCACCACAACTTAACATAAAATAAATTATTGGTTAAAAAACTTTTTACATTTCTGAAATCATCATGGTAACCTGTAATAAACCTTAAAGCAAGTTATTAAATAGCATTACAAATGTAACTGCCAACTAGCAATATTAAAACATTATAATAAATTCATATTTAAATTGCCTCAACACTAAACAAATGTACACTGCACATAGGACATAATCAAAGTTTAATATTTGAAGAACCTCACAACGGATTTATATAATTTTATCACATTTATTAAAAAGCAGAATATTTAAATACATTTAATGACGTAACAATTTTTCTGGACTTTCTTAATAACATAGAGGAGTATTTTATTCACATTTTGTTCAGATCATTCAGTACACATTGATAAAATTTGTATATATCACTAATAGTTTGTGTAATATTGCGAGTAAGTTCAAAGTGTTGGGGCTCTGGGCTTAAAACTCAGCTAGAAAATACTTTCTAGTAATTAGATAATTACTAAGACAATAGGTAAAATATGCACCTTATTCCTGTCAAGCATTAAATGATATACATACTTACATTTTCAAAAGCCACAAACTAAGAACTGAACTACTTACATTTTGGCAAAGCATTAATAAAATATTTTTGGCACTTATGTATCCCCAATAGTAAGCATTACATGACATAAATACTAATTTACAAAGTTATAATTGAAATGTTTTATGAATATACCTTCTCTACATACAAGGACCACTAGTCCATCCTGTTACAAGCTCTACCTTTCCATTAGATATGTACAATATCAAGCACCATATTGCTTTCAAATTTAAATACATAATACAAATTTGTTCCATCAATCACATTTTGATTTTATTGTGTTGCAAATTGATTCCTTCAGAAGAATAGAATAAAAATATTAAAAGCTTTAGTAGCAACAATCAAACTTCTTAGTTCATTATATAATTTAATATTATTAGTGAAGTGTGAAAATCTAGTATAATTTGAACTATATACATATTTACTATGCAGCGTGATGATCTTGTGAACCCAATAAAAAAAGAACATAATGGGATTGAAAAAAATAGTGAAAGGATTCTTCCTTTACAGGTATATACATATACATGGGCTTTTGCCCATGTCGGGTTATAATAAATGAAAATAAATGATGATGTACATGATTCACAAGAATTTATGTCAAACTACACATAATAGCCACTTTCTGGATGTAAGAGATCAACAATTATTTCCTAAATTACACCTGATGAACAAAATTCAACTAATAGTACAAGTAACAGTGATTGCATCTTCTTGTAATAAAAGGTGGAGTATGTACTAGTGGTATGTCTTGATTACAGCCATTAAGGACAGTCTGAGACACTTGTACTGTAAACCAAGAAAACAAATCTTCTCTCATATTTTTTTTGCTGCATAATATTGAGAGCTGTTCATTAATATGTTAGCGTGGTGGACTAAGGGCTAAACCCTCTCAATGGTAGAGGAGGCCCGTGGCCAGCGGTGGGACGTATATGGGCTGATGATGAATATGTTAGCAAGATTCTAGTGTTACTAATATTTTGAAACAATATACTTAAAATGTGACAAAAAAATTCAAATAATTTTATATAAATTACCTTAGACAAGCCTCTGCCCAACAAAACCTAAATGCTGCATTATAAATATTGCTACGTACTATGATATAAATACACTATAAATATGATATAACATACTGAATGATCTGTCCGTGTTCACTCTTTCCACAGTAACAGCATGTTCATTCACACTCTAATGAGGCAAAAATGGCTTAACAGTGCTGCATCACCCGATTTCATCTTTTTCCCTGCACAATATACTCTTTAACTTTAGCCTGGAATTCAGATTTGTTCTTATTGTACATTTCTGAGGCTTCTATGTTTAGCGGGTCTTCAAAATTTAAGAGATCCTGAAATAATGAAAATTATTAATTTAATATGGTTTTATTTCTATACAAGTTAAAACATAATTATTGTAGTATACTTCATCAACCCTCAGGTGTCTTCAGTATATAAGATCACAGAAAAGAGAAATCTACAGTAAGAGGCACAATGTTTGTAATTATGATTATGCACTTAAATTATATCCACAGTGAATTGTTTTATGTGAAGTATGAAATGGTACATTGTAATAAATTCAACCTGATTTAATATGACTCTACTAGGTCATTTGATTGGTCATTTAAGTCGTGATGGCCTCGAGGTTTAGGCATGCGGTCGAGAATCTCAACAGTCACGGGTTCAAACCCCAGGCACACACCTCTGACTTTTCGAAGTTATGTGTGTATTCACAATGAATTATTACATACTTTAACGGTGAAGGAAAACATTGTGATGAAACCTGCACACCTAAAAGTTCTTAGGAATTTTTTAGGTGTGTAGTCCGCCAACCCGCACTAGGCCAGAGTGGTGGACTAAGGCCTAAACCCTCTCAGTTGTAGAGGAGGCCCGTGCCCAGCAGTGGGATATTTATGGGCTGATGATGATGATGAGGTCATTTGAAACTCATCAATAACAAATTTAGATTGACTGACTTGATAAAAATGAAAAGTAAAAAAAACATGTATAAATGTAATAAATATCTTAATCTGAAATTGCAGTGAGAAAATTGACTGAGAAGAAGGTTGACAGAGAGAGGTTAACTACGTGTTTGCGGAATCTTTACATTAATTAATTTTTCTAAGTTTCTCTAAACCACTTAATTAGTTTTTTTTTGTTTTGTTGTTTATAATTTGTGTGTGTGTGTGTATTGTGTTGTGAGCGTATTGGTTAGTATTAAATTTCTTTATCATCTTTTAACATGGAGTTAGAAGATGATAAACCTCCGGACGGGGGTGGTGGCGGTACCGATGATTCCTTTGGTCCATCAAAAAAGGCCACTAAACGGCATATAAGTCCACATAAAGAAATTCCAAAAAAAAACGAAATCATCGGCCGAATCTATCCAAGAGGTTTATACGTGCAGTGACTATGAAAAGAAATTTGAATATAATTCCTCAGATAAGGGTCCCTTTACTATTCACATTTGCACAAAATTAAACACCCCCATCCAGGTACTGAAAATAGCAAAAATCCTCTTCCAGAATAATGTACCTGACATTGTTCCAGGCAGCATTAAAACAGTTGGCCGTAGCAAAATTTCTGTATCTTTCAGTTCTGCCGAGTCAGCCAATAATTTTGCTTCATCAAAATTTTTAACAGAGAACAATCTGGTGGCCATGTATCCTCACTTCCAACTATGCCGTTTGGGTGTGGTGCGGGATGTGCCTACAGATTGGTCACTAGATGATTTTATCTTGGGCCTAAGATACCAAGACGGTTGCGGTGAAGTTATTAAAGCTCGTCGACTTAATAGAAAAACAAAAAGAGATGATATAATTCAATGGTCTCCATCTACAACTGTAGTTTTAACTTTCAGAGGAAACATTCTCCCTGATAAAGTGTTTTGTTTTAACACTTCAATGCCAGTCTCACTATACCACCTGCCTTCTATCCAGTGCCGCCAGTGCTGTCGCTTTGGTCACGTTGCGTCTCAGTGTAGGTCACCTCCAAGATGTTATCGTTGTGCACGGGATCATAGAGGTTCTACTTGTATGATTCCCACAAACGAAGCTTCTTGTTTACTCTGTTCGGGTACACACATGGCTACATTCCCTAATTGCCCTGAGCATTTGCGGCAAAAGGCCATTAAGTTGGTAATGTCGGAGGAGAACATCTCCTTTTCAGAGGCATCCCCAAGATTCCGTCCAGTCCGTAAGACATTTGCTGACGTTACAAAACCTTCCAACCCAAGCCCTACTAAACATGCCACCTCCTCTACTACTTCCTCTTTCCAGTCTCAAACACAAAAACAGGTACATATTGAACGTCGTCCATCCATCCATATTGAACGTCAACCAAATATTGGACCTAATCGTCCTGCTCCTCAAAGTTATGACATTAAAAACCACAATTATATAACCCAAACCCCTAAAACGTTTATGCCTAACGGCTGTGCCATCTCCTCTCAAGAAGTTTCGGATTCATCCCAACGCATGCCGTCCTGTCCCTCTCCCTCCCCCAACGAAAATCTTATTGAGCTACTCCTGTCTGCCCTTCTAAATATAGCTTTCAAATTCAGCGATGCCCTTCCTCCCAATGCCTCTTATTTATTAGAACAATTATTCCATAATTTTAAGCTCCAAAATGGCCAACAGTCTCCTACAATGGAACTGTAGGAACATCCGCCACAAAAAAAAAACGAAATTATCCACCTCATCAATCAACACAGCCCCCTCGTTTTTGCCATCTCGGAGACTTGGCTTAGACCTAGCTCTCCCTTCAGACTGCCGGGCTATTCCTGTCTTAGGGATGACAGGGATGATGGATGGGCTGGTTGTGCCATTCTCGTTAAAAGATCTGTAGTCTTCTCACAAATTGCTTTCCCACTCCATAATTCCTCTTTTCATATAGTTGGTGTTAGAGCCCTAAATGTATCATTCATTTCTTTATATATTCTCCATCCCAACATAAATATAATTAATGATATTCGAAGGCTTTTGATGGCAGTACCTCATCCCCTTATCATCATGGGAGATTTTAATATTCATCATACACTTTGGGGGTCAGCTTGTAATGACGCCCTTTCGACTTCCCTGCTTGACCTATTCGACGACTTGAATATTTGTCTGCTGAATGATGGGTCGCCAACAAGAAGAGTTTCCCCCGCTCAAAATCCTAGTGCAGTGGATCTAACTCTCGCTTCTCCTGCTTTATGTCCTTCTATATCTTGGTCTACTCTTCCTCTCTCTTTCGGAAGTGGCCATCTGCCCTTGTTGTCAATTTGGCGTAATTCTTTCTCCCCAAGCCCTACTTCTACCCCTTTATTAAAATATAGACTATCTAAAGCTGATTGGGATACTTTTGGTCTCAAACTAGATGAACTTATTTCTTTTAATACACATACACCAAGTTCGAATTTTATAACTTATAATAATTTTTGCGTTGCCCTTATCACAGCAGCAGATGTATCTATCCCTATTAAAAATTCAGCATGTGGTAAAATGCCGTCCCCTCCGTGGTGGGATGCTGAATGCTCAGAAGCTGTGAAATTGCGTAACGAGGCTGAAATTACATTTGTAACAGATATGTCACAACAATTTTTTTTGACTTTTAAAAAAGTTTCTGCTAAATCGAAACGCATATTAGCTAAAAAGAAAGCTCAGGGCTGGTCAAACTTCTGCGAATCGCTTTCTCCGCGTTCCCCATCTGCTTTGGTTTGGAGAAGGATAAAGTCCTTCCGGGGCTCCTTAAACAATTCTTTTAATTTATCCTCCAATAACATAGACATTTGGCTCCCCCAATTTATTAATAATATTGCTCCGCCTTTTGTCCCTTCTAAGGATTGTTTTCCTCCTCTTCTTCCCTCATTGGCTTCTCATAAATTTAATGATCCATTTACTTTTGAAGAGCTTTGCTGTATACTAGATAAGCTTCACGATTCTACTCCTGGTATTGATGGCGTTCCCTATTCCTTTATTATTAATTCTTCTCCAAATTCCAAAATATACTTTCTAAGCATTTTAAATCAATTCTTCCTTAATGGTACAGTACCTGATTCTTGGAAGAATCAAATAATCATTCCTATTTGCAAACCAGGAAAGGACCCCAATCTTCCTTCTTCATATAGACCAATAGCCCTCTCATCAACCCTATGCAAAATTATGGAACATCTTATAAAGAACAGATTAGAATGGATTTTAGAGAACAGAGGACATCTGGCTAAATCTCAGTTCGGCTTTAGGCGTGGCAGAATCGTTATGGACAATCTGAGCATTATCACTACTGATATTCGCATAGCGTTCACTCGTGAAGAGCACGTCATTGGAGCTTTCCTAGACGTTAGCTCCGCTTATGATAATGTTCATCTTCCCCTGCTCAGGCAGAAATTGCTACAGCTGAGTATTCCGCCGAGGATGATTAATTTCATATTTAACATTTATATGGGTCGCTCGGTTGTTTTTAATGCTCATGGCTCCGTATGCGCCTCTAGAACTGTATGGAGGGGCCTCCCGCAAGGTTCTGTACTTAGTCCAATTCTTTATAATGTGTATACAGCTGATTTAGAACATTTTGTCAATTGTTTTGGAAATGTTTTGCAATTTGCAGATGATATTGCCCTATATTCATCTTCTAAATGTCTTATCGATGCTGCAAATAAATTAAATGCTGCTTTATACTATTTAAATCAATGGCTGAATGAACATTGCCTTAGTCTCTCTATTTCTAAGTGTAAGGCTGTAATATTTTGCCGCAAGAGAAGTAATCCCTCTATTTCGATATCTGTCGATAGCGAACCTACTAGTATCGAAAATCAGGCTAAATTTCTAGGTGTGATTCTAGATAGCAAAATGACAGGTGTACCCCATTTAAAATATATTAGTGACAAGTGTGAAAAGAGCATTAATGTCCTAAGGGCTGTCTCAGGTGTCCGTTGGGGGTCCCACCCTTACAGTCAGAAACTGCTGTATAATGCCATTATACGTAGTCATTTTGATTACGGTTGCTTTGTACTCGAACCATGTAATAAACTTGCACTTACTATATTAGACAAAATACAAGCCAAATCCCTTCGCATAATAACTGGTGCAATGAAATCTTCTCCCATCAATGCCCTTCAGGTTGAGTGCTCAGACCCTCCTCTTTTCCTTCGAAGACAATACTTAAGCGATCGTTTTTTATATAAAATTCTCCAAAATGATTGTCATCCTTTATATGATAAACTTAACAATTTATCCCAATTAATTCTTAACTCCAGGTACTGGTCTAACAAAACTACCCCCCCCCCCCCTTGATTAACAGTTTCCGAAAATTACAGTTTCTCCCCCCAGTATTTCGTACTAGCCCCCATATCCTCTATTTATTTGATTACGCGTCTTTGATCTTCAAACCTAATGTAATTCTAAATTTTGGTGTCCATAAAAATGACGTAGATGCTAATGCACAGTTTAGTAGCATACTTTCAGAAAGTTGGGCCATGTGTGTTCCCCGGTATTCCTGGCTAAAATACGTGTACGAGATCATTCCCTTTGCGAATGTGGACTGGATGAACGCACTTTAGACCACATTTTTTTAAACTGCCCTAGAATACTCATCCCCATGTATGATATGTTACCCCAGAACTTTCCACGGCCGGTCAATTTAATGTTTTTACAAACTCGTGTTTTCACACCCCATATATACATTTTATGTAAATTTATTAAAGTAAATAATATTTATCTATAACTTTACACACTACTTGCTACATGTATTTATACTGACACCCTTGTTCTATCAGTATAATAACTTTATATTTATATGTAAATACAATAAGTAGTTATTGGTGCTGGCTAAGTTTATCTAAATAGTAATTATGTGGTCAGAGCTATCTTGCTTTGTAATTATTTTCCTTTGTTTCTTTTTTTGATATTCAACTACAGCTTTCACTATTTCTATCATCCTTCCATCTCTTTTTTGTTTTTTTGCTTTTTTCTTTCTTACTTAACCTCTCTCATCTGTCATTGTCCAGGTAAACGGAATTTGTCTTTTGGCATCTGTATCGTCAAAAATTAATAAACACTTGACATTGGCATAATCACTGGAAAACGGTGGAGCCATTACATTAAAAAGAAGAAGAAGAATCTGAAATTGTTTAATTTGACCCACAAGAAATACTATAAGCTTCTTATGTTATTTTATATAACTTACAGTAAAAAGTGAGTTTAAACCCCAGACAACATCTTTCAGTCTTCTCGTTGGAGCCCAGCCATGTTCATCGATGGAAGTCTGACGAAGCAGAGACAGGCAGATATCCCCGTCTACGCTTATGTTTGGATGCCATAACTTTGTTAAACATTTAACTTTTGGTGGCTGAAATATACAAAACAATGGTGTATGATTTCCTCAGAACTAACAAAATTAGGATAGAAATTATTATAGCAGTGATGTTAAATTACTTTAAATAAATAACAGAAAACTACTGAGACCCTCAGAAATACATTAGCATTATTTTTGACATCTTAGTAAACCAGATTCATAAGTATTATTATATATTTTCTTTCTTTTGGCAAGGCGCGGTTTGCGCATCTGCCAGCGTCAAAGTTTTAGGGTTTCAATTTAAACATTCCCATACTCTTTCTAGGCGCTATTTCAAGATAAATTTGGTCACATTCGTAAAATACTTTAACCATCAACTACTATGTGCTTTGAACCCAATAATTATTATGGAAATAAGAACTGTGTATAAAAAAACAATAGGCACGCTAGATACTCACAGCCATATTATAATCTTCCGTGACGAAAACACAAAATTTGAACTTTCCACCTTGCCAGTAGCCTTCATCAGGAGCCACAGTCAATATGAAATCTGATAGAACATTGGGGTCCTCGAAGTCCACACTACACGTAGCTGGAAGGTTCTCGTTCATCTCCTGAACCTCCTTAACCAGTAATTTATCCCTGACGGATATACGCCGAGAGGGTTCACTGGTAATTCCATTACTAGTCTCAGAATGTTCTTTTTTCAATTTCCTATTAAGCGTAATCATTGTAGCGTCGATAAATATGTAAACAAGTCAACTACAACATAGCAACAAAGTGATAGTCTTTATTTGAAATTATATCAATAAAAAGTTAAAAACTAAAAACCCAAACACGCAAATTTCGGCATGTCAAACTGAAGTTGGCATTTGCATTTTTGACATAGACATATTCATTAGAGATGCCCTAAATTTTCTTCTAGCAATTTCGATTTTCTTTCTTATTTTGAGAATGAAAATTTGGTTAATCGTACTTTTATAAAGTATAATTTCACATATTATATTTTCATGAATTTAAAACTGTATGCATTATGAACGGAGTTACAATAAAAACATACGGTCAACCGTTCAGAAATTTAATTGTCACACTGAGACTGACTCATTTGGTCAAAATTATGTCAAATGAAATGGAACTGTATTAGTTTAAGGATTAAACTATAAATTAACAAAGTTTTCTATATACGTAGCTATAATTGTAGTCAATTCGTAGTCTTACATTATGGCAGAAATATCATGGCCTTGGCAGTATAACTTTCCTCCTTTTTTTACGTAAGTAAAACTTATAATATTGTTACAAAATTTCGTGTTGTGACCACTAAGTGCTATGGAATTGTTAGGCAAGAAATGGAAGTACGTAAACGAAGGGAATGTTCATATCGTTCTGCAGCTTGTGGGTACAGAGCATGTCCTTCGTCTTATAAAAGGAGATAAAAATTCTACTAATTTTTCCCACATGAAAGCAGGTGTGGATTTTGTAAACAAAGTTATGAATCCACTATTAAAAAATTACTATTATGCTGAAGAGCAAACAGTTGAATTGCCTGTGGATTTATTGGATGAACTTAGCCGAAATTTACACAACTATAGGCCACAAAATAGAAGGTTTAAATCTTCAATCAGCCCCCATGCCATAATAGCATCAAATCTTGCTGTAGTCAGTGCCAAATGTGATAAAAACTATTGCATAGAGATAAAACCTAAAGAAGGATACTTGGCAAAAAGTTTAAACAAATATTTCAAGTGCTACTTTTGTTTGAAACAGTATACAAAATTGCATTTGCAACAAATTCCAGCGGTTGGTGGCTATTGCCCTCTGGATTTATTTTCTGGAAACAGAGCTAGAATGAAACATGCTCTGAGTAATTTAGTAGATAATCCTCAGAACAATTTCAAATTATTCCATGATGGATCTCTTGTGTATCATGAAAAAAGTACCAAAGAAGATTTCAGTAAAATTATAACATCAACAAATGTATTTGACTCTATGGAAATATTTTTTGATTTTATAATTGATGTGTTGGTTGGCGATGCTCAAGCATCTGACTCCCCTTATGATAATAAATTGAAACTTCAAAATAAATGTGATGAAAGTAATAGTTTACAAAAAGATTCATTTTTGTATAACCTTTTGGAAGTACAAAAAATTACAGAAACAATAAATGTTGAAGATATAAAAGAAATAAACCCAGATTATGTACCAACAATTTTAGAAAAAATAAAAAATGAAAAATTAAATCTTTATAATGAAAATGATAGAGATACATTATTCAAAGTGTTAGAACCTACTCATGCAGCATTAATATCGGCCGTGGCCAAAGACTGTTCGATTATGATAAGTTTCTCACAAGATCTTGATGAAAATTTCCCATTTTTGCAAGTAAATAAACATAAAATAGTGTATAAACTCTCTGTGACAGATTTAGAGCCAAAATCACTTAAGAGTGTACTAAAAAGAATAGAAACAGAGAATAAAATGATTGATATATATCACAAATATGTTGGAAAAGGAGAGTAAGTATTACCGGAGAAAAATGAAAATTTACAAGTAATTACAGATTAATTTGTGTCTGTGATTATCATCATGGAATGGACCTTTAATGCAGCCATTTAAAATATAATTTAAAATTCTGAAGGGTACTCAAGACAATGGAAATGAAAAAGGCCCAACTATGGAATGAAATTACACAACTTATGTGCTACTTAGATACTGGACCAATAAAAATTGTTAACAAAAGTAAAACTCTTTGGTTTCAGAATCCAACCCCATACAGAAACAAGGGAGAAGCAGCTAGAAGCATGGCAAGGCCTTATTGCAGATTACTTAAAGGCTGCAAAACAATCAACTATTGATGTTAGAGAATCACAGAATAGTCCATTATTTAATAATGTGTCTATTAATAGAAAATTATCACAAGAAGCTATTGTGACAGTCTTGGAACATATGGCTAAAAGTGGAAGGGCATTCCCACTTGATAAGGGTAAGAATGTATGGGAGGTGTACTGGCACTCCTTGGATGAATGGGGCAATATGATATACAGTTGGGCTTGTGATAATGGTTTAAACAATTCTGTCTGTACACTATTTGAGTTGAGAGAAGGTGAAGACACTGCAGATCAAGGTAATTATATTGATCATCATCATCATCATCATCATCATCAGCCCATATACGTCCCACTGCTGGGCACGGGCCGCCTCTACAACTGAGAGGGTTTAGGCCTTAGTCCACCACCCTGGCCTAGTGCGGGTTGGCAGACTACACACCTAAGAAATTCCTAAGAACTTTTAGGTGTGCAGGTTTTATCACGATATTAAAATGTATATATTGATATATAAATTTTAATAAAATATATGCATTTAAAAAATTTGAGCATGCATATTTCAACAAATATGTCATGGGACAAGGTAAATGAGCTTATTATAAATGTAATTTTAATGATGGTCAGTTAGTGGCAACTAACAGCAACTAGTTGCATCACAAGATAAGAGACATAAGGAAAATGTTTGGCCAAACTATTCTATAAGCTGATAATGTGGTGTTGATAACAAATAACCAAACATTTCATTTCGTTTTTGAAGTGAAAACTTCTTTAGCAGTGCAGTGCACTTTTTTGGGATGGGTAAAAAATGTTAAACTCGCGTCAGATCACGTGACCCTGATCGAAAATGTGTAAGACGCCTACAATATTACACAATGATGTAATATACTGATAAATAAATCAATTCGTGCGAAATTATTCCCTAACCATTCGAAAATATTCAAAAATGCACAACATTAATGTTGAAGTTTTCACTTCTGCAGGCACTCCCGAAATGCCACCCTTTTTTTCCATAATTTTTGTCTTTTATTTCAGAATTCCATGGTCTTGACATGAATATCTTGATAAAGGCTTTGAAAACATTAGAAGTGAAAGGCAGATGCGAAGTAATGGACTTTGATGACAATCAAGGCGTCAAATTCTTCTGAATGAAGCTTACAAATCTACTACTGAATACTTACAACTACAAGAGTATGCGGCAATAAAAAATATGGCATCAGAAAATCGTAGCTTATTTCCGTCCTTAGCAAGATATTATTTTGGTCTTGTAATAAGTATGCGAAAAAAGATTCTTAATAACAATCAGAGAAGTTTTTATACAAGTTAATAGTTGTGTCTCATATATAACTTGGTTTAGTTAAAGCCATACTAAAGTTTTTTTGTCCAATGGATGTATAATTTAAAATTATTTAACCTCTTACAATTAATAGTTACCAACAAACAAGCATAATGTACTGTGAAGTCTAGGGTATTGTCTAATTTTATGCTGGCAATTTTCTCTTGCATATGGAAGGAGTAAGAAAATACCTCTAATGAATTTTATATATACAAAATAGAAACGGAATTCTATCACTTTCTGTCAATCGAGTCGAGCTCATTTCATTTACCTATAATAAATAACGTTAATGCATTTTGTTAAGTTGTAAATATTTTTTAACGTTGAAATATATTGATATGATATTTTATAATAAATTTGTTTTATTGAAATAATGCATCATGGCCAGGAAATCGTTTCGGTAACACAAGTCCCAATCGCAAATACATACCTACCATATTCTTTTTGAAAGTGTGCGTGGCACGTGTATACCAGAAATAAAACAAATATAAAATTTTACAAACCTTTTAATTCGACTGACCAGTGTAAATTTTTATTTCAAAATCGATCGCTTACATGTAATTAGGTATATATTACCTACATTAGACAAAAACTGTTAAAAAATCTTAAAAATTGGACTTACATCTTGTACTTATTAATATGTTCTAAGTAGTTATTGATATAATTGTGTTACGCAAATTAACAATTTAGAAGATCTGTTAGCTAATAATTAAAAAATAGTCCAAATAAAGCAGTAACTTTTATATAGTACAGATTTTCCTATAATGTCTCCTACTATCGCATACTTTTCCGTGCATATTGATTATTGAGTATTTTGTCCCGTCAAGCAAATAAAATTATTTTTATACGATATTATGTCTGCGATTTTCCTCTAAATTGTTAACCATTGTTTGATTGATCATATTGTTAAACATTTTTTCAGCAAGTCTTCAGTACTTTTCTAAGAATTTACCAATTGAGGATTTCTAAGGGATTTAATATTTCTTACAAGTGTATCGCGCTAACTACATAAACGATCAGTCTTCAACCAAAACATTTTAACAAATGTGTACGTTCACAAAATCAACGAATAAATTAAAACATATTTACAATTATTCTACCTGTACCTTATATTGGAACTTACTCGTAACTTATTCTACTAGGTCGAGTTACAAAATTGTGCTTCATTTGGTTGTACTTTTTATAACAAATGAAACTATTTTGAGTTAAACAGTAATTGTCGCTTACGTCTTTTTTTAAATTGGATTAACATACACGATAATTTGGTCCTAAAAATTAGCATTTTTTTTACTTCAGTTCAGAACGCACCTGTCATAGGCAGTTGGAGTTTATGTGGAGTACCTACTTAATTACCTAGTTACAATTGCTTTCGTGAAATTAGGTAAGAGTTCATTACGTCAATCTTAATTAACTAATATTTTAGCTAATACAAGAATAATGAACGTTTAAAGTAAAGCCATTTACTCGTATTCAATAGCAAATATTAAAAAGTAAGCGCCTGTGAATATTTTACGACGCTACCACAAATGGCAGTGTATGTCCTTACACTACTGTTACTAAATCACAGATAATTAACACGTGTTTGATTCTGGAATGTTGGTATCGTGAGCTTAATACATAACCTAATGTTGGTATACAACAAAAATTAAGGATAGAAGTTCCGATTTGCATGCTTTGGATAAAAGTATACAAGACTGTCAATAATGTAAATAGGGACTTTTTAAAATATTTGTTAACAGGATCGTCCCTAAAATATTGTGCGGTTAACGAGAACAATTACAAAAAAAAATAGTCACTATTATTAACATTATTCACAAAGCATCTGCAGAAATACACTAAAAAAACATCACCGCAAAGATGTTAACGGTTTGTGACTAAATATCGTGATGACTTCATCAGCATCTGTTTATAGGACAATCAATATCGAACACAAAGCATCCGTAATCATATTCTCAACAAACTTCATGAAAATTTTAATGTAGGTTCATAATATGGCTCATAAAACCATAATTGTCCCTATCCCACCACACACCCGCCACTGTAACTCCTGTGCTCCAGGATCAACAGCGGCACGCACAGTAATGACACCGAGCAATGAAGCTCAGCGGATCTAAGGGGACCTAAATTTGTCATAATCCCGCAACGAAGTTAATCAGAAAGACAATATAAGGAGGAGTTGAAAAACAAAGAGTTGTTCACTTCCCTCCACAGCAAAGCGGGTGACAAAACATTGAGCTATGAGGTTTTACCCTCACATAAAAAAGACAATTACATTTAGTGATATTAGACGCAAGTAACGCACCACGGGTAAAAACTGTATGAGTTTTATTGACTAAATTGGACCTAAAGTGCGAGCTGTTATGTAGACTTCCAATAATAGGCATGGCAAAAACGCTGGAAAGCACGGAAATTCTTCCTGGATTCAACAAGGTCTGTATAATAGACAACACCAGACGTTACATGCATACTATTGAGCATACAGTTACGCTCATCCGACCAAAGATTGCACTCCCAAAGGATATGATGCGCGGACTGTTCATATTCGCAATTATGTGTTGAGCATTGGCACATAGGAGAATCAACCAACTTAAATGAGAATAATTTGCTACGAAAATTACCGTGACCCGTCAGAAATTGCGACACGTAATGATCGATCTCAAGCCAAGTTTTTGCCAAACGATCGCTCACCGAAGGAAAATATTGATAAAGATGACGCCCCTTTATAGAAAGACTCCATCGATTTTGCCATTCTTCTATTAATTCCGAGTAAGTCTCGGGGTATGGTTTAAATAACCGACTAATTTTCAAAAGGTCGCGCGAGGAAAGAAAATCTATATCAATATTTTGCTTGTTGGAAAAATATAACGCGGCGCGACGTTGCACTTCCAGGTCGACTGGAAGTACTCCCGCCAGAACAGGTAAAGCTTCAGTACTAACAGTTCTGTACGCCTTACACAAAAATATCAACGCCAAACGTTGACTCTGGAGCAATTTCCTTCTGACGGCACCGACAGTTGCCCTGTCGGCCCACACAGGGGAAGCGTAACAAATGCAACCCAAATATGTAGCTCCATAAATTACTTTTAAGGTGTTAAACGACAGACCCCAAGTTGACGCTGATATCCTTGTCAAGGCATAAAAGTTGTTTTTTGATTTTTCACCGACGCATTTTATATGTTCTATAAAAGAGAAATTACGTTCTAGAACAAGCCCTAGGTAACAAACAGACTGTTTATTTTTGATCGAGACGTTATTAAATTTTATACGCGGCGGGGTTTTCAGAGAGCCTTTCAGCAGCAAATGAAATGATTTTTGGGGTGCGAACGAGAGACGGTTTCTTTCACTCCAGTGAGTAATTAAACTAAGACACGCGTCTGCTAACTTTTCTAGACCTGATCTGCTATTTGACTGTATGAGCAAGAGTCCGTCATCCGCATATCCTATTAAAGAGCAACATGGAGGTAAAGGAATCGAGAGAAAGTCGTCAAAGCCTAGATTCCATAAGTAAGGGCCGACTACGGAACCCTGGGGACAACCCATTGTCAGTGTCTTCGACACTGCGTGGTGACCTAAGCGCAACTTGGTTGTGCCATGGATAAAATACGAATAAATCATAGAAAATATATTCCTTGGGCAACCGCGAGACTTTAATTTCAGAAGTAACATAGGCCACCAAGCATTGTCGAATGCACCAGAGATATCTAAAAATACTTCCCTCCGCGCACGCGTACTGTGCGGACACGGTTTGACACTGTGCTTTAAAATTGTGTTTTTTCGTGTCTCGGGTTTGATTGCCGGCTTGTGAGTGTTTTCAGTTGTGTTGTGTTGGTTTGTGCTCTACAGTTCGTAAGTTATTTAAGTGTTTTACGTTGGATTTAATACTTTTTTGTTCGTGTTTACCGGTAAGTCGTTTTATTTTGTTGTGAGGGTAGGCAAAGTCCGATAAATTTTAATCTTTTTTTTTAAATTTGCGCATTAGATTTTGGCTCATTTTATTCAAACAATGTCGGTTTGTAATGACGATCCCCCTGACCGAGGCAGGGATCCTTTCGGCAAAAGTTTGTTGACCCCTAGGTCACCGAATAACTCCCGACCGAAACGGCTTTTTGGTGACATGTCACCTACAAACATTTCTCCTGGCGATAAAAGATCGAAACCGTCCGGGTCGGGAAGCACTTCTCCTCTTTCTTTCGAGGACAGCTGCGATGCGGGTCGAAATAATTATTGCGATTTGGTGTCCGACGCGTCGACATACTTGAGTAAGATAAATGACCTAGTCAACGATCAGGGGTCGCGAATAAACATAGCGAACAAATCTGCAATTATGGACCTCACTCAACGGGTCACAGGCATTATTTCTTTACTCGCGATAAAATCGTCTTGCAACGAAACAAAACTTGCAAACTTACAAAGAGAGATAGATAAGAATAAAAATGTGCGCGAACCTGCACCGGTAAATGGCACTTATGCGGACCGCCTAAAGTTGAGATTATCTAAACCGACACCGGCAATGGAGTCGCGCGCGCCGCTGCCGTGTGTTGTAGCATACCCCACAGCTGAGCGATCAGCTGAGTATGCGTCATCATCTGCAACGAAGCAGGCGCTAATGAAAGCGATTAAGCCGAGTGATGACGGTTTCCAAATTGTTGGCGTTAAAAAAACCGCGAAATCTGGAGTCGTACTTCGTGTCGCGAACGAGTCACAAATTAAAAAATTGCAATCTGTAGACGCAATAAAATCCGCCGGTTTGCGATTAGAAAAACCAAAAGGCCGTCGACCCCGTCTTTTAGTTAAAGACGTCCCGGCCTCAATGGAAGATCGCGTTTTCATTAATGCTCTCTACAAACAAAATATTAAGAGCGAGTTGCCGATTAAAGAGGACGATTTTGTTAAATCCGTTAGAATTGTCCGTAGGCGCGTCTTAGATAACGGTCGGAAATGGATAGGCATCGAATTAGACGCGGACGTGCGTAAACATCTTGTGACCACCAAAGACAAGTTGTTCATTGATTGGGCGACGTGCCGATTTGTTGATGACGTCGAGATTGTCCGGTGCCTTAATTGTCAACAATACGGACATGTTCATAAATTCTGCACTACAAAATCCCCAACTTGCGCTTTGTGCGCCGGCGAACACGAAACTAAATCTTGTCCCCATAAGGCCGATGCCACATTTAAACCAATTTGCGCGACGTGTAAAAAATTTAAAAAAACACATGACCACCGCTGTGGGTCTCAGGAGTGCCCATCTTATAAGCATAAACTGCAAATGCTAATCCTTTCAACAAATTATTGATTATATAATGGATAATCTCACGATCGGACAGCTGAATTTACATAATGATAGGGCGGCAACGTCGGAGTTAAATATTTTAATTAATGAATATAAGCTTGACATTGTTCTCGTCCAAGAGCAGTACCAACACGCTCGGTTACGTACTAGACTAATACAACTAGATAACAGCTCACGAGCAGGCATTTACGTGTCGAGTTCTGTATTTACAGTCACATCAGTGCGTAATCTTATGACGTCACACTGTGCGGTCGCGGAGGTTACAACACCCTCAACTAAATTATACGTTGTGAGCTGTTATTTTCAATACTCGGACCCTGTGGGTCCACATTTACACCATTTGCGACATGTTCTGAGGTCTCTTTCGGGAAACAAAATTGTTGTTGGCGCAGATGTCAATGCGTCTTCCCCTCTTTGGTATGGCAAATTTAGATCCACCGATTCAGAGCGACGCTGTGCCGTCGAAGATTTTATTGCGGAATTAAATCTTGTAATACATAATACATCTGACGCACCACCAACATATTGCAGCCCTATGGGCGAATCTTCAATCGATGTCACACTTTCATGTGGAGACGTCCATATCGATAAATGGCGTGTTATACCAGACGCGTCTTGTAGTGATCATCGCCTGATAGTGTACGAGTTTTTACCTGGATTTACACGAGGACATCATAATAATTATTACAACTTTAAATATAAATTAAGAGGGGCTAATTGGGAGTCTTTTGGCTCGCTTTTTGCGCATCATACTAAGGATTTCACTCGCAATGAACTTTCAGCTGAAGCTTGCGCTGAAATAATGACAGATACCTTTACGTACTGTGCGGATATAACATTCGGTCGTTCATTTGTAACTGGTACTCGTAGATGTGATTGGTGGAATAATACCTTAGTCCACCTTCGTCAACTATTTCGTCGAGCGCGTAGGAGGTTCAATTCGCTTAAAAAACGGTGTAACAATAGTAATTTACTTGAAAGTGCTTTTAACACTCTAAAAACAGCCAGGTCGCGTTATAGAGCCGCGATTATTAAAGCAAAAGGCGATTTATTACGAAGAGTTGTTGACCGTCTGAACGCTGAGGGTCCTTGGTCCCCTCTTTACCATGAGTTTAAAGCTAATAAATCAATTGATTCAGCATATATTGAAAATATAAAGGTTAATGACACATACACTACTGGTATTGAGGAGACCACGGAAACTTTATTAAACTCACTTATCCCGGACGATAGCCTTGATAACGATTCCGCATATCATAGTCAAGTAAGGCTATGGGCCTCCGTTTCACCATCTACTCCCGATTCGGATAGCCCATCTCTTAACGAATTTCTTGAAGTAGTTAGATCCCTGCCTCTTAATAAGGCTTCTGGGGATGATAAAATTTCCAATAAAATGATAAAGGAGGCGTGTAAGTTGTCTAGTGTCGCTATAATGTGCGTTTATAATCGATGTATAGCTGAGGGCGTCTTTCCGCGAATTTGGCGGTGCGGTCTTATTAAACTCGTACCTAAAGGAGGGAATAAGCCCCCTGAAGACCCAAAATCGTATCGTCCAATAACGTTGTTACCGTCGTTAGGCAAGTTACTTGAACGTCTTATCGTGCCTCGCTTACTACCGGGCGGACCGAAATTTCACGAAAATCAATTCGGTTTTACGATTGGTAAATCAACCGTGGACGCAGCTTTATCGGTTAGGAGAACAGTTAACAAATCGGACCATAAGTACGTGTTGGGGAAAACCATAATATATAATTTAAGTCAATTCGTTGGTTATAGAGGGTAGGTACAAATAGAGTTATCATAAATGACCTTCGGACTATTATTTTCCATAATCCAACGTGACAGTATTCCTTCATTCCAAGCAAAATGTCCGCCAACCGGCACTAAGCCTATGGACTTGGACTATGGCATAACTTCTCTCAGTTTCAGAGGAGGCCCGTGCCCACTGATAATATACAAAATGGTTCTTTTTACCTCCACTCTCCACAAAATGGCGTTGTGTTTTATTTTACTGCACGTTCAAAACCATTTTTCATATCCATGAAAACCGTTACAATACAAAACACATTAAAAATCTACCAATACTTAGGATATGAAGTCTGCACATTCCCATTGGGCTAAACTTCGCGATTTACCATAATGGCGATTTATCTCTATGGCCTTGAGGTACCAGAACCTAACCTACAAATGGTCGCTGCATTCCAGAGCCGCGTTGCAGTATCCATTACTCCTCTCCAGGTTTCCATTAGGGATGTTGGTAAGGGCGGTTCCGTTGAGGGTCCCGTTGGTCTTCTCTGCGCAGACCACGAGGTCCACTGATGGCACCACAGCGTTGCCACTCTTACTCCCCGGAGGGCGATAGAACCACCACGCGAGGAAGAAGAATAGAACAGAAGAGAGTTTCCCGACTAGAGCTAAGACGAGCATGTACCTTAAAAATGGAAAAATAGAGTTATTTTAGTAACTGAAGTTTGTTTTAGTAAAATCTATAAAAGACTATTTAAATACTAGTAGTCTAAACAATGATTACCTAACGAAATATTTACCAAATTTCATCGATTACAAACCAAATTACATGGGAAATAAAACTCGCCGCAATGATTTCAATTTTAGGTTGAGTATGTCCAATTCCAAACAGATCGCCGTAATTATTACGACTCATTAATATTAATTTCGACCGTAAATTGGCTTAACGATACTTTCTTTAGGCCGCATGTTTACCATCACTGTGGTCACTTTGCAGCGCTAATATCATCATAAATTGAAAGGGTTTAGGCTTTAGTCCACCACGCTGGCCTAGTGCGGATTGGCGGACTACACACTAACTATACTAAGAAATTCCTAACGACATTTAGGTGTGCAGGTTTCATAACGAGGTTTTCCTTCACCGTTAAAGTGCGTGATAATTATTTGTGAATACACACATAACTTTGTCAGAGGTATATGCCTTGGGTTTAAACCCGCGACCGTCGATATTCTCGACCGCGTGCCTAAACCTCGAGGCCATCACGACTTATATAAAAATATCTAATATTATGTAGTTTACCTGCTCATGTCAATATTATCGTACTGCAAACATGCCCCGGTCCTGTCGCACGAGTTGGACCACAGGGAACAAGACAGGTCTATGAGGAAGCCGAACAGCAGGGGCGCCGGGATGGTGCCCAGGAGGCGAACCTTGATCCACTGGATGCCCAGGGCGAACGAACGCTGATCTTCGCGAACACATCTAGAACGATTTCGTGTTTTATTAGTGCTATGTTAAAATACTAGGCAAAACAACCCTATCTTTTCCAGTTTATGTTAGGATACGTGTTTGGAAACTGTGGTAAATTTGCTATCGGACCAGACCACATCGGTACAAATATACGCTAGGAAGAATTTTTTCATCATCATTTTAAAGATATGACGTTAACCTTACCAACTCTATCAAAATATAACATGCACTAAAAAAATATGTTAAAATTCCTGATACCACATCTAAAATTTTTAACAAAATTCATTTAGCCATTTCGTATGCAAACGCAGAAAGATTAATTGTAAGAAAATATTTTAATTTTTGGGCAGTGGATCAATATCAGTTTTGACCAGGGCTGGGCAAAATACATGCTTTGCTTTAATTGAAATACAAATTACAAAATACTGTATCGCAAGTAATTAAAATACGAAATACAAAATACATTTAAGTAAGGTATTTGAAATACAAAATACAGTATTTTAGCTATTTTTAATTGAAATACAAAATACAAATTACAAAATAATGCATATTTATTTGTTTTGGAATAGTTTTTTTTTTGAAGGCGGTTTTTGTTTTGTTATTTCAGGCACAAACTTAATACTAAATGACGGCTAAATGTATTTTAATAAATGTATTTTGAAGCCTCGAGTATTTGAAATACTAATTACAAAATACTTCGGCTTCACGTATTTGAAATACAAATTACAAATTACATTTTAAGAAAGTAATTAAAATACAAATACAAAATACGTATTTGTATTTCAATTACGTATTTCAATTACAAGTAATTCAAATACTGCCCAACCCTGGTTTTGACTCAAATAGATGCATTTCCAAATGGTAGTGAAATTGTAGATTCCAACATACCTGAGGGTCGCAGAGAGCGCCGGCATGGTCGCGAGGAAGGTGAACAGCATGACGCAGAAGGAGAGTCCCACGAACAGCCACAAGTACGGACAGTCCGTGCTGCAGATGCTGTTGATGGCCTCGTATGGCACCGACTGGTTGCTTTCTGGAGATTAACAAACGTACAATTTTTAATTCAATAGTCATCATCAGCCTCTATACTTCCCATTGTTGGGCACGGGCCTCCTCTACGACTGAGAGGGTTTAGGCCTTAGTCTACCACGCGGGCCTAATGCGGATTGATGATAATTATATTTTTGATTTGGGTTTCTTGTTAGTAATTATCAGTTGCAGAACGGAGTTTAGAATTCTCCGTGGTAATTATTTGGTAATTGCAATGGGTTCGGGTTCGATACACGTAGTAAATTTAGACACCCTGGATGTAGTACTTTTCCTACCATCTAGAATAAGTATGTATGTACCTATATATTGCTGCTACATCCATCATATACTTTTTTTTATCGAAAATAAAGCCCTTTAAGCATCCCGTTCGGCACCTTGGGGGACGCCAAAATGGGTATGTCGGGTTCTCCAGCCAGATTAGGGAGCTTCCCTTGAATAAGTTTAAGGAATTAATTAAAGATAAACTTTACAAAAAAGCATACTATAAAATTTCAGATTTTATTGAAGATAATAAGCCCTGGGAGTAAGTAAATTGATCGGAGTTATATTATGTTGCTACAGTTTGTATCATTATGACATGTATAGTTATGACATGTATCGTTATGACATGTATCGTTATGACATTTATCATGTAAAATTGAAACTATGTCAATTTAAAAAATAATAATATTGCTATTTCTATTAAAAAAATATGACATTTCGTGTTGCTGAGGGAGTTTCTTGCCGTTTCTTCTCCACAGCGATAACACGTTTCGAAGCAGCAATAGTTTAGTATGAAATAGCTTAAAATTGACGATTCAAAAGAACTTGTAAAAGTCTATTTGAATAAAGATAATTTGACTTTGACTTTGACTTCGTACTCAGGGCGCGGAACTGTTGTTCGCTCGGCTGAGTTGGGACCCATGCTACACTGACCTGCGTGCGTGTAGCGCGGCAGCGTGCGGTTGGCGGTGAAGACGCAGGCGCAGTGGTGGAAGAGCTGCGCGGCCCCGTGCAGCGCGCGGCGCTCGCAGCCGGCGTGGCACGGCGAGTAGTACACGGCGCCGTCCGCCGCGCACACCGGCGCGTACGCCGCCGCCGCGCACCCGCACCCCGCGTTGCACTGCGCCGCCAGCCCGCCGCCGCTGCACACACCCTCACGTTATACACCGAGTGGGATCTACAGGTCCCGTGTCCATTCAGGGGTCGGGCAAAGCCAGTAGCAGTACGGAGTCTGGGATTGTGCTTGAAAAACGGCATTAGACTCGCCCCCTATCACGTGGAACTGATGCCTGGCGAAGTGTGGATGCAGAAATACACCTCTGCCTACCCCTTGGGGGAATACTGGCGTAAAGTATCATTCTCATCTGAATGCTTATCTCGTCTTGTAGCCCACAGTCGAGGCACCTCATATAATTTCAGAACAAGGTAACCCATGCTACTTCATGTCATCCCACGTAATTTAACCCCCGTCATTTTACATAGTAACCCCATACTATCATACCGTTCAATACCACTTAATCTTCTCTAGTCACCTTATTTCACTCGTGACACTCCACGTGAAACCATCTACCAAACACATCTCATATTACACATCGCATCAAATCTTGATCTCACATCATTTTACAAGAAAAACATTGACAGCCTCGTGGTACAGTTGGTTAAACAGCAGCTTGGAAATTTCCGCACCAAGACAAATGTTAGTGTGACCACAAATATTTGTTTCAGGTCTGGGTTTTTGTGAGACCCAAGAGTCTCACGTAGTTTCTAATACCCGTGACACAAGACTCATATCTTAGTGAGAGGTCAAAACTACATATTAATAATATATTATGTGACTGTTGGAATATTTGTTTATTGTAAAACATGTACGTACCCTGGCACAGCTGGACTGCTGTACGGCACAGTAACTCCAGCAAACGGATAGTCTTCGCAGTTTAGGATGAAGCAGAAGGTGAAGGCGGCGCCAATGACTGTGGCCCCCACACACAGCTTGATGATGCCCGCACAGGCTAACTTCCATCTCTTCACCAGCCAGCCTCCCAGGAACGTACCACCACCTCCCGCCGGTACTGTTATTATCCCTACAAAAAAGAGGTGATTTTTTAATTCGCTTGTACCGCGCGTCTTATCTTTCAGGTATGGTATGGTGCCTCAATCTTGGAGAGAGGCTAATGTGCAACCGATCCCTAAGAAAGGTGATCGGTCAGACCCTGTTAATTATCGCCCAATCGCCATAACCTCAGTGATCTGCAAGGTGATGGAGCGGATCATTAACATCCAATTGGTCCGCTACCTGGAGGATCACTCGTTGATCAGTGATAGGCAATACGGCTTCCGCCGTAACCGGTCAACGGGTGATATTCTAGCGTTTGCCTTGCATCACTGGGGGGAGGCTATTGATCGGCATGGCGAGGCTCTTGCCGTGAGTCTCGACATAGCCAAGGCATTTGATAGGGTCTGGCACCGTGGCCTTCTCTCCAAGCTTCCGGCATACGGTCTTCCCGGCAACTTGTGTTTGTGGATTTCGAGCTTTCTGCATGGGCGTAGAATGCGTGTCCTCGTCGACGGGCACGCTTCACAGCTCATGTCAGTTAGTGCCGGGGTTCCACAAGGCTCTGTGCTATCGCCCACCCTGTTTCTTCTGCATATCAATGATATGCTGCCGCTTGGCAACATTCATTGCTATGCAGATGACAGCACGGTCCATGGGCGGTACTGCAGTAAGCCACCAGGTTGCCGGGCGGATACTGAGAGTAGACGCGAGGAGCTTGTCATTGAGCTCAATCGGACCCTGGAGCTCATTTCTACATGGGGTACCCGGAATCTGGTTGAGTTCAATGCCAAGAAAACCCAGGTCTGTGCGTTTTCGTGCAAAAAATCCCCGTTTTTCTCCTCTCCCCAATTTTCAGGGCATTCCACTCGCAATGCGGAACGGCCTTAATATCCTAGGCGTGGATATCCGCTGCGATCTTAATCCAAGGACCCACATCGAGGGCATTATATCCGCCACATCACGTAGGGTCGGAATCCTGAACAGGGTGCGCCGGTTTTTCACGCCCGGTCAGCTTTTCCGCTTATACAAAGCGCAGGTTTGGCCGGGCATGGAATACTGCTCGCACCTCTGGGACGGTTCCGCCAAATACCTTCTCGATGCCTTGGATGGATTGCAGCGGCGTGCCATCCGCATTGTGAATGATGCAGACGTTACAGCCAACCTGGAGCCGCTACAGTTGCGCAGGGACATTGCCGCACTTAGCGTGTTCTACCGTCTGTATCATGGTGAATGCTCTGAAGAATTGTTTAAGCTTGTCCCAACCTCTACTTTCCTTACCAGAACCACGCGTGCTGGCATGCGAAGCCACAGCTTTGTGGTTACAACATCCGCGGCTCGAACCAAAAAGTTCGCCAACTCTTACCTTTGCCGCACCATCAAGCTGTGGAATAGTTTGCCAGCTCACGTGTTCCCTCCTTCCTATGATCCTGGATCCTTTAAGCGAAGCGTGAAGAAGCATTTGTGCAGGCCGGCATGATTATGTCGACCAGCGGGTGACCATCGTTTCTCGCTGGTCGGTAGTAATTTTTTGGACTCCACTGTGCTTACCATCAGGTACAGTGGAGTCACTTTGCCGTGCCAGAATTAAAAAAAAAATAAAAAAAAAAATTTAGTTGGTTATGGAAATCCGATGTAAATTGTTTAACAAACAGGCCATTAAAATCTCGTTATTTGATGTTCTGTTTGGATGGCATCGCGCTTACCAAGTGTTGCCGTCCCTATGCGGTCCCAGTAAACAAAAGAAATACTAGATAGGGAACTCCTGTTCCAAATTCAAATGAAATAATGAAGTCAATGATATGTATTTTCTATTGGCATAATTTGAACTTTAAATAATTTAAATACAAGTGAACTAACTTTGTAGGCAATATGCTTGTGTGACATCTAGGCAAAAACTTGATAACATTCTGGACAAGCATTGTTAGGCTGAGCAAAAGTCAAAAAAGTAAATTGCACATCAAATGTGTCGTACCTACATGATTCCCTATTAATTTTACTTTTAAAAAGTTTGTTTGGTAAACATACCTAAAAGTAAAGCCGCCTCCGACGCACTAACAGCGAATTGGTTCTCAATAAGCTTTGGAAGAAACGCAGCGAATCCCGAGATGAGCATGCCTTCACTGGCGCCCGCTAAATTCAGGAACAAAAAGGTGGGATTCTTAAGCAGCGCTGCAGCCGCTCGAGGCAGTTCATGGAGAGCGCTGAATGCGGCTGATTTTGATGCAGCCCCTTCGTGTGCTTCCGATACTTTTGACGCTCGAATCTCTGCTGCACCTGTAATAAATAAAAATACATGAAGAAATTCTCGCCAATCAAAATACGGACTATAGTTTAAAAAGCACGCCTGAAAATCATTTAATGATCTTCGGAAGGCACATGTTTGTTTATTTTCAAAACCTTTTTTTCCTGATACTCCAATCCAACCTTGCTAGTTTATCCTTTAGATCCTAATTGGTTATCAAAAAGGCAACAAATACATACTCTCATCAAAGTGACATTTCATTCGGACCAATTTTGGCGCACTACTTCCCTAAGTCCATCATTGTATCGTATCGGAGGCATTTTCAAGATCTCTTGGAGCTTAATCCTGACGTCCACGTGGCACTTCACGAATAGAAAGCAAAAATTAATAATGAGTAGTATGGTAGTAGCGCAGTAGATTAACAAACCTGGTAACTCGTGTGGGAAGGCCAGCAAAGGTATGGCCACGATGAGGCACAGCAGTGTGGACAATATGAAGCCGATCCACCACGCGCCGATCCACACCGAGCTCTGCGGCGTTATGCCTAACCTGCCCAACAAATTGAAACATATTTAAACGCCACAGAGTTTAAGTAGCGATGTATTTCTGCACCTACGTTTCGCCAGTCATGATTTTTTTAAACCCTCATAATAGGACGAGTCTATTTCCTTTTTGGGGCACGATTTCAGACTCCATGTTTATACTAGCAATTTTCCAATTATATTGCCCGACACGGCAACCGAACCCGGGACCTCTAGTTCTTAAGGCACAAGATTGTGCAGCAAGACCTGAGAGACCGCTTAATTGAGTTTTACTCCAACTTAATTTCTACAACAGAATTAGAAAAACTTCAACAGCTACTCGTTTCTAATTTGCTTTTCAATGCAATATTAGTCATGCCATAAATAAGCTCTCACTGGGTACTTAGCTAAACATTCAAAAACACCCTTTCAGCGGAGCAAACAAATTGATTCCGAGCGAAGTCACGTTGTGGCAGCACCATGAATGAAAATATTACCGCGTCAGTTGATATTTTCAAGTGCTCGCATAAATTGAGTGCCAGGGGTGGGTATAGGTAGCCGTTACTTTATTATTACATGTGCGGCCATGTTTTCTTATGCAAATCCATTGGTTTACTCAACCATCTAAGTTATGGGTTTTGTTTGCGTTCAGTCTGTGATTTTAAAGGCGATGCCACATGATAGCTGTTCAGTTTACGGCGTCATTTATGGAATAATAGTATTTTAATAATGGACTCATACTTCTTAGCGGTAAATCCATTTTATTAGATTGGTTAAACCACTTATAAGCAAGGTGCTTGATGCCGGAAATTTGCAATAAAAAATGTAAAATAATAATAGTACGCAACTAATGGCTCTATCATTTGACTAGTGAAAAATACTCGTACAATAAAAAACTATTAAATAATTATTAAATGCATACTTAAAGCTCATAATACCGAGAACCTACATACATACATATTCTGCCTAAAGAGACATTCTTAAAATAGCACATAAAATAATAATTATTATTTTTAAATTAATTTCAAAATGAGATGTTTTAATTTTAATTGGTATTTTATTAAATTTTATTTATGGCAAAACTAACGCCGATAGGTATGTGTGGCAGCGCCTTAACGCCGGGTTCAGCGTAAGTGCTCTCGGCAAAACAAAGTGGTCTATAATAACTCCGGCTAATGAATAAGAATAATAATCAAGTCTCAACCATTGTTCACTTTCAAACGAAATGGGAGCCTTTCTTTATTACTGTTCATGCGTTGTATGAGAATGCCACCATAAAAACACCTACTCGTGACAGAAAATATAGAAATTCCGTGAGTGAACTAAATGCATTTTTGTATACGTTAATTTTTTTTTTTATTAATTTAAGGAGTTTTGTAGAATATGTCTAAACTCAATGTGTTGTTTAAAGTAAAACAGGAATTTAAATGTAATTTTAATAACATATTGACCAGTCTATTTTACGCCAGTTATATTTCAATTAATTTTTGTTTTTACTTATTTTTTATTGATGTGTAATAAGTGCTATATTATTGCCTACTCAAACGATCACTTCATTTGATTTTAATGATTACGGGCAATGATATTTTATCCTTTTTAGGGGTTACCACCATATTTGTAAACATATTCAACATAAGTTACCAAAAAACCTATTGAAAAATTCGCAAAACTTATAAAATTAGTGAAGCCACAGCGCAGAGGTCGTTGAAAACTCCCTCCACCTCCCCTCGGAAGCCTTGTACATGTACACCGCGAAATTAATTTGGCGAAAAGTCGCCTGCGCGTATGCCCACAATGAGATGAAAGCGGGAAGGTAAGTTGGCTGAATGAAGCCCCACCGTTGCTGATGGGATGGAATATTAAAAAATAAATAAAAAAAGTAAAGTGTACGCGTCTGGCTCTTTCTGTTCGCTGTTGTTTGTGATCGCGGGCGTGACTATTGTGAAGGAAATTGCGTGTATTGGAACGGTTTCGTCACTTATATTGACAATAGAATTGCGAATTGTATTCAAATTATTTTATACTTACAAATTTATGTTTCGAGAATAATATTTGTAAATACTTAACATCACTTTTAATGACTCCAAAATAGAAAACCTACTAAATAACTTTTTTTAATTATTCTTTATACGTATCTAGTAAATGGTTATAAAAAAATCATGTTAAAAATGGAAAAGACGTTTTTTCTTGTTATTTTCTTCATATAAATGTAAATTGCCGTGGAAACAAAAAGAATTTAATAAAAAATATCTACAACTATGCACAATGCATATAACAAGATATTTCACACGTAAAACGATTTGAGCGGCGCATTATTACCTTTCCAAAAGCTGTGAGCACGTCGAACACAAATACTAACTCAGCTTACAGGCTTACTAGCTACATGTAATGAGTTCGGAATTCGGCAGCAAGGAGTTTCAAACTCATAAAAAATATATTTGAAAAGCAATAAAATGCATCGAACGATGAAGCAACTTTGGTGGATGATGGAATTGTCTAGGTACCTAAAGTATCTATCCTATAAGCAATATAAATTGCTATATCTACACATCGGAGATTTACATGTTTATATTGAAGCTTTAAAATGGAAAACGGATAATAACAGTATGGTAATGAAACACAAAATAATAACATTTTTATGCTGTTTTTAGCGGGAAATTGCTTACGTATATTATTATTAATATGATTATTATTTATTGCTTGAAGTATTAAAATAAAAAACACATTCATAATTTTCCTGTAAAATAAGCTTCAAGTCTGTCCATTTACGTTATTTTCATCAATAAAATACTTATGCCACTTATTTTATTGTAGTATGTTGAGTATAAATGTTTTTTTTTGTTTTTGTTTATATACTGTAAATATAAAATATTTAAATGATAAGTGACTTACGTTCCGGAGTCCACGGTGAGGAAGTCCGTGTAAATGGTGAGCATTTGGCCGCCCACCACGTAGCCGAGCGCCGGGCCCACCACCGCCATTGTGTAATATACACCTGAAACACGTTATAACACAATATGAAATAAACTACTTTTGCCGCACCATCAAGCTGTGGAATAGTTTGCCGGCTCACGTGTTCCCTCCTTCCTATGATCCTGGATCCTTTAAGCGAAGCGTGAAGAAGCATTTGTGCAGGCCGGCATGATTGTGTCGACCAACGGGTGACCATATCGTTTCTCGCTGGTCGGTATTATTTTTTTGGACTCCACAGTGCTTACCATCAGGTACAGTGGAGTCACTTTGCCGTGCCAGTATAAAAAAATAATAATGGTATATTGGACCTGCGAATAGTTTGACTTTTTAAGAGGTCCTGTGGGTTTAATTCCCAGTTAGGTCAAAACGTAAAGTGACATGTCTGTGGTAATGCAGTTTCAACAAAACGTATTGGTAGGGTAGTTTGTTTTTTTTATATGCCATAACTGACAGCCAAAAATAATCTAGTAATCAACATTTTTGTTTCACTAAATTGATACAAACTTAAATTTACTTCTAAAAATGGTGCTACAAATAATACATATTATTAATTAAAAAACTTGACACTTAAATATCCCTTATTTGTAGGTATTTAAATAATTTAGTTGGTATTCCAAATTATACGGTTGGCTTAGTTTGAAAATCCTCAGTAATTTTGACTTTAATTTTTTAACTATGTTTTATAGGCTTCACATTGGAAGTGTCTACTTTTTAAGCTAAAACATCATCTCAGAATATTGATTCTAAAGGATATAAGGTCTCCGCTTGTACCTTTTGATTACAAAATTTGAATTGGCGCGACACCGCAACGATGCAACGCAATAACTGCAACACGGTCTTCTTTAAGCGTCCACTCCATATTTAAAAATGAGTTAAATTGTAAAAAGTATACTGTTTTATTTTCCCGAACAATTCGAAATTCGAATTCAATAAACTTTTTTGTGGCCAGCATTCTAAAAGAAAAGTTTTTACTGTGTGACAATACTTATGACCTGACTGTGTATTGATGGAACGTAAGTCAGCAAAATAACAGTATAAAAATATATGATCCCAGTTTATCCATTACCGCGTAAAATATTTATGCAATGTGGCGCGCAAGTGTCGCAATGCAAACAAAAGTGTTGCGGGTGAAGTGTTAAAACGCCTCCAGTATCGCCTTCCTTTATAAATCCATTCTCTCAACACGATGTTTTCGCAGTTGAAAGCTGCAACACGGCTTTGGGCCGGCGCACACAGATTGTTCCAGCTAAGCGATAAAACCTTTAGCGGGAGGATGGAATCCTGCGTGGAAATATTTGCAATCTATCTTTGAAGGATAAACAGCCCCGTGACGCAGCTGGCTAGACACCAGCTCGCGAAACGTGAGGCCACGGGTTCGATCCCCGCACCGAGACAAAGGTTTGTGTGATCCATAAGTATGAGTGTTGTGACTAAAAAGACTCTAGTAGTTTCTGATACACAGGACTAGTATCTTAGTGTGGGCTCGAAATATGTATGTGACTTTTGGGTGTATTTATTTGTGTGATCGGAAAATATACGAAATATCATTGGTCCTGTGGTGTTCGTACTACGATTGAGAGGTTCCGGGTCGGGCAGTTTTACTGGAATTTTATTAGGAAGTTCTTAGTAGAAGCATGGCATCTGGATTTGGGTCCAGTTAAAACATAAAACGATAAAAGGAACGCCATTTCCAGAGGTTAAAAAAAAATACACTCTACCTACATATTCGGGAATAAAGGGAAAAGTGTAGACACAACTAAAAATTGTAATAACATCTATTTTTTTTCGTCTTTTGCCCTAAATCTTCTAAATCTATGTTTAATTTTAATACGTTAATCTAATTTATACATTCAACAAACAATATTTATAATTAACTTTGTATGATTCCACAGTCACACGGACGAAATGCCCCACAAATAACTCATTATTCAATTATCAACACATAGGCATTTATGAACCATATTTAAAACTTTATTTATTACTTCTCCAACTAATATAGACTACACACAATATTTCCAAGAATTCTACTATCATTTACTACATATAGCTTCAACCTTTATACCAGAAACATCGCTTGCACTACTCCACAGGTGTAACCGTATAGGAATCTCTCGATACCACAAGAGGCGCACACATCACGCGCCGTCGGTCGGTGAATACATTCCCTTGTCCTCCATACCCACTTATTCTCGAGAGGGAAGCGAAGAGAGCTCTGAATGCTGAACGGCTGTTATACGCGTCCTTTTACCCGTAAATACATTTTTGTGTTATGTTACCCTGGTCTTGGGTACAAGATTGATATTATGTTACCCTGGTAGGGTAAACTTGTTGCCATGTCATCGAAATTGGACCAATTTTTTCACATTACTAACGTCAACGGAATAATTATTCATTTGCACTCAATTTTAATGAATATCCTATATTACTATGACAACAATCCGATCTACCCCATAAAGGGGTACAAACAACAGTTAATAGAGTAGCGACCGCAGAAATGCATTTAGAAGCATTTCCGACGCAGACGCGTCGACACTCGATGCAAACAATCGTCTGCAAGTTTGGGGCGCGTGATTGACTTCAGGTGTTCCCAAATTCTGTTAATCCGTCGCGTCATTTAATAACACATAGAATTTTGGTACGCATCTATAACTACAACTGAAACTTTGAGTAGAGTGTTTTTATTCAAGTATAATGTGTGTACAAGCTTTTGTCCTCGAAGTAGTAGGCAGAGGAGTACACCTAGTTGCTATGTCGCACCTAATAGGCGAAAGCCCATGGTACTTTGCCGGATACATTTCCAGACTCTGTATTGCAAGTGAGAATTTCGTAAAAAAAGTTGTTTTCATACAGACAAACGTACATACAGACAGGCAGAAGTGCATTTCCGCACCCACATTTCGCCAAATTTCTGTCAGTCCCACGTAATAGGGGGCGAGCCTATTGCTGTTTTTCCGGACACAATTCCAGATTTCGTGCTGCTACTGAGAAATTCCTAATGGAAAACCCACTAAAACTTTGCCCGACTCGGGACTTTAGATCGCACGCCGCACACTTAAGCCACGGAGTTAAAAGGTAGTTATGGTACAATCTACATATTATATGTCCCACATTACCCTTAGATATATAAAATCTTTAGGCCATCCAGGACTTACATTACATAAATGAAAAGCATACTTTCCATGCAATAAATTTAATACACTAAATGGCCTATATACCTTCTTTTTTTTTATTATAAATCTAGTGCAAGCATTTGACCACGATCTCACCTGGTGTTAAGCGACGATGCGGTCGACGATGGAGCATGCCTGCCTAGTAACAGCCTATTCACATTTCATTTGAATTCGCACACTCCTCGAAATATATCCTATAGAAGACCGACAGACGAGCTACCCTACGCCGATGATCAAGAGACTGCAGCTTAGCGTCTACCAGCGTGGGGTCACCTATCTTGACCCATAAATTATGTCCTACTTTAGCCCGACCTTTTTAACTGCTAAAAGGGCTCTTAGTGATATATTTTTAATATTTTTCATCATTTATAGTAAGTTTTATAATCACATTACTACTATAACCACCCCATACAGTCTAAATGTCCCAGTTTACCCCATTAAGTACGTTGCTAAAGTATGGAGCTAAGTGACTCCTTAGTAAATGGCGAGCTGAGATTATAAAGTGGGGTAATGTGGGCGAGTGGTTTCTTGTGTTTATAGCTTGCGGTAGTGCCGGACCGCACATTACCCCATAGAGCCGGCCACATAATGCCTTCATACGGTTGTTATGCCAATGGTTATTATATGACGCCCTGTTATAATGTCCCCGACTCCTTCACAAACTTGGGGTAAACTGGTAATGTTATACCCCATTGTATTAAAGGACCTTGAGTTGAATTTATTTTCTATAAAGCGTGCGGTTTTGATTATACTAAGGATATTTATTAAATATTATTTTAACAGCCCCGTGGCGTAGTTGGCTAGACACCAGCTTGAGACACGAGAGGTCGCGGGTGCGATCCCCGCACCGAGACAAATGTTTGTGTGATCCACAAATATTTGTTTCGGGTCTGGGTGTTTGTGAGACCGAAAAGTCTCTCGTAGTTTCTGATACCCACAACACAAGACTTGTATCTTAATGTGGGGTCAGAACTATGTATGTGACTGTTGGGTGTATTTATTATTATTATTTATTATAAGTAATTTCATGGAAGGGACGATAAGGTCTTGTATTTTATTACAATTTTATTGCTCGTATCCGAAACTTTAGACTTCAAAAGGAATATTTTTCCCCGTTTTTGCCACCCTTCTCTATAAATGGATTATTCATCACAAAAAGAGTTATTCAATTCGAACCAGTAGTTCCTGACATTAACGCGTTCAACTAGGAAGATTAAATGTTAACTAGGATAACCCATGAATAAATGTTAGCCTATGCATAAAAAAACTGGTTCGTCATCTACACGGATTAATATTTTCATAGCTAAATAATATTTGTCCATGTCTAAGTGTAAATTTTCCCACGATACAAGACAAGATTGTACTATAAAACAAATTTAATAGCAAAAAAGTTACCCTTCTGTAACTGAAATAGAACTTACCTAGATACACTGAAGACATCTTCTTGGAAACGTTTTCGTCTATATAGGTGACGCCGAGTGTAAAGAGCGGGGTTGCGCCTGCGCCGTGGAGGAGTTGGGCGAACACGAACACTGCCACAGCCCACGAACCTCCCTCCACTGGGGTGCTGTCGTCACATCGGCTCGTCTGGACAACAAACATCAGGGCGTCTTACTTATCAGTTCATATCCTCGGATCGAAGAGATTCATGGCATGGTTTCTCTGTTTCATACAAAATCGTCAAGAAATAAACCTGTTGCGTCTCATACGATGACTGATAATAAGAGCTCATAGTAGCCGAATTAGCAATACTTATAATGTAAAACGCGCTATATTGATTTATCACTATAGGGTTTACCCTATACTACGCTATAGGGATTACCCGTCTTGGATCAGACCGGTAAAAGGTACTCATAATTATTTTCTACCAGTCGACACTCTACTTATACTGCAAGGCAGTTATCCTATTATTTTGTTAGCACAGTATACAATAATCAAACATTGTAATTACGTCGAAAGGTTCTCCACATTTTTATTATTTTTCTATAATCATGATCATTTCAGATTTGTTACGTACCATATCCCCTATTTGGAACGTATTGTACTCAAAATCAAGCGCCAGAATGATCGTGTGGCCAAATAAAATTTAAAAAGTACTAAACAATAATATTAATAGGTAGAGTTACCGTTCGATTAGGATTGCAAAGATCGTCTGACTCTATGCTTGCTATCCTATTTGGAGGTACGAGGAAGTGTGGAAGCGCGAAGAGCAGGGATCCCGTCCCCATCAGCAGCACGCCCAGCCCCAACCAGCGAGGCTTTGAAGAACCGCTCCTGCCGCCCAGGTACGTGACTGGCGCCAAACATGCGAATGACGCCATGTCGTACCTGCAAAGAAATGACGTATTCATTATCTTATTCAACACCATGTTTTCTACACATGTGGAAAGGCCTTTGGGTGCAAGCATTATGATTTTTTCTATTACTATTTCATTACCAGCCCCTATACGTTCCACTGCTGGGCACGGGCCTTTTCTAGTTCTTTTGGATTTAGTCCTTATTCCTCTACGCTGGCCTAGTGCAGGTTGGCGGATTATACACATAAGAAATTCCTAAGAGCTTTTAGATATGCAGATTTCCTCACGATGTTTTCCTTCACCGTTTAAGTACGTGATAATTTATTGTGAATAACATAAATTAGAAAAGTCACAGGTGTGCCTGGGATTTGAACCCGCAATCGCTGAGCTTCTCGACCGCACCTTCTCGAGGCTATCACTACAATTTAGTTGTAACAAAATCATTGACTTACATATTGAATTGATTTTACATAGTGTTCTACTAACGAAAAGTCATAAATGCATCAACTATATGCAAACTGCTTGCATTATGCAATTTTAAAATGGCATACCCTAAACATATTTATAAGAACTAATAAATGCTTTTAATATCTAAAGACTCGAAGGAAGATTCTAAGTGATGGAAATCACTAAAAAGGTAGGAATTTATGAGGTTTTGAAGAGTCGAAAAGTGTCTTTCTTCGTCTATTCGAGATGCAAATGCTAATCTCGTGAATAAATTTATTTCCAAACGTTTTTTTAAGGTCACTTACCCTCCTGCTATGACACCAGTCTGCATGGACCGTAATCCGAACCTCTTCTCTATGGTCGTGATCACCACGTTCACAAAACCATTGACGACCATACCTGTTGACGGAAACAAATTATTTAGCAAAAAGAGAGGCTTTATACCTAAGGAAAATTCACAAACTAATGTTCGTTCCTTCGACGTCGTAAAGGCCTCGGAAGTTAGGCACACGGTCGAGAATCTCGACGGTCGCAGGTTCAAACCCCAGGCACACACCTCTCAGTTATGTGTGTATTCACAATGAGTTATCACGTACTTTAACGGTGAAGGAAAACATCGTGATGAAACCTGCACACCTAAAAGTTCTTAGGAATTTCTTAGGTCCGCTAACCCGCACTAGACCAGTCCACCTAAACCCTCTTAGTTGTAGAGGAGGCCCGTGCCCAGCAGTGGGACGTATATGGACTGATGATGATGAATGTTCGTTCCTAAAAATGGCCAATAGTCGTTTCCAAAATTTGAACAAATATGATGGCATGTGATTGTATTGAAGATATGGCTTTCATTACAAGTCGCCAAAACAGATTACAGAGGTTCCATTGAAAAAATGCGTAGGGTTCCAAATGCCTTGTTAGCATTTACGAAATGTGAAAACATGACGTTAGAAATAAAAAATATTAGAATAGACAGAAACCGTCTTTATTCAGAGGTTGCTCATTAATGGCGGTACAAATTAGCGTAGATTGTCAAAATGTAATTAACCTCTATCAGTTGACTCAATCATGCCTGTTGGCGACCGGAATTGAGTTTTTTTCGATTTATGCAGATGTCCGTTTGACCCCTCAACATCAATATCGCGTAACAAGAAGGTGAAACAGAAATAAGCCGACGCATCGGTAGCCGGTCGGCGATTATTAAAGTTGCACGTCCTGCGCCGGACGTTGCGACGGACAGACGGACGAAACGCTTCTGAAATAGAGTGGCGTGTGTCGATTTCCATTATTTTCAATCTATTATATTTTCGTACCAATTAAACTGCGGACTGAATCGATCGACGTTTGTTTAATTTAGGCGTGAGGTGTTTTTTCATAACTAAATATCGTACTCATAATAATGTGAAGATAAATCTGAAAATATTAGTTATTCGATATAATGCAATTAATAAAATAGCTTAAGTGGAGCAAAGCTATCAAGGCAAGTGTATGTCAGACGCCGACCATGTATACATGTTTCAACAAAAAAAAAAAAAAAATGCCAACTCCTGACAGAAATGTATAAATAATATGTTTCGCTAAATGTTTGAGACATTTCATATTATAAAATAGGCCATATTAGCTGCCTACGCATCGTCCTCAACACTCCGTTCTTGTTTCGTCTGAAGATTAGAAAAGAAAACTGTGTTAGTACAGCTACAAATAATGTATTCACTAATGTAACATGGTTTAAATAATAATGGATGATAAGAAGGCCACTGACACGCTAACTAGGCCTTGAAATGGGTAGGTATTTCTAAGTATTCATCATCATCATCAGCCCAAATACGTCCCACTGCTGGGCACGGGCCTCCTCTACAACTGAGAGGGTTTAGGCCTTAGTCCACCACGCTGGCCTAGTGCGGGTCGGCGGACTACACACCTAAGAAATTCCTAAGAACTTTTTAGTTGTGCAGGTTTTATCACGATGTTTTCCTTCACCGTTAAAGCAAGTGATAATTCATTGCGAATACACACATAACTTCGAAAAGTCAGAGGTGTGTGCCTGGGGTTTGAACCTGCGACCGCCGAAATTCTCGACCGCACGCCTAAACCTCGAGGCCATCACTGCTTCCTAAACCTCGAGGCCATCACTGCTTTTTTTCTAAGTATTACTGTTTTCATAATAAATAAACTTTTTAAGACCGACGGAAATGTAATAAGCTAGATAGACACACCCGCATATTGAACCCTAAAACATAGTCAATATTGCAGTATGATAACTCCGGGTCAAAATTACCATAAATATGGCATGGTCTTATCGAAGCAGGAAATACGTTCACGGTACAACAATTACTAATTACCCGGTGTTTGGAATCTATTCTCTACGGAACATGATCATTCGAGGATCCAACATTATATTAACATTTACACAGCCATAATCTATGCTTGATTGTATAAAATTATTCCCATTAACTTTTGTCACTTGATAGTATGAAAAATATGATATACTTTAAACTGTAACCAATGCTTTATCTTTCGTCGACTTTCCTTATGTTTCTTAAATTCAACAAAGGAAAAAAAATTCTCAGCTAAAGCAAATTGTTTATTATTAATAATATACATAAAAAGTCTTAGAAAAAACAATATGGTAAGTTATACATACAACTACTGTATATAGATAGTTTTTTAGCCCTATCTCACCACACATCCGCCACTGTAACTCCTGTGCTCCATCAACAGCGACACGCACAGTATTGACGCTGAGCACTGAAGTTCAGCGAATCTAAGGGAACCTTATTTGTCATTATCCCTCATCGAAGTTAATCGGAAAAAATATAAAGGAGGAGTTGGAGAACAAAGACTGTAAAATAAAGACAATTTCATTGAGAAATAATAATTCCCGCCATAACCTCAAATATTTTTAAGGTCCGTTAATTTACGCGCCAAAACGATCAACGAATTTCCAAATTCAAATGGTTACGCAAAATAACTCATAAATTTTATACGAATGGTGTTCTTTGGGTATGAGATTCCATTAGCTAACCAATATTGTTTGTGCGCTAAACGGGCGCAAACAATAGGCCCTCGGCGGTGAGGCGGGCGTCTAGATACGGTACTGTGATGTCGAGTCACGTCCCGCCGAAAATATCGCTTAAGCTTCGTGACACAATGAGCTGGGGTGAATACTTTATAAATATAAAGAACAGAACCCAACATGTTCAAGATTCAGGAAATAGGAACGAATTTTGTCAATTTCAAAAACTTTGACAAAACAAAAACCGCCTTCAAAATTAAACTATTCCAAAACCAATAATGATGCGCTAAAAAATAAAAAAATTATTGCGTATTCTTCTGTAACTTAATAATCAACTTACCTTTTCTCTTCATCAATATGTGTTTACCACGCAAAAAGCTACCTTTCTAATTCACATCTAACTGAACACATAACTATGAATAACAATGATCAAAACATCTTTTAGAGTTCTTATAAGTAAATTAAAATGAAAAATATTAGACTACTTAAAAGTCAATCAAATTATTACGACAATATGATGCGCATAGTTACAATTATTGTCATTTTTAGAGTCGACTAAACTACGTTGGACAAAAGTCTATTTTCTTGTCAGGGGTAAATAGACAAACCTATTACAAACACTTCAAACCGAAATAAGTAATTGAAGATTACTCAAACAACACGCATCCACAATAACCAGTAGTTGAAGCAAACGTGTACCATCCGCGTAATCTATAATTATGTCATACGCAATCACCGAACATTCTAGCAATGACGGTATAAGTAAGTATACTATGTTTTCTACAGCGTTGGTAGTTTAACTTAGGATGACGGCTATCGCTGATTGCCGACAATTAGTAAACACAGGACGAACGAAATAGTCGTTTAATTTCACAAAAAACGACCATACCCAATGATTTTTCGCTAGCGGTTATTAGAATCTAGAATTTACGCATATGATAGCTACTAATAAATTATTATGATGATTGAGAATACCAACTAATTTAAATGTATTCAGACGAAAATGTATTCAGAAGTTTGTAATTTTCAAAACATTCACTTTTTTAAAGCTATATTGTTTCCCATTTATGGGGTACAGACAGAAAATTGTACTTTAACTGAATTTCCTAAAAAAATAATTACAATAGGTAGATACACTTTATTGCGAACAGTAGTAACTATTATAATATAGTTCAACTCTGAAACGTACTCTTTGTGCCTACAACCTTACAAGCTCCTTTCATAAGATTTGCAAATGAATTGCCGAAGTATTTTAGTGAATCGTGTTTGCGGCGTAAGGAATGATTAATAAGGCCCAGATATGCAACGTCATACTTTTGTTAATACTTAGTAGATGATGTATATGGTAAATGTAGACCAGGTAATAAAGAAATGTATAGATTATAGATAATTATTTTTTTAATTTATTTTATTTAAAATCATTTTAGTTTTTTGACTCTTTCTGCTTAACTTTCTTATCTCTCTCAATGATCGCGAAGTCTCGATCCAACACAATTGACCTGATTACGAAACAAAGTATTTAATGCCCTATAAGATTTCTTAGAATCTGGCGCAACTGTCAAAAAAACTGGAATAAAATAAATTCAGAAGTATTATAAAGCTAGCCTTTGTTTTTATGTTTGCTTGCTTGATCGCGCTAATCTCAGTAGGTAACTACTTTCCTTTTGGAAATTATTTCAGTGTTAAATAGCCAATTTAATTCATCACGCTGCGATCAATAGGAGCGGATAAACAATGGAATATGTGGCAAAAACGTGGACAGAATATTCCTTTTGAAGTCTAATGTAATACGGAGTTAAAGGCAACATATATTAGTATAAACATATTTTTTTTAATACACCTAACAGTCACACACATAGTTCTGACCCCACATTAAGATACGAGTCTTGTGTCGTGGGTATCAGAAACTATGAGAGACTTTTCGGTCCCACAAACACCCATAGCCGAAACAAATATTTGTGGATCACACAAACATTTGTCTCGGTGCGGGGATCGAACCCGCGGCCTCTCGTTTCGTTGGTGTCTAGCCAACTGCACCACGGGGCTGTCATAGAATACAACATTTTATAAAAAATACGCTAATAAATTAATACGTTTGATTTCTCATCCCAATAACAAAACAAACCAGACAGCGTACAAATGCTAATTTAATATGAATCGTACAACTTGTTTCCACTCAGCAAAATGCGCGGTATCGCATCATGACATAATCGGATTGTCGGAAGGATTACTGAATATGAAAAGGTGCATCTCATGTCCAATATTGTAAATTCATAAACGGACATTTGTTCCGCGTGCCTCTATTGAGTAATAGGATGATTATTTCAGTAATACTTTCACACTCACAGGTATTATCAATGCGCTGGGGATTATGACGGCAACAAATATAGGATATAAAATAAGGCCTTTATTTACAAACATAAGTTAAACTATTACTTGAGTATTCTTTGGCCTGTTCTATTGATTGACCTGTGGAATTAGAGAAAACGAGACAAAGTATATTTAAATAGTTGCTTAAATAACTAACGTTTATAAGTACCTAAGGCCGTAAGTAGGCACATTAGGTAGAAGAAGATAGTTTTATATCAATTATAATAAATTTACTGCCTCGTGGTCTCGCGGTACAAGTATGTGCCGTGCGATCTAGAGGTTCTGGGTTCGATTCCCGGGTCGGGCAAAGTGTTATTGGGTTTTCCATTAGGAAATTCTCGGTAACAGCACGGAGTCTGGAAATGTGCCCGAAAAACGGGAATAGGCTCGCCACCTATTACGTGGGACTGATACATACTTGACGAAATGTGGATGCAGAAATGCACCGCTGCCTACCCCTTCGGGGAATACAGGCGTGAGTTTGTGTGTGTGAGTATAATAAATTTATGCCAGCCATGTACTAAATATTTCATTATTAAGACAACTAATTTTAATTAGGTACTACCTTTGCAATATTTGTAAGAATTCTAAATAAATAAAGTTCCCACATAACCACTTGATTTAAACTTAACAGAACTCAAAGAAACAGGAAGAAATCCCGGTTGCGGTGAGACTAATAGTCGTGTCCGTTTGAAATCCAAACTGATGTCAGGTATTACGGGGTCCGCGACTAAATCCCGGAAAACAATAAAAATGCTCGGCATGGCGGTCGCCGGCGCGGTGATGTATGGCCGCGGGGCGCGGATTTGTGGCCAACCGTGTATTATATGCAGGCTAATTAATTTCGCTAAATGGCTAGGAATAGTATGGTGGGTTTAGTGGTGCGGTTAAGGGAACTGAAGTAAAGAAATTAGCTTTTTCGTCAACATCTGATGATGATTACGTCCATAAAAATACAGGGTGTATTCAGACCGTGATCAGAAACTAAGGCAGATAATAACTAAGGTTAAAAAGAAATCCCCACAAAAAAAATCTTTAACACCAGGGGTTTTGTAATCATCAGGTATACAGGTATTATGTAATAAAAATGTAAGTAGTTACAGAAATATTGCGCTAATTATAGAGTAAGGAGGTTCTTCACACATATATTCTTAGGTATGAGATATCCACGAAAGAATCCATGAGAAATATGTAAAATGTATGAAAATAAAGATACGTGTACGCTAGTAATGGTAAATAAAGGCTTCAATCAGTTTTAGTATAAATACATTAGACCTTTAGAACACTGAAACGACAACATTAACTTTAAAAATTACAAATAATATTTTCTCGAGCAACTTTTTCCAATTTCACTCAAAAATATAAAAGCCACAAAAAAGACTGTTAAAAACCACCAGCTTTGATCCACGAGCCCGCACTCACAACATAAAAGCGCTTAACGATGCTTCGAGGCAAAACAAATTCATTTCTAGACACACGGCGAGCTAATCCGTGCATGGCTGAAGTTCAACACCTGAAATACAAGTGGTCGGGAACCGTGGCGTCTGATTCGATTAATGCACGCTACTAGTTTAGTACGAGACGAGAGCGAGCGCTGATTGCAGGACTAAGTTGTCAAGTATCTCGACTAAGCGAATGGGCATATGTAGAATTAAGTTAGATGTTAAAGAGCGCTAAGATATAGCTGGTTTGGACTGTGGTACGTATCGTTGAGTAAGTTTTCTGATGTGGAATTATGAGTGATGTTCAGATCCTGATAGGAGCAATGAAAGTAGGATGTAAAACAGGGGTACTGGTAAATGTCAATGATCAGCTTGTGTTTATACGTATTACACAGTGGCGGTACTTCCATAGAAGCCCAAAAGCCCAGCTTGCCTTTCAAAATTCCGAATAATAAATCTTTCAGATTTTAATCTTTATTTAACAAAAGCAAACTGTTATAAACTAGACATTACACAATTAACTTGTAACGCTTTAGGGCTTCTATGGAAGTACCGCCACTGGTACTACATCTACTGTTGTGTTTCCGAACGAACGTACGTTTCGCCGAATTTGTTTTTGACTTTTGAGTGCATTTTTCGACACCGTGTTTCTCATGAAAATTCCGTAGGAAAAAACTCAAGAACATATTGGCCGACCTCTTGACAGCACGTTAAAATGTACAGCGGTGTTTATTATTCTACACAATCAATTGATCTACAGTATTATTTGTGCCAGGCTGTGATGAAGAAATCCAAAAAGGTTTTCGCAGCTTAAAAGATAACTCATGCACAACTCCCTAACAATAAACTAATTTCTTTTAAACTGCCTTTATCAGACCTAGTAATAGTTAATTAACGCAGCGTCGGAAATACACACTTAGTAGTGTAGTGTTCCGTCGAGATCGATTTTATTGGAGTTTACGAGCAAATGAAATTGAATCGTTTGAGGGTTTGCAATTAGAATAAGTGGAGGGGAAGGAACTCAAGAGTGGAGGCTCGCGGATCTACGGCCGTTGCTACAAAAAGAAAACCTTACTAACAATATGAGTTTCTAAACGGAGGCTTGTTAGGCAATGAAGCAAAAATGGCCAAATGGATTGATAGGAAATTGGCACTAAAGTTTATAATTTTATCAGATATATTCATCTCGATAGTAAACACAAAACACACAGAAGATTGGTAATGACCGTCATCATCATCAGCCCAAATACGTCCCACTGCTGGGCACGGGCCTCCTCTACAACTGAGAGGGTTTAGGCCTTAGTCCACCACGCTGGCCTAGTGCGGGTTGGCGGACTACACATCTAAGAAATTCCTAAAAACTTTTAGGTGTGCAGGTTTTATCACGATGTTTTCCTTCACCGTTAAAGCAAGTGATAATTCATTGTGAATACACACATAACTTCGAAAAGTCAGAGGTGTGTGCCTAGGGTTTGAACCTGCGACCGCAGAAATTCTCGACCGAGCGCCTAAACCTCGAGGCCATCACTGCTTGTTATGACCGTAATAACCATTAAAAATATCTCAATTATTTGAAATCTACCATTCTAAAATAGAACTTGATAGTTGATCAAAGATCAATCCTTTCAAAATTAAAGGTACCGGAATCGAGCACTATAATGCATTGATAAAAAATATCTCACCTACACAAACTAATCCAGAAGTGTTCCGATATATTCGGCTACGGAGGACTGGTCATTTTTATAGAACGAGATATTATCTGTCAATATCGGGCGGGTGTATCGGACAGTTTTAAAAACCGCTCCCCTGCAGCCTCATACTCTTGGCACGGTGGGGATACTCGGCCGGATCTACACTCAGATCAGATGTGATAGGACAAAGTAATTTAAAATATTTTATATGAAACTTTTCGGAATTGTACAATGGAAATCGTTTTATCTCAGGTCGATTTATTTCTGGACTTCTTCCGAAAGCTTCAAATACGATAAGAACACCAAAACTATTTCTATTTCTTCATGAAATTATATAGGTCTCTGTATTATTTTATAAGAATTGCAAACGACAGGAACCAGTGGAAGACGTTGGAGGAGGCCTATGCCGTAAGGCACACCGAAACCAGGGACATACTATGATTAATGTTTGTTATAGTAGTAGAATTGATTTAGATTTGTAAATTTTCGGAATAAAAGGCTTTATTATTATTATTATTATATATTATTTGTAGTGTAAAAATATAAATAGCTTTAAGAATCTTCACTTTTGAAAAGCCGTCAGAAAAATATTACTTTGTTTACATATTTCTCTTTCAAGTTTTTTTATCTTTGCATTTTTTTGCATCAAAAACTTTAGTTTATTCATACAAAATTTGCTTACAGTTATAATTATAACAGATTTTATCATAAAACACTCACTAGATAAGCCAAGAATCGAAGAAAGAAGTTACGTTGGTGATGAGAATAAAAGCAAAAAAATATTTGCTCTCGGTGCAGCCAAACCGGCCGATTTCACGAATCGTTGGTCTCCAAGTGGCACGTTACTAGGAGCCGACTAATAATCGAGAATGCCCGTACCTACCTCCTCGTTTAATACTTGTTTGTTAGTATCTGTATTGGCTGATCGAACAGGCTTATTGCTTTTTATTAACGAAACTACGGAACTTCTAATGGAGGGGAGTTAATTTCCATCTAGTACAAGATAAAAGTATTATCATACGGTTATTTGATCCTGGCTCAATAATTATTAGGATTAGGGAAAATATTTCTACGTAGTAATTGTACCTTTTACGAAAAGTTGCTATATTCCTACCCAGTTTGTAGTTTTAGTTCATATTAGTTGCAATGGGAGGCAAGGGGCATTTTCTACGATTGGCAAGGCCTTTTGCCAGATTAACCTTTTGTACCTTAAACTCTATAGATAATAAGAAGCAAACCTTCAAATTCGCTTCACTATTAAAAAATAAATACTGAGCTTGACAAAATCATTCCATCGAAAACTCCTGTTTGCAAAATAAATAACCAAAAAATTAAATACAAATCCAAAATTATCCTAAAATATTTTTTTAAGTAAATATTCCTTTAATTTGCATCTAATCTTGTTTCCTGGACGGCCCTTTGAGGGCAGTGTGTAGCCTAAATTTAAATGAGAAATACCATAAACTCCCGTTAATGCCGCCGCTGTCAGCCCTTGGTTGGCGACCTCTGACACCGGCAACTTTTTTAATTAATTCCAGCCAGAGGTGCCAAACTAATTAACGTGTGTAAATTAACACGTCACAACTTTTGATTAATACATTGCATTATTTAAACTTGACGAAGTCTTCTAAGATTACTTCGCAAAGTTATGATGCTGCGTGTAAAGGAATTGCAAAACACTACGGGACTTGTGATCTGAGATTTCATATTCGTATTTGCATATAAAAATGTAAATTTGATGTACGGTAGATAGTGTATGAGTCTGCTTGAGCTCGGAACATCCGCTTCGAGATTTAAGATATTGAGATGAAATAAAAGATAAATTGGACACGGAAATAGCTAAAAGATATGCACATTTTGTCGTTCCAATACTTTTGTGTAATGTAGAAGCGGCGAAACTGCTTCGCTTATATGAATTATACATTGTCTGCGCTTGATTTAACAACTTAAAAGCTAATATATATATTAGTGGAAAATTATAAAATAGTATGCAAAAATAGGTAAACGAATCATACAGTAATGCCATACTTTTATATAAAAAAGACATAAGAAGATAGATGTACTAAAATATTTTTTTGTTTTCCAACTGTTAATTAGGTACATGGATATTCAACAGAGTAAAGCGGCTACCGGTAGGTACGTTTTTGTTTAGTCTAGGTAAACAAAGACTTGCTCGAACTTAGCCATAACTTAGCCGGGTCTTGCAGGTGAGAAGCGCACCTCATTTAACTTCGGACATTTTTATCGTTTCTCATTTAGTTTTTAACTTAATTCATTTAGAAAACGCGTTAGAACTTTCAAACATTTTAATTATTATTGAACAAGCTTTGTTTTCTAGTTATACGTTTCATAGATCCAAGTAAATAAAAAAGTGTACCTACCTTTTAAATTATGTTGCTCCATCTACACATTATATTGTAATTTTATAATAATAAATGTGACTTCTTTGGAGAATGATAAACGTAGTAATCCTACCGTTGTTCACTGCAAAGAGCTGCAATATGATTACTTTTAAAAATATTTGTCAGGTAAAATTACAACATTAATAATCACACTGGCGCCAAAAATCGTAAAATAAAAATAGATATTCTTTTAAAACATAATTCTGATATTTTAACAAGTTACAATAGCGCCATCTATTATCCTTAATTGTTATTCGGGGAATCGTTTTGGTTGCACATAGAAAGCGTTAACGACCGAAAATCTTATTATATTACACTCTATAAATATCTTAAAACGCCCCCATTTATTTAACAGCAATTTTATTCAATTACACGCTTTATAATGCTATTGAAAGTTAGGGTGCGGAGTATGGGGTAACCGTTTAATAAAAATAGGATTATCGCGTAGTAAAATAATGCAGGAAATATCATAATCTTGTGATTTGTATGAACATCATGATGTAGGGTTGTAGGAATACGAGTATGTGCATACGGTTATACATACATATTGCCTAATTATATAAAGTCATATACCCTTCGAGGACTTATTATGTAGAATTAAATTCATATTTTTAGAAAGTGTGAATATATTTTGTGTCAATTTGTTTTTAAATAAATAAAAAGGCATAATATGATGTAATACATAAAAACTTAAATTTAAGAAATTGTTAAACAAGATGAAGTAAAAATGTAAAAGGATTTAACTTCAAAACGCTTTATTTTCCTGTTTAGCTCTGTAACTAATTTAAATTAAGAAAGCTGTACCAAAGTGTCTATAAATAAAGATTGTGACACTTGCATATTTAGCGTTTAAAAAGGCGAGGTGGGCAGAAAATAAGCGGCACATCGCGTACACCTGTTGGTGCGCGAGTGCCGCTGGCCCATAACTCCTCGGCCGCGCCGCCAGCCAAACTTAATGCAGATTTATGGCAGAACTAAGTTTTGTACACCGATCACATGGAAATGGAAGTAACTTGGCAGTAACATTTTTTTCTTTGGTATTGTTTAATACTGGGGTCGTGCCTTGTGTTATTCTAATTTTCTATGAAAAAAATCTTAATAGCTCCACGGTGTTTAAGATATTATTAAATCCCTATAACGTATAATTTAAACAAATATAACTAAAAATACACCATTGCCTACGGTTTTGACGATACGCTTTGCGATAAATATGCAGTAGAATGATGGTTTTAGTCACTTTTGAAGCAACGATAGAGCTGTATAAATTCTTCTTGATTATATAAATGAAATAACTCTAAAAGCAAACCCGTGGAAATGTAATTAAATAAACTATAGGGAAGAATATGTTAAATTAAATTTCGGATTATTTTATAAGCTCGAAATCGCTTCCAGTGTAGCGACATGCTTGTATCCAACAAAACGTTCTACTATATTGTACGGAACTCTGTGCACACCACGTAATGGCTTTCAAATGTCGGGTATAGGGTTACTTTTGTTTATGAAAACACTGCTGCGCGCCTTTGTTGCAATATACTGTTCCGATTTTTTGTTTTAGTCACAGGTATATTAAGTATTTTAAACATATGATCACCATTGTAATGTTTTTTTTTTATATACAGGAGTGTAAACAGACCTTGATCATAAACTACGACATGGTTTTAAAAACATGACGCAATAAAAATCGCAAAAAAGATAAATAAATATTTTTACGGTTTCCTAATCACCATAAATATTACCAGACTTAGTTTTCGTGCCCAGCAGCGGGACGTATATGGGCTGATGATGATGATAATATAACAAAATATTACCATAAATTTATTCCTAAGGCTTTTATACAAGCGTAAACAGACCGTGAGACAAGAAACTCAAGAAAATTGAGACAGGTCATACTTATAGTGGTTAGGAAAAGGTCAATTATTTTTTCGGGATTTTTTTAGCGTCAATGTGTTTGTAATAACCGTTATTAATACCTTTATTTTTTGATTTTGTGTAGTCTCTAAAAGAGGTCAATCCCTGAATTAATTTTGAAGATTGATATAAATAAAGACTAAATAAAGTGCGATAAGACCGCCTTTTGTACTAGTCTAATGTAATGTACTCCCTTGTATTATTATGTGTACAATAAAGTTTTAAATAAATAAATAAAGGATCCCTGGGAGATATTTTACTGTATTACATCGGGAGGGCTCGGGCTGGGTTATATTTTTCGATTTAATAGAACCTCAAAATTTTTTGTTAATTTAAAGATAGGTAAGATTTTTTTCTCAGTAAAACTATATATTGATTTTCGACCACACTAATAACTGACTAATACATATATTTTTGATCGACAGCCATCGTTTATAGATTGATAATAATAGTGTGCACAAAGCTCAACTATAGTCTAATGTAAACTAAAGTTATAATATTCTTCATGTGCTAAGCTATTCCCTAGGTTTTGGCTTAAGACATTTCAGCTAGATAGTGTTATACCGGTATGAGATTCCGAGCCCCGTGTTCCCGCTCCCGAAAACCTCTCCCGGGAAATTACGAGAACCACTCTGTTAACTCCTGTTATATTGCTACTTGTTGTCGGGAATTTTTAATAAATCATTTAAATTTATTCCATTCAAAAATAGAAAACTGTTATGTGTGGCTTAAAAATACACAACATATTTTGTCTAACTAGGAATACTAATATTATAATGAACAGCGCCATCTTTACGAGTAGAAGATTTAAAAAATGGTTTTATTAAAATTATTAATGAAGACTATTTTGTTCCTATTTAAAAAAATACTTGTGCAAATACTTGGAACTACCCAGCTATAGCTATACCTATAGCTATTGCTAACTCCTTGCTACCGTATAAAATGTAACACAATTTCCTTTTGTTGTTGAATATTCAAATTTTCGTATAACAGCCTGGATAATATTATTGAAGTTCACGATACAAAACAATGGAGTGTCTTTGGGTATTTAATTTTGGCCGAAGCAAAATTAAACTGCTTAAAATTGATATTGCATCTACAATCCAAGAGATCACAGCGATTTTAGCTTTATAATTACTAATTAAATAAAATTTCAAACCAGTGTTTTTTTTCTATATTTTAATTGTGAAATAACCATACTGTCGTGTGACATGAGCATAATATGTAATATATTTTCAAAATAAATTAAAATATAAATATGAAACATTTAAAAATATTATATTTCAGGTAAAAGTTTCCATTCTTTACGATATACACTATATGTAGTGCATATACTTGAAACTAAAATAATCTAGAAGAAAATTTTCTGTCTTTTAAGATGTAAGTACATCTTATTTATCTTATTTATTCATGTAAAGATCTTAAGATTTTAAACTAACCGATGTTGCATTACTTTACAAAATATTTTAAAAAACGCTACACACAATAAGCAACAACAAAACAAAGTCGCCGGCGCCCACAACGTGTACCAAACACTAAATATAAAGGGCAAATTGGCGCGTAAATCTAGTTATCTCTGTCGAGGGGGGCACTTTGTATTTTTTGTTAATATTAATTAATATATTTTATTATTTCATTAACCCTTCCGTTGTTTGTTTGGGGTTTAATGAAAGCTTCCTGTGGCTTAAGTGCTTGCTGGAGTCGGCGGACCCACACTAACAGGGTTTAATATTTTTACGTTTTGTAATTTGTGCAAATTAGAATTTAATCCGGACGAAAATATTTTAGAAACAAGAAAAAGAAAACCAATTGTTTACTGTTGACTGATGCAAGTACCGATACCATGAGTAGTTATGGCCTCGAGATTTGGGCATTCGGTCGAAAATCTCTGACTTTTTGAAGCTATGTGTGTATTCACAATGAATAATCACTTACTTCAACGGTGAAGAAAAACATCGTGAGAAAACCTGCACATCTAAAAGTCCTTAGGAATTTCTTAGGTGTATAGTTCGCCAACCCGCACTAGGCCAGCGTAGTGGACTAAAGCCCCAAACCCTCTCAGTTGCAGAGGAGGCCCGTGTCCAGCAGTGGGACGTATATGGGCTGATTATGATTGAGTATATCTGGGCATTATTTGACTGCCTCGTGGTCTCGCGGTACAAGTATGTGCCGTGCGATCTACAGGTCCTGAGTTCGATTCCCGGGTCGGGCAAAGTGTTATTGGGTTTTTCCATTAGGAAATTCTCAGTAGCAGCACGGAGTCTGGAAATGTTCCCGAAAAACGGCAATAGGCTCGCCCCCTATTACGTGGGACTGATACATACCTGGCGAAATGTGGGTGCCGAAATGCACCTCTGCCTACCCCTTCAGGGAATACAGGCGTGAGTTTATGTATGTATGTATATCTGGGCATTAATCGTCCGGCGAATTGTGATAATTGGATAATTGTTTTTCATGACATTCTATGCCATGCCGTCAGTCGATATGTCAACTTGATACCTGATGGTAAATGCTAGTTAGTTCAATTAAACTGCCAATAAGCGAGACGTAGTTACGATTATCACACAGTAGTAAGAGTTATGTCGGCGTTTTCGTAACTGAATATAAGGGATCCAGAACGCAACACACTAGAGTAGTTAGTAGATATTTATACATTTTGCCTCGACGACCCAGATTGGAACTATCTGGCAAAGAATGACAAGGAGAGCCGAGCCCAATTGAAATGGGGTACAGCAAGGTAATGAGGCCCATAGTGAGAGGCCACGTCTCAGAAAGCGCAGCATGGGACGTCCTCTGACAAGATGGTTGGACGACCTAGTTAAGGTCGCGGGACGTCGCTGGTTGCAGGCTGCTTCCAACAGGTCCCTGTGGAAGTCATTGGGGGAGGCCTTTGTCCAGAAGTGGACTTCCATTGGCTGATGGATTAGATTGGAAAGCAAGGTAAAGAGAGATTCAAAAACATTCATAAATCGCCATGAACTTGAAATATGGATCGATGGTAGTGTTTCAATGCCATGTAGGTTGTCGTGACTCCGAGGAAAGCACTAAAGTTTATAACAGTACACGTTAAACACGACAACAAAATGTTTGTGGCACAAATATTTATTTTGGTATTTGATGGTATCGTAAAAGTTTTTACTATCATCATCATCAGCCCCTATACGTCCCACTGCTGGGCACGGGTTTCTCTGTCATTATGAGGGTTTAGGCCCTAAGTCCACTACGTTGGCCTAGTGCGGGTAAGCGGAATACACACCTACGAAATTCCTAAGAACTTTTAGGTGTGTAGGTTTTATCACGTTTTCCTTCACCGTTAAAGTTAGTGATATTTCATTGTGAATACAAGTTTTTTACTATTCTACTTGTTTAACATTCATAGTAAACTGAAGGAACATACGGTTTAGATAAGTGATGAGTTTTGAAAATAAAAAGAACGTTATTTACGTCATGTCGCGACTTAATGCTGAGGTAACCGACTAGTTGTTGTAAACTAAATAAAGTATCTTGAGAAAGAATATATTGTGTAATATTTTTCGTTCAAAATGTACCAGCTAACCAGCAAGACTTGCGCCATACTTCGTGGAGATTAATATTTGGAAACTAAGGATTGAACATTCGAGAATATAAGTATAAGAACGTATTTATATTCTCTGATTTTTTCATCAAATATGCAGAATCTTCTGCGAACATGCCTGAGCTGTCTTACGGTCTCGCGGAATAAGTATGTGCCGTGCGATTTACAAGTCCTGGGTCCAATTTACGGGTCGGCCAAAGTGTTATTGGGTTTTTATGCTAGGAGATTTAATTGAGATTACAATAGGCTCGCCTTGACAGCCCCGTGGCGCAGTTGGCTAGACACCAGCCTGCGAAACGAGAGGCCGCGGGTTCGATCCCCGCACCGAGACAAATGTTTGTGTGATCCACAAAGATTTGTTTCGGGTCTGGGTGTTTGTGAGACCGAAAAGTCTCTCGTAGTTTCTGATACCCACGACACAAGACTTGTATCTTAGTGTGGGATCAGAACTATGTATGTGACTGTTAGGTGTATTTATTATTTATTATTATTATTCTACTACGTGAGACTGATACCTGGCTAAACGTGGGTGAAGAAATGCACCTTTGCCTACTCGTTCGGTCATAAAAAAAGAATACAGTCGTGAGGTGTATGTACATATGTATGTATGTGCGTATGTCTGTATGAAAATAACTTTTTTTAGGAAATTCTCACTTCCAATGTACCATGGGATCTCGCCTATTAAGTTTGACATAGCAACTAGGTGTACTGTAATACAACTCTGCCTACTTCCAGGACAAAAGCTTGTATACACGTTATACTTGAATGAAAACACTCTACTCAAAGTTTCAGTTGTAGATATAGCTGGCGTACCAAAGTTCTATGTGTTATTAATTGTCGCGACGAATTAACACAATTTGGGAACACCTGAAGTCAATCACGTGCCGCAAACTTGCAAACGATTATTTGCATCGAGTGTGTTGACGCGTCTGCGTCGGAAATGCATCTACGAGTAAATGCATTTCTGCGGTCGCTACTCTATTAACTGCGCGCCGGTAAATGCCGATTTCAAATTGTTGTGTATGTTGTTTGTACCCCTTTATAATTAAGTCGTGATGGCCTCGAGGTTTAGACGCGCGGTCGAGAATCTCAGCGGCCGCGGGTTCAAACCCCAGGCAAACACCTCTGACTTCTCTAAGTTGTGTGTATTAGCAATGAATTATCACTAACGGCGAAGGAAAACATCGTAATGAAACCTGCACACCTAAAAGTTCTTAGGAATTACTTAGGTGTGTAATCCTCCAACCCGCACTAGGCCAGTGTGGTGGACTAAGGCGTAAACCTTCTCAATGGTAGAGGAGGCCCATGCCTAGTGGGACATATATTTTTTTTTTTTTTTTTTTTTTTTTTTTTTTTTTCCTTAGTAGGCAGACGAGCAAGCGGTCCGCCTGATGGTAAACGGTTACCGCCACCCATGGACTAAAGTAATGCCAGAGGCACAACCCAGCCGCTGCCTACCGTGTGGTGAACACTCTTTTTAAGCCTCGTTTAAAGAAGGACAAGTCATAGCGCTCGGGGAACACCGAGGCAGGGAGTTCATTCCAGAGCTTGCACGTGCGTGGTAGGAAGGAACGCTGGAAACGCACCGTACTACTACGGATTGTCTCCAGGTAGTATGGATGAACTCCACTGCGATGTCTGGTAGTGCGATGGTAAAAAGGTGACGACGGTACCATGCTGAACAGTTCCTCAGAACACTCCCCATGGAAGAGTCGATAGAACACACAGAGAGACCCGAAGTCTCTCCGCAGTCCTAACGACTCCACTTTGTCCGTGAGATTGGGATCATCGACGATTCGAAATGCACGCCTCTGCAAGGAGTCAAGTGGGTCGAGCAAGTATTTGGGGGCCCCTGCCCAGAGATGAGAGCAGTACTCCATGTGAGGCCGGACTTGCGCTTTATAAAGCGTCAATCTTTGGTCCCGCGTGAAGTACCGCCTGGCTCTGTTCAGGATGCCCAACTTTTTGCTGGCCAACTTGGCTTTGTCCTCCAAATGACTCCTAAACTGTACTTTGCTTGAAATTTCGACGCCAAGTATCCCAATACTCTCGGAAACATGGAGAGTGACTCCTTGGAACTGTGGCGCCATGACAAAGGGGTCCTTCTTAGCAGTGAACGCGCAAACTTGTGTCTTCAATGGGTTGAATTGAACCAAGTTCTTTTCTCCCCATTCAAAAGCCCGCCCCAGAGAGCTTTCGACTTCAGACACAAGTTTGTACCGACTTTCCTCTACTGAACTCTGAGAGGCGTTCCGTTGGCCGATGTATCGCGCATGACACGTGCTATCATCCGCATAGCAATGCATGCTGTCAATAGACAACATGTCATTGATGTGCAGGATGAAGAGCGTCGGCGACAACACCGAGCCCTGTGGAACACCAGCATTGACGGTCTTGGTCGCGGAGCTACAGCCGTCAACGACGACTTTTATGCTCCGGCCATCCAGGAAGCTGGCGATCCACTTGCAGAGCCCCTCGGGGATTCCGTAGGATGGTAGCTTCGACAGAAGAGCTCGATGCCATACCCGGTCAAACGCTTTCGCAATATCCAGGCCGACGGCAATAGCCTCGCCCTTGCCCTCCACAGCCTCCGCCCAACGGTGCGTAAGGTACACAAGAAGATCGCCAGCTGAACGACCGTTACGGAAACCGTATTGACGATCGCTAATCAACTGGCAATCTTCAAGGTACCTCAGGAGCTGAGTATTAATTACCCGCTCCAAGACTTTGGAGAGCAAGGACGTGACTGCTATCGGCCTGTAATTGGAGGGGTCCGACCGGTCTCCCTTTTTGGGAATAGGATGGACATGAGCCACCTTCCACGAAGACGGAACCCGGTTAGTCTTAAAAGAAAGTCGATAGAGACGCGTGAGGACAGGGGTCAACTCGGGGGCGCACGTCTTAAGAACCACCGCGGGGATACAGTCAGGCCCGCTCGACTTATGGATGTCAAGGAGCTGAAGCTCCCGCCTGACCGCACGCTGAGTGATGCGGATTCCAGGCAGGGAGCACTCACACCGGGGTATTATCGGTGGAGAAGCTCCCCCATCATCCAAAGTCGAGTTTGAGGCAAAGGATTCAGCCAAGAGATCGGCCTTCTCCTTTGCACTATGGGCCAGACTGTTATCAGTCTTACGCAGTGGCGGGAGACTGGACTGGCAGAAATTGCCTTGCACCGCTTTGGCAAGCGACCAAAAGGCCCGGCTACCAGAGGGATAGCTCTTTAGCCGCTCGCCAATCCTGGCAATATGCTCTGCCTTGGCCTTGGCAATAGCCCTTTTACTAGACCTAGAAGCGGCGTTAAACTTCCGCTTCTCCTCCGTGGCAATAGGATCCCGGCACCTACTGGCAACGTGCCACGCCAAGTATGCGGACTGTTTGAGGCGCGCAGCATCGGCACAGGCACTGTTGTACCAAGGCCGGCTACGGCGCCCCACCGGTATTGTAGTGTTGGGGATGAACAACTCCATCCCCAAAAGAACTACATCCCTGACGCAGTCCGCACAGGTGTCAGGATCATCGGAGGAGAAGCAGAACCGCTTCCATGGGAAGGACGCATAAAACTCGCGAAGTCCATCCCAATCTGCTGAGCCATACCGCCAGACCCTGCGAGATCCAGTCGCTGAAGGCTGACTGGGGTTCACCACAGGGACTGACGCGCGGATTAGGCAATGGTCAGATGACCCTAGAGGAGCATCGACCACCACCGTCCATCCATCCGGGTGTGTGGTCAGCAGAAGGTCCAGCAAGGAGGGCTCATGGCTGTCAATATCAGGGACACGGGTGGGCTGTGTCACCAATTGCGAGAAGCCATAAGCCAAGGCCATCTCGTAAACAGACCGACCCGGGAGGTCGGTGATCCGGGACCCCAACCACTCTTTATGGTGAGCGTTAAAGTCACCAAGGATCACCACCTCCGCGGATGGGTACTGCTCGAGAGCGCTGTCCGTCCCCGCTTGGACGTTCTCGAATAATCGAGAAGACCCCGCATCACTGGCATGGGACCTGTAGAGGCATGCGTAGACACGGGTACGTCCCCCATGGTCAACACAGAGCCATAGTATTGACAGGTCCCTATGCTCGAGGCCCCGAAGGCGGCGACAACAAATATCACCCCTGATGAAGACGCACACCCCGGCTTTACGTAGGAATGAGTGCTCCAGTACGTAGCCGGGGTAGTTAAGGTACGAAACATCATCAGGGGTAGATATTTGCGTCTCCGTTAAAAAGAGCAGGGCAGGCCGCGCCGTTTCAAGGTGGTGATGAACGGCGTTGAGATTGCTGTGTAGACCCCTGACATTACAGAAGTCCACTTTGAATGTGGATTTTTTGACCGCCGTAGAAAGCCTGCTTCTTTTATTTTTGCCTTTCATGTTAGATTGGAGTGTATAGAGATGGCTGTGGCGTTGCCAAGACGGCACCCGTAAAAGTATGCGGATCGTAGTGCAAGGTGGCTGCGCGATATATGGGCTGATGATGATGGACCTTTTATGGGGTAGATTGAATCGTACTTTTAGCGCTATTTATTAAAAATGTGTAAAAATTACCAGTAAGTTTACGTTATGTATGCTTCTGCGAACGGTACAGTAAGACTATAGCGGTGCATACAAACGGTTTCAAGGCGAAGCTGAAACGCAAATTGCGTGCGGTTCGGTGGCGTGTGTATCGGCGAACGTTTAGTGTGACGTGACCAATAACCTATTATTTATTGGGGTTCCGCCGCGCGGAGGTCACATCCATGCAGATCGTAACTTTGGTGACGTGGGCCTTTGTTTTTCCGCCTTTCGTGATAAATTGTCTACAATATTTGTTGTGTTGATTATATGCGACCGAGACATCTAAGGTGAGATTCTTGGGCCGAACGAAACATTAGTTGGTTAGGTCGAAAAAAAATTAAAGGAATTTTTCAATAACAACAATTAGTAGATATTAGTTGAAAATATGTGCCGAATAAAAAAAAACCACATACATACATACATAAACTTACGCCTGTATTCCCCGAAGAGGTAGGCAGAGGTGCATTTCTGCACCCACATTTCGCCAAGTATGTATCAGCCCCACGTAGGTAATAGGGGACGAGCCTATTGCCGTTTTTCGGGCACATTTCCAGACTCCGTGCTGTTACCGAGAATTTCCTAATGGAAAAACCCAATAACACTTTGCCCGACCCGGGAATCGATCCCAGAACCTCTAGATCGCACGGCACATACTTGTACCGCGAGACCACGAGGCAGTCGAAAAAAAAAACGATTATAAATTAAGACGACTCAGGACCTTTACAGAGTTAAACATTGCGCTCAAAATATTTCATTCATCATCAGCCCATATACGTCCCACTGCTGGGCACGGGCCTCCTCTACAATTGAGAGGGTTTAGGCCTTAGTCCACCACGCTGGCCTAGTGCAGGTTGGCGGACTACACACCTACGAAATTCCTAAGAACTTTAAGGTGTGCAGATTTCCTCACAATGTTTTCCTTCACCGTTCAAGTGCGTGATAATCCTTTGTGAACACACACATAACTACGAAAAGTTAGAGATGATTGCCTGGGGTTTGAACCCGATTCTCGAGAATCTCGACCGCGTGCCTAAACCTCGAGACCATCACGACTGAAACATTGCACTTACAATATTTACCTATATTCTAATGTATTCGTCACTTACAAATACACGGAAGCAGAATGAATTGGGAACTATTTCATGTGAAGAGAATATATGAATAGCAACGGCAAAATTATTCTTGCACACATTTCCCTAAAATATTGCATTGAAATAATATTTGTTTACGTTTCATCATAAACACATGTTTATTTTATGTCTGAGAAGTGCTTCAAATGAACGAATTGAGCAAATTCAAATGTGAAACTACTTACAGGAAAAATTTAGAAAATGACATCCTAATACCTACTACTTGATATTAAAACTCGAATGTAAGCGCTTTTAGTTTGTATCGCTTTGCTTATTTTTGATAGCATGGGGGGTTGGTAGGGGGGGGGGGGGGGCTGGATGGTGATTACGTAAGCATTTTTTTTTTTTTTCGGTATTTCTGCTAAATTGTCCCAATTTATTGAATGAAAAAATCACGTAGAAGGCGAGCCTATTAAGCGGCAATAGGCTCGCCTCCACACTGCACGGCCATTCCTAATGGAAAACCCAATAACAATTTGCCCTACCTGTAAATCTAACACGAGACCTCTAGATCGCACGGCACATACTTAAACCGCGAGACCACGAGGCAGTCAAGTAGTAAAATCAGTTCCTACTAATACGTAAAAAGTCGATTGAACACAATTATTAGGAAGCCTACATTATCTCACAGAACCCTAGTTAATTTCCGTGTATGAATATGCACAGGTTTTTCCATACATCGGCACACAAACACGGCACAGTTAATTTCATAATGAAAGTGTGCGAACGGTATTGTTTCTCACGAGTCGCTTTCTACATAATAACGCAGTGACACTCATCCCATAAATACGCATTCCCCACGTAACAGGCTAACAGGGTAACAGGCCTAACAGGAGTGATGTCATTTAAAAAACCAGCAAATGACCAATTTAAATTCAGCTTGAATTGCCCATTAATAGCACGTTGTGATTTATGTATGGATTAATGTAGTTTAATAGATTGCATTTCGCTTGTTTAATGAACTGTGTCTGTAGCCAGATTGTAAAAATCTGGATACAGATAAAATACTATGTGTGGTTATAAATTATAACACTGTCTCGGACAGGTATTTTTCACGCGCGAATGCCGGCAGGGATGGCATCGAGTCTTGTCGAGAGGCGATGGTTAACCGGTTAAACGTGGCCCTTCAAGCAGTCTCGGAGTGGGGCGATGCCAATTTGGTCACGTTTAACGCTACCAAAACACAGGCGTGCTTGTTCTCAGCCAAACGGAGCCCTTTCCACCTGGCTCCGACTTTCCGGAATGTTCCTGTAGTCATGACCGACAGCCTCCAGCTCCTAGGAGTTGAGCTATCGTCAGATCTCAACTTTGGTCAATACATTGAGTCCAAAGCAAATATCGCAGCCAAAAAACTTGGAATCCTCTCAAAGGTTAGACGGTATTTTACTCCAGAACAGCTGCTTCAACTATACCAAGCACAGGTTCGATCCTGTATGGAGTACTGTTGCCACCTTTGGGATGGTTCAGCCAAATACCAACTGGCAACTTTGGACTCGATTGAAAAGCGAGCTAAGAGACTTATAGGTGACCCCACGCTGGTAGACGCTAAGCTGCAGTCTCTCGATCATCGGCGTAGGGTAGCTCGTCTGTCGGTCTTCTATAGGATATATTTCGGGGAGTGTGCGAAGGAACTGCACGAACTAGTTCCGCCGAGCACTTTCCGCCATCGGGAAACAAGAAGCGGGCGGTCGTGCCATTCCTTTGTTGTTAATATGCCATCTTGCCGCACACACCGATTTGGGTCTTCTTTTTTAATGCGCACTGCAAAGGAGTGGAACGCCCTGCCCGCTGAAGTATTTCCGGTACAATACAATCTGGACATATTCAAATTTAATGTGAATAGGCTGCTACTAGGCAGGCATGCTCCATCGTCGACCGCATCGTCGCCTTAACACCAGGTTAGATCGTGGTCAAATGCCTGCGCTAGATTTTTGAATAAAAAAAAAAAAAAAATATTGTAAAGTACAAAGAAAATTCTTTTGGCATTTATGAGATTTGTAATATTAAATAAATAAAAAATCAGTTACGTCATTGTGTTTAAGATTCGTGTTTCTGTTTAATCATCATTTACACTCATCCACCTAAAAATGTTTTGCACTTAATTAATTACAACTTTGGAGTTAGTCAATACATTCAGATGGCTCATAACTAAATCCAATAACATGTACATAATATGTATTTTACTTCAAGACCGTCATGCGATCTGCTCAAATTAGAAATACGACCACTTTTTAACTTGGTGCTGTCGATCATCCCGATAATGAAAAAAATGTGTTTGTACGGTAGATACTAATGTGTACAGTGCACACATTTTACAGAGCGCAATATTTTGAATAACAAGTATTTAATATCCCAGAAATATTCATCAACAGCCTTTGTTAGCCCACTGCTGGACATAGACCTTTCCTACGGCACGCCACTGGACTCGATCTTCGGCCCTCATATATTTTTATGACTTTATTATGATGATGATGATCCCAGAAATAAACAGAGCGGCATTTTTGTTGGTTGCTAATACATTTCCTGTTTACATAATGAAAATAAATTGGACTTACCCTGTATCGCCCCCGCCCAGCACAGCCAGAAGAGCGCCCATTTCGCGGTCCTGAACCTCTGCAGCCATTTGGGTCTGAACACGCCCCAGCCGCACAGCAGGTTGCGGTCCTCGTCACACCCCGCGCCTGATGACGCGTCTTCTGCTCCCGGCTGCAAAAAAACAACAAGTAATTTAAAAAAAAAGTTTTTTTTTTAGAAAATTAGAATACTATTTCTGACAAGGTAAAGTGCATTAGATTCGAAGCCGCTAGTCCGAAGATAATGTCTGGACAAATCGCGCACACATGAGGACAATACGAGTTTCGATTTCGATTTACGATAGGGAAGGCTACAATTTTTTATGTAACTATGTTCGGGCGAACCAAGGCCCCAACACTAGTATCAGTATCATAAATCATCGTCATCATCAGCACATATACGTCCCACTGCTGGGCACGGGCTTCCTCTACAACTGAGAGGGTTTAGGCGTTAGTCCACCACGCAGGCCTAGTGCGGGTTTGCGGACTACACACCTAAGAAATTCCTAAGAACTTTTTAGGTGAACACAGTGTAACAGAAAACTCACGATGTTTCAGTCACCATTAAAGTAAGTGATAATTCATTGTGAATACACACATATGTATCTTCGATGTCAGATGGGGGTTTGAACTCACGACCGCCGAGATTCTCGACCATGTGCCTAAACCTCGAGGCCATCACTACTTTCAAATAAGTAAGAAGTACGTAGTATCATAAAAATACCAAGTTATTCTTATCCAGTTAACTGCTTAAACAGGAATGATATAAATCAATGGCCAATCTAGTCGATGTCATACCAGCACTATCAATTAGCCCGAACCGGAAGACTCAACAGACGTTCCCCGAGACCAAATCAAGATTTAATGCCACGCGCCATTCAGTTGCGGGATAAATAAGGAATATTGTGGGCGTTTCCGATTGGCCGCCGTTGAAGAATTTCGTCTGAATCATATTTAAGACTTATAACTGCGGTTTATTAAAGTGGGTGTTGTGATTTATACCTTTAGTAATGCTGAGAATATTTGTAATAAACGCAATGGATGTAGTATTGTATAAACCATCCAACCTTATACAGGGTGTAAACAGGCCGTGATCGAAAACTAAGATAGTTTCTCTATAGTTCGTAACGTAAAATAGTAATTGTTATATTTTAATATTCCGTTATCATATGATAGTAATATTGATGTTTTTTTTCCTCTATTTCGCTATTTTTTATTTAGATTAAGATTTATGTAAGTTGTGTTATAGATATTTATATGCGTAAACGTTTTATTAGTACATACACATACATAACCTCACGCCTGTATTCACCGAAGGGGTAGGCAGGGGTGCATTTCTGCACCCACATTTCGCCAAGTATGTATCAGTCCCAAGTAATAGGGGGCGAGCCTATTGCCGTTTTTCGGGAACATCCAGACTCCGTGCTGCGATTGAGAATTTCCTAATTGAAAAACCCAATAAAACTTTGCCTGACCCGGGATTTGAGCCCAGGATTTTAAGTAATTTATGTATTATTATTTATATAATTGTATGATTCCCTTATAAAATAAAATAAAGCATTGATATGGTCAGCACCGGCGAATACAAAATAAGGTATGAAAAAAACTAGGCTCCATTCATTCTACTGAAGTCAGTTTTAAAACGGTCTTATCATGTCCTGCTGTTTATTCCAAAAAGGGTGGCTGTGTGAAGGCATAGTATCTACTCAAATATGGCCAGTAGGTATGACAAATTCCCTCCTCTTCCCACATTTTTATGATTATTCTTATAAAATTAAATATTGTTCAAATTAAAAACACATTCAGTCAAGGTTATTGAACTTGTGTGGTTAACGTGAGATGAAATGAAATAATTTTATTAATTCTACACTCTACCAAAGAATCATGTTACATTGAATTCCTGACAAGATCTCGAATTACTCCAATTACTGTACAATTTTGCAATCAGAACGCTCTCGAATGTCAACTTGAGATACATGCAAATTGGACAAAGCGTAATCACTAGTAAAGATTACAATAATAATGTTTAATCTTAAGAGTGATTACAGATTAACTAAATAAATTCATAAAATCAGTGATCATCATTATCAGCCCATATACGTCCCACTGCTGGGCACGGGCCTCCTCTACAACAGAGAGGGTTTTAGGCCTTAGTCCACCACGCTGGCCTAGTGCGGGTTGGCGGACTACACACCTAAGAACTTTTTTTTAGGTGTGCAGGTTTCATCACGATGTTTTCCTTCACAGTTAAAGCAAGTGATAATTCATTGTGAATACACACATAACTCCGAAAAGTCAGAGGTGTGTGCCTGGGGTTTGAACCCGCGACCGCCGAGATTCTCGACCGCGCGCCTAAGCCTCGAGGCCATCAGTGATATTTCACTTTAAATCAAAAATTTCTAGTTATGACTATTTTTTGTAATGTGATGATCAATGGTTTATGATTTATTGACAGCCCCGTGGTGCAGTTGGCTAGACACCAGCTAGTGAAATGAGATGCCGCGGGTTCGATCCCCGCACCGAGACAAATGTTTGTGTGATCCACAAATATTTGATTCGGGTCTGGGTGTTTGTGAGACTGAAAAGCCTCTCGTAGTTTCTGATACTCACGATACAGGACTTGTATCCTAATGTGGGGTCAGAACTATTTGGTTGTTGGGTGTATTTATTTATTATTATTTATTTAATGGTTTAGAGGTTTTTTTTTGCATCACAGTTCCTTTTTAACTTGCAACAAAAAATATTTTAGAAAAAAATGTTATTGGACTGACGTTAGGCCGGTTCTACCAGGATGACACATCTATCTCAGATAATAGACTTGAAGTAACACTGTTGCATTTCATTCTATTAGATTGGGCTATTTAGATTCCAGACCAGGCAGTGTCAACAGATTTATCTAACAAGCAATTTATAGTAACAGCACTAGAGTTTTCACCGAGAAACGGCAATCGCCACATCTACGAGTTTCGAAGACGCAGCTGTCGAGATTCATATATAGGTATAGATGTACGCTTCTATACTTGTATATATGTAAGTATATGTATGTATAATAATTATGTTTTTTTTTTTAAATATGTATAAATATGTATGTATGTATAATAATTATGAAAATTTTATGTCACTGTATATTCCTGAGTACAGGTTTTTTTTATATAATTATCGTAAGCACCGTCCCTTCTATCAGTTGTACTCGTATTCCTCTCCTTACCTAAGACTACCAATTTGTGCCTATTTGATAATATTTTTCTTTGTGCTAATGTTTTCAGATTATATTGGAGACAATAAGCCATGGGAGTAAGTAAATTGATCAGAAGTTTCGCAAACATATATAAGATTAAATTTATATAATGACATTTAAAAATGTAATTATAAAAATTAATTATAATTTTATTAATTATAATTTAAAAAAAAATGACATTTCGTGTTGCTGAGGGAGTTTCTTGCCGTTTCTTCTCCACAGCGATAACACGTTTCGAAGCGGCAATAGTTTTAAAAAATAGTTTAATATTGACGATTCAAAAGAACTTGTAAAAGTCTATTTGAATAAAGATGATTTTGACTTTGACTTTCTGTTTTATTTGTGGTAATTTAAAATAAAGAGTTGATTATTATTATTACACTTCTGTACTCCCTCCTAGCTCTCCTAGTTCGCTCGCTCCCACGGCCTGCATTAAGTCCACACGCGTCCTAACAATATAAATCCATTCCGCCATTAAGCACGGCACGGACTCGCCATCAATGAGGCCATTCTTTATTAGCAACTCAAAGAGCACAATACACGGTAGAGGCGCAATGGACAATGTGGCTGATATCCTGTTCTTTGTGGCCTTATAAAACGTACTGTACTGTGTCGCAGTAACAGCAGATTCATCTGTGTAAGGCACATGTGTTGGAATGGCAAGCCATAGTTTTTATAAGCGGAAAACAATATAGTGTTTGTCAGTGGCGATACTTCCATAGAAGCCTTAAAGCCCATATGTCTTACAAAATTCCGAATAATAATCTATAAACTTTAAATCTTTATTTAACACAAGCAATCCTTACTAATATTATAAATGCGAAAGTAACTGTCTGTCTGTCTGTCTTGCTTTCCTGCTAAAACTACTGAACCGATTTCAATGAAATTTGGTACACAGATAGTTTAGACCCTGAGAAAGGACATAGGCTACTTTTTATCCCGGAAAAGGGGTTGAAAGGGGGGATGAAAGGTTGTATGGAAGTATTGTCATTTTTAAAGCTAGAAGCTTGAAATTTATTTTTTAGGCTGTTGATTAGATATAAATAAATATAACATTAAAAGGTTGTAAAAAAATTACCTTTAAGGGGGTAAAATATAAATAGTGGTGAAAATTTGTGTAATTCGTCATTTTTGAAGCTAGAATCATGAAACGACGTATAGACGACTGTAACTATGTATATGTAACTGTATGTCTATTATACTTTCACGCCTAAATCATTTGACCGATGTAAACGATTTTTGATATGGATATAAATGGGACTCTGTGGAGTAAAATAGACTACAACTTATTTTCTTTATGAACCCAACCCTGTAGTCTACGCGGACGGAGTCGCGGGCAAAAGCTAGTTTGACATATAAATGAGAATATATTGACCCCACAATAAACAATTATAAACTAGACGTTACACAACGTTGACGTTGCCCGAAAAACGGCAATAGGCTCGCCCCCTATTAAGTGGGACTGATACATACCTGGCGAAATGTGGGTGCAGTAATGCACCTCTGCCTACCCCTTCGGGGAATACAGGCGTGAGTTTATGTATGTATGTATATGTACGTTTCACAATTAACGTGTAACGCTTTTGGGCTTCTATGGAAGTACCGCCACTGGTGTATGTACATATGTATTTGCCTTAACATCATGTGTAGTCATCATAAATTAATTGACACACCTACGCTTTTCATCTCCGCACCACGTAAGGTTCGACTGTGACAGGCATTAAGTCCTCCTTTACATTGTTTATGTATAAAGTGTATAGGTATGGACATATGGAGAGACCGACTGCCTCGTGGTCTCGCGGAACACGTATGTGCTGTGCGATCTAGAGGTCCTGGGTTCGATTCCCGGGTCGGGCAAAGTGTTATTGGGTTGTTCCATTAGGAAATTCTCAGTAACATCACGGAGTCTGGAAATGTGCCCGAAAAACGGCAATAGGCTCGCCCCCTATTACGTGGGACTGATACATACCTGGTGAAATGTGGGTGCAGAAATGCACCTCTGCCTACCCCTTCGAGGAATACAGGCGTCAGTTTATGTATGTATGTATGTATATGGAGAGACATGTTTGTTAACTGCCAGTTTGTTTGAAATTTGATTGTAAGAATGGAGTACGAACGCCTCACATATATGGGTCAAAATGACAAGTTTTACACCTTACATGAGGTAGTCACTGGGTAAATACGAATACTCTACAGCAAGATTTGTTTGACAAAAATATCCTCCACAGATAAGATTACCGAGGCGCGACTCTTCCGGTAGAATCGCAGAATCTACTGGATTTTTGTTATGCTGTAATTTTCTTGCATTGATTTGAGTCAACGAATATTTATTTTTGTAGAAATTTCTGATGAATTATCGAGTCCTGTTTTATTACATTCACAAAGTAATTAATCAATGATAGTTATTCGCACAAAATCGTATCCATGGACGACTAATACGGTAAAATATAATCTTTTAAACTGCCGCTGACGCTTAGAAAAAAAAACATTTAAAAAATTAACATCACCTTGTTGTAATACCTGCGGAAAACAAATCTACCTAAAAAATCATATTGTGACCTTTTTATGACATCGACCTTAGGTTGTGGTAATGACCATGGAAAGGGGCTTTGGACTGGCTAACTTAATTGGACGTTATTTTCTAAGAACACACGCATCAAGGTCTACGGCAGTGCGGTTAAGTTCGCATGCAATGTCACGGCACGATATTCTTGATTCGTAGCTAAAGTAACCAATGTTACCTGAAGGAAGATGTCAATCATCAGCCCATATACGTCCTACTGGTGGGCACGGGCCTCCTCTAAAACTGAGAGGGTTTAGGCCTTAGTCGACCACGCTGGCCTGGCGTGTTTGGGGACTACACACCTAAGAAATCCCTAAGAAATTTTAGTTATGCAGGTTTCCTCAGGATGTTTTCTTTCACCGTTAAAGTACGTGATAATTATTAATACACATATAACTTAGTAGTCAGAGGTGTGAGCCTGGGGTTTGAGCCCGCGACCGCCGAGATTCTCGACCGCGCGCCTAAACCTCGAGCCCATTACTACTTAGGATGGTAGTGTGGTATAAATAGAGCAGTGGTACTCAACCTTTTTTGTTAGAAACCACAAAAAATTGTCTGTTAGAAAAAGGTAAATAATGTACCAAGTAGGAAATAAAGTAACAACGGATGGACCAACAAAAACGCCGGCGGGCCGCAAGTTGAGTATAAATGAAATATAGTTTCGACTGATAAGGAATAATATCTCCTACCGGTTGCAGCAAATATGATGGCCTGTTATGCATGCATGTTAATACGAAAGCATTATGAAATAATTACAATTAAAAAAAAACTCATTTATTAAGAAAAAAAAAGAGACATTTGGTTTTATGGAGTTTCTTGCCGTTTCTTCTCCACAGAGATAACAAGTTCCGAAGTGGCAATAGTTTAAAACTGACGATTCAAGGAACTAGTAAAAGTCTATTTGAATAAAGATTATTTTGACTTTGACTATGTTGGTGGTTATGGCGAATTTTATACTTTGACCACCAAGTTCTAATTAAGTTTACTGAGCTCCATAGTCTTATGTGTTTAATGAAGTTTTTTTTTAATAAAAATGATCGCTATCAATACGCTTACGAATATACTGTTAGAAGTAAAATCTCTCTCGTTTACGAAATAACACGACAGGGTTACTTCAGTTGTTTTACGTTATTTTTCTAGATTTAGAAAGAATAGAAGAACTATCCCACCCTAGTCTTCCAATTAGACTCTAAAATGACTATGATGACATCTAGTTAGAATTTCTTCACGCCCCTATCCATCTTCGGCGAGGTCATAGGGCGCCGAATAAGTATGAAAAGTATAAAACTTTTTTGTACTTTTACACGCACGCTTATACCTACCCTTGAACTTGAAAATAATTCTGAAATTACTTTTTATTTCTTACTCTTGATTGATTACTTTATTTCGTGCCTAAATAAAGATATTTTTTTATAAACTAGGATTTTTTTATTTTATTTCACAATTAAATATTTTCGTTGATTTGTTCGCGTAGGCTTATTTTTTTTTATACAGAGTGTATTCAGACCTTAATCGGAAGCTAAGGCAGGTAATAGCTAATGCCATTACAAACCCCCTGGCGTTAAAGAAAATCCCGACAAAAAATAAAAATTTTGAAGTTTTCCCTAACAACCATAGATATAAAATGTATGTTAGCTATAACCTGCTTTAGTTTCCGATCTCGGTCTGAATACATCCTGTATAATATATTACGATTTTTAAATAAATTAAGGTGTTTCAAGACTTGGAAACACTTCGGTGTAATAGATATTAAAAAATTACTATAGTACGTAGTATGGAAATGTTATTATAATAGGAACAAGATTAGCTTGCAGATAATCTACGTCTAAGGTCAAAAGTTACGAACGTGACGTTAAAATGCGGATGGAGACATGCATAGTTTGCGTCAATGTAACAGCAATTTACGAGAAAGTCAGTAATATCTTTGTGGATCTTCAAGAAAGTAGTGATTTTTAATTGCTTCTTTAGTTATTTTTACTTAATTTTTACATTTTTAAACATAAAGTTAAAAAATATTAAAATCACTATTTTATTTTATTTTTATAAAAATAGTGATTTTAATATTACGTTTAACTATTACGGTTTATACCTCGGAAAGGTATTATCGACAAGAGATGTAAGATCTACAACAGCGATCCACGAAAATGTGTCGCCATCCAAGATTTGAATGTGAATATCTGATATAGAACAGAAATACATTTTAAAATGAGTATATAAGAAAAAAAAATACAAAAGGCATCCGTTTCCGAACATGGTCCTCCTAGGCAATGAGTTAAATATATTTTTACACTTAAGTTTTGCGCACTTGAAAATTATTCACATAAGAAGTATATATTATTATATTCATATAAGAGTGTCTAAGTAAGAAATCAGTGATGATTTTTTTGTCATTTATCCTAAGCGTTGACAATCGTTAAATAAATCATGCCTATTTTGAATTTGTAACAAAATGAGCTATAGAAATGGTAAAGTAAGATTTTGTGCATAATAAGAATAGCAGACAAATACACTCTGGTTTATCTATTAAAATTATTTCGATTTTAATTTCGTTAACGTTGTTAATTGGATCTATGTTTTAGTGTATTAATAATATTAATATGTAAATTCAACTTTCTTCCAAACATACAGTAAGCACGTACTGATAATACTTTAGGCAAACAATGCTATTGATGTCCCATCTTTGATATATCTTCAAAGTTTCATTCATAAAATAAATGTTTCATATACAGTTAGAATCTGAGTAATTTTTGTTCATAATCCACACTTTATTATATTCTATAGTCGTTTTTAAAGTTGCAATAGTTTTTTTTAATATGTAACTAACACACCCAACTTTTGAAACCAATGTCTAAGATTCTTCCGTAAATATCATACCGTAATATATAATTCTGTAATGTATTCTTTTTATTGCTACAAATATCACTTTTAACATTTGGCTCATGTACCATATTTCTAAATTATATATCACGTATATTTTATACATGATACACGAAGGGCTTATAAAGCAAAAAAATCATCAATCAAAAACTGTTACAAACATTTACCATTTTTAAAACATCCACGATCCAATTTCAAAATCTAAAGTCCGAATTAAAACATTTTGTGTCGAGTTCCCGCGCGTCGTGAAAAGTTTCGGGGAGCGTTTGTGCCGAGGTCTATCGCTGGGCGGGCGACGCGACCCCTCGCGACACACTAAAGCTGCCGCGATCCCGCCCGCGTATATAAACCACGGGGTGTGTAGTACATGCGCAATTTACAGATAAAATAATAAAATTAATTAAACCCAATGAGAAGGAAGTTTAGGCGCGCGGTCGGGAATCTCGGCGGCCGCGTTTTCAAACAGTAGGCACACACCTCTGACTTTTCGAAGGTAAGTGTACATTGACAATAATTTATCACTTACTTTAACGATGAAAAAACATCGTAAGGAAACCTGCACACCTAAAAGTTCTTAGGAATTTCTTAGGTGTGTAGTCCACCAAAGACCTAAACCCTGTCAGTTGCAGAGGAGGCTCGTGCCCACCCAATGACATAGTGACATACATACATAGCTATGATCACACAATGAGATCTAAGTATTTTGTCGTTGATATCAGAAAATAAGAGAGACGTCTCAGTCATACAAACAATTGTCTCGATTCGAACTCACGGCCACACGTTTCACAAGCTGGCGTCTGCCCAACTCCACCACGCTGTCAAACATGGATAGATTACTAATTTGGGTTTTTGTTCACAATTGTTACACCAAACCAGTAGCATATACCTAACACTTGTAATTCATAAAAGATGAATCATAATTAACACAATCAGAAAGAACTATGAACTTCATTTTTACATATAAGCAGTATTGATAGTGTTTTGTACTATGATTATTTTATTTTTAAGATGATTAAAGTTTCCCTTTGAATGGAGACAAGTTTAATATAGACTATATAGACCTTTTAGCATGATGCGACCTTATTTGAAACACAAAAAGGTTTTCTTACTAAGCCCATCCATGTTTTTAGCCTTTATCTAAACTAATAAAGAAATAAATTCACGCTAAAGTCACATACATAGTTTTGATCCCACACTAATATAAGAGTCTTGTGTCTTGGATACCAGAAGCTATGAGAGACTTTTCGGTCTCACAAATACCCAGACTCGTAACAAATATCTGTGGATCATACAAACCGAAAAAATCGAACCTGCGGCCTGTCGTTTCGCAAGCTGGTGTTTAGCCCACTGCACCATGGGACTGTCGATGCACATCATCATAACACCCTAAAATATATTCTGGCATTTCCGAATCCCAAAACCCATAGAGATGTGCTGTCGCCCTCTATATGGAACACCGACTGCCTCGTGGTCTCGCGGCACAAGTATGTGCCGTGCGATCTAGAGGTCCTGGGTTCGATTCCTGGGCCAGGCAAAGTGTTATTGGGTTTTTCCATTAGGAAATTCTCAGTAGCAGCACGGAGTCTGGAATTGTGCCCGAAAAACGGCAATATTCTCGCCCCCTATTACGTTGGACTTATACATACCAGGCGAAATGTGGGTGCAGAAATGCACCTCTGCCTACTACTTCGGGGAATACAGGCGTGAGGTTATGTATGTATGTATGACATAAATATAGAGATGAATACAAAAATGATAAGATTGAATACAGTCATGTGAACAATCCAGCGAATGCTAACCACAAATCGCATACAAATGAACGATTGGTCAAGGTTCAATGAAGCAATGAGGTTGGTTACCTTTGAACAGATGCTATTGGTTATGTTTATTCAAACTTTTTGTCGTCTGTATAACATTTTCTAGTAGATGAACGAGAAAAATATAAATTTATGAACGGCATACGCTATGAAAAGAAAAAAATTCAATGTGATTTGAGCCCGCTCTTCTTTTAAAAGATTTAAATGTGTTAGTGTAGTTATTATAGTGTAACTACATCATCAACAGCCCAAATACGTCCCATGCCCGGTTGGCACGGGCCTACTCTACTATTGAGAGGGTTTTTAAGCCTTAGTCCACCACGTTCGCCTAGTGCGAGTTGTTGGACTACACACCTAAGAAATTCCTAAGAACTTTTAGGTGTGCAGGTTTCCTCACGATGTTTTTATTTACTGTTGAAGTAAGTGAATGTTCATTGAGAATACACACATAAGTTCGAAAAGTCAGTGGTGTGTGCCTGGGGTTTGAACCCGCGACAGCCGAGATTCTCGACCGCGCGCCCATGCCTCGAGACTATCACTACTTATTGCATATAAAGCCTTATCATAAATTTCGATGCCTCATTGTGTCGACTATAAAAACACCTGTGTTGTTTGAATTTACACAAATATTTAGATAAGAAATAATATATCATTATTTAACAATTCCATACAGTTTCGAAATACACATAACTCAGTACGATTCCATATTTTATAATCACATGTATTTTATATTCCTAATCATCGTGTTGATAAAATTATTTTACTCCTTCATGTTCATTTACAAATGAACAATATAAATTGTCACTGGACTATGAAATTTTATTTTCATCATTAACAATTTCGTAACCTTCCTTAAAATAAAACATAAATAAAAATGTACATATATATCAGTTAAAAAAAAATCAAAATGTATTACGAAAATCCATCATTTTTTTTTAAAATTGAAAACAATTGTTTACCTTATATTGCAGAATGTTTTGAAATAATTGTAGGTCTTAAAACTTAAAAGTAACAAGGAAATGAATATAAAGTGTTTTTGATCTGCATTCTACAGGAATACTGCGCACGTGCGGCCGACTTGACGTGACTTTAATTTGAATTCGGTACAAAATTAAATTCGCGCCATATTTATGGCGTTTGGAGGGAAAACGAGTGTTGCCATGTAAAATAGCTTTTTACACTTAAACGAGTATTATGTTTGAAGGAAATTCCTCTTCACCAATACTAACTGCATTTAAGCGATAAAATATTGTTGTTTAAGTTGTTAATAATTTTAATTTATTTATGATAGAGAGATTTCACTACACGAGGTTATTAATTAAACAATCATAAACAGTAATGGTGTCATAGAGATAACTTATCTTTTATTTCATATGCTCTGAAAGGAAACTTAATTGCAGAAACGATAAATTATATGTTATTAATAGGTTGAATGCCTAGTGGCCCCGTAGCGTGGTCCCGAGATAAATTTCCGAGCTAGGCAGTGTTTAGATTTAATAAATGGAATACCTACCTAATACCTACGTGGTGAAATGTGGCTACGGGAACGTATCTGCTGCTTACCCTTCGAAGGTACAAGCATGAACGTGTGCGTGTGTTTTTTGTGCATCAGCCACAAAAAGTATTTTGTTATAAATAAAATAACAAATAATTATGACCAATTACGTTTTCCTTAATATAATTGTTTTATACTTCTATGCATATATTATGACGATATAATACTTTAAGCACTTCACCTTGTAGCAGTGATGGCCTCGAGGTTTAGGCGCGCGGTCGAGAATTTCGGCGGTCGCAGGTTCAAACCCCAGGCACACACCTCTGACTTTTCGAAGTTATGCTTTAACGGTGAAGGAAAACATCGTGATAAAACCTGCACACCTAAAAAATCCTTAAGAATTTCTTAGGTGTGTAGTCCGCCAAACCGCACTAGGCCAGCGTGGTGGACTAAGGTCTAAACCCTCTCAGTTGTAGAGGAGGCCCGTGCCCAGCAGTGGGACGTATTTGGGCTGATGATGATAAAACTTTAAAAATACATTGACAATGTTATTTAGAAAATTTAATAATCTAGCCTTACGCGGACATTCTTGCATATTTTTGTTATATTTTTTTCACTTAGCTCTGGGCACTGGGCTTCTCCAGAATTCTCTCTATATCACAAAGCTCGTATATACTCGTAGGATACGTCCTACTGCTAGGCACGAACATTCTCTACCATTGAGAGGGTTTAGGCCTTAGTCCACCACGCTGGCCTAGTGCGGGTTGGCGGACTACACACCTAAGAAATTCCTAAGAACTTTTTTTTTTTTAGGTGTGCAGCTTTTATCACGATGTTTTCCTTCACCGTTAAAGTACGTGATAATTCATTGTGAATACACACATAACTTCGAAAAGTCAGAGTCAGAGTCAAACTCTTACAGTATTTTTTGTAATTACCTGTGATTTTCTCCCACCTCTTCTGCTAGTCCGCAAATCGATGGTTTGAAAGCCATCGTCCACCGCATCAAAAGCTTTGTTCACGCACCCGCCTTCTTCCGAAGACATCTTCAGTCCTAAAACAAGGATTACTTAATTTAAAAAAATACACTCAATAGTCACACACGCTTACATAAGACCTAACACAAAAATGCTTGTATCGTATGTATTAGAATTCACACAACAATATTTAGAAAATATACTTTGATTTTCTAATTCCGCTTCGGTACTTATTATCGCTGTGAAGAAGAAGCGGCAAGAAACCCCCTGAGTGTTACATTGTGGTTTTATTCCATTTTAGGAATTTTACAATCACTTTACTTATAAATACTTAATTATAGTCTTTCTATTATATGGATTAACTGATTGTATTTTAACAGAATTAACTCAACTATGACTAAACCTTCTTGCTAGGGAACTTGAAGACAAGTGTGTCGTGTTCCACAAATGCTTTCCTTAATAAACTAACAATTTTCTAATACGGAAACGTAAATCAGTTCCTAATTACCACTTTTATACAAAACTAAAAATGAGTGGATTGTGACAAAAACAATTAACAAAAAGTCAGCTACTTCAGGCCCTCCGGCTAATAAATTTAGAATGGTATTTTAAGTATAAAACTCTAGAATCCCACCACGGTATCCCCTGCCTGTCGTAAAAGGCGACTCAAAGGGGCCCTGGGGTCGCTGGGCGCGCTGCATGGGCAGCGTGCCCTCACTAAAAGTGACCCCGAGAGGGGCGGCGGCACTGTGGCCTGTGTACGTCGCGGGCGCCCATCCACAACTGAGGCGCCCAAACCAAGCTAGTGGGGGTGCAACTGCACCCCCTACAACTCCGAGACGGCCGGGACGTTTACGTCTCGGAGGCGCACCGGGCGGCTGCGGCATTACGGTGGTCGCTTCTCGCTCACGTACCGTGGCCGCCCCACTCGGCGCGGAGATGGCCACCGGGGGGTTTTGGTCGGTATGCCGGTTTAGGGATTTTGTTAGGGACCCAGCCCGGCACTATCATCTGCGCGGACATGACGTCGCCGCGCGCCGGGCTGGAAGACCGGTGACCCCGACATACGCTTCCTATCTCCCTCCCCCAGGGTTGGCGGGAAGTAGAGCCATAAACAGCTTTCCCCTCGAGAACAAAAAAAAAAGGTCTAACTTACAAAAAAATGTCAAGTATAGATTACGTTAGCTACATGGAATGTATAACAAAAAAATTAATATAGAATGGTACAGCACTTGTATCGGTTTACATGGTAAATGAAATATTGATATCTAACATATGTATCAAATACTACGTAAGATTTTGATCATAAAAACACCCCTAAAAATATTGTTAATCTCATATTTTTATCGGTGTGAGGATCACCCCAGCGGCGACTTGTTTCAGTGTCTTACTGATTGGTCAAAAAAGACATTAGGGCTTAATCATAATCATCAGCCCAAATACGTCCCACTGCTGAGCACGGCCTCCTCTACAACTGAGAGGGTTTAGGCCTTAGTCCACCACGCTGGCCTAGTGCGGGTTGGCGGACTACACATCTAAGAAATTCCTAAGAACTTTTAGGTGTGCAGGTTTTATCACGATGTTTTCCTTCACCGTTAAAGCAAGTGATAATTCATTGTAAATACACACATAACTTCGAAAAGTCAGGGGTGTGTGCCTGGGGTTTGAACCTGCGACCGCCGAAATTCTCGACCGAGCACCTAAACCTCGAAGCCATCACTGCTTTTCCTAGGGCTTAATGCTAACCAGAAAATAGAGCTCTCTGAATTCTTACTCCGAATGTAATAGGTATACTCCGTTCAAGGAAGCCGTTTAATTAAATTCATAGCAGACTACGACATTGCTCTACCATTTGAACAAAAAGGATGAAGAACTTATCTAAAATAACCTATTTAATATTTGTCGCGTTCTTTTAGACCATATAACTGAAGTAAATAACAGTATTATTACGAATGAAAAATATTTTCTGAGAGGTCATTTCTATATATTATTATAACAATGAATAGTGATGTGAAATCACAATTCATGGTGACCGTAAAAAATCCTAATTTCGAAACAACAATGCAACAATGCGCCGTGCCAGTATGGGAATCGGTACTTTATGCCATTTAGGGTTGTCACGGCGTAGGAATCATAGATATTTAACCTTGTCCCATCCTCTCCGTTCCTCACCAGAACCACGCCTGCGGGCATACGAAGCCACGGCTTTGTGGTCTCAACATCCGCGGCTCGAACTAAAAAATTCGTTAACTCCTACTTTTGCCGCACCATCAAGCTGTGGAATAGTTTGCCGGCTCACGTGTTCCCTCCTTCCTATGATCCTGGATCCTTTAAGCGAAGCGTGAAGAAGCATTTGTGCGGGCCGGCATGATTGTGTCGACCAGCGGGTGACCATCGTTTCTCGCTGGTCGGTATTATTTTTCTGGACTCCACTGTGCTTACCATCAGGTACAGTGGAGTCACTTTGCCGTGACAGATTAAAAACAAAAAAAAAAAAGATATAAAACACTGGATATATTACACTACATACACTCAGGCCTGTTTCCCCAAAAGGGTAAGTAGAGGTGCATTTCTGCACCCACATTACGCCAGATATTAGTAATGGCCCATGTGTTTTAGGTTTTACAGCTAAAACAAGCTAAAACTACTACAGCAACTTAAAACTAAACTAAAACAGCTAGTTAAATATAGCCCCGTGACAGCCCCGTGGCGCAGTTGGCTAGACACCAGCTTGCGAAACGATAGGCCGCGGGTTCGATCCCCGCACCGAGACAATTTCTTGTGTGATCCACAAATGTTTGATTCGAGTCTGGGTGTTTGTGAGACGGAAAAGTCTCTCGTAGTTTTTGATACCCACGACACAAGACTCGTATTTTAATGAGGGGTCATAACTATGTATGTGACTGTTGGGTGTATTTATTTATTTATAGGCTACCAAGCCAATCATCTAGCTGTGACCTTTTAATGAGGAACCAAAAAGACTGAGTTATTGAATTATAAGAGAATCCACGTTTAACTGAATGGAGTCGGTGGAAATGAATAAATTACATATAGTAAACAAATTACATTCGACAATTGTTAGATTGGGACGAAGCTTATGTAAAATATAATATTTACGAGCATAGAAAATGAAAGGAAATTATCGTTTATTTATCACGTAGCCAATTAAGTAGCTTTTAAAGCAATTTAATACTAAAAATATATATATTACAATTAACATAGAAATATTCTTGTTATTTTTACTTACTTATTTTATTCTAGGAAATATATGAGTCAGAATATTATCTACTATAATAAAGTATTTCCGAATACTTTGGCAATGTATATGACCCTCAATAACCATATTAAGTAATAATACAAGGTAATATTTTTAATTTATTTAAATAGGAACAGCGATATCATATCGTATTTTAATATGTTAGCTATACTATGAACAATACAGAAATAAGTATAGTAATGAAAATAAATGGTTAATATAACAAGAATAGAAAGTAAAAATAAAAATGCAAAATTTTATACCTGGAAAGGCATGTTTGAAAAAAAATTGTTCTTGTGTCAATAGTTATATGGGATTATAGAAAAAGGTCTGAGATTTTACATGAAATGTTTATTTCTGTAGGAATTTACAGCTAATTAAATACAAATTGACGGCCTCGTGATCTCACGGCAAGAAATACTAGAATTTTAATTTTTTGTGAAAGCGTAACAAACAAAACTAACTCATATTTGCATATATGAATAAGAATTAAAATTGACTTGCCTTCTAAAACTTGCGGGAAGACTGCGTTTAACGGAACTGTCATCTACCTGTCTCAGTACGCGCCTTTCTTGCGTGACGTCATCAGTCATAAGTTCCGTTTCACCGAACAAAAAGGGACGCCTCGGCCCTTCGTGAAGTGATTCTTAACTCAGGCAAATTCATTTCACGATTGTTTATTCAAATATGAATTCGGATCACGGACCGAAGTACAAAATACTAGTGACATATCCCGGATTTGATTGGCTACAATAATATAAGAGTTGTGGTTTGGCAGCATAAGTGTGTGTAGTGCGATTAAGAAGGAGTTCGGTTCTCGAGTCGAGCAAAATAAATTGGGTTTCTCAATACGAAAATTCGCATTAACAGGACGGAGACCTGAAATTTAGGCCTGAAAAACGGCAATAGATTTTTTTAAAACACAATGGCGAAATTTTGATGCATAAATATCCTTACTCTATTTACATGATTCATATAAATTTGTTCTCTAAAGCCCAGACAATTTGCTAAACAAATATCATTCAATATTATCAGGCAAGTACGATATAATTTTCCGGGGCACTGAGCGCCTCTATCGGCGCCGACTGGAAAATTGGCTCCAACACGCCCCATACTTCGACTCATCGAAATGTTTTACACCTTGTAAACTAAACATTTTATATTGATTTTCTATACTTTCCTGCGTTTCAGTATAAATTATCTGTTAAGACGAGTGGAAGATTTGGCAGGCCAGCATGGATGTGTCAGATCACAAGAGATAAAAGTCTGTCGCAATTTTATGCCCTGTAGTAATTTTCTATACCAATTTGTTTGATAGGAGTTGGAAACAGGGCAAGAGGATGATGAATAATTAAAAAAAATATTTATTTAAATGATTAATTAAGAGTTAGTCTCGTCTTTGAGGAAAACTAGTAATAGAACTTGTATTTTGGGCACCAGAAAATATCCTAAAGCTTTTAATAGCAATTGCATCTTCAATTCACGATACGGTCAAGGAGGAAGTTATTACTTCTTCTATGAATGGCTTTTTTAATATAATCTCAACAATTATTTTTCATTTATTAAAGAATGACTTTGAATAAAGTTTCAAATAGTTAGAGACAAAATATGAATCATTTCAGGTTACAACTCCTCAGTATCCTTAAACAAATTGTTCAAAATATTTGCATAAGATGAGCAAACTTTTCGTTTATCAGCAGGCTTGTCTCGGCAAATACTGTTTTATCTTTATTACGACTGAATCGGGGCCAAAGACATGAAACACATGACAATATGACTATCCTGTTGGAAAATGCGTCAAACACAGGTCTATGTGGAGAAGTGAAGACAACAAAACTGAAAATCAAGGGAGATGTAACGCAGTACTATGAAAACGCAAGATAAGAAATCGCTTTATGAGAAAAACATTAGTAAATACTGCGATATTTGATTCTGACAGCAAAGTATTTGATTACATACATTAATATTACCATATTGAATACATACATACATAAACTCACGCCTGTATTCCCCGAAGAGGTAGGCAGAGGTGCATTTCTGCACCCACATTTCGCCAGGTATGTATCAGTCCCACGTAATAGGGGGCGAGCCTATTGCCGTTTTTAGGGCACATTTCCAGACTCCGTGCTGTTACCGAGAATTTCCTAATGGAAAAACCCAATGACACTTTGCCCGACCCGGGAATCGAACCCAGGACCTCTAGATCGCACGGCACATCCTTGTACCGCGAGACCACGAGGCATATTGAATACTATAATATTTATATTGTATTTAAAAACAGTCCAAATCTTCAGAAACATTTCGGGTAGTGGAGCAGGTATTATAAATTGATTAGATTTATTAAAAATAATCATAAATACCTTTAAATATTTTAAAAAAGAGAATCCATAAAAAAGGGGGAAAGAATATGAAATAAGAAAAGGTTATCATCCCCATCATGTAGTTAATATGATGCTGACTTGACCGGAACTCTACCTAAGCCACAATTTTAGATTACCAAATACATGACTTGTAAAATATAAGTAAATACTATTAGCATTTAAACACAATGCACACAAGTTCACCGTTCCTTCTAGAGGTTCTGGGTTCGAACCCGAGCCCGGCAAGGGTTACTACTATTCGTTAGTCCAAACATGATCAAGATATGGGCCTAAGAGCGAAATTAGACTTCAAACACTGATGAAACGTGACTTATGCTCTGCCGACCCCTTAATCTATACAGTCGTGAGTGTGTTGTATATTATAACTACTTAATCCAACTAATGAATTTCCCACCTTACGGAATAAAGCAACACGCTGCCAACATAAAGACGTTTGGAGCTCTTAGGTGAAATTACGCCAGTATTTAATGCTTCAAGCCAAGTCGGTGCTCCGTTTATTATTCCACAGGGCACCACGTGCAGGTAGGAGTGAGTAATGGCGCTGGCTGGTGTCGCCAGCCATTCACCAAGTTGCGCAACCTAATGTCTCTGTTGGCTTGTGCAAAACATTGTGTTGTAAGTTCCTGCGCCTTTTGCGGATAGGCCTCGTTACGTCTGTCAATGCTTCGAGATTGTTCTAGAAGATGGACGGTTGTGATTGAAAGGAGTGACGTATTTTTGGTTCGTTTCTCAGACTGCCTCGTGGTCTCGCGGTACAAGTATGTGCCGTGCGATCTAGAGGTCCTGGGTTCGATTCCCGATTCAAAGTGTTATTGGGTTTTAACATTAGGAAATTCTCAGTAACAGCGCGGAGTCTGGAAATGTGCCCGAAAAACGGCAATAGGCTCGCCCCCTATTACGTGGGACTGATACATACCTGGCGAAATGTGGGTTCAGAAATGCACCTCTGCCTACCCCTTCCGGGAATACAGGCGTGACTTTATGTATGTATGTGTGTACTCTTCTTCAAACTTTAAAGAATTTGACAGAAAACATCTTATGAAAATCATAAGCTTTGTGTAGTTTATAGAATTTAAGCATTTTGAGTTTGGAAAAAATGGTTAAATGAAAGATATTTGTTTAATTATTCTTAATTACCGGTTTTTTTTTAATTATGTCGCTTTAACAGACTTTGTACAATAGTAAACTATTGGCATTACCGTATAAAAACCGCGTTGTTTAATGTATAAACATTAGATTACCAACATAATACCAATCATAAATAATTACATATTTATATTGAATAATTAATATTTTATACTTTACGTAATAAAGATGAATGCGGGCGTAGACTTATTTATAGAGTACTGATTACTTTTATATTTTAAACGAGTGTTAAGACTTAATAATAGATATTATTTCATTTTTTCTACGAGATGTCTTTCATTTATAATATCGCGTCCATTAAAGTTATTTTGTCTCTACTCAAAAGTCAGAACCTCTTAGGTAAATAATTAAAATAAATGGCAACCCCAGTTTAATTCCGCCAAAAGCTGGAAACGTCATTCACATTATGACAGCCCTTATGGCGCAGTTTGCTTAGTTGTTGGAATCAACTTGCGAAACGAGAGGCCACGGGTTTGAATTCCGCACCGAGACAAATGTTTGTATGATTCACGAATGTTCGTTTCGGGTCTAGATGTTAGTGACACCGAAAAACTATCGTAATTTCTGATACCCACGACACTAGACTAGTATCTAAGTGTGGGATCAGAAGTATGTACTTATTATGTACGTAATCTTGGAGTTTGTAGTTACACGCCAAAATAATGATGATGCCGGTTTCACTATTAGGGCTAGTGATTGTTGCGTCACAGATTAAAAATGACACTATTACACGTACAAAGATTCCATTACGTGAAAGAATGCTCAATTCAATTCACTTCCTTATTAATCTTATAATCGATAATTGTCATAACAATGTTATGACGTCACGATAAACTACTCGCATCATTTAATCTTAACGTAACAAAAAGATCAGTAACTTTTTTATTGATAACCTTAAGAATAATGCATTTAAGTATATTTAAATCGTTTTTATAAAGTATCTTTACAATAGTTAAACGGAAGAGGATATCATTTTTTTGCTCTTAAAACTTTTATAAAAACATGATACATTTAAACAATTATTGAAATACAAATCTGGTCTTTATTTTAAGAATTAGCGCATAATTTAGATTTTCATTATTGTTAATACAGAGCATAATAAGCATGATATCTGCATAATAAGGCTTTAAAAAAATCTTATATTTGAATCAGATCAAAAATGTGGTTTTTAAGCCGTTGACTAAATTTAATATGATGTAAAAAAAGATAAAGTTGGTCGCGATGCCTGCCTGTGCATAAATTCATAAGCACATCTCCTCTCTAACATGAAACGATGAATGTTACACCACATCAATTTTAGTAGTACGCATATATTTGTAATTCCAAATCTTTCAAATGTGTAAAATTGATTTATAACACGCAAGTATTACTAAATACACTATGCACAAATGAAAAGTGTTTTATAAATAAACTAGCTGACCCGGCAAACGTTGTTTTGCCATATACATTATTTCTAGGAAATATTTTTTTAGTTAGCCACCCATAAAGTAAATTTGTAAAATATGAGATTCGTTTGGCATTGGCAGAAAAAAGCCCACTTTGTGATAAACTTGGCCTTTCATTTTGATTTTTAATTACTTACAGCTACTACTTTAGTTTTTGAGCTTCTCCAGTATTGGTGTCACTTTTGAAGCGTTGAGAAAAAAGTTGAAAATTAAAATGGCCAGTAAAAAATAGGGGTTGATCGTAGATGGTTGGAAATTTAGGGTTGTGTGTATTTTTGTATGCTGTATCATAAAAAGATAAAAACAATTTTTTTTGGCAAAGAAATAAAAAATAAAATTTAGGGGTGGACCACCACATTTAGGGGGATGAAAATAGATGTTGGCCGATTCTCAGACCCACTGAATATGCATACAAAATTTCATAAAAATCGGTCAAGCCGTTTCGGAGGAGTATGGCAACGAAAACTGTGACACGAGAATTTTATATATTAGACTAGCTTTTGCCCGCGACTCCGTCTGCGTAGACTTCAGGGTTGGGTGCAGAAACCAACTAAGTGAATCTATAAATCAAAATTACGCTAATCGTTGCAGTAGGTCACCACCGGAGGTCATTTCTGTCTTTGAAAATCGTCTTAAGTGACATTATGAAACTTTTCACTAACTCGGATCGTCTCATATATTTATCGCGAAAATGTATCTAATGTCTATGTTCTATGTCTATAATCTAAGTGCGCCTAATGGCACTTAACATCGCATAGTGACACCGAGCGCCATGTAAATGCACATGATAATATTTTACTGTACTAAATATGACTTAACATCATAATGGCACTTAAAATCACTAAAATAAAATCACTCTTATGACTCATAAGTTCCAAAAACGGCACTCTACGCCAAATAATGGAACCTTATGTCACATATGTTATAACGGTAACAGTCGTAACTAATATTCCTTAATGCCACCTATCGTTTTCTAAGTGCCCGAAATGGCACTTATTGAATTATTTAAAAAAGTAGCCTATGTCCCTTTTTAAGGTCTCATTTATGTCCATACCAAAATTCATTCAAATCGGTCAAATGGTTTAGACGTGAAAGCATCACACAGGCAGTGTTACTTTCGCATTACAATATATGCTCATCCCACGGGAACCCTACATATTTCTGGGATAAAATGTAGCTTATGTTACTTCATAGTGTCCCATTTGTATTCCAACCAAAAATCATATAAATCGGGCGAATAGTATAGCCGTGATAGCCCATTCTCACCGGAATACTACATTTTCCGGGATAAAAAATATTCTTTGTTGCGTCGGTGGGTCCTATCTAGTCCCATACTAAAAATCATCTAAATCAGTCAAATGGTTTAGGCCAGAAAGTATAACACTGGTAGCGTTACATTCGCATTAAAATATATGCTTATCCCACGGGAACCCTACATATTTCCGGGATAAAATGTAGCTTATGTTACTACATAGTGACCCATTTGTATTCCAACCAAAAATCATATAAATCGGGCGAATAGTATAGGCTTGAAAGCCCATTCCCACGGGAATACTACATTTTCCGGGATGAAAAATATCCTATGTTACGTCGGTGAGTCCTATCTAGCCCCATACTAAAAATCATCTAAATCAGTCAAATGGTTTAGTCCAGAAAGTATAACACAGGCAGCGTTACATTTGCATTACAATATATGCTCATCCCACGGGAACTCTACATATTCCCGGGATAAAATATAGTCTATGTTACTTCATAGGGTTCCATTTATGTCCATACCAAAATTCATTCACGTAGGTCAAATGGTTTAGGCGTAAAAGCAGAATATTGACAGAGCTACTTATATCCATTCCCACGGGAATACTACATTTTCCGGGATAAAAAGTATCTTATGTTGCTTCGGTGGGTTCCATCTACCCCCATACTAAAAATCATTTAAATCGGTCAAATGGTTTAGGCGTGAAAGCATAATACAGGCAGTGTTACTTTCGCATTACATTATATGCTCATCCCACGGGAATCTTACAAATTCCCGGGATAAAATTTAATCTATGTTACTTCATAGGATTTCATTTATCTCTGTACAAAAATTCATTTATATCGGTCAAACGGTTTAGGCGTAAAAGCAGAATATTAACATAGCTACTTATACCCATTCCCACGGGAATACTACGTTTTCCGGGATGAAAAGTATCCTATGTTACTTCTGTAGGTTGCATCTATCTCCATACCAAAAATCATCGAAATCGGTTCAGTAGTTTTTGAGTTTAAGAGTAACAAACATCCAAAAATCCAAAAATACAAAAATACAAACCTTTCCTCTTTATTATAATAGTATAGATTAAATTGAGAATACGCGACGAATAAAAACGTCCGTGTGTAGACGCTATTAAAATCATTATCAAGATCACCACTAATTGGATAAAAAAGTTTTATTGCGTCTGGAAATTGACTACTATTTAACTAATAAGATAAAAAATTTCAACTTAAATACACTCAAATATTACACTTATACTACTTCATCATCAGCCCATATACGTACCACTGCTGGGCACGGGCCTCCTCTACAACTGAGAGGGTTAAGGCCTTAGTCCACCACGCTGGCCTAATGCGGGTTGGCGGACTACACACCTAAGAAATACTTATACTACTTACTCAATAATAAAATACAAATCTGATGTCAAAATTATGCGAAAAACGATAAGCGTTCCCGTTTGATAACTGACTGACTGACATATACTGACATTTTTTGCAGAACCTTGTCGGATTCACGCCACTTCTAACAGGTCGCTGTGGAAGTCTTTTGGGAAGGCCCATCTCTAACAATGAACGTCTTATGGTTGATGTCATCAGCCCATATACGTCACACTGCTGGGCACGGGCCTCCTCTACAACTGAGAGGGTTTAGGCCTTAGTCCACCACGCTGGCCTAGTGCGGGTTGGCGGACTACACACCTTTTTTTTCCGCGGGGAAAATCCTATTTACGGACGGAGTGTCGGAGTCACCGGCGCCTTCCAACCCAGCATGGATGTTACCGCCCGTGGAAGTGTCGGGCGGCCGCTGGGCCGGGTCCCTACCAAAAATCAATGCGCCGTAATACCGACTAAAAACCCCGCGACGGCCACCATCAGCGCATTCAACGAGACGGCCCCGGATTACCCTGAAGCCAGAGCTATGGGTTGGACAAGGACCACCTCTGCGCGGTGCCAAGAGGCACACCCAAAAGATATTAATAACACCTCGGGGGGCGGACTACACACCTAAGAAATTCATAAGAACTTTTAGGTGTGCAGGTTTCATCACGTTTTCCTTCACCATTAAAGTAAGTTATGGTTGATGTTAATGTTAAAAAACAAACATTTATTCTCAAACAGAATCCTATGCTCTGATCATCGATCCGTGAAAACACCGCTTATTTAAACGCCACAACAAGTCACGTTGCGCGCTCCATGTGTTTAATTCAATAATTGCTTCACTTAGTTCAATGCTGTCAGGCCAGTCATTATCCGCCATTACAAAACACTATAAACTCTACACACAGAGCATCCACCGTGACCGCAAAATGACAAGAACACCCGTAACTTTTAGATGGTTTCCGCGAGCCTCCGTAATAAACTGGACTTTACTGTTATTGATGAAGTAGGAGGAAACTCAAAACTAGTGTGTACAGAAGTGGATTCAGGCACAATGGCTTCCTAAACTAGTCGAGTTTGGATCCCAGCACTTTAAAAAGTATGGTGTTAATTTAATAAACGATTTGTCAAGACAAGTATTTCAGCGTTTTTGCCAAACCTATTATTGGAAGCTTGCACTTTAGGTCTCATTTGTCCATTAAATATCGTATAGTTTTTAACGCGTGGTGCGTTAATTGTGTCTTATTTCACCTATTGTATTTATCATTTTTGTAAGGGTGAAACCACATAGTTCAAAATTTTGTCGCCCGCTTTGTTGTTGAGAACTCTTCATTTATTATTAACTAGCTTTTGCTCGCGACTCCGTCCGCGTAGACTACATGGTTGGGTACAGGGTTGGCCTAAGTCATAATAGCTTTATGCATGCAAAGTATCAGCCCGATCGGTTTAAAATTGACAAAGTTTCATACAAACTTTCATCCCCTATTTTATCCTCTTGGGGGTAGAATTAATCAAAATCCTTTCTTAGCAGATGCCTACGTCATAACATCTACCTGCATGCCAAATTTCAGCCTGCTCCGTACAGTGGTTTGGGCTCTGCGTTGATAGATCACTAATATGACAGTCAGTCAGTTATATATATTTAGATTTCGTTGCGGGATCATGACAAATGAGTTTCCCTTAGATCCGCTGAGCTTCAGTGCTCGGTGCCCATACTGCGCGTGCCGCTGTTGATCCTGGAGCACAGGAGTTGCAGTTGCGGGTGTGTGGTGGGATAGGGCCATAGACAAGTCATTTTTTACATCCCCTTAATAAAAGATTGCAACGGTATCTGATGATAAGTTTAAAGTACCTATCGACTGACGAAAATTAATTACTGTTTCCCCTTTTCCCTTGACACCGTCCAGCCTTTTACCAAATACACATAGGTCGATCGCAGAATATTGCACACAATATACTACATTCAAAATAACAGGAATATAACACTACATACAATTTTTAATTCGATCAACGAACCTCTTAAATTATTTACTTAAAAAGAATTTGAAGTGTTTATCTAATAAGTGAAGGTAACTCAATTAGAACCGTGTGCAAAGTCCGTATGACGTGTTTCATTTGTTTCGTTCCATTTAATTTAACCAAACAGTGTACGTAATCTGTAAATCTTAGTAGGAAAATAAAATCATAAATTATATTGCGATTGCTAAAGATCAGTTACAAATTATTACACATTTATTTCTCCTTCGTCTCAGTTAAATTCTCAGAGACACACACATTGCCTCGTGGTCTCGCGGCACAAGTATGTGCCGTGCGATCTGGAGGTCCTGGGTTTGATTCCCGGGTCGGGCAAAGTGTTATTGGGTTTTCCATTAGGAAATTCTCAGTAGCAGCACGGAGTCTGGAATTGTGCCCGAAAAACGGCAATAGGCTCGCCCCCTATTACGTGGGACTGATACATACCTGGCGAAATGTGGGTGCAGAAATGCACCTCTGCCTACCCCTTCGGGGAATACAGGCGTGAGGTTATGTTTGTATGTATGCTTTAAGAGCTCTTAGCAATTGTTGGGTACTCGTTGCCCTCTAACCAGTACTAAGTCAGTATGGTGGATTAAGGCCTAACTCCTCTCAATAAGATAAGGCATTTATTCAACACCACCATGGTTGCTATTTAACGTAGAAACCTTGTGATTGATATTCAATGTAGATCTGAGTATAATTTTTCGAGTCAATAGCAACAGGGGGAGCTGAAAGTCATTATAACTGGAAACAATTAAAATTCATTAAAAAGGTCATATCATATACCTACCTACTTTTTGAAAATTATTGTTGAATATTGCTGTTATCTTAGTTTTATACAGTTCAACGTTTAGTCCTAATTACACCTAAAACATAATAGACTTGAGAGCCTTAAGGTCGAATATTCAAATTGGAAATTATAAGACTACCCTAGTGGGTACTAAGGACCTAAAATAAGATTTTTTTCATAACACATTCGGATATCGAACCCGGGGCCTCTCGGTTTTGCCGTGAAACTAATAAAGCAGTTTAAGTTCACGAGATTGCAAAGCTTCAAGATACGTGTCCTTGTCGAAGTCTTGGATCCGGTTTTAAGGGAACGAAAGTAGAAAGAGACGGCAGTATATGCCCATACGTGAGAGTGAAGAGTTCAAAACAATGATTATGTGAAATATAATAATGGACGACTTCATTTGTCCGATCATAAATGAGAAACAAGTTGTGAGATTTCTTGTTTAAAAAAATCTTGTCGCATTTCATTATTGAATTTTCGCGACGCATTCAGAGGTTTGAATCTATGTTTAGATGTATAGATATGTCTATATCTAGAAAGTAGTGTGATTGTTATTATGTTTTGTTTTGTTTTATTTTGTATAAATTTGTGTTATAGTCCCGCCAGTTCGAATTGGGTACCTAAACCTGTAATGACTGTGTGTGTTGAATTAATAAATAAATAAAAAAGTTAAAAAATAAATATGTCTCATTGCGTTACACTGAGAGTATTTACCGTCGCGTAAATAGAATAAATGTAATTTCGATACAGGCATTTTGAAACAAAAAATAGATCTAGCAATTTTATCAGCCCATATAAGTTACAACATGTCATTCTTAAAATTTTTCCTTATATAAAGTAAGAGTTCAAGGTGTGTAGTCAGCATTTGATCCTGTGAACGTATGTTTATCTGTCCGGTTTACGCACAATCGACTTAACTATTTCCTTATATCTGCATAATGTAACTAATAAACTCACCACATTATTTAGGATCGAAAATTTGCTTTAATTTCAGTCATTACTGCCATTTTCAATACAATCGTTTTAAAGGTACCCAAGCTACGAAGCAGTGATGGCCTCGAGGTTTAGGCGCGCGGTCGAGAATTTCGGCGGACGCAGGTTCAAATCCCAGGCACACACCTCTGACTTTTCGAAGTTATGTGTGTATTCACAATGAATTATCACTTGCTATAACGGTGACGGAAAACATCGTGATAAAACCTGCACACCTAAAAGTTCTTAGGAATTACTTAGGTGTGTAGTCCACCAACCCGCACTAGGCCAGCGTGGTGGACTAAGGCCTAAACCCTCTCAGTTGTAGAGGAGGCCTGTGCCCAGCAGTGGGACGTATTTGGGCTGATGATGAAGCTACGAGCTTGCCTGTATTGGGAGCTGTCGATACTCAAACTATTGTGTACATGTTTTTTGAAATAAATTTCATTTCTTTTCAAATACTCAGGCTTTATTTTCTCTAATCTTTCAATCATTATTCCTTCCTTTGTTCTGTGCTAGCGTTTATCAGTCTACCTATACCACCACACACCCGCCACTGTAACTCCTGTACTCCAGAATCAACAGCGGCACGCACAGTAATGCCGAGAAATGAAGCTCAGCGAATCTAAGGGGACCTAATTTGTCATAATCCCGCAACGAAGTTAATAAGAAAGAAAATATAAAGGAGCAATTGGAAAACAAAAAGTTGTCCACTTCTAGTGTATCGGTCTACCGCGTAGGTAGTTTAGGCTTCAAAATGTCAATACTCAAGTATACTCGTATATAACCTGTTAGTCTAGTCAACAAGTTCAAAAACGTGTTAAATAGAAATAAAGCTCCTAAAAATATGTGCCATACCTCATTCGATTCGGAATGACGTCTAGAAAAATGATTTTTAAGGGCATATTAGCACATAAAAAATTGCAATAGTTATTAACAAAATAAGAAAAAAAAGAAGGTATTTAGTTTTTCATTAATAACTTTGAAAATAATGATATTTAAGGAATTATGAAAAAAGATCCTGAAAGAGGAGGAAATTTCCAATAAAAAAGTCCTTACTCCCGGAACTCTATCTATATTATTTATAATTTTTATTTAACGCTGGAAATAGCGCTCCGCGAGGGCGTTACGGCATAGGCGCGTCGTCTAAAAAGCCGGTATATCACCTAAAATAATTTATTTCTAATATTAAATAACAATTTAAAAATTTGAATAAATTATGGTGTAATCTAGACACTTGAAAGAAAATAACCACGGCGAAAAATATTTGTTTTGACAACTTTTCAAAAAGTTACACCATTGTTAATTAACTAATGTTTTTCCAATCTCTGTTTTTATAAATTACGGCATAAAAGTTTCAAAAATTAGTCTATAAATATTTCGCTTCGTGGAGCTCTTCTTAATTAGGTACTTAATAAAGTTATGCAAAATTTTTTTATTAAAGTTTATTATTTTGTTAATTATATTTTTTTTAAATAGACTAAAAATGAAATTTCTAAAAAATGTTATCAAAAAAATTTTTTTTTGGTAATATCTTATTATTGCTGTTTTTGCATCTAATATAGGTAGTAATTAACATTGGAAAAAAAAATGTTACGTCATTTATTAAGAAATTGTTTATAAACAAATAGACTATTTTGCGATTTAAAAAAAAAAATTTTTTACTATCTTATTGCAAAAGTAAAATGATGATTTAAAAAAGAAAAAAAAAACTTAAATATTTCTTTTTATTGTTTATAATCGTTTTTTTGATATTTCAATTGTTTAAATAATTAGTTAAGAAATTATTTTATTCTTAATAATCATCATTGACCCTTTTCAATGGAATAACAGAGAAATATACTTTTTTTATAAATAATTTAATTGTTTATTAACTTAACAATTTGTTACAAACAAATAATATTAACCGTTATATTTTTTTTTCGAAAACTTCAAATAATTACAAAAACAACCATGTATAACAAAGTTAAGAAAATTAAAAAAAAAATTTTTTTCTTAATTTTTTAAAAAATAAAATTTCTTGACTTTGTTATACATGGTTGTTTTTGTAATTTTTTGAAGTTTTCGAAAAAAATATAACGGTTAATATTATTTGTTTATAACAAATTGTTAAGTTAATAAACAATTAAATTATTTATAAAAAAAGTATATTTCTCTGTTATTCCATTGAAAAGGGTCAATGATGATTATTAAGAATAAAATAATTTCTTAACTAATTATTTAAACAATTGAAATATAAAAAAAACGATTATAAACAATAAAAAGAAATATTTAAGATTTTTTTTTCTTTTTTAAATCATCATTTTACTTTTGCAATAAGATAGTAAAAATTTTTTTTTTTAAAATCGCAAAATAGTCTATTTGTTTATAAACAATTTCTTAATAAATGACGTAACATTTTTTTTTTCAATGTTAATTACTACCTATATTAGACGCAAAAACAGCAATAATAAGATATTACCAAAAAAAAAATTTTTTGATAACATTTTTTAGAAATTTCATTTTTAGTCTATTTAAAAAAAATATAATTAACAAAATAATAAACTTTAATAATTTTTTTTTGCATAACTTTATTAAGTACCTAATTAAGAAGAGCTCCACGAAGCGAAATATTTTTAGACTAATTTTTGAAACTTTTATGTCGTAATTTATAAAAACAGAGATTGGAAAAACATTAGTTAATTAACAATGGTGTAACTTTTTGAAAAGTTGTCAAAACAAATATTTTTCGCCGTGGTTATTTTCTTTCAAGTGTCTAGATTACACCATAATTTATTCAAATTTTTAAATTGTTATTTAATATTAGAAATAAATTATTTTAGGTGATATACCGGCTTTTTAGACGACGCGCCTATGCCGTAACGCCCTCGCGGAGCGCTATTTCCAGCGTTAAATAAAAATTATAAATAATATAGATAGAGTTCCGGGAGTAAGGACTTTTTTATTGGAAATTTCCTCCTCTTTCAGGATCTTTTTTCATAATTCCTTAAATATCATTATTTTCAAAGTTATTAATGAAAAATTAAATACCTTCTTTTTTTTTCTTATTTTGTTAATAACTGTTGCAATTTTTTATGTGCTAATATGCCCTTAAAAAACATTTTTCTAGACGTCATTCCGAATCGAATGAGGTATGGCACATATTTTTAGGAGCTTTATTTCTATTTAACACGTTTTTGAACTTGTTGACTAGACTATGTGGGATCCTGCGGTTTCGAGTCACGTGACCGCACCACCGCAAGTGACATTCCTAAAGCTTATCTACCAAATCAAAGTGCACAGCAAAGTTGCCCCTCAAATTGCTCTTAATGCCTTTATATTTTTTTCTGGTTGTCAGGAAGACTGCTTAGTGCTTATGGCACCGCCATTTGTTGAATTAGTTTTCATGAATTTCTCTTTAATGACTTTATTACTTATACCCCCTTAAAGGTACATTTTTTTTACAAACTTTTAATGTCATATTTATTTATATCTAATCAACAGCCTATAAAATAAATTTCAAGCTTCTAGCTTTAAAAATGACAATACTTCCATACAACCTTTCATCCCCCATTTCAACCCCTTAAAACCCCTTTTTCCGGGATAAAAAGTAGCCTATGTCCTTTCTCAGGGTCTAAACTATCTGTGTACCAAATTTCATTTAAATCGGTTCAGTAGTTTTTGCAGGAAAGCGAGACAGACAGACAGACAGACAGAGTTACTTCCGCATTTATAATATTAGTAAAGATGGTGGAATAAAATAAAATTATGGTCCATTAAGTAGTAGATAAGTACAAGAGTAGGTAACGACATAGCCCTTACAAGGTAGTGAAAAAAATACAAAAAAATATTCAAAGATCAATTCTATTATCATTTATATTATACTTTACAATGTTTCTACACATAAATGTTGTAAATTGTTATTTTATAGAATAACCAGAACATACATAAATAATATCGAATGTTTAAGAACAATCAGACATTACGTCAACCAAAATCCCATTAATATTTATCGCGTCTATCCTCGATTATAATAATTAGATTTGACTTTAAAACTATTGAGTCACATAGTGCAATGGCTGACTGCATAAAAAATATTAAACATTACGCATTAAACGTCGTTAAAAGTCGCGATGGCCTCGAGGTTTAGGCACGGGGTCGAGAATCTCGACGGACCCGGGTTCAAACCCCAGGCACACACCTCTGACTTTTCGAAGTTATGTGTGTATTCACAAATAATTATCACGTACTTTAACGGTCAAGTCAAAGTCAAAATCATCTTTATTCAAATAGACTTTTACAAGTTCTTTTGAATCGTCAATATTAAACTATTTTTTAAAACTATGTGGTGAGGTGAAGGAAAACATTGTGATGAAACCTGCACACCTAAAAGTTCTTAGGAATTACTTAGGTGTGTAGATGTAGTCCACCAACCCGCACTAGGCCAGCGAGGTGGACTAAGGCCTAAACCCTCTGAGTTCCTGGAGGAGGCTGGTGCCCAACAGTGGGACGTATATGGGCTGTTGATGATGATGATGATGACGCATTAAACAGTTTCATATGTTTATTTAAGACTTTTCTACAAGATTTAATCTTATCCGGAAAAACATGTACCTAAATAAACACGTTTTAAGTCAGCTACTGGTCCATGTAAGCCACGAGCTTATTACTGTTTACCGAGCACACGCTCAAGGTCCATTTTGATGTTGAGAATGTACTGTATACCAAATATTATTTTGATATACTTAGGTATCGAATCCAAGATCCCTTGATCGCACGCAAAATTCATGCTGCTGAACCAACAAGATAATCTGGAAATACAATACGATATGATTAGAGGATATCCCTGTTGTTTTTCTAATGTTTTAGACGATATTTGTGTGATGTTTGATTATTTTTTCCCCTCTTTTTATGTATTTATGTATGTATGTATATATTATATATTGTATTTATTTACTTATCTGTGTACTTATGTAAATATATATAGTTGTTCCATTTATTATTATTGTTGTATATTATTTTACCCTTTTACTGTTTATGCACCTACCTTTTATCTCTGCATCACCCAAAGGTTGACTGTTAGAGAATGCCTTAGGCATTAAGTCCGCCTTTATACGCAATGTGTAAAAAGCATAAATAAATAAATATTAAAACATAGTTTGACATACATTATTCGACACTTATGACCTTTCATTTCTCTGCCTACATCTCCATCCTTGGTTGTCTGTAAGAAATCACCTTGTGCGATAAAGCCGCCTTTTGTACGTATTACAATTAAGTTTTAAATAAATAAATATCCTTTACAGTGGATTTCGCAACTGATGTGATGCTGCAGTGCTGTGCAGTGCACTCCATATACAGTACTTATATGTATATACTCAGCCTATCGCCGTCCACTGCTGAACGTAGGCCTCCCCAAGAAAGCGCCAACCATCCCGGTCTTGAGCAGCCCTCATCCTATTCTACCCGCCACCTTTCTCAAGTCGTCGGACCATCGTGCTGCAGAACGACTCACACTACGTCTACGTATATCACAAAATAAAAACTTCGAAATTGCCTCAGTCATAGAGAATCTTAAATACATAATAATAATGTCATTTGGCAACCCCCTGTGGTTACTTTTAAACTAGCAAAAGACAATAGCGCAAAATGGGTCAACACTATCCCCGCTTTGTTACAACCGGCCAGGGTGCGTACCTGAACGTTTGCAGCCTCTAGGACGCGGGCTCGATCCCCGCACAGAAATAAATGTATGATCTATAAATATTGGTTAAATATCCGCCTATTTCCAAGGACTGAGTATTTTCTTTTATTTTACAGCTCCGTGGTGCAGTCGACTTGACTCTTGTAAAACGAGAGGGGGCGGGTTCGATCCCCGTACCGAGAAAAATGTTTGTGTGATTCTTAAATATTTGTGAGTTTTTGAGACCTAAAAGTCTCCCGTAGTTTCTGATAACCACGATACAAGACTCGTTTGTTAGTGTGGGGTGAGTCTATGTATGTGACTGTTGGGTGTACTTAGGTTTAGGCTGGCTGAAGAAACGAGTGTCTCTCGCCAATCGACTCAAATATGTCGACACACTCGATACGCTATGTAAATTGGCTATTCGCGAAATAAGGCATACTTGGTCGGGTTGCTGTACATTTTATGCAAGGTGATTTCTATCTATGAGGATACGAATATTTTACCAGCAATTTAACTCATGGAGATTTTCTGTAAGACTGCGAGCTAAGCTCGTCGAGCCAGCTGAATCATTCCGCAGTTCTGGTTGCCTATAGCGTGGCTCTACCGCTTCTAGTCAAGTCTGTTTTTTATGACATTTTTCTAAAACGACAAAGTGATTTCATCTGATAGAAAATGAATATTGTTCCAATATAATCTACAGGCAAGAAAGTATTAATGTTTCTAATAACTATAAAAAATATATTATAAGTAAGAAATTATATAATATCGCCTCTATAGAAAGCAACGTATACTAAAATACGTTTTTTTTTGTGTTGGCAGTCTTTGTAGTTTGTTTGTTTAGGTGATTGTGCACCTGTGTACCAATTGCAATCAACTTATGTTTACGTGATCATAATGGTATTACAGGTATTGTTTTTTTTTAAATTTCATCTTTAACATACATACATAAACTCACGCCTGTATTCCCCGAAGGGGTAGGCAGAGGTGTATTTCTGCACCCACATTTCGCCAGGTATGTATCAGTCCCACGTAATAGGGGGCGAGCCTATTGCCGTTTTTCGGGCACATTCCCAGACTCCGTGCTGTTACTGAGAATTTCCTAATGGAAAAACCCAATAACACTTTACCTGACCCGGGAATCGAACCCAGGACCTCAAGATCGCACGGCACATACTTGTACCGTGAGACCACGAGGCAGTCATTTTATCTTTATAATAATTTATTATTCTGAGCCTATCGCCGACCACTGCTGAACGAAGACCTCCCCAAGTAGGCGCCAACAATCCCGGTCTTGAGCAGTCGTTTTATCTAATACACCTATATTTTTATCTAATAAGCCTAGTCATTCCTAAAAGATTAAACACATGTATAATTACATCGCGTGAAGCATGCAAAAAATAAATTAAATTAGCTTAAACCTTATATCAATGTTTCAAAGTTTATTCTTTAAATTGGTATTGTTAAGTGTTGAGCCGGTCTTAAGTAATTAAAAAAAAACATCTGAAAAGAAAACAGCCAATAATTTTTTTTGGAACAAAGTGGTTGTGGTTACGACAGTTTCTAGTTATTATTTTTCAAGAATTAATTCCTCTACCACTTTTACTTAAATTTACAAACTTTTTTCAATCTTTTATTTCAGCCTTACATATTTAATGAACCAAAACAATCGCAACCATGCGAATAAACTAAGGAGGAAAAAGTTGAAGCCTACCCACGAAGGACCGGAAAGCAGACGGCATTCCTTAGCCGGTAGAGGCCTCGTTTAACGTTCTATCATTACTATCACATCGACCAAATATCCCTATTATTCAATTAAATATTGGTACTAACCTAAGTGAAATTAAATTGTTAGTAAACACTGGCTTTTATATATGGCTATTATATCACTTAAAATAACTACCCTCCCTTCTGTCACTTGTTTATGTCCATCTTATGGTTGTCTCTAAAAGATCGCATTGAGCGATAAGACCGCCAATTGTACTTCATTCTTTTTGTATATTGTTTTGTTCATTATTTCTTAGTGTAAAATAAAGAGTTTATAAATAAATAAATAAAATAGCTCATATACGTCCCACTGCAGGGCATAGGCCTCCTTTACAAGTATGATGTTTAAGGCCTTAGTCCACCACTCTGGCCTTGGCTAGGTTGGCAGATTACACGCCTAATAAATTCTTAACATTTTCAGCTGTTAAATCAAAAAACATTTCAAAATATTTATTTTAAATCAGACTGATACCCATTCAAACTAATAATAAACACACTCTTTAACATTAAAGTAATATGATTAACACTGAATTAAATAACAACCTTAAAAGTTGACGCCATTTAATTATAACAGACTTTTACGGATGGATTTAAAGCGAGTGGACAGGTTTTAAAAACATGTTTACTCGCATATTCGCAGACTACTAACAATAATATGCGTTCACTCTCTAAACTCTAAAGGATTCGCGGTTTCTAAAGCTTGCCAATTTATGAGTTTTCCATTCCTATGAATATTCTATATGCCAAGCATATAGCAGTCTACTTTCACAAAACTCTTTGGTCAAAATAAAAGTAAACAACGTTAATAATTTGCATACATACATACATACATACATAGATGTTGAAGGTAAGTTTGATGCATTAGAAGAAACTGGTGTCTAGTTGACATTGGCAGAGACTATAGAGCCTGTAATAGTGATGGCCTCGAGGTTTGGGCGCGCGGTCAAAAATCTCGACGTCAATCATCACGTTTCAATGCCATTTCAATAGCATTATAATATCGTACCTTACAATTTCCAATAAATTACGCTCACACCCACACGACACGACTACGCGACGACGCTGACAAAACGATATGCATTTTTTACCAGGCCCTAGTCAACAGAGTAGTGATAACTTCGAGGTTAATCACGACGGTCGCGGTTTTAAACTCCAGGCACACATTTCTGACTTTTCGAAGTAATGTGTGTATTCATAATTAATTCACTTACTTTAACGGCGAAGGAAAACATCGTGATGAAACCTGCACCCCTAAAAGCTCGTAGGAATTTCTTAGGTGTGTAGTCTTGAGGCTTAGGCGCGCAGTCGAGAATCTCGGCGGTCGCGGGTTTAAACTCCAGGCACACATTTCTGACTTTTCGAAGTAATGTGTGTATTCATAATGAATTATCACTTACTTTAACGGCGAAGGAAAACATCGTGATGAAACCTGCACCTCTAAACGCTCATAGGAATTTCTTAGGTGTGTAGTCCAACCTAACCCAACCTGCACTAGGCCAGCGTAATGGACTAAGGTCTAACCCCTCTCAGTTGTAGAGGAGGCCCGTGCCCAGCATTGGGACGTATATAATGATGATGATAGAGCCTGTATATTTCAATATTTAGCTTTACCATCAGTCAATAATAAAAAGGGCTTCCAATACGGTTGAACTGTCAAAATACCTATTATGTTGACACTGTCGTTATAATTACATATCAGCTTACAAACAATATCTAGAATAGTTAAACTTAACTACAGTTCACTTAACTTTCTAATTAATTACAGTCTTTAAAGGAAAGGCTATCCCTTCATTACTATTAATTAACTAATGACGATACGTTGAAGTTAATATGATATAGTATATAATTCTCATCAAAATCCACACCATTGTTTTCAAAATTGTTACAACACGTAACGACCCATCCAAAAAATCATCATCTTCAGCCCATATACATACGTCCCACTGCTTGGCGGGGGCCTCCTGCAACTGAGAGAGTTTAGGCCTGAGACCACCACGCTGGCCCAGTGCAGGTTGGCGGACATCGAAAAATACTTCTGCGCATATCATCAGATGTGGTGTTGTTTGCCATGCCAGGATAAAACAATTACATTAAAAAGCAATTTGTAAGTTTTTTTTTGTTAAATTTCGAGTGGATGTGAAATCTGTCATTATGCGGGTAAAGCTAACAAAATGGGCACCTCTTAACAACACAAGAGGTTCTTGCCCAACAGTGGTGCCTATACGGGCTGATAATTCACTTTGTTTTTGTGTAAAATAAGCGGGGCGATAATGACTGTAATAAAACTGTTATATGTACTGTTTTATAACGAAGATCACAAAAACTCATTATATAGAAGTCTTTTGCGTGTTTCAATTGAAGAGAGACAAACAGTCACACTACCTCACGCTACGTCCGAAGAAGTTAAGGCAGAAAAACACCTCTATATTTTTCTATTTTCTACACCTATTTTATGCCAACAACTACGTGCCATCTACTAGAAATCGACCCTTTTTTCGTTTGCCGGCAATATTTCCAGAAATATACAGAGAAATTTCTAAAGGAGAATCTTAATATTTTGCCTGGCTCGGGACTCTTAACCACTTGATTTCACGCCACACTCTTATACTGCAAAAAACACAGCCACAAAAACTTAAAGGTTCAAATATTTTGAGTGGTGACTAATCCTTGATTCCAGAAATATTGACATGACGTCTTGGCCCTTTTAAAAAAGTGAGTGACTCTACCTATAAGTAAATAATAGTCTGTTCGACTACACACAAAGTTACAATTATCACCTCGTTTTGTAATGGGCCCAACTTCGCTGGAGCGCGATTTAATAAAAAAAATATAACATGTTCCAAAAAAATCCGCTCTTTGCCAATACCAAAATTATCTATGATAAGATTTTTTTTTTTTAAATCTGGCACGGCAAAGTGACTCCGCTGTACCTGATGGTAAGCACAGTGGAGTCCAGAAAAATAATACCGACCAGCGAGAAACGATGGTCACCCGTTGATTTTTCTCCCGGATGGAGAATCAAATTTAACGCGGGTGAAACCACGGTGCACGCTGAGTCCATTGAAACGATATTTGACGATATAATTTTCAAATAAAAATTCGCATACTTAGATTATTTTTACGGTACGGTATTTAGAACCACGATTTCAATCTACAGTTTCTATTGCTTATTTACAGAATAAATAAAAAAGGAAAAATGATATCATCACCGTACAATGATTAATGATTAAATAATAAAATCTAGTGAAATCGTCATGGCCCCCAGGCACACACCTCTGACTTTTAGTAGTTATGTATGTATTCACAAAGAAATATCACGTACTGTAACGGTGAAGGAAAACATCGTTATGAAACCTGCACACCTAAAAGTTCTTAGAAATTTCTCAGGTGTGTACTGTGTAGTCCGCCAACCCGCTCTAGGCCAGCGTGGTGGACTAAGGCCTAAACCCTCTCAGTTGTAGAGGAGGCCCGTGGCCAGCAGCGGGACGTATTTGGGCTGATGATGAATAATATTTAGTGCAGTAATGTATGAAGTTTAATCATGTATATCGTAATTTATACATTAATTTCATTTTACCCAACATTGCATTTACCAACTCTTATGATATAGAAGAATGTCTTAAAGCAAATTAAACTACTAATTATTATGAAACAAATAAATATTACGTTACGTCGACTTTCTAATTGCTACAATAACATTGCAAAGAAAAAAGCTACCTGTCCATGCTCATATAATATTGCATGTGATTTTTTCTCATTTAAATTAAGAACTAAAATAATTTGTGCTTAAATTACGGCAATTAGCATGTTTAAATTAATTCTTTAATAAAAAAAATGCTATAGCAAATATAGTAATTTTACAAAAATACTTTAAAATATTCCACGTCGAAAAGAATTAATTAACTGAAGAAAAAGTATTTACTCAACGTGAATTCCGCAAAACAGACACACAATAAAATTAAACCTGTTTGCATCCAAACATACAATTTAAACCTACTTTTTCAGATAAGGTATTTAAAAATAATTAAATTAGCTTACTAGCCACCTTTACCTTATGTAAATTGTTCACAGAAGCATATCCAAAAAAACTGTGTGCATATTCCTCTCACAGCACGACACTACAACACAAAAACTGTTACGGAATCACTGACGTAAGGAAAGTAAAAGTGAGATGACGCGTAGATTGGGGTACGTGTGCGCGCGCACCTGTCGAACGGCGTACTGCGCTGCGCGTGCGCACCGGTCAAGGACCGACGCAACCTGCCCGACCGGATGCATAGGGTTGCCGGGGACCGCGGACTGAGCTTTACGCTCCGCTACCCTTTACCTACGAAATTTTAATTTATGATAATTATTTTAATTTTAATGCAATGCTGTCTCCGGTACCGTGGCATTAAGTGGCGCGTGCGATCGAGACGGCAATATTTTTTACAGATTTTTTTTATAATATTTTTTTTAATAGCATCATCAACTAAAATAATTATATGAGATATAAGATATAAATGACGGAATTTCGACGTATTTCGGCCTTTGGAGAAATAGGTAGAAGACTGGAGAGAATGACATACATAATAGTAGGTACATAGTACATACGTATAAAATTATGTGATTTTTGTGAGAAATGAAAGAATAATTTAGATAACTTTGACACCTGTAATTCTTTAAAGTTTTTTTTACAAAATTAAAGGTTAACAGTTAAGGTTCGAGGGGTTACTACGTTATTATCATCTCAGCTCCGAAATCTTATGCCAGAATACCCGCTAAAACCTCTCGTAGACCTTCAAACATAAATATGTACCTACCTATGCACTAAAGAAGTGCGGAGCATAATAATCAAGGACTCATTCAATTGTGAATTAGTAGGCGCCAATTCATTCAGATTTCTGCGATAATTATTTTATTTTGGCGCGCAGACGTCCTAGAATGCACAGATACTTTAAAACCTATCTATACCAATTTATATCAGGCCATATACCTACATTACATATCGGACCCGAGGAAGAACAATCTGAAGTTGGTTCCACTTCTACTGAGCACAGTCCCGAGAGTAAATCATAATGCTCAAACATTTGCTATAGTACATATCCATACTTAATATTATAATATTATATAATATAATATTATAATCCTTACTAATATTATAAATGCGATCTTAACTCTGTCTGTCTGTCTCGCTTTCCTGCAAAAACTACTGAACCGATTTAAATGAAATTTGGTACACAGATAGTTTAGACCCTGAGAAAGGACATAGGCTACTTTTTATCCCGGAAAATGGGTTTTAAGGGGTTGAAAGGGGGGATGAAAGGTTGTATGGAAGTATTGTCATTTTTAAAGCTGGAAGCTTGAAACTTATTTTTTAGGCTGTTGATTAGATATAAATAAATATGGCATTAAAAGTTTGTAAAAAATGTACCTTTAAAGGGGTAAAATAAAAATAGGGGTGAAAGTGTGTGGAAATTCGTCATTTTTGAAGCTGGAATGATGAAACGACGTGTAGACGACTGTAACTATGTATATGTAACTATATGTCTGTTATGCTTTCACACCTAAATCATTTGACCGATGTAAACTATTTTTGATATGGACATAAATGGGACTCTGGAGTAAAATAGACTACAACTTATTTTCTTTCTGAACCCAACCATGTAGTCTAAGCGGACGGAGTCGCGGGCAAATAATGAATAAAACAGGAACAACAAAGACTCTTAATCATATAATTAATTACAATTTCAGGTACCTATTTCTATTTTGTTTATATTAAACGGCATATGTAACGAATGGATTGACTAGTCAGTAGAGTATTTACTTCAATCCTGCTTGCTAACTTTAATATTAAAATAAGCCAGTACTACAGTAGAATGTTCGCTGGTTGCAGGCTGCTTCTAACAGTTACCTGTGGAAGTCATTAGGAGAGGCCTATGTCCAGCAGTGGACCTCCATTGGCTGATGATGATGACAGAAGAATGTTATATTACCTCATGATAATACTATTTTTGTTTTATATTCTAATGACAAATAACCTTGATGTCTTTTTGATTAATCTCTTTAAAGTTGTCGTATTAAAAATATTTATTAAAATGACATTTCGTGTTGCTGAGGGAGTTTCTTGCCGTTTCTTCTCCACAGCGATAACACGTTTCGAAGCGGCAATAGTTTAAAAAAAAACTTAATAGTGACGATTCAAAAGTACTTGTAAAAGTGTATTTGAATAAAGGTGATTTTGACTTTTACTTTATTATGTCTGATTGCGCTAACACACGGTTTTGTAGAAGAATGTATTCTACACTTGTCTATTACTAAAATGATTCTTGATAGAAGTGAACTCGTAAATTCGTTAATTTGGAAATGACTCATTTATCGGAATAAAACATGTATTTTTAAATGGTTTGTCATCATGTTAACTGTTATTTATTGTTTAATAATTGCTTTGCTGTGGTTTGAAACTCTTATTCTATTATCAATGAATTGCCATATGATATTAATTGCCATAATAGACTTGCTTGAGGGTATTGATAAAACATTTAATATTTCATGATACAGAATGGAGACAATTGACTACTGTGGAAACGTTCTGTCTCGGTATAAATTTAATTTAATGACATATAATATTAGAAGTTTGCAGAAAAACTTTGATGCTTTTTTTAACCTAAAGAGACTTAGGATATCATCAGCCTATATAAGTCCCACTGTTGGGCACGGGCCTCCTCTACAATTGAGTGGGTTTAGACCTTAGTCCACCAAGCTGGCCTAGTGCGGGTTGGCGGACTACACACCTAAGAATTTCCTAAGAACTTTAAGGTGTGCAGGTTTCATCACGATGTTTTCCTTCACCGTTAAAGTACGTGATAATTCTTTGTGAATACACACATAACTTCGGAAAGTCAGAGGTGTGTGCCTGGGGTTTGAACCTGCGACCGTCGAGATTGCGTGCCTAAACCTCGAGGCCGTCACGACTTTTTTTTAGAGACTTAGGATAAATTTTGATATTATAATTCTAACGGAATGTTGGATAACAAACAGTTCGATAGTCCCACAAATGGAAAGTTATTGCAGTTACTCTTCTTCAATATTCATTGATCGATCGTGTGGTGTAGTTATTTATGTTAGGGATTGCTGACTAGCCTATAGTCAACGAGCCAATTATAGAAGATGCCAATTGTTGAAGTGCAAATTCCAAATTTAATTAGCTGTTTGGGTATTTATCGATCTCCTTCTTTTAAAAATTTGGATCGGTTTCTTCATTCGCTTGAATCTGTAGTAAAAGACATGGTGGACTTTGTATTCTACTGTCAGTCTGTCTGTCGTGTAAATTGGCTGTAGTATGTTCGGGTGTAAAGAGCAGTGATGGCCTCGAGGTTTAGGCGCGCGGTCGAGAATTTCGGCGGTCGCAGGTTCAAACCCCAGGCATACACCTCCGACTTTTCGAAGTTATGTGTGTATTCAAAATGAATCATCACTTGCTTTAACGGTGAAGGAAAACATCGTGATAAAACCTGCACATTTAAAAGTTCTTAGGAATTTCTTAGGTGTGTAGTCCGCCAACCCGCACTAGGCCAGCGTGGTGGACTAAGGCCTAAACCCTCTCAGTTGTAGAGGAGGCCCGTGCCCAGCAGTGGGACATATGTATATGGGCTGATGATGATGATGATGATGTTCGGGTGACCCGGTGGGAGTCCGCCTACTCAACTCCTCAGTACTGACGGTTTGTATGCTGCAACACCCAGCGTCAGCTCCAGGTGTGCCCCGGCGATCGCCCCCGGGAAGCGGCTCTAAACATTTTCGTTTACTACGTGTCTCCATTGTAAATGGGTTACCAGTGCCTTGTTAGCCATGAAAGTGACAAAATAAACATGTGTCCGCCCCCCACGTGGTCTGGTGTTACACTCGGACGTAAGGCTGGATTTTGGGGGGCTGGATATTATATACCTCTGTAGGTCACGGGTCTTCTCTACAACACAGCGGGGCTGTGCCTTACTCGAGTCTAGTGCAGGTTGGTGGAACAAACTAAGAAATTTCTCGTGAAGAACTTTTATATTTTATACGCTCTTATTATTTTCACCTGTATGTATTGTATGTATGTATGTAACGGAATTATTGTACGTGATTTGAACGATCAGATTTGATTGAAACTTTGAAACTTGTCAGAGGTCCATGACAATGTTATAATTCGATTAAAATTAATACTGCATTTGGAAATGATACTAGTGAAAAATGTTTGTGAAAAAGTGCAATAGTTTAAAAAATATTAAAAACAAATTAAAATGCACTAAAAAGTAAAAAAATAATTGCGTATCTTCTATTACTTAATTATAATCAACTTACTATTTCTCTACATCAATATATAGGTACGATCTATGTGTTTACGACGCAAGAAGCTAGGTAGGTTCTTCTATATGTATCCACTATCTATCCACTTCAAATCTAACTCAACACATACCTATGAATAACAAACAATGATTAAAATATTTTTTAATGTTCTCCTATGTAAAATTAAATGAAAAATATTAGACTTCTTAAAAGTCAATCAAATTATTACGATAATATAATGTAGTTTTAATTATTGTTATTCTTGGAGGCGGTGTCAGCCAAGGTAGGATTCTCGTATTATTATTCATCATCATCAGCCCATATACATCCCACTGCTGAGCACGGGCCTCCACTACAACTGTGATGCTAGATATGCACATTGTAGTATTTCCTTGGCTGACACCGCCTCCAAAAATAACAATAATTAAAACTACATTATATTATCGTAATAATTTGATTGACTTTTAAGAAGTCTAATATTTTTCATTTAATTTTACATAGGAGAACATTAAAAAATATTTTAATCATTGTTTGTTATTCATAGGTATGTGTTGAGTTAGATTTGAAGTGGATAGATATAGAAGAACCTACCTAGCTTCTTGCGTCGTAAACACATAGATCGTACCTATATATTGATGTAGAGAAATAGTAAGTTGATTATAATTAAGTAATAGAAGATACGCAATTATTTTTTTACTTTTTAGTGCATTTTAATTTGTTTTGGAATAGGTTTTTTTGAAGGCGGTTTTTGTTTTGTTAAAATTTTTGTTTATTTTTTAATTTTTAGTGAAGCCACACACGGGATCGAACCTGCAACATCATGCGTTGCAAATCGGTTACTTTGCCACTCCGCTACCACCAGTCTATTATATGGTTATAAAACTCATCAACAATACGCAAATGTTTCTACCACACACTCGGCTACCACCGCTTCACACATTTAATACACCTTAAGTAATGCAATTAGATCGTTTGCTTCATGTTGCAATGCAGCAACAAACGTATGCGCATTACAATTTGATTCAAGACAGTTAGAAATTCGGCCACAAATCGCATCCATACTGTACGCCGTTAACGAGTTCCATTGACATTATATTATATTTGACTAGGACAATTACTTGACCATAAAGAGGTTACAGTAGATGACTCAAATATCCGGATAGCCTATAAAGATTCGGCCGAGTATCGTTAGTTATCTGCTAAGAATTGAAGAGTTCCGTTACTTTGTCATGGATCCCATAATTAGAACTTAACCAAACTCTCATGCAATTACCCTAGAAGTACATCCTAACCAATAATAAAAAGGATTCATCAAAATCGGTTGGCATGATATTAAGTTATTCGTCGTTTTTTAACGCATATTGGTGAAAATTTAATATTTTTGTGGTGGTCTAATGGAAGCTATTGTCACAACTAGACCAAATTCAAATGGGACCAAACTGGAAGCACCAGCTTTCACTTAAAAAAAGAATCATCAGAATCGGTTGGCATGATATTGAGTTATTCGTCGATTTGTCACGCACATTGGTGAAAATTTAAGATTTTTGTGGTTTTCTAATGGAAGCTATTATCACAACTGGACCAAATTTAAATGGGACCAATCTGGAAGCATCAGCTTTCAATTAAAAAAAGAATCATCAGAATCGGTCCACACAGTCAAAAGTTCTGAGGTAACATACATAAAAAAAAAAAAAAAACAGACGAATTGATAACCTCCTCCTTTTTTTGAAGTCGGTTAAAAAGTGTAAAATTGACGATTCAAAAGAACTTGTAAAAGTCTATTTGAATAAAGATAATTTGACTTTGACTTTGAAATATCATACAAAGCACCTCAAACATTGTCATAAATTTTCTCCTCCGTAATTTTATTCCTATGTTAAGAATTATTTCCTACTTTTTAGTTTAATTAACTCAAAATCTTTTTTATCAGTATAGTGCGTGATATCACTACTTACAGTGAATACTCATTTTACACTTAAACCCTAGCTGGGCAAGGCACTGTTCCATGGTTAAGGAAGTTAATCCTTATCTCTAATTCCTAGTGAAGCACTCTCAAAATTTCCTCACAAACTGTTTCTTAGCCGTTAACAGGAGATTTCTTTAGTCATGTCTAAAAGTCTGGAAAAGAACCTGTAAACGACAATAGACTCGTTCCTGTAGCTGGTGAAACTCACTTCGAAGATAAAAAATAAAAACATTATTAACAATATTTTGTACTTAAATTCGGTACTAGGCGCCCAGAAATGCATGCAGGTAAATTTCAAAACAATGTTACAAGACCGGTGCGGTATCTACTGCGTAACGTCAATGACTTGGCGTCGTTGAAGGTTCACTGAGCACCCTCACACTGGCGTATTAATTAATACTTGTACTTGTTGCTGTTTAATAGCTCAGGAATATATTGCGTGCTTTTAATAAGCAGGTTTCACCCGCTCGCTGTATGAAGTCTTTGAAAGCCTTTCGGAAGAAAGTATTAAAACCTGTTTAGTGGTTTAGAAAGAGAAGAACAGATCAATTTTATTTGACAGGTCATCTACTATATAAAAATAAGTCGCGTTTTCCTCCCTGACGCTATAACTCCAGAACGCGCGAACCGATTTCCACAGTTTTGCATTCGTTGGAAAGGTCTCGGGCTCCGTGAGGTTTATAGCAAAGAAAATTCATGAAATTTTTCAACAGAAAAGCGGGAAAATCTTTTTTCACATATAGCGCCATTTTTCTCATATAAACTGTTCTACCTAATATCCTGTCAGACATTTTATGTTTATCCCATCAATACGCTTAATGGTCCCCTCAAATTAAAGAACGTATTTAAATAAAGGTTTGGAATCGACAACATATATCCACAATATTCGAATAATTGCGTATTTTGGATTTTAAACATGTAGAATAGTGTCAGTAATAAAAAGGGATTGACATATTTTTTTGGTTGTCAAATATTTATGCGTGCGTTCAGAAATTTATTTTTAAACTCCTTGGTTTAAAATTTACAAACGAAGGCGGGCTCGGTAGTCATCACGCTTTGAAATCTAAAACACTCAACTATGCAATGGAATGCACTTGGTGTTAAGAAAATTGTTGAGTAATGTTATTCACGTGACGTAACTCAAAAGACAACTTAGAGATGAATAATTGGTGCTTGAGAATTCATCAATTAGATTGATCTAAGGATCTCATTGATCCCAACGGGTTTGAGTTCAAACGAATTCAGTTCCCAATTCGTCTTGCCTTTGCCATGACGATTAACAAAAGACTGTTTGTGATCTAAATTTAGACAATTGAAAAATATATTAAAAAAAGTAAATCAGAAGGTGCTTCATCATCATCATCATCATCAGCTCATATGTGTACGTCCCATTGATTGGCATAGGCCTTCTCTGCAACTGAGAGGGTTTAGACTTCAGTCCACTACGCTGGTGCTTCAATGAGGAGAATTGAAACCGACTGCATCCCATGCTGCACAATATGTACATGTCTAATTTAATGACACACGATTGATGCATTTAATTTTTGTACTTTTTTATATCTGTATTTTTATCTCAATAAAGAGCTGAACTTAATATTTATTTCCATACAATCAAAAATAAAATTCAAGTAATATGTAACATGACATTCAATGACTGTAAGGCGGTACGAAGTTTGCCGGGTCAGCTATTTATATTATAGATGTGAATGTAAATTTGTTTATTACGCTTTCACGCCAAAACTACTTAACCGATTATTATCATTAAAATTTGTACACATAGTCTTCGAGGTATTAGAAAGGAGATAGGATAGGTACTTCTTATTAAAAAAACGGAGGGTAAATAATTGGACAATGATTGAAAAAAGATTTGAATGACTTTTGGTATGCAGATAGGACCCACCGATGTACACAGGATACTTTTTATCCCTGAAAATTTAGTGTTCCCGTGGGAATGGTTATCCTTACTATTATATAAATGTGAATGTAATGTAATGTTTGTTGCGCTTTCACGCAATAACATTTTTTTTGGTATGAACATAAATAAGACCCTGTGAAGTAACATAGGCTATGTTTCATCCCGGGAAAATGTAATGTTCCAAAGGGATAAACATATTAAAAATACGAAAATAACTTTCAGAGTTTTTTGATTTCGGTGATGTGATGGATAAAAACGGGACCTTAAAAAAGGACATAGGCACCGTTTTTTTAATTCAGTAAGTGCCATTTTGGGCACTTGAGGAACGATTTATAGATTCACTTATTATTTATCTTTCTGCACCCAACCCTGTAGTCTACGCGGACGGGGTCGCGGGCAAAAGCTATAAAAATATAAAAATTGCGATTACAAAACAGGTGTTGTTCGTAGAAGGGTGAAAATTTGGTGTTGTATGTATTTTTCAATGCTGAATCATAAAAAAATAAAAACTTAAAAATGTCCACAAAATAAAAAATAAAAACTTTTGGGTTGGACCCCCCTTAACACCTAAGGGTATAAAAAATAGATAACAACCTATTCTCAGACTTACTGAATATACATATAAAATTTTACTCTATACAGATTTTGACCATATTTTTTTGTTTAAAAATTAGAATGGCCATTAAAAAATAGAGGTTCATCATAGAAGGGTGAAAATTTAAGATTATAATAATTTATCAATACTGAATCATAACACATAAAAATGTTAGGTCAATAGAAAAAAAATAATCATACCCCTAAATGTTAAACCCTTAAATGTTGGCCGATTCTCAGACCTACCTACGATATACATATAATATTTCATAAAAATCAGTCGGGCCATTTCGGAGGAGTTTGCAAAAAACATCGCACACGAGAATTTTATATGAATGGCAAAACAACGTTTGCCGGGTCAGCTAGTATAATATAATTATGTTATCCTTACTGGACCAAATACATGCCCACTGAGTTGGACTCGCTGGATCTACTCAGGTGTGGGTCGCGCCGCGTAAATTCCAGTAGTAAAGTGAGCCCGCTGAGTTTGTTTCGCCGGGTCTTCTCAGTCAGGGTCGCGTTTGGATCCGGTGGTACCATTAAAATAATACGTGACGTTTCGGAAATACACAAGGTCCATCTCGTTATTTACTTTAAAATAATAATAATAAGATATTATGTATTTCCTGATGAAAACTAAAAATAAATTATAAAAAAAAACCGTAAATATTTTTGTACAAATTATATAAAATGAACCATAGTTGAATTATAATGTAATAATAAAAGACTTTTCTTTATGTATTGACTTGTCATAAGTGCTATTTGATTGCCTACGTGACCAAATAAAGCAATTTTATTTCATTTTATTTCAAGGGGATAGCACCTTAATTTCATAATATTTCTATTGTAAGTGATAAATTATAATAGAGTAATTTACGAGTATACCAACGTATGTACAATGTACATGCGAGGATAATATCAGTTGTAGAAGCGTAAGGCCTTTTTTGACTGCAGCATTTGGCGCTCTATGGTCCCTACCTACCCCTATGGAAAATACTTTGAATTTATGTATGTTATTTCTAGAGCGGGGCGTTATATAGAGAGATCCTGGTTCATCATCATCATATAGGACCCACTGCCGGGCACTGGCCTACTCTACAACTGAGATGGCGACTCTACGCTGGCTTTGTCTTATCTCTACTCTCTTGCGCTTTGTGGTCTCGCGGCACAAGTATGTGCTGTGCGATCTAGACGTCCTGGGTTCCATTCCCGGGTCGGGCAAAGTGTTATTGGGTTTTCCATTAGGAAATTCTCAGTAGCTGCACTAGGCAATAGGCACTGCAATAGGCTAGCCCCCTATTACGTGGGACTGATACATACCTGGCCAAATGTGAATGCAGAAATGCACCTCTGCCTACCCCTCAGTAGCAGCATGGAGCCTAATTATATCTTGGAGCAATATAATAATTAATAAACTTACGAATGGGATACAACTAACTTTTCATGTTTAGATTGTAAAATATTGATATATTCATTTGAGTCTCAAAAATAACTGTCGTTTAATACATGACACAGTGGTAAAGAAAAATCATGAAAAGCTCTCATCTTCCCGCGGCAACTGCGCGTCTTTTGTGCATCTGTAGGATGACACACATGTGGTACACGCTTTAGCCAGGGACAAAATTAGAAAATTCCTCCGGGGTTGATAATAAAACTATTTTCTTCAACTACCTCTAGATAAGGAAAAAAAATTGCTACGCTAATTGTTGTCTATCTGAAATAATAATGATATTAATTAATAATGATATGAGATTATGTATAAAAATATATTAGTATAAAAATATATTACTTTAATCATGATCTCCTAATTAAAAGTTCGCGCTCACAAAATTATCGAACTATTAGAAATACACTCTACTTTCATTTTAAGTCTATCATCTGTTGACGTATCTATTAAAAAAAACACAACAAATTTTCTTTTCGTGAGCTTGCACATAACACGGAGCGAGTCTATTGGCATTTTTTGGGTACAGCTCTAGTGTCCAGGCTGTTACTGACAATATCCTATTTAAAAAACCTAATAAAACTTTGCTCGACCCGGGAATAGAACGAAGAAGTTCGCACGTCACATTCTTGTTCCATGGCATCATCGAGTTCTTTAGTGGTGAAGGAAAAGTTCTTAGGAATTTCATAGGTGTGTAGAAGGACAACCCACACTAGGCCAGCGTGGTGGACTAAGGCCTAAACTCTGGAAGTCCGTGCCCAGCAGTGAGACATACATGGGCTGATAATGATGATGATGATCAACGAGGCAAGATAAAATGTAGCCCCCAACAATATCATTCCCTGCATACATCCCTGGGCGTGTCATATTGTAGCCTTTTGTTCGGTGTTGGCTAATCTCCAGTTTACTTTCATGCTTTCAGGTCCCGACGCCTTCGTTCAGGGGACTTTTGATACCCCTTTATACCTGCACACAATGTCTGCCGTGCCAACATGCGAAACTAGGCCTCAAAATTTGTCACTAGGTCGAGTTTTGTTGTTTCTAGCAATATGCTCGTGGTTTGTGTTGTTTTCCAATGTTTTTTTCTGCAGTATATCTGCGGCGGACAATCGAGACGTCTTAGGTTAAGTCCCCAGGATGGGCAAACTTGCAAGATGGGTAAAGAAATACAAAAACACATGTTTTTCTCATATTTCAGGCATACTGGCGTCGGTGTGTGACTGTCTGTAGAATTTGATGTGTAATGAAAGTTTTGTTAAGTTGACTCAAAACGCAAATACATGACACATATTAAAGGCGGACAGGGGAACTATTTAGGTCTCAGAAGAAATTCTAGCACTATTTTCTCCCTCCCTTTTTTACCTATAATCCCCGAAAAATATGTACCTGCACAAATCAGTATACAGCAAAATATAATACTGTTATCTGAATATGCAACTCCAGAATAGCTTCACAATATCGTTTTCATAATTAATGAGTTGTTTTTTTTTTTTTAATGGATGTGTAAGTAGTTATTTCGTATTAACATAGAATGGAAGTGAACCAAATAGGAAGTGCAACAGTTTTACAACAACACTTTAAGCAATCAAACATTGGCAAATGTGGGGATATCGTTTCCAAACTTGTTGTTGAATTAATGGAAATTGTTCATAAGGCTCAATGAATTTCACTACTTTGTCGTGATTTGAGTAATCAAGACTCCCTTTTTAACGTCATTATTAGAGGCGGCAATGCGGCAATGCGGCAACGTTATCTGGGCATAAATTTAAAACGCCTTTTATCCATTTCTTTACTTTCTATCTTTTTTTTCTTTCAATTTACTCAAATTCGAGTTTTCAGACGCTCAGTCTGGGAAATGATTGTTTACTTACAAGAGAAAGTTTGACTTTTGCATTCGCCATACTTTCCACCAAATGTAACTTGTTGTTGATGTTCTCCTATGAAATCGTATTTATTTCTTAACCCTTTATCAATTTTGTTGTCGCCAATAAAAGAACAGACTTATATCTACAATGTGGTATTGGATGTTACAAATCTTTAAATCATAATGCTCTAAATAGTCGTATTTGTGTCAAAAAATCTTTAAGTAATGCATACATCTTATATCTTTAAATGAGCAATTCTTGTATATATACCTATATACAATTGGAATCTCGGAATCGGCTCCAACGATTTTCATAAAATTTAGTATATAGGGGGTTTCGGGGGCGATAAATCGATCTAGCTAGGAATCATTTTAAGAAAATGTCATTTGGAAGAAAATAACAAAAATCAACTGAAAAATATGACTCTTCCTGACATTTATTGGCGAATAATAATACTATTTTTTGTGAACAACTAATTTGTGAGCAACTAATTGCTTTAACGACACAACAGCAGATGGCGTTGTTAAGTAACATTATTCATATTTCATCATTTTATTAGTAATTCGTACTTAAATATAATTTCCAAAAAACACAATTAAAAAAAAATCCGAGCAAAGCTCGGTCATCCAGGTACTAACCATTAATTAATCTAAAATATTTCTTATCATAAATCGGACTAGATGGTTTAATTGAGAAAATATTTGGAATAAAACAAAAGTGGAAACTTAAATTTTCGTACAAGTTCCGTTTTAATATTTTGCAAGGTTTAGAATATATGGATATCAACGTTGTAACTGCCATCTAGTGTGTTACTTTACCAACATGAATCGCTGTGCAAACACTCGCGAAAGTCTATTGTTTTTAAATTTCTATCAAAAATTACAGACAAATTCAGTTACAAAAAAAAACAAAAATACTTTCAAATCACGGCATTATCGTGTAAAATATAATATAATGACTTATTCATCAACCAGTAACATAACCTTTGGATTTCAGAGTACCCACAATTTAAATACTTTTCAAACTATTCTTTCTCCGCAATACCATCTTTACTATTATTTCTGTAATCATTTCTGCACTGCACGAGCATAATTTATTTGCATTGTGAACTATTGCTTATCACCCATCAAGTTTTATCGATGGCCTGTGAACTTGACATGCATAGACATTAGCAAAACAAATGAAGTCTCCACAAGCAGGGAATGGCATTTAACACGCCACCATGGCAACCGGTTTATTGACAAAACTCTGACTTTAGAAAAAACTTTTACAAATCAAATAAAAATGGTTTTATAAAAGCAAACTAGCGTTGATAAAAATGAAGCTGTTGAAGTTCCATTTGAGATATCATCCGCCGGGGTTGATGCTCGAGTATCTGCAAAAAGGTGTTGTGAAGAGCAAAGATATAGACTTGCTGGATCTTAATGCTAAGTAAGTGTTTTTGGAGTTATTCTCAATCACACCATATCCACAGCGGGACTCAGGTCTGCCAGAATTATCTCTATGGCAATTTGTTAGAAATCGATCTTTAATGACTTCACAATTACATTTTAAATACCATTTGGCTTAATTAATTAATTTGACTTAATGTCTGTAGTTACCTTATCATCATCATCATCAGCCCAAATACGTCCTACTGCTGGGCACAAGCCTCCTCTACAACTGAGAGGGTTTAGGCCTTAGTCCACCACGCTGGCCTAGTACGGGTTGACGGACTACACACCTAAGAAATTCCTAAGAACTTTTAGGTAAGCAGGTTTGATCACGATGTTTTCCTTCACCGTTATGGTACGTGATAATTCTTTGTAAATACACACATAACTCCGAAAAGTCATAGGTGTGTACCTGGGGTTTGAACCCGCGACCATCGAGATTCTCGACCACGTGCCTAAACCTTAAGGTCAGGTTACGATGATTGATTGATAATTATGATTACAACAAAAAAAAACTAATTGTTGATTGCTTGGTAGAAAGTGTGGTGGATTTTGGCACTACCAATCTAAAAAACAGGTTCTTTTTTTATAAACTAAATTTTTTAATTGATTTGATAATATTTAGTTATTTAACCAAAAGGTAATCTATACTCACGCGACAATTACACCAAACTGGTGCTCGTATAACACCTCTGGGAAACTCAAAAGTTCTTAAAAACCTTGTACTTCCAGTTCAGATATAAAAGAGATAGCCAAGCGGCTGTACATGAAGGAAGTCCTCATCACAGATGAAGTCCGTGATCAATTGGAGCATTGTCTGGACACCCTCAAGAAACGCATCGAGCATGAAGGTCCAGCAGGAAAGAGGTTCTACATATACAAGACACTACAGACTCATGTGTTACCCTTGACGAACGTTGCTTTTGACAAGACAGGAAACAGGTAAGGAATATAATTATTCTAGTGCTCATTCCAAATACAACCCTTTTATCTTTAGAATAATATATCTAAGTAAAAATAAAAAACGCCTGTCATGACTTTCTGAGCAATGTTTCGTGATTGCGGTTCAAATTATATAAGGCGTTAAAGCGTAAGACAGTTACTTTCGCATTTATAATAATAGTATGGAATTTACATATTTTTTATTAATTAACCTTACACTATTTATAACAATATCTTCATCATCATCATCATTATCAGCCTAAGGAAGTCCACTGCTGAACATAGGCCTCCCCCAATGACTTCCATCGTGACCTGTTGGAGGCAACCTGCATCCAGCGACGACCCGCGACCTTCACCAGGTCGTCGGACCAACTTGTGGGTGGACGTCCTACGCTGCGCTTTCCCTACCCCCCCTAAATGAATGAAACAATATCTTACATTAATAATACTATGTATGTTAAAATTACAATAATTTATTTAATCCATTAAGTCGAAAAACCTCAGACATCCTGGCATAAATCATTTACAACCGTCTGTCAGTCATAAATACTTCATATACTAGTAATAACTCTAAAAATCTATGTGATTTTAGGAATGTCTCAATATAAAAATATGGTATGAACTGGTTATCGCTAACCTTACGGCCAAAATGTACCATCATCAAAATTTATATGATTGGAATTAATTTGGATTGAGATTGTAAGCCATGACTGCCAAGAAATCTCTAAGAATACCCTGCAATAAAACAAGGACAAAACGCACAATGTTTTTATTAATGTTTTTGTTTTTAAGGTGTCTGTCAGGCAGCTATGATCGCACTTGCAAACTGTGGAACGTGGAGACGGGCAAAGAACTGAAATCCTTCGAGGGACATCAAAATGTGGTGTACTGCGTCGGTTTCAACTTCCCAACATGGTACGGAAAAGCGAATAATTAAGTGTCTTTTTATATTTTTCTTTGTGTAATTTGTGAAGAAAACTGAACCTATTATAAAATTTAATACGATGCCTAAACAGTCAAAAGTTATTCATTTTTAACGCGTTAAAGACAATATTTAAGTAATAAATTGATTATTATTGATTTATTTATTATTATTATCAGTAATCGAGTGCTTACCGGTTCCTTCGACAAGTCAGCCAAGATCTGGGACCCAGAGACGGGTGAATGTCTGGCCACACTCTGGGGCCATAGGGGAGAAGTGGTCGCAGCCCAGTTCAGCACAAAAGGTGACCTTGCAGCCACCAGCTCCATGGATCACACCGCTAAACTCTACGATGTGAAAACTGGTAACAACAATTTTACTAAGCACTAAAACTTAAAATTTAATTTAATTGCTCAGTGTAACGTATTTCAACTTCGTTCGTCGTCGTGTATTTAGAAAGAAAGAAAAGAAAGAAAGAAGTATTTATTGCTAGCACAATTTACATGTAAAATATAAGAAACAGAAAACAAAGAAATAATAATAATAATTGCACCAGCAATGGTACCTCCCGTTCAGCTACGTGCTGCAGTAACGCAGTATTTCTATGTGATCATGAAATATTAGTTTCCGTTGTGGGTATTTGAAGGACTAAGTTATATCATGCAGTCTCTGATATCGAATATGTCGACTTGTCAGAGATGATCGAAATCGTTTCTGACCAATTGATACTTTTTCTATCGCCCTGTGAACTACCATCAGCTACCGTTGTCAAGATTAATACTGCAAAACAACCAAACTGAAATTTATAAAAATAACGACACAAAGCTTGGCAATAGTTTAAAAAAAACTTACTTGACGATTCAAAAGCACTTGTAAAAGTCTATTTGAATAAAGGTAATTTTGACTTTGACTTTGACTATGACTTGTTTGGTAGTATGAATACACAACACACGTCATTTTGAAAATTCAGAATGTGTGCCTAAGTTTGGAATCTGCGACCGGCGAGATTCTCGACCCCGCACCTAAACCTCGAGACCATTACTACCTCTAGAGTAGGTTTAAGACTATTTATATTATTTTTCAATTTGTTATTATGTATAATTATCGATTTCTATTACCTTTTTGTACTGTTTAAGCACTTCACAATCATTTTCCTCAGGCACGGAGATTCACACTTACACTGGACACACAGCGGAGGTCATCGCATTGCAATTCGACCCCAACGAAGGTCAGAGGATGATCACCGGCTCTTTCGACGGCACCATATCGATGTGGGACACCAGGGTCAAAGAGTAAGTAGTGCTTTTTAAAAGGCTCTGATAAAAATGCGGCGCAATTTTATTTACATTATGCTATAATCGCAAAACATAACTTAAAGTACATTATCGTTGAAACAACTTAAATATTATTTGAAATATGTTATCTAGGTTAACTTTTCTGTAATAAAATTTCTTTGCATTACGGAAAGCCGGTAATAATGTTTTTTGTACAATTACTTCTTCGAGTCGACCGTACTGTAAAAATACACATGATATGTACATATTTTACATAATAATAACAGACTTCATGTAGATTGTAAGCAAAAAGCTATTATATAGGTCGTATTACTATCACCATAGAACCTCATCATTCTATTAGGTTATTAGGTGGATCATACAAAAAAGTGCCTCGTGGTCTCGCGGTACAAGTATGTGCCGTGGGATCTAGAGGTCCTGGGTTCGATTCCCGGGTCGGGCAAAATGTGTTATTGGGTTTTTCCATTAGGAAATTCTCAGTAACAGCACGGAGTCTGGAAATGTGTCCGAAAAACGGCAATAGGCTCGCCCGCTATTACGTGGGACTGATACATACCTGGCGAAATGTGGGTGCAGAAATGCTCCTCTGCCTACCCCTTCGGGGAGTACAGGCGTGAGTTTATGTATGTATGTATGTGATACCAAAAATAAAATTAGTGAGGAACCGTAACAAAAGTAAAAAGCAAGATTTAAACCGCGCTCAATATTTAAGCAGTGCTTTTGAAACTGCAGCGGTCAAGGTTCAAGCAAGTCAAGGGCATTTTATTGGCCGGATTTGATGCATGCATCAGCCTAATCGATGTTATTAAGAACTCGTTTATTTTAACATGGACGGTTAAACAATTGGAATTAAATTGCAGTCATGTATGCATACTTCATTTTAATATTGTTTTTGACGGCACGGCAAATACACCGGGCTTGAAGGTAAGCGCAATGCATTTCAAATAGAGTATGGATTAGGCAAAGACTCTGCGATAGGAATAATAGGTACATACCTACACTGTTACTACACGTAAGTCATTAAATATCCAAGGTAATAGATGAGATCCCTCCTTTCTTTTAAAGGTGGACTTACAAATTATACTAAATAATTGCTGGTACGACAAAGACTCTCACAGTAAATATCCTATTTGCAATACACTGCACTTTAGGTGATAGCTTGGCCATTTCACGATATGTAGCAGCTAATTCATATCAGCCCATATATATACAGGGTGTGAAAAGACCGTGATAATAACCACAAGAGTACTAAATAAATGTGGTGATGAGGAAAATGTCAAAAATTTTATTTTTTGTCGGAATTTTTTTAACGTCAATGTGTTTGTATTCCCCGTAACTATTGCCTGATTTAGTTTTGGATCACGGTCTTTTTACAACCTGTTTAACTACGCCCCGTACTGCTTGGTACGACCTCCTTTATGATTTGGGGAGGGGGGGGGGGACAAACAAAGTAAGGGTTGCCAAACTACACATATTTAAGGGTTTTTTTCTGGAGAACTCTTTGAAACTAAGAAGGTTTCCTAGCAATGTTATCCTTTACCGTTAAAATACTTGATGTGTCGTATATTGATGGGGGTTTTCCCGTTCGTCCTCAGCCGCGTGGCAGTGCTCCAAGGTCACGATGGAGAGATATCCAACGTGCAGTTCAATTGGGACAGTTCCCTCGTGGGCTCTTCGTCGTTGGACGGCAGTGCCAAGCTCTGGGACGCCAGGAAGACATCCTGCCTCGCCACTGTTGCAGGACATACAGATGAGGTAGGACTTAAGCGAGAAGCTATTTTACTATGTTATAAAGAATGTATCCCTAGAGAACCTTAAGTTATTAAGGAAAAAGGGACCTTAAATACTATACGGGTAACTACACAAGGTAACTTATTTATAACCTACAAAGAGGCCTTTATTATTTTTCTCAGGTTTTGGATATCTGCTTCGACTGGGCTGGTAAGCGAATGGCTACAGCTTCGAGCGACTGTTCCGCCCGTATCTACGATGTCAGATCTGACTTCAAAGAGCTCTCTGTCATGAGGGGTCATCGTGAGGAGGTTTCAAAAGTAAGTTTATAATAGCCGTGATCTGTGATCTATCATTGCAGGCGTCATACTTTTCTTTTCATACTCTATTTGCTTTGGGCTGATTATACCTGATTCTTAACTTAGTAGGGCCCTCGCCCTGACCTTGACGTCTTTTCAACACAGGCTCATTGTCTTCAAGACAGATGAAATCATAAAAATATGAATGAGCTAATGAATTTACAACTTAGAATGTAAAAAGATGGTTTGAAATTGGTGTAACCATTTACTACAATTGTACATAATATGTACATACATAACTAGCAGAGGTACGCCAGGTATGTAGGTCAGTCCCACGTAATAGGGGGCGAGTCTATTGCCGTTTTTCGGGCACATTTCCAGACTGAGAATTTCCTATTGGAAAAACCCAATAACACTTTGCTCGAACTTAACCCGAATACTTCTGTGGCACTGGAATTGTTACGGTAATTAATATGCTATATGCTGATATCAACTATATGTTGTTTAAGTGAGTTTGTAAAATAATTGTGACTGCTATACTTCCTGATATGTCCTCCACTGCGATCTGTCTTCCACCGTCTCCTACCAATCGTCAAACTGGAGTTCCCATAACTTTTTTCATCCCGGAAATCACCATGATTTACTTTATACACTCTTCGTTTGCCAGGTCTGTTTCAGTCCAGCTGGCGGCTGCCTCCTGACTGCGTCGGCTGACCGCAGTGCTAGAATATGGAACACCACCACGGGAAATTGTATTCAGGTATCAAATAAAGTCTTAAATATAGGTATAAAGGCATAGCGATTATCAAGTGTTTTTTTTTTATACTGGCACGGCAAAGTGACTCCACTGTACGTGATGGTAAGCACAGTGGAGTCCAAAAAATTAATACCGACCAGCGAGAAACGATATGGTCACCCGCTGGTCGACACAATCATGCCGGCCTGCACAAATGCTACTTCACGCTTCGCTTAAAGGATCCAGGATCATAGGGAGGAGGGAACACGTGAGCCGGCAAACTATTCCACAGTTTGATGGTGCGGCAAAGGTAAGAGTTGGCGAACTTTTTGGTTCGAGCCGCGGATGTTGTGACCACAAAGCTGTGCACCTGACTGACGTTGGATGAAAGGAGTCTAAAATATTTCTCAGCACTATGTCCTACAATCGAATGGACGATGGTGATAATAAACATTCGGTTCACGAAGCTGTGGTCATCTCGGCTGCAGCATAAAAAAATCTTTAAGTAGGTGCGTTAATGGCATATTTTAATAATCAGGGAACTAAAGGCTTCCCTTTGTTCCGTCACTCATAATAATGTTGGGATTTTAATTGAAGATCTACGGCAGTAATTCCTAAAATGGTCCAGGTGGACCCCTAGGGAAGTTGGGCGTGAAAAAAATGGGAGTACCCAATCGTAAGGTGGAAGGAGGTCCATGAAAATTAATTTGGTTTTGAACTAAAATGTTGGCTTGACTTTTCCTATCAATATAGGGAGATAATATTTTAAGAAGACCAGCGACTGTTACTTATTAAAACTTCTAAAATCCATAATCAGTACAACGCGTCTTTGGTTTATTTTTTGGAAATTGGTAGTAATATAGCTGCAGGGGGTGAACTGGATCCATCAAAATTTTAAAAGTGGTCTATGAAACAAAAGAGTTTGGAAACCTCTGATCTACGGTAATATTGGAAATAAAATTCGACTATAAATATGTACTTACGTTTTTATAACACTTTGGAATCACCATTATTGTAATATCTGATGGAAACTGAATCCTTCCTAACCACACCGGTCTTATTATCTATAAATATTAATTCCCAGGTACTTTCCGGGCATCAGGGCGAGATCTTCTCCTGTGCATTCTCCTACGCTGGTGATGCCATCATCACTGCCTCAAAGGACAACACCTGCAGAATATGGAGATGATTGGACTGGTGGATGTAGATCCAAATCTACACGATAAGCTGGAGAATATGTGTTCAAATTTTGATAACGAGCGACTATAAAAAGCGTATATATTTAGAAAATTCAATTCTATATCATCATCATTGTTCTATTAATTATAAATTCTGGTACCTACTTTTCGTGTCAACAACTAATTCAGTAAGCTTTTTTAGACGTGCTTATTCCAACCCTTTGGGGTTAATACATTAAACATTTAATACTGCTTGATTAGATCGATAAGTAGTTTTTTCATAAAATTAAACGGACAGTTCAAAAAAGCGTCATAAAAATGGTAAAAATATTTTAGTCGTAAAGGTCTTGTACCACGAAAGTACTTACGCTGATTTTAAATGTACTCCAGAAAAAAAGCAAGCTTTCTAGCAAAATCATTGACACCTGGCTTTCAAATCTTGCAAAGTTGACAATTCCACTACAAGAGCTATGTACCATTGTTGTTTAGGACTACGGATCTACACTTCATCTATCCTTTCTTGCATCCATTCGCATCTATATCGTCGAGAAAACATCAATGATTTCTGATCTCTCGCTTGTTACCAGTCGATAAACTTGAATCAAAACCCCTAGACAAAGTTACGTTCTACAATCGTAATCGCAAAAACTACTTCAATTTCACACATTTTTACTTCACTTACCGCGATAACGATAGTCAAATGTGACTTTGTTTTTACCCTCCGCTTGTTCGTAAATGTTCATCATAACGTACTTCTTGTCCAAGACGGCATCAACCAGGAAGCCGGTAATAATGAGAGAAGAGCGTGACTCATTGTCGGCAGCGGGTTGATGTCATGCATTAACGAGATAGGTGCGGCGTGGGGTGCATCTTTACACACTCATGCAAGATAAATGCACGCGCCCACGCACCAGTCAATCGGTAGTCGCGTTTCTTACATTCTTGCAAACATTAGAAGAAGGTTTACGTCAAAATACCACTAATTCACAGCTGGTATTAATAATTTTTGTCCCTATTTGCTGATCGATCTAAAAAAATTATCAATGCTTTAATGTTTTTAAGATACTAAGCTTTACTTCTCTCTATAGTAAATTATCACATTGCTAAGCTGTCAGACATATTAGAGCTTTAAATATATATAGGGTAATTGAATTCTTATAAAATATTGAGGCTGAGCGTCCAACAAAAGCCATACATAAACCAAAAGTAAGTAATGAAATGAAATGAAATTATATTTATTGAATCCATAAAATGTCAAATACATCACTTAGATTCAGTCATTTCAAAATTTGGTGTACCACCCTGTTCGGAAGGCAATCATCACTAGAGAAGAACGGGCAAGAAACTCTAGTGTCGCTCTTTTCAAATCAAGAGATAGTTTACAATATTAATACAAAGAATGAATTTCCCAAATTAGAGCAGCTCATTAATACAATCTCAGACTGTAGTATTGAATATGAGAACAAAGAGGACAATAGAAACCGCATTTATGTAGGTCATTAGATAAACAAATTTCAATGTACATAATATTGAAAATATAAAACGGAATTAAATTTGAGCGAAATTCTGATGAATGCACTCAAGAAGTAAAAGTAATAAAAATCCAACTATTAAAGAAGCCATTAAGATGTCAATCCTCAAACTCGATGCAGTAACATCAAATTGAACTAGATAGATAGATCGCACTTAATACATAATAATAAGCACTCGACACATCACAAAGAAAGTGTTATCGGCACATTAACCTCGACGTGATAAAATTTTTAAAACGTTTAAACAAAGCGAATTGTTTGCATTGTTACATATTTACTAATAAATTGTTCATTTAATAACCGTGTTTGATTTCAAGCATTTCTGGGTCTGGGTGTTTGCAAGACCGAAAAGTCTCTCGTAGTTTCTGACACCTATGACAAGACTCGTATCTTAGTGTGGGGCCAGAACTTTTTATGTGACTGCTGGGTTTATTTATTTTATTTCATAATTATTTCGTTTATTTTGCTGGTAGTATGGTTTTAGTATCCCGAACATAACATTGAGGTCACTATGTGTTTCATATCGAAATAACTTGTAGTTAGATATGTTGTTATAGATATGTCTCCGCACTTAGGTCTAAGTCTTCTACTACTTCCATAGAAGCCCAAAAGCCCAGCTAGCCCTACAAAATCCCAAATTATAATCTTTAACAAAAGCAATTTCACATATAAATGACAATATACTGACCCCACAATAAAAAAATATAAACTAGACATTACACTATTAACTTGTAACGCTTTTGGGCTTCTATGGAAGTACCGCCACTGCTTGTATCGTAATGTGGGGTCAGAACTTTGTATGTGACTGTTGGGTGTATTTAATATTATTTATTCACAGACTCCGGCGCAGTAAATTAAAAGCGTGTTACCGTTTCGATGCCGCACTATGTCATATTATGTTTGTTTTATGAGTGTCGGTATTTTTTGACCTCAAAAGCAGTAATTTTTGTTACCCTAGACTAGTATTACTGTACTGGGGTCTAAACTATGCGAGCTACTGTTGAGAAGTAGTTTCACGTTTGTTACGAAAAAAAACAATACCTGAAGAACTGATTTAATGACTTATTTAACCCGCATAGCGTTGACTTAACAATAAACAATAAAGAAGATATAGATGATCTTTTCTTTCCCCTCCTTCACAAACTAGATAAAGAAGTAGTAACAATCATAGTATTGTCTTTATTTTTTATTCAAGAAACGATTTTCCTGCTATATATTGGTATAAATATAAATGGTTTATCTAAACAGCAATGTAAATTCAAATGTGCAAATTGATGACGTAGCGTGTTAATATGTATTTATTTAGGATAGTACGTCTACTTACGTCTAAATCGAGTTCGATTTGCCAAGTTAAATCCCATAATTCCCAAGCTATTTCCAAATGGATACGACTTAGGGACCTTCAAGAAAAGAGCCTATATTTTCCTAAAAGGCCAGCAACGCACCGATAATTCCTCTGGTATTGTGGGTGTTCATTGGCGGTGTTGACCACTTAACATCAGGTGGCTCACTAGCTCGTTTGCCTCCTTTCCCGTAAAATAAGAAAAATATAAAAATATTGACTGCCTCGTGTTTTCGCTTTACAAGTATGTGCCGAGCGATCTAGAGGTCCTGGGTTCGACTCCCGGGTCGGGCAGTGTTCTTGGGTTTTTCCATTAGGAAATTCTCAGTAGCAGCACGGAGTCTGGAATTGTGCCCGAAAAACGGCAATAGGCTCGCCCCCTATTACGTGGGACTGATACATACCTGGCGAAATGTGGGTGCAGAAATGCACCTCTGCCTACCCCTTCGGGGAATACAGGCGTGAGTTTATGTATGTATGTATGTATAAAAATATTTAACCTCGAAAATGCATTGCCTTAAAAAAAATCATGGAATATATGGAGAACGACCAATAGCAGGCTATTGAGAGCTCACCGTCGACCGTGAATACCCATAGAAAGATATCTTCTGTATTTCCAACCTTTGGATAAGGTGACGGATAGTAAACGTAAACAAATGTAGACTCTCACTGCCGAGTATCCTTAGCCTTTGAACCACATCATTGTGATAAATGACGTAAAAGATATTTAAAGTGAAAAATAAAGGCATTTGGAAAACAATACTCTGCGATACAAGCCATGCTTAGTGCAGAGTCCGTGGGATAATCTAAGATGTAAATGTATAACTGTATATAAACAAATAAATAAATAAATTATGTGCATTAACATACAAATAAGCAAAACAAGTTAAATTTTAATTTAAAAAATATAAATGAATAATATGTTCCATACCTAACCTGTAAGGAGCCCTTCAAGTATTACATAAGCACAGGGGGGTGGGGGGATCTTCGCTATGCTTATTTTTGATGACATGGGGGATGGGGGGTTCTGGGTAGTGATTACGTAAGTAATACTTTTTTCTTTTGCGGATTTTCAACAATTTTTTCTCCCAATTTCTTGAATCAAAAAAAAGAAACCAGAATAAATAAAAATATATATGTACTAATATTTACGTAAGCATAGGAAGGGGGAGTAGGATATTTGCTTACTTTTGCTGACATGGGGGACGGGGGGGGGGGGGTTAACTAATTGTGAAAATTTTGCTCCCTTAAGAAAACATACAACATAACGAACACAATTTGACATTAAAAGATTTGTGCGAAAAAAAACACGGGCACCGATACAATCGGATACATCCTGCTGCTCTGACGTGGGTCAAATGAACTCCGATAACGTGGTATACGAGCGAACAAGTGCTCTATTTTTATTGATCTCCCGTCTAACGATACAAGTCAAAATATCAATCGAAGAAATAAAAAGGTCGTTTATTTACCATGCAGGCAATAATATATCACTTATGTTGTCGCTTTCACTAGTTTGTAAAAACATGAAAATAAATAAATTGTAAAAGGGTAGATAAATAGTAATTGACAAAATGTTTGTCGGTAGTTTGAGATGTTATTGTCACGGTTTTAATGGTGGGGCGGTCTCTATATAAGCAGGAGCGAATTGCTGTATCACGTCTTCGGTTGCCCAGACCTAGATTATGTACCATAGTGTTATTGTGTATATTATATTTTGTGACTTGTAATAGTTATGTACATATTGTGTAATTGTATGAATATAAAGAGGTTGAGTTAACACTTATGACACGTCAATACATGTTTATAAAAGAGAATATCGGAAATATAACTGGCGTATGATAAATTTTTATGTTTCTTAAATAACACAAATTAATACAAGCCTCTACAATTGGTGTTGGTCTGTCTTTTATCCCGGTTCAAATGTAGGTCGCGCAAAGAAGTCATGAGTATTCTTATTACAGAATTAGCAAAAGCTCGGAATTTGAAGACATTTTCGAAAAACGGCAGGACTTGCCTCCTATTATCTACGAGTTAAATCCAAAGCTAGCAAAACGGTGTAGAAATATTCTTCTACCAAGTCCCCCTCGGAGATACTCATAGAAACAAGCGTGAATTTAACATAGTATAACATGTTACTGAGAATTTCTTAATGAAATAATCCAATTACTCTTTGCCCAACTTAGGAATCGTACCCCGGAACTTCTAGACCGCACGGCACATAGGTACTTGCACCGTGAGACCACGAGGCCTGAGTTTTAGTAGAAATAAATGACTTTATTACTGTTTAATAATTGTAAGTGATAAATCGGTAAAAAAGATATTTACAAAATATTTTGTAAGATGCATTTGTGGTGTATTTTAAGGTGTATTTGTAAGGTGGTAAATAATTATTCAACTTAGCATCATGCTAACGCACGGAAAGTTGAAAAAAATATTTTAAAGTGCTTTTTATAATACTCTACACGGCGAAAGTTGAGACCTAAATCACGACACTATGCCTATTTTCAACGTCCTCTATCAATCATCTATGCAACATAAGAATAAACGAGAATCCTTAGCTTCAGTATAAAACGCAAACATTTATCAACACAACAGTACACAACGCGTGTCGCGTACACTAGTGTTTAATTCCACTCGTCAATCCGAGCCGTGTGGTCGTGAAAAATGTGGCGGTCTGTGTATTTACTAACCCTGCTCAGTTTCGTGCGATCCGAGTACAAATATGAGACGAAATGGTTCACCGTGCCCGTCGATCACTTTGGATTTGCCAATAACAACACGTTCAAGATGAAGTATTTGGAATGCGACGACTATTGGGACATGGGAGGCGGCCCTATATTCTTTTACACCGGGAATGAGGTATTTGGCTATCATTAATAGTGTTATTTTTCCCTTATTTCGTACTACTAGCGTAAAATTTCACACTTATGCTTTTATAGGTTACTTCGATTACTATTTTTAAGTATATAACCCGTATATTTAGTTCTTTAATCTTGTCATAAGCGCTTTTATTTGAATAATTGACGAATAAATATTTTTGTTAATTAATTCATGTGTAATCTTTGTTCTGATAGTTTCACTGGCTTTTAGTGATGTGATATAGGTAATAAAAATATTAAATAGAGAAATCATTAGGCATTAGAATAGCCATAAGCAATATTTGTGGCCACGGGGACGATAACAATTAAAAATAGGTCATATGTAAGTCGTGTACATAAATAAAATTATCCTGTTTATTTTGCCAAAACAATGCGTTGAATACACATTTGATACCTACGTATATTAATTAAAAATTACTGACATTATTTTAGCTATTATTTCCATTTTGATAGCGATTACTTATTTTATAACTGGTCATTTTTTATGATAATAAACACATGTCCATTATTAAAATAAATTAGATGCTTTTATTTGGGTAAATTACATGAATCAATATTGTTTTGATTAAAAATGAAAGGAATTTCGCCAATGCGTTTGTAAAACACGATCGAAAACTCAAGTAATTAATAAGATTCATCAAGAATTTCTAATCGAACTATTCGATATAAAAACTTAGGAAGACGTTCAGAATAGGATTCTCAGATTATACACAATCCATTAGACTAACAAGACGACCAAACACATAAATGTATTGTGGTTTAATAAGTCTTAGATACATCACCGCAATGACAAGTATCTAGGCATATTGATATTTATTATGAATCATAAGTAACCTTGCATAGATAACCCCGCTAATAGACCGTTATTCTATGTATTCCAGGTCTATATCTACATCTGTATATATAACCCAATAATTTCCACTGCTAGGCTTTCTCTACAGCTGACGGAGGTTAGGTCTTAGTCCCCCGCTGGCCTAGAGAATTTTGCCGGGTCACATATACCTACATACATACTTAACCTCCTGGATCCCTGCGTCCTGTAGAAAGAACTAAATGGACGCCCGTGTCAAGTCCTGACATTAATTGAGGTATTCATTTTAGACCTTAATACAAGCGACAGAAGATTCAGGACTCTAGGCTAAATTCTTTATAAAGTACTATCGGCTATTATAGCAGCGTTTTTTTTTCTTATTGGGATCCAGGAGGATATATAAACTCACGCCTGTATTCCCTGATGGGGTAGAGGTGCATTTCTACACCAATATTTCGCCAGGTATGTATCAGTCCCACGTAATAGGAGGCGAGCCTATTGCCGTTTTTCGGGCACATTTCCAGACTCCATGCTGCTATTTAAAATTTCCTAATGGAAAAACCCAATAACACGACCCAGGAATCGACCCCAGGACCTCTAGATCGCACGGCACATACGGCACCGCGAGACCACGAGGCAGTCCTAAAAATTCTTTGTAGAGAATCCATAGCAGTTAGGTTTCATCACTATGTTCTCCTTTCAATTAATTCATGATGAATACAGTCATAACTTTGATGGTTGGCAAAATGTGGGCGACACAACTCTGCCTATACATTCAGGGTTATTAGCGTTAGTATACGTGTAAATGTTACGCACATCAAAGTATTTGTTATGTGTTGCGTTACGTATGTATAATAGGTACCCAGTGGCGCGTACCATTCGGTTCGAATCCGCGATCTTCTTTTGTGTACTTCATTCTTTTTCCAACTAAGTATTAATTCCCTTAAATATTTTCAATTATAAAAATCACCATTATAGTTTTATTTTCAATGTAGCTTATAATAATCTTGCGTGATATGTTTTTGCCCACAGAATTACTCCGGGCTATTAAACTCGGTATTTCATGGTTGTATAATTATGCTAAATTATGACACACAAAAATGATCACCGAACCATCGTAGAAATTAAAGAAAACCTACCTATTTTCTTTAAAAAAAATAAAAAAATACACTCAACAGTCATACATAGTTCTGACCCCACATTAAGATACGAGTCTTGTGTCGTGGGTATCAGAAACTACGAGAAACATTTTGGTCTCACAAACACGCAGACCCAAAACAAATATTTGTGAATTACACAAAGATTTCCCTCGGTGTGGGGATCGAACCCGCGGCCTAAGGTTTGCAAGCTGATATTTCGTTCAAAATACAAATATTGCAAACTATTTCTTGATTCGAAAAGAGCAACACTAGAGTTACTTGCCCGTTCTTCTCTAGTAATGCCTTCCAAAATGGGTGCTAAACTAAATTTTGAAATGACTGAATTTAAGTGATGTATTTGACATTTTATAGATTCAATATATATTATTTCATTTCAAAGCACCTTAACAGCCATATTGTTTGATATTTATTAAATTAACAATACGCCAAACACACCAGCTGGTCTAAATATGACACAAACAAATGACTATAACACGATACTCGTCCGATAGCAAAGTGCGTACTTAGTCCAAGTTAGGTGCACGTGCACTTAACTGGAACTTTTTTATTGTACCATTCTCTATTAATACCCAACAACCACCATAACTTAGCCTATTATTTCTTATGTATAAGGAGGCGAGCCTATTGCCGTTTACTAGGCATATTTTTACACTCCGTACTACTTCTGAAAGATCCCTAACAAAGTATTCGAATACAACTTTAATCCACCCGAAAATGGAAGCCGCGACTTCTCGACCGTATACGCTAAATTATCCAGCAGGCCAAAGATGCTATATTGAACTATTTTGTTTTTAAAATTGTTTAAACATAGCTCATACGTAAAGCTGATATTTTTTTTATCTCAGGTCATAGGTAGTGCGTTTGGGCTTCTCAGTTATTATAATAAACAAATAGGGAAATACCGTTACTGATTATTCTAACAATGATAACTTCATATCGTGCAAAATACATACAATCATAATACAAGGGTTACAGTTCATATTTTATATTTTAGTCAATGGTCTTTTTTAAGTATTTTAGTGATATGAACGCGTAAGCCTGTGCCCTGTGATAATGTGACCGATTGCGAACTGAATGATGCCGTCAAAATGCCATCGACATTACTGTGTAGTAAGGAGTGATGAACGTAACGCTAATTAATACTTTATATGGACAACATCGTGTTTAAAGCCTATTTCCATTCCGATGCATTAAGTTCTCAAGGTTTGCAATTTTGCATATGTTAACAAATGCCAACAGATAATGCAAACTTAGATAGTCATCATCGTCATCAGCCCATATACGTCTACTACAGGGAGTAGGTAGGCCTTAGTCCATCACGCTGGCCTAGTGCGGGTTGGCGGACTACACACCTAAGAATTTTTAAAGAATTTTTAGGTGTGCAGGTTTCCTCACGATGTTTTCCTTCACCGTTAAAGAATGTGATAATTTTCTGTAAATACACACATAACTTCGAAAAGTCAGGTGTGCGTCTGGGGTTGGGAACCCGCGTTCGCCGAGGTTTTTAACTTGACCGTGCGCCTTAACTTCGAGGCCATCGCTATTATTAAAATATATATTATTTCAATAACATACTAATAAAAAAGATATTCTATCCATGAAACACAAAACTTGGCCAAATATCAAGGTATATGTGAATTTAAGCGTAAATGTTCAAAAATTTTTTGAACATAACCATCAGCCGATTTCTCGCTGTCGTGGTAGGAATTCAACTCTACCTACCACTACAACGATATAAGAGTGTATATGTATGTACATTAGCTACATGTGTATGTAAACTATGCCTTGTGGTCTCGCGGTACAAGTATGTGCCGTGCGATCTAGTGGTCCTGGGTTCGATTCCCGGGTCGGGCAAGGTGTTATTGGGTTTTTCCATTGGGAAATTCTCAGTAGCAGCACGGAGTCTGGAAATGTGCCCGAAAAAACGGCAATAGGCTCGCTCCCTATTACGTGGGACTGATACATACCAGGCGAAATGTGGGTGCAGAAATGCACCTCTGCCTACCCCTTCAGGGAATACAGGCGTGAGTTTATGTATGTATTTTTGTAAACTAATGTTTGTCTATTACAGGGCCAGATCGAAGTATTTGCGAATCACACCGGATTTATGTGGGAAATAGCACCGCAATTTAGAGCTAAAATAGTTTTTGCCGAACATAGGTGAGTAACTAATTTTGACTACGCGTCTATAAATCTTTTTGATCATGTTTAGAAGTTCTTGGCCGTAAAATAACCTGTTATATGTACCAGTGGCGGTACTTCCATAGAAACTTAAAGTTTGCCTTTCAAAATTTCGAATAATTACCTTTAAGTTTTAAATCTTTATGTAACAGAAGCAATTTAACATATAAATGAGAATATCCTGACCCCCACAATAAACAATAATTAACTAGACATTACAAATTAACGTGTAACGCATTTGGGCTTCTATGGAAGTACCGCCACAGATATGTACCTAAATGAGTCGTCCAGCATTTATTCTTCTTACGCACATTAAACTCACTTCACCCCCACCTAAAGCTGTCCAAACAGACCATTATGTGGCGAGGGAATCCCATATATCACTTGACAAGGACCTTTAGAAGAACCCAGGATAGAAGAATAAATGAACGCGATGACCGTTCTTAAATGATTTAAGCTTAACTACCAATACATACAATACTTGCCATGTAGATCAAATTTCTTATTTTTGAGGGCATATTACCGCACTGGCTCGTAATTGTATGAGTAGATAGTTCCATACATTGAATGCCAGGAAACAATTACGATCATGTCAATAGACACAGTGATAGCAGACTACACAGGCTAATGTATGTCCGTGATGTCAATTTGTCTTTTAAAAACAGGTTTCTCTTACGATAGATGACACAATCTTCAGGATTCTTTGTAATTTGCACAATTTCATCTGCACTAAGATAAGGGATTAATGCCAAGTCATTCATCATCATCTTCCTCTTGCCCAGTTCCCAATTCTATTTGGGGTCGGCGCAGTATGTTTTCTCCTTTCAAACATACCCCTAAGATTAGCACGCTAAAGTGGAAGTGGGCCGGCCATGTCTACCGACGGTCCGACGGCCGATGGAGCAGACAAGTGTTGGAGTGGAGACCGCGCTTAGGCAAACGTAGTGTCGGACGTCCTGCAGCACGATGGTCCGACGACTTGAGAAAGGTGGCGGGAAACGGATGGATGAGGGCTGCTCAAGACCGGGATGGTTGGCGCTTTCTTGGGGAGGCCTACGTTCAGCAGTGGACGGCGATAGGCTGAGTATATAAACATACATAACCTTTTCATTTATATCTTCCCTCACGCACTCCATCCATCACTTCTTCGGCCTTCGTCTGCCTGTCCTTGCAAAGCCAACACACTATTTTATCTTTAAAACAGAAATAACAAAATTTATACTACCGAAGCCAAAAGCCGAAGCCGGGGAAAAGCACTGATAAGTTGCAAGAATAATAAATATGGAGGTCTATGCTTAGTTGGCATCAAGTGACGATGCTCTTTTTTTCAGATACTACGGTAAGTCGATGCCGTATGGGGACAAATCTCTAGACAAAGAACACATAGGATATTTGACATCTGCGCAAGCATTAGCTGATTACGCTGACTTAATAAACTATCTCCAAGGGAATTCTTTGAAGCCAAGATATCCGGTTATTGCGTTCGGTGGTAAGTAAACGCTACAATTTTTATAGATAGTTTAAACCGCTGGGCAACAATTAAAGCTATATAAATGTACTGAGAATCCGGCGAAATATTTTTTATTACTGCATCCGATTCCTATCAGGGCCTTCCAAATAGAGTATCTTGCAGCAAGGGACAAGCAAACCATTATTTTCAATTGACATAATCCCGCTCGCTAGAAAAGTATTAAAACTTAAACACGCAGTCTAAAAATTTGCTTGAGAAGCGGCAATAGACTCGCCATCTATTAAAATAAAATACACCCAACAGTCACATACATAGTTCTGACCCCACATTGAGATAGGTACAAGTCTTGTGTCGTGGGTATCAGAAACTACGAGAGACTTTTCGGTCTCACAAACACCCAGACCCGAAACAAATATTTGTGGATCACACACATTTGTCTCGATGCGAGAATCGAACCCGCGGCCTCCCGTTTCGCAAGCTGGTATCTAGCCTACTGCGCCACGGGGCTGTCAAATGCTGTCAAAATGTCTATTGATTACAAGTAAAACTTAGCTTGCGAAACTAGAACCTTAAAATACATCTGGGCATACAGGCGTGTGTAACTCACATTGATTACCGTGAGGAAAAATTATGCCTGCCTCATCAGTAGACAGAATGCCTACATTTAATTTCCAATGGACTTCGCATCAATAAATACTCGTACATTTACCCCTTCCAGGGTCTTATGGAGGCATGCTCGCCGCCTACTTCCGGATGAAATATCCCCACATAGTCGCTGGCGCCATAGCTGCATCAGCTCCTATCCACATGTTCACCGGGATGGTTCCCTGCGAGGTTTTCAACAGGATAGCCACGTCCAACTACAAGGTCGCCGCTCCGAACTGTGCTGAGAACATCAGACAATCCTGGAGTGTTATCAGGTATTAATTTTCTTCGATCCGTCTCTAAACAATATTTTGCTGAATTTTTATTACTATGTACTTTAACAAAAACTAAGGTTCCTGTGCATCTGTCAGCCTCTTGGTTAGTTTGTTAGTTAATTTCTTATCTTCAAAACGGCTGCGCAAATATTGGCAGGAATTTCACTGACAGATTTCTGTTGCTATACAAAAATATGATTATATTTGTTTAAAAAACTACACAATTCGGTTCAATCATAGATACCGCTATTATACACTTAGACACCGAAACAATGTATATTAAATATATACCTACATTGCTGAAGTCGTCAATTTAACAATTAAATTAATATGAATTATGTTTGCAATATGAGGAAATAAACAACCTATATTAATGACCTATCAACAATATGACACTCAAGAATGCGCGACCAACGCAAACAATTCTGTTAATTTTCCATACATTTGTTGAATACGCATTGTTTATAAAGCAATTTCCTTCTTACATAGAATCAAAACACATAATAAATGACAATACGGCATCTGAATCAACAATGAAGAGTATCAAATTGAGAGCTCTAATCATTCCTTACTTAACTCGTCATGGTCATCAGCCCATATAGGTACATACATACGTCCCACTGCTGGGTACGGGCCTCCTCTACAACTGAGAGGGTTTAGGCACGGTAATACTATCATACAGTAGTTTAACTTCATACAAACGGGCGAAACGCGAGTTATACCTACGCGCCTCGATCGCGGCATGCGCAAGGCATGCAGGCAGTCGCGAATGTGCCGCAGTGACAAACGGACGGTGTTGTTTTTTAAGCAGTAAACACGCGATTTTTATACAAAATAAGTGCAAGTGCCTATTTAATACGACAAGTATATATTGAGTTTATATATTGTGCTGTTTTTGGTTGTATGAAATCTTCCAATCAAAAAATAACATGCATTTTTATTGAACACTTCCTATTCCATTCACAAAATATTTTATTTGTTTAAATAAAAATAAAAAATATTTACAATCACAAAAATAGATAGAAAGTCAAAGTAGGCAGATTTAATTACAATTCTGCAGGTTCGCAGCCCTATCGCATGTTTACGTACCGCGCGGCTGTAGGTATTTATTTCAAAAATGCGGCCGAGTTAAACTACTGTATGATAGTATTACCGTGGTTTAGGCCTTAGTCCGCCACGCTGGCCTAGTGCGGGTTGGCGGACTACACTACACACCTAAGAAATTCCTAAGAACTTTACTTAACTCAACTTGCCAATTTACTAAGATTGTACATATCTCCGAAGAGAGCAGCAGGAGTGTAATCCTACACGTGTTTTTAAAGCTCCACGTTATAGGAACCAGCTTATTTCGGACATATTTCCATATACGTAAGGTGCTAATGACGAGATTTTCATATATGGAACATATAATAACATTTTACTCGACCGGAGAATTCTCTAAATTGTTCTGCAAACTTATACCATGGGACTAAGGAGGCAGTGCTATAGATCTAGAATTTACCGTATCCTAGATCTATGGGCATTTCATTACATTAAATGCTTTTAGGAGCTACGCAGCGACGACAAATGGTTCCGAATGGCTGCACAAGAACTGGGGCCTGTGCGGCGCGGCGAATGCTACCGTGAATGTGGAGGCGCTGGTGGAGTTCCTAGAGGACATGTATGTGACGATGGCGATGGTGAATTACCCGTTCGCTTCAGACTTCTTGATGCCGCTGCCAGCACAACCAGTGTACGTCGCCTGCCAGTACTTGAACGCGACGTTAAAGGGAGAAGAACTTCTGAAGGTAAGACTCTTTTATCAGCAGAAGCTCGGAATTATAAGTTGTCTAAATTTATTTTTAGTTTTTATATGCTATAGTCTGTTCGCGCCTTTGGTAATAGGTACAGACTACAGAGATGAATTGAAATCGAGTAATGAAAAGGGCGTATCTGTATTTTATTTAAAAACTTTCCACTTCAGACATTTTTTCCAAAAGACGTATCCGTATTTTTATATTGAGTATAATATATACGTATGTATTTAATATTTATTTACGCCGGGAAATAGTTATTTGATTATAATAACAAGGATTATTTTATTTGCAGGGTATAGGAAAAGTTCTATCAGTATTTACGAACAATAGTAAAGAATGCTTAAATTACACAGTCGGCGACAATTATGGGAATTTGGACGCGAGCGGCTGGGATTATCAGGTTAGTCTATTGCCTTTCTTACGTAGGGAAAGCTTTATAGTTCTTTACCGACGCACATGACCTACGAGTACTTAACCCATTTTTACTAGCACAAGCAACTATAACCGTAGCAATGGAACGTAAGAATCCCTCATCGATTCAAGTGTTACTTTTGGTGAGCAAGGTGACCCAAGGCTGAATTTGGATATCCTCACGAGCAGTGACCTTTCATTCATTAGGTCTCTTACCCACCCTAGTAAGACACTCAAGTGGATGGAGTTTCTTGCTTTCTTGTGATGGATTTAATATAGGATTGTAAACATTTTGCAAAACATAAAGTTCGTTTAAATCTGTCACAACCATAGATCTATAGTTGAAATAATAGTAGTGTCCCCTAGGTCAATGATCATCATCATTATGATGTTTCGACTCATTTTCTTTTGAGAAAAATTCAAACAACAAAATGACAAAACGTTTATGGATAAGGGAGTACCTACATTTCTTACTTTTAGGCTTGTACAGAAATGGTGATGCCAACATGCACAAGTGGAACAAACGATATGTTCGAACCGTCTCCTTGGAATTTCACTGAGTTCGCCGAGTCGTGCCACAAGAAGTACAACGTGTACCCTCGGCCTGAGATGGCCAGGATCGAGTACGGAGGGAGCTTGCTGCAGGCTGCCAGTAATATTGTGTTCAGTAACGGGTTTAGGGACCCATGGACTGCAGGTGAGACATTACACTACACCAGGGTTTCTCAAACTTTTGGTTTCACGAACCCCTGTTAAAGTTTCTAGGTGACAAACCCCTTAAGCGTTAAGTAACTAATGAACCCTTATGTAATTCAACCCAAAACATTTCTTTATACTCAAGCCGTTATCCCCGAGTGGGTTGGCAGAGGTGCACTTCTGCATCCCGATTCCGTCATCATCATAAACAGCCTTTTTCACGTCCACTATTGGACATAGGCCTCTCCTATGGCATGCCACTGGGCTCGATCTTCCGCTCTACTCATCCATTCCGCCATATTACGGAGAATCTCCTTATAGAAAACCCAATAACACTTTGTCTGACCTTGAACCAATTTGTGCCCTCGAAATATTTTTAGTAATTAATAATGTAATGTTTTCACCCATTTATTCTCTATGAATTCTCAGGAGGAATCTTAAACAGTTTGAGTGATACGGTGAAAGCGGTGCTTATAATCGATGCTGCTCACCATTTGGACCTGATGCCGAGCAACAGCGCCGACCCTGAGTCCGTGAAGAAAGCCAGACAGGAGCACATAGACAACATTAATAAGTGGATTCACCAGTTCAACGAACAAATGAGGCATCATAGAGCATAGACTGTAATGTTATGTTTTACAACAATTTGTATAATAAAAATAATATTAAATGATTGTATATTTTCCTTGGCTTCCAACCTAATGATTACTTTTTGATACACTAAAACTATCTGTGTTCGACAAGAAAATATAAGAAATTATTATTTGTAATAGCGCGCTTAATCCAACACGACTACAAAAGAGGTAAACCAATTGTTCTATCTAAAATCTCACGGTTTCCTTTTTTTCCCTGGCTTTTCTCACTCATTTACAAAGATATACTTATATCACAAAAATATTAACCCATAAATAACAGAATGAGGTAAATAATTAAAATCATCCACTCGACAAGCATTTTGTTAGTTAGATTAGATATTACAGGGGACTTTTCCTTACATAAACATAGGTAGGTACAGACGCCAATTTTAGGCTCTCAGAAACACTTATTTCGTTTCCAGTATCAAACACACGCCCTCTCGATCGCAATCTGGTTTCTAACCAACTGCATCACGAAGACCGTCTAATTAAAAACATTTATAATATATAAATCATAGATATTGTAATAAAAATAATACTAACAGTTTTCTTTTTTATACTATCGACAGCAATGTCTGTGCTTTACCAAGCACAATAATTGATAGCTTTGTGCTACTTTTCAGAACTTCCAAATAAATAAAAATTAACTAACTCATTGCGGATGTGTGATTTGTACCCGCTTCCTATCGTATCCTATATGACTTTGGACAAAATTCAAAAATGGCGCTTACCTATGTAGCATAATGCATGATAACAATTAAGCAATTGTAAGCAATTTGACGTGCACCGAGTTAAACAATTTTTACGACTGCAATTAATAAATATTCAACTAATGATATTGGAGAAATATAAACTAAAACTAACTTTTTACGTCATCTATAATAATAGCGCCACCAATGAACTAATTTAAATGATGATTTGAGGCTGTATGAGCAAGAACCCTTTGCCTTTCCAAAAAAGAATTACTAAGTGATGTGACATTGACATATGACATTTCAGAATTTTTAGGTTATAAAACCCCAAACAAACAAAACCCGGTTTTCAGTTTTAAAGGAAAATGTCCACAACATGTAAATACTGCAATGAAGAAGAAAATAAGCAATTTCGCCCAGGACTAATATGCGAGACCTGTATGTGTTTTGTACACCTTACGTGCCTTCAAAGACCGGGAACGCCTGGCGATTTTGTGTGTGATGTGTTTTTTGATTTTCTTTGCGAGGATTGCTCTCCAAATAAATCTGAAGTATTCACTAGAAACAAATTCCCTTGGTAAGCTTACTATAATGAAACCTTGAAGAACTTTTCCTGCACTTAAACCAGTTGTATAAAAAACATACAATATATGCGTTGCGTCGTAAATTTGTCTTAATGTTATTGAAAACCTTAGCATTCTTATACCTAACGTTAAACAAAATCACAACTATCCCAGTATATGGCTTTTTCCCACAATAATAAATGTAATTTATCTTTCAAATCTTTTAGAGTATAATTGCCAGAAATGAAAAATCTGAAATTAGATCTTACAAACTGAAAACCTCAAAGATTAAGTTTAAAAGCAAGTACTGGTTTTAAAGACTGCCTCGTGGTCTCGCAGTACAAGTATGTGCCGTGTGATCTAGAGGTCCTGGGTTCGATTCCCGGGTCAGGCAAAGTGTTATTGGGTTTTTCCATTAGGAAATTCTCAGTAGCAGCAGGGAGTCTGGAACTGTGCCTGAAAAACGGCAATAGGCTCCACCCTATTACGTGGGACTGATACATACCTGGCGAAATGTGGGTGCCGAAATGCATCTCTGCCTACCCCATCAGGGAATACAGGTGTGAGTTTATGGTTATGAGTATGTATGGTTTTAAAGACTGCCTCAAAATCATATATTGATTAATAATGTACCAAACAAAGTTTATCACATGTGTTTTTATCATTACCAGGGTTAATGTAATCTACCTGACACTCAGCCACCTTAGCAACCACTCATACTGCATCAGCAATCATGGCTACTTCCACTACAAGACCCACATCTGTTCTTTCATCGACAGAAATTGGCAATCACTGTTTGGTCTACAATCGTAAGTTGCTTGAATATTATACATAAATTATTTGTGTAATTTCTTGTTAATTTTATTATAGATTAATGTAAATAATTTATTGATGTTACAATATAAGTTTGATAAAGCAGTGATGGCCTCAAGGTTTAGGTGCGCGGTCGAGAATTTCGGCGGTCGCAGGTTCAAACCCCAGGCACACACCTCTGACTTTTCGAAGTTATGTGTGTATTCACAATGAATTATCACTTGCTTTAACGGCGAAGGAAAACATTGTGATAAAACCTGAATTTCTTAGGTGTGTAGTCTGCCAACCCGCACTAGGCCAGCGTGGTGGACTATGGCATAAACCCTCTCAGTTGTAGAAGAGGCCCGTGCCCAGCAGTGGGACGTATTTGGGCTGATGATGATGATGATGATAAGTGCTAAATAAATAAATAACATCATTAGCCCATATTATGCAAATAAGCCACTGTTTGGCAAAAAACTCTTACAACTGTAAGATTTATTAAGTCTAAGTACTGTTTTCTTACTTAATGAGTATTTCAATACAAAAAGTATGATTTTAAGAATGTAAATTTCATTTAGAGAATGAGAAAAAACATTAGTTTTAATAAAAAAAGCATAATTATTTTTTTTATTAAAGTTGATGGAACAAGTGGTTATAAAAAGATAAAAATTATAAATGATGTTATGATATTCCAGAAAGCAGAAAAAGAACTGGGTTGGCACTATAGCTGGTGTTTTATCTGTCTACAATAAATTGTTCTTCAAGTCCGGATCTGTAGCATTGGGGGAAACAGGCTGGTGGCGCCTGCTTCATAACTTCTCACCTGCTGTAGCTGCTCATATCAGTAAGCTTGTATATTTCTTAGAAAATAAAGAAATATAACGAACAGTCATAAACATAGTTTTGATCCCTTGACCAGAAAAGCTCTGATTACACTCATAACTTAAGAGATAGATAATGGACTACACCCATATTTTCCACACATTTTTCAGTACTACCTAGAGAGACAAACCTATTGCAGTTATTTGGGTAAAACACCCCTTGAATTTTTCTGAAAGAAAAACCCATTTACACTGCCCTTCAAATGGCCCTTTGATTACACTTGTCAAATTTTGAAGCAGTGAAGAGGAATAAATGGTAATTTCACAAGACTTGGTTTTCGTTTAGTAAACCTTTTTGTTTTAACAGCCATGGTATCTAGAAACTATGGGACTATATTGTATACTTCCTAACATCTTTCTTAATTCAAAATAAGTATTATATTTTGTGTGCCTTTGTTATGCACCCATGACACTTTACAAGACTCTTGTTATGGCCCTTTTTTTTTTTTTTTTTTTTTTTTTTGTTACACGAGGAAATCCCTTTGCGGATCGTCCCCGAGCATGAGGCTCGGAGGTATGTCGGACTCACCGTTCCAGTATTTGAAAATTAGATTTGCTAATTGTCAAATACTGGGACGTCCTACCGACTAAAACCCCGTGATATTCCTCTTGCTTCTTTATGCAGGGGGGCACGGTATACGCGTGTGCATTGGACCGCACCCACCTAGAAGTTGGCCCTAAGGGGCCCTCCGCGGTCCGAGCATTGTCAACCGATCCACAGAGTACCACAGTACTACCACGCAATTTTAAGTCGTCCCCTTCAAGAGAGAGCTACCCAAACTTATGGAGGTCGTGAGTCGTCTCGCTGACGACGGGTTCGCCTAGTCCCGGTGGGGAGTTGTTATGGCCCTATCTCACCACACATCCGCCACTGTAAATCCTATACTCCAAGATCAACAGCGGCACGCACAGTATTAACGCTGAGCATTGTAGCTCAAAGGATCTATGGGAACCTAACTTGTTGTGATCCTGCAAAGAAATTTATCAAAAAGCATGTAAAGTAGGAGTTGGAAAACAAAGAGTTGTCCACTTTCCTCTATCCACAAGACTTCTTATCTTTTTGTTTCGACCTTGTTTCAGTTCAGGAAGTGGCCCGCGACAAACCGAAGAATCGTCCGCGCAATCAAATATATTTGGACAAAACATTGTTTTTGACAAAAATAATAGAAATGGGTTTGTATAACATATTACGTATTACCATACAACAAGTGAAATGATAGTTAATGAACTACCAAGAAGACTAGTAAGAAATGAAGTAAATCACAAAAGAACATGAAGATAATAAATTTAACCTAATTACGGCAATAAGCACTGCCCCTATTATGTGGGACTGGTATACATACCGGTGTGAAATGTGCTTCTAGCTACCTTTTCAATTAACCCAACGCAAAAGAGGTGTAATGAAAGTTTGATGTCACTGTATTTACTAAAAGATATCATGTCTAAACAAATAGACCCATTACTTTTTATTTTGTATGAGAGCTGATGTGATCGATATTGTTCTTTATTTATTTTTTGGTACACTTAGAAACAGTAGTATACCATAAATTAAAAAGAAATATACAAGACTAGAAAAGAGTACAAATGGCGGCCTTATCGCACATGTGGACATTGAATTCTTTACTACTTTGGCTACAGTTATGAAGATTTTTCAGGCATTTCAAAGTGAAGGTACAAGTGAAGGTATTTATAGTGTTAATACAAAATGATGTGTGTAGGGTACAAGGATCTGATCACCGGTGACGCGGAGGCGGATTGTCCACTGGTGCCATGCAAGAAGCGTCGCGTGGACTCGGACGAGTTCAGCGCCTCCAGCACCTCCATCTACGACCACTTGGACTCCGACAGCAGGTACCAGCTCCTGCAACACCAGCTCCTGTCATCATCAGCCCATATACGTCCCACCGCTGGCCACGGGCCGGAGCTACAACTGAGAGGGTTTAGGCCTTAGTCCACCAGGCTGGCCTAGTGCGAGTCAGCGGACTACACACCTAAGAAATTCCTAAGAACTTCAAAATGTGCAGGTTTCCTCGCGATGTTTCCCTTCACTGTTGAAGTAAGTGATAGTTCATTGTGAATAACTTCGAAAAGTCAGAGGTGTGTGCCTGGGGTTGGAATCCGCGACCACCGAGATTCTCGATCGCGTGCCTAAACCTTGAGATCATCACTACTTTTATGCATCATAATATATGGCACAGCAGCTCCTATGCATCATAATAATATAAATATAGTAATATAACCTCGGCGAACTAATAATACTTTTTTGCTTCTCCGGTCTCAAGAAAATCACAATCAACTGTTTCGTCATGGGTTCAAGCCCTTGCCAAGTCCAAGTCAATGCCTTTGATATTTTAAAGCTATATATGAATTCTCTATATATGACTTTATTAGCTATATATGACTGCCTCGTGGTCTCGCGGTACAAGTATGTGCCGAGCGATCAAGAGGTCCTGGGTTCGATTCCCGGGTCGGGCAAAGTGTTATTGGGTTTTCCATTAGGAAATTCTCGGTAACAGCACGGAGTCTGGAAATGTGCCCGAAAAACGGCAATAGGCTCGCCCCCTATTACGTGGGACTGATACATACTTGGCGAAATGTGGGTGCAGAAATGCGCCTCTGCCTACTCCTTCGGGGAATACAGGCGTGAGTTTATGTATGATGTATATGAATTCATAATTGATTATACCACAACCACATTAAAATGGCCCAGAAACATCAGACCAGGGTTATGGAGTGATACCCAACTCTAATAGAGCCCAACATTGGAACATAAGCAAATGTATATTATTAAAATCATGATCAGATGTTGTCACATTGCAGAAACGAGATACTAGATGAGTCCGTGTATGAAGACTCTATGAACACCATCGTCAAAGATGGACCTTTCTCAGATATGGAGTTCAAGGGTTTCGACTTCACGCAGGCGAACCATCTGCTGCCCGTGCAGGTAAGAACTATTAAATATTATTAAAATATAAAATAAATATACATAATCATCATCATCATCATCAGCCCATATACGTCCTACTGCTGGGCACGGGCCTCCTCTACAACTGAGAGGGTTTAGGCCTTAGTCCACACACGCTGGCCTAGTGCAATATACAATTGTAGTTTACCCATAGTCACATCTATCACTATTTTAATAAGACATTAAAATTAGCAATCTCACTACAAAAATAAATAAAAATAATCTAATATTATTCCAGAGCGACTCCTCAAGCATAACATCACTACAACAAGGGGCTCTATACTACGATTCGGACTCCCGAAGCTCAGAACACGAGAAAAAGCCCCCAGAGCCGAAGCCGAAGAAGGCCGAAGAAAAGCTGATAGTCAGAAGAGAATCTCTGTTCTCCACTCAGCTCAATTCAGACGACATGCCGTGGGTAGAGAATTTGCCTGAACCGAGGAAAGACCTGGTGGAAATGACGCAGTACGAAGAGATACAGCTGTTGAAGCAGGTGGAAAACATGATACCGAAAGTCAGAGACCCCAACAAGAAGGCTTATCTCTGTAGGCTTAAAGCCAAGCTGGCTTTAAGACGCTTGAAGAGGCACAAGCATCTACCTATGTTTGACTTGGATAAGTAAGTTTAGTTGTAAGTCATGTTTTCAGGAATGTTGGTGACCCCGTGACGCAGTTGGCTAGACACCAATTTGTGAAACGAGAGGCCGCGGCTTCGGTCCCCACATTGAGACAAATGTTTGTGTGATCCACAAATATTTGTTTAGGGTGACAACACCCAGAGGTGTTTTTGATACCCACGACACAAGATTTGTATCTTGGTGTGGGGTCAGAACTATCTATGTGACTGTTTGGGGGATTTATTTAATTCTTTTGGGGCTATATAATATGTTTTTTTTAGTAATTACCACTGCCGAAGTTTATGATTAATAATTAATTGAATAATAATGATGGTTTTGTATATTTGTGAAATTAATTATGTTTTGTATTTACAGGGCAGTGAGATTACTCGGCGGGTATGTGACGGAAGACACAAAATCATCGTCCAACGTGGAGAGGGTTCTCGACAGATTCCAACGATCTGTGAGTAACTTTTTTTATTATTTGGTCCGTTTTCGAATATTCAAATTGAAATAACGATTGTTTAATCGCAAAAGTAGCTTATCTTCGTCATCACAAAAGAGGTTGGATGTGTAGATTGACTTATTAGATATAGCTTTTGCCCGCGACTCCGTCCGCGTAGACTACAGGGTTGGGTTCAGAAAGAAAATAAGTTGTAGTCTATTTTATTCCACAGAGTCCCGTTTATGTCCATGCCAAAAATCGTTCACATCGGTCAAATGATTAAAGCGTGAAAGCGTAACAGTCATATAGTTATTTTCTCATTTATAACATATTAAGGGATTTTTTTTTTAAAAAAACTTTTAATATAATTCTTATATTGTGTATATATATGTATATCATATATATGATGTAATGATGTAATAAAAGCCATATAAAAAAGTTTCATCATTCTAGCTTCAAAAATGACGAATTTCCATACAAACTTTCATCCCCTATTTTTATTTTACTCCCTTAAAGGTATTTTTTTTACATACTTTGAATGTCATATTTATTTATATCTAATCAACAGCCTAAAAAATAAGTTTCAAGTTTCTAGCTTTAAAAATGACAATACATCCATAAACCTTCCATTCCCCCTTTCAACCCCTTAAAACCCCTTTTCCGTAATAAAAAGTATACTATGTTCTTTCTCAAGCTCCAAACTATCTCATCATTGCCTTGCCCTGCTCCCAATTTCATTTGGGGTCGGCGCAGTATGTTTTATCCTTCCAAACATCCCTATCAGCCGTCATGTCTTCATTCACCCCTTTTTCTTTCATATCTTCAGTCACGCACTCCATCCATCTTTTCTTTGGCCTTCCTCTGCTCGCCCATCCATCAACTTTCATATCCATCACCTTTTTTCCTACGTATGATTCATCCCTCCTCATAACATGCCCATACCACGACAGACGGTTTCCTTTCAGCTTTTCTATCAAAGGAGCTACTTTCAGGCTTCCTCTAACATATTCATTCCTCACTCTGTCAAACCGTGTTACACCACACATCCATCGCAACATTCGCATTTCCGCTGCATGCAGTCGTCTTTCGTCCGTCTTCTTCGTAGCCCAACACTCCGATCCATAAAATAAGCTCCAAACTATCTGTGTACCAAATTACATTTAAATCGGTTCAGTAGTTTTAGCAGGAAATCGAGACAGACAGACAGAGTTACAATCGCATTTATAATATTAGTAAGGATATATGGCAATTGTAAGGTCTTGAACCACTGTGAATTCATGAAGAGAATAATAAAAAAAGATGAAACGAAATTAATATGTCATTATCGGCTAAAAGTCCAAATTGGATCTAGTCTTTATGATTCTGCCCATCTTTATGAGTTTTAAGCGCTACATACATATATGGTTATTTAAATGCAAATGATGGTATGTTAGTAATTTATCCACCTACCCTCACGTCCAGTACCTGATGGACAACCTGTGCGGCACTATCGCGAGTACGAACTACGGCACGGTGCTGCTGTCGCACGTGGAGGCTGCGCCCTTCCGCTCGGCCTACTCGGGCGCCACGCTGAAGCCCTACATCCGACGAGACGCCGACACCACGCCCACCTGGCTCAAACTCACCGACGAACTGCTCAGGAAAACTAACAAGTAAGTAGCATTGAAGTGTCAAATACTGCTATAATTAATACAAGTAATATTTAAATACATAGAACTATTTATTTGTCAAAATAAGGCCCCTGTCGTGGGTATCAGAAATTACTATTGACTTTCCGGTTTCTAGAGAATCGAAACCGGAATCAAATATTAGCGGATCACGCAAACATTTGTTCCAATGTAAGAATCGAAAATACGAGCTTGTCTACACAACTACAGACTATAGGTTTCCAAAGTTAAGTAAATCTAAAGGGATGAATGAAACTTTGATTTATGGGGTAAAGGGAGATATTGTTAAATTGGTCAGCTAGGACGTAATGCAAAAGAATAGGAATTGACTGTTATATATAAAAGGCTGTGCGATCTAGAAGTCCCGGGCTCGATCCCCCGTTCGGGCAAGTGTTATTTCTTAGTAGCAGCTCGGAATGCCCGAGGAACGGCAATAGTCTTGCCCCCCTATTACGTGGGACTGATACATACCTGGCCAAATGTGGGTGCAGAAATGCACCTCTGCTTAACCATTCGGGGAATACAGGCGATTTTTTTTTTTACACAGGCATATAAAAGGCTACGAGCCCCCTCCAAAAGCGACCATAGATTACTGCTACGTGAAACCACAACACATAGCGGCGGTCAACAACCTCTGCGCACAGTTCTTCTGGCCCGGCATAGACTGTATGTATTTTCGTGTGTTATTTACTAGTTCATTGAGCTTCTACACTATATATTGACACAATACCCTTTTCCAATCACCGTCTGTCAGTGGTGCCATACCCGTCCAATCGATCACCCATAAACCAACCAAAGTTGCCCACGGAGCTGAGTCGCGTTCAGGATCTTGTGTAAATCCAGATTATATTAAGTGACTAGTGAAAGATCTAGTCGTTTCTTTACCAGTCGATACTCTATTTGTACCACACTAACCATTAGTTATCCATTAGCCAGTGTGGTTCTTTTCTTCTTAATTCTCAGTTTTTTGAAAGATCGGCTTACATTCCACCTGTCTCATAGGGATTGACGTCACCTAGCTTAGTGTTTTTAGATGACACCGTGTCTACCATCAAGTGCGGTATACTCACCTTACCTTCAACAGCCCACACACGTCTCACTGCTGGGCACGGGCCTCCTATACAACGAATGTTTGTTTCGGGTGTGTGTGTATGTGAGACCGAAAAGTCCCTCTTAGTTTCTGCCACACCTGGCACAAGACTCGGTATTAGTGTGGAGTCAGAAGTACGTATGTGACTGTTGAGTGTATTTATGATGTGTCAGTGACGGAGGCGCTGCAGTACCCCGAGTTCAGCTGCGTGGTGACGTACAAGAAGCTGGTGGTGGCGTGCGCGTTCCTGGTGCCCGACGCGCACCACAACACCGCCTACATCTCCTTCGTGCTCACGCGCCCCGAGTGGAGGAACGCCAGCATCGCCTCCTTCATGCTCTACCATCTCTTGCAGGTCAATATGCATACATCTACATCACGCGTCCAAACATCAAATACTACATAAAAATAACAAAAACAAAAGTACCAAAAACAAAAAGGAACAAAAACAAAAAAATAAAAACAATAAAATGGACAACAACTTTGAGTCGATTTTTAAAGCTCGTCGATCAATAAAATAAGTTTCCGTTTATGCCGACCCCAAGGAAACAGATTTCGATCTCTAGGAGTTGATTTGGGAAATCACTCATCTAATATGTACAATGCCAGGCATGGGCCTCTTCTACACCTGAGGGATTAGGGCTTAGTCCACCATGCTAGCCTAGTGTAGGTTGGTGGACTACACTACCTGAGAAATTAGTTGTAGAGAAGTATTTTTCCTGCAGCTTTCCTCACCATGATTTAATAGTTATAGTGCATGATTATTTTTTGTGAAAAAAGTCATTAAATAACTATCTGAGTACATAAGAATAATAGTGACTATTTTTTGATACTTAATGTTAAGAATAATGATGTAAATGACTCATAATATGTATTTTCCACAGACATGCACAGACAAAGATGTGACACTTCATGTGTCACCAACAAATCCAGCCATTTTTTTGTACCAAAAGTTTGGATTCAAAGTAAGTATTATGCATATTGCTGTTATAGTAATAAAACATACTATTAGTGTAAATATGAGTGTAGTATATATAAGTTATGACACAGAAAAGTCTACTATTTCAAATAAAGACTTAACTTTGTAATTTGAGGTAAATTTAAAACTAGTTTAAAGGCATCTGCTTGGTTGGTCCAGCACTATAAGTGTCTGGTGTGTGTTTTTAACATTTGCAAATATATAAATCATTTTAAGTAATACATTTTGGTATACATAATAAATAATAATTATATTGAGAGGTAGGTGAATCAAGAGGCTTCACATTTCTTAGTTGGCCAGTAACAAACTGCCATAGAAAAACAAGATTTTGTGGTACAGATTTTATTTACAATGGTTTACTAATAAAACCTTCATACAATAAATAGTCATAGATTTTCCTTGTTTTGTTCACATCAATTTTGACAATCCGTCTTGCATCCAGTAAGCGAAGGTAACCAGTTTTGCTGTTTTGAGCTATCAACTGCTCTTTGATTTCCAAATAATTCTCCGGTATCAATCTCAGGTTGGAGCAAAGTATCTTCTCAGTTTCAGTAAGACGGGTAAATCCAGGTAAATCAACAATTTCAAGAGGCATTGATGTTCTTTTGTATTTCAATAGTTGATTATTTTTACCAAACATTGCAGAACTTTTTGCAGGGGATTGATTTTCAAACTTCTTGGACATAACAGATGTTGCATGTCTTTGTTCTTTAACATGCATATCATTGTCTTTCTTAAGTTGTTTGTATATCCGTGCAGCATAAAGAGTTCTTATACCATTCCTTCGGTATTCACAGAGCCTTGATATTCTTTGGACTAATTCATATTCCAAACTTATGGACTCAATGAATGAGTCAAATTGAATACCAGTCATAAACTGCATAAAACTGAGTAGTCTCTCAGCTTTCTGCCTTGTCATGGTTAAGTCATATTTTTGCACCCATGCATTTAACTTGTTAAGCATTATAAGTCCATGATTTTGAATTATCTTATATCTCCTTCGCCTTTCTTTCAACCTTGTATTTAATGCTTTCACCAATGAAACTTTTAATGCATCCATACATTCATCATCTTCATCTGAGTGACTGTCTTCTATGTTGAAAATACTCTCTGCATTGTGGTCATAGCTAAACTCAAACTCTGATCTGTATGCATTATACCCAGCTAAATGTTGGTCTCCAGAGTTATTTCTTGGTGGGTTTGTACTTACTTCTGTATTGTACAAGTATGGTATGAGAGGCTGGGGAAACAATGACTGTTTAGTTTCTGGCAAGCATTTGAGTTCTTTACACTGAACATTTTCTATGTAATACTTTTTATAATGCTCCTGGCATTCTAATTTTGACCGTGTGTGCACACTTTTTGATATTTCTTCCCAATTACCGTAACCATATGTGGACAATGCTGTGAGTAATTTGCATTCTTCCTTTGCTGACCAATTGCAATTTTCGAAAAGCGGAAAATCATTTCTTCTCACGGCGTATTTGTGGTCATTTTTATGGATAGTTGTTTCTTTTCCGGCCGCGAAACAGCCCGAACAAAGGTTTGTTTCACATTCACAACACTCGATGTACGGTTCGTGAGCTACCTCCGCACACACATCACACTTCGTTTGCAATATATCACTGCTCATCATTTTTCAGGTGGAGGAGCTAATACAAGACTTTTACGAGAAGTACTACGACATCGATTACAAAGGATGCCGGCATGCACTATTTCTACGACTTGTTAGATAAATAAACTCAAAATTAAACAAGTATTTTATTTTCACACACTATTCCTGTGTATATTTCTATGCGCCTAGAATACTGGAGCACTTAATAAATAACAGCTTAAATTAATCAAGATACCGTTGGTAATCAACTATAATAATAATAAATAACCAACGATTTGCATCAAGCATAGCAATATGATAATATCTACTCTAGTATCTCTACAGAAACATAGTATTCAATTTTAGTCGTAATTACTTGTAAATAAGACTCAAAATTGTTAAAACTGTGAAATAGTTGACGGAAAATAAACCAATTGTCATTTGTCAATGTGACGTTAAAATGTTGTCAATTTAGAAAATAAAAACCAACCTCTTTCAAACAATTATACTTCAAGTTAAACTAAGTAAATAAAACAGCGTAAAAGAAAAGCGTAATAATAAATATAAAAAAAATCTTCAATGATTTATAACAAGAAGTAATTGAAATATTCTAGAAGAAAACGTGAATCTTCGACCTATGATCTTTCTGCCAACCGCTCACGTGTTTATTGTAGGTCGATAAAAACAACAAAAGATATTGCCTGCGTTAATAAATTGAACCGAGTCACGTGCACATAGAGATTAAAATTGAAATTACGCGTCCGTAATTACTACTTTATATCAAGTTATGTGCAACTTTAGAACTTGGTTACTGTAGTCTACAATCGTATTTTATAGAGTTCTATCACAATGCAGTTGCATTGTGTAACTTACATTCATGATTTTACAAATATCTAACATCCTTGCATTCTTCTTATTCTTAGATTTGTGTAATATATAAATACATTATCAATACTAAAATAATTTTGATATGATTTACCACCAACTAACCGCAAAAAAAAATCTGAAAAAGAATAATGAAAACATTCACCAGAAAAAAAATGTGTGGGATATGAACAGGTTTAGCTTAAAAACAAAATTAGGTGGGATATAAACCTAGTAGGTACCTACTACTTATGTGAATCACAAATAATATAAAATGGGGGAAACCTATAAAAAATTGAGCACTGTCGTTACAGTTAACTAGAAATTAACAAAACTGCGCAATATTTAGTTTATAATTTGTAATTATAATCATGAGTTGATGAGTTTAGGATGCGGCCGTAATCCTTAACCATTAATCAATATAACATTGTTTGATGTTTCACAGTCCATAAAATAGTAACTATTACATAAGTAATGAATGTTTAAAAATACCATGTTACACGAAAAGCAATAATTATTAGAATATTGTGGTTAAAATACATAAGCGCAAGGTACATATAACTTTTTGGAACACCGACTAGTGCCCATCAAACAAAATTAAGACTTACATATTTTTACTTTCCATGGAAAAAAAACTACGAAATAAGCTAGATTTCTTTTGCTAGAACATTTTTTGGCCGGTGCGATAATTTAATTCACCTTAATTATGTCATACCTATGAATCCAACAAGAACGTAACTTCATCGATAAAATAGCTACAAGTTGACTCCGGAAATAGACATATTTAAAAAAAATACCTCAAAACAAAGAATCTTAAAAACAGTATATAAAACTATGCATGTTAATAATGGAGTTCTAAAGGTTTTATTATCGTTTTTACAAAACGTTTATAATTTTATTCACAAAGTACACAAGTAAATGCAATTTTTAAATCAAGTAACATGGATATTCACATCATATTTTTCTCTTAAATGGTTTTAGCATTCTACACTCTATAATAATTTTGTAAAAGAAAACATACTTATTATTTTCTCAGAACGTACATTGGAAACTTACTGATTTTAATCGGGGTGAGAAAATGACGTGAACTCATAGATTTTTGAACACATAAATTTATAGTTATCTCTTTCTTGCTCATTGAATCTAACTATACAGCCTCTATTTTTTATCTCTTTTCCACGCTGAGTGAAGGTCCCAGAATGTTCTAGACGTTTTAATGTATATATTTTGGCGCGACGACAGCGCTGCGTTTCATTCAATTGTGAAGTTGCTGAAGTGAAGTGTTGAGTTGTGTTGTGTGTGAATAATTTTAAAAATTCGCTATTTCTGCTGACTGGATTACTAATTGAAGATACTATTGCTGGTGAGTATCATATTAATATATTTACTGTTTTTCCCATTTGGATTTTTTTATGTAATAATGGTAAACTTGCCAAAATCCGAATTTTATTTTGCGCGCATGATCGTGCATCACCAAAAAAGGTGTCAGTCGTCCGGTGGCTAACGGGAGGTTTTCTTTTTGTTACAGAATAACTCTTCAAAATGGGCAAAGACTATTATAAGATATTAGGAATAGCCAAAGGTGCATCCGATGACGACATAAAAAAGGCGTACAGAAAGTTGGCACTGAAATACCATCCGGACAAGAACAAGGCGCCTGGCGCCGAGGAGAGATTCAAGGAGGTTGCGGAAGCATACGAGGTGCTCTCTGACAAGAAGAAAAGGGAGATTTACGATGCACATGGTGAAGAAGGCCTCAAGGGTGGTATGGGCGGTCATAACGGACCAGGTGGTGGTCAATCCTACTCGTACACATTCCACGGAGACCCGAGGGCGACGTTCGCTCAGTTCTTCGGGTCGGCGAGCCCGTTCCAAGCCTTCTTCAACTTGAACGGAGGTGGGGGTGGCAACACAATGTTCTTCGACCGGGATATGGACGTCGATATGGATCCATTTGCGAACATGGGCATGGGACAAGCGCGGCCCGGTGGCCCCGGCGGCGCGTTTCGCAGCCACAGCTTCAACTTCCACGGCTCGCCAGGCAGGAAGGAGAAGAGTCAAGATCCACCAATCGAACATGATCTGTACGTGTCACTGGAAGATATTGCGCGCGGCTGCGTAAAGAAAATGAAGATCTCTCGCCGCGTGATTCAACCCGACGGCACCGCGAAGAAAGAAGACAAAGTGCTGACTATTCACGTGAAGCCTGGCTGGAAAGCTGGCACGAAGATCACTTTCCAGAAGGAGGGTGACCAGGGCCGCAACAAGATCCCCGCAGACATAGTATTCATCATTAGGGACAAATCGCATCCACTGTTTAAGAGAGAAGGCAGTGACATCAGATACACAGCAAAGATATCACTCAAACAGGTAAGATTCCATTGCTATTGTCATTGATTCACATAAAACCACATGTAAACTGTTGTGTAAACTAATATCTGTAATGAGTTGAAACTATAGACCATTCTAGAATAAGTTTGTTCCGCCTTATTTAACATTATGAATATAGCAAGTGTTTGTAGATAAATTAATTTTGCAATTGAGTGGTTGTATATGTGGGACATTGTGTGTTGCATTCTTGCCACATGTTGTATAAACAATATTGATAAGGTTATTGCATGTCTAGATCAGTCTGCAGTTGTTGACATTAGGATGTTAATTGGTGTGAGTCACAAGTCGCTGACCTAAACTTTCCTTTGTTGTAGGCTCTATGTGGAACCATCATTGAAGTACCTACCATGACAGGCGAGAAGTTGACAGTCAACCTGCAAGGAGAAATTGTCAAACCCCACACAGTCAAGCGATTCCCGGGATATGGTTTACCATTCCCCAAAGAACCCACAAGAAAAGGTGACTTACTGGTTGCCTTTGACATCAAATTCCCAGATCGCCTGTCATCGGGAACCAAGGAAATACTCATGGATACATTACCCAATTAAAGTTCTAGAAATTTCTCATTGGTCCAGATTTAAGTGTATAACGATGATTGTTCTGACACCTCTGACTAGAAGTGCTGGTTAAAAGAACTTTATCTGTCTAAACCGTGTCACTAGGCCTTTGGCATGGTTTACCAGGGTCACAAGGAAGATTGATTGTTCGTAGTTTGGACATGTCAGAACACCAATTTTATATGCTCAAACCTAGTGATTGGACATTCCTACCCGATCCTGTAGGAACTTACTCCATGTTGCTGCCTAATTATTAGCTGTGTTATTCGACTGAGTGAATGATAGACATTTTTTGTTGCGGTTCTCGTGCGTTCTAGTACGGCGGACTGGTGTGTGTTGAATGCGATTAATTTAATTTAATTAAGTTGTACATATTTTTACAACAATGTAAATATTGACTCGACAGTGATTGTAAGTTTTAAGTTTTGCGGAACTTGGAATTGACAATTGCGAGTGTGACGCCGCCGAAATGGTGTTGGAAGATGTGGTCGCACTCCGGTCGCATACTCAAGCTACTGTTTCGTCGGTTTATGTAGGAAGTAGTGACAGTGAAAGTGGCCGGCTTATCACTTATAATTGCTGTTAAATGACTAATAAACAGACTTATGCCTATGGATGTGTTTCATTGTACGTGCATACTAGTTCCTTACATAATGCGGGAAGTAGATCCGAGGGCCGGCGGTGGCGGCCCACGTAAAACTATTTTAGCAGTTGCGAGCGCGCCTTGTAGTATACACGTGTCTGGAGTTAAACTGGAATGGACACCCGCCACCGGTACCCGCACGTGACTTACTCTTTACGAGCATGCAAATGCGCTGCTCTTTGTTTCATAGATTTATACCTATCATGTCTAAAATTATTTTACTAATCAGACAAGCGTCCTGTTTAAAATAATCACAACTGTTTTTCATATTTGTAAACGCCAATTAATTTTATGCTCGCTGATATACAAACGTAGAACTGTGATGTATATTTTTACACTGGCATGGAAAATAATTCCAATATGCGTTGATATTAGTAAAATAGCTGATTGACGTATGAAATACGCGTAGATTTGACCTAATACTCGTAATACATCATAATTTCAATAGTCAGTGGCGATAAAGAGGGTGTGGTGCAGGGTAATCCCCGTGTTAATAACTGCTACAAAATTGTAATTGTGGGATACGAATAATAACAAAAGCACTTTGTAACAGCTGTGCGGAGACGAAACGGCAATCTGTTGACATCATGGCCACCACGACGGACCTTGATGGTGGGCTAGTGTTGTGCACAGCCACACAAACAGCGATTAAATAATAGTAACTAGAATATGTAAAAACAATGCACATTCTATACGTTGGTCGTTGCTGTGTTTTACTGTAATACCGCAATGCGGTCAGATTGCCATTAACACTACACAGTAGCGGACAGCGCCGAGCGGTATTAGAATCGCATACAAACATTACGAAGTCGAGATTATACTGGGGAATTGATCGTGACTTGAATATTTAGATGTTACGCTCTAACGGTAATCTTTTGGACAAATTAGACTTTATGTAAACATAAATTGGCATTTATGTATGTAGGTCTTACCAACGAGATTTTGATATAATAAAGAAAAACATTTAAAGCATTTTCACTTGACATAAATACTATAAAGTTGCTATTTGTAATTACTGTATACTTTTAGAATTCTCAGCAATTTAGATACATATGACTGAGGAAATTTTATAGTGATATGAATTGTGAGAGAAGACTATATATCGCCATTTAATATTTATGTGGTCCCATTAATCAATTCTGAGAATGTTAATCCAGAAACATAATTATCAATTTAATCACGTTCAAAATCCCCTTTATTCGTGTCAGAATTAAACCGATCGCTGGTGTAAAGGCCGCAAACAGACTTGTGGAGGCCGAGCCGCGATCTCTGACGTCACCGAGCAAAAATACCCGGCGCCCGCCCCCGCACTCGCTCTGGAGAAATGCAGCTTCAAAATTTCGACGATAATAAATTATTATTAAATAAATTCTTCGTAATTTCTGTACGAAAATTAAAAGATTACGTGCAGGTGTAAAAGTTTGCATTCGTTTACAGAGTTCGTTAATAAATTGTTCCCATTCGTGTAAAAACCTTGGAAAATGTTTATGAAGAGTAAATGTGTTTAAAATAGTCGTGTTACCGTGACAAAAATAGTATTTAGTATAAATATTAAATTGTGTAAATTTAGACATAAGAGTATTCTGCTCCAATATGAATCAAACTATTGCGTAATTTCCAATTATTCAGTAAGTAAATGATGCTTGTATATAAATAATTCATTGATTAAATAACATTATACAATAGGTAGGTAAGTTATAAGAATTTAACCTCGATGAAATTGCTGTTTTTAATGTTTTAGTGATTATTATAACAAAACAGCAATATATACAATTTACTCAAGACTCCAACCATCTCTATGTTTAGGAGGGATTTAGTTTATTTCCATTTCGCTAGCTAGACTTTTGAATACTTTAAAACTAAGACGTTGTCGACAATGAACAGGCATAAATAAAATAAAGTGGGCTATAGTTTACTAATTATCTTCAAGATTTTGGACGTGTGTACCATGGTAAAGAATCTTCATGAAATATCTCAGCAGTCTCGCTCCTTTTTGGTCATTCATTACCATTTCATGCTTATAATCAACGATTAGTCTTTAAAATACAAGAAAATTATTTTGCAATTAATTGCACTGTTGCACATGATAACACATTTCCCATCGAAAATCAAACACATTAACATGTCATCTCGCAAACACCCTGTTATATTTTTCTGGCTAAAAGATTTCAATTGTTTTGTTTTTGATGTCACAAGGTCATCGAACCTAATGCTCGACAAATGACGTCTGTTTTCATACTTTACATAGAGATGACGACTCTTACTGAAAAGAAAAACCATTTTAACTGTATATCAGATCGAAATCTACGATTCTATTTTTAATCCAATCCACAATTTATTACATAAGATAATATTTATGTCTAGACCTTGATTTCTGTTGTTTATAGTCTCATATAATGGCTTACTTCCCAAGATCCTTGAGTTTCTTCAACTAATCATCTTAGCAAGGGAAACTTAACTGCGATGATCCCATTTTCAACCTTGAAGTTGACTGTACCTCCTGCTTGTATTTGCCAAACAGCGGTTCCTGAAAGTCTGCACCAACGGTTCTCCAATGTATGTAGATGTAGATAGATAATATAAAGATTTATATGAACCAACGAGTATTTAAATAGCATTGCATCCTACAGTCTTTCAACAGCTGTTTCAATGGCGTGTATAAATATTGCAGATTGTGTTTTGCAAATATTAGTAACAGCCGCGCATCTTTTTTTGTTGGTTTATGTTTGTGTACTTAAGTATGTATTTGTATTGTGTTTTGTTTGTTGGTCAGTGTATTTTTTAAACAAAAATACGGTAATTTTTAAGGCCTGGTTGGTAGTTAGTTTCGTCTTTTAAATAACTATTTTAGAAATTTAATTACGCCTCCATTGTAAATTATGTGCTTGTTAAATTTCGGGTGCATATATTCTTTCTAAAGTGTGTAGCTGTTTTCATTCCCACATAATATGGGCCGAGCTTAATGCGACTGAGAATCCTTGCTGCTACTGAGAATAGAAGTCGTAAACTCTAGGTTACACGCTCAAACTCACCTCGCGATAAATGATGCACTATTAAAAATTCTTCATATTTTTATTTATTTTTGTTATGATTTGTATTTGTTGTGAACAGTTAAAAAAATTACAATTTATGTCTCATCTACTATGAGAACTGTTCTACGCACAAGCGAGATAGTTTCTTCCGGATCACAAATGGTTACGGAAATCTTGATATGCTGCCAAAACTTCTGTTGTTTTTTTCTCAAAATCAGTTCAAAGTAACTCAATGGAGCAAGCTAGAAACAGATCTCAATAATGGTTAATATTAAATCGCTTGTAATTGCGATAGGTCTTTTTGGTAGTGTAGTCACCCTTTCTAAACAAGTGGGTATTACAACTGGCACCAAAAAACTTGTTTTGATCACATCGAAACTTTCACTAAATACGGTTCATTGCAATTTGCTATATTTTATACTAGAACGTTAACGTACATTATACATAAATATACTTCATTTGGTCTATAATAGTTACAATCATCGCAAAAGCAAAATAGATTTACTTTTCAATAACGGTTATGTTTAATGTTAGTTGGCTGATTGACTCGTTCGTCCATTGGAATATATATGTATCTCGAGTTCGATTCCTGGTCAGGCTTTCTTTTAGGATTTTTACACTAGCACCACGAAGATCTGAAAGCTTTAATTTTTGTATCTTTTTCCCTATTCGCTAAAAAAATTATGATGGAGATTTTATCTCTTGAAAATCCAATATCACCGCTTGTCGCGATGAATCAGTAGGTTTTTATGTTGTCAAGTGCATAATTAATGTACGCTTGGAAATTAACTTGAACTTGTAACGAAGTTTCCAGTATTTGTCGCGGCTTTCCTCGTCTGTTTCCTTCATGCGTCATAAGTGACCACTGGAACAAAATAATCATGTAGGTACTACTTACGTACGTCAGAACTATATAATATTATCGGTTGGACAAACAATGTGTCGTATGTTTGATTCTTGTTACTATATTGTGTGTGGGCCTTTAAAATAAACTCAATAATTATTATCGTGACAATTAATTTGTTTACCAGCATAATCGAGACATTTCATTTTATGTAGGTACTCTTACTAGTTATGACGAAACATCCTTTCACTAGTAGTTGGTTTAAATCCGAAACACACTTCTGAGCGACATTTGGTACTTTAATGGACATTTCGAATAAACTAGGAGAAGCAAAAATTCTCCACAAACCGGTGACTTTCTTATTCGCAAAGACTGGACCATCCTCTCTTGATTTTGCAGCAACCTCGGTAGCAGTGGAATTCATAGGCCGATATATCTACGGTGTAAACCTGGTTAAGTGGGGCCTACACAAGAAACCTCTATTATTGAGAATTGCAACGAGGACCCGGCAAATTTTTATCAAATTACGTCTGTTAATGGGGCTAAAAAAATATATTATTTTAATAAGTCTCGCATAAAACTAAGTGTGCCTTCTATTAATTATTTCCTAGGAGATGTAATGGTGGCGTAAATTGAGTCTGAAACATTCCTACATCAGACGGCTCGAATCATGCCATCTCTGTTACTCGTCCCATAAATCTTCATGCGCATTCTTCTGTCTCATTTGAAAATCGATATGACTAGGGCTGCTAGCCAGATTTTCTTTACTATGAAGTCCGTTTGAAAAAATATCAATGTTTTAGGATTTATTGGAGTCCTAACTTCCGCTATGTATTCTTAAACTATCATATTTGTAAAATCATCATCGGTCCAAATACGTCCCACTGCTGGGCACGGGCCTCCTCTGCAATTGTAAGGGTTTAGGCTTTAGTCCGACACGCTGGCCTAATACGGGTTGGCGGACTACACATCTAAAAAATTCGAAGAACTTTTAAGTTCTCAGGTTTCCTCACAATGATTTCCTTCACCGTTAAAGCACTACGTGATAATTCATTGTAAACACAAACATACTCGTAACTTCGAAAAGTCAGAGGTGTGTACCTGGGGTTTGAACCTGCGAACGTCGAGTTTCTCGATCATGCACCTAAATCTCGAGGCTATCACTGCTACCCTACTACATCACTTTCCAATTGGTAACATAAATTATAAATTGGTGGCTTTAACATCATTCATCATCATCATTAGTCCATATACGTCTCACTGCTGGGCACGGGCCTCCTCTACAACTGAGAGGGTTATACTTTACATTATTATAAATAAAAAATTCTTAATCTTATCTAAGGGAATTCTGGGGAGTTTCTTCTACGAATATCATGCTCTGAAGCGGATAATTTAGCGATTCAAAAGACCTTTGGTAATACAATTAACCAACTAAAGGGAGCTAGGTAATACTAGGTACATATCTCTTTGTTTTTAAACCAAGAAATTTTATGCTACTTGTAGGCATCATATGACTAATGACATACATGACAATTCAAAATAATTAAGATTCCGATCAGATTAAAACAAACGATGCTTTTGGCTAGACATAGCAGGGAAACCAGCGCACTTTCCAAACGCGGAAATTAAAAATAATATGGTGGGTGGTAGTGTTTTCAAAGTAAAATGGGTGCTATATAGTGGAATGGGGTTGCTGGCAAAACGCCAGGAGGTGGCTGCATACGCAATGTATGGCGCTCTAAGTATTGAGAGTATTTCATTTATGGCACAGAATGTTTTTTCAAATTTACTTCATTATAAATAGTGGAATGAAAAAGTGTGAATACGTCCAGTAAGTTTGCTTTTTGATGAACTTCCTTATATGTGCTATATTCAGGCCGTTTTTGCGTGATTAAAACAGAAATATACAAACTATTAAATCATTTGTATTAGGATGGTGACGAAAACTATGATGAGGACCTGCGGGAAATATTAAGCAATATTTCTACTGTTTAGTAATGGCAATTCCAACGTCGTAACCAAACTTATCATCATCATCATCAGCCCATATACGTCCCACTGCTGAGCACGGGCCTCCTCTACCTTTGAGAGAGTTTAGGCCTTATAGTCCACCACGCTGGCCTAGTGCGAGTTGGCGGACTACATACCTAAGAACTTTTAGGCGTGCAGGTTTCCTCACGATGTTTTCCTTCACCGTTAAAGCAAGTGATAATTCATTGTGAATACACACATAACTTCGAAAAGTCAGAGGTGTATGCCTGGGGTTTGAACCTGCGACTTTCGAGATTCTCGACCGCGCGCCTAAACCTCGAGGCCATCACTGCTTTTAACCAAACTTATAGGTATCGCACAGCTATAAACGCAAATCGGTTATTGATTCAAATATTTTTAGCCAAAATTTCTCAACCAGCAATGACTTCCACTGGACAACCTAGTAAATTATTTACAGTTACAAATCATCAATATTTTCATATAACCAAAATAATCTAGTGCCCGGACAGGTCAAAACTCTGAATGGATGCCAATGGCTCGACCTAAAAACGTCCTAAACAAGACTGTAATCGTGTTTAGCGCTGGGAGGGGCGTTTATAATGTTATCGACCTATATACTACCAGCTGATAGGCCCAGGCCTTCCCATATTGAAGGAACTAGGTCATTAGTCATAATAGCGTAGTGCGGATTTTATGCAAATATTTTTCTTTATAACGCCATGGGCAGTACAAAATCATTAAAGAGTTCGTTAAATTTTGTGAAAAAGCATTAGATTTACGTATATTTTGCAAAATTATGCTGACATTAGATAATTTTTATATCCAGGGCCGTGTATCTTAAAATATTTTTCATTTTACATGATGGAAGCTCTATTTTTCATCTTCAAGTTTCTAAACATTTCGGTGTTGATGTGTAAATAAAAGCAGCTTTTAAAAAAGAGGCGGGTTTAATCCGCGCACCCAACACGTGTTAGTGATTTTAAACAAAATGTATGTTACGAGTTTATGTGACACCAAAAAGTCTCTTGTAGTTTCTGATTATTTAATTTCCGATGATACAAGATACGATGTTCTGTGGACTCAGAAGTATGTACATATGTGTGTGGCTGTTGACTATATTTATTAGTTTAATTAATACGGAAACATAAAAATAAATTCAGAAAAAAACTTTTTTACCAACTTTATGTAAACAATAATTATAATAAATTGGCAAAGGACATTGGCAGAGATATGAAATACCGGAAAAGAAAGGAAAGCTTCTTGAGGAAAGCCGTGTTGTACACGTCTTTTAGCAGCATTTCATTTACGTATCTTATAGGAAGAATGACAAACAAATTAATATTTCCCCTTATTATATAGCCTTTTTTATTATTTGTTATCTTGTTGTTTCTTTGTTACCTATATGAAAACATTTTACATACATACATAAACTCACGCCTGTATTCCCCGAAGGGGTAGGCAGAGGTGCATTACTGCACCCACATTTCGCCAGGTATGTATAAGTCCCACGTAATAGGGGGCGAGCCTATTGCCGTTTTTCGGGCACATTTCCAGACTCCGTGCTGTTACTGAGAATTTCCTAATGGAAAAACCCAATAACACTTTGCCCGACCCGGGAATCGAACCCAGGACCTCTAGATCGCACGGCACATACTTGTACCGCGAGACCACGAGGCAGTCGAAAACATTTTAATATGAAAGAAATTGTAAGAATCAAAAAACGGTGAATGAAACTCCGTAGTTTCATCAATATCCGTATGTTACAATCTTCCCTAACCTGTTAAGCTTTTGCCTTCTTTTGAAAATAAAAATTAGGTTTTATAAAATAAGGCTTTTTTTAATTAACAATTAAGATATAAAACCTTTATACAAATAAAAATCTGTGCCGTAAGTTTAAGTAAATTTTGTAACTAGAAATTTACCCTCAAAATTACCATCGCCTTTCAAAGTCAAAGATAACACAGTGAACTACATAGATGAATACCTCACTGTCTTTACCTCCTTTATTATGATTAATGGCCTTACACGAGGTAACTTTTCTACTTGTTTACGTCGGTGAAATAGAGTTAAAAACTTCCACACGAAACCTATATCCATAAAACAATTGGCGTATTACATATACATAACATAACATAATCAGCCCACTACTACACTACTAGTGGACTAAGGCCTAAACAGTCTCAGCTGTAGAGGTGGCCCGTGCCCAGCAGTGGGACGTATATGGGCTGATGATGATGACTTACACACTCTCACGTCTGTATTCCCCGAGGGATAGGCATATGTGCATTTGTGCACCCACATTTCGCCAATTGTGTTTTCGTTCCACATAAAGGCCGTTATTCGGACACAATTCCAGACTCCGTGCTGTTACTAAGGATTTACTAATGGGAATAACCAATTAAACTTTACCCGGGACCTGTAGATCGTACGGCACATACTTGTACCGCGAGGCTACGAGACAGTCAGTGTTTTACATAAATGCTTTTATCCTTTTGAGCTTCTACATAATAATTAATTGCATATTTTGCTAAGTTTGTCAGAGCAAGAACTCGTTTTGTTTATTAGTGGGCGGATGAAAAATTCCAATATTTTTTGTTGCCGAATTGCAACTTGACTCCAACGCCGTACATTTATGCTTTGTGGGAGATTTCAATGTCAGCTGATTCTGCGTATTACTTTCAAAAGAAAGTAGATTTTATCGGAACTGTTGTTTGTAAAAGTCACTGGATAGTGGATATCAGGTAGGTATGACGTATTTTTAAAATTTATTTTGATCGGTACAAATTATTGACAGCCCCCTTGTACCTCTGAGGCATAAGTGGCTTGTCATAATGCGATTGAGAGGTCCTGGGTTCAATAAATCAATCCGTTGTGATTTGTCACTGTTGGAAGCAGTGGCGGTACTTCCTTGGAAGCCCAAAAGCCCAGTTTGACTTACAAAATACCGAAACTTTAAATCTTTATTTAACAAAAGCAATTTGACATATAAATGAGAACACACTGACCCCAAAATAAACAATTATAAACTAGATATTTCTCAATTAACGTGCAACGATTTTGGGCTGCTATGGAAGTACCGCCATTGCTAGAAATGTGATTGTACTTCAGAAGAATTCATTTACTCATAAATTTACTTACACCTTTTTGCCTCTCAGTTCTAAAGGACGTCCGTGCCCAGCAGTGGGACGCATAAGGGCTGATGATGATGATGATGATGACACCTTTTTCTCTGAGGGAAGGCGTAAGTGTATTTCTACAACCATATCTCGCCAATTGTTTGAAGTCCCATATATGCAGTCCACCGGGTCGCAACTTCGCAAGTCTTAAATTATGCGCGTATGCACAGTAGTCAGAATTTATAGAAACGTTGATCATTGAGAATAAAAATGGCACTGAACACAAGTTTATTGATGTTTACAATTAATTGACGATGTTGTTTTCATTTAAATGTATATACGAGTATGTGATGAATTTAACGTCATAACAACATTAGTCTATCAAATAAAACTGAATAATAAAGGAACTAATATCTATCTTATCTATATTATATGATCCTTAAAATTTTCTCCAATCCAATCCAATCCATCAGCCAATCGAAGTCCACTGCTGGACATAGGCCTCTCCCAATGATTTCCACAGGGACCTGTTGGAAGCAGCCTGCATCCAGCGACGTCCCGCGACCTTCACCAGGTCGTCCGACCATCTTGTCGGAGGACGTCCCACGCTGCGCTTTCCGGTACGTGGCCTCCACTCGAGAACTTTTTGGCCCCATCGGCCATCAGTTCTTCGCGCTATGTGCCCGGCCCATTGCCACTTCAGCTTGCTAATCCGCTGGGCTATGTCGGTTACTTTAGTTCTCCTACGGATCTCCTCATTTCTGATTCGATCTCGTAGGGAAACCCCGAGCATAGCCCTCTCCATAGCTCGCTGAGTGACTCTGAGCCGTCTAATGAGGCCCATAGTGAGAGGCCACGTCTCAGTGCCGTATGTTAAAATTTTCTCCGCTAACCTTCAAATACAGATGGTTTTCTTTATAACAAAGCGATGTTAGTATTCTATAGACATTACATTATTTATCTATTAGAATTAATTAGTTGTGCAAGGCCGTTCGTTTCTATGCAAATCGACGCGCGGAAGTTTCTAGAAATTTTTATGAAAATAATTACACTCGATTACATAATATGTATCTCTTGATGCGGCTATTTACAATAGTTTTTCGATACCCAGGTCGGGAAAACTGTTATAGTCTTTCTTTCTGTCAGGGAATTCTTAGGACAACATCAAACATGAAGTATGCATATATTTTGGGATTGGCATAATAAGTAACTGGAAAACGGTGGAGCCATTACATTAAAAAAAGAAGAAAAGAATATATTTTGGTATCAAAGACATAATACCTGGTAAAACGTGGAAGTACAAAAAATCTCTGCTTACCGTATCGACGTTCAGGCATCATCATTATCATCAGCTCATACACATCGCACTACTAGGCCTCCTCAACAAGTGAGAGGCCTTAGGCTTTAATTCACCACACTGGCCTAGTGTGGGTTGGCGGACTACACACTAAGAACTTTTAGGTGAGCGGGATTCCTCACGATGTTTTCCTTCACCGTTAGGTTAGTTTTCGTGAGGTTTAGGTGTGAAAGTGCGAAGTGATTACCTTCGTTGCGGGATTGCGTACCCTAAGATTCAGTGAGCTTCATTGCTCGGCGTCAATACACACACAGGAGCACAGGAGTTACAGTGGCGGGTGTGTGGTGGGATAGGTTCAGATTTACGTATTTTTACTGGCCAATTTATGGGAAAAATATTTATGGGAATACTCTGTTTTACTAAGTATATACCTCTAATGACTATGATAAATACATTCATAAGAAAATCCCCTTGTATATTAAACAGGAAATTAGCCAATATGATGATACTAGGAAACATACAATAAAGATGAGTCACGATATCGATTGGTGCGAAACACGCTAACAGTTATCTGTAAAGCTGACGCTGAGCTAACGTTGTTGATTTTTTTTTCTGTAGTGATTTGTGGGTCACGCTTGTATGTTGTAGGGTGCGCTTAACCAGTATTTTTAATACTGATTTCATTTTACTAAATTACCTCTTTACGAAATCGAACTTATACCTACTTGGTATTTAGATAATATTTTAACGAGTCTGTATCCCCCTAAGGATAGGCTGATGCGCATTTCTCGTCTCTCTCTTCCCATGTCTTGCTAGCTTTAGGTACCTACCTAAAAAGTTTCCCGCGTAAATGTCTAGACTATTTTTTTATACTGCCACGACATCGTGACAACAAATTCTTAACATAAGAATATTTTTGCCTGATCCGGGAATCAAACCCAGTACCTCTCGATCGTTTAATTTATGTAGTAGCATGAGGCAAGACAATATTTTACACAAAATGTCATCTTAGTAACTACACCAAGGTTATATTTTTATGAGCCATGTAAAAGACTAGCAGATAACAGTCTTACATTATTCTGATATGTATTGTATAACAGATCATAGTGTTACGCAACTTTATTCAAGGCTGAATGGCCACGTGCCTTTACTTCCTAAAGAATAGAGTTTATTTGTGTTTTTTAAGGCTAGCTGAGGGAACATTTGGACCGCACTATACTTGCTATCAGCGAGATGCAAAAAAAAGTAAGAACAAAAATATAAATTATGAACATGCCTGTATTTCGTTGTTTAGTAAACAATGAAAGTAGTAAACTTACAAATTTGTTATTGAAGTTGTTACATTCTGGCTTTATCCTCTTTTCCCTTGTCTCTTTGGTCAGGATAATAAAAAAAAACGCTTGTCAGTTGTCTTACAAAAAAATACCCTTATGAAGTTAGAAGTAGGTACCTACGCTAAATATTGGAAAAGACATTATTGTTACCTTAAAATTTGACACAAAATTCGGTAAGTTACTTATTCCCCCAACGTCATAATTTTAAAAATTTAACACACACTGTAGTAGGTACATTGCAGCGCTAATGAAATGAAAAGTACTGCAAACTCCAACAGGTAAATCCCAATTTTGTTTCCAAAAAGTTTACTACACAAATCCAATTTGTGAATTACCAATCATTGTTTTTTCCGGTGCAAGATGCCTGTTATTTACCCACATAGATATGAACTGGAATTTTCTCGGCAGAATAGAAGTTTTCATTGTGATTTACGATAGCGAGACCGCGTGAGATTTGTATATACTTGAACTATTAATTTTGCTATTTATGGTAATAGTAATAGAGCGCAATTTGTGTTAAACGGCTGGTTAAATAACGGTAGATGCATGGAACAGTCGAGAGACCGAAGTTGCACGAAGCTCGCTCGGGTTTGTTCTAGACTACTCGACACTCGACAGCGCAGCGTAACCGAGCACGTAGATAAAAACCGGTATTGTGCGGGTTGCCAGATTTTACAACTGTAATTGGCCCATATTTTATGCGTTTTCCTGCTTTTATTGATTAATGCATTGTGTTGAAGTTATTCAAGTAACACGGTGCTCAAAGGCCCGATATAAGCTAGAAATTGACTTTTAAAGTGGTATGAAGTTTTACTTCAGGTTTAAATTCAAAGTTCGTTGACTCTTATTAATAACGAGTTCGGAAGCTTAACTTGACAATGATCACCTACGACGAGCAGATCGCTACATATTAAGCAGGAAAGTAATAGAAAACTCGAAATTTAAAACATTTAGGTGTTTTAATGAGTCTTTAAAATTATTTACAGTAAAGATCCAACTATAATTTCAAGTAGGTACACATCCTTATACTTCTTTGTGCTTCTGGGATTTATTTATATATTTTACAATATGTCAGACAGCTTACTTAGCGCATTACTTTCTGATGTGTGCGACGCATTTGCATATCGCATTTTTTACTTTTATAAATCTTAGTAAATTTGCTATATAATTACCCCAATACACTGTAAATCTTGCGATATTGGCAACACAACCCAATAACCAAACACGTGCGCACAGGCATCACGTGTCGAAGAAACGTGACGCGTGACCCACGCCATTCGAGCCATACTTTCGCGGCAACCTGGCCATAATTCGGCCGAGTTAAGTGCACCACGCGACGTTGCCTCATTATCTTATCTCGCAGACTTGTCTATTTGGTCGTGTAATGATAATCGTATTCATCGGTGGGCTCACGAGAACGCCCCAAATTATCACCGTCCTTCATTTGTATCAGGACGATGACGTAGTACAGATTAGTATAAAGTGTTTGATATGTATACAGAAGCCCACACGTGTACTGTATTGAAGTGATATGTATGCATTTATTACTTTTACGTGCCTGTGCACCTAATTATGCACTCGTGTTATTAGCATGTACTTGCCTATTATGCAGAATCTGCAATTGTAATTAGCATCTAAATATATTTATACTTAGGTACAAATCTTCAATGATTTCCGTCTTCTTAAATCATCGATTCTTGTGACGATATTAAATCGATACACATGCAAGAATTGAAAAGTAAAATTAGCTTTCAATTGTGTAACATAATCCAAAAGGTGTCCTATAAATAACATCAAACAATTTATGCGTCAAATGCATGTGAAAGTAAATAAACCATTTTAGCGCGTTGATTTTGTATTGGCGCGCTTTTGCCAAGCGTCCGCCATTGCGAAGCGCCAGTGACAAATTAACGTTTTCGATTCATTGTGACATAAACTTTAATCGTCCTGGATAAAGTTTAAAATTAATTGCAAGCAAATTGTTCCTTGTTTTAATGATATGGAATGAAGTAAAGCAATGACAAGATAGGTAAGAAAGTTCTGGAATTTAGTCTAACTGTTGTATGCGTTGCACATGATATCAACGGATGCATCGCACGTGCGCGATAAACAGTAAATTGTGTACTGATTGAACTTTCCTTTATTATTGGTGAGATAAACATATGGAAATTGAAATAATCGTCATTTTTTTAAGGAAATAAATTACGAGTTACCAATTAACAACTTTGCTCAATGCTCACATATTGCAACAAATAACTTGATAAAAATTACGCATACAAAACCTTTGTGTAAGAGATATTTGATTATGGAATAGCGGTGGAGACAGTGTAATAACGGCATAGGTACCTACATTAGAATCATTTACCAAAAATAGTCAAAGGATTATTTTCGGAACGAAAGTGCAAATGTTCATTATAATTTTGGTTAGCATTTTACGAAATTACTCTTTTAATATTATTTTTAGGAAACGTTTTGTTTTCATGAAATCCATGGCAACTTGAAATATTATCTTGATTTTTTTTTAAGCGGGCTTAAATATGTAATAGTCCAGGGTCAGCACGAGTAGCGAGTACGATTAATTAACTTCCCCATGACAGAAATAGACAAGTGGCTCCTATGACTTCATCCTGGTTCAGTCACGATCTTGAGCATCGTAGCAGCGCCTAAATTATGCAATTAAGCAAATGTATATTTAATCAGTATGGGAAAAGACTTTACTTAAAAATGGGTATTAAATACATCGCCATCGGAGCAGCGCTTAAATTGTGCAGTTAAGCAAATCCATCTATGTTTAATCATTTTGGAAAAATACCTTACTTAAAAATGCGTATTAAATACCTAACGTCAGTGTTCCTCAAAGGGGTAGGCAGAGGTGCATTTCTTTTCGCCAGGAATCTTACCTGAGGTATAAATAAATAAACTCAACAGTCACATACATAGTTCTGACTCCACACTAGGACACAAGTCCTGTGTCGTGGGTATCAGAGACTACGAGAGACGTTTTCCGTCTCACAAACACCCATACTAATACACTAATGGACAAAATACAATAACACTGCCTGCCGGGACCTCCAGATCGCATGGCACATACTTGTGCCGCGAGATCACGACGCAGTCTAGGGTATCACATCTGCTTTATAAAAACTTTGTAAATTGTAGAGCCACAAATGTGATACAAAAGTAATGAGCTCAACCAGGATGCTATCACCCCCCCTCCCCACAGAAGATGTACGTGAAACCATACTATTGCGTTCCATTGGAAGAAGAACAATTTGCCTTTCATAGAGTTTTTATTTCCACCCTGATAGCGATAATAAGTAAAGTACGCCATAGTGACATGAGGATATGTGTCGGTTTCCGGAATCAGTTTGCTTATATCTGATTCCTAACTCATTTCAGCATAATTATTTCGATAGGTGAGGGATAGTCATAATTGTTTCTTGGCATTCGACTCCATTTGGATCGCACTGCATTCCTTCAGTTGCCTATCCAGCCATTCTGCCGTGCCAGTAAAAAATGTGATATTTTATTTAAAGTTGAGGCGTGAATTAGTAACGAATCCACCATTTACTATTTATTATTTACCCAGGGTATTAACCAAATAAATAAGATTTAAAAAAACTCAATCAATTATAAAATTTTATCTCGTAGTGCAAAAAAACGTAAATGGACTTTTCCCTTAGACTCATAATATTATGGAATCCCGATTAAAATAGTCACGGAGAATAGAAAAAAATGGAAGAATTTGACGAGACTCTTCCTCCTAACATACATGTATGGGTGTTGACTTTAACAATCCTATTTATGTAACGTCCACAAAAGGAATTGTCTTGAAGATTTGCTTGCAAAAAAACATTAGTTACCAAAGGTTCTGTCCCCGTTTCTATCACATTTTCCATTGTTATTGGTCGTAGCGTGATGATATTATTCCTTGATAAATGGGCTATTAGACCACAAGCCCATGGTAAAAATTAACCTGTGAAATGAACCACCGTGAATTACACTTAGAAGGCTGTTACTATATCATAAAATAACTCTGAGCGCTATGCCGTCATTTCTGAGCGGTACAGGTGAGTACGAGAGTAAATGGAATTTCTCTGGTACAGGGGAGGAATTACGACTACTTATTAATGTACGGCTTTTATTATAACTTATAGATGATTAAAAATAAATGTCGAAAAACCTAGTGCCGTACTAAAGTGGTGGTACCGGAAGTTAGTGCAAATTTTTAATTCGCCGGTAATTTTAGGAGCAATATAGGTCATTTATTACTGTACGGCATTTGTGTAATTCTTTTTGTATACATATACAGATACTTTACCCATGAACGCCGTACAAATTTTCCAGTGCAGGGGTCGAAAGCCAAGGGACGCAACTCTTATTTTTGATTATATATAAATGATGATGAAATGAAACAACATAAAATTAAATGATCTTCAGAGTACTTCATGAGTAGATAATATTTTCTAGCATGCCGTACATTTTTTGTGGGACACATAGGTGTATGGGGTAAATTACTTCCCTCCGAAAAGAGTAACTTGGTGTCTTTTTTCTGTTTTTTAAAAATAAATGCCGTACACTTTTGATAGTCCGCTATTCTATAAAATGGAAGATTAATCAACCGCCTCAGACCGCTGGCTGTTATAGAAGAAAAAGGGTATAACCAACAGTGCTACAAACAATTGACAAATTTATCCGTAATAAGAAAATTTGAAGAAAATTGGTTTATTTCACGTAATGTTCCATTTAAAATGTACGGCATTATAATTTTTTATAATTATTTAATATTAAAAACAAAATTTATCAAATGCCGTATAGTTATTAATGACCTCAAGGGACATCTCAAATGTTATCGAATTTTTGATCAGCTGTAAAGAATAATCTGACGTAAAATGTACGGCATATGGTTTTTTTGTTTATTTATTTTTAAAGTAAAGTATTTGTAAAGTATCTGTTTATGTATACAAAAAGAATTACACAAATGCCGTACAGTAATAAATGACCTATATTGCTCCTAAAATTACCGGCGAATTAAAAATTTGCACTAACTTCCGGTACCACCACTTTAGTACGGCACTAGGTTTTTCGACATTTATTTTTAATCATCTATAAGTTATAATAAAAGCCGTACATTAATAAGTAGTCGTAATTCCTCCCCTGTACCAGAGAAATTCCATTTACTCTCGTACTCACCTGTACCGCTCAGAAATGACGGCATAGCGCTCAGAGTTATTTTATGATATAGTAACAGCCTTCTAAGCGTAATTCACGGTGGTTCATTTCACAGGTTAATTTTTACCATGGGCTTGTGGTCTTTATCTAAGACTGAAATATTTTTTCAAACCAGAACAGTAGTTCCGAAGACTACCGCGTTCAAGCAAACAAACAAAAATATTCAACAAACTCTTCTGCTTTATAATATTAGTATAGAGTAGCTTACACGGTTCCAAATCCGAATTTCTATTGTGAGATCTACAAATATTTGTTTCGGGTCAAAGTGTTTGTTTCTGATACCCATAACACAAGAACACTATGTGACTGTGTCTGACTGAATGACATATTCAACAGAATATGTTCATTTTATTTTGATTAGCAGATTGTCAAGCAAGATCAATGTCATGATTTACAAGTCTACCCACCAGAGACATGTGGTAGGAAGAAACCACATTTGTGATATAAATAACAAAGCTTGCATAATTACTGTGCGTGGGTACATATGACATAATAATGCCAATCGTATGTATAAGGACGTTCAATGCCAATGCCATTAAAATTTCCAAACAATACGTATTCAGCATACATACTATAGAGGTGTTTATTGACTGCATTTTGATTAGATCTAGTAACAAATTGATTCAAGAAAAGTTCAATAGAAATATCAACAATGCTTGCTCCATCTTGAAAATCTTTGCAATGTTATTCATCTTCAAAGTCTGTTGTTTTGACAGACCTATGAGCAGCCAAGCTACTCATGCTTTTATAAATCAAGTAGATTTCCAATGTACCTCAAGGGTTAAAATAATACATTTTCTTTAAAACACCCCGCATTAGAATATTAAATTTAGTTGCTTAGTACCTGCATTTGTGGGCTTGCTGATAATAAAACACCTACATTGTGAACGATGTCATTGAAAAAACTGTTACGAATCTAGGGCAGCAGTTCCACAGGTAATCCGGTTAAAGTAACTAGATATAAAACAATGAATACTTTCCGCAAATGTAAGTTACAACAAAGCCAAGAAAAACAGTTTTCCTTGACCTGTGCAAAGTTGTCGCATTGTTCTTATCGAGAATGCGAAGACTGGAAATACCAAAATGTCTGCTTAATGTTTTTTTACTCCATTTAAGAGTATTTTGAATGAGTGTGTGTCCAAAACATTTAAGAGAGGGCTTAATAATGTCTGTTTGTGTTGTATAAGATGTGCGTGGGAGTGTATGGCCAATTAATTCAAGAAATTAAACATTTGCAAGCTGTTTTAGTACTCGGAAATTAATGACCAGTATGTTTGGTGTTATTTTTGCAGTTTTTGACTGCCTCGTGGTCCCGCGGTACAAGTATGTGCCGTGCGATCTAGAGGTCCTGGGTTCGATTCCCGGGTCGGGCAAAGTGTTATTGGGTTTTTCAATTAGGAAATTCTCAGTAACAGCACGCAGTCTAGAAATGTGCCCGAAAAGCGGCAATAGGCTCGCCCCCTATTACGTGGGACTGATAGGTACCTACATACATACCTGGCGAAATGTGGGTGCAGAAATGCACCTCTGCCTACCCCTTCGGGGAATACAGGCGTGAGTTTATGTATGTATGTATGTATGTATGTGTATTTTGCAGTGATGTGTTAATAAACCGCTAATTGTTTTTAGAAATTCTAATTTCAATTTCTTAAAATGTAACAGTCCACTAGATCAGGATGGATATTTTGGTCGAATAAACTAATGATCAAAAATAATATAGGTACCTACAAAAATTTATGTAAAAGTACCATAAATGCTTCAAGTACTTAATTATACATATACCACCTTACGTAGTTAAAATTATGCTAAAACGATCACTATTACCCGTTGCTAGTCTATAGCACGCAGTTTTACTAAATGGCAACAACTAGCACTTAGAAAGAAAATTTCTTGTCATCAATAGTGGCGTCTCTTTATTTTAGGTTCGGGCCTACGTCACTAATCCAGTGACATCACAAAAATGCCTTCCACCAATTGAACAAGTGCCAGAAATTAAATTTGATCTAAAGTTTACAGTTATTAAATGATTGTGTGTCAAAATATATATGTATATATAGATACAAAGTAGTTAGAATTTAGAATTCCTTATGGTGGTTACGTGCTATCCGGAAAGGTGCATATTTTGGCAGATGCTCGCTCGAATTCCCTCACTCTCGACTTACAGATCTCCTCTAGATTATAAATGAGAACGGTAATATAAAGCTGGTGATGAGTTGTGGCGTAACGGACATACTTGGCAAGGACACCATTGAACCAATTCCGACACGTGCGACGAAGATAACAATCTCTATATTAATCTATTAACTAATGTTTCTTATGTACTAAATTGCGAAGCAAATCATAAGAACTACGGTGATGAATGGATCTTAAGAATTAAAGTTGTCTGGCACATTTTTACTGACTCGATTCATGCATCAAATAAAACCAATAGTTCATACGATCTCCTGTACGTCCTACAGGACAGGATACTTCGAACGATAATTAAAGATGATTTTTGAGTCATGGTCTAGGACTTACTTTATTTGGTACGCGAAATTGAAAATCAGGAAGAAACTCCTTTGTATGTACAACTAGTGTCAAATTTACGTTTGGCTGAACGCAAAGATTCCATTAGTGAAACGGGAGTTCCTACACATTCAATACTCAGTAATATACGAGTACACAACACATGGGAAGTGTGTGCGAACAATAAGCCATTTAAATATTTCGACATTGACAGCTTGGCGGCAGTCCAAACAATATGTCGGGACAATGCATCTACACATCGGTGGAAACGTGCGATGCCAAATATTCGCCTGTGGTTGGATTTTTAACCGTGACCTAGGTCTTCTGCAATGCTAAATAAAGTTCACCGTAAATAGATTTCATCTATATAACCGCTGCAAAATGTTGAAAACATAAACAATTGCTTGTAATAACGTTTTTCATCTTCCATGTCGTTTTTTTAAATGGAATCTCAATGTTTTGAAATTTGTATTGATTTTTTTAACATTATTTCTTAAATATTTAGTGCAGTTAGATTTGCAGAGACCAAAACAAAAGTTGACTAATGCTTGCGGCAAGGTCAACCAGCTTTTATAAAGCTTAATGCGTAGAGGTACTTTAGATTTTGTTTTTCAATTATATTATTAACATAATATATAACTTGAACTATTAAAGTATTTAACAAGGGGTTAATATAAGTCATACCTACCAACAAACTAAAAATCTATGTAGATGTTTTGTCGAGAAAAACTTTCGACGCTCTACGACTACTTCATCAGGAAATTTAAAGATATTTCCTACAGAAAAGTAACTAGTATTGTATCCAATTTAACAATAGCCGTAGTAACGGGTCTTTACATAGGTCTACTCATCCTAAATAGAGTCAACAAATCAGTCAAAACGACATATACAAGTATTGTGTCAACGACAATTAATAATTCTGATCCATAATAACTTCTAAAATCAAACACTGTTTTGTCCTTTTGATATAAATATATGATTTACGTAAGTAAGTACTTATTCTATTTTGGCGTATGCCATTGTATCTATCAAATATCAATCAATATGTTAATCTCTACCAATATTTATTATAGACATACTACATCGCTTTATATAACAATACCGCATGTTCTCTGGTAAATGCCGCACCTGCATGAGTCGTGAAAATCAGCTGGATTTCCTTGGATTATGATGCGAAATATAATTGTGCGCAAAGCTTGGAGACAAGGTCAAAAGTATTCAGACAGGAGTTGCTAACGAGTCCTGACATCACGCGGCCTTCACTCGTGTTCATTAACAAATGTATATTTGCCACTGGTGTACTGTTTTGTTACATGATGCCTTGGTACATGCTCGCGTGCATTCGCGCTGTTTGTTTTTGTTTGTGTCCATTATTTATGGCGAACCGTGACAGATAAGGGTGCCAACAACTCTGGCGACACGTGGCAAAAATAACATAGATTTTTTTATTGCACACTATTAATTGCAGACTGTAGATAATTCTGGAACATCTTTAATTGATTCTAAAGAGTACTTCGTCTGACTTCTCTGCACAAGTATGAATTTTTACTTGGCTTCAAGGAAGTATTCGTAATATTTGTATGACTGACAGATATTATAAAAATCTAAGCTAAAGAGAGTACCTACATATATCCTACGTGGCTAAATGCCGTTGACCGCTCGTCCGGTATATGTTTTACATTAAAATACATCATACTAATGAAGGGCAGTCCTGGCGGGACATGAGACACAGCTAAAAATAAATTTTACACACCAGGAAATATGCGTCGTCTGTTTCAACTTGTCGTCAACTTGGTTAAATATATGGAGTTTTATTCTTAGCATACCCATGACTGAATTCGTGTCCATGGTTTAATGTATATTTTGTAAATTTATTATAACAATTACTTAATTGTATGTTGATATTGACCATTTGTTTATATTACGATAAGAAAGGAAATATCGAATACTAATTGCTCGTGAAACAAGAAATTTAAATTTTCTATTCGATAAAAATAGTCTACCTGATTTATACACTGTTTAGGTGAAAGCTCAGTTGGTTTGGATCGGACAGTCGAACCGGTTGTCGCGGGTTCAATTCCGGAGCACACGTCATTGAGTTAACGAAGGTACTCGTAACAAATACATATACAAGTACGTAATATCTTGCGCCCTGCACTAGACCAGCGTGCTAGACTGACTTTTCCTTTTCCCTAAAGTCTAAGGCCTACTACCCAGTGTCAAATATTCAAAAATATACGCGAAGATTTGATACATAGGACTTGAAAAATAGACTTTTCCAACATTAAATTCCACTACATAAATTGTTGAAACATCAATCGCTGATGCGAAAAAATGTACCATAAGTAATGACGCATTTTCTATCAGCGCCATCTAGTGTCGTCATCGGTGCGTTTGTGTACATCCCGGGTCGTATAACTCTATGTAGGTCGGGTTGGCGCGGTCAATAATCCTGCAGGTTGTCCGATCGTGGGTGCGTGCGTCTCTTGACCTTGGCGGACGAATCATCTTTGCTTTCAGCTTTGTATTCCCGGAAAAATTATTTGTATGTATATATTATGTATCTAGGACTGTGTACTTTAACGTTTTTTTCAAGTTTAGAAGCAGAATCGAGAACATTGGTTTTTTAATTTTTCATAATCTGCACCATGCCTTATTAATAAATGGGAGAATCTTATTGTGTCATAAGTATTCAATACTGCACAACAATTTCCTTTTGAAATACTATCCAGATTTGAATTTATCTTAGTGTGAGTAGGTGGACTTCACAGCGTAAATCAAAATTCGATTATGCATGGTTTTTATAATGTTTTCCTTCACCCCTTCTATCATTAAAAAGACAAGGTGAAACGTATACCTGGGATTTGAACCTAAGACAGTCAACATATTTATAGACCGCTGGCCGAACATTCATAGATTTTATATCATTACTTCTTTATAGGACTGTTAGACAAAGAAATATTTAGATGAAAAATATAAATTGTTCGCGAATTAACATTAATTTCGAATATTTCAACACATATGTGTACATAATGAGAGCAATGACGTTTGGTGTCAATTGATTTCAGCTTGTAAACAAGACAGGTCGTTCCACTGCACAGCGCAGTGGCGGATTTACCAGCAGGCTGAGTAGGCTGGAGCCTAGGGCGGCAGATTTTAGGGGGCGGCAAATTTGCCCCAATTTTCTTTTGTCTTACAGAAATAAAAGCCGCCTTCAAAAAAAAAAACTATTCCAAAACAAATTAATACTTATGCACTAAAAAGTAAAAAAAATATTTCGTATTCTTCTATAACTTAATAATCAACTTACTATTTCTCTTCATTATTATGTAGTTACGATCTACATATGTGTTTACCTAACCTATCCACTTCAAATCTAACTCAACACATACCTTTGAATAATAAACAATGATCAAAACATTTTTTAGAGTTCTCCTAAGTAAAATAAAATGAAAAATATTAGACTACTTAAAAGTCAAACGAATTATTACGATACTATAATGTAGTTACAATAGACGGTGTCAACAAAGGTAGGTTTGTAACTACATATGCACAAGATTATAGGTGAGATGTGCTTGGTTTAATTAGGTATTGGTATTCTCTCACAGTATATTGTCAATCGTATAAAAGTTAACATGTAAAAAAAACTTAAAGAATTCTCGTATTATTGCTAGGTATACTGTAGTGTTTCCTTGGCTCAGCGACTCAGTGGAGCTGTGCTTTGTGTATACACATAGAAAAACGCCAACATGAAAAAAGAAGACCAAGAACAGTATCAGTAAAACGATGAAAATTGTCAGTTTTCTTAAAAGTGGAAGGAGAAGCAGTATTGTACGACCAAGAACTTTAACCACATGCAGTGATACACTACAATCTGAAGAACTCGGAGTTCAAGCTCGGACTTGGTGCCTGTGCTGGTGTACCTTAAGGTTGTGTGCTATCCCCGGCTCTGTTCCTTCTGCATATCAATGACCTGTTACTTAATAATAACATCTATAGTTATGCGGGTCATAGTACCGAGAATGTCTTATATACTGGTCGCGCAAATTCTCGCCCTGAGATGCCGTAAAACCGCCCCAAATGCGCGTGATGGTCACCGAGATGTTTTAGACGGTATGCTGGCGTAGGATTTTGGTTACGGATCCAACTCAACTAAGGGACAGCTGCTGCTGAATTCACTACCGCACCACACGCCAGAAATTGAAGTTCCATCCCTACCATCTGGCTGAATAGCGTTCATCAACAGTGCGGTTCAAACGGTGTTTCCTTTCTCGTACAACACCTTTGTGGAATCAGCTTTCCTCGGCGGTATTTCGTAATGGATACGACTTAGGGACCTTAAAGAAAAAAGCCTATATTTGCCTCAAAGGCCGGCAACGTACCGATAATTCCTCTGGTATTGTGGGTGTTCATGGGCGGTGTTGACCACTTGACACCAGGTGGCGCACTAGCACGTTTGTCTCCTCTATCATTAAAAAAATATATTTTTAGTCTTTTAATTCTTAAATATTTTTTTCACCTTCGTTTGTCTGTGTACGCTATCGAAATGCAGAGGTCGGAAGGGGCGGCAAAATTTGAATAGCCTACAGGCGGCAAATGTCTTAATCCGCCACTGGCACAGCGCTGTCACTCATGACATTCACCATTATAATTCATCGATTTAAATGCAAGTGAACAGTACGTAGGACAATACATATGTATATTACCGATTGTTATACATAGACTGCCTCGTAGTCTCGCGGCACAAGTATGTGCCGTGCGATCTAGAGGTCCTGGGTTCGATGCTCCTTAGTCCACCACGCTGGCCTAGTACGGGTTGGCGGACTACACACTTAAGAAATTAAGTACCACATAATATTAATACTACTTTTCTTTTGTAAAATAATTAATCATCATTTTACATGTTATAATTTAAAAGAATATAAGTCTTTGAGACATGACGGTTCCTTTTGTAAAGGTGAATTTAAGGCCAAGCAATTAATAAGGGATATTATGGTATTACAGCTTTTATCACAAAGTTAGTGCAGCTTCTAATTGAGAGAACTTATTGTGAACTTGGTAAACTGTCCAAGACTGACTGACTTGGCAAAGTTCGAGCTGATTAATGTAACACAAGACATGAGAGTGATATTCATCTCATACCGCTTCATTACCCCAAAGACTGTCTTAAAACATCAGGAACAGAAGTATTTGAAGTTAAGTCTGTGAAAAGGTATCCGTCAGTTTTATTCCAAATGTAGGTACATTTCTACGTTGAATGCAGTCTGGCTTGTGCGTTCCTATCGATTTTGCATTCCTACCTAAGCTAGACATAGCACGCTCGGCGCCAGCCTATGTGTATCTGTGTGGCATCGGTCGATTGTATTGGCAGAGCTTAATCGCAAACTGCGCATGCGTGTTCAGGGACGTCTTTAGATCTGGCGACGTATATGTTTTTTTTTTTTCGAAATTTTCATATTAATTCATGCAAATTATTACATTTTCGTAAGTAGGAGAATTAAAAAGTTAGTCTGGTAAGCAGGAATATACATAATAATTTTACTTTTTATTGTCATAGATTTAAATAAATACACTGTATTTTTTGGGGGAGTTATGGTCTCCGTGGCGGCTTCCCGTAATGCTTACAGGAATATAAAATATTTTTTACAGAAGGGAGGAATATAAAGGCACTTATTTCTATAAATATATTGAATGTTTGTGATGATGGAAGAAGACATTGTCACCTTATAAATTTGATTAGAAAATTAGTTCAGATTCCATCGGCAATGCGATGGCAAAATTGAAACAATTTTTGCACTGTCTACCATGCCATCTTTTAATAGGGTAGACCGAGGCGAATCGGATCAATGGGCGAATCGGATCAAAATAAGAAATTGGTTAATATTTTCAAAAACGCGTTACCAAGGAACACAAATGACTGGTATCTTACGACCCCCTCCCCCCACGCATCTCTCGCCATCGGCAGTATTTTGTTTCGACTAGTACAATAGACTCAGCACTGCTCGACAGTAAAGCAGGTGTTAGTGTACGTTACAATTTCGGCGCCTATGTAAAATATGGACTTACCATTTCTTTGTGTCATTCTAAAGTTTTGTGTTAATACTTTGAATTATATGGCCTACATTCTTAAGAAAGGTGTCTTTTTTAGAAAACATCTTAGATTTTAAGCAAAATATTACAGGTTAATTTGTAAAATATTCATTTCAAAAGTGTTTAATCTGGGGTTATTCGGATCACGTCGTTGGGAGTGAATTGGATCACTTTTATAAAATTATTTATTTTAAATTTGAGGTTAATTTGCATTTTAGTTCATTGTATATTGTTCGTACGTACAAAAGAAAGAAAAATAAGGGAGAATAGTCCCAAGAAAAAATGAGAGAAGCCGCAAATAAAGTTCTAACCAAAGAATTGACTTTACGCCGAGCTGCGACTATTTACGACTTGCCATATACCAGCTTACAAAGAAGAGTCACACTCTCCAGAGGTGTTATCAAGACACTTGGACTGGCAGCCTCAGATGAGAAAACTGAGAAGATTTTAGCAGACCGGTTACTGCACTTAGCGAATCGGAGTTACAACCAAGGCGGTCCGTACCAACCAAATTTGCATATGAATTTGCAGAACGTTAAAAAATTAAAGAAGAATAAAAAAACGCCTGCAATAAAAATCAAGGGTTCAAAACAGAGAGATTGGCATTGTATTTACTGCTCAGAAATATTCATTAATCCACCATCAGAGGATTGGATTCAACGCCATGCATGCGAAGAATGGTGTTACGAAAAATGTTCTAATACGGGAGGGAAAAAACCCCTTATATATGTGATTTATGTGTTAACAATTAATACCCTATCTTATTTCTTATTATTTTAATTTTGGTAATGGTTACAAAGCATATAGTATTAAGAACATTTTAATTTAGTTATATAATATGTATGATCCCATTCGCCCCGACATTTGGGGCGATTCGGATATTTATGTCTTTCAAGTTTTTAGACGACATTTTGTACAATTTATGACTAATTTAAGTTTTTAAATGTTTATTGTGTAGCTAGAATGTTACTGATTGCCAATTTGTCAATAAAAGTCACATATAAAACACTTGAATATGATTTTCATACGCTCAAAATAAAATTGATCCGATTCGCCTCGGTCTACCCTATCTATTTTTAAACAATGCTATACGGACATATACATTGTATTAAAACTATAATATATATTTACGTCGTATCTGTCTGATAATTCCTGGATTGGCGCCAAAATCGATTTTTAGCCATCTTCTCTTTCTACTGTTTTCCGTAGTAGAAATTGTTCTTTGCTCGAGGAATGTTTTAGGCTTAGTCTATTTAAAAACCCGACAACATGTCAATATTTATAAAACCTCAATTAGTTCTCTAATTACTGAAAATATGTAGGTACAAACATTAGTCGTATTTGAAATCCAAATTGTTTTTCCAGATTCAGTATAGTCCAGTTTTGATTAAGATGCATCTGTTTACCTAGTATTTCCCATGAGATCTTGCAAATTATTTTTGTAAATAAAAAAATAAATACCCAGAAAGAAAAAAAAACTTAAAAGCTTGACAATTTAACACATACAAACAATCGATTTGTAGTTAAACATTGAGATGTTTGTCATACAAATATAAAGTTTTCCTTTCATCGGTAAAAGATGAGTGTTCCGCCATATCGGAATCATTACCCGATGTGTTTGCCGAGTGCAGACATAAGTTTGTCAAAGTGAACGAGACAAGGCCGCCGACCACCTACGGTCATCCATACACCGATGCTAATGACTCGTGACTCAGACTCGACCCGTTCTTGGTAATGGCCCTCTGAGCTTAGTTTTTTGTTAGACATGTCTTATAACAAGGAAGTAAGCTTAAATTGTAGACTGTTCTTATTATGCTAGAACAGATAAGGTGAAGATCTTTTTGAGCTTTCTAATTCACCGCTATTAGGGCTGTACAAGCAATTTAATTATCTGTGTACTCAGAAAGGAAATATATATATAATATATGTTTTTGTTTTATGTTTAGTGTACAATAAAGCGTTAAATAAATAAATATACGGTGACCACATTATCAGGGTTGAAACCCTCTGAATGTGGTTTTCTATGCAACCCCGTGAAGACTTGTGAATTCATCTGGATCGTGATTACCGTACTTGTAGTGTATCACCCAGTAAAGTGACCCACGTTAATTTATAGGCCAATAATTGTTCTAATACGAAACAATTGTAATAATTTCAAGTCTGTCTATTTTAACTAAGATACACTTTTTTTACCGCCGATGAACACCTACAATACCAGAGGACTCATCGGTGTGTTGCCGGCCTTTGAGGAAAATATAGGCTCTCTTCTTGAAGGTCCCTAAGTCGTATCTGTTTGGAAATACCGCCGAGGAAAGCTGATTTCGTAAAAAATCTTACTAATAGGAGTCAGTGCGAAAAGTTAGCCATGTCATAAAAAATAGTTTAGTGTACATGTCTGAGTTTGCTTTAAGAAAGCTGTACCTACTCCATACAATCAACGTAAATGGTATCGATTCTACTCCCGTTTCCTGTTTGGGCTATACAGAAAAATATTAAAAAATTAAGGAAACTTTTAATAAAAACATAAGTCTCAATAAAGTACTTACGACATGAGGGTGGAATCTCGCGACTCCATACAATTATGCCATCCGGCTCAAATTTTTCTTCTAATCTATTCTAAGCATGTAAGGTTTTCTAAGAGCAATACCAACTGAGCTGGCAAATTATTCCACAGCAGCAAAGAAAAGTTTGTTTCGACGGTGATATCAACAACAACAGTTTCGGTCTAGCGGTATGAAAAAATACTATCAAAATATATAATAAAAACCTATTTATTCACTTAAAACAAACATAAATGAATAATAAACATATTCAATGGCTAGTAATTACTTATGTAGGGTGTGTAAAAACAATTACATTTTTAGTAATTGACCACACGAATAATACAATTTAAACATGCAGCTATGATTTATTATATTAAAAATACAATAGTATTAAGTAAATACAAATGATCTTGCAAAGACTACACGTATTTAATACGTTACGTCTATCTTTTTTTATTATATCGTGTGAGAACAAAGACACACATTCATTTAAAAAAAAATCAACACATATTTATAAAACAACGCATAACAGAATGAGTGTGTAATAACAGTAAGAATGTGCATTTAATATAAAGCAAATAACAATATAGTTGTAGAGGAGGCCCGTGCCCAGCAGTGGGACGTATTTGGGCTGATGATGATGATGAAATAACAATATGAGGTGTTTTGATTTACCCTTAATTCTATTTGGGTTCTTCACAGAGGCAGAAGGATGTAGAGAAAACAAAACACGAAAAATAAAACACTTATCAACACTAAATTCTTTAAAACGTAACTGAATATTTGTAATGAAGGAAAAATAAATATTTTTATAGGATAAAAAGTCTGATAAACTATTCTTGTACCCAAAACCAAATTATAAAATTTTAAAATTTAGATTTCTTTTTTTAAATCATTTTAAAACAACAGTTGCACAAAGATATAGAATTGCATACAAAGCGCCTGTACAAAACATTAGAGCAAAAATGTTAAATTTAATTAATGCTTGTGAGAAATGATATTGGCGCCAAAATACTAATACCTGTCTATGGAAAAATAAAGCACGTTATCTACTAGAGTTATAAATAACAAATAAATATTAACCATTAGTCGGTAATTTCCAAAACATTGAGTTTTGCTACGGATTTTGTGAATTTCAAAATAAAATTACAAAACTGGTAATAAATTGAAAAAGTTTTTGAATTTAAACTTGGCGTCATAAAGTGTTGTTAAAAATACATAGTGTGTAACGTCGCCATTGTGATTAACATGATTATATTAATTCAAATGCCAAAATGATTCTATCGTTGAACAGTTCATCTTATCCAGATCAATTTTCGGACAAAAACCGTTATGCCAATATTCGTCATTCTATAATTGAGCTAATTCTAGATTAAGTATTAGGTAGATTTTTTTGGTTTTCCCCCATCTCCTCCCTTTTTGGAACTCTCTGGTGTGGATCCGTCCATGTTGTACCAGGGTTTCAAGCTTAGTTGAGGTATTTCCATGCAGTCCACTAGGGGGTTGGTGGCACTGACTACTTCCATGACTCTTGGCTGAGCTTGATCAAGCAGCTCTTCGTTGGCGCAAATCACTCCAGCGAGGGTCGTCTTGCGAATTTCAGTGAGTTGCTCTGTGGAATCGTCAACAAGTTGGTAAAAAACAGTTCAAGAGCCCACAACGTTTCGCATTTGACAAACATCATCATCAGCCCATATACGTCCCACTGCTGGGCACGGGCCTCCTCTGCAACTGAGAGGGTTTAGGCCTTAGTCCACCACGCTGGCCTAGTGCGGGTTGGCGGACTACACACCTAAGAAATTCCTGAGAACTTTTGACAAACATATTATGTTTTAATTGAAATTTCGGCTTGCCCAATATGCCGTAGGCAGGCATCTAGTTTTGATATTCAAGTAGAATTTTAGGATATGGAATCTTTATTGTAATTCATCGGAAGAATATATATTCTTCTGAGATTAATGAAATAAATAGCAGGATAGTAAAATTGTATCTACATATAATAAATAAATAAATACACCCAACAGTCACATACATAGTTCTGACCCCACACTAGGATACAAGTCCTGTGTCGTGGGTATCAAAGACTACGAGAGACTTTTCGGTCTCACAAACACCCAGACCCGAAACAAATATTTGTGGATCACACAAACATTTGTCTCGGTGCGGGGATCGAACCCGCGGCCTCTCGTTTCGCAAGCTGGTGTCTAGCCATCTGCGCCACGGGGCTGTCTAACTTGGAATAACCTCGGGCTTGTTATAAGGCCATCGATTAGAGAAAGATCTTTCGACTTTTAGGTAAATCTTCGATATCTTCTCTTTGTTCAATTTAATAATCAATATATTGTTATTTTTATTGCGTCTGGTAGCATTCGTCATCACCGTAAACAATACGGAAAAAGTATTTTTTTCCCAATTAATTACAGCGAAAATACGTGATGTGTAATTACAAAATAAGTACCTGCGTACATTAAACTACTGGTTGATTGATTACATACATTACATAAAGATCACGCGTGACGTCATAAGCAAGTGTGATTTATACAATTATTTTGATACTTAAAAGGAGATTATACGTCGAGACATAATTATATATTTTAAAGAGCAGAACAGTCATTATTTATGTGGCCTTACTTTAGTATATAAGTTTTATCAACTCTCAAAAGAAATAATACGTAGTAAAAAAGGACTCGTGGTCTCGCGGCACAAGTATGTGCCGTTCGATCTAGAGGTCCTGGGTTCGATTCCCGGGTCGGGCAAAGTGGTTTTGGGTTTTTCCATTAGGAAATTCTTAGTAGCAACACAGAGTCTGGAAATTTGCCCGAAACACAGCAATAGGCTCGCCCCCTATTACGTGTGACTGATACATACTGTCGAAATGTGGGTGCAGAATATGCTGCTCTTTTTCAACTTTATTCAAGTCCATAAAATTAAGTTTAGAGATTAAAAAGTATTAGTAAAAGAATTAGTGGGTAAGGATTCTTAGCTTCGCCGTAACAAAAGTACGAAGAAATCATCTGTTCGTCATCCTAATAAATTTTGAATAAATAATAATATATCTAAGCTCCTGATCACTTCAGTAAATCTAACGGTTGCCTGTAAGAAATCGCCGTTAGCGAAAAGGCCGCCATTTGTGACACTACCTTATTGTAATATTACCTATTTTGTTTCCTCACCTTCAGTAAATCCGACGGTGGAATCCGAAGTTTCGTACCAAAACCTGTCCCCGACCTTCAGTCTCAAGAACTGGTCTGCGATGAGGCAGCTGAGGGTGGGGCCGAGGAGGCGACCCTTGGGGTTTTCTGCCAGGGCGCCTGTGTACAGATCTATGTCTTCCACGCTACTGCAATGACAGAAGCAAATATATGTTATACTAGCTGAACTTCGTTCCGCCTAACAGTCGATTCTTTGTTTTTTGTTACTCCTTATTACATCAGCTACCTGTCAATAAAAGTCCCGTCAAAATCGGTCCACCCGTTTCAGAGATTAGCCGGAACAAACAGACAAAAATTGTAAAAAACGTTATTGTGTTGTTTGTAGGTATGTATAGATATAGGTATCTATAGAAGAAGTATATATAATGTTTTATAATTCGTTAACGTACTGTTTATGTTTAGGTCTAATGAAATTATTACAATCATCATCAGTCTGTATATGTCCGACTGCTAGGCACGGGCCTCCTCTACATCTGAGAGGGGTCAGGTGTTAGTCCACCACGCTGGCCTTGTGCGGGTTGGCGGACTACACACCTAAGAAATTTCTAAAAACTTTTAGCTGTGCAACTTTCCTCACGATGTTTTCCTTCACCCTTACAGTAAGTGATAATTCATTGTGAATACACATATATAACTCCGAAAAGTCAGAGGTGTGTGCCTGGGTTTTGAACCCGCCACCGCCGAGATTCTCGACCGTGCGTTTAAACCTCGAGACAATTAATATTTAACTTTGCTGCCTTTGCAATGCCTCCCTAGGATGATATCATCATTGCCTTGCCCTGCTCCCAATTTCATTTGGGTATGTTTTATCCTTCCACACATCCCTATCAGCCGTCATGTCTTCACTCATCCCTTTTTCTTTCATATCTTCAGTCACGCACTCCATCCATCTTTTCTTTGCTTGATAAAGCAGAAATAAAATAATTTGTCGTGAAGCACTTTTAGATGTACAAGTTTCCTCTGGATGTTTTCCTTCACATTTTAAATGCCTGATAATGAATTCATTTTGTTCTATTATTTGCCTGAGATTTGAGTCAAGATTTTGCCACAGCGGGTACATACAGGACTTTCAAAATGTTTAAAAGAAAATACTAACTTGTAAATTTTGCAAATCCTGCTAAGGGACAATTCATCAAATATGGCGTTGAGGTCATTGAAGTTCCTGGGTCTGGAGAGGCCGCAGTGCTCCCTCCACTGCACGTATGGAGGCAGGCCGTGGTCTCTTCCCCGCTGGATATTTAGAGACACGAGGTCCAAGCCACAGGGACCCGGGGGCTTCATCGGGTTAGTCACGTTGGCCACAGGGTTCTCGAATAGATGGTTGCTTAACTGAAAAAAATTGTTGTAGGTATTTTATCGGTCTCCCCGATGAGGATCGGTAGGGATTAAACATAAAAAATACATTTCAACGAACACAAACCAAGGTCTATCTCTTCAATAAAAAATATGGGATCGCCCAAACATCTGTGCTATTGTCCAAAACGATAAACCCATTTCCAAGGATTGCCGGCGCTAAAGACTTAACTAAGTAATATAGTTTTATTGCACCGGCATGAAAGAGTATTTACAATTGGAGAATTTAACAAAATATTTTACAACAGCATTTACTAATTTTTAACAATATGATACATAAAAATACTTGTTGTGATAAATTTTACAACTCGCAGATGTTTATGTTTAAACGTCTGCAGCCATAATTACAAAATAGAACAATGCCTGTTTATAAAGTTAAAAAATTACAAGAAATGGATAAAAAACAATGCATGTTTAAATAAGGTAAAAAATACTAACAATTAACAAGGAAATATAAAAAAAACTACATCTATGTTGGCGTGTTGCTACCGCCACACACTTATATAAAATGAATTTTATAAAGATCATTGAAATTTGGATACTGTCAGTCAGTGCCCAGTGGCGTTACTTCCATAGAAGCCCAAAAGCATTAGACGTTAATTGTGTAATCTCTAGTTTATAATTTTTTAGTATGGGGCCAGTATAGTCTCGTTTACAAATTAATTAAATCTTTGTATCACTATTGTCAACTACTTATTGATTGGAAAAAAGCAATACTAGAGTTTCTTGCCCGTTTTTCTCTAGTTATGATAGCTATCCGAACGGGGTGATAAACTAAATTTTGAAATGACTGAATTTAAGTGGTGTATTTGATGTTTTATAGATTAATTTTATTATATTAATATTATTCATTAATATATCACAAAAAATTATCACGTACTTTAACGGTGAAGGAAAACATCGTGATTAAACCTGCACACCTAAAAGTTCTTAGGAATTTCTTAGGTGTGTAGTCCGCCAACCCGCACTAGGCCAGCGTGGTGGACTAAGGCCTAAACCCTCTCAGTTGTAGAGGAGGCTCGTGCTCAGCAGTGGGACGTATATGGGCTGATGATGATGATGATTTAACCCAATTAAGTTCTTACGTACCTTAAGAAAAAAAAAATAGTAAATTTTTTCGCGGTTTATAAGGGCGGATCATAATGATCTTCCTTAGTCGAATAAAATTATCAATGTGAAAAATTACAATAAAATCACTTTACCATATTTAACAGCGAAAAAAAAACTTATTAAAAAAATAGTGTAAAATTACGAATTCCATCAGAAAAAATAAAAATAAGAGTCCTAACAACTAAAAAAAAATGTTGAAAATAGTGTCCTAAAAATAGGACAGTGGGGATGAATGGGTTAAATTATTGAAATCATACTTCTTTAGGCGCGTTATGAAAAAATGAAGAAAATGTCAATTATGTTCTACGCAACTACCAGGACATCATAAATCAGCAAGGACAAAGTACTAGCATTAAAAACTGTATACTCGTATAATCCATTCGAATTTTAAACCACGATGAATTAAAAACAAAACTTATTAATGATAGCATTTCACCTCTCTAGCTTTCTGAATGCCTAGTACCATTAATGAGTCAGCTGGCTTAATAACTCGTCCTTTAGACCGGAAACGACACAAATGCAGATTAAAAAAGTGTGTGTGTACTTATGTACACGCGTTAGAAGTTATACCACACGACTGAAGTAAAACTTATAAATGCGCCCAATTAAATGTATGTAAATTACGAGTGCGTTCAGAAATGTAATATGTTGTGTAAACTAAGAACTATGTATGTGACTGTTGGGCGTATTTATAAGTTTTACTTCAGTCGTGTGGTATAACTTGTAACGCGTGTACATAAGTACACACACACTTTTTTGATTTACCTCAGTGGTGACGTGCGGGTCGACGGAGTGCACGGCCGTGTGCAGCGCGGACCGCACGGCGTCCTTGGGTCCCTTGGCGGAGTACAGCGCGTACGGGTTGAACAGCATGTGGTGCAGCTGGATGTAGTTCACAGACCCCGACTGCGTGTCCACGTTGTGGATCAGACCCTGGTGGGGAATTCAAAAATGAATTAATATCATTATTATTATCAGTGGCCGTACTGCCATGGAAGACCAAAAGCCCAGCTTGCCTGACAAAATTTCAAATAATAATCTTTAAGCTTTAAATCATTAGTACCTGGATGACCGAGCTTTGTTCGGAATTTTCTTTTTTTAAATTGTGTTTTTTGGAAATTATATTTAAGTACGAAATGCTAATAAAATGATGAAATATGAATAATGTTACTTAACAACGCCCTCTGCTGTTGTGTCGTTAAAGCAATTAGTTGCTCACAAAAAATAGTATTATTATTCGCCAATAGATGTCAGGAAGAGTCATATTTTTCAGTTGATTTTTGTTATTTTTCTTCCAAATGACATTTTCTAGAAATGATTCCTAGCTAGATCGATTTATCGCCCCCGAAACCCCCTATATTTTATAAAAATCGTTGGAGCCGATTCCGAGATTCCAATTATGTATATATATAGATATATATATATATATATATTTGTTGTGAATTGCTCATTTAAAGATATAAGATTTACCAGAAGCAATTTGACATATAAATGAGAATATACTGACCTCACAATAAACAATTATAAACTATACATTACAAAATTTACATGTAACGGTTTTGGGCTTCTATGGAAGTACCGCCTCTGATTATTATGAACCTCTTTTAACAATCCTATTTCTTCACTCACGTTCTGCACACAAATTTATGGTTCCAAATGGTGAGCAAAATAAATACATACACCCAACAGTCCCATACATTATTCTACAACACTAGGATTCCCTAAACCTTCAGGCCATCACGACTTTACGATATCAAGTAACTAGAAATTTAGTTACATGATTTCGTTATTATAAACATCATGCCCACGGCGGAATTTAGTTATGCCTGAAAAATAACTATTTCTTATACTTTAAAATCATAATGTTTACCGGTAAAAGTGTGTGCGCGAATCGGAAAACAGCCGCTGAGAAGTGGTTGGCTATAGAAGGATCTACTGTGGGGTCGTAGGAATCAGAGAATCCGGTGTCTTTCAATGTCATGTTCAGTGCCCACATGACGTCAATACCTGTAAAGATAATGAAAAATATGTATATGCTATGTCAACGAATGCCACGTATGTTATCATCATCATCAGCCCATATATGTCCTACTGCTGAGCACGGCCCTACTCTACAACTGATAAGGTTTAGGCCTTAGTCCACCACGCTGGTCTAGTGCGGGTTGGCGCACTACACACCTAAGAACTTTTTTTAGGTGTGCAGGTTTCCTCACGATGTTTTCCTTCGCCGTTAAAGCAAGTGATAATTTATTGTGAATACATAACTTAGAAAAGTCAGAGGTGTGTGCCTGGGGTTTGAACCCGCGACGTCCCGCGACTTTTACTAGGTCGTCCGACCATCTTGTCGGAGGACGTCCCACGCTGCGCTTTCCGATACGTGGCCTCCACTCGAGAACTTTTTGGCCCCATCGGCCATCAGTTCTCCGCGCTATGTGCCGGCCCATAAAAGTATAATAGTATATTGTATACAGTGGCGGTACTTCCAAAGAAGCCCAAAAGCGTTACACGTTAATTGTGTAATGTCTAGTTTATAATTGTTTATTGTGGGGTCAGGATATTCTCATTTGTATTAATTGCTTTTGTTGAACAAAGATTTAAAGCTTAAAGATTATTATTCGGAATATTGTTTGTAAGGCAAGCTGGGATTTTGGGCTTCTATGGAAGTACCTGACTTTTCGAAGTTATGTGTGTATTCACAAAGAATCATCACGTACTTTAACGGTGAAGGAGAACATCGTGATGAAACCTGCACACCTAAAAGTTCTTAGGTGTGTAGTCCGCCAACCCGCACTAGGCCAGCGTGGTGGACTAAGGCCTAAACCCTCTCAGTTGTAGAGGAGGCCCGTGCCCAGCAGTGGAACGTATATGGACTGATGATGATGATGGAAGTACCGCCACTGATTGTATAGTATATAGTCTCACCAAGTATAGCAGGCAGAAACTCGGAGTAGGTAATGTGCTGCATCTGCGCCCCGACGATTCGCCTCGACTCTTGGAATACCACCTCGTCAGTCCAAGTGGGGTTGTTCTTCTTCAGCTCCGCGGCCAGGCGGTTGTGCTGCCGCGCCCAGATCAAGTGCATCGTTGTCAAGTGCAGGTTCTCATTGGCTCTGTCATCACCTTGAAACGGGAATAAAATTATTTTTTGTATACACACAGCCCCGTGGCGCATTTGGCTAGACACCAGCTTGAAACAAGAGGCCATGGGATCGAACCCCGCACCGAGACAAATTTTTGTGTGATCCACAAATATTTGTTTCGGGTCTGGGTGTTTGTGGGACCGAAAAGTCTCTCGTAGTTTAGTGTGGGGTCAGAACTATGTGACTGTTGGGTGTATTTATTTATTTATAGTAACAGATTACTACAATTTTGCCTTATAAAAGCAATGAGTCAGCCTTCAGTCTCGGACGTGAAATGGTTTTTGAAATTACTCGTGCGCCTGTATCACCAAAGGTGTCGCCATCTTTATAAGTAATCTCGGTAAAAACATCCACGCTTCACCAGCCGGATTTTGAATCCTACGTTATAAGGTAAGGATACTGCCGTTTTCCAGGCACATTTACTAAGATATGCATACATACATACATAAACTCACGCCTGTATTCCCCGAAGGGGTAGGCAGTGGTGCATTTCTGCCCCCACATTTCGCCAGGTATGTATCAGTCCCACGTAATAGGGGGCGAGCCTATTGCCGTTTTCGGGCACATTCCCAGACTCCGTGCTGTTATTGAGAATTTCCTAATGGAAAAACCCAATAACACTGTGCCCGACCCGGGAATCGAACCCAGGACCTCTAGATCGCACGGCACATACTTGTACCGCGAGACCACGAGGCAGTCTACTAAGATATCAGGAATCGGAATTCTACATTAAGATACTAGTCTTGTGTCGTGGGTATCAGAAACTACGAGAGACATTTCGCTCTTCCAAACACCCAGACCCGAAACAAATATTTGTGGATCACACAAACATTTGTCTCGGTGCGGGGATCGAACCCGCGGCCTCTCGTTCCGCAATCATCATCATCATCATCAGCCCATGTGCGACCCACTGCTGGGCACGGGCCTCCTCTACAACTTAGAGGGTTTAGGCCTTAGTCCACCACGCTGGCCTAGTGCGGGTTGGCGGACTACACACCTAAGAAATTCCTAAAAACTTTTAGGTGTGCAGGTTTCATCACGATGTTTTCCTTCACCGTTAAAGTACGTGATAATTCATTGTGAATACACACATAACTTCGAAAAGTCAGAGGTGTGTGCCTGGGGTTTGAACCCGCGACCGTTCCGTTCCGCAAGGTGTCTAGCCAACTGCGCCACGGGGCTGTCGAAACTCTGTCATCTGTGTGAACTGTTTGGGGGAATTTCTAACAGTTACCTGTCTCAAAACAATATCTGCCCTTGGCATTCATCTCCACAGTATTACAACCGTCGTTGGGGTCTGTGGAAGGTGGTAGAAGCTCTCGACTGCCGACCACTAGCATCCTGAGCAGCCCTCCTGTTCCCATACGGAGCTTAGTAGTTGTGGTCTGCGCAAATCCATATACTGTGGATCCGTCGATGAATGCCGTGGCTTGGTTCAACTGCTCTCGTGGACCTGCAGAATAATTTTACATATTACAAACTGCAACATACATATACCAGTGGCGGTACTTCCATAGAAGCCCAAAAGCCCAGTTTGCCTTTCAAAATTCCGAATAATAATATTTAAGCTTTAACTCTTTGTTTAACAAAAGAAATTTGATAAATAAAGACCCCAAAATAAGCAAATATAAACTTGACATTACACAATTCACGTTTAACGCTTTAGGGCTTCTATGCAAGTCCCGCCACTGATACATACATAACCTCACGCCTGTATTCCCCGAAGGGGTAGGCAGAGGTGCATTTCGGCACACACACTTCGCCAGGTATGTATAAGTCCCACGTAATGGGGGGCGAGCCTATTGACGTTTTTCGGGCACATTTCCAGACTCCGTGCAGCTACTAAGAATTTACTAATGGAAAAACCCAATAACACTTTGCCCGACCCGGGAATCGAACCCAGGACCCCTAGATCGCACGGCACATACTTGTGCCGCGAGACCACGAGGCAAGTATTTTATAGTCATCATCATCAGCCCATATACGTCCCACTGCTGGGCACGTGCCTCCTTTACAACTGAGAGGGTTTAGGCCTTAGTCCACCACGCTGGCCTAGTACGGGTTGGCGGACTACACATCTAAGAAATTCCTAAGAACTTTTAGGTGTGCAGGTTTTATCACGATGTTTTCCTCCACCGTTAAAGTATGTACGTGATAATTCATTGTGAATACACACATAACTTCGAAAAGTCAGAGGTGTGTGCCTGGGGTTTGAACCTGCGACCGTCGAGATCTTATAGTATTGTTGCTAAAAGAAGCCAAATGCTCATTTAAATCAATGTAGCTTAATGCGTCATAACAGTTTATGTACGTATCAAGTTGGTTTAGTTATCTCATTGCCGGGCGGCGGCGAATACCACGATTTAGGTTAGGACTTAGACCAAGTACCAAGACGTTTCTCCTGGATTAAAATGTGCATCATGACTAATCTATACTATTATAATAAAGAGGAAAGGTTTGTATTTTTGGATTTTTAGATTTTTGGATTTTTGGATGTTTGTTACGCTGAAACTCAAAAACTACTGAACCGATTTCGATGATTTTTGATATGGAGATAGATGGAACTCACAGAAGTAACATAGGATACTTTTCATCCCGGAAAATGTAGTATTCCCGTGGGAATGAGTATAAGTAGCTATGTCAATATTCTGCTTTTACGCCTAAACCGTTTGACCGATATGAATGATTATGAATACAAACATAACATTGATAACTTCAAGCTGTCTCTAAATACAAGATCTGACCTGACCATGAACACACTATATTTACACGACCATAGGATCGTACACTAAATGCTCGAGGGGAAAAACCATATGAAATAGCGGAGTTGCCTTCCTATCGCGGCCACGTCTAAACACTGCATCATCATCATCATCATCATATACGTCCCACTGCAGGACACGGGCCTCCTCTACAACAGAGTGTTCTCTAAACACTGCAGCAAACATAATTAAACACCACCACACAAAATTTTACAACAATAACAAAAGACCTGACCATGACGCATAGTTACAAAAAAATCCTGTTAAAATCCATACCGAAGTGGCACATCCTTGCTGGGGCAGACCTGACGAACTCCATGCACGTGACGTTATAGTCCTGGTAGAAGGGATCCTCCACGTCCAGCATGACGGGGAAGCACTCCGGGTGTGGTGGCTGGCTGGGGTCGCAGCACGACAGCGCAGAGCTGTTCTGACCTGGACATTTTAGAAGCATCGATTTTAAGAGATTCGGCTTTATGCTTAAAAATATTCTTTATCTCTGGCATTTACCAAAATAAACATAGTAAGTGATATGATGAGCAATAAGAATCGCGCCTATTTATTCCTTAACTTGATAGAGTAATAATGTTGAAACACTTCTCGTTTTCTTTATATATGGGACAGGTGTAGTTTGTGTTGTTTTTTGTGTAGTTTCATAAAAAAAAGGTAAGGTAAGTAGACAGTGATGGACTCGAGGTTTAGGCGCACGGTCGAAAATTTCGGCGGCCGCAGGTTCAAACCCCAGGCACACACCTCTGACTTTTCGAAGTTATGTGTGTATTCACAATGAATTATCACTTGCTTTAACGGTGAAAGAAAACAGCGTGATAAAACCTGCACACCAGAAAGTTCTTAGGAATTTCATAGGTGTGTAGTCCGCCAACCCGCACTAGGCCAGCGTGGTGGACTAAGGCCTAAATCCTCTCAGTTGTAGAGGAGGCCCGTGCCCAGCAGTGGGACGTATATGGGCTGATGATGATGAAGTAGATAGTCATTTTTTTGTTGTAGTATAATATCAACAATAACAAGAATGCGCCGTTCGATTTAGAAGGTCACGGATTTGATTCTCGAGCTGGGCAAAGTGTTATTGGGAGTTTCCAGTAGAAAATTCGCAGCATCAGCACGGAGTCTGAAAATTTTCCCGAAAAACGGCAGTAGGCTCGCTCTCTACTACGTGGGATTAATACATACCTGGCCTCCTGCATTCATGAAATACAGAAATGCTCCTCTGCCTACCCCATCGGGGAATACAGACGTGTGTTTATGTACTACTTTTGTGGCTACTTTTTATCCCGGAAAAGAGGTTTTAAGGGGTTGAAAGGGGGGATGAAAGGTTGTATGGAAGTATTGTCATTTTTAAAGCTAGAAGCTTGAAACTTATTTTTTAGGCTGTTGATTAGATATAAATAAATATGACATTAAAAGTTTGTAAAAAAATGTACATTTAAGGGGGTAAAATAAAAATAGGGGTGAAAGTTTGTGTGGAAAATCGTCATTTTTGAAGCTAGAATGATGAAACGACGTGTATAGTCGTATTTTTAATTAGACGAAGTCAACTGACGTTTACTGTGTTGTCAGTTTTTGATGAAATAAAAATAGTGTTGTGACAAAGTGAATGATTGAAAAAACTCCGTAATGAATGAAATTGCCTCGATTGTCTAGTGAATAGTTAGTGTGCCGAACTGCCGATATCCGGTACGGGGTTCGAATTTTAGTCGTGCTTTGTACATACCAACGAGTTTTCGACGACTATGTTCCTATAGTATCTACCTATACTATAGTAATAATAATAAGCCGTCAAAAACCGGTTTAATGGCACACTACTAGTAACTTATATCACAGCACTTTTATACAATTTTATTGTAAAATGGAAATAATATTCTTTTATAGTTTAAAATGATTAACTATTCACACTCATTGTTCATTCATCTGATTGAATGAGAACTGAACGCATCACTATTACTTTAAATATGGCAACATTATTTTACAAAGTGACATTAGCTACTGTCAGTTGGCTTCGTCTAATTAAAAATACGACTATAGACGACTGTAACTATGTACATATATGTAACTATATGTCTGTTATGCTTTCACGCCTAAATCATTTGACCGATGTAAACGATTTTTGATATGGGCATAAATGGGACTCTGTGGAGTAAAATAGACTACAACTTATTTTCTTTCTGAACCCAACCCTGTAGTCTACGCGGACGGAGTCGCGGGCAAAAGCTAGTAAAAAAATAATCGCAATGCCATTATCACTTCGAGTAAATCTTACAAAAGTATTTCGAGGTATTATCACATAAGGATGTACCTTTACTCAAAGCCGTGGCTGTAATATCGTGGTCCAAGAACTGTCCGTACACAGCCAGCATGACAGTGAAGGAGGAGTCGTGGGCGTAGCTCGGCCTGTGGACTGTCACGCTGACGTCACGAGCGCTGGGGAGAGGTGCGCCGTTCACTCCTGTACGAGGGGAGCTGATTCCTGGAAAAAATGGATTTTATATGATTACTAGTGGACCCGTCCTGTGGACAATTTTAAATCCAAAAATTCAATTTATTTCCCAATCTAAACCATTCTCAAATCCAAATTGCATTTGAGGAGGCCTTTAACCGTATCGACGGGATAAACATTACATATTTGACAGGAAATTTGCTGGAACAGTTTATATGGGAAAATGAAATTGCTGTTTTTACTATCTTCCTCGCAATTTTGCAATAATTTCTCACCGCCTAAAACCTTCCCTGGACTACGACAAACATTTCAAAACCAAAATCAGCTAAATCGGTCCAGCCGTTCTCGAGTTTAAGTGAGACTAACGAACAGCGATTCATTTTTATATATATATAGAAGATTTCTGTTGAAGAGTTGATTTATCGGCTCATTTTCTTGTTTATTATAAACTTCTTAGAATATGCTTTCAATTCCTTATGAAACATTGATCTTGACTCTGAAGTTTTGGTACCCAATTTCCAGGCATCTATGGTAGATTTTATATTTATTAGGTTAAGTTCTCTGTAAGATTCTTATGTGAATTTTCTTACTACGATACCATTCGAATATACATGGACAGCCCCATGGCGCAGTTGGCTAAACACCAGCTTACGAAACGAAAGGCCGCGGGTTCGATCCCCGCACCGAGACAAATGTTTGTGTGAACCACAAATATTTGTTTCGGGTCTGGGTGTTTGTGAGACCGAAAAATCCCTCGTAGTTTCTGATACCCACGACACAGGACTTGCACTCTAGTGTGGGATCAGAACTATGTATGTGACTGTTGGGTGTATTTATTTATTTATATGCATATAGCGCAATCCAATAAAAAAAGTCGAAATACTGTGATGTTTTTTAAACTAAGTTTACCAAATATTTGAGTAATAAAGCTATTTATTCATGACATTTATTTAGAACTATGAATGTGACTATTAAGTTCATTTATTCATCATCAGCCCAAATACTTCCCACTGCTGGGCACGGGCCTCCTCTATAACTGAGAAGGTTTAGGCCTTAGTCCAATACGCTGGCCTAGTGCGGGTTGGCGGACTACACACCTAAGAAATTCCTAAGAACTGTTTTAGGTGTGCAGGTTTTATCACGATGTTTTCCTTCACCGTTAAAGCAAGTGATAATTAATTGTGAATACACACATAACTTCCAATAGTCAGAGGTGTGTGCCTGGGGTTTGAATCTGCGACCGCCGAAATTCTCGACCGCGCGCCTAAATCTCGAGGCCACTGTTCATTTATTAGCGAATTCAATCAATTCTCACCGTCTCCGTAAACAGCAGGTAAGACTCTTCTGAAGGGGGTGTGCGATACGCCCCATCTGTATGGGTACATGAGGTTGTTGCACGTCCCGTCCAACGAGCGGTACTTGGTTGGCGGACATACTATAGCTGTGTCGTTCTTGCAGTACCACGGCATCGGGAATGTACCATTGATCAAGGGCCCGACACCAATGGCGCTGTTGGGACTGCTTTCCGTACTGAAATATAGTACCAAATATTAAGCAAACAGAAATTATATACAGACATACTCTTAAGGTAGTGGATGAATGAGAGCTGCTCGAGACCGGGATGGTTGGCGTCAGTAGTCAAGTATGGAGAGGCTTATGTTCAGCAGTGGACGGCGATAGGTTAAGAATAATAACTCTTTATACTTCCAAGAAATATTTAGTGGCGAGTTTCTGTTCACCGGATCAGCCTGCGATTGTAAGTAAAAACGGTCAAGCTTAGTATTAGCATTTACCGGGTACATTTGGAGACTGCTTTATCTGAGAATTTTCTAATAGAAAAAAAAAACTAAATGACTTGTGTATCGAAATTAAAAATCAATTACAAAATCTTAAATAAAACTATTTAGCACAGAATACTACTTACAGATATCTAAGACTAAATCAAAACAGAGACGAGACCATAATTTTCTTTACACAACTAGAACTGCTTTGAAAATTTGATGCGTAGCATTTTTCAATTTAGTTCTTTCGGGTAGACAATAAGCTTTCATTAACAGTTGTAAGTACCTTTTGATGACTTTATTGATTTACCTATGTCTTCATCAAAGAGAGAGAAAATATAAATAAACGCAAGGCTATGTGAAACATGCATTACGGAAAGCGATACTTTATTACTTAAAAAGAACTATCTACAAAAAATTATAACAACGTATGAAAACAAAAGAACAAAAAGCAAAAAAAAAAACAATAGAAATCTAAATTAATAAAGTTATGAATGTTAACTATATGTGCAGAACCACTACAATATTCAAGGGACGAATTGTACCTGAGCGGAGTATTAGACGCGGACAGTTGCAGGAGTTTCCTTTTGGATCTATTAAAAATAATAATATTATTCTAATAATTCAGCATGTGACATTATTAACACATCACTATGATTTATCATTCTATAATTTTCAGTGTCAGGTGATTTAGCAGAAAATAACAAACAGTAACCGGTTTACACAGCTAACTAGACAGACTTATTAAATGGATTCTTATTAATATTGTATTTTCCTTTTTTGTTGGTTTCTTTTTTTTTGTAGTTAATGTACATCATTGTAGTTGTTTTTTTTTTCGTTATAAGTGTTTTTGGATTACCCAGTCATCTTTTTACATGTCCTGTTTGCAAATTAGGTTGTCTGGAAGAAATCACAGTCAGTGATAAGACCGCCTATTGTCACTTAGTCCTAAGTATTCCTTTTTTTTAATTTTGTTTTGTGTAATATGTCCATGGTGTACAATAAAGTGTTTATAAATAAATAAATACATTCCTAACAAAGTATCCAGAGAATTTAAAATTTTAATGTGAATAAATTTAGGTCCAACAAGCACCTAAATACTAAAAGAAAAGCTGATTATTTTAAAATGATAGATAAAGAAAACAAACAGCGGGATAATACAAACAGACCTGACCTATACCTATACTTCTCAAGTCTTTGAACGAATTATTTTAAATGAATTACTCAATTTTAGTTTATTTTTATATTGTATCATGAATAACTAACTATCTAAATATCAAAGTAATTATTGAGGCGTCCTAATTAAAAGCTTGTTCAAAAATGAATTGAAAAACCAGATACCTGGAAGTCTCATACCTGACCTCGCAAAACATATAAAGTTTTACAAGTCGTACGCGCTACCACAGTCAATGAGGCAATAGCGTCCTTTACAGAACTTAATTAAATTGAATTGGAGCAGGGTATTTGTCGCATACGTAACATATCTGTGGTTAGCCAGGCGAAATGAAGCCAAACTAGATTGCGGATACAGTTTCGTGGTTTGATACCCTATCACGTTACTTGCCGGGTGCTGGTGGCCTAAATTTTAATCCTATCATACCGTTTAGTAGTTTACTTAAGGATTAGGTGAAGTGGGTTGAATGTCCTTTTAAGGATCGATTTTCTAAAGCAGCTAAACTATCAAATTTATCAGTCGGGAATTAGTTTCCTGTGCTATACGGATAATACGTATTCTGCAGGTAGTTATAAAATAAAAATCCTTGAAATTTTGAAAGGTCTCATGAGCCAATCTTCTGTTCTTCTCAAACATTTTAGAAAGAATTTCGTTAGTCTTCAGTCACAACAATTTACTAAAAAAAGTTGAAGCAGACATGCCTGTCATATTTATATTTTGTATGTGACGCTTGCCAAACGTAGAACTAACTTCGCAACTTTATTGTTTGATTAAATCTGACATTAACGACTTATCTTAAACAACTTCAGTAGCACCATAATCCATTTTTTAACCTCATAAACACAAGAAAATAACAAATTAGTTATACCTGTTTTCATCAATCACTTTTTATATTTTAAGGTTAATCAAGACATTAATAAATTTGAATAGATAATCAAAATATTCGTGTTTGCCATGGTCATATATTTTTAAATGTTTGTCATTTTTTAACATGCAATTAAATTCAGAACTTAATTGTGTATATAATTTTAACTGATTTTTTCTGGCCCGCCGTAGTAGGAAGCTGCATATTGATTACCTACTTCTTAAAATTCGGAAATATTGTTTCTCGTACGTATGTTGTTATGGTTGTAAAAGTCATATTTATATTCCATTATATGCGAATGCCATCTTAACTAATACAAATGTATGATAAACAAAACATTCCTGGCCAGAAATTAGATCATGTTTACTCGCAACTTATGACTTGCTTTCACTTCTTATTACAAATTTTTAGATTAATAAAAACACTTCTAAATTAAAAACACATACAAAAGAATAATACATTTTTCCTGCTGTCGTTTGTGAAGCTGATTTCATTTCAGGCTCTTTATAATATATGGTGGAATAAATCATCAAAACGAGTAACAACACCATCTCACCACCACCACCTTATAATAAATTATTTTGAAAATAAATCTCACCCGTCTAACAATGCTTTGGTGGCTTCTTCAGCGGCGTAAGCGATATTTGCCATGGGTTTCACGTCTTCAGCTGTTGCTGCAGCCCTTTGAGCCCTTATTGCTGGACTGTTTCTCTCTAATGGTTTCCTCAGGTTCTCAACTTTGATCAGTTCGTTTAGTGCAGCATTTCCCTTGGCAACTGCGCTTGCTATTTCTTCTTTGGTCGGAGGTTCTCCTCTCCATTTGGCAACTGTTTTTTCTGGTTGTAAAAGGTAATTAGTATTATCAATATTTTATATGTGCCGTGCGATCTAGAGGTCCTGGGTTCGATTCCCGGGTCGGGCAAAGTGTTATTGGGTTTTTCCATTAGGAAAAATTCAGTAGCAGCTCGGTGTATGGAAATGTGCCCGAAAAACGGCAATAAGCTCGCCCCCTATTACGTGGGACTGATACATACTGTCGAAATGTGAGTGCAGAAATGCACCTCTGCCTACCCCTTCGGAGAATACAGGCGTATGTATGTCTAATTATAACCGACAAACATGAAAAATCATCATCAGCCCAAATACATCCCACTACTGGGCACGGGCCTCCTCTACAACTGAGAGGGTATAGGCCTTAGTCCACCACGCTGGCCTAGTGCGGGTTGGCGGACTACACACCTAAGAAATTCCTAAGAACTTTTAGGTGTGCAGGTTTTATCACGATGTTTTCCTTCACCGTTAAAGCAAGTGATAATTCATTGTGAATACACACATAACTTCGAAAAGTCAGAGGTGTGTGCCTGTGGTTTGAACCTGCGACCGCCGAAAATCTCGACCGCGCGCCTAAACCTCGAGGCCATCACTGCTTATACATGAAAAATACCGACAACGCATACATAGATGTGTCAAGTCCGTCAAACCGCAATAGACAAGCGTGGTGGACTAAGGCATTTTTTACTCTCCTCGTTAGACCTGTGTCCCGTTAAATTTAGAGCTACATGCATCACTATCAAGAAACACGAGACTTTATGCAAGGCTATTGCAATTCCAACTCCCGATTTGTCTCACGAATATTAAATTACTCTGACTGCCTCGTGGTCTCGCGGTACAAGTATGTGCCGTGCGATCTAGAGGTCCTGGGTTCGATTCCCGGGTCGGGCAAAGTGTTATTGGGTTTTCCATTAGGAAATTCTCAGTAACAGCACGGAGTCTGGAAATGTACCCGAAAAACGGCAATAGGCTCGCCTCCTATTACGTGGGACTGATACATACTGTCGAAATGTGAGTGCAGAAATGCACCTCTGCCTACCCCTTAAGGAATACAGGCGTGAGTTTATGTATGCATGTATATATATTAAACTAGCTTTTGCCCGCGACTCCGTCCGCGTAGACTACAGAGTTGGGTTCAGAAAGAAAATAAGTTGTAGTCTATTTTATTCCACAGAGTCCCATTTATGTCCATGTCAAAAATCGTTCACATCGGTCAAATGATTAAGGCGTGAAAGCGTAACAGTCATATAGTTATTTTCTCATTTATAACTATATTATATTAAAGGTTTTTTAAAATAACTTTTAATATTTTTCTTATATTGTGTATATATATATCATATATATGATGTAATAAAAGCCATAAAAAAAAGTTTCATCATTCTAGCTTCAAAAATGACGAATTTCCATACAAACTTTCATCCCCTATTTTTATTTTACTCCCTTAAAGGTATTTTTTTTACAAACTTTGAATGTCATATTTATTTATATCTAATCAACAGCCTAAAAAATAAGTTTCGAGTTTCTAGCTTTAAAAATGACAATACTTCCATACAACCTTTCATCCCCCTTTTCAACCCCTTAAAACCCCTTTTCCGCAATAAAAAGTAGACTATGTTCTTTCTCAGGCTCCAAACTATCTGTGTACCAAATTTCATTTAAATCGGTTCAGTAGTTTTAGCAGGAAAGCGAGACAGACAGACAGACAGAGTTACAATCGCATTTATAATAATATATACTATGGATTACAGCTTCCATTAAACTATAGTTGAGAGACCTAGTCTTAATTTTCGCAGTAATATTAGTATTTCAATTATCCATCAGTGCCATATACAATTATTTTATTTCTAATAGCTTCGAAAAGTTCTGACTTTTGTGTGACTTGAAAGGTGTGTGCCTGAGGTTAGAACGCGGGATCGCCAAGATTATCGACCGCGCGCCTAAACCTGCGCTACAACCTAAACCAGAGGCCAAGACTGCAACGAAACGAACTAAGTTTAGAGATAAAAAAAGTATATTGCTTAATAATTCCAAACATGGTAATATCAATCATCATCATCATCATCAGCCCATATACGTCCCACTGCTGAGCACGGGCCTCCTCTACAACTGAGAGGGTTTAGGCCTTAGTCCACCACGCTGGCCTAGTGCGGGTTGGCGGACTACACACCTAAGAAATTCTTAAGAACTCTTAGGCACGGTAATACTATCATACAGTAGTTTAACTTGGCCGCATTTTTGAAATAAATACCTACAGCCGCGCGGTACGTAAACATGCGATAGGGCTGCGAACCTGCAGAATTTTAATTCAATCTGCCTACTTTGACTTTCTATTTATTTTTGTGATTGTAATATTTTTTATTTTTATTTAAACAAATAAAATATTTTGTGAATGGAATAGGAGGTGTTCAATAAAAATGCGTGTTATTTTTTGATTGGAAGATTTCCTGCTACCAAAAACAGCACAATATGTAAACACAATATATACTTATCATATTAAATAGGCATTTGCACTTATTTTGTATAAAAATCACGCGATTACTGCTTAAAAAACAACACCGCCCGTTTGTCACTGCGGCACATTCGCGACTGCCTGCATGCCTTGCGCATGCCGCGATCGAGGCGCGTAGGCATAACTCGCGTTTCGCCCGTTTGTATGAAGTTAAACTACTGTATGATAGTAGGTATTACCGTGTCTCAGGTGTGCAGGTTTCATCACGATGTTTTCCTTCACCGTTAAAGTACGTGATAATACATTGTGAATACACACATAACTTCGAAAAGTCAGAGGTGTGTGCCTGGGGTTAAAACCCGCGACCGTCGAGATTCTTGACCGCGACCATCACGACGTTTTGAAAAAAAAAAGTTTAGAGAAATAATAAAATAAATAAATTGCTTAATAATTCCAAACATGGTAATATAAATAGCAATGATAAATTAAAGACCAATCAATAAACGCAGGTATTGGAGATTGGAGCGACAAATATAAGAATGAATTAATATTCAATTATTAATATGTGTATGAATATATCATCTATATTTAAAGGATGTAAATATTTTTTTAGTATTCTAATATAGAATAAAACATTTTTAAGGAAGTTAGTCCTAAGTTCAACATTTTGGCCCAGCACCAGTTAGCGAGTTGCACATAAAGTAAGATTTTGTGCAAAAAAAATTTAGATGAGAGGAATGCTTCAAGATACATATTTGCCTTAAACGTTCCGTGCATGAACAGACAATATTAATCATTATCGGGAAGTCGGATGTATTCCAGACGACGATGCTAGAGCTGTATTCATCATCATCAGCCCATATACGTCCCACTGCTGGGCACGGGCCTCCTCTACAGCTGAGACTGTTTAGGCCTTAGTCCACCACGCTGGCCTAGTGCGGGTTGTCGGACTAAACACCTAAGAACTTTTTAGATGTGCAGGTTTTATCACGATGTTTTCCTTCACCGTTAAAGCAAATAAGAACTGTATACTTTAAACTTTTTTATTATTTATAATTTTTAAATACACCCAACAGTCATACATTGTTCTGACCCCACATTAAGACACGAGTCTTGTGTCGTGGGTATCAGAAACTACGAGAGACTTTACGGTCTCACAAACACCCAGACCCAGATATTTGTGGATCACACAAACATTTATCTCGGTGTGGGCATCGAACACGCGACCTCTCGTTTTACAAGCTGGTGTCAAGTGCGCCACGGGGCTGTCCGAGATTTTTCAGTGGATTAGTTAATCTTTGTAGCCACATTTTTTTCTACGTTATGCCAGCTATTAAGAAAAGTATTTTTTATACTGTAGCAACAATTAAATAGGCAGTTTACACCACAGATTAAAAATGTTTATTTTAAAATCTATCAAAAAGTTGCCAGCGAAAAAGTATCTAAATCACAGAATATTCTTCAGCGTAAAAGGCCCCTCGTTTCTATTCAACTAATAGTATTCCGTAGTAACAACGCTATATAGTAACAAAAAAAATGTTTACATATTTATAGGACCAAAAATAAACACGATTTACATATACCACTGTCTAATGTCTATTTATAGACAGATAATAATACATCCTTGAATTTGTTATAATGTCTTGGCTGAATCTATCAGAAATGTGATCGGTAATGCAACCAAGTCGTGATGGCCTCGAGGTTTAGGCGCGCGGTCGAGAATCTCGACGGTCGCGGGTTCAAACCGCAGGCACACACCTCTGGCTTTTTTAAGGTATGTGTGTATTCACATTGAATTATCACGTACTTTAACGGTGAAGGAAAACATCGTGATAAAACCTGCACACCTAAAAGTTCTTAGGAATTTCTTAGGTGTGTAGTCCGCCAACCCGCACTAGGCCAGCGTGGTGGGCTAAGGCCTAAACCCTTTCAGTTGTAGAGGAGGCCCGTGCCCAGCAGTGGGACGTATATGGGCTGATGATGATGAATGCAACCAAACCTGATTGAAGTGTTAAGATAATGGCGAGCCATATTTCTGATAAAATTATTATATACAACACAATAAAAACAGAGTACTTTGATAAAACATATTTATTTTCCTGTTCCATTTGGTGACCTCCGAGCGAATGCAAATTTTTAATATTCACAATCTTTGTCTAGCAATTTATTTAATGTGTAATTACTGTTATATATTAATTGCATTTAATTATATGATATTAATTAAGTCCAATAAATAATTAAAATTAATTATAAGCATAGTTGAAAACTAAATGGTAGTCACGTTGTTGACAATAGCGCTGGAAATGGCCCGACTCGTATGTGGTTGTAATTTTATTTCAGTTAATTATAATAAATCGAGGTGAAGTAATATTATTGTGTCCCCTTAGATAGTTAAACACCAAAGCAATAATGGTTGGAGGTTTTATTCGCTCTGATAGCCATCACCGAGGTTGAAGCTATCGTTCTCAATTCTGTCGAGTGAAATGAAATGAAATGTGTTGGCCGATAGAAGATGGTCGTAATAGATATTTAAGAATTCCGCGCGTTATAATCCAAGTTAAAGTTCATCTGAATTTTTGACTTAACGAGATTGACATTGTTGATGTCAGCGTCTACAACTAAAACAGCAGGTTCGATGGCCGCAAACACAGAGATGATTGCGTGATTCATAAATATGTTTTGGTAAGTGGGTTTTGATAAATCGAAAAAAGAACTCGTTATAAAATCCTAAAGCAGCAGCTGCTAAGCAGTGATGGCCTCGAGGTTTAGGCGCGCGGTCGAGAATTTCGGCGGTCGCAGGTTCAAACCCCAGGCACACACCTCTGACTTTTCGAAGTTATGTGTGTATTCACAATGAATTATCACTTGCTTTAACGGTGAAGGAAAACATCGTGATAAAACCTGCACACCTAAAAGTTCTTAGGAATTTCTTAGGTGTGTAGTCCGCCAACCCGCACTAGGCCAGCGTGGTGGACTAAGGCCTAAAACCCTCTCAGTTGTAGAGGAGAACAACATCAACAACAACAACATCAACAGAAGTCATGAATCTTAGAGTGGAATGAGGCTCGAATGTGTAGCGATTTTGTGATTGATTTGACTAGGATTTCATATTGTTTTTGCAGCTTAAAGATTATATCAATAAATAGACTCTACGATGGTGAGAATTAAACTTATAGTAAAGAAGACATTAGAGGGAAGAACCACCTCACATTGGATGCCATATTATGCTATTACTGAGCTTTGACCTATTAACCGATTGAAAGCTTCTGTAGATAACGATAAAGGTTTTTTAGTATTGTAGAAGCTATCAAAAAAAATGATAGTCGAAATCCCATAAATTAGTAATTTTTTGAGCCTGATCAAATATTGTGTCTTTTTTAACCCGTAGACACCACACTCCCTTTGAGGTCACACACTCACCACACTGGTGCAAATTTGCACTTCGACTTTTCAAAATGTTGTATTTCTTCGATTAATGTAGGAAATTAATCTTGGAATAAGACTTTATGGGTAAAAATTCCTTAGTAATCGATTGCAACTATAAAAAAAATTGAAAAATGTAATTTTATTGGAGAAAAATGGCCAAATTGAAAGAAGGAATTTCGAAAATCTGTTTTTTTTTTGTTTAAATGCTATTTCAATGCTAATTGAGATATCGGCATGGTTTTTGCGCGAAATGAAAGATAATAAGTCATATTTCAAGAAAAAAAGTTATGCAGAATGGCTGTAAGAAGTTAAAGATTTTTTCAGTGTGCCTGAAAATAAGGTAAATTTATAGGAGGAAAAAACGTCTAAGTCAGTATTTTCGTACGTATTTGTTTAATTATAATCAACGAAATGCTTACATTTTACATCTAAAATAGCTTTTTCAAAAGTGGTATCGATTTAGTTTTTCATTTCTATCCATTATATTGTAGAGGATTGATTGATCAACATGTTGTTAAAAAAATTCAAGGGCCACCGTTGAGTACGACGCGCTGTTGAATAAGTATGACACTTTTAATCAATAGCATGTGTCGCGCCTTTGTTCTTGTTGTAATCCAGGATGATCTGAGGCTTCTTTGTTGCATTGTCAATTGCGCCATTATTAATTTAATTAATAAACATTTATCTTTAATGATATTCCACTCGATTATGGTTTAACAAACACAATTTCAAAATTAGAACAGATCTCACTTAATTAACGTTGTCTCCACACTGGTGCAAATACGCACCGTTTCGACGTTTCGAAGCTTGTTCTCCGAAGACAAGTTTCGGACTAGCAACGCTGCTTTTCTCGATGGAAGCGTATACCTATAGACATATTTCTCGTGGAGGAGGAAGCCCGCTAGGCCACGCACATAGAACGTTCTACACGCTTGAAATTTTCGTTGGTGCAAATTTGCACCAGTGTGGTGTCTACGGGTTAATACTAACATTAACCCTGTCTGTCATAACGATAGATTCAATACAGCGTTACATGGTTATTCAATTATAATTGGTTGGAGCACATACTCGTAGACGTAATGAAATGTCATCTGATGCAAGCTAGTTCATGTCTATGCAAATACTAGCAAGAACAAGACATAACTCGATATCGCATGAATAATTGACAGTTTGTCATTCTTTAAAATGTTAAAAATCTTATGCGTAACAAGTCAATCAAGCAGGTCTAGAATACCGTTGCGAAATTTGGCAGAAATAGGTCAATGTATAAAACGATATATACACACCGACGTATTAGTCTAGATATTAATTTTAGACGTTTTTTTTTTTTATTCTGGCACGGCAAAGTGACTCCACTGTACCTGATGGTAAGCACAGTGGAGTCCAGAAAAATAATACCGACCAGCGAGAAACGATGGTCACACGCTGGTCGACACAATCATGCCGGCCCGCACAAATGCTTCTTCACGCTTCGCTTAATGGATCCAGGATCATAGGAAGGAGGGAACACGTGAGCCGGCAAACTATTCCACAGCTTGATGGTGCGGCAAAAGTAGGAGTTGGCGAACATTTTAGTTCGAGCCGCGGATGTTGTGACCACAAAGCTGTGGCTTCGCATGTCCGCACGCGTGGTTCTGGTGAGGAACGGAGAGGATGGGACAAGGTTAAACAATTCTTCAGAGCATTTTTTTAGATAACATTTTATTACCCTAATTATAATTAAATAAGGAATTTAATTATATATGCCATAGCATCGTTCTCATAAATAATTTAAAGCAACACGAGCCGAACGTAAAATATATTCAAGGTAAAATAATTTATCAAAATAACAGGTCAATGATTTCGACTTTGCTCACCTTTTTATCCTACAATAGGATAATGACTTTGGAGTCACGTACCTAACCCAACATGACAAAATAAACGAATAGGAATGCAAAACACGTGCAAGGATGCAGTTCGTACTATTTGTGATGGAGGACAATGACTTCAACCTACCTAGTACAATTTAGTTCCTTTGAGGTTGGATCAATTAATTCGTAGATCATTGAGAACCAGTTTGCATTTTAGTTCCTGCGCTACAAATTCACAAAAACTAGCGGGTAAAATTTATACGACTATCCTCTTTAGATTTAATTGCCTTTTTTTCTTGCAAGCTGCATCACTTCAGATATTATGGTAGGCATTTAATAATATTATAATGTTGAATTGAAAAAAAAATTGAAATTTAAACCCTTAATGGAAAAATGGAAATAAGTAGTTCTTATGAGCACTAAAAGTTTGAAGAGGGTCGTTCTTAAGTTGACCCAGGATCAGCTCACATTGATGTTGAATGACTGCACGATTGCAGATAATATTTTAATAGTTATTTGTTATTTCGAAGTTGATATATAAAAAAAGCAATCTTTTTTTTTATTCTGTTTTGTTCCGTTTACAACCCCGTGGCGCAGTTGGCTAGACACCAGCTTGCGAAACGAGAGGCCGCGGGTTCGATCCCCGCACCGAGACAAATGTTTGTGTGATCCACAAATATTTGTTTCGGGTCTGGGTGTATGTGAGACCGAAAAGTCTCTCGTAGTTTCTGATACCCACGACACAAGACTTGTATCTTAGTGTGGGATCAGAACTATACATATATGTGACTCATGGGTGTATTTATTTATTTATTTAGTAAAGATAGAACGAAATGACAAAAGGTAAATAAGAGGCCCAAAATTTTGAATTTTATTTATCTTTGTCTGTCCCGGATAGTTTAATAATACCTGCATAATCGTAATAACGCAATGGAATGTAAGAAAAAGTGGATTAACTAGTTGAGTTATGTATTGAGAAAAAACAGGAAATAACTGATTATTGTGAGTTAATGTAACATTCTAGGCAACAAATAATATTATAATGTATGAAGTGAAAAACATATTTTTTTCTTAGCCTAGGGGTCGAATTTGTAGCTTATAAAAACAATTTTTTTGGCAAAAAAAATAATATTACTCAACATCTTGAAGTGGCCCACTCATTTTTAAAATTAAACGAGTCCAAATGTTTGCTTGCAAATATTTTTTTTGCCTTGTAATCTTTTAAAACATTTAAGAATTAGCAATTATGATCATTTCCAACTCAAATTTTATATAATGCCCTAAAGAACTGGACTTTTTAAAAACATAAAACAATAGTCACAATTTTTTTTTTATTTAAGATAATTTATTGGCATAAAAGAGGATACTCTGAAATTTGAACACCTTTAAATTTTTTTTGGCAAACAAAAATTTCGACTCGTAATTAATTTTAAAAGTAAGTGGGCCTCAAGATGTTGACTAAGAATTGTTTTTTTTGGTCAAATAGTTTTGTTTTTTATAAGCTACAAATTCGACCCCTAGGCTAAGCAAAATACCCTATTGTATACCACCTCGCCAGCTATTTTTAAATTAATAAAAACAATATTGGAATAACTGTCAAACTATTGTGGCCTTTAATATTTTTACAATAAAAGATTTCTTGTGAACGTAGGTCATGTGTTAGACTTTAATTATCTGACATTTTGTGCCTTCAAGGCAACTGAATGATCATTTGTGACTCTCAGTTAACATGCGAGAACTGACCAAGCCTAACAAATTTTATTCAACCTTCGTGCGATGCCATGCCATTTAAATTCGTTGAATAATGTTGCGAAGGTGATAGAATATGTTAATGATCCCATAATTTAAATTTGTAAACGCAGAATTGAGCCTTTTGTTATAATACTAATTAGCGCAATATTTACAATAAATAATTTATCATGATAAACCTTTTCCTATATTCATTGGCACAATTATTTTATATATTAACTGATTCATCTTGTTTATGTAATGCTGGTTTAAGCTAGAATACCACTTAATGCTTTTTCAATTCAAGAACTTTGTTATATAGATTAATATTATCTTAGCTAAATAATCTAATGCAAAATATGCTGTGTTATGTGTCAAGCCAGACCATTGAAGAGAATTGAAAAAAAAAAATATTAACTGAACCACCTTCAACATCGATAAGATAAATTTTGACTTCGAAAATAAACTCAATGAAATCCAACATGCATACTCAATTTGAAAAATATCTACGTCTGAAATGACATCAAGGTCAATTGCAATAGGAAACCTGTCTGCCAATATTCCTAAATCAACGGAAAACTAGTTCTTAACCGCGCCTCCGTTTGTTATTCTGGCTCAACTTCTTTTATATTGCGCGTAGGTTACATAAAGTTTTAATATTCAAATATCAAAGAATTTTGAACACTTCCTGCATTTTATTTGGAATAGATAGACGGCGTAAAATGTAGTAGTAGAATAAATTGATTATACGCAGGGATAACAGAATCACGTCTTGCTTTAGGTGCCGGTTTTGAGGCAAGGAAGTACTAAATATTTTATGTACCAAAATAGTTTTTTTATTGGTTTCTTTAAATTTCTACATTAACTTCGTTAAGGACAAAATAAATTTCAAAGAGCAGAAATGCATCTCTTGAGAGGAATACAGTTGTGTTTGTGAGTGCATATGTACATATGTATACCTTTCAAATTTGATGCTAGGGATAATTTTTAAACAATTGACATACTAGCTTACGAAACGAGAGGCTGCGAGTTCGATTTCCACACCGAGACAAATGTTTGTGTGATCCACAAATATTTGTTTCGGGTCTGGGTGTTTGTAACACTGAAAAGTCTCAGGAGATGAATCCTAGTGTGGAATCAGAACTATGTGTGTGATTGTTGGGTGTACTTAAGTATTTAATTAATTAAACACAGTCTAACAACGTGATCAAAATCAAACATAGCAAAATTTCCCACTCCTATCTTTAAAATAGTAATTCTAACCGGTTGTATTTATTTAACCAATTTTTATGGTTTTTTTCCACGGAAAAAATATTTTGAATTGAACCATAAACTTAATTTTCTTACCTTTCAAAGGCCATGTAACATTTAGCAGCGCCATTAATTGTGGTTCCAAAGTGAAGTTCGTGTGAATCATAGGTTTTGACTTCATGCTTGCACCCAGCATGTTAGCTTGAAGGGGCGGTGCAGCATCTGTCACTGTGATGATGCTTTCTGTGGTGTTGTCAGCTATTTCCGTAGCTAAGTTGTAGGAGACGGTGACTAGGAGAGCCACTCCAAGTGCAGCGCTGGTAACAGAAAAAATATGTTTTAGATGTTACTGTAAGGATTTACAGGTTATATTCAGACCGTGATCGGAAACTAAGGCAGGTAATAGCTACGGTGATTACAAACCCATTGGCGTTAAAAGAATCCCGACAAAAAATAAAAAAAATGACGTTTTCCTAATAATCTTAGATGTGCCAGAATAAAAAAAAAAAAAAAAAAAAAAAAAAAAAATGTTAAATGGATGTGGTTGTACAGAAAACGTATTTTTTTTTATTTTTTGTCGTGTTTTTTTTTATGTCACGGTGTTTGTAATCACCGCAGCTTTTATCTGCCTTAGTTTCCGATCACGGTCTGAATACACACTATATATCAAACAAATATTTTAAGGCTCTAAAGAATGGGAAGGTAAAACCAGTCGTTAAAATTTTTTTTCCTTAGGAAGAACTACTTGCGGGTCCCTTATATTACAAAAAAAATGCGTATCAAGAAGATCCATATTAAAATAATGTGATATTTATTATATTATACACGATATAATGTTTAATTACGATAAGCCGCATTCAAGCTCATGACGGTATTTTAATTTAATAGATATCTACTTATTAAAAATCAATTTTACCATTTCCTGCTTGTCTTTTTACAAATTTACCTATATTAAAATCGCTAAATGTCATATCGCTTGATGCCACCTTACATAATCCTAAGGGTAGACACTCGTTCCACAAACTCAGACGCGAGTAATGGGCAAAGTTAACCAATAAAGTACATTTAGCATGTTAAGTAAAGCAAACATGGAAGTAGATGTAAATACTACTATAGATATTGATAGAAACTTATGTTTTCCATACCTTTGAGTTACGTATATGGCGTTATGTATTATTAACTGAAATTCTGTTATAAGTTATGTGTCTACTGTCTAATTGTAAGAAAGTGCCAAACAGTTTCAACCACTGCTGTAATCAATTGTCACTATGATTTCACTTCATGTCTGCTATTGAAATAAACTAACGGGTGTCAAATATTAAGAAATTCTCAGAAATAAGTTAATATAACTAGGAAAATAACACCCAGAAAAGGTTTTACAAGTTCACGACAACTATCATTTGAGCGATCAAAACGCACTTGCGATTTTTAGTTAAGTTACTTATATACAGTGTTTAAAAATGTTCTTCGATTCGCAATTCGGTTCAGTCTAGTATGAACCAATAAACTACGTCAGGCTAACATTATAAGTTATCGGCATACTTACCGGCCTTCGAATCAAAACTTGCAAATCCATTATAAACTTCGCGTTGTGTATCAGACATCTGATTATTGTATTAAATTGCAGGTATTAGTGAGGCTTTTTGCTGATTTATTTTTTAGACGTCTAGATTTTGAGGTTTAATGGCACTTAAAATTTTGGTAGTTGAAATTTATTATAATTTTCGGCCGGCTCATTGTTAATATGATGTCAAAAAGAATGATTTACGTAGTGATCCCTATTCTATAATGGCTAAAAATGAGTTCTTATCTTAGTAATTATCTATAGATTTAAGTTATTAATAAGTATGGTTGCAAATATCTGCACATCAGCGTCTGACATCATCATCAGCCCATATACGTCCCACTGCTGGGCACGGGCCTCCTCTACAACTGAGAGGGGTTAGGCCTTAGTCCACCACGCTGGTCTAATGCGGTTTGGCGGACTACACACCTAAGAAATTCCTAAGAACTTTTAGATGTACAGGTTTCATCACGATGTTTTCCTTCGCCGTTAAAGCGTCTGTCAAGTCCTTTTTATCCTTATCTCGTGAATGTAGTTGAAATACGGAATGAAATCTTTGCAAGTTTGTATTCAAAACATGAAGCGAAGCGTTATCTGCCCATTAGTGTCTATCCGCTGTAATTCCAGCGAATATTGAAGAAGTAATTCAGGCCAAGCAGTGATGGCCTCGAGGTTTAGGCGCGCGGTCGAGAATTTCGGCGGTCGCAGGTTCAAACCCCAGGCACACACCTCTGACTTTTCGAAGTTATGTGTGTATTCACAATGAATTATCACTTGCTTTAACGGTGAAGGAAAACATCGTGATAAAACCTGCACACCTAAGAGTTCTTAGGAATTTCTTAGGTGTGTAGTCCGCCAACCCGCACTAGGCCAGCGCGGTGGACTAAGGCCTAAACCCTCTCAGTTGTAGAGGAGGCCCGTGCCCAGCAGTGGGAGGTATTTGAGCTGATGATGATGATGATGATAATTCAGGCCAACAAAATAGTGTCGATTGAATAAATTGTTAAAACTAGTTTCTCCAAAAATATGTAATGTCTGGTTAGTGACGCATGATACCGAACTATATAATTATGTGGCATAAAAATTGAATGTAAATGAATTTAGCTGCGCATAATCGTCAATCATCGGTAATATGATGAAATGAGATGGAAGGATGTGAGGATCAAGAATTGAAATAAAGGTACGTACAAGATGTTAATGGCGGACTACACACCTAAGAAATTCCTACGAACTTTTAGGTGTGCAGGTTTCATCACGATGTTTTCCTTCACCGTTAAAGCAAGTGATAATTCTTTTGTGAATACACACATAACTTCGAAAAGTCAGAGGTGTGTGCCTGGGGTTTGAACCTGCGACCGTCGAAATTCTCGACCACGCGCCTAAACCTCGAGGCCATCACTGCTTGCACTAGGCCAGCGTGGTGGACTAAGGCCTAAACCCTCTCAGTTGTAGAGGAGGCCCGTGCCCAGCAGTGGGACGTATATGGGCTGATGATGATGATGACAAGATGTTAATTGTTTTTTTTTGAAGTGAAAACTTCCTCAGTGGCGCTGTGCATTTTTGTGGGATGGGTAAAAAATGTTGAACTCGCGTAAGATCACGTGACCCTGATCGAAAATGCGTAAGACGCATTATGTAATATAAATTGTTATGTTTGTGTATGATAGCGCAATAAATATTGTATTTTACCACGTAAATGATAGTACTTTTAATACTGATAAAGAAAGCAATTTGTACGAAATTATTTCCTAACCATTCCAAAATATTCAAAAATGTGCAACGTTAATGTTGAAGTTTTCACTTCTGCCGGCACTCCCGGAGTGCCACCCGTTTTTTTAAAGCCTAAAAAAGTACTATGATTATGGATTGATGCTTCTATGTGTGCATGCTTAAATTTGTGTTTTGTTTTAGCTTAAATGTGACGTATAGATACAGCACGAATGGACTTCGTGGCTGATAATGATGATGATCAGTGGCGGTACTTCCATAGAAGCCCAGAAGCCCAGTTAGCCTTTTAAAATTCCAAATAATAATTTTTAAGCTTTAAATCTTTATTTAACTAAAGCAATTTGTTAAATAAAGACCCCATAATAAGCAAATATAAACTAGACATTACACAATACTATTTTGGGCTTCTATGGAAGTCCCGCCACTGATGATGATGATGTAAAATAGCTTACATGATGCCAACGCATAGCGCGCATTGTATTTGATGCAGTCGTTTCTGGTAGTTGCGCGCGAGGCTCGACTCGAACATGTAGGTGGGCTGCACCAGCGGCGTCCGCTCCGTGCTCGTCGACGCACGATGCATTTTCACCTGGACAATGATAACAAGAATTATATTATTACACTTTTCAAACGATCTATGCTTCACAAATCTATTTTCTGGTGATAATGACTATTTGAATTATTTCACGATATGACACATACGTAACCTCACGCCTGTATTCACCGAAGGGGTAGGCAGAGGTGCATTTCTGCACCCACATTTCGCTAGGTATGTATCAGTACCAGTAATAGGGGGCGAGCCTATTGACGTTTTTAGGGCACATTTCCAGACTCCGTGCAGGTACTAAGAATTTCCTAATGGAAAAACCCAATAACACTTTGCCCGACTCGGGAATCGAACCCAGGACCTCTAGATCGCACGGCACATACTTATGCCGCGAGACCACGAGGCAGTCCGCGATATGACTGTGGTTTAATTGCATATGTTAATTAATGCTAGATAATGTTTGGAGCAAAAAAGATTCCAAACATTTAAAAAAACAGTATTGTAACACCACGCAAATTGTATCAAATAATTCGCTAAAATTATTCATTTTGACACTATTTTGCTCCCTAACCATTGCGGGATAGCAATATGATTTTGGTATTCAAAGGTCGCTATGGTAAAAGGTAGGGGCTGTTACGGATATTAATATATTTTGTTCGTAGTAATATCCAACCCGTTTGAGTCTGGGTGCCCAAAGTCGGATGTAAGCCAGAAAAAAAATGATGTTTTGATGAATTTATCATAAGTTTATTGACCTATAAAGTTTTTGGTATTTATGTGTTTATATACTTTTTATATATACTGTTATAGTAGTGACTATTAGATATATGTATGTACATATATCGTTAATACCGAAGTATATTAAAAAGAATAGCCTATTGAGTAGTAAGGGGCAACTATTTTTACTCTCTTGACATATGACTAATTAATTTAAATATGACGCTTGCCTGAAATTTTATTGGTAGGAAAAAAACTGGCCAAGCGCGAGTCGGACTGGCGCACAAAGGATCCCTTACTATCTATACTAATATATAAAGCTGAAGAGTTTGTTTGTTTCTTTGTTTGGTTGAACGCGCTAATCTCAGGAACTACTGGTCCGATTTGATTAATTCTTTCAGCGTTAGAAAGCCCATTTATCGAGGAAGGCTATAGCCTATAGGCTATATAACATCACGCTACGACCAATAGGAGCGGAGCACCAATAAATAATGTTTCAAAATCGGGGGTATTTTTTTCATTTTGAGAACTTCCGCTGCGTGCGCTGCGGAAACGGTTGGAGTTTCGCTAAAATAATGTATCACAGAATTGTTCCCCTTTAAAAGTTCTAAAAAAAAGTCCGCGACAGCTCATGTCTATCTTTTAAGGTTGGCTCTCTATAACCTTTTTTTATGCTAACCAAATTTGTTCTAAAATAAAGCATTATTTGTGAAGGTGTTTTCATAAAGATGATATTAATCCTTATCCAAATAAATACGTTATTCATCACAAGTATTTAATTTAAAAGAAATTTGCACTTTACATCATTTGATTTCAATGAGTATCTTAGAAGATATCGCAGTTTTAAAATAACACCGCAGCGAAAAAAATATCAAGCGCGCAATTATGATGTACGAGTACAAGGCGCCGGCCGGCCGGTGCGCGGCGGCACACGTTTCACGTCTATTTAACCGATTTGAATGATTTTTTGGTATGTACATAAATGGGACTCTGTGGAGTAAAATAGACTACTATTTTCTTTCTGAAACCAACCCTGAAGTCTACGCCGACGGAATCGCGAGCAAAAGCTATTATTTATAAAAACGGCAAAAAAAATCATGTCTGTCGTATGGGAGCCCCACTTAAATATTTATTTATTCTGTTTTAAAGTTGTTATAGCGGCAACAGAAACACATCACCTGTAAAAATTTCAGCTGTCTATCTATCACGGTTCATGAGACAGCCTGGTGACAGGCGGACAGACGGACAGCGAAGTCTTAGTAGTAGGGTTTAACACTTTGGGTACGAAACCCTAAAAAAGACTGTTAAACTATTCAACTATTCCTAAACTATTGTATTTATATTTACATAGACGGCAGAGTGTAAAATATCTATCTGTAAAAGGACGTCATCTTTTTTTGGTATTTTTTTGGTCCAGAAAGTCAGAGAAGTAATAAATAATATACCTACCGCAAATTATTTACATTCAAGATTTTGACATATTGATGTAGGTATATTATAGTACTGGCCTAACAAATAAATAATTATTTGTCGCTAGTGATAGTTAGTACCAAAAACCATAAAATGTCGGCGAAAATTATTATTAGAACAATAATATTATGTCCAAATTGTGCACAAACGTCGTTTCTCTCTAAATTTGAATGCGAGATGTTATAACATAGACACGGAATATATCATATTGAATTTTATTAGACAAATAACTCGACTCGAATTGGTATCAAACCACATAATTAAAAAATAAACAGTCAAATTCTAAAAATTACCTATACTCGTAAGTTAATTTTCATGTCGTGACCTTGAATGCAAGTTTTTTTTTATTGAACTAAATGATAAATAATATGTATTAATCTTAGAAACAATACGATGATGATCAACGCGAGAGTTTTGAAATTTCGTGACATAATTAACGAGAAATGAATACTTCAATGCGTTGTTTACAATATTTATAAAAAGAAATCAAAGTAGGTAGGTATGTGGTGTTGTAAATTTTAATGCATTCTACAAGAACCAGATAAATTATTTAAATCATTACAACAAGAATTCCACACATTTTAAACATTATATAAAATATGCAACACAAACATAATATAACCTTTTGGTATGGGAACATTCAACTATTCAATTAGTTATGTAGATACTTACTAATCGGATCTATTAAGCGTCCTCATAATTTTTAACAATTAGAGAAATACTCGAGTCTGGCACATTAGGTATGTAGGTTTTGGACAAGTTACGAGCCGTTTTTTCACAGTATAATTTAATGAATTTACCTTATCTTCGAAGAGCAAAACATGCACACACTTTAAGTCGCCACGAGGATTAACAATAAACATCACACATTTTTATACGCTTTATATTAGCTTCATACGTATGTTAGTATGTTATTTATAATCACTGTAGTAATATTCTAAAAACCACAACAAATTCTATTTAATTTGGTTATTTCACTCAGTAAACGTAAACAATTAACAACGTGTGATAGAGGGAGATAGATATTATTATTATGTTCAACATTGATGTTTACTCTAAACTATTAACGTTCGTGCGCCCGCGTTTCGTTTTTTTGAAATTATATGGGCAGGGATTTGGCGCGCGGCGGCGCGGCTGTATGGCGGACGGCGGCGCGGCAAAAATACGTAAATTTCTGTTTTTGGATAAATATTTTGTTGTTTGTATTGAATTATGGAATATCTAGTTTATGTTTCTTATTCGGAATTACGTAAGGCAAGCTGGGCTTTTGGGCTTCTATGGAAGAACCGCCACTGGCTCAATGGTATGCATATAACGTCTGGTGTTTATTATGCAGACCTCGTTCAATCTAGGAAGAATTTCCGTGCTTTTCAGCGCTTTTGCCATGCCTATTATTGGAAATCTACATAACAGCTCGCAGCTGTTATGTATTATTATTTATGCCAATTTTCAGGGCATTCCACTCGCAATGCGGAACGGCCTTAATATCCTAGGCGTGGATATCCGCTGCAATCTTAATCCAAGGACCCACATGGAGGGCATTATATCCGCCACTTCACGCAGGGTCGGAATCCTGAACAGGGTGCGCCGGTTTTACACGCCCGGTCAGCTTTTCCGCTTATACAAAGCGCAGGTTCGGCCGGGCATGGAATACTGCTCGCACCTCTGGGACGGTTCCGCCAAATACCTTCTCGATGCCTTGGATGGATTGCAGCGGCGTGCCATCCGCATTGTGAATGATGCAGACGTTACAGCCAACTTGGAGCCGCTACAGCTGCGCAGGGACATTGCCGCACTTAGCGTGTTCTACCGTCTGTATCATGGTGAATGCTCTGAAGAATTGTTTAAGCTTGTCCCATCCTCTCCTTTCCTTACCAGAACCACGCGTGCTGGCATGCGAAGCCACAGCTTTGTGGTCACAACATCCGCGGCTCGAACCAAAAAGTTCGCCAACTCTTACCTTTGCCGCACCATCAAGCTGTGGAATAGTTTGCCGGCTCACGTGTTCCCTCCTTCCTATGATCCTGGATCCTTTAAGCGAAGCGTGAAGAAGCATTTGTGCAGGCCGGCATGATTGTGTCGACCAGCGGGTGACCATATCGTTTCTCGCTGGTCGGTATTAATTTTTTGGACTCCAATGTGCTTTCCATCAGGTACAGTGGAGTCACTTTGCCGTGCCAGTATAAAAAAAAAATTGTCCAATTTATTCGATAAATCTTATATAGTTATTTACCCGTGGTGCGTTAATTGCGTCTAATTTCACTAATTGTAATTGTCTTTCTTTTTATGTGAGGGTGAAGCCTCATAGCTCAATGTTTTGTCACCCGCTTTGCTGTGGAGGGAAGTGGACAACTTTTTGTTTTCCAACTCCTCCTTTATTTGTCTTTCTGATTAACTTCGTTCCGGGATTGTGACAAATTTAGGTCCCCTTAGATCCGCTGAGCTTCATTGCTCGGCGTCAATACTGTGCCGCTGTTGATCCTGGAGCACAGGAGTTACAGTGGCGGGTGTGTGGTGGGATAGGGCAAAAAAAGATGGCAGAGTGTGCTACGTAAAGAAATATTCTAACACAAACTTTTCTTCAAATGTTTTTCTCTACTGGTGTATCTAGCAACAGCCAGATAATAACAATTTTTCACCAAATCTAGTAAGTTTAACCAGCGATTGGGAAATAAAAAAATAGAAAAAATTAGTAAAATCGCGGAAGAAGCTACCAATGTTTGGAATCTATTTATTAACGTTTGTTTACATAATAACTTCAACGAAAATACATTCAAATGTAAGCGAAAATACGAGTTTTTATTTTGGAAAGACTTGAATATTACTGCATATCATTATTTACATTGATTTCCGAGACAGTCTGGCGTGAAAATGATCGTAAAACTACGTGACCGTCTGCTGATTCAACAGCTTGTTTGGGAAATCGTGTAAAAATATTATTAAAATCACATTTGGATAATGTTTTATAAGAAAACATAAAAAAATAGTACAAAGTAACTAGTGGAAAATATTAAAAATAATAATTAAAATACATGTAAAGATTCGGCGTTGCTCGAATGTGTGGAAGCTGTAGGTCATGTTATGCTAAACGGGTACGTAAAGCTTTATAAAATAATTAAATCATTTAATATGTTGCCCGAACATCGTCAGCGCGTTAAGTTGCATTTAAAAAAATAGTTTAATCGTATATACTTTTTCTATTCATTGTGCTTCCCTCTTTATTTTGTCTGTTAGAAACTGCCTAGAGCAATAAGAACGCCACTTGTACTCAGAATCCAGTTTTAGTTTTCGTTTATTTATTTCTGTTGCAATTAATGGTAGGTATCTTCTAATTTTTTTGTCGTTGACATGTCTTTATATCTTTAATAATGTACAATACACTGATTGTGACTGCCTCGTGGTCTCGCGGTACAAGTAAGTGCCGTGCGTTCTAGAGGTCCTGGGTTCGATTCCCGGGTTGGGCAAAGTGTTATTGGGTTTTTCCATTGGGAAATTCTCGGTAACAGCACGGAGTCTGGAAATGTGCCCGAAAAACGGCAATAGGCTCGCCCCCTATTACGTGGGACTGATACATACTTGGCGAAATGTGGGTGCAGGAATGCACCTCTGCTTACCTCTTCGGGGAATACAGGCGTGAGTTTATGTATGTATGTAGATTGTACAATGTACATGCTTTAATAAAACTTATTATTATTATTTGTAGCGAATATATATGTACAAAAAAGAGTAAATAAATAAACACTGGCGTTTATCTGTTAAATTAATGAAACAACACTTGATGTTTTTAAAGTTCTTATAGGAAAAAATCATCTGCAAAAAACAAAATATATGACTTGATGGTCGTTTATGAAAAGAATGATGTTGAAATGGTATTTTATTTCATTTTTTTAACACAAGTACTTTTATATTTTTAATATATCGAAAAAACATGGTGGAATTAAATAATTATTTAAAATTATCAAATAAAAAAACTGATGACACATTGAAATAATTTATTAATTAGATGTAGATAGGTGTCAATTAAATCAATTCATGTTGCCATGCTATAATGCTATAATGCCATGCTATATGCCATGTTAAAAAATCGGACGCTGTGCCATTATGTCGCGCCAACACTAATTGTAAAACATATTTCTAAGAATGTGTTGTTTTATTTTAATTTATATGTAATATTTTATTTTAACTCACCTATGACTTATTGGCATTACCTTTGTATAAATATACGATTAACTTAGAGTTAAGAGTTCCGTAAAAAAAAATATGCATGCAAAGCATTTTTTTTTAGGTATAAAAAAACAAAATTGGGCAGACGTATGACATTAAGAGAAAGCCTACTTCCGTAGAGGAGGGCAATGTCTGACAATAGGGCTTAATATCAAGTGATTGGAAGTAAAACAATGTTTCTATTAAATCTAAAACACTTACGTATTTTTTACTCTTATGCTAATAATAAGGCTGAAATGGATGTTTGTTTGGATGAACCAACTAATTTTAAGAACTACTGGTTTGAATTGAAATAATATTTTTGTATTGAATAGCCCATTAATGTATATACCATTACGCTACGAACACTGGGAGCGGAGCAGCAATGAAAAATGCTAAAACGGGGGAAAGAATCTTTTGGAGTCTACAGTAGTCTCGTAGTTTTGCACAGGGAGTCGGGGGGCAGCAGCCATCCCCTTACAAAAGCACAAAACTGATCCTAATAGGTAATATACGAGTATAAAGCGAAATTAATGGAATATCGGTTAACGACAAAATAAAAAATGCGCTTGGGGTGAACCAGACGGTTAGTATATTATATTAAATAGCGCGTAAAAGAGACAACAAGGCTATAAGTACGGTCTGTGCGGTTTTAATATAGCATCAAGAAACGTGAAACGCTCTTCTCTTGTCACTTGACACCATCATGCGGGTAGACATAATTTAACTGCATAATTTTTATCGGAATAGGAAGTTTTATAATGGTTTCTATCCGGATATATTATCTTACCAATAAAATGCTCTTTCAGTTAAAAAAAAAATATGAATTAAAAATATGTAACCAAATAGGTTACATTACATATATATGTAATCAAATAAATAAACTAATAAATTAATATTTTATTATAATTTCTGCATCATCTGTAATATAAAGGGGATTCCATTGCCATTTTAGCAATTTTATGACCCGTACACACAAATAAAAAACACATACATACACTCACGCCTGTATTCCCTGATGGGGTAGGCAGAGGTGCATTTCTGCACCCACATTTCGCCAGGTATGTATCAGTCCCACGTAATAGGGGGCGAGCCTATTGCCGTTTTTCGGGCACAAAAAATAAAAAATAAATATAAAAACAGTTTATGCGTGTTGTTTTGTTTCAATCACATTTTAAAAATAATAGGTATATTCGATGATCAAGCGTGTCTTGTCACCAACCAGTATTATTTACATTGGAAATTCTAATTAAATCGGTTAAATTCCGATGCTGATACTGTTTGTATTTCAGCAGTTACCTATAAATCCGCCACTGGGGATATTATTTTTATTTTTAACTCATAATTAATAGCTTTTTCCTGCTTTGATATGGAAACAAATCGGACGAAATAACTTTGTCGAACTGCTTTTGAAGACTAAAATAGGAGATATAGGAAAGATGACTTAGAAAAATTCAGTAACCTCAAAATGGCATACTAGCTCTACACTTACTTTTAATAAAGTAGTCATTACCAGTATTTGATGTTTCCAGTATGAAAAAATTGTTCCTTGTACACTAACCCAGCAAGTTTGGCATACTACTACTTATATAGCTTCAATATTAGATCAACAACCTACTTACTGGTTTTGAAATTATTTTGGCTACATGAAAAAAATGGTGTTGCATATTATACCTATGGATCTAAGTACTAAGGGATATTTTTGCACTTTTATCATTGTTGTTTAAAGTTTTAAACTGTCTTAGATTCAATCGCAACAAATTGCATTTAGGGTTCATCTCATAGTCTAACCGCAGTCGTTTTAAATTTTGCTTCGCTTTTCAGTCGATCATTATTTACCATGTCTTTATCTGATTGTAATATCTCATAGCCAATAGTTTTTCTCCTGCTTTGATATGAAGCAAATTGAAATAAATAAAAAATAGGCAAATAATTTGTTTGCCAATCATGATTTTTCTTGTGGATTCTTTTTTTTACGAGTTCAAGACAAGCTAGCATCTCTGAAAGACTTACTGAACTTTGTACGCTTTTGTGCTAGCAACTGTCTAGCCTGATGTTTAATTAATCTTTAAAACCGTACGTTGGAGTATTACTTTGTTATTGGTCGTTTAGGTTGATTAAAATGTCAATATAATTAGTTAACTTAGGATAAATAAATAAATAAATAAATAGAAATACACCCAACAGTCACATACATAGTTCTGACCCCACACTAGGATACAAGTCCTGTGTGGTGGGTATCAGAAACTACGAGAGACTTTTCGGTCTCACAAACACCCAGACCCGAAACAAATATTTGTGGATCACACAAACATTTGTCTCGGTGCGGGGATCGAACCCGCAGCCTCTCGTTTCGCAAGCTGGTGTCTAGCCAACTGCGCCACGGGGTTGTCTAAATATTAATATTAAGACAAGTACTTTAAGTTTTAATTTTGGCTAGTGCTCCGCACACTGGCTCGCTCGTTGATAATAAAAGCGATCGCAAGCTAGCAGCTGTGTAGTTACACTCTAATAGACACGTGCAAAAACTAGTAATTTATGTTATAATAATTTGCATTTTTATTTTCCTGACATTTGTACATGCAGCAAATTATATATATTAATCAGAAGCTAGATCTTTCGCCCGGCTCGCGTCATTAACGTTATCAAAAACATGTATTCTTGCAATATTTAATATACTTTATGACGTATCATCTGACGTAGTGTAAGCATCAAATTTTATGCAAATAAGTTCATCATATTTATGCTCTTCTATATAACTAACTTTTACAGAAAGCTAAAGTCCGACGGCCTCAAATATGAACCCTCCCAGTTGTAAAGAAGCCCCGTGCCCAGAAGTGAGACGTATATGGGCTGATGATGATGATGAATCCGACGGCTAATTGTAATAATGATAGATAGAGCATGTAACGATCCTTATAGACGTGTCAGTTTAGAAAGTAAATATAAATTAGTGGATTTTTAAATCAATCTCATTCGCTATAATTAATCAAAAAAGCTGAGAAAGCCTTGGCTGTCACCAGGGCAAAAGCACAGCACATACTGTACAAGTCTCTGGAAAGCCTTGAGTGACAGAAGCACATTTACCGGCTGGCTAAAGTTAGTCAGGATAGCAGCTGCTCTTACCGACAGTTTTGATGTGTTGGTGAACGCCAAGGGTCAGCTCTTAGCCCTTATCTCTTCCCGTTGATTATGGCTACTGTTACGTCAGGTATACAGGAAGAGGCCCCCTGGTGCATGATCTTTGCTGACGACATTGGACTGGTGTCAGAAAGTGTCCACAAAGTGCATAACACACTGGAGGTATGGCGGCGTAGACTTGGAAATTTTGGCCTTAAAGTCAGCAAAATAAAAACACAATATATGTTTTGCGACTATGGCGGTCCTTCAAGTCTGTATCCGTCACACTCAATGGAATGCGGATACAAGTTTGTTCTAAATTTCGCTACCTTGGGTTACTTTTGGAAAGTGACGGGGTTATAGACTGGGACACAAGGCAGAAGATCAACTCAGAATGGATGAAATGGCGACAGGCCTCATCCACAATATGTATTCTCAGAATGCCGCTCAAATTGAAGGGCCGAATATATAAGTCCTTTAAAAGACCTGTCTCACTGTATGGATCAGAGTATTGGGTGACGAAGAAGACGGACGAAAGACGCATGCAGCAGAAATGCGAATGTTGCGATGGATGTGTGTACACGTATTGACAGAGTTAGAAAGTGGTTCCCGTAATACAGAAGCTGAAAGGAAACCGTCTGTCAGGGAGGGTATGCGTATGGCCAGCTCATAGGAATGAAAAGTATGAAAGTTGAAGGGTGGACAAACAGAAGAAGGCCAAAGAAAAGATCGTTAAGTGCGTAAGAAAGGATGTAAAAGAATAAGGGGGACTTACGGCTGATAGGGATGTTTGGAAGGATAAACCATACTGCGCCGACTCCAAATAAAATTGGGATCAGGGCAAGGGAATGATTATGATGATTGCTTTAATCAGCTGCACTCAGGATTGAAAACTATGAAGATCATGATATTAAGCCACTTCATACTTTAATTAACAAACACATAAGCACAAATAAGATGTCATTAAATGTGTGTTGTTTAGTTTGTATGGTAATTAATTCGTTTTGTCTTTCAATATTCATAATAAAATAATAAACATCGCATCATTGGCATTATATTAGCTCAACCGAGACGAACCGCATTGTGGCAGGTGGCAACTGTTAAGGCAAAGTTTGCTTGGAAATGCTGTTGCTAGCCCTTCGATAAGAAGTTCTTTTATCGATAACTTCATCTTTATCAGCTTATATTAGTTTATTTATAATGTTTTTACATTTTAACATGCACAATAGCCATAAATCCCTAAATGCACATCAAATTGATTGTCTGTAAAATTATGGAATTACAAAGGTTGGTACTTTCGCGAAATTAGAAACAGATGTCTTGGCAGTAAGACTACCCTAACATTTGGAATAATATAACTATAGATTTAGATTAGAGGATGTTGTAGTTCGTTAATGGTTCTATTTATATTGGTGTGATTGAAGTTCACTCCGTTACTGTGTCCCCTTAATACATGCGCGCATAATTAAAAGTTATTAAGCGTTGAAATAGTGCTCAAATTAATTGTGTGTCGATTCAATACGATATTATGCAAATTGTATTTATTAAAATATCGAGTATTTTAAAAGTAAGCGGAGAGCTGATATGCTATTTTGAGATTTTTAGTCTTACGTCTTCAAAAACAGTTCGCCATAGTTCTTACGATTGCATGAATATGAGATTAAAGACAGTATACGCTTCGATGACAATTTTTTATCAGGTCGCCAATAGGCTTTGTCACATAAACTGAATTCATTGACATTTCTACCACTGCGTCTAAGCAACAGCACTGGAATTTTCTATTATTAGAATTTATATCCGGTTTCTTATAGCAACAATTTATTTATATCTGTATTTGTTAGTGAAGCACTTAGGTATGACTAATTCGGTGGCATTAGCGCGACACGAGGTTGGCAGCTTTAGTTAATAAAACACTAGGTTCCTAATTATCAACAGATGAAAACAAAAGGGTCTAGTTAGACCTGGTTTCAGATATGACAGTCACTCAGAGCTATCTTTTGTAGGGCTCAGAGCCGTCTTTTATTGGAAGTACAATAAACTTTAGTGATCGGTTTTCAGATAATGACCGAGCACTGATTAAAAGACTTATGATGAAATTAAAAGGGCAATATGAGTTTCCTATTTAGGTAATGTATATTTACTGTTGTATTTTTAAATAGGAATATATTTTAATATAATGAGAGGCGCGTGATTGTGACCTTGTGCGACGAGTCGGGCACCAGAGTAGTCCAAAGGTAAAAAATAATGTTTTTACTAATGGCGTGCGTTCATAACTATTGAAAGGTTTACTGCAAATCCCATTAACCACATTATAAAATTCATTATCAGTTATGACCACTTTGGTGATCTATAAAATATTTTTAATATTAAGTAATTTGTTTTTCTAATTGATAGAAGGCCGCAGTTTATAATAAACATAAAGTTACGTTTGTTTTTCTAGACATAGTAGTATTAGGGTTTCATAGAAGCGTCGAGCTGTCGGCAGATCACACAAAAAATTAAAAATCAAGTTTTGCGAATTAAGAAATGTCAAATTAATTCTATACCTATTATATCTAAATCTAGGGCAAAAGGAGTTAGGAAAATTTACAAGATTTCAAAAAAACACCACAGTAATGAAGATGTTACTAAATGTGTGCAACGACTAATGGTCAAGGTAAGTTTAATTATTTTCTAGTTTCCCAAGTCGGATTTTAGGGGTGTTAGTAATTTACATTCTTGACAGCCAATTTGGTTTCATATCTTTCTTTTAAGCAACCACACCTTTTTTGACAAATCCGCCAATAGAAGTTTCTCAAATTAATTTTACCATTTCATACACATTTGTGCTATTACTTATATCAGAAACTTTCACTCGCAAAACTGAACAATTCTATCAGACCAATGAAGGTCTTAACTGCAAAGGTCAAACGAATGAACGAAAAGCACACAAACATAATTTTGATATATAATAAAAATCTACTCACATTGACTTCTTTTTTTTTTCACCTGGCAACCTGGACGCGGACCTAAAGCGGGTCTTTAGGTCTGAACTGTAGTTGGTTTATTTAACAAGGTAACTTCGGGTGCCGTACACACAACAATTTTTTTTAAAGCTAGTGTGTGATTTGTGTGCGATGCAACGGCAAAAAATCATGGTGCACCACAACCCGCTCATATGCCAGTGATTACTCAGCGACGTGTAGTGCCGCTGAAAAATGGCAGATCAACTAAACTGCAATGGCGGCATGCGTGGAAGTTACACAAGTGTATTTCGAGACAGCAAACATCACACTGCCAATGGGCAACAAAATGTATTATTGTTACGAATATTTAATAACAGCAGGATCTAAGAATACGTATTTATACTAGGCGAGCTATAAATAAATAAGTCAGTTTTGTATGTTGAATTGGAGTAGTAACAGAGGTCACGTGTAGAGGGGGAAGTCAGCCTGAGGCACAATAAGGATAGAAGCTTCAGCAAAACTGATAAGATTATCTCGATATGAAAGTTTTAGCCTCCACCTGCGCTGGGCTTACAACTTTTGCCTATGAGCACACTGCCAAGTGTTGCCATGTTATTAATTATTTATTAATTTTATTACAATCTTAGTATAATATTGTAATGCATATATAATTTACGCATATTAAACATTATATCTTAATGGCTAAACGGCTCGAAGCAAAATACTATTACCAGATAATATTAAATCAATATGTTGTATTTATATTCCTTTACACCAAGGAGGAATGTGTTAACGCCATGCTGCTTATTTTATTGCATAAAAAACCGCAATCGTCATTTCATTGACCACAGTGTCATTGCAATGTTGTTAAATAAGAAAAACTCTTTCGCACTCGAGTCTGTTACCATAATTTAAATTTTGTAGTATAATTATAATTCAATGTATCATGGATCCTGGCTTACTTACTTTGGGGTACATTTATATCTCATCAAAATATGCAAAGTTCAGTGGTGTAGCGCTTGGGGGGCGATGGGGAGTGAACAGCCCTGGTGGCACATTTAGGGGGGAGGGGGGCAATATATCACAATAAATTAATAAAAACATAATAGTCACATAATTACACAGTCTTGACCCCACAATAAGATCACACCTGATCTTGTGTCGTGGGTATTATAAACTACGAGAGACTTCGGTCTCACAAACACCCAGACCCGAAACAAATATTTGTGGATCACACAAACATTTATATATTAATATATCAGATATATCGAAACCATGACATACAGGGTGTATTCAGACCGTGATCGGAAAATAAGGCAGATAATAGCTAAGGTCATTACAAACCCTCTGGCGTAAAAAAAAATCCCGACGAAAAATAAAAAATAAAGACGTTTTCCTAACAACCACATACATTTTATACCTATGTTTTTTAAACTTCTATTTTTCATCTTGTATTTTCGTCACGCATTCAATTCGTATCAATTGAAAGGAACATCAACAGAATTGTCTATTTGTAAAACTGTAGATTCCACTATAAAAGAAATATGTTTCTTTGTAACTGTAAAATTCACAATAACGATGGCGTTCTTGCCTAAAAGTTCTTCAGAATGACTGTATGTTATAAATTTTTAAATGGAAATAGCTTAATAGGGGGGTGCCATAATTTCTTACTTCCGCTCCGGGCAAAGGTACCCACGCGACGCTACGCCACTGGCACAATTTTAATTTTATTTTACTTTAAAGGCAAAGTTGTTGGTAAATACAGCGAGTTCTACATAGTAAGTACAATAATTGTGTAACGATTATTTTCCTCCACAAGGCAATGGCGCTGGCCTGGTAGAATCAGTTTGAACTGCAAGCTAACAAAATTGGTTTTACTCCTTATTGCCGTATTCCAGTCACTATCCATCCTACTATTTTTTTTAGGCGAGTAGATTAGCGGCGGTTAAGTTACATGTAAGCTGATAAAAGCGTTCTGTTACATTTATACAAACTATTTTTGTGAAGAGGAAAGGTTCGTATAATTGTATGCTTGCAAAGAAAAAGCTTAAAAACTACTAACTCATAAATAATTTTGTTATAGAGAGAGAGATAAAACCCTGCTAATTCTTATCCCAAAAAAAATGTGTTCTCGTGGGATCATTTAACAAAACAATATGCCCTGGCGGTGCTTGACGTCACTGCTACTATAAAATTACACATCGCTAGGAAACCAAATTACAGCCAGAGATAACCTTCACTGATTCATAATGTTGCTTTATAAAAAAAACTCGCTTACAGCTTATAATTTTTGGTTACAAGTCCACTTATCATAATTATGATAAACATTATGCAGTAATTTTGAATATTTTTGGACATTTGGCCGCTAATAATTTTGACGGCCATTTTTGGATTCTGGCATTTGCGTTTCTTCCTTTAGCCGCATGCTTAATGTTAGAATTATACAATCAGTTGTTCTAATCGTATTCGAATAGTGACGATATCCTTTCGCAAATTTTAGAGGTCGACGCCAAAATTGAGTGGTGCAGGTCAGTTGCGTGCGTCGAAATTAATACGTATTCAAACTACTTACATGCCTTTAGACCTTGTAAAATTTGTGTGAATTTATTTAGACACAAAAAACTACATATTTTTAAATAAAAAATAATTAGTCTATGGTCTTTAAAAATTGACTGCCTCGTGGTCTTGCGGCACAAGTATGTGCCGTGCAATCTAGAGGTCCTGGGTTCGATTCCCGGGTCGGTCAAAGTGTTATTGGGTTTTTCCATTAGGCAATTCTCAGTAGCAGCACGTAGTCTGGAAATGTGCCCGAAACGGTTATAGGCTCGCCCCCTATTACGTGGGACTGATAGTTGGCGAAATGTGGATGCAAAAATGCACCTCTGCCTACCCCTTCGCGGAATACAGGCACGAGGTTAAGTATGTATGTATGTTTTTAAACATTGAAAATAGATTCCAAAATATCAATGTCAGCGCAAGTTATAGGTATTACCTAAATTGATTTGATAGCTTCTGGATTCAATATATTCGTCAAGAGTATATTTTTGACCACCTGTAATTTTCTTAACAAGACCACACAAGATTGCCTTATGCATTAAGTCCACCTATGCAAACTTGTATAAAGTGTGAATAAATAAATAAATAAGAAGGCTTTCTTTATATCACTATATTTTTTATGTTGAATGGATCATATTCTTCTTTATTAGACAAAATATCTAAATATTTAGATTTGGCTCACGAGGTTACTGATATGTGGGATGTAGACTCAACAGTTATTGTTCCGATAGTCCGATATTCTTCTTATTGTTAGTGTAGTCTACTTCAAACAATTTTCTTGAACTGTAGTAAGCAGCCGATTTTTCCAAGATAACAGATTACTCTTTTCTGCGACGAATATAGTATTTATTGTATATATATATATTAAGTTGCATAATTAATTACACGAAAAAAAGAAAACTTTAACCGTGTTTTTCCTCTACAAGAAGGGTTTTCCACATTGTCTCCATTTTTATCTAAACATATTAAAACGAATATGGTTTATACTTACACTATGAAAATATAATTACGATGTAAAAGTAGATAAAAGTATAGCATAATATTCTGTTTTGAATTATAGCTACTGCTAGAATAATTTTAGTTTAAAAAAAAATTCATTCACATTACATTAAACGAATTCACTGCATGGTTATGATCAATCATTATTAATTACATTTATTAGAAATTACACTAATGCATCGAACCATATTTACTCATTTTAATAGCCAATAAACATTCAATTAATTACTGTACTTATTAGCTTACAGAATAAAGTGTTTACTTAATGGGATTAATACCTTGAAACGTAATAATAATATCCTGTGATTAAATTAAAAAAAACTTACTTGATTATTATGTCTGAAAGTTTTCTGCTCTTGAAAGAAATGCTAGTTTAATTAACTGGTAGTCCCGGATAGGTCAAGATGTGTCGGCAACCGTTAGCCTTACTATCTCAACTGTAACTAAAAACTAACGCAGAACCAATATGACATTGTCCGTTCGGTGTTAATCTGTATGGTGGGCCAATGAAATATACGTGTCGTGTATTCTATCCTACTCGGTCGGTTAATAAGGGTAAGATATTATGTCCTGCGAGTTACCAGTATCAGTTTTCAGTTTTGCGGTTTAGGAATCATAGAGCACAGCTATGAATGAATTTATGACGAAATTTCTGGAGCAACTGCGCAAAACCAGCCTCTTAGAATAATTGATGGGGTAACAAAATGTGTTTTGCATTAACTAAAATTGATTGATTGCGTTTCTAATATATATTTAACATTTTATCTTGTTGTAGTCAAACGATTGCTTTAGTTGAAATGAAATGAAATTGAAATGAAATTGCTTTATTTGGTCACGTAGGCAATCAAATAGCACTTATGACAAGTCAATACAGAAAAGAAAAGTCTTTTATTATTACATTATAATTCAACTATGGTTCATTTTATATTTAACATACATACATAAACTCACGCCTGTATTCCCCGACGGGGTAGGCAGAGGTGCATTTCTGCATCCACATTTCGCCAGGTATGTATCAGTCCCACGTAATAGGGGGCGAGCCTATTGCCGTTTTTCGGGCACATTTCCAGACTCCGTGCTGTTACTGAGGATTTCCTAATGGAAAAACCCAATAACACTTTGCCCGACCCGGGAATCGAACCCAGGACCTCTAGATCGCACGGCACATACTTGTACCGCGAGACCACGAGGCAGTCATTTTATATTTAAATACTACTACATTTATTGCCGAAAAAGAGATCAAAGCAACAATATGAATTGAATTTGAACATTGAGCTTGGTTCGCTCGCTCGCACTAGGCCATCTAACTACTAAAGTTGTTGAGGAGGTCAGTGCATAGCAGTGGGATTTATATTCGCTGATAAAGTATCGTTACATTAAACGATTTGATTAATACCCAGACTAATAATTGATAAATTGTTTTTATTAGATACAGTATTTGAAGATGCGGTATGTTTATTAGTTTTAAGCACCTGTCACGTAGAAAAATATAAAACTGTCACTTTAATTGAACTTGGACTTGAACTTAAATAAACGTATTTAAATTGAATAAATCAATTCATAATTTAGTTGATGTAATATGTCGGGGATAAGAAGCGACACAAGCTCTATTTAGTTAAGGGACTTTCTTCTGAAATTTTATATTTAAACAGTATTTTATCCGAAATATTAGTAATTGTTTCAATACACTGTATTCAAATTCAATTTAATAACAATGATTTTTCGGATTTTAAATATTTTAGTTGAAACCTCTACTGAGTAGGTTGCTGCAATAACGCGAGGATGTTTTTTTTTAAATTCATATGTGGAATAGTAATATATTATGACCATACGATAAAAGTTATATTCCTCGATGGTGCGTAGTGACATTTAAACTGAAAAATGTCCGATTAATAGAAGACATTTTTTTTGTGAAAGAAGACTAACTTGTGCGTAAAGATAAACTCGCTCTATTTCTTCTTCAATAGTCTCACGGAAATAAGTGTTTCTTCATTACATTAGTAAAAATGTAAAAAAATATTTACATAAGATATATTTTCATGAGCAATGCTTTTTAACCGACTTCAAAAAAGGAGGAGGTTATCAAGTCGTCTGTATAATTTTTTTTAATTTTTTTTGTAAAACTATTTATATGGTAGGGACTTTTTTATATTTATGTTATTTGTTTTGCGTTTGGCCTGAAAAATAAAAATGGTAAATAAATGATTGCTCATTTATTAAAATCTATGTATGTTGCATAGTATTTCAATAGCTATGTTGTGTAACAAGGAACGCAGATTTCGTCGTGGCAAAACGTCATCTTGACAGTTGGCATTTGGCAGTTCAAGTTTTACAAATCATTTTAGTGAGCACTGAGCAGTGAAATTTCCTTTAACATATTTTGTGAGAAAATTGGTGAAAATGGCCACGGTAGAGGAATTAAAGAAGAAGGTGCAAGAGCTGGAAGCCAAATTGGCCGCTGCGCAGGGTGGCTCAGGGCCAGTGAGGCAGAAAATCGAAGTAATGTCGTCCGAAGTGGTCGATTCCAACCCATACAGGTTTTTAGCTTTTTTATCATTGATTCTGTTAGAATAGGTTTTATATTTTGTTTTTTTATTAACGGGAGAATAATAAGGTGGCTTGTAGAATGGAAGTTGCTATAAATTCTCCCCGCAATGCGTTACTATAGTTGTCAATATGTTATAGGCACTTATCAATTTCTAATTGCTAGAAAATGTGATTGAAGCAAGTAACGCTAAATATTTGCATTTAATTTTGTACAAATATAATGTATTTAAAAAAATATATTTGTACAACTAAAAAAAACTTGTGTTGAAAAACTAGAAATAGTGTTATTTTTAAGTATAAAAACAAAGTGTTTAACAACTGTTACCTATGTCACACCTAAACAGGTACCCAAGCTACGGGCTGGCCTATATTGTTTTTTCTGATTAAATTTAATATTCATATATTTAAGTTACTTGGAATAAAACTTTTTAAAATGGGACATATCAATAATGGTCATGCAATTTGTTTGATGTTTTTTGTTTATTCCACTGTTTCGTTGTATATATTTTTTGTGGTTTAAAAACAGTTGTGATTAGATGTTTTTTCTAAGAATATATATTAATCATTATTTATGATACATAAATGTATTTAACCCTTTGTGTGTACATTATATTTTTTGGGACTTCTGTGTGTACATTGGGTCTTTTAGGGAACAGTCAAATTTTTAAGGTTTTCTACATTTAAAAAAAAATTGAAAAAATTTAGTTTACTCCTTGAAGTGTCTACCTTATGGCCCATATGAACCGAAAGTCACAATTTTAAACCCATTGTTTATAAAAAATTATAAACAATAGAAAACACAAGAAAAATTGAATTTGATTAAATAATTCATAACTTTACGATAAATAAATATTTAAAAAAATGGTTATAGTTTTTTTACTTGAGGCTTTAAGCTTTCGAAAAAATATAGCGTTGTGTACATTTGCTCCAAAAAGTTGAATTATTTCAATACCTGGAAATGACGAATATTTTCCCGATTCAGGGATCTTATAATAAATAAAATGCAAATTATATATTAGAAAATTAGAATTAAAATGTATTAAAAAAAGTAACAAATTACGTAAAGCATTTATATGTATTGCAATAAAATCATAAAACTGTAAGAAAAAAGAAAAACTAAATTTATTTACATTTGAAAATACTAATGTCGTGTTAACACTGACCCTTTTAGGGAACGGTAAGCACTTCCACTCCACTCCACTTCTCGTGCTGAGAGATAAATAGTCGGACCTGTGAGCCACTTGTACCTTCGATCCCTACTACTATCAACTTTTTTTAGAGAGAGTAGGCAAAGTGCCATCTATATTGATAAAAAAGAAATGGGCGTTTAAAATTTCGACTGTTCCTTTAAAGACCCAGTGTACACATGAAGGGTTAAATGGTAAATCTTTTTTGTGATTAATCATCTCTTATTTATATTATACTTCCTAAGAATGCTACCACAAAGAATCACTATAACTTATTCAATCATTATATTGATATGTACCTATAATTATAAAAAAATAAGACTGTAAATATTGTAATTGAAAAATAAAAAAAAAACTTACGTTGAAACCACCCAGAACTAGGGATGCCCGTTACGATACGATATATCGAAATATCGATACAGCACTATACGATATATCGATATTTGATGCGATATTTTGACCATACGATACGCTTCGATATATCGCATTCTTATAAAAACATCGCATTACCGTATCGTATCAAACTATGTCGGTGATTAATTTGTATAATTTTAAAGTTCCTATTACATCATCACTAAACGATAATAGACAGTGCCATTGAATATATTGTTATTAGTAATAAGAGAATGATAACGTCGACAAAATTGTTTATGGAACAAGAACAGCCGGCTTTTAGACTTGGAGGTAGATTTAAATAAATCTTTGGACTTTGTAGTACCGTCAAATATGATTAATAAATGTTTAGTTAATGTTCTCCTTTTTCATTCCGTTCGAGTTCGAGCAACAAAACTTTTATTTCAAAATCATTGCAATGGCACCGCCAGTAAAGTCAACTGTGTGGAATTTTATTTTATCAGTTGTCGCAACTTCAGTTCCTTCTGAACGCCTGTTTTCTTTAGCTGGACACACACTTTCCGAAAGCCGTAATAGGTTTAATCCACAGCGCTTATCAAAATTATTATTTTTGCGTTGTTTAAGTGCTGATCAATGGCAATTGTGATTTTTTTTTTTGTTGAATAAAACTATTTTAAATACATATATATTATTTGTTTCTTTTAAAAAAATAAAAGAATATAGTAAAACTACTAAAAATATAACCCTTTGCACGATATATACTCATTATATCGCATATTAATTGAAAGGCATGCGATACGGTTACGATACGATATATCGATACAAAGGAAATCGATAATATCGCGTATCGATACAACCAAGTTCGATACAGTTACGATGCGATATATCGATACAATACACTTTTTTGGGCATCCCTACCCAGAACCTCATTTGCTACCACATTTAACATAATTTAATCTATAATAAACATTAATATTTACTGTTGCTATTATAAACACTAGAAGATTCAGAAGAAACCTCCTCCACAATGCACAAAACATGTCATACTAAACAAGAATTGGTTTTCATCAACTTAAGTCATAGTTTTATTTTAGTTAGGGTTTCAATTCTAAGTAGTGGGAGCCATTGACCTAATTCCTAAAATATATGTAAACAACCTGTGGTTAATAAAAAATAAACATGTATGGTCATTGAACTTACTTCAAGGAGTTAAACTCAAAAAATGATGTCATTTGATCAATTTGATGAGATCAATGTTATTTAATGTCAAGTATTAATTATAACTTCAGTTTTATAACTAAATGTCCCAACACTGATTGACCTTCCCTATTATTTTATGGGCAAAATAATGAATAACTTAATTAACATGTTGCATGCACATTCATGGTACATTTTGGTAACTTTACTAATAGATATTTACTGGTGCTGATTCAAAAGGTTCTTGATCCCTATGTTTCTTGTTGCTATTCATTCTATTAATCTAAGTTCATTGAAGCCATTTTAGATAAGATAAATACAATTTACCTGCATTACTTTACCCAAAAACAAATAAGACTTGTTTTCTACAAACAATGACCGTTCATAGTTTTATTGGAATATGCAAATTACGTCAGGATTTAGTGCTAATAGAAACTGCCACTTAATTACATTGCCCTGGAAACTGGTATTATTCTGTTGTTTTTGCAGCCGTCTCATGGCCTTGAAGCGTATGGGCATTGTAAACAACTATGAGAAGATTCGGGAGATGTCCGTAGCTGTGGTTGGAGTGGGAGGGGTTGGTAGTGTCACAGCTGAGATGTTGACCAGATGCGGCATTGGAAAGGTAATGTTGTTTACATTGTAATTTAATTGAGTATATTATATATTAAATTCAAGTGTTAATATTGTATTTTAAGCATTTCGTTAATATAGTATTTTTTAAATATTTTAAAACATTATTTGATCTGCTAAAATTTTGATTGTAAACTGCTGTTTAAAAAAGTTGTACTTGAGTTAGCTCACTTGTAGTCCTTTAGTAAAAAAGCTCCTTCTCCACAACAATAACACATTCTGAAGTGGTATACTGATTAAATTGTTATCTTGTGAGAGACATTGTTAATAAAGATATTTTGACTATGATTTTGCCCAGTGAGGACAGTAATGCCAGCTTTTTACTGATATTATATGTGTGTTGCAGTTGATCCTGTTCGACTACGACAAGGTGGAGCTGGCGAACATGAACCGGCTGTTCTTTCAGCCGCACCAGGCGGGACTGAGTAAGGTGGCCGCAGCGGCTGCCACGCTGCAGAATATCAACCCGGACGTCGCTATTGATGCGCACAACTACAACATCACCACCGTGGAGAACTTCCAGAAGTTCTGTGATGCCATCTCGTGAGTAGGAGAAAAAATTCTGGAATGGTGCTTAAGATGTTTACCTTTTATTAAAAAAAGTAGAATTGGTTAGGTAAAAACTTGATAAGCTTGATAAATGGTTGTCATTCTATGGTCTTGAGCTTCAGTTTCTCTTCTGATTAGTGTGATGTCTTGGTTTAGGCGGTGTTATGGTGGTGGATAATGTCCACCTTTGGTGGGTAATTTTAGTAGGATACAAATGAACCAAAGTCTTATAGCTGTATTATATTACACTATAATAAGACATTATTGCTTCTAAACTAGTGTTTGTCAAATTCAGCGATTACAACCCTTTAGGGCGAAAAGATGGCTCTTAAACTCTTAAAAACAACCTGTGAACACGACTCCGTCGCTTGTTTAATGCTTTATTTGAGGTTGATACTATCTTTTATTTATTTTAAATAATTCTGAAAACTTATGTTATTAAATATAGCAGTCCGCCAACCCTCTCAGTTGTAGAGGAGGTCCGGGCTGATAATGATGATTCATCATCAGCCCAAATACGTCCCACTGCTGGGCACGGGCCTCCTCTACAACTGAGAGGGTTTAGGCCTTAGTCCACCACGCTGGCCTAGTGCGGGTTGGCGGACTACACACCTAAGAAATTCCTAAGAACCTTTAGGTGTGCAGGTTTTATCACGATGTTTTCCTTCACCGTTAAAGCAAGTGATAATTCATTGTGAATACACACATAACTTCGAAAAGTCAGAGGTGTGTGCCTGGGGTTTGAACCTGCGACCGCCGAAATTCTCGACCGCGCGCCTAAACCTCGAGGCCATCACTGCTTCTGATGATGATGATGAATTAACTATAAAAGTAAGTAAATAATGGATGTTCTACCTGTTTCCCAGCACTGGCAGTCTGACCGGCGGGCCGGTGGATCTGGTGCTGAGCTGCGTGGACAACTTCGAGGCTCGCATGGCCATCAACACGGCCTGCAACGAACTCGACCAGAAGTGGTTCGAGTCCGGGGTCAGCGAGAACGCGGTCTCGGGACACATACAGTTCATCTCGCCGGGGGAGACTGCCTGCTTTGCTGTCAGTTTGTGCTCATTATCGATGTTATTAATAGTGAATTCAATTACACCTTTAAAGCATTATTAACAGTCTTCGTTTTAAAGGTTGAAGTTATTTTCACAGAAATGAAATTCTATAGTGGACATACTGGTAGATACTTAAATGTTATGTATGAGTATAAACTTTAAATGGCGCTATTCTTTAACCATTATTATGACTATAGCTGTTGCCTGTAACTTCATTTTGCCAATTTTTTTATTGGTGCTATTTAACACTGAAATATTTTTTTAAATTGGACAAGTAGTTCCTGAGATAAACGCCTTCAAGCAAACAAACAAACTCTTCAACTTAATAGTATTAGTTTATTAATAAATATTTTTTTGCATATTTTAATCTTATATCAAATTGTAAATCCCGAGTAATGTAATTTGCAATGTAAATGAGTATGTATGTGCCGCAGTGTGCCCCGCCCCTGGTGGTGGCGTCGAAGATCGACGAGAAGACCCTGAAGAAGGAGGGAGTGTGCGCCGCCAGCCTGCCCACCACCATGGGCATCGTGGCAGGATTCTTGGGTAAATTACAATTCTCATTGTAAATATACTTTTTTAATAATCTGTATATATGCTATATTCAGCTATATATATTATATTTTATTTATTTATTTAATACATATACTATCTTACACATTTATTATTGTACACTATAAAAGTATATACATCTATTAGAAAAAATAAATAGCTACAACAGGCGATCTTATCGCTAGCTGTGATCTCTTCTAGACTACCTATGGTACTGGAATGAAAAGTTGTTCTTCTACAAGTATAACAAAAGTTAAAATATTCTGTTAATTTGGAATTGAAATTTATGAAAGATGAATAGTATGTAATAATTTCTAAGTGGCAAAATCTTTTTCATCTCTCTTGCACCACTGCAATTTAATGTTGATGATGCCACTATGATTACTGTACAACTTCCCTACCAGAAAATCAGAATGCAGCATGCACGTCGGTTTCGAGGACTCTTTATATTGCCCTTTTTTATAATTTTGATAAAACAAAGTATAGAAGGAAATGTCTGAATTTAAGTCAAGTACCCCAATAATTAATTGAAATTACTAATTATTTTGTTTGTTTTAATATCATTGTATTTTAAATTAATTTTTCCAGTGCAAAATACATTGAAGTACTTGCTGGAGTTTGGCACGGTGACACATTACCTGGGATACAGTGCGCTCACTGATTTCTTCCCAATCATGAGTCTTAAGGTGAGTTTATAGTTTATTTGTGACATTTATTCACTATAATCGAGGCCGCTATGGGGTATTAGTGGAAGAAATTGGACATATGACAACCAAAGTAAGTTGGTTGGATTGTAACATGCACCAAAATATAATGTGAGTTGTTTCTCAAGGTTTATTAAACTGTCTGATTTTTCCGTTGTTTTTGATAACTTCGACTCAGGCTCTTGTCTAAATATACTGTCATATATGCTTTTTTAGGCACAAAGAGTAGTTTTTTTTAAGACAATTTTTTTTTGCACAGATTAATTCCTGTTTAATGCTGATAAAATTATTTATAAATTAAATAGTAACATTAAATTAGCGAGAACAATGCTTAGCACGTCCAAACGAGCCGAAAGCCGAGCTCCCCCAGTAGTTACCCCCATCAAGTCATCGCGACCCACACGTCATGCTGACGTCACGCTAGGCTCCGCCCCCTTTTCATCTGACGTTATAGTATACTAATGCATTTGTGTTTGTTTGTGTGCAGCCCAACCCCCAGTGCGACGACCGCTGGTGCGTGAGTCGTCAGACGGTGGCGCGCGCCAGACCCCAAGTGGAACTCGCCACTGAGGTCACCGAGGACCTCACGCCGCTGCACCCTGACAACGACTGGGGTCCGTACCACATACACTTCTTATCAACAGCTTAGGCAGAGACAAAAAAAACCCTATTTGATTTAAAGTTATAATGCACTATGCACAAGGACCCATTAAAACAGGTTATTTCTTCAACTGCTTCCTCTAATGATCAGATCTTAGTCCACTATGCTGGCGTAGTTCAGGTTGACAAAGTTCACACCTGAGAAGGTTTTCTTTACCTTTGTAGTGTGTGATAATTTATTAAGAACTAGCTTTTGCCCGCGACTCCGTCCGCGTAGACTACAGGGTTGGGTTTAGAAAGAAAATAAGTTGTAGTCTATTTTACTCCACAGAGTCCCATTTATGTCCATATCAAAAATCGGTTACATCGGTCAAATGATTTAGGCGTGAAAGCATAACAGACATATAGTTACATATACATAGTTACAGTCGTCTACACGTCGTTTCATCATTCTAGCTTCAAAAATGCTTTACCCCCTGAAAGGTACATTTTTTACAAACTTTTAATGCCATATTTATTTATATCTAATCAACAGCCTAAAAAATAAGTTCCAAGCTTCTAGCTTTAAAAATGACAATACAACCTTTCATCCCCCCTTTCAACCTCTTAAAACCCCTTTTCCGGGATAAAAAGTAGCCTATGTCCTTTCTCAGGGTCTAAACTATCTGTGTACCAAATTTCATTTAAATCGGTTCAGTAGTTTTAGCAGGAAAGCGAGACAGACAGACAGACAGACACGAGTTACAATATTAGTATAGATAGTATAGATACACACATGACCTTGAAAAGTAAGGTTATAAATTTCAAATGAACAATTCAATGTATGTTGTAAATAATGAAATTATCTTATAAAATTGTTTTCGTTTTGCTTTCAGGAATTAGTCTAATTGACGAAAACAACCCGGATGACGATGATTCTTCCAACTTGAAGCTTGTGGACGGAGTTCAGGTAATATGTTGGTTAAATTATAGCCATTATTTTCATGTGTCTCCTAATATTAATTCGATTTAACATATATCAAATAATTACCATAATACTAAATAATAGCAGTATGTTCTAATCAACCTCAAGAAACGATCATTATTTTTTAATGTCTCGTAAATTGATGGTGTGTCAGGTAATAAGTTTGTTTCTATCGTTTATTTGTTTTACTTGCTCTCTGATTGTGTTACATTTTATCTGCAATGGCATTTACTGCAACGTGCAAGTAAAAACTTCAATATTAACATTGTGCATTTTTTCATGAATATTTTGGAATGGTTAGGGAATAATTTCGCACGAATTGCTTTATTTATCAGTATAAAAGTACTATCATTTCCGTGGTAAAATACAATATTTAATGCGCTATCGTACACAAACATGGCAACGCGACGATAACGCATGACAACAAACGTCTTACGCATTTTTAGATCAGGGTCACGTGATCTGACGCGATCATTTTTTACCCATCAAAAAAATTCACAGCGGCGCTAAAAAAGTTTTCACTTCAATAATAATGTTCATCATCATCATCAATAGCGTCACGTCACGTCATCGTCACGTCCACTGCTGGACATAGGCCTCTCCTATGGCTATCCGCACGGTGTCTGGCAGCGGTTGGATGAGGAGGGCCGAAGATCGGGCCCAGTGGCGTGCCATAGGAGAGGTCTGTCCAATAATAATGTTGTCCCATGGCGATGGTTGGGCAGGTGGCGTACAGCGTGCCGGTGGACAGCAGCACGCCGGAGTCCAGCACGGGCGGTGCCGTCGCAGCCTCCGAGCTCTCCCTCGAGGACCTCATGCAGCAGATGAAGACCATGTGAACGCGCCAGCGACACTCCCACCGTGCCAATGCAACCGCCACGCCTGCCTGAGTGGCCCCGACCATGCTCAACCACTCCAGTATCCATATTGTACTTGTGTCTTCGGGCTAACAAAGTTAGGTGTCGTGGAAAGTTTATCTATTTCCTGATATTTCAATGTGCTTATAGATATTGACTTGGAAAATCACACTTATTGGTAAAACAGTAGATATAAATAAAGCCTAAATCATTTCAGATGTTTGATATATGTTGGTAAATCATTACAAAAAATATATAATTAGTCAAACAAGAAATAGTTCTATATTCCTGCTAATTACCCAAAATAAACAATAATTACTTTACACATAAGAATCTTGTCCTGAAAGCTAACAAACAAGTAGATTTTACCATAGTGTGTTTCATTCTCTCTTACTGTTGTAATAACTTATTCAACCTTCATTTATAGTATTTTAGACACAATGTAATAGTATTGACAAAGTAGTGCTCAAAGTTGTAAACTTTATGTATAAGCTAATTGATCTGTGTATTGTATAATTTGACTCATATCTGTATATCCTTGAATATGATATATACAATTCTAATAGCGTTTGCGCCAAGCGTTCTCTATATAGTTAGTGGTACAAAATTTAGATTATTCAAAGAACGGCGATTAACAAAAAACATCTCTGAATTTCCGAATTTTAAAAACTTTAATCGCTAGAGTTAATATACAGGGTGTATTCAGACCGTGATCGGAAACTAAGGCAGGTAATAGCTAAGGTCATTACAAACCCCCTGGCGTTAAAGAAAATTCGGACACAAAAGAAAAAATTTGAAGTTTTCCTAACAACCATAGATAAAATGTATGTGGTTGTTAGGAAAACGTAAAAAAGTATATTTTTTTTAATGCCAGGGGGTTTGTAATGACCTTAGCTATTACCTGCCTTAGTTTCCGATCACGGTCTGAATACACCCTGTATATTCACACATTTTAGTCACAGAATATTAGCAAATGGAAATAATTTTTCGATGTTTTTTCGGCATATCATAAGTATCTAAAGAAATTGAGATAGTTTAGTGCGATATGCTAATAAATATATACAGTAGTCTTTAGATAGTGTCTGTATGTAAAAGAAAATTCAATTTGTCCATATCTAAATTTATCTCATTTACATCCTGGTGTTAGGTAAGTCTCTTATGTGTGAGATAAGTCTTAGTCCACCACGCTGGCCTAGGGTAGACTTGAAATGCTTAAAAATTCCTTGAGGAAAATTATGTTTTCCTTCTCTAAATATATTTTACATATATACATATCGATGTATTTTTGTGTCATATATAAGTTGTAAACGTGAGCTTACCGCGTAGTAATCATGAACAATTCGTTGTATTCTATGTCTGTGTGCGCGAAGTTAGTCGAAAGAAGTGATAAGTTAATTTTATTTTTGTTAAGGGGTTTTTTCTCTTTTGGAAAATCTGACAGTCCATTTTATGATATCATTTTTATATGTTTATTTTATTGGTATATTTTTTGAATTTTAGATTCAAATATATAGTGAATACAAGTATGGTCTTTTAATGTTCTTAAACATTCCGAAGCGAATTCTCCGTATATAAATGTAATAATATAGAGATTAGTTTTTTTCAAAACAGATTTATAATAAAAATACGCTCATCTCTAAACAATAGTTTAATAAAAGTTTTACGTAACAATAGTAGTACAGGTTATGTTTTCCGATAGTTTAATAGATGTCGCTGCTAGTGCGCGTGCGCATATTTAACGAAATATTGCTTAACGAGGCAACGTGAGAGCTTCGTCATAAAAAGTATAGCATTAATTGTTGCATTCCTGTATGACGCGAGACCGCAGCTATAGAATGGAGGTCATGTTGGTTTCTTTTACAAAAGTAATAAAAATATTGTAATAGGTGTATTATTAACATTTACAATATATTTCAAAAATATTACTTGAATAAGAAAAATAAATAAATAAAAAATGAAGGTACTTTATTTTGTTAAGAAACATACATTTGACATGATAATTTTGCATATTTTTTTAGTTTTGAAATTGTTTGTTTTGTTTAGAGGCTCCTAAAGTAGCTGCGGTCTGGTTTATGCTAAAATTACCTATTGTTTTTATTTATGTAAATGTTTCTAGTGTAAGTGCTACGTTAAGTGTTATTTTGTGAAATTATTTTAATGATTTTGGATGTATTTTTTTGAATTTTATCATACGTTACCGTTACGGCTTAAGCTATTTACGAATGTCGATGTAATATAATTAAAAGTTTATTATTAAATTAAATATTATATGTGACGAGTTTGCTTTTTATTTCTTCAATGTTTTTTTTCAGTTTTGTGGTTATCTTTTTGTTTTCCGGTGGCAGTTTGTTGTTCTGGAAGTAAGAAGATTGAATAATAATTAAAAAATCACTTAATGAATTAAAAAAAATTGATGGTAGTTACTAAAAAAGTTTATAGCGTTACCGAATCGTCTTCAGTTGCTTAACAAGAGTGCTATTGACTTTTGAACTGGTGTTCTTTCCACCCAATCATAGTATTTCCCATAACACTTTTAATATTGTTTGTTCACGAACTAAGTTAAGCTAAACTCTCTTTATCCCTATAGTAATACTACAATATAAAGAAATATTAATATGCAGTATGAGTAAGAACAGTATGAATAGTTTATAAAATAACTTACCATCAAGCAATCCAAGACAGTACTAGCTCTGTCTACCACCCGGGAGTCGATCCCGCTAGCGGCGGCCACTTCCCTTGCGAAGCTGCTGGCTGTAGTACCATCACACACGCGGAACAGAAACACTGGCTCGCCGTCTTGCACTATGTGCTCGAAACTCTGGGCACAAAACTTATTTTATAACATTTGTGCCATAATCGTGAAAAGGTAGATGCGGGTCCTATCTACGTACTGAAATATAAGTGCGATCCATAAAAGATAAAAAGAGTCAGGGCAATAATTCCATTTCAGCTGATTGATATTTATCATCATCAGCTAACAGGCACACACCTCTTAACTCCGAAGTTATGTGTATATTCATAATGAATTATCACTTACTTTAACGGTGAAGGAAAACATCGCGATGAAACCTGTACACCTAAGATCTAAATAGGCGAACGTGGTGGACTAAGGTCTAACCTCTCACAGTTGTAGATGAGGCCCAGTGGGACATATGGGCTGATGAAACGATGCAATTTCCACAACTCACCGTAGAAACTTACCATAAACCTGACCAAAGGCGAGTCTACGATGTACTGGTTGATGTTGAGGAAGTGCGTGGCGAGCAGCACATGCGGGCAGCAGTCGCGGAACAGCAGCGAGTTGAGGCACGCGGCCAGCAGCGCCAGCCCGTCGCAGGGCCCCGTGCCCTTCCCGAACTCGTCCACTAGCACCAGCGAACTGCCGGTGGCGTGCTCCAGGGCCAATGACATCTACACACAATGGGATTTATTGGCCTTTTCTGACGTTCATAAGTAATAGTAAAAGTGTGGCATGCACCACAAATTAGCAAGTTGGAAAAGGTTCGAATTCCAATTTTTTATATGTAATCTGTATAAATAGCGTGGTAGACTAAAGCCTTAACCCTCTTAATAGTAGAGAAGGCCCAGCAGTGGAACGTATATGGACTGATAATGATGATGATGAGATAGCTTCGTTAGAATATTTCCTCACGTTGACGTAACACGTTCTGCCGACTGTGTCATACCCAAAACTCTGAAGAGTTGTTTAATACAATACCTTCCACCCATTTACTCAAAATGATGTTTAAATCTTGGTTTAAGGATTTGGTGGTAAAAGACTATGAACAATAACATTTATTTATATTAATAAATAAGCAAGTTCCCCATTCAGGTAAGATCAACAAAGCCTGTTTGGAGTTATTGTAGGTATTTAAAAAAATATTGTCGAGAATCATCAGGTACGCAGAATTTACTTCACCGGGTATGTCTAGGATTTAATCTCGAAGTTTACAAAATCTTACAACGATAGACGGCACGATCAAACTTTTAGACCATTATAAATTATAGATTTACAAATAACGAATGACCATTTCATCTCCTGATTTGACGTCACGCACATAACATCACATTTCACACAACCAAACGATTTTTCATGCTAGTATCATCTTATCCTATTTTAACCCTCTCCATTCAATTCCATCCCATTATATAACCTTACAGAACTTCGAGAATTTCTATCAAAAGTTACTATAAACCAGTAGCAGTGCTTCCATAGAAGCCCAAAAGCGTAACACTTTGATTTGTTATGCCTAGTTTATAATTGTTTATTGTGGGGTCAGGATATTCTCATTTTTATGTCAAATTGCTTTTGTTCAATAAAGATCTAAAGGTTAAAGATCATTATTCGGAATTTTGTAAGGCAAAATAGGCTTTTGGGCTTTTATGGAAGTACTGGTACTGCCATAAACTACTAAAACTTAGTCAATCAGTATTAGAAGAAATACAGCAATAAACTAGATTTATACAATTGATACCTGTCTCAAATCGATGAGGAAGGCGGACATATGTACTGCGACACACTCAGTGCTCTGTATGCGGCTGAACAAATGGGTTATTATGCCTATAGTGGCACTCTCTGCTGGGACGAAACTACCGATATGTGCCAGGTATACTATCAGGCCTGATGGATAAATAAAGGAGAACAACATTGAGTCTAAGCAGTATGGGCTACTCTTCGTTCTCTACGGCGCGGCAGCTTCTATTGGTTTAGCAGTTTGGCGGTGATTACACGGACAAATTTGTGTATTATATGTCTTTGAGAACTATTTCAGCATTTTTTATTTTATAATACCGTACCGTCATCAAAGTGACTATCATTAAGATCAATCTAACTCGTCATTATTACGACGGCATCATTAGTTGCTACGTCTTAAGCCTAATCTCTAAGTTATAAGACTTGAGATGGTATTACATTCTGTTTGTTTCAACAATAAGAAGGCAACAACAGAAAATATGATTATAATATAATATTTGCTTAAACTTGATAAAAGCAGTGATGGCCTCGAGGTTTAGGCGCGCGGTCGAGAATTTCGGCGGTTGCAGGTTCAAACCCCAGGCACACACCTCTGACTTCGAAGTTGTGTGTATTCACAATGAATTATCACTTGCTTTAACGGTGAAGGAAAACATCGTGATGAAACCTGCACACCTAAAAAGTTCTTAGGAATTCCTCAGGTGTGTAGTCCGCCAACCCGCACTAGACCAGCGTGGTGGACTAAGGCCTAAACTATCTCAGTTGTAGAGGAGATCCGTGCCCAGCAGTGGGACGTATTTGGGCTGATGATGATGATTTGCTTAAACTTACCAATCTGCTTCATATAAACAGATTTCCCGCTAGAATTAGGTCCGGTAAGTATTTTTACGCAGCCCGCCTGGCTACTACTCTCAGCATCGTTAGGGACGAAGGAATCACACTGCACCATATGTAGAGGGTGCTTCCCTTGTTTGATGCTTATTATTTTATCCTCTGTTAGTACTGGACGGACATAGTTGAAGTCTTTGCATACTTTGGATATGGCGATGAGGCTGTAATATCAATGTAACGTGTTTTTCTTTTATAAGCTTTAAGTCCTTCCACGATATCTTGCAACTTTATATGTATACTTTAGAAATGTTCTCAGGTAGATAGAATTTTTGGTAAAAATTTAAAATAAATCTGAGTGTGCTTGAGTATCATCAAAACACAAACTATAGGAATTTGTTATACATTAAAGCCGGTTTTAAAAATAATATGGACGAACTCGCGGATAAAATCAAAATAGATATGTGCACTCACACCTGTAACCCTGAAGTGGTAGATAGAAGTAAATTTGAACACCCACGTTATGCTAGCTCTAATAAATTCCTCTATAAGTCCCACGTAATCGCGGGCAACCCTATCGTGGGCACTGCTGAGATTTTCGTGGAAAGAAAGATCCCAATTTTTTTCCGACTGGGTATAAAAGGCCTAACACAACACACACTAAACTAATGATTTTAACACAAACGAAATAAACTAACCAATCAAGCTCAGCGCACACGTCGATGACGTTGGCAAGCGTGTGCAAGTTCTCCATGATGACTGTGGTGAGCCGCATCATGATCCTGGTCTCGTGCGCCACTATCTCGGGGTACGTGTCGCCGATCACCACGTCCAATTCTAGTTGAGTTGTTAAGGAATGGTATGCATGAATATAGGCCAGCGTGGTGGTCTAAGGCCTAACCCCTCTCAGTTGTAGAGCAGGCCTGTGCCTAGCAGTGGGATTATATGGGCTGATGATGATAATGATGATGATGCATGAATATATTATGAAAAGCAGTGGGGCAGTTTCAACTTAGGTTTAAATCGAGGTTTTAAGGGTGAGAAGGAGTTAAGACAGTGGTACCTAAAATCAACACTTGTGAAGTAAAAAAGGCATGCGACACACGTAGAAGTTCTTAAGGTAGTTTTGGCCGCACTTACCTTCCATTGATTCTGTAGTAAATTGATAATTGCCTTGAATTTGTGAAAAGTTCTAAAAGTATCTAACAATTATGACACAATAAATAAGATGGTTTGTTGAATTATTATTTATCTGTACAAATTAGAATTATGTCTACCCGCACCTCCAAACATACAAACATACTGACAACTTATAATAATTATAGTCGAATAAATTATATTAATTTTACAATAATTTAGATCACTCCGATCACGAACTTTTATCAATATGTTTTCACCTACGAGTATCTAGTTTTTGCAATTACATTTCTTTTGTTTTAATAGTTTCTAAAGTTTTTTTTTATGAAAACTTTGATATGTGTGATGTCTGATTATCTTTTATCTCTCTTTTATGTATCTATGTATGTATATGTATTTATATGTGTCTATAATTATTTATTTATCTGTGTATATATGTTAGTATATGTATATAAATTTTGATTCTATTTACATATGTATATATATGTATGTATATATATTTTATATAGTCTTTTAACCATTTAACTATTTATGCACCTACCTTTTTTTTATTTTTTATCTCTGCATCACCCAGAGGTTGACTGTTAGAGAATGCCTTCGGCATTAAGTCCGCCTCTATACTTAATGTATAAAAGTGTAAATAAATAAAATAAAACTTTAACGGGTAAAGCGCCACAACGCTTTTCTTCAGAGATGTGTTTTTCTGGTAGCTGTAGAAGCGCCCGGTTCAGCTTTGTCCAAGTGTACATTACACTGAAAATGAGCCCATAACCGATTCCACAAGACGCCATAACGCACAAACAAATGCATAATATTAGTTAGGACAGAAGTAGATTTTTTTCGTAACAATGTGGGAACTCATCTGCAAAGGATTAAGAAAGGATTTGCTTGTCATCTACTAGTTGGCGCTGAAATCAGTAACTTGTGCGTTGTGTAAAGTGTAAACGTAGGTCTAGCAGCTATTGCGGATGCCCTGACACAGATGACACCACTTTTGAACCCTATTTTAGTCTAAATACTGCCTAATTCATGTTTTTATTTAGATAACCATTAAAAATATGTAGAATTTTATAAAGAATTTAATAATAAAGTAATATGCTCATGACGAAATTAGTAAAAGAATTGAAGTCTAATCCAAAAAAGTTTTAAAGTTGATGAAATTAATCTTTTTGATTAAGGAACGTTTTTTTTTAGAAAATGAGGCTATATATAAAAATATTTAAAAATGAAGGAATCAAATGGTAAATTACAACTAAAATTCCAAATATATGTTTTATTGTGACTGGAACGATGGTAGAATGTGCGTAATCGTTAAATTTTATAGTATTTTTAAGTTATAAAGTTTTACTTATACTTAATAATGCATTAAAAGTTTAAAACTGTGGGCTCAGAGCGAGTTATAAAGCCTCTTTAGTCCATTTCTAACAAGGTCCCATGGTGTAATGGTTAGCACTCTGGACTCTGAATCCAGCGATCCGAGTTCAAGTCTCGGTGGGACCTACAAAGCAAATTTTTTCGTATTTTTTATATTTAACATTTTGTTCAAGATATACTAGAGTTGCATGCATTTTTTTTTGGACTAACACCCAATTCTGTTTCAAGCGAATAATCATTCGATTTCTGAATTTCAATAGTAGATTTTATTGGGGTTGAAATTTTTATCAACAAAAAGTGATACATGACATAAAATTTTGGTGTTAAATATGTAATTTTTTGTCTCATTGTGAGAATGAAAAGAATAGACTTTTGTTTTTCCTTTATTTATTGGTTATTTTTACTTAATATTTCATCATCATAATCAGCCCAAATACGTCCCACTGCTGGGCACGGGCCTCCTCTACAACTGAGAGGGTTACTTAATATTTAAGGGGATACAAAACCCTATAAGAAATAAGATTATTCTTACATAAGTGCAGCGAGACTTGAAATCATCATCAGCCCATAAACGTCCCACTGCTGAGCACGGGCCTCCTCTACAACTGAGAGGATTTAGGCCTTAGTCCACCACGCTGGCCTAGTGCGGGTTGGCGGACTACACACCTAAGAAAATCCTAAGAACTTTTAGGTGTGTAGGTTTCATCACGATGTTTTCCTTCACCGTTGAAGTACAAGGTGAAGTCAGAGGTGTGTGCCTGGGGTTTGAACCCGCGACCGTCGAGATTTTCGACCGCGTGCTCAAACCTCGAGGCCATCACGACTAGAATAGTATTATTACAATCTTACCTTCACATCCCGCACTCTTGTAGTGAATGTAGTCGTTGTTTTGGAACTGAAATGTAATGTTAATAATTTTGTAAGCAGTTTTATATTATTTAGAGTGATCTTTTACGGAGTTTAGTATAGCAACTAATAAAAATCTAATAAAATAGATATAATTTTTATACTAAATGAAATGTTACACGTATAAACTCCTGTTCAATGCTGATGAAACTATTTATAAAACAAATAGAAATAGGTTTTTTGCTATGGATATAAATGGAACCTTGAGAAATAAAAAAGGCTACTTTTTATATCGAGAAAATGTGTTCCCGAGGGTTGAGCACGGAATAAAAGTTTGCACCCGGGTGGAGCTGGGTGCTGTAGTGTTTGTGAGCAGTGGGGAATATCGTATCTGTATTTTTGCTCGTTACGTCACCAGCAGCCAGGGTAACACGTCCGCTCTCGCCAACGGCTCTCACGAGACTGTCCCCACTACCCGTGTCCCCGAGGCAATTATACAGATACGATATTCCCCACTACTCACAAACACTACAGGTGCCACGCTGCAATCATTTTGCAAAGTTTTTTTTGCGAATTTTTCATAGTTTTTTTTAACTCTATAAAATAAATCTTCAGGATGCGAGCAGCTAAATACATCTTCATAAACCATAACGCGTTGTGCAGTGTTTATGTAGTATATGAACTATGAAAATAAAGGATACATATACATACATACATAAACTCACGCCTGTATTCCCCGAAGGGGTAGGCAGAGGTGCATTTCTGCTCCCACGTTTCGCCAAGTAGGTATGTATCAGTCACACGTAATGGGGGGCGAGCCTATTGCCGTTTCTCGGGCACATTTCCAGACTCCGTGCTGTTACCGAGAATTTCCTAATGGAAAATCCCAATAACACTTTGCCCGACCCGGGAATCTAACCCAGGACCTCTAGATCGCACGGCACATACTTGTACCGCGAGACCACGAGGCAGTCAAAATAAAGGATATGATTGTAAAATGTTATTCTGACCATAAACTTCATGTTAGGCAGTTGTTTCTGTCGTGGGGTGAGGTTATCGGCCCACGCCTGGACGGCGAGCAAGTACCCGAGGTGCGGCAGGTACACCATGCTGCACTCCTGCACCTCCGGGGGCAGACGCTCCAGCTCCACCTTGGCCGTCTCAGACATCAGCCCGTGCAGACTGGCCATCGTCTGCTTCTCTATGTTGGAGTCAAAATGCGAGAACGATATTGCAGGTCGAACAAGTCTAAGGTATTTTATTCTTAACACTTATGAGAAACTGGAATATATTCTTGGAAATTATTTAAATCTTTCAAAAATTACAATAGGAAAACTAAACTAGTATCTATTGGAAAAAAGGTGTTTATTATTGTTATAAAACTGATTTTAAAGGGTTTTATAGGCATCATGGATTCGCTCCGTGACCATTAAGACTCAAGTTATTTCAATGTAGAGAAGTTTTCATAAATGAATTTTATTTCAATGTCCTGTATGCATATAAAAGGAAACCATAGATTTTCTTTTTAAAAATTAGGTACTTTAGATTTATAAAATTTTATGACGTATTAAAAAATGAATAAACAGATATACTTCTGTCTAGATCAGGGTCCACGCCAGTCTTCACAGTGAACTTTCCTTCGGATTTAGAAAGATCAAAGTCTATGATCCTGTTCATGTATAACGCCATCTACAAATCACACACCCATAATACTACGAAATTCCTAGTTATAGATCATAATTAATTTTAATTTTATTTTTTTAATTTATAAATCTAGTGCAGGCATTTGACCACGATCTCACCTGGTGTTAAGCGACGGTGCGGTCGACGATGGAGCATGCCTGTCTAGTAGCAGCCTATTCACATTTCATTTGAATTTGTCCAGATTGTATCGTACGGGAAACACTTCAGCGGGCAGGGCGTTCCACTCCTTTGCAGTGCGCATTAAAAAAGTGGACCCAAATCGGTGTGTCCGGCAAGATGGCATATTAACAACAAAGGAATGGCACGACCGCCCGCCTCTCGTTTCCCAATGGCGGAAAGTGCTCGGCGGAACTAGTTCGTGCAGTTCCTTCGCACACTCCCCGAAATATATCCTATAGAAGACCGACAGACGAGCTACCCTACGCCGATGATCAAGAGACTGCAGCTTAGCGTCTACCAGCGTGGGGTCACCTATAAGTCTCTTAGCTCACTTTTCAATCGAGTCCAAAGTCATACTGGCATTGCTACCAAACAAGTGGTATTATGAAAATATTTTGTATGTCCTATTTTACTTAAGGCTTATATACAAATGATAACTAGATAAAAGGATCGACCAAGCGCGCTCGAGATTATATTTAAATAAAATAAATAATAAGTGAAAAGGCCATTTTACAAGTCTCTTTAATGCAAATGCATTGTTACATAATTAAAAACTACACACTGACTTTTCGAGTATATGTATTTTTGTGTTCACTATCATCATCATCATCAGCCCATACACGTCCCACTGCTGGGTACGGGCCTCCTCTACAACTGAGTGGGTTTAGGCCTTAGTCCACCACGCTGGCCTAGTGCGGGTTGGCGGACTACACACCTACGAAAATCCTAAGAACTTTTAGGTGTGCAGGTTTTATCACGATGTTTTCCTTCACCGTGAAAGCAAGTTATAATTCATTGTAAATACACACATAACTTCGAAAAGTCAGAGGTGTGTGCCTGGGGTTTGAACCTGCGACCGCCGAAATTCTCGACCGCGCGCCTAAACCTCGAGGCCATCACTGCTTACTGTTCTTACTTACTGCTGTTTGTGTTCACTATAAATTATCAAATTCTTTAACCGTGAGGAAACCTGCACACCAAAAAAGTCCTTAGGAGTTTCTTAGGTGTGGGGTTCGCCAACCCGCACTAGGCCAGCGTGGTGGACTAAGGCCTAAACCATCTCGACCGGCAGTAGGATGTATGTATATGGGATAATGATGATGATAGCTAACAATAGCCTCTGCTTATCACTGAGGTATAGAAGCGCAACCTTTCGTGTTCATATTGATTTTTTATAAAATGGCGTTTGTAATACTGTTTACATATGTACTGAATATATTTAAACTTACCTCATACAGTTTGTTATTATCACAGGAAGCTAGTTGCGTTAGAAACTCACTGGAATCGCCCGCGTTCTCGCATATCTCACATATTAACACTGCGTTATACAACGTCTATAAGGAAAATTAAATACTTACTTTCAGCACTTAAAAAAAATGCATAGACAAACTATGTATCTTTGAATATCAGTATATTTGAAGGTATTTTGCCAAAATTGTTATCAATATGACAATTTTTTCATTCAGCTCACAATTGGCTAGCACGGGACCGTATCTTGAGCAAAAACTTTACACATGTTACAAAAACTTATAGACTAGCTTTTTTGAAACTCCCCTTGATATTAATATATATGTAGATTGCGTTCCATTAAATTCCATTCCATTTTTTTGGGATAAAGAGTAAGCCTTTAACCGTCAAGGACCTTCTTTTTGGCTCAATATAATAATGTAGATTCATCTAAATCACACTCATATCCTACTATCCCTGTTAGTCCACACGAATTATTAGAAATAATAAAGTAACTTTTCATCATCAGCCCAAATACGCCCCACTGCTGGGCATGAGCCTCCTCTACAACTGAGAGGGTTTAAGCGTTAGTCCACCACGCTGGCCTAGTGCGGGTTGGCGGACTACACACCTAAGAAATTCCTAAAAACTTTTTAGGTGTGCAGGTTTTATCACGATGTTTTCCTTCACCGTTAAACCAAGTGATAATTCATTGTGAATACACACATAACTTCGAAAAGTCAGAGGTGTGTGTCTGGGGTTTGAACCTGCGACCGCCGAAATTCTCGACCGCGCGCCTTAACCTCGAGGCCATTACTGCTTTCTTTTCTTAAAGTAACTTTATCTCTCTGTATTCTTATGGAATTGTAGCACATTTTAATGTAATCTTTATGTTACATGCAAACCTTGGTTTTCCTCAAAAATATTCTCAAGTACCTATATGAGTTACTTATCTAAGTAGACTATGCTGGCGACAAAATTGTTCATAAAATATATTAATAACAAAACTTACGTTGTAAAGTGACTTCCATTGGTAAGGTTTTGCTGAAAGGGCTTTGATTTTAGCTAAAATACCCTGAAAAAGAAATAAATTCCTTTACCTTCTTAAAAATTCTTTAGTACAAAAAATAACTGCCTCGTGGTCTCGCGTTACAAGTATGTGCCGAGCGATCTAGAGGTCCTGGGTTCGATTCCCGGGTCGGGCAAAGTGTTATTGGGTTTTTCCATTAGGAAATTCTCAGTAGCAGCACGGAGTCTGGAATTGTGCCCGAAAAACGGCAATAGGCTCGCCCCCTATTACGTGGTACTGATACATACCTGGCGAAATGTGGGTGCAGAAATGCACCTCTGCCTACCCCTTCGGAGAATACAGGCGTGAGTTTATGTATGTATGTACAAACAATAAGCCATTAAATTTAATACTTACATTAACATTTTTGATGAATCTTAAAGAGGAACAGATATTTCTCAATATGGCGTCGTTTTGTGTCCGCATGAAGAAAGCTATCACGTCCTGTCGACGCTTTAGTGTTTCTAAATCTCGACTCGGATGCTGCATCAGCACTCTAACATACATTATTGTTATACTGCACTACATCATAATCATCAGCCCACATTCGTCCGATTTCTGGGCACGGGCCTCTTCTACAACTGAGAAGGTTTAGGCCTTAGTGCACAACGCTGGCCTAGTGCGGGTTGACGGACTACACACCTAAGAAATTCCTGAGAACTTTTAGGCGTGCAGGTTGCATCACGATGTTTTCCTTCACCGTTAAGCACGTGATAATTTATTGTGAATATACACATAATTTCTAAAATCAGAGGTGTGTACCAGGGGTTGAAACGCGACCGTCAAGATTTTCGACCGCAGTTTACATATAGATATTAAAATAACCTGGAACTATAAAGTACTTGTTCGCTTAGTCAAATTATAAAAAAAATAACATAACAAGAAGTGTTTTTTATAAGTAAACCACCAAACACCAATAAAGTATTAATATTGAACGCTAGTCAAAAGAGGATCGTAAACCTAAAAACAATAACAAAAAACTTTTCAATAAACTATTTTAATTCCCTACCTCATCCTGCTATGTCCAACGGTGGAGCTGCACCTATTAAAGAGATGGAAGAGGCTGAACCCCTCGCGGTTGCTGCCGAGAGTCCCCCGCTTGAAGTTGCTGGGGTGCGACACCGTGTTGAAGATCTGCAGCCCGCGGTACGTGTCCTCGTCTATTGTGACTAAGTCGTTTCTAATGGCCGTCACAAATACTACGATGTAACTTACCATGTTTGTATTTTTGAATAGAGGCAATCTGAAGTATGCCAAAATCAAAAAAAAAAACTTGTAATTTATGTCAAAGGCGAAAATTTTACAAGTATGTATATTGTTTATAGTACATAAATAAACTCACTCCTATTCCTCGAAGGGGTAGGCAGAGGTGCATTTCTGCACCCACATTTCGCCAGGTATGTATCAGTCCCACGTAATAGGGGGCGAGCCTATTGCCGTTATTCGGGCACATTTCCAGACTCCGTGCTGTTACTGAGAATTACCTAATGGAAAACCCAATAACACTTTGCCCGACCCGGGAATCGAACCCAGGACCTCTAGATCGCACGGCACATACTCGTACCGCGAGACCACGAGGCAATTGTTTATAGTACAGCTCAAAGTTTCCCAAGATGGTGTCATCGACAGGAAAGAAATCAAATTATACGATAGTCGTTTGATACATAACATTATAACGCATGTGCCGGCAATAGGTGTCCTCAACCATTGTTCAGGGAAAAAATTGTCCCCAAATAAATTGTCATCATCATCCACAGAATATCCGCTACAAGGCCTAGCTACCCCTAAAGGTAAACACTTTGATCAAACTGGCATTCTATCATCATCATCATCATCAGCCCATATACGTCCCACTGCTGGGCACGGGCCTCCTCTACAACTGAGAGGGTTTAGGCCTTAGTCCACCACGCTGGCCTATTGCGGGTGGGCGGACTACACACAAGAAATTCCTAAGAATTTTTAGGTGTGCAGGTTTCATCATGATGTTTTCCTTCACCGTTAAAGTGCATTCTATATTGTACTATATTTCGTTACGATCTTTTTTGTTGGATAAAACGAGACAAAACGTTACTTGGTTGAGGCAGACCTAAAATCTATTAGTAAAGACCAAAATGAAATAAGCACTCACAAAGAAATTATCCTAAGACTGATAAACTGCGGCTTGGCTTGCAAGCACATGCTGATTGAGGACCAGTGCAAGTCCAGATATCTCAGAAGAACCCCCAAGGAGTGGACGGTTTGTGTGTGACTGAAGTCTATGAGCGTTCGGAGGAACAAGGTGCGCTCGTCCTCCGTGCAGTGTGCAGGCTCGTGAGGGAGCGAGAGGGAAGATATGCGCCTCTTGCACGCTTCGTAATCTGAATAGAATACTTGGCTTGAAAGAAGCTATTGGATAATATTGAAGGTCGTGCATTGAAGTAAATCTTCGTTTATGATAACAGAGACTAGTAGATGTTAAATTTTAATGTTTTTTTAAATTTTATATATGTTTATCAGAAAGAATTATTACATTTAAAAAAATTGCTTATAATGGTCACATACTCTTACATATTAAACTGACTTGTGACTGAATTGTGTCACTTTTTAGATATATTCTGGCGTACATTCATCATCATCATCAATAGCCCATATACGTCCCACTGCTGGGCACGGGCCTCTTCTACAACTGAGAGGGTTTAGGCCTTAGTCCACCACGCTAGCCTAGTGCGGGTAGGCGGAGTACACACCTAAGAAATTCCTAAGAACTTTTAGGTTTGCGGGATTCCTCACGATGTTTTTCTTCACCGGTAAAGTAGGTGATAATTCATTGAGAATACACACATAACTTCGAAAAGTCAGAGGTCTGAAATTCTCGACCGCGCGCCTAAACCTCGAGGCGTACATTATTATTAACCAACTTATAGTCATTAATTCGATGAGTTTATTTGATACTTACTGTACTCCCTAGCTGACAGCATGATGAGTTTGCAAGTACTTTGGCGGCTGTCGTCATGAAAGACGGTTTTTTTAACAAACTGAACGAAGGAGCCTTGGTTCTTGCCATCCAGCAGAACCATGATAGGTTCCACCTGCCTAAACAGGCTGGCGAACATCTGGAACTCTGGGGGTCTGTCTGCTATCTCTTCTAATATGAACAACTGGGGTACAAGTGTTTAAATCTTATTTGTAAACCTTTGTATTGTAATTTACTGCCTTATTTATATTATTCTTACATATATAGGTATACATATATATTTCGTAGCCTCACGTCTGTATTAGCCAAAGGTACCTTAGAGGTGCATTTATGCACCCACATTTCGCCAGGTATGTACATTGTACATATCAGTCCCACGTAACAGAGAGCGAGCCTATTTCCTCAATATGACTTATTGCAGAGTGTATTAAAGACCCAATCAAAAGCATTTCTGCACTACATTTGAACTAGCCTTAATGCCAGGGTTAGATACTCTTATTTCTTAACTATTAAATCCCAAAGCGAAAGTCAAAAAGTGTTGGTTACTGTGTATAGAAAAATTCGCGGTTAATTTTGCAGTCAGCATTATACCAAAATGGGCAAAGGAAGTTAGAAAATAAACGCATGGTATTTAATAATTAATAATAATATTTATTTATTTATTTTTTTATTTAATAATTAATCCGTGTGGATTTGCATTTTTAAATCGTAATTTTTGTCTATGCTGGGTTTATTTATAAGTTTATCTGTAGTTTTCAGTTGCTCTCACAACATTACTAGTAATTAAATAAATAAATAAATAAATACACCCAACAGTCACATACATAGTTCTGATCCCACACTAAGATACAAGTCTTGTGTCGTGGGTATCAGAAACTACGAGAGACTTTTCGGTCTCACATACACCCAGACCCGAAACAAATATTTGTCGGTCACACAAACATTTGTCTCGGTGCGGGGATCGAACCCGCGGCCTCTCGTTTCGCAAGCTGGTGTCTAGCCAACTGCGCCACGGGGCCGTCAATTATATTGATAGTTAATATTAGTTGTGGCTGTAATTTCAAAATAATCTTACCTCTCCCGTTTGTAAAATGAAATAAGCAGCGCCTAGTTTCCCAGAACGGCAGTGTACAGCCAGCAGTTTCTAAACGTAATACAGATTATAAATACATCTTACATTCACATTCATTCATTCTTTGGAAATATCTAGAAGAATACAGGTAATATAGAAAGATACAAACCTCTTCGAGATCAGATTCTTCACTAGTCTCGTGTGGTGCTCCCGCAATTTGATTTGATTCTGTTTCTGTGTTCCTGGAATATATTTATTAGATTTTATACGAGAGGGAACCACCAATGTTTATTTAACTTCATTTTATTCACTTAAATCTGCCTCCAAGATTTTTCCCGTATAGCTGATGTGGTTACAAGACAATATAGTAATAGAAAAACACCTAAATCTGAACTTATATTTTTAGACTTTTGAAGTTTTAACCTGTAAACGGCTTAAGCAAGCAACTTTTTTAACTCTTATAAATAAATTCTTAACCTTAAGGTTAATTCCGTCGTCAAATAAGACTCTTTACATCTCAATTGGCTTGATTGGCTTAAACGATAATGTCGGCGTTGTTACTTTCCACGTATTCCGTCATTAACTGTCTATATTTATTCTTGTGTAGCATGAAAAAAAGCCTTTTCTATGTGAATTCCTTTTTGTTAGGTGTTGTAAAGTTTTTAAATTGAACATAATTACCGTGTACATTTGGCGATGACAAACTGCCCTTCCTTTTGGTTGCCTTCAACATTTGAACTGCTTGTTGTCTGCTTCGCAACGGATGTAGAAGTTTCATAAGACGTGGAATTCATAGTGACTTATATAATTTTCGTTAATTCCGACTTCAAAGTACTTACTACGTACAATGAAAAATGTCGCAGAATTCCCGCCAAATAAATCTATAAAATATTGCAATAAACAGGCAAAGGAAATAAATTCTTACAGCCGCGTTAAAAATTGATAAAATAAAATTGACCTTTTTTTAAAGTTCTTTAATTTATTCAACATTTTTTTTATAATGTAAGGATAAAGTTATTTTTATATTTAAATTGTACCAATACATTATTATTCATTATTATGTCTAGGTTATTACAGTACTTTATATATTTAATAAATAATTAACTTTATGATATCTGTAATATATTTTTTAAATATGTAGGTATAAGATATATTTTTTTAATTCCGTGCAACAAATTCTATAAATAATTCATTTAATCATCGTATTTTGAAGGCACTTAAGGTAACATGCTTAACAAATATAGTAAATGTTTGAAATATTGTAATATAAGATTAAGATTAATTCACGGTCATGAGTTTATTTACCCCATCGTATAAAAATGAAATTGAAACATTGGTACTTTTGCATCAATTCGGTAAAAGTATTGCAATAGTTTAATATAAATAGGTGCATTGGATCAAACGAACCGTATGTGAGTTGTATAACTCTCTTTTATTCATTAAAAAAATATGTCTAGCGTAATGCGTCAACCAATATTTATAAATCATCAAGATTTAATTCACTGACTAAAATGAGATCCATTGACAATGAATCCTAGTTTTTATATCATGTTTTAATCCAAGCTTCTAACGACGGAGCGAACGAATGATCGATCAATAAAGTGTAAAATTGGCAGATTCACACATTTCGTATCGATCTGTAGGTTGGTAATCAATTAGACGACAAGCAGGTCTTGTTCGTCGGGTGCGTCGCGTCGCAAGTTGACGCGAACGTGCCGGCACATGTGTCCGATCGCCTCCGCAGCAGGAACCACAGTAGCCGCCATGCAAGACCGCACCATCGTGCGTAGAGACGCGAAGTAGATCTTCACGCAGCGGAGGCATGGCGCTGTACACCAGATTTGCTGGAATTTTATATGACTGTATTAGTATTTGGGATGGTATGGTTCTGTGATTAGTAATAAGAAGATTGGTATATCTATTACGTATTGATAGTTTAGGCTGTTAATACCGCGTTAAAAATTCCGCGCGACAGATATGTCCTGTCATCATTAGCCGCGCAAGCATATGATCTGCATTTTTTTGCATGCGACTTTTCACTTTGCCTTCTGCTCTAAAACCATGGATTGTTAGATAATCCGATCGGACTCACTAGGTAGAGAATTAGTTCAATATATTAAAATATAGAAACTGTATGTGTTCAGGATCACGTCGGGATAACCGATGTAAGTGTGCTTGAGGATCGGTTTAAATGAAACACATTGGAGTTGAGACGAAATGAATGAATGCCCATCTTAATGGATGGATGACTGACTGACTAACTGTTTTATTGCAGGAATAATCAACATATATACACAGTTTGGTAAGTGTGTGTACGCGTGTCTTGTGTCGTAATTGCCGTTGAGTTGGTAGTGTGCAACATTCGATACTTTATTTAGTAAGCACTAGCTGTGCCCGCGACTTCGTACGCGCCGAAAATTAATTTTTAATAAGTAAATTTATAAACTGAAAGTAGCCTAAGTTATGTCTTATTACATAAGCTATATGCCAGTGAAAGTCCCGTTAAAACCGGTCCACCCGTTTCAGAAATTAGTGGGAACAAACGTATAGACAGACAAAAATTGTAAAAATAGTTATTTTGGTATATGTACCGTGTATACATATATATTCATATATATACATGTAGTAAAAAATGGTTATTTCAATATTACAAACAGATACTCCAAAATATGTACGTAGTCTAAGTTAATCCTTATTACATCAGCTATCTGCCAGTGAAAGTCCCGTTAAAATCAGTCCACCCGTTTCAGAGATTAGCGGGAACAAACAGACAGACAGACAAAAAAATTAAAAATTGCTATTTTGGTATATGTACCGTGTATACATCCATATACATTTATTAAAAAGCGGTTATTTCAATATTACAAACAGACACTCCAATTTTATTTATTTGTATAGATATTTGATTTGACCGACATATGGTGCAATCTGTGCCCACAAAACGTACCTCAAAAGCTAGGCAGGCGAATCCGCAGCCGAGACACAGCGCGCAGGGCGGCGCCAGCAGCACGGCGAGCGCGGTGTAGCAGATGTCGCGCGCGTTGCGGAAACACGCCCGGCTCAGCCGCCACGCGCACTCCGGACTGCGGGCCCCCTCCGGCTCGCCCACTATGTCGTCCCATACTATCTGCTCACAAACATATGCTGTTATTATATCGATGGTTTTTTTTTAAATATTTTAATTAAAAAAAAAAACAATGCTTATTTCCATTTTAAATAATAAATAAATACACCCAACAGTCACATACATAGTTCTGACCCCACAATAGGATACAAGTCCTGTGTCATGGGTATCAGAGACTACGAGAGACTTTTCGGTCTCACAAACACCCAGACCCGAAACAAATATTTGTGGATCACACAAACATTTGTCTCGGTGCGGGGATCGAACCCGCGGCCTCTCGTTTCGCAAGCCGGTGTCTAGCCATCTGCGCCACGGGGCTGTTATTTAATTTTGTTTTCTTCATAAGAAGAGTGGTCTTGTATGGCACAGATTTACTTTAATATTCAGAAGGCAAGCGGTACAGCGGTTAAGTTTCATTTGTATCTTTAATACTTTGTTTGGAAAGGTTAAATTTATAACCTAGTTTCGATACTCTATTTGTACATAATAGCATTCTAAAGTTCGCTAGCATCATCATCAGCCCATACGTCCCACTGCTGGGCACGGGCCTCGTCTACCATTGAGAGGGTAAGTTCGCTATAGCCCACCATAACTTGTCATGCTCGAGTAACAGCCCTTGAAACAAAATTAGTTGGGTCATATCCATACTAATATTATTATTGCGAAAATGAATCTGTCTGTTACGCTGTCATGCTTAAACCGCTAAACAGGTTTGAATGAATTTTAGTATGAAGATAGATAGGGCATTGGAAAATAACATAGGGTGCTTTTTATCCCGGCAAAATGCAGTGTTCCCTGAGAATGAGCACGGAATTCGAAATTGCGCCCGAGCAGATATTGGCCTGGTACTTGTGGAAGTACAATTATATTTAATTGAAGACTACACAATTGGAGGCACGATTTTAACAAGTGCCAATGTAGATGGCGCAGTTTTTGATAATACTAATGAATGTCACGACACGGGCCGACTTGTCCCCTTTTTATAAAAACCCTTTTTTTCTGTTCTTGTTAGCCATTCATCATCATCATCTCCTTGCCCTGTTCCTAATTTTATTTGGGGTCAGCGCAGTATTTTTTATCCTTCCACACATCCCTATCAGCCGTCGAGTCTTCATTCACCCCATTTCCTTTCATATCTTCAATCACACACTCTTGTTAGCCATTATAAAAGCTATTTATGTAAATGGAGGGCAGTAGCGAGTATTATAAAAATAAAAGCCTTAAAGATTTAGGAGTGGTGGGCTAGCTAAGTCAGGCGGTTGTCTGCTGCGCCCAGGGCTCGTCACGCGATGTCTGCTCGTCGCTTGTTACAGTACTTTTATTATTTAACATGGCGCTGATTTGTTAATGAAATTCTGACAGTTACATGGTTCATGAAGTTTTGCGACCGATTCTATATTTTTAAGAAAGCTTCGATCTCCAAAAGTGTTATTTTTTCTAGTATGCTGTAAATTGCAATAATAAGTATTGATTTCACAATTTTATTTATTTATTCACATAAACCTCGAAAGATTTCGATAGAATGGCAAAACTCTTTAAAGACATCAGTAATTGATTTCAATCAGATTAAATGATTTATTTTTATTTCTAAATTCAGCAGTAAAGAAATGCTGACAGTGAGGTTAGGTATGTCAAATTACTTTTAAAGCATACAAATCTAAATCTTAAGACTGTTGCATTCTTAATCACTCGACGTCGCTAGGAGCGAAACCAAATGGCTGTATTTGAGTAAGGTTATGTTCAACAGTGGATAAAATCTTAAACACTCTTAATAATCTAGGGTCACCACGCCTCATATAGACACCAACACCGCCCACACAAAGCCAAGGAGGTAGACTAAGGTCTAACCCCTCTTAGAAGAAGTTCGTCTCCACGAGTGGAACGTACCTATATGGGATGATGTATATACTTTATATAGACACATATAAATTTTAATGATATATAACAAGTTTTAAAGAAATGTGAGGTAATTTGAATATCTATCATTTTTCAAATGGCTCCACATAACCAGTGTTTATATGAAAATGTGCTTCCGGAGTGAAACGCGACTCTGTTTCAAGTGTTATTTGCATACACACGGAAAATACAATTTTTAATGAAGGCCAATTAAGTTTATACGAAGTTTGTGTTTGTAAAACGACGACGTTTATAAATTTTCCGTTTTCAGGGGTTGCAATGAAATTTTAATCTACGAGTTTCGTACAATTTCTTATTAGGTTTTTACTTCTGGGACAAACAAAGAGATATGATGGAGTAAAGCGTGTATCTGTACGAGTATATTAGCATAACTTTTAAATAGTAGCTAGAATTAATTCGTGTTTTTTGTTGACAATACAGATTGTTATTAGTTATTATTTATTTGCAGACAGACCGGCCAGCCGTTCGAATAAAAATAGTCTGTTAGGAAACGATGGGGATGTATGACCGAATTGTACAGCCCTCTCAGATTAAATAGGTGATAATATTAAATTATAAGCTCAAATTCACTCAACGAGCTATGGAGAGGGCTGTGCTCGGGGTCTCCCTTCGAGATCGAATCAGGAATGAGGAGGTAGGAGAACTAAAGTAACCGACATAGCCCAGCGGATATTCTCGAATGGAGGCCACGTAGCGGAAAGCGCAGCGTAGGACGTCCACCCACAAGGTGGTCAGACGACCTGGTAAAGGTCGCGGGACGTCGCTGGATGCAGGCTGTCTCCAACAGGTCATTCGGGAGATAATTGGGGGAGGCTTCTGTTCTGCAATGGACGTCTTTGGGCTGATGATGATGATGATGAATATTAAATTACCCACTGACTTCTTGATGCTAATTAACTCTAAAATATGAAGTTATAGAGAGTTATAGTACGGCATTGGCTAAAAGCATCCCTCGCCCAATACAAATGTGCCTTACTGATGCGAAACGTATCTACCTATGTATGTTCACAGGCTGATAACGAAACGTAACTCTTTAATCGTGTGGTGTAAAAGATATGGAACATAAATAATAAGTTTTAAATTAATGCCTTGTTGCATTAAGACCACACACAAAAAGTTTATTTGAAAACACCAACTTATACAAGTACTTTAAAATCTTTATTATTAAGTCATAAAGTCGCAAACAAACCTGCACATGTTGGTTCAGATTATTCGGATCTCTGTCCTCTAGCGCTTCTCGTACGTTGCTTTCCGGTTTGGCCGACATCATCACCCGGTTATCCGGCGAGATTCTCTCCGGCTGGTGTCTTTGCACCGGCGTAGGCACCAGCACGGGCGGTGCGCTCGCCGGCTCCGGAATGTCCGCCAACAGCTTGGCTTTGTGAGCGCACGCGATGCACTGCCGAGATGTGATCCGGCAAAATTGCGGAACCGCTGCTCCTCCGGAACCAAGCGGCACGTCTTCAAATGCCACGGTCAAAAATGATTTGTCCTCCAATTGATTTCGTTTATAGAAATGTTTGTTTTATATTTGGAATACTTTCAATTATGTTTGAAATGTTAATTCAAAATGTAATCAATTTGTAGCACTAAGTTACTATTTTTATTCATATGTAGGTATTTCAGTTAATTCTAGAACAATTTTAATAATGTCACTTGGTACGGTTCCATAAAATTTCAAAACTATGAGTAATATTTTTTATGTATATACGTGGTCAATGTATTCACTGCACGAATGGTGTCTACTGTACTGAATACTTTCTTTGAGCTTTACACCAAGCCAGAGGGCAGGGGTTGTGCGCAAGTCCACACCTCTACAGGTTACCACTACAAGCTGTTGGTATGCTATTAATTGAATTCGCCTCCATTCTAGTTTGTTTAAAGTTTTCACGCTTCGCTTTGCTGGTAGACACTTCAACTTTTTTTTGTATTTACACTTCATAATGAAAATTGCTAGTGAGTCAGGGCGGTGCAATCTAAATAGAATATTAGTTTATCTCTTCATCATTTCATGAAATCCCGCTGCCATGTTTCTTCACTTAATAGGAACTTAACTAACCAAAGTTTCGAATAACGTAAGTAATTGAATGTAGGTGATTTTTATCTGAAAAAAAAAAACAACTTGAAAGTGAAACAGGCGATGAAAATTTACATGCACAATACTTATAACCAATCGTTACTTACTCGTATATTAAGAAATACATCGTTATAGTGAGTGGAGTGGAGCCTTAAAAAATTGCCAGGCTAGTATCAGAATTATTCAAAATATTTGTAAGTTTAACATACAGAAAGCCAGAGTTGCCTGTAATTAAGTCCACCGCGTCAACTAGCGTATTTAAGTCCAATGACCGGCGAATTGTTAGCGTCATGTTGGCTCATTTTATAGTTTGTTTTCCCTCGGACCGCGTAAATCAACTTGATTATTCAATATGGACTCGGTGGATAGCTTTCAGTCACGTCATTAATGTATTTTAAACATATTACTGGGATTTGTAGCGATAACATTAAGTATGTAAATTGTTTTAACGAGTATTGCTTGAGCTTAAAAATCAGCTTTAATTTCTAGCGTTAGGCGAACGAGATTATAGTGAACTTTATACTTTTATTCATATACTATACTTTTAAATTCTTATCTTGATAAGAAGAATAAAACTGTTAATGGGCTTACTCGTATTAATAAATTCATTGGATGTCTGACGTTCACTATCTTGACGTACTTGACGTTCACTCTTACAATATCTTGCATATCAAGATATGCCAGAGGAAATATATATTTTTTGTTTCAGCTTTTAGCCAACACTGCTTCTGTTAAACTTTAAAAGTGTAATTAATTAAGTTTTTCTTTTCACGAATTGCTTTGCGTTAAAGTAGTGATGGCCTCGAGGTTTAGGCGCGCGGTCGAGAATTTCGGCGGTCGCAGGTTCTGACTTTCCGAAGTTATGTGTGTATTCACAATGAATTATCACTTGCTTTAACGGAGAAGGAAAACATCGTGATAAAACCTGCACACCTAAAAGTTCGTAGGAATTTCTTATGTGTGTAGTCCGCCAACCCGCACTAGGCCAGCGAGGTGGACTAAGGCCTAAACCCTCTCAGTTGTAGAGGAGGCCCGTGCCCAGCAGTGGGACGTATTTGGGCTGATGATGATGAAAAGACAGTCATTGTATTTGAAATTATTTAATTACATAATAATACTACTAATAATACTATACGATCATGTCACTATTATTTAAGTTCTTAAATGTATTCAAGTTAATGTGTGTTCGATATACCGCCAACAACAGACTAAAGTGTTTATTGTAAAACATAGTTCATCCATAAAACACAGCTGAAGAAAATATAACTAATATGCACCAAAACTTTGCGTCATTTGCTTGCATAATGTCACGCCCTCATTTTTAACGTATGACATTTTAAACTGTTTGTAGCGAAGTTATAAATATCAAGGAAATTTATTAATGGATTTCGGTAAAATGAGTACTTAGATTGTGAATAAAAATGTCATGGAAACTGTCACTTGACATTTCATGACAAACTCATGCTATGGAAGTGAAAAATCACTTACGGAAACTTTATATTTTATATCATTTAAGATCTGTTTCATTATATAAGTTAAAAATAGTTTCAAACCATAAAAATCAGTTTCATTGAAAGATTCCAAATTTGTTAATTAAAATATGTTATATATTATACTTCTTGGAGACTTTCTAAAATATTATGAAAAGAACCATTTTTTTAATTCACGGTGACGATTCTGATATTGTTATGATAAACTGGTGACTGCCTCGTGGTCTCGCGGTACAAGTATGTGCCGTGTGATCTAGAGGTCCTGGGTTCGATTCCCGGGTCGGGCAAAATGTTATTGGGTTTTTACATTAGGAAATTCTCAGTAACAGCACGGAGTCTGGAAATGTGCCCGAAAAGCGGCAATAGGCTCGCTCCCTATTACGTGGGACTGATACATACCTGTCGAAATGTGGGTGCAGAAATGCACCACTGCCTACCCCTTCGGGGAATACAGGCGTGAGTTTATGTATGTATGTATGTTATGATAAAATCAAAATGACCACCGAGCTGATAATTACGAAATATTATAAATGACACAGAATTAGGTCAAGTAAAAAATACTGTAAGAGGGCAAAGAAAACCACAAAAATTTCATACAAAAATGTTTATTTATATTAATTCCTTATATACATGCACCGAGTACTAAGTTGTATGTACAAATACTACATCTCATATACTTTGTTCTAAATACAATACATATAACAATAAGTGAGTACATCCATACATCTATATATAATTACTGGACGCTAACATTAAACATACAGACAAGCTTTGGAGATTACAAAAGATTTTGGTAGTATGAAAGAATAGGATTTTTAACGCGGCTAAAATAATCAAACTGTATCTAATGGTAAATACATTGTTTTCAAGATATATTTACAACTTGACGACAATTTTTGCTCCTTGACACAGCTTGAAAAACTGCCAATCTTATTTGACTGTCTGCTTTTGAATAAAAGTTTCTTTTTATTCGAATATCTCAATATTTTTTTACACAATCAAAAAAGTGCTTTATCGGCCCATATAGCACTCACATATAAAACTGTATCTAATTTCATTTTTTTTACACAATCACAAAAAGTGCTTCATCGGCCCATATAGCACTGTATAACTGTAACCCAAATTTATAAGTGTCGAATCGACGCTATTTGTTCCTGTGGGGCGCGGTAACCCAGTTCCCGCCACCCTTCGCCTTTGTGCTATGATTGATCACCAGTAAAGGTTACCACTTTAATTGTATTTGGTGTGGCAGACCATAAAGTCTTTTTTATCACGGTGTGTTCAGACTGTGATTGGAAACTAAGGCAGGGTATAGCTACGGTGATCACAAACCCATTGTTGTTAAAAGAATCCCGACAAAAAATAAAAATTTTGAAGTTTTCCTGACAGTCATAGATATTAAATGGATGTAGTTTTAAGGAAAACGTTTTTTTTTCGGTATTTTTTTTTAAATGTCACAGTGTTTGTAATCACCGCAGCTATTATCTGCCTTAGTTTCCGATCACGGTCTGAATACAACCTGTATATTCTAAAAATAGCACTCTTTTATAACAGATACAGTTTATTAAAGGAATGAAGCCAGTATATGCATTTTTATTACTGTATGGTTAAAAATAAGCACCAAGTCTAATGCACCTTGCGATAAAATCTGATTTATATTCCTATATATACAATCGAAAATACAGCTTATCAAAAACCTTATTTATCTGATGTAAATATATTAGCGAAAGTGATTAAGAGTAATTCTAGTTATCCTACATTAAAGCTTTAGGTCGCTAACAATGGAAGACTAATATAATGTGGCTTAAAATAGTTTGCACATAAGCTAAAATTATATATGACATTTTGTATTTTGTAGCACCGAAATATTATTTTAAAAATGTGTAACATAGCCCATCGTTTGCTAATCACCAATCACAAAAGCAGAATCGATTCAATGTTCAATTTGTTGGTCGTCACATAGTGATGATATGACAGCCCCGTGGCGCAGTTGGCTAGACACCAGCTTGCGAAACGAGAGGCCGCGGGTTCGATCCCCGCACCGAGACAAATGTTTGTGTGATCCACAAATATTTGTTTCAGGTCTGGGTGTATGTGAGACCAAAAAGTGTCTCGTAGTTTCTGATACCCACGACACGACACAAGACTTGTATTTTAGTGTGGGATCAGAACTATGTATGTTACTTTTTATTAACATGGTAATGTGACTGAACATTGGTACATACGATATACATACATATATGTACATAATTCCGCTCTTGTCGATTTATACACTATGGATATCGTAACAAAATATTGACCGTAGCTCGCAGTGCAAACTATTTCAAACAATAAGTAATATAAAAATAGACCTTAAGTATAACTAGATAAAACATTTTATACAATAACGAAACATTAAAGCACTCTTCGGAGTTTATAGCTTAATGAGCATATTCTGGCAAAGTTTGCTACAATTGAAAATGAACATCAACGTTTTAGATATATACATTTTTTATATTAAAATATGGTCTAAATTTGAAATAACTCGAATAATAAAAGGTGTATCCAATATTTTTTTAGACAAAAGATTGTTATTAATTGGATAAATCAGTGTGGAATACCCAGCTACTTTATTACTTATTCGTTACGTGTATGGGTCCGCTTTCTGTCTAGAAAGTCTTCCAATACATTGAAGGTAGTTTTCCAATAACCCGTCCGAGCGCGCCATTACATTTGACCCGAGCAGGTGACCGGCTCGCGTGACAACGCCTTGTAGCTATTTTCAAATCGTTACCCGCTCGCCACTAGTTTTATTTCTCTTTTCCACTGTAATTGCTTCTAGGACTATTAAATATTTCCAAAGGGTAAAGTTAAATTTTCTAAAGAAATATTCTTGTTCTATTATTAAAAAAACTGCGTGTTCAGAAACGCAGAGGGTTATTTTGGTGTATATGTTCTGATATATTCTATGAAGACGTTTGTAGTAATTAAATTAGTATAGAAAATATGTATACAGAAATAGAATACTTATTAGTCTTTAGCTGTACATTATGCAGTATTGCGCCAAACCCTGGCCTTCTCGCGAGCTATACATTTAAAAAGTTAACATACATTTTAACTTTAACTACCCTCGCATCAGAAGTCTCAAATGTTAAAAATAAAATTTACAAATATGTAAGTAAAATATACTATTTTAAATGGACTTCTAAAGATTACATGTTATATGTTACGCCATATTGTTTTATACATAGCTTTGTGAATAAATAGTCCAAATGTAATTTGAAGACGAGTTATCCGGTAGTTCAGCGGATGGCGAGCGCGGGTCGCGCTGGTCTGAGTGTGGGTACGATAGCGGGCTCCGATGACTCCTCTTTTGTTGATTCGATGTCGATATGCGCAGGCACACTGTTACATATTATGTCTCGTCAAAATGGATATTTTTTAAGCATATCTAATATAGGTTGTGGTTGAAAGTCAAAGACTTATACATAGTGTACGGTGAGTGACGGCAGTTGGTTTTGATGCTTATATAGATAAAAACTAGCGCATATTATGTGCGCAGAAAGAGCTACAGCTATTTATTTAAAAAAATAGAACATGCATTTATTCACAATTGCTATTTTTTCATGATTTTTTAATATGTGTTTAGCCACCAGAGTTACGTATAACATGTCGCCGTTTTTGGCAATAGTCTAAATACACCTAGTATAAGATCTTTTAATGGCGGTGCAGAAAGTATTAAAAAATAATTTAAAAGTAATTCGAACTTCTGAAGTAATAATCTATAAAAATGACAGCGTGCAATAAGAACATAGTAAATAATAATATGCAAGATATCATAAAATAATTATTAACCTAGTTCTTGTTGTGAGAGTCATTCGTTATTTATTAGTAAATGCTCTAAGTAACTTTGTAAACAAAAATTCTTAAACAAAAGTGTTAAACAGCTTGAAATATTTATGTACATTTTAGTATAGAATTAATGTTAAATATTATATCTACATGGTTATATAGTTTGTTATGTATTAATGTAGTTTTTTAATACTATACAAATCATGCTATTATCGGGTCTACTATCGATAGCTATTACTAATTTTGTGAAATAGATCTTATTATTCCAATATACAACTTACTTTCCAACTTGCGTCTGGACCCATTATAGACTTATGAGAAATTTATATCAACTACTAACAAGCATGCTGAATATAAGCATTATAATATCAACAATATTATGTTATTACTAGGTTTGTAGATACTTTAGGTCTAAGTTGTAAAGTAAGCTTATTTAAAGACCTTAGCTTGGTCCCGCTACAAAAGTATAAAGTGCCTTAGGACCAAGCCAATTATTCTCTTGTAAAAATATTATCTTTCCAAATCGCGTCTGGAACCATTATTGACCTATGTCGATCGCAACATAAAAAAAAATCTATCTTCTATCATCTGGGCTACTGCTAACTACTTACAAGCATGCTAAACTAAATTATAACATAAGCATTTCAACAAGCACTCACCTGTTTGGCGTGCGCAGGCGCAGGTTGTTAAGGGTTAGACTATAGCTCTACCGCGACTATATCACCACCTTGGAACAACACCTCTCGTTATATTCGCTATCTACCCTCAAACACAAAAATTATTTTACTAACCCACTTTTTGGATTATTAATACATTTTATTATATTTCCCCAAATTTTACTTATAGCGGTAACTTTAAATCTTATTTTTACATGCATTGGCACAGGATAAATTTCAGGAATTATTATGTTTACCCGAAGCGCCAAGCCTACAATATTGATTAATTTTTGTTTATTAAAATCATTGTTAAATTGGACATGCGATTTACAAAACTTATAATTACAACTTTTAAAAATCTTAATCTTAAAATGTCGATTTATTTTTTATTATTTCTAATGCGAATACATATGTTTAAAAAAAATCGTATTAGTCACTGATTTTCTACAGCATTATGAATAACGCGAACTAACTCAGCCATAGTGCCTTCCGAAAGAACTAACCTGACTATCGTTAAATGTAATTTCACAATATATTGATACATTTAATTGTAGCCTACAGAAATTCGCTGAAGTCACATGTAAGTGCATTGAAAAAAAAACTTGTAATATAATATAGTTATTTATTAAGTACCTATGAATTTTCAATTATTTATAGCATCGCATTGGCGAAAACTGTAATTAATGTTATAAAATATTTAAATAAATAGATAAATAATTTATTTCCCATATAGGGTGTATTCGTTACCTGATCTTGATGGGGTGTCTGAGTGAGAGTTCAGACCCTGAGGTGGAGGGCGAGCGCGGCGCGGGGAGGAGGCGGGGCGCGCGCGGGGTGCGCGGGGAGCGCCCGCGGGCAAACTCCAGTCGGTAGTTGTCGGACCGCGGACTGCCGCTGAACGCCTCCGTCTCTGCAGCTGACAGGGGAAACAACGATACTCAATACTAGCTACAGATTCACCTAATTCTCCCATGGCTATTGATAGAACACAAGTTTTTGAAGTAAAACTTATTTACAAGTAAGCTGGTGAATGATGACGAGAGGGTCACGAAAAGTGTGATCGGAAGAAGTGAACGGAAATTGAGAGAGGTATAAGGTAAATAAATTATATATAGATGGAGCTAAATAGGTTTTACTTCAGTTGTGTGGTCTAAAGCACACTCGATTTTTTTGTTCATATGTACGTACTTGAGCAAATGACTGTACTAGTGGTGCCAGTAAATACAGGTCTATACTAACATACTGTTGTGGTATGGGCGTGTTATGAGAAGAGATGAAGCATAGGTAAAAAAGTAATGAGTATGAAAGTTGAAGGAAGGGCAAGTAGAGGAAAAAAAACGAGACCAAAGAACAGATGGATGGAGCAGAGGAAGGACAAAGATATGCATGGAGTGCGTGAGAGAAGATATGAAAGAAAAAGAGGTGAATGAAGACATGATGGCTGAAAAAGATGTTTGGATGAAGAAAACATACTGCGCAGACCCCAAATAGAATTGGGAACAGGGCAAACAGATGAAATGAAATGACTTATGTATATCCTTCGGTCTTATATGACTCACCGTTCAACACAATTGTTTCCAACTATTTGAACCCAAATGTCGTAAAGATGTTCAAGTGCGAATGTCAAATCATTAGCAAAAATATGGTGAAATGTTCTGTATATTTATTTAACCCGTTTTACTTCTCCACAAATGTTTAGAAATGAACTGCTGCCCTGAATACAAATGTTGTCCTATTTCACACGCATACCATCGTGACAGGAAAGTGGCAAGGCCGCCGCACCCACTACTGTCGCTTAAACGCACAGCACCTAATGCACTTCCGATGGACTGTCGTACATTTTGGTTCTAATGAGGACGTGACGGTCTTCAAACATTATGAACGATTTTTGAAGTTATACTTCTTTAGGCGCGTTATGAAAAAATTATGAGAGTGAAATTTTAAGATGCGCGCGCATCACTGTGACGCAAAATTCACAGATTCAAGCTGCCTATGTTAAATGTAAGTGTCAAATGGATCAGGAAGGTTTTAATATGTTTCGGATCGAGTATTTTTTCAAAAAAGTTTATTAAAGTTTTTTAAAATGTAGAATAGTGACAGTAATAAATTAAAACTAAAATTATTGAAAATAAGAAAATGTCAATTATGTTCTACGCAACTACCAGGACATCATAAATCAGCAAGGACAAAGTACTAGCATTAAAAACTGTATACTCGTATAATCCATTCGAAATTTAAACCACGATGAATTAAAAACAAAACTTATTAATGATAGCATTTCACCTCTCTAGCTTTCTGAATGCCTAGTACCATGATTGAGTCAGCTGGCTTATTTACTCGTCCTTTAGACCGGAAACGACACGAATATCAGATTTAAAAAAGTGTATGTGTACTTATACACACGCGTTAGAAGTTATACCACACGACTGAAGTAAAACTTATAAATACGCCCAACAGTCACATACATAGTTCTTAGTTTACGCAACATATTACATTTCTGCACGCATTCATAATTTACATAATTGGGCGCATTTATAAGTTTTACTTCAGTCGTGTGGTATAACTTCTAACGCGTGTACATAATTTGGAGTGATGTTTTATATGTAAGTAAAATTAATTAAGTTCTAGTTGTTTTTCCTGGGTATTGTAAGTTCAGAATGTACCTAGTAATATCGGAATGTAACAGTGTATGACTATGTAATAAAATCAATTTTATTAAATCTAGGAGCCTTTAACGACGAAGACGACTAGATCAAGGGTCGACAAATAATTTTGGAAACAATGAAATATCTAATATACTCGTATTGAATGTTGCCTTGTCTCATATAATTTTGTCGCCTGTACTGATTAGGTACTATAAGAAGACCTTTAAATCTTTTCCAGAAAATTTTAGTAACCAGCGGTCGTACCAGCCCAAATTGAGCCAGCTGAAAAGACCTAACACGTAATCATAATGAATAGTTGGGTATCCTCTTTTTATTCATGTCATTCACAATGAATTATCACGTACTTTAACGATGAAGAAAAACATCGTGAGGAAACCTGCACACCTAAAAGTTTTTAGTTATTTCTTAGGTTAGTACTCGTAGTCTGCTAACCCACATTATAGTATATGGCATGGATGTGGTGGTTACCGTTGCAGATGGCGTGCGCGGACATGGGCATGCGGGCGCAGGCGGGCGGGTGCGTGTGCGCGGGCGGCGCCGCCCAGTCGCGGTACACGCGCGCGCCCTCGCACCGCCACTCCGACAGCTCCACGCACCGGATCTACACATCACCATCACACACACGTCAGGATGTACTTGTCAAAATACGGGAGAAACTCTTGTATCATAAATCACATACATACATACATCAACTTACGCCTGTATTCCCCGAAAGGGTAGGCAGAGGTGCATTTCTGCACCCACATTTCGCCAGGTATGTATCAGTCCCACGTAATAGGGGGCGAGCCTACTGCCGTTTTTCGGGCACAATTCCAGACTCCGTGCTGCTACTGAGAATTTCCTAATGGAAAAACCCAATAACACTTTGCCCGACCCGGGAATCGAACCCAGGACCTCTAGATCGCTCGGCACATACTTGTACCGCGAGACCACGAGGCAGTCGTATCATAAATGAAATGAAATGAAATAATTTGAATCTAGTAAATTTTAAATACATCTTTAATTTACCACTCTGTTCGGAAGGCATCACTAGACTCTAGAGTAGAACGGGCAAGATACTCTAGTGTTGCTCTTTTCCAATCAAGAAGTAGTTTACAATATTGATACAAAGATTACATTTTCCGAGTAAATCTGCGCACTCAAGAAGTTATAATGTGGATGTTCTTCAGCCCGCAGTTAGCCAGCGAAATGGACTAAGGTCTAAGCTTTTAAGAGAAGGCCTGCGCCCAGCTGTGGGACATATGGCTGAGATACACAAAAAAAAACAGTGTTTTCTCTCATGACTAAATATATCAATTGAAAATATCAATCCAAAAAAATTGTATACCTATAAGCTTCCAATAATTAATTTACTACTAGAAGTGTTTCCTTACCGGTGTAGTGCTTTTGCTTCTGCCACTGATTTCCGAAGAAGCGTTGCTGTGCCTCTGCCGAGAGTCGCGGGTCCGCTCCGGCGCCGGGGATTCTCGACACGAACCGTCCGGCTCGTCTCTTGCCTGCAATTAATCCATATTCTGTATTTGCGGACAATCAAGCGGACTAATAAATTGACTAACATTGATATTTTGCAAATACGTGTAATCATTAACATAAAAACAAAGTGACGACGTGTGTAAAAACTAGAGATTGCGAACCGGGCCGGGTCCGTCCGGGCCCGGTGCCCTTTTACGTACCCATCGGGCCCGGCCATTCTTACCGGGCCCGGTCAGCGGACCCGATAAGTAAATCGCGGCGCGGGAGCACCTACTCGTAGTAGTTACTGTTGTAAAATACTCGTATCGATCATTCTTTCAGACTGAAAAATAAATGTTAATTTTTGCTTTGTTATATTATACTTATGAAGCCTACGTATCGTAACCAATTTTACGTTACATTTTGTTAGTTAAGACTAAACAAGTTTGGTTGTTTGTAGTTACTTTATTTATTTATTTATTTAGAGACATCATCGACAGTTACACATACACTTTAAAATACTGTTGAATAAATAGCATTGGACATTGCGTACCATCATTATAGGTGAATACAACATTCTTGATATTATTGCTCAGACAGATTAATTATTTATATTAGTATTGGAAATTACATTTAATGATAAATGTGCTATTATAATAATAATAATTATATAAAAAAAACAAAATTAAAAAATTGTGTGACGATACAAAAAAAAGAATAAAATTATAAATAAATAAAACCACAATCGGAATTACAACTAGGAAATTACAATTTTTGCATTTAATTACATTTATTATTAAAAACTATCATATGAAACATGTTACAGTACAGCCTAGTCAATAAGATTTCGCTATTTGCTCAATAGTAATAATAATAACATTAATAGCCAAAGTTTAAGAAAAAACATTATATATACTTTACTTTTAGCAAATAAGAATTTATTTTGTTTATACCAAAGCTACCATGCTTTATTTATCTATCTAATTTAAGTTGTTATGACACGTTTAGTACTTTAAGCTGCGTTATTATTTTCTTATTATAATACTATGTTTTCAAATAGACACTATAAGGAGTAAAGAGAAATACCTGCTTGTTTAAACTTATAAAAATGAATAATTACTAATACTAATGTTACTTTTCCGTCCATAAGTCAAAGTAATCATTTTTTGAGGCTAATTATTGTGATTATTGTCCATAAGCCAGTTTGAAATGAATATTAATCTTGAATAATTGTCTTTTTTAATTTATATATAGAACATTTTCATCAAATACTTTAAAGGTTTTATCGCTAACAAAGTCTAAAAACAAACGACGAGAAATTGCACATTTGAGATTATGAAGTTGTAATATATAAGAACATTATCTTAACAACTAATGTTGTTGTGGTATTTTTTTCTATGCCTATTTTCGTCTTCCACATTACCATAAGAACCTTAATTTTACTCTTATGCGATTGAATTCATTGTTCTTTCGTTTACTTTCTCTTTCTACTAAATCAACATCTTTCGTGCAACACATGGGGATAGGAGTCATATGTAATTCCTCCCTACCTTGGTATTATTATGTGTGGTGGTGGTAGGCATGCTGGCAGCTCCACTGCTCACCAGCCTCAGCTGCTGCCTGATATTCGCCTTCTCCCTAGCACGTTTGCGCTGAAATTCCTCTTCCACCCTGAAAATTTGAAGAATCAATATTATCTTCTTGGTTTAAAACTTCATGTAAAGGTAACCGCAGGCATTCAAACTATTTCCCATACCACAAATAATATTCCTTTGGTCTGGGTCTTACTAAACCAACAATTATCTTTTAGTTTCTGATACTCACGTTTTAAGACCGTTATAATATAAATATTTACTGATTGATTCACAATTAATGTTTTCGAATTGATCTATTTGGAAAAACTCAAAATAGATATTTCGTATCCTAACCTTCGCATGGCTTCCTGTTCAGTTTTCCGCTGTTGCTCCTTCAAATCTGCCTCTTTCGACAACTTCTCAGCTAGTTTTCTCCGCTCCAGTTGCCTCACAGTTGATTGGAATGTGAATCTCTTACTCCGGCCACCCGCGTTTGAAGGACGCTGTAACAAAGATGAAAAATATTATACAAGACATACTACATAAAATAAATGCCACCAAATAGTAATAGAAGAGTCCTATACAAATACACATTAATCACCAGAAATTTTGCCGCCCACGGTTAATTTTAAATATTCTCATAACAGAAGACTGTATTAAAGACATTGGGGTAAAATTGAAAGACTAAAAACGAAAATTGTAGAGTGACATCGTTCAGATTTCACTACAGAATAGGTTGGCCCGACCAGTTTGGTATTTGGTACTAAGTACTGAGTAATGAATAAGTCAGCATTACATAAAATATTAAATAGTCGTGACGGCCTCGAGGTTTAGGCACTTGGTCGAGAATCTCGACGGTCGCAGGTTCAAACCACACACCTCTGACTTTTCGAAGTTAAGTGGGTATTCACTAAGAATTATCACTTTATCGGCGAAGGAAAACATCGTGATGAAACCTGCAGACCTTACAGTTCTTAGGAATTTCTTAGGTGTGTAGTCCGCCAACCCGCACTAGGCCAGGATGGTGGACTAAGGCCTAAACCCTCACAGTTGTAGAGGAAGCCCGTGCTCAAAAGTGGGACGTACATGAGCCGATGATGATTATAATTTCAAGTAGTGAGAAATAGTTCTATTAATATTCAGTCGTGACTTTATTTGGACTGCACAGCATTAACCATGCCAGTTGCTGGGTCTTTGCAATGCCAATTTAAAGATTTCACCTGTTTTTTTTAATGCCATGTAAAATATACGATAAAGGTATTTACGATAGTCGTATCAACGGAAGTTTGCACTTCATTTGGGTGAAGTTATTCGTGACTGACAAAGTGCGGATAAATATCTGTACGTATATTCGCTACGCGGATGTCTTTTATGTTTCCATCTGATTTCATTTCTTTGATGTGGTGTTCGTGACTCGTATAATGGTTTTACCGTTTGCTTGTACTAGGAAAGTTTTTATAACGTAGCTCTATACATAGGACGGCTAAGGCACTTGTACAAATTAAAATATATTCTTACTTTAGCGGTACCTACTATGCAAATTTACCCAAATTTGCTCTTTATATATATGCATATAAAAACCTTTATATCAAAACTTCTTCGTATAGGAATCGTGTAAGATTTTAAAGATTTAATCGTCTAGATCTTAATGTACCTTTTTGGTAGTCATTGTGAAATAAATACAACCAAAAGTCACATACATTGTATCAGGTATGACATTATGAGCCTTATTGATCTTACATATAAAAACCAGAAGCCAATATTTGTAGATCCCAAACAATTATATCAATGCGGGATCGAAGTTTCGTTGCCTAATTTCACAAACAGGTGTCTTAAACAACTACGTTACGATAACAATAATATATTGTAATTTAAAACGACGTCTTAAAAAACAGATCCTACTTGAAATCTTACGGGATTGTTACCCTTTGCTAGTTATACATAGAAATAATAAACATAAACACAGAAAGACAAACATTGTGACTCGCGCTATACTCGTAAAGTAGTTTTGTGAAATGTAACCTGCCTAATAAACTAGTGGTCTTATCTTACATCGATTCTTTGTATCGCTGACGAAAATTCCGTACCATAAAATAGACAAATTATTTGTTTGTTATTATTTTTATATTTTGGTTGCTATTATCACAGGCATTCACAAAGAGTAATCATACTTTAACGGGGAAGGAAAACATCGCGATGAAACCTGGACACCTAAAAGTTCTTAGGAACTTCTTTGGTGTGTAGTCCGTCAACCTGCACTAGGCCCGCGTGGTGGACTAGGTAAGGCCTAAACCCTCTCAGTTGTAGAGTAGGCCCGTGCCCAGCAGTGGGACATATATGGGCTGATGATGATGATGATTATCACAGGCAAGTGCGTGCCGGCTTAGAGGTTCAAGCGTGCAGTATACCAAGACTTGGCGACAACAGGTGCGAGATTTAGGGCTTGGTACAATTCGAGATTTTGTGTGATTTTTCAACTTTTAACGGTAAATAATAATAATAACGTTATAATGAAGTCCTGCCCGTAGGAATATAAGAGAAAAAAAAAACACTTAAAATACCCATGTAGCTTTTACTCATTTTTTAATGTAGCCTTTAAATGTATTATATGAGGCTCATATTTTCGAAATGGTAGTCATTTATAAGTCCAGCGGGCAATAAAGGGTATCATAGGCAGTTCCATTAGCGACTGCTCGCTTTTAATCTAGATAGAAGCGTTGGGTGCGGTGGTTTACAACCGACGCGATAAGGGCACACTGACCACTCCACTAACCTGCATTTTGTTTCATAAAAATGTTAATGGTAGTACCAAAAACTTCGAGTTATGGATATGTTTCATACATTTATTTTGAAAAGTCAGCTGCAAATGCGACACAAATAATGAGTTATTTAGTTTTTTGATAGGCCTGAATAGGGAGGAAGTATACGTCGTTCGTAACTTTGCAGCCCTATACAAGCCTGTATTGCCCGAATGGGTAGGTTTATTGGGCAGTATATGGGTAGGTACATTTCTGCATCCATATTTCGTGAATTGTGTTTTCGTCCCAAGTGATAGCGACGCTATTGCCGTTTTTAGGGCTATGTGCTGCTACTGAGAATTTCCTACGAAGCAGTATAATATTACCGTTATTTACAAATAACAAATAATGTATTTATTAGTTACCAGCTTTTGCTCGCGACTTCGTCAGCCTAGACTACAGGGTTGGGTACAGGGTTGGCCTACGTCATAGTAGCTTTATGCATGCAAGCCCGATCTCAGCCCGATCGGTTTAAAATTGATAAAGTTTCATACAATCTTTCATCCCCTATTTTATCCCCTTGGGGGTAGAATTAACCAAAATCCTTTCTTAGTGGATGCCTACGTCATAACATCTACCTGCATGCCAAATTTCAGCCTGATCCGTCCAGTAGTTTGGGCTGTGCGTTGATAGATCACTATGCCAGTCAGTCACCTTTGAGTTATACAGGGTGTCCCAGCAGTCGACGATAACCCGGAAACGGGGAATAGCCCAAGTCGTAATAGTTATCAGAAAAATATAAAAAAATATATAACTTATGTATTTAGTAAAATATAGGGATTTCAAAAAAATCTAGAAAATCTACACCCTGTGACGGTTTTTTCACTACTGTTGCTGCAAATCTCTACTTTTATAAATTATTATTTTTGTTATGTAATCCTGAATAATGCCTCTGCAAACTGTTATCCAACATTTAGAGCCACCTTGCTATACTTCGGAAGAAAATGACATTCTTTACCAAACCGCATATTTAAAATGAATCATACGCCCAAATTTAACTGACTGTCCTGAAAAAAAAAATGTACTACGAGAGTTTGGCAAGTAACTTTAAAAGTTGGCGCATTTAATAAGGAATCTAAAATGGTAAAACACTTGCTACATTATTTTTTAAATGTGGCACAATAATTTTTATTTTGCGAAGAAACCCATTTGATCAAATTTTCTTATTAACTAAATATGACATGATGATGAACTGATAAGTGAGATGGAGAGAATTGTTTTACGATGTGTGAGTGAGACAGATACTCCATTGTCAGGTAGTCCATGGGCACCAAGCATCGGAGCAATGATCACTTTTTTATTTTAAATTTAGGCTTTTTTTATTTGGATATCTTAGATTTATTAAGTAATTGCTTCATCATCATCATCATCAGCCCATAGACGTCCACTGCTGAACATAGGCCTCCCCCAATGATCTCCACAGTGACCTGTTGGAGGCAGCCTGCATCCAGCGACGACCCGCGACCTTTACCAGGTCATCAAACCATCTCGTTGGTGGACGTCCTACGTTGCGCTTCCCGCTACGTGGCCTCCATTCGAGAACTTTTTGACTCCATCGGCCATCAGTTCTCCGCACTATGTGCCCGGCCCATTGACACTTCAACTTGCTAATTAGCTGGGCTATGTCGGTTACCTTAGTTCTCCTACGGATCTCCTCATTTCTGATTCGATCTCGTAGGGAAACCCCGAGCATAGCCCTCTCCATAGCTCGTTGAGTGACTTTGAGCCGCCTAATGAGGCTCATAGTGAGAGGCCACGTCTCGGTGCAGTATTGCTTAACACCAAATATTTCTTTAGTAAAATTTACAATACATGTTCAAACTGCCTTCCTTCAGCCGCAATACACGCTCGTCATCTTCTTAAAAAAGATCGGGTTATCAGGGGCGAAAATCTTCTATTGCTAACAAATTCAGCTACTTCCATTTATTTTTTGCCGTAGCTCAGGTAAATTTTCAATTGGCTTTAAACAATTTTATTCTTTCACCGGTCTCCAGTAAAATATAGCCTAAAGGATTTAAGCCAGGTGAACCAGCTGGCCATTGGATTGTGCCAGCTCGTCCTATCCATCTACTCCGGTATTCCTAATCGAAATATTCTCTTACTGAACTAGCGTCACTATCTGTCTCGCTCACACATCGTAAAACGATTCTCTCCATCTCACTCAAATAGTATCTTAAAATTGCTGTCTCGAAGAGTCGAATCTAAACATCTTTAGTTAATAAGAAAATTTGATCAAATGGGTTTCTTCGCAAAATAAAAATTATTGTGCCACATTTAAAAAATAATGTAGCAAGTGTTTTACCATTTTAGATTCCTTATTAAATGCGCCAACTTTTAAAGTTACTTGCCAAACTCACGTAGTACATTTTTTTTTCAGGACAGTCAGTTAAATTTGGGCGTATGATTCATTTTAAATATGCGGTTTGGTAAAGAATGTCATTTTCTTCCGAAGTATAGCAAGGTGGCTCTAAATGTTGGATAACAGTTTGCAGAGGCATTATTCAGGATGACATAACAAAAATAATAATTTAAAAAAGTAGAGATTTGCAGCAACAGTAGTGAAAAAACCGTCACAGGGTGTAGATTTTCTAGATTTTTTTGAAATCCCTATATTTTTTCTAAATACATAACTTATATTTTTTTTAATATTTTTCTGATAACTATTACAACTTGGGCTATTCCCCGTTTCCGGGTTATCGTCGACTGCTGGGACACCCTGTATATAATAGATTATTAGTTGTGTATCCTGTCATCAGTACTTGCTCCCAGGATTGAAGTAATGATGTAGATGATGATACAGACGAAGCTAGTCAGTTGAAACGAATGTTTGTATAAAATAATTGTTTAAACTGCAAAAGCGTTAAAACTTTCTACGCTCCGAATATTTTTACATGATGTCTGGTAAAATTTGTTGAATCGCTTAAGCATCTAAACTCGGGATAATTACATTCCACGGACCTAAACTAAAACCGCAATATTGCACAATGGAAACACATCAGTACAATACATTTTGGGCAACAGAAAATTCCCAAGAATTTGAATATAATAAAAGACTGTACATTAAACACAAAGAGTGTTCCGAGATGAAAGTAAAAGCGGAATCTTTTGTTGAAAAGCAAATCAACAATTAGGGTCGGGGTATTTAGAGCGTGCGACCCCCGATGCTGCGATAGCGTGATGTTACGTATCTGCTCAGTGATCGCACAGGCCTCATTTGTTAATATTTATTGCGGAATTATTTTAATTGCGCCTCGTTGCTCCTCATTTACATATTAATGCTTTTTTGTGCAAGTTTTCTAATTTATCTCGTAAGATCGTGTTGAGTAATGTAATAGCTAAAATTATATGAAGTGCGCCTTTTATGCGTTCTGATAGACTGCCGGGTTTTATTTAGAAAAACTTTTACGATTACGTAGTTGGTGAATGTAATTGATTATGCAGAGGAGATTTTTATATAATTAACTGTATTGTTTCTACGCTTCAGTGGTTCATCGTATATATTTCCTGCAGTTATTTAACTCGCCGGACTAATTAGAATAAAGTTGTAAGCGAAACACATAACTAAACCATTTACTCTACTAACAAAAGCAGTACCAAAAGGCATGAGATGTTAAATATTGAAATTTTGTCTTAACTGGAAGAATAATATGTAAACTGAGAAGATGTAGATGTAAATACAGCAAAAGCTGTTCAATATTTCAATTTTAGAAACCATATTAACTAAAAAGCAATTAATAATAACTTATAGCAAAATTTATTGGGACATAACTGAAGAAATACAAACTAAGAGATTCCTCTATTAGTGTTTACGTATTTATTTATTTATTTATTTATTTACACTTCCTTGTACAACAATTATAAAGAAACTTATCTATAAAAAAAAATAAAACAAGAGGCGGCCTTATCGCTCTAGGCAATTTCTTACAGGCAACCTTAGGATGGATAATACAAGAGGAAAAATAAAGAGGGTAGAATAAAGTGTAAAGAAGGAAGTAAAAGAAAAAAAAAAATAACAATTAAAATAAATAATACTAATAACTTTGAGTAAATAAAAATTATCATCATATTATTAAACATATACTTACACTTAAATACATAAATAAACATATACAATATAAAAATAAAATATATTAAATAAACATATATGTACAAATATATATATACATACATATATAATTTATAGCATATAAACAAATGAGTGGAGAAAAGTTAGATCAGAGAGAAAGGTAGTGATCTTTCACTTGTCTTTTGAATGAGTGAATTGTTTCCGCTCGTCTTATGGCAGGTGGTAGGGCATTCCACAATCGAACAGCCTGGACCATAAAAGACTTGTCCATGAAAGTTGTTGTATGCACAGCCATTCTCAATTTCAATTCCTCTGACGACCTCAAGGTTCTTGAATGCGTGTTTTGGAGAAATGTAAAGCGATCTTTGAGATAAGAGGGGGTAATAGGATCAAATAAAATATTATATAGAAGAGAAAGAATGTGAGCATTCCGGCGAAGCCGTATGGGTAACCACTTGAGCTTAGCACGAAATTCTGAAACATGGTCATATTTGCGGAGGCCAAATATGAGTCTAACACAAAAATTTTGAAGACGCTCAAGTTTATTAAGCTGGTCCTCGGTGAGATCTAGATAGCTGACATCAGCATAATCAAGGATGGGAAGGAGAAGGGTTTGCACGAGAGAAATCTTCGTAGTACAAGGTAAAATATTGCATAACCTTCGCAAAGACCTTGCTGAGGCAAACAGCTTTCGGCTGAGTTCCCGAAGCTGAGGACCCCAGGAGAGTGTCTTGTCAAGATAGAGCCCGAGGTTTCTGACGCAATCGCTGAAAGGAATGGTCACACCATCACAGTAAACATTCCGTAATGCGAGCTTATCTAGTTTCGACATCATCCTAGGGCTGCCGACAGCAATAACTTGTGTTTTGGATGGGTTGACTTGCACTCCATGACATTTGCTCCAATCACATATATGCTGAATGTCTGTGTTAATGTCGATGATCGCATTTTCTAACTTGTCAAGAGGTGCACGGATATATATTTGCAGGTCATCTGCGTAGAGGTGGTAGGATGAGCGAAGTTTGTTAGTTATAGAGTTAATAAAGAGGGCGAAGAGTAGAGGAGATAGCACGCCGCCCTGTGGTACGCCAGCTGAGACCACACACCAGGAGGAAAAACTGTCCTCTACAAATATACGCTGCCGGCGTCCAAACAGGTAACTACGAAACCAATCAACCGCCATTGGAGATATGTTAAGAGAACGCAGAACGCCAAGTAATACATCGTAATCAACGGTGTTGAAAGCATTGCTGAAGTCCAGCAAAGCTAGGACAGTCAGCTTACCTTCCTCCATGCCTGATCTAATACCATCCGTAATATGAGTCAGAGTAGTGGTCGTACTATGCCCACGACGAAATCCCGATTGGAGAGGATTAAGGAGATTGTTTATGGTGAGGAAATCGTGAAGTTGGGAATGAATCAATCGTTCAAGGACTTTAGATAGGAATGGGAGTATAGATATGGGACGGAAATCAGAAAGAACAGAGGCATTGGGCTTTTTAGGAATAGGGATTATATTAGCATTTTTCCAAGCAGTTGGAAAAATACCTGAGGAGATGGAATGATTCAAAATATGGGAGATGATTGGTAGGATTTCGTCTAGGATAGGCAGAATCATATTACGGCCGATACCATCACTCCCTGATGCGTTGGATGAAATAAGCGTAATGGTTTTCTTAACATCACAAAGAGCGAATTGTTTAAGAACAAAGGCTGAACAATCGGGAGTCTTCAGGGTAGAAAGATGTTTAATAGTCTGATCTTTGGTCGCCCTGTCAAAACATGGCGAAGAAGAAAAATGTTGGTTCAAAGAATTTAAGTCAATGGACTTAGGGATGGATACTCGATCAGGTTTACCCACTCCCAGTGTCTTTAGGAATTTCCAAACTTTGGCTGGATCTCCGTTTTCCACAGAGTTATGAATATGTCGGCGTTGAGCATTCCTACACACCTTACTGCAGTGATTCCTGATGCTAACATATTTTAGCCAGTTGGACTCAATGGGTCGTCGATTATACCTTGATTTGGCAAAAGCTTTTTTAGAAAGTAAATTTTTAATGTCAGCTGTAAGCCAAGGTGTTGGTCGGTGTTTGAGTTTAATAGGTCGTACTGGTGCATGTATATCGTATAAGGTTGACAATTTTTCCATAAAGATGTCCACTTTGGAATTAATACAGTCAGCATTAGTAAGCAAACTCCAGTCAATGCTGTCAGCATCCTTGCGAAGGTTATCAACACTCATTCCTCGAAAATTCCGCTGCAGGATAACCCTGGGTAAGGCTTTAGGAGGACGGACACGATAGGATAGGAATAGAAGATCATGAGAAGAAAAGGCGTCAGCGAAACATTGACCATGTTTCGCAACATGGTTTAAGGAAGAGACAAAGATAAGATCAAGGAGCGAAGGAGTGTGATTAGGGGAGTGGTGTGTAGGTGAAAGTGGAAGAATAGACAGATTACATGATTGGATAGTATTAAGAAGGGAAGAGGAACGACGATCGTTCTTAAGGAGACAGGTATTGAAATCACCCATGATTATGGTTTGACTGTACGAAGGGACTAGGTTTTCGAGAATGAGTTCAAGCGAAGAGAAGAAGTCAATATGAAGTGAAGGAGAGTAGTAAACACCGAGTAAAATTTTAGTAAGCGACAATTCCACCTCCAGAAAAAGATGTTCACCAGCATCTGAAGGTGGTGGTTGGGGTGACACACTAATTATTGAGTAACGGAATTGAGTACGCAAGTATATAGCGACACCGCCACCACCACGAGCTGTACGATCATTTCTGATGAGGTGGAAGCCAGGAAGGGAATAAGTAGTAGAAGATAGACAAGGTTTCAACCAAGATTCAGAAATAAGAATAGCATGTATATGGGTACAGTCAAAACTAGCCAGCATATCTGGGAAGTGAGCCGGAATACTCTGAGCGTTGATATGAATCACGTTAAAGTTCCTAGGGACGTCAGAGAAATGATTCGAAAGAGTTTCCGCAAGCGAGGGAACACTGGCAAAACTATCATCGCTGCAAGCAGACAGGAATTCATCACTATCACAACTTAAACTGCTATAAGACATAATTAAAAGCAATAAAAAATAATAACAACAAAAAACAATTAATAGACTAAAAATATACTACAATAAATAAAAATAATAAAATAAAATAAAAATACAAGTACAAGCTAACAATGAACCATCTGCCGGTTTGTTAACAAGGCACAATAACTGAATTAATGTGATCCTAATAGGACCCTTATGACTAATTTTACTATACAACAAAAGAAATAATCGAAAAAAAGAAGAAAAATAACATAGTAATGGTAAAAAAGTTAATTTGTACAACTTACAGCTAAATAGTAGTAGTCCAGGTAGTACAGTCTTAATAAAATATTATTAAAGTAAATAGCAATTCTCAAAAAAATCATTGAAAAGAAAAGATAAAAAACTAAAACAATAAAAATAAATTAAAAGATTAAACAGCCAAAGAAAAATTAATATTAGAAACAAACATTAACAATAATAACTTAAAATACTTTCAATTTCCGAACGAATTGCATTATGTCAAAGCTGACATTTATTTGACAGAATAACAATAAACTAATGTTGTCATTTGTCATCTAAGTAAAAACGTGCGTGGGTATGTTTACATGACCAAAAAGAGGCTAAATTTAAAACAACGAAAAGGATATCAATTACTAGTGACGGTGAAGTAACAACCCAACGTAATGGGGTGAATCCTAACTAGTTTCCGTTCTTAACGTATTTTTTGTCAACTTTTACTTTTTCTGGAATAATGGCTGTGTGTGGGCAGTTATTCGATAAACGACACTTTAGCAACATTTTTCAAGCATTGGCACCATTCTTCTCCTCGTAAATTTTGAGATATCACATATTTTCAATTTATTCTCGTGAACGTAATGACTAATAAAAGAGCTGAATGATATCTTCATTACTATGAATGACTTAGACATGCGTGTAATGACTATTGCATAATATTATAAGGTGAATGTGAAGAACCAAATAAAACTTAAGATTAAAAGCAAATATTTATTCAGTATTTGAGTATGCTACTAAAATAGAAGAATAACAATAGGAATTTTCGTGTATGTAGGTTATTAAAATTTTTTTTTTTTTTAAGAACGTAGGAACTAATCATCATGTAAGTTGTAATAAATAATGACAGCTGTCAACAGTGTCAGTCAATAATCAATTAACTATTTGGTTTCGGCTGCCACCGAAATAGAGAGCCTGAACTTCCTTAGCAAATTTTATGGCATAGTTTTCCGAGAAGTCAATATGCAGTATGGTTTCATCAATGCTCAGCCTTTCTTTTAACTTCTTTATCTCATTATATTGGTTCAAAATATTATAACAGTGCAGAAAAATCTCTGGCAGATCCTCATCTAACTTTTGAATTGCTTGGATTGGGGTTACGTTTGTTGCAGATTTAGCGGTAATACTAATTTCCCTTTTCTTTTTGTCTGTTGTAACATATTGTTTATTCTATAGCGTCCATGAATAATATACCAATTCTCTGTAAGTTCAGACTCTTTGTAATCAAGTAGTTTTTTTTACATATGCTGCATATTTTTCCCAAACAGCAAAGAGATGCCATCATTTCAATCTAATTTCTCTTTTGTAGTATATTTTCTTTGTGTATCCATGTTTAAGTGATTGAACACATGCACTGCATCCCTGTTAGATTCTTTCGGGAACACTACCCAGAATGGTTGTTTCGGTTTTGTTTTTTTTTCGTTCTCAGCTTTTAATTTCTCTGATTATAATTGTTTTAAAGGGGCGCATAAGTAACGCTTTTGATTGCATTCTTTACCTTTGGTAATAAACACCTTTTTGCCAGCGCCGATTCTGCTGTTCACATCTTCTTCATAAAACTTATGTGTCGTCAACAAAAGCTTATGTTAAACTAATTTTGCTTATTATCTTTGCTTATTATTATCGTGATCAGCTTTGCTCATTCCAAATGAAAGAAGATTTCGAAATTAACCATTACTCCTAGATTTAACGGCTCAGTTTCAGATCTGTTCGTATCCCTTTCGTGTTTCAGCTGTTTTATATATTGACGTATTCTTTTATCTGTTTTTTTAACGTTTTTATCACCTGTAACAACATGAGTCTTTTCTTGCGTTCTCTGTATTTTACTTCTTGATAATCAATTTGTAAGGCGGAGTCAGTCTGTGCTGTCGAAGTCACTGTCACTGTGGCCACTTGATGTGCTAGGCCCAAGTGGATCCTGGTTATTTTTGGTGGAAGTTTTGAGAGTCCTGTTACTGTCAATAATAACTACGTTTTGCGTTTCTTGTTTATGTTTCTCTTCTGCTAGTTTCTGTCTGTATCTTCGTGTATTCTCTCTCCATTTCTTGGGTTGTAAACGTTATTCTCTCGGGCTTAACTCATTTATACTCAAAATCTTTTTAAATTTCTCTCCTTCTCATAAGTCAGCTCCAGTTTTTTGTTTCTGCTCTTCATACATGTTAATGTCGCTTTTTATTCAAAAAAACTGATGTTTTTAGCTCGCCTTTGCTGTGCTAACATTTCTTTTTTACTTCTATTTGGTTTTGGCATTGTGTCCTGAAAACACCGAGAGCATATTTAGTGTCCAAAAATCAAAGTAATATAACAGTCAAATTATTCAACATACTGCCTAGTTTATTATACAAATACATTACGTTACATTAAGCTATTCACCTAATATAACGTAACATATTTCATAAACTGTTGTTTCCAAAATAAATATAACTAAAAATACACAGAATAATTTGATGTCATTACCTTCATAACAGTGTCATTACATTCGCATGAAATATTTATGATATATGAGCGTAATGACTACCAGCGTAATGACAAATCGCAGGACTATGAAGTGTTTTGTATAGCAGGTATTTATCTAGACAAGTGGAAATGCACATAATATATTTGGTCCTAATGACGTGTCAACCAAGTAAATTGAAAATGACTTACCTTTATCCGCTAAGCTATAATTCATATTATAAAAATGACGAAATTTTGTGACAAATCACTGCGAACGAAATTTGCATAGAAAAATAATGAGAAGAAAACATGCCACACGTCCGACTCTAGGGCAAATCGCCGGCGAATGAACCCAATAGTAGGCGGCGGGGTCGGAAAATGTCGTGACATGTTCAGAAACATACTCATTTTGCAGGAGTTGTCATCGTGAACTTAATGACGATTTTGTGGTGACAAAAGTTTGACATAAAGTTATTCGTTAAATAATTATTATTGCACCGAAATATTTTTACAGATGGCATGGTATTTTAACCTTATAAATATATATACTATCAAATACGTGTTCTTAACGACTATTTTATTTGTACATATTTTTTTTTACAAGGTGTGAGCTGAAATTCAAGGACATGAATGACATTTTGACCCATTTTTATTTTTTAAATTAATAATGCGTATTTTAATTGGTTGTATTGAATGGGCTCCAGTTAGAATCGCCTATTGTTGACGGTTTTAAGCGAAAAGGAAATTCAAAAGAAATCAATTTTGAAAGTTATTAACGGTTAACGAGTTTTTTTAAGCGCTGTAGGAATCACCCAATGACAATAACGGCTATAGCTGTACATTACCTGGACCGGACTCAAAATAATAAAAGGAAAGACATTCATCACTTCTTGCTGGTTGCAGCTCGCCTGGACTTAGACACTGCAATAGTCTTCTTGACTGGACTGGGCTTTGCTGTAGTGTCAGCGTTAATCTGGCTAAGCTCGCCGAAGGATGTGATACGATGCCGCGCGCCAGAACTGATGACATACACTATCCCTTCTCGTGTCCAGCAGTTAGTAACTCCATATTTATCACGGGCAGCCATGAATAGGTCGTGACGCGTTTTAGTGAGAAATTCGGAGAGTGTGATGCCGCAGCCTTTGAGCTTAGTCTTATTGAACCAGATTTTGTCCCTCATAGCAGCATCCTTCAATTTGACGAGCACAGGTCTAGGTTTCTTCGAAGACGTCACTCGGCCCATCCTATGACAGCGTTGTAGGTTGTTAACATTGAAGTCAGCCACGCCAAGGCGCTGTTTGATAATGTCAACAATTAGCTGCTCTGCATTCTCGTTAGCAACTTCAGAAACACCGTGGAATAATAGAATTTTGCGCCGCCTTTGCGTCTCCATGCAATCCACAGTGTGAGCCAGGGCTTCAATCTGCCGTTGCAGCAGATTTAGAGACTGGTTGACAAAAGCCCTGTAAGCAGCAAATTCCACGGCCAAGTCGGAGGTGCCTGTTGTAGCAGGTGATGATTTTTGAAGATCCAGCTCAAATGCAGCCATTCTTTTATTAAATTCATCCTTCATTTCTTCAATCGTAGCACTTAGGGTGGACTCCATAGTAACTGGTGTATAATAAGTGGTGCCAAAAAGTGAAGTGATGAAAGGAAAGATCACAGGAATAATTAAAGTTAACACCAGCAGATAGACAGTTTAACTCTTACAGTAGAACATTAAAAACAGTGAAATTAAGACTTGTAAGTATTTTTAAATTTAAAAAAATTACAGAGCAAAAGTTCGTTTGACTCTCCTTTACAACTACCCACTTTTTATTTTTTATCTAAACTAGAAGAATACTAGATGAATTGTGGGAAAATAGAGCAATCCAACAATGAAGCAGTATGTGTGAATCATTTACGTTGCGTCGAGGATGTTAGGCGCGATGCGCTAATTCAGCGATTGTTATCTGGTGCATAACGCATCCTTTGTTAGCGAAACATGACCTTTATTGTTATGAAACTGCAGTTTTATCATAAAAAGAGCACTCATGTGGTCACGCAATACAATTATATGAGTACTATGTTTGTTTTACGTCTTTAAAGTATCGTTTACGATTTTTCGATGGTTAATCCGGTCATTGATAAATTCTTTGATGGTAAATGTCATGGGTATACCAAGTAAGTATTTCATTGAAGTTTAATTGGGTAGAATAAGATTATTTTTTACAAGGTTTTTTGTACTAAGGTTACGGTATCATCATCAGTCCAAATACGTCCCACTGCTGGGCACGGACCTCCTCTACAACTGAGAGGGTTTAGGCCTTAGTCCACCACGCTGGCCAAGTGCGGGTTGGCGGACTACACACCTAAGAAATTCCTAAGAACTTTTAGGCGTGCAGGTTTTATCACGATGTTTTCCTTCACCGTTAAAGCAAGAGATAATTCATTGTGAATACACACATAACTTCGAAAAGTCAGAGGTGTGTGTCTGGGGTTTGAACCTGCGACCGCCGAAATTCTCGACCGCGCGTCTAAGCCTCGAGGCCATCACTGCTTCCAAGGTTACGGTATATATAATTTTAGTAGCAACACATAGACGTGAGAAGAAGGGTTGTCGTGTTTTATTATTTTGTACTTATATTGTTCAGTTTGATGACTGACGTGCCAATATACAGATAAATAAGGGAATTCAAAAGAATGTCTGACAATCACCATCAACAGCCTTTCTCACGCCCATTGCGGACATAGGCCTGTCGTATTCGCCACTGGCTGAATCTTCGGTCCTTCTCATCCAACCGCTGCCACCTTGCGTATATAGTCAATCCACCTAGCCAGACGGCGTCCTTTTTTTTTTTTTTTTTTTTCTTTCACGCGGGGAAAATCCTATTTACGGACGGTGTGTCGGACTCACCGGCGCCTTCCGACCCAGCATGGATGTTACCGCCCGTTGTCGGGCGGCCGCTGGGCCGGGTCCCTACCAAATATCAATGCGCCGTAATACCGACTAAAAACCCCGCGACGGCCACCATCAGCGCATTCAACGAGACGGCCCCGGAATACCCTGAAGCCAGAGCTATGGATTGACCCGGGACCGCCTCTGCGCCGTGCCAAAAGGCACACCGAAACAATTGTTACCCCTCGGGGGCCGCCAAGGTAGGGACGGCGGCCCCGCGTGGCCTCTGGGCGCCGGGCTAGATGTTCACCCGGCGCCTCCTACGTCGCCTGTTGCGACGAGCGGGATCGGTCTGCTCCCGATCCCGCTCCGCGCTCTCCTTCTGCGAAATGACACGTTCGCAGAAGGAGAGCATAGCTTTCCACGATCTCCGGCTGCCGACCATGGCGGCGACCACGGTCGGCAGCGAGAGGTCTCTCCCCACGACCGCTACGAGAGCGCTGCGCTCCTCGTCCCAGGCTGGACACTCCTCAAGCGTGTGCTGGGCCGTGTCCCCACGGCAGTTGCCACAATGGTGGCACACGGCGGTCTCCTCCACTCCGACGATGCGACACAGGTACGCACCGAAGCTGCCGTGCCCGGTGAGCACCTGCGTCAGCCGGAAGGTCGGCGCACCGTGGTGCCTGTCCATCCACTGCTGGAGGACAGGACGCACTGCCGCGACGGTCGCCACGCCAGCACTTGGACTCTCCAGCCTGGAACGCCACTCCTCCACGGCGGCGCTGCGGAGGGAGGCCAGCATGGCCTCGACCTCTCTTGGGGCCGGTCTCTGTCCGGTTCGCCGATACGCCTCCTCCCGCCAGAAGAACACTGACGAGAGGGACTTGGCGTCCAGCTCCCAGGGCAGAGTACCCGCCAAAACGAGCCAGACGGCGTCCTACCTGAGTATGCTTATGTATAATTCAAAAATAAGTCAAAAATGTAATAACGTTTTTACAAATTACGTCAATATAATGTCAATAAATACGTAAATAAGTGAACATATAAAAAAAAAACTGTACACAAAGATGCGTTTTAAGAGTACCTAAAATTAGTTATTTTTCATAGTCTCACATTCAAAACAACATTCCTATGATCCTGGATTCTTTAAGCGAAGCGTGAAGAAGCATTTGTGCGGGCCGGCATGATTGTGTCGACCAGCGGGTGACCATCGTTTCTCGCTGGTCGGTATTATTTTTCTGGACTCCACTGTGCTTACCATCAGGTACAGTGGAGTCACTTTGAAAAATGAGAGGACTCGGGTGTAATCTCGGGAACCTGACATGTTTATCAGAAAAAGGCTCGCATATTCATGAAACAATACTATAAAAATTATCGTATTGTAATGTAATGGCTGGAGAAATTTTAAAGCGGGATTTCAAGAAAGGACTTTCTAATTTCATTTTTATGAGTCTACTATTTTTCTGAATTTGAAATACCTTGTGACGAGTAATTAGTATTCTACTAGCATTTTACCTTACAACATTCGCCTAGAAAATCTACAATACTCGTACACAAAATATGAGCTTAACTCCAACCTCTCTTAAAACTGTCAATTTCGGGTCAAGCAACACAGATTCCTCCAACCTTCCAAAATGTGAATGCATTCCATAACTCAAGGTAAGGCTTCCCGCTTACAAATGAGGACTCTACTATGTATATCAGGCGATTTAACTCAAGTTAAACGACATAATGCGAACGTGTTGTGGCGCTAACGATCCTGTGATGGTATCACAAGCGGCGCGGTTGTCATCTCGATGAGCGCTGGAAGGGAAGATTGCAGATAGGACGCTAACCGCCCTGTGAACTTCATGATGACATCAGATTAGTGCTCATGTCGACATGGGAAATATGCTGTTGATAATTTTTCGACGAATATCGTGAATGAAAACGTTTTTAAGTCCCACGTAATAGAGAGAGAAGCCATTATTTCAGTGCGTTTCCAAGCTCCTTGTGGTGCTACTAAAAATTATAATGGCAAAACCCAATAGTATTTGTCCGACCCAGGAATCGAACCCGGGACCTCTCAATAGTATGGCGCAAAAGTTGAAATATATTTTAAACAAATGCGTCGGCGAGTAAGGTCTCCAGAGTGGAAAGATTGGAGACGGATTCTATTAATATTTGTGTCATCTACGAATATGTAAATTTCCGAGTTTTTGTTTTAAGAGCATGTAACGTTTAAATTTTAAATTAAAGTTTCTTTACACCACTCTTTCTTTGTCTTTATATCGACATTTCAGAATAAAATGAATCATTGTCATGATTAAAAATTCAAGCCCACTTACATTTATTTGAAAAAGTAGCTAAGATCCTCTCCTAAAGAGACTATATCATGCAACACAGTCACTAAACTGTCTACCATGTCAAATGGTGGCAATAATTGACTACGAACAACCAGTATATCTTCACCCCAACATTCATACTACAGTTGGAATAATGGTCTGCGTTCAAGATGTGCAGGGGTCTGCATCGCTGGCCAGTCAGTCGCGAGGACACATCAGCCTATTGTTTAGTAATGCTTTACAAAACTGGAACAATGTGGACATCGTGACTGACACGTTTTGATATTGGCTAGCTTTGTTTCGGACTAATGTATTAGTATTAACAATACTACCTTCTGAATCTCTAGGCAAGACATAAATGGCAGTCTTGAAGTGGAATCCTATCCCGGGAAGGTTTATACGTAGAGCCGCACAGTTTCGACTTTCAGCCGGCTCGACCGGGATGGAAGAAGTGTGTAAATTCGATGTGAAGCAATAGTTTTGCGTCCGATAGATCAATATATACGAATCCTCAATTTTAAGCTACTTTCGCTTCGGAACTTGTTGAAAAGAAACGGCAAAAAATTCCCGCAGCAACATTTTTTTTCTTTGATGTATCTGTTATACATCAAAGAAAAAAAATGTTGCTGCGGGAATTTTTTGCCGTTTCTTTTGCATTTACATATTTTTTAAATTATGTCAATTTAAACTCCATGGACTTCGTATTAAAGAATGAAGCAAATCGAATGTTAAATCATTTCATGTCAGAAAATTGACGACACAAACAACTACCTAGCGAATTTTATCGCATACTGATTAAAAATTATCAGGTAGATTAGTCTCGACAAACTTTAGCAACCTCAGTCAATTCGTCTTTCCCTGTCCTTTCCATTGCGTCCAACCTTGAAATGCCAACGCACAATCAAGATTCTACTACTATAAACAATTTCCGCCGCCACGCCACTAGAAACGTAAATAACAATTATATGGCAGCCCATAAACATGTTATAATAAGCCATCGATCGCCATTGTAGCGGCGCGTGCCGAGGACGTCATACCTTGGACAATAGCTGACACACAGACCTGAATTCTTCAATATTTATTTGTATTCGATACAATAATTGTTATTGAATCGATTTTTGTCAATAGATTGAAAATAGAACTCATAATTTAGGTAAAGAATTGACTGCCATGACCGTAAGTAAAAGTTAGGGAAATGTATTAGTTTTTAGGCTTATTAAAGTTAAAATTATCACGATACCTTTCCGCTTTGATAGTGTTAAATATAAAAATGAAGTTTTAAAAAAAATACCACTCAATACGGCAAAGTTTTGTTTAACGGCTGTTAGAAAATAGAAGATATTATTCGGTCACACCTTAACCATACCCGAAGGAAATATATATATTTTTTACTTTGTTTTTATATTCTCTCATTGAAGGTGTCACCGTAAGCAGAAACCTTGTGCAAGCTTAGTTCACAGTCAGTTCAACAGATGGCGTCATTTAAAAAAAAATGCAGTTATTTATAATGCATGTTTTCCTTGTCCATTTTCCTCCTCCATTTTCTGGTTCTAGTCTAACAGCGTCATTAGGTAGATAGATTTTTATTTTAACTGTCAACTACCAATGAACTAATTTTTAATATAATATTTATTAAAACCTTTGAGAAAGTAGCAAACTCTACTTATGTGATTAATGTAAATTTGAATCTACATATATATAGCAATTACAATTATGAATTTTGGACTAGTATACTCAAAATTTATTGACATCATCATCATCATCATCAGCCCAGATACGTCCCACTGCTGGGCACGGGCCTCCTCTACAACTGAGAGGGTTTAGGCCTTAGTCCACCACGCTGGCCTAGTGCGGGTTGGCGGACATATTATGATATTTTATATTTAGTCTCTGATTGTGAGATGGACTATCGGTGTTGGCTGCCGAAAACTCGGTCATGGATTCGGTCTTAGAAGTTAAAAGAAATAATTCCGAGCTTTGTTTAAATCCCTATTGAATCATCATTATGTAAAGACGACGCTCAATTTATCTTCTCTAATACTCTAGTAATAAAAGTTGTTTTAGGTCAAGACTGTATACTTACTATTCAACATAAAAGAAATTAATTAGCATGTCGTAAATTCAGTGATTTAGATTGAAAATATGTATATTTTTCTGCAATTTACGATTAAACCGGCACATTTCGTCCCAAGTTACCTTACTTCAAGCGTAGTGTTGTGAAACAGTTAACAGTAAACATGCTTTGCTTGTACAAGTGCGTTTGGCTGTTAGGTGTGTACTCGCCTTAGTTTCCGCACTTGTGTGCACATTGCTTTGTCATTGCTTTCTACATACGCTACTGCTATTTATGAAATATGCAAAGCACTCAAAAATGCGGCACAGAATACATGCATGATGTCAAGCTTGTCTCATGATGTAGTAGGCAGAGGTATATCTACGCCAACATTTGAGGTCCTATCGTTTTTAACCGATCATTCCAGACTCCGCGGTCCTATTAAGAATTGTGGAAAAATCAATAACATTTCTTCTGTCGAAAATCGAATCCAAGAATACTAAACTACTGCTACAAGACAAGGCAGCACGCGGCAATTTATGCTGCAGGAACAATATGATGGGCTCTATAAATATAATAATTATATTATGTATATATGTGGCGCTCTTAAATTGTTAGATACATGATGGATTGGTTCAAAAAAAAATTGATACACATCTCATTACGAGCCGAGTTAAGGGTCAAGGGTTAAGCTAATGCGCCAGTAATAATTTTTTTAAAGAACTATCTTGCACTAGCATATAAAAACCATAAAGCTTATTCAACTGTCTTACATCGTAAAGGTTGAAAAGTGAGATTTATATCGAGGAAAACGTTAAAATATCATGTGTATGTCAAATTTAGTATTATATGGTTTACATTACATTTTGATTTACTTAACATATTGGCATTTGGTTAAGAGTATGTTAAAGTGTTATTAAGCAAACATTGATATACAAATAACCTGTCATTTTTTTAAGACAAACCAAATTAATCATCAGTTTTGCAAATATGCATGACTTGTTGAATACAAATTGAGCGTAAAATTACTCAACGTTGCGCGTATAATTTGGATATTTTATTACGCTTAAGAACTTTATAATTTAATAACAACTGTTATATTTAAGTAACATAAGCATTATGTCAAGAGGCGATGTAGAATTATTAATAATCAATGTTTTGCGAACATGTTGACCTCTGCTATTTCATTCTTGCCGTTGTTATTTTTTGTTTTTATTTTATGGCTATACAGAAAAATACATATTTGGTTAGATATAAAATTTTATAGCATATTCCTTAAATGTTAAATCACCCAATGCAATCTTTTGTAGCTATTGTAGGTATTGTTTTCCGTATTTGAGTCGGATGTACTTATTAAACATAGTACTTTACAATCTTGAGTGAATACTTGCTGTATAATTTCAGTCTCAATTACCTGCAATTTAGTAAGCTGTAATTAAGTGTATTAATTTAATTCCCAAACCTCCTAAATCTATGCTAATATATTAAGGAGGAAAGGTTTGTATTTTTGTATGTTTATAAAAATAAATTAAAAACTACTTATTTATTAACCGATTTGAATAAATCAATATAGACAACGACATTGGGCTACTTATTTTTATAAAACTGCGCCTGGTTGAAGTCTAGTAACTAGCTCTTCTATATAGGTAGGTAGGGCTCAAGGGAATGATAAAAAAACTAAATGAATCTAACTTAGTTTCGAAGCTTAAGCTACCATTTCTAAGGTTCCACCTATAACTATACACACTATACCTAACTCGGGAGTCGAATTTTAATTCATATTTTTGGGTATTCGGGATCGTTGTTCTGTTATCTATTTAACGTTTAATACCGTTATTCATTCATTCATTCATCATCAGCCCATATACGTCCCACTGCTGGGCACGGGCCTCCTCTACAACTGAGAGGGTTTAGGCCTTAGTCCACCACGCTGGCCTAGTGCGGGTTGGCGAACTACACACCTAAGAAATTCCTAGGAACTTTTAGTTGTGCACGTTTCATCACGATGTTTTCCTTCACCGTTAAAGTACGTGATAATTCATTGTGAATACACACATAACTTCGAAAAGTCAGAGGTGTGTGTCTGAGGTTTGAACCTGCGACCGTCGAGATTGTCAACCGCATGCCCAAACCTCGAGGCCATCACGACTTAATACCGTTAACAGAACAAAAACTGGATAAGACATCTTGTTATTTCTTTTTCATCCAACTAATATCACTTGTCTTTTACTTTAATGTATTTTTGTATATTTATTAATGGTCTATGACTTGTCCTAGAGACAAGTTGTATGTATAGAATTAACATTAATAATGCGATAACGTTTTGGATGCATTCAAATTAGTTTTTTTGTAGGAGATCGAGTTTGATGTACAGGTGCTGCATTAATGTGTGCTGAGAACAAGGAAATGACCTTTTGTCATGGAGCCTCGTTTGTAATTCAATGTGGACATACAAATATTTGCATAAGCCCAGAGGTAATCAATTAATACGTGTATTATATTAAGGCTTCTATACATTTTGAGATTACAAATACAGTTATGTGGTACAGACCATTATATATCAGGTTATATGATGGTTACTCTGATTTCATTGTCCATTAATTGTTTACAAGTGTATAGTAAAATGGTCAATTCTTAAGTGTGTAGTCCGCAAACTTGGACCAAGCCAGCGGGGTGGATTAAGATCAAAACCCTCTTAGTTGTAGAGGAGGCCCCTGCCCAGCAATGTACGGGCTGATGATGATGGGATACAGGAAGATTATGAACTAAGTGTTGCGGTTTTTAATAAACTATTATTGTTGCATATTTTGTAAGAAACTTATGTAATCATACATACATACATAAACTCACGCCTGTATTCCTCGAAGGGGTAGCCAGAGGTGCATTTCTGCACCCACATTTCGCCAGGTATGTATCAGTCCCACGTAATAGGGGGCGAGCCTATTGCCGTTTTTCGGGCACATTTCCAGACTCCATGCTGTTACCGAGAATTTCATAATGGAAAAACCCAATAACACTTTGCCCGACCCGGGAATCGAACCCAGGACCTCTAGATCGCACGGCACATACTTGTACCGCGAGACCACGAGGCAGTCACTTATGTAATCGTAATAAAATAAAGTTCCCGTTACAAAGGCAGTTGTCGCGACAGACGGCGTGTCGATCGGCTCAATCTCTGCGCCCGCGTGACTACCAAGCCTATGTGTGAATTGTACAATTACATGCATTTAATGCTGTCTTCTTAACGTTACTTTAATTACGTCCTCTTAATATTACATCCATAAGTTGTAGAGCAACACTTTTGTCAGTTTCAATTGCGGTGCGAATTGGCCTGCTTGAACAGACGGAGTCGCGTATAAAGTCGTCCTGAATCTATGATTTTGCGATTCGTTAGGTAAGTGGTGGCCCAATTTGCTGGCAGGACGGAGTTTCTAGCTGTCAATACCGATACCACGGTACGTGAGCCCTTCATATTGTCAGTTGAAAGTGTGTCGCATATCAGCTCGTGTATAGTTAGACCCACATAATAACGTCGACTGGTGACAGATTGTTGTCACTTTGCCGTAGCAAAAAAAAATGGATAGAGTGTACTAAAATTTGGATCACAGAGCACCTTCTTTTATTTAGGTTACCACAAACGCAGCAAAAATATCGACAGCCCACCGCCTACCATTAGAATCTCGCTAGTTCCAATATTTATAGAGACACCTAATGGCGTGTAGTTTGTGAACAAAGTAGTTATCGCTGCACGTAGACGGCATTAACCTAATAGAGTGGGTTAAACACATTATTCAATAGAAAATATTTGCGTTACGCACGTGAACGAAGGCGACGTGCGGCGCATAGTGATGAAGCACCAAAATCTATGTACACATTCTGTCGAGGTTACCCAAGCCCTTGTGTATGCGCTGAGCTGGGCTACTTAATGGCGAATTGATTTAAAATTTACTTAAAAATGCTATAGACCAAGTAGGTACAAGGTATTTTTTGACAACTGAACCATTGCAGCAAGTTTAATTTTAATGGTACTAATAGATAGCTGGGAAACGGGTATGGGCTCCTTTTTATAATATTAACGAGCGTATCTGTGGATTTTCTAAAATAAAATTTGAAGAAGGTCATATAGGAAATAGACAATTAAGTGGAAATCATTAATTTTTATTATTTTTTAATTTTTATACTTTACGTACTATTTCATAGGTCTTTCTGTATCTCAGAAAAAAATATTGCAAAATTTACTGACATTCCAATTAGTTCGCCTGTCTAATATTATTAACGATAAACAAATTCTAGGTTTGTGTTCTTAATAACTCTGCCAAAGAACACCTAGAGACATTTAGTTTATTTTTCATGTAATAAGTAGTTTAAAACGAAAAAGAACTAGAAATTAGAGGACACTAGAATATCAAGCAGGAAGGGTGCGGTCACCAGACAACAGAGACAAAGACAACTTCACTTATGTAACGTTTAATATTAGTTAAGTCGTTTAGAAATACTGTGAAATCATGTTAAACACATATTTCTTACAACCAACCTGTAGTTGTAATGTACTTGCATAATTGAAATTGTTTAAATGCTAGTACAGGCCCGAATTGCGGCGATTTTTATGTAAGTGTAAAATCACCTCGCGATATGTGGGAGCAGAAATGCACCTCTGCCTACCCCTTTGGGGAAAACAGGCGTGAGGTTATGTATGCATTTTAAAAAGAACATAACAAGTTTACTACGTGCGAGGTGCGATGAAGCAGTTTTGTGAGACGATACATACCATCAATTAAGAAGTAATAAAGTAGATTCTATTGTTATATTTAACTGGTATCCGGCGTGTGCAAATGTCCCTAAAACAAATTATTGCTTTTCATAAATTTACATACCACGTAGAGAAACTGGTGGATATTGCGTAAAACTACTCTTTATGTAAATTATAGGGATTAAATACTCGTTCACAGTGAATGTTTTGATAGACAATTGTTAAGCAAGGGGTTTTACAGTTGCAAAATTGGGACAAATAATTTTAATATTAGTATTTTTAACAATTTATATACAAGTATGAGTTTGCCTTACAATATCCGCATTGACAGACATTGTAAATTAAAATATTACAGGCCGATATACCGTATAGATAAAAATAATAATAAATAAATAAATACACCCAAAATTCATACATAGTTCTGACTCCACACTAAGATACAAGTCTTGTGACGTGCATCAGAAACTACGAGAGACTTTTTGGTCTTACAAAAACCCAGAAACGAAACAAATATTTGTATGTGTAATCACACAAACATTTGTCTCGGTGCGGGAATTGAAACCAGCGACTCCTGTTTCACAAGCTGGCGTCTAGCCAACTATCTAAAAAAGGGTATAAAGATATTAGTGTAAATAATTGTTACTACAATTTATACTCATAGAAAAAAAAAATGTTCGTTTTTTTTATAAAACTTTTTCGAATAATTCCCCCAAACAAAGCGAGAAAACAGGCAGGTTTTTTTCCCTAATGCATTGATTTAAGTGGATAGATATAGTATGCTTTATTGTATCTAAACTGCATTTAAAAATTCCGCTGTTAAGAGCCCAAATAACTTTCTGACTCGTGTTGATCAGTTCAGCTTCCCGTCGTAAACCGAATTCTCATAGATAACTGCTTAATTTTACTATACAATCACCAACCGGTATGCTGTTGTTAATTATGATAACAGACCTACTAAATTTCAAGTATTTGATAACCAGATAATTATGAAGCTTTGGGTTAATACTTCGAGTTTGAGCGTGACGTCCGGTTGGGAAATTTAATTTCCGTTGATATTATGTTACGTTGACTTTTACATCTTAAGTATGACTTTACTTTACTGTATTTGATGTTGGTGACCTTTTAAAGCGAAATATTTCGTAATATAAGTATGTATAGAATATTTTTTGAGCCGTTCATTATAACAATTTCTAGTAATATGCGTGTCCATCCATCCATCCATCAGCCAATGGAGGTCCACTGCTGGACATAGGCCTCTCCTAATGACTTCCACAGGAACCTGTAGGAAGCAGCCTGCAACCAGCGACGTCCCGCGACCTTTACTAGGTCGTCCGACCATCTTGTTGGAGGACGTCCCACGCTGCACTTTCCGGTATGCGTTTAATCTTTTTAATTTTTTCACGGGTTTCCTTTGCGATTGAGGGGAAACTTAGGACTTAGTCCATCACTAGGGCCTATTGTAGGTTGATGGACTTCACGGGCCGTCTTACGAAAGCCTAAGTGGAGAACTAAATCCAAGTTATGTTAAGGTATAGTTTAGTAGAATAGGATTACAGTTTGAAAAGTTAGAGCTGTTTGGCTTGAAACTCTGAACTTTCAGATAATGCCTCAAGAATCCGTGCGTTCACTAGACACACGTCCCTCGTTTTCACATACATACATATGTACATAACTTCACGCCTATATTCCCCGAAGGGGTAGGCAGAGGTTCATTTCTGCACCCACATTTCGCCAGGTATGTATCAGTCCCACGTAATAGGGGGCGAGCCTATTGCCGATTTTCGGGCACATTTCCAGACTCCGTGCTGCTACTAAGAATTTCCTAATGGAAAAACCCAATAACATTTTGCCCGACCCGGGAATCGAACCCAGAACCTCTAGATCGCACGGCCCATACTTGTGCCGCGAGACCACGAGGCAGTCAGTCTTTTTCACAGTAAAGTTAATTATTAAAGTAATGAAGATGAGTTCGTGTCACGCCAACCTAAGCCAAACAGGTCGAGATGCAGTATCGGAGATGACATCACGCGCAACGCAAGGACGCCGAGGTCTGACCCCGGTGCAATCCGCTAATTCACTTGTAAACAGACTAATTGGAAAACATGTGCCTCTGACAACTGAACTCGTGACGTCTGTGTAACAATTAATGATCGACAATAAATAGACCTTAAATAGACCTTCATGTCAGTGGCGGCACTACTACAGAAGCCGAAAAGCTATACACGTTAATTGTGTAATGTCTAGTTTATAATTGTTTATTTTTGGGTCAGGATATTCTCATGGAAAACCCATAATTATTTTTTGACAGGCCCGTGACGCAGTTGGCTAGACACAACCTAGTGAAACAAGATGCCGCGGGTTCGATCCCCGCACCGAGACAAATGTTTGTGTGATCCATATAGGAGTATCTGTTTCGGGTCTGGGTGTTTGTGAGACCGTGTTAGTGTGCGGTCAGAAATATATAGTGTTAGCCTAAATAGTAATATTTAGTAATTATAAATGTATTTCATTATAATACCTTACAATATTATATATTTACATTATTAAAAGCTTATGCGTACAGACCTTTTACTAAATTATTGTAGTAATAGTAAAATTACATATTGATGATTTTATTACTTATAAGTATAATTAAAATTGTCAATAACTTTAATGAGAATATAATCTTGATTAATATAAATTAATTATTGGACTTTATAAAAATATTTAAAAATAAGACCGTCAATTGATGTGTATAAAAATGGTGTCGCTGAGCAGTTCGAGCTCAGTCGTTGGAATTGTCAGTTGCAAGACGGATTGATATTTTAAAATATAAAGTTGTTAGAAATATAAAAGTTGAAGACGTACTTGTTTCTCAACGAGTGTTACCCTTCAGCTTCAGAAGAGGGATCACCGAAAACAACTTCAATTGTTTTCGATCTACGCCTGGATATAAGTAACGTAAGTGATTCGTACACGATTTTTTTTCTCCCATTTTTTGTGTTCAGAGTGATTTAAAGGGCAATCGTAAAACTTAAGTTTTTGCCGGTAACACTCAATATTAGCCGTTGAGAAATAAAATGTCATGTCTAACTACGTGAACATAAAATTTTCTTAAGTACCTACAAATGGAGGATATATTATATTAAAACATAACTCCATAGAAAGAGACTAAAAGATTTCGGCCCGATATTCATGAAAATGATGTTTTCTTATCTGATTCCGTTTATAACTGTGAACAATGAACATGAAAAAGCTAATGGCTTTAAATAGTCCCGAAGGCTGTAAATAATAATACGACCTGAAAGGTGATAAACAATTAACGAAAATTGTTGTATATAGAGAAATCTTATTATAATTAATATGTGATGCATTATAGAGAATATTTATGATTATTTCTTAAATCATTGCCAACATCTCGGTTCTAATGTACTGTGTTTAATAAGCACAATAAACGGTGCTATGGGAATCTATACCTTGCTTTGCCTTTAATAGTTCTTGAGAACCGATAACTACAGAGGTATCTATCCACATGTGTATTATGAGTAACATTTCACCCGAGTGAGGCCGGGTTTTCATCTAGTGTAATTATAAATGTTATACGAAGTGGTATGACATTTCTACTGTGTTTTAAGCCGGTATGTCAGTTTCAGCTCTCGCTATGGATCTCGAGAAAGAGGGTGTGAACGAGTGATTCTGAGCACGAGGGACCGGTTTGTAACCAAAGTAAGCCCAGATGTGTAGACCGGAATTTAGACCAAAGCATTTCGAGGAGCGAGAGACAGGATCGAGACCGAAAGGTTCTCAGGGGTGAGAGCCGGGGTCGAGATCGAGGCGTTTAAGAGGGGATAGCCGTGGTCGAGACCGAAAGGTTCTCAGGGGTGAGAGCCGGGGTCGAGATCGAGGCGTTCTTAGAGGGGATAGCCAGGGTCGAGACCGAAAGGTTCTCAGGGGTGAGAGCCGGGGTCAAGATCGAGGCGTTCTTAGAGGGGATAGCCAGGGTCGAGACCGAAAGGTTCTCAGGGGTGAGAGCCGGGGTCGAGATCGAGGCGTTCTTAGAGGTGATAGCCAGGGTCGCGACCGAAAGGTTCTCAGGAGTGAGAGCCGGGGTCGGTACCGAGACATTTCCAGGAGTGAGAGCCGAGATCGAGGCAAGCAATTAAGACCGCTACGGGTTGTACACTTGTACATTATCAATGGTCAGACGCGAAGAGGATGCTGCGCACACCACAGCGATCTTTGGAAGATAATATGGCTACTTCGAGCCAAGGCGACGAGACATGGAACGACTGAAGAGTCGTAAGTTTGGAAACCAGGTATGTGAGAACAGAATTACATGATTTTTCAAGAGACGCTAGTGTATCGCATCGAACTAGTTTAGAAAGATCAGAACTTACAAGATTCAACAAATACTGTGTTGGATAAGTTTTTGGCACTTTGAATGAAAACTCTTTAAACGAGTTAAGGATCTTATGATCATTATTATTATGCCAAAGTAAGTTTATTAAATAGATCTATAAAATACGGACTGGCTTGGCCGTTGACTGCTTGTTGAACAGCGTAGAGGATAGGGCTATTAAGGTAGGCGCGTAAGCTGCTCAATTTTCAGAACCGGAGCAGGTTTTGAAATACTTTAGATCCGTGAAGGTAGGACACAATCGTAAGTCCAAAGTGAGCGTAAAGGTGGACCGATTCCGCCCAAATCCGATATAACCTTAAGGTTAACATGCTATAACTGTGAACAATTTGGACATCCAAGTTATAGATGTGATAAACCTCCATTAAAATGTAGTACTTGCGATAAGTTGAGTCATCTATCCTTGCACTGCTTTAAGAATAAAGTCATACAAAAAAAAATCATGAAAAGGATCAAGAAAAAAATGTGAAACAAGTAGCCTAATTATGCTTAACCGATAATATCAGTTATATTTATCATTAGTGTTTGTCACTCGGACCCGGAACTTCAATAGTTGTTGTAGAGCCTAACTTAAGAACGCCAATCGGGATGACAACCGTTACAGTAGAAGTACAGGTAATAAAAGAAACAACTATTTTTATGTAGTAGAAGACTACGTCATTAATTAGTCCGTTCTCTTAGGCCATTCATTCACGGCAATACCAGATATTGTAATAATGAAAAGCCCTACCGTGATTATATTTAAAAGAATTACATAAGGTACTAATGGGTCGCAACTAATTACCGAGAAAGTTATGAGTTACACGAACAGTATCTTTATAGAATTCTTCACTTATGTATAATTCAATCAAACACATGCTAAACGCTAATTTGGTACGAATAGACGATAATTTCGTGAAGAGCAGTCACAGCTTAAAGTACTTCCCAACGATATGAAGCAGCAGACATGAGTCTGTTGTCGCTTTAACTAGTTTGTAGAAATACGAAAATTAATAAATAATTGTAAAAGGGTGAACTGCCTCGTGGTCTCGCGGCTCAGGTATGTGATGTGCGATCTAGAGGCCCTGGGTTCGATTCCCGGGTCTGGCAAAAGGTTTTTATTTATTATGTGTGACGTATAATAGTTGTGTACATATCGTGTAACTGTATGAATATAAAGAGGTTGCATTAACATTTAGTTTAAAGATAATAAAAATAAAAAAATAATAGTTTATTTACATAAAAATAGATATTACTATTTGTAGTTCATTGTTATGTATTAATTTAATTTAAAAGTAAGCGAAGGGACTCGCTTCTAACAGGAAGGCCGAGTTGTTAGCCTAAATAGTAATATTTAGTAATTATAAATGTATTTCATTATAATACCTTACAATATTATATATTTACATTATTAAAAGCTTATGCGTACAGACCTTTTACTAAATTATTGTAGTAATAGTAAAATTACATATTGATGATTTTATTACTTATAAGTATAATTAAAATTGTCAATAACTTTAATGAGAATATAATCTTGATTAATATAAATTAATTATTGGACTTTATAAAAATATTTAAAAATAAGACCGTCAATTGATGTGTATAAAAATGGTGTCGCTGAGCAGTTCGAGCTCAGTCGTTGGAATTGTCAGTTGCAAGACGGATTGATATTTTAAAATATAAAGTTGTTAGAAATATAAAAGTTGAAGACGTACTTGTTTCTCAACGAGTGTTACCCTTCAATAGTATGTGATTGTTGGGTGTATTTACTTATTTATTTTAAGACAACAGGATATTTAAGCAATGTATATTAATGCATTGACTGGGGCTTATAGTAGATAGTAGATCCGGTGTTGGATGGCATGCGATAAAAGATAATTATCAGCTAATAACAACGTCTCCTTCCGATGCAAGTGTGTCGACCGGTTGTTAATAATCATAATATTGCGCGGAACAGCCGCCTCGGAACACGAGTGCATTCGACTGTGACTGTCTTGTACACATCTAGAGATCTTTAAATCATTGATAAAAGCAAAAAAATATATTTTAATAACAATATAAATATTAGGTTATTAGCTTTTGCTCGCGACTCCGTCCGCGTAGACTACAGGGTTGGGTTCAGAAAGAAAATAGTAGTCTATTTTACTCCACAGAGTCCAATTTATGTCCATACCAAATAATATCATTCAAATCGGTCAAATAGACGTGAAACGTGTGCCGCCGCGCACCTGCCGGCCGGCGCCTTGTATTATACATCATTGCGCGCTTGATCATTTTTTCGCTGCGGTGTTATTTTAAAACTGCGATATCTTCTAAGATACTCATTGAAATCAAATGATGAAAAGGGCAAATTTCTTTTAAATTAAATACTTGTGATCAATAACGTATTTATTTGGATAAGGATTAATATCATCTTTATGAAAACACCTTCACAATTAATGCTTTATTTTAGAACAAATTTGGTTAGCATAAAAAAGGTTATAGTGAGCCAACCTTAAAAGATAGACATATGCTGTCGCGGACTTATTTTTAGAACTTTTAAAGGGGAACAACTCTGTCATACATTATTTTAGCGAAACTTTAACCGTTTCTGCAGCGCACGCACCGGAAGTTCTCAAAAGGAAAAATACCCCCGATTTTGAAACATTATTTATTGGTGCTCCGCACCTATTGGTCGTAGCGTGATGTTTAATAGCCTTCCTCGATAAATGGACTTTCTAATGCTGAAAGAATTAATCAAATCGGACCAGTAGTTCCTGAGATTAGCGCGTTCAACCAAACAAACAAACAAACAAACTCTTTAGCTTTATATATTAGTATAGATTTAAATAATTTTTAAATACCCTAAAAATAATAATACCTGCACACACAAAGTCTGTATGTGTTTAAATCGGAAAAGATTAATCGCCCAGGTTTCAAATGATTAGCACAACAATAAATACGGTTTCTAAAAGCGAAGCGAATTAAAAGCCAAAATGTTAGCTATTTGCGCTGTTTTGTCAATCGCAATATTAGTGAATTCGTCTATTTTACTTAATTAACACACACAGTTATGACACCACATTACGATCCTTAGCAAGTATTTGTTTCGGTATGGGGCTCGAACCTACGGTCTCACGTTCGAATGGATAGTCGCTGCTTGCCATTTACCTAATACTTGTATGACACACAATTTTTTTCCAAGTTCAGACACCAATACAGCAAAAGAAACACACAGGCAACATAATGATATCTTTAAACTCTGACACGTATAAGTAATTCAATATTGTTTAGTTTGAGTATGACTTCGAGGATAAATGGTAATTCCCTTTCCACACTTCTTTAGGTCCTTTGAGATTATTGAGTGGAATAAGTCAAGGAATTCTTCGATTGGTATTCCACCACAGCTTAAAGTCTATCACTAGGTCCGATTTACACAGCTGGCGAATCACTATGCATAGCGCAAAGGATAACAATTTGATATTACTATTTTAATGTCAACAGGATTTCCTGACAACATTGTGCTTTGTAAAGGATACCCACTTGAGTTATTGCAAAAACGTTTGAATGCACTAATCATAATTGACGTCTGCGTTTTGAATAACAATGTTTCCACTACACATTGCGGATTGTTAAGTTTTAAAATTCTTGAATGTATTCTGAGAAAATCTTATAAATTAATCACGATTATTTATCAATCGCAGGAACTTTTAATTGTAATATAAGACAGCCTACTGACAGCCCCGTGGCGCAGTTGGCTAGACACCAGCTTGCGAAACGAGAGGCCGCGGGTTCGATCCCCGCACCGAAACAAATGTTTGTGTGATCCACAAATATTTGTTTCGGGTCTGGATGTTTGTAAGACCGAAAAGTCTCTCGTAGTTTCTGATACTCACGACACAGGACTTGTATCCTAGTGTGAGGTCAGAACTATGTGTGTGACTGTTGGGTGTATTTATATTTTTCCATATGTTGACATTTTTCAAATTCAAGTCGAGGATAAGGCACGTAGTCGATTAAATCTCGGCAGTTGCGGGATCAAATCATAACCCCTAAGATGGCCCGTGATCAGCAATGCGACAGATTTAGACTGATATTGACCAACAAAAGATTCTTTTCACTCTTCGTGTATTTTCGTACTATCAGAAAAGTGACGGAATTAAGTATGATAATAACCCAATGCGAGAAATACCGATGTTTAATTAACTAGCGAAGTCGTGTCAGATTCGTGGAACACATGAAGTAACCCAAAAATTTGGAAGATTTTTTAATTCTTTTATTCTTACGTCTTTGTGGGATGAACAAAATATTGCCTCAATAATTTCACATCTTGCAAGCATGGTAAATGTATAATGTTTATATTTATTTATCGGTATAATATTTGCCCGACTTAAATTATCATTTTCACGCAGAAACCAAACGCAAGACTGTAAGTTTATGTACCATATTATAAAGTCAAATAAGTTTTTTTTTTTCTTATATTCATATTAGAGTGGTTCTTAAATAAAAATAAGTAAATATTTTTCGCAATCGCCGAGTGTTAAACGCGCATAACAATGTTGACTGACAAACAAACGGTGTTAAAAATGTGCGTCATTAATATACAATGTTTAAGTAAATATTATTGTCTTTAGCTCAATATGTTCCATGTATTTATTTGAAGGACATGTGTGTCATTATACTGGTTAAATAGTAACACATGCATTACATATTTCACACACGTTTAAGCCTCATTCATCATCATCATCAGCCCATATACGTCCCACTGCTGAGCACGGGCCTCCTCTACAACTGAGAGGGTTTAGGCCTTAATCCACCACACTGGCCTAGTGCGGGTTGACGGACTACACACCTAAGAAATTTCTAAGAACTCTTAGGTGTGCAGGTTTCATCACGATGTTTTCCTTCACCGTTAAAGTACGAGAAAATTCAATATGAATACACACATAACTTCGAAAAGTCAGAGGTGTGTGCCTGGGGCTTGAACCCGCGACCGTCGAGATTCTCGACCGCGCACCTAAACCTCGAGGCAATCACGACTTTTAAGCCTCATTAGCGTACGAGTAGCTTGTATGAATCGTAGTGGTGGATTCCATTCACCATTAGGACGATTTGAAAATCGAAAAAGTAAAGCATAGAGGTGATAATTAGACATAATAGAAAATATTAAGTTGCAATAACTCTTAATATCTTTGCATTTTGCAATACGAGTTTGATAAAAAAAAATATGCACAAAAAACAGATTATTGACGAAATCGCACTATGAGTAAACTTTACGAATAAAGATTTAAATATTGATGTGTTGAAAACTTTATAAATACATTATTAAAATGTTATGTTTAGAAATCGATAAATATTTCTTAAAATTATTTTGCAATATTTTCAAGGGCAAGATGCAAACACAACTCTAGGAATTTATAGAACATTGACAAATCATTCTTAAAATGATAAATTTAGTCAAGAAAGTAATGAGAAATTATAATAATGGAAATACGATTCCTCCTCGCATAATTAACAATAAGCTTACGCAGTAAATTCACGTAGCATAAAAAAATAACAATTCCAACCGTACAATAACTTTAAAGGAGAATATTATATTTTTATGTGATTATAATTATTAAAAATTGATTTGATATATTTAGTCATTTCCCTTTAATGATATATTTAGTCATTAAGATATCCGTACCGTAAATAAAAATAATTGCCGCCTCGATCACTTAACATAGAACAACACCATAAATAATAAACACAATAAAACAACTGACCGTTTTTCCCGATGCGGCGGTACTGGCGTGACTACTATCTCGAGTGACTGGCGCGAGTGCGGGGATGCGCGTGCGCAGCTCACGTGCGTCTGTTGTGGGTTGGGGCAGACGACGCGGCGCGAGAGCCTCCCACCATTCAACAATTTTCCTCACCGTGCCGTCCGGTTGTTATTGAACGACAATACTGGGCTTATTTATTAAAATCCTGACTAATATAACTCTGCCTACCCCTTCATGTTTATAGTCAGGATGACATGTTTGTAATGTAACTAATAATATTAGAACTACAAAGAATTGGCTTATTACGCTTTCATTAATTATATGTACCTTTAATTGGTACAGAGATCGATGGGAACATATTATAGACATTTTAGGCTTGCAGAAAATAAATTGACAGAATCTAATAAAAATAAACACGCGATAAATAGCTGCGTTTTACATTCAAACTTAAATAATTAAATTATGATCTTATGAGTAGAGTATAAAAAAGACTGCTTCAAGAAGTATTACAGCTTATTTAATTTATCACTGAACTATTCATCGCGTGATCATTGAAGCATCTATTATATGCATGAGAAAAGTATTTAATTGTTGGCACACCTATAGAGACAAAGTTTTCACGCGCTTTGTGACTGAAATTACGTCAGAACACAATTCCTATTGGCTAAGTACATTTGATTCAGTTCAAGTAATACAGAGTTAAGTTTAGAGTAACTGATATAAAAATATATTAAGCCCTTATTTTAACTAACTTTATAACAGCTAGTTAAACGTAAATGATTTCAATTGATATTTCACCATTAAAAGAAAAATGATTTTTGATTTATCATGTCATCCCAGAATATTTTACTAAGAAAACTTGGATGTCCATTAATTAGTATGATTTATTAAAGTAGTATAATAAATGTTTTTTTTTTGTTTTTCAAAGAGTTTTTTTTAATATCCGAGTTATTCCAGCCGATAACTAGGTCGCCCTTGAGGACTGGGAATTGTTGGCTGAACTCTGATTGAAATCAAATCCACAAAGAGATGTAAAGACAGAGTATGTCGTGTGTTACCCATAACATTGGTGACTCACAAAGACCTAATTGAAAGTATAAAAGCGGCACCAAAGTTGTTTGTACTTGTCAAGTAAGAAAAATGGGACTGAACAAAGCGCGGTGTAAACAATGGGTGAAACATCAATACATTTAATGCAAATCGACACATAAAAATGTCTTCTATAACTTGCTACTGCGTGAGGTATCTTTGAGTTATTTCTGAGTATTTTATCGACTGTCTCTGACGAATTTTATAAGTATACCTAGGGGGGCGTACGGGAACTTAAATGCTATCTCTAACAATCTGTGGCCGAAGAGAAATGAGATATCTTTCACTATAGACTTATGCTTAGTTCGTCCAAGGGGTAGACAAGGAGGTTTTGACAGCTATTGTCAGTATTTTACATTAAAATTAATGTAAAAAGAAACTTGTCTTGACTAAATTGTCAGTTTATATACGAAAACTTAATGTACGTCCAAAAGAATCTTGACAAATTTAATAAAATTTGTAATGTACACAATAAAAATACTAGGAACAAATGTAATCTCGTTCAACACGTAACTCGTCTCCGGAAAGTTAATAACTCTTTTATAGGGCAATGTATACGCTTCTATAACAAACTTCCGAGGGCTATTAGGGACCTTCCCTTGACAAAGTTTAAGAAATCAATTAAAGATAAGCTGTACAAAAAAGCATACTATAAAATTTCAGATTTTATTGAAGATAATAAGCCCTGGGAGTAATGTAAATTGATCGGAGTTTTGTTTTGTTGCTATAGTTTGTATCGTTATGACATTTACAATGTAAAATTTAAATAATGTAATTAAAAAAAGACATTTATTGCTATTTAAAAAAAAATGACATGTCGTGTTGCTGAGGGAGTTTCTTGCCGTTTCTTCTCCACAGCTATAACACGTTTCGAAGCGGCAATAGTTTAAAAAATATTAAAAAGTGTAAAATTGACGATTCAAAAGAACTTGTACAAGTCTATTTGAATAAAGATAATTTGACTTTGACTTTGAATCGTATTATCCCAATTAGAGACACATAATAAAGTTATTTTACCCCGCGAATTATTAAACCCCAAGTATGTAGATCAAACCCCAGGTACACACCTTTGACTTTTCAAAGTTATGTATTCACAAAGAATATCACCTACTTTAACGGGAAAGGAAAACATCGTGATTTTAGGAATTTCTTAGGCGTGTAGTCCGCCAACCCGTACTAGGCCAGCGAGGTGGACTAAGACCTAAACCCTCTCACTTGTAGAGGAGGCCCGTACCCAGCAGTGGGACGTATATGGGCTAATAATGATGATGATAAACGAAGAAATATGTCACCGGCTCCACTATGGCGCATTGTCAAATCTGTGTGATCGAATACTTTTTGTTCCCTAAGTATTTTAAGTTTAATACATAAAGAATAAACGCTAAATATATAGAATACTAACTTAAACAAGTAAGGACAGTTAAGGCACTCGTTAACACCGCTATTATTGACCAACACGTGGTGCGGACTAGAAAACGTAAAACACCATGGTCCCAAGTCTATAACTGTGCCTCGATCCAGTTAGTTACTTCACCTACATACTAAACGACGCAGGAAAACGTTTCCAAACAAATGTGATATCTGAATTCATGCCCTCATAATTTTGATATTAAATATGGAGATACTGACGTTACTTTTCATAAAATCGAGGAACAGATAACTTTTGCTTTTAACATTAAAAATTCTTTATTTTGTTTCATTACTTATAATTTATGCTTCGTTCTCTGTGGAAAGTATAAGAAGCTAATTCAAACATGCAACAAATATTTTTTTAAAGATTTGATATGTCGCAATAGTTATTATGTAATTTGATTTAAGAGGGTTTTAAATTTCTTACAATAGGTATTAATAGATAAATAAATAAATACACCCAACAGTCACATACATACTTCTGACCCCACACTAGGATACAAGTCCTGTGTCGTGGGTATCAGAACCTACGAGAGACTTTTCGGTCTCACAAACACCCAGACCCGAAACAAATATTTGTGGATCACACAAACACTTGTCTCGGTGCGGGGATCGAACCCTCGGCCTCTCGTTTCGCAAGCTGGTGTCTAGCCAACTGCGCCACGGGGCTGTCAAATTGATTATTAAATATCTAATAAGACATCTAATAAGATAGACATGGAATAAAGCAAATAACAGGTTTTTAAACTAAATGGTCCCGGAACGCGACATTGGCATTAGTACCTTTATAATACAAATATTTAAATTAACACACATTAAACTGTCTGTTTTCATGACATCACCATACACATCAGGTAGATTGATACGCGGCGTCCATTGTCATCGATCATTACAATGGTATCAGATAAGCAAATGGCCATTAGCTAGAAATTTGAATTGGCGCCTGATCGGCATACAACATCGCTGTCTTGTCGATTTGCGTGTTGGCGTGTCTGCGTGACTGAAGAGCCTAGTAAAACTTACGTGGGACAAAGAAAATTTGCATTTACACTCTTTGAGGCCTCTGTTCACTTCGTCTATTTATAGCTGCATAATCTCTTGTAATATTTGCTCAGCGGTGTTTACTTGAAGGTATTCAACTACAGTGCCTAGTTTCCGTAAGTGCTGTTTTAAGACACTAGGACTTCAATTATTAATAGCAGAATTCTTAACTTCAGTTGGAGTCAAAAAGTGTCAGAACCAAAAAACTAAACTTTAGAACATACTTGCATATACCTACACACATTGAAGCCTGTATCCACGAATGGTTAGTCCACGTACTTTAAATAAGTTTTGGAAATGGACGAAATTGGTGATTGAATAATGATATGCAGCAAGGAGTATATCGTCGTCATCAGCCCATATACATCCCACTACTGGGCACGTGCCTCCTCTACAACTGAGAGGGTTTAGGCCTTAGTCCACCACGCTGGCCTATTGCAGGTTGGCGGACTATAGACCTAAGAAACTTCTAAGTGCTTTTAGGTGTGTAGGTTTCCTCACGATGTTTTTCTTCACCGCTAAAGTACGTGATATATTATTATGAATACTCACATAACATCAAAAATTCAGAGGGTTTGAACCCGCGACTATCACTACTTACAGGGAGTATATACTCACTTAAATTTCCCCAGCTTTACATGATAGGAGGTGAGCCTATTGCTGTTGAGGTTTTGTCGTGAGAAAGCTTTATATCTTGATAAACCTTCGAGGTATTTGTAAATAATTCTGCTTGACATCAGATGGCACAATTCCGACATCGATAGTATCAAACAGTCGCAGAATTAACGGTGTGATGATCGCCACCGCCGCTTAGTATTCAAATAACAAATGGGCTCGTTTAAGGAATTCCCTGGCGGTATCGTCCCCGATGGCGCCGCCAGTAGCCACGACTCGAGATCGCAACATTCTTTATACTTTAACGGGATCCATTTTGTACGCGCTTGAACTTATCTTGAATTTTGTGCGTTGATGAAGAGGTACCAGCTACTAGTAATTAATTATAATAAACTTTGTGAATACATAAAATGTTATCGTGTTTTTGATTCGTGTTCCATCAGATTATTTTTAAAATGAACCTTAAAAATGGCGTATTACAAAGCCACTAGTACGTAGGACTTAAAATACAACTAGCGAAATGAAGTTGTAAAATTATGAATGAAAAGTGATAGAGCGCGTAGGAAGACAAATGAGACATTCCAAGTTATATAAAATCGGATCCCAAAAGAGCCTTTTAGCCTTTGGAACCGTAGATGGATTTTCCTTTGAAAATTCCAGTAAATTTTATTTTTTTCATCGAGATACATACATATATTTCATTCTCATATTTACATCGTTACCTAAACTTACAGTGCGATCAGTCTACTTACCAAGGTTGTGAGCTATATATATTAATAAATGCATTTAGCATGCGAGAACTAAAATATTGAATGTTTCCCCAGCAAATATATCGAGCATATTCGGAAGTTCTTGTCTAAGGAAATCCAAACATTTCCTCGAAACCGAAAAACTCAATAGCAGACACAGCCTAAAGTAATTGCAAACATGAATGCGGAAGACGGCCTAAACTGAAACAAGGCCAGTGTGCTCTGAGATATAAATCTTTCAGGCACAAAGACACACGGAAGGCGTGAAGCGTGGGAACAGGGGAGCGAAACGCCAAAGACCAATGTCATCGGGGTATTATTCAACTTGAGTGATGCAACTGAGAATATTGACATAATGGTTACGAAGGCAGTGTTGTAATACAAGTAACAAGCGTGAAACTCTGAAGAAAAATTGAATTGCGTGTTTAACAATCTAGTAATTCAATTAATTGATATCAGCGAATGAACAAGCAAACTAGGTGAAGACTAAATGAAACTTATACAATTTCATTTGAAAAAAATATCGATATTAAATAGGTATGGAGAATTATGCGTTCCCAGCCTTGATGATGATAGAAGTAAAGAAGAAGGTGAGAGAGAATACAATCAAAATAAATGGTAGACCTAGACCTGCTAAACACTTTTATTTCTTTACCTACACTATTTGCAATTTGCTTTATCCTAACGTTGATTTTAAATGAGTTTTTTTAATGAATTTGCAAGAAAGATTTTTTTCGACACTTATATTCTTAAAATTTGCCTATTTTGGATTAAATAAATTCTTTTGAAGTGTCGTAACCCACATTATGATTATCATTACCTGCGTTGTTAATAGAACCTAATCTTACGATAATCAATGATATGGAATGGATTGTATCACCTACGCTTCATAAGAATTATGGGCATGCTATGCATTCATTACAGATAACAATCAAAACGAATAATCACCCACCAACGCCACCGCGGTAATTGCGCATCTTCGGATTAACCTGACGATGACTTAATATTATCTTGCACTTGATTATAAATCCAAGCATACTTTGATTTATAACTCACAGCTGTTTTTAGCGTTGTAATTGCTTCTGCTATAAGTAACTTGTCATTTGCCTTTCCGCTCTTTATTGGCAATTCAAAGTCGCCATTGATTAAGATTCCTATGTCAATAATAATTATGGTTAGACGTTATTAGTATATACAAGGTATCTAAATGTGTAAAGTGAATTTGTATGACAGAGTTAGATATTTTAGTGGATTTCATGCGATGAACTAAATGTAGTGACGTAAATCAATGGAATGTGAGGATAGTTGGGCATTAAAAATCATCAATGATATTGATAATGTCATCAATGAAATTTAATGCTGTCGAAATTTTTTCTTATTGTCAATTAACTACTGATATGTATGAAACACGTATCTCGATGTGTAACATTATAATACCCCAGATAAGTAATCGTTGTCAAGGAACTAATTTTTTTACTTATAATTAAGTTATTGCAGATTCAATAAAGTATCTACATATTTATTTTACTATTGTGTATGGACATAACGCTTATATTTTTTGCACGCAACCACACTTCTGGATCACAAGTCAACAAGCGAGTTGCGGCAACTAGATCGAAAACCATTAGCTCCAAGGCTCCAGGTTCGTAGTATATTTAATGCAAGCAATAAATCAGTCAGCACAAAAGACTGCCAACCAATGCTCGTTAATTGTTGGGCAAGAACAAATGTGCCTGATGTTTGGTAAGTGACGTTGACATGACAGCAGGGTTGGCTCATTGCAATCGCAAATATATTATGTTTTCAAGCTGGATTAAAAAAGCTGTCAAGTTACGAACAGTTTGCTAACTCACGAGTTAACTTGCTATAATTTTTCATAAAATTCATCAACATTCAAAATTCATTGATTGACTTTTATTTTTCGTTCAGAAGGAATCTTTAGTTCGGTAAAATTTTGAAAATTTTCTAGAGCGACTTTTGATTCAAATATCATTGCAACAATGTTCTTCACATCAAGAACGTTAGATATTAGTAATGATTTCAACTTTGACATATATTTGTGTAATCTACATTTATTCAACTTTGCAGTATAACAACTATGTTACTTTGCTTTTCTATGCATTGAATCATTACATTTGGCGACCCTACGAAAATCGTTTGTCGGAATTAATGGGGCACCGATTAATGCATTCATCGGCTGTATTGTATTTGGTTTTATATGCGACGCGTTTGTGATCAATTAGGTTATCCGGGACGAGTTCACAAAAGACCAACAATATAAAAATAGGATAAAATGGGTGGGCCTTTTAACTTTGTTCCAATATTTTGAGACAGTAGAAGATTTTTAAACCTGTTGAATTCGATTCTCCGATTGACATAGGTTTATGTTTCTTAATTCCATCAAGGAGCTTATAGATGTTAAATAAATAAATACACCCAACAGTCACATATATAGTTCTTATCCCACACTAAGATACAAGTCTTGTGTCGTGGGTATCAGAAACTACGAGAGACTTTTCGGTCTCACAAACACCCAGACCCGAAACAAATATTTGTGGATCACACAGACATTTGTCTCGGTGCGGGGATCGAACCCGCGACCTCTCGTTTCGCAAGCTGGTGTCTAGCCAACTGCGCCACGGGGCTGTTCGGATAACCTGGTGATAAATTTGTTTGTTTAATCATGAAAATTGGTGAACGTTTTATTTGCGAGATACAGCTTAGTTATACTAGGTGTGATTTTGGAGTTTCGTGTAGGTATTCTAGTTTTAGGCACATGAGTCAAACTCGTGAACGGTTACTGTTTGTGTGGACTGGTCTGCCTGATTTTTTTATTTATATTCTCCATTCGGGATGACTCCATGTCATTATTACAGTCATAACAATAGTTTGTGATTAAATTAAGGAGATGCTCTTATTCGAAAAATGTAATATTTGTATCAATATTGTAAACTATTTTTTGATTGCAAAAGAGCACCACTAAAGTTTCTTGCCCGTTCTATTCTAGTGATGACTGCCTTTAGAACAGGGTGGTAAACTACATTTTGAAATGATTGAATCTAAGTGATGTATTTGACCATTTATAGATTCAGTAAATATTATTTCATTTCATATAGTAGACCATTTTCAGGAGATAATGCTCATTAAAAACTAATGTTCAAACTATACTGTATAAAAAAGCAGCAAAAACACTTTAATACAAGTTTCTTTGTGCAAGAATATTTCAAAACAATAATTAGCAGAGAATACGTAATGTTTCAATTATTTTCAGAATGATTGTGTGAAATATCTTTTGTTTCCCCGGTGCGTAATATATTTTATTAACATTCCTTTTCGTCGATTACTAAAACAAAACATTACGAAAAATTTTGGTCCGCGTCAATTAAAAATTAAACAAGATTTAGTCGTTTGCCAAATATATTAGAATTAAATGTATTCTTAAAGACTGCTTCGTGGTGTCGCGGTACAAGTATGTGCCGTGCGATCTAGAGGTCCTAGGTTCGATTCCCGGGTCGGGCAAAGTGTTTTTGGGTTTTTCCATTAGGACATTCTTCGGGGAATACAGGCGTGAGTTTATGTATGTATGTATTCTTAAAAGAAATATTAGATAAGACTCATGGATAATTTTTTGGTAGTTTTCTACACCCATTGGGCAATTAGGAGCTACATATTGTTTTGGCTTGTATAAAAGCATTAAGGTAGTTTCAAATATACACATAAAGTGTGATATAATAATAGTATATAATACTTAATTGGTAAAATTCGATTATATTTCAACATTTTGTTCGTTAATCATTACGCCGGAGAAAAAACAAATCAATGCATCCTACCCATTCTCACTTATACCTCAGAAACATGGCCATTAATAAACGAGCACATACACAAAATCAAAGTCGCTCAACGCGCAATGGAACGCGCCATGCTGGGTATACCCCTCATCGACAAAGCTCCCAACACCAAAATACGCCACAGAACACAATTAGTTGATGTAGGCAAACTCGTCACACAGCTGAAATGGCAATGGGCAGGACATTTGGCAAGGATGGACAAAGGCCGTAACAGAATGGTGGCCTCGGGAAGTGCAAGAAAACGGGGCAGACCACCAGCTGCCGGAGCAGGATGGTCAGATGACATAGCACATGTAGCCAGAAAGCTATGGTACCCCAGGACAGAGAAAAATGGCGAGCATTGGGGGAGGTTTATACCCAACAGGGTACATGTAGGCTGAGATATGATGATTAATCTAGATTGCTGAAAATAGTACTCACGTTGACAGCCGGCTCGACCCTAGCAGGCAATGCTCTCGCTACTTGTGGCGAGGCGGATCGTTCCCTCTCGCGCATCTCCTGTGACGTCAATGGCGCTCCCCTCGCGCCCCGCGCCTCCCGCCCCTCCCGCGCACTCCTGGCAGCTCGCGCCGCCGCCTCCAGGCAACCACTCGACTTGCTCCTATATTCACGTTACAATCAATAGTTTGTCCGACTAACCCGCACAAGGCCAGTTTGGTGGACCAAGGCCTGATCCCTTTATCTCTTATTCCCTATCCCTTTATTCTCTCGGCGGTCGCAAGTTCAACACAGGCAGCAGGCAAGGAAAACATCGTGAGAAAACCTGCACACTTAAAAGTTCTTGAAAAAAATCCTTAGATGTGTAGTCCGCCAACCTCCACTAGGCCAGCGTTGTGGACTAAGGTCTAAACCCTCTCCGTTGTAGAGGAGGCTCGTGTCCAGTAGGACGGATATGGGCTGATGATGATGACTATTCCAATGAATTACAATCTAAAAGAAAATCAGTTTCGCCATCATCTACCTTATCGGCCTGTCGATAGGCCCAAGCATGGAGAGTGGTTGGTCGGTAGCCGGTGCGGGCGGCAGGTACATCACGTGTCCACCCCAGGATAGATACGAGGTGCCTGGTCGCCACGATGTGGGTTCCTCCTGTGTCAAAATAATGCAATATTATCGAAAAGTTGTAGAAGTTATGCTAAAAAGTACATACATACATACATAAACTCACGCCTGTATTCTACGAAGGGGTAGGCAGAGGTGCATTTCTGCACCCATATTTCGCCAGGTATGTATCAGTCCCACGTAATAGGGGGCGAGCCTATTGCCGCTTTTCGGGCACATTTCCAGACTCCGTGTTGTTACTGAGAATTTCCTAATGGAAAAACCCAATAACACTTTGCCCGACCCGGGAATCGAACCCAGGACCTCTAGATCGCACGGCACATACTTGAACCGCGAGACCACGACGCAGTGCTAAAAAGTAGTTAAAGAGATATTCTTACATACATAATTTCAGCTCCTTAACTTATAAAAGCTTTTTGTCATTCAAGGATGTTCGATATTTTTAGACAACGTTACAACAAAATTGGTTAAATCGATAAGCATAATAATGATTTAGACAATGAAAAACATAGACATAACTCAAGAAACAGCAATTACGTGTGGCCTAATCAGTACCGTCAAAAGATTCTTCGCGCTTCAAGGAGCGTAAAACTATTAGATTCAACCTCATAATTATGAAGTTTCGTAATAACTTACTATGAAGCATCAGTTTTTACTTTAAAATATTTCTTTCCTATGATCTCATTAGAGATTATTTTCAGCTGGTGATGAAATGAAATGAAATTGAAATGAAATGAAATTGCTTTAATGAAATGAAATTGCTTTATTTGGTCACGTAGGCAATCAAATAGCACTTATGACAAGTCAATACAGAAAAGAAAAATCTTTTATTATTACATTATTATTTAACTATGGTTCATTTTATATAATTTGTACAAAAATATTTACGGTTTTTTTATAATTTATTTTTAGTTTTCATCAGGAAATACATAATATCTTATTATTATTATTTTAAAGTAAATAACGAGATGGACCTTGTGTATTTCCGAAACGTCACGTATTGTTTTAATGGTACCACCGGATCCAAACGCGACCCTGACTGAGAAGACCCGGCGAAACAAACTCAGCGGGCTCACTTTACTACTGGAATTTACGCGGCGCGACCCACACCTGAGTAGATCCAGCGAGTCCAACTCAGTGGGCATGTATTTGGTCCAGTAAGGATAACATAATTATATTATATGACCTGCCAAATAAAAATTGCCTTCTTATTATTTATTTGCTCGAATTATTTACTCGATCGGTCGTCATTTTATTTTTATTTTATTTATTTTGTGCACATTTTATATTATATATCAATTTGTATTTGATGTTTTTATAATGGTTTAAGTTACACTTGGAGCTTTGGGTTAATTTATATTTATTTATGTATTTATTCAAATGATTTGGTTTAAGAAAGAAGAATGTGAAAGGTACTGGGTTCCAAGATGTGGTGATGGCGATGTGCGGGAGAGATCTAATGCCAAATTTCCTTATCCTCTTATTAAAAAAATGTCGTCGCTCGAGACCATCGTTCAACCGCAAAAGGTTTTGATAAATACTAATATACTAACAGAACGATCAATAACTCACCTTATCCAAAGGTATAGCAGGTTCCTCTTTAATATCCTCACAATCAGTCGTCCTCACTGGCTGTTGATACAACAGAGGGTTTGATAGCGAATTCGGCGCTGACTTCGTCAAAAACCAGTTCTGTTCGGGTTCCTCCAGCATAGGCTCGTGTTCTAGGTCGAACCTTCGTGACCCTAGCGCGGCTCCTAGTGCCCCTGACACGGACTTCCTGAACTTCTGGAGGCTGTTGAATCCCTGCTGGATCTGCTTGCCCTGGAAGCAGTCGTAAAAACACGACATCGCTTTAAGCTGCGCGGGGTTGGTGTCGATCTGTTAAACTGTCTACTGATGAGGGATGATGGTGTTAATTGAATGTTAAGTTATCTGGGATTATACTAAACTGAGCCAAGTCATTCGAGAATAACAGCATGCTCTTGGTATTTTCGGCAAATTTATTCTAAGTCTTTAAAGTACTTTTTGAGGACCACCACCTTAGCAGTTGGTTGAAAACCTATTGTAGTGAAATGTATTTTCGAACTTACATGTTACATACTTTCTAGCATGTTAAAATGTATGGGAGACCTTATGTAAATTCCTACTGTCATAACAAACACAAAATTGCGTATGATTTCGACATGAAACTTAATGATGTTATTCTAAAATGTCTTGGTTTCGGTTCAAAAAACCTTATTAATTTTCTATGCACCATACTCCGTCATCAGTTAGTAATATTTAACGGGAGGTTAGGTGAGTGTGTTGAATTCGTTAGTCACAAATATTAATTTTTGTAGTGTTTTGTTGTTAAGTATGATGATTTTTGGAGTAATGATAAATGACTTCCGTGGATATTTTTGTTAAATTGACCGATATTATGACATATCCACAGAAGTGTTTCAAAGTAATTGATTGTACTTAGCCTTGTTTATTCAAGAGCAATGTTTCAGAAAGATGTGATAAAGAAATGCTAAATCTGGAACAAAGCGGTGAAAAGAGAGGAATAAAGAATAATAAAATAAGAGGAACAAAAAATTAACTAGTAAAAAACTGTGGTGAGGTGTGAGAGAAGTAATGAGTCGAGTCCTCTCAGTTGTTGAAACAGTGTAAGTTAAGATTAATAAAGCCAAAAAATTTAAGTGTTGTTGCGAGAAAAGAAGTAGGAGAGGTGCAAAAAGAAGAAAGAATTAATATTAATTCATAGCTAAAGATTATAATAGTAAAACATAAAAGTATGTATTTCTACTTATACATGCAAAGAACATATCAATTATTATAGATCTTATCATCCAAGTTTTTAATTTATTTTGTCAAACATACGTAAACAATCACCAACATATTTCCGATCAAACTAGCCACCAAGATTTTAAGCAGTTTAGGATTACGTTATGATATTACGTCGATAAACCATTAGCACAAAAATCATCAATTGGATAGCACTCTCCCCTAACGTCCCGGGCGCATCCTCCCACACTCACCCTGTCCTGCGAGTCCCTCGGGAGGGAGAGGCTGAAGGGCTGCGCTCCAGGGCTGTACGTGGCGATGGCGGGGGAGGAGGGGCTGGCGGCCGTGGTGGGGGAGCCAGAGTGGAGGGGCGCAGCGCCCTCGGAGCTGCTGTCGCCCAGGTCTTGCTGCGGAGTCCATGCTGTAGTAGCGTCAGCCGCCTATCCATCATAAGTTACTTTTAATCTGTTGTATATCATGACATTATTTTTAAACTTAAAAATAAATACGATAGGAATGTCTAAAACTCAATATAAATGTGAAAATACATAATCGTCTCAATTTAAATAATAATAAAAAGGGCACGAAAAATACTCCTTATCGATATTGCCAATTTTAATCTGTGAAATAGTCGAACATTCAACATTTTAATAAGATATTTATACTAATCTAAACAGCGGACTAAGAAGTAATGTTATTTATTTATACTTTTTGTACGCCATAAAAATGAACAAAAAAGAAATCTTAAATTATGAATGTGTAACAGATGGCATTAAAGAAACTACATTTTTTTTAAATTTGTCCTTTGCTGCCACTGCTGTGTGTATTGGCTACCCTATAAACAATTTACGGTAACCTTGTTCTAAATGCATACATACATACATAAACTCACACCTGTATTCCTCGAAGGGGTAGGCAGAGGTGCATTTCTGCACCCACATTTCGCCAGGTATGTATCAGTCCCACGTAATAGGGGGCGAGCCTATTGCCGCTTTTTGGGCACATTTCCAGACTCCGTGCTGTTACTGAGAATTTCCTAATGGAAAAACCCAATAACACTTTGCCCGACCCGGGAATCGAACCCAGGACCTCTAGATCGCACGGCACATACTTGTACCGCGAGACCACGAGGCAGTTGTTCTACATGGTCACACATATAGCGCCTAAAATGACTATAGCATGACCCTTCATTCAAGTAAATAATGAATTATCCAAGGCAACACAATAGAGATTTGGTAGTGTACTGACATGGTGTGCGGTGGGCGAGTGCAGCCTGTGGTCGCTGTGCGCGTGGTCGCCCGATATACCCGAGTCGCCCGACTTGTCGGCCGACTGGTCGGAGCGCGGCGACGACTCCGCCGACACCTCGCACATCTTCGTCTCCACGGCCAGGGACAGCGGCTGCCTCTCTGGCAAAGACATACTCAATATTTGGTACAACACGAGAATGTAAGGGTGGCTAAATATATCAGTCATCAACAGATATTTGTCTCGGGGTCTTTAATACTGTTATGATAAAGTCATTTCTCAGCAGTTGAAAAAATTACGCGAGCATGATGGTAATTAAATGTACACAAGTTTTGTTACTTGAAGAATGACTTGCGGGTTTTACTCAAGTACGGTTGACTCCAACCACTTACGTAAAAAATATCTATCAACTCATAAATCCAAAGAAGCAAACAAGAAGAGACTTCTGGTGAATTGGATCTCGGCATTTCTCTTTATTGTATCTAATGCATACATAGATACATAACCTTTTTTTTTTTTTTTTTTTTTATTCTGGCGCGGCAAAGTGACTTCACTGTACCTGATGGTAAGCACAGTGGAGTCCAAAAAATAATATCGACCAGCGAGAAACGATATGGGTATATCACGCCTGTATTTGCCGAAGGGGTAGGTAGAGGTACATTTCTGCACCCACATTTCCTTTACTGAGAATTTGCTCGTGAAAAAAAAACAAATAGCACTTTGCCGGACCCGGGCATCGAACCCAGGACATCTACATCGCACGGCACATACTTGCGCCGCTAGACCACAAGGCAGTCTTTAATTTTTTTTAATGCATATTAATAAGATAATCATCTATGAAATATAAAACATGATAGTTGTCTCACCGGCAGCGAAATGTGCATCGAGGCTGGCGAGTTGTCTCCAAGCAGCTGCAGGGGAGAACCGCGGCATGGACATCTGCTTCTTGGGCAGAGTCGGCCGCAGCCTCACGGCGATGCCCAGCGACCCGTCGGAGCCCTCACCCTCAGACCCTTCTGAAGATAGCGCCGACTCTGATGATACTGTGAATACGCATAGGGAAAAAAATGATTTTAGGTTTTGATAGGAATGAGATTTGTCAACTATCTATTGTAATATAAGGCCAAAACTCCCACCAATAGAAAAGGTACGTAAAAACGATGTCTGAATGTGTGGAGATTTAATAATTTGTTTTCGATTGTCAAAGTAAGGAGAAATAGCCCTGTGACAGGTCTTAGGGACGAATTACGTCAGGGATCTTTGAATGCATCCATAAAAATTAAAGTACTTACAATTTTTCACAATTTTCTTATCTTCCTTCAACTTGGACTTGAATTTTTCAATTTCATCATCCTCTTCGTGGTACCCGAGCAATTTCTGCTCGATTAGATGGAAGTCTGTGAACTCCTCGATTATGGGGCTGCCCAAACCAGGGAAATCTTTCAAGTGATCCTTGGCTTCTGATTGCTTGTTCTCTATCATGCCGAAGTAAAACTGTTTTGATGGAGGTTGCTTTTGGCTAGAATTATGAAAACACGTTCAATTAGTTTCAACTATTTACTTTTATTAACATTTTAAGGTAAGCCTGGCGAAAATATTTTTATTCACAAATAATGTAATGTGGCATTGTAATATAAGTCAAAGGTTACCCAAACGTCAGAGGTGGGTCAAAAGTGTTAAATAAAGTCGTCACGAATTATTAATTTCTATTATTTAGTTAAGATCAGATGTTAAGATACTTATGTAATCCATCAGAAATGTCCATAAATAATATTATTGGGAATAACTAATGTACAGTAAAACAAGAGGGCTGCCTAATATGCAGGAGTGTAATTCATTCGTAATAATGATCAAAATATTATACGGTATGTTAAAAAAACGTATATGTAATTGAATATACTTACGAATCACTTGTTAATTGGCTTGCTGTAGTTTTGGCCTCCTTTTCCCTGGTTGGCGAATGTTCTGGCGTAGATTCCTTCCCCGAAGCTTGACCCCTATCAGGCATAGTTCTGCCGTTCTCTTTGCTATTAAATTTAGGTTGAACTGTAGTTGCTTTCGGTTTCACATCATTGTGTGTATTTGTTTTTGGTTTGACTTCATTGTTGCGGCTCGACGGCCTTCTGCTGTTTAATTTTGTATCATTAGTTTTGTTTGTTCGACTAGACTCTGTGACTTTACTCTGTGGTTTCGTTGGGTTGGGTGCGCGCGCTGCTACATCGTTGTGACTAGTTTTCTTATTAATATTAACCTTACTGTTTATCTCGTTCCTAATTCTACTCGTTGCCTTCTTCAGTTCCGCTTGAAATTCATCTTTTTCTTCATTATTTTTATGTAATAGTGAAGGAAGAGATTTCCTCAATGGCATACTGGTTTGTGCTAGTGGACTTAGCTTGCCCTTAAGTTGATCACCGATCGATTTTATTCGACTCTCGTGCATCGCCCTCGGTGACTCTGCCTCTCTTTCACTGGCTAATAGGGTTTCGTCGAAAGTCTTCTCTCTCCTTAATGTTGGTAGTTCGATTTCATCCTTTTTGAATCTTTCTGAGTACCTGAAATTTCTGTTTAAAAGCGGTGTCTTCCATGCTTCACTATGTTCGTTTGTCTTAGCCGTTTTAGCTCGGCATCCACTTACTTTGTCAGTTCTCGTCTTCTTGTAGTCTTGCCTCATTTGCAGCAGCCGCTCCTCCTGTTTTAAGGAGGTGGTGCTTTGCACCATGTCCTTATTATCTGGGTATTTGTAATGTTGCTCCTTGTCCTTGCAAGGCGATCTGTATCGTCTCTCAAACTGATTGTCGTTCAGCTCCAGAGACTTGTACTCGGCGTACGTGCTCCTGTAAGGTAATTTACTTTCGTGTCCGTTAAGTTTTTTAGTTTCGTTTCTCGTTTTAAATAATCTAAGTTTCCTTTGGGGCTCTTGTCTCGCATTCCCATCGCTGGAATCCGGTGACGAACCCTCGAATTGCTGAAGAAGAAATAAAATACATTGAATAATCATCGAGTACATAATATTGTAAAAAGGTAGAAAATAAATGATAAATTCGTGATAATAAATACTTACATCATGATGAGGTGGTGGGGGCGCTCTATACTTCTTTCTGAAATGTTTGTTGTTGTTTCTCGCCTTCTGCTCTTCTTCAATTCTCAGGTCTGGTTCTGATCCAAACCTTTTGTTTAAAGATCCACCTGGAAATTGATGTTGCTATTAGAAAATTTAAACATTTCGTCATTATTTTTGGAGTACAAGAAGTAGATTATGATTGATATTATTTCAGTAAAAAATAAGACTGTATCATAAACCATTTTCAAGTTGTAAAAGATCATCCTTGACCTTCTAAATTTTGCGTGACTGCATCGATTTATAAGTGTGAAATGGCTGTAAGTGCGGCATTTATACTGAGGTGTGATGTCACAGCGTGGTGTCATTACCATCGTGTCGGAGGTCAAGGTTGGTGTGCGAGCGGTGCAGCGGGTCCCGTTCTCTGGCCCGCAGTTCGCCGCTCTCGCCGCTGCCGCCTGCTGAGCGGGAGCGGTAAACTCCAGTGTGCTGAAATATACAGTTAAATAATGTCAGCTTTTGATATTATATTGGAGGTTACGAGATTTTTGTGAGGAAAACGGTTTGTCTGTAAATCGTCAAACATACTTATGGTATGCATTCAATAACAGAACCACGTGTGCTGGTTGTCGGCGCTACTGTTTCGTGGTCACTATCACTTCTATTAAGAACAAAAGGTTCTTTTGCGAACCATTAACTTACAAAAGAGGGCTAACAAAATGTTTTCTTTTTTCTACGTATCCTTCCCTCCTTCCTATGATCTTGGATCCTTTAAGCGAAGCGTGAAGAAGCATTTGTGCAGGCCGGCATGATTGTGTCGACCAGCAGGTGACCATAGCGTTCCTCGCTGGTCGGCATTATTTCCTTGGACTCCACTGTGCTTACCATCAGGTACAGTGGAGTCACTTTGCCGTGCCAGTATAAAAAAAAGTTTCATTTGATGAGGCGTCTCGTTAGCTACAATCAGGTGCATTGTCGTCATGTGTTGATTCAGTCAAGAAATATGCAAGAGTATTAGCTCACCTGCTGTGAATCAGAGGACAGGAGTGATGAGGTAGGCCTCCGTCCGCTGATTGTTCCTCCTGACTGCAAGATGACGCCATTGTCAGTACTGCGTAGACAGCCTATCTGGGGCGGCGAGGGTAATACCTGCGGGTCATATTTTGTCATATCGTTTATAAGAGCTGAATAAGGCTATATACAAGTTACACCCTTTTCATTGTAATCTGTGAGTTTCTACCCGAATAGGCCTTCGTTATCATGGGGACAGCTTGATAAAAAAAACGGGGGGAAAGCTGATGATAACTACTATAAAAAATTTAATACAAATATCTATCCACTTCAATTTTTCTTCACTAAGAACAATTGAAGTTCATTTCTTCAAGCCTAGTTTCTTGTTTAGCTGTTGATGATGACGCCTGTTTTTCCCCAGAGGGTTAGGCAGAGTTGCATTCCTGTACCCACTTTTCGCTAATTGTGTTTCGTCCCACGTAATAGGGGGCTATTGCCGTTTTTCGGGCACAATTCCAGACTCCGTACCAAAAATCCAATAACATTTAGACCCACATGGCAGATACTCGTACCGCGAAAACAAGAGGGAGTCAATATTTTATTTTTTTTCTATGTAAAATATTAAATTTCTGTTTTAAAATCTAGTAAATTGATGTTATATTACCTTGGGCGCATGTCTGGGCGGGTCGTGTGGTAGCGTGGCGACGTGCCGGGCGCGCTGCGGCGCACTGCCCGCCTGGCCCATGCCGACGACCAAGACTTTAGCGCACACACCGCATCTGTACACACATATACAACAATTAACATAAACATATACAATATCATCAGCCCATATACGTCCCACTGCTGGGCATCGGGCCTCCTCTGCAACTGAGAGGGTTTAGGCCTTAGTCCACCATGCTGGCCTAGTGCGGGTTGGCGGACTACACACCTAAGAAATACCTAAGAACTTTTAGGTGTGCAGGTTTCATTACGATCTTTTCCTTCACAGTTAAAGTACGTGATAATTCATTGTGAATACACACATAACTTCGAAAAACATATACCACAATAAACATTACTTGTTTCACTGTGACATCGGAAGTCAATAACGAAATATTTTGCCATGGTCGATTTAGAATGAGTTTGCAAGCTATACTTAGTTTGAGGCAAAAATTTAAGACATGCTGCTTATGAAGGTTGGAAGCGAACTGCATTAGAAATATTATAGCTCATATCCTTTATAGCGATGTCATTTGATATTTTAGATAAAGCCCAAACGGCGTTGATAAGTATGCTCAAATTTACAAAGTGCAGATATATTTTTTTAATACCGCGGTACCATATTTTGCTCACCGAAAAACAGTCTTGTCAATAATAAAATCACAAGAAATTGTGAGTTATTACCAGCTCAGGTTATGACAAGTAATTTTAAGAGGGGTTAAAAGCCTTTTTTATTTACCTCTTTATTCACTAATATCTTAAATTTTCATGCATCGATATACGTCTTAAGTTTCTCAATTGTACTTATAGATCGGTATTACCCTCTCTTAAGACATGTCTGTATAATTAAGCAATAGAAATTGAGGATTTTACGAACACCTTTTGGGTATAAACAACTAGTTAAGCTTACAAATAATGTTTTGAAGAATAAATTAGACGCAATCCGTTTACAAGCAATCACACATTACGAAGGTTCAACATTCCCTGATGATTACCAAAACTGGTGTCAATTAACCCTACCCTCGGGCATGCTCCTCTCATTTCTCATGGGCCTAATCCCGCGTCCCATACTCCTGGGCAATTTATTCCACGAAAGAATTTTAGATTTATGGGAAGAGAAAGTTACTCACGCGAGCGGCTTAGTGACAGGTTAAGAATAAGTTAATGTGTTTTGTTGATTTTTTACCGTCTGTTGAGGTTGAAGGCGCTTTGTGAATTATTTATAACGAGATTATATCTTGAAATGTGAGAAATTGGTTTGTGGTTTTAAACAAAACTATATATGGAGATTCAGATGTCGGGCTCACGGTTTTACTTTTCACCGTCTAAATGATTTATTGATTTACGTTGGTATATATAAGTATGTTTGTTTATGGTTTGTGACACTTGTTGCATTTTCGCTTTTAGTTGGATTTTTAAGAAATTAAATATTTACTTTTGCATGTTATTTATTAAACTTCGTGTAGGATCTATCCTGCAAAAAATATCAAAAATAAGTAAAACTTTCCCCTATATTGTCTTATTTAATAATGATAAGAGGGTTCAGATCTTAATCCATCATGGTGACCTGTGTGTTACTACAGCTTTGACATTTACTATTTTACAATGTTTTCCGTCACATTTAAAAGGGCGATTTCAATGTTAAATTAATTCGAAACTCAGCTTTTATGTGCAAATAAGACAACATTAACACCCAAAATAACAAATACATAAGTGGTCAGTGGATTTTTCTTCCTCCGATCGTTCACCTTACTTAGTTCCAGGAAATATTTTGAGAAAGCAGCTATATCATTGACTCATCAGACTAAACAAGCATGTGCCGGCGATTCCAGTATTTCCCATATTAATAGTCCATATAATAAGAAAGTTAATGAATAACGCCGGCCGGGTGAAACTGTGCGAGCCGGCAAAGTTCTGCGTCATTGTGTTGTTGTCGATCATTGCGCTTGTAGAGAAAATTAACAAGCCATACACGTGGTAGCCATAGGTGCCGCTTTACAATAGGGGTGTCCATACAAAACTTATTTATTAAAAAATATATTAGACACGAGGTGTTGAGTCGATCACGTCGAATTAGGACGGTTAACTATCTAAATGATGTCTTCTTATTTACCTCCTATCATCATCATCATCAGCCCATATACGTATTACTGCTGGGCACGGACCTTCTCTTCAACTGAGAGGATTTACGCATTAGTCCACCACGATGGCCTAGTGCAGGTTGGCGGACTACAGAGCTAAGAAATTCCTAAGGACTTTTAGGCGTGCAGGTTTCATCACGATGGGCCCATAACCTGATAATGATACGCAGAGTAGTGGTTTTTTGATAGACTAATGATTTAATGTCAAAAGCTTACACAAAAGACATGGCAGATGGCGTTAGTAGTGACATTTATGTTTTGTTACAATATTAACATTCCTTTACCGTTAAAGTACGTGATAATTCTTTGTGAATATACACATAACTTCAAAAAGTCAGAGGTGTGTGCCCGGGGTTTGAACCCGCGACCGTCAAGATTTACCTCTTTAATTTAAATATAATTGTATTATATTTATAGCTAACATTGTTTTTTGAGCCGCTTCTCCACATCGAAAACACATTTCGTAATGTAAGTTATTTATGACGATTTAACAGTCTATAAATCTAATAATAAATAAATACACCCAACAGTCACATACATAGTTCTGACCCCACACTAGGATACAAGTCCTGTGTCGTGGGTATCAGAGACTACGAGAGACTTTTCGGTCTCACAGACACCCAGACCCGAAACAAATATTTATTTGTGGATCACACAAACATTTGTCTCGGTGCGGGGATCGAACCCGCGGCCTCTCGTTTCGCAAGCTGGTGTCTAGCCATCTGCGCCACGGGGCTGTCTATATCTATGAATATTTTGACATTGGCATTGGTTTTAAAATACAATATTTGCGTGTTGGCACCCCTGCACATCTCTTGTCAAAGGCAAATGGCGCGGCGCGTGTTTTCTCGTGCGGGGAAACGTTGTGTCCACCGCGCCGCCGTGCCGCCGCGGACACACTTTCTTTATGGTAATGGACGCACGCGACTTCTTATACGAGCCGATTACAATTCATTTACTCCAAACTACTGTCTCTTAATCTATCTATTACGTCTACAACTGACGGTAGACCTTTATCCACCACTGGCCACAGTGGCAGGTTGAATAATTCCTTGTGGAGAGATCCTTTTCATCCACCTTTATTTTGTGTAGACCGATATACTCAGGGACGATACGATTTATTAATAAATACACCCAACAGCCACATACATAGTTCTGATCCCACACTAAGATACAAGTCTTGTGTCGTGGGTATCAGAAACTACGAGAGACTTTTCGGTCTCACATACACCCAGACCCGAGACAAATATTTATAGATCACACAAACATTTGTCTCGGTGCGGGGATTGAACCCGCGGCCTCTCGTTTCGCAAGCTGGTGTCTAGCCAACTGCGCCACGGGGCTGTCGATTATTTCCCTGGGTAGTATAAAACTAATTGATAGGTCGTGATGGCCTCGAGGTTTAGGCACGCGGTCGAGAATCTCGACGGTCGCGGGTTCAAACCCCCGGCACACACCTCTGACTTTTGGAAGTTATGTGTGTTTTTACAAAAAATGATCACGTACTTTAACGGTGAAGGAAAACATCGTGATGAAACCTGCACACCTAAAAGTTCTTAGTAATTTCTTAGGTGTGTAATCCGCCAACCTGCACTAGGCCAGCGTGGTGGACTAATGCCTAAGCCCTCTCAGTTGTAGAGGAGGCCCGTGCCCAGCAGTGGGACGTATATGGGCTGATGATGATGAGTTGATAATTGCTCCAATATTTTTATAAAATTCCAAACTAGGCTTAAAGTTTTATGAAGTCTAGCTTGAAATAAGATTTAAAAACAAAAAAAAACTACTCAAATCCGCCATTGAATGTAAACAAATAAGCTGAACAATTTATTGATATGCTGACAAGCGCCGAATCATTTTAAGTGCAATAAATCATTCTACCTAATATGTAATCGTGTCTATCAAGGCCTTCGATAAACGACGGTATGCTAAAATTGTTGTAAATGTACATACAAAAAAAAGCAAATTTAGATCGCACTTTTGATATTGCGGCTAGGTGCCGGGCTAAATATTACTTCCTTATGAATAATGAATATTTTTGGAACAAAGAATTGTGCTTCAATTCAGTTGGAGAGGAAATACTGTTGTCCTTACTAGAAAGACTAACACACTCAAAAAAGTTTCGGGGTCTGCATGTATCCTCTTAACATGCAGACTACTGTGCAATGATTATTCAAGTTTAGCGGCAATACACACGTTATTTGGACAGCCGCGTGCCGCAGTTATTTAGACACCAGCTTGTAAAACGAGAGGCCCAGGTATCCCCAGTAACGAGACAAATGTTTGTGTGATCTACAAGTATTTGTTTCGGGGCTAAGGTGGTTGCGAAATATTTCTAGTAGTTTCCTATAACCACGACACAAGATCTTGTGTATGTGACTCGTGTGTATTTTCCTTTATACTGCTTAATCGTTCTAGTACAAAAACGCTAATACGATCAAAAGCATAAATCGATATTTGAATAAACTGTAATCAGTCTGCATTCCAATACGCAGTAGAGATAACATTGCGTATAGTTACAAATCGGGAAATGATAAATTTAACATTGCGCAACGGACCCACATCTAGTTATTAGCGAGTTAATTAAAGTGCCTTAACAGAACAGTAACAAAACTACAAATAAATCAAGAGTGCGGTCAATAAATCGGGCTGCGAGCCGGCTCGCTACCGGCACTGTATTTGTAGCAATCATCGGACGGCGCGACTAGACATTCTTTGCACACAACAGTTATCTTAATGAGATGAAAACACTACCGCACCTCCGCTTCCTTTGCAGCGGTAAAGAGGGTGGATGGAGAGAAAGAATAAAAATTGTTTTCAAGTCTAAAAAGATAAAATCTGAGCTAATTTTTGCGTATTCTAAATTCAATGTTTAAATTCACTGCAATTATATGTCCAGGTCTGGTTTTCATATATGAAATATACATATTAGTCGTTTGTACAGATACAGGGGAGATATTTAAACAAATGCTTAATCAAACAAATACACCTCGCATATGCACATACATAATTCCAACCGTTAAAGATACAAGTCATTTGTCGTGGATATCGGACTAATAAACGCAGAGGCATCTCAGATTCAACAACAACCTGTGTAGTCAAACGACACTTTATTTTAATGCTGATACAGCAAAGTAACTCTCGACAATAGGAGCCGTGCACTGCTTTCGATTACCCCCCAAAAACCACAAAAATTACTCCAATATGTTTTTGTCTCTTTGAGAAACTTATGGTATTCATTTTGGTATATACATACATACATAAACTCACGCCTGTATTCCCTTAAGGGGTACGCAGAGGTGCATTTCTGCACCCACATTTCGCCAAGTATGTATCAGTCCCACGTAATAGGTGGCGAGCCTATTGCCGTTTTTCGGGCACATTTCCAGATTCCGTGCTGTTGCCGAGAATTTCCTAATGGAAAAACCCAATAACACTTTGCCCGACCCGGGAATCGAACCCAGGACCTCTAGATCGCACGGCACATACTTGTTCCGCGAGACCACGAGGCAGTCAGTTGGTATATAGTCTCCTGTAATTCCCAACGCTAATTTCATGAAACGTAAAATTAATTCCGTAAGCAGCCGACGGTCGGTGGTCTATGCGTTAATCAATGGCAGCGTATACAATAGCAGATGGAGTTGGGTGCAATCCCGAAACGCTATTTGCATAATGTGTGAATAAAGCGCTAACTCGCCAGTGAGTCGCCTCCATTCCCCTCCCTTGTTCTGTATTCCCCTCGCTTCTGTTCTGCCCCGTATGCCGGTCGCAGTTGTCAAATTCCACATGCTAGTGACGACGTAGTGAACCGAAAGGGAAATGGGATTGTATTGTCCATTGATAAATGTTTAGCCAAACATTTGGTGTATCACAAACTTGAGACGCTTGAAATCTTTTAATAGCAAACAAATGATGATAGACTATTACTTGTCACGCTGATTGAAGATATGTGTATTTATGTATGTTGATTTGTTTGTATGTATGTATGTATGAATGTATGTATGTATGCATGTATGTATTGTCTATGTGTCTATGTATGTGTTTATGTATGTATAACTTTTCCTACGTAATTTTGTACACTCACAACTACCTCTCATTACTTCATTCATCTCCATCCTCGGTTACCTGGAAGAGATCGCCTTGTGCGATAAGGCCGCCCATTGTACTTGATTTGTTTAATGTACTCCTAAGTTCATTTTATTTTTATGTGTACAATAAAGTTTTAAATAAATAAATTCTTACTTCTTGAAGTTATATGTGTATTCACATTAAATTATCACTACTTTACCGGCGTAGGAACATATCGTAATGTTTTCTTATCGTAATTCCTTATGTGTGTATTCCGCCAACCCGCACCGTACTAACCCAGCATGTTGGTCTAAGGCCTAAACCCTCTCTGTTGTAGATGGGTCGATGGGACGTACATGGGCTGATAATGATGATGCTGATGTGCGATAAATGCCAAAATTCTAGATTGTACCTCATTCATACTCAAAAAACAGCCGCTTTCCTTTCCGGGTCCAATCACGCATGCAACCATTTATCATCTAAGCTACACATACCAATATCAACTACTAGTTACTATGTTGAAATAACGTAACTAAATTTGAGTTTTCTTCCCAACATTTCACGAGAAAGGAATCAAGATCTATTTGGGATAAAAACATCGTGATATTTAGTGAAATCTTGCCTACAAACTAACAATAAATAGAAATTATATTTCATAGTTAAATGGATGACGTATCCATGTGATTCGTTCCCACTATATTCTGATTTATAATAATATATGTACAAAATATTTGCATGTTTTGAAAGCCTACGAACCTACCGTTTACTTTTAGCTGCAAAGGTCGACTTTGCATTTCATTAGATGTTCAGGCGTAAGTGAAAAGCTCAAGCGTGCCTACATATGTGCATATCTTTTTTCGACATGACATAGACTTTTTTTGGTCAAAATTGTAAAATTAAGAATAAAAAAGAAATGATTTCTACATCCTATAATCATATTTTTTATGATCGGAAGCTCTAAGAGAGCAGCGTATTCTGAGAGATATTTCATCAATAAATAGTTGGTGATAAATAAATAGCATTTTTTTTTATTGATAAATTATGTTATGCCGTACCACCATATCACAATAACACCATTTATAAGGCCATGGTATATAATGATATAAGTTTTTGCCTTGTCTTGTTTTTCAAATTATTCTTGTAAGTTTATCCTGGTATGTGTGTCCTATGAGAGATCAAATAGAATGCCCATCATGGGCTCGCGTCGAGGCTGTTTAGCGAGTTGAAGTGTGCCTTCAGATTCCTTTACAAATATAGAAATGCCATATAGAAAACCAGTCGTGATGGGATATAAAAAGCTGGGTTTATCGCCAATTTTTATGTTGATAACATTCTAGAGAATTCCTCGCTCGAACTTTCTGTTAAACGAGCAGTTTAGGTTAATGCTTTTGTTTACACTTTCCATCATTATTTTTATGATAATGAATTCAAAACGTAACTAACATTACTGATAATAAAAACCATATATACGTGATGGGGAATAATACAGCTACTTGATGCAGTAAACAAAATTGGTTCTACCAATTGCTAAATCAATTTTAACCAGCCACAGATCAAGTAATTTACAATTGCAAAAACAATTGGTCACACGTACGCAACTGAAATACTTTCCCACACATACATAAACTCACGCCTGTATTCCCCGAAGGGGTAGGCAGAGGTACATTTCTGCACCCACATTTCGCCAGGTATGTATCAGTCCCACGTAATAGGGGGCGAGCCTATTGCCTATATACTTTCCCATACCCTTTCTATTGATGCACATGAATCATGGATTTAACGTTATAAAATCAATTGCAAACAATGTATAGCCGGACACAAGCGCATCTGCGGGGCGTCTCGGGCAGGCAGCGGGCCGCAAGCGAGCAAGCCGGCAGCGTTCATTAAGCGCAGACAGTTAGACGCGCGGCCACGGGCGCGGAAAATTATTCGCAGCTAGCGCGCTTCCGACCGCTGCGACTGCGCAAACTAAGGCTGTCGCCTCACATACAGTTTCAACTGAGGCGAGTTAAATAATCTCATCATTATTGACGTAACCTTAAACCATTTCAGGGTCAAGTAGCGAGCGCATGATATAACGGTTTGATATTTAGAGGTAAGCATTTATAATAATTTATAACGAAATGTCTGTATTCAACAAGTATAAACCAGCTTTTAAACAATATTTTGTAGATTTTTTAGTTATTGTTAAATAAACTCCACAGTTGATGCTAGGATATTTGCTCGCTGTTGTAAGGATTCATATACGCCCAGATAATGGACAGCCGTGGTGTAAGGTAATAGCACCAGTAGATGACCACTTAATAAAAAATGACACAGAAATTTATTTCTTAAGATTTAACTTTAATCATCATTCGAATTCAAATCCGATCCGCTGCCAAATAGGCCCTTAACTATAAACTGTGTCAACTGGTAAAAGTCGAATAGGTGTTTCGCAATTTAACACCTTGTTTTACCACAATAAAATTACCAGCAGGTGCTAGTATGATGACTTTGACAGTTTGGAAAATACCATGACAAATCGAAGTATTAAATCGACGTTCCAGCTCTTACCTAAATTAAAATTTAGGTAATCTGAAATAAAAACAACAGCACCAACACGGATTATATCTAAGTACTCGTACTTCCAACCAGATAGTGTAGGTTTCAAATCCAATATCTATAGCCATTTATTAGCACCTTTGAAGAAAGTATCACACAGTACCAGTCCAAGCTGTCGCTGCATCGGCACCCTTTTAGTGCGAGAACCGAGATCACTTCCGCGCTCCAGCCACTGGGAACATCTGCGCCGCTCTCATTAATGTATCTGTGCTGGCACCGCGACCATTATTACACTGCTGCTTATTGTAAATCATAATACTACCGAGCACCGCCTTTACTAATGCTTTGCTTTGGAAAAATTGTATGCTGCTATGTGAATTTAACGTAAACAGTAGAAATTGTAAAATTACAAGCAAGTTTGTGTCATGTTTGAAATTGACAACTCTTTGTTTCCAAAATTAGGTTCCCTTAAATTCGCTGAGCTTCAGTGCTCGGCGACAATACTGTGCATGCCGCTGTTGATCCTGGAGCACAGCTACAGTGGTATAGGACTAATAGCAAGTTTGAGTTTAAGAACTAATTAAAGTGAAAATGAACTAATTATTCAAATCTCTATTTAAGGACAATTAGATTTGCTTAGACTGCAATGTGGTGGTTGATCCAAGAATCCGAGAAAAAACTGCTGTTGATTATTATCAAGTATGAAAACGTGATGATCTTAAAATGAGTACCGATATTTCTTTAGCCTTTTCTCTTCTGTTTAAAATGCCGGTAAAGCCTATACGACATCCTGTCGATATTCATGAGAAACTGGGATTTCTAAGTACCACGTGAAACATTTCCTCGGGGCTCAGCTTGCAACAAGAATGTTTCTCAGACCTCGCAGCTTATTTACTATTTTTGCTTCAAAATATCAAAGTCCATAAAAACAGCAAAAATCCAACGTGGATTAAGGCTCAATCTCTTCCAACTACAGATGATGTAGATGGTATCAATAACACGAATTATATATCTGACGCAGAAGAAACTGTATTGACTCTAGCCAATGTTTTTATAAATTCCAAAGAAGTAGAAGAAATTCCATCGAAATCCGTATCAATGTAATAACTATCTTAAATTAAATAGAGGCAGAGATACAAAGTTTGCCGGTTGAATAATTTCTTAACAATAAATCCTCCGATATTACTGAATACTGATACCGTAACACAATGAACGCACAGAGCATTCACTGCTTTAGTAATGCAATCAATGTTGGGTGCACTTGGCAAAAAATTAACGGCTATTACATTAAACGTTCTTGTAACTGTACCACAGTGTTGGCACAAACTCAAATTAATATAGATGCGAACAAAAACCGATAAAAATCTATAAATCGTTCGGAAAATTATGAGCATAACAGTTTATTGTAAAAAATTCGTTACTCCTGTGGCCAGATTTATTTTAGAACTTCCAAGTTGAAATTCAATATCTATTATCACCTTTTGAGGATAGCTCTTGGTTATTTTTAAAACTAAATACGTACGGTAAAATTTTTATAGTAATCTCAAGGTACTCGTATTGCAAAGTATATTTTTTAATAAATATGATTGCTTATATTGTGTTAGCTAAGTTTGTTACGTCGTAATTCCTAAGCCGTCATCATGAAAGGCGTCATTATCAGTGGTACAGAAAACTATCATCATCATCAGCCCATATACGTCCCACTGCCGGGCATGGGCCTCCTCTACAACTGAGATGGTTTCGGCCTTAGTCCACCACGCTGGCCTAATGCGGGTTGGCGGATTACACACCTAAGAAATTCCTTAGAACTTTTAGGTGTGCAGGTTTTATCACGATGTTTTCCTTCACCGTTAAAGCAAGTGATAATTCATTGTGAATACACACATAACTTCGAAAAGTCAGAGGTGTGTGCCTGGGGTTTGAACCTGCGACCGCCGATATTCTCGACCGCGCGCCTAAACCTCGAGGCCATCACTGCTTCAGAAAACTATATATGACAGAAAAACCTATGATAATAGAAACTTCATTATCATTTTGAAAATAGTTTACATCCTTACATACATCACTAAGGGTCCAAAGCACTTACTCAGATCGCACAGGAACTTAATACTAACCACCAAATATCAGATAGAACCGTTAGAATTTTTCCCCTGTAACAAGCGAATGTAACTAGAGGAGTTCCAAGGAAGTAGTTAAGCTAACGAGGCTCTGGTGTCGCATTTCACGGTCTGGTCGCCGTCCAGCCGTGGTGGCTACTAGCGGCGAGCCGTCGCTACTCGTCGCGGTTCACTGGCGTTCGCACTTATACTGTTAAACGTGTCGTTGAAGAGATTTTTCGCTTCCTATCTGTTACTTCTTAGTCACGAATTCTTTATTTCTTGCTTTCTTTAATATTAACCTTCGTGGTCTCGAGGTTTAGGCGCGCGATCGAGAATCTCGGCGGTCGTGGGTTTAAACCTCAGGCCTCTGACTTTTCGAAATTGCGTGTGTATTCATAATGAATTATCACTTACTTTCACGGTGAAGGAAAACATCGTTATGAAATCTGCGCACCTGAAAAAGTTCTTAGGAAATTCTTAGGTATGTAGTCCGCCAACCCGCACTAGGCCAGCGTCGTGGACTAAGGCTTAAACCCTCTCAATGGTAGAGGAGGCCCGTGCCCCATGCCACGTACCCAGCACCCGGCAGTGGGCTGATGACAATGATGAAAGTAAAATAAAAAGGCAATAGGCTCGCCTCTTGTAAGGTGTGACTTAAAATTTAGCTGGTAAAGGTCGGGGATGGAATACTTCTGGATCTCTTCAGAAATACAGGTGTGAGTATTATACTACATACATACATAAACTCACGCCTGTATTCCCCGAAGGGGTAGGCAGAGGTGCATTTCTGCACCCACATTTCGCCAAGTAGGTATCAGTCCCACGTTATAGGGGGCGAGCCTATTGCCGTTTTTCGGGCACATTTCCAGACTTCGTGCTGTTATCGAGAATTTCTTAATAGAAAAACCCAATAACACTTTGCCCGACCCGGGAACCCAGACCCGGACCCAGAACCTCTAGATCGCACGGCACATACTTGTACCCCGAGACCACAAGGCAGTATTATACTACCTACAAATATTTGACGAGTTTGTGTTTTGTATACGTTACAATTTTTTCTCTACTTTACCGACGCAATCCTAATATAGGATAACGTTTATTTCATTAGCCGCAACAGCTTCAGATTAAAGTTTAGTTAGATAAAAGCTTTACTTACGCAACTGGCTGTATATTGGAAATAAAAAAAATAAAAAAAATATGGCTCCCAAGAATTCCTAATATATGTAGCGAATTGCAACTCGAGCATTTAAACATTGATAATATCTCGCGCGATACAATCACTACGTTCACAGTTATAGATAGGAGTGATCGCTCGCATGCCGCGGGCTCGGAACACACCTGTTCCAACTAGCATTACCAGGTGTTCTGATTTGCGCGGGACGTCGCGATTTTCTGGGGTCTGAGGACGCGTCCCGATTTAAACCTGATCGGGAATCGATCGGAAATGTCCCGATTAATCAATAAATTTATTAAAAACTAATTATTGCGACATAAGCGTCAATTTAGTTTAACTATGATAACGCAATAAATTACTTTAAGTTAAATATACACAAGAAAATATATAAGACTGCCTCGTGGTCTCGCCGTAGAACTTCCGTACAACCTAGAGATCCCGGGTTCGATTCTCGGGTCGTACAAAGTGTTATTGGGTTTTTCCATTAGGATATTGGCAGCACAGAATCTGAAATCGTGCCCGATAAACGGTTACAGGCTCACCCTCTATTACATGGAACGAAAACATAATTGGCGGATTGTGGGTGCAGAAATGCACCTTTTCCTATTAGGGAAAATAGGCATGAGTGTATGTATGTAATTATGTAATTTAAATATGAGGTATATTCTTGTTTGTCCTGATTTGCAACCTTAAATCCCGATTTATTTTGCCTTCTATCCCGATTTAGAACAAACAGGATGGCAACACTAGTACCAACACAAGTACTGGCATTAGTACACCGTAGATATCTGTATCATTGAATACTCGCACAGATGGGTGGGCAGTGAGTGCATTAATCAAGCGCAACTTTGTTTTACAAAGCAGTATTGCAACCGATGACTGATGATTTAATAGCGTTCTAACCGTGACTGCGTTGTGGTATTTAGTATCAATAATTCCATCGTGTTCGCTTTTAATAATAATTCTGCGTCTTAGAAGGAATTTAGAAGTTTCTGAGAATGTAATTTAGATTTTATTACTAAAAAAGTCACGCAGAAACAGGTCAAAAGATTCGTGTAAAATAAGTACATTTATGTAGATTAACATTAAGACCCTTTTAAAAAGTAATGGTTTAAAAACTTATCCACTTAAAAACAATGCAATAGATGTGATTTAAAACATTTGGATCTAAATTCCACTCGAGCTTAGTCACGAGCAAGTATTAAATATATTTCAGGATCTTTTCTTTAGAAGACGAAAGGAATGATTAAAATGTTATAAGGTTATTTCTCTTTCGGCGTATCGAAAGTAAATTAAATTCAAAGAATTCCCACGTAGAATGTGTATGGTAATTATCTCCTTAAGATGTTAAGATAAGACTCTGTTAAGATAAAACCCGTTACGTTCTAATGCAGATATAGTATGTTTGTGTGTCAGAGGGCCGGCCCGCGCCTTATGTCACCGTAGGGTTATCACGCATGGATACAGAAAAAAAGTTAAATTTAAATTAATCGATGTGTTTAATAATTAAAAAATACTTGGCCAACTAAGAATAATTTAATATTAGGATTAATTGAGAATTAGTGAAAAGTAGTAATTGAGAATTATAGTTAGATATATTATAAGAATGCACACGGGTAATGAAATATGTCAAAATCTGTTAGGTATCCATATTATTAAGTTGTAAAAAAAACACCGAAATGATGTGTTTATTCAATCACGAATTGGTCGGTATAATTTAATCCTTGTAATGTATACTAGGATCGCATTATATCTCTAAAGTGGTGGGGCCTAGCTCCGCTAGGGTACAATTTTGAAGTCCATAAATATCCCATGGGAACACTTCATTCCGGATAAAAAAAAATCGAAGAATCTAGATATGCCCATACCAAAAATCATTCAAATCGGTCAAGCAGTTTTAAAGTTAAATCGTAGCTTACAAATAAACGAAAAATCAAACCTTACCTTTCTTATAAAAAAGCCAATATATGAATAAATAATATCTCAAACTTTTGGCAGTTGATGTGAAAACCCTGTCCACCTGTGCGGTGCTAATGAAAGCTATGGATACACTTGAGCGCCGTATTAACATAAAGCACGCGCTCTCAAGGGTACCACGCACCCAAACAACTCGGAATCTGACTATATGCCATATTTATATCTTATAACCGTTGGACTTACTCTACAACTTTACTTTGTGCAACTTTATCAAATGAGTAGCTTCCCAAAGTACCATCTTTCAACATGCCAGTAAATAAAGTAAAGTAAATACACCCAACAGTCACATACATAGTTCTGACCCCACACTAGGATACAAGTCCTGTGTCGTGGGTATCAGAAACTACGAGAGAAATTTCGGTCTCACAAACACCCAGACCTGAAACAAATATTTGTGGATCACACACATTTGTCTCGGTGCGGGGATCGAACCCGCGGCCTCTCGTTTCGCAAGCTGGTGTCTAGCCAACTGCGCCACGGGGCTGTCGTAGTTACTTAAATGTATAAGCGGCTAGTACCCAGCAACAGGATGTATAGGAGATGGCGTAGTCGGTTAGTCACCAGCTTGCGAAACGAGAGGCCGCGGGTTCGATCACTGCATTGAGACAAATGATTGCGTGATCTAAAAGTATTTGTTTCGGGTCTGGGTGTTTGTGAGACCGAAAAGTATCTCGTAGTTTCTGATACCCACGACACAGAACTTGTATCCTAGTGTAGAGTCAGAACTACGTATGGGACTGTGGGGTGTATTTAGGTAATATTAAAATCTATTTAGTGACCTGTGCTACTAAGAACGTTGGTTTGATCTGAATGGAGGTTTAATATAGACGCCCTTTGGCCATCTAGACATTCATGACCTAACTACAACTTCTATATATTATTATTTATGAATAGTCAATGCGTGAGCTAATGACCTTCCCACCGAGCGGCCTCGTGACACACATCTCAGGCACGTTTGTCCAATGTTTGCTCTTGCGTGTCCGTCTACGTGTGTGCATAGATGTACAAACATTGGCGTATTTGTGTATTGGTTAGAGTCAATAGCACTTAACGTATTTCTATGTAGCCGTATTAATTGTTCGATTTTGGTTTTGAAGTTTGTATAGTCCAGTTCATATTATATTAATACAAGTTGTCATAACATTTCCATGTGACATATTATTAATGTTAAGGCTTTTTTATATTTATAGCTAAGTTAAAGGCACTGCACTATATCATACTCACAAATTATCCCAACAGTAAATTAAAACTGCTTATATTCCAAAACCCCGTGATCATGCAGGTGTAAAAGTCTTGATACGTTGGAAAGTGGAAATTAAAAATAAATAAAGACATAGGTGGACGTGAGAGCTAGGTACATAAATGCACCACTGCCTCACCATCAGCCCATATACGTCCCACTGCTGGGCACGGGCCTCCTCTACAACTGAGAGGGTTTAGGCCTTAGTCCACCACGCTGGCCTAGTGCGGGTTGGCGGACTACAAGCCTAAGAACTTTTAGGTGTGCAGGTTTCATCACCATGTTTTCCTTCACCGTTAAATTACGTGATAATTCTTTGTGAATACCTCGAGGCCATCACGACTGCTTCCACCACTGCCTACCCCTTCGGAAATACAAGCGTATGTGTGTGAGAAAACATACTAACGTGTTCCACACGCAGCGGATGAGAGAATACATATGAAAGTTGTTGCGCATCCTTCATTTTCCTTCGCAGAAAACGCTAATTGTTTCCAACTAATGGCGGATATTCAGTTACTTGTCGGCGCATCCTGCAGTTACCAGTACCGAGGGGAAAGTGCCGTGTTTAACATTGAATTGATGATTTACACGCCACTGCCCTTGTAATAAATATACTCATTAATACATACAACATTATTAGCGGGATATATTTGTCTTGTTTCAATAAATTAAATAAATAAATACACCCAACAGTCACATACATAGTTCTGACCCCACACTAGGGTCCCCACACTGTGTCGTGGGTATCAGAAACTACGAGAGTAATTTCGGTCTCACAAACACCCAGACCCGAAACAAATATTTGTGGATCACACAAACATTTGTCTCGGTGCGGGGATCGAACCCACGGCCTCTCGTTTCGCAAGCTGGTGTCTAGCCAACTGCGCCACGGGGCTGTCTTATTATTACGGCAGAAGGTATATTTTAGACTTAAAGAGCTAGAGAAGTTTTGTTCTTTGGTATTGGAAATACTATTTGGTTCAATATATAGTCGAATATATATAGATTATATCATATTTACGAAGTACACATTCTCACAAAGTCCAATATCGCAAAACTCATTACACGCGACAAGCGTTGACACAGCTCAATTATTAGCTCATCTATGCGCATGCGCATGCTATGCCCCAATCCTTTTGTGTGATATGATAACGCCAGGGGAGGGAGGCGACAGCGCAGAGACACGAGGGAACACGTTAATTACAATGTCAAATATGTGTTACGAAAGTTATGATGTATGGTAGTGGAAACAGATTGGTTTGTTGTGCTCCGTCGCACGGCGCGTGCTTTGATGGATACAGATTAGGCTGGAACCATATTTAGCGTTTTAAAAGTACTACACCGCTTACAAAAAATGTTTGATTTTAATTGTTTGATTTGAAGTAACCGAATAAAATACTAAAAAAAGCGTGATGCCCACACTGGGCATTAATTGTGTCAATGATTCCTTTCCAATCACATGGTTAATCTGTACACATTATGACTTTGAATTGCATTAACAGAACTTACTTGTTTCTATAAACATACATACATAACCTCACGCCTGTATTCTCCAAATAAGTAGACACAGAGGTGTATTTTTGCATCCGTATTTCATAAGCTATGTATCAGTTCCACGTAATAAGGGGCGAGCCTACTGCCATTTTTAGGGCACAATTCCAGACTCCGAGCTGCTAGTGATAATTTCCTAATAAATAAAAAAAACAATAAAACTGCCCGACCCGGGAATCGAATCCCGGACCTTTAGATCGCGCGGCACATACTTGTGTCGCGAGAACAAGAGGCAGTCAATATTTGGAAAATGTTTTTTATGAGTATTATTCTGCACGGCGCGGCGGCGCTACTGTTTCTATTCTGGCTTTAAAAAAATACGTTATGAGAATAATAAAACATATTATTTATCACTAATTTATTAAGTAGACTTTGCATCATTTAGTTTCGTCTGTATGATAGTTGTAAGTCTAGTTATTTATCATGTCAAATCTAAATAATCTAATCTTCTCAATGACCAATGAATGCCAAAATGCTTTTAAGTACAATGCTTATATCAATTTTAAATAAATATACTTGACCAAAATCATTAATACACAACTTCGATTATTAAAATAGTACTCCATAAATTTCGAAATACCCTCATAACTTCTGAGCGTTTTGTAAGCGTTTAAATAACCGCGGTGTATACCCGCGCCCTTACATTGCGAGCAATCAACCACCCGATGATAGATCGATAGGTAATTAGTTGGCAGTCTTACACAATACGCCGGGCGAATGATTGTTAGTAGTTACTCCGCAACGCGTTTGCAGCGCTCTCTGGTGGCACTTAACAACAAATTGCCGTACTAGATTGCATGGAAAGCGAATAAATTTCATTCTTAGCTGTGAGGTTTATTTATTTATATTCCCAAATCTCAGCCTATCGCCGTCCACTGCTGAACGAAGGCCTTCATACTTGGCGCCAACGATCCCGGTCTTGAGCAGCCCTTATCCATCCGCTACCCGCCACCTTTCTCAAGTCGTCGGACCATCGTGCTACAGGACGTCCTACACTACCTCTACCTAAGCGCGGTCTCCACTCCAACACTTGTCTGCTCCAACGGTTATTTATTTACGCACAATGAATCATCACTTACTCAAGGAGTGTAGTCCGCCAATCCGCACTAGGTCAGCGTGATGGATTAAGGCCTAAACCCTATCAGTTGTAGAGGAGGCCCGTGCACAGCAGTGGGACGTATAAGGGCTGATTATGATGATGATTTACGCATTGAAGGTAAATTTAAATTACTCGTATAATTACACTTTAGTATGCATAGAAGGAAAGACAATACCAGGATTAAACCTTAATCTTCCACCAACTCCCGCGAGGCCAGCGTGTTGGACTTAGGCTTGATCTTTCATGACTACAAAAGAGACCCGTTGCTAGTGGATGGGCTGAAGATGAAGGTCATTAGCGACGGCTAAGTCGACTATGTCAAAGATAAACTGTCTGCTGGTGCTTATGGCCTTAGCCAGTCTATATGACCAAAGTGCAGTGCAATAGTAAGGGCACATATCACAAAGGACACATATGTAGGGTCTATTGACAAAACAAAGGCTTCCTCTAAAGATTTCCATTTCTGTCTATATTTTTCTATTAATGCAATGACGGCCAGCGATCTTTTTAAAATCATATTCCCAGGCGTTTCGTCTGTCATCCTCTTTTTCTTGTCGGAAGACAAGCTGTGATTAGACCATACATCGATCGTTAAGAATAAACGAATTTGATATTTTGTAATTAGTACTTAATCAAAGTAAACTTTCTTACACAGCCATAATTAAGGACTATTTTATTTTAGTTATTAAGTACAAATTACATTGTTTGACTAATACACTTGTCCCTTAAGACGTTATCCAGATTTTATTAATTTTACCTCTTAAATAGCGTACGTAGATAGTTTTACCTGTAACAATAAAACATTACAATGATTATTTCAATTTTTAATAGTGATATACATACATAGGTAAATGGCATTTTCTATAGAAATCAAAATCAACACCTTGCCGCGTAAATAGGTAAAGAAATTATTTTGATATAAAATTAAATATAATGATGGATTTATTAGGTAACGTGCTACAGGTACAGCCTACAAGTTACAACTAGGGACACGAAAAAAGTACCGATACTTTGTGGTATCGAGTACTTTGCCGTTCGATACCGATACTTTTGTACTCGATACTTTGCATTCGATACTTTTACTCAATGAGTACTTTTGGGCAGGTATCGTATCGAATAAGAAATTAAGTTTTAATGAGTAATTTTAGAAATAACCCATTTAAAACTTGCAATCTTATGGCCTATGGTTATGGCGCATTAGGAACCTCGAAAATATCGATTAACGGTACGATATATATAATATAAATATATCGTTTTTTTTTGGATTTCCGACATCCCTATGTCGGGGTCTTTATTCCCTAAGCAAAGTACTCGATACCTTGAAGTATCGATACATTTATGAGTACGATACTACTCATGAGTACAGTATCGATACTTTCTATTCGATATCGTGTCCCTACTAGTTACAACTTAGTGCCTATCCTATGTTCCTATGTAAGTATTTTACAGTTTACACCCATTTCAAATTACCATTTAAGCATAGTACTACCAAGTACCAACTACCATGCTTAATATTATAATAGTCAATGAGATAGCTCGTATAGATTTTAAGCATCATAAGTAGTCGTAAGTAAGAACGAAGAATAGTAACAATGCATACAGAGCTGTTTATAATTACAAGGAATATAAAGCCCGTGAGGGCCTTTCAAAAATGCTTATAGACTCATTTGAGTGTTCCCCTCCACGGAAATCTTTAGTAAAAGGCGAAAGATTTATACGTTTTGAAGGGAAACCAGAGTGACGCAGATAGAGTCGACAGAGTATATATACTGTTGCCGGAAAATCTTGACATCGCGATGCAGGAATTTACGTGTCACTGATCAGCGCCATCTAGTGGCGAGGGAAAAAATATAATTTAAGAGTTGCAACTGTACCAAATATTAATATTTTGAAGTTATGTTTTATATTTGAAAAAAAAACTACATTTATAAAATTTTATTTGTGAATTATTATAAATTTAGCTATAAACACGATAGAGTAGACAAAAGAAGCATCGAACTATTACGTTTATAACTTTAAAAGATTCATGTGCTGACAGATTGATGTAATATTTCTTTCCATTGAGCGGTTTATTAATCAGCGTCGAATCGGCCGTGACATTATCTTAATAGGATTACAGGCTTGCTGTAATGAGTACTACGCAAGTATTATTGAACAACTTTACTCACGTGTGTGATAACAATGCAAAAAATCATTTGATTTAACTCAATAAAAATAATATAACAATTTTAATGAAGCCACGAGGATATTATAGTTTCTTTAAATGGCAAGCCAGTGACTGGGACTTCATGGTAAATTAATGCAATACGCATCAAATAGTCTGTCGATTAACGATAATAATCTATCTTTGAAAAAAAATCTATCTTTGAAATCAGTCTTTGAATACAAGAATACCAAAGGTAGAAAAAGTGGTAGAGCCGAGCCGTATAATGAACTGCGGTACATATAGGACGGTTCAATATAGGTGGCGCCACTGTCGTTAGATAACGAGAGTTTAGCAAGAAGTTGATATTGCGTTTAGTTTGTTTAGAGAACTTGCTGGAGGCATAATTTGATTTGGATGAAAAAAAGGAAAATATAATAGCCATAGGTTTAGTTTATCAAAACTTTGTTAGTCAATGGATGTGTTGTTCAATATTAAAATTTTTATTTATTTAAAAAGGTACACTTAGTGCCTGAGGCGTTCTATGACAGTCGAACCTTAGTTCGTGCAAAGATGAAAGGCGTAAGTGCGTTAATAAATTTAAGATATGCGAAATATACTATGATGGGAAAACGTAACTTCTTGATATTAATTTCTTGAGGAACTACAGAGGTAATGGACTTAGCAGACGCTAAGTAAGTTTGGGCTGCAAATCTAGATTTTTTACACTGGCTCCACAAAATGATACGCACATGAGAAGTGTGTTGTCATCCAAAAAGATCATGAAGTGCGGAGCGGAAGACTCCTATTTCTCGATACCCTTATGCAGGGCTGCTAAGGTATGTAACTAGAGGCAAGTTGTCGTTTCACTTTCCGTATTACTGTAGCTTCTAATTTGTGGGAACGCAGTAGTGCCGCAGAAGGAGTGTTCGTGATCGTGGCGGCCTTGTGTCCGCGTGCAGCGCCCGGACACGCCTCTCGCCGTTTGACCGCGCCGCTGCCGGCTCGGTGTCACGGATAGCAGATAAACACCGTGTCGATTCATACAGGTATGTGGGAAAGTGAGAAAAGAACCTGCATAATATTTCCGACACGAAGATAATTTGAAAAAGAAAAGAAATTTTCTTCTCTTGAAAAAGACAGAACAATAAGACTGGTCTGTGATTATGGAGCAACGATGACCTCCTGCAACGATGACATCTCTTAACAGGAATATTTTGAGGAATTATTACAAATTACCCCATCCTTTCTTTTCCTGGAGATTATCTCATGCCGAATCGGATATTCGAAGCATCTTGGCCTCCACTATTTCAAATGAGACAAAGCAGTTCGTTAATTCTTAAAGATTATAAACAAAAAGTTAACATTATATTTGTTTCAAATTGGTAATCATTACTAATCAATACATAGCTTTGCGCTTGCAATCAGCTGTGGCGTAATCAATATATTCCAAAATTATCATGTTTTGAGAAATAATAATTATTTCCGAGACAGTGGCGCCATCTGTCTTATTAGTAAACAATGGCCATAATGGATGAGACAGTTAACAATCCTGCTAGTTCACGCATTTATGACATAAGTAATTAAGTTCTAATCTGTTTGTACGTAGAATATTTGTGATACGATATAATAAATAATAATAAATAAATACACCCAACAGTCACATACATAGTTCTGACCCCACACTAGAATACAAGTCCTGTGTCGTGGGTATCAGAGACTACGAGAGACTTTTCAGTCTCACAAACACCCAGACCCGAAACAAATATTTGTGGATCACACAAACATTTGTCTCGGTGCGGGGATCGAACCCGCGGCCTCTCATTTCGCTAGCTGGTGTCTAGCCATCTGCGCCACGGGGCTGTCATATTACCACATGAGTTGTGTCGTTTTGTCGCTGTGGTTTTCCTTGCTTTAAACACAAGTATGCGAAGGTGAAATATAAATTAAAGCGAGCGTACCGAATGTCCGAATACGGCGCGCCCATTACTGGTTTCGTAAAGATCACAAGCGGAGGCGGGTAAAGCCACAAGTCAATGGGAGTGCTAATTGTTCTAGCTCTTGGCGATTAATAATACTAGTTTATTATTAATACTAATAATTAATTAGCGTCGTGAGAAACGGATACCGTAATAAATACGATTAGATAAGATATGGGTACTGACCGTATGTTAATCTACACTTGTGATATTTATTTCTTCTGAATGTAATTTTTTTCTAATTCTAATTCATTTGTATTTATCTACGTATATACTATATCAAAGATATTTTTTTAGCTTCGATGTTTGAATTCGTTTCTACTAGAAGCCAATTTTAAGTTGTTTACTCATAAATGCATTAGATTTCGCGAAATTATAACTTGAACATATCGACGGCAGAAAGCGAAAACGTAGTAATCCACAAAAATCAAAATGTTCACCAGAGCCAAAAAACTATCGCATGATTTTTCAAAAAATCATAACTGGCGTGTTTTTTTAACTCAGTCTCACGATTTTTGGATAGTAGACTTGTTATTTTTTACTTAATGTAATTCTAACTCTTAAATATCATTAAAAAAAATATTTGCCAAAAATTTGCTGATTACGACATTTTGAACTATTTTTACAGAACGTTAAAACGCTGTAATTGCACTATTGAGTTATATGGAGTTGAGTCAAATGCAATACTTGAACTAAGAATGTTCAACTGTACTTTATAAACGTGGTTATTTAAGGGGTAATGCCACTGTAATTTTTTTGAAAAATTGATTTTTTTTTATTGGGTTAAAAAAATAGTTTAAACCCTTTAGAATAAGAAAAAAAAGGTCCCGTGCGAGAACAATTTTTTTTCCGTAGGAAATAGAGGTCGCCGCCAAGCGCGTCAAAACTTGCTCCGAAACGACTACCTGCGGCAAACATAACGGTGAAAAGGGACGGCACAATAGGCCCCCCCTATTGCTCCCAACCTCCTGTATTGTTGTTCCACGTGTCCTTTCGAGCCTTTTGAGCATTATGAAGAAAAATTTCGTTAGTTTAGCTGCAGCAAGCGCACAGTAAAGAGCGATTTATTCTTCATAAGTGACGATTTTTGCGTGTTTTCCGTGTTTTTTTTTTACGATTTCATTGTAAAATTTACGAACGCGTTAGTTGAAATGGGTGATCGAGTGTATCTTGGAAAAAAAGGTACGAAAACCGCGTATCCAACGCGGCGTCGATCAGGCGGGATGAAACGACGACCCCTGAACCAATATGAATGTGAGAGTGATGAGCAGGGCGTCAGCGCTTCGGCGAAAAAACTGAAGGACTGCAACGACAAACGACTTGCTAGAGCGTTGCTTGGGGGCCTATACTCAAAACAATAACGAAAGCTTCAACGCTACCGTTTGGAGTTTGGCCCCCAAATCATCCTCAAGCGGAAAAACTGTACTGGATATCGCGACGGATATCGCTGTTTGCACATTCAATGGCGGCCTTACCAACGTCTTGCAAATATTCAATATGTTGGAGGTGGAAATTGGTGCCCAATTATATAATTTCTGCACCGAAGCCGACGCCAAACGCATCACGCACGCCGAGGCATCTCTGAACGACGCGGCAAAAAGTGCGCGCGCGCTCCAAAAATCGACCAGGAAAGACGAAGAAGACAAAAATTTGGCCATCGAAGGACAAATGTGTGGTGCTGGAATTGCAGACTAACGGTACAAATTTTTTTTACATCCTTTTTTTAATTTTTTCCCATAAAAAACTAGTCGTAAAACTTTAAACGCGTTTTTCTCGAAACACGGTTTTTCAAAATGGCACGCAGCATCACTCGAACAATTTTCATTTTTTTTACTTGAAATTTTTACCAGATGTGAACATTAACATTATCTTGAGAATGTCGATCGGGATTTTCAATAACTTTATTTATTGTTTTTTTATTAACAAAAAACTAGCCGTTTTTTTCGTAAAAAATCATATTTTTTTTCAAACGCACGCCAAATCCACAAAAATTAATATTTTTTAAAATCCGATCGACATTCTCTAGCTATAACCCTCTAGATTAACGGTTTTTATTTTTTTTGTTCTAGATTCAAAAGTGCAGCAGTGGTGCTGCGTGCCGCGGAGCCCTGCAAGCAAAACATGCCCCGGGAAGATGGCTGTGGAACCGCCATTTTGTTTTTTTTTCGCTGTAAAAAAATTGGATAATAAAGTTTAATGTATGCCCGATAACACCCTTAAAAGTTTTTTTTCAATTACCTTCAAATTCGGAAGCAAAAAATTCGTGAAAAAACCTTTCTTTTTGGACCATTACAGTGGCATTACCCCTTAATGAATCCCATCTCTTAGATATGCTGTAAACTAAAATTATTCTTGGTTTGGGGCAATAAAAATTGTGTTACACGAATTGTGACTTAAATTCGACAGAAAATTAATACGTATAAAAACACGAGCAACAAAAACGTAGTAGGCCCGCACTGGTGCCCACATTACTGCTTACATGCATCATATTTACGGAAAACGAAAAATGTCGTAATCAACATAGTATAAATTATTACTGTTTTTTCTGTAACTTACAGCGTTTTTGTATGCAGGCATTTAAGTGGAATCCTGTTTTTCAAAATGTTAATTTATAAACTATTCATCGTAGATTTACGTGACCCGGACCATTTAACGCAGTTTTTTTTCTGATTCGAACAGTGCAATAAAAAAAAATCATACTTTGTGGACTACGACGTTTTCGCTTTCCGCCGATTATACGCCCCTCACATGTACGAGTAGTAAAATACTACTTCCTATCCGCATTTTAAATTAATTTCATTGAAAATTCGCACATTATTGGTACGCGCTAGTTATAAGAACATAAATATGTATTTACATTGTCGGCCATTGTTAATATGTAGGCCGCGATAAAATTACACAAACAATCTCTTAAATATTATTTGCGATAACAGCATGTACTGTATAATCATACTAAAACAAAGTGTGGTCTCGTTAGTCTTGCGGCATAGACTATCACGTGCGATCGAGAGTGCCAGATTCGATTCCTAGCTTGAATAAATATTGCAAGCTTCTATTAGTTACAAAATTCTATAGAACAGCGCTTGTGCCCTGTAAAACGCAAAAGACTCGCCCCGTATTTCGCATGACACTGTATCTAACAAAATCTGAGTGAATCAATAGACTTCTGCTAGCTAGACGTATTTTTTATTCAAATCAGAACATTATTCCTACGCAGTTTACGTTAAGACTTACCGTACGATTAAATAACACAAAAATACCTGACCCATTAGTCTCGCTCTATTTCCTACTCCATTCCGAACACGTAAACGTTTATAAAGCGAGAAAAACACCTGTCCTTACCGTAAAGTGTAAGAACTCGGTGGCAGAGGTCGTGTGGCAATTCACGACAGTTTAGTAGCGACTGGCGATGGCCGTCACGGCTCGCGACCGCCCGCCGAGCGAGTACCGCGGCACATCGCGTGGGATAATGCTGAATCACAGTTGCGCAGGTGTCGATGGAAAGCCTTCGCAGCTCTGGGTTGCGTCTTAATCAGCATTATTAGCATGTAATAATGTGTGCAGTTGGGGGAGAAAAAACAAAACATCGTTTAATTTTATTACAAGATTCATAATATATTCGTATAATCAACGTTTAATTGTAAGGTCTACATTGTTAGTAATTTTGATAACCTTATTTTCATTGTTGATACGAGTATATACGATATGCTATCGAGGAGTTTAGTATGTAGGGCAAAGCGCAAAATGTGTCTGAACATGTGCATGGCAAAAGAAATTAATCGAATATTCTTTCGGAGATCCAGACGATGCATTTATAATATTAATATATTGTAAGTATTCTCTGATCGAAGCAATTTAAGCCATGTTATGGCATTTTAATCGTGCAAAAGATGGCGCATTCATTATCCGATGTTACATAGACGTGTTCAATCTAAAGACGAGACTGGTGGCCGTTGAGCGTTGATGGACTAGCAGATGATAACTCACTCATATCGAATAAACATAATGGATTATGTAGCTAACCGCGTTTACACAAGCGCTCTCGACACCAGCGCCGCCCGCGCAGCCACCGGTAATGCGTTTCTTGCAAAAATAATGCGAGCACACGCTAATGGTACTTAAATGATGGCAGATTTACTGTTTTATTGTCCCGAGGGAAAAAATAATTACGTACAGTTGAGATATGTTAATACTGCGGCAAAAAGCGGAGTTAAAAGCGTATTATAGTATCATTTTGTGCGACAATTTGCGAAGATTGATAGTGAGGGGCGGCAGACGCGCCGCGCGGGAGGAATGCCGCCCGTATTAGCGGCGTCTGTGCGTCCGTGTGTCTGTGTGTCTCGGGCCCGGCCGGGGTGGACGACTGCCTCAAGGCGGATTGAGTCGTAGCTCAACGTCAACTGATGCTATCATCATTGTACTTATAAATAAATACCACGCTACGTTGCTTTGTTTTTTATAAAAATCTACACTATTTATATGCAAATTTACAGTACGCGCTCGATTCTGCGAAGTTAAATTTGATTGCGCTGCGTAGTTTGCATTTAATTCGTCTTGCCTAATGGCATGTGGCGATACGGCTTAGATGGTTGGCGACGCGCTCCCAATCAACTCGGAATATGTGGTGACGCGGTAATCGACTAATTATCTCCGCGCTTAATTGGTGATCGCATTAACAGTATAGTAATAAACAACGTGGAATGTTCTGTTTTACGTGCAATTACGCGTAATTTAAGGAAAAAATAATAAATAATAATAATAAATACACCCAACAGTCACATACATAGTTCTGACCCCACACTAGGATACAAGTCCTGTGTCGTGGGTATCAGAGACTACGAGAGACTTTTTCGGTCTCACAAACACCCAGACCCGAAACAAATATTTGTGGATCACACAAACATTTGTCTCGGTGCGGGGATCGAACCCGCGGCCTCTCGTTTCGCAAGCTGGTGTCTAGCCAACTGCGCCACGGGGCTGTCAAGGATGCTGTCAAGGAGGATGTCGGGGATGTCAAATTACGAATATAATCATAAAAAGACTGCCTCGTGGTCTCGCGGCCCAAGTATATACCGTGTGATCGAGAGGTCCCAAGTTTAATTCCCGGGTCGAGCAAGGTGTTGTTAGGTTAAATTACTATTAGGAAATTCTCAGCATCATCAGGGAGTCCGGAATTGTGCCCGAAAACAATAGGCTCGCCCCCTATTAAGTGAGACGAATACAATTAGCGCAATGTGGTTGCTGAAATGCAACTCTGCCGACCTTCGGGAAATACATGCGTGAGTGTATAGGTACAGTAGGTATGTAATATTTTTTTCTCCTCCTATTGATAGGTAGTTTAGCAAGAACCGAACTAAATTGCCGGAACGGCGGTCGCAAGTGAGAACTAAGGGTGAACATGAAACTTTTTGAAATAGCATGTTGTAAAAGTTTTAATCCCGGATATATATATTAGGCGCAGTAACAATGTAGAATGTGCTTTGATAACCAACGATGATCATCAACCTATTATTCCGGAAACAATAACAATCGCGCATCATCAGCATCAGCATCATCACCATCATCATCATCATCATCAGCCCATATACGTCCCACTGCTCGGCAAGGGCCTTCTCTACAACTGAGATGGTTTAGGTCTTAGTCCATCACGCTGGCCTAGTGCGGGTTGGCGGACTACACACCTAAGAAATTCCTAAGAACGTTTTCGCACATTTTTTAAAATCAATTAAAATTCTAAATAAAACCTATAATATAGGTTACATGTAACATATTATGTTTCAAAGTCCATTGTAATTTTTAACCAGTCCGCACCACGTTGGTGTGGTATCATGATTTGTTTCTAGGTCAACTAGACAAGTCAAAAGTCTAACCAGAACATCTATTTTATGTGAAAACCTTTTTATCCTGCCGTAAGATGCGTAAAAGATATGAATACAGCGGAACCGGTTTAATAATGGCGGTAGAAACAAAAGCGTAGCACTGAATAAGCTCTCGGCGACCTTGTCAGGTTTTTATTAAGGTTGAGCGTATTGATTCATTGATAAAGACAGGTTGGAAGAGAACATTGTGCGTGGCTATGGATCGCAGATATTTCATTGTATGACCGTGAAATTAGGCCAATAGTATTTAAATGATGATTTCGAGTCTGGGTGTTTACATACATACATAAATAAACTCACGCCCGTATTCCCCGAAGAGGTAGGCAGAGGTGCATTTCTGCACCCACATTTCGCCAAGTATGTATCAGTCCCACGTAATAGGGGGCGAGCCTATTGCCGTTTTACGGGCACATTTCCTGACTCCGTGCTGTTACCGAGAATTTCCTAATGGAAAGACCCAATAACACTTTGCCCGACCCGGGAATCGAACCCAGGACCTCTAGATCGCACGGCACATACTTGTACCGTGAGACCACGAGGCAGTCTGGGTGTTTGTGAGACCGAAAAGTCTCTTGTAGTTTGTGATACCCACGTCACAAGACTTGTATCTTAGTGTGGGATCAGGACTATAAATGTGGCTGTTGGGTGTATTTCATCATCATCAGCCCAAAGACATCCACTGCTGAACATAGGCCTCCCCGTATATACTCCACAGTGGCCTGTTGGAGGCAGGCATACAGCGACGACTCGCGAACTTTACCAGGTCATCGGACCATCTTGTTGGTGGACATATGGTAGGTGTTATTCAAGTACATAGCAACCAAAATAGTCGACTGTTTTGGTTGTTACGTTTATACGGCTGAATCACTGAACCGATTTTGATGGATTTATGCGCAATAACATGCTGAATAGCATTACAGGCTAATATTTCATGTCATTTTGACTGCTAGTTTAGGAATATTGTAAATTAAATTACTTCCGCAGAAAGTTTACGTAATTTTTTGCCGGTTCATTTCCGGTGAATCCTTGCTGTTCGCTCGGGTCAACATACTTATAAAGTTTTTCCCACGAAAAATATGTTATAAATGCGGCCATAATGTCGAATTTAAAATTTTACAACTTTATGTAATATAATTTATTAATTTTTATTAGTCTGACATAGTATATTAATCTATATTTAGACACTTACTACATAATTATCATGTTTCCACCATAAAATCGAATTAATATTAATTTGAAAAAAAAAACACGTTCCGCTATTTACGGCCAGCAGTGTTTTAGTCACACCTCAATTCCAAATAAGACTTTCTCGCAAAAAGCCAAAGATTCACTGATTGCGTAAGAGACGATAATTTCTCTGAGCAGTTGGAATGGGATGCTGGCCACTATACTGCCTGGAGGTGCGTGCTCATTGCGTGAACAAGCAATTAAATACCGTTGAGTGCGCTTGCGCAACGCTTTTATCGCTTTTGGTTATTGAGCGGTGTTTTTTAATCGCCGTATGTGGATGTAGCGTTGATTGATCGTGTGTGAGCAAGATATATTTTTATAGCTTTTATCTGCGACTTTGCGTGGCATTTAGTTTTCTCCTTCTTTAAAGGATTAATAATTTATTATGATATAACAATATTGCCAGTAACAAAGTTTTAATGCTAAAGGCCTGTCGAAATCGGTCTCACTATTACAGAAATAATCGAATGGTAAAACAAACAGACGAATAAACACAACAGTTGAAACACAAGTGTATTACGGTGATCATATTTCAACTTTCCGTAATTCCTATAAAATCGTATCCGGGTTTTAATTTGCACCATTATATAGATTAAAAAAAAAATAAGAAAATTACGTTTTTATTAATGTAATTACATAGGTTAAGTTTTTATTGATGATAAACTTTCAATTGGGAATCTCCTGATATTCGCCATAGTTGTGTAGGACAGCCCCAGCACTACGTTAACTCCTGATAGTATATGAGGCAGGTAAAACAAAGCCCGGAAGACCGCCCCACAGTTTTATCGCACGGCTGGGTTGTAAGACTAAAAACAATTTAGTATGTGCCGATATCGATGTTGCAATAATTGCTAATAATTCTCGCCGGATTTATTGTCACCTTTGTGTTCTTTTAGCAATTTCTTAGCGAGGGGACGCTATTGAAGCGAGCTGAGAATAATGAGGCGTTAGGAAAGTATTTATAATCGAACTGAGGTAAATTTTTACTTAAACAAATTACGTAGTTAGTAGCAGTGGCGGTACTTCCATAGAAGTTAATTTTTAATGTCTAGTTTATAATTGTTATTATGAGGTCAGGATATTGTAATTTATCTGTCACATTGATTTTGTTAAATAAATAATTACAGCTAAAACATTATTTTTCGGAATTTTGTAAGGCAAACTGGACTTTTGGGCTTCTATGAAAGTACCTCCACTAGCTATTACCCTATTAACGGCTTTGTTGCCCGGCATACGGATGCGTAATTTTAGACTTTAAGATGAATATTTTTTCTCCATTTTTATCACAATTTTTATTGCTGCTCGTGTGATATATGGCGTATGATTTTCTTCGAAAAATATTTTTTCAATTCGAAATTCTTAGGTCTTCCGAGGCCTCTGTCCCGGTAGGTATATCGAGGCTCAAGCATGATGAGTATATTTAGAATTACTACCAAAGGTGAGGAAGTAGAAAAGTTTCATGTGTAGTTTGGTACCTATATTGCATTTATAGTATTGCCTGTATGCCTTCTCATTAATCTATTTAAGTACTCGTAGTGATGGCCTCGAGGGTGCACAGTCGAGAACCACGGCGGTCGCGGGTTCAAACAGGCACACACCTCTGGCTTTTCTAAGTTATGTGAGTATTTACAATAAATTATCACGTCCTTTACCGGTGAAGGAAAACAGCGCGGCGTGAGGAAACCTGCACACCTAAAAGTTCTCAGGAATTTCTTAGCTATTTAATAGTCCGCCAACCCAAGCTTGGCTAGCGTGTTGGTATAAGGCCTAAGCCCTCTCAGTTTTAGTGGAGGTTCGTTCCCGCAGAGGGACGTACATGTATGGGATGGTAATGAATTTATTTAACAATACAACGTAAAAAATAAAGCAACAAAGTCGCAAGCTTACTTATTAATTAAATCACAATCTCTACATCGCGGCGACTTCACACGTCACATAAAAAGCGGTCTATCAATTGGACATAACAGTACGGAAGGTTCCGTGCGGTGTGAAAAACTCCATGGCCATACACGGCGTGTCGTCCCCGTATCGGTAACGTTACGTGACAGATTTCCCCGCAATGATGGTCGGTCGCACCGCCCTGCTCATGTACACTGACTTCTCATTTACAAACAAATAGATTTTCCATTTAAGTGGTGACGGCCTCGAAGTTTAGGCACGCGGTCGAGAATCTCGACGGTCGCGGGTTCAAACCCCAGGCACACACCTCTGACTTTTCCAAGTCATGTGTGTATTCACAAAGAATGATCATATAAGTACTTTAAAGGCGAAGAAAAACATCGTGAGAAAACCTACACACCTAAAAGTTCGGGAGTTAGGGATTTCTTAGGTATGTAGTTCGCTAACCCGCACTAGACCAGCGTGGTGGACTAAGGCCTAAACCCTCTCAGTTGTAGAGGAGGCCCGTGAACAGCAGTGGGACGTATATGGGCTGGTGATGATGATGATGAGTCAATGTAATTATGACGATCATATTATTACGATTTAAATCGCGTCGTCATAGATAATAAACACTATACAGATAAAGAGAAACTATCCAATTAAATAATACAAAACTTACGCAACATATAATTGATTGGAATTAGTAAAAGTTGTACTTCCCGCCGGAGATTAAATATGTAATTATCTAGATTTAATAAGACTTAATTGATATTGTTACATACATTAATTAAACGGGTTGAAGATTTGCTGTCGACATTCGATTAGTAGGCTTTACAATGCTTTTCACTTCCTTTCCTTTCTATTTGGCCATCTATTTTATTAAGCCGACTAGATATCTACGAAGTACGAGTTAAGTTTGTTTGCTCTTTGGAATAAAACAAAAGAACTAAAATTCGATTTTAATGCACAGTACACACGAGGTAATTATGAGTATTACAGGGAGTGCCAATGACTTAAGACCTGATTCATCTAAACAAACATATATACATACGTCCCACAGTCGTAGGTATATGAAAAAACCTCCTCAACTATAGAGTGAAATAAGGCCTTAGACGCTGGACTAATGGTTCAATATGGTTTGACAGCCCCGTGGCGCAGTTGGCTAGACACCAGTTTGCGAAACGAGAGGCCGCGAGTTCGCTCCCCGCACCGAGGCAAATGTTTGTGTGATCCACAAATATTTGTTTCGGGTCTGGGTGTATGCGAGACCGAAAAGTCTCTCGTAGATTCTGATACCCACGACACAAGACTTGTATCTTAGTGTGGGATCAGAACTATGTATGTGACTGTTGGGGTGTATTAAAAAAAAAAATTGGTAGCCCCGTGAAGCAGATGGCTGCAGCTAACGAAACCACTGTTGGATTTATTTATTATTAATTTAACTAAACCTATTAAAAACAAATTACCGCTATCCTTTAAACACTTGCCATACCAGGTCATCATAAAAACTCCACAATCACCGATAATGAAGGTAACATATCACATAATTATTTTAAATGTTATAAGTTATGCCCTAACAAGTGCGAATGTTTGCTATCAATTACCAAGCGGTACGGCCATGTGCGGCGCTGGTTCCATTTACATGCACGGCATGCGCGCGGTGTCTGCCATACAAACGCCCGAGTAATTTGGCCAAGGCAATCCGCACACCATATGCACGCTCCTCGCTTCATTCATGCCTTCGATAGCGTCATCTCGTGAACGCTTGAGGGTGGTTGATGGAGTCAAGCTTTTTAAATAAGAATAATATTAACATGATCATCATCATAATAAAACACGAAACTAAATTAAGTTAAACGAATTTTTATTATTTATTTAGAAATGATTAAATAAGTATTTTATAATGTTGAAGTCGATGCCAAGTACCTAAATGCTTATACATTCTTACTACAAGATCAAATTACTAAGTACAAACAATATTTTTAGATATGTCAAACAATTACAGACTAATTCCAGGATTAGAAAAATATAGGAATAGGTCCCCACTTACTATTAAAGTAAATTTACATAACTTTACATAAGTCCTGGCTTACATACTAATAGTCAATGAAAACAAATTAGGAAAGACGATCTCTTTTTTTAAGGTAAAATAAATTCAAGTGCCGGTTTGCAATTTCAAAATAACAATTTTCTAAATGTAGGTCACTAACAGTCTTGTAGGTTTCAAGGTATAAGCGTGTACCGCTGTGAGGTCCCAGATTCAATTCTCGGAAAAATATTACGCAATACTTCCAAATCATCAATAACAGAACATGAGCCTTAAACAAAGAAGACGTACCGTGGGCCATATACGTGGGCCTACCTACCGCTTCTGTTCGGCATGCGTTTGAAAGGTCCGAATTTAAATTCTCGGATGGGGAAAAACGCATTTTTTTATTAGAAAAATGTCAGTAGCACTACGCAGTTTGGTAAAATGCGAAAGATGTCCTCGGCAACCTCTACACCTTCGGAGGTACAAGCGTGAGAAAGTGTGTACATAGAAAAAAGTATTAGCCTGAACATCGTCTAAATAGAAGTGATGCGTATGAAGACATTATCAGGTCCTTCCCCCCATCGGACTCGCATTACAATGTTTTGCGCACGTATGGTGATGGACCCCGGAAACATTGCCTTAACGCCCCGTGCCTCTTCCCACGGCGCTACACCATCATGTTTCGACTACACAATTACACTCATTGTAATATGAGCAATTATTGCTTTTTGTTTGTTGTCTCCAACCTGCTGGTAAGCCTCAAGACTTGTTGTGTCTGAAGATTTTACAAGGAAGCTATGGCTTATGAGGCTAGAGCTATTAGCAGTTCTTTCTTACTCCTATAATCAAAATCAAAATACAACGAAAACATCTTTCGCTCCATAAGATTCTATTTCTTCAGTACTTACAATCATGCACGGTATTGTCATTTTGCTGTGTATAAGCAATCTAACTGAACTTATCAGAATCTAATATAGTCATTAGAAAATTTGGTTCAACGGAAATTATGAGACTAATTAATGATATTTAAATTCAATGCGTGTTACGTATTGAAGACTAAATGTATATCGAGAATTTTTTTGTTGGTTATGATAGACATTATCAAAGTCTATAATACGCAATATCTCGAGCACAATAAGAGAAGATGATATCTAAGCTAAGCATGAGCAACAGTATGAATCAGGAACAGCTCTGAATCGTAATGTTATGCTTTATGAAGCGAGCTCAATACTTGACTTGGACCACGCTGTGAATAATCCAGATGATTACTCGTGAATTACCGCCACGCTGACTCCACGCATTCCTACAGTGTGAACTGTGCAGGAACCAGACATTATGACAATTTCATAACCGCCGTGGGAACGACTCAAGCCTCCAAATGGTAGAAAAAAATAGATTGTACCGACTTAATGCAAGGTTACGCGTCTATTGCGCTTTATTTTGGTGAGAATTAAATAGTTTTTTTTGTGTTACGAAAGTGCTGTTACATTAGCGTTACATTATATGCTTGTAATCGTGAGATCCCAGATTTGGTGAGATCACTTACAATATACGTAAATTATAAGTTCTTATAATTATATTATTCTTATTATTAAATTATATTATGGTCCGACGACTTGAGAAAGGTGGCGGGTAGCGGATGGATAAGGGCTGCTCAAGACCGGGACGGTTGGCGCCTACTTGGGGAGGCCTTCGTTCAGCAGTGGACGGCGATAGGCTGAGAATATATAAGTTCTTAAATCTATGCATTTGAATTAAGATTGAGATCGATTATTATCAATTGACGTGGAACGAATAAAATTATCTTTTACTTATTCAACAACAGTCTTACCTCGGAATGCGATTTAATTTAAGAAGTAGTTTACTAGTCACTTTCAGGGCGGATTTGAATATCCCACAACTTAATAATACCGAGATATTCATCAACAAACAATTCCACATCCCAATTCTTAAACCTCTTCAAAACTTGAGTAAAAAAGCATTAATACGATAATACTATTAGCGACACTCGCAGCTTTTGCATTGTAAATAAATGCAGATTCAGATCGAAGACGCTGAATGAAATATTAGTACGATACGCGTTTCAAGTCATGCGTCTTAGTCATAACAAAAGTGGTTTCATTATTGTCCCTCAAACAAAAAGGCGGGTGAGGGTTTAAAACGGCCCATCAGCCATCAGATAGGTGCGGTATGCAAATATTTATTGAATGGGAACATCGTAAAACAACATCTGAACCGATAGCCGCCGCCGCGCGGAGCCCACACCGCCCGTGAACCACTTTCGTACAATGAGCTTCATCGCGATGCTGTGCCTAGCATAAATTAATGTACTGCGTTTTGTTAAACGTCTAGGTTAGATTTGATATAGGTTTGTTGCAGTAAGCTTACAATTAGACTACAAAAAGAAACTGTGACAAATCGTTCTAAAATTGTTTAGCAATTTACTAACTAATATGAAATTAAGTATTATCCACAAATAGGCCTATGTGATGAAATAAAATTTAATTGAATTTGAATTTCTTATATTTTTTCACCATAAAATTTAAAAAATAAATACGGATAATTAGCATAAAAATGTTTTACCTACATGAAATTTAATTTGCTACTTTGGATGATACCAGAATCCTAGACGTAAGAACAATAATTGACTAATGAGCTATCAACATAATTACGGCTAATTTAATATTACTGCAACTAGATATTTAAATTCTTAACTTGCTCATTGATGAATGGAACAGGCATAAAGTCATAATGTTTTTACCATCCCATAATGGAAAGCGGATAAATATCCGTTCAATGGAGTTGTAATGATTGCATTACGCAATATGTAATTTCGCTTAAATATGGCACATATGCCAAATAAACAAGAAGGTTGCTTATGTAACGTAATGGTAAATATCTTGAGCCACTCCCCGTGTCATTATTTGTTCGCATAATGTATTCCAAGGCTTTTTCCTATATGTTTTATGGCAAAGCTGGCTTGTTTGCTGCAAACAAGCATTTGGTTTATCGTATAAATAAATAAATACATCCAACAGTCACATACATTGTTCTAACCCCACATTAGGATACAAGTCCTGTGTCGTGGGTGTCAGAGACTACGAGAGACTTTTTCGTTCTCACAAACACCCAAACCCGAAATAAATATTTGTGGATCACACAAACATTTGTCTCGGTGCGGGGACCGGAAGCGCGGCCTCTCGTTTCGCAAGCTGGTGTCTAGCCAACTGCTCCACGGGACTGTCAAAATAAGTACACACATGAGTTAAAGCAGTTACACAATTCAATAACATATTTTGTTCCGCTAATGCTCCTCGGTATAAGAAGCATCAAGTCATTGAATCATAGATCCTTTCAAAAAAAAATCATATTTCTTTCAAATACATTTTTTTTAACATTACATAGTGAGATAATATTCGAGACTGAGTATGTAGGTCTATAAACTGAAGGATTTCCGTAATATAAGTAATCGAGTGAAATACTAAAAAAATAGGCGTGGTAGTGCGGGCATTAATTGTGTCAATGATTCCTTTCCAATCACATGGTTAATCTGTAGACATCGTGGCTTTGAATGGCATAAACAGAACTTAATTTTATTTCTATAATCATTTTTTAATTATTAATAATGTTTCATTATACAGCACGCAATACCTACTCCACGGATAAATTTTAACTTTTTGCCAAGGACTGACTAGTTTATATTAGACTTTCTTTAAAACATACAACATAAAATACGGCACGCGACAAAATCGATGGTGTTGTCGTGGAGTGGGCGGCTAACATAGCAGTTTGATGTATTAATATGTCTCCGTTATGATAATAAACTCGTCCCGGCCTCGTCCCGGTCGCGTCCCGGTCGCGTCCCGGTCGCCGTCCTAGCGCACATCTTCAACGCGCCTTTTGTTCCCTTTTATTCACGCGTGCTAATAGCTTTGGTTTTTTATCGAATCTGTACTGTACAAATATGAATTTATATTCACGCCTGCTTGAGAAGGAGTAGACAGACGTAAATTTCGGCACCTACGTTTGGCCAGCTATGACTATGTTCTACTTTCTGCGTAAAAAGGATCCTATTACTATTTTTGGAGCACATAGAGTCTGGAATCTATGCTGGTTCAGATAATCTTCATTATTCTCGATCTTGAAATAGTACTCGAGACCTTTAGAATTCAGGACTTATGATTGCGCTTAGAATTACTTTAGTCCATGGGCGGCGGTAACCGCTTACCATCAGGCGGACCGCTTGCTCGTCTGCCTACTAAGGCAATAAAAAATAAAAAAATAATAATAAAAGAATACCCATGCTTCGACATACTGCTGATGAATGTAAATATGAATTCACATTGACTTAAATTTGCAATTGGTCCCTATCACACGGATACAGTTGCAATATCCTTTGCGCGGATATTGAAGTCATCGACTTAAAAATCAATAGCAATATTTAGGTACATTTTAAATTCGGTAACATGGGAACTAGACCTTTTGACTCTGTTTCTCAGTACTTATGATAAGCAGGTGGTCACCGTTAATATTCATAGCTAAGACTTTTCCCATTTCATATAAATAAAAGCCGAGTTAGCTAAGTCATCGCATATTCAATTAATATAGGGAAAATTTTATGATCCAAACGCTTAATGTCTAACACTAGCAGAGCAGACATAAATGTTATCATCATCATCATCATCAGTACATATATATCCCACTGCTGGACACCAGCTTCTTCTACATCAGAGGGTTTAGGTCTAAGTCTACCAAGCCGACTTAAAAGAAATCTAAGAACTTTCAGATGAGCAGGTTTTCTCATAATGTTTTCCTTTACCGTTAAAGTATGTGATAATTTATTATGAACATAATAAAACATATAACATTAAAATATAATATATAAATATTCCATGATTTACTCCCATAAATCACGATAGAACAGCCCCGTGGCGCAGTAGCTAGACACCAGCTTGCGAAATGAGAGGCCGCGGGTTCGATCCCCGCACCGAGACAATCTTATAATATTATCTCACTATGAAATGTTTAAAAAAATGTATTTGAAAGAAATATGAAAAATGTAATGATAAGATCTATGATTCAATGACTTTGTGCTTCTTATACCAAGCAGCATTAGTGTAACAAATAATATTTTGGAATTGTGTAACTGCTTTAACTTATGTGCGTACTTATTTTGACAGTCCCGTGGAGCAGTTGGCTAAACACCAGCTTGCGGAACGTGAGACCACGGGTTCGATCCCCGCACCGAGACAAATGTTTGTGTGATCCACAAATATTTGTTTCGGGTCTGGGTGTATGTGAGACCGAAAAGTCTCTCGTAGTTTCTGATACCCACGACACAAGACTTGTATCTTAGTGTGGGATCAGAACTATGTATGTGACTGTTGGGTGTAATTATTTATTTATTTAGAAGCTTGTACAATGTAAATCGCCAACAATCGTCAGCCTCGACTAAACGACTCATGCATTTTATTCATAATTATTCCTCGGCGTGATTACACGAGCATGCCAGCACGTCATAATTGTTGCAACTTTTAAAATAATACGTTTAAATAGAACGGTGGACACTTATGACGAAATGTCACCACACTCGCATCTGTTCCCGCCGTTTGTGGGAATCCGCCTTAATGAGTAAGGGAATTAAAAGTTAATCTGTTTTTAATCTGTGACCGTGAATTAAACATTTCTACTTACTTGTAATGACACGAGTGAGGTTTTTAATGTTAATTTATACGAAATGACTGCCTCGTGGTCTTGTGGTAAAAGTATGTGCCGTGCGATCTAGAGGTCCTGAGTTCGATTCCCGGGTCGGGCAAAGTGTTATTGTGTTTTTCCATTAGGAAATTCTCAGTAACTAGCGAAATGTGGGTGCAGAAATGCACCTCTGCCTATACCTTCGGGGAAAACAGGCGTGAGGTTATGTATGCATGTATTTATACGAAATATGGCTTGCGTGTTTGTACCTTGTTTTAAATGCATGTAAAGAAAATAGACACTTAATATAGAATATGAAAATCTTTTGGTCGTCCATTTGATAATCTATTTCCAAATGTTTTAAAGACGATTTTACGCTAATGTTTTGCCTAAATGTCCATTTAAATATTTATTTAAAGTATATGCGTGAATTCGTATTGAACTCGTTTTTTCACAATTATGCAGACACTGTAACTGTAAAATTACCCAAGTTATTTCTTTGTCAGTCTTATGTTGTGAAGACCACGAAGCGTGTTGAACTAAATCTGCACCCGCTAAACCATAACAAATGTTTTGCAGGTCTCTTTAAGTACTTTCTTCTTCTTTGACAGCCCCGTGGCGCAGTTGGCTAGATACCAGCTTGCGAAACGAGAGGCCGCGGGTTCGATCCCCGCATCGAGACAAATATTTGTGTGATCCACAAATATTTGTTTCGGGTCTGGGTGTTTGTAAGACCGAAAAGTCTCTCGTAGTTTCTGATACGCACGACACAGGACTTGTATCCTAGTGTGGGGTCAGAACTATGTATGTGACTGTTGGGTGTATACTATATCTATTTATTTCTACTACTACATACTTATACTTACGATTTCGCGGCAATACTTAATGGCGAATACTTTTCTATTAGTCATCATCATAAGCCCATATACGTCCCACTGCTGGGCACGGGCCTCCTCTACAACTAAGAGGAGTAAGGCCTTAGTCCACCACGCTGGCCTAGTGCCGGTTGGCGGACTTCACAACTAAGAAATTCCTAAGAACTTTTTTAGGTGTGCAGGTTTCATCACGATGTTTTCCTTCACCGTTAAAGTAAGTGATAATTCATCATGAATACACATATAACTTCGAAAAATCAGAGGTGTGTGCCTGGTTTTTGAACCAGCGACCGCCGAGATTCTTTTCTTATTTATGTCCTACCAATTGATACTTCTACAGTCTGACAATGTATTATAATTGTACTTATTGCAATCATTTAAAATTGTAAACAAGTGCAAGTAAACTTGAACAGTAAAAAACTTGTATCATACATCGCCTTTATAGAACAAGGAAGTTGAGTGCCCACATTCCGTGGGGACGAACAGCTAGCAATTATCTCGTTGATAATACACCGTCGGCCAAAAAAACAGCACGCTTGATTGGCCGCGCACGTACAGTTACTGGAATTCAATTTTCTCCGCACACATAGACACAATAAAAATCATCTCCTTACGAACCATAATTAAAACGTTCTATAATTTTCACACAAAAGATCTGAAATACATAATTCACCCAGTAATTGCTGCTCCATAATCCCCGGCCGGAGCAAACACATTTTCTTAAGGCGAAATGTAAGCTTTATTTCAATGAGCATTCAGTCGATTTTAACAGTAATCAATTTTAAAAGAATTATTTACATGTCCACGATGACAACGCAATTGCATGTGATTAAAAATTACACATAAAAGAGGCGATATTGACCAAGGTAAGTTGAACTTTCATTATATAATTACGAGTATCGAAAGTGGGGTATTTTAATTAGCCCCGGGGTTGTGAGGTGGCTGGATGCGCCGCACAGACAGACAATGCACGATGAGTGGACATGAGAGTGTGAGGTCATTATTAACACTTCTCAATGCAATCAAGCGTAATAATAGATATTTTGTATTTCTCTTTTCGTTCTGAATGAAATGTAATCAATTGTACACATGTTTATTGATTGTCGGTGTGGGAAAGCTCCCACCGCCAACATTGATAGTTCAACGTCCAAATAATGCCGCGCTGTTGGCATTATGCTGAGTTTCATAACATTTAGTATTAAATCACACAATATATGAAATATTTTCGAGGTTGCTTTTGATATTCGCAGTTTCACATTCTAAATTTTACGCTACTGCCTACTGCCTCGTGGTCTCGCGGTACAAGTATGTGCCGTGCGATCTAGAGGTCCTGGGTTCGATTCCCGGGTCGGGCACAGTGTTATTGGGTTTTTCCATTAGGAAATTCTCAGTAACAGCACGGAGTCTGGAAATGTGCCCGAAAAACGGCAATAGGCTCGCCCCTATTACGTGGGACTGATACATACCTGGCGAAATGTGGGTGCAGAAATGCACCTCTGCCTACCCCTTCGGGGAATACAGGCGTGAGTTTATGTATGTATGTATGTATTTTACGCTAACTCCGTACTATTGTTAACCCGGTCTACATCGCCCGAATATTTTTTTTTCTAATCTACACCCTACCACTCAACTGTTTCTTTTATTGAGTAGCAAATATCAAGAATTTGATTTATTTGTCCAACATGTTTTGAACCAAGTTTAGAGTTGCTATGTCATTTACTAGAATATAATATTTACTGCAGTGATGGCCTCGAGGCCAGGTTCAAACCCCAGGCACACACCTCTGACTTTTTGAAGTTATGTGTATATTCACAATGAATTATCACTGGTTTTACCTAACGGTGAAGGAAAACATCGTGATAAAACCTGCACACCTAAAAGTTCTTAGGAATTTCTTAGGTGTGTAGTCCGCCAACCCGCACTAGGCCAGCTTGGTGGACTTATGCCTAAACCCTCTCAGTTGTAGAGGAGGCCCGTGCCCAGCAGTGGGACGTATTTGGGCTGATAATGATGATGATGATGATGAATATTTACTGCAATTGAATCGGCAAACCATGGCCAAGAGTGTATGCCATTCGACACCAAACACAGTTTTCCAAACAACAGTATTTTAATTTTGGTACAAAAGTTCCAAAGTCCATGTCTTAACAGTATATTCATGAAAATTAGATCATTCAGTTGCAAAAACAGACAGACAAATATTTTTATGTGTTAGGATTATAAATATTGCCTCTTCAAAACACGAGTTTAAAAAATCGCACAAAGAAGCATGCCACACGCATCGAGTGATGTGTGGCATGGCCAGGCCGTGGCCTAGGTCTGGCCACGGTCCGGTGTGGCCCTGTGGTCTTTTTGCGCCCTGCCCGCTGCCGCCAGCCTGTCAGAAACAATGGGCGCAATCTAACATCTCCCATATTGTCTACCAAACGCTCTAATAACTAGCCACTGATGCGGACAAGCGGCGTTCGTGGATGTGGTATATTGTTTCTAGTTCTTTCGTAGGTTCTTCTATTAATTGGGGCAGTGTCTAAAAGTAATAGTTGTAGTGGTTCATAAGATACGAACAAGCCGTGATTATTTTGCAGACTTATGAGATATAGTAATTTCCATTTAAGAGGCACTGACTTGGACCGGTTCATATTTTTTGTTTCAGTACACTTACCAAATATATAGATGCTTTTAAACGAATTTTGATAATGCGATTCCTTTCTACAATAGTAATTTATTAATTGCAAAAATCCTTAATAGATAAAAATTGATTTCAAATGTCAGCTTCGCATTTTAATAATGTTGCAAGAAATTAATTATCATTATTCTTCTTTATAGATAATTGATTTTCTCTGAACGAAATAGATGCACTATAAGATTTATGATTGTTGCTAGAGAAACAATTTATTTCAATATCAATTTCATTTAATTTTACAATAAATAATCATTTATATCATCGATGAAGGAAAACATTGTGATGAAATCTGCACACCTAATTTTTTTTAGGAATTTTTCGCCAATCCGGACTAGGTTCGCGTGGTGGAGTGAGGCCTAAACCCTCTCAATGGTAGAGGAGGCCCATGCCCAGCAGCGGGACGTACGTACGTATATGGGCTGATGATGATAAGATCTTAAGATGCTTACATCCTACTTGACAGCCTGGGTAGCTTAGTTCTATGTTTAATCAACAATATATACCAATACAAGCTCTTTATAACCTCGAGCTTTACAGTTGTCAGAAGTTGTTATTTCATTTAGCGGGTTTGATTTTGGGGTAAATGATTGTGTGGGCATAGCGGTCCTTCGGCCTTCCTGTCGTCTCCATCATAGAGCAAGTTTCTGAGCTCGTTGTGAGTGTGTGGAGGGGCGGCGGTGGAGGCGGCGGGCGGCAGGGCGCGCTGGCTCGGCGGTGCAGCGGTCGCGCCCGCGGCTGCACTCTCTCATTGTTCCCGGTGCGAGCCCTCGCCCATTGTTCAATTTTTCACCACTTCGCCACATTGCTAATGGCGCATTCAACTTGCGTGCACCATTATGCAATTATGTTCGCGTGCATTTTCTAAACTAAAGTTTATTAGATGAGTTTATGTTCGCCGCGTGCTGTCCGCCGTTCCCGACTCTCACGTGTTAAAACAAAATACTTTTTTCAATAATTCATATTATTTGACATTCAATTGCCTACGAGAAGTGCGGTGTGTATCAAATGAACTGAAGGTGAAAAATAATCGGAACCGTCACTAATCAGTCGACTCCACCATGTGGGACTGCCCAGCGTCTAACACAGGCTGATACAGTAACAATTACAAGCATACGTGGGGCTGATGCATACTTGGCGAAGTGTGGGTGCAGAAATGCACCTCTGCCTACCCCTTCCGGGAATGCAGACGTGAGTTTATGTATGTAGTATAAATACCATACATGCCAACCGAAAATTCTAAACAATGATATATAAAATATCTACAAAAGAAGTCAGTAAAGAAAAAACATTATTGTTAATCATTCCTTACCTAAAAGATAGTTTTATAGCAACTAACAGAAAAATAGACCTAACAAACATTACCTTCATTATTTACTTTCGGTCCTACATAAACTTATTCAAAGTAAACGCAGCTAGGAACGTGAAATATAAGCTTTACAAAGTAAAAGAGCAGAACAAATTAATACAAATATAAGGCGGCCATTTCTCCCGCGCACTATCGGCAGATGTTCACAAAGTCGGCATGCGTCAGGGCGGTGGCAGGACACGTCCCGAGGGACGCTCGGGACACAGGACTCCGTGCCCGTGCCCGACAGGTGCGAGTGATCAATTAACAGGGATCGATAGCCGAGATTACTGAGTGCGCGTGCGCAACCACACGCCACCGTACGCATAAGAGATCGCGAGTCTACCGATGTATTTAAAAAATACTAATTTTAATCATTTCCGTGGTGATAATTGCATCGTTAATTCTAAATTTGTGCGAAAATACTGTAATTTAAACTTTCCCGGCTTGTTTGAAATCCATTTACGTGAAATCTGATCGATGTTCGTTAATAGAATTCTACAGGAAATAATCTAATTGTGAAAAATGGGCGTTTAAAAAAACAGTAATGAATGACTGTCGGTAAAATACTTCCATTTAAGTTGTCAAGGTAGTCAGTGAGATTTAAGTGGAAGAGCCAGTATCACACAGAATAAAATCACCGGAGGCCCGCCAAATTTACTTATAGATTATTTCACCGGTGACAAAAGATATTTAATAATTCAAATCGCTCTTAGCTCATAACTTGCAACATCTTCAAACATTAAAGTTATTCAGAAGTGTCCAAGTCATCCGATAGTGGAGTGGCAGAGATGGCACTCGCAGATAAAGGCCGATACGCGCTGACTTCGAACACGGTAAAAAGCGCAAAAAGCACACGCGCGCTTACAAATCCATTAGATACCGCCGCCGAGCCGAGCGCACGAGCGCACAACACATTCCATCCGCTGCAGCGCTTCACGTGAAACTGAGCCAATTAATTGACATTGATAACTGAGCGGAAAGCGCTTGCAAAATAACATAATTAAACCTCAAGCTGGGATGCGAATTCCGCGGCGCGTGCGCCGTTCCCTTTTTTAACTTGAAGAATCCCCTTTCATAACATATGAATAGAGTATTCTTGTACTGGATTGCAGTTGGTTAAGATACAATCTACAGTGTCTCTATAATAATTATGTATTAGCTAAAACAATTTTATTCGAATATGTGAGATTTTTAAAAATACTTACGTATTTTACCGATACTCATCCGTTAACGTGGGGTCCGAAATATTGGTTTATTTTTATATATTTCCTTTTTTGTGTTTGGGCCCGGGTTCGCTAAGGCGCAATGTAAAAGAACTACCCTTCCTAACGCTACCCCTATCAGAGAGAGATAGCATTTAAAAGTATAGACCTTGGACCCGGTGCCAAATATTATTTATCAATCTGCGTCCGAAGACCGTGGTACCACTGCTCGGTAATGCAATTCTAAGTCAATTGAAATAAAACATATCGTTTTTTATTCATTAGCACTAGCACGCGATTGACAAGTATTTTGTAAATCAGAATCATGTCGAAATGCGACAAAACTATGTAAATTGAATTGGTAATAACCGTGAAAGTGTTGTCAAATTGTAAATTATCTTATATCTTTAAATGAGCAATTCTTGTATATATATAATTGGAATCTCGGAATCGGCTCCAACGATTTTCATAAAATTTAGTATATAGGGGGTTTCGGGGGCGATAAATCGATCTAGCTAGGAATCATTTTTAGAAAATGCCATTTGGAAGAAAAATTACAAAAAAGAGGCGATTGAGATGACTCTTCCTGACATCTATTGGCGAATAATAATACTATTTTTTGTGAGCAACTAATTGCTTTAACGACACAACAGCAGATGGCGTTGTTAAGTAACATTATTCATATTTCATCATTCATCATTATTATCATATTATTAAAAATTCCGAGCAAAGCTCGGTCATCCAGGTACTATTTATATATTCGAGGATTATTTCGTCGCTTCACTAATACTGACGATAGATTTGAACATTATTTTAAGATATTGAATACGATTTTCAAATCAATGCGGGAGCCTTGATTTAGAAAATATGTACGTCTATGTTATGGATGACACGTGCGAAATTTTATAAATTGACTCGGTAACTTAATGCCTACAATACTGCGTATGTAATTGAAGTAAAGTATGGACTGACGAAAAGCAAAAGTAACAATTAATTCCTAGGGTCAGGTTAAATATTCAGGAAATTCCCAGTAGCAGTACATAGTCTGGAAAACCCTATCTGGTAGTTAAGACATAGCTAATAAATAATAATAATAAATTTATTTGGTCTAGAAACGTTTTACAATGTGTTTAAACATAAAGGAATTAACAAAGAATATTTCATCATCATCATCATCATCAGCCCATATACGTCCCACTGCAGGGCACGGGCCTCTCTACAACTGAGAGGGTTTAGGCCTTAGTCCACCACGCTGGCCTAGTGCGGGTTGGCGGACTACACACCTAAGAATATTTGATGTAGGTAAATCATGTACTGGCATGTATCGCAGAAACCAATAACAGTTATTTAAATCATTTTCAAAAATACAGCGGTGACTGTTGGTTCGACTTAAAAATTAAACAAAAGCAATAGTAATACTTAAAACCTATGGCTTGCAATATTTATAAATACTTAGTTATAGAAACTCTTATGTAAAAATACATCTCCGCCATCAGGATACGGGCCACGTACCCACATAAGTTAACCCTTAAATGCATATTGTTGCCAAATGTCTACAATCCATAAAAAATATATTTTATATTTTATATTATATAACCTTTTCGGTATATTATTACTACTTATACTACCTATAATATTTTTTTAATAAAAAAAATCATGCATTTAAGGGTTAAAGAATTTAGTGCTAACGCAGTGGTCACACGCGGAAACTGAACTTGCATAGGTGATGCAAAACGCGACAGTTACCGGGCGCACGTTCGCACGGCTCTAATGCGAGTTCTCACATCACACCTGCATACGCAACGCACATCACGCATCTAGATTTATCTGCAATCTAGATTTTTCTTGCTCATGTTATGAAGGCTTTGTTATGTTAAATGAGGAATTTACTGCGTTATGAAAGACGTGTGACGGTGTCGTGAGACACGCAATGGTGTGTACCTACTTATATAGGTATTAAGAAGCCCTCTAGGCGGATAAAGATATATATTCGACCGGATAGCACCTTCGATGTATAAAAACCGCCGTTATTATCATGACTGCCGGGGTTTGTTGACTATATACGGGTTCGAACGTAATATCATCGATAATTTTGTTGAAGATTCAGAGATACTGTTAATAATAGTTTCCATTTAGTCGATATTGTATTTGCCGCCCTGTCCTTAATTAGTTGACTGTTTGAGTGTTAAAATATTGTATCTAAATTCAGCATTAAAAAAATCAGCGTATATGATAACTGAATTAACATACCTCTATCAGACGCCGCCGTAGGATCCCGTAGGATACGGTGCCTCGCAGAACAAACTCGCCAGATGTACCTGTTGGGATTAAACATAAAAATTAAATAATAGAATGCAATAAAATACTACTAATATAAATAATATTAATCATAATTTCCTTTAATAATAATACATAATAATAATACACCCAACAGTCACATATGTACATAGTTCTGATCCCACACTAAGATACAAGTCTTGTGTCGTGGGTATCAGAATCTACGAGAGACTTTTCGGTCTCACAAACACCCAGACCCGAAACAAATATTTGTGGATCACACAAACATTTGTCTCGGTGCGGTGATCGAACCCGCGGCCTCTCGTTTCGCAAGCTGGTGTCTAGCCAACTGCGCCACGGGGCTGTCTTTGACATCTAGATTATATTTTAAAGGTTAGTCGACGTTAAAAAAAATATATTTTTTTTCTTAACACATAATATTTTTTTTGTATATCTGTACAAAAGTTTCAAAACAGCTTAACAGGTTTGTGTTTGTAATAAAACTGCCATATATGATTTTTAACGGACAAGCGTTGAATCACAAATATGGTGAAACAGTGAATATGAAACTTGGTTGGAAATAACAATAAATAAAATTTAATGTATGTAAGTATGTTGATAGCGGACGATAGTTCAAGTTCGCGTAACTTTCGTTCAAATGTGAAAGTAAACACTTATTTTAATATTAATTTACGAATTCATAGTCAATGTCATAGCCAAATATTTTAATCTATTTCATCGTAACAATCGATTAAAGAGATTTTTAAAACGGTAGATATGTCTTAAAATATATACATACATACATAACATGCCTCATGGTCTCGCGGTACAAGTATGTGCCGTGCGATCTAGAGGTCCTGGGTTCGATTCCCGGGTCGGGCAAAGTGTTATTGGGTTTTTCCATTAGGAAATTCTCAGTAGCAGCACGGAGTCTGGAAATGTGCCTGAATAACGGCAATAGGCTCCCCCTCTATTAGGTGGGACTGATACATACTTGGCGAAATGTGTGAAAAACCCAATAACACTTTGCCCGACCCGGGAATCGAATCCGGGACCTCTAGATCGCCCGGCACATGCTTGTGCCGCGAGACCAAATTGCCTTAAAATATTTAAGGAGTTACTGATCAACTTTAAATATAGTCTAGATAGGGATAACTAAAAGCTTAATATAAAAAAGTCATAGAATTCGCCTATAATTTAAAGGATTTAGGTCTTAGCACATAGTGCTTACCTAAAAGCAGGTAGAGTTTCACATAAATAAGAATATCTATGTGTAAAATTTTGATCAAGCGCACACACCGTTTGATAATGTAATTACAAATACTTAGAAATTAACGACCATTTCACTTCACCAAACGATAATTAACATATTCAAAATTCATACGAAACTGGCGCTTTCCAAATTTATATCGAAAATACCCAAATGGCAACCCTAAGTATGTCGACCGTGACCGGAGCGGCGAAGATCGAAAGTGAAAAGTTGGTAACACATAACACTTCTTCGCGGCGGCCAATGACCCCGCACTGCTTCGACCACGCTGTCGATTCTGAGGTCACGTGGCCGAACTGACCCCTGCTTATATGTATTGGCAATCTTGTAGGAGCAAAAAAGGTAGCTATACCATTTAGTGTCTATAATTTTATGTTTACCTCTAACTAGTATCGTATACTACACGGCTGTTGATAGTTCTATCATGTTGTTTTAAATGCTAAAAGAAGTTAAGCCGCACTTTTGACTTGGCCTATTTTAACGCCTAAAATACAAATTAAGACAATTATAATTACTCACAAGAAATGCGTATTATTTTACTCATTCCAGTTATTTTATATGAAACAGTGGTGACTAATTTTAACAATTATCACTTTATGAAAATTATTTCTATATTGTCCTGTTAATGCTATGCCGACGCGATCAATTAATTAGTGTCACATAAAATATACTTTTCTTACATTACTTACAATCTGTGCATTTGAAGAGGAACTATTGAATCAATAAATTTGTAACAGAATAGTTTCTCAGAAATCTTACGCCGACCCGGAACGAGGCTTGCTGGAAACACAACATAATTGGCATGAAGCCACTTGACTCCGAATTATTTAATTCAGCCATTACGAAAACACGTTCAGTTGGGGCGTGTAACTTCTTCGAGGAACTAGATTTATGGCTATTTTAGAGCCTTGGTGGCTTCCTGTGGCGCAGAGAAGAGCTTCTGAATTGAGAAGCCATGGGTTCAATACTCATTCTAATATACAAGTTTTTGTGATCCACAAATATTTGTTTCGTGTCTGGGTGTCTGAGAGAGCGAAAATTATTTTGTAATTGCTTATATACACGATTTAAGACTTGTGTTTTAGGTACAGTAAAATTGCATACTGTTGGGTGTAATTCTTTAATTATTAGATACCGTTAATATCTGCGCCTTAAAAAACCTAAATATTTTTTACCTTGCTTATAAATATACCAAAAACTTGCGATCAATTACAAAATTAAAATAATTTTACCGACACTCAGCTGGCGTGATGGACTAATGCCGAACCACTATCAATATAAGAGTTAGAATATCATAGAATAGATTAATAAACTCTATTTTACACACACAGGAAGACAAAACAAGAAAAAAAATACATATACAAAAACAGAATGCACGTACAAATGGCGGTCTTATCGCTTATAGCGGGTGAACATGGCAGAATAAGTTTTGGTGCATATAAATAAATAAAAAATAATAATAAATACACCCAACAGTCACATACATAGATTTGACCCCATATTAACCCTTAGATGCATGATTTATTATATTTTCGTAAAAAAAATATACGTTACGAAACGAGGTCTCTAAAATACGGGAAAAATAATTAAAAAAATCATTGCCATATCTAAAGTATATTTTTTAATCAAAAACAGTTGTTATCATTTTTGATAAACTATGCAGTAAGCTCATAAAAGTTACATAGTGTGGAAAATTTAAAAGTTATTATTTCTGTTGTCATAGAGTGAAACATGGCTTTTCCCACACATGACTGACGTAAATTTTTAAAATTGGGCATATTTACACTGGTTCCTTTTGGAACCATAAGATTTTTCATGCGTTGGGCTTCCGTCGAAACGTACGTCATCAGATGGTTATGTTTGAGCACCCAGGTTTGGTCTCTTCTGCTTGATTGCAGGGACTCCAGTATTATTTAAGCTTGGGCGGGCTCTTTTACATAAATTTTCCGCAAGTTCGGTTCTAAAATCAGCCAATTTCAATATGTTCTTAGGATTCGTGTCCTCAGATATATCTCCATTTTCCAGCTGCCTTAACCAAATTTCAATATTTCTGTCATTCATGTTCATGTTGTATCAATAAAGATCTAAAACCAAAATAAAAACATGCAACCCAACACCGAAAGACATGCAACTTACTTTAAAAACATAGCATTGAAAAATATTCACAAACATCCATAGTAAGAAAAAATTATAGCGGTACTGCATAGATTATCATTTTTGATAACAATATTCCAAAGCAAAATTAGTACCATGCCATAATTATTTCTTATAAAATAAAAACGTCATAACAAATTATAGATTCTTACCTTCCAGGAAGATTTTTTTCGGAAAAAATATCACTTATTTTTTATTAGATATGAACCGATAAAAATATTCAGATTCGTACACACCTAAGTGTTACGACCATGCAGTTTGTAATGTCAAATTTAATCAATCACAGCCCAGATATTGTTTTGTCATGTTGACATATTATAAAAATGACGCATAAATAAACTTTCAGAAACGTTAAGTCACTTAAATATTTTATTCTTTGGAAGTTATACGTATGAAAAAGTCAGTTATCATTTTTGATAAACTATGCACTTAAGGGTTAAGATACAAGTCTTGTGTCGTCTACTATTATATTATTATATTGATATTTCGTCGCCTACTATAAGTCGTTTACTTTACTACTGTTTGACATAGATAGATATAAATAAAATATACGATCAAAAGCCGATAAAATCTTGAAACAAGACCGTATATTTTTAATGAGGAGTTCGCGTACGGCAATCAATTCACAGTTTGTCACAACCACGTATCGCAGAACACGCGACACCAATCATTTTCATTACGAGATACATTGAAACACATCACGCTCGTTCATTCATTTCTTTTCACTAATAGCGAGCATTGCATCTCTATTAAATTATTAGTCTTGGCAACTTCAATATGAAACAAAGTATGTCTTCAGATAATTGCTTGAAAATAAACGGGGATAGATTAATAGGCAATTATATTAATTATTCTATGGACGTTTTGCGGGCGCTCAATTGATCCTGATTAAAAATCGCATTTTATTTATTTATTTACACTTTATACATGTATGATGGACATGTATAGGTGGACTTAATATGCCTAAGGCATTCTCTTACAGTCGAACCTTGGGTGAAATGTAATCACAATCCTATGAACAAAATACATACATATGTATAATACACATACATAAATATATACAAAATAATTGTATATATTTTGTAATAATTGTATGTATTTTCTTTTAAAAACAGACTAATTTAACCACGTATTCGTGATTCGTGTAAAAATCGCGATTAAAGATCTTAAGGTGTTCGTTCTTATATTATTATTGCGGGACACTGGCCATGTGGGTTAAATTCCGCGGTGAAATATATTTGATACATGACACGTAAAAATAAATTCTTGTTCTATTAAATTAAATTTTACTTGAAATTTTTTTGCTTATTTAACAAAAAAAAAAGTTGCATTTAATGTCATGATGTCGAGATCACGACAATAAAGACAGTTGGTGGCCTTAGCCTACCCTTTCCAAAATACAGGCGCAAGAGTTTTTTCGTTGTACCTAATGTGCGCTACACCTGATGGTATGTATGGTAGTGTCCAGACGAAGTTTCTAGTATCGACAGTCAATCGACACAATCCATTAAATAATAACAATATTTTGTGTGGGGATTACGTGCATACCATTTGTCACCATTGCCTCACTAAATAAACGATAATAATAATCCAAAACGTTTATAAAGAAAAAAATAAATTGATGTCAAGATTATTGACATTATCGAAAGTGACTCAGCAATAACTGAACAAATATTTACTTTGTTCAATAAATCTGCTTATGTAAGTGAGTTTAAGTTGTTATAAGCTATTAGTTAGGCACGGATTACGTCGCACGGTATTATGTGAACAGATTACGATTACTTTATTATTACAAGCCTATAGGGTTTAATTGCTTCCTTAACTTTGTAAATACATACATACATAAACTCACGCCTATATTCCTCGAAGGGGTAGGCAGAGGTGCTTTCTGCACCCACATTTCGCCAGATATGTCCCACGTAATAGGGGGCGGGCCTATTGCCGTTTTTCGGGCACAATTCCAGACTCCGTGCTGCTACTGAGAATTTCCTAATGGAAAAAAACAATAAAAACTTTGTAAATATACTACAAAAGCTCACACTGAACTGAACTGACCACTACCTCGAGGTCTCACGGCACAAGTGGTTCCAGGACGAAAAAGTGTTATTGAGTGGTGTACGCAGTCTGGAAATGTGACCGAAAAACGGCGAACCGAAATCGGGAAATACAGGCGTGGGGTTATGTATGTATGTAAAAGCGTACACGCACAAATGGTTACTGACGGTATTATTTCAAATACTGGTACAGGAGTGACCGCAGTTGTAGGTGCTAGGTGCTGCCTGGTGATGGCAAGTATTGATGATGATGATGATGATGGTAATTGAATGATCATAAGATCAAAGGACACTATAATGTCATCGTGAAGGTTTTAGATGGTAATTATTTCTATGGATTATGGCTATGGAGTCTGGTCGATAATTATAATTGATTACAAGAAATGGATTCTTTGTAGATTGGGTCATATGTTTTTAATACACACGTTACTTGGGCAGTACAACGGTGGGTGCCTTGTATTCGAATCATGCCCTCGTATAAATGAGCAAATTCTTTTTGCGTCAAAAAAAATTAAGAACCGTTATTAAATATTGAATTTATTATTCCTTTTCCAATAAGCTTTATTAAATATAGAAAAATAACCAGCAAAAACTCTATCAATTATTAATATCAGAGAAAATAATATTTTTAACATTTCACAAAAGTTGTTAAAAGCTTTGATATTTTATTTTTTATTTTTAGCCAAGTTTGGCACGAGGATATTTACTAACTTAATCTATTAGTAGCTGAATGAAAATTTAATCGAATTCTATTGAATAGTTTTTATAGAGTCAACAATGAAAGCCTTACCCATCGGCTTTCATTGTCGAAAAGAGGAAAATATTATTTTTAATATCTCTTGCAGATAATAACATAAACAATCTGTAGACCGTGACTTTGCTCGCCTGGTCTTTTGGTCTCAATAGTTATTTGCGCTTTCATCTACTTATCGTAGTTATTATACCCTACTCCCAGATTCATCATCATCATCATCATCAGCCCATATACGTCCCACTGCTGGGCACGGGCCTCCTCTACCATTGAGAGGGTTTAAGGCCTTAGTCCACCACGCTGGCCTAGTGCGGGTTGGCGGACTACACACCTAAGAAATTCCTAAGAACTTTTAGGTGTGCAGGTTTCATCACGATGTTTTCCTTCACCGTTAAAGTACGTGATTATTCATTGTGAATACACACATAACTTGGAAAAGTCAGAGGTGTATGCCTGGGGTTTGAACCCGCGACCGTCGAGATTCTCGACCGCGCGCCTAAACCTCGAGGCCATCACGACTTCTTAACTTACTCCCAGATTGGCCAGCTTCAATTTCCTCCGTAACAGTTTTTTTCAGTTTTTCAGTTGCATATCCAGATTTTGAACTGTTACTAAATTTCTTATGAGAAAAATCACTGCCCGATCCGCGAATTGAGCTGGAAACTTCTCGGACTGTCAAGACAGTTGTTTTCCTAAACTAAAATTAATGTATGTTATGTAACTATCCTTTGATATTCCTTTTAAAACTCCAACAGAGAATTTGAAACCAAACAGACACAGGCGTTATAAATATTTGTTTTCGTATATCATCATCAGCCCAAATACGTCCCACTGCTGGGCACGGGCCTCCTCTACCATTGAGAGGGTTTAGGCCTTAGTCCACCACGCTGGCCTAGTGCGGGTTGGCAGACTACACACCTAATAAATTTCTAAGAACTTTTAGGTGTGCAGGTTTCATCACGATGTTTTCCTTCACCGTTAAAGTACGTGATAATTCATTGTGAATACACACATAACTTCGAAAACTCAGAGGTGTGTGCCTGGGGTTTGAACCTGCGACCGCCGAAATTCTCGTCCGCGCGCCTAAACCTCGAGGCCATCACTGCATTTGGTATATAAACAAACACTAGTTTTTCAATATAACCAAGAGACAAAAATTCTATTTTTTGCAACCCACATATGCTTGCTGTTACATACGACATACACACCAAAGCATTACTTTCCTCGTGTCATGTCCAACACCACAATAGTATTGCCGTATCAATGTTTTGACACAAACGAAAAATTTGAATATAAAAAGCAGGTGAAAGTTGTATAAAAAATAGTTCGCAAACGTGAATAATAGGAATTCCACCGGGCGTCCGCATTGTACGGATGCTTCTGCCATTAGATCAGGTTCAGAATGTATTGTCGCATATTTGTTAAATGCCACAAGACAATCATTGATCGACAATTTATAAGCACAGCTGTAATACTCGTCAACAAGCAGTGATGGCCTCGAGGTTTAGGCGCGCGGTCGAGAATTTCGGCGGTCGCAGGTTCAAACCCCAGGCACACACCTCTGACTTTTCGAAGTTATGTGTGTATTCACAATGAATTATCACTTGCTTTAACGGTGAAGGAAAACATCGTGATAAAACCTGCACACCTAAAAGTTCTTAGGAATTTATTAGGTGTGTAGTCCGCCAACCCGCACTAGGCCAGCGTGGTGGACTGAGGCCTAAACCCTCTCAGTTGTAGAGGAGGCCCGTGCCCAGCAGTGGGACCTATATGGGCTGATGATGATGATGATGTAATACTCGTCATGTTTCAAAGGTATAAACTCCAATTGCCTACTGCTGTTTACTGGGTAAAACTATTATTTCCTAACTGGAAATAATATTCTTTCTTTGTTGTCCGTGAATGGAACTCAGGAATTCTAGGTCGCACGAGCTTCTTTCAATCAATAAATTGACCAAATTTATAAAAAAGCTATGACTAATCTATAGGTAAATTGTATGTATATCCGGTTTTCGGGGGGGCTTCAATCATGGTGAAAGGATGACCGTGCCGGCAATTTTTTTGGCCGGTTTGTCGCGGTCGGTCCTTTGATCGCCATGATTGATAGTCCCCCAAACTTCTTCACAATAAGGTGAAGAGGTATTCGGCCGGCATGATTGTGTCGACCAACGGGAGACCATCATCTCTCACTGGTCGGCACTTTTTCTGGACTCCATTGCGCTTACCATCAGGTGCAATGGGGTCACTTTGCCGTGCCAGAATAAAAAAAAAAAAATAAAAAAATAAAAAAAATGACAATATCGATATGATATCTTGTGCCACCATAGCGGTGATGTCGAAGCAAACGAAACGCAAGTAATTCCAATATATGAATAGAGCGAGGCCTCTCTTTGTGGGAACCTAAAGAAACATCATTGAAGTTATAATTTTTAGGCGCGTTATGAAAAAAATATCAGAGTGAAATTTTAAGTTGCGCGCGCATAATATATAACAGAAAAAGTAAGACGGCGAAGCTGCCTATGTTAAATATAAGTGTCAAATGGATCAGAAAGGTTTTAATATGTTTCGGATCGAATATTTTTCAAAAAAAGTTTATATGTTTTAGATTTTAAAAATGTAGAATAGTGACAGTAATAAAAAGGGATTGACATATTTATTAGTCGACAAATATTTATGTTCAGAAATGTAATATGTTGTGTAAACTAAGAACTACATATGTATGTATGACTGCCTCGTGGTCTCGCGGTACAAGTATGTGCCGAGCGATCTAGAGGTCCTGGGTTCGATTCCCGGGTCGGGCAAAGTGTTATTGGGTTTTTCCATTAGGAAATTCTCAGTAGCAGCACGGAGTCTGGAATTGTGCCCGAAAAACGGCAATAGGCTCGCCCCTTATTAAGTGGGACTGATACATACCTGGCGAAATGTGGGTGCAGAAATGCACCTCTGCCTACCTCTTCGGGGAATACAGGCGTCAGTTTATGTATGTATGTATGTACATATGTATGTGACTGTTGGGCGTATTTAAAAGTTTTACTTCAGTCGTGTGGTATAACTTCTAACGCGTGTACATAAGTACACACACACATTTTTTTATTTGTTTTTTCGCAACAGTGTACATTTGAATTTACAAGCTGACATTTAAAATATCCTCGGTGAATATTTGTGAAGTGAGCGATTTGTTATTGCTCCACCGCACTTGTGGAAATTACGCTGGTTGTGCTCCCGCAAACAAGCCTTACATTGTGTACTTTCCTCCCATTTACTTCTTTATTTTGCAATTCTAAAAACTGCGGTGCACACCTGGACGTAATTTTGCAAACTTCTGATATATTTTGTTAAAGTGAGTAAATACATTGTGTGGAATTATTATGCCTTCAATTTAAAATAATAAATAAAATAAATAAATACACCCAACAGTCACATACATAGTTCTGACCCCACACTAGGATACAAGTCCTGTGTCGTGGGTATCAGACACTACGAGAGACTTTTCGGTCTCACAAACACCCAGACCCGAAACAAATATTTGTGGATCACACAAACATTTGTCTCGGTGCGGGAATCGAACCCGCAGCCTCTCGTTTCGCAAGCTAGTGTCTACATAATGTTGTCCAATGAGTATTTTTAATGTATTATTTTTTCAAATGTCAACATCTTTCATGTTCATTACGTTATGGTCGTATTAAAAAGAAACCGAAGGGTAAAGAAATTGTATCAGGTACAAATCTAACATGGTTGACCCAATTTTAGAACTAATTCATATTGGCATACTGTTTTGGATTTTAATCATATTAGATCAGAAGTAAAATCATAACACGGAGCATGAAATACGTAAATAGAAAATATACATCATACCGCTTTCAGGAGAGATAACTATAGTTTATTTTTTATTTTATTTGATTAAGAATTTTTCAAAAATATATTTTTACCGTAAACAGCTGTAAACAAGGAATAATTAACAACACCTTATCTATAACCCGTTACAATGCTTAAAAAGTCGGTAAGCGTTGTATTTGCGGAAAATCTACGCGCCCTACCTCCGGAACGAATCTCTCTATACATGACACAAAAAAACAACTGTAAGGAAGTCATTAACCAGCAAAACGATTAAAACTACTGCGAGGTCAACGATCTGCGGTTAACAATTAAGTCAACGTTTAGAAGTGCGTAGATTCAGATCTACGGGTAAATTGAAGGCGTTTTTATTCATTTAAATACATTGTTAGGATGCAATGCGTGACAGCTTAAGACGCAGCAGAGAGTTCGCAGGATTATATCTAAACACGGTTATTACTTTTAATTGTGTGTGTTCATATCTATTAGTCACTTAACGATTTGTGACACCACTACACTACACTACCCATAAAAATGTTATTTATATGGGGTACAATAGAGCATAATGAATAAAAATAAAATAAATTACAAAAAAATTGTGAGGGAGACAACATAACTCACTAATTGAGACAATCAAACCGGAGTTATATGAAAACTTTAAGTAGTTAATACAAATATCAATATAGAAGTTATTGATGTACGTTGATCATGATCATCAGCCCATATAGCCCCACTGCTGGGCACGGGCCTCCTCTACAACTGAGAGGGTTTAGGCCTTAGTCCACCACGCTGGCCTAGTGCGGGTTGGCGGACTACACACCTAAGAAATTCCTAAGAACTTTTAGGTGTGCCGGTTTTATCACGATGTTTTCCTTCACCGTTAAAGCAAGTGATCATTTATTGTGAATACACACATAGCTTTCGAAAAGTCAGAGGTGTGTGCCTGGGGTGCTTTACAGGAAACCTCCACGCGGTGCACCCTGGGCAACGACGGCCAGCATAAGTTGTTGTAGATAACGACTCGTTATGCTGGCTGGCGGCTAATTCTTGTCGGTGGGGACTGGCGATTTTCGCCATTTTGTATTCGTGTCCCTCACCATAGCTGGGGCCTCTTTTGGGCCATCTCGGTTCTGTCCCGGGTCATTGGCGGGCTCGGTAAGCAATTTCGTGCTTCCGAGTAGGAAATGGGCGAAACCCATTTCCACCGTCGAACTCGTAATCCGGTCGAAGCTGTGGTCATGTCTCGCAGTTCGGCCGGCGCGAGGGTCTTGGCTTAACCGCCCGGGCCGCGAGGGAGAAAACCTCTATAAAAAGTTACCCCGAATCCCAAGCGGCGGCGCACCGTGAGGGGATGCATGGCTGATGGGAGGTTCAGTCTCTAGTGCGACCCCCGCCAGAGTACCGGCCGACCCTCTTGGCGGGTTACGCTAGGCTTACTCAGATACAGGGGGCTCTGTCTGGGTGGACTTTCCTTTCCCCCATACTCGTGGGATTCAAAATGGATGAAATTATAACTGAAACAAAATCTTTGACGACGTTGCCTGTGTTGCAGGCGGAGATATCAGGTTCGGGTGAAATGCCCGCGCCAGATGTGATTGTAGAGAGGCCTGTTTCTGCTCAATCAGGGCGGAGACGGGCTTCCTCTCGAATACGTAGTCGCTTGTGGGCGAGATCAGCGGATCCTTCGGATCAGTCGCGGTCGCGCTCTCACTCCAGAGCATCACTGTCTAGTGATGATGCCACGGAGCCAGCGGCAAAAATCCAGGCGGTGGACCGCAGGTCTTTTGCGAAGAAAACACCAGAGAAGGAGATAATATCAGAATCATCGGCGGAGAAACCGGTGAGAGGGGACGAAGTGCAGCCTGCTTCTTCTTTACGACAGCAGGAATTGCATAAAATCGCTGCCACTGTCAGGTCAGCCGTCAGCAAAAAAGCGGGCTACATAAAAAGCACGTCTGTTCGCGCCCTGAAGGAGGCTAGCAACATGCTAGACGATTTAGCAAACCTTTCGGAGTCTTCGCATATGGCTCGCATCGAGACGGACAACGCACTGCTTAAGACCGAAAACGAACGTTTGCAGGAGCGAATCACTCTGTTGGAGGCTGCCGTGACCCAAATGGAGACGCGGCTCATTAATATGTTTACGGCACGACAAGAGGCAATGGAAGGTCGCCTGCTTCCAGAGACGCCTCTTCGTCCTCCACTTGCTGCCGACCGTGCCAAGGAAGGGCCTTCGGGGTTAGGCCACTCATCTGCTGCCCCTAAGAAGTTGCCTTCTAAAAAGAAGGTCAAAACGGTAGGCGCAGGAAGTATGGAGTACTTCCCGCCCTTACCCAAGAAGACTGCGCCTACGGAACCCATAAGCCGCTCCGCGCGTCCGGCATTACGCGTGATAAACGCAACTCAGCCGGCACCCTCAGCGACTTCTGCTCCGTCTAGGTCGTTGCGTCGCCAAATAAAGGGGAAACAGGCCGCCCCTTTAAAAACGACTCCGATGGAACCTCGGCCACTACCACCAGCACCATCATCCATGGAGGCGCCGTGGACCACGGTGGCACAAAGAGGCAAAAAGGGGAGGAAACCTATGGATAAGGGGCCTCAGCACACTACGAAGAAACCGGTGCCGCGAATCCGACCGCCTCGGTCTGCCGCGGTCACTATTACGTTGACAAGTGGTGCGCAGGAGAGAGGGATCTCATACGCCCGTGTTGTTGCCGAGGCCCAACAACACGTTCAATTGAAGGACCTCGGCATTACTAATATAAAGTGGCGCAAGGCTCTCACGGGTGCCACAATTATAGAGGTACCAGGGCCGGAAAATCAGGCGAAGGCCGACTCCCTCGCAACCAAATTGAGGGAGGTGTTCCGTGGGTCGGAGGACATTCGTGTCACACGTCCCGTTAAAACCGCGGAACTACGACTCTCGGGGCTTGACGAATCCGTCACCCCCGAGAAAGTCGCACAGGCCTTCGCTGCGGCATCTCAATGTCCGCCGGAGGCTGTGAAAGTTGGCGAAGTCAGACCAGACCGTTCAGGTTTAGGTGTGGTCTGGCTTAGAGCACCAGCTCAAGCGGCGGAGAGAGTGGCCAGGACTGGTCGTGTATTGGTTGGGTGGTCGGCGGCACGTGTCAGTGTCCTGGAACCTAGACCCCTGCGGTGCTTCCGGTGCCTCGAGTTGGGGCACGTCCGGGAGCGCTGCACCGCCGAGATTGACCGTAGCAACTTGTGCTACCGCTGCGGTCAGCCGGGTCACATAGCGCGAGGTTGCTCCGCAGGGCCGCATTGCGCTCTGTGCGCCGCGGCAAATAAACCTGCGGGGCATTCTGTCGGCAGCAAGGTCTGCACGGCCGGGCCAGGCCGCCGAACAAGAAAGAGTAGGAGACGGACTGCTGTTGAGGCCAAGGCCCAGCCGCAGCCCATGCGCCCAATACAGGCCGAGAATGAGCTAATGGAGGTCGCCCAGTAATGGACTTTAAGATCCTCCAGGCGAACATCAATCACTGCGCTGGAGCGCAAGATCTGCTCCTTCAGTCCATGGCGCAGTGGTTGGTGAACGTGGCTGTGGTCGCCTAGCCGTACTTCGTCCCACCCCGTGACAATTGGGCTGGGGACCTTGACGGTTTGGTGGCCGTGATAACCCAGGGTGCTGCAGGCTCCCCGCCCTTCGAAAAAGTAGCGAAGGACCGGGGATGCGTAGCGGCTCTGTTGGGAGGTGTATGGTTTATCGGAGTTTACTTTTCTCCCAACAGACCCTTGGCCGAGTTTGAGGCTTTTCTCACTCGGCTGGGGGCCTTGGTGTCACAGGGCCAACCTTGCCCGATAGTCGTGGCTGGCGACTTTAACGCTAAGTCTCGAGCTTGGGGTTCGTCGGTGACTGACGCTCGTGGCAGGGTCCTGGAGGAGTGGGCGATCTCCCTCGGCCTGGCAGTTCTTAATCGGGGTTCGGTGCATACGTGCGTGAGGCACAATGGTGGGTCGGTGGTGGATATTTCGTTTGCCACCGATTCCATCGCACGCCGTATTCGGGGCTGGAGAGTCCTCGTAGGCGTGGAGACATTGTCGGACCACCGTTACATTAGGTTCGATGTCTCCGCGCCCGCCACTAATCAGTCCGGTGGCAGACTGAACGCCCCGATTGGGGGCGGCCCGAGATGGGCACAAAAACGCCTCGATATGGAGGCTTTGGAACTAGCCGCTCTGGTCCAAGGCTGGCTCCCCGTGCCGGAATCTACGGTGCGGGTTGAGGAGGAGGCCGAATGGTTCGGGGCAGCGCTAACTAGTATCTGCGATGCGGCGATGCCCCGAGTCCAACGCCTCCCTCCGCGGCGCCAAGTATACTGGTGGTCGGCGGAGCTCGCGCAGTTCAAGTATAGTTACGAGGTGGCGCGCCGCCGACTCGCCAGACTCAGGCGCCGGCGGATACGCCAGGCTGATTACCTGGACCAGGAGCGGCTGCTCCGCGGCCTCTATAAAGAGGCCAGGAGAGCGCTGCGGGTGGCCATCAAAGAGGCGAAGGCTGCGGCCAGAAGGGAGTTCTTGGGGACTCTGGACCGCGATCCGTGGGGGCGCCCGTATCGGCTGGCGTTGAACAAGTTACGCCCGCCGGCGCCCCCCCTCACCCAGAGTCTCCGTCCGGAGCTCCTGGGGGACGTGGTCGCCGCACTCTTTCCGGCCACCGATGTCGTCGTCGTTCCTCCACGGATGCCGCCGAGATCTCCGGCGGCATCGTCGTCGTCGTCCGTTTCGGCAAGGGAGACCCCGGAGGGTCCTCCCCCGGGCGTGTCGCCCGGGGAGTTAGAGGCAGCAGTGCTTCGGCTGCGGAGCAAGAACTGCGCCCCAGGGCTCGACGGCATCCCAGGACGTATCTGGGTGCTCGTAGTCGAGTTCCTTGGGGAGAGGCTCCGCGGCCTGTTCTCCGCGTGCCTAGAGCAGGGCCAGTTTCCATCGAGATGGAAAACTGGGAAGCTGGTCCTGCTGAAGAAAGGCAATCGACCCGCTGAGTCGCCATCGGCCTACCGGCCCATCGTGCTGCTCGACGAGGTCGCCAAGCTCTTCGAACGCATCGTCCATGCGCGCCTCGTCGAGCATCTCGAGAGGGTCGGCCCGGACCTGGCCGATTGCCAATTCGGGTTCCGGCGGGGCCGATCTACCATCTCGGCAATTCTGCGGGTCAAGGCACTAGCGGAGGAAACGGTGGCCCGGGGCAAATGCGTCGTGGCGGTGTCCTTGGACATCGCCAATGCTTTTAACACCCTGCCCTGGGCCTGTATCGAGGAAGCACTGCGGTACCACGTGGTGCCACCCTATCTCAGGCGCCTGGTGCACTCGTACCTCTCAAACAGGGACGTGGTGTATCCGGGCGCCAACGGATGGCACCGAAGAGCGGTGTCGTGCGGTGTTCCACAGGGGTCGGTTCTTGGGCCCCTTCTGTGGAACATCGGCTACGACTGGGTGCTCCGTGGTGCCAACCCCCGGGGCGTCGGCGTATTCTGTTACGCCGACGACACGCTCGTCACTGCGACGGGCGGGACCTTCCAGGAGGCCGCCGACCTCGCCGCGGTTGGAACTGGCAACGTGGCGAGGAGAATTCGGCGGCTGGGCCTCACGGTGGCCCTCCACAAATCCGAGGCCATTTGCTTTCACCGGCCTCGGATGGGACCACCTGCTGGGGCCCACATCGAAGTACAGGGCGTGCGAATTCCCATCGGCAAGCAGCTCAAATACTTGGGGCTGCTGTTGGACAGTCGGTGGGAATTCCGCGCCCATTTTGAGGTGCTGCAGCCGAAGCTGCTGCGGGTAGCCGGCGCTCTGTCCGGCCTGCTGCCCAACCTGGAAGGTCCGATCGATGACCGGTGGCGATCCTTCGGCATCCCTTGCCGAAGGATGTACATGGGAGTCGTGCGGTCTATGGCGTTGTATGGGAGCCCAGTGTGGGCCGAGTCCCTGAACAGGCGCTGCGTCGCTCTTCTGCGCAGGCCTCAGCGTGCGCTGGCGCAGCGACTGATCAGGGGCTACCGCACGATCTCCTACGAGGCGGCCTGCGTTTTGGCCGGGTCCCTGCCGTGGGACCTTGACGCCAAATTCCTCTCTCGTCTATACCATCAGCGGGAGGAGGCGTCAAGTCACGGGGACAGACTGGCCCCGAGAGAGGTGGAGGCTATAAAAGCCTCCCTCCGTACGGCCGCCGTGGAGGAATGGCGTACCAGGCTGGAGGATCCCAGCGCTGGTGCTAGGACCGTCGAGGCAGTGCGTCCTGTCCTCGACCAGTGGATGGACAGGCGCCACGGTGCGGCGACGTTCCGCCTGACGCAGGTGTTGTCGGGGCACGGATGCTTCGGCCACTACCTGTGTCGGGTGACTCTGAAGGAGGAGTCGGCCGTGTGTCACCACTGTGACAGCTGCCCGGACGACACAGCCCAGCACACACTACAAGAGTGTCCAGCCTGGGAGATGGAGCGCAGCGCTCTCCGCGCTATTGTTGGTGGCGACCTCTCGCTCCCGGCCGTCGTCTCTTCGATGGTCGAGAGTCCGAGGTCGTGGCGAGCGGTGCTCTCCTTCTGCGAGCACGTCATGTCGCAGAAGGAGAGCGCGGAGCGGGATCGAGAGAGAAACGATCCCGCCCGCCAAAGACGTCAGAGAAGGAGGCGCCGGGTCAACAGAGATAATTAGACCCGGCGCCCTGCCCTGTGGCAAGGGGGCGTTAGAATCCCACCACGGTATCCCCTGCCTGTCGTAAAAGACGACTCAAAGGGGCCCTTGGGGTCGCTGGGCGCGCTGCGGGGGCGGCGCGCCCTCACTGAAAGTGACCCCGAGAGGGGCGGCGGCACTGTGGCCTGTGTACGTCGCGGGCGCCCATCAACAACCCGGGCGCCCGAACCAAGCTAGTGGGGGTGCAACTGCGCCCCCTACACACTCCGAGACGGCCGAGACAAATACGTCTCGGAGGCGCACCGGGCGGCTGCGGCATTACGGTTGGCGCTTCTCGCTAACGTACCGTGGTCGCCCCACTCGGCGCGGAGATGGCCACCGGGGGGTTTTGGTCGGTATGCCGGTTTAGGGATATTGTTAGGGACCCAGCCCGGCACTAACATCTGCGCGGACATGACGTCGCCGCGCGCCGGGCTGGAAGACCGGTGACCCCGACATACGCTTCCCGCCCCCCCTCCCCCGGGGCTGGCGGGAAGTAGAGCCATAAACAGCTTTCCCCTCGAGAACAAAAAAAGAGGTGTGTGCCTGGGGTTTGAACCTGCGACCGCCGAAATTCTCGACCGCGCACCTAAACCTCGAGGCCATCACTGCCTCTCAATTGATTGATGTACGTAATAATTACAAAATGTTAAATACTTACACCTAGTGGAAGACCTTAGACGAGTACTTTTCGTTTGTAAACTAAACGATAAACACACAAGAATTTCCGGCGTAAAAGTGACGTTTTGACCACAAAACTTTTCTCACATACCTCAGAAAAAGTGAAAAGCAATACGAGTTATTAAGTCGGCCAACAAATAGAAATTAACTTGGAGAATAGAAACCATTAATCAACTCGCCATCGAAGCGAGGTTAACGGGTAATAAACGAAGCTCTTATGCAATTATCGTCCGTTTAGATGTTATTGAATAGTTTCACTTGTAATTGATAATTGTACATGATGTGACCACTTATCACATGTCCGTCGTAGGGCGAACAACTTTATGTTCTTTTTATTACCAGTGTGAGATATATACATAAGCATAAGCAGTGATGGCCTCGAAGTTTAGAGAGAAGTCGAGAATTTCGGCGGTCGCAGGTTCAAACCCCAGGCACACACCTCTGACCTTTCGAAGTTATGTGTGTATTCACAATGAATTATCACTTGCTTTGACGGTAAAGGAAAACATCGTGATAAAACCTGCACACCTAAGAGTTCTTAGGAATTTATTAGATGTGTAGTCCGCCAACCCGCACTAGGCCAGCGCGGTGGATTAAGGCCTAAACCCTCTCAGTTGTAGAGGAGGCCCGTGCCCAGCAGTGGGACGTATTTGGGCTGATGATGATGATGATGATGAGATATACAAGGGTCTTTCCATTGAATATTATCCTCTCTCCATCTATCCCTATTTATTTCAGATAGGATCAACGCTTGATAGAAGTTTAAATGAGAGAAGTCCTAAGAAGATTTTGCAAAAAATATCGCATGCTTCCATGCTCACAATTTCCTTTTTAAATTATAAAATGTTCTAAGGGTTCTTTGATTGTTAGTGACTGCAAATATCACTTAACTATCGGCATGACATGAAAGCTCAGCGATCCCAATGACCACTTTCAGTCACCTGTTACAAAAGGGCAGATGATACTGTGCCGGAACCATGTCCTCCAATTGAACGCAAGACTTATGATCCCAAAAGACCTCTTTCTCTCAAGGCTTTCACGAAAACAAAGACAAAACGCTGATACAACAATTCAGTTATGTTCAATGGCGGTACTTCCATAGAAGCCCAAAAGCCCAGTTTGCCTTACAAAATTCCGAATAATTATCTTTTTTAACAAAAGCGATTTGATATATAAATGAGAATATCCTGACTAAACAATAAATAATTATAAACTTGACATTACAAATTAACGTGTAACGCTTTTGGGCTTCTATTGACAGCCCCGTGGCGCAGTTGGCTAGACACCAGCTTGCGAAACGAGAGGCCGCGGGTTCGATCCCCGCACCGAGACAAATGTTTGTGTGATCCACAAATATTTGTTTCGGGTCTGGGTGTATGTGAGACCGGAAAGTCTCTCGTAGATTCTGATACCCACGACACAAGACTTGTACTTAGTGTGGGATCAGAACTATGTATGTGACTGTTGGGTGTATTTATTTATTTATTTATTTATGGAAGTACCGCCACTGGTTATGTTGTCCACAGTCCATCACAATTTATCAAGTGGCAAACGAAATCGACAGTTACACGTTTCAAATGTACACGTCAAAACAGTGTTAGAATAAAACAAACGAAGGTAAATAAGAACAGCGGAGCGGCGCTCTCGGACCGCATGCATGTGGTATTTTGACTCCCTTTCACTATCGATTACCGCTGACTTTGCCTACATACCTCCACTGACCGTGTGGGGCAAGCTAACTATATGTTTTGCGGTTGTGTTGAAGGAAACTTTGTTACAATAGTTTTAGATATAGTCTTACAACGTGTCACTGCGGAGAATGACTGCAATGTTTTAAAGTAGTTAATTAAATTAGGGTTTAATTGGCACATAGTATAATTATTTGTTAATTTTAAAAGTAACTACTAACTTTAATACATTTGATATTAAAAGTTTACTCAAGTCAGAATTGTTGCGGCGAGCTCTCAAACATCAAGTTTCCTCATTACTTTCAAAAGTATAATAATTTAATGTATCGATTATCATACGTAGACTGTAGAAGTAAACAGTTTGGACTTGAAGCCGCAGAACTATTATGAAATTACAATGCTATATAGATTAGGTTACGTTACTTAGAAGTCCACAGCTTGGATTCGAATCAATTGCTCCATAGTCCGCTTCACTTCCGATTGATGTACATTGTACAATGTCATAAATATTAAAGAAATTTTGAATCAATATTTTTTTGTACTCAAAAGCCTCGTTTAAATTTTATCACCCAATGTGGCAATCGAACCATGGACTGTACAGTCCAGATACACAAGTATTTTAATTACGCACTGGTGACGTAAGCATCCGCTATACGCAATCCGGTGTCAATTGTAATTAAAGTACATCCGATATTAGTAACTTTCTTCTTAATTCTGCGTATTGTGGGAATTAACATTTCCTCATTGTGTGAAAGATATTGTAAAGATAATTAAATAATTTTGGCCACACATATCCTGGACAATATTGCAATAAAAGTGTATAAATTTCATAAAGTTTAATTTTAACGTTTCCGCAACGGAAATGTAATGAGCGGTTATACTCTACCAGGTGGTATGTTAAATATCAGTATTTTTAGTAGATTTCACAAGTAAAAATCATTGATATATAAATAAATTGGCTCCATACTAATATTACACAAGTCTTATTTCGTGTGTATCAGAAACTACAAAAGTCTTTCGGCCTAACAAATACTCACATCCGAAATAAATCGTTGTGGATCGCACAAGTATTTTACCTCGTGGCCTCGAAGCACAGGTATATGTGCCGTGCGATCCAGGGGTCCCATCAACTGCGCCAAGACGGTTGTATAACTATACTAAACTATTAATGTAGCAGAGATCGCCTCAACTTCTTAGTCTAAATTTGAATCCTAATGTCACTGCATTTTTGGCAGAGCATACCGTGGGCGCCGTGGCTTAGTTGGTTAAAGCAACTGTCTAGTAAACAGGAGATCGTGCGTTCGAATCTCGCCGGGGCATTAATACAGAGAAATTCTTTTATTGCTAGTGAACAGAAACGCTACTATATTTCTATAACCGTTTACATAAAATATTGTATTGTATAATTTTTACAAAATATTATGTTACTAGGCCGTGCCCAGCAGTGGGACGTATATGGGCTGATGATGATGATAATGATTATGTTACTCGTTTAAAATAAAGATTAAAGTGAAGTGCAGGCCAACGCCTTTTGATTGAATGAACAAAATAATTATTGTTGTTATTAACACACTGCCCAATTAGGCAATTGAATCCTCGATCGCACAAGTCAACGTCCATGATATTACAAATCACAACATCCATGGAATTTTACAGACACTGTGTTACAAGTGGACAACTCTTTGTTTTCCAACTTCTCCTTTATTTTTCTTTCTGATTAACTTCGTTGCGGGATTATGACAAATTTAGGTCCCCTTAGATTCGCTGAGCTTCATTGCTCGGCGTCAATATTGTGGGTGCCGCTGTTGATCCTGGAGCACAGGGGTTACAGTGGCGGGTGTGTGATGGAATAGGGCATGACACTGTCTTAGTCCTTTCAGTTCTTGATATTCTAAAATACAATAAAAAGTACAAACACAATGACACCGCATAATACGCACAATCCCGTAATAAAGCGCACTAAGTCAGTCTGTTTTGTAATCTAATGTTATGCAAAAAATTCGCGTGAATGAACCATACAATGACCTCCCCTAGAAAAACTTTTCGCACGCTCTTATAACAATGTGTAACGTTACACAAACCAGCTTTAGATGTAGTAGGATGTTGATGAACAGGGAGAAGTAGCGATGGCCTCGAGGTTTATGCACGCGGTGGAGTATCTCGACGGTCGCGGGTTCAAACCCTAGACACACACCTCTGAATTTTCAAAATTGTGTGTATGCACTATGAATGATCACTTACTTTAACGTCGAAGGAAAATATCGTGAGGAAACCTGCACACCTATAAAAGTTCTTAGGAAATTCTTAGGTGTGTAGTCCGTCAACACGCACTAGGCCAGCAAGGCCTAAACCCTCTCAGTTGTAGAAGAGGCCCGTGCCCAGCAGAGGGCTTAGGTCTTAGTCCACCACGCTGGCCACACACAAGAAATTCCTAAGAACTTATCTTTAGGTGTGCAGGTTCCTCACGATGTTTTCTTGACCGTTAAAGTACGTGATAATTCATTGTGAATACACACATAACTTCGAAGTCAGAGGTGTGTGCCTGGGGTTTGAAACCGCAAGTGCCGTGATTCTCGACCGCGCGCCTAAACCTCGACAGACAAATATCGTCAATGGGCATTCAAATTGTGGAACCGCGTGTCACCATCGCGGTAGGGATGCCCAAAAAAGTGTATTGTATCGATATATCGCATCGTAACTGTATCGAACTTGGTTGTATCGATACGCGATATTATCGATTTCCTTTGTATCGATATATCGTATCGTAACCGTATCGCATGCCTTTCAATTAATATGCGATATAATGAGTATATATCGTGCAAAGGGTTATCTTTTTAGTAGTTTTACTATATTCTTTTATTTTTTTAAAAGAAACAAATAATTATATGTATTTAATAGTTTATATTAAAATTGTAAACCAATTTTTATCAAATGACATTGATTTAAATTTGTGAAAAAACGGCCAAGAACTACTCACCCGCATATCTTGTTGTGACGACGAAACTGATCGAGAAGTATGACCGCCATCCAATGCACTTTGATGATATCTCTTTAAATGAGTTTGTAAATTCGTAGTATTATTTTTAGTCTTTACAAACATATGACATAATTTACACTCTCCACCGTTATTTGATTTGATAAAAAAAAACCACACAGTTGACTTTACTGGCGGTGCCATTGCATTGATTTTGAAATAAAAGTTTTGTTGCTCGAACTCGAACGGAATGAAAAAGGAGAACATAAACTAAACATTTATTAATCATATTTGACGGTACTACAAAGTCCAAAGATTTATTTAAATCTACCTCCAAGTCTAAAGAAAAGCCGGCTGTTCTTGTTCCATAAACAATTTTGTCGACGTTATCATTCTCTTATTATCTACTAATAACAATATATTCAATGGCACTGTCTATTATCGTTTGTGATGATGTAATAGGAACTTTAAAATTATACGAATTAATCACCGACATAGTTTGATACGATACGGTAATGCGATATTTTTATAAGAATGCGATATATCGAAGCGTATCGTATGGTCAAAATATCGCATCAAATATCGATATATCGTATAGTGCTGTATCGATATTTCGATATATCGTATCGTAACGGGCATCCCTACATCGCGGCGAGTCCGAGTCCCAATGGCGACGTAACGAGAGTCTCGTACAAAAACCCGACACGCCCGCAACCCGCGATTGTGCCGTAAAATCTATCGATTACCGAGTTTTTGTGCACGTTTTTGTTACTGTTACGTACTCGACGGGTCACCGCGTGCATCCTTGGCGCCTCACTTGCCAAAATACATAATGGAATAAAAGTAAAATTTATTTTTTACTATTTGTCGTCTGTTCAAAACATAATATTTTTCCGTGAAAAAGAATAGGCTATGACTGTATTCTGGATACTTGAAGTAAAGATTTATTAATGTCAAAGAAATTACTGTACAAATATACAGGTGCTTAAACATAGAAGGATTAACCTACTCTGGGAAAAAAGAAACTTATCATAAGAAGAATTATAAAGAATTTCAAGCAAAGATATTTTTGTCTTGTTATTTGAAATATGTACATTTACTTTTAAAAGACAGCGCTGTAGTCACAAATGGTTCGCAAGATCGGCGCGAGCAACTCTGAAACGATCATAACCGAGTATTAAATAATAAGTGTAAACGTACAACATAAAATCGAGTTAGTCATAAATCTCCAGTCATCACTTTCACGTAATGGGCGAGGCTGCGCCGGCGCTGCGACTTTCTCGCGCGGACCTCGGACGCGGCTGACGTCACTACACATCACTCTCAGATGCTCTTCACGTGGTTAAACGTACCTAATATTCTGAAAATTGGCGTAACAACAATTTGGACATATGCCTACACACTCAAATATCCGTATTTTCAACAGTACCTAATCGTATTTAAAATTCGGAAGATACTTTAATTATACATACATACATACACAAACTCACGCCTGTATTCCCCGAAGGGGTAGGCAGAGGTGCCTTTCTGCACCCACATTTCGCCAAGTATGTATCAGTCCCACGTAATAGGGGGCGAGCCTATTGCCGTTTTTCGGGCACATTTCCAGACTCCGTGCTGTTACCGAGAATTTCCTAATGGAAAAACCCAATAACACTTTGCCCGACCCGGGAATCGGACCCAGGACCTCTAGATCGCACGGCACATACTTGTACCGCGAGACCACGAGGCAGTCTTCTTTGATTATGTTTTGACTAAAAACGTTTAAACATAAAATAAGGTTGGAACGATTATCATACGATTCAAAAATTCTGCATTAACTGCCAACAAAGTTCGACTGCAAATTATAAAAGATGAAATGTTAGTTTAAACTTACAAAATACTTTGGAACCAACAAGCACAAAAGTGCAAGCTATCGCCTCTATTTAATAGAAAAAAAACCTTTTTGACGCAATTTTAGTAGGTTACATCTAAGCCGTGACACCCTAACACATATCCATTGCCGCTTTCATCAACAAATGCCGCTGGACAAACATTTGTCAAACAAGTTCCAAGAAACACGAGACCAAATAACCTGCAGCGTGAAGACATCCTGAGCAAACAGGCCAATGTTTGATCGATAATGATCGAGTCCAAACAATCCAATATTTGGGCCCGTTCGCCGCAGGTATGTCGGGGCGCGGCGGTGCTCGTGAAATGTTGAACAAACCTTCACATTTACCAGGCGTTATCAACAGTACATACTAATAGAGTTGCTTGGACTGTATCGCGTTGTGTATCTAGGGAATTTATTATAAACGCGATAGATAAAAAATTCTACTCATAACTTTATTTTTGAACGATGCATTAGAAAAAGGGAAAGGAAATGCATACATACAAGCTCATCCCTGTATCCTCGAAGGTTAGTTAAGTTGGTACCAAGGGTCCTATTAGTAACTAGAAATGGTTTTGTTTTTCATAAATATCTGAAATCAGGCAAAGCAAAGGAGTACCTTATGGTGAGTGTGTGTGTGCCGTGCGATTTAGTGGACCCGGGTCCGATTTCCGGGTCCCACAGCATTCTATAGGATTCACTGTTTTTCCATCAGAAAATACTAAGGGTATGTGCTCTAAAAACGACATTATAGTCTAAGAGCCGGTGGAGATCGTCCTTCACCGATCTGATAACCAGATGAGACGTATTTTTTATCAAATATTTTTTATAAACAAATATGCCTATAATCGCTTGCCTATCGAAAAGTACTCATGGCTATTTTTAATTAAATTATTTTTTATCGATTTTTTTTCATCACCTTCATCCTTTTGATAACCAAATGAAATTTATTTCACTGATAGTTTTTAATACACAGAATATGCCTAGGTATGCTTGCCTACTCATTTCAGTGTATAACTACCTGGCAAGCAGGTGTAAACAGGTAAGTCAAAATAGGTGACTCCATCGATCTGCTAACTTATCAAAAGTTATCTCAAATTTTAGATTATTTTATTTCAAAATCAGTCATATAAACTTGCCTGCGAAAAATCGTACTTAAAGAATTGTTGCCAGGCTAAAAACTTTTAGAGTTTTAGCCACTTGATAGGTGTGACGGAGAAAGTAGAGCGTCCGAGGTCCGTGTGCTAGAGCAGGACACAACATAGCAGCTGCTCGCTACCTGACCGTAGAATGTATGCGAGTGCGCATGCTCGTGTATAGTCGGAGTCGGAAATTATTTATTAGTGACAACACGTGCTAAATAACATAAATTTTCAAAAATTGTGATTTTAAAAATGAGTAAAAAGTAAAAAGTGCATCAAAATCGAATGAAAAAAAATGAAATGGAGTCACCTATTTTGACTTACCTGTTTACACCTGCTTGCCAGGTAGTTATACACTGAAATGAGTAGGCAAGCATACCTAGGCATATTCTGTGTATTAAAAACTATCAGTGAAATAAATTTCATTTGGTTATCAAAAGGATGAAGGTGATAAAAAAAATCGATAAAAAACAATTTAATTAAAAATAGCCATGAGCACTTTTCGATAGGCAAGCAATTATAGGCATATTTGTTTATAAAAAATATTTGATAAAAAATACGTCTCATCTGGTTATCAGATCGGTGAAGGACGATCTACCACGGTCTCTTCTACTATTAGTCTCCTCCTATAATCCCAATAGGTGTGAGTTAAAACATCTCTGACGAAATTCACTGATATAGACGTGTATGCGTACCTATAGGTACATATGTATTTGGAAACGAAATGTGAATGGAAATATTTTTTTAACATCTGTAGCACCGTAATCCTAAGACATCCAATCTCATTCAACAACGGTTGGATCAAATCAGGTATCCTCTAATTCCCATCAATATTCAATCAAAATGAGTTAATGAATAAAGAGCAGCTAATTTGATTAGGAATATCCAATAGATGCGTCCACTTTCTACCATTACCCGTTCGGACAGACGAGCAGGCCCATCGCCAATATAAATAAAACATCGGATCGGTTTCACCTCATGTTTTTCACCGTTACCTCGTGCTTGTAGTTCATTTTGTAGATTCCATCTTAATTGACCGTTTATCTAAGATCTTTTCAATATCACTGAAATTTACACCACGTGCGTATTAGGCAATTGCTAGAAGTATTTAAACGCTCGTGAGTCGAAGTTTTCGACGTAATCAAAACAATTTGCTGAAATTAAAACTGTTCCTGATGGGACCTCCGTCTTTTGAGTGCCGTAGGTCCAAACTGACGTTATTGAAGACCTGTTGTATAATACGATTGTTATTTATGTTTTGCTTTTCGACTACCAGTAATTGAATTTTACTGTAAATAGTGGATTCATTGTTGAGGTGGTCGTATAAAGAACAAAATGCTTTATTTATTTTTTTGTCCAGTGTGTTCAAAGGCAGTAGAATCGGTCCCTATTACATGGGAATCGAGACAAGGGTGTAGAGATGCACAATAAAGATACAACAGCAAAAACGTAACAATGTTAATATAGAAGATCAGTTTCCCACAAAACCCATAATATATTTTTTTTGTGAAAGATTCGTTGCGGAAGTTAATAAAAGGTAAAATTTTTGTAGCAATTCATTTTAGTATCAACCTTCCGCCGACGAGGGCACGAGTGTCATGAAACGTAAATATTGAACAAAACCGGTGGCGACACTTTTAAACCCTTTAATCTCTTCTTTCTGGAACAGAATAGTGCATTGTTATTTGAATTAGATTTGAAAATAAATACATACATAAACTCACGCCTGTATTCTCCGAAGGGGTAGGCAGAGGTGCATTTCTGCACCCACATTTCGCCAGGTATGTATCAGTCCCACGTAATAGGGGGCGAGCCTATTGCCGTTTTTCGGGCACAATTCCAGACACCGTGCTGCTACTGAGAATTTCCTAATGGAAAAACCCAATAACACTTTGCCCGACCCGAGAATCGAACCCAGGACCTCTAGATCGCTCGGCACATACTTGTACCGCGAGACCACGAGGCAGTCGTGATATAGACTTGAAAATACTTGATTGAATTTGGATAAACTATTTAACAAGGCCAGAACAGAACATTAGATATATTTGTGAAATAACAATATGTGAAGTAATTGCGATGTGACTGTCTAGACTCGATTTTCACATCGGTGATGAATTAACATCATGGCTCCTTGGACAAACATCCGATCGTAAAAAGTATTACCTATTTACCTTTTAAAAAATAAATCAAAATAAATATTTTAATCATCATCAGCCCATATACGTCCCATTGCTGGCCTTCACTACAACTTAGAGGGGTTAGGCCTTATTCCAACACGCTAATTGCTAGCTAGCTATGTTTATCGTGTCATGCCTAAAGTCTGACCCCTGTAAATAATAAATAATAAATAAATAAATACACCCAACAGTCACATACATAGTTCTGACCCCACACTAAGATACTAGTCTTGTGTCGTGGGTATCAGAAACTACGAGAGACTTTTCGGTCTCATAAACACCCAGACCCGAAACAAATACTTGTGGATCACACAAACATTTGTCTCGGTGCGGGGATCGAACCCGCGGCCTCTCGTTTTGCAAGCTGGTATCTAGCCAACTGCGCCACGGGGCTGTCACAAATCATACAGAACATTCATAATCAGCACTCGAACTAATATAGGCGTGCATAGAAACCACAGTAATGGAATAACAGAAGTCAAGACAGCATAGATACGATAGAACGCTCTAGAAACAAGACACTACTGTTAGACACATTACACATAACAATCTGTCACAAAGACTACACATTTTCAATATTTCACGCTGAAGTCGATTAAAGTAAGAAAACGCCGTCCGACGGTTCTCATATCAAGAGCGCGACACAAAAATTTAATATGAAATGGTGAAAAGCGAAAAATTACCGTATTGTACGAACAAAACGAACTCAATATGTTAAAGAGGTGTTGGGCGAGCGGTGGATTTCTACCACATTAACCGATGGCGAGCACCGCGCAGTGAAACCAACGCTTTCCACACACTAATGTTGTGAAACTTATTTGTAGAATGAATTACAGCGCGCTTTATTTATATTCAATAATAAAGATAATCGTCGGCTATTATGCCAGTATTTATTACTTCTTCGACTGCCTCGTGGTCCTGGGTTCGATTCCCGGGTCGGGCAAAGTGTTATTGGGTTCTTCCATTAGGAAATTCTCGGCAACAGCACGGAGTCTGAAAATGTGCCCGAAAAACGGCGAAATGTGGGTGCAGAAATGCACCTCTGCCTACCTCTTCGGGGAATACAAGCGTGAGTTTATGTATGTATGTATTTATTACTTGAGATTAGCGGTGATGGTAATTATTTTAATAGCATTTGCGATGGGGGAGCAGAATTAGCTCTGTCTACAGCTCCCACAATTTGTAATATTATGTACATATTAGAAATTAATTAGGCTTATGATTTTAGCTGAAGCAATATCTTTAGCGATAAAAGCTGAATAGAAATAAAAAGTAGCAAATCAGTCATAAAATAATTTTTTAATCGCTAAATGTTAGTAAGCAGTGATGGCCTCGAGGTTTAGGCGCGCGGTCAAGAATTTCGGCGGTCGCAGGTTCAAACCCCAGGCACACACCTCTGACTTTTCGAAGTTATGTGTGTATTAACAATGAATTATCACTTGCTTTAACGGTAAAGGAAAACATCGTGATAAAACCTGCACACCTAAAAGTTCTTAGGAATTTCTTAGGTGTGTAGTCCGCCAACCCGCACTAGGCCAGCGTGGTGGACTTAGGCCTTAACACTCTCAGTTGTAGAGGAGGCCCGTGCCCAGCAGTGGGACGTATTTGGGCTGATGATGATGATGATGATGAAATGTTAGAGATTAGACTGGCCACCTATAATGTGCTGAGTGACGAAAGATAGAATTCATTCGATATACCTACATATTACATTGGACAAGCAAAGTTTACATCATATTCAGATTAATGACTCATTTTTCTACGCCAGAAAAACATATTAATAATTTAGACCTGGTGTTAACTTTAATATTTCAGTTTTTACTACTGTTCTGTACTCTATTGTTACATTTTTTCCAACACCGACTAACCTATGTCACAAAGGGTCGAGAAAGCCGTTTTAAAAATGTGTATACTTCTTATCAGATAAGTGATAACAAGTCCATAAAACAACTTCTACAACAACCACTTTCATACGTCTAAAGAAAATGAACTTGATAAAGCAAAGTTTGTCGACCTTGAAGTGGGACGAGACAACATAAAACTTGTAATACGACTAGACCATTATACCTATATGCCATTATTCCTACTAGCCTACATGCTATCGTTGTACATACTAAGGCCTTAACCGTCTCAGTACTAGATAACTTAAAAAATCATGAATCATAAAACTTTATATGTCATCCATGTTGGTATGTCGTGATGGCTTCGAGGTTTAGGCACGCGGTCGAGAATCTCGACGGTCGCGGGTTCAAACCCCAGGCACACACCTCTGACTTTTCGAAGTTATGTGTGCATTCACAATGAATTATCACGTACATTAACGGTGAAGGAAAACATCGTGATAAAACCTAAAATTTCTTAGTAATTTCTTAGGTGTGTAGTCCGCCAACCCGCACTAGGCCAGCGTGGTGGACTAAGGCCTAAACCCTCTCAGTTGTAGAGGAGGCCCGTCCCCAGCAGTGGGACGTATATGGGCTGATGATGATGATGATGATGTTGGTATCAATGCCACAACTTTTGCACATATCCTTGAAAGGAAGGACAGAGCGGCATTTCTATTTATGCACCCCAAAATTACGTGCTGCTAAAATTTCCTGACGGAAATACCAAACAGGAGGCTACACTTCAATAGTCACGAGCTGGCTGTACGGTCTACTTGCTTGTCGAGTCTAAAAAAGGTAGCCTATCCGTCATACGCTAGGATAACTATCATCATCATCATCATCAGCCCATATACGTCCCACTGCTGGGCACGGGCCTCCTCTACAACTGAGAGGGTTTAGGCCTTAGTCCACCACGCTGGCCTAGTGCGGGTTGGCGGACTACACACCCAAGAAATTCCTAAGAACTTTTAGGTGTGCAGGTTTTATCACGATGTTTTCCTTCACCGTTAAAGTACTTGATAATTCAATGTGAATACACACATAACTTAGAAAAGTCAGAGGTGTGTGCCTGGTGTTTGAACCCGCGACCGTCGAGATTCTCGACCGCGCGCCTAAACCTCGAGGCCATCACGACTTAGGACAACTATGGAGTGGACAAAATTACCTTCTCCTGTGAACTACTTTCTTAGTATCACTTTTTCTATCTTGATCTATATTACTTATTATACTTTTTCTATCTGTCGGGCAAAGAATTATTGGGTTATTCTATTAGGAAATTCTCAGTAGCAGCACGGAGGTTGGAATTGTGCGATAGGCTCGCCCCCTATTACGTGTGGCAAAAATCACAATTGCCTACCCATTCGGGGAATAATGGCATGGGTGTATGGATGTAATTTTTTTCTATCCTGTGAATATTCAGATACAATTTTCACCAAACCAATATTGATCAAGCGATCTAATAATACGGGTGGTCAATATCCATAAGCTTACATTAATTACGCCGATCGTTTTCACTGAAACAAGCGGCGTGATTAACGATCCCTGCAGATCGAAAGTGAAATGTATCACCGCGCCATAGTAACGTCCACGACAAGGCTACTTTCCCCGAGGACCTTGGACCAGTTCACTGGGGGCAGGGCGTGGGAAACATTGAGCTGGTTTCAGTTATAAGTAATTTCAAGACATCTACTCAGCCATACTGACTTACTTGTTATCGACACATTTCTTAAATAGATTTATAAAAATAATTCAACTGTTAAATTCCTATAACCTTGGATACTTCAGGCACCTTACTAGCTACTTACCTGTAGAACCTGTTAAATCTACAGGATTGCGTCATATAAAGAGAGATTGCCGTCTCTCGCTACAACACTATTTGAACTTAATCTTTAATTTTACGAAAACATCATTAGGTAAATTAAAACTGCTTTTACCGCTGAAGATGTACTTGTGCAACTACAGCATTGATATCATCAGCTCTTTACGTAACGGGTTAAGACCATAATGCATCAAGCTAACCTAGAAAGGAAGCTTCTAAACACCTTTTTAAATCGTTTAATTGCGTGGTAATTGATTGAGATTACACAAAAATAGTACAAAAAGTTTAAGTTGTGGACCTGGCTGTTACATTCATGATAACTGCAATAATGTCTCTATAAACTGTAGACCTATGTACACCATAATGCAGTTTTCTTAGAAATAACTGCAATCATACGGTGTATCTTATGAGGAACTGAAAACTCCACTTCCTCAGAGCAATGTTGGAATACCGCAATGCAAAGTATCCGCATTGTTTAGCGTATGTAAATACGTCGCCGCGCATCAATCAATGAAATGCTCTTTTTATGTTCGCGGTGTTCCGTTTAGTCGCGCGTGGGACTGAGCGTTTCTAAAGAAAGTCTTCTTAATAATTGCTTACAAAACATTGCGGAATTTGTGGCTTCCAGCTAGAATATATTTTCCGGTCTCCTCTTACACGAGCCGTAAACTACGGCAATTTGTAATACTATTTTTTTTCTTCGCTCAAACAATATCTACAATAAGAGTTATTTAAAAGACGTGATATCGTCGCTGTTTCCAAAAAATGCTTGGTTTGTCCATGACATAACAGACATTGTCTCGTCTCGTCATTTACTTTTTTTTTTTCAACACCTCCCTTACACCACTTTTTTACCATCTGTTACGTTACGTTAATTTATCTGCCGCATAGTTCACTTTTAAATTTCTTTTTACATACTCACAAATTACGTTTCATTCTGCGGCTTAGTAATGATGTTAATTTAGAAGCCATTCTAATTTTCAAACTTACAGTTTATTTTATGTCAATCTGCTGTTCATTATTTCAAGTCCATGACTTAACAACGCTTAGTGCACTTCAGATGGCAACAAAATGACCACAATAACTAATGTGACCACAAGAAAACCCAAGGAAATATAGAACAGCGGAACATGCTTGTTACTGCTTTTCTAAAACCGGTCATTGTTAAGTTAACATATATTTTACATGGAAAACGAAGACATGTGCAGTTTTCAGTACTCATTAAGTGGACTGTTATATTAAAGTGGGCTCATGAATACACAGATGGCTAGTTAGCGTCGCGTTGGCAGCCCCATTGTGGTGGCTTGTGCAACGTTCAGCGAGCTGTGCGAATGTGAGGTGGCCGAGGAAATGGAGCGAGACGCAGCCTCCGCGCCGCACGCCGCCGCACCGACACACACTATTATGTTGAGCACATGAATCGCTTTTTTGTAAACACTTAACGGCCGCCAAAAGGTGCATCCGATGGAACAATACCCAGGCCAGTTGCTGTAAGCTATGAAATGACCTCAGTTTTTGCATTTGTAGCAACGTTCATAAGATCTGATAGTATTTTAGTATTGGAAAAAGAGAAGATAAATGTTAAATACTGGTATCACCGGCACGGTCCTAGAATAGCCGCTGATGTTTTTAGTAATTTCTAATTCTCCCGTAATTTCTAAATACGAAACTTTTGTCTGACTGTAATGTATGTACGAGTGAGGACTATGTTTTTGTAATGAATTATTTTTACAAAAGTAAACAACAAAATTGAACTGCGAAAAGATGAGCATCGCTGTTAATGAAAATATACCACAAAAATAATATCCCATAGGAAAGCTTCCGTGGGAACTGCCTGGATCTATCTAGATCGGAATGCGTACGTGCGCCGATCCGTCGCGGTCGCACCACCGGCAACGCATCAACCACCAGTTTTCATGCACTAAACGATGTGTTCATATGTTCCGACGCAACTCCAATGATATTTATGGTTCCGTGCCGTGTGAAACGACTTTATCGACTCGGCTCATTTTGATTTACGAGGAAAACTTGTCAACGTTTTCGATTGCAGGAAACGTTTGACGTAGAAATTGTCGCTTCGTTTTTATACAACTCTCATCCGATTGATTTGACTGCATGTTCGATCTATGACAGTGAAATGTATTGATTAAGTTCTTTGATAGACAACCTCCGACTTTGTTTAGAAGTCGACTGGAACTAGAAACAGTGGCGGTCATGATAAATGTGTAAGATTTTACAAAAATATACATATTTCTTAGAATTAGAAATAAAAAGAAAACAATATTTTAGTTAGTTTTAAAATGTAATTATTATGGCAACACTGTAATCAGAATAGTGGGGTGGTTGAGAATCAATAAAAAGTCGAGACAATAACAAGTGGGGTAATTGGCCAATGGGACGAGGAACAGATAAGACGTTGGATAAGGACGAGACGAAGTAAGTCAGATGGACACAGTGTAATTGTACATAAAATGTATATAATAAACTTAACAAAGTTCAGACGGAGTTTCATTTAATACGACCAGTTGTAATGTAAGACTTGTGGTGTTGTTCCGGATGATAGTACCTACTAGAATCTTTATATGAAATCATAGGATACACAATTTTATTCGGATCGAGAAAAGTTTTATCGACTTTTTCCTGTTAAAAAAATCTTACAGGGATCTTTTAGTATGAAAATGTGTCCTTACATCTGTTATAGGGCTTTGGGTAAATTTACAGTAAACGCAACCTCAGACTACACTTTTGAGGACACATGTAAAGTATCTATACATTGAACGTACATACATACATAAACTCACGCTTATATTTCTCGAAGGTATAGGCAGAGGTGCATTTTTGCACCCACATTGCGCCAGTATGTATCAGTCCCACGTAATAGGGGGCGAGCCTATTGCCGCTTTTCGGGCACATTTCCAGACTCCGGGCTGTTACTGAGAATTTCCTAATGGAAAAACCTAATAACACTTTGCCCGACCCGGGAATCGAACCCGGGACCTCTAGATCGCACGGCACATACTTGTGCCGCGAGACCACGAGGCACACAGGCATTTAACGTAATACATAAAAATTGATTGCCACCATGACAAAATGCTTCCTGATTTTTCGATGATCATGGCGTATGATCTATTCACTACAAACTAGTAAGCAATAGTGTAGGACGTCCTGCAGCACGATGGTCCGACGACTTGAGAAAGGTGGCGGGTAACGGATGGATGAGGGCTGCTCAAGACCGGGATGGTTGGCGCTTTCTTGGGGAGGCCTACGTTCAGCAGTGGACGGCGATAGGCTGAGTATATATAGTAAGCAATACGTTGAACGCAAGCGCATGTTAATTTCCCTGGCACCAGCGGTGGTCATCGGAGGCAGTATGTCACGGAGCGCTGGCCGGCACAATAACGCAGCGGTCGCACACACATCTCGCGCTCATTGATCTCGATAGCTACTGACATCGTTCTACTGTGATGACTTGGTTCTCTAGCGTCGCTTATATAAACGTTTTGTACTCGCAGAGGCTGCTTAGGCGATAACACTTGGGTATAATTCGAGACTGGGTATATTTATTTATTTATTTACACTTTATACAATTAAACACATAATTGTAAAGGTGGACTTAATGCCTAAGGCATTCTCTGCCAGTCGAACCTTGGGTGATGCAGAGATGATGCATAGTAGGTGTGCAAATAAAATCATTTATAAACATACACAGACATATATACACATATTATAAGCCAATATACATTGGTAATGAATTTAAGTACATGAAAATAAGTAATGAATTTAATGTAATAGTAGTTATAATAGTAAATATATAAATATAATATGAATATATGAGTTCTGTTGGGAGTATCTGTTCTGTGACAGCTCATAGTCTAGTAACGTAAATAAAGAAAATAAACACACGTCGTGGGTATCACAAACTATGAGAGTCTTTTCGGTCTCACAAACACGCAGACCCGAAACAAATATTTGTGGATGACACAAACATTTGTCTCGGTGCGGGGATGGAACCCGCGGCCTCTCGTTTCGCAAGTATCTAGCCAACTGCGCCACGGGGCTGTCAACGTGCCGGTAAATGGCAATAAGCTCACCTATTATGGAGTTACAGACTTTTAGAGTAAGTATTTATGTGTCTATTTAAAGAAACTATTTTATTTCTAATAAAAGATAGACATATGCTATCGCGGACTTTTTTTAGAACTTTTAAAGGGGAACAATGCTGTCATACATTATTTTAGTGAAATTTTAACCGTTTCCGCAGCGCACGCACCGGAAGTTCTCAAAAGGAAAAATACCCCCGATTTTGGAACATTATTTATTGCTGCTCCGCTCCTATTGGTCGTAGCGTGATGTTATATAGCCTATAGCCTTCCTCGATAAATGGGCTTTTTAACTCTGAAAGAATTTTTCAAATCGGACCAGTAGTTCCTGAGATAAGCGCGTTCAACCAAACAAACAAACAAACAAACTCTTCAGTTACTATGATTTAACCTAATTACTAATGAAAAACCTCGATTTAAAAATAATTACTGCTTATTACAATAACATGACACTAATCTTTCTACAGCAATGACACAAACAAAGTATGTAATTGTAAATGAAAGTGTATTTTCATTTACTTGATAATACAACTTGGCGCGAATCCCACATTTAGCACCGAAATGCATTTAAAATGTGAAATGTTTACTAAAAATTTAACGGAAGCGAGATTAAAATGCAATATGCGAGTACACTGCCCGTAACGGCTGTTCATTACGGTACCATTGACTCATTTAATTCACTGCAGTGGAAAAGTGCAACGATTAGACAATGGTCGGCATTTTTACATGCATTTCATATTGACGGCTTCGTGGCGCAGTTGGCTAGACACCAGCTCGTGAAACGAGAGGATGCGGGTTCGATTCCCAAATCGAGACAAATGTTTGTGTAACTCACAAATATTATTTCGGGTCGGGGTGTTTGTGAGACCGAAAAGTCTTGTTTCTTAGTGTCGGGTCAGAAAAGTCAGTATATTGGGTCAGTATATTTAGTCAGTCAGTATATTGGGTGTATTTAATATTTATTATAATCAATTCTTGCTTTTTTTAAATTATAAAACTGTAAGTACCAGCGCGTAGCCTTGATGTGTGACCAAAAAGCGCAACAGACTCGCGTTCTGTTACGTTACCGTAAAAGCTTGAAATAAAAGAAAAGAAAATGTAATTATCTTATCAAACGAAACCTGAGCCTTAATCTTAAACACTGCCTTTCACAAATTTTTATACGGTTCCGTCCAAAATAATCTCAAAGAAAAACTTACACTTCAATTCGTAGATCCGGTGCACACCTGTAAACAAACAAACAAACGTCAAAACATGCCAAGATTCATGATAGCCAGGTCATAAGGCGGCGCGTGTGATGTCTCACGCGCTGATAATAATGCGCTGAACATGTAAAAAACGCGTTAAAGTAACACTTTTAGTAACAAGTGGCGTGCTCTGTCGGAAATGGGACCGCATTCCTAACCCCATTAATGCGTGCTACATCATTCGTACAAATGGGATTTTACACGTGGACGGACCGGGAGTTTCACTTGGGGGATAAAGTTACATCCCTTCTACTAGCCTCAATATTGGACAACAAAAAATATTTATAAAATATATAAAGTATGTACAAGAGCAGTGAGGTTTAGGCACGCGATCGAGTATCTCGACGGTCGCAGGTTCAAACCCTAAGCACACACCTCTGACTTTTCGAAGTTATGTGTGTATTCGCAATGAATTATCACTAAACTCAACTCAACTCGCTTTAACGGTGAAGGAAAACATCGTGGGGAAACCTGCACACTTTAAAGTTCTTAGGAATTTCGTAGATGTGTAGTCCGCCAACCCGCACTAGGCCAACGTGGTAGACTAAGGCCTAAACCCTCTCAGTTGTAGAGGAGGCCCGTGCCTAGCAGTGGGACGTATATGGGCTGATGATGATGATGATGATATAAAGTATATACAAACTTATATAGGTGGAGTTGTATATTAAATACACACACTGCGCGAGCTTATGATTAAGTTAGACCTCGTAAGGGACTAGCCTATTGCTCTCTACCGGACCAATCCATGACGACCTTGAGAATATTCGTTCCATGAAGCCAATTTTTTTTTCCCAGGTAATTAATGTAATTTACAGGTATCGAATTTTTGTAATATATTAAAACGTTTATAAAATTGAGCTCTTTAAGTTAAAGCCGACAATTTAAGAAATAAAATACATCTTCTATTTCGTTATACACACAAAAGACAAATAAATTTATATACATACATAAGAAACCTCACGCCTCACAAATAAAATTATTTTAAGTCCCCCGTTACGTTTTGAACTGAACGTGTGGATGACTGACTCTTTTCGTTGTAACCTGTAGTACAGTAAGTACTACAAAATAAAATATCTTGTCCAAATAAACAATTACAATTATCTCTACCCAGTCGATACAACTATTCATATCCGAAATCGGAGGATACCATTTCTAGTTTACACAAATGTCTTTCTATTGCCACTTTATTTTGTCATTATGTAGGGAGTCACTGTCACCTTTCAAAAACCTGAGTACGTGCACATATTTATTAAAAATTATGGAAAGAGATGCACGCGATGGCACATCGCCCTTTACGCGAGCCGCCGTGTGCCTTTATTTAATTGTTAATTACTTTTGTAACTTTAATTGTGCCATATAAAATAAATAATTAACTTAATTTTACAACTCCATGTATAAAAAGCAGAGATTTATATAAATGTCGACTGTAGGGACAACTGCTTTAATATTAAACATCTCACAAGCCGACGGAGGATAGAATTTTATTTTACTTTGTATGGAATATGCTATAAATTATATTATTTTTAAAAATATATTTAGAATTTATTAAATTAAATAATTTTCAAATCTTGTAGCCGAGACAACTTTCAAAAAGTTTTTTTTTAAACTATGAACGCAGAAAACTACTCTTAACTTGGGAAGTTCTGAAGAAGGAGGACATTTATAAATTATATAATGCGAAGAGTGAAGTAAAAGTAACATTTGAGAATATAATATCTGCAGTATGACTATGGAGAAATTTACGAGCGCATTAATATTTCATAGTATGTAGAAAACGCATACATTTACAGTTGGCAGTAAAATTTAACCACTGAATTAACTGGCGGAAAATAACCAGCGAGACACTAAAACATTTCATTTCTAAGGAAAAACAAAAGTTTACTTTCGCTTTAGTATTTCTAAGACTTACAGTCAGAGACATCAGTTTCAAGAGGCGATTCTTGAATACCATTGTTATGTTACTATGGTAAAATACACACACACTAACAATGTTATCGCCGAAGAGATAAACAGGGGAACATTCTTGAAGAATTCCTAATAGAGATTCTCAAAAATACTTCGCCCAAAGTGGAATAGAACCTTGTACCTTTAGATCGTACGACACATACTTATGCTGCTGGACCAATGAGGCAGATTGTAGATAAATAGGGCTGATAACATAGTGAAATTTAGGAGTTGTTTCTAGTAACGGTGGTCTGGATGTTTTTAATATTTTTTCCTATACTTTTTCAGTCATCATCAGCCTATATACGTTCCACTGCTGGGTACGGGCCTCCTCTATCATTGAGAAGGATTATGCCTTAGTACACCATGCTGGCCTAGTGCGGTTGGCGGACTAGAAATTCCGAAGAACTTGTAGGTGTGCACGTTTCCTCACGATGTTTTCCTTCACCGTTAAAGCGAATGATATAATTCATTGTGAATACACACATAACTTCGAAAAGTCAGAGGTGTGTGGCTGGTGTTTGAAACTGCGACGTCCGAAATTCTCGACCGCGCGCCTAAACCCCGAATTTAAGTACTTTTTTAGTATTCTTGGTTATTTAGAGACACACAAACAATTGCATTTCCCCTCAATGAAACTTCTCATAAGCGCACATTTCAGTCTCGCAAAGGCACAGTCACTGTCCTTAACTCATTATCATAAACAAATATGGTTGCGAAAACAATTGTCTAATTGGAGAGTCGATTGTGATACCGAATTGTTTGACCAAGGTGAAACTGGACATTCGTGAACCGTGGGAGACTGACGGGCCACTGGCGCAAGCTACAAGAACCAGAGTAACATAGAGAAGTGTAATTTTGGATACCAAAAATTTCGTGTTATAATAAATTAATAAGAAATGTCATATGTACAGCCTACCTCAGCTTCGTTGGCATCTGCGTGTTTTTTTCATTCATTCTCCGGTTCGTATAATAAGAAACCAAAGGCAGTTAATCGTTCGGCCAATAATTTTCACGCATAACACTCGTAATTTTTACCACAATTCCATCTATTAACAATGCTTTAAATCAATTAAAATTGTCCATGTTTCAATCCACACTAACAGTTGTATCGACGAACTTTCCAAACCGTTTATAATACAATTATTTTAATCAACGTATTTGCACATTACAGAGACATTAATTACACAATAACTTTTGACATAGTTGTTGCAGAAACCATATGCATTCTCCGAGCGTGTGACTTGCACCACACCATGGTTTCATAAGACATTGAGCACGCGATACCTCTCGATACGGAATTCAGCGGGTAATAAGTAATATCGATCGCATGTGAACACGCTTTAACGCGGAATTAACGATCGAAAGTCATAGAACGGCCCTAAATTTAAATCGAGTATAATAGTACTCGTATAACAGCAGTATTTGTGGCCGTGACTAGGCTGCCACTGATTTTGAACGGGCAAGTTGTGATCGCAGCCAATTAATATTACTTAATAATAACTTAAACTTGCACATCGTGATGAAACCTGCACACCTAAAAGTTCTACAACTGAGAGGGTTTAGGCTGTAGTCCACCACGCTGGCAGGTTTCCTCACCGTTAAAGTAAGTGATGATTCATTGTGAATACACACAGAACTTCGAGAAGTCAGAGGTGTGTACTTTGTGTCTGGGATTTGAAACTGCGACCGTCGAGATTCTCGACCGCGCGCCTAAACCTCAAGTCCATCTCTACTACTTTACCTTATATGCGTTTAAAAATGTTATGAAATCGAGAAGGGCAGAAAAGGGATATTGAGTTTTCATTTATGAAAAATTTGTAAGGCTATTTTTAAAGCTTGCCTTTTTCCCATAAATCAGTTATATTAACTCGCTCGAGACTTTTTCATGCATACTTTTCAAACTAACTATAAATACTTTTTACGAGAGTACAACTGCCTTTTAAGCGCTGCTGGGGTGGCTGGATAGAATATTCGTAAAATAACCAGCACAACAAAGCATATGTCGTCCCCTAGAAGCAATCTTTTCAAAGCCAATTCCATGCGAAATTTTCAGTATTATTGGATACCAAGCTTCATGCTTTTCAATCAGCCCAATTATAATTTGGTCAAAATTTTATCAAACATTGGAAGTCGCACGGCAATTCACTCAGACAAACCGACAAGGATCATTAAACGAGATTGAACAAACATTGGAGCCAATACTTAAGCACTGAAGCGAGCAAGCGCTTACATAACGGTGCGTATTTAGCACGCACCCGTCAATACATTTAGAACAACGGCGACAAAAAGTGAAAGAACAATTTCCCTAAAGCATGTGAACTTCCCACTGATGGTGTTCTGTTTAATTGCCTTATTGTTGCTTTTGTAATGTGTTGTTTGTAATTGTTGTTTGTTGCATCATAACTTACGCATGAGTTAGCAGATGTTCGCGAAACTGATGCAGCATCTTAGAATACCTACTATGATGTAATAACACATACGATCAAGTGCTTTGGGGCTTGTTTAGCAACCCAGATTTTGTACCTAAAATGTCTCACATTAAAATGCGATTATGACAGACAGATCATATCTAGTAGCCCATCGTTGGTACTCATTAAGCCGCAGTCAGTCACTTTCCGAAGAATGAAGACAATGAACCTATCAAACGTCTCCGTTTACTGGAAGTAAGCAGCCCTTTTCTAGTTTTATAATGTGTTTATCTTCACTATAGATCTCATGTATAGTATCTTGCGACGCCAACAGATTACGGATATATCGCATTTGCAGTTAGATTAACACCAGTAGATCCCAAAATGCAACAGACGGAATTTACGCTTTAAGTAAGATTGTCGGTATCCGGCCGGATATAAATATCCTTCCTCTAGCAATCAAAACATTTTCCACACATCACAATAATACTTCCCGCTTGTTTTAAAACAGATAGCTACAGGCTATCGATGTAAAAAGTCAAAAGACTCCTTCAATGTAGCACAAAAACTATAAAATGACCTTTGATATAATAACATGTTACCACGTGGGAACATATTTCACTAGTATCATACAGACATTGACTACTTCACAAGTTAAAACTCAAACAAATGAACGCCACGATTAATCTCCTGACCTATGTACCTATGTGGCCTACAGTGACCTCGAACTAATCGAAAGTTACAACACTTGCCGCGAAGTACGAGATCCACATTACGCCATGATCGTTCATACCATTGAATTCACCACGCACATTCCCGTTATTGGCTGTACATGCCAAATCTGAGCCGTGACTGTAGCCAACATTTTTTGGAACTTGTAGCTGTATTTTTAAAATAAGATTTGCCCATATAACAACTACATAAAGCCGGCATAGTGTTGGGTTTCGGGGTAAATCAGTAACTCATCGTTACTGACACAATTGAAAAGACAGGTGATTGATTTAATTAAAGTATATGCCTTATAAATCGAGGAAAGCTAATAGTGAATGAACTTCAATGTCATCATCATCATCATCAGCCCATATACGTCCCACTGCTGGGCACGGGCCTCCTCTACCATTGAGAGGGTTTAGGCCTTAGTCCTCCACGCTGGCCTAGTGCGGGTTGGCGGACTACACACCTAAGAAATTCCTAACAACTTTTTTAGGTGTGCAGGTTTCATCACGATGTTTTCCTTCACCGTTAAAGTACGTGATAATTCATTGTGAATACACACATAACTTTGAAAAGTCAGAGGTGTGTGCCACGTCGAGATTCTACACCGCGTGCCCAAACCTCGAGGCCATCACGACTTAGAACTTCAATGTCAAAAGATTTTTTTATCAGTAGCACTCTTTCACAAGATTTTTTTGTAATTTCAAAGTTATTTACCACTTTGGACTGAGATTTAGGGAATAGAATAAACACAAGAAACTCCCCCAATACGAATACCTATAACAAAAATAATGTACACATTTTAAACATTTATTTTATGAAACTAACAATGATCTTTCTATACTAACACACTCATATCATCATCAGCCCAAATACGTCCCACTGCTGGGCACGGGCCTCCTCTACAACGGAGAGGGTTTAGGCCTTAGTCCACCACGCTGGCCTAGTGCGGGTTGGCGAAACCTAAGAACCTAAGAAAGAACCTAAGAAATTCCTAAGAACTTTTAGGTGTGCAGGTTTCATCACGATGTTTTCCTTCACCGTTAAAGCAAGTGATAATTCATTGTGAATACACACATAACTTCGAAAAGTCAGAGGTGTGTGCCTGGGGTTTGAACCTGCGACCGCCGAAATTCTCGACCGCGCGCCTAAACCTCGAGGCCATCACTGCTTCACACAACACACTCATATAGGAGTCACAAATTAATCTTAACTACACCAGAACCTGGTGAAAGCATCAAGAGTTTCACCTTTAAATAATTTGTTTTAAATTTCCAAGTTTTCCACTCGATTAAGCGTTGAATTTAATAAATTAGTTAGCAATGGAGCCTACAACAATGGAACATAACTTTTCAAATTTAACCCATGCAATAAAAAATAACGGCGTGTTCGGAAATACGAACAATAAAATGAATTAAGGTTAACATAGCACGTAACAATGTTAATGGTTAAGGAAACGGAAGAACTCGCGAGCCTATCCAATTTGGTAGTGTTATTCGCGGATCGATGTAGATCAGCAAGGTGCTAATATTTCTGCCATAATTTACGTAACTTTTTTAGAGTTAAGCCATGAGAACGTAACACATCAGCAATTTTTTTTGAATTTTTGAAATTGTTATACAGAATGTATACACACCGTTAGTGTACTACAGACATTTAATACTTCGTGGTTGTAAGGAAAACTTTTTTATTTTTATTTTTTGTCGGGATTTTTTTTAATGCCACGTTATTTGTAATCACCGTGGCTATTGCCTGTCTCAGTTTTCGATCACGGTCTGTATACACCCTGTATAGTCAGAGGTGTATGCCTGGGGTTTGAACCCGCTACTGTCGAGATTTTTTTCTCGACCGCGTGCCTAAACCTCGAGGCCATCACGACTGTATATAACTAAATTACTCTCGATATTAGTCTATATAAGTACGAAAATAAAAAATCTGCTAGACTGTATTTGTTTTTGATCACAAAAAGCCAAATTTTATTTATTTATTAATTCAACACACACAGTCATTACAGGTTTAGGTACCCAATTCGAACTGGCGGGACTATAACACAAATTTATACAAAATAAAACAAAACAAAATTATTTGAATGGCGCCAATAGAAATTTGCGTAACGCGCAATACTGAATATTACAGAGTAAAATATAAAAATAGTAAATAAGCAAAAAAACTTAATAGCGAAGCTAATACCGGCGTGGCTGCGATGTGACTTAACATTGATTCCAAGAAATATGTTTTCACAATTGCACGAAAGCAAATTGTCGAAACTGTATAAGTAGGTGAAACGATAAATAAAACGTGACAATATTCATTTTTGTAAGCGTTTAACAATGATAAAGACGATTCAAAAAATGTAGAGTTGCGTGGTACTAGTTTTGCCTGAGGCATTAATTCGGTGCAAATACCCACTAGTCTCAGAAAAAGCCTTCGGTCTTTTTATATATACGAGTATGTACATACATACGGCAGTGGCGCAGTTGGCTAGACACCAGCTTGCGAAACGAGAGGCCGCGGGTACGATCCCCCGAGATAAATGTTTGTGTGATCCACAAATATTTGTTTCGGGTTTGGGTGTTTGTAAGACCAAAAAGTCTGTCGTAGTTTCTGATACCCACGACACAAGACTCGTATCTTATTATGGGCTCGGAACTATTTATGTGACTGTTGGGTGTATTTATTTATTTATACATAAACTCACACCTGTCTCCCATTGGGGTGGGCAGAGAAGTCTCGGACCAAACTCCAAAAACATTACTTTCGCTTCCTCAACATCGACATTTTCACGCATGCATGTTTAATATAATGAGTGTCGGAATCTGAGTTGCTTAATAATCTTCCATTATCAATCTCTGGTTAAAGGTCCTGTAAATATATGAGACTTAAACTTAGTACGTGGGTACAGAAATACACCACTGCCTGCCTGTTCGAGGTCAGTACATACAAATGGAAAACTATTTTCGTGTGGTTGCCGCATGGACTCCGTGGCGCAACGGTAGCGCGTCTGACTCCAGATCAGAAGGTTGCGTGTTCAAATCACGTCGGGGTCATTCCATAACGCGGCTTTTTACAACATTTTATATATTTATTTCTTTATGTTCATTATTGCAATATATTTATATACTTAGATATTTTTGTCCTTAACTGTTTAAGTTTAAAAGATCTTAGTGGGTTAGATGTGCGAAAATTATATTAAAAGACTGTACATTCTCTGAACAGCCTAAGAATGTTAGGTACCATCAATTTAGTAACATTTCTACAGCATGTTATTATGAATCGTTATTTAAAACTGCCGATTTGTAATATTACAGCACATTGTAAAATCAACATTCGTCGACAACATAGTGAAAAACTTGTAAGAAATAAGGAAGAGTATGTATTGTTAGAATACATAAGGGTAGTGGAGGAGTAACTCTATATAGGCCGGTGTCGAGTGTTGGCGGACCTCCTTTGGTTGCGCTCTTTCCGTCGCGTCAGTCTGACACAATTGTCGTTGGTTAGGATAATGGTAGTTTTTGCTCTATTATTGTAAATTGTAACCTGGATTATTTAGCGTCGGTATTGTGTCGGAATTGTTGAATGTTAAGTTGCTTTGATTTTGAGTAAATGATTATAGATAATATATATCTTCTATGTATTTATGTTTATATATGTAATATGTACGTATGTATATGAGTATGATTCTATATGTGTATATATTTATATTTGTGTGTATGTATACTGGATTATATTTCATATTTTATATGTGTATTCCTATTTTTTTGTTGTTCTTAATATGTTAGTATATATGTATGTGTGTATCTTCACCAGTTCGTTATTTATGCGCCTACTTCTTTTATCTCTGCATCACCCAAAGGTCGACTGTAAGAGAATGCCTAAGGCATTATGTCCGCCTTTATACAAACTGTATAAAAAGCATAAATAAATAAATAAATAAAATAAATGTAATTAATGAAATTGTAAATACGTGTATAATCTGATCGAATTTCCTTAGAGTATATAAATTAAACTGTACTTTCGGTATGGGTCCCAAGACTTCATGAATCACGGATTTTAACGTAGACTAAGAGATTACCAATAAATATACCACAGAAGTAAATTATTTTATTTTATTTTATTTACTTATACTTATATATTAATATAGCCTTCATCTATAAATGGGTTATCTAACACTGAAATAATTTTTCAAATCAACCAGGAGTTCCTGAGATTAGCGCGTTTAAACAAACAAACTGTTCAGCTTTGTAATATTAGTATACATATTAAATCTTCTAATACTAGTAGTATACATTGGTATATGGTTTTAACACGAGATTGTTGTACATAAACAAATCGCACGATACGGCGAATGGCGCCAACCAAGTGCCAGTTTTTGACCTTAATCGCGTCTCGATTGTGTTACAAACAATAACGGAATTTGTGCCGATCAGTCACTTGGAGTTAGTAATTTTGACAAGTCGACGACCTGTGGCTCCGCGCCGCTCGATGCACCGGCTCTATGTTAGACACGCCTACCACTTAAACGGGCGATTTGTTACGCGAAACATTCAATACGAATCCATATGAATACTAGCAAATACATTTTAATACACATGTGCGTGTGTACACCTGTATCCCCACAGACAACTATTTAGTCTGATAAAATGAGCGAGCCAGTTACCGTTAACGGACAAATTGCCAAAATCCAGGCTATCATTGAGAATTTATTATCGGAAAATCAATAATTCTTCATTTCTATAATGCCTATTATTTGGTTTTATTCTTCTATATCATCATCAGCCCATATACGTTCCACTGCTGGGCACGGGACTCCTCTACCATTGAGAGTTTAGGCCTTAGTCCATTCATTCCATATAATAAGTCCGTTCTTCTATATAATAAGTCTTTATCAATTTCCATAGAATTAAATGGCATTGACGGTATTACATTATTCATGATATATATTTGTACAATACGACGATATATAGTAACTTTTGAACGCTAAATTTTTTATTTAATTATTTATTTATGCCTTTTACACATTGCGTATAAAGGCGGACTTAATGCCTAAGGCATTCTCTAACAGTCAACCTTTGGATGATGCAGAGATAAAAGTAAAAATGACAATTTCAAACGACCTTTAAGGTCAAATTTATCAAAACTCTTTTTTTTCTATTCGGTAAATCTACTTAATATATAGAATACAGTAAGCGCACAGTTAATTAAACTTGTGATTGTAAAGCGGTACCAGACTGCTGTGCTTCGGCCGTATGAGTCAACTCGACACGCGATGTGCAATTTTCGTGTGAATCCGCCGATTATATGACATTAAGCAAAAAAAAACACCAGTCCACCGATGTTATGAAAGCACGAGTGATTGTCCAATCATATTACTTTTGACGAAAAAGATAATTTCAACGCGGACACGAATGCGAAAAAAAAATCACGCGGACTACTGTAAATCGTTTATTTTGTTAAATTTATTTATAAACTACAAAATATTTGTAACGAAAAATACATTTATAGCATCATTGAGTAGTAGCAAAGACAATATTTAATAAAGGAAGACAATTAGGTAGAAGCTCCAAAATTAAAATTATACACTAGATATGACAGATTACCTCGTATGCGGCGTGCGATTGGGAAGTCCCAGGTTTGATTTCTATGTAGGGTACAGTTTAGTTGGGCTTTTTTATTAGGAAATCATGAAATTGTTTCTGATGACCGCCAAATGCCAATGGGCTCGCCAACAATAACGTGGGACTTCATATGGCACAGGTTACGAAGAGAGGGTGCAGAAATACATATATGCCTTCCCCTTCGGGTATACAAGCATGAGTGTATGCATGGTATTAGCAGTAACCGCTCATACATTACCATAACTTCTATGGCGAAACTTGCATTACTACTGTCATTTTGCTCCAAACGATCTGTATCTATCTGTATTAACATATAATAGCTCCACTTTACCTAGCCAAGTGCTTAATCCAATAATCGTGAAGTGAGAGCGTTGTGCCTATGAATATAGATATTGTGTAGTATAATTGTACCATTAGGCACAATAGAAACGTGTCGCACTAAATACTATTACAATACCACTGACATTACCAGACTTCAGTCACACATGAGAAATCGGAGCCTAGGTTTATATAGAGGCATGACAAAACGAGAACGATGCACCTGATGGTAAGGTATGAAAAATCAGAGGTGTGTGGTTAGGGTTTAAAACATCGGCTGCCCATATGGGGAAATTAGGAGAAAATATTAGATAGTTTTCTGATAGTGTCTGATAGATAGATCTGACGTGTGCAAGTTAGTACATAGCATCAAAAGATAAGCGATACATTGAACAATAAATAACTTAGTTATAAGTCATTACTACACTATCATTTACTAGACCAGCATTCGGGATAACATCGTGAGGACACCTGCACATCTAAAATTTCTAAATAATTTATTTAGTGTGCAGTCCGCTAAACCGCATTAGGTCAGTGTGGTAAGGTAGAAGTAGAAGAAGGCCCATCTTAGTAGAAGAGGAGGCCCGTGCCCAGCCGTGGGACGTATATAGGCTAATGATGATGATGATGATAATGATGCTGCTAATGATAATTCGGAAATAGGGTCTAACCCTTCATCTAACCTTATTGTATTGGACCTATTCAGGATACATGTTGATCAGGATACCAAAATCCTCATTTGTTAAACAGCATGCATATAATAATGCGAATCTTAAACGACTCAGTATACAAGTGTAAGATTACAACACACAACGTGCAACTCCGGGTTACACAATACTGAAGTGTCACATCGCCGTGCACATGTTGCCTTACAAAGTGTTTTTTAATCTGCCGTTGACATTTTTATAAGCCTTATTAATGATCCATTGAGTGTTAGCTCAGCTGCTGATTTCGATCAGGGTTTTATATTCTTGATTTTAAGGGGCTAAGGGACTCTGTTTACAGACCTTAAGATCGTTCTCTTTATTATGAAATACTTTGTCTCGCCTCTTCCAATGAAGAAAATAATGTATGTTCGGCGTAAATATCAAATAAAAAGAACAAAAAAATCAACTTATGTAATTAAATTTTTCACCTCCTAACACATTCAAATTAATTCCCAAAAAGGGTTTAATCCGCAACCATAATAACTAAAGCAGTTATTACACTAACAACGGCATAACTTTGCAACAAATAAACGGGAGACCATCATCTCTCGCTGGTCGGCACTTTTTCTGGACTCCATTGCGCTTACCATCAGGTGCAATGGGGTCACTTTGCCGTGCCAGAATAAAAAATAAAAAAAATAAAAAAAAAAATTCAGCAGCTGTTATGTTTTTTTTTTCTTGTATGTATTTATGCATATTTATGTTATGTGTATATTTATATTTATTGGTCTGAGTAAATATGTTAGTATCTATGTTATCATATCGTTATTTACGCACCTAGTTTTAATCTCTGCATCACTCTAAGGTTGACTGTAAAAGAATTCTTTGAGCCTTAACTCCGCCTTTATACGTAACTGTATAGAAAGCAGTGGCGGTACTTTCATAGAAGCCCAAAAGCCTCACACGTAAATTTTGTAATATGTCTAGTTTACAATTGTTTATTGTGAGGTCAGCATATTCTCATTTATTTGTCAAATTACATTTGTTAAATAAATATTTAAAGCTTAATGATTTATTATTCGGAATTTTGTAAGACAAATTGAGATTTTGGGCTTCTATGGAAGTACCGCCACTGATAGAAAGCATAAAAAAACAAATAAAACTCAAGGAGTTGCCAATTTCAATCATGGGGCATTCTCACATACCACAGTGATACATTATTGCTTACTCTTAGTAACAGTCTAGTACGAAGTACTACTACTGCTGCCACGGTGTCACACGCTCCAATTTGACGCACGATTTGCAATAAAACAAAGCATTGTTCCACATGACGTTGACGAAACTTTAGGCCACGTTGCATGGGAAGTGTTTAAGCTGTCCATTAGAATTGTGCGAAAAAGATAACCGAGCGTTAATGGTATCGCGTAAGAGATTATTGCTTTAGTTTTTTCTTGTCCTTGGTTGAGATTCAGATGGCTTTCATGTCCTGCTACGCTTATGTAAATTTCATCATCATCATCATCAGCCCAAATACGTCCCACTGCTGGGCACGGGCCTCCTCTACAACTGAGAGGGTTTAAGCCTTAGTCCACCACGCTGGCCTAGTGCGGGTTGGCGGACTACACACCTAAGAAATTCCTAAGAACTTTTTAGGTGTGCAGGTTTTATCACGATGTTTTCCTTCACCGTTAAAGCAAGTGATAATTCATTGTGAATACACACATAACTTCGAAAAGTCAGAGGTGTGTGCCTGGGGTTTGAACCTGCGACCGTCGAAATTCTCGACCGCGCGCCTAAACCTCGAGGCCATCACTGCTTCTTTCAAATATGTGATGTTCATCAAATTGCACCAGGCTAGGATTAAGGATACCCGTTCATACATATATGGAATGGTTTACGGACAGCTAAACAACTGAATCAATATAAATAAATTCTGTTACAGTCACAAACTAAAACGTAGAAAAGTACAAAGGCTTTTATGAATTCACCTCGATAAAGCTGACCGACGTTGATTATAAATAAAAAATACCTCACAACCATTTCATAATCTGAAAAACACTTAATCATCAACACATTTACGTTACATAACAAGTTAACAGCCAGTCTCCCTCACAAACCCACTCGAGACTTGTTTGCGTGGACCAGATACCAACGACCCATTTGACTTAGATTTCCGCCAATCAAGTGCCCACTAGCCAGTTACAGTTTAACGTCAATTCCTACTGACTAGATTACGAGTAATGCCATGTACTGCGGGACACAGGTTCGATAAAATATTGCTCTTGGTGGCTATTTATTGCGGCGACTGCTACTGCCTTAACTACACATGACTTATACGAACTGCTTGCGACGTGGCCTCGTGGCCTTTTGGGGCGTTGTGCTGTCCAATATAGAGGCCCTGGGTTCGATTCCCGGGCGGCCAAAGTGACATTGGATTTTTCCATTAACATACCACGAGGCAGACAGATATGTTATCTAGAGCTAAATATCAATTGTTTGTTTAATGGTATAAGTAATAAATGAAGCTACACCCTAATTGATTAAAACATTAGTAATATTGACTTGAAGGTATGAAACATTGGTATTAAGCATCATAAGCAAAAATAAAACATATACCTAGAATTTTTGTTTACTTTATCCAATAACTAGAGTTTCTCATATCAGGCCGGTTTCTAACTACCAACATTATGGAGGGATATCTATATCTATTTTTGGTGCTGGCACGATAAATAGCCACACTTTTACTAATGAAAGACCCATAAAGAGTATCGAGATAAATATCGGCTATAATCTCTTACCGATCGACACAGCTATAGCTTTGCGTCTCGACTCCAACTTTTTTTATTTTTTTATTTTCTTTATTTATCATAGAGGGTTTTATTTACATAATACGTCACCCTCATAGGGTCTCTTACATTTATCTCCGCTTAATACAAGTAGTTACGAGGTTATACAACATTTTGGCTTCTTCCGTTAAGGGGTAAGCCAAAATGCTGTTACATACTCTCGTCGCACACAAATTAATACTAAATTTTACATTGAATAGGAACCTTTCGGCTTCGTTACGTACACACTCTGTCATAACGTGTAAAACGTCTTCCACAACGACTCCAACTTTGTATCTAAATTCGACAGCGCTAAACATCAGTCACAGCGTATCAGGAAAAAATCGCTATAAATAATTCCATATTGTAAAATCCCACCCAGACAAATAAAGCGTGCAGAAAAACGGCAATATTTTTATGCATTGGTAGAAAGCACTGGCTAAGACAAAGGTGACCAGTGAAGCATAAAACGCGTCTGTGTCGAAAACATCGCGACGCCGCGGTGGGAACACTTGGCGCGACCAATCGACTTGGCGACTTCCTTAATGGACCGATAGTTTGAAAAATATAACTCCTGTTGCTATGGTAATGCTGTCTGCATTACTGATGTATTCTTAAAGGCGTGCTAAACTCAGGATTTAAGATATGGAAAAATACACGCACCATGTTATGTTATCTTCTTTTTCAACACTTATTTAGGTAATTACAGATTTTTTGTACTTTATTGAAGTGTAAAAAAATCTATAAAATAAATAATTGCATGTTTTTGCGTTGCTAAAAACCAAACTACTAATTTAGTAGCGAAGTATGTGCAAGTGTGTAAAGTGCACACTTTACTTTACTCCTGAAAACTTTCGGGAGTAGCACTGACTTTGAAATATACCTGGCCAACCGCAATAGGCTAAATATGAAAATACAAATACAGGCGTGATAAAGTACGAGTATATGTCAAATGAGAAACAAAGTCAAAATAGTCAAATAAGTCGTGATGGCCTGGAGGTTTGGGCATGCAGTCGAGAATCTCGACGGTCGCGGGTTCAAACCCCAGGCACACACCTCTGACTTTTCGAAGTTATGTGTGTATTCACAATGAATTATCACGTACTTTAACGGAGAAGGAAAACATCGTGATGAAACCTGCACACCTAAAAGTTCTTAGGAATTTCTTAGGTGTGTAGTCCGCCAACCCGCACTAGGCCAGCGTGGTGGACTAAGGCCTAAACCCTCTCAATGGTAGAGGAGGCCCGTGCCCAGCAGTGGGACGTATATGGGCTGATGATGATGATGATGATGAAATGAGAAACATTGAGCATAATCCTTGTTAAAATGTTTGATGACTTTATAATTAATCTATTCCAACGAGACTCCATTGGCTATCTTAACTGGAATTTTCGTCATTGGAAATATTCCTTGAATATTCTCCTACCAATAGGTTAATCAAGATATCATATCTAACTACTGCGTCTTAAAAAAGGCTCCATTATCAAAAGGATTTTCGACAAATATGCAATAAGAAGGATAAATAAGTAAGACGAAAATGTCGATGATATCATACGTACAGAATTAAAGATGCAAAAATTCATCTAACAACCTTATCCGATGCGTATTATTGACTCAAACAGATGCTAATTTTATGAAGTTTTATATCCATACTTGTATCTCGAAGGAGGTTATTTAAAAATCTTCGTTGCTTAAATCTCCAAATTAAATAAGCGTATAAAATAAATTCAAACCACGATACAGACGCAAAATGCTAATACGCCAGAAAAACTTCTAAAAAATGTAGTATTTTTAGTCATCTTATTTAATATTTTATTGGTTGCTGGTCCCATACATACAACAGTGGGATACATTCATAAACCCTCTCAATTACATGAAAGCAGTGATGGCCTCGAGGTTTAGGTCGATAATCTCGGCGGTCGCGGGTTCAAACCCCAGGCACACACCTCTGACTTTTCGGAGTTATGTGTGTATTCACAATGAATTATCACTTGCTTTAATGGTGAAGGAAAACATCGTGATGAAACCTGCACACCTAAAAAAGTTCTTAGGAATTTCTTAGGTGTGTAGTCCGCCAACCCGCACTAGGCCAGCGTGGTGGACTAAGGCCCAAAACCCTCTCAGTTGTAGGGGAGGCCTGTGCCCAGCAGTGGGACGTATATGGGCTGATGATCATGATGATGATACATGAAAATGCTGCCACTACTAGAACACTGTCGTTGCTAACTTTCGTTCTTTCCAATTATGTCTTCCTCTACGCTTAAGAAAATTTCAATCAATTCTCTCAGTTGTAGAGGAGGCCCGTGCCCAACAGTGGGACGTATATGGGCTGATGATGATGAGTCTAATAACAATTACTTCATTGTAAACCTGTACTGGACCAGCATCGTGGAATCGTTCAAGACTTCACGGTACGTGAGATTGTTATCTCACTAGTCACTATGTTTAGTGACTAGTCAAAATTCCTGATCTTTTTATTCGTAACTATTACTTCAACAGTGTCTGTTAAACATCATGCATTTGTCAATAAAGATTTCAAGTCTTTGTACTCACGTAAATTAACCAATTCTGACACACGACAATTAAGCTTAGCCAACAATTTTTCCCTCCAGAATCGGTCCCAACTAGTTATTGCATCAAGAGGCGTATAGACGTACGCGGCGAAATGTTACCCAATACGGGCCGTTGGCTTTATGTCCATGTTTTGCTTGCAATTAGTATGACGCAACCGCCCGCTGCCGATACACACATTAAATAATTGCCCTACACGTTACGCATTGGACCAAGCCTTTTTTTCTTTTGGAATGCAATGCGAGCCTGTTACTGGAGACTGGTCGATATGGGTAGAATTGCATGGGCATGAGTGAGGTACTGATACCTTTAACACTATATCACAACACTTTATCGTACTTATATCTAATTTTTATACGAAGTGAAATGAGTTTTTCAGGTTTTAAGTGAGATTACTATCAGTGGCGGATTTACCAGCAGGCTGAGTAGGCTGGAGCCTAGGGCGGCAGATTTTAGGGGGCGGCAAATTTGCCTCAATTTTTTTTTGTCTTACAGAAATAAAAACCGCCTTCAAAAAAAACTATTCCAAAACAAATTAATATGCACTAAAAAGTAATAAAAATATTTTGTATTCTTCTATAACTTAATAATCAACTTACTTTTTCTCTTCATTATTATGTAGTTACGATCTACATATGTGTTTACCTAACCTATCCACTTCAAATCTAACTCAACACATACCTTTGAATAATAAACAATGATCAAAACATTTTTTAGAGTTCTCCTAAGTAAAATAAAATGAAAAATATTAGACTACTTAAAAGTCAAACGAATTATTACGATACTATAATGTAGTTACAATTAATGTTATTTTTAGAGTCGGTGTCAACAAAGGTAGGTTTGTAACTACATATGCACAAAGTTATAGGTGAGATTTGCTTGGTTTAATATTCTCGCACAGTATATTGTCAATCGTATAAAAGTTAACATGTAAAAAAAACTTAAAGAATTCTCGTATTATTGCTAGGTATATTGTAGTGTTTCCTTGGCTCAGCGACTCAGTGGAGCTGTGTATAGAAAAACGCCAACATGAAAAAAGAAGACCAAGAACAGTATCAGTAAAACGATGAAAATTGACATTTTTCTTAAAAGTGGAAGGAGAAGCAGTATAGTAAGACCAAGAACTTTAACCACATGCAGTGATACACTACTATCTGAAGAACTCGGAGTTCAAGCACGGACTTTATGCCTGTACCTTAAGGTTGTGTGCTATCCCCGGCTCTGTTCCTTCTGCATCTCAATGACCTGTTACTTAATAATAACATCTATAGTTATGCGGGTCATAGTACCGGGGATGTCTTATATACTGGTCGCGCAAATTCCTCTCAGGAACAAGTCAATGAGGGCTGGAATAAGCTTGTTTCGGAAATCGACTATTTGTTGTATGAAGCCGCAGACTGGGAAGAGCAGAATTTAGTCCGGGACTTTGGATCGTTATCCTTGGGGGCGGCCATACCGGTTGGCATTCAGTAAATTGCGTCCACCGGCGCCCCGCTCTCACCCAAAGTCTCCGACCGGAGCTCCTGAGTGAAGTCTTTGTTGCTCTTTTTCCGGCCACCCCGGATTTTACTCATCCACCGATGCCACCACGTTCGTGGTCGGTGAGGGACGGATCGTTGGTGGGATAATTTAAGTGTTCGGCAGGGGAGACTTCGGAGGTTCCAATTCCTAACGCTGACGACACGTTGGTGACAGCGTGTGCTGGCACCTTTTCAGAGGCCGTCAACCTCGCCGCGCTAGGCACTAGCCATGTGGTGAGGAGAATTCGGCGACTGGGCCACGCGGTGGCCCTTCAGAAATCCAAGGCCATCTGCTTCACGGACCTCGGAACCAGCCACCTGCAGAGGCCTATCTGACGATAGAGGCGTGGATATCCACATCGGCTCCACGACGAAATATCTTGGTGTCGTGTTGGATAGCGGAAGGAATGTTTGCGCCCACTTCGGCAGATTAAAGCAGAAAGAAGCTGATGACACTTCTTTTGCTGATGACACTTCTTTAGTATTTAAGGTAAAGCGTAATCAACCAACTCTTGACGATGTAAACTGCACTCTCACTAAAATCGTGCATTGGTTTAACATTAATAACCTTTTATTAAATAGTCAAAAAACTAAATGTATTAGGTTTATAACACCTAATGTAAAATACGCCAATGCTAACATTTTAATGAATGGGGATAAGCTGAGCCTTGTGGATAATACTAAGTTTTTGGGAATTACATTAGACCCCAAACTTCAGTGGGGTCCTCACATAACAACATTAGCTCAAAAACTGAGTGCAGCAGTCTTTGCGGTGAGCAAAATACGTCAGCTGACCAACATTGATACAGCTAGGTTAGTGTATTTTGCTTACTTTCATAGTTTGATGAGTTATGGAATTCTACTGTGGGGTGGTGCTGCTGACATAAATACCATATTTTTACTACAAAAGCGAGCCATCAGATCTATATATTCGCTTGGCTCTAGATATTCTTTAAGAGAAAAGTTCAAGGAAATTGATATTATGACAGTGGCATCTCAATATATACACGCAAATCTTATGTATGTTCATAAGAATATTGATAAATTTAAAAAGGTTTCTGACATACATGATAGAAATACACGCAATAAAAATAAGTTAGTTATTTATAAGACCAGGCTCCACAAGATCAGCAAATCTTTTAAGGGTTACTGTATACACTTTTACAATAAAATCCCTATTCATATTAAGGCCTTAAACTACAATAAATTTAAAGAAATTACTAAGAGACAGTTATGTAACAAAGCCTATTATACAATTTCAGAATATATGGAGGATAACGAAGCTTGGGTTTAATTAATAATTATTGTAATCCCAAGTCTGACTGAGTCTTCTTCAATGGACATAGCTGTTTATACATATTTACTTATTAGTTTAGTACTTTGTAAGCAATTAGGTATGTCATGCTCGCTGAAATGTCTGTGCTTACGGCGGCGTCGTGTGTCGGGTCGGTCACTTCCCTATGAAATGGTTGAGGAGACCGATGGCTGGCACATGCGTCATACTCGTGAACGGGTGCTGTTTGTGTGGACTGGTCTGCCTATTTTTGCTTATTTGTATTTATGAACTTAACCTTATCCTAACTTAAATTTATAATTTAACCTAGTTAAATGTCAGTTTCTCCATTCAAGATGACTATGTTATTCTCATATTCAATACAATAATCTGGTATAGTATTAATGAGCTGCTCTAATTTGAGAAATTCATTTTTTGTATCAATATTGTAAACTATCTCTTGATTGGAAAAGAGCAACACTAGAGTTTCTTGCCCGTTCTTCTCTAGTGATGACTGCCTTCCGAACAGGGTGGTAAACCAAATTTTGAAATGACTGAATCTAAGTGATGTATTTGACATTTTACAGATTCAATAAATAATTTCATTTCATTTCATTTCATTTCATTTCATTTCAATTGATTAGGGCCGCTAGTGCGTTATCTGCTCTGCTGCCCAATCTCGAAGGTCCCGGCATCCCCTGCCGAATATTGTTCGCGGAAGTCGTGCGATCAATGACCCTATACGGTTGGGCCGAGTCCATGGGCAGACGTTGCGTGGCCCTTCTGCGGCAACCGTAGCGAGTAATTGCGCAGCGGATGATCAGGGGCTATCGCACGATTTCCCATGAGGCGGCTTGCGTTTTGGCCGCTTTCCTTCCTTGGGATCCTGACGCCGGGGCCCTCTCGTCAGTCTATCACTGGCGAGAGGAGGCGTCTCGTCTAGGGGAACGACCGACCCCAAGAGAGGTAGAGGCCAAAAGAGCCTCCCTTCGTTTGACCGGCGTCGAGGAGTGGCATTCCAGGCTGGATAATCTCTGAGCTGGTCCGTCGAGCAGTGCGTCCTGTCCTTAGTCAGTGGTGTGATGACGTTCAGCCGTTCAGTTCTGTCGGGACATAATTGTTTCGACTGGTCCCTGTGGCGGGTGGCCAGAAGAGAAGAGTCCGCCGTGTCTCACCACTGTGACAACTGCCTGGAGGACACAGCCCAGCACAGTTTGTCGGATTTTCCGGCCTGGGATGAAGACCGAAGCGCACTCCGCGCAGCCGTCGCAGCGGACCTCGCGCTCTCGGCTGTGATTCCTGCCATGATCGAGAATCGGAGGTCATTGCAGGCGATGCTTTCCTTCTACGAGATTGTAATGACGCAAAAGGAGAGCGCGGGCCGGATTCGTGAGCAGAACGATCCCGCCCGCCGCCGCCAGCAGAGAAGAAGGCGCCGGGTAACCGAATACGGCTGATCCGGCATTTTCACCCTGAGGATTGGGGGCCTAAGAATTCCGCCAGGGCATCCCCTGCCTGTCGTAATAGGCGACTAACAAGGGCCCAAGGGTGGCTGGGCATAGGTACTGTGGGGGCAGTGCGCCATGACTAACAGCAACCCCGAGATGTGCAGTAGAGAGCGTGGCCTCTTGACTGTCGCGGACGTTCACAATAAGTAATCTCGAGCCCTCACAATTTTGAGGTGTCCATAATTGGACGGTGCGCAAGGGACAATTTAAAGCGCTTCTCGCCCTGAGATGCCGTAAAACCGCCCCAAATGCTCGTGATGGTCACCGAGATGTTTTAGACGGTATGCTGGCGTAGGATTTTGGTTAGGGATCCAACTCAACTAAGCGGACAGCTGCTGCTGAATTCACTGCCGCACCACACGCCAGAAATTGAAGTTCCATCCCTACCATCTGGCTGAATAGCGTTCCTCAACAGTGCGGTTCAAACGGTGTTTCCTTCCTCGTACAACACCTTTGTGGAATCAGCTTTCTTCAGCGGTATTTCGTAATGGATACGACTTAGGGACCTTAAAGAAAAAAGCCTATATTTGCCTCAGAGGCCGGCAACGTACCGATAATTCCTCTGGTATTGTGGGTGTTCATGGGCGGTGTTGACCACTTGACACCAGGTGGCGCACTAGCACGTTTGTCTCCTCTATCATTAAATAAAAATATTTTTAGTCTTTTAATTCTTAAATATTTTATTCACCTTCGTTTATCTGTGTAGGCTATCGAAATGCAGAGGTCGGAAGGGGCGGCAAAATTTGAATAGCCTACAGGCGGCAAATGTCTTAATCCGCCACTGATTACTATAACAATACATTAAAAAATCAATCGTATTCGTATTTTAAATCTTTAGTATCTTATTCTGCAATAGATAAGGAGACACGAAGTAGGTACTAAATGTGAAATGTTTAAACAAGATTTACAACATTTAAAAATGCTTTTTAGAACCTTGATTTTCGACAGTTCCTATTTAACAAAAGATGTAATTTCATATGGTAAATAGAGTTGATCGATGGCAAAAAAAATGGACTCAAAAAGTATTATTTACCTGAAATGCCCCAAATTTTCTGACCCGGTTGGAAAGAAAAACAACAAATAAACTCCAATTAAATAAAGAAACAAATATATTGCTCTAAAATTAGTGGGATCCTAAACTGCTATTTCATATAAATAATGGACTAAGGCCTAAACCCTCTCATTTGTAGAGGATGTCCGCGACCAGCAGTGGGATGTATGTATATGGATGGATGATGATGATGATGATTTTATATAATTTTATAACTATTCCATGATAAATTCTACACAATTTATTTAAAGTACAATTAAACCACAGATCTAATCAAGGGAAAGACGTCGAAAATCTTACTGCCGACTAGAATTCACAATTCAAAGCGAACTATAGCAATTAGACTAGTAAAATGATGACCGTATGATTATGAGAGTTTTAATTGCATCTTTATGTTAATCTGATAACAACAGTAGTTAAAACATAAAACGCAAGATTATGTTACACGCATGATGTCGCAACTACTAGGAATTTTAGTATAAGCTATATCAAGTGGCATCTATTTAACATAATGGTCAAGGAGAATCAACTGGTAAGTACCTCGTGCTTTGAAGTGATCCCGTCATCATAGTTTTAAAATTATTCTTCATTTTAGATGACATTTCCTTATATTTTTAACTTCCCTGCAAAACATGTTATTTCTAATATTATAAATGAGAAAAGGGTGCAACAAAGATAGAATGGTTATTTGTTTTGTATTATATGTTTATATGTACATACATACACATACATACATAACCTCCCGCCTGTATTCCCCGAAGGAGTAGGCAGAGGTGCATTTCTGCACCCACATTCCACCAAGTATGTATCAGTCCCACGTAATAGGGGGCGAGCGTTTTTCGGGCACATTTCCAGACTCCGTGCTGTTACTGAGAATTTCCTAATGGAAAAACCCAATAACACTTTGCCCGACCCGGGAATCGAACCCAGGACCTCTAGATCGCACGGCACATACTTGTACCGCGAGACCACGAGGCAGTCTGTCTGTTTATATGTATGGGTGTATATTTGTATATTGTTAGTATAATTAATATATAGATATAGGTAATATACAGATGTAAACTAAGGCAGTTAACAGTTAGGAAAACGTCAATTTTTTTTTCTTTATTGTGATTTTTAGCTTAATGTAATCACCGGTAACTATTACATATACCTATGTTTATTAATAATACCGCCACAGCATTCCCTGCCTGTCGTAAGAGGCGACTAATAGGGGTTATCGGGATTGTTAGGCGTACTACGGGGGAGGTGCGCCGTTACAGGAGATGTACAATCCCGAGATGTGCGGCAGAACACATGGCCACGTGAATGCCGCGTCCAAAATAGAGCCAAGTGGGGGACACATCCCTCTATCGCAAATGAGTTCAGACAGAGACAGTTTGGACATCAGTTTGGACAGAGCGCTGGGCGGCAACGGGAAACAATTAAGGGCGCACGTCCTGGATTTACCGTAACGCCCAAAATACGCAAGACGGCCATCCAGAGGTTTTCGTCGGTATGCGGGCGTAGGTTTTTGGTTAGGGACCCAACTCAGCCAAGCGAACAATAGTTCCACGCGTTGAGTTGGAAGGCCGGTGACCCCGACATTCCCTTTTCGGCCTCCCCCGAGATACCGAAAGGGAGCTTAAGGCGCTTTCCTCTCGTTAAAAAAGGCCTTATGTTATATGTATGTAAATTCTTATAAAACCTTTGATCATTTTCGATCTAAATTTACAAACTCATAAACAATTTGTTATCTGTTATATGACACCACTAAAGACTCGAGATAAATGTGCAGACTACATTTTATGTTCATATAGGTATATCAGTTTTAATAGCACACGTCTGATGAACGAGCTCGCAAGTCATCTAGAAAGTGATTACTGCTATCACTAACGGCGACAGGGGAGATTGCAGGTACATCATCGACTATTGAGAAAGAATAGGAAAGGAAGAGAAAGATTAAAAGTAAATGTAGACATTCGCATCTCTGGTAATCATCATCATCATCAGCCCATATACGTCCCACTGCTGGGCACCAGCCTCCTCTACAACTGAGAGGGTTTAGGCCTTGATCCACCACGCTGGCCTAGTGCGGGTTGGCGGGCTACTCACCGAAGAAATTCCTCAGAACTTTTAGGTGTGCAGGTTTCATCACGATGTTTTCCTTCACCGTTAAAGTACGTGATAATTCATTGTAAATACACTCATAACTTCGGAAAGTCAGAGGTGTGCGCCTGGGTTTGAACCCGCGTCCGTCGAAATTCTCGACCGCGTGCCTCGATGCCATCACGACTTTGACGACATTCTCTGGTAATGTCATAAATCAATATAATAGTGCTAGAACAATTTGGGTTTAGTAAAGCTGTTACTTAAAGTCGATTTTCTGGAAGAAATAATCCTTTTTGTTCTTAACGTATTTTTATTACCTTACTTATTTGAAATACTTATTTTCCGTTTCACAGCAATCGTTGCGAATTCCCACGTCTTTATTATTATTTCTTAATCAACCAATTATATGTAAGCGTTTGACCTTTTGCACTGTTTTAAAAACTATGTGTCAATACTATATGTGTACATGTTGAACATTGTGCCGGTGGCAGCGGCCTCAAGCATTGTTGGCGCGTGAAACTCCACGCAGCAAAAACCCACCCGTGTTTCTTTTGTTCGACAAACACACATTACATACGGGTTATTATGTGATATAGTTCTTGTTTATTGAATTCATAAACTGGGTGTGCCTGTGCCCGCGTATTAGAGGCGAGAACAGCGTGCAAGTTCAGATCTGAAATGGCGATAGAAAAATTTTGTTATATTCAAGTCATCATCTTCTTGCCCTGCTCCTAACTTTATTTGGGGTCGGCGCAGTGTGTTTTATCCTTCCACACATCCTTATCAGCCGTAATGTCTTCATTCACCCATTATTCTTTCATATATTCAGTCACACACTCCATCCATCTTTTCTTTGGCATTTTTGTCATATTCAAGTAGTGATGAATAAAAAAATCCAGCCTAGTGATAGCCTAATGATAGAATTGTAATTTAACAAAATAATTCAATTCCATTGTTAAATGGATAAGTCGTGATGGCCTCGAGGTTTGGGCACGCGGTCGAGAATCTCGACGGTCGCGGGTTCAAACCCCAGGCACACACCTCTGACTTTTCGAAGTTATGTGTGTATTCACAATGAATTATCACGTACTTTAACGGTGATTAAACCTGCACACCTAAAAGAGTTCTTAGGAATTTCTTAGGTGTGTAGTCCGCCAACCCGCACTAGGCCAGCGTGGTGGACTAAGGCCTAAACCCTCTCAATGGTAGAGGAGGCCCGTGCCCAGCAGTGGGACGTATATGGGCTGATGATGATGATGATGATGATGGTTAAATGTAGTTATGTATGTCAAAAAAGGTTGTCACCAATTTAAAATTCATTTTGTTACGTGAAAAATTTTTAAGCAGCACCACGTACACAAACAAACACACACACGCTGGATGTTTATTAGTATTTTATGATAATCGCTATCGTTATTTTTAAATCACCTCAAAATTAGGTTTTTATCATGTAATCTTTACATTTGTCAAGAATATTAATAGAATAGGCTAAATGAGATCGTGATTGAATTAAGTTGAGGGTAGTAAGATATCATCAACATTTTACATTATCTATCATGCGGATATGCATTTCCAATCAACAATAAAACTCCATAATGGTTTAGGTTTATGGCAATCGTGTTTATTTTAATTACGACATTTGCTATTTATTTATAATGCCTTGTACCGCGGTACTCGTTTGCGCCGTGCAGGTCTCAGATTAGTTTCCCGGGTCTGGCAGTGTTACTGGATTCCTCCATAAGGAAATTCTTATAAGCAGCGCGGAATAGGGTGTTCGCCACATGGGACTTAAAAAAAACGCACGTGGCGAATCTTTGTTGCAGGTATTCCTGTCTCCCTGTCCCTTGGATTGCAGGCGTAAGTACCTACTTAAATTAATTACGTCGAAATTGCTATTTTTAAACTCCGCTACGTTTATGCCTGCAGTTTACAACTCATTATTGTTATACACATTTTGGCAAGTAATGTTATAATAAACTGTTTAAGCGTCTCAGTAAGTACCTACAGTAAGGAACTGATTCACTTTCGCATTAACAATATTATGAAGGACTGGGGATCAATAAATTCGCACGTCCGATACAGCGGATTAATTGTTACTACGATATTGCAAAATTAACGCAATACGTATTACATAGTTTCAACAAACGCTAACAGGCGCTTTAATTTAGGGGTAGACAGATTATATTTCGACATATATGTACATATTTTGCTAGCAATATACCCGAGTATGAGATTATTATGTACAGGGTACATTTCCAGACTTCCATGCTTCTACTGAGAACTTTCATCATCATCATCATCAGCTTTTTTTACGTCCACTGCCGGACATAAGCCTCTCCTATGGCACGCAACTGGGCTCGATCTTCGGCGCTCCTCATCCAACCGCTGCCAGCCACCTTGCGAATATCGTCATCCCTGAAAACTTTACTTTGCACAAAAAGAGAATCGAATCTAAAACCCCTGGATCGCACGGAGCTTTTTTGTGCCGTGAGACCAACATCTACAATCATCATCAGTCAAAAATATCGTCACACAAAAACTTACATTTTCATTACCGAATTCTAAGTTTACGTTCACAATTTTTTTCTCGTCCACTTTGATCCCGTGATCTCTCGATCACAATATGAGTCGCTAAACCAACTTAGTCTTCTCATCAACGTAATTTTTATACATAAATACCAAGATTTTCAAATTTTAACACGCGTAAGTGAATGCGACACGCTTGTGTTCATGTTTGAAACTACTGCGTGAAACTATTGCGGTATTGACGGCTTGTTAAATAATTTATTCAGTGTTTATCTACATTACATTAGCCCACATTTATGCTAGTGAGAACCGGCGCCTGCCTTGTGTGAACAACTGCTGCTTGGGTTAGCTTCCTATATTATTGAGTTTGACTAATTCGGAAAGCAGATTTAGTGAATTTACATTTAAACGGGCGCAAAATATTTCGAGGCATTTATGGGTGTGTGCAGCTAATTCTGATTCTAAAGCAATAAAAATATAAGAGTATCATGTTTATTAAAAAAAAACTATTTTGAATTGTAAATCTTTAACTACAGCTTAAAATTATATATTAATTTAAAAAAATGCAGTGGATAAAAGTGCAGAGTTGAATAGTAAGCCGTAAAATGATTTCCAAATTATTATGGCCTCTAAAAACATACATTTTAAGTCAATTGGCAACATGATGCAAAAAAAAAATACTTTGTCAAAATAAAAAAAATATCTAATTTAGCCGTTGGTGTTGTTATCAAAAAATCTAACAATGCCGTGTATGTATGACAAATTAATCATTACGTAAATAACAAAGTGAGTGCAATTTTCGAAATTCTATAACAGAGGGATACATGGAAAGTTAATAATGTTTAGAAAGCGAAACTCGTGTAAGTGTGCGCATCCGTCGCTGACTCGACGTCCCACAAATATATCATCTTATTAGCAATTATTGTAATCACAGTATGAACGAATAAATGTTTTGATGTAGTTTTAAAAAGATTTAAACTATTAACCTTCCCAGGATTCAGCAGCAAAAAGGAAAGGGACGAATTACTTCTGTTTTATAGATATAAATAAAAGTAAAGATATTTCAGTTTCTATAAGGAAAGCCTTTACCTACCTATGATTAGGAAGAGAAGCGCTTAAGTTTACATATTATTGGATCACACAAATCGGAAACTGAACTCTCGGCCTAACAATTTCACAATCTGATGTCTAAAAGATAAAAAGATTGAAGAAAAGTTTTCATTAACTATTTACTTTAGTTGAACGTCAAGTGTCCTTAGGTCGGTGGCGATAATAAGTAACTCGAATTCTCCACGACGGAGTATCAGAGTCTAAGCAGATATTTTGAATGGAAATAAAACAATAAAATGTGGAGTCTTTAAAACTTTGAAAAATTAAACAACATCATATTGTCATTTTTTATACGGATTTCTTAACTCCCTTCATTTCATAATTGATCTATGGCAAAATTAGTTAAGCGGCAAGGTATGAAATGAGTAGCCGCCGGTCCTATTTCTGGTGTTATACAATTATTTGTGTATCCAAAAATAAGAGTTTCGGGTTTGAGACCGGCAAATTCTCATACTATACAATACCTACAACACAAGACTCATAAAACGTGTCTCAATGTTGAATTACAGTCAGTATTCAGCATATGTACACGGAATAAGGGAAATCATGAAAATTCATCATGCAACTAAACCAAATATTGCAATAAAGTAATCTATATTTCAATTTCCTCATTTAGTCGGAAACTTTTAATTATATTTGGTAAAATTAGATATGTAACTCTCCAGATATTTTGCTGTGAAATGGCGTATTATATTGAGCGTCTACGTAATATTCTGTCATAATATTATAATGCAAGCAAATTCCTAATGAAGGTAGTTCGTACTAATTTGAATGAAATTCAAGGCAACTTGAATCAATAGACAAAACTTACGCCTACTCATTAACAATCTTGCAACGGAACTTCGAAATTTAAAATTATAGAAGTATAAAATAAAAATGTACCTTTTTTCCCTAAAAAAAATTATTTGGGAACAACTAAGGAGTCTAGATCATACAGCATAAAATATTCTGATCAAAACAGGAACATTGCAAAGCTTTTTTTGTACCTGGTAAGCGTAGATGCTTTCTCAACATTGTGAAGAGTTGAGAATGAGCAATTGGTCTAATTTTTAGAGGCGATAGACCTTAAAAAATGTAGTGCAACAATTGCAGGTTAGAAAGTCAACGCACCAACAATTCTACAAGATCAAAGCGACCGAATCAAAGGTACAGCATTTGCGAAACCGCAAACCGAACTCACCTGGGCCGAGTCCGCTTGTGCACCAACAAATCACACGCAACACGATTAATAATCCAATGAAACAACACAGCACACACTTTATTGTATATTTTTGTTTAAAAACAGTTCGTTCACAAATGGCGCGGTGTTGTGATCGCGTCGTCCCGCCTTTTTGTTGCGCATGCGCGTGGACGTGCACACGCTCCGGTCTCCCGCCCCGTTATGTCGCGAGTCGCGCTCAACCGGCGCAGCGTGGAAAGCGGTCGCGATTACCGCTCAAAGAGTTGCTAATATGCAATGGATTGGAGGTAAAACTAACGTTTTGTCGACAAATACGCGTGTCTCGAGTAATAAATCTTGATATTATTGTTTTATTGTCCGCCAGCGAGAGGTTCGTACTCGGCCGACGGTGAATTAGAATGCTATCGGGAAGCCGACTCGACTAGAAGGCTATTCACCTGCGTTTTGGTCTAAACGCAAGCTAAATCTTCGGCCTATTTCATGGATATTTATTGGACTGGTTTAGAATATGCGTTTTGGATTTACTGGAGGCAAATATGAGCGAATTGTAGAAAATCTTAAATGAACAAACACATAGCAACGCGCTTTTCTATTGGAGGGAAAGGAAAATGTACTCGAAAAATTCATTAAAAAATTGTGTCATCCAACACAAAATATGAATTAATTTTTAAAAGGCTTCATTTACATTCAGAATCAAAACACAAAAAAATAAAAAATTATATATCTAACGTTGAAATTATTGCGATAACTGATAACGATACAAACCTGCCAAACTTACTTTTATACCTATTTATCCATCTGTAGCATACACAGTCTTTGTCCGAAGCCAGTTTATCAATGAAGATGGTCAGTGGCGGCGGTGGCCGGTGTTCGGTGACCGGCAAGGGAAAGTCCGCGAACCTCACACGAAATGCCGCGGCACCTCACGGCCGCACCTCGTGCACTATGGACCATACTCCCGATTACACAATAAGAAACATCGCGAAAAATGACCGAGTAAACTACATTTTTTTGCTTTTCTGTGTCGATTTTGTTTTATGGTGGCTATGGAAATTGGCTTAATGATTACACGACTCTTGATATCATTACTTGGTTCGAAATATCAATATACCTACTCAATAAGTACATACTTGACTTGAATGGTCGTTTTTTATCGTATTTTTCTGCAATGTCTTCATCAGCCACAGATATCTGCAGCTGTATCTATTGCGAATATTCAAATGGAATAATCCAATAACATTTTCTCCCGACCGGCAAAACCTCGAATCCCCCCATGGCACACACTTTTACCACGAGACCAACAAGGAAGTATGTAAAACCAAAGAGTCATATAACAAAAAAATAGACCAGACCCAACGCTCCAATAAAGACTTATTTATTTATGCTTCATATACATAAAAGTATAAAGGCGGACTTAATGCCTAAGGCATTATCTGCCAGTCAGTCGTCATAGCAAAAAGGCACATATTCCTACTTTCAGTCTTACTACAATTCATAATATGATATTGAAAGGATTCACACTCACGCCTTTTTTTAATAGCTAGGTGCAAATTTAACACTAAGTTTTTTTACACCCATATGGATGTATACACGGTATATATACCAAAAAAGTTGTTTACAATTTTTGTCTGTTTGTCTGTTTGTTTCGGCTAATCTCTCAAATGGGTGGACCGATTTTGACGGGACCTTTATTGGCAGGTAGCTGATGCATTTTTTTTTTGAAGTTATACTTCTTTTGGCGCGTTAGGGAAAAATGATGAGAGTGTTTTTTTTTTAAAGAATCGACTGTTAGGCGGAACGAAGTTCGCCGGATCAGCTAGTTCTACATAAAAACAAGCTTATAGCTTACACAGAGGTGTTTTGCATACAAAACCTATACAAAGTAGGTATTACTGCCAACAATCAAGATTCGATACATCCGTTCATCCGCGCATCTATTTGTCGGAAACGCTAATGTACTCCCATCAGCACCCGAGTCACGTAGCCCGTTGGCCTTGAAACCGGCGTGCAAACGAGGGGAAATGTGTTCAGATCCTGGCGCGGGGTTCACGTATGCAGATCACATCGCAACCAGGTCGCGCGAGAGAGAAACTGAAAGAGAAATTGGTGAAGTCATTGAGGATGTTGGGGTGGAATGCGGACTGACGTGGCGATCTTTGTATAGGGTGTAGATTAGAAAATGTTGATATTAAAACTGACACTATAAATGTCAAAAAAACAACTATTGAGAACTGGATTTTAAAAAAAAATTGACTATTTTCAGTTACAAAAATTTATAGAGCATAGGTCGCTGGTAAAAAAGATTTTAAGCAGACTAAAAACACGGAAAAAACTATTACCTAATCAGTCAAAATATATACTTACATAAATAACACATACAGGTCTGTTCCAATGCATTTAGGTCGTGTCTTGTTTATTAGAAAATGAGAGACATTCCTGTCTAACAAACAAATATATGATTAATAATATAATAAAATATTGTCAGCGCAGAAATCGATCTCGTGGCCTTTCTTTTCACAGCCTCATATCCAAATAACTACACCACGGAGTTTCTAAGAAATTGATCAACCTTTTTAATTTACGCGCGTAAAAGCTTTCGAAACCGATGATCTTTAATTTACCTCGCCTACACAATGCCTTAAAGGGTACTTTAATTTATTGCCATCATAAAATAGAAACTTCACACTAGTTTTATTTTTATGTAACGCGTGAATATTATCAATTTTTTTTTTAAATCCTCACCTCATAATTATAATACATAAGTTGAAGTAGTAATGTGTCTCGTTGGCCCCGCAGTACAAGATAATACCATGCAATCTAGAGATCGCAGGTTTTATTTCCGGTTCAAACATTACGAAATACCGAAATATTTTTCCACTCCGCGGCTACAGTAGCCACTCCTACAGGCCATACTTTCCTTTCCCATTCCATTCATTCCATTTCCTTTCCCCGGTAGATGACGGGCAGCAGCGTCATCAACGCGAGTCCCTGCCCGCCTCCCAGGCGTGGCGAGTATAGGCTATAACCTCTCAATGCTGAGAAAAGGAAGACATTGGGACATAGGCCTATGCTTATGTCCAGCAGTGGACCTCTTTCAGCTGATGGATGATTACGAAATACAGTGGTATCGCTGAATATTGTATCGTGCCCATCAAACTGCAATAAGCTTGCCCTCTATTACGTGATTTTGCAAAAATAACTGACTAAAGTCGGTACAGAAATGCACTTCCGCCTACCCATACGTGTGTGCGTAATTAAAAAGCGCATAAAAAGCAAACGGCGTCGTCATGAAGTTATTTGCTCAACTAAAGATATAAAAATAAACGAGACGAATAAAAATCAATATAGTGAATGTAACGAGATCTTAGACTGCACTCATTCAGTGCGTTATCGTGAGTTACTTCATTGCACGATAAAGCACATTGAATACCACCGGGAGACCCGACACCGTTATTAATGCAAACGTTCTTGGCGATAACAACTATGTAACAGTACGTAATAAGGCAATACGTTTTGTCACCGGGTGAATAAAACCAACGGTTTGTGTGGGACGAACGATCCTTAGTCCTCGTGAGTGGCCGCTTCGAATCACTATGCGAACTCAAAATATAGACGTCAATACTGTCCGCTGAATGACAATTGATGGCGGAGTTAGAACGCCCGTTTGTGAAGCGATGAAATTTTATTCAATACCCACGATCAGCAGCTGTTACGAAATTGGAAAATTATAACTAACTCCGATACAGATTTTGCACATTCAACAAAAATAAAGTTCTGGTATTATAAGATTAAATATTATTCTGATGATAATGATCGCTTTATTAGTAATAACCGTTGTGGCTTATTATCTCAGCACGCCAAAAAGAGGAATCTTTCGCCCTTTATTAATCTGTTTGGACAACAATTTTGGATGTTAAGCACGGTGGTACTTACCATCAAGTGCGCTGTTGTCAATTCACTGTGCCATTATAAAAATAAGAGTAGTATGTAATTAAACAAAATCAGTTTGTGGTAGTACTATCTAGCAATGTAAAAATACATACATACATACATAAACTCACGCCTGTATTCCTCGAAGGGGTAGGCAGAGGTGCATTATTGCACCCACATTTCGCCAGGTATGTATCAGTCCCACGTAATAGGGGGCGAGCCTATTGCCGTTTTTCGGGCACATTTCCAGACTCCGTGCCGTTACTGAGAATTTCCTAATGGAAAAACCCAATAACACTTTGCCCGACCCGGGAATCGAACCCGGGACCTCTAGATCGCACGGCACATACTTGTACCGCGAGACCACGAGGCAGTAAAAATGTAAAAATACCTGTGGAAAAATCGCTACCCCACAAAATCATAGGTATTCTTCGATAACACAGAAACTGCTTACGTAGAAAAAACTTATTTTCAATGGGAAATAGAAGTCAAAGTTAGCTTGTATATAGGCGATTGAGGTGCTGAAACACCATATGAACCGTTAAATGTTTTAACCCAATTAATCTTTATAAAATTGTCTGCAATATTGATCATCATCATCAGCCCATATATGTCCCACTGTTGGGCACGGGCCTCCTCTACCATTGAGAGGGTTTAGGCCTTAGTCCACCATGCTGACCTAGTGCGGGTTGGCGGACTACACACCTGAGAAATTCCTAAGAACTTTCATCACGATGTTTTCCTTCACCGTTAAAGTAAGTGATAATCTTTGTGAATACACACATAACTTCGAAAAGTTTGAACCCGCGACCGTTGAGATTCTCGACCGCGTGCCTAAACCTCGAGGCCATCACGACTTATGCAATATTATTTTAGGTTATTTTTGCACCCAAAGGAACCTTAGCGGTTCTCCACGAGTATTTTATTGAATTTATGCACTAATTAAAATAGTATTTCCCGTTGAGATGGAATAGACCAGCCAGTCCCCAGTTATTTGTCAGCAATCGGCGCAACGGCACAAGTTACACGCGGTAACATTCATATTGTCACAAATGGCGATTACGTCACTGCCGGCCGTTTCCGCGGTGATACGCTACTAGGGCTGGCATTTGCTTAATTTGCATCTTTATATAATGTACTAATTAATTGTAGTTTTATGCGCCACGTATTGTTCAAGTATGTGAGCGTTGACGAGGTTACCAAAGGTATGGGTAAGATATAAGATGGCCGCGGAATAAAATACATTACATACATACATAAACTCACGCCTGTATTCCCCGAAGGGGTAGGCAGAGGTGCATTTCTGCACCCACATTTCGCCAGGTATGTATCAGTCCCACGTAATAGGGGGCGAGCCTATTGCCGTTTTTCGGGCACATTTCCAGACTCCGTGCTGTTACTGAGAATTTCCTAATGGAAAAACCCAATAACACTTTGCCCGACCCGGGAATCGAACCCAGGACCTCTTGATCCCACGGCACATAGTTGTACCGCGAGACCACGAGCCAGTCGTAAAATAAAATACATTATTGAAACTCAAAAGGTTATTAACAAAGATTTTTTTCTTTGGTGTTCCTTTAGTATAGTGTACACAATTTTGTGATTAAACGTGACTATGGACTTTAATTTTGTCATCATATTTTTGCTTTCAAACTTATTTGTCAAAAAATCGAGCATGTTGCTTTGATAAATCCATCCCCCATATAACGCGTCTGATATGAAATTATGTTTTCATTCATCATATAAGTGTATAATAAGTCATTAAATATGCTCATAAATTTCAAAAAGTCATATGTTTCTAGGATTTAACCCAACAATGGCCGAGATGGCGTCATGGTAGAACACACGGCCATCACAGGTTTTTGAAAGCTAATATGGCACAGTTAATAAATACAGTGAGTGTTACATCCCTAAGCGCAGACGCCCACGTGTTTAGTCCACGTACTGATCACCATTCCTAAATAAGGTGTAGGCAACGGTGTTTCGATGCGGGCCAAGATAAAAAATTGCTTTAGCACTACATTCATTTCATTTTATTGAGGTACAAGAATACCCCAGGATATCTCGTCATTGGCCAAAATGACAAAATATTAAACAGATTTACATCACTTTTTTATTAATTAATCTCCTCGCTCTGTAAAAAATTAACAAATGAATGAATGAATAATGAATGAAATATGTAGTAGTATCATATTATATGTTTTATAACAATACGGGTTTAAAAATCATCTTCAATGCGGGCTACGGCAGTAAAATACAATAGACGACTTATATAGGATACTATGGCTGGTTCTACATATTAGGGCTAACACGATTATGGTCGGTTACAAATACCTTACCACCAAAAACACAATACCTGATATGAAACTCAGAAAAGTGTCTGCCCAAAAACCTGAATCCTTGAAATCTGTTCCATTTCAATTTTAATAAGACCACACGCCGAACTCATTATCTTTATTATTTACCAGCAACACCATCCATTTTTATAAAATTCTAAACCAGAAAGCCAAAAACTACTTGCACAAATCCCACCAAACCTCAATTAAGAATAAACACACAAATGCATGTTCCACATCATTCTATTATGTCGTATTATTTATCTGCAAGCACGCGCGGTGCGCTTAAGAAATTCCACCGGCCAGGTAGGTGAACTTGGTGAAATTTTTCCATTGCATTCATAATTCCCGGGTGCCAGCGCAATTAGCTTTATGAAAGGGCCCGAACAAAGGGCCAGATTATCTACCCCGTGCTGGTAAACGACCGAATTAAATAGTTAAACGGCGCTGGAATGCTCCCGAACGCCGGTGGAATGTGCACTCCACATGGCCACGCGCTCATGTTAATGTCAGCGCTTTGGCTAAGAACTTAATAATAACTATTTATTTTTCAGTAGGTACTATCTATAATAAACTGATTGACTGAAAAGTCGTGATGGCCTCGAGGTTTGGGCACGCGGTCGAGAATCTCGACGGTCGCGGGTTCAAACCCCAGGCACACACCTGTGACTTCTCGAAGTTATGTGTGTATTCACAATGAATTATCACGTACTTTAACGGTGAAGGAAAACATCGTGATGAAACCTGCACACCTAAAAGTTCTTAGGAATTTCTTAGGTGTGTAGTCCGCCAACCCGCACTAGGCCAGCGTGGTGGACTAAGGTCTAAACCCTCTAAGTTGTAGAGGAGGCCCGTGCCCAGCAGTGGGACGCATATGGGCTGATGATGATGATAATAAACTGGACAACAGCATCATTGAAACCTATATGCTCTGTTGGAATTACGGCACTACGCAAAGAAGTCGATATAAAAGTTGTTGAAAGTTGCTGTGTAGTCCTACTGGAAATATTATTACAAACAGAGTTCCAAATAGTATATCTGCTATTCTTATCGATTCTCAAGGAACTAATATATTACTTTTTAGTTATAAAACTGGATTTTTTTTGGTTTCCATGTGTTTATAAATTTTTTAAATCATGATCTCATCTTAGATTCGAACACGTGTCATAATCAAATTGAAAAGACATAGATTAGTTATACACCTATAATCTAATATCTGTTTGTTCTGTCACGCCGCAGCTGTATGTATTATTCAAATCTAATCAGGTATGCGTCGTGAAACACGAAACAGATTCTATTGGACGGAAACGAATCGGCCGTCAGTACCTTACGACAATGAGAAATGGAATAAAACAAATTAATTTGTGTCGTGTTGCGTAAAACTCAATAAAACCCATTCATTAGATTGTCCTCGTCACCTGTTATATAAAAATTAATCAACGGCTATTGCGTAATTGAAACCCGACACTGAGAAGTGAGAACTATGAAGGAACCTCTGGGCATCGGTTGTCACTCGTCACGCAATCGCTCTCAAGCTATAAAATTAGTATTCTTGCACAATAAGGTGGCGAATTAGAATTTTTATAGAATAAGATAATGTTAGCGATGTAGCATTACGTTTTAATATGTTTTTAGAAAACCGTTGCAAAATTGTTTATGGAATGTCAAATGAGGTTAACAAAACAGCCTATGTTAGATAACTTACAGAAGCGACGGAAGAAACTAAGTTCAAGGTGAACCATCTGCTAGTGTTATGTCATGTCTTATGAGAACTCTTGATAAAAATGGAGCGTGGATTCGATTTTATGCCGGCTAATGTAGTAATTTGTAAGCAGGACATAAAATAGTTAATTACATCATTTCAAATAAAAATTCATCTAAATAAGCCTCAGGAAGTGCTGTTCACTTTCCATCGCGTCTATTGCTTATATGATTACCAACGACCTACAAAAAAATACGAACTTTTTCCGTAATCTAAACCAGAGGTTCACAATTCATGGCCATATATCTATCGTCTCTAATAATTATTTCTTCATTCCTAATAGAGATGCCAACAGTTTTATAAAATTGCTGTGTGTTGCCTTTATTTTAGTCACATTGAAAGACCTTTACCTAAATTCACAGACAGATAGTTTTGCAAAAGTATCATGACCAAGAATATCTTTATACTAGAAAACATCAATAACATTTTCTAGTTAGCCGTCTAACGCGGAGGCGGCAACGTGAGCGCTCGGGTCAGTTGGCCGCACCGGCTACTCTAGCCAAGTTATGTTGTGCGCACTATCAAGGCATCAGCCAGCCCTTGCTTATTGTTCATCAACACATAATGCTGCTCATCTCGCATGCTAATTGGCACCGCCACTAAACGATTTTTAGATAAGAATGTTTGTTTTATTTCTAATTATATTTTATGGACAACTCATTCTTGGCTGTCGCGGGTTGAGCGATTGCGCCTTTCACATATTGTATGTATTTATTTATTTGGTATTTGTGAGATCCATAGAAGGCTGCTATGGTTGTTTCATTTAGATTTTCGATAAAGAGAAGTTAATATCGTTCATGTCTAGGATTGGTAACAAAGTAATTCCAATATCCAAAAACATTTTCAATTTCATAATATTTTTAAAATGAATGTCAGAAGAAAAAACGGGGCCCTTATAAGATCACTCTTAGTTATTTCTGTGTGCCTGGCATTCTTCAGAAAACAGTTACGTTGAAACAAATATCTTTACGATTATACGAACCAAAACACTGTTTCGGTAAAATTATCCCCAATTTAATATCATGGGACGAAGAAATGGGCAACGTAGAACTTTGTGATGACATGACGACACCACAAGACACAGCTATTTATTCTACATAAACTCATAGGTACATAAACTCACGCCTGTATTCCCCGAAGAGGTAGGCAGAGGTGCATTTCTGCACCCACATTTCGCCAGGTATGTATCAGTCCCACGTAATAGGGGGCGAGCCTATTGCCGCCTTTCGGGCACATTTCCAGACTCCGTGCTGTTACTGAGAATTTCCTAATAGAAAAACCCAATAACACTCTGCCCGACCTGGGAATCGAACCCAGGACCACTAGATCGCAAGGCACTTACTTGTACCGCGAGACCACGAGGCATTTATTCTATCTATTGCAATAAATATAATCAGATCACATACACGTCTATTAAAGGGAATAAAACAAGCAAACTAGTTAGTGCGTGGCTGCACAGCACAGTAGTGAACAGCGCTGGCAAACACGACCACCAGCTGCAGATTAGTCGCAGATTACAAATTATTGTCTACCGCGCACTATCAGATACACTCGTTAGCTTAAAATCACAGTAAATTCTAAACGAACACGAATTTGCACTATAACATGGACACATTTTGATATTTTATGAAAGCATTTGATATTTTCCCATTGGATTACTAGTTTTGTAATATTCTTGTTGAAAAGAGCTGCGGATATTTAGTTGTCTTTAATACGGCAGTGTTTACTGATTTATTTATTTTCCTTATGAGTACTTATTACCTTAACGACTTGGTTCATTAATAAAATAATTTACTGATGGTAGGACCTCGCGGGGTTTGAGACCCCAGGCACACACCTCTGACTTTTCGAAGTTAGGTGTGTATTCACAATGAATTATCATATGCTTTAACGGTGACGGAAAACATCGTGAGAAAACCTGCACATCTAAAAGTTCTTAGGAATATATTAGGTGTGTAGTCCGCCAAAGCGCAATAGGCCAGCGTGGTAGACTAAGGCCTAAACCCTCTCAGTTGTAGAGGCCTGTGGCTAGCAGTGGGATATGGACTGATGATGAAGATGAGAATTTTAGTATACACCTAGACGCATCTGACTGCATATCCTGGTTAAAAATATTCGGCATAATTATTCACTGGACTTAGATAGTCACAATATATATCACGATAGCCTCTGCTGTCTCAGTGCTTTCACTTTTCACAGCCCCTATGAAACAAAAAAAAAATTAAATTATTTTTTTTGCGACAGAATGTAATAATTCCAAACGATTTAATTGTAATTAAAATCCTAACTCGTGTGGTAAAGTTATAATAAAAAATCGCATTTATATTTTTTTAAACACTTGAAGCCATAAGTGTAAACATTAGAATATCTTTATTTATGTTGGATATAAAAAGAAATTTTATTGTTTGAGTAAGTAAGTATATGAAATGGTTTGTCTCACCGAGTGACCAGTAATATAGGCGGAAGCGGGCAAAATAAACATTTCAACAGAAAAAGGTCTTAGCAAAATTTCTTAGTGTTAAATCTCGTGAAAAATGTGCTATCAATAATTACGAGGTTCCAAGTTCCCTCCGCTAGCTGTGAACAGATGTAACAGCGGCTATCAGTTGCGCGCAACAACAAAACTTTGCAATAGATTTATTAGTTGAGATTTTCCATTAGCCGGCGCGAGCTTCGACCAATTTAATTAGCCGATCACACGGAAGGATGCAATAACAGAACGCGAATTGCGCTAAAGATCAATTCACATGCCACGCGGAAAGCAGTATGTACGCTTATGCTGGGATATTTTTACTTCCTGACCATATTTTACATTATAATGATGGTCGTCAGGATTATGTTAATTCTCCTTTTCATACAATGATTACTCACTCACGCCTATAAAATCAAAGGGATACACAGAGGCACTTTTCTTTACCCATGTTTCGCTAGTTTCTTGTATGGGCGTTAGAATCTCACCACGGTATCCCCTGCCTGTCGTAAAAGGCGACTCAAAGGGGCCTTTGGGGTTGGCCACCGGGGGGTTTTGGTCGGTATGCCGGTTTAGGGATATTGTTAGGGACCCAGCCCGGCACTAACTCCTGTGCGGACATGACGTTGCCGCGCGCCGGGCTGGAAGACCGGTGACCCCGACATACGCTTCCCGCCCCCCCCCCCCTCCCCCGGGGCTGGCGGGAAGTAGAGCCATAAACAGCTTTCCCCTCGATAACAAAAAAAAAAAAAGGTGGGGTGTAAACCTGATGCTATTGGAGCATGTTAACAGACTTCTTGCGGCTATTGGAAATCTTAATGCCACTTTGGCCTTTCCGGGAATCGAACCCTGGCCTCTAAATTTCACGGCACAAACCTACACGGTTTTTTGTTAATAAAAAATAGGACGCAGTTCATGATAAACGATTGATGAACTGAAAATTAATGAATATACCTTCATATTAGGTATATAATTATATTACACTTCTATCCATATATATTCTTACCCGAAGATTTTCTCAGTCATCATGTAACTAGTACGAGAACTTATAAAATAAATAAAATAAAATACACCCAACAGTCACATACATAGTTCTGACCCCACACTAGGATACAAGTCCTGTGTCGTGGGTATCAGACTACGAGAGACTTTTCGGTCTCACAAACACCCAGACCCGAAACAAATATTTGTGGATCACACAAACATTTGTCTCGGTGCGGGGATCGAACCCGCGGCCTCTCGTTTCGCAAGCTGGTGTCTAACCATCTGCGCCACGGGGCTGTCCCTTGACTTGAGCTTGTGGGTCTTGGAAATATGTCTGAAATTTCATAATGGAGGAACTAATATCCATAGATCAAACGGGAATTAGACCCGGAATCTTTAGATAGCGCGGCTAAAATTACTCCACGGGAGCTAATAGCCAATCAGTCATTTTCTTTAAATCGTAATAAAAAAAATGTTCCAAACAACGTCAATATGTACGGAGCCTAATACCAACAACGTATATCGAACTAAACACGGTACTCTCGCGAACAATAAATGATAGTTTGAAATTAATTGTTTTCTCTTTGCGAACGGTGCAGCGGGCAGCGGCGCGCCGGAGCTAGGGAGGAGCGATAGTGGTCGCGCGGAGTGCGCCCGCGCACAGCCGATCATCGCGCTGCGCGTGCGCACCACCTGTGATACATTGCTAATAAATATGAAATTCTCTTCCTGCTCAACGATGTTTATCTGCACAGATACGTGTGCTTCACTCGAATTGTGGAAATAAACTTCCTATTATTATTTTTGTAGCCGGATTTGTGTTTACGTATTTTGTGTGGAAAGTGTTTGTTAGATTGAAACAAATGAAACGTTGTTTACATGTCAGTAACGAGACGTTAATTTGATTATCTAATCCTTCTCTTCGTTTATTATAAAATTGACGTCAATAGTTCCAGCTTTTTAGTAAATTAACAATATTTTTCGTAAAATAAAAAAACAAGTAAAAAGTGACTACCTCATCGGCCTCGCATCATATATTTTCATGCTTACATTTCGACAGTCGTCGTGGTGCAGTTGATTAGATAGCATATTACATACCTATATCTTCGTGTGAGGTTTAAAACTATGGATATAGTTGCTGTCGGGTGCATATTTTTTAATCATCATCATCATCATCAGCCCATATACGTCCCACTGCTGGGCACGGGCCTCCTCTACAACTGAGAGGGTTTAGGCCTTAGTCCACCACGCTGGCCTAGTGCGGGTTGGCGGACTACACACCTAAGAAATTCCTACGAACTTTTAGGTGTGCAGGTTTCATCACGATGTTTTCCTTCACCGTTAAAGCAAGTGATAATACACACATAACTTCGAAAAGTCAGTGTGTCTGTGTGTCAGGTGTGTGCCTGGGGTTTAAACCTGCGACCGCCGAAATTCTCGACCGCGCGCCTAAACCTCGAGGCCATCACTGCTTATTTTTTAATATAGGTGCATATTGGCGTGTGCGATCGAGAGCTTCGGGTTTCAGTTCTTTGGTCGGGCAAAGTGTTATTTAGTTTCCTAACATGAATTTCGAAACGGCAATACGTAATCGCAACCGAATATTTTGTGTGAATTCTGCCTATTCCTTCAGGAAATCTGTAGTAAAAGAGTAATACATACACAAATGTGAATGAACCTCTCATGACAAAGACTAGTCACTTCCGTCAAGAACTCCATTACACGCGTTAAATTCTCGATGGAAGTGAGCGTTGTGCCATTAGGAATGTTAGTCCGTTTGATTAGCACATTATTTGCACTGTTTAGCGGCATCTCGGTGAGTGTATACATAAGTTACGCAATGAATCGGTAACCAGGCATCATATCCAACTGTCACTACTTTCACTCAAATATTAACTGCGGTGATGACACCGCGGTCATGTAACTAATGTACACACTTGAGGCAATTTCGACAATTCAGACTTGAAGACTCTCAAGTAAGCTAACATATTTAATTGGAGATCGCAGAGTGCTCTTATGTCTGCCAATATAGAAATGGGTTTATTAATTACGGAAACAAAATGAAGCCAAGATTGATTTTGTCAGTTGTTTTTAAAAATATTTGTACATGAGATGTACGTAATAAAGGCATTACGGCTCTACAACGTAGCCTATATATCGAAAATGAAAAGAGATTGGGAGAAAGGTATTGGAGCACACAGCAAATAAAATTTTCGTCGTAGACATTTCATGCCGACTAAGGCATAGGTACACAATATTTCTGTTTCTTATAACTATATAAAATAATATATTTAGTCCATTGAATTGTCCTAGGCCAGCGAGGTAAGGCCTGGACTCTCACAATTATAGAGGAGACACAATATTTATAAAAGTGGTAATCCTAACTCCGTAAGATATAAGTACTTAAGTAGGTGTGCAAATGTTTATATATATATATATTTTTTTTTATAAAAAAATAAATGTTTATCATTAACCAGTAACTCCTTGAGGATCAAAATGCGAATCTCTCGATTAAACACCACTTACTTAAGCAACCTTTGTAACGAGGTAAAGCACAAAAGCGTAATTAATATGCAATATGCATCCACAGCTTAGTTCCATTAGATATTTCAATCTTGTTTTTGTATTAAAATGATCATTAACAATACGGAGTCTAAAACGACTTTACTTAGATGTATAATAATTTAAAATGTATACCAGTAGTGAATATGCAAATATCGTTCCAAATGTGAAGTAGGCTCAGTAAAGTAGTACAAAACTATGTTGAATTAAAATACAACAATCAACGCATTAGTTTTTTGTTGTTTTGCCTTGCATCTGGAGCGTGGCGGCTGAACAATCCTTTGTTTGATGGTTATGTAGGCACCATTAAATATTGACTTCGTTGTTAAATATTTTACGCTTTGCTCTTTTTGACCTCTGTCATAATCTTATGGTAAGGTATATAATAATATAATATAATACAATAGGTATTTTAGTATTTATAATCAAAAACATAATGCTGGATTTGTCTCTGTCGCTGTGGATATATTGGTAAAAACCTCATAATGAATTATCACTTACTTTAACGGTGAAGAAGACATCTTGAGGAAACCTGCACACCTAAAAGTTCTAAGGAATTTCAATCATCAATAATTATCATTGTTTGGTATTCGCATGGCCTCGAGGTTTAGGCACGCGGTCGAGAATCTCGACGGTCGCGGGTGCAAACCCCAGGCACACACCTCTGACTTTTCGAAGTTATGTATGTATTCACAAATAATTATCACGTTGGTACTTTAACGGTGAAGGAAAAACCTGCACACCTAAAACTTAAAAGTTCTTACGAATTTCTTAGGTGTGTAGTCCGCCAACCCGAACTAGGCCAGCATGGTGGACTAGACCCTCTCACAAACAGTTGTAGAGGAGGCGCGTGCCCAGCAGAGGGTCGTATATGGGCTGATGATGATGATGATACAGTGCAAACAATTGAAGCGGTATTTACTAAAGAGCTTTCAAAATTATGAGATTAGCTGCATGAGAATAGAGATGTTACAATGGATTCAGCAGTCAGCTTTCCCGGCTATACGGCAAATTGTTTTTATTTTTACGGATTTTTATCGAAAAATCGAAATCAGCCTACTAACTAAAATGGCTCTGTGGTAGGAGACTACAGGTACATTTAGAAAATGACTTTGGAAACTTTAACTATTATATGAGCGTCCGCAATAGAATCAAGCTAGGATTTTTATGCTGGTACAACAAAGGGTCTGTACCTGATGGTAAGTACGGTGCACTCCAAACGGAATGTCGACAGGTAAGAATGGCGATTGCTTTGGGTGGCGGTTAATCTTTCCAACAGCACGGACAGCATTTCCAATGACCGTTTGATTAGCCTCTTACAACAAACATGTGAAGTGGAACCAAGACAGCCGTTCAGATAATTAAATTCAGTGAAAGAAAAAGTCAATTTAAAGTAAGGTACGTACGCCTAAGATAGCCCTGTTCCTAAGATGGCCCACTTTCGATATTTTACAAATTAATAAATCGAATGAGTTTAAAATTCGGGCCCATGTTCGATTAGTGCCATAGACAAAACTGCAACTGTATATGAAAGGTAGCGTGTCTCCATTTTCGTAACATTTGACAGTTTGTCATACACGTTGCAAATGGCTACCAATTTATAACCTCATGTTCACAATCTTTTTAGAATTTTATTTGAAAAACTAATTGCTTGTGTATTTTCTTCTATGTATAAAGTTACTTAGATTTATGGGCATTCCTAAGAAGGTAAGTGTTGTTTGAATTCTTTTATAATTTTAATTTAAAAGAAGTTGATCTTGTTACCGGGTAAAGTGCCTATAAAGGCCCATCACACGCGTTCCTAAGATGGTCCGGGCCTTATTAGGAGTATTGAATGTCATAGTTTATTGAAGAAAATGAGTCATTTGGGTTAAATAGATACAATTGTTAGTATTGCAATATAATTTTGAAACTTTAAATTAACGTAAGTAACTTCTTTATTAAACTTAGGGTTTGAAATAAAAAAAATCAGTCATTAGTGTTCAGTGCTAATTTGTAATCTTTCGTAATCACTTACGTGACTCAAATACAAAATAGATTTTTGAATAAGTAATTAGTAAGTAAATTATTTTCATAACTTAATTGATTTAATTTTAGATTTCACAAAATGGAAACAATCAATAAGAAGCGACGTAGTGAGTGGACTGAACAGCAGCTTAAATCAGCTATTGAATCTATAAAAAAACTGCCGTATGTCACAACGACAGGCCGCGGCTACTTTCAATATCCCCAGAAGAACTTTAAGAAACCACCTAAAATCTGGCAGTGAAGAAAAGAGAACTGGTCGAGCAACTACACTAAGTAAAAAAGCAATAAATTATATTGGTCGAAGAGTAACGAAGGATTTGTTTGATGCTGTCCAAGAAAAGAAAATTAGGGGACCAACACCAGCAAAAGCTAAAAATACTATAAGCCGACGAAATAAGCCAACAAATAAAAATGATAACGAAGACAATACAAAAAAAAAAGAGGTAAAAACCAAAAGATTATGAAAAAGCTAAAATATAAGAAAATAAATAAAGAAAATAGGGGTTATGGGAGAGGGTCAAAAGAAAGAGAAAATAAGACTGAAAGGTGGTATTGCCGAGTTTGTAAATCGGAACGAATCGTAGATATGCGACAATGCATTGCTTGCCTTTCGTGGTACCACGAAGAATGTGTCGGACTAACAAAGAACGACTTAGAGGACTTTTTGTGTCCAGAATGCAACTAAAATGTAACAAAATTTCACAGATTTTTTTCTATACTCTTAATAAGGCCCACCGAAATTGTAGAGGAAAGAATATTGTCAATTTGTTTCAGAAATTGTTGCTTATAATTTAAATTATCGTTAAAATAATAATAGAAAAATTTTGTTTATTGATTTTATTTAGAGACTTTTGTTTTGTAGGTAGATTAAGTTTTGTTAAGCCTAAGATGGCCCGCCGTCCAATTTGTGACCAAAAAAACTATTGTAAGAAAGTGATTACCTAAGAATATCATAATTTAAGCTAAGATTGAAGTATGAACATGCTGTTTGTTTTGATAGCGTTTATAAATTTCTTGATTTATATCGGGCTATGTTAAGTACCTATGTTCCTAATAAGGCCCACTTTAGAGGTTTTTAAAAACTATTATTTTCGTTTAGAAATTTTATTAAACTTGTTGATTTGTACGTTAATTTTATTTATAAATAAATAAAGAATTTTGTGATAAAGTTTGTTTTCATTAAAAATAATCATTTTTATAATTATTTAATTATTGCAAAAAATGGGCCTTTCAAGGCGCATGTACCTTATTGAATACTTTAAGGCTACGAGTAATTTTGTACATCACAAATATACCATAGCGCCATCTTTTGCAATATATATAAAACAACTGGAACGTGAGTTGGAATCTTTTTTTTTTAACTGGACTGTCAAGAAGTCACTGACATCTCAAACTCGTGTGTCAAAAATGTATTAAAAGCAATCATATAAATATAATAGGTACATATAAACTCTTTAATTAATGACTTTAAAGCTGAATTATCAGCAAATGTTACTTTCTATCGAATAATTCACACATAATAATAATATGTTATGGGTACCTACGGCACAAATAATTTCATTGTATAATTAATTATGTAAATAAAACTGCATAACTAAACTATTTTCACTATTTTTAGCACAAAATTTATATAAAAAGTAATAGGTGTGAAATAATTTGCAATTAAAACATAATGAAACCCTAAAATAAACTCGCATTTTATTGGAAAGCAGGAAAAGTCCTATGAACGATAAAAATCTTGTTGAACAACTTTAACGCCACTGGGTGGCGCTTTAGACAATTAGTGCTGCTTTCCATTATCGCAGCAATGGTACTGTAATAATTTATAGGGACTTACACAAATGTTATTTAAAGTTATCTTATACATCATCACGAATATGGAGATGATAAAGCATTCCATTCTAAATGAAGTAAAATTGAAAGTTTCATTTGAAAGTGTTAAATTAAAGTTGATAGCCGTTAGATTGACGCTAGTGTAAGGGGGCGGATGTTAAAAAGGCCTTAACAGCTTTGTTCAGACACTATTTAATTATTAAAGGACCACAACAAAGTATTAAATTCCTCGCTTATTTTTTTTTCAGACTAACAAAATTAAGACTGAACCATAAGCCAATAGTTATATCTCTTTCTAACAATGCCATAAATGTTGCTTAACTACCTAATGAAAGAGATAGGTATGTATATGAAACGCGGCTGTCATTGATGATTGACAAAATAAGCATCTTTTAGCTTGGCGGACGCTATTTTTACAATTTGGTTATAAATCTATTAGATATTATATACAATATTATTGATAGTTAAGTTGACTAAAAGTTATCTAAAGAGAGCTGCTAGAATTATAATAGTCCGCAATGGATGATATTGAGAAATTAAGTTGCAGTAAGTCTTAAAAGAAGCACAAGTACTGTTACATTTCCGAAAACAATATTTTTCTAACAAACGGACGTTTGTTTCAGAAGAAGAGACACTGGAAGTGAGTGACCTAGAAAATTCTGCAAATGACGATCACAAGGAAACGGGAGAGAAATCTAAGAAAAAGAAGAAGAGACGCCGTGAGGTGGATATGGTATCTTGTGTTTTAACTTGAGGATCTCATTGTAAATATCCGTGGAATAGTCGGTTTGGGACCATCCTGGGCAAAGACAGGCCGTGGTTTCGTTTTCCACGCTGTGATAAATAATTAAGTGTTTCACAAATATTTGATTCAGGTCATTGCTTGTAAGTCCTAACTATCTTTGCTACTCATGATGTAAATTGAATCTTATTATAGTGGGTCAGGACTAGGTGTGTCACTGTTGGGTGTATTTATTATAGTTATATACAAAAAAACACCTATAAATAATCCAATTAAAAGTTCCGCACACATTTGGAAATTATATTGTCATTATAGCAATTCAGCCCATACTTTTTTTATTGTTAATTTTAAAATTTTATGAATGAACATTGCCTTAAAGTCAAAGTCAAAGTCAAATTATCTTTATTCAAATAGACTTCTACAAGTTCTTTTGAATCGTCAATTTTACACTTTTTAATATTTTTTAAACTATTGCCGCTTCTAAACGTGTTATAGCTGTGGAGAAGAAACGGCAAGAAACTCCCTCAGCAACACGACATGTCAATATTTTTTTTAAATAGCAATAAATGTCTTTTTTTAATTACATTATTTAAATTTTACATTGTAAATGTCATAACGATACAAACTATAGCAACAAAACAAAACTCCGATCAATTTACATTACTCCCAGGGCTTATTATCTTCAATAAAACCTGAAATTTTATAGTATGCTTTTTTGTAAAGCTTATCTTTAATTGATTTCTTAAACTTTGTCAAGGGAAGCTCCCTAATAGCCCTCGGAAGTTTGTTGTAGAAGCGTATACATTGCCCCATAAAAGAGTTATTAACTTTCCGGAGACGAGTTATGTGTTGAACGAGATTACATTTGTTCCTGGTATTTTTATTGTGTACATTACAAATTTTATTAAATTTATCAAGATTCCTTTGGACGTACATTAAGTTTTCGTATATAAACTGACAAGTGACGGTAAGAATATTTATTTCCTTAAATTTTTTTCTAAGTGTAGCCCTGGGACCTAAATTATAAATAGCCTAAATTATAAATAATAATATAATATAATTTTAAAATATATATAATTGCTAAACAAAAATAGTGTTAATATCCGCAGCAGCTCCGTACAAAAGAATACCATACGACATAAGCCTATGGAAATAACTAAAATAAACCATTCTTGCTGCTTCCTCGTCAGTGAGACGTCTGATCTTTTTCACTGCATATGCCGCTGAACTTAATTTGCTTGCCAATTGTTGGATGTGGGGCCCCACTGGAGTCTTGCGTCTACCGTAATGCCCAGAAATGTAGTAGACGCAACAGACCTTGAGACCAATAATATGGATTTTTTTAAGTTGTTTTAGATTGTGTATAAATATCAATGACTATTGTTTTACACAGTTGCCCACCTACTGTATCATATAAACCGTGACATGTGTTACCAAATAAAAATTTATTCAGTTTATAACTTGCAATTATTAGCATCATTCCTTTTACTAAAAAACATAAGAACAATGTTTGTGACAATAGGCAATCAGTCAATTACTGTTATCTTCTCCAAACAACAACTCCTCTCTTTTTCAGATCAAGCTGTCAGATGATGATGATTCTGATGATGAAGTGGTGGCCAAAAAGATGTTACGCCACCTCAGCCCATGTCCAAACTCTCCGGCATCCCACAGAGAGCCACGCACTTGTGTACTTAAGGTTATCTTTACTTAATAATATGTGGGCCTTTTAAATGGCAGACAAACATGTGATTACCTGATAGTTAATCATTATTGTTGCCTGAGAAAGCCTACTATAATTATTGGGGTTGTCATTGTTAATGAATATATGTTCATATTTTTTTATTTATGGATGGATTCAACAGTGCACTTACTTAATACACTTTTATGTCAACTATATATCAAACCTCTATTAATAATTCTATTTATCACACCTGGAAAACAAATTGTGTAATTTTCAGTCAGTATAATTTATACACATTTTTTTGTGCACATATCATATATAGCTAGTTTAGTGCAGCAAAAGTGTAAATCAATGGGGAGATACATTCTTTTAATGTATATATGAGTATGTGTAGTATGTTATGCACATGGTTACTTAATCACACAATTAAAACAGTTCAGTTTCTTTATAATATTTTGTACATACAAGGAAGTGTAAATAAATAAATAAATAAAACACGACTTATTCATATTTGATGCACAGACACAAAAATATATCCCAAAAAATTCTACATAATATGGGATCCACTATTAATACAGTGTGTTTCATTGAAATTATTATTTGCTTCCAGGCAAGCCAGAAACGTCGACCATTATCGCGTCTTCTTGAACAGCTACTGCGCAACCTTGAGAAAAGAGATCCACACCAGTTCTTCGCCTGGCCCGTGAATGACAACTTTGCCCCTGGATACTCCACAATTATCAAGAGACCCATGGACTTCTCAACAATGAAGCAGAAGATTGACGACAATGATTACAAATCATTAAATTGTTTTATTGTAAGTTAAATGCTATTCAGAATTTTTCAATGACCAAAACCTCTTGAACCATCAATACAAATTTTGAAGCTGCTGGAGGACATAAGAGCGACAAGTTGAGAGATAGAAAATGTTCCTTAGGAATTAACCACATTACTTATCTTCAAACATATCTAGTATAATAAAGCATTTATCCTCCTATCCTCAGAGCGACTTCAAGCTGATGTGCAACAACGCAATGAAGTACAACAAGCCGGGCACGGTGTACCACAAGGCGGCGCGGCGCCTGCTGCACGCGGGCCTCAAGCAGCTCACGCCGCAGAAACTACGCCCGCTGGGGGACATCCTCACCTACATGTACGAGATACCCATCCGGGAGCTGGGATTCGACATGGGCAAGATGGACGTGGTGAGTCCCCATGCCACCTTTCTGTACACTCATACACAGTAAGCTAATGTGTGCTAGACAATATTGGTGTCAAAATTTGTGGCTGTTTTCTGTATAGACTGAACTTAGCTTCAGTTCAGTGGCGGCACTTCCATAGAAGCCCAGAAGCGTTACACGTTAATTGTGTAATTTCTAGTTTATATTTGTTTATTGTGGGATCAGGATATTCTCATTAATATGTCAAATTGCATTTGTAAAATAAAGATATTATTATTCGGAATTTTGTAAGGCAAACTCAAGCTGGGCTTTTGGATTTCTATGGAAGTACCACCACTGCTTCAGTTTAATAGTTACATGTTTGTACATCCACAAGTTTTGGCACAAAGCTCACAATTTGGTACCATATACAGAGTAACCACAGTTGGAATGTAAAATTTGCCTGTTCTCATCCTTTACTGATATACAGGGTGTTACAAAACTACCCGTAAAGTCGAAAGGAGGTTAAATGAGGCCTTCCAAAGAGTCCATTCACAATATTTAAGAACCGTAGTAACGCTGTATAACATACCCCACAATTATTTTTTTCTCCGATGTGCAAACCCTATTTCAGTAAAATCAAAGAATAACTACGCAGAATTAGGTACATTGTACCTAATTCAAAAATTGACTCGAAACAGTTGTAGGATATCGATGAGAAGATTTGAAATTGACAACATTTTTTTTTCCATCTTGACATTTTTTGAAGCCAGTACTTGAGTCCTTGTATTAAGATAGCAAACATTTATAATGAAAAATAGAAAAACTGTTAAAGTAGACAATTATTAGGTAAAATAGGTACATAGGCTTGTTAAATAATCTGGTTCCCTGACATGACAGCTTACTAGGGTTGACAATATTTTTGGCTTAGATAATAATTTAATTTTTTTACGGGGTATTTTGTAACACATTGTATAAGTATTTAACCGTTACATTTTTTATTCATGAGATTTGCTAGATTATATCATATACATTTATACATATATTATGTTTATATGACTGCTGCCACATTCACAACTGTCTTTCAAATTTTATATTAAAATAATTATATGCATAGCTAAAAGGGCATATATACTAAAAGTTGTACATACACCCTTTAAATTAAATGGGTGTACCAAATGCCATGACTGATCTGAAAGAAATTTGTGGCTATTTGTAATAAACATTAAAATTATACCATAATTAACAGTACATATATTAGGTCAATTGAAAAGTCCCCGGCCTGACACATAGATATGTACTAGATAGGTACTAGAATTAAATCCATATGATTTTTTGTTAGCCCTAACCTTCAAAAGACGTGTGTATAAATTTGAAAGCTTTCCGATCATTATTTTGTGAATTATAGCATTTTGAGTGCAGCAACTTTTGTTATTGTGAAAAAAATGGATAAAAAGGAATTTCGCGTGTTGATAAAATATTGCTTTTTGAAGGGAAAAATACAGTTGAAGCAAAATCTTGGCTTGATGACGAATTTCCGGACACTGCCCTAGGAAAATCAACCATCAAGGATTGGTATGCTAAGTTTAGACGTGGTAAAATGAGCTCCGAAGGCGGTGAACTCAGTGGACGCCCAAAAGAGGTGATTACCGACGAAAACATTAAAAAAATCCACAAAATGATTTTGAATGACCGTAAATTGAAATTAAATGAAATAGCAGGCACTCTAAAGATATCAACGGAACGTGTACATCATATCATTCACGAATATTTGGGTATGAGAAAGCTCTGTACAAAGTGGCTGCCGTGCGAGCTCACTTTTGAATAAAAACAACGACGGGTTGATGATTCGGAGCAGTGTTTGGAGATGATCAATCGTAATAAACCCGAGTTTTTGCGTCGATATGTGACAATGGATGAAACATGGCTCCATCATTTCACTCCGAAGTCCAATCGACAGTCATCCGAGTGGACTGCACACGATGAACCCGCTCCAAAGCGTGGAAAAACGCAACAGTCGGCTAGCAAGGTTATGGCGTCTGTATTTTGGGATGCGCATGGAATAATTTTCATTTACTACCTTGCAAAAGAAAGGACCATCAACAGCGACTATTACATATCGTTATTGGACCGCTTAAAGGAAGAAATCACCGAAAAACGACCGCATTTAAAGAAAAAGAAAGTGCTGCTTCGCCAAGACAATGCACCGTGTCACAAGTCAGTAAAAACGATGGCAAAAATCCATGAATTGGGCTTCGAATTGCTTCCGCATCCACCGTATTCTCCAGATCTGGTTCCCAGCGACTATTTCCTGTTCTCAGATCTCAAAAGAATGCTCGCTGGGAAGAAATTTTCGTCGAATGATGAGGTGTTCGCCGAAACTACGGCCTATTTTGAAGCAATTGACAAATCGTACTACAAAAATGGTATCGAAAAGTTGGAGGGTCGCTATAATCAGTGTATCACCCTTGAAGGGAATTATGTTGAATAAAAAAAACTATTTTTGCCAAAAAAATGTGGTTTACTATAGTAGGCCGGGGACTTTTCAATTGACCTGTATTTATTGTATTGTACAGATATCTTGTTTTCTCCAAACTCTAGTTTTTCAAAACAACACAACTAAAGTCTTAGGTGATGTTTGACCGCGTTAGATATTGTTAGCTGTATTCATGCTTGAAGAAAATTCGACGCGACATGTATAATATTATTTATGTATTTATAAAAAAAATGTTTTTTTTTTATAAATGATTATTTGAATTAAACATCAGTGAAAAAGAATCGTTATGTCTACTAGTGAGCTAACAGATCGGGCAAGGTTTTTGAACCATCCTGTGTCCTGCGACCGTTGTGAAGTTGGCAGCGTTCATGTCCCTAAAGCAGCGTACGTATGTCACTCTGTGCATTTATATATAATGTTTGGAAACATGTTTATGTGAAATGTGTAAACTTTTTGCAACGCAGCCACTTAGGACGTACGGCCGTAAGGTGATACATAACAATTACAATATATAATGAGTGAACAGTAGTGACATGTTAATTAGTATAGTTTATTTTATTTGGCTTATTCTCGGATGGGAGCGCGAGCGAGTCTGCGTGTGATGTTGTGATAATGTAGGGAGAGCGTTGTCGTTTGTATTCGCATGCATGGGGCGTCGGTCGGCGCTCCTGGAACTACTCCCGACGGATACCTTCGGTGCACGAGCCGACGGCTTCTATATTGGCAAATGATAAAGCAAAATTAAGTGATAGTTTAAAAAAATGTTTTTAGCCAAATTGGCATTTGATTAGATAAATATATCGATGTAAATGTAATTTTTAACAACTACGCAATGTAAGTCAAATAAGTAATGCGCTGATACGGATACAATGACATTCGTGCTGTTTTAAAATTTTGTTCGCTTTACACTTCAGGTTAAAGAATGTTTGTAACCACAAAAATAAGTAATTAAAGGGTATTCTATTTAGGGAATGCTGCACATATACATCCTGTTGAATATTAAATCAATTCAATTGCAATAAAGCGGTATTCGGCTATAAAAAAAAATACTCGTACAAATATTGCCAATATAAAAGCTGTTTAAAAATATTTAACACGTTGTATTCAGTAAAAATTAAATGGAGTAGTTGATTTTTTTTCCTCAACTTAAAAAAAATGTATTATCCATTCTAAAAAAAATGGATATAAAAATCAGTCCTTTACATGTCAATAATATTTCAGTTATATCTATTAATGCTTAAGTATTTGAGTATTTTTTAACAAAGTTGATACTGTCGATAATAATATTCCATTTAATACAATGTGTTAAATTGCGAAGCACTCGCTTACCAACACAATTTCAAAGGATCAATATTTTATTTTTATTTGGACCCCAACCTTGACTGTGGACGTCAGCCCGTGAAAGTGATTTGAACACATTAGCGATGCATAGTAAGCACGATTAGTTCCACGAGCGCTCACCGAGCGACGCGGCAGCTTCGCACGATTGTTATCATGTCGTTCTGTGACGTAGCGAGTGCTGAAGCGCAGCAGTCCCTTGAAGAGTGGAGGCTCGGAGGCAGAGACCGTTTCTGACGGGGGACACGAGAGACAGGACTCGGGAGACAGCGTCAAGTTACAGATGGAAGCTGCCAGGGAGCAGCACAGGAGGAGACTCGCTAAGAAGGGTAATTTGATGCTGTTGTTTTTAGATGTTTCATGTCGCAACGATCTTGAGATAATTGACCGTAGGAAGATTGGTATGCTGTTGAAGTTGATTAAAAAGGAAGAGGATTAAGGTTTTTAGTCACAGAATAATTTTTATGAAGTTGTTATAGCATTATTTTGTTAAAGATTCCTTAATATCGCTTTAAGGTGACATTTCAAAATTAGTTGTTGTTCACCCAACAGTTACATAAATAGTTCTGAACCCACACTAAGATACAAGTCTTGAATTAGTTCCAGATGTTGTCTTTACTCTAAGCTGAATGAATAAGTGTATGACAAGGATATCAGTGTATAGTGTGTGTTTGCACTTTGTGCAGCGTTCCCGCGCATGGACTCTGAGGGCAAGACGACGCTGCGGCTGGTGACGAGCACGGTGGAGGGCGGCGGCGACGACAAGCCGCTCACGCTCGGCAACTACATCGGGAAACTCACGCAGGGCACCGGCTCGCTCTACAGTGAGTACATACATACACACATACATACATACATAACAAGACGACGCTGCGGCTGGTGACGAGCACGGTGGAGGGCGGCGGCGACGACAAGCCGCTCACGCTCGGCAACTACATCGGGAAACTCACGCAGGGCACCGGCTCGCTCTACAGTGAGTACATACATACACACATACATACATACATAACAAGACGACGCTGCGGCTGGTGACGAGCACGGTGGAGGGCGGCGGCGACGACAAGCCGCTCACGCTCGGCAACTACATCGGGAAACTCACGCAGGGCACCGGCTCGCTCTACAGTGAGTACATACATACACACATACATACATACATACATACATAACAAGACGACGCTGCGGCTGGTGACGAGCACGGTGGAGGGCGGCGGCGACGACAAGCCGCTCACGCTCGGCAACTACATCGGGAAACTCACGCAGGGCACCGGCTCGCTCTACAGTGAGTACATACATACACACATACATACATACATACATACATAACAAGACGACGCTGCGGCTGGTGACGAGCACGGTGGAGGGCGGCGGCGACGACAAGCCGCTCACGCTCGGCAACTACATCGGGAAACTCACGCAGGGCACCGGCTCGCTCTACAGTGAGTACATACATACACACATACATACATACATAACAAGACGACGCTGCGGCTGGTGACGAGCACGGTGGAGGGCGGCGGCGACGACAAGCCGCTCACGCTCGGCAACTACATCGGGAAACTCACGCAGGGCACCGGCTCGCTCTACAGTGAGTACATACATACACACATACATACATACATAACAAGACGACGCTGCGGCTGGTGACGAGCACGGTGGAGGGCGGCGGCGACGACAAGCCGCTCACGCTCGGCAACTACATCGGGAAACTCACGCAGGGCACCGGCTCGCTCTACAGTGAGTACATACATACACACATACATACATACATAACAAGACGACGCTGCGGCTGGTGACGAGCACGGTGGAGGGCGGCGGCGACGACAAGCCAATTGTGAATGTAAACTATTCTCGAATCCCCTCGAACACACACAAAATTTTCATCCTAATCGGTCCAGCCGTTTAAAAGGAGTTTGATTACATACAGACAAACGTTCATTTTATATAAATAGATAAGTTGGCAATGGACAAGCAACTTAGCATGTTCATCAACAGCCTATAAGGCTACAAGAATATCCACCACCGTTTCAATCTCTACGGAATATTGTTGACTAACCACATAAAGATCGAATGGAGGAAGAGGTGGCGGGGAGGGGTGTGGGGTTCTGAAAGTCATGAAATAGCGCAAGTTAAAAATATATGCAATTTTGGTGGTAGCTTTTTTTGTTATTAATGGGCAACACTCTACATTGCTTGTCAAAGTCTTCCTTTCCGGCCTTGACGATAAACACAAATAGCGATGAGAAAACAAAATGATAATAGTTATTAGAGGTTACACTAAATTAATTGATCAATACAAACATGACAAGAAATCCAAAAGCACATATCGCACGAATCCACTCATGTAACCTTTAAAAAGTCACTTATTTATAAAGTAATATATATGCAGCTCCGCGCGAAGACAGGCGGAACATCGCGAAGGGCGTGAAGCCGCTGTACTACGGACCCTTCAGCTCGTACGCGCCTTCCTACGACGGAACCTTCGCCACACTCACCAAGGAAGAATCTCATCTCATATACCACACGTTGCGTGAGTTTTTATACTTAAGTACACACACCCAACAGTCACATATATAGTTCTGGCCCCCACATTCAAAGAATAGTCTTGTGTCGCAGGTATCGGAATCTACGGCAACTTTTTGATGTTACTAACACCAAAAGTATTTCTAGAACTCTTTATTTTTATGTTTTTTTTTACGTACTGCGAAATGAATTTTCCTGATTATTACTTTTTTTTATCATTTTTGCAGCTTCAGAAACAGGTCAGGGTAATGAGGAGATGCTGCGGTTTGCACCGGACTCCCCGTGGACTGCGATATACGACATGGAGGCCATGTTCCCAGACAAGAAGCAGCAGCAGGAACAAGCCTCCGTCACAGAAGAGACTGTAAGCATACTTGTTTTTTATACAGGATGTATTCAGACTATGTTTTTTGTCTTAATTTTTTTTTAACGCCAACGGGTTTGTAATCACCATAGCTATTACCTGCCTTAGTTTCCGATCTCGGTCTGAATACATACTCTCATACTTATCACATCTTTAAAGCATACGCATAAATGTATTTCAACAAAATCCTCCTTTAAAAAATGATATAAAATATGAAGATTTTGATGCTCTGAATCTGTTCCCAATGACCAAATTTTTCTATCACGTCTAGATTTTTCGTATATTTTGAGTTGTATATGATTATTTCCAAGCTAAAGGAAGTGGTTACGGTTCCAGGACATATCGAAGGTCCGCGTGGACGTGGAGCAGCTGCGGCGGCTGTCGGAGCTGGGCATCGACATGGAGTTCCTGCACGACATCGAGGACGAGATCGCGGCCTCGCAGCACGACTACGGCATCTCCGGCGCGCTGCGACACACCTACGAGCTGCTCGCCAAGCTCGAGAAAGAGCAGAGGGAACGGTCGGAACTGCTTCTGCAACTTCTCATAGCTTATAATTCACTACTTTTTGATACCTTGACGTATGATATCGAATAATAAAGAGTCGATTGTTGAACTATACTGTCATCTACTCTAGAGTAATACTGCTTAGATTTTTAAATAATATAATTTTTTACACACCTTGATTGATGTATGATATTGAATAGTCAAGAATCGATTTTTGGAACAAGCATCGATATTGGGCAATATATTTATTGAATCGATGATTGAATTGATTCTGCCGTATTCCTGCTGCCACTGAATATCGAACTATTCAATTTCGGGATATAAATTAGATATCGTTTTGTGATCGTGGAATGAAATTAAAAATCGATTTTGATAGAATGTCCAAGGCGGTACTTACATAGAAGCCCAACGAGCGTTACACGTTATTATTCCCATTCATATGACAAATCGTTTTTGTTAAATTAATATCAAAAGTTTATTTGGAAAGTAAGGCAAACTGGGCTTATTGGGTTCTATGGCAGTACCGGCACTGTAGAACGTGTATAGTGACATAGTGACATAGTGACGTGTGCGTGTTGCAGGCTGTCGGCGGCGGCGCCGTGGCACCTGTCGCTGTGCCGCGGCGCGGGCGCGGGCGAGCGCGAGCTGGCGCGGCAGGTGTGCGCGTGCCTGCGCGGCATGGCGGCTCGCCTCGCGCCGCGCCACCTCGTGTCCCGCCACGCGCTGCGCGCCGCCATGGGCGTCACGCTCGACCACCTGGGTACGCGCCACACCTCACCAGCATCATCACATCATCACCAGCCCTTGTACATCCCACTGCTGCCCACCAGAGCTACAATCGAGAGGATAGAGGCCTTAGTCCACCACGCTGGCCTAGTGCGGAGGGGCTGACCTAATAAATTCCTAAGAACATCTAGGCGTGCAGATTTCATCACGATGTTTTCCTTCACCGCTAAAGTGCATGATAATTCTTTTTAGATCATTATTATTTTGAATAATTTTGGCCATCACGATTTATGACAACTTATTTCATACAACTCTATACTATTGTTTTCTTTATGCATCAATATAAGCTAAGGTCCAGTGCGTATTACCATTGAACCACATTATATCGGAAATGCTTTATAAAATTATTTACTAAGATCCGTGAATGCTTAAGCCATACACGAAACTAGTATAACTAATAAAAAAACGCCTATACAGATCTATTGACCAACAACAGAGCAGTCAACTCATACTTTCATTAAAATACTAACTAGCCCTTACTGTAACAATAAATTAATGACTTTAATTTGTCACGAACAGATACCCCAATGGCTATCGACGATTTCGAGATGGAAATGCACGAGTCCAGAGACACAGTATCGGATCCAGATTCTCGGTCCAGCCACGACAAATGATCATCACGCGGCGAATAACTGTAAATTAATTTATAAAATAAAATATACACTTTAGGATACAAATCTAATGAGTAATAACTATTATTACATCTACAATTATTTACATACATGTGTTTTTTTTTTTCTATTTAATTATATGGTAACCCTTTCTACAAAAACCAACATAACTATCTAAAAAGGGTCTACTTGAGCCTTGAAGTGACACAAGGTATAAAATGGGCTTAAAATAATTATTGTCCACTCATTAATATGTGCCAGTAAAAATTATGGAAAATTACTATTCGCGTTATTAAAATTAATTTTTAAATTATTAATTGATAAACTTGCTATACCAGTGTAGGGATGCCCAAAAAAGTGTATTGTATCGATATATCGCATCGTAACTGTATCGAACTTGGTTGTATCGATACGCGATATTATCGATTTCCTTTGTATCGATATATCGTATCGTAACCGTATCGCATGCCTTTCAATTAATATGCGATATAATGAGTATATATCGTGCAAAGGGTTATATTTTTAGTAGTTTTACTATATTCTTTTATTTTTTTAAAAGAAACAAATAATATATATGTATTTAAAATAGTTTTATTCAACAAAAAAAAAAATCACAATTGCCATTGATCAGCACTTAAACAACGCAAAAATAATAATTTTGATAAGCGCTGTGGATTAAACCTATTACGGCTTTCGGAAAGTGTGTGTCCAGCTAAAGAAAACAGGCGTTCAGAAGGAACTGAAGTTGCGACAACTGATAAAATAAAATTCCACACAGTTGACTTTACTGGCGGTGCCATTGCAATGATTTTGAAATAAAAGTTTTGTTGCTCGAACTCGAACGGAATGAAAAAGGAGAACATTAACTAAACATTTATTAATCATATTTGACGGTACTACAAAGTCCAAAGATTTATTTAAATCTACCTCCAAGTCTAAAAGCCGGCTGTTCTTGTTCCATAAACAATTTTGTCGACGTTATCATTCTCTTATTACTAATAACAATATATTCAATGGCACTGTCTATTATCGTTTAGTGATGATGTAATAGGAACTTTAAAATTATACAAATTAATCACCGACATAGTTTGATACGATACGGTAATGCGATGTTTTTATAAGAATGCGATATATCGAAGCGTATCGTATGGTCAAAATATCGCATCAAATATCGATATATCGTATAGTGCTGTATCGATATTTCGATATATCGTATCGTAACGGGCATCCCTATACCAGTGCCTTTCATCCGATGCGATTAAATAGAAACTTACTGTTTCTAAAAACTTTTTTACTTCAAGCAGCGCCATCTATTGTAAATTCAAAGCAACAAAAACTACAAACTCACCGCTAGATGGTGTAATCTCAGTTTTTAAATTACGGCAGATAGATGGAGTTACTATGACTAGTGAAAACTAGGGTTTGAGTGGTCTCAAACGAAACGACGACGAGACATTGTTGTCTGCAGTAGCCCATATGCTTACAATTATACTTCGAAAGTCCATCTACTGGACAAGCACCTCGTTAATAATTAAAAGTAGTTCAGTTAACCAATCATCATGAGTATATACGTCCCTCAGCTGGGCACGGGTCTACTCTACAACTGAGAGGGCTTAGGCCTTCAGTCCACCACGCTGGCGTAGTGCGGGTTGGCGAACTACACACCTAAGAAATTCCTAGGGACTTTTAGGTGTGCAGGTTTCATCACGATGTTTTCCTTCACCGTTAAAGTACGTGATAATTCTTGGGAATACACACATAACTTCGAAAAGTCAAAGTTTTGAACCCGCGACCGCCGCGGTTCTCGACATCGTGCCCAAACCTCCTGATTGATGTGATTATCGCACTCGTTTCTTGAAATTTAACACTATTTAGACAGCACTACCCTTACCTTTCAGTGCAGAGCTGTCACTGTCGTATTAGTATGAAAATTATTTGCAACATTATTATTTTGTTCACATTGAAATTGAATTGAGTCCGCCAACCCGCACTAGGCCAGCGTGGTGGACTAAGGCCTAAACCCTCTCAGTTGTAGAGGAGGCCCGTGCCCAGCAGTGGGACGTATATGGGCTGATTATGATTGAAATTTATTGTCATTCGTAAAATTACTTGACGCCTTCCTGTCGATTTTTTATTTCTTTTTTGTTTTCTAAAACTGACTTTAATAATTAATGTGAGCTTTTTTATTTGCTATTTATATGCATGGGTAGTGATGGCCTTGAGGTTTAAACCTCAGGCAAACACCTCTAAATTTACGAAATTATGTGGGTATTCACAATGAATTATCACGTTTATTTTTTAAAGGTGAAGAAAAATATTGTGAGGAAACTTACACACTTAAAAGTTTTACTAATTTCTTAGTTGTGTAGTCCGCCAACCCGCACTAGGCCAGCGTGATGGACTAAGGCCTAAACCCTCTTAGTTGTGGAGGAGGCCCGTGTCCAGCACGTGTATCCAAGACTGTGTCCAGGAGGACGTGTATGGGCTGATGATGAATAGTGGGCGAGCCTATTAACGCTTTCGTGAACATTTCCAGACCCAGTGCTGCTACATGTTTGTGTAATCCACAAATATTTGTTTCGGGTCTGGGTGTTTGTGACATGAAAACTGAAAAGTCACTCGTAGTTTCTATTACCAACGACACAGGACTTGTTTGTATGATCAGAACTATGAATGAACTATTGGGTGTATTTATTTAATTACGTGTCTTGCGATTTGAGGTCCCGGGCTCGATTCCCGGGTAGACCAAAGTGCTATTGGTTTTTTCAATTAGGAAATTCTCAGTAGCAACACGAGTCTGGAATTGTACCTAAAAACTACAATACGAGCTATTGTTGTTTATTGCCTGCTAATACGTGGGACGAAAATAAAAATTGCTGAAATGTGGGTGTAGAAATGCATCTCTGCCTACCATTTCGGGTAATACAGGCGTAATGTATTTACATAATATGTAAGTAGCTGTTACTTATTCCTTAACTAAGAGACTCAATGAGCTTCGCTGTTCGATACAAGCGTTTCGGTGCATTGTATTTATCCCTTTTAAAATTAATAATAATAAATACACCCAACCGTCACATAAATAGTTCCGACCCCACACTAAGATACAAGTCTTGTGTCTATCAGAAATCACGCGAGCCTTTCGCTCTCAGAAACACCCAGACCCGATTCAAATTCGATTAAATTCCTAATTTCAAAACGTAACTTTACTCGTCAAAAAATATTACGCATTATTTAAAATCCGCACATTCACACCGCGAATACTATGATAGCCCGATTGAATAGCTCACATCAGTTCATTGGGGTAACCTGTCGGCCCATTAGCATTTAGCTCCCATACTTCCTCGCGATGAGTGGGCGGGCGCGTGTGACCGGCGGCGCGCGCGCACTCACACGCGCCTGCGCACGCGACACGTCGCACTGCGCATGCGTCAACTGGCCTCGTGTGCCGCACCATTGACAGATCGGAGGGTGGGCAGAGATCAATAAAGACTATTGAAGTTTTAACACACGTCGTCAAATCGAGGCATTTCACGTGAAACGAATGGCGTATATATTGAGATTCTAAAATTCATCAATAAGCCCATGCTAAATCTAAATGATATGAAAGAAGATACACGTGTTATACTTGTAGGTTTTTTGTTGTTGTTCTAAGCATGCAAAATTGACAAAAGCGTTTAGAAAAGCTTGTAATAATTGTATAAATTAGTCAGTTGTCTAAGAAAAATAATGTATGTATGCAAAGGTTTCATTGCATGCCAAAGACCAGAAATGAAGATTTTCAACCAACATTTAAACAACTTCAACAAGATTTTATTTAAAAAAATGTCTCTTAAATTCTAATATTTTTACCATAAATGTTCCAGAATGGGTTGTGAAATATGACCGGGTTCGATTTCCGTGTAAAGGGTATAAGCGTGGTAATATCTATAAACTAATAGTATTTTCCACGGGGAATCTTTCAATAACTCATCATATTTATTTTACACATAACCGCGACGTACCGCAATCTCCTTTACTCGGATAAAAATCCAAAAACTGCCAGTAGGTATCACAATAAAAACCCAATTATAATCGCACAATAAAAACATTGAATGTAAATACACGCGGAGAATTAAATATCACCCCACAGACGCCCCCGGCATTCACACGGGAACTGCCTCTTTATAGAGTCCCTAAGGGTTCTATGCAGGGGAAATTCAACTTTATCACATAGATTTTAAAGATTATTTACACAGGGTATTAGTTTTGTTTAAAAGAAAACGCAGTAGCCTAACTTATTTAGACTTAGTGTCTGTTTGCAACGTTGTCAACTACTTTACATTGCATCTTGCTTCTTGCTGCTTTTATTTTAGCTATTTCCATAGCCTTATGTCGTATGGTATTCTTTTGTGGAGAGCTGCTGCGGATATTAACACTATTTTTGTTTTGCAAAAAAGAGCCATTAGGGCTATTTATAATTTAGGTCCCAGGGCTTAGAGAAAAATTTAAAGAAATAAATATTCTTACCGTCACTTGTCAGTTTATATACGAGAACTTAATGTACGTCCAAAAGAATCTTGATAAATTTAATAAAATTTGTAATGTACACAATAAAAATACTAGGAACAAATGTAATCTCGTTCAACACGTAACTCGTCTCCGGAAAGTTAATAACTCTTTTATGGGGCAATGTATACGCTTCTATAACAAACTTCCGAGGGCTATTAGGGGGGTTCCCTTGACACAGTTTAAGAAATCAATTAAAGATAAGCTTTGCAAAAAAGCATACTATAAAATTTCAGATTTTATTGAAGATAATAAACCCTGAGAGTAATGTAAATTGATCGGAGTTTTGTTGCTATAGTTTGTATCATTATGACATTTACAATGTAAAATTTAAATAATGCAATTAAAAAAAGACATTTATTGCTATTTAAAAAAAAATGACATGTCGTGTTGCTGAGGGAGTTTCTTGCCGTTTCTTCTCCACAGCTGTAACACGTTTCGAAGCGGCAATAGTTTAAAAAATATAAAAAAGTGTAAAATGGACGATTCAAAAGAACTTGTAAAAGTCTACTTGAATAAAGATAATTTGACTTTGACTTTGAAAAAAATTTGGAGCAATATTTATAGATTCTACAGTGTAGTAGCATCACTAAATACAGAGGTCCTGGGTCCGATTCCCGGAGCCGGTAAACTGTTATTAGGATTTTTGGCATTAAGATATTCAGAGTAAAAGCACGAAGTTTGGAAATACATACATAAACTCACGCCTGTATTCCCCGAAGGGGTAGGCAGTGGTGCATTTCTGCACCCACATTTCGCCAGGTATGTATCAGGCCCACGTAATAGGGGGAGAGCCTATTGCAGTTTTTCGGGCACATTTCCAGACTCCGTGCTGCTACTGAGAATTTCCTAATGGAAAAACCAATAACACTTTGCCCGACCCGGGAATCGAACCCAGGACCTCTTGATCGCACGGCAAATACTTGTACCGCGAGACCACGAGGCAGTTTGGAAATGTTCCTGAAACATAGCAAAAGGTTCTACCGTTATTACTAACTCTGTCCTACCACTTCGGGATAAAGGCGTGAGTATATATAGCCCTTTACACCCGAGCTTAAACGATCGTGAGTTTAGACTTTGAAAAATTCTACACTGCACACGAAACAACTTTTGCGGACGCAACCGTCGTCGATCGATCGTGCGACTATCTGAGAACCCGCGAAAACACATTTTATTACTATAAGTACCGGTTGGACATTGTCAGTCGTCCGGAAGACACGAGAGAGATGGCTGCGTTTTTTGACCACGCCGCTCGAACAAGTAAGTATTTGATATTTTCGTAATGCTAATGGTTTATTAACATTTTTTTATGTAAAATGCTACTTGATTAGTTGTTAAACAATACTACATATGTTTATTATACATAACTTTGTTTATCGGTTGATACTATTCCTCGAAATTTAAACTCGCACGATCGTGGTACCTCGGTTGTACTACGTAAACTTAATAACAAATGTTACTTTGTCTTTTACCTTTATTTATGTAATATAATGCCTTTAAATGTATGTTTTTTTTACTTTTAGAGCGTTCACTCACGGAACAAACAATTTGTGACCTTTTGGCCAACGGCAATATCTCAGATTTTGAGGATTTGGACGAAGATGACACAGAATTCGATCCAGACGTCTTGTTCCGGCACACTGCAGACGATGTGTCAGAGGAAGAACAGGATGACGAAGAAATACCATCTTCCTCCATAGCAACAGTACCTACTACCAGCGTTACCACGATGTGAATTGCCAGTCCCGCCAAATTTAAAAACGACTATACGAGAATCGTGATCTACTGTGCGAGCGCCATCTACAAGTGACATATCGAGATCGCCAGTAGGTAGGCGTGGAAGAAGGCTTTCAAGTGGGCGAGGAGCAGCATCAGTACCTAGAGTTACAAGAAAGCGAATATGGAAGCAAACTGCTTTTACAGAAAACGCACATAACTATTCTGCCTTACCAATAAACCTGGTAAGACGACCAGTTGAATATTTTCATGATTATTTCGATACACAGTTTTTAGAAAAGATCTCTCATTGTTCCAACTTGTATTACCTACGCACTACGGGACATGAACTGAAATCTTCAAGTGCTGAAATAGCTAAATTGTTTGCAATTCATCTTATTATGGGCTGTATTCCTTACCCTCGAGTACCAATGTATTGGAGAGTTGGTATGAAGTTAGGCTTGATCAGTGACCTAATGACAAGAGACAGGTTTCTTACTCTTCGTAATGCACTCCATGTTGTCGAGTCCGATTCACCAGCTCCAAACGAAGTGGATAACCCGCTATGGAAGGTACAACCCATGATTGACCAGGTACAAGAAGCCTGTAACAAATTGGCAAGAGTTTCAAGATACTACTCGATTGACGAGCAGATGATTCCCTTCACAGGACGCTGTAAGCTACGGCAGGTCGTGAAAAATAAACCACGACCTGTAGGCCTGAAAAATTTTGTCCTTACCACAAGTGATGGATTGATGCTAGATTTCGAAATTTACAAAGGCGCTAAAAGCAGTTTCGGTGATACGAATCTCGGTCTCGGTCCCTCAGTAATTTTACATTTGATAAAAGGTGTCCCACGTGGTAGCTGTGTATATCATGACCGCTATTTTACTACGATTCCTTTAATTGAGGAAATGGAAAAGATGGGTTTGCATTCTACCGGAACCATCATGCAGAACCGGATTCCTGACCGAGCAACAATTAAATTTAAGAAAGATACAGAGATGCAACGAGGCGAGTCCCAGCAGTTTGTTTATAATTCTACTGCAATCGTGAAGTGGAAAGATAATAAATCCGTATTACTAGCATCGAACTGTACTGCTTCTGAAGAACAATCTGGAATAAAAAGGTGGGACAATAAACAAAAAGTGTACATCGACGTTACAGCCCTAAAAGTTGTGAAGAATTATAAGAAAGAGTTAAGTTAGTTAGTTAGTTAAGTTAGTAAATTATTAAAAGAGTTGATCTTATAATATTTTATTAAAATAAATATAATGTTTATAATTAATCAATCGTTATTTTATTATTTTCCTTGTTATATTGCCATATAATAACATAGACTCACGATCGTGCGACTTACAATTATTTCCTGAAACTCACGATCGTGAGGGTCTGATTGCTGCAAACCAGGTGCACCAGGATTTTTTTCAATATTTTTCTCATAATTTTTGGACACAATGGAAGTTACGGAATGACATTTAAATATGATATAGAAGATCTTCATCTCTCGGGTGTAAAGGGGTATGGTTAAACATAAAGACATAAATAAAATTTAAAGTAAAGTAAAGAATCAGGTATTGTGCCTTCAATCACTTTTCAACCCTACAAAAACATCTCAATAAACCGCCCTATTTTTGTTAAACACACAGTACGAGGCTAAACAAACGCTTTAGGCTAAAATAACTTTACAGAACCTCAACAATAACGCGAAGCTTCCAATAATCTATAGACACTCAATAAACAAACTATTTAGGAGTATTTTGGTAGAACTGCTTTAACTAACTTGTTTATTTTCACAGAAAAAGATAAACATTTATTTGAAATAAAATTTAGCCTCAATACCAGTTGAGTTTCAATAATAAATACAGCCAATTATTCGTTTGTTATGCTGCCGTGTATATACAGGAATGAAAGCAGGTAGAGAGATCAAGTTGCGTAAATACCTATAGCCATGGAAGCACGATCATCGACCTTATGTAGGTATTTCAGGTAAATTTAAACTTAAAAAAGCCAAAAAATCTCTGCCTCTACCTATTTTAAAAAGGCTAAAACTTTTCAGTCAAATTGGAGTATTCGTCACAAAATTAAAATAAAATAGGGATAGAAATTTTTTAAACGAAAATATTTTTAATTTAGATTCATATTTAAATATGCTTTGAATGGGTGCAGTTATATATATTAGTGTAAAGCAAATGTAACAATTATTGGTTTTGATGATGATTCTTTTTTTATAGTTTATAGATAAAAATAAATTCATAAATTTAAAGCTACAAACCTTTTTTATAGTTTTATGTTGGTTCTCAATGTGTTCAAACGTTAAAATAATATCAAAATTATGTGCATTATTATGACTATTTTAGACGCAATGAAGATTGAAAAACCTTAATAATAAATTAATTGTAAAAAAAAATCACCTTCCTCTCCCTATGAACTCTCGATTTAGTATCGAGCTTTTCTAGCTCATTATTAATTAAAAAAAAATATCCAATAAAATATAGTGTCGCTAGTAAGTCACAAGGATTGCAATAATTCGAGCATGTCCCAAAAACCATTGACTGCATGAGATTTAATATCTCTTCTGCGACAATATCAACAATGGAGGCAGCCACAATGCGCTTCGGAGCACCTGTCGACTCTCAGAGGTTCTTCTCACGCCCACAAAAAACGGGTTACATGTTAAAAGTCGGAAAAAATCCCGACTCCAATAGCTTTTTTGTCTGGAGAATTTTATACAATCAAATTCAAGCCGCCTATCGGTACTGTAAAGAAGTTTTTACGCACATTATTTCATCTTAAACGCTCGAAATTGTGAAATATATTGTGCTATAAACAACATCCAAACTTGTTGTCGAAAGGACTGATGGTACACATTTGTATAGAAGTCTATCATCGTAGTTACTAGTAAATAGCCTACATTGGAGATCCAAAATTCCAAACCTTCGGTACTGGGTGGTTTCAACTGTTCTCTTTATCTACAGCAGTATTTTAATAAACTCGACGTTCTACTTCTAATGCTTTGCTCAATATCCTATACAGTTAAGAAGCTTAGAAATTGCGTGGATTTATGATCGAATAACATTTATAATTCATTTTTTGATTCACAAAAAAATCCTATCCTTTGCTTGAAAAAATGTCTCGTCAATTTTTTACCCTCTTCGCGACAACAAGAATATCCAACAAAAGGATTACATGCAGCACAATGCCTCATTCTAAAGGATCGAGTACTTTGCCGGCATATCTGATGAGATTAACAACAAGATTTGGCCAACACTATCCCCTTGTTAGGGTAGAAAATCTCTTCGTGCTTAAGACGGCGTAAAAGACTTCAGAATTTTGCAAAAGAAATCATTAACTGAATTAAAGATACTATCACTATTTTGAATTTGTAACGTGTAAAGATTTTTTGTAAGATGTAAGCTCATCTTATCAATTACATTTAGGCACATGATTCTTCGTCCGACCTAAGAATCAAACCCGAGTTGATCTTGCAAGCGCTTATAGCTAGGTATATGGCGCGGTATCACACAGTTAGCGATATATAATCACAAAAGAGCTTTAGCTGTTGTGTGAATATCACAATTCAAATTTTTGTTTAATAAATTTATTTTATTTCCTCGTTTCAGTTGTAAGCATGGTATAAACTTCATTTTCCTTCTGTTCCTAAAGAAATATATCAAAAACTTAACCAACTAGATCGTAGCCCCTTTGTTTTGATCATTATGATTGTGTAATAATTAACGACTATGATCCAAATAATCTGTGCCTATCTGTTCATTTTGATACCTACGACATAAGACTCGTATCTTAGCGTGGGGTCAGAACTATGTTTATAAAAAATAAAAAAAAATAAAAACATGCAGTTAATGTTTAAATCCAATATTAAGCATTCATTATGATTTTAATTTCCATCAAAGGAGATTAATTCTTACTTTTATGTTTGTGCTTTGGTTTAAAACAAATATCTTTGCAAACCGCACCGCTTATGAAAATTCCATCCTTGTATTACTTATTTAAGTTTTACAGGCATTTTCCAAGGAAATATATTAAAAAATACTTGTAGACATTTAATATTCTGGTTACGTGCATACTTGGAGTGGAGCAAAGTCGACGAACAAATGCGAAGCTCTTGAGTAACTCCGGCGCGGGCTTATATTAAGGTCGCGGCTCAAAGAGAACAGGAGTACTTCTTCAAAAGTCTTAAACTCCAGACAAATACCTATATTCTACGCTGGAGTGTTTCATAAAACTGATTTATGTAAGGCAATATGCTTTGGAGATTTATTTGCGAATATACTAAAGTAGAATATGTAAAACACATGATCAGGCGGTGATGTTTCACCGTGACCGCCGAGACCACGTGTTCGATTAACACGAAAAATAGGAAAAAATATATGTGACATCCACAAAATATATTTACCGGGCTGAGTATTTTTAAAAACGCAAAGTCAAACTGATAAAATGACTGATACTCACGACGCAAAAAATTCATTAACATGATGATGGTCATAACAGACTCAATTCAGTGCTTATCATGTAGCCATTTTGTATTAGGTGATAAAATATAATCCAGGCCAGTATGAAGGCAAAACTATGTATTTAAAAAACTTTAAACTGATATCGAAAGTACTTTACCTAATGAATAAAATGACTATAATAACTTTTTAAAAATAAAACAGGAAATATCAAAAAAAAATACATTAAACACTCCCATATATTTAGTATGAGATAGTAGAAAGGTTATAGTTTCCTTATTTTAAGTGGAACAGTACCTAATCATTTTATAATTATGCACGATATGATATTAATGAATTTTAAGTAGATACACGTGTAGATTATTTATCTTACCACTTCAAATCTTCTATACATACATACAAATAAATAAAATTGGAGTGTCTGTTTGTAATATTGAAATAACCGCTTTTTAATAAATGCATTTATGGATGTATTTGTATACGCGATACATATACCAAAATAACGTTTTTTACAATTTTTGTCTGTGTGTCTGTCTGTTTGTTCCGGCTAATTTCTGAAACGGGTGGACCAATTTTAACGGGACTTTCACTAGCAGATAGCTGATGTAAAAAAGAGTAACTTAGGCTACTTTTATTTTAAATCTTTTATTAATGTAAATAAACAACAAAAAAATATATACCGCGCGGGCGAAGTCGCGAGCACAGCTAGTTAATAATAAACCTTGTTTCAATATCGTATTAATTTAAACTAGCTGAAAAGCAACATACTAAATAAAAACAAAAAGAAAGATACTCTTTGGTGTTCGTGCTAAATTTGAATTCTTTATCGTGGGTTCTCGTTCACGCCAATTTATTGTGTTTTTTTCAATTTGCGTTAATAATCGTGATTGTTACATTTATTGATTGAAAAATGATTTATTGATTGAAAGTTGCGGTGGCGGTACTTCCATAGAAGCTCAAAAGCCCAGTTTGTCTTACATAATTCCGAATAATAATTATCTTTAAGCTGTAAACCTTTATTTAACATAATCAATTTGTCATATTAATGACCCCACAATAAACAATTATAAACAAGACATTACACAAATAACGTGTAACGCTTTTAGGCTTCTATGAAAGTACCGCCACTGGTAAGTTGGATAACAATTTCATAAATTATGGATCCTTTAACAGGAAAAAAAGGTTCGAGAACAAGAGCTCCGCAATTCGATAATGACTTAGATAATAATATTATTAAATACGTAGTAGGTAATGTTTCAAAATGCGGAATTTACAAAAGAAAAATCAGTAAAACAGCATTATTGGTCAATTGACAATCCTCGCCAAACTACTGAAGTTAGAGCTCTGGTGAGATTCTCAATTAATGTGTGGTGTTCTTGGAGATCGGATCATTGGGCCATATTTTTACAGTGGAACCTTAACTGGACATAGATGTTTCACCTTTGCACAAAACGATATGCTAAGTCTCTTAGAACCAATCCCAGACGATGAAAGAAGTTCGATAATATTTCAACAAGATGGAGCACCTGCACATAATACAAATGTTGTAATGAATTTCTTACAAAACAATTTTACAATAATAGTGCAACCCCTTGGTCTGCCAGATCCCCGGATCTCACGCCTTGTGATTTCTTCCTATGGGGATTTGTCAAAGACCGCGTGTACGCTGAGAGAGTACACAGCCTAGAAGAGTTACAGAATCGTGTAGGTTTTTTTTTTTTTTTTTATCTGGCACGGCAAAGTGACTCCACTGTACCTGATGGTAAGCACAGTGGAGTCCAAAAAATTAATACCGACCAGCGAGAAACGATATGGTCACCCGCTGGTCGACACAATCATGCCGGCCTGCACAAATGCTTCTTCACGCTACGCTTAAAGGATCCAGGATCATAGGAAGGAGGGAACACGTGAGCCGGCAAACTATTCCACAGCTTGATGGTTCGGCAAAGGTAAGAGTTGGCGAACTTTTTGGTTAGAGCCGCGGATGTTGTGACCACAAAGCTGTGGCTTCGCATACCAGCACGCGTGGTTCTGGTGAGGAAAGGAGAGGATGGGACAAGCTTACACAATTCTTCAGAGCATTCACCATGATACAGACGGTAGAACACGCTAAGTGCGGCAATGTCCCTGCGCAACTGTAGCGGCTCCAAGTTGGCTGTATAGTCTGCATCATTCACAATGCGGATGGCACGCCGCTGCAATCCATCCAAGGCATCGAGAAGGTATTTGGCGGAACCATCCCAGAGGTGCGAGCAGTATTCCATGCCCGGCCGAACCTGCGCTTTGTATAAGCGGAAAAGTTACGTACGTCGTGCAATTGCTTTAATTACTCCGCAAATGTTAAGGAAAGTCTATTTAGAAACTGTAAATAGAGCTCGTCGTTGTATTGCACGACGAGGACGTCGCTTCGAACATCTGCTTTGTATACAACATTTTGTACTTACAAAGAAATAAAATGTATGGGAGTGTTTAATGTAATTTTTTGATATTACCCGTTTTATTTTTAAAAACTTTTTAATGTCAATTTACTCATTAGATAAAATACTTTCGATATCAGTTTAAAGTTTTTTGATATCTGTAGTAGTCATGGAATAATCGCCTGTGCACACTTAACGATATACAGGATCTACGGGAAATCACTCTTTTATCTCCAGAGCGCTAAGCAGCAGTGACGATACTTCCATAGAAGCCAGAAGAAGAAGAAGAAGTCCAGCTTGCCTCGCAAAATTTCGAATAGTAATCTTTTAATTCTTTATTTAACAAAAGCAATTTGACATATAAATCCCATAAAAAACAAAACTTGTAAAAAAAACCCAAGTCCCGCAAGTCATTTCTTCTACCGTAAAAAGTTGTGAGATCCATGTGATACCAAGTCGATAAATTTATTCAGTCTCCGTTTCAGGGACCTTTTGTCTTAAGTTATTATGCACTTAGCTTACCAGACAACATCTTATAGTGACAATATTAAAAATCTTTTATGTCTTAAATAAGAGTTAGATTTGGCAATCGCATGAAAACACGATGTATCTCACTTTTAGAGCTTTCTTAAACTACTGGTTCAAATTGAATGAAATTTTAATATACAGAGTTTATACCATTCTTGCTTGGTGACTAAATTTTCAGGTTTCTAGGTTTATCCACAACGATGTTATAGGGTGTCGAAAATGGCCTGAGTTGATTCGAGAAAAGTGTAGTACGGCCGTGCCGCTTTTTTGCTCGACTTGGCGGGGGCACTGCCGTGCCCCCAGATGAGAATATCCTGACTTCACAATAAACAATTATAAATTAAACATTACACAATGAACGTGTAACGATTTTGGGCTTTTATGGAACTACCACCACTGGTAAGCAAAGGTGCAATGTTTCGCCAATTATTACATAAAGGCATTTTCCTAAGACCTAAGACTGAGACCTAATTTCAACCATAGTAATACGCAAAGATATGCATACATCATTGACCAGGTTTTGCGTGCTACTAACCACGTCATAACTAGTGTTTACACATCGAAGGTCAAGTGCAGTGGTTGGGTCACGTGTGTGCAGTGCGTGCGGCCGGCGGGCTGCCGTGTGCCGTGTGGCAGCGCTTCGAGCCCCGGGCGGCGACCACCAGCCGCTCAACACGCGCCGGACAACGCTTACTATTGTGGAAAGATTTGTGGGTAAAATAGCTTTCAAGATTGTAGTAATTGACTGGCGTTGTCAATCCCTCGGTTTGTTACGCAGAGTCGCATAAAGGGTTTTGATTTTCAGTTATACTTACCTTTGGGTAATAGAAATGTCGAGTTAGAGCGTATATTAAATGTCAATGAGTTTAAAAGCAAGCCGTACTGAGTAAGATCAGTGAATAGTAGAGATCATCCAATGTTTGAAAATAATGAAAAAAAAACTAGCGCAAAAAAAATTAAAGTAATATTAATAAAATTGATTATATACGAGAAAAAGCATTAAAATATGTACCGAAACTCAATGAACTTTCGCTAATCCCCATGGGCCGTCCCTCTCCGAGGAACCCTTCTTCAGCGCATAGTTCACACCGACCACTCGAGCGAATAACATTGAGTTTCCTAATTGTGCCGCCGGTTCCCACCGTGCGCCCGACACGAGGCGCGGAATTGTGCCGCGTGCGCACCCCTGCAACAACAAATAACCATTATGTTCATCCAAATAAGATTTAGTTTTGTCTGCTTATAAATTTGAAATTCATCAACAATAATAATCACGACCGAAAAACATCAAAGCGACTGTAAAATCATACGGATACAGAGCAAAATCGTTTCACAAAATTGCCGTTTACTGCACACTGTTGCCAAGGTTTTTGTGCAGCTGTATATGGGTTAAACGACCCTTGTGTTGAAGGCATAAGGGTGGTGAAGGATAATAGGGTGTGTACAGATAATGTTGGTCGCGACAAGGCGCAGTGTGTGGTGGCAGCGAGCGACGTAGGGGCGCACGCGGCGACACACTCCGCGCCGGACGTCGCACGCGCTAGCACGTGTCGCCGACGTGCGCAGACCCGCGTGTGCACGACGCCTTACAATACTTCAAGTATTTACTATCAAAGAAATACCAAGTGAATGGAACATTGAAACTGTGACAAGTGTATCTTGGACCTTGGTGTTGTGCAATGGAGTATCATCATCGACACATGGAACAGCCTGGGCTGCAGGGCCAGGGTCAAGCCCAGCAGTGGGGTTACGGCTGGGGTCCTCCAGCACCAGCCCCGGCTCCTCCTGCGCCTGCGCAGCGCAACAAGAGAACGCACTCGGAGAGCGAAGATGACGCTTTCTCTGAAGAAAGTAGCAAGGATGCGCAGTGAGTACTCATAAAATTGATAAGTATTTTTAGCCGTGTAATATTTTTATTAATATCGTATTTTTTATTGTTTAAATAATTTTATAAAGTAGTCAATAATATCGTATTTTTTTTATTGAAGTTAATAGTCCTTATTAAATTTATAAGGAAAATACTGCACAATCTTATAAGATTCAAATTAGAGTGTTCTAGCTGCGACAGCCTACGAAAGTTCAGGGGCTACGCACGTAGCGCTAAATGCTACGAACATAGTGATTAGTGAGTTATACTATCTTACTAAACGTCTACTATCCAATGAAGTTATAAGATGTAAATATATAATAATACTGTAAGGTATAGGTACAACTAATAAAAATATTTTAAACTAGAAGGACTGTCTCTTAATAATGTATTCTTTTTACAACCTCACAGTAAAAGTTTAATGTTCGTACCGAAAGTCATGACAGATTTTTGGGTTAAAATCACCTAAATCCTATGTTAATGGATGACAAAATAATATTTTATCGGAATTTACGAGTTCTTGCTCAAAAAATGTATACAAAAAATAAATATATGTACGTAAAACGATTCTTCTTACTTCAATAACAATTGTACAATTAAATCAAACCTGCCTAAGTAAAGCCTTACCTTAAATATTAGGGGCAATAAAATAATAATTTGTGAGTAAAAAAATATACTCCCATTCAATTTTAATCGTTCAGCTATATTTTATTTAGTCATGAAAGAAATCGAACCCAGGACCTCTAGATCACGATTTCACGATTACACTATTTCCAAAAAATCGGTTAACAATTACAAAAAATCACAATTTTGTATGTTTTATATTAGTATCTATCACTTATATTTAAAATAATTATTTTTGAAACCTACTTACACTACTTTTTAAATTTTTGTATAACATAAAGTCTTATGTCTATCTTCTTAGGAATTAATAGAGAATGTCGTCTATTTATGTTACAATCAAAGCGTCTGAAAAATTTATACATCCACATAATATAAATCCTGAATACACGAACTGCCTCGTTACTCCCGTGGCATAAATTGACACGTATAATTGGGAAATCAACGGCCCTATTTCCGCGACGGACAGAGTGTTATTGGGGTTTCCCATATCATAATTAGCAGCAACAGTTTGATAACGGACGCGGTCAAAGTTATAAGCCTCGCCCAATACTACTAAAAATAGAAATCTATAATTAATATAAAAAAATATGATCTTTCAGGTCTCCCGGCGGTGACTCGTGTCAACTCATGACTCGCAAAAGAAGAAGAGGAGTGATAGAGAAAAAGAGACGAGACCGCATCAACACCTCACTGACAGAACTGAAGCGACTAGTCCCCGCCGCGTGTGAGAAGCAAGGCAGCGCCAAACTCGAGAAAGCTGAGATACTGCAACTCACGGTCGATCATCTTAAGATGCTGCATTCTAAAGGTCAGTTGATACTGTCAGTCTTTCAATTCAGGTTGCGGCAAAAAATATTCGCAAGAACAAGATAAGGTTCTAGTTTCTCAACAAGTGATACAATTAAGACGGCTTATTTCAATGTTCTATAACAATACCCAGACGTGCAAAAGTCTATAGCAGATTATACAATTGGTAACATTGGTCGTTTTTCGAACCTATGACCAATATGTTAGTTATTAAACCATGATTTAAAAATAGCTTAAAAATTGTTCGTCAGATGAAAACAAGATTTAAAAAAAAAAAAAGTAGATGTAAAACTAGCTTTTCGCTCGGATTTATTTTGTTTCTATATTTTGTCAATCAAAATTATAAAAAAATTGTTAGAAGAATAATATTTCAACCATTTGTCTTTAGTATCCCATCAACGAGTACATTATAAACGAAGATTCATCAAAATCCAAAACAAATAAAGTCACTTTCACATTTATAATATTACTAAGGGTAGACTTAATTTTATTTTCATCCACCATTTTTTGCATTCCATAAACGGTAAAATCCGTACAATCGCAAACGTGCAATATAACTGCTCATTTCCGTTTCCCGGTCAATTAATAAAAGACTCACTAACGGCACATCGGAATCAAAGGCAAAAAGCCCCTAAGCAAAATCATTCATTGGATATGCTCTTCCTGTCTTTGCGAAAGTAACAGGTTTCTTTCAATATTTTTGTATATATAATTCCTAATCCTGTGTAAAGATAGAACGTATAGAAATGCACTTCTACATCTCTTCGGAGATATGAAATGAAATTATATTTATTGAATCTATAAAATGTCAAATACATCACTTAGATTCAGTCATTTCAAAATTTGCTGTACCACCCTGTTCGGAAGGCAGTCATCACTCGAGAAGAACGGGCAAGAAACTCTAGTGTTGCTCTTTTCCAATCAAGAGATAGTTTACAATATTGATACAATTTCCCAAATGAGATTAGATAGATATTTAGGCGTATTAATGTTTTTTTTTTTTTTGCTTTGACTGAGTTATGGTACAATAATCTGTGCGACACATTACGAGAACGCAATAGTTCCTTGCTTGTTCTTCTCTAGTGGTATTTTTTTACATGAGGATTTCATAGAGCATTTTTTTTATCGATAGATGATACCCTAACTAGATTGTATTGTACTATTAAGAACATTTACTATTCAGGTGACCTGTACTATTAAGATGGCTGTATCTAGTCATTATGCTATAATAAAAAAAAATTGGCGGCTAGTAATATAGTTTTGTGGGTGAACATGCGGGCTTATCGTTGGCCCAACACCCTCGTTCCGAGTTCCCACGGTGCAGTTTCCGGGTCCAAACACGCGACAGGTGGACGCACTAACGTTTTTTCTATATGAATAATTATGACTTCGGGTGGAATTTTAAGTAGCAAAAAATATGTGCTGGTTTACATGTCGTACTATCGTTTCTGTATATATCTGTGTCAATCTGTGTGTATTTATCTTCCTTAATTTCTTTATGAAAAGAATATTTACTCGCTTCGCTCTGTGTAAATTCATCTGAAATCTGTTAAACACGAATTCGCTAATATCATTTTAAACTCTATATGCAGTGATGGCCTGGAAGTTTAGGCGCGCGGTAGACAATTTCAGCGGTCGCAGGTTCAAGGCAAACATCTCGACTTTTCGAAGTTACGTGTGTATTCACAATGAATTATCACGTACTTTAACGGTGAAGGAAAACATTGTTTTGAAACCCGTACACCTAAAATTATTTAGGATTTTTTAGGTGTGTAGTCCGCCAACCCACACTAGGCCAGCGTTGTGGACTAAGGTCTAAACCCTCTGAGTTGTAGAGGAGGCCCGTGCCCAGCAGTGGGTCGTATATGGGCTGATGATGATTTCAAGCTCTCCGTGGCTCGTAAAATTTCAAAGTATCGCTAAAATTGTTAGTTATTTTCACGCGGTTTTACTCGTAAAAAAGCAAACCTATTTATTTTCTAGTGGTCATCACGAGTAAGATATACGGTGAACTTGACACAAAAAACTTTTAAGTTTATAATAAAATAACGTTTAGATTTTAAATTTCATTCACTTTCTGTTACCTTCGTAACGTTAACCTAACACTCTAAAATAACTACAAACATTTTAAATAATAAAAACTATTTGACATTTTAAATCAAATTAACCATTTAAATTGTATATTCCTTCCGGCGCAATCAGTGCGTTAGGAAATTAATTTGCGGTGAACATGTGTGGTTTACTCGCCCAGTCGATGCGTCCAGTTCGGAATTCCTTGTATGTGCTCAGTGGTGGTGAAACCGCATCCTCGCTCTGTGGACACCGCATCCGGCCACTTCGCCTAATATTTTAGATAGTTAACAGTTACAATAAATTTAGACCTACCCATCCAAAATTAATGAATATCTTTAATTGTTTTTATAGCGCTTAATGTTATAACGAAGCTAGATTTTTTTTTTTCATCTACGACTAATATGAATTAAATGTAGATTTCTCAATTTTTTTATTAAAGCTTCATATCTCATGTCACAAAGATTCTTATAAATTTATATGTTAAAGTTATGAATCTGTAACTCATCTTCATAAGTCCCTAAATAAACTTAGATAAAAAAAAAAAAAAAAAAAAAAAACTCATCTTACAATAAAAAAAACAAGCATGAAGCCAAAGCTGTCATTCCCAGTCGCACTATCACGCTAATATCCATTTAACATGGGATTAAAAACCGCAAACACAAAGGTATCGTGGAGGCAAACAGTCGCAGTGACCACGTATCGGTTACGCAGGTAGCCACTCCCGGAGCGTGACACCTGGCGCACACAAAAACTCGACAGGAAGCCGTAAGCACCGCCGACGCCGTGCCACGGTGCCACGCGCCCTCTGTTCCGTACTCTTGGACCTTTGAGGTTTTACTTTCATGTTATGGAAGAGTCGAGAAAGTTCACAAGTTCCAATTATACTAGTATGCTTTTCCGTGAACGTCAGAGTAAGGCTTAGAAAGAAGAACCGGGGTCGTTCTTTGGATATTCCCTCGAAAGTCTTATGACTATCTTATCTAGTAGTTTATGACTATCTTTAAAGCCCCATTTTATTGTTGCAAAATTCAAAAGCTTAATTAACTTACTTTCCCGTTTAACATATAAAAAGTAAGGTCTGTACATTAACTATTGTTATTTATAGTTTACGAGACATTACCACTATCAATGAACGTTTGATAATTCTAGAACTTTCTATGGTCGCGGGCGATAAAACTCAGACAAATTATTTCTCCAACTTCCCACCCCTCAAATAATCAACAATATGCTCCTCATACCGATATATCCCGATTGTCATTTTTTTACTGCATTAGCTGGTAAGTTAATCCGTATGTAAGGGAGCAGAGCACACACTGGCCATATTTGCCCAGTGGTGAGTGCTGAGGTGGGGTCGTGGGAAAGAGGGAGGCGACCGCGTCCCACCCGCGCCCTCCGAGCCAGCCCTCTGATTAGCGAATTACTAACAGTGGCTTATGTTACTTCACCGCTGTGGGATTGCATTGATATTTAAATGATTTTAATGTGTCGAATCGCGGTCCGATTTAGGGTGAGTCTGGGTGACGTAATCATTTGAAATGGTAAAAAGTGAGCTAATAAATGACATATTGTTGTTACGTGAAAGGGAAAATCACCATATAATTGACAATTATAAAATATTTTTTTCCTAATAAGACTTATTTTTTTTTGTGAAATAGTCAAATTATTGTCCTTTACACCATAGCAAAGCTATAAATTATGGTCATGTCTTTTTTATAGTCTCGTACATTTAACTATAAGCCAGTCATTCATTTTAATATTCGATATCGCCTGTCATTCTTTAACCAAACATTCAAGTTTTTTACAATAAAAACTAGAAAAACTTTAATCTACATTAAAATCCAGAGATCACACTTCTTTTGTGTGCTTAGTGAGAAGCGGAAACTTAAGGCGACCCCTCTCGGAAGGGTTGTCACACCTGCGTTAGAAAAAATATTAAAAAAATATGAACAATCAGGCCAACTGTACCAGAGGCGGAAGGAAGGGCCACTACAGTACCAGAAACGTATAATTACGTCAATCTTAGGGAGTTTAAAATCATCTTTACAAAAGTTTTGAATTTATAAGGATTAATTGAGCATTGTCAATGATGTACGTCTGAATATCAAAGGATATATAAACACATTCAATTTAATCAACTTAAATACGTATATAATGTTTTCAATTAATTTAAACAAAATTAATGAAGTCGTGATGGCTTCGAGGTTTAGGCACGCGGTCGAGAATCTCGACGGTCGCGGGTTCAATGGGACTGATAATGATAATATCACTACTCAAACTCAACAATTACTGAGAATGAAATTACAATCACGATGACAAAGTATCCGATTTACTTAATTGCTTTGTTTATATTTATGACAAACTTCTATAATCGAACACAACCCATAGTTTAGTTACTTCAAGTTACTTCAGTTGCAATAACTACACCGTTTTAAATTATTCTAACAATTGCAAATTAAAGAAAGCGCCAAGCAAAAAGTACCATCCGAATCAAAATGTAGAAGCAAAACAAATCAAAAGTTCAAGACTGGCATTTTTTGTCTCTCCTGGCCCGGTGGCCCACTGACTGCACGAGCCCTCGAAACATCCACTTCCCTCGAAGGGATTCCGGCGCTCCTTATTTTACTTTTTACACGCTCGGAAGTCCGGATAGGGAGCCCGTTACGAATCCTCCATCCCTTTCGCCCTTGCAAATTCCACATATTGCCATCTCTGTTTTTACTTGTTGCATAAGGGGTCGCAATCTCCAGGGGTTGCTTCAATAGATTGTCTTCAGCTCATTTGTCTGTTTCTTATTTAAATGCAAATCGCAAGGACTGGATTCTGTTGTTGCAGAGTAAATGGCTTCAAAACACTGGTTTATAAAGAGCCCTTTGTTGATGACGAGTTGTCTTTTATTTGTGACAGTATTGAATAAAATCATAATATTACTTATTCATATCCATTCGAAAAGGCCGGCATAATAATGTTTCTTGTGAGAGATCTATCGTATTCTATAATATCGGTTCTTTATTATTCGAACCGCATCACGCTTACCATCAGGTTCACATTATTACCTATGCACGTATGAAAATTTATTGAATTTGAAATAAGCATGATCAAGCCTTCATAATTGTATAGACTGGTGAGGGATAATGGAAGATTATAATTGTCATAGTTTGCCAATCGACACTGTGTGGATTGCACTGCGCTCACTATCTGTTGCCAGTATACAAAGAAAATTATTCTAATAAAACTCTCTTCTTTTCAGGTCTCGACACGTTTGCGTACGACCCGCAAAGGTACGCGATGGACTACCACAGCATCGGCTTCCGGGAATGCGCTGCGGAGGTGGCCAGGTACCTGGTCAGCTGCGAGGGTCTCGACATCCAAGACCCGCTGCGCCTACGCCTCATGAGCCACCTTCAATGCTTCGCTGCACAGCGAGAACTGGCAGCCAAGTCCGCCAACTGGGGCTACCCTCAGTACCCCGCCGCGCCAGTCGCCCCCCAACCCCAGCACCCCACAGGGTACACGGACTTGGGACACAGGCAGGATATACCTACAACAGCAGCGGGCACAACAGTAGCAGCTCCTACGGCGATAGCAGCCCCACTTTCAGCAGCGCCTGGCTATCCTCACTATCCGCCGGCGCCCCCCGCACCGCCGGCCCCACCGGGCCCCCACCCCGCGCCCCCCGTGCCACACTACCCCTCCCCCTATCCCCATCCGCCTCCACACCACCAGTACTCACAGAACAGCTCGAAACCCTACAGACCATGGGGTGCCGAGTTGGCTTATTAGATTTATACTATCTTGCGCAGTGGTTTGATTTTGGTTGTGATGATGATGATATTGGTAAATTGAGTTGAAGATTTATCCCATTACTAGTAAATATTATAATTTAGTTATTTGCGGAATTAGAATGATAGAAATTGAATAATTGTTCACTCATTAAAAACCACGTGTTTACCAATTGTATATGTATGCGATGAGCTCATGTGTTTATTCATTAATGATTATTTAGTCTTTTGAGTTTTTGACTCATTTATTTATTTGTAGTTACATCTTACATTTTACCAATATTGCTGACGAGGCAAACCACTGCGCGATGTTACGTTCGATCTCAGAGTTTACAAACATTATTCTAAATTATATTTTTGGAGACTGTACCTTGTTGTATAGATGTTTATTATATAAATATAGTATGGTTGTGTGATAGCAATATTTTATATTCAATTAAAAAATAAAAAGTCAATTATAAACGGAAATAATGTGACACATTTTTGACAATTTCGACTTATTCGTCTCTTCAATATTGTTTATTGATAGAATGTGTTGGGTGATATAACGGTAATAATAACTTCATTGTAATATTTTTTTTAAACTGACGCAATTAATGCTACTAGACTGCAAAAATCTTATAATTTATAACTTTCCTCAATATGCGTTTCTCATCTCAAGCAGTAAATCTCAAGATATATGTAGTACTGAAAAGTCGGATGCGTGTAGTTTGGAATAAAATACCACACCAACCTCTGTAGATAATTAACCTATTTTTATATTGTGTTATTTTGTTGGAATTTGACTTCATTTTCCAAAAATATTGCCATCGTAATCTGTTAAACCAAAAAATAGCGGATAAGAATTTGTCAAAAATGCGGTCACAGCGATGCTAGTACGAAGCCTTTGAACCAAAATATCAGCTTTAATATTGTAAAGTTATGAAATATTAATATGTCTTTTACTGGCTAGTCAAAGGGATTCTTTGACGGGAAATAGCGAACGAATTTATCTCCTAAACAAAATGTGGTTGTGACAGAGTTTTAAGCACACGTTATATTAAGATATGTGTGATTTTATAGCTTATTGTATTTAATACGCTAGTTACATTGTATATAGATGTATATACCGAGTCAATTGATTTACACGCAAGAATAAATTATTTTATCATATATTTTATTGTTTTTCTTACCTACATCATATATCCCATCTCGTCTCATCATCAGCACTTATACGTCCCACTGCTGGGCACGGGCTTCCTCTACAACTGAGAGGGTTTAGGCCTTAGTCCACCATGCTGGCCTAGTGCGGGTAGGCGGACTACAAACCAAAGAAATTCCTAAGAACTTTTAGGTGTGCAGGTTTCCGCACGATGTTTTCCTTCACCGTAAAGTAAGTGATGATTCATTGTAAATACACATATGTAACTTCGCAAAGTCAGAGATGTGTGCCTGGGGTTTGAACCTGCGACCGCCGAGATTCTCGACCACGCGCTGAAACCTTGAGGCCATCATTACTTCATCATATATCTGTTTTTTAGGTATTTCATCCCAAGATGAGTTGAAGGCGTTAAATGCGAATGTTATGAAAAAGGCAATATGATTTCGACAGCCCCGGTGGCGCAGTTGGTTATCTTCTAAGTTGGGTAACAAAAGGTCGCGGTTTCAATCCCGCACCGAGACGAGTTTGAGTTGGCACGCGATTAGTACCTCACTACTTCGAACTATTTATGGTATTGTATTCATTTACGACTTCATTTACGACTGCCTCGTGGCCTCGCGGTACAAGTATGTACCGAGCGATCTAGAGGTCCTGGGTTCGATTCCCGGGTCGGGCAGTGTTATTGGGTTTTTCCATTAGGAAATTCCCAGTAGCAGCACGGAGTCTGGAATTGTGCCCGAAAAACGGCAATGGGCTCGCCCCCTATTACGTGGGACTGATACATACCTGGCGAAATGTGGGTGCAGAAATGCACCTCTGCCTACCCCTTCGGGGAATACAGGCGTGAGTTTATGTATGCATTCGTTGTGTGTGTATTCGTGGTCTGCCTAACCTTAATGTTCTAAAAGCATTTCGGATGTAACTTATTCCACTTTCTAAACATCTTATTACGAATTCTCTAAACAACGATAAATCAATATGTTATTTATTTTGTCATTCTTCCCCCACAAGCGACAACACAAACGACTCAATGCTCTCGAGTCAGTGATTCCTCCCTCGTAACAGACCATAAATTCATCATCAGTCCAAATACGTCCCACTGCTGGGCACGGGCCTCCTCTACAACTGAGAGGGTTTAGGCCTTAGTCCACCACGCTGGCCTAGTGCGGGTTGGCGGACTACACACCTTAGAAATTCCTAAGAACTTTTAGGTGTGCAGATTTTATCCCGATGTTTTCCTTCACCGTTATAGCAAGTGATATTTCATTGTGAATACACATAACTTCGAAAAGTCAGAGGTGTGTGCCTGGGGTTTGAACCTGCGACCGCCGAAATTCTCGACCGCGCGCCTAAACCTCGAGGCCATCACTGCTTATGACCATAAATTACATATTTATTATTCAACTGCTGACATAAAAATAGAGCGTGTTTAAGAAAATACTTTATGAGCATCAAATTGTTCATCGAACCGGCAAGAAGTTTTATCGGTTCATTTTGTTAAGTGATCAAGAATTTCTGTAATTCATAAATAAATTTGATGTCCAGCTGCGGATATACGATGACTATAAATAGAGGAAAAGTCTTAAATAAAGTGTTTGCTTTAATGTAGTTGTTGTAAAAAAATCTCATAAAGTCTTTAGGAAATACTAAACAAATTTTAATCCTATGTTCTGTTGTTTACCTAAAATAACTCACATCCGCAATTATTATATTGTAATGAAGACTTACTAACAGACGTTTTTCAAAAATATCATAATATGTCATACTAAAACCCCTGAGAGACCAACTTACATCCCGTAGGTTTAAGTAAAAGTTATCCACAATAGGAAAAGTTCTACGGCTTCCCAATTCAATTCAGACAATTCAGGTCGCAACGCATTTAGGTTTCCTAACTCAATTCTAAAGGCAACCTGAACAAAGTCGTAAATGAATTGGTTCAAATTGTCGGCAACCTAATTACAGAAGATAAGCCAGACTTTACCCTTGCGCAGGTTGTTGACTCGACTGACCGACATTGCCGACTGTGTCCGACACTCGTTCAGGTGTCGCGACACTAATGCGCCCCAAACAGATGTGTCGCGAAACAAACTGTTGTGGAGCCAGAAATGTTCGTGTTGGTATAAAGTTTTTAAAAGTACCATTTTGTTTGTGTCCATATGGTGTAAAAGTGATTACGATTACGTTTTTTTAATGCTTTGTACTTAATACTCCTCTTCTGTTGGTAATTAAAGTGCTGAATTTTTGATCCGAAACAATTTTTCATGTGAACGAAAAGTAATGTCTATTTGAAGAAACTGATCTGCATGAAAGAAGACTTATAGTAACCATACAAAATCGCGCAAAAATTCAATCATTAAAAGGCAATGACCAACATTTCTTTTAACGCTAAAGGTAAAAAACACAGAGTCGAACAAAACATGATGTGTCACCCACAATTTGCAAGTCCTGGTCAATCGGAGGGTCAAATGGAACTACCACATGACCGTCCCACTCCAATGCGCGTATGGGATATCGCCACCCCTGTGTTTCCCACGATCGCCGTCCTTGTCGCACCCCCTCATATCGTATGTCTGTCCCTTTCCCATAACACTTCCGTAGGAAGCGGCGCGGGGTGCAAAAACTAAAGTTTTTTTTACATTCGTGTGTGTGCCGTGTGGCGTATTATTAATGATGTATTGCTCCTCGCTGCAAAAAGTTGATAGTGTTTAATCTACAGATTATATTGGGGTAAAAAAAAACTTTGTTATATTAGGGAGCAAGTGTAGCATTTTTTTCATTGACGCGTTTATTGAAGCAAATTTCGCACAGCGGTGTTTTAGATAATAAGGGAAAAGCCTATAGCTGTTTTATAGGCAAAATCAAGACTATTTCAATACTGAAAATTTCCCAGGTAATAATAACCAAGTTTTAACCCAAGATTCTCGGCGGTCGCGGGTTCAAATCCCGGGCACACACCTCTGACTTATCGAAGTTACGTGTGTATTCATAGTGAATTATCACTTACTTTAACGGTGAAGGAAAACATCGTGAGGAAACCTGCACACCTGAATGAATGAACCCTAGAATCGAAACCACGACCTATCGTACCACCTACGCCACGTGTATTTATAACACTCGCAACTAAAGGGGGAATCCAAGTTAAAAATAAATAAGTAAATGGCGCTAATACCACCTCAGATGAACCGACTCAATCGTATCAATGTCCGAGTGTTGTATTACACAATACAGCGCATTTATGCCAATTAATAACAATACTTAATCAATGCATCCTATTTTTAATTGCATATCCTAATATTATTGCGGCGTTGGTGAACGCGGTGCGATCAAGAGGTTTTTAAATGTGCTCGAAAAATGGCTACAGACGCACTTTCTATGTGGATCCTAAAGCACATCTAGTTAAACGTGTAGGTGCAAAAGTGCACCTCTTTCTACCCCTTACAGATACAGACCTCAGTGCACGTGTGTATGTGTGTGTAAAATTAATAATCTAAATAAGTTTTTTGAGGCATGAAAGGTCAACGCACCATTACCAGTGCTTTTGGCGGTTACAAAGCGCAAAATATTTGTAAATTCATTTTCAACTAAGTGATTTTTCAGACGATTTATCTCTATACAATTTGTTGAAATATTTTAATAATAATGCTTTCATTTGGGGTTTTAACAAAAATATGAAATGTAGCATTTATAATTTTTTATTATAGCGTAATTCAAAGTTCAACTACCTTGGTAACTTTATTAAAATTTAAGAGAAGTTCTGCTTATTTCACAAGGTTCAAGGTGGATATCCTCTCGGATAAGGGCCTTGACCCAGCGGTACGAGCGGAGTTTAGTATTCACCACATAAGTTTTGTCTTAGACTTTCGCTTTCATTATTCAATGTTTCATGTTACGATCGACACGGAATATTAAGCATAACTAAGTTATAGTAGTGATGTCCTCGAGATTTAGGCACGCGGTCGAGAACCCGTCGCGGGTTCAAACCCCAGGCACTTCTGACTTTTCTAAGTTATGATTGTATTCAAAATGAATTACTACTTACTTTACGCCTAAAGTTCTTAGGAGTTTCTTAGGTGTGTAGTCCCCACTTGGCCAGCATGGTGGACTAAGGCCTAATCCTACTCAGTTGTAGAGGAGCCCCGCGCCCAGCAGTGGGACGTATATGGGCTGATTAAAATGTTATAATACTTTTACTTGTTACTGTTATTGGCTAGTTTAAATACCTTTTTATAAAACACAAACACACTCAGGCCAATATTCTAAAACGAGTAGGCAAGAGCGAATTTTTATACCCACGTTTCGCCTAATGAAAGTTCGTTCGTAGTTGGAGCAATTAATGATTTTTAGTACACATTTGCAAACTCCGTGCTGGTGTTAATTAATGGCTAAACCCTATAAATTTATGTCTCACCCAGAAGTCCAACCCAGGACCTCTTGGTCGCACTTGTACCTCGAGACCATTGCAGCAATCTTCTTATATAACATACAGACATACATACATAAACTCACGCCTGTATTCCCCAAAAGGAGAGGCAGAGGTGCATTTCTGCACCCACATTTCGCCAGGTATGTATCAGTCCCACGTAATAGGGGGCGAGCCTATTGCCGTTTTTCGGGCACATTGCCAAGACTCCGTGCTGTTACTGAGAATTTCCTAATGGAAAAACACAATAACACGTTGCCCGACCCGGGAATTGAACCCAGGATCTCTAGATCGCACGGCACATACTTGTACCGCGAGACCACGAGGCAGTCTTATATAACTTCAATGATATTAAAGATGACTTTAGATGACTTTCTGAATACAGTCACAATGTACGTACTGTTTCAATACTATTTTTTTGTAACATAATTAATGTACTACACTGTGTGAAAAACAAAATAATTCAATGAAAGATTTAATTGTAATTAGAGCAATAAAAGATGCTAATGCAAACAATTTTTATGTCCTAAAAACAAGTCATAGTTTGAGATAAAACATTTCATAATATGAGTGCTGATAAGAAAACTAGTGTGTAAAATAACATATTCTGTACGTCTAACACACGCGTGTACATATTTCTAAGTACTTGTGACCTTTACAGTGTTTTCTCTTGTTTTCCATCAAAAGACAAAATTTTCCAATGACTGCCCCAAAAAGATCGCTATGAGCGATAAGACTGCCTTGTTTTAAAAAGAATAATAAATAAACATTTTGTTTAGCGACACATACCCGGCGTAAGCCTGTTAACTAGGCACAGATAAAAAGTTTTTATTTGACAGTTTTGATGATATTTCTACAACACGATATTATTTTACTTACTTGCCATGTTGGTACAATTTTGTTTTCCAGTGAGGTCCTGGTTAGTGTGAGCTTAAGGGATTCAGAGTTTGACTACTGGGTGAGACAAAATGTCATACGTTTTTTCATTATTAAACCTGATAATTAGAATTTCTTCTATGGAATGAGCTCCCGCTCAAAATAAGGACGTCCACTACACGAGAAGTGTTCAAAACTAGAGTTCGAGAATTTTTTCTTAAAGAAGCAGAGTCATCTCATTGATATTTATTTATATATATGCTTATATATGTATTTATTTATGTATTTTTATCTATAAAAATTATGTATGTTTTATATATGTTATTATGTTTGTGTATGTAATTACGCCAGCACACTACACCTACCAAGATTAATCTCTGCACTCCCCAAAGGTAGGACTGTCAGAGAATGCCTATGGCATTAAGTCCACCTTTATACTGTTAAGTATATAAAGCTATAAATAAATAAAGAAATAAATAATTTGTGTTTCAAATTAAATTCGTCGCGTTGACTATTAGATGAGACTTTAGAAATAGCAAATAAAGAACAATACATAAAGGAACCTTCGCTCACCCATTCATAGAAGAGACAGTATGTATGTTTATTAGATAATAAACTGCATACTCAAGGCATCGCACGTTCCTACTCCAGTAAACATAGTTAGCGGTGATCGGCGCCACGGGTGGAGATAACTCCACACTCTCTTAATGGACACGTTATCAAGCGCGCGGTACTTTTACGTGACCACCAACATGCATGCACCTATTACTTTGGACGTGCTAAGAAAAAGGAATGTTGGGAGACTTTTTGACAAATATATGAATAAAAGTACAAGGTGGAATAGTTTAACTAATCTCTTAGGGCTCTCAGAGTTTTCAGTTAAGACTATATCATTCATTATGTTTATATTTAAAAATAACAAGAATTAACAATTTCATTTTATTATATGTATAGGTCGGAATACGGAAGAATTGAATGTATATGTTATAATCTCGAGAAAATTACGTATCTTGAATACATTTTACCTGTTACAAGAAAAAAATATAATTTATGAAAACATTATCATCATCATCATCATCCATCAGCCAATAAAGTCCACTGCTGGACATAGGCCTCTCGGCTCTCCCAATGACTTCCACAGGAACCTGTTGGAAGCAGCTTGCATCCAGCGACGTCTCGCGAAACATTATATAATATGATAACTAATTAAATAATACAAAAGAATGTTGGACAGCCCCGCGCAATTGGCTAGACAGCAGCTTGTGAAATGTGAGGCCGCGGGTTCGATCCCCGCAGCGAGACAAATATTTATGTGATAAAAATATTTATTTCGGGTCTGGGTGTTTGTGACACCGAAAAGTCTCTCGTAGTTTCTGATATCCACGACACAGGACTTGTATCCTAGTGTGTGGTCAGAACTATGTATGTGACTGTTGGGTGTATTTACTATTATATTTAATGTGTTATGTTAAGAATTTTACTATAGAATTTTAAAAAACAACTCATTATGTGTCTCATGTATTGTCACGGCCACACGCACGTGCACAAACAAAGCGTTGCAAAATATTGTGCTAACGATGTTGTGTGAACATATAATCCACAGTAATGACCGGAATATTGTCAGTGAAAGAAAACCTGAAATACCTGTTGCGGTATTTGTGTGCGCGCGCTTAGAACAGTCTTATTGGAAATATGGGGTGCTTTTGTGTTCACTGCAATGGGACTTCGACTTTGGGAACCGTACACTTCAATATTTAAATTAGGTTTTTAAGTACTGGCGAAGCGGTATTAAATGAGATTTAAAGGACATAGATATATACATACATATGTATGTATGTATGTATGTACCTATATAGATAATGAATGAAGCTTGAGTAGATTGTTTTCTTTACATTCATCGGTACAAGTATGTGCCGTGCGATCTAGAGGTCCTGGGTTCGATTCCCGGGTCGGGCAAAGTGTTATTGGGTTTTCCTTTAGGAATTTCTCAATAGCGGCACGGAGTCTGGAATTGTGGCCGAAAAACGGCAATAGGCTCGCCCCCTATTACGTGGGACTGATACATATAACTGGCGAAATGTGGGTGTAGAAATGCACCTCTGCCTACCCCATCAGGGAATACAGGCGTGAGTTTATGTATGTATGTAATTTATCTAGATAAATTCTTCAATAGATTGTAACAATATAATAAAATCATTAATCATCATCATCCTCATGACAAACCTTTTTTCGTCTACTACTAGACATATGCCTCTCCTACGGCACATATTTATTTCTTATTTCATAATAAAATCACTATTAACAGGAATTCCTATCAGAAGAAGCAATTTCAGCTTTTAATATTATAAGGCGAACCAATAATTTGAACCAAATATATAGGACTTAAATTCCTCCTTATCTTGAAAGTGTATCAACGTTTTACAACAAACATTTGTCTAAGACAGAAATATACGTAATTTAATAAAAACATTGTGAGGAAAACTGCACACCTAAAAGTTCTTAGGAATTTCTTAGGTTTGTAGTCCGCCAACCAAGCCAGCCAGCCAGCATGGTGAACTAAGGCCTAAACCCTCTCAGTTGTAGAAGAGGCCCGTGCCCAGGACGTATATGGGCTGATGATGAAAATAACACTATCATTTTGTAAAATAAGTTACACCAAGATATCAAGAACTGGAACTCTGTTAATAAAACAAATACCATGAACATGATATTGCTGATATTAAAACACCATTAAAGTTAAACCTTTCCACTTGATACCTCATAAAGTGTACTTATTCTAATAACTCCGACATTTGATACCACTCGAACACTTTATACGTATATAAATACGCTCACGTTTGTACCCTCGATAGCGTAGGCAGAAGGCTATTTCTCGACCCACGTTTTGCAATTAATATCCCACGTAATAGAGGACGAGCTTTTTGCCGTTTCGAGCACTGTTCAAGAGTCCTGCTATTCATCATTATCAGCCTATGTATGTACATACATCCCACTGCTTAGCACGTGCCTCTTCTACAGCTAAAAGGAGAAATCTTAGACCACGCTGGCCTAGTGCGACTAGGCGGACTACAAACCTATGAAATTCCTGAGAATTTTTAAATGTGCAGATTTCCTCACGATGTTTTCCTTCACCGTTAAAGTATGTGATAATCACTGTGGGTTTGGCCCACTTAATCGAAAATCATTTCAAACATTTAGTTAAGCCCATTTGGAAATCGAATTTGAGCCTTATTGATAGCAATAAACCAAACCAAAAAAAGCAGACGTTTCATTTTATTATAATTATTATTTGTTATTTCCGATAATTTGATAAGCTAACCTAACAATATTCGATTCTTGCCAGACTCCACTCTCTTTGGACAGTTTACCATAAACTGGTGTATGCGATCGACCGGCCGCGGCTAAGATTTCCGGATAAGCAATTTTTTCTTTGAGAATTTTTATTAAAAAGACGAAATATTACAATATCTAAATCTTTTCGTGGTTCTTAAAACCTTATTGTCAAAAGGTGATACAGATAAAATCTTGAATGTATTGTAGTTAAAAATATAGGCAGTTAAGAGATGCAAAATACACATATAATGTAGGTATTCGTAAACAGTACATATGTACGTTTTAGCAAGCAAACTTTTGTATCCCCAACCATAATGAGTGACCAATTGTGCTCAAAACCAGTTTGACCGGACTGTCCGAGCGATTAGGAAGCTAAAGCATCAAGTCTTTGTTTGAGTTGGTTTCACGTGTCCATTTTACATTTAAATTAACTTTAATGTCGATGCTATTATAAATGCGAAAAGTAACTCTTGTCTGTTACGCTTTGACACCTAAACCGCTGAACCTATTATTGGTATTAAAGTCAAAGTCAAAATCACAAATATATGTTTTTAATCTACCGCCGCTTCGAAACGTGTTATCGCTGTGGAGAAGAAACGGCAAGAAACTCCCTCAGCAACACGAAATGTAATTTTTTTTATATATTTTTTTTAATTATAATTACATTTTTATTTATTATATTTAATTTAACCTCATATATGTCATAACGATACAAATTGGAGCAACATAACCTTTGATCAATTTACTTACTCCCAGGGCTTATTATCTATACAAATAAATAAAATTGGAGTGTCTGTTTGTAATATTGAAATAACCGCTTTTTAGTAAATGGATATGGATGTATACGCGGTACATATACCAAAATAACGTTTTATACAATTTTTGTCTGTCTGTCTGTCTATCTGTCTGTTTGTTCCGGCTAATCTCTGAAACGGGTGGACCAATTTTAACGGGACTTTCACTGGCAGATAGCTGATGTAATAAGGAGTAACTTAGGCTATGTTTATGTTAGAAAAAATATTTTGTTTTTAGAAAAAAAAAAAAAAATTATGTAGGATTATCATAATTAAAAAATTATAGAATCGACTGTTAGGCGGAACAAAGTTCGCCGGGTCAGCTAGTCCTGAATATAATCTGACATTTTATAATAAGCTTGTTTATATAGTTTTTCTTTAATCGATTCTTTAAACTTTTTCAAAGGACGCTCCCTTATACCCTTCGGAAGTTTGTTATAGGAGCGTATACATTATTGCGTGTTATTGAGGTAGATAGAGGAAAGATAGTTCCTTGAAGGACATAAGATACTAAGTTTTGTCTTGAATACAGAACTAAAGGTTAGACATATGTTAATGAATGAGTAGTTTGTTATTGGGAATCTCTTTGTGGATGTAGTAGTGAAATGGATGAACAAGCTAAATCAAATATCGCAAATGCCTCCAAGCAACTCGTTAGGTACCTAATTTACTTTCCTATAATTTGTGCCTTTAGCCATGATTTTTAAATTAAAAGCACATATAGAAAGAATTGTAGGAATGATTTGATTTAAGAAATATGAAATAGATTTATCTTATTTAATTTTATTATATGGTAGTACCTATGAGGTGTTGTAATGGCCTCGAGGTACGCGGTCGAGAATCTTGACGGTCGCGGGTTCAAACCCCAGGCACACACCTTTAACTTTTCGATGTTATGTGTGTATTTACAAATAATTATCACTTACTTTAACGGTGAAAGAAAACATCGTGATGAAACCTGCACACCTAAAAGTTCTTAGGTGTGTAGTCCGCCAACCCGCCCTGGCCAGCGTGGTGGACTAAGGCCTACGCCCTCTCTGTTATAGAGGAGGCTCGTGCCCAGCAAAGAGACGTATATGGGCTGTTGATGATGAATGAAATGAGGTGTCCCCAACTTCGACTGTCTTGTTTCCGCAGTAGACTGTGCGACATAGACTTAATCGTCGGGAGGAAAAACGTATGTATGTTCGTGTGGGTAGGTATGTATTATCTTTATGTCCATTACCTCCTGCCCTTATCTGATATTGATTTATAAAATAAATGTCATTTAATTGTTGTTGATAATGAAGTAGTTCTAAATGCAACAGCTATGTATGTTTTTATACTTCTGTCCTATAATATTGTTGCGACAACTATATCTGTGTTTATAGTTATTTTTTTAAGTAAATTGACTGCCTCGTGGTCTCGCGGTACAAGTATGTGCCGAGCGATCTAGAGGTCCTGGGTTCGATTCCCGGGTCGGGCAAAGTGTTATTGGGTTTTTCCATTAGGAAATTCTCAGTAGCAGCACGGAGTCTGGAATTGTGCCCGAAAAACGGCAATAGGCTCGCCCCCTATTACGTGGGACTGATACATACCTGGCGAAATGTGTGTGCAGAAATGCACCTCTGCCTACCCCTTCGGGGAATACAGGCGTGAGTTTATGTATGTGTAAATTAATTATTAATTACTAAGGGGACTCGTCAGATTCATCAATAATAAAGAATCGTAAAGGATGTGCAGGGAAATAAATACAATAATCAATATTCACATTAATATAATATAATATTTACAATTGAGATCAACATCTTCGGATATTTACATAATCTCCTTAGCTTAAAGTAACTCATATCACAAGCTTTGGTAATCGCTTTACGTACAACGACCTCTCCGACGCACACGTGGAACAAGATAACATTATCAAACGTATAGACAACTACATCGGAAGCCAAATCTTTCAGATCAAACACTTTATAGAAATAAATCCATTATTTTAGTAATTCCTATAGATACTCCATTAATATCCAATCTTTAGATAATATATAAGTTATTCTTTACAAATTGTAATTTGTTACATATAGATAAACATCAAATTTATACAAATATTTATTAATATTGAAGTTTTAATCAAAAATATTTAAGGACAAAATGAAAGTAACCGCATGGAAGTTATCCTACTGTCGATACGCCAAATATTCCCGAGCCTTTAACATCATATATTTTAGGTAATAATGGAATGTCACTTTAAGAAAAACCGGAATAGTATTATTAGCTCTAAGCAATTTACAATACGTCCTGCAGCACGATGGTCTGACGACTTGAGAAAGGTGGCGGGTAGCGGATGGATAAGGGCTGCTCAAGACCGGGATGGTTGGCGCCTACTTGGGGAGGCCTTCGTTCAGCAGTGGACGGCGATAGGCTGAGATGAATTTACAATACATCCATTCATAACCGCTCTGAAATAACTACTATATTCGTATGACAAAAACATCGACTAAACAGCATGCGAAGTTAATTACAATTTCAATATACGAATTTCGCACATTACTCTGGCGTAGAGAAATTAAACCACATTTAATATAGACGATGTACACCAAAATCTGTAAGTACATAAATTAATTGTACGTTATTAAATTTTGTCCCTACGCTTAAGTTTTACAATATCGTAATTTGTGCCTCTAATTCAATACTTAATACGAAACCTAATTTCGTTGTATTTAAATACACTTACAGACTACAGATTCATAACGTGCTAACCAGCTCAATGCTTTCATTTATCATGTTCTGCGTCCTCTCGTCTTCATCTTCATCGTCTACGTCTGGATTCCGTTCCACTTCATCATCAAGCAGGGTGTACTCCGTTCGAATGCTGCTGCTATCTTCACTATCATTCACATTGAAGTATGTGACTGTGGCATAACAGACTCTGGCGTGAGCTGGGCTGCTGCGAGCTGAGTCATAAGCGGAGTCCGAGCGCGCGCTGGATTCATTAGTTTTGTAACTCTCTAAGCTGTCGACTCGAGAGCTGTTGTAGCTGTTGTAGCCGCTGTAGAAGGATGTGTTCTCGTAAGATTCGTTTGAAGCGATGTGCAGTGGTGGGAGCGAGGTTCTGCAAGCACAGAATCGCTGCACGTCGATCTCAGCACGCGCGTCCACGGTCCCACTGTAGGATGGCGAGCGGACGAGCGCTGGAGAGATGCGGTTGCGGTTGTTTTTGCGGTGTTTGTTGCGCTTGAACAGCTTGAAGGCCTGCGAAAGAAATAACTAAGTTTAATTATCCAATTTTGGCAGAAACTGATCTGGAAGTATACACTCGCTTTTAATAAGGAAAACATGAAGATCACCAAACTCTAATAAGGTTCAAATTAAATAAAATGAACGAAGGCCCGGGGCAACGTTCTCGCGAGAGCAGAACAACAAGACAATCGCTAATGAGAGTAAACACGGGATAATATCCGTCAACAGACGATTTTCTGTCATCTCAAGTTAATGACGTGTCTAACGAGCGAGTGCCGCCCGCGAGTACAAACTCGACTCTCATTATCTCGCATTCTAAATTATTTGTTTATTGTTAATTAATTAATTTAGGGAAGATTATATTAGATAGTATCACTGGCCTCATGGTACCGGAAATTGATATGATTCATCAACAATTACTATAAACACCAACAACTTTTGCGAGGTTGTCTGCCTATATTTTTTTTTGGCAAAATAAAAGAAGAATTAACGCAGCGAAATAGTATAACATAGCTTTGTTTTTTACTTTAGCTTTATTGTACGCAGACGACGCCGCAGGGATATATTAGTGCACAACAATCTACCTACACCATACGCATTATGAATAATACACCATGGATCCGAGTTAATTGGGGTTAGCTGCCAATTTATTAGGACCGATTGCTACGCCCTATGACGTACATGCTCGATAACTTGATTGTACCTTTTGTTCTGTGAGAGTTCACTACCGTCCATTAACAAGCAACTGGGTTTTTCGTATTCTAGAAGCTCTATGCTATTAAAGTTATCTCGTCAAGTTTTCTTTCAAGTTTAAGGGCGTGACAATCAAATGCCTCTAAAATTAGGATAAACATTGAGAACTAAGAACTGTTTACCTACCCAGTTCTTGTTAATATTAAATATTCCGAGTATATCACGACTCATTTCTTTTTTTCGTTTGTGTGATATTTATTTTGTCAGTTCGAATGTAAACTAAACTGTAACCACTGCAGGAAATAAGCATATGTTAAGGACACAATATAATGTAACTACCTATTACGGTAAAAATATCATAAAATACAATCTTAAACTCCGCATAACCACTATATTTGATTAACATTGTACCAAAACGTAAAATCAACCGAAATAGCATTGATATACTTAAATATTTTCCGCCCGACTGGAGAAACCTATAAAACATCACATTTGATCGTCTCAAGAGTCCGTTTATTTAACAAATACCTTTTGTCACTCAATCATTCTTATTGAACGATATTTTTTTCGAGTTTATTGAGTATTTCCAGAGGTTTCAACTGTCTGCGGTTGATGAAAAAGAATATTGCTTTCCAATATTTGGTAGGTTGATTTGTTTTTATTTTCAGTAAGTTGTGGGCGAAACTCAAGGCTTAAAGGGTATCAGATATTTTTACGTTGGAACGTTTTGAGTATAAAGATGAAAATAGGAGTATTATGTTTTATATGAATGTATGTATGAAATAACAGAATAGGATTCGCGGTATAGTTGGTTAAGGTTATTTACTTATTATATAAAAAATACGATAGACATAGGAGTGCTTCTCTTATATATAATGATTATAATAAAGATTATGTATTGTCTGACTGCCTCGTGGTCTCGCAGTACAAGTATGTGCCGTGGGATCTAGAGGTCCTGGGTTCGATTCCCGGGTCGGGCAAAGTGTTATTGGGTTTTTCCATTAGGAAATTATCAGTAACAGCACGGAGTTTGGAAATGTGTCCGAAAAACGGCAATAGGCTCGCCCCCTATTACGTGGGACTGATACATACTTGGCGAAATGTGGGTGCAGAAATGCACCTCTGCCTACCCCTTCGGGGAATATAGACGTGAGTTTATGTATGTATGTATGTGTTGTAAATATGTACCTAATGTATATTAATAAGCTACTTGTAATTCTCTGTATACAACTGTTTTTCTTTATAAAATAAAAATAAAAAGTTTCTGATCTCCGTATCGGGAAATTGTTGATTCGTTCGTTGACGTATTCAAAGTACGAATAGATTTTTAAATTAATATTATCAAACTCGGCACAATTGTTATTCAATACACACGGCATAAGACTTGTTTCTTAATTTATCATAACTTACAGCTCAATTAACACTATGTCTATTAACAGCTTGATTTTTAACATCCATCGTGTGATCTGTTACCGTTAGCAAATTCTCCCCTTTATAAACAACTCGGCGAAATATTAATTGAAAATGATACAGTTAAATTGTGTGTACAGTTACAAAGTCGGATTCCCACCGTTTATTTGCTCGTAAAGTCACCCTTTTATGCGATCCCCTCGCGGTATCGCAATAGTATCGAAGGCGCCCCCGCGTGTTAACAGGTAGTGCGTGCCACCCCAGCGTTCTCACGGGGGTAAGCAGGCGGCTTTTTGCGCAATTATTGTGGCGACGTCTATCTCGTCACTACTGTGACAGGCCCGTGGCGCAGTAGACTAGACACCAGCTTGAGAAACGAGAGGCCGCGGGTTCGATCCCCGCACCGAGACAAATGTTTGTGTGATCCACAAATATTTGTTTCGGGTCTGGGTGTATGTGAGACCGAAAAGTCTCTCGTAGTTTCTGATACCCACGACACAAGACTTGTATCTTAGTGTGGGATCTGAACTATGTATGTGACTGTTGGGTGTATTTATTTGGGTGTATTTACTGTTACTGACCTCGCTGAACATTTCGGGTTGATGTTTATTGAATTTACGTAGTTATTACTTGTGCTTGTAGGTATATTTTTCATTTATTGCATACCCAAAGAGTGTAGTACTAGTTTCTAAATAAGCCCAATTTTTTTAAAGCCCTACACAATGTATCTGGTGCAGTAAAACAGCAGAACTAAGAATAAATTAATTTTTTTCGTTAATATATGAAATAGACTAACTTATATATTTTATATATGTATATATTTTTTTGAAAATCATTTTAAGTCATCTGATTTTGCTGGGCTTCTTAAAACGTCCTATGACTTTCCAAAGGTACCTCCCCCTTATTTCCCCATTATGTACATAAACTGATAAATTGATAGTACCAAATCATAATAATGTCAAACATGAGAACATAAACACATATTGAAATAATTTATTCAATTGTTTACATCTTCTATCGCTGTTTTAATTAGGTCACGCATTGCCATTTGAATTATACGTGCTATTAATTCTACTACGGCTCGTAAGCAGGTGGCGGCGGTCACCGTGACATTCCCATGGGGTGCGTCGCTTCAACATAATGTATTCATTTAGCATGGTTAACGATGGCATTTGTTGAAAAGTTCAAAGCCACCATAGTAATATTTTTTTTTTTTTTTTTTTTTAATAGCCTATACTAGATCCCACTGCTGGGCAAAGGCCTCCTTCTTCGTAATATGGTATAAAATTGTAAAATGTTCATTAGAAACAACAAAACTGGATAATATACAACAACATCACTGGATAAATGTGTTTTTAGACAACGTGCTTATATTTCAAGGTTCTATATCTTTATTGAGCATTTTAATTTTACATGAGTTAAAGAACATATTTTATCTTTAATTTCACACCCACCCTGAGTCTTTAAAACTGAAAAATCGCTTTTTTTTAATCTAACCTTGATTTTTTAGGCAAGAAGAATAAACAAAATATGCCATAATTTCTACGTGGCATGTAACAGGTAAAACCATACAACGCCAGAATATCAATTAAATTACCTTAATATAGAAAGGCAAACTACTTCCAACATCTATTATGTTCCAAACATTAGGAACTCCCTAAGCCGTAACTCAGAGCTATAAGCGACCACATTCCCACAAAGGCTAACATTGAAACGAAGAAAACCTATAGACTTTAGGCGACCTTCATTGAACTCCATATTAGTATTTGATGTGGCTATCGAACTATTAAATTATTTTGTTGTGTAGTAAAACAGAAATGGAACTTTTACACGTGATAGGGAATGAATTTTAAACCCAATTACCTACCTAATAACTCTGTGATGTCCATTTTATTGGTGTTAAATTTATATAGTTAATTCTGTATTAGTAAAATGTGGTAGGTAGTTTTATCGTAGTAATTTTGCGTTGCGGTACAAATAAGTCGAACCTGTTGGCACCTTTTTCAGGCAGACGAATTCCCAAAATGATTTTTAAGTCAGATAATAATGTCGAATTTACAAATTTCTCTCAATACAAATGTTTAAAATATTTATATACACAAACACCTAAAAATGCAATTCATTTTTTTTTTCTAAATAATTTTGTTTACGTATCCATTAAATTATGCTTGAAGCTTCTACTAAAGGTACGTACTAAAGTTACGAGGATACTCCAAGTCATAAAATAAGATTAAGGATGGAAATAGTTTTTATCCCTGCTTTTGATCTTAGGCAACCTTCACCCGCCGGCGTGGAGTTTTCTACCAACATTTAGAGTAATATTTACTATGCATGAGTTGTACCCGATGCTTGGGTTCGCGCTGATAACATCTGGACCTAATAGTTCTGAACTAAAGTAGAGCGATATGCGTGTCTAACCTCAAAACTTTCTTGTATGCGATTTTCGACTTTATTGCTATAACAGAAGGCTGTTTATAATGCAAACTGTACTGTTACAGAGTAAAATCCTCGAACAGATCGTATATACCGATTTACTTTACATTGTGATAAGGAAAACCATGCATACATGACCGAAAAATATTTTTGAGATACAATTTTTGTTTAACCAAGACAACTGAACCACAAGCAGATTGTACGAGATATGAAATAAAATCATTAATAAACAATCCTAGCTCATAGACAAATAAATACACGCAATATTCATACTTTTACACTTGATCCCTCACAAAAAAAAATATATAATTAAACAGGTTAGACTTCCAATTCCCATCCAAGACAAAGAGGATAAAACATATTAAATTACCTTAACCAGATTACGATCAGGCTCGCATAATTATTTTAACTGCAAAATGCATCATCGTCATCTTGACAAATCATTTACCAAATATTTTAAGATTATTTTCAGTGTTACGCAATTATTCACGGCTTTAGTAATTGACAAGGTTCAGACAGCTTGGGACTTCTAGCGCAATACACGACAGGTTATTGTCTCCCAAGTAGGCGCGGTGCATAGTGGACGGGGCAACCCGATTACGAAGCCGTCAATCACATTATCACGACAATAAATTGACCAAACGTTGTCAATACTGCATATCAATAATATTAATTACGATGCTAATGAACTACATTGTAAACATCTATGCATTATCGAAATCGGAACCGGGTAGATGACTCTTTTTCAATAATCTCTAACATGAGCTTAGACTCGCCTGTGACTCCAAAAGGTTACGTAGACGTACCTATATCAAACAAACGTTTCACGAAAATCTGTTTTTGAGTACAACATTAGAATTTGGTAATCTTTAAACTTAGTAATGTAGCCTGAGTCTAACCCATGTTCTCTGAATCATGCCACGGGCCCAACGATTCAGAAAATAAAACTTGTTTACTGGAAAGTTATTATTTCCTCGTTATTAAACACACTTCTTAAAATTTTTCACAAAAATAACAGTTTTTAAAAGTGTTGCGTTGTGCAAAAATAAGTAAGAGGAGCTCCCTATGGTAATAATTCTCCCATTGTATGGAGTGATGATGAATGGGGCTCGGGTCGTTCAAACTTCTGCATTGTAAATCTATAAACAGTTTTGTTTACTAAACAATACCAAGAGATGTTTTTGTTTTTTGTTTATTACACTTCTTATGCGTGTTGCCTTAAAAGAAGATTTGTTTTTTTGTTGGGTCGTTCGCAGATAGGTATACATTTTTTGCATACCTTACTACTTCATAGGTATGGACAAACTATTATTTTAGCAGACGTTAATCTCTTAAGCTCTTGGATAAAAATAACAATTCATAAAAAGACGTATTTGGAAGAAGACTCGCGTTTAACATTGTATTGTTAAAAATATCTTGACATAAAACTTAGTAAAAGTGTGTATAGATAAAAATGAACAAAAGTAAACACTACAAATACTATTTATTTACAATTTGATAACAATTATGCCAGGCAAACTTTACATACAACTAGTAGAGTGACTTGTACACATTTAAATTTGAAAAGTACATTTACTTAAACTGTAAGAAATTGCCTGCAATAAAAGTCTCATTGAGGTTTTTTTACGAGTAAACTGATTTTAGCAAATCAATATAAAATATAACTTTTTTTAAACATACGTGCTTACAACACGAGTACACAAGTTGAAATAATCACTTACTTTAATCTTCGTCAATCTAAAGACATATTTGACAAATATTGTAACGTACTGAACCAAGTAACCGTGATGAATTCCCGCAAACTGCCCAAAGGCACAATAAAATTAATTTATTAAGAACATATTAATGAAATAGCCATCTTATATCGATGATAAGTAGAGCATCTCCCAGCGGGTTAGACTCCTATCTATTAAGGCTTAAATGTAGATTACGACCTATATTAGATGCTGGACTTACATACGTACTATATTGTTATTTAGCTCGCTAATGTCTTTAAATATTGTGACATGGCACCTGATCAGTGCGTCAAAATATGAGAAAAACTATGACAATTTTTTAATGCATACATAATTGCCGTGAAACTGTTCCAGGCTGATCATCGTCATTTGGAGACGTAGGTCTCGGATCCGAATTTCCACCTCGAAATTTATACGTGAATATTAGTTTAATTATTAGTTTTAATCATATGTTTTTGTGGTTTTTTTTTTGTATTCTTTGTTCCTCTAATTAAATTATTTTTCTTTATTTTTTTTATTTCAAAATTGTAATTAAAATTGTGTCAAAGTTTACTTTAATGAGAATAATATCCATGTAAAAATAAATAATTATATTTTAGGTCCGTAACAATGATTACAAGATGATATTTTTTTATAAAATTATTGTAAGCACCGTCCTAGCACCGTCCTATCTATAGTGTTGTTTTCCTCTCCTTGCCTGGTTGTCTGGTAGAGATCGCTTTTAGCGATAAGACCGCCAGTTTATTGTGCCTAATTTTGTTAAAATTCTTTTCTTTTGTTTCTGATTTTATTGTGGTGTAAAATGAATAAAAAGTTAATAAAAAAAATACTAGAGATTAATATTTTCTTTTTGTCCTATCTCCCAGCACACGAAACTAATAAGTCATTAGCAACCCATTGCAAAGTCCAAAGTCCAGAGATGTTTTGACGGAATATATTTTAGTCGCGCTCAATAATATTTACACAAGCTTCAATAATTGTGTAATTAGCGAACCGGTTCCCACGTCGTTACCGAAAACTGTTTGCGTTCCCGTCTGCCCTTATCAGCTGGGTATGCGCCGAGTAAATACTACAACTATACAATTAATTATTTACATACCCTTATCAGCATGCGTGATGCTTTCACGACGATCATGTTTTGATAATTTTTACGTTACTGTTCCCATGTGGAAATATGCGTAGATATTTTTTTAGGCATGTGAATAATATTATTTAAGGCAATAAACTTGCGTGTTAGACTTCATTTATATTGCTAACTAAATACTAAACGTGTAGTTTTATGTTTGCAAGAATAATATTATTATTGACTAAAGTAGAAACTTGTGTTACTATTTACATAGAATAGCTGTTAACTCTAGAGCCTTAGGCTACAGTCGAGTGGAATGAAAATGTGCGAAACTTTTAGCGACTTTGAATTCAGGGTAGCCTGAATGCCTGCGTGCGTGGTACGAAATGTTCCAGGGGAGACATGACAAGTTTTATAAAAACAGCCCATTCCATTAATGGGGAAGATCTCCGGATGAGATGAATTAGGTTTTAGTCCATTAGGCTTCCATAAGTACAACAAATGGGTGAACTTCTCATACTTAAGAAATTTCAGGGATGTAAATACCTTCCAGATGTTTTCTATGTTTGTTAAAGTCAGTAATAAAATATTATAAAAGCACATTCAACTTCGTAATCATCATCATAAGCCCATATACGTCCCACTGCTGGGCACGGACCTCCTCTACAGCTGAGAGGGTTTGGGCCTTAGTCCAAAAAAAAAGGCCTCGAGGTTTAGTCACGCGGTCGAGAATCTCGACGGTCGCGGGTCGGCGGCACACACCTCTGACTTTTCGAAGTTATGTGTGTATTCACACAGAATTATCACGTACTTTAACGGTGACGGAAAACATCGTGATAAAACCTGCACACCTAAAAGTTCTAAAGAATTTCTTAGGTGTGTAGTCCGCCAATCCGCACTAGGCCAGCGTGGTGGTGTTCAAAAGTAAATAAATCTTACACTACTACACTACAACCCAACATGACAAGTCTTGTTTTATGTTACCAATAACCATGACAGGTTATTGACGCTCTTCATAGCCGATCGAAGGATCTTCAAGTCCCGGAATAATATGTTTACATTCGATCGCATAAATCATCCGGATAAAATATAACAAAGCGATACAAAATTATCCCGCTTTATGTTAATATTTAGGCTTTATGGAAATACATTAGATACGTATCCTAATAGCTACTAAACACAGGACTTGTATCCTAGTGTGGGGTCAGAACTATGTATATGACTGTTGGGTGTATTTATTTATTGCTTATAAAACCCCAATAAAAATAAAACTGTCTTTAAGATTTTACAACACAAATAGTCAAACACAAAAGGGTCCTATAAAAAATCCAAATCGAATTTAGTTCTTTACAAAAAAAATCGGCGTGTTTCTAAGCCGATTTAATTCCCGCTGCGCCAAACTAAAGTTAATATTTTTTCGATAAAAGGAATCAAGACAATTTGGAACACAATAACGGATTGGATACAGGATAACAATGGTTACCATAGCAACGATAATTACCCGTATAATCAATGTTAATAGAAGGGATCTGTCGCATTTTATATATAGCAGTTAATTTACATATTATTTATATTTGAATAAAATGCACGCTTGTAAGACACCAAATAAAGTACCTAACTCGAATATTTTATTCTTGTTACTAACATTTTTATAGTTACACATTTTATTATTTAACAGTTATTACAATGACTAGTTAAAAAACATTATTCAAGTCCAAAATTATTTGTTTATACGATTAAACTTTTAAACAAAATACAGAAAATCCTTAAAACTCACCTTCAACCAACGCCTTCTGGTCTCCGTCAACATATCAGCCAACACCATGATGAAACTTTCAAAACAATAACTTCGCGCGAACGGTGCGGGAACAAGCGACGTGCACTCTCTACCAGTACCTCGGAGGGAATGACGCGGGAGGGCTGCGACATTTCGTTTTAACACCCTCCCCCGCGCCCGCCACCCGCCGCCCCCGCGCGCCTCGCCCCAGGGACCCGCTCCCTGAGGTAAAAGGGAAGACACTTTTTGATAGCTTAATAATCGAATGAATAAGGGTAAAACTCAATCATCCGAGTGGTTGCAAGAGTATTTTTTAATTAATAACTCGATTATGTTTTACATCATCAGGGAAAATTTACATGAAAGGGTGAGGATAGCCTATTTTTATTTTAGGGATACTGACAAAGAGGTGTATAAATTTTACTCATAGGTTGGTGCATATATATTTTGCCTCCAAATGAACTGTTAACATAATGATCGTTAAGTTAATGCACTGTTATCTTTCATTTGCTAAATTGTCTCGTAATGTCGGCCACTTTCCGTCTATCTATATCAGCCCATTTACGACTATACGGGTCTGCTTTACGATTTTAAACAGACCTCAGTCCAACATTAAGTTGAAAAGCTACACCTATTTAACAAATTTATTGTAAATACGGTTTAACGGTGAAGGAAAACATCGTGATAAAACCTGCACACCTAAAAGTTCTTAGGAATTTCTTAGGTGTTTAGTCCGGCAACCCGCACTAGGCCAGCGTGATGGACTAAGGCCTAACCCCTCTCAGTTGTAGAGGAGGCCCGTGCCCAGCAGTGGGACGTATATGGACTGATGATGATGATTGTAAATACGTGGAATATATCGCGTTATTTTCGATCAGCATTAAAGTGGTAGAAAATTCATTTTAAGATACAAAATCTTATTGACAACACACTTAGACTTCATCAGCGCGTATTGCTAGACACTTGCTTCCACTTCTATTTAGTCAAGACTTAGTCCACCACGATAGCCTCATGCGAGATTTTGAACCCTTGCATTATTAATTTGCTTTCAATCAACGACATTATTATCAACTAATAGTATGACAATGTAGTCGTAAGTTTCGTACTTGCGACCGCCTCGTCAACACGCGCCACTAAAACATGTAAACTATCGCACTTAAACTTATGACGTCAAAAGATCGTCATGGTAAATTTACTTTAGTATAGTCAGAAAATAGCGTAGATTTGCGTCGCGTTCTGTCCAACGTCCTTGGTCAGGTGTGGCTTACGTCGAGTACTGTGGCAACCGGCTGTGACGCCACGCTCCCGGCTTCAACTTCCGTGTATACTGCGGGCTTCGAGTAACACTATGACGTCACACCCAAACAACGGCATAACTGTACTACATAATTATGTGACAATACAAATAAAATAATATAAGGTTCTTTAAAGAAACATCGATGTCTACAAACTGTATGTATTAACTTTTAGTTAACATTTTAAAAGATTATCTTAAAAGTGGTTAAGTTTTTATTTATAATGACTTAAAAAGTAATAAAACTCGCATTCTTGAGAAACTAAATATTGATCAAAAATTATACAAGATTTGTAGAAGTCATAAGTAAGATATTTAGAAAGAGTGAAATAATGTTATGTGTATGTGCAATAGAAAATTCGAGTAATAATAAATAGAAAAACTGTTTCATTTCCGATTTATTACCAATCACAATGTTTCCGACTTATTTATAAAGTAATGTAGGTACACTGACTCCTATTTCTTTTAATTATTTTTAAACTGTAACTTGGAACAATGTTGAAGTTTGCTTTAAATTTTTACAAAATAATTGTCTTATTTAAAATTTTCTCTATTTAATTATTCACAAAAAAAGACTTAAAACGTATAAACAAAATCAACTGCATTATTCCTAACATTATTCAGTCTAATATATCAATCTGACCTCACAATGTTACTCTACGAAATATCTCGTCTAATACAGCGAAACAGCATAAGATAAATGGCGCTTCACTCATTCCCACATTCACAATCACTACTAATTAACTAGAATTACCGAACGCCTTGTTTAAAATAATTGTTCTTGGATATCAATACAAGTGGCAGATATGACAATTGACAGATGGGCGGTAAATATTGCGGGCACAATAGTACAGCCAACGCATACAAGACCCGCTGTTCTTAGAATAAACAAACATCACAGCGGGCGCGAGCCATCAAACGAACAGATATCGACTCTCAAATAGACAGTGTTTAGATTAATTATAGTAGGCATGTAGAAGAAGGAATATTAAATTTAAGAATTTATTTAAATGTGTTTCCAGGAAAGTTAAATGCATTACGCGTAAAGGGAACCAAAGGGTCTTCAGACTTCCCCTTTTTTTCTCGAGGGGAAAGCTACTTATGGCTCTAGTTCCCGCCAGCCCTGGGGGAGGGGAGCGGGAAGCGTATGTACCATACACCTCTGCTGCTCTGCAAATCCTACACACTAACTTCGGCTGTGCCGCGCACAGAAAGGACACAAAGCGGTGAAGCTCGAATGAGCCAGATACCAGTTTTCAAAAAGATTGGCCACGGGTCCTATTTCAGCATAGATCAATATTTTTATGGTCAACATTCTTTTTGTTCGTTTGGTAATAAAATACCGCTTATACTGGCTCCAATCGAGGGCCTTTTCCCAACAGCTGTATGAAATAATTTAGTAAAATAATCGTCATCATTAGTCAAAGAATGCTAAAGAGAGTACTCTCCAAAAATGTATGTGTTATCAAATGATGCAACAGTCTCCAAAATATTAATGCTAGCACATTTCCAAGTTAATATTAAAATTAACTGCAATAGAGCTATGATGGCGATTAAAATCATCTCTGTATGTATAATTCTCCCATTAACAAGCTACATCTGTACTTTATGTTTGCAATAGCCCAAATTACAATTTTATACAACTCTACTCATATAATAGGGGGATTTTTCATCTTAATGTCTAACCCTGAGATTAACATGATAAGTAGTGTCCATAATAAAAAGTAAATCCACGGGTTATTTACTAACAATCTCTCTTGAAAGATCACATAAGATTTACGGTGTACATTTAAAAATAATCGAATTTTTTCTTCTTTCTTTTTAAATGTTTTATTGTTATTTTTGTATTTACTTTTGAGAGTTAAAACAACTTTAAGCTCCATTATAGTTAGCGTAAATTAATAGTTTAAAAGACTTAATTGAAGCATAGAAGGATATGCCCTTTAAGGAAGCACATCAAAGACACAATTAACTAGATGTTGCCACTGGCAAATAATTATTTTCTACATTATCACTTTACACGATCTAAGAATTTACCCCGGGCCCTCTTGATAAATACTCTAAAGATATGTAATATTGTATTTTACTGATATAATTGTTATTTTATGTTTGCGAATCGTGTTTGTCAAAATATTCAAAGATAAGTATAAATCAAGGCTGTTAAACACGTATTAGGGAAGTAAATAATGCTTATGACGTTATATAAAAAGGAAAGAGTTTCACTCGCTGTTTATAAAAGATTTATTTAATCTGTAACCTCAACGAGAGGATTGAAAAGATAACAGAATATACATTAAACTGTGAAAAGTATTTAAATGTACTTGAAAGATGAAAAGAACACAAAGGTCAAGGATTTTTGGCATCTGTTACAAGGAAAGTTGGAATCGCGTGAATCATTGTTTTATATTACAATGAAATCATTATCAACTTGTATCCGTTTTTTATATAGAAATGTAGATTATTTCCACAATGGACTACTTCTTCCATAGTGATATCAAAAGAATGTTTGCCGCTGTATATGTAGGTATAAATAAATAAAAAATCTTTATAAAAATATTTTTTTTATGTAAAATATTTTTTGGTACTAATATCATGTTTTTTTTCTGCTTAAAATACAGCAAGATACCCTATATGTAAAAGTTATTATTTTGTACTTAAATTTTCAAAGAAGTATTTTTTAATTTTTGTTTATTTAAAAGTCGTGATGGTCTAAACCTCAAGGTTTAAGCACGCGGTCGAGAATCTCGACGGTCGTAGGTTCAAGCCCCAGGCACATCCAGACTTTTCGAAGTTATGTTTGTATTCACAAAGAATTATCACGTACTTTAACGGTGATGGAAAACATTGTGATGAAACCTGCACACCTAAAAGTTAGTGTAATCCGAATTCCGAGTTCCCAAATTATTTCAAGCATTCCATAACCTGATTAAAATTTATGATTTTTTTTTTGTTACGACAAGGGTAAAGTGGTAAAGCAAAGTGAGTAACGAAATTGTCTCAATATATGTCTAATCTATTAGAGAAAATTAGGGATATTCAAATAAAGTGACGAAAGAATCGAAAGATGAGACGAAAGAATCTTAGATTACATGTACAATGTACATATCTAATTCTACATTCAAAAATTTCATTCAGCATTTCGTTTCACTTTTAATTAAGCTAAAATTATTATCCCTCTAAAACGATCAAACAGCCCAAAAAATGTAATATTAATAAAGTTAAAAACCAATTAGGTCCCACCGAGACTTGAACTCGGATCGCTGGATTCAGAGTCCAGAGTGCTAACCATTACACCATGGAACCGTTGCGTAGTACGCTGTATTTAAGGCTCTACTTCCGCATTCTCCATTGAATGGTCGCAGAGGATCCATACACTCAATTTCTCCTGAAAAAAAATCTACAAAAGGGTTAGTTATTTCAGTATCAAAGACACAATATTTCGCCCTACGCAGTAGTAGCTAATGACTTGAGAATGTTTTCAACATACATAACATAACATAATAATCGCGCCTGTATTCCCTGAAGGGGTAGACAGATGCATTTCTGCATCTCTGTCGCTAATTGTGTCACGTAATATGGAGCCAGCCTACTGCCGTTTATCGGGTACAATACCAGACTCGTGCTGCTGCTGAGAATTTCGTAATAGAAAAAACCCATTAACACTTTGCCCGAACCTGGAATCGAAACGAAACCTTGATGCAGACATTTATTCAATTTCGTTTACCTATAAACAAATTAAGCCGCAGCGTTATGTGTGTATTCACAATGAATTATCACTTGCTTTAACGGTGAAGGAAACATCGTGATAAAACCTGCACACCTAAAAGTTCTTAGGAATTTCTTAGGTGTGTAGTCCGCCAACCCACACTAGGCCAGCGTGGTGGACTAAGGCCTAAACCCTCTCAGTTGTAGAGGAGGCCCGTGCCCAGCAGTGGGACGTATATGGGCTGATGATGATGATGATGAGTGGACCCACACTTTTCACTTATCCAAGAAGAGGCGTATGTCCAAGTGTGAACTAAGCTGACCTCAATTAATTAATTGGGAGGTTTCATGACGTACAATCTTCTTTACGGCGTAAATTTAACACGAGTTACACAAATTTCTGTCTCTCAATTCGCGTCGAAATTTAATACCAAAAGCTACAAAACTTTGATGCGCACAAAAATATTGCGTGCCTCGATACACCAGGCGCCCATAGTTTGGCAACAGTAATGTGATTGTGGTGCGTGTTGGTAGCTGTACCTGTGTTTTGACGTGAATTGATAGTGCCTATAACTGCGCCGCGCCATGTTTACTCTAGGACACGCGGGGCACCATGAGTATGACACCATGGAGTAAATTATAACATTTTGTTTTGAGTGACTTGGTGCTCTGCTTCGACCGCATCTTGGTTAGTAAATAATAAAATAAATAAAAATAAACACACCCAACAGACACGTACATAGTTCTGACCTCACACTAGGATACAAGTCCTGTGTCGTGGGTATCAGAGACTACGAGAGACTTTTTCGGTCTCGCAAACACCCAGACCCGAAACAAATATTTGTGGATCACACAAACATTTGTCTCGGTGCGGGGATCGAACCCGCGATCTCTCGTTTCGCAAGCTGGTGTCTAGGCAACTGCGCCACGGGGCTGTTTTATAATGTACTATGCATGTTTCGAAAAAAAGCTAATTGTGTGGAATACTGTGAATAGTTGTGGCAACGGACAAGGGCGGCAACGCGCCGATGATTCCTCTGGTATTGTGGGTGTTTATGGGCGGTGTTGACCACTTAACATCAGGTGGCTCACTTGCTCGTTTGCCTCCTGTTCAATAAAAAAACCCGGCCAAGTGCGAGTCGGACTCGCGTGAAGAGAGTTCCGACATAATTGGCTGTGACCGACGAACAGACGACACACGGATAAGGGTTCCGTTTTTTTATTCGGACGTACAATAAATACAAAAAAATCTATTGAAGCGTCGTTGAGATCGCTTTGCTATGCTATAAAAAAAATTAGAATGAAGCACTTGTATACTTCCTACATATAAAAATACCAGTGTGTCTAATTTTGTTATTTGTTTCAATCCTCCTTGACGCATATGAGAGAGAAATTCTCAGTAACAGTAAGTCTGCAAATGTATCAGGTAAACGGCAAAATGCTAGTGAAATAAACGTGGGGCTTAAAAGTTAGAAACGTGGGCGTAGAAAAACACTTTAGGGTAGAACTTTTGGAGAAATAATTACTGCGTAATTAATATGAATTAATAATATTAATTAGTAATGAGCCAAGTCATTGCCATCTTTAAAAAAAATGCTTAAGGGCTATTACCTTTCCTGCTGATTGAAGATACGTATAATACATATGTATATATGTTATTGTGTATATATACATATATATGAATATATATTTATAAGTTTTTTGATACGTTATTTGATACGATGTCTGTTTTATTATTATTCATTTCTTTTTATTTTGTACACGCCCGACTATCTTTCATTTCACTTCCTACATCTCCATCCTTGGTTGTCTGTAAGATATCGACTTGAACGATAACACCTCATTTGTACTAATTAACTCTACTGTATTCTATAGGTTCGTGTACAATAAAGTTATAAATAAAAAGTATTTTGCAATTTTTAAGCTTTCCATTTTATAAAATCATCATTTGTTTCAGAGACGAACCAAACACTGGCTTAATAATAAAAAAACAGATACACTAATCATACCATCTCGAGCCATTATCCCAATCCAATCACATTCTCAACTATGAGTGTCCTTAATAACCGCAAAATAGAGAGAGCAGTAGACGAGATAGCACACGCCCCCAGGGTGCTTGAGGGGGCTGCGTCAGCGCCACAGACTGTGGGGTGCAGGTGTATATAGGTCACAGGGACAGGGCAGGCAACCACTGCGTCACGCACATTCTCCATCGAACTTCACAAAATACATTACTTATTGATATGCATTTTCATTTAGGCTTTTGCTCGCATTAATTGCTTGCTTGCTAAATCAGTTATGAAACGGGCCTCCTCTACAAATGAGAGGGGTTAGGCCTTAGTCCACCTCGCTGGCCTAATGCAAGTTAGCGGACTACACACCTAAGAAATTCCCAAGAAGTTTTAGGTGTGCAGGTTTCCTCACGATGTTTTCCTTCACCATTAAAGCTAGTGATAATTCATTGTGAATACACACATAACTTCGAAAAGTCAGAGGTGTGTGCCTGGGGTTTGAACCGCCACCTCGACTCGACCGCGCGCCTAAACCTCGAGGCCATCACTGCTTTCTGCATATAATTAACAGCTCTAAGTAATTTACAAGTTAAAGTGCGTCATAATTAAAGTTGAGGTGTGTGCCTGGCATTTTTTGAACCTCAAGGCCATCACGTTTATATGAAAAATAAATAGCCGACATACGGCACACACTCGTGAGTATTGTATTGTATCCCCGAAAGATTAGGTAGAAGAGAAGCGTATTGCTAAATTCAAATTTCGCCAGCTGTATCATGTAATAGAAGATATTAAAATCGAAATTCAATCTCTATAACCCACGGCTCAAACTTGTCCCACGAGTCCAAATAGTCAGTAGATATTATTCAATAAACACGACAAAGATTTTCATATAGAAGACAACTTGCAGAGCGTAAGAAATGCTGCGAGTGATTGGCTGGAAAACCGAGTCACTAAGGCATTTCCAGCCCATTAAATGGGTCGAGGTTGATTTAAAACCCCGCCTAGGCACAATCATGTGGCCTGACCTAGCCTGGGTAAGAATTAAACAATATCTTTGCCGAATACAATAAAATTACCTAGTAATATTTTTAACTCAAATCAACAATCATTATAAAATACTCTGCTTTTAAAAGATTAAAGTAGTCTTGTATTTAGATAAGGCTAAAATACTTATTTTATAATAGACATTGATATAAAATCTTTGGCTTGATAAAGCAAAATTTTCTTCAATGCTAATAATAATGAAATTCAGTTTGTTCATTGTAATATACAACGTCAACCAACGCTCACTTTTACGTCTAAGCTGTTGAATTGTTTATAAAAACAGAGCGAGAATAGAGGACCTTCGGGACATAGTAATACGATCTTTTTTCTCCCGGAAAAATAGTAGGGTCCTAAGGGAATATAGATTCCCTTATGTAATTAATGTATGTGTATTACATTGACGGCCTAGTGGCGCAGTAAGCAACCATCTTGCGAAACGAGAGGCCGCGGGCTTGTTTCTGATACACGACTCAGGACTTTTTAGTTTGGGGTCAGAACTTAGTATGTGACTGTTGAGTGTATTTATTTATTTATTATTACTAATATTTGTAATAACCCGAGTAAAATTGGTATAATAGTATTTTTTTTCAGCCCCATATTAATCGACATCTGGGCTATATGTCACTGTAAAAAACATCTAAATCGTTTCAACTCTTTTAATGATAAAGCTTAACAAAGAAGGAAAGTCAATTTTAACTTTATCATTCAAAGGATTACAGAGAAACAAAGAGTTGCATTAAAACTCATGACGCGTAGCACCGCAGCGCTACGAGCGTAGCCACCGCCTATGTCATCACTTATTTACGACCATGCTTGATGCTAACAAAATATTTTATGCGGTGTAAGCTGACGAAATTAAGTTCTTTGCTGTTTGTTTGTGTTGAGGTATTACTGATGCAAAATACTCTGATAACTATATTTACGTATTCATTCGACAACGTCAAGGCTATATGATAAATATAGCGCAGTCTATAATACTATGCGTAGTATGTGAAAAAAAAACAGCATTTTAACATCAATAGTAGTAGTTAAACTATTGCCGCTTCGAAACGTTTTATCGCTGTGGAGAAGAAACGGCAAGAAACTCCCTCAGTAACACGAAATGTAATTTTTTTTCTGCGGTCGGTGTATCGAGTAGACGTGTTTCTCTATTACGATTTAAAATTACTGTTTTAAAATTGGAAATTTGCTAGTTAATGTAGTGTATTTAATAGTACAGACAGTTCATTCGATGTACTTACACTAGTGCCACTATATGTGATCCTGCTCTGCACCATCTGCCAGCACTTACACATATCACTTAACTTGTTTCAGGAAAAATCCCTGAGGCATACGAAATTCGCAATGTCAACACTCGCGGACATCCAAAGTGCACAGAAAAATCTGGAGAACAGTTTTTCGAAACGAATGGCTCAACTAGAAGCACAACTTCACACTGGGGGCACTGCCAAGGACACCGTTGCTCGTGTTGCAGAGGAGTTCCGGAGTTTTAGAGAGCCTATGCTTAATATGCTTCGGCTGCTACGGCAACAAATTACGGAATGCGTTAATATGGTGGACGCACTGGAGACCAGGCATCGTCGAAAAGCGCTGTTATTCCTCGGAGTGCCGGAGGCTGACAAAGAAAATTGTACTGAGGCCGTGTTATCGTTGGTGAACGGTGCCTTGTCGCTTAAGGATATCTCAGTGTCTTCCATCTCAGTTTGCCATCGCATTGGAACGCCGAACAAAGAGCACCATCGGCCTATACTCGTTAGGTTCACTAATGTAAGTCACAGGTCAGCTGTTTGGCGGGCCAAGTCGAAGTTAAAAGGCTCGTCCACGTCCATTAAAGAGTTTCTGACAAAACCACGACAAATTGTATTTAGCAAAAGTCGGCAGCACTTCGGTATGCGATCTTGCTGGACACAGGACGGCATTATTGTCATCAAAGTTCCGGATGGAACCCGAATTGAAGTCACTACCGTTGAGGAACTAAACTCTTTAATGGTTAAGTTTCCGAAGACAGCGGAATTATCTTCGGCGGCCGTAAGTAACCACGGGACGGCGGAATCATCGCGCTCGGATATAAAAACACGCAAGCCATGATGTTGTAAGATGGCAACTAACATACTCGTATTATGTCCGTTTATAATTGTTATTGTTTGTCTATGTTTTTCTATTCTACCCACATTTTCATTGTATTTTTGTTATTTTGTTATTTCCCTCTCTCTCTTGCTTTTATGTCACTTTTGACATTTGAGTGATATAAATGATACGTTCCTTTTTACAATAATTTATTTTTGTCTTTTTTTTATCTCATCTCATTAGATAAAATTAAATTTCGTTTTCTTTTTATGTAAAATTTGCTTTTTATATTTAATAGTGTTAGCTGGCGGGTGGCGCAGTGTATGATTGATCGCGGTATAGTGGTGTACTTATATTTTTTGTTTGCGCCATAGTAATATACACATAATATATATTTTATTTTACTTTTATTACTGTACATATATTTAGATATTTATATTAATTTATTATGAACTCTGACGATGACTCTTATTACTCTGCTAATGAATCTGCTTCCCCCACACACAGTGATGACAGCTTCTGCTCGACAATAGCTACTACTAAAGAACTGATACGTGAAAATCTTAATCCCCAAAATCGCCTTACTTTTAATGTTTGTCACATTAACGCGCAAAGTATAGCTAGTCACTATAACGAACTAGCTGTAACTTTCACCGACGCTAACGTGCACGCCGTCCTTGTTTCTGAGAGCTGGCTCAAACCTCATCTTCCTTCCGCCGCTTACCCCCTTCCTGGATTTATTCTAATCCGAAATGATCGAGTCGACAGGAGAGGCGGAGGGGTGGCTATCTATCTCCTAACTTCCTTTTCATATAAAGTTATAGCCTTTTCTCCCACCTTGTGTTCCGATTCCGCTGAATACCTTTGCCTTGAGGTTTGGGTCAAGGGAGCCAAAACCTTACTCGGTGTGGTATATTGTCCTCCCAGGGCTTTTTATCCTCAATATAATCTGACATTTTATAATAAGCTTTTTTATATAGTAGAAACTGATAAGAGTACTTTTTATACCAAAAAAATGTGAGATGTTTATAGCAACATTCTCTTTGTAACAGCGTGAGATAAAATTGCTATTAAACCGAGCAAAGTTGCAGGCAAAAGCTAGTGTTTAAATAGATTATAGCTTCTATTTTCCAAATCCGAAATACCCTCGGGTAAGAGCAAACTTCGTACAAAATTAAAGTCGCCATTAAAGCCTTTCGTGTACTTTCCAAGCTTAGCTTAGCTCTTTAAATTTTTCATCTCAATAAATTATTTACGTACTAATGAGTCTTTCCGAGTTTACCCTTTCTATTATAAAAGTATTTTAATAAAATTAAGAAATTCCGATTTGCTAATAATTGATCATTTATTTTTAAACAGTAACAGTAAGTAATCGCTTTGGAGACTGTGGTAGATGATCGGTCCAAATACACTGTGGACTTTTTTTTCGGTCCTTTCCCACCACACACCTGCCAATGTTACTCCTGTGCTCCAGGATCAACAGCTGCATGCACTGTATTAACGCCGAGCGCGGAAGCTCAGCGAATCTAAGGGAACTTAATTTGTCATGATCCCGCAACGAAGTCGAACAGAAAAACGATATAAAGGTGGAGTTGTCCTTATCCCTCCACAGCAAAGTGGCAGACAAAATGTTGAACTATCAGGTTTTACCCTAACATAGAAGACAAATTCAGAGCTTGCAAAGACAATTTTTGTCATTTTGGTGAATTTATACCTGTCATTAATGCTATCTAAGCACCAAACGCTAGTGGAACTCCCAGACTCCAGGATCAAAAATGACCAATTAACCCTAAACTTATATTACTAGATTTGACTAACAACTTTGTTTTCGTCACAAATTTATATCAGATGAATCCTGTTCCTAATTTGGTTGGAGTGAAGGGAAGGGTAGTAGTGAATGTGAAAAAAGGCAATCACGTGCAGAAGCGCGTCGTTGAGACACGATAGAAGGGCACGCCGGCCGCCGCGTGGTGCACGCACTACCACACAGATACAGACATATCGCTAGATGAATCTAAATAAACACAACTACAAGTTTTTTATTATAACCATTTCATCATCAGCCCATATACGTCCCACTGCTGGGCACGGGCTTCCTCTGAAATTGAAAGGGCTCCTTTACAATTATAACCATCACTGTATTATAAAAACAGTATATTTTTTTAATAGTGTCATTTAAATCATCATCATCATCATCATCATCATCAGCCCATACACGTCCCACTGCTGGGCACGGGCCTCCTCTACCATTGAGAGGGTTTAGGCCTTAGTCTACCACGCTGGCCTAGTGCGGGTTGGCGGAATATTTTTACAAATTATGTATTGCACAAGGCTTAGGTAAGGGAATGCGATATAAGGAAATTCTATATACATAAAGCGTTGGTCAAAAGTAGGTCAAAGCTCCAACTGGCCATAAAAAATATTTTAAACAAGAATTCAAATTTAAAGGAAAATTTGGAATTCTTTACGTTTGGGCCATATTGTCTTTTCAATTTCACGTAATGGGAGATGAGATTTTTGCCATTTTCGGGTGTATGTCCAAACGCAGTGCTACGTCTAGGAATTTCCTAATGAAATAAAAACATAAATCCATTGCCCGACCCGGGAATCAAGCCCGGGACGTATAGATCGTACGTTATTCAGAATCAATGTTTTATTAAGAGTGTGTCGGAAGAAAAGGCTTTCTTTATTTCGGACATTGTCTACTATCTTGAATACCGTGAGAAATTTTCACATTTCTTTTTATATCGTTCCTTTCAAGTTTACATCTTTGTTCGTAGACGTTATTGCCCTTTATCGAATCCGTATTGTGACGCATCCATCGATACAGTTCTCAGAAATAGCAGCCATATAAATAATCGAGGGAAAGTGCATACAAACACTTTGTAGTCACGTGGACCGCCGCCCGACTTACGTGGGGAGATCAATGAAATACTACTTAAATAATGTTACATACGAAAATACGAATGATTTCTTCGTATTAAGGACATGGAATATAATTTTTTTTTGGCCTAAATATCGTATTTTTTTTTAGAGCATCGAGCATAGAGCATCGATGGTATAACTGCATAAGAAGCACTGAATCTGAAAATTTAATGCATTTATAATCTCAAAACTTTAGCAACATAAGTTCTATCCATTGAAAATTCATCAATGTCATAGTTATTTTTATATTTTTTACCGTCGACTGACGAACAGCTATTGCGGCCATCTTTATCAGTCTATTGAATCATGCCGGCTTGTTATTACCAGCTTTATAATTGACTATCAATATCCAATCAAAACTTAATTGTATACTTCCCTACCTTCAATATTACTTTGCATGAGAAAATACAACTGCCAAACACTTTAGTTTACGGATTTTATAAAAGACATTAGCAAAACAAAAGGGTTTTTTTCGGGGCAATCACAACAGGGCGTTTCCCTTTGATTCAATAATGATATTACGATCAAACACTGTTAGCGCGATTGATAAACAACAGCCGCGTGTGGTGAGTACCATGGCGACGTAGTGCTTACAATATTACCCTGAAACCTTTACAGACAAGAGATTAACCTTCACAAAACGGGTTTACGAACTTATAACATCTTTTCTAAGAGTTATTTCAAAAGAAACTTTGTTCCACACTTTATTTCTTTTGCATGGGCTATATAACACAAATATAAAATATAAATATCCAAACCTTCACAAATATTTGTACATCCATACATAAACTCACGCCTATATTATCTGATAGGGTAGGCATAGGTGCACCTCTGCACCCACATTTCGCCAGGTATGTATCAGTCCCACGTAATAGGGGGCGAGCCTATTGCCGTTTTTCGGGCACATTTCCAGACTCCGTGCTGTTATTGAGAATTTCCTAATGGAAAAACCCAATAACACTTTGCCCGACCCGAGAATCGAACCCAGGACCTCTAGATCGCACGACATATACTTGTACCGCGAGACCACGAGGCAATTGTAATACATACAAATATTGATAAAGGTTAATATTGATCAGATGGTAACTCACGTAGTAGCCAAAGATCCAAGATTCTTTTCATCAGTACATAGTATAGTCGTTTCTCATTTGTACCGCACTTATATTCTACATCAGCCCATGTTCGTTGCACTGCTGAGCACAGGGCTTCTATATGACTGAAATGAGTTAGGCACGGGGATGGCAAATACACTAAGAACTAGAAAATACGTATGGAAAACTTTTAGTTGCACAGTTTTACTCAAAATCTTTTCCTTTATCGTTAAATGGCGAACACACATTACTTCGAAAAGTCTGAGATGTGTCTGGGGAATTTGAGAACCGACGGTATTTGTCTCGACAGACTGCGCGTCTAAATACTTGACGGCCGACGCCATCAAGTCTCGTGTGTTATTATTTGATATTATTTTGTACTAGTATGTACTCATCATCATCATCAGCCCATACACGTCCCACTGCTGGGCACGGGCCTCCTCTACAACTGAGAGGGTTTAGGCCTTAGTCCACCACGCTGGCCTAGTGCAGGTTGGTGGATTACACACCTAAGAAATTCCTAAGAACTTTTAGGTGTGCAGGTTTCATCACGATGTTTTCCTTCTCCGTTAAAGTAAGTGATAATTCATTGTGAATAAACAAATAACTTCGAAAAGTCAGAGGTGTGTGCCTGGGGTTTGAACCCGCGACCGCCGAGATTCTCGACCGCGCGCCTAAACCTCGAGGCCATCACTACTACACTATTTACTTTTGTGTGTATATTCATTCCTCGCTTATTAAAAATACCTATCTGTAAAATGAACTTAATACGCAAATACGGTAGAACAAAACTCCCTTCACCCTCACGTGAAGCATTTCGAAGCGAATTGCGACGCAGTACTCGCTGCGATATCTATCGAACGTTATCAAATGGAATATCTGTGTGTCAAGGGAAATAGACAAGCTGTAGTGACATGTTGTGAATCATGCTCGCTATTTGTTTAGTATTTTGTGTATTATGCTAAGTTAAAGGACTCATCTAAATGCCAATTGGAATACTTGTGTTATCAATTTGAAGGCAATTAATGTTTGTTTACTTCGATTGTCAGGCCTGAGTCTACCGTGATGATTAAGATAGGAATTGACTATATATGCTAAAGGTTTTCAAGTGTAAGGGCACTTGCATATTTCCTCACACATACATTTGTACTAGAGTCACATTGTTTCTGAATTCTTCAATGTTAGTAGGTACTCGTATAAATATCGAAAACTGAAACGTACGCCGTATGTTTGATTTCGTAACTGTCGATTGGCGGTTTGGCTAGCTATACGATTATTCATTAAAACGAAGTAAGACTATAAAGAATATTTGTCAAAGAGGGTTATTTGTTGTACTTATTTTAATATATTAGTGACAAGAACAAGTCCAATACTTATTTTGAATCCCTAATAACCCGCCTGCAAAAGCCTGAACCATTCCCTCATATGTTATTATCGCAAGAGCAATTAAATATATGAAGCAAAGTTGATATTGTGTTGACGCTGTGTCGTGTTACGTCAAAGAAAGCTTGAAAGCGCTTACAAATGTCGCACGAATACCATACATGTACTTACATGCTATTACATTATTTATTAATATAAAAAGACAATAACAATTTGTACATTGGTATTTAGTGTAACATAAACCACATTAAGTTACATTCATCATCATCATTATCAGCCTAAAGAAGTCCACTGCTGAACATAGGCCTCCCCCAAAGACTTCCATAGTGACCTGTTGGAGGCAGCCTGCATCCAGCGACGACCCGCGACCTTCACCAGGTCGTCGGACCATCTTGTGGGTGGACGTCCTACGCTGCGCTTTCCGGTACGCGGCCTCCACTCGAGAACCTTTTGGCCCCATCGACCATCGGTTCTCCGCGCTATGTGCCCGGCCCATTGCCACTTCAACTTGCTAATCCGCTGGGCTATGTCGGTTACTTTAGTTCTCCTACGGATCTCCTCATTTCTGATTCGATCTCGTAGGGAAACCCCGAGCATAGCCCTCTCCATAGCTCGTTGAGTGACTCTGAGCCGTCTAATGAGGCCCATAGTGAGAGGCCACGTCTCAGTGCCGTATGTCATCACTGGTAACACACAACTATCGAAGACTTTTGTCTTCAGGCACTGAGGTATTTTGGACGAGAAGACGTCGCGTAGTTTCCCGAACGCTGCCCAACCGAGTTGGATTCGCCGATTGACCTCTCTCTCGAAGTTGGACCTGCCTAACCGGACCACTTGTCCTAAATAGACGTATTCGTCTACAACTTCGAGAGTCGAGCCCCCAACTGCGATCGGGGTGGGCACAACATGGACATTCGACATGATTTTCGTCTTGTCCATGTTCATTTTAAGACCCACCTGTTGAGAGACTCGATTGAGGTCTTCGAGCATAGTGCTAAGGTCTTCCAGCGATTCTGCCAAGACGACAATATCGTCGGCAAATGCTCTGATCTTGTACTCGGACCGACATGGTGGCGTTTCTGTATATGCTTTCCAACACCTCGATGTACCGATAGTCGATGTGGCACCGCTGGAGAGACTCTAGCACAGCCCAGGTCTCGATCGAATCAAAGGCTATCTCATAGTCCACAAACGCTAAACAAAGCGGCAAGTTATATTCCTCGGTTTTTTGTATAACTTGCCGAAGCGTATGGATGTGGTCTATGGTGCTAAAGCCTTTTCGGAAACCGGCTTGTTCGGGAGGCTGGAAGTCATCAAACCTGCGTTCGAGACGATTGGTGATGACCCTCGAAAACAACTTATAGACATGGCTCAGGAGCGAGATGGGCCTGTAATTCTTCAGCAAAGTGTTGTCACCTTTTTTGAAGAACAGTACCACCACGCTCCTGCTCCATGCCTCTGGCGTTGAGCCCTCGAGGAGAACGGAATTGAAGAGCCTCTGAAGGACTTTAAGTATCGGCGTTCCGCCCGCTTTCAGAAGCTCTGAAGTGATTCCGTCCTCACCCGGTGCCTTGTTGTTCTTAAGTTGCTTCAGGGCCATCTCAATCTCACACAGGCTGATGTCCGGGATGTCATCGCTAAAGTGTCGGATCAACTCGGCTCTCGGGTCTTCGGCCGAGCTAACAGTAGGTTCGGCAACCGAGGTGTAAAGCTGTCCGTAGAACCTCTCGATCTCCCTTAATACCTCTGCCCTCGTCGACACTACGCAGCCACCTTCCGTCTTCAGCCTAGGCAACTGTCTTTGCCCAATAGACAAGTCTCTTGCAAACACTTTGGAGCCTCCGTTCCGCTCGATTGTCTCCTTGATGCTCACAGTATTGTGAGCACGGACATCGTGTCGCAAGGACTTCCAGATCCGTCTATTGAGCTGACGATATGCTTCGGCGTCATCGGAAGACTGCAGCGCCATAGATCGACGTTCGGCCATGAGGTCAAGAGTGTGGATCGAGAGTTTTTGTGGTCTATCTCTACGGCGAGGTCTAAAATGCTTAGATCCCACCGTATGGACAGCTTCTACCAAACCACTGTTTAGCTCGTCCACGGCAAGGTTTTCATCTAAACAATCAAAGCGATTTGACAGCTCGAGTTGAAAGCTCTCGGGGTTTTGGATATGAGCGCGAGTAGGTCGGAGCGTAGACTTCATCAAGCGACGCCTTTCTAACTGGACGTTGATATTCAATGAGCCTCTAACCATTCGGTGATCACTGCCGGTTTTCACCCTGTTGATCACAGAGACATCACTGAATATCCGTCTATTCGTCGTCAAGATGAAATCTATCTCATTTCTCGTAGAACCGTCAGGACTCAGCCAGGTCCATTTCCTGTGAGGCGGCTTCTGGAAGAAAGAGTTCATCGCGAAGAGTCCCTCTTTCTCCAGAAAGTCGGCCAGCCTCTGACCCCTGGGGTTCCTTTGCCCATGTCCAAATTGCCCCACTTTCAACTCTGCATCGCTTCTCATGCCTAACTTTGCGTTGAAGTCTCCCATAACAACATTGAAGTAGGTTTTGGAAGTATGTATGGCCCGACTTATGTCCTCATACATCTCCTCTACTTCTTCATCTGGGTGTGTCGAGGTCGGCGCGTATACCTGTATGACCTTCAACGAATATCTTTTCGATATTCTGAGTATAAGGTACACTACCCTGCTCGACACACTTTCGATGGATACGATGTTGTTGATGAGAGACCTGTGGACGAGAAATCCGACACCTCCTCGGGACTGTTGGTCGTCCCCCCGGTAGAAGAGCAGGTTACCGGACTTCAGGGTTATCGTGTCCTCCCCGATTCTTCGGACTTCCGACAACCCCAGAATGTCCCAGTGTAACCCGCTCAATTCTTCTTCCAGTTCGACAATCTTCTCGTCTGTCCTCAAAGTGCGTACGTTGTGTGTTACCAGGGCCAGTCGTCGTCGGGGGTGGTAGCCGGGGCCAACCCGGGGATTCTTAGCACCCCCTGCCCCGCCGTAACCATGGCCGCTACCGTAGCCAGGAATAGCGGGGCTGCCGGGGACTGGGGGCCTGGTCCTAGTTTCATCCATTAGGGGGGGTTTTGCCGATACTCGCCACGCTTGGCAGGCGGGTTGGCGAGCGCAGGAGGGGACTCGCGTTGATGACGCTGCTGCCCGTCATCAACCGGGGGAAGGGAATAGGGTTTGTGGGTAGAGGATGACATGGGAAAGGAAAGTATGGCCTGTAGGAGTGGATACTGCAGTCACGGAAGGGAAGGTTGGTAGTGACTGCAGTAGCTCGGGGGGCCGAGGTCGCGTACTCGAAGCACCTATTCTAGGACAGGCCATGACCACTAGATAGGAGCACCCCTGACCAAAGCACCCCTGACCAACTTTTTACGGTAGAAGAAATGAGTTGCGAGACTTGGGTTTTTTACAAGTTTTTTTTTTATGGGATATAATTATACTGAAATTATGTATAAAAAATGATAACCTTAAAAACCAAATGCTTTCTTATAGTCGACCACTATGTGAAAATATACCAGTTAAATAGAGAGAAATATATATTCCTTTAGAACTTTACTGCTTGGCACCAGTTAACAGTTTCGGGCCTCACTTCACGCAGACATGAGGCAAAGTTTTATACTTTACTTTGAACTGTACAACTTACAATTTAAAATAGACGAGTGATTTTTAAAGTCTTATTTTATGAACGAGTAGTGGTTAGGTTCCGGTCCGCTTTGGAGCTATTTTGTAAAGTCCCATCTAAGTCCTTACCAATTTATTTACAAATTGGAGGGTAGTATTTAATTTTACTAGTTTCAAACATACAAATTAGAAATTTCTTAAGTGTGCAATCCGCCTACCCACATTAGACCAGCGTGGTGGACTAAGGCTTAACCCCTCTTAGTTGTAAAGGTGCCCGAGCCCAGCAAAGGGACTTATGTAGGCTGATGATGAGACATAAAAAAAATCCAAATTTTCTGTAATAATAGTATATAAAGGTACAAATAAAGGTAATATAGAAGTTAAAGGTATATATTTAACGCACAAATCGATAGATACAAGCGGTAATAAAGGCATAAAGTAAAGAAGACCTAAATACCAATATTATATCATAAAAGCCAGAACTTGTGAATCAGTGAACCGCAACGCTGAAAAGCGGTCGAGTACGCTTTAGAGGATCAACGAGGGGCTGAGAAACAAGTCCCGGGGATTATAACGTTGAAAATGTAACCAATCGATACTACAAGTGCTTTAGAAGCTTCATCTAAAAATAAATATTTAAGTAGCCTGTACAATCAGCAAAATGCTAATATTTTCAGTCTATTACGACATAACGATGAACCTGCTTAAAATTGGCTAGTGCTCTAAATAGACTAAGGTTTTCTCTCATGCCGGACTGGTAACTACATATAAAAAAGCTGTGGGATCAGCTTTGCACACACACAAATAGTAAAATAGTATGACATAATATTATTTACTAGATCACACGGCACACTTGTATACTGCAACTATACGAGGCAGACTAAATAATGATTTATATTACAAAATTACCTGAGGAATAACTAGTCGGTAGAATAAGCCTTAAGTTTGAATATATCTCAGGGTATAAGGAGCGCGCACCACAAAAGCAGTGTAATCTTTAGCACATTCGTCTCTTAACCAGTAGGTATAGTCACGAATGATCCTCAACACAATTATATCCATTCTGTAGCCGGATTTTGAACATTATTTAGCTTGTAAATAAGGGAACAATTTTATTTACCAAACAAAATGCAAACAACATTTAGACAGTGGTCAGTGGTCACACTAGTGAGGAGTCAGCCATTTCGTGCCTCAATCTAAACTGACTACGGCGTTGTTATACCGCTTAGTAGTAATAACTTTATAGCAATGTCTAATGAACTCTGATATAACATTTATTATAGATAATGTCCGCGGGTGAACTCGCATTTTTATATTTTTTTTAATCTTCATTAATTAATAAAAGTAATTTATAATCAATAACTGCCTCCAGAGTCCCTTCTGTGTCTGTGTGTGTGTTTTGAGATTTTTGCGCATTACTTTAAGGAATTCAATCTGACTTTTGTATTAATAATACAAGTATTAGTTAATATATGGATGGTGATAAGCAATAATGTGTTAACCCTCAAGAACTTTATTTTGAGAAAATGGTGTTTTAAGTTTTCAAACTAATTCTTGTAAAGTTTGTTTAAAAAAACAATATCAACTGCAAATTGCTCGGTTTACCTAATAAAAAAGAATAATGGATTAGAAATAGATTGATGTTACAAAAATAAAATAATCTAGATTATTATTTAAAAAAAATGAGATTATTATTTTGATTAGTTTTATTATAAGTATATTTTTTTATACTTTTTTCTTTTTGGTGACTTAAAACTCTTTTACAGAATGTTAAATACGTGATATATTATTCAAATATATCAAAATCAAATATGTCTTTGTGTGGATTGACACATTATTCTTTATCAGCATCCATATATGAGTAGTCTGGTAGTATAAACAACGCACATAATTCATGACAATCTTTTGATAGAATCCTTGCGATTCAGCCTTGGTCCGTTTGGAACGCGAAGGTTAGCTAAAGATTTCTTGTCATATTTTTTTTATTTGACGTCATCTTCGGCCTTATATACCAGGAAGTTGACACTCTTACATCGACTAATAAATAATAACGCGCCATAGTCAGCGATTTCTAGGTTCGTTAGTAGAAATGTAATATTTAGTCAAACTGTCTCCTCAGCACACCAGTGGCGGTACTTCCACAGAAGCCCAAAAGCCCAGTTTGTCTTACAAAATTCTGAATTAAAATCTTTAAGCTTTAAATTTTTATTTAACAAAAGCAATTTGACATATAGAAATAAATGAGAACATCCCGACCCCACAATAAACAATTATAAACTAGCCATTACAAAATTAACGCGTAACGCATTTGGGCTTCTATGGAAGTACCGCCACTGCAGCAAATATCTGAGGATTCCAATAGAATATTAAAATTTCTCTACTACTAATTTACAACTGAAAGAGGTTAGCTCTAAGTCTACCACGCTGGCGGTTAGGCGGACTACACACCTAGGATTTTTTCTCTAAACTTTAAGGTGTGCAGGTTTCCTCACGATGATATCCTTTACCTTTAAAGTACGTGACGATTCTTTCGTTGAAAATTGTACTACAAAAAGTCAGAGGTGAGTGGCTAGAACCCGCGACCGACGAGATTAGACCACGATCGCGCGCCTAAACCTCGAGGCATTCACTATTAACCATTAAAATGATTCAATTTAATTTAATTACAATTTATTCAATCTACTAATAATAATGATTTTTGGTTTAGATTACATTATTTTAAGATTTACGTAATCCTTGTCGAAGCACAGCGCGTGTCCATGGCGTGTGGTTTAGAGATAGCGGGTTCGATTCCCGGGTGACTAAGTGTTATTGTTATTGATTCTTATATTTCGTGGCATTATAATATAATATTGACGTCTAACATTTTGTTTTTTTTTTTAAAAATGCAAACAAAAATGTATGTAACATAATAATTAATGAGTACCTATAATTTAATGATACGTTAACACCAAATCGTCGCCTATGTACACTTTGATCGAGCATTACCTATCGTGGGAAAGCGGCCGCGCGCCGATCACACGCGGGGGCGATAGGCCACGTGCCCACGAATTAATGTCAAATACCACCCTTACACACAAACTTTACAATCCAAACTTCACCTTAATTTCATAAATATAGGGTTTATTTTAGATTGAAGTGCAATAATTTACGCTTGACATTGGATAACAAATCTTATTGGTTTTGATATAAGAGATGTTTTAAGTAAAAGCGATACAAGGGTGGCAAATGAAAAGCTTAGTAAGTGAGTTTCAGATAGTGTTCAGTGTTTGATATGAATTATTGATGGATAATTATCGAAATCAATTGGATATCCACCAGCGTGGCATGTTATGGAGATCCAACACAAAGATTAGCTACGGTGGATACGAATAGATACAATTCGCAAATAAATTTAGAGATCAATAAAACTGCCGACCGTCTCGACTGCCTCGTGGTCTCGCGGTACAAGTATGTGCCGTGCGATCTAGAGGTCCTGGGTTCGATTCCCGGGTCGAGCAAGGTGTTATTGGGTTTTTCCATTAGGAAATTCTCGGTAACAGCACGGAGTCTGGAAATGTGCCCGAAAAACGGCAGTAGGCTCGCCCCCTATTACGTGGGACTGATACATACTTGGCGAAATGTGGGTGCAGAAATGCACCTCTGCCTACCCCTTCGGGGAATACAGGCGTGAGTTTATGTATGTATGTATGTATGTAGATCAATAAAATGTTAATAGTGCTGCTTTTGTAAATGCGGTGTTAGTAATAACACCTTAATTATCATGTATATTAGAATTAAGACTACCCTTAGAAAATGTTACTAAGTTTAAGAGCAGTTACGCTCCGCGCGGCTAGTCGGATTTCGGTAAATATAACTCGCGTTAATAATATGAGCGTCGGTAAGTAACATGTCTGTACGATGAGTCTTTCGAAAAGTATTGTTTTCGCTCAAATTACGCTAAAACCGCGTAAACGCTCTTAAAATGTTTTAAGATATTTGATGTGGTTGTGCTGAATAAATAAGTAAATAAACAGACAGACGACATAAGGCTGATAGACATACCAGTGGCGGTACTTCCATAGAAGCCCAAAAACGTTACACGTTAATTGTGTAATGTCTACTTTATAATTGGTTATTGTGAGGTCTTTATTTATCAAATTTATTTTGTTAAATAAATATTTAAAGCTTATAGATTATTATTCTGAACTTTGAAAGGCAAACTGAGCTTTTGGGCTTCTATGGAAGTACCGCCACTGAGACATACCTACATTCTACAAACATATTGGCAAACACAGGATATAACGACAGACCGTCAGACGGCTGTCGACCAACTTAGAAGATAAAAAAGAAAGGAAGGAGAAAACCAACAAAGAGAAAAGTACATTTCTAACAAGACAAAAATCGAATAGATTATTTGGTCGATTTTGTAATAGGCTACAGATAAATTGATTTCCATAAAACGGCCTAAAAAATAATGGAGGTACACAATTAAGCTTTATTAGACATATTATTTTCATTTCAATAAGCATAATACGAGTACGGCGCTCTCCAATTACGCGGAGTAAAATGCGTCATTTTGGACAGTTTGAAAAGGGTCTGTTTGCTCGGATCTAATACTTGACAAGTTTAAGCAAAGGTTCCGTCATAACTGAAAGGGAACAAATTAGTTTAATTGCTTTAAAATAAAAAAAGAGGTTGCTAAAATTAAATAATATGCTGTTTTATACGGTGAAAATTTATTTATTTATTTATTCAAATTAGTACGGTTACACCATTTACACTAATCGATAACAAACCATAAAATCCAAAAATGATTTAAATATCAGTGAAAAATGCTTTCAAATTGTTGGAAAAATAAAAATATCATTTCAAGTTAATTCGAAAGGAGAAGTGGTGAGAGATTGTGAATATCTTTTGCTAGTACCCACTTTAGTGGGGACAATTTTTATTTTGCATCATTTTTGGCTTTTGCGATATATGTAATTCCAAACACTGGATGTTTTATTAATATTAAAAATGTATTGAGGTTAGTGATGTTTTGAGGATTTAATCAACTAGTTTCTTTTTAAAAAAAACTTTTTATATTGAAAATATCTTTTAAATAAATACTTCTAACTATCCTAACGGATATTTGTAATATGACCGGCGTTTTAACTGCAAGCTTAATTTTTTGTTGTGAACGTTGATTGGCGTCGGGCGGCGCTCTATTCTTTTTTATTGACGATGTCACTCTTCCTTCCAGTTAGCAAGCACTGCACAGAATTAATCTTTATGAAAGCATAATACATGCCAGAGAGGGATTTGGGTAAAAATTTAGAGCCCGTTTAGCCAAAACAACACGCAACTAGTAAGTTTTAGAAATTGTTTCGTCGTAATAAACATGCTTGTCTTTGTGATAGAAATAAATCTAATCGAGAAGTTTGACAACTTAGAAGTTTCTTTCCTCATTAAATTTTACTTGACTTTTGGTCCCATTACTTAATGTTTACCGCACAGTACTTCCCATAATTATAATGCCCTTAAAAATCATTTCTTTCTTATTTAATACACCGAAAATTTTAATAAACTGTACTACGCATGCTGAGTTCCAAATTCATATCTGAGAGCTAAAAGCAATTAAACTTTTTGCTCATTAAAGTAAGAGTAAACGGTGAGCCGCGTGTGTGTCGCGTGGCGCGGCGCGTGGCGGACGCACGCCGCGCGTGTGCGTGCGCTCAGCTCGCTATGAACTATGAATCATAATGCTTTCATGTCCACACTATTGTATTGCGCTTACTTTAGATATTGTCACTCAGACGGTACTAAAAACAATTGCAAAAGTAAGTACCTATACATAGTGTGTTCCTGAAGGGATGGACAGACGGGTATTTAAGTCTCCAATAGGAGGACATTGCAAATATTTACAGACTCCGTGTCGCTACTGGCTGAGTACTGCTATACGAGAAAGTAATATAATTATGCCCGACGTTTTTTTAGTCAAGGCGAATGTAAAAGACTGAATTGATTTTGATTGATCGATTTTTAGTGTTTTTTATTTTATTTTAATTTTAACACTTCCGGAAAGATTTTTTAGGAAATTGAAAAACTTTGTGGCGCAGATGGTTATGTACGAAAAAGGACGATGTAGGTTTGATAATTCGATTATACTTCGAAAAAAATATCATTCCGAACTTGATAGTTGTGATAAGTTAACAAAAAAAAACACAAAACTAAAAACCACTTTACAAAAAGGACAGGTTCCACCGAGATTTGAACTCGGATCGCTGGATTCAGAGTCCAGAGTGCTAACCATTACACCATGGAACCGTTGGAGCGATTGTCGAATTTATCTAACAAATATCAATGTAATAAATTTTATTCGTTTATTTAGAGGTTTTAGATAAAATATTCATAAATATACTAAATCTCTGATTAATCCTCGATCACCAATAATTAATCTTACCAAATTATAATTACATAAAGCTTGGAGTGTTAATATTTTTTGGAAATAAACCAAATAAATACGTTGTAATAGAAATGCCCCGTCTATAAAACACAAGGTTTTAAAAAAAAAAAACTATTCATTTATCTACATATTATATGATATAGTTTAAAATAAATACTCATAAAAATACATACACACACACGTTACTTTTTTTCTCCCCATTTTAACGCACATGGTCAAGTTTTAAATTAGTGATTGGCAAAATTTATTATTAACGGTTCATTGTAGTATCATCTCGATAATCGATTAGGTTGTCATCGATCATGAATTTTGACAGTCAATCGGGAAGAGGTGAATGTGCACCAATTACTGAAATTGAATTTCTATTTAACTTTGCTGATTGTAAGTGTGTATGATGTATTCGAAATTGATAAAATTAAGGATATTTATGGATTTTTAACAAGTTGTAGAGCAGGCCCGTGACAAACTGTGGGACGCATATGGGTTGATGATGATGATGATGTGCCAGATATAATGTTATTAAATATGGATTTCTACAAAAGTTACATGCAATGTGCCTGCATTTTAAAACTTTTTAACATTTACATTTCCGCTTCAACTTTATTGTGTTCTATAACTTGCTCTAGGATGTAACATTACCATAAGCAGAGTTTATCAATGGGTAGATAGGTAAATAAAGTCTGATACGAAAAGCTTTATTTAATTTACAAAAGTAATATAATAATATTAAATTAATTTTTCATAACACAATTTTTCCGAACTGATTGACATAAAAATAATGATTTTCATTAAAAAAATGTTTACTACATTGGTGCCCGAATAACATATTCCAACATAATAATTAATTTTCTATTATTGTTGATAATACGGCGATCCCTGACCACACGGCCCATCGAGCACGATTGAGTTATGTCCGCAAACATTTTGAATACAATATGAATTCAATAGCTTTATTATTTATCATCGAATGATATTTGTAGTGGACAGAGTGGGGTGTCAGTGTAGCAGGATTTACACTGTTTGAACGTTTACTACGGAGCTTATATGCAAAATATAGTTGGTAATATTTTTAATACGTTTAACATTTCCACTATTTTGTTCTAATTATGAAGCTCTGGTCTTTGCTTTTTTATTGCCATATTAAAAAAAGGTTTTCTAATTAGGAAAAAAAAGTTAGACAAAATATAATAAGTATATATTTAAACAGTTACTTGTGACTTAAATTAATACCATTCAGGCATTTTGTAGATTTGATTATTGAACTAACAATTAATGCTTCAACGAAATGCAGTATTTCGTTCCTGATCAACATTAGCTAATTCTGTGACAAACCATTATTATTTAATTAAGTAGATTGCATCAAACTGTCCCTCGATGCAATTTCCACTGACCATGCTGCTTTATTGCTTAACAATTAGTTACTACAGTGGGGATGATAGTATTTGACGCAATCTATTATAAACTTTGTTACAACCGTGAAGAAGTTGAAATTCGTTTGTGATGATCATACGAAGGGAAGTACAGTGTAATATAGACACGAAACTGACCACTGGACAGACAAATGCCCAAAGTAAACAAGAATAATGTGTCTATTGTTGAGCAATAAAACAGGTAGACACTTGTGCTGGGCAAATAAAGTGCGTGGTCAGTATAAAAACATTGTACAATATTTTTTTAACTGAATAGGTAATAACAGAGTATGGATATTTTCATTACAAACTAGTGGTTAGGTTCTGCCTTGCCTGGCGAAATTTTGAGAAAAAAAGTAGACTGCGTTCTTTCTTACGGTCCCATTTATGTTTATAATAGAAAAAAGTTGAATCGCTTGGGTAGTTTTTGAAATGTTTCCCTACAAACATACAAAGCTTTGTGATATTAGTACATGAGAAGTTAATTTACAATTTTTTATATATGAAACAAATAAAACTTGGCGCAGTTAATTTGACACCAGGATGTGAAACGAGAGTCTGCAGTGTCGATCCCAGTACCGAGGCCTTGATTGACCTTGATTCACCAATATCTGTTTCTCAGATTAATGGTTAGAATAAATAACATTCAAGAACCATTGTTATCTTATAAAATCAACAGTGTTAGTATATTATTACTCTATTTTGTTTAGTGATACAATTTCGTGTACGAACGGGACAGTAGCGTTTCAATACGGATGATAAAGCAATTATCGCAGTCGTAAAACCATAAATATACCAGATGTAATCAAATAATAAATTATATGAAATATGCAACCGACAGCTCAACTGAATTTACAACAGGCAACAAGTCATAAATTTACAGCAAAATTGAATTGTATGTAATCGAATTATCGGACTGCACTCCAATGAAAGGCGGTTAACGATTGCGCGTGCCTAGTCCATTATAACTAATCCCATCCCTATAAAATTAACCACACTATTGATTTTCACAGACTCCTTTTTTTTCCTTCACATCTTATCTTTGGTTTATTTTTCAATATAAATGTCATTTATTCATCATCATCATCATCATCATATAGGTACGTGGGCACGGGCCTCCCCTACTACTGAGAGGGTTTAGGCTTTAGTCCACCACGCTGGCCTAGTGCAGGTTGGCATACTACACACCTAAGAAATTCCTAAGAACTTTTAGGTGTGCAGGTTTCCCCACGATGTTTTCCTTCACCGTTAAAGCAAGTGATAATTCATTGTGAATACACACATAACTTCGAAAAGTCAGAGGTGTGTTTTTAAATCAAAGACAAGTGAAGTTAATTACTTTTAAGTGTTCTTTTTAAATCAAAAGTTACGAACTTTGTTAGAGCAGAATGAAATAAATATTCACCCTATGCAAATGTCACGTGTACGACTGCGGACGGGCGTGTCTAATGTTTAGAATAGTTTTTAATTGCACCTACATTCGAAAGCTGTAAATATTCATACCAATGACGAATTTAGACGGACGCGTGACGAATCAAAATTAATTTTAAGTCGTATACAATGCACGTTGTATGTTATTGAGTTACAAGTGATATTACAAAAATAATATTTTTTTTCGACAATTTTCTCTAAAATACAAAATGGAAACGTAAATTTAAGAATATGATATTTCCAACTTTTTGAACTAAATATTTCATTCCTAATTGTGATTGCTTGATGGCGCAAGAATAAATAGTGAAACGTAAGATCGTTTTATCATAATGTTTTGGTAATAATATTCTGACGATATTGTTTAAGTTCATTAAGAAATCAGTAATAAGCAGCCTTTGGTTTTAATAAAGAATTAGAATTGTATAAATGTAAAAGATTCCGCGTACTACTAACGCCATCTAGTTCACACAGAGATAACACTATTTTCCACGGTTATACTAGCGTCATCTGTGAGAGGAATAAGACATTTGCTACTCTTAGTGAAATTACATTTAATTTTAATTTATAAATTTATTCTACGATATTCCAAAAAAAATCATTACCAATTTTAAACTATGACAGTAATAAATATAAATGAAAACTTGCAAACGTCGATCACAACCATAACAGATTTGACATTTAGCATTGTTAAATTGCACCGCATGTTACGTTTAGTTGCGGTGCGCACTGTAGCGGACGCACTGTCATTGAGTGGATTAGTTATTTTCGTTGTAAACTAAAATAAATGTATGTGATACATATAAGTAATCATAGATGTATGTTGATAATTCATTTTATTTTTGTGTATAACATAATTTGTGATCAATATAAAAGGTGCTAAAATTGTAACAGTTATTGAATATAAGGTAAGTATTACAAAGGGTAAAACGTTAGATTGTAAAGGTAAAACGATATATCACATTGTAATTTATAATTTAAGAATTTTCATGTACGTATTCACCTTGTCATATGTGTCAACAATGTTAACTTGACTGGACATGACAATGGACATACTGTCAAACTCAAATAAACACGAATGCACAGATTACTTAAATGTTACGTACGCTACGTTTCCGTCTACGGAATTTGTCTTTTATGTGAAACATTGAAGTTTCGTATGAGCAAAGATTATTCTTAAAACTTTAACAGATTAGACTAAAAAGGCATAATCTAACACAATAATATTAAGTTAAAAGTATGTTTGAAATTTTTCTCTAGTACTTTATTTTTGATATAATTTGGACAATACCTTCTTAATATTATTGTATAATATATTATTAAATTTAAGATTCTTACATTTCAAGGATTGGATGCACATTTTGAAAAATGCCAGGATGTGTATTACGGTTCTGCAAAAATTCTTCAAGAAATGTGAACAAATCTACGGGTATAACTTTTCACCGGTACGTAAAATAATACAATATAGCAATAAATGTGTCTAATTTTACACTCCGATTAAGTGTTTGATTGATAAACGTGTCGCTTTTTATATTCCATTTTTAAATTAGACAACTTAAATAAATAAAATCCGCAACGTTTCATTACCGAATTATATTGGACATACTTATGGCCCGTTAAAGTAAATTCTTGACCTTAATTTTGCTTGAAAATTTTGAATATCTTTTACCTAGTTATGTGCGTGAGTTAATTTAATGGCACGACATCGGGATCGCTCTGTTTTAAGAGTGTATGATATGTTATTTAATTTTGGAGAATATCTTTAATACCTTATGAAAATTAAAGTTTTCATAAAATTAAAATTAAAAATCTATGTTTTTCGTTAATTTATTACGCTTCTGTGGCGCTGAATTGATAGGTCGGTAATAATCACTCAAAATGCCTCCTAATAATATTTGTCGACCAAATTTTTACGAATATGAGTGAAGCTGTTGATGATTCTTTTTAACTGACACAATTTTTTTGTTTAAGATTTTTGTGCACCGATCATAAAAGAAGGGAGGCCTGGATAAAGTTTGTTCAGAATGAAAGAAATGAAGACACGTGGTCACCTTCTGAACATTCATATATTTGTTCTGCACACTTTGAAGAAAGCGATTTTAGATACACCAAAACTGGAAGGAAGTATTTAAAAAAAGATGCGTTGCCTTACCATCCCTTTCTTACTAGTGAAAATAGTGAATCAATCGCTTCATCATCACTAGATCAAGAATCTATTTTTGATTCGCCACAAACGCTTAAATTAAAAGAAGATTTGTTAAAAGTAACTGCTGCCAAACAGTTGCTTATTAAAAAAAATAGAAAAATAACACGTCAAAATAAGCAACTAAAGAAAAAACAGGAAAAATTAACAGACATTATAAAAACAATCAGGAGAAAAATTGGTATCAATAGTAGGACTGTAGAAATTTTATTAGAGAGAGCAGAAATTGCTGAAATGTATACCAACATCAGACACAAAGTCAGCAATCAGACAAAGATAATAAAATACTCGCCTGCAATACGAAAGTTTGCTTTATATTGTAATTATTATTCTCCGGCAGCATATAAACACATAAGAAAACAATTTTACACTTCATTACCTCATCCTAGATTAGTTACCAAATGGTACTCAACTGTAAATGCCGCGCCTGGATTCACTGGTGAAGCCTTCCGGATTCTAAAATTAAAATGCGACCGCTCATCAACGCCAGTCATTTGCAATCTTGTGTTTGATGAAATGTCGCTAAAAAAGAAAAAATTGTTCAAAAACAAAGCACTGGGAAACGTGAATTTTGGTAAGTGTCCAGTAGAAGAAAATGAGGAAGAAGTAGCTACTCAGGCGCTGGTTTTCATGTTGGTTTCATTAACTGAGAATTGGAAAATTCCAGTGGCTTATTTTTTAGCTGCAGGAATTAGCGCGCAGACAAAAGCTTCATTAGTAAATATATGTTTAATGAAATGCCATGATGTTGGGGTTACAGTGTGCAGTTTAACTTTTGATGGTTGCCCTGTAAATTTTCAAGCGGCCGAAATACTAGGATGCGATTTTAAAAATGCCTATTACATGAAAACATTTTTTTCTCATCCGTCTACGTCAGAAAATATTTGTATTTTTATTGATCCTTTCTACTGCATCAAACTAATTCGAAATACGTTTGAAAATAAGAAAATAATTTATGATGATGAAGGGAATCCAATTCAATGGCAGTTGCTGGTTAATTTAAATAAGCTGAAGCAAAATCAAAGTCTTAATTTTGACAACAAACCGTCTCTTCGACACATACATTTCCGTAATCAGATTATGAAAATTAAGTTAGCCACTCAGTTATTAAGTTCAAGCGTAGCAAAAGCCTTAGTTCTTTGCGATCTAGTCTTGAAATCTTCAAAATTTAGAAATTCTGCTCCAACTGTAAATTTCATAAATGTTATGAATGATCTTTTTGACATTTTTAATTCACAAATATGTCATTCCAATAACTACAAAAAGCCTTTAGACGATAAAAATAAAGAAGATATATTTAAATTTTTAGAGAATGCTAAAAAATATATTCTATCACTTGGTATACAAACGAAGAAGAGAAGAATCATTAATCTACCAAATAGAGATCCAAGAATGGTTATACAAATATCAAAGCAAAAAATTGTTGAAACCCAAAATAAAGCTGGCTTTATTGGAGCAATAATATGCATTGAAAGCTTAAAAACAATATTTTACCAATTAGTAATAGACCAATGTATTATCAAAAGTTTATCTTCTTATCGAATAAGTCTAGATCATCTTCAGCTGTTTTTCAGCAGTATCCAGCGGTACCATAGTAATAATAATAATCCGAATGTGTTGGAATTTCGAGCAGCCTACAAAAAGAGTTTGAGTCATCTAGTAATAAAATCTAATTTAGCTGGAAACTGTATTCCTTCAGATAATTTTACAATGTTGAATACTTCGTCCATTGATGTTATAAATAATACATCTATAATGAGTAGACATGACGAAGAAGAATTCGTAGTATTGGAAAACGAAGCCTTGCTGGATTCTGATATTCAGGCTAAAGTGAATTGCCAGATTTTAACTGACCGATTAAACACCGAGCGTTTTGTGACCTCTGGGATGAAGTTTGTTGTTGGATATATTTCTGGGTATGTAGCACGTCAACTCACTGACCAATTGAAATGTGAGATATGCATTACTGGTTTAACCACTGAAGTTAGACTTTGGCACCACAAGTTAATAGTTTTGAAGGATATGGGCGGACTTTGTTATTCTAGTTCAGAGGTTTATGAAATTTGTTTAAGAACTGAAAAGAATATACGATTTTTCATAAAGGAACATGGACGAGATCAAAGAGTAATTGCAAGATACAGCCATATCAACTTTATTGTAGCAAGGACACTAAAAAGTTTTGTTAACTCAAACATGTTTGATTTTTTAATTTCACATGCTTTACAGCAACCATGTACATTAAATCACCGTAATCATATAATTCGAGCTATAATAGAAAAATATGCCCAAATCAGACTAAACTATGAATCAAAAATAGATCCCGAAAAAAGACATATTACAAAAAGTAAAAAATATACCAAACTAATTTTGTTTCCAAATAATTAGATAATGTTTTGGTCCCATCGGTTGAGTAATGTACAATAATACAGAGCATAGATTTGATATTTTTGTTTGTTATAAATAAACTGGAAAATGTAAGAATAATTTAATACAATATTTCACTATATAGACACCGTAATTTAATATACACAGTTTTCCTGCAATGTTACAATAATAAAATGTATCATAATTATATTCTTTTTTTTATATATTTTTCCAACCTTTGTAACTTGTGTTTTCTTAACAATCATTCTAACATTTCTTGTACTTTTTATTCCTTACTACACTTTAATGAAGCTGCTATTTGAATTTATTGCAAATAAAAGAGAGATAAGAAAGATAATAAAATCAATAGATTAAAAAATAGTATTTAAAAGTTGAAATGGGGAGATTAGGTGATTTGCATATTAGAAACAATAATTATTGTTATATCTGTAACTAAAACTACCACAAAACTATGCTAAGGCCAAAACACAACAATTTATTGACATGCTAGTAAGCAGTAAATACAGTTGAGCATACACTTAGTCACTAAAAAAAGGTCATGACACAAATAGATTTAGCTTAGATTAGGTCTTGAACTGTTTAGAGTAGCTGTTTTAGTTTTTAACTCACAATCTTTAGTCAAATTCATGTATTAATTACTTGGTAATATGGTGCTATTATGTATAACATTATGTTCATACAAAATATTACATTTTTATAGGTATTTGGTATGAACATTTATTTTCTATCGCAGAAATTTAGTAGAATAATTAATATTTTTCTAAATTATATCGGCGAACAATTAATTTGTTTTAAAAAAAATATATACATCTTACTACAACGCAGAAGTAGTTAAAGGCAGTTTTTTTTTTGTTTAAAATGCAATAAAGCAAATATACATGTTGAGACTCCCTATAAATAAAAGTACTCTGTGAACTACGACAGTGACAGTTGACGTTTGTCTCTCTTAGCTGTCGCTTGTCAACGCCAGGTTTTTTACTACGCGACTTTTATTGCATGGCGAATACAAATCGTTTGGATGCAATTTGCTTTGAATTTTGACATTTGATAGTGGGGAGTGGAGCGCGTAAAATTTGATATTGGTATATTTATTTATACCCAACAAAATCAGATTTTTGAGATAAAATTCAAATTAAAGCTGTACAACTGTAGTGAGATACAAAAACAATTGGTGCTTTGCCACCCGATGCCCTCGCAGCCTAACATAATGCCTTTATTCGATTTAAAAGTGTACGTGCGAGTCGTCGCCACAGTTTTCTGTGTAAGTAAATATAATTATTTGCTTTATTAGACCGTTGAATAGAATACCGAAAATAATTACTACACTTTATATCCACAACCTGTTCAATCCAGTAATGTTTTTAGATTTCATCAGCTACCGCCCTTGTTTTGGCTCTTCTCCGTTTGGTGACGCCCGATCTGTATTATTTGGAACCCTTGGCAGGCACTGATAATGGTAATATAACACTGTTTATATTATTTTATATAAAACAAATATTTTAAATTTATTCACAGTCTAAAAAAATATTGTATTAGTGGAAACTAAATTTTTTTCATAGGACTTCAGACTATGCCATTACATTAGAGAAACTTACTCAAAAATTCAAAAAAAAATTACTTAGTAATATTTATTTAAGGAGTTGACTTCATTACCAGTAAAACATTATCTTCCTTAAGATTTAGAAGTTGAATAATATTACACTCTTGATGGCTTTCTTAAGCTGTGTACTGTACATTAGTCCAGCAAGTTTATTATGTCATTTATCTTAGTTCATCATCATCAGCCCAAATATGTCCCACTGCTGGGCACGGGCCTCCTCTACAATTGAGAGGGTTTAGGCCTTAGTCCACCATGCTGGCCTAGTGCAGGTTGGCGGACTACACACCTAAGAAATTCCTAAGAACTTTTTTTTTTAGGTGTGCAGGTTTCATCACAATGTTTTCCTTCACCGTTAAAGCAAGTGATAATTTATTGTGAATACACACATAACTTCGAAAAGTCAGAGGTGTGTGCCTGGGGTTTGAACCTGCGACCGTCGAGATTCTCGACCACGCGCCTAAACCTCGAGGCCATCACTGCTTATCTTAGTTTGCTTTTATCTTAGTTATTATATAAATAAAATAGTAATTAAGTATTAATATACATATTGAATATTTACCCTTATCTAATATTCTTTTTTTAACTGTTCTAATATTTATATAGAATTTAATATAGGTAGTGCTTAAAATAATCTTATAAGAAGGTAGAATACCCATTTATTCCTTTATTACATATTGTCAGATTTGATTTGTAATTGGACATTTAGGACATGAAAGCAACAGGCAAACTCTCTTTGGTATTTATAATTAATGGTTATCAAGTTTTAATTTGTAAAGGCCCTATTGTTACTTATTTTATCTTTTGGCAATTTTGTTATCTAAAAGTAAATACATTAATTGCCTTCAGTAAATTGACTATGTTGACAAACATTAGTGTTGTTGACAGTTAAGTAATTATTAGACTAAAGTTAAAACTCAGATTTTTCAATTTTTTAATTATGTCCAAACATACCAAAATTTAGTGAAATAAGTTACTAACCCTTACATAAATAACTACTTTCAGACATGTGCCTTTGAAGGGGTAGTTACAGACTAACAACTACTATTTTTACTACTGTAACTATTTTACTAAAATCACCATGCAAGCAGATATCATCATCAGCCCATATACGTCCCACTGCTAGGCACGGGCCTCCTCTACAACTGAGAGGGTTTAGGCCTAAGTCCACCACACTGGCCTAGTACGGGTTGGCTGACTACACACCTAAGAAATTCCTAAGAAATTTTAGGTGTGCAGGTTTTATCACGATGTTTTCCTCCACCGTTAAAGCAAGTGATGATTTATTGTGAATACACACATAACTTCGAAAAGTCAGAGGTGTGTGCCTGGGGTTTGAACCTGCGACCGCCGAAATTCTCGACCGCGCGCCTAAACCTCGAGGCCATCACTGCATAAAAATCCTTATTAGATCTGGAATATAAGTACTGATTCAAATGCTTATCCTCAGTGATCCACTACATTATATCTGGGCTGATGGTGGTGACAAGCTCCATTGGCTTCCTGAACAGCTGTGTGGTGATGAACCGCTCATCAGCTCACAACACTGGCCGCAACATCACCACTTGGTTACTGCTGGACTCACTGTTCGAGACCAGCAGGGTTATCTATGTGTTTGTCTGCGAGATTATACTGAAAGGCGAAGGACCAGTGCAGATTTACGAGATGCTGATCAGCGCGGTGCAGTACTGTAAGTATTTTGGAAATTATAGCCAACAGTATTGTATAGTCTTTCCTTTCAGTCTTATGTTTTTGATTGCTTCTATAGCATTGTTGTGCTTATCCCCCAACAAAATTAATCAGAAACAATATAAAGGACTTGGGAAACAAAGAGTACCATAGGCAATGCCAAATAGCTTGACAAATTTCTAGTGATGCAATCAAGTAAAAATTGAGATTTAGTTTCTTCATAACAATTTTCTACATTGCAAAAGTTTACAAAGCGATCCGTATATCGGTTTGGCCATGTGATAATTGGCAAACTACACTTTAGGAAAACTAATAAGTTCGTGGGATATATTTATTGCGCGCTAAGTGTATATGTAATCATTCGGTTATAATCTCAGTATTAGTAGGGTTGCTAATTTTATAACAGGCAACATTTTTCAATTATAATTAATTTAAGTAGAAATAATATCACTTGAGGGACTTTAACGGCGAAGGAGAACATCGTGACCAACCTGCACACCTAAAAGTTCTTAGGAATTTCTTAGGTGTGTAGTCCGCCAACCCGCATTAGGCCAGCGGGGTGGACTAAGGCCTTAACCCTCTCAGTTGTAGAGGAGGCCCGTGCCCAGTAGTGGGACGTATATGGGCTGATGATGAAGGGACTTCAACATAGTTTTTACGTGGTAGGTATTTTTTACATAAAATAATACTCGTAGTACCTATCTATATTTATTTCAAACACGACCAAATCAGAAACAAATATTTTTGTATCAATCGAAAGTTTATTTAAGGCAGGAATTGAACCCGTTGTCACTTGCGTTTCAACCTACGATTCTATCACCCGTTTTGTTTTTATCATACAAGTATTTGTCAACCCTAAATATGAGGTATTGACGTCACAGTAAGTAATAAGGTTTACAATAGTTATTTGATCTGTTTCACAATTTTCAGCGATTATTTACCGTTTATGTATGTACGAAAATAAATACTTGGTCATCATGATCTTCACCAGCTATCTTCAGCTAATTTTTGAGGAATATGTTTTCTAGTAATTTTGGCGTCCTTTCCTCGTCATTAGTCTCTGGTTGGGAGGGTCTAGGGCTAAGTCCACCACGTTGGCCTAGTGCGGGTTGGTGGACTACATTCCTAAGAAATTCCTAAGAACTTTTAGGTGTGCAGGTTTCATCACGATGTTTTCCTTCACCGTTAAAGTAAGTGATAATTCAATGTGAATACACACAAACTTTCGAAAAGTCAAAGGTGTATGCCTGGGGTTTTAACCCGAGCCCGCTGAGATTCTCGACCGCGCGCCTAAACCTCGAGGCCATTACTACTACAGACAAATATCCTCTGCATAAAATTCAACTTGCCTTATATTAGGACGAGACAACTGTTTACCAACGTTAAGTTTTAGCGAACTTCCTAACTTACTGTACACTCCTTTCCAGAAAATAAATCTTGTACATAACGTTAATATGATGTCATTAAAACATTAAACATTGCTGATTTTGAACCAGTTTCGATGCTATTTTTAAATGTATATTGAAAGCCTCCAGCTTAGCGCAGTTCCGTATGGAAGGCTGTCATTCATGAGGACAAAGGAGCGATCATTGCACCAAGACAAATGTTTGTGTGATCCACAAATATTGTGCCCGAAAAACGGCAATAGTCTCGCCCGCTATTACATGGGATGATGGAAATGTAAGTGCACAAATGCACCTTTGCCTATCTCTTTCGAGGACTACAGGCGTGAGGTTATGTATGTATGTACAAATACATATTTGTTTCGGGCCTCAATGTTTGTCTGGCGGAAAAGTCCGTTATATCTGATACTCATTTAAGCTTTGTGATTGTTGGTTGTATTTTGTTTATTTATGTAAAACTAATAATCCCTTCACCTTCCATGAAATGACTTATTAGACATGAATGGAAGAAATATACTTTTTTAACTTTTCGTGCAAAGTGTATTTTGATATCTGTCGATTTTTTTATGCAATTACATGTTTCTGAAATAAAAAAGATTTCTATAGTATGTTTTACAGGGTAATATTTACGGTAGATTAAAAAATAATTCTAAACTTTTTTTCAGTATTGGACAGTTTCCTGTATTGTCAAATGATACTGCGGCACTGATACACCAAGGATTTGATATCGTCTCCGAAACAAGCCAACGCGTCTTCGCATTTATTTGTTCTCGAACATTATTTCCTCTTAGTTGAGTTTGTTTAATTTTTATACAACTGATACATTCCGAAATTTGCTGTGATTAATTTTATCATGTTTTTATTTAATAAGTATGTATTTAATACTCGAATTTCACGAATTTAAACTAACATTAAGTTTTAATTTAAATATTATTAAACCTTGCAATAATGTTATGAACAGCATTATGTTTTAGTGTGCCTATGCCTTAACCAAAAAAAAAACAATCGTAATTAGTAATAAGTATAATGGCGCTAAAGAGGTGCTCTCAATAGGAGACATGTATTTTAGATATCATGATATGAAGGAAATCATTTGTTGTTTTTAATCATTGATGTTTGTAATCACGAAAAGTGTGATTATTTATGTCGAGGTTACTGATATGTGAGAATTTGAGCCTAATTTAATATATCAGGAATGCTCCTGGAGCATAGAATATCACGTATTGTGAAGAAAGAGCAAATGATCTGAAATAGAAATATTATAATTCATATCATTCTTGGCATGTAAATGTTTTCACTGCCATTTTAAGAGAAAAAACATCGTGGTTTTAATTAGATCTTCTACTGGCAAAACAATTGCGACTGTCGCACTGATCGCTACAAATATGCTGGCCTATTTCCGGTCTTTATGAGCCAACAGTGTTATTAAGGTAAAATGTATTATATGATTTCACAACAGATACTGCCAGACATGTACTTACTCGTATTCGTACGGGTTTAGTCTATATGACTAGTAAATGTCCGCCAACCCGCTCAAGGCCAGCGTGGTGGACTAAGGCCTAAACCCTCTCAGTTATAGAGGAGGCCCGCGCCCAGCAATGCGACGTATACGTCAGGCTTATACCGGCATACAGGCTATATACAGGGTGTATTCAGACCATGATCGGAAACTAAGGCAGGTAATAGTTTTCCTAACAACTACCTATAGGTATAAAATATAAAGTGGTTGTTAGGAAAAACGTATTTTTTTTAATTTCTTTAACGCCAGGGGGTTTGTAATCACCTTAGCTATTACCTGCCCTAGTTTCCGATCACGGTCTGAATACACTCTGTATAGCCTGATGTAACAGGATTGGAGTAAGCTCCAGTAGTGAATTAAGAGCACTTTTAGACTAGTCCTTCCCACCGATGTATTTTATGAACGAATCCAGTCGGAACTCGGAAGTATTGGTGGCTAATTTTAATGTGAAGATGTCCAATATGAAAGTATTACATATTAACCAAATTTATCATGCGATTACTGGGCAAATGCTAGTTGTTTTGATATATAATTTGTGGAAGAAAAGTTGCAATGGTAATATCGAACCATATATTTACGGATATGAAAATTCATATTAAAAGTGCTTTACATGTGCCCAGGTAAAATTTCCACCATGGTTCATAAAAAATTTAAAGCCCCAATTAAGTTTGGTAAAGTCTTTGCCTTATTTTTATTTTGTATTGGATAGCTGAAATTATTTTATCGTTTTTACCTAGAAGAATGCCTTCGATTAATGTTTTTATTAAAGATATTTTAAGTTTCATGCGGTTTATAAGATCTTGAATACGCATTCGGCGTAATGTGTGAGTAAAGAATTCTCTAATTATTTTACCTTATGATCTGTGATTAATACTAGATTAAGTCCAGAGTCTAGCCATGTTCTAACATTGTATTCCTCAAATTCCATTTAATTTCGGATAACATTCAAACTAGTCATTGTGAGTGATGTTTTTTTATCGGTTTTCTTTATTTAAGTTTATAAATTGATTTATCAAAATTTTTATTTTTTTCTGCGTTTTTATTTCTAAGACATTGTTTATTGTATTCTGAGGGACCAAAACTGTTGAATGTAAAAGGTTTTTTTTTGGCATTGATGTTCGTTAATTACATATCAGTATTTTTATTTGTGATGGTCTCTCAAGAATCGACTTGTAGTATTAAAAGAGGTTGTAGCACGGCCTATATATACGTGTTCCTTATTGTTGATGTAGTGAAATAAAATACATATTTATAATTAATTATTTTTTTAATCAGTGAGTTGTCTGTCCAAAAATATAATGCGTAGCTATTCAACACTTTAACAGGCTACCGAATTACAAAGTGCACTTCCTTCCTCTAAGCTAACGGACTATACCAGGCCCGGCCGCATTTCTCCACCGCAGACCATTCGACCACATCATTGTGAATAATCTACTCGAAAATATTTTCGAGTTCACATGAACCACAAACTAATTGCGTTGGATAGTAAATACCGAATAAAAAGTAATAGGATCTGTTTCACCAGCCCAAATAAATACTTATTTGAAAGATTGTCAAAAATCCTTTAAATAAGCTTACATGTGGGTACATATTTTTAAAAAACAGACAATTTTGACAAAACACAGAAGTAACTAAAAAATGATTAACTGTCCATTTATATGAGACAAGCACTATTTATGGTGCAGAGTTGTAAATCAATAACATTCCCTTGTCCGTCTCTTGGTCCTTGTGGAGGCAATGCCGGCCGCCTTACATATTATGTTAAATGAACTTAATACAAAGCACTCGCCATGTCGACCAACAACAAACAAACACTCAACGAAACCTTCTAACAATACTGACAGGGCAGCGGGCACACTTTACAAAAAAGCTTAAATTGAAGGTATTTGTACGGCTCGTGCCCATCGACTATCATTACCTTACCAAAAACGCTGTGTGGAGCATAAAACTGTTCTCTAACATACTAACCACTAGCACAGCACAGCTCTTTCGCTAAGATACCACGCAAATTCAGCAGGTTTTATACAATGAACGGATTTCCTATCCACGCGGGTGTCGAGTCGTAGCGTGACGGAGTTTGGACACAAAACCACTTATAACTACAGAAATTCAGTTATCTTTTGTACTGTCAAGGCATCTCAGACATTAATATCTCAGCAAAATACTTAATGAAATCCGATACTGTATATGAAGTTGAAAAGCAAAATTTGTGAGAACACAACACGATCATTAAACGAGAAGTCATTTACAACATGTAAAAAGGCCGTGATTTGGTGATTACATGCAAAATGACGTAAAAAAAATCCCGACAAAAATTACGTTTTCTGCACTATTGGCCGAATACTGAAACGCTACTTAATCTTAGGCCGACTTATATTTATGTGACTGTTATAATTTAAGCGGTATATACTTAAAAAATGTCATGTAAAAGATTTTTTTGTGGTAATGTTTCCATTTATGGAAATTTAAGTGGGCATTAGTTAATCACAGTCTTAAAACCGATAAATGATGTTTCAGTATACCGCTTAAATTATAACAGCCACTTAAATATAAGTCGCCCTCAGATTAAGTAGCGTTTCAGTATTCGGCCATATATGTATTAAATGTGTGTACTATATGGTGATCAGGTTTTTTTTGGGATTTTTTTTAACGTCAATGTGTTTGTAATCACCATAACTATTATCTGTCGTAGTTTTTGATCGTGATCTGTTTACGACCTGGATAAGCCCTCCTTGTCGAGATTTATTAATAATATTGTTACACACAATTATTGGTATTACTTAGCGTGAAGCCACAGAAGTTTATTCATCATCTGAGATGCCGTTTCAATAATACAATATCAACATAAATGCCCATAGTATGAGATCATAGACGATTGAAACGAAATCCCCATCAGGCTACGACTACAACACTATTACACTACAAAACATTGGCCAACGCTCGTGACAGCCGGGCGCGGCAAGCGGCGAAATATTGCGCTTCCAAGCATATTTCACACTCGATACAATGCTAATAATAATTTTACCCTGTACAATTTATAATCAGAAAGAAAACTACTCCAATGGTAGACGCTCTCCTATCGAAAAGAGCTTCTACACTAAATCAAACCAATTAGGCGATAATTATAAAAATTGACAAAAAAATCTATATAATGCTTTCAAATGATTGTTTTTGAGACTGCTTTAAAAAAACATTAAATTTCCAATTAATCCTTTCAAAGTTTTTTGGCTGTCGACGCTAAATTTGTATAATACATCATAAGTTGTCTCACAATACCCTACGCTTCGATACGAGTAAAAAAATATTTTACGGTACCACAAATTAGATTCTTTAATTCATTTCATGACACCAAAATATATATTTTGATTTTTTTTTCGCATTTTCAATTAATTACACTAGACCTCTAATCATAATCTATTGCTTGCAGTAAGAAAATACTATTTTCTTTTATCATTAATGGCACTTCTAAATGATTCAAACTGTGTTACGCTACATTCCACTCAATATACGTATGGCATTATATCTTACACCGAAAATGCACTCAAGTTGCTTAATTTTTGTTCAAAGATCACACGGAATAATTCATAACGTTCATTCAATAGAATTTACACAATTATTTACGTAGAAATGCATAAATCTTATTGCTTTAAACATCAAGTTACGTGTGGCATTGTACAGATCTGTTCAAGAGTTAGTAACACTTTGACAATTCAAAATAAAATATGTCACGAAGAAAATAAAATGTTTCCTTAGCATGAACAAATTTTGCACCTCATTCATATTTACTAACACTTAAACCTCATTGATAAAATTCCACAGTAACTTGACAAGTCACACCTTCACATTGAAAACTTCATATATTAATATAAAGCTGGGGTTGTTGCACCAGCGAAACCACCTCATCCAATCAACAAGCCTGCTAGGAAACAAAATTCGGTAAAACCGTTCAAAAAGCGATTTACAAAACTATAGCTGATTCTACCTAATACGCAACATGTAACACAATACATCACACGTTGATACTCTTGATAGTACGATAAGATTGGCTACTGAATTTATTAATAGTTTTTCGTTAAAAATAATTGAGAAATAAGACATTAAACAAACTAAACTCAATCATAAATCCAAGCCATAAGGCACCTTTTTAAATGCCATAACTACTAAATTAATAATAATCTGTTTTAAAAGATTCAGTAGCCAATTCTCAACATACTGGTATTAAGTTTTGAGTGTATTATAGCTACATGTCAGAATTTCTTGATCCCCTCTCTTCCTATAATCTCCAATCTCCTCTTTGTCGAATTTTCGCTCGTCCAACCACCCCAACGCAAATCTTTCAACTCACAACCCACCACATATGTAATGTACAATGGTGAATATATATTCTATACATATATACGCACGTACATATATATAATTATGATACAATACGCGAGATAACTTTGAGATCTAAACGCAAGGAACATAACGAACGTTCGTCACAAACGGAATACACCAAACCGAAACGGAAAAGTTCTTACAACTACACACGAAATATCTATCTACATATATTGTCATGTATTTTATACAGTACGCAACGAGCGGCGTATGTCCTCTTCCCTATCCACTCCATTTTCAATTGCAAATGTTCAACAGTTTTCGGTAAAGTGTTGGACAATTGTCGATAAAGCTATTCAAAAATATATCGATACCAAAATTTCATCCAATTCCAAAAATACATTAAAAATTTCTAAATATCAAAACCAAATTATTTTGTTATTTTGTTATTTTCCGGGGTTTTTACGTAGGCTATAATTTTTTTTATCATTTAAGGAAGAAAACATACAAGGTTCATGTGACAGATGTTTACAATATAACAGAGCCCAAACCGAATCACTAGAATATTATTTGTATAAAAGTAAATGAAAATAGCTTAGGTGTTATAAATCAAAGTTCATTTCTACTCATGTTATAAGAAATACAATGAGATCTAGGAAAAACACTAATTTGAGCTGATCATCTATTTGTTTTTTATAAATAACCGACTTTTTATTGTATCTGGTGGAATGAAAACTATTACTTCTCATCAGTCAAAACAGTTATGGAGACCTAAAGTACTACTCGATTCTTTACATTTTTTTACAACTTTAATTTACAAAAATAGCTTTTAATTTTGAAAACAAATTCAATAATAAAATTGATTTGGACTCACATTCTAAGAACTCTATACATCAAATATATCTTGGATCGAATTAATAGACCATAACTTCAATAAGGTACAATCAATTTTGATATACTAAAAGTATGTAACTTAGATTATATTGATTATTTAGAGTTCTTTAAACCTAATAATATTGAGATGAGATCTGTCAATGACACCGCTCGTTGGGGATATGTTTCAGCGCTTTTAGTATACCTATATCCTACATTATACTACAGTAACAAGTATATTAACAAGCTAGTCTACGCTAACAGGAGATTACTCCCACACCACACATCACAAGTTTTGTGACAACACACATTTACATAATCAGACAAAAGATTCACAATTTTTTTTTGTAGTATTTACGTTGAGACTTGGAGGCAGATTTTACTTTGTTTTAACAAAATAAATTTTAGATAAGCTGTGAATTAGAAGTTACTAAACTTAAAAAAAATATTTAAGGCCAATTAAGACCGGTGTCATTAGTCATTATAATACAAAATAGCCATAAATGCATTTTTTTTTAGTAAACCAAAGTATTAATCTGAATATTCAAGTCTCAGCTAAAATTTCCAATTTTAAAGCCTAATCAATATTAGCTATTTTTTATCTGTGTCGAAAATGTTCCAAATACTTTCGTTGTTTATTTTTGTGGCACATGTGCTTTCAACACTCTTTGGTGGCACCGTGTTTGGCCGGTTCAATGCGTAGCTTTTTATTTTGTACCCATCATCCCACTCTTGGGTGGGATGTGCACATACTTTTTAAAGAAAAATAAAATAAATTAGGCCGTAAATAGTACCATAAACATGTAAAAAATAATTATGCAAGTGCTGCGTAAAACTATTATTTATGAATTAAAATTAGATACAAGAAGATTTTGGACAATACATCAGAAATTAATCCACAAATACATTGTCAAATTGTCGATATAAAAAAATATAAATTTGACTGTTGGACTTCAATGTCGTTATTTTTGGCACCATAAACTATACAAAGCACCAAAAAATTAAAAAGAACCGAAGTCATCGCTCAAATTTGGCAACGCATTATAACAAAAAGATTTGGCCGTAGTGTTGTATTTACAATATCGATACCGATTTGACACTTAGAGATATTATTGTATCGACTGACAACAACAAAGTATTTGTTCTGAAGATTTGAAACTGAGTTTTGCAAAATATTATCACAATTATCATGACCACAAAAAATTGTGAATTTGATAAGAAATCAATAATGAGTTTTTATCGAATTGTGTAACCTGTTATCGACAAACAGCATGTCTGTATCGGTGAGTGCAGGTGTGGTTAGTGCGGGCGCGGCGCTAGAAGTTCTGCTGTCGCTTGCGCTTGAGCGTGATGGCGTCGAGGATGGGCTGTCGCTTGCGCGCGTAGCGAGCGCGCAGCAGCTCGATCTCCGCCTCCATCTCCGCGTCCAGCCGAGACACGCGGCTCTCCAGCTCCGACTCCGACAGGTACGCCAGCTGCACACACGCATATAGCTTCACTTCATACCTCTCCCACTCACACTTCTGGACGGTCACTTTACAAGTGGGGGGATAGCGACCAATACAAAACAAAGTGGCCTAACAAAGTTCTTGAGGACACTTTATACAGGGTGCATACAGACCGTGATCTAAAACTAAGGCAGGTAATAGTAACGGTTACAAATACATTAATGGAAAAAAGTTTTCCTAAACACTATAAGTATTACCTGTCTTGATTTTTGATAATGGTCTATTACGCCTTATATAAACATCTATTAACTGTTAACAACTAACAACCTAAATAATAAACATTATAATATCAATAAAAGTGGACCCTAGTAATGTCATAATATGGAGACAATGAATTGAAATATGAAATAATATATGAATTGAAAAATATATAAAAATAAACTTAATTTATCGCATTTATGTTAATATTTTAACAAGTTATTAAGAAACAAACAATTAAACATACATATCAGTACTAACTACCTGGTTAGAGGAAATAAAGGCAAAAGTATAAACTAAACTATAATATAACATAAATAATGATTTTGAATGTTTTAATATTACAAGAGTTATTTGATTATTGACACGAGAGAGGGGGTGAATACAAACCAAGGCAACACATAGGGATTGACAGCATGTCGCATGACGTATCCGGGTTAGTGTGGTGAGCATGTTGGGGGGCGGGGGGCCGGGGGTCGGGGGGTCAGGTGGTGGGGGGTCCACTTACGCGCGGTGCCGCGCAGCGCTAGCAGAGTGACGACGTGCAGTTGACTTACGAATTCGAAGTTTCCCTCCTCCACGAAGGCGCGCTGGAACGACAGCGCCGCGCCGCCCTCGCCCTCGCCCTCCGCGCTGCTACACAAACATACTTTTATACTTTTCTATATACAGGTTAAAAGTTTCATTAAAACATTTCTTTATTGCAATAATGTTATATTGTTTAAACAACAATTTGTCAGTAAAATCGCGAAAATACCTTGATATAAACTATCGATTTATATTAATAGAAGAATCAATTTATATCGATATAAAAGTTATAGATAATATTATTAACAACAACCGTTTTCATGAAAAAAATCCATTTAATGTCATAATTAGTGTCTTTATGCATTGGGTAAAAAAGAGTTAATAGTTTATTAACAGGCAAATCACTAACACTAACAGCGACCTTGCCTACGACATAAACACGATTTCTTGCTTTATTAATTAAGTAGCACTAACAAAAGTGGTCCCTTCATTTATGCTCCGAACATATAATTCCAATACAGAGTACATACGCCCGCGCGTCGTCGGCGGGCAGGCGCACGTGGTGCGTGAGCGTGCCGTTGGCGGGCGCGCCGATGCTGAGGTGGTTCACGTCCTTCTTGTCGAAGTGCTCCAGGAACAACGGACGGTACTTCGGCCTGTTCGTGTCCATCGGGTCCGTGTCGTGGCCTGCAACGTTTTTATGATATTGTTAATCGATAACAATCGGTGTGTGTAAAAATTTATCGATAAATAAAAGTGATCGACCTTTATAGGGAGACGTGCATTTTTTTAAATATTAATGGCAACCTCTAATATAACTTCTTATCAATGAGTATTTTTTTAGGTACCTACGTGAGATAAACGTTTATGCAATTGAATAGCGGATTGAAGTGAGGCTAGGAACTTACAACTGTCCAAAGGGCTAATACGTAAAAAAAGACAATCGTTATAACTGTTACAAATTTAAAGTGAAGTGATCAACATCAACATATTTATATCGACTAAAAAGTTAAACAAAAAAAAACACTTATTCGACATAACGAAATCAGTGTTGCTTGGATCGTTCACTTAAATTAAATGTCCATTAGTTTCTGCTGGAATCGAGTTTTGGATATAGGGTTAGAGCATAGCGTTAGGCATCATTGAGGTCAACTCTCTCTCTCTCTCTCATCAACTCTCCGACTGATTGTCGGTGTAATGAAAAGCACTATTATAGAAAAGTGGTGGTGCGTACGTTTCATGGTGGCGAGGTCTGCGTCTGGTTCGTTGATGACCATGGTGCCGAGGTCGGCGCCCAGGTCGGCGAGGTCGGGCAGGTCGCCCGGCACCAGCGTGCCGTCCGCGCGCTGCCGCATCGTCGCCTCCGAGTAGCCCTCGCCCTGGAACAACAACATGTCCACATCTTCTACTCCTATTTTGTGACCTACGCAACTATATGCGAGATTAAACTGCGTATACCAGATCGGTATACACAGATTAATCTACCTTGTGGTCTCGCGGCACAGGTATGTGCCGTGCGATCTAGAGGTCCTGGGTTCGATTCCCTGGTCGGGCAAAGTGTTAGTGAGTTTTTTCATTGGGAAATTTTCAGTAGCAGCACGGAGTCTGGAATTGTGTCCGAAAAACGGCAATAGACTCGCCCCCTATTACGTGGGACTGATACATACCGATACATACATACTGAAGTCGTGATGGCCTTGAGGTTTGGGCATGCGGTCGAGAATCTCGACGATCGCGGGTTCAAACCCCGGGCACACACCTCTGACTTTTCGAAGTTATGTGTGTATTCACAGTGAATTATCACGTACTTCAACGGTGAAGGAAAACATCGTGATGAAACCTGCACACCTAAGAGTTCTTAGGAATTTCTTAGGTGTGTAGTCCGCCAACCCGCACTAGGCCAGCGTGGTGGACTAAGGCCTAAACCCTCTCAGTTGTAGAGGAGGCCCGTGCTCAGCAGTGGGACGTATATGGGCTGATGATGATGATGATGATGATACATACCTGGCGAAATGTGGGTGCAGGAATGCACCTCTGCCTACCCTTTCGGGCAAATCGGTATTACGTCAATTGATAAGGAGCGATAGTCTTTTTTTGCTAGTCAATATAATTTTTCATCAGGTGCAATGTTGTAACGTTGATGTGATTGAAAGAATAAAATTGGTACTCTCGTTACAAACTTGTTAATAAAATTGCTATTAAATTATTACAGTGTATGTATTATTTTTATTTACTTTTCAATAAGATTAGAATTTTCTATTTTATTCCCTGAAGATAAGTATAAAAATGTTACGCATATAATAAATATGTTATATTTATTGATCCAAAACGACATGGTTCTATATATATATCTCTCATTGTAGATATTTCCAAACCCAGCTTCCACATGCGTCAGAAAGCCCGGATATTTAAATGGTTGATATGGTAGACTACCCTCCACTTTAAATTAAAGAAAGGAAAAACGCCTATATAAGACCGCGAAAGCTTCAAGAGCAGTTATTTTGGTCACGTAATTGTTTTTAAATTATTTTGCTCTTATTAAGTAAGTTTTCTTGCATTGAAGTGTAAATAAATGTGATTATTGTGATTCTATTTGATGTGTTACTTAAGACTTAAGAACTCAATGTTTTTTCTCGTTCTGAGTTTGAATACACATTTTGTATGTCGGAGGAGGAGGGGCTTTGAAATGTTTTTGAAAAGTGTGACGTCAGCGACTTTGACGTCACAATTGTTGGTTTCATGATGATTATTCATTTTTTGGGTTTTACTTAGCAAAACTTCACAACTGGCAAGGCTGATAGCCCAGTATTGTTAAGAATAGCAGTGACATCGTTATTATTGGTGGATTCATTTTGAGAATTGATTTTAAACAATCAACTTCAATCAAAATGCCTTTTGATTTCCGAATAAATCGGATGTTCCGTCCGCGCGTAGACGGACGAATGCTCCACTCCGCTGCAGCGGGCGGCTTTTTATAGACACTGTAGTGGGGCGATCGTTTGTGAGTCATTCTTGTTTATGCAAGAGCGATGACATAGCTCTTAGTATATGGTATATGTATTATGTTTAAATGCAGTACAAGTGTGTGCGGCCGTACCCCGGCGAAGGTCTTGGCGTGGTTGGCGTGCGCGGGCGCGCGGAAGGCCTGGCTCTCGCGGATCTCGCGCGCCTCCGCGATCATCGTGCTCAGGATGCTCGCCTGCTTCGCGTTGCCTGACAATACACACACAACTATATACAGGTGGAAACGGTGATTACAAAAACATTGACGCTAAAAAAAAATTGTCTATTATATTTTTAAATATTAACATAAATTTATTCCTTATACTTTTATACACATGTAAACAGACCGTGGTCCGTGATCGAAAAACTAAAACAGATAGTATACTTATGGTGGTTAGGAAAAAGTTTTTTTTTTTCAAGATTTTATTAACGTCAATGTGTTCGTAATCACCGTAACTATCACCTGTCTTAGTTTTCGATCACGTTCTTTTTTAACCTGTATGTATAATATAAATTCGACACCAAAGCCATTGCTAAAGATCTGCTCTGTTTTGCAAATTATTTTATAAGTATAATTAATGAAAGATATAATTTCATGGTGTTACCTATAAACTCGTGTGACAGCAGGTACTCCGCGGTGGCTCTCTCGTCGGGGTTCTTCACAAGGCACTGGCTCACGAAGTCGATGAACTCCGGCGACCATTGGTCAGGCTCTCTGGAAAAGTAAAACGAACAAGTTTATTTAAGATTATGCTCAAAACATCAAATAGTAAAGGATCTGTGCGAACTTCACACCATTCCATGGCAAGAAACAGCGCAGGATAGGTCAAAATGTATTGACTTTAACAAGTGCAATAAAACTCGGTCGAAGTATTTATATTTTTTTCGACGAATCTTATATTATTTCTGGTGATAGGATTACAAGTTACTTCCTCCTAAGTTTACGTATTGTTTTCACACTTAAAGAGGGCTTCGATAATTGTAGAACTCATTATATGTGTGAACAACCAATCAACCAAATATGCCTGATAAAGTCTAGTTCGTAAAGTAAAGGTGCCCACTGACCTGAAGGAGTGGACAACTCTTTGTTTTCCAACTCCTCCTTTATATATTTTTTTCTGATTAACTTCGTTATATGACAAATTAGGTTCCCTTAGATTCGCAGAGCTTCAGTGCTCGACGTCAATACTGTGCGTGCTGTTAATCCTGGAGCACAGGAGTTACAGCGGCGGGTGTGTGCTGGAATAGGGCAAACTAACCTGAAGGAGGGGGGCGGCTTGGTGGGTATCATGAATATGGCGCGCATGGGGTGTATGTCTCCGTAGGGCGGCTTGCCCTCCGCCATCTCCAGTGCGGTGATGCCGAGCGACCAGATGTCGGCCACGCAGTCGTACCCGATCTCCTGGATCACCTCGGGCGCCATCCAGAACGGCGTGCCGATCACAGTGTTACGCTTCGCCATCGTGTCCTGATAACCACATTATGTTCCTTTGGTGGATCATTACTTTCATATGCATATTCTGTATAGTTCTATCCAGAGGCATCTTGATCTATTTTACGAGTAATAGAATTAAATTTATGTTGCAAACGTAAGTTCCCCAAAAAAAATACAGTGCTAAGTTACAAAGTGCTGTAATGTCTCTCATCCTCATGACATCATACTACAGAAATGACTAATGTGTTTAACTTAAATCGTTTCTCTCCGATCATCAATCCGATTAACTGACTAACACAAACACTAAAATGATCTATATAACTACATTCATAAGCCCATATTCGTCCTATTGCTTGGCACGAGCCTCTTTTTTTATTAAGTAAAGGTTAGAGTTTAGCCTACTATGATAGTAGTAGAAATATCATACTTAATAAATTCCCTATGGAGAACTATCAGGTACATACAATCTGACTATATTTTTATACACCTTTCGTACGCGTGATACACATATAACACCCATACAACTTAGAAAAGTAACTGTTTAAGAATTCAGTTTGCGACCGTCAACATTGTATCTAGGCCGAACGCGCTATGAATCATTGAAAGATTACTCACTTATAGTATTGGTACAATATCAAATAGATTAAAGCTACTAAGTAGTACCGGTTTTTCATATATTTGCCGCACCACGAAGGTATGGAGTAATTTTCCTCCATCCTATGTTCTTGGGTCCTTTCGACGTAGCGTGAAAAAGCCCGGCATAAGGTGATGAGATGGGAGTCAATCGCCACTTGATGCTTTGTTTGGACAGGTCAGTTTTTCGTGCCTTTAAAAAAAGTAAATAATGGATATGTACTCACTGTAAGCTGTCCAGCGACGCCGAAGTCGGCCAGTTTGGCGTGACCCTCAGTGTTGAGCAGTATATTCCCGGCCTTGATGTCCCTGTGGATCTTCCGCCGCCGGTGCAGGTACTCGAGCCCTTTGAGCGTGTCGCAGAGGATGGTCGCGATCTCGTCCTCCGACAGCGTCTTCTTGCGTAGCCTCATTATGTCCGACACTGAACCGGCACCACAGTACTCCATCACGATCTACACGATGATATTAATGAAACCCTTGAATTAAATGATTATGTGGAATTAGTGTGCTCAAAGCTTTACGTTCAGAGCTCTATTTGCTCATAAGTGATACATTCGTCGCATTTTTTTATAATATCTTATTCGTACTGCTTTTCATCATTTAACTTTAGGTTTCATACTTATTTAAATTTTGATATTTTTCCCGGTCGCCTATTACAAGACATCTCTTTCAAGAAACCTCACGGACTGAAGTAAGTTTTTTCGCTATTTTTACATTTATAGGCCACACAACTTCCTTAACCATGCTTTGGCTCAGTATTAAAATAAATAAATACACCCAACAGCCACATACATAGTTCCGATCCCACACTAAGATACGAGTCTTGTCACTGGTATCAGAAACTACGAGAGACTTTTCGGTCTCACAAACACCCAGGCCCGAAACAAATATTTGTGGATCACGCAAACATTTGTCTGGGTGCGGGGATCGAACCCGTGGCCTCTCGTTTCGCAAGCTGGTATCTAGCCAGTTGGCTAGATTGACTAGATTGGCGCCTCGGGGCTGTCACTTATACTGCGAGACCACGAAGCAGATATAGCCCAAATTAAAATCGTTTCTTTCCAGTCAAGTGTACACTATTTGGATCGTCGGACCGGAACCCGGGACGGGTTCGATTCCCGGGACGGGCATAGTGTTTCAGTGGCTTTTTCTATTAGGAAATGTTCAGTAGCAGCACTGAGTCTGGAAATGTGCACGAAAGCGTCAATAGGCTCGCCCACTATTCATCATCAATATTTGTGGATCACGCAAACATTTGTCTGGGTGTGGGGATCGAACCCGTGGCCTCTCGTTTCGCAAGCTGGTGTCTAGCCAACTGCGCCACGGGGCTGTCAAAACATATAGAACACTTGAATTTTACACATCTATTTAATATGTCTATCATCTATTTAAATCGTATGTGTGTTGTAAAATTGTACCCACAACCCACTGCGCCGAGGCCCGTTCCGCTTCAAAGTAAGCGATCATTCACTGACAAATATTTCAGTGGACGTGCATTAATTAGAACACGTACAAAAGGGAATTGGCAACAATTCCAATATAGCACCGAGGCATTTCTGGCGCGTGCCCATATTTCCGCACTAAGGTGAGCAACACCAGACTAAACAATCGCCGTGAATCTCACACACAACACTGCTGGAACAATTAACAGATTCAGTTGCTTTGTAAAATATGTTCTGTATTTACATTATTTTTAGAATTATAATGGATTTATTGGACCCATGACATTTGACGTGTGAGTCGACAGTGTCAGGCAGTTCAGTCCGTGGACCGATTGGTTTGAAATCAGTCAGTGAAAAGAGATTTTGTAACATCTCTTATAGTTAGAACTACATATTACAATAGATTGTTGATAGTTTGTATTTATTTGAAAAAGACTCTCCTGAAAGCCAATATGCCGTAGTCTCACCCCACGATTGCTTAGATGGTATAATGGTCCTCGATATGCCGTGTTTCACTCACCCACAAGTCTGTGTTTTTGAAGTAACTGCCGTAGTACTTGACGACGTACGGGCTGTCGCACTGCTGCATGATGGAGATCTCTTTGATGATCTCCTGGAGGTCTGTGTCCACCGGCACCTGCTTGATGGCCAGCACCTGACCGCTCTCCTTGTGTAGCGCCTGCAACAACATATACAATCACTTCAATAGAGACGGATTGAATCTGTCCTTGTAGTGATGTTGTTTGATAAAGATAGTCGAGGCTGTGGAGTTTTTTTCAATTATATGGTCAATTTAATACTCATTAACATTAAAAAAATGGTTAAAGTACACTATACTATCGTCGGGAACAAGGAGAATATTTGTTTGTTTTTACGGGAAGAAAACGTACGTATTAATCATCGGAACATTTCACTTATTGAATTTAAATTAAATACATTGATATTAGTAGTCCGTTGTTAATACACAGATGGTTTTAAGAAGTCAAAGATTTGTGGCAGGAATTCGAACCCGCAACTGCTGCCAACCCGCACTAGGCCAGCGTGGTGGACTAAGGCCTAATACCTCTCAGTTATAGAGGAGGCCCGTGCCCAGCAGTGGGCCGTATATGGGCTGATGATGAACTGCTGCAACCACGAGCACTATCCTTTAGTACATCACCACTTTAATTGACGAACGGGATCTTATTCTGTAGTGTCGTGATTTTGGATACAAAATTAAATTTTGCGTTCAAGAATATGAAAAACCGTATTGCAGTGAAAATGCTTTTATTATCGAGCCGAGGCATTGCATCACAATATTCCAGTGGACCATATACCATAGGCAAACCAAATCTTTCTAAAGTCGATTGTAAAATTTACGAAAGGAATTCCAAACTTGCCAGCGCTAGTCCAATGATGTATTATCTAGCATCTGTTCACGATTACGGGCAGCGAGAATACCTAGATCTCAAATCACCAGTGGAAATACATTGTGCCCTAGTTTCGGGCGCAGTTCAATGAGTTTCGACTGGATTTTAGTAACACGACCCGCGCGGTCTCACCTTGTACACGCTGCCGTAAGAACCCTCGCCCAGCTTGCATATTATGTCGAATACTTCCTCCGGTTGTCGCGTGAGACTCTCTTCTGATAGCTTCTTTAGTTCACTGTAACAAATAGTACACGGTTAAACGTCGCGGTATTCTGAAATAACAACACACACTGACGTTAAGACTTTTTAGTTAGTTATATAATGGATTCATAATTTTAAGCCGAAAAACTCCCAAGTAAAAATTGAATAAAAGTCACTCAATTCTATAATTAGTAAAAGCAAAGAATTGGTATTCTTTAAAATAATACACTGATAAAATATTTCCATGTCAACAGGTATCTAAAAGCTGTTCTGAGCTTAATTATATGTACTTAATTAAGTACCTACAATCCTAACATACCTACGTTAAAAAATATTACAATCTGGCAGTATACTTAATAATGGTTTGAATTTAAAAAATCTAACATAACTTCCGATTTAAAGCTCTTTTAGATTAAGAAAATTATGACGCAAAATAATTTGATAGAACAATCCGTCAGTTTCCTTAATTTGGGTAGGTAGGTATATTATTTTTCATCAGCACCGTATAAATTAATAATTGGAACACCGATATCCATTTTAACTAACTTCTGGAATGTCTTAAGTAGTTAGCGGTTTTGAACAGATCTCATGTTACCAATAAAATAATATCGGAACTTTTAAATTGTCCCTGATGAAACCCAAAAGTTGTTAAAATATTCTCAGATCAAATAATTATAATTAAATGCGTTTTCTTACAATAAATGTCTCCATTAGGCATCGTTAAACATATACTACAGCTCTATTGTCATTTAGAACGTTCACTTCACTGAAATTTTATTTACTTTCCAATTATTATCTAATCATTATTGGCTAACCTCATATAGCGTAACGAAGAACAATAAGATCGGTTATTTCCCTAGGGTCATATGCAATCAAGTTGCGGTTGTCAATATATCGTGTGTAATCCAAGAAAATAGAGTTCTGGTACCGTTGAACAAACTACGGTTTATGTATTAGCGTATTGCACTGGGATAAATTGTAGATGATTAGCTCCTATATTTCACTGGACAGACACGAGTTTAATTGGAGTTGTGTTATGATTTATTGTTGGTTATTCCTGCCGCGACCTTTAGCTGTAAACTAAGAACTGCTTTGAGCGAATTTACGACATCTCGTTGTTTTAATTGTCTGCTCATCAGTTCTAGTGATTAGACTAGCTTCAGGACTTATAATCAGGGGTAAGTTATGACTCCCCTGAGTAATGTGAATGGAATCTGGAATCTAAACGTTCCTCCTAAGGCGGACAACAATCAACATCATGCTAACATAATATGTATTTCATCATTTTTTGGGCACATTTCCATGCTCTGTGCTGGTACTGAGAGTTTCTTAATGGGAAAACCCAAGTGGACTTTGTTCGACCCGGGAGCCGAACCCATATCGCAACTTTCGAATGGAGAATAGAGATTATAAATTTCCCTCGGCATACATTTGTAAAGCGAAACCAAAAGGTACATTTTAATGAACTGATATTAATGAGCGGGTGCTTCTGTTTTCGATATCTCATACCGATCTACGACATTTAATCAATAAATAAAAAAGCAAAGAATACTAAATAATACCTAGGTAATTGATAGAATAACTATTACTGGTCTTTTAAACTTTGTTGAGGTTGGGATAAGGAAATACAAAGCGACTACTTTAAAAATTTCTATTTCACTAATTTATACCCCTGAATTTTTCGCGTGGCATTGAGTAATAAAGAAGAATTTAGTAGATAATAAGTTACTCTTTAAAGTATCAGCATTCTACTAGTGAAGACTTCGTAAAAACATTTAAACTTGACAATCCAAAAAATAGAACAAAAAGACCAAAAACTTTAAAAAAAACCTTATAAATTCAGTGTGCATATCCGACAAAAGCTTAGCGAGTTTGTTAGAGAACTGTATTCCTGTCCTCGCTTATACATGCAACCTTACGAATATCGAATGGTTTTTGCCGTTCAGTCAGGCTTGCAAGCATGCAAAACCGAACTCGTACAACAGTCGCTCATGCATGCGTACGAAGTTTTGCATATTCGCTTCCAATACCAGTATCGCGTTTTCGGATTATGAAAGGAACCATGGATAAAACATGAATGTCTCAAACAATTACCGCAATCATAAGGAACTGTTTTCTATCCATTCTATTTTAATTGATATAAACACTTTTCATGCTTCTTCGTGTCCAATCTATGTATTATTATATATATTATATATATATTATTATATACCTAGCACTGCCCGCCAAACTATCCTACATAAGCGTGGGGGACGCCAAAATCCAAACCTTATCTAACGCTAAGATCCAAAACTACTGAGTGGTAAAAAATATCATCATCATCATCATCATCATCATCATCATCATCATCATCAGCCCATATACATCCCACTGCTGGGCACGGGCCTCCTCTACAACTGAGAGGGTTTAGGCCTTAGTCCACCACGCTGGCCTAGTGCGGGCTGGCGGACTACACACCTAAGAAATTCCTAAGAACTTTTAGGTGTGCAGGTTTTATCACGATGTTTTCCTTCACCGTTAAAGCAAGTGATAATTCATTGTGAATACACACATAACTTTGAAAAGTCAGAGGTGTGTGCCTGGGGTTTGAACCTGCGACCGCCGAAATTCTCGACCGCGCGCCTAATCATCAAGGCCATCACTGCTAAACACTGCAAAAATATCGTGCCCCGCAAAAGTGCCAGAAAAAACTACCTTAATAAGCTTTTAGTAAAAGTAACTCTTTCAAATTACAAGACATAGTTTTTTAAATAGAGATGACAAACCTTTTACGCACAAGATGGCAAATATCTATAATAGCAAATTGTACACGCTCTTTAATAAGTATCAATGATTTCTTTGCATGCATAATGATGGTGATGATGCCCATTCATCGATCAATCACAAACTCACGCCACTCGAGCAGCTGTATAAACACCACCACTCCATCGCACTCGTATAGATAAACACAGGGATAGTTTTTATAACACTCGTTGATACACTATCTGAATGAGAGGTAATAAAACCAACCAGCCGAATCAGAGTCAATATGTCACCATAATCATCTGCTTTACAGCCTTAGTGCAGCTTATTGATAACCCCGTGGCGCAGTTGGCTAGATAACAGCTAGCGAAACGAGAGGCCGCGAGTTGGATCCCCGCACCGAGACAAATGTTTGTTAGATCCACAAGTATTTGTTTCGGGTCAGGGTGTTTGTGAGACCGAAAAGTCTCTCAAAGTTTCTGATGCCCACGACACAAGACTTGTATCTTAGTGTGGGGTCAGAACTATGTATGTTGATAAAAAAAAAGTTCGTTGAATCCTCGCATCGAATCCAATAATCGAGTCGATATTAATGAGATGTGGATGTTTGTGAGGACGAAATATATGTCCTAGTCTGTACCAGAGACAAGAGCTGCATCTTAATGTGAGGTTGGGACTACACGTGTAACTTTTAGCATGTACATATTTCATTACTACTCATTAACAGCCTCGTGGTCTCGTGGCTCAAGTATGTGCCGTGCGATCTAGAGGTCCCGGGTTTGATTCCCGGGTTGGGCAGTGTTATAGGGGTTTTTCATTAGGAAATAGCACCACGGTCTGGAAATGTGCCCCACAAAAGGCAATAGGCCCGCCCCCTATTAAGTGGGACTGATACATATGCACCTGGAGAAATGTGGGTGCAGAAATGCATCTCTGCCTACCCCTTCGTGGAATACAGGTTATATAAGATAATGTATTCATTCATTCATTCATCATCAGCACATATACGTCTCACTGCTGGGCACGGGCCTCCTCTACAACTGAGAGGGACTTGAATTCAGTATTCATGTATTATCAAGTATTTATAAGGTCAAAAAAATTACATTCACTTCGCTTACTTCATGAGTACGAAAGATCTTCAAGTGAAGTTTAAACATAGCCTTGAAATTCATCTTTACAATGCTGAATATATTATATGACTATTCTATTTTATCGCTATTTGAAGTAGTGATCACGTTATATTATTTATAGTATTGATACTGTCTGACCTTTAGTGCTCCGTCTCGACTTATCATAAAAATATTATCTCAAATAAATATTTGAATTTACCTGATAGTTAGAGAGCCCACGAACAAAATTTTTGCCTCATCGTTTTACGATCACAGCTGTATAAAATCGATAGATTTGGTGATTCTGATTGCAAAAATAATAATTTCAGAAATTTTCTGCGTCACGTTTGACCTGACCGCATTTTCGAAGATGACAAAAAAATTTACCGAACTGTTTCATAGTAATCTGTCTGATTTTCAGAATGTAGTTGAACGATAAATTTTAGATGCTGAAAACACAGTTTTCAGACACAAAATTAAAAATGACAAAAAAAAACCTAAAGCAAACCGTCTGGAATCTTATTTTCAAGTGAACATTGGTCAGTTGATGCGAATTAATCATTTTTCAGAAGAAAGTGTGAGCATTTTATGTGTTGAAAAATTTTACTGATATGTTCCATAGCATTCTGTCTGAAAACTGTTCTATATCATGAAAACAGTTGCCTGGATGCAGAAAAAAATTATATCAGACAAATTTAGTGTCGTACCTTATTAATCAGACAACTTTTGAAATTAAATTTGAATTTTTGAAAATGCGCTTAGGGGACATGTGACGCGAAAAATGTCTGAAAACAATTTTTTTCGTAATAAAATGACGAAACCTATGTACATTTTTACTATCAGACATATTGTGATTAGACTGTTTTGCCTATTTTTTTTTAACGTAGCAGAATTGTCCCCCCCCATAAAACTGCGACGTTTCTAGCCAGGTTCAGATTCTTCTACTCTAACAATATAATACAGTTTTGGACGTAAAACGATGAGACATGGTTTTGGTCGTCATCTCTCGTACTATGAGCGTATAAATAGCAAACAAATATATTTTTGTAAACAGAAATGAATATGTACCTACTTGATGCCTCTTAAATAAATAAAAAATTGGACAGGGAACGTTGTCTACCCAGATACTATGGAAGTCGCAGTTGCGGTGAGATCCGCACACATTTGTGACTTTTGAAGTTTGTATTCATCATCATCATCATCAGCCTATATACGTCCCACTGCTGGGCACAGGCTTCCTCTACAACTAAGAGGGTTTAGACCTTTAGTTCACCACGCTGGCCTAGTGAGGCTTGGCGGACTACACACCTAAGAAATTCCTTAGAACTTTTAGATGTGCAGGTTACCTCACTATGTTTTCCTTCCCCGTTAAAGTATGTTAATTTATTTAATTCATTGTGAACACACACGTAACTTCGAAAAGTCGGAGGTGTGTGCTTGGGGTTTAAACCCGCGACCGCCGAGATTCTCGACCGCGTGTCTAAACCTCGAGGCTATAACTAGTTATTGCGATATCATTCTTATAATCGCGAGCCATAGTCAAATACTTCTTCATCCATCACCACTTCATCACGACTTCACTTATATATCAGTCCCACGTAATAGGGGGCGCGCCTATTGCCGTTTGTCGGGCACATTTCCAGACTCCGTGCTGCTTCCGAGTATTTCTTAATGGTAAAACCCAATAACACTGCCTGACCGGGAAATCAAACCTGGGACCTCTAGATGTCACAGTATAATATTAGCTGACATTGCAAACAGATAAATATTATAAACGCACAAGTTCATAAAGTTCTTGATCATTTATTTTATGGGGGATGAAGACATGGCTCCTGCAAGAGGCCAAGAGCTGCTGGGATGATGTATACAGGGTGTATTCAGACCGTGATCGGAAACGACGGCAGGTAATAGCTAAGGTGATTACAAACCCCCTGGCGTTAAAGAAAATTCTGACAAAAAATAAAAAAAAATACATTTTCCATACAACCATCGGTATTAAATGTACGCGGTTTGTATGGAAAATGTAAAATTTTTTATTTTTTGTCAGAATTTTCTTTAACGCCAGGGGGTTTGTAATCACCTTAGCTATTACCTGCCGTCGTTTCCGATCACGGTCTGAATACACCCTGTATATAATCTGAATTATCTTTTATTATTGTGTGAATGGTGTTACATCTTCTAAATTAATAAATCGTAAACTCAAGGCCAAAAAAATCTTCGCCAAAACGCTGGTTGGTCATAAAATGGGAAGCGCGTTTTGAGAGTGACCGAAAACAATTATTTATAGATTTGGGACAGCCGATATTCTTTTCGAAAAGTGTTCACGCCACAACTATTACCAGATGTAGTAAATATTTTGCATGCATATGCATTTACTCATATAAGTCTATGCTATGCTATGCTATGCTATGCTAGGTACTAGAATTTTCTATTGTTGGGAGACGTTAGTCCATCACGCTGGCCAAATGAAGAATAATCGAAATTCTTGAAAGTACAATTGAATAAATAATTTCATCATCAGCCCATATACATACGTCCCACTGCTGGGCACGGGCCTCCTCTACAACTCAGAGGGTTAAGGTCATAGACCACCACGCTGGCCTAGTGCGGGTTGGCGGAAATAATTTCAAGTCTGTAAAAATCGGTGGAATTTCCCTCACGATGTTTTCCATCACCATTTTAATGAACGATACAAAAATTGTGTAATAAATAAACACATAACTTTGAAGATGCTAAGGTTATATACTCTAGACCAGAACCCACGATCACCACGTATTATGCCCATAAAAAGATGACTGTAGAGTTAAGGTTTTATTACTTTTTCTTCAGTGGATGATATGCAACATGTGTGTCCATTTAAGCGAAGTTAATGCATAGCCAATTACCCACACATATGTTTTGAATAAAATTGGTTTGTTAATGAAACGGAAACTCATTACTGCTCGCGTTCATTCCGCATCAAAGAGATCGTTGTGTCGGCCAATTAATTTATTAGTGCTGTAAGTGTTTTTTGATACTGTAATGGTATCCTAGCATTATCTTACGGTTAATGATTTGTTAATAATTTATATTTATTAGTAGACAAACAAAAGAAATGGTTGTAATTGTTCGAATAAAATATGCCTGAATGAAAATTGCCTGCTTATAAACCTAAATTAAACTAGTCCTGTAGCTTGTTCGTTGATTGTTTTATCAACTTAATCTTCTCCTTGAAAATTATATAAATAGCAAGTTGCGAAGAACAAGACAATCTGGTACAGTTAGACTATAATCTAGATATCTAATAAAACTCTATGTATTCACTTGACTATGCTTCTTAAACTTTAACTTCCCACACAAAAGGCAGTGAAGGACTACACTCAAATTTGACTGCTTTAACTTGAAAAATATTGTCCAAACAATAACAATAGTAAAGTAGATACATGTGAATAATACATTTAAATAGCTACACTAGCAAAACGACATAGATTTAAAACGTTACGCCTTCCTGTTACACGTTCTCATTTACAAATAATGTTAATAACAGTTATATAGATTTAAAAACCAACCCGCATGGGACATCTGTGACCCAAACCGCTTCGATATGATTTGGCGTCATTCGGCTGAAAAAGAAGAAGAATAAAAATTTAGAACATGCAAATTTTGACGATCGTATCCAATCAATTCAAACTTGTAATATTTGTATCTTTAAAATAAACATAAAAGGTAAATTAAAAACAAAACCTAATGCCGTAGAATAACCAGTGCCGGTTGTCCTAAATTATAAAGTTAAACCAATCATCAATTGGAGTATTTGTTCAATAAATCCTTTCATCAACATGACGATAAATTCACGTCCTTATCGGAGCGAGATCGATTGAAAACAAAGCTGTCTGACCCGAGTGGAGCGGGCGGTCACGCCGCCGACTCCCGACCGCGACCGAGCTCTCACAACAATTAATATGTATACATTTAAAATTAAAAACGCATTTAAGGAAAACAGGTTCCAACAACGTATTAGGCGTGATTCATCGCACAGTTATTCAGCCATTTCAACACAAATGTATGTGCACAAAAGGAACAATAATGTGAAATTGTTGGTACACGGCACGCGCTCGCCAACATTAGCCAGATGCCTGAAGTGGGCTCAGGTTAATACCGCGTAATGTATAAGTCTCAAGATGCAAGTAATTTCGCCTGAAATGCAGCTCTTCATTTATTTTAAGTTTAAACGTGTCCTTCAAAGAGAAGGCGGAGCAAAACAAACGCATGAATGCAAATCGTTATTTTTAATCTTATTGAATACTGAATAGTTTTGATGACAAGTATATTAATATTTTTTTGAGATTTCGATGATTTAACATGACATGCTAGCATCTAAAAATGGTTTATCAATGCATCTGCCTTATTTACGTCTATCCTTATACTATTAAGGTATAATGCTACGTTTTTCATATGCTGCAATCAGCTTTTATTAAATATCTACAAATCTCAAAGCAAAATACATTTCTTAAAACAAACGCCTATTTTTTTAGATTTTAATCTTGGTAAAAGTTTCGTTCGGCAATTCCATCGCAGACCCAAGCAAAATACATAAAGATAGCAATATCCGATACGAATATGTTACTCGGGAGAGTTAATTCGTGGATTCCCGCATCAGCGCAAATATTGATACGATCGACTATTTGCCTTCAGTCTGGCATGTACCGTGGTCTAACAAAATGAACAAAATGTACCAAAACCAGAGTTTGCAGTAACCGTGCACAGCTGCGGCGCTTGCGTGTTATTGTTTTCACAAGCATAATATTTACACGGCGCAGATGAAATGTTTTAAACTGGTGGCTGCAACTCACCCCTGAGGCCTTTCATTGGCGCTCATTCTGTCGGCGCGACGTTTCTTGCAGGTGTTGCAGTTGAGAGTGGGCGCGCCCCCCTCCCACACGCCACTCTTCCAGAACACCAGCCTGCCCTCACTGTCCATGAGGGACTTGCATCGTTACCTCCTCATAGGCATTGTCTTATACGCACTTCCAGATATTGACTAGCTTTGTAAATATCGCTATGAAAATGTATCCGCTGGCGTATCATTCACACAAACTGCACAGATCACTTTGTCACAGTGGTATAAGCGAACACATGAAACTATATTTATCGTGTAAACAGTCACCATGCCAGTATCTCTGTAACGGGGTTACGTTCCATGTGGTGCACGCCGTATAGATAAAGTTATCGACTTGTATTGACCGATGGTCGTTCACATCACTAATAATTTTGTTATGCGAGCTTTTTTTCGGTAAACACTGTTTTCCGAAGCACTTGTCACGATTTACGTAATAATGCGAGACCACGGCAAACATCCAAAAGCGAACAAAACTTGGTGCCCAAAATAAACACGCGTATCCTTTCAAGGGTTTGTTGTGAGGTGCGCAAACTAACGACAAGGCGTCCGCCCCCCGTGCCGGCACCCGCGAGACTGCTCGCTTTCCAAGTTCCACTCATGTGATCCAAGTTCAATTGTCGGGCCGACCGCGCACGACCCACCAGGATTTGCTCACTAATCTGGATTTCGCATTTTGCAGGAAACAACAACAGTTAGCCGCAGCCATAAAACGTTTTTTAGTGTTAATTAACGGTTCTTATTACAATTTACTACTTAAATGCTCATAATTGTCGTAGTCCATTAACATAATATGAGGATTAACTCGTAAATCATTGGAATAACTTGGAAATCACAGCGAGGCACTGCTTTATTGCGGAATCAAATTGTTGCACTAGAAAAAACTGTTGAATATAAATAATAAATAATTTGTCGGTGGTGCGATTAGAGCACAAAAATGAAGTGTAAAGCTTGAGTTTTTCAAGTTGTTGATGAGGCGAGGACGGCGCGCGGGTCGGCGGACGGCACGCGGCGGGCGCGACTCTACCGGCTTCGAGATAAATAAAACCGCGTGTTGGTCCATCTATAAATATACGCCACTCGTTACATCGACACTGTAACCTTTTTATTAGTTCACAGTAAACGTTCATTAGTATTAATGTAACACTTCGCTGTTTGTACTATCCATGTCCTCATATTAATCTTCTGTTTGTGTCGGACAAGGTGTGTTCCGCAATCAATTGAGTCAAGTACTCGTCTGCTTAATTAGTGTGTTATAAAATAACTTAGAAGTACGTTAAATTTACTGTGGTAAATCGGCCATCTATCACGAGCGCTATCGATATAAATCAAGGCGAAACGTGGGCGATTCTCTCGTACAAACTTTATAACGACAAATACATATATGCAATAAATTTATGTTAGTTGTATTGCGGGACAATGTTATCTTTCGCCATTTGCCTTTCATTTTCGGGCAATCCTTGCTTGTCTAACATCAACGTGTCGCACGGACGTCGGACACTCAATATTATGCATTTTATTTACTATGTCTACTGTTCCATATACAATTTGAATTTTTATGAACTTGCAAAACCCTTTTTTTACTTGACAGGTGGGACCAGCGCCCTTCGAAATACAGGTTCTACGTTTAGAGGTCACAGATCCAACACATACGCTGTTTGCTATCAGAACACTTTTTTTTTTTACCTTTACTCTCTCATGCGATATCGGTATATTTTGTATCAAATTTACTATACCAACAAGTCTAAATCTCTTATTGTTGGCTAATTAAATTTCACAAGCAAAGTTACCTATTCCAAAACCAAATTAATAAACATATGTAGTTCTATGAGGAGATCCGTAGGAGAACTAAAGTAACCGACATAGCCCAGCGGATTAGCAAGTTGAAGTGGCAATGGGCCGGGCACATAGCGCGGAGAACTGATGGCCGATGGGGCCAAAAAGTTCTCGAGTGGAGGCCACGTACAGGAAAGCGCAGCGTGGGACGTCCTCCGACAAGATGGTCGGACGACCTGGTGAAGGTCGCGGGACGTCGCTGGATGCAGGCTGCTTCCAACAGGTCCCTGTGGAAGTCATTGGGAGAGGCCTATGTCCAGCAGTGGACTTCGATTGGCTGATGGATTGGATTGGATTGGATGTAGTTCTAACCCCAGGGCTCTAATTACGATCAATGCCTTGTGTCGTGGTCTCAGAAGCTACATAAAAAATGGTACAACAAACGTCTTAGCCCCGAAACTAATGTTTTTGTGGATCACACAAAAAATATCCAAATGCGGGATTCGAACTAAAGGCGCGTACATTTCTCTAATAAATTTTAAACGTACTGCAACATGAAAACTTTTTTTTATTATTATTATATCTTCTTTTAGTAAATGGTGTAAAATAAACAGCATCATCAGAATTTGTAGATAAATAAATTAACAATTTTGCTTAATGTTTTATTCAGTTTTATTCTAACCTTCTACGAGTAGACTAGCACTCAAAACAAAACCCTAGCTAATTTCTCCCAACACAAAACACGTGACTATGTAAACAAGTACAACATGGCAAATATTTTAGGTGACAAAGCGACTATTTATACGTATTCCGTGAACATTGGTACGCAGAGTTTCCCGCTGTGATATTTTAGCATCCGTCGCTCCTCGCCCGCCGTACAATGAACTGAAGACACTCTGTCTGGAGACACCCGGTACTCGCAACACTGTACGGTTATCCACCTACATATAAACATGACTGTACCTAGTATTATCATTCTTGTACCACAACTTGTCTTTATTTACATAAATTTAAATGTCTATTTTACCTTTTTATCGAAAGTATGCTCATAAATAGTCATAAAAAGCCAGTTTTAAAATTGCTTTTTAAAGTTATTCGTATAGTATAAATACGTGTTTTATTAAAGCGAACAAATAAGTTAGAAATGATACTAGGTGTGTATGGCATCCTGAAAGCGCATTGCAGTAAGTTTTTGTACAACGATGCCTCGGGTGGGGAGTTATTCCAGTTTCTGATTTAAGAATATCACGCGATGTCTTCAAGCTGTGATCGTAATGGACATAGCATAATATGATCTTTCTTTTGATTACATTTTTGTGTCTTTTTCTAACAGGCTAGATGCGAAGAGGTAATAATTTGGATGCTAATTTAATTATTATCTTTAATTATAATTTCTACATTATATGTGTTTAATAAACATCACATATCTATGTAGAGTTGCGTTTTCCCACTAAAGCCATAATGATTGCCAATTTTTTAACCGACTTCAAAAAAAGGAGGAGGTTATCAATTCGTCTGTATTTTTTTTTTTTTTTTTTTTATGTTTGTTACCTCAGAACTTTTGACTGTGTGGACCGATTTTGATGATTCTTTTTTTAATTGAAAGCTGATGCTTTCAGATTGGTCCCATTTAAATTTGGTCCAGTTGTGATAACAGCTTCCATTAGAAAACCACAAAAATCTTAAATTTTCACCAATGTGCGTGACAAATCGACGAATAACTCAATATCATGCCAACCGATTTTGATGATTCTTTTTTTAAGTGAAAGCTGGTGCTTCCAGTTTGATCCGATTTAAATTTGGTCTAGTTGTGACAATAGCTTCCATTAGAAAACCACAAAAATCTTAAATTTTAACCAATATGCGTGACAAATCGACGAATAACTTAATATCATGCCAACCGATTTTGATGAATCCTTTTTATTATTGGTTAGGATGTACTTCTAGGGTAATTGCATGAGAGTTTGGTTAAGTTCTAATTATGGGATCCATGACAAAGTAACGGAACTCTTCAATTCTTAGCAGAAAACTAACGATACTCGGCCGAATCTTTATAGGCTATCCGGATATTTGAGTCACCTACCGTAACCTCTTTATGGTCAAGTAATTGTCCTAGTCAAATATAATATAATGTCAATGGAACTCGTTAACGGCGTACAGTATAGATGCGATTTGTGGCCGAATTTCTAACTGTCTTGAATCAAATTGTAATGCGCTTACGTTTGTTGCTGCATTGCAACATGAAGCAAACGATCTAATTGCATTACTTAAGGTGTATTAAATGTGTGAAGCGGTGGTAGCCGAGTGTGTGGTAGAAACATTTGCGTATTGATGATGAGTTTTATAACCATATAATAGACTGGTGGTAGCGGAGTGGCAAAGTAACCGATTTGCAACGCATGACGTTGCAGGTTCGATCCCGGGTGTGGCTTCACTAAAAATTAAAAAATAAACAAAAATTTTAACAAAACAAAAACCGCCTTCAAAAAAACCTATTCCAAAACAAATTAAAATGCACTAAAAAGTAAAAAAATAATTGCGTATCTTCTATTACTTAATTATAATCAACTTACTATTTCAATACATCAATATATAGGTACGATCTATGTGTTTACGACGCAAGAAGCTAGGTAGGTTATTCTATATCTATCCACTTCAAATCTAACTCAACACATACCTATGAATAACAAACAATGATTAAAATATTTTTTAATGTTCTCCTATGTAAAATTAAATGAAAAATATTAGACTACTTAAAAGTCAATCAAATTATTACGATAATATAATGTAGTTTTAATTATTGTTATTTTTGGAGGCGGTGTCAGCCAAGGAAATACTACAATGTGCATACCTAGCATCACAGTTGTAGTGGAGGCCCGTGTTCAGCAGTGGGACGTATATGGGCTGATGATGATTAATGATAATACGAGAATCCTACCTTGGCTGACACCGCCTCCAAGAATAACAATAATTAAAACTACATTATATTATCGTAATAATTTGATTGACTTTTAAGTAGTCTAATATTTTTCATTTAATTTTACATAGGAGAACATTAAAAAATATTTTAATCATTGTTTGTTATTCATAGGTATGTGTTGAGTTAGATTTGAAGTGGATAGATATAGAATAACCTACCTAGCTTCTTGCGTCGTAAACACATAGATCGTACCTATATATTGATGTATTGAAATAGTAAGTTGATTATAATTAAGTAATAGAAGATACGCAATTATTTTTTTACTTTTTAGTGCATTTTAATTTGTTTTTCAATTATACCAAAACCAAACAATAATACGAAAAACAAACATTACTAGATATATGACTGTATTTCAAACTTGCAAGTATTGCTAGGAATTTACACAAGTCCAACAAAAAAGTGCAAACCCCGCTTTTATGAGACGATGACATAACGGAGATTCTTCAAGTATCGTCACGGCCTATTTAGTAGAACGTGACAAATGGCCAATTAATTGCCGTCACTGATGCCAATCGCACGCTTATAAGGCAAATTGTAAGATAATTATTCACCGTTATGCATTTCTAAACTTAGATCAACACGATGGTAATATGCGTGAACGATGCCTATTGCGCAATATCTTCGCAACCGTTTTGAGGTCATGTCAGCTGGAATTAAAACTAAGCAAATTTTAATTCAAATTATGTACATACATACATTGTACATCACCTCACGCCTGTATTCTCCGATGGGATAGGCAGAGGTGCATTTCTGCACCCACATTTCGCCAAGTATGTATCAGTCCCACGTAATAGGGGGCGAGCCTATTGCCGTTTTTTCGGGCACATTCCCAGAATCAGCTGCTACTGAGAATTTCCTAATGGAAAAACCCAATAACACTTTGCTCGACCCGGAAATCACATACTTGTCAGTTAATTTTAATTCGGAATTCAAAATCTCATAAAAAAAGTTGGAAATCCTCGGAACCCTACACAAGACGTTATCGAAAACTGGCGGAATGCCTCATTGGTTCTGCGGATAATATGTGGGTGTCGCACGATCTAGTGGTTCCGGTTTCGATTTCCAGATAAATAAGTACTAGCAAGGAAATGAGCTCGAAAAACAGCAATAGTTCGTCTCATAGGAAACATGCGTGCAAAATTTTATCCCATTGAAAATATAGTCGTGACTCTTTCTATGTTTTCTTAACAAACTGATATCAAGAGTACATCTACATTATTATAACTATAAAAACTTAGAAGGTAATAGTTGTCTTATAACTGAAGTTCCAAACTCCAGAGCATAAACAGAGTCAAACATGTTATAGCGTAAAAGGGATTCAAGTTACAATTTCAAATATAAAGGCAGGATTTATGTGGGTAATCATAAAAGTTTGCATAACCACACTTCACTAGAAAACTCTGCTGTATAGGAAGAGTAAATCTAAATACTCAAGATACGACATATCTTTGTTTGTGTTTTACCCGATGATACTTTTGCTAAAGTGGCAGTGAACGAGTTACTTAAACTACTCTGGATTCAAACATGAAGAGTAATAAACATAACTGTATAGTTATAAAAAGAGTTTAATTAAAAAAGGGCCTAAAATAACGTAATAAAAACGTGAAAAATTCAGCACGAAAAGCCGCATGGAGGAGGCGAAAAGGGGCCACTCACTTTCACAGTCAAACGAGACAGGTCAACCTAGATCGACGGCCCAGAAACTGTGCAAATAAACCGCGGCGCGTAATCCCGCTTTTCGATATGCAACCGACCGTCGACCGCCGTCCGAAAGCCCCACGCGTTACGACAACTATTTGAGAACTGTACCAGATTCTTGTGCGGGGGCGGCGGATTTTATCGCTTTCGGTTGTCTTTGCGCGAGATTTCGTTAGCAGTTCATAAGATTGATTTATTGCTCAGGTGCACATAAACATTGCGTATTAACGTACTTAGAGTTGCGATGACGTTTATGTATTCAGAATGAATATTTGTTACCCATAACTGAATCTACTTGTATTGCCATGAGAACCTGTGTTAAATGTCCACAGTATTCGTAAACTCTAGGAAAAAATGGGACTTCAACCTTCCAATTTAAATGTTATTGACTCTGTTTCTATATAAAATATTTACTACATTTATCAGCATTAATGTGTCCATGACTAATTATAAAAAGTACAATTAGTCCACGAGGAAAACGTACTTCTGCATTAGTTGTTCCAACTAGGAATGAGAAACAATTGTTACAGCGAAATGGTATTAAAATGATACAAAGTCATCCTTCTGCACATTTTACTGCACAATGCATGTGTATCTCTAAGCCGGCAATAAACGACCATCGCACAAGACACATGACCTAATAAAACCGAGTCCACGACATGCATATTCGCAGATACGAGTATATGCACAATGAGAAGTGGCCAATTGAACAGTTAACTGTCTTAATAGCTAACTTCTACTACGCAATCTGTGAGCGAAACCTCTGCCGTATTATTAAATGATCTATGACGATTTCGACTACACACTGGAGATGTCGCTGGAGTGACACTGGAGTTCATTAAACACCTGAAATCACAGTCTTCTTTATATTTCAATTCAATTTTAATACAATAATAAACAAATATGTATGTGGAATTCTTTTTTTGATATTACAAATGAGTATATAACTTGAAATATTTTCAGTGAGATCACCAGAGACCCAATAATCTCTATTCACCCCTTTCCATTTTTCATCTTACCGCTTCTACGAATAAATATACTGCAAAGATCTAGTATTCAGTGATATATGTACCTAGATATATTCACTGCAAGATGGTATTTATCTTTAGTTATATTTTTTTACGATACGACCTTTATTCATATAAATATTTCACACGACTTGCGGTACAAGTTAGATAATATTAACCGTCTTAAAAAATAACTTTTACGGCGACCCAAGCCAGAATATAAACATAAAATCAAAGAGAAACATTAACACACTCGTTTTAAGACGGCTAAGGGCTGAAAAGAAAAAAAATATAAGAGATCTTTAGAGGCAGCGGTCAGGTCTAGATGTCTAAGTTTTATATGCTTTTTATTATGCTGCACTATTATTTAACATAGAGCGGTAAAGGAGTGTGGGACATAGTTATTGGTAATGAATTCAGATCTTTAAAACAACCTTAGGTGCGCTATATATAAACCACGGCACAACTCTGTTATTGTTGGGTCAGAACTCTACGTGACTATTCTGTCAGGTGTATTGTTTTTTTCTTATCGTGGCGGCACTATAGTGCAATATTATTAATCCTACTGCCATTTCAATTCTTTTCTCTTGCCCTTAGTCCCTAAATTCGTTCATTTAGGGACGTATACGTTATACTTTTTATAAAAGTAAAAACAATTTTTAAATAGTATACGAATTCCTTAAATAGGTACAGTTGTTTCGATTTGTACTTCCCACGTTTAAACAAACAAACATTTTCACGACGAAATGCTCTTTGTAAATGTACTGAGCAATGGTGGATATTAATTATGTATAGCCTATCGATTTACTGCTAATCCAATAACTACGGTTCAATGGGTTCCATTTCTTTTCGTCAGACGTAAAGCAGGGCGATATGATTTTTAATGAATTTTTATCAAATGATAGAGTAATAAGTTGTCAGGTCGTTGAGTTCAATGCAATTGAATGCTTCCTTCGAATAATTTATTTTTACAGGATTTTTTAAACTTTACTCTTTGAATCTTGGTCTTACGTTCGATAGAAGTAAAGTTCGATTTAATCAAGAAACGAGGAATACAGGCGTAATCCCACAGCTGTGACCACTGGAGTTAGATCGTGACATTTCAAACTAAGCTTTATTTTATGATGGAGCTACTTAATAGGATTTGTAAAACTTCAATCAATGTATAATATTGATGGCAGTCCCAGTAAAATACGTCTTCGACTGATAAATACTTCTAACAGCGCCCGTCTTATAGAAAAATTTGGAATAAAAATAAAAGCCGTAAAAGTTATTAACAATGTCAATAAAGCAATAACACTATCACACATCAATTGAAAATACAGGAATCATTGGAACGGTGCAAATTTGCATCGTCCGTTTCGCTCCGATGGAGAAACGCGCGCCAAGGCCGGTTGGACACCAGAAATTGTACCTGCCCAGCGATTGTATCTGCGTGTAACAACCTTCATGGTTTGGTGGTTGGTGAGACGTGGCAAATCGTATGAGGCCGCACGTTCAACTCTTATTTCCGACCAAATAGATACACTAAAAACCCTGACCATGGATGACATGCATGTGCATATTGTTTTTGCTCTATACCCATTTTTACATAGTGTTATTGTTTTGTATGCTATTGTATTTACAAGGCTCTGTATGTTGCAATCTAGTGTAGTAACATCACATCACATGCTAATGATTAGTAATACATTTTTGCTGATAACTTTACTAACATGGCTATATATTAAAAATGACATTCACTTATCTTCTGTATCAGAGTGACCCATGCGTTTTTTCCAGGAATAATAAAAACAAAATTTCGTGTAAAACTCGTCAGGGATTGATTCCGGGCAGCCAATGACCTAATGCATTTAATAGCGGGAAACACTAACAGGAAATACTAAGTGCCTTAGAACTATTAATTTCTCTTAGAATTATATTATTATTTACGTTCAAGTATGTTTTTATTTATTTATTTATGCTTTTTATACATAATAGCGTATAAAGGCGGACTTAATGCCTAAGGCATTATCTACCAGTCAACCTTAAGGTGGTGCAGAGATACATGGTAGGTGCATAAATATTGTTGATACAGAATATACAGTCCCTGGCCAAATTATTAGACGCACTGTATTTTTTTTAATAATTCAAAGTTTTTATGAGTTTATGTGCAGTTATATATATTTAAACTTCCATGTAATGGATTTTTATTTAGGAGAATTTATATATTTTACCTATTTGTATTTATTTTTAACGTATGACAATACAATGCTAACCAATTGATACGCAAACGTAAACAAGTCTAAAACGGTTTCAGTCGCGTTCGCCGTTGTTTCAATTGCGAACGTGTTTCGATGACTTTATGCGCTGTGTTTCTTGGTTTTCCAGTTTTATGCTACGCAGCTACTTGTTTTTAGTGTATCCAGTGTTAAAATAATATATTGGAACATTTTCATAATGTAAAAAAAGGTGATATTTCACCACGTAAAATAGCTGAAGTAAAGGCCCTGGTGAATGTCAAAATATTATTAAAACCGCGAAATATCACGAAGATTGAAGGTTTTTGAAGCTAGTGTATGACGCATAAAGAAGGAAATTGAGTTAGGGGATGAATTGAGTTAGAAACGAAAGTAAAAATGCGGCAGATTGCCGATTATCACAGCAAGCTCAGAAAAGTATTAAACAAAAATTGCCTGTAAAACAGATTTGCTACGACAAAACTAATAAAATCGCGACTCCAAGGTGCTAACGTGAACGCTTCTGAGCGCACTGTGCGAAGAAAATTAAAAGAATTAGGTTTTAAAACCTGCAGCCCCGCCAGGAAGCCCAAGTTAAAAGCTGCAATGAAAATAAAGCGTCTGAACTGGGCCAAACAGTGGCCAATAAGATGTGGACTTCTGGAGATCGGTAAGTTTATTTTATAATTTATATTTTATCAAAAATTATACTAAATAGCCAGATAAGCGCAGATTTTTCTAGTTTACAATTCTACTTTTGGCAGGTCTGCTTCATTGATGAAAGCACATTCGAAATTTTGCAGAATAATGCTGAGTTTGTGCGTCGTCGTCATGGAGTTAAAGTTTCATCCTGACTGTGTCGTTCCGACTACCCTAGCACCCTATAAAAGTGATGATTTGGTCAGTCATCAGTGGAAAGGGTACTGGACGTCTGTACGTGGTAAAAGATGATCAGACAAGATCAGTACAAGAACTCTTACGAAATCAGTTGATTCCCCAGATCAGAGAATGGTTTCCAAATGGGGAACCATTCATTTTTATGCAAGATGGAGCCTCCTGCCACACAGCACGATCTGTTAAAGCTTTTTTGGAAGAGCAAAATATCCCTCTGTTGGATTGGCCGGGAAATAGCCCTGATATGAACCCAACGAAAATGTGTGGGAGCTGATGAAAAGAGAAGTGGCTAAAGATGTAATCACAAACAAAATACAGCTAATAGAAAAGATCTTCTAAGTGTGGAATCATCATCCACAAATGCAGGACACTGTACAGTCTTGCATTGATAGCATGCCGCGTAGAATTAAAGCTCTTATAGAGGCTAAAGGTGGCTCTACCAAATATTAATATTAAATTACAATATTGTCATTTCCATTTCAAGAGTTACTAAATATATTTTTTTTCATAATAACGATATTTTTGTTATGTGAAATAGTAGATAATTAAGTAAACAATAAAAAAAATACACAGTATCTAGTAAAAAACAATATAGCAGTACAGTATCACATTGATAATTAACATTTTACAGAAAATCTTATAGTGCGTCTAATAATTTGGCCAGGGACTGTATACTGTTATCACAATCATTACTAAAAAAATATTTAAAAGCTTCAGTAAAAACTATCGTTACAACTGGTGTGATGCCAATTAATGGCTCAAGACTTTTTTTATTGCTTTTTAAAGAATATATAATTATTATTGATGATGTCTCGCCGCAAATCTTTCAAAAGGTCAAGCTGTTGATTTTTCAAAAAAATATAAAAATATGCACATTCTTCCTACATTATCATTATCCTATCTCGACGTTCGATGGCGTGACATTGTAAATTGTTGCTATACTTTATGAACAACTTCATTTTAATTATACATATTGGAAATTGGAATTTATAAAATAATATTCACCCAAAATACTATCGAAATGAGTAAGCTGTTCCGAGTGTTTTTGTTGTTTATTGTGAAATTATTTTTAAGGATTTGAAGAAGATGAATTAATGAATTATCACTTGCTTTAACGGTGAAGGAAAACATCGTGATAAAACCTGCACACCTAAATAGTTCATAGGAATTACTTAGGTGTGTAGTCCGCCAACCCGCACTAGGCCGGCGTGGTGGACTAAGGCCTTAACCCTCTCAGTTGTAGAGGAGGCCCGCGCTCAGCAGTGGGACGTAGTTGGGCTGATGATGATGATGAAGAAGATGAAGCGTTGTAACGAAACCAAAAAACCTTAATGATTTTTTTATGTACTAAGAGAATTGTATCTACGCGCATCAGACCAACGAGGAGGACTTGTAAGTCCATACATATAAATAGATTGCTAAAGAAAATAATAAGCAAACATCTTACTTTTATTCAGTGGTGCAATCCGTAGATTTCTCATTTACTCTATAAATTATTATCAACAAATAAAATAAATATACAGGGTGTATTCAGACCGTAAACCGTAACCGTAACCATCGGTATTAAATGTACGCGGTTTGTATGGAAAACGTCAAAATTTTTATTTTTTGTCAGAATTTTCTTTAACGCCAGGGGTTTGTAATCACCTTAGCTATTACCTGCCTTAGTTTCCGATCACGGTCTGAATACATCCTGTATGTTTGTTTTTGTTATTATAATTGCGCAGTGTTTCGATCTATTACGAGTGTCATGGCCCCTGACACATAGATATGTATAATCGTACAAATATACATAATAATTTAGATAATCCATTTAGATAGCTTAAGTTACTACATTTTCTTCGGCAATATTATTATTTCTCCTTTTTCTTAACAAATTGCTTTGGATTATTAAAACATCGTGAAATAGCCTGACATATCTGAGAAGACATGTCAGGAGATTGCGTGTATAATTCTAACTATGCCCCACGATTCAACCGAGGTCAAATTTGATTTTTTGATATAACAGTATCTCGTCTGATTTTCCAGACCTCAATCTGTCAACGTCCGAATTGTTATCCGGGTCCGTTCAGTAGTTATTGAGTAATTAAATAACAAACAAATATACATCCAAACTATCGCTTTTATAATTTAGTATGAAATACGCTAAAGTGTTTTGTTTACTACGCTTTCACGACCTAAATACTCTGGCGATCATCATGAAACTTTGCATTAACGTTATCAGGGATACAACCAGTGGCGGTATTTCCATAGAAGCCCAAAAGCCCAGCGTGAATACATACATAACTTCGAAAAGTCAGAGTTGTGTGCCTGGGGTTCGAACCTGCGACCGTCGAGATTTTCGACCGCATGCATAAACCTCGAGGCCATCACGACTTGTAATAATATTTATTTAACAAAAGCAATTTGACGTGTACCTAAATGAGAATATCCTGACCCAACAATAAACAATTATAAACTAGACGTTACACAATTAACGTGTAACGCTTTTGGGCTTCTGGCCTCGATGTCCTCGAAGCATATACGGACCGCTAGTTTTAAATAAACAAATCATCATCTCCTTGCCCTGTTCCCAATTTCATTTGGGGTCGGCGCAAAAGAAATACCTTTTCAAATCGCTTAAGGACTTAGAACCCAATTAATCCCTACTTTAAAGAAACCAACATCGTTATTTCCTCAGCGTAAACAATCGACCCAGTGAAACCCTTCGACCTCTATTCCTAAAACAACACGCTCCTTCGAATGGTGTTCCGCCAAACCGTGTCGGCACACAATGCCGTCCAAATGTAGGCTACGTGCCGCTGATTCATATTGTAATGAATGCACTGTCGGACGCAACAATACCACACAATGAGGAATGCCACCTACTGCACGTAATCAAACGAACATCAATCTTTGTAGTAAACCTTAATTGAAATTGGCTTTGAGTGGGGGTAGTGGGCACAAATCGAGTTTTCTGTTTTGCAAATAGAACATCAAGTAATGACGCTGTCTCATTGGGAATTGGCGGACTACGCGTAGCCATGGAATTCCACGTGGAGAACTCTTAGGTGTGTATTCCTTACGATATTTTCATTCAACCAGTTATTTCACCGAATAAAAAGATTTCCAAAACCACGGTGCAACGTCTTCTTTTCACTTTCATATAACATTTTGCTTATGGCTGTCTTGCCTCAACTCAAAGGCTATCGGATCTGCGAGCTTTTAGTATTTTAATGAGTATAATATGTCATCGATCCTCGTGGATCAGCTTTCAACAGGTCGATCTGAAGATAATTACAATGGACATTGTTCATAGATAATACTGATACATATCGTACAGACTTACACAGTGTTTATTCAGTTTATTGCACTTTTCGCAACACTGTTTCCGATCGTTAAATATAAATAAAATATGCATCTTATGAGTTTAGGTACATTTGCCTACCTCATTTCCTTAATGTTTCTTTAAATGCAATTACAAACAACCGCCCACTTTTCGCCGCGATTTAATTTAGATCATGACGAGATACAAACAACGGTATCAATTAGCAGGAAAGATTCGAACCCGCGTCCCACGCTCACCACCTAGTATGGCAGGGGTCCATTAAGACCACAATCACGATAATCATCTGCTATAATAAATTATTAATTCAAAATTTTTTGAGCATCGTATATAATAATTTTGGGGTTATATTAATTTCATTGATGGTCGCTTGGGGTATAATCAAAAGAGATATTACTAAGACATATAACAGCGGAAAATTAAACTTCATTTGAGAAAAGCAATACGCTATACGTAAAGAAAAAGAGCGCTTCAATTGGTTTTAACGATGACGCAACACATCCGCTTAGAGCAACTTGAGCACGGAAAATAACACGTTATGTCTTATTCAATTTAAACACAGGAAGCCAAAGAATTCATATTTAAACCGAATTACAGTTGGAGTGTAAAAACACAAGAACAATGGTGTCGCCATACGAAACACTGGCGAGGGAATTTCGAAGCCTGATTCCGTGAACGGCCTGCTGCGGTCGACCGACGCAAAATATACACCACTTGTAACCAGAAATGTAAAACATAAACGTATTATTATCGTCCTCGCATCCTGTCTGTCTGCTTGACAGTTTGCTTCGAGTGCATTGGTTTTGTGAATCGAACATAGCTTGACTTCTGACTGTTATGCAACGGTATTGGGTATATAAACAATTATTTACTAAGATTTTCATCATGTCGGTATCATCATGGTTCAATATAAAAAATATTTCTTCCGTTGGTGAAGGTTCTTTACTGAATCAACAACAGGGCGAAATATATCAAAATATATTAAAAGGTTCTCTCGACTCCAAAATATAAAAAGACAGTTTACGGTGCAACCTTAAGGGCGAACATAAATTCAGTTTCAATCGACATCTCAGTGTACAAACGACAATAATCTTATAACCCGTTTCGTTTACGAATAATTTCGTTGAAATGTCCTATCCAGACGCCAATATCTTGTTTAATAAAATCGGCCAAGCTCTTACGTTAATACAAGTATGCAAATGACACCGATTTATATGGATATAGTTTCAAAATAGGATTACTGAGTCATAACGTATAAAATATAGCTGGATTCGAGCGTAGAATGTAGTGCTAGGCACCTTTCACATTATCGATTATGCACAACATCTATCATCTACAAGTGGCAATTTTTTACTTGAAATTAATTGAAAATTCTTATATGTGACGCAGTTGATTAGACACCCGGCTGTGCTAAAACATTTATGTGATCCACAAATATTACTTTACGTTTAGGTGTTTGTAAGCTCGTTGTTTCTGATAACGTAATAGTATCTAAATATAACCATAGGTATATGTGTGACCTTTGAAAAAAAAAAAGTGTAAAATTGACGATTCAAAAGAACTTGTAAAAGTCTATTTGAATAAAGATATTTTGACTTTGACTTTGACTTGACTTTAGGTGTGCTTATTATTGTTCTATTAATTTATTTACGCCAAAATACGCCAAAGAACACAATTAGTTGATGTAGGCAAGCGAATCCCACAGCTGAAATGGCAATAGGCAGGACATTTAGCAAGGAAGAATGAAGGTCGATGGACAAAGGCCGTAACAGAATGGTGGCCTCGGGAAGGTGCAAAAAACGGGGCAGACCACCAGCTAGATGGTCGGATGACATAGCGCATGTAGCCGGAAAGCTATGGATGAGAGTAGCCCAGGACCGAGAAAAATGGCGAGCATTGGGGGAAGCCTATACCCAGCAGTGGGTAAATGTGGGCTGAGAATCATGAATGATGATTAATTTATTTACTACATATTATTATACTCTCGTTCTATATTTCTATGTTCGTCTGAACTCATTTCTTTATCAAAGCTTTAAAATAGTTCTACTTAAGTTTATTGATCTGTATATTTTACAACTCTAAATTACGATTATATCATGTCTATCATCGTCCTTATAAAATTATATTCCACGTTCTCTGTAGAGGAAATCGTTAATGTTATAGAACCAAATTATTGGAACTCCTAAAGTTTACACTATTAGCTAGACATAAAAGTGAATTTACATAAAATAAGTTATCCATAATTCCAAGAAATTGTACCTTTACTCGCCACTAGTTCATATTTTATGAATGCAATTTGCTAACATCGATGTATTTATCATTTTGCATCGCGAATATCAATAACCTCTTTTTTACAATTTAAAACGTCAAAGACTTACACAACGCATTGCTTACAACTTTTCTCTTACTACAGCAAAATAATTGTTCGCTTTGAAATATTCTAATCAATCATTTCCCGCAAACAATTGCCAATTTTAATTAACAAACGCTCCTGATGGCGAAGGTACCGTATACTTTAGAAGGTACAGTCGTGATACGATTTTGTGGAACAGAATACGCCTCCGCGGGCGCACGGTGCGACGGGTGAGCGACCCGTGCGAAATCTTGAAATCCATTCATTGAACAAAATAAAAAAAAATATACAGAGACAGACGGCGTAAGTAAAACCCGCTCATTGTTGCCGGCAAAAACTAGCCCTTCGATGCAATTTCCGAGCCGTGTCACGGTAAAAGTTGTCGAGTGCCCAAGGGTTGGTTATTAATGTCAAAGGAGTTGGCTTTTGATTTTATTGACGGCCGCAGACCAAAAGTTGTTATTTAAAAATTATTTCAAATCTAAAATTTAAATTTTCAATGCAACTATTCACTTGATACTAAATACTTATTTATAATATTCTACTGAGCCATAGCAGTGAATGAGCGGAAGTACCATCATTGATAAACTCAGTACAAAGTCTCATACTGTTCCATTATTTCACATCTAATAAAATGTGACTCTGTGACCCCTAATGTGATTTGTTTCTCAACAAAACATTAGCATTGTCTTGGTAAAAACTTATGATAGAATAATTAGGTTTAATATGAACAAAAGTCTTGTTGACCCCACAAATAATTGTGTGATGTGCTATATGAGATAGTGAGGACCCAAATTCGATTTTTGTGTGGGGTAAAGTGCTACTCGGTTTTGAAGCTGACCAGTTCACAAAAACAACACCACCTATTGAATTCTGCACAAAAATTAAAACAGCAATTGGCTTTCTCCTGTTAATTAGGATTTAAAAAACAGTCTGTAGAACATGGATTTATATATCTATTCCTCAGTCTACCTCTATGGATGTAGGCCATTGTATATGTATGTATATTTGTACAACTGGATCATAATACTAAAATAAAATCAGTACTCAATAAATATGTATAAAGCTTCATACTAGCACTAGCCCAAAGTATGTTGTTCAACATGTTGAAAATCTGTTCTGTTTAGAGCTAAAAAGTCAGCAAGAATCAACATAGGAAGTAGAGATTGCCACCCGGTATGTTTCCCAACCCGGCCGGGCCCGGTTGCATCCGTCGCCAACCCGGCCGGGTTTGCAATCTCTAATAGGAAGGTACATACTTGTTAGAAGTGCTCATGACAAATATGTAATACTGCATATCTAAATTATTAAGATAAATGTTTGATAAATTGTCAAGAGTTGAAAATAATATGATAATTTTATGCAAGATATGAAATTCATAAAGAATATAATATGTATATTGCATACTATAAATAAATGCTACTTATATCCAGGTACAATATCTAATAACAGGATATTTTTATTTCTACTCTACACTAGAGTAAAAACAAAGAATATATTAAGTGTGGGAATATAATGTACAATGAACTCAATGGACAAAAAACAAGTTGAATAACCCGCAACAAGATCTACATTCAATGTTCACTAAATTGCTCACAAGACAACATTTTATCATTTAAGAATATATAAACATCCATTTAAAGAACTATATTTGAAAAATTCATAAAAACAAAGTAGGAAATGGACAAAAACTTATTTGAAGTTGTTAATTCTTCATAATGATTGATATTTCCTGTAAACACTACCATTTGTATAGGTAGATAACCTCTTTACTATAACTTAAATAAAATGATTAATACATTTAGCATTAGAAATATTACAGACATCTTTGATTTTGTGTCCATTAGTTTTTGCTTAAAAAATAATTTTGTGTGCGGCACATGCACACAAAATTAATTTTTAATCAAGTAAGTACAGCACATACAGCTTGACTGAACTTAAGTACTGCTGATGATAATTTTATATTAAATATGAGTTATTTTAAAAACCAATGGCAAATGATATGAGTATTTAACCCACACCTTTTAGATTCCACCAGAAATTGGTACTTATTGTAAACCCACATAAATAATATTTGTAATAGACAAATGAAAAGATACTCAAAATATAAAAATTTATATACTGCCTCTCTTAGTCTGTCAAGTAAACTACTAAACCATATATAGTAATAGATATGAGTAGGTTTTTGGTCTAGCAAGGGCTGAGAAAGGGTGAATTCAAATCATACCAAGGGATAGTTTATTAGTTTGTCAAAATAACAAGTTCAGTATTTACAGCACACAATTATTAATTTGAATACTATATACCTAATTATATAAATGTACTTATATACACTACTGTGTATTATCCTAAGAATCACTCAATTTGTTTTGTGACCATAATTTTTATAAAAATAATTTCCTTTCATAAAAATAACAAAAAATGTTTTATAATATAGACAGTAATTCATCACATTACTACCTTAGCAATTCGTTACTCTTGATCTTGCCTGACGGATTTGTCTGTGGTTAAAAAAAGTGAAGCATATTCTATTTTTGAAATAGGGCAGTATGCAGTTGTAGTACAAAATTAGAATTTGGATACATTTTATATTAAAAAGTCTTATTAAGTTTGTTTTTTTACGGAGAATACAGTGATAGCTGTATTTATATTTTAATTTCATACATACCGCACCAATGCTCTACGTGACTAGTAAGGAATGTTGAAGAAAATAAAACTTCCGATCGAAAGGTTAGGTAACACGGCACTGCAGTCATCTACTACATTTATCATAGCCTACATTTAGGCGCATCAGGTAACTTCTTAAAATAATCTTAAGGCAATCAATTGTTTATCAGTGAATTCTTACCTTTTCGATGACATTTCCGTCATTTTTGCTTTATCACTTTCTCTAATCACGCGATATATTTAAAAGAATAAAAGTTCATTATCTCCCTAATAGCACTTTAAAATATTATCTTAGTTCATTGTTCATAATATTTTTGTAAAATAAATAAAAAAATATATAAATACACTCAAATAATCGCACAGGCCTGCGACACGCACCATCTGTGTTTTTTTAAGTCACAGCACAGATAAAAAAAGGTAGCTGTCAATTTTAAAACGTTCCATTAACCATGTTGTGATTGTAGAAAAACAAATAAAATATTATTACAAAATAAGTTTATTACATTGCCTAATACGTAATTTCATATTTTAGGGAAATTGTTTATAAAATAAATTTATTACATACTAAATTATTTTCAAATACGAAATGACATTGTAAAATGTACGAAATGCATTGGAACGTACTTGTGTTTAGTTGCTATGGGAACCTCCATGATAACAAACGCATGGCCAATCAATGGCCGCGGTCAAAATTCTCGTGTTTACTGTCATCCTGTCAAGTTGTAATGCAACCGCTAAATAATATCCGATATTGATCAAACTTTAGTAGTTAATCATCTTTAAATGTAAGGGTACACTGTGTGTATCGGTGCGCTCGAGCGAAATGTTCAAGAACACTTTTCAGTCCGGTTTTCTGTCAATACTTTACAGCATAGGCAGCAAACCGTTGCAAATTTGGGACAAAAAAGTTCGCAATGGGCACATAAAGAGAATCACGGACAACGACATACAGAGCTTAGTGCTCGAAATAGTCGGCACCAATGTGAGCACGACATATATAACGTGCCCCGCTGATCCGAAGAAAACCCTCGGCATCAAATTGCCGTTTTTGGTTATGATAATAAAGAATCTTAAAAAGTACTTCACGTTCGAAGTGCAGGTGAGATTTTTGTGTAGAAACGTGCACCACTTTCTTTCAAATAATTTGCATTAAATTATTTTGTTTTTAGAAGTGTTTATTAACATAACCTCTAATTACTTCCAGGTTTTGGACGACAAGAACGTGCGAAGAAGGTTCAGGGCAAGCAACTATCAGTCCACGACTCGAGTAAAACCTTTCATATGCACAATGCCTATGCGTCTAGATGAGGGTTGGAATCAAATACAATTTAATCTTGCTGACTTTACTCGGAGGGCATATGGAACCAATTATGTTGAAACATTAAGAGTGCAGATACATGCTAACTGCAGAATCAGAAGGGTGTATTTCTCAGATAGGCTGTATTCTGAAGATGAGTTACCAGCAGAGTTCAAACTATTCTTACCCATACAGAATAAAACCAAAACTGCAGTGGCTACATGAGAAATTCTAAAGTCATGTTGTCATTAATTTAGTAAATATATATATAAGTTTATTTTACTTTATTTTATACAACTAAATGTACAACACCTTTACACCTTATATCAACACATTTTAATGTTTACTTGTTTGCAATTAAAACACACCATGAGTGATTTGTGTTTATTCTGAGATTTAGTGTAAAATGTTATTATTGTTTACAACTGGTTGAAACAGTGGGTTAAGTTATATAAACATTTGAAATTTTAGAATCCAAAAAAAGAAATAGGATACATAGTCTGTGAAGTTATGGGTTTTTATTTGTGAATTTAATTTACTGAAATTTGAACAAAACTGATGTCTACAGTTATTTTTTATAGCAATGCAATGATAACAGATTACAAGTTGTTAATTATAGTGAGTGTTGATGAATCATTGAAGATATTACCTATATATGCCCTTAATGTTTACTATAGTTTAAAAGAATGAAAAATATCTATTTGAGAATTTTAGATATCCTAAACAAAAACCAATAATGCTTAAGTTTGGAGCAATAATAGTGCAATGGGCAACTATAGTTTTCATAATCTCCATTGAAAACAGTTCGGCCAAATATAAATTGTTATTTGTGCCTTGGGCCGAGATTAGAGCCATTCTTAATATATTTATTGCTAAAAACGAAAACAAATAGAGCCATTTATGGCAGAGAACGAGATTTCGGTCAGTCACAAGAAATTGCAATCTTTGATGACACTTAAGTACATCACTATATTGTAATTGAAACAAATATGTATAATTAGGAACCGTTAAGTAGGTATCTAAAAAAATGTCGATATTGTTTTTAATCTTCATAATTAAATGCGTTACCCATTGAATGACTAAACAATTTCGTTAATCTGTTAATCACTCAGCGGGTTATCGAACCAGCACATCACTAATTCACTATTTCCACTAGGGATGGCGATTCTTTACAAAAAATATCGATTTTTGAATCGATTCGAATCGAAGCCTGAAAAATCGATTTCCAAAAAATCGATTCTTTTTTCAAGTTTTCATTTATAATGTAAATATAAATCCATTTTCATGACAGTGACTGCCTCGTGGTCTCGCGGCACAAGTATGTGCCTTGCGATCTAGAGGTCCTGGGTTCGATTCCCGGGTCGGGCAAAGTGTTATTGGGTTTTTCCATTAGTAAATTCTCAGCAGCAGCACGGAGTCTGGAAATATGCCCGAAAAACGGCAATGGGCTCGCCCCCTATTACATGGGACTTATACATACATATACATACCTGGCGAAATGTGGGTGCAGAAATGCACCTCGGCCTACCCCTTCGGGGAATACAGGCGTTAGGTTATGTTATGTTATGTAAATCCAATTTATAAAAAGTCAAACTAAAATCAATTTATAAAAAACGTAATGTAACGGTACCTTCAACTAATCTATACTCTATACAAATAAATAAAATTGGAGTGTCTGTTTGTAATATTTAAATAACCATTTTTTACTACATGTATATATGAATATATATGTATATACGGTACATACACCAAAATAACGATTTTTAAAATGTTTGTCTGTCTGTCTGTCTGTTTGTTCCCGCTAATCTCTGAAATGGGTGAACCGATTTTAACGGGACTTTCACTGGCAGATAGCTGATGTAATAAGACGTAACTTAGGCTACTTTTAGTTTATAAATTTTCTTATTAAAAATTAATTTTCCGCGCGGACGAAGTCGCGGGCACAGCTAGTTGTGAATAAATTTAGTGTTAAAACCAAAAAAATCGAATGGCGATTTTCGAGGGTGAAATATCGATCCTCTGAATCGATTTAGTACTGTATATCGATTTTTAAAAAATCGATCTTTTGGGCCTGAAAAATCGATTCTTCGATTAATCGATCTCAGATCGCCATCCCTAATTTCCACAACTATTCCTTTTCTTGTCAAATATGGCGACGTTCTCTTTCAAAGAGAATTTATTTATTCCTTTAGTTTTAATATTTTCAGTAGTATTAAAATGTAACGCAAACGATATTATTGGATGTGGCGGATTTGTGAAAAGTCACGTTAGTTTAGATTTCTCCAAAATAGAAATCGGACTGTAAGTTAACCTATAAAAGTTTTCTAATTGGATTAATATTAAAGTAAATAATAAAGAATAAGGCCAAGAATGGTTGTTGTCGACTATAATTTTTATTTATATTACACGAAGTGCTACGTTTTAGTGAATTTTATTCATAAATATACAATTTTCTTAATCTGACATTTCTTCACTTCCTAGGTATACCAAAGAAGGAAGCTTGAAAGAAAAGACAGAATGCGCTCCTACTAATGGTTACTACTTTCTCCCACTATACGAGAAAGGTGAATACGTTCTTAAAGTCCATCCGCCACCTGGATGGAGTTTTGAACCTTCACAAGTAGAGTTATCAGTTGATGGTATAAACGACCAATGTTCTACTGGGCAAGACATCAACTTTGCATTCAACGGCTTCGGTATCACTGGGAAAGTGATAACCGCTGGTCAGAAGCAAGGGCCCAGTGGAATAGCTGTACAGTTGATTAATGATAAGGGTGATGTGAGGGATACAATCACCACAGTCGGTGGGGATTTCCACTTCACGCCTGTTATACCTGGGAAGTACACAGTAAAGGCTTCACATCCAAGGTATGAGGGTTTTTTCTTATTTTTCTGTAATATGCAACATTAATGTATTGCTTACTTAACGATGAGGAAAAACATTTGGAGGAAACCTGCACGCAAAAGGTTTTAGAAGTTTCTTAGGTGTGTAGTCCAACAACCTACACTAGTTCAGTGTGGTGCACTAAGGCCTAAACCCTCTCAGTTCTAAAGGAGACTCGTTTGCAGCTGTTGTACATATACATATGTGCTGATGATACCCCTAAAATCCTAATTCATTTCTAATTGAAAAGTGATTCCTTGTGGTATATTGAAAAAAAATATATTATTAATTTGCTAATAATGCTCAGTTTGATTGGTATATTCAGTTAACTGTGTTAAACATCGTGATGACTTCTTGTATTTATCAATTATTGTGTATTTTGGCCCGTGACACATTATACTATCACAAAATTACCAAAATTTATTTCTTTGAATGGAGTTATTTATTGGCTTCGATTTTAGGGCATTCTAAATCCTGGATTTTCCATTATAATTTAAGAAATTTAGATTAAACTGCATATTATTTACAATACCTATTATGGAGAATAATATTTTGTTCTCCATTCACATGAATAGTGTATAATGTAGTCTATATTGGTAAATGTTTATAGATGGAAATTGGAGCCATCCCAGGCTGCAGTTCAAGTGAAGGAAGGAAACACAGTGTTACCAGTTGGAGTATTGGCAGTCAAAGGTTATGATGTTTCTGGTTCTGTAACATCTTTTGGCAGTCCAATCAATGGGCTTTATGTTCTATTGTATTCCAAAGAGGTAAGATATATTTTCAATATATTTTCGTAGTTAATATTATTTGGTAGTTAGTCCTTTCAAAATTCTTTAGTGTTTCATATCAATATTGCTAAATATAAAATATAATAATTAGGTTTACATATATATCCCATATAAATAAATATAAATTGATATTTATCTAAACAAATAATCCCTGTTACTAATCACCATTATAATATCTACAATATGACATCAAATGTTATGCATAAAAATAATAACTTACCTTTTATAAAAAAAATCATTGTGAACTCATCACAGTGCCTAAATGTAGGGTTAAAATAGGTCTATAGATTGATTCTGTAATTTTAAATGCTAACTTCTGCTGTTTTATAGGAAAACCCTAAATTCCGAGTGGAAGGTTGCAACACTGCTCTGCTTCAAGGTGTGCCTGATTCTCCAATTTGTCACTCAATCACTGATGCATCAGGTGAATTTAACTTCGGACTAGTCCCGGCTGGAGAGTATAGATTATTAGCATTGTCTACACCACCTGGACAAATAGCTGTCAGTTATAATGTAAGGCCTGAATCAGTGGCATTTACTGTACGCCATGACAGCTTGTTTATTAAGAATGCATTTGAGGTAAGATTATTTAAATTATTTGAGTATAGTTCTGTTATTTTGTTTGGTATTTGGTCAATAACTATTAATCTCATTGATTTAAAATAAGTATATAATTGAATTTGATTTTATGATTTAATTATCCAGGTAACAGGATTCACATTAGTTGGAACTGTTTTGAACTCTCCCAATGGAAAAGGGATCGCAGGAGCCAGGGTGTTATTAGATGGAAAACCAGTTGGCAAGACTGATGCAACTGGCAAGTTCACACTGCCAAGTCTGCAACCAGCTACATACACACTTGCAGTGCAACATGGTAAGTCATGATCAACCAATAATGTTGCCTACATTATTTATGCACTTTGGCATACCCAGCTCCTAGCACTAAATACTGGTTAGTGTGGAGTTCTTGCCAGGTCAAAAACTTATCAGGTTCAAGGTTGACACCATGTTGTATGATTTTGGATACTCCTGACATCTTTAAAGTTTCTCTGCTCACTACTAGCATTAATATTAATAAAATTGTCATAGTAGATTGGCATGTAGAATGATGTAACAAACTTAGGTTCAAGGTCATCATCATCATCATCATCAACATCATCAGTTTATTATCCCACTGCTGGGCATGGGCCTCTACAACTGAAAGGGTTTAGGCTGGCTTAATGCAGGTAGACAGGCTTCACCTAATAAATTCCTAGGAACTTTTAGTTGTGCAGGTTTCTTCAGGATGTTTTTTTTTCACCATTTAAGTATGTGATAATTCATTGTGTCTGGGATTTGAACTGTTAAAGATTCACGATAGCGCGCCTAATTCTCGAGGCCGTCACTACTTGTACAATATGGACATGGCATGGTGTGGTAATGTTGCAGAGCAGTGCGAGGTGGACCCCAGCGAGGTGTCTGTGTCGGCGCGAGGCGGGCGCGCGGGCGGCGCCGGGCTGCGCGTGGTGGCGGCGCGCTGGCGCGTGTGCGGCGCCGTCACGCCCGCAGACACGCGACACGTCACCATCGCCGGTGACGCCACAGAACAACTCACCGTGCAAGCCACGCCCGCTGACGACGGTATGCTATAGATCTCTTTTATACCATTCAAACTCACTGTCCATCTATTGTAGCAGCATCATCATCATCATCATCATCGTCATCATCATCATCATCATTCAACAGCATCATAAACAACCATTGTCACGTCCATTACTGGACATAGGCCTCTCCTATGGCACGCTACTGCGCTCGATCTTCGGCCCTCGTCATCCAACTGCTGCCACCCTGCATTTTAGCATACAAAACATAATCCAACATGACTAAATCTAATTTGTTCTGCCATATCCCTAATTTTAATTTTCCTGTTAGTCTCTCTGTTCGTATTTCCTCTGAATGACACTACTTTAATATTTATTGATTTTTTTATAAAACATTTTATTACATTATTTGAATTCAAGGTTTTATTGGAATTATTATTCATTAAATACACTTTTAATATGAAACTTTGACATCTATATCCCACAAAGATTTTTTATCTCACATTGGGTATTAAAAACTACAGTATTTTAAACTTAGATAATAATTTTACAGGTAAATGGTGTGTCTTTTTACCACCTGGAGTGTACACAGCTAAAGTGGATGTCACTGAGCAAGAACAGAGAGATGGATTGCAGTAAGTTCTTTAATAACATTTTTTTAAATAACCAAGTATGCTTTCCTTAGTTGAAGTTGCAAAAATAAATTATAATGCACTTAGCTTAGGACAGCATAGTAAGGGTAACAATGAATTATTTAGAAAATATTCTTATGATTAAAATTTTAATCATATGGTGTTTCAGTAAATATACCAAGAAGTAAATTTCACTTCCATCAGTTAAAACTCAATATTCAATATTATACAAATTAACTTATGTTCCAGGTTTTACCCATTGAACCAAAAAGTGTCAGTGGGCAATGGCCCTGTGGACGGCATAGTGTTCTCCCAGCTAAAAGGCAAGCTTAGTGGAAAGATTCAGTGCAAGGAAAAGGCTGCCTGTGCCTCTATTCCCGTCACACTGAGACCCCTGTCTCCTGATGGTGGCTATGTTGGTCAACCGTTGTACACTGTGGCTATTGGTGAGTTCATTAACTTATATGCTATATAATCATCTGGGAGATTGATTGTTTTTAATAAGAAATTAGCTCATGAAATTGGGTTGAGAGAAAAAAAATCGATATATCGTTTTTTTTTTTTTTATATTGATATGTCGGTATGATTTGAGTACGTACTCAAGAATATGCCCGTGTTGAGAGTTGTCGACCAAAATAAGGATAATGTTAATCGTTACAAAGAAAAATGTAAATATAAAAAGGATTCCTTTTTACGATTTTTAACCATAAAAAATATCGATTTTGATACCTTTTCGATACTTGGAATTTTATATCGATTTATCGAAATATTAAATATCGCTCATAAATATCGATATATCGAAAAATGAATATCGATGTATTTTCAACAAGCTTAAGTTGTCGTCACGCTGGTTTGATATGTATGTGTGCAGACGGCGCGTACCTATTCGAGGAGGTGTTGCCGGGCAGCGTGGAGGTGTCGGTGTCGGCGGCGCGCCTGTGCTGGGCCGACAGCCGACACAACGTGGCCGTCACGCAGGAACACACCGCCGTGCCCACCTTCCTGCACACCGGCTACGTGCTGCAGCTGCACACCACGCACCATGTCGAGGTACCGGCTTTCTATATCACTCCATACATCATCAGCTTCAGCCCATATATACTGCTGGGTACGGGCCTCCTCTACAACGGAGAGAACTTAGACAATCACGCTCGCCTAGTGCGGGTTGGCGAACTACACACCTAAGAAATTCCTAAAAACCTTTAGGTGTGCAGGTTTCCTCACGGTTGGTTGATTTGGTTATTAAAAAAAATGTTTTCCTTCACCGTTAAAGTAAGTGATGATTCATTGTGAATACACACATAATTCCGAAAAGTCAGAGATGTATGCCTGGGCTTTAAATCTGCGACCGATGGGATTCTGAAAGAAACAGCAGAGTGTTGCTCATTAGTTTTCTTTAAGCAGTGCCATTGCAGTCAAGTTGGTGTTTTTTACCGCTATCTCATGTGACTATGACATAGTCTTATCATCAATTAATGATGGTCAAACTTTAAACAAGATGTAAAAATATGCTTTCTTAATCAGTCTATTTGAGCAATTAACAAACAAACAGATAAATGTTTAAGCAGACCAGCATTGTTTTCATCAAGTATTAATTTAAGTACTCACAATATAGTTGAATGTTGTGCCACATTCAGGTGGAGTACGTGGGCGCGAGCGGCCGTGGCGTGTTATCGGCTGTCGCGGGCAACAGCGTGCAGTGCGTGCCGGCCGCAGAGAAGTTGCAGCTCACGCCCACCGGCTGCCACAAGTTCCAACCACCCACCGCCGTCGTGGACACTTCCGCGGAACAACCACAGGTACATGCACCACCTTAATATGTCTGTATTAAATATACAACTCTGTCTAGCCCTATTGATACACCTATGATGTTGAAGGATAGAGGACAAAATGTTGCCTAGTTAAAAAACGGCCAAGTGCGAGCCCGACTCGCGCACGAAGGGTCCCATACCATTATTTATAAAAACGGCAAAAAAAAACATGTCTGTTGTATGGGAGCCCCCTTAAATATTAATTTATTCTGTTTTTTAGTACATGTTATAACGGAAACAGAAATACATCACCTGTCAAATTTTCAGCTGTCTATCTATCACGGTTTATAGGATACAGCTTGGTAATAGACGGACAGCGAAGTCTTAGTAATAGGGTCCTTCCTAGGGTACAGACCCTAAAAAATGATATTTTTGTTAAAATTGTTTACTAATAAAGGTTACCTTGCCTTGCCTTAAGTTTTGCACTCTGTCCTATCATTCTCATACAATTTAATTTATACTATCAGTTTATGGAACCTTCACTGGGTTTAAATAATTAAAAAAAATGAGTGTGCTTTAGAACACACTACTGAAGTAAAACTTCTTTAGCTCCATCTGTATGTATTATTATGTATATATTTATAAATTGACATATGTACATAAAATGATTGTACCTGTTTAAGTAATATAAAAGAAATTACTAATTATGTTACATATGTTTCAGCCGGTATATTTCGTGGCCGTGGCGCACGCCCAAGTGATCAGGGTGCTGTCTCCCGACCCCGTCACTGACTTGATGCTATCAATCACTGAAGACACTAAAGTCGAGGATGTTGGTCCTTTGAAACCCGTCGCAGTACCTGAAGGCGGATATGTATTCGAGCATACGCTGTATATGGCTGAGGTTAGAAATATTATATAATTTTTTTTTTCTTGAATTAACATAGATATTGGTGTGATCTATTACATTGATTGCGAAATTCATTTTAATGTAATTGTATTTGTTTATACTAAATTGGATCAAAACAGGTGATCCTAGATGGTTATATAGTTAACAAAAATAGTAACCGTTTAATAAGTGAATGATTGTGTAAGTAGTATTTAACTCTGAACAGTCTGCTACTGAATGCGATGTGGATGTGAGGCTATGTGAGTATTTAAAGAAGAGGATTTGGTATGTGCATATAGGATGATATCCACGAGGTTTTGGCATGTGGTCGGTCTCGGCGGCCGTGGGTTTTAACCCTAGGCACACACCTCTTGAATTTTCCAAGTTATGTGTGTATTTGCAATAAATAATCATTATTTTAACGGAGAAGGAAAATATCGCGAGGAATCCTGCACATCTAAAAGTTCTTATGAAATTCTTAGCTGTGCAGTCCACCAAACTCGCACTAGGCCAGCGTGGTGTATTAAGGTCTAAACTCTCTCATTCGTAGAGGAGGTTCGGGCCTAGCAGTGAGACGTATATGGGCTGATGATGGTGATGATGATGATGATAATGGTGTTGATGACGACGATGGTGATGTTGATGATGATGCTGATGATGGTGATGATGGTGACGATGTTGTTGTTGGTGCAGGGTGCGTCGGTGTGGGTGTCTGCGCGCTCGGCGGCGCTGGTGGTGGAGCGCGGGGGGCGCGCGCGGGGCGGCGCGGGGTGCGGCGTGGCGCTGGTGCTGGTGGCGCGCGCCGCCGTCACGCTGGCCGGGGCGCTGCGCCCGCCCGTGCCCGGCGTCACCGTCACGCTCACCTCGGGTACCTACACGCTTGTGCCATTATACAACTCCTACTAAGTAACAACAATTAAAAAAAAGGAAACCACCTTTTTAAAAACGAGCTTTTATTTGAATGCGCTAAAACGAAAAAAAATCTTTTTAATCTATGTACTTGTTATCTACATAAGTAAATCTCGCGACAAGCTATATAAAATATGTAATGACGTTATAAGTAGATAGTAAAAGTTTAAAAAAATTTTTTTTTTCAATTTAGCGCATTCAAATAAAAGCTTGTTTTTAAAAAGTTTTGTAACTTTTAATTTTTCGAAATATTCTTAGTAAGCCCTTTCATTTGACACTCATCTTGGATATACCGCCATGTTGGATTAAGAATGACGGCACAAAGTTAAACATGCAATGTCATCCTAACTGAACTTGTATACAGAATTTCTGCTCAATCGATTGAAGATATCTGCTTCAAAATTGAGTTGCAAGATTTCACCCGAACAAACATACATTGGTAGTTAAATAAAAGCTTGTGAAAAAAAATATTTCGAGATTCACATTATTTAACTAACATAATTATTTTAATCGAAATATGATTGCGATATAACTTTGGAAACTTAACATTGGTCAAATTTTTCAGAAACAGATGACATGAAATTAACCCAGGTGACCACCGAAGACGGCAAGTACAAGTTCGGTCCGCTGGACGCGGCCAAACAGTACGTCATCACCGCCAGCAAGGACTCGTACGTGTTCACCGGACCCGACGACAAGGGAGACATCATCGCGCACAAACTCGCGGAGATACTCGTGCAAGTCGTCGATGATGCTGATGAATCACCGCTACAGGTAATAAATATCTTAAATGATATATCACCTTATATACCTACATTTAGTGGTTAGGTTTTAGTCCGTAGTCAGGTTTTGTGTACTTCCAGATTTCATATTAAAAAAAACTTATGAGTGTATATGGTTCTGAAGGTTCATATTTTCCATTATTGAATTGGGCTGAGATTTATTATGAATAAATTAGTATAGTTGTGCACACCGACATAGCCGCCATAGAAAATATGTGTTTTCGTATTACCGAAATTAAAAATCGTACCCCTCCTAAAGCAGTCGGAGTAGTGGCGGTACTTCCATAGAAGCCCAAAAGCCTAGTTAAATTTCCTAAACACCGAATAATAATCTTTGTCTTTTAAATCTTTATTTAACAAAAGCAATAGGACATATAAGTGAGAATATCTTATTTAACAATAAACAATTATAAACTAGACATAACACAGTTAACGTATAACGCTTTTGGGCTTCTATAGAAGTACCGCCACTGCCCAGAATATACAGGGTGTATTCAGACCGTGATCGGAAACTAAGGCAGGTAATAGCTACGGTGATTACAAACCCCCTGGCGTTAAAGAAAATTCTGACAATAAATAAAAAATTTGACGTTTTGCATACAAACCGCGTACATTTAATACCGATGGTTGTATAGAAAAAGTCAAAATTTTTATTTTTTGTCAGAATTTTCTTTAACGCCAGGGGGTTTGTAATCACCGTAGCTATTACCTGCCTTAGTTTCCGATCACGGTCTGAATACACCCTGTATGTAATTTAGTATAGTATGATGTCATAGATTTTTTTTTTATTTTTTTATTCTGGCACGGTAAAGTGACTCCACTGTACCTGATGGTAAGCACAGTGGAGTCCAGAAAAATAATACCGACCAGCGAGAAACGATACTGATTGAATGTGTCGTCCCCAGGGCGCGCTGGTGTCGGTGAGCGGCGGCTCGTACCGGCGCAACGTGGGCAGCGGAGCCGACGGCCGCCTGCGCTTCAGCGCGCTGCGCCCCGACACGTACTACGTGAAGCCGCACATGAAGGAGTACCGCTTCGCGCCCGCGCACCACATCGTGTCCGTGCGCCAGGGGCACGAGCACGCGCTCACGCTCAGGTGCGCTTGCTAATTACATTTTTCTCTCATTTCCATACGGGCACGACAATGTGACAACATTTATATTTAGTAGGATGTACAAATAGTGCATCAAATAGCGGCAAAAACATTTCTTAAATTTAAATCCTACAGTCATTGTTGCTGGTAACCCACGAAGACTTGGCGGTTCTTTTCAATATTAACATCAGAGCAACTACACTGTTTTTTTACTAGTACCATTCTATCGATTAGGGAGAAACGAGAACGATTGTGGTTCACCAATTGATACAATGAAATTAGAAAGCATACAATGTATGTATGTATATGTACGTTGCAGAGGCGTCCGCGTGGCGTGGTCGTGCAGCGGGCACGTGGTGTCGCCGGGCGGGGCGCCGTGTCGCTCGGCCACGCTGGTGGCGGCGCCGCTGCAGTCGCCCGCCGCAGACTCCGCATGCGCCACCGAGGAAGCCACCACCGACCACAACGGAGCCTTCAGGTACACGCCCATCATAATCTCATATTCACATCGTGTACAAGTCGTGATGGCTTCGAGATTTAAGCACTCAGTCGAGAATCATGGCGGTCGCGGGTTTAAACCCCAGGCACACACCTCTAACATTTCAAAGTTATGAGTGTATTCACAATGAATTATCACGCACTTTAACGGTGAAGGAAAACATAGTGAGGTAACCTACACACCTGAAAGTTCTTAGGAATTTCTTAGGCGTGTAGTCCGCCAACCCGTACTAGGCCAACGTGGTGGCCTAAGGCCTCTAAACCCTCTCGGCTGTAGAAGAGGCTCGTGCCCAGCAGTGTGACTTATATGGGCAGATGATGATTTACATTCAGTCATATTGCCACAATAAACTAAAAAATCACAATATGAACCTTTTTAACAAACATTTATGTCAAATATCGTCTTCAATTCATACTAGAATTAAAAACGATAAATAATATAACTAAACACCAAGTGTAGTGACCATAAAATAAATACTCACCATGCACCAGTGCAATAATCGAGAATCCAACAGTAACGAGTGAGAAATGTAAAATTATAATCCTCAGAATTCGAGGTCTGTTGCCGAATTGCGTGTACTCTATAAGCCTGAAAGAATCTTCGAACCCTGAGTTAAGTGGACTGAAGATTGCCAAAGCACCAGCGACTGTAGAGGTAAGTTTTTACTTATGATATTTTTGTATATTTTCAAATATTTATAGATAAATACATAAACTCACGCCTGTATTCCCCGAAGGGGTAGGCAGAGGTGCATTTCTGCACCCACATTTCGCCAAGTATGTATCAGTCCCACATAATAGGGGGCGAGCATATTGCCGTTTTTCGGGCACATTTACAGACTCCGTGCCTGTTACTGAGAATTTCCTAATGGAAAAACCCAAAAACACTTTGCCCAACCCGGGAATCGAACCCAGGACCTCTAGATCGCACGGCACATACTTGTACCACGAGACCATGAGGCAAATATTTATAAGAAAAGATAATACTATATTTATTATTTATATTATAACTCAATTTGATAGTCAAGACATCACTTGATGTTAAATAGAGACCTAAATAATCAAATAATCAGTCATTCGAAACAAGTATGTGGCACTTTTAAAATGCTTGTCTTTATATTTATCCAGGTAAAAGACAACAAAGACATCACAGGAGTGGTGGTGATAGCCATGCAACCGACGCAGGTGACCGATGTGAATGTGCTAGTCAAGACGCCTAATATCGACCACTACAAGACATTAAGGCTCACGCTTGCATTGGAATCTTCGCCGCATTCGCCCGTATACACCACCAAACTCGACCCCGGTATGTGACATGTTATTAAAAAACCAGTTAAGTTCAAAGCAAGTAGTTCTAGCATGTCCCGCTAGATGGCGGTATTTTAAAATTAGCATTCACCTTAAAATTCGAAAGAACACACATTGGCAAGCCTATCTTCCAGTAATCCGAGAGATAATGATTATTACAAATGTTGAATCTTTATTTAGAAAGTTTTTCAAAACCTTGCCATATACACATATTTATTTAATTCATGAAATTCCTTGATGCAATAATCAATATTGTAAAATTCCAGTGGGCTACAACCAGAACATGAACCCTGGTCTCATGTACGTGCTGCCGAGACTGCCGGCCGACAACAAGACGTACGTGTTGCAGCTCGAGTCCACACTGTCCAAGACTACGCACGTTTACGAAGAAGAGGCGCGGTACTTCAACTCGGACGGACAATTCAAACATTATACTATTGAATTTGTGCCCAAGGTTTGTATAAATATTCAATTTATATTTATAATAGTGTTATAAATGAAAATATTAATTGATTTTAAAATAAAGATTTTTCGGTCAGGGACCGTAACAAACATTAACGAAATTGAAATTACTAAATATTAACATTAATGAGGGTAATTTGGAAACATAAGACACGCATAGACGTTCGGACAGAGATACCGCACTGTACACCGGCCGATGAGCATGAGTAGTAGTGTTGGCCTCGAGGTCTAAACGCGTGGTCGAGAATCTCGGCGGTCGCAGGTTCAAACCCCAAGCACACACCTCTGACTTTTTGAATCTATGTTTGTATTCATGATGAATTATCACGTACTTTACCGGCGCAGGAAAACAGGAAAACACATCGTACATCGTGAGGAAACCTGTACACGTAAAAAGTTCTTAGGAATTCCTTATGTGGTGTGGTGGACTATGGCCGTAACCCTCTCAGTTGTAGAGGAGGTCCGTGCCTAGCAGTAGGACGTATATGGGCTGATGATGACGATGATGATGGTGTGTGTGCAGGTGAAGTCGTCGGAGCAGGAGTTGCGGCAGACGTCGCTGGTGGTGCTGGCGCTGGTGGCGGCGGGCGCGCTGGCGTGGCAGCAGCGCGCGCGGCTGCAGGCGGGCGCGTGGGGCGCGGGCGGCTGGGGCGCGGGCGCTCCGCTGGCGGCGCTGTGGCGGGCGCTGCGCCCCGGGCCCGCGCCCCCGCACCACGCGCTCGACCGCGCCAGCATCGACCACATACTCTCCGCCGTCAACGCCGCCGGCAAGAAACACAACAAGAAGAAGGCGCTGTGATACCTCCACTATATCATACCCATCTTCACTTCACTGCCCTACATTCTTTATCAATAAGGTTCCGCTCTTCTTCTGATAAATCATTTCTCAGGGTTTTTTAACGCAGTTGTGTGTCCATTGTTGAGTAAATTTAAACATGTGACAAATTACTAAAATATTATAATGACACATACCGTCAAATATTCTTGTATTGATGCAGAACCCTTATCAACATTATTGATATATTAATATCACTCTGTAGAAATATTAAATTAATAACCATCCAGTTGCTAGTAATGTTTGTTATAGTAAAGAATAAGAGAAACATACAAAATGTGATTCAACAAAAACTCTGTTAAAAGAAGGAAAGCTGAAAATATTAACATGTATAATATTATAAACAACTGGAATGGGTGCTGATTGCATTTTTTATCGAGTAATATAGGTACATTGCAGAAAATATAATAATATTGAAACATGTATAATGTATATGAGAATTGAAAGTATTTTATAAAGGTCAAAAAGATTTTAATTTCTTAACCCTTAAAAAGACTTGGCCGAATGATTTTTGTTCCTTATGTTGTATGAATAAGACATGGTAATAATATAATGTCTGTTTTAAGTGAAGAATTTTAAAAGGAAGTAAATACCTTAGTATTATGAATTATTATTTATACAAATACGGTGAATGTTTATATGGAGTGTGCTTCATAATTCCACAAATGTTTTATTATTCATAATTACAATGATGAATCATATTTATTACAGATTATTTTATTTTGGTTTTAAAGAATTAAGACTTCATACCATTTAACCTTTAACTAGTGACGTGTAGTCTCACAGGCGTCGCGTGTTTTGCAAATTCTTAGAATTGACCACTTCTCCCTGCTTGCGGAGACCCAGCGTCTTAGTAGCTTTTGTTTTAGTGCTAAAACGACCATCGAAGAAGGCAAACGCGTTATCGGTTGTTTTACACTTAAGTAATACGAATTAGAAAATTGACCGTAGCCTATGAGGCTACATGTCCCTAGTTGTCATACAAATACTTTTACTATCTATTTCTTAATGTTTGGTGCAAAATGGCAGAAAACACTAGGAAACCTCAACCCCATCCTACGAATTCATCAAAAAAAAAAAAAAAACGAACATATGACCCATCGTTTGAAGAGGAATTCAATGTCCTCATGCTGGCTTCAGACCAATATGACAGTGAATGTGATATTGACGAGTTCTTGGTTTACGATCGTGAAATTTTACATCTTCGTGAAAGTGATCAAGATAAAGACCTAGAGGATAACATTCCAGAAGAGGACCGATAGTTCTGATGATGACCAGCCTCTTTCGGAATTACATAGATCGAATTATTATTACAATGTTCTCGCCCTTTTTGCAAAAAATACCAATGATTTTATGCCAAATTGACCGGGTGTCAGAATTTTTAGTTTTAGCTTTTATAAGTGGTTTTAATGTTTTTTTGTTGCCTCTAATATAAGATTTTAAGAAAAAAGTGTTGAATTTGGCATAGAATTTATATAAAGTCTATTAAAATGGTAAAAAGGATCTCATGTCAATTAAGGCTGAAAATTACCACTAATTGTTAATTATAGTTTTTTTTTCTAAGTAATCATAAAAATATGATTGAATTCATTTAAATTTGTTTTATTGTATACCAAGAGTTAAATACAAACACGATTCTAAATCATCCACATGCAATTTTGACATTTTTTTTAATTTCGAAGTAGTAGCCTGTGAGACGTCATGTCCCTTAAAGTGTTATAAATTTGTCGTGTCCCTAGTTAAAGGTTAAGTTACATTGTTTTCCAGCTTGTTTTGTAAGTTTATGGGTAATTTTATGTGTGCAAGGTCAGCAATACATAAGCTTTAATTATGGTGAAATAGTATAATAATATTTAGTTGTTCCTCATTAAGGGTCTTTAGTATGAATTTTTAACAGATCATGACTTATCCTTCTCTTATGGAATGAGTCAATCAGCAGAATTAAACAGTTTTTAAAACCCAATTTCAAATATATAGTTTTGACTCCACATTAATGTTTAATGTTTTAGGTGCCAAAAAGTAATAAATAATTTTTACAAAACATTGGGACCCTCAATAATTTTATGGCTCACACAAACAGTTATCCGTATGCGGCCTCGTTTCATAAGCCAACTTCATAGTAATCGGAGCCACAAAGACTGTTTACTTAATCATGTTTACCTAACGGTTTATGTATTGCAGACTTTAAGTTAACCAGTTATTATAGTTGATTACTGTGTATGGAATATTGTGCAAAATAAAATGATACGTTGTTGACTTGAGTATTTATTTGTCTATAATAAATATACATACATACATACATAAACTCACGCCTGTATTCCCCGAAGGGGTAGGCAGAGGTGCATTTCTGCACCCACATTTCGCCAAGTATGTATCAGTCCCACGTAATAGGGGGCGAGCCTATTGCCGTTTTTCGGGCACATTTCCAGACTCCGTGCTGTTATTATAATAAATATCTTAATTATTAATTTGTTCATAGCCGCAATAAATTAAGTTAGTATTTGGCGATATTATTTCTTGTCGCAGTCCCCGTAGCGGCTCTCGCAGTCGGCCATTGACCTCGACTGGTGGTCCCATAGCCGCGCATTTTGTTTACTGAAAAAGATTCAATTTATTAGTACTTTGAGTTGTGGAGATTGCTTTCTTTGGTTTTAAGTTTGAAATATTAGGCAATACAATTTCTATTTGAAAAAATATTCTAGCATGGCTATTTATTGAGGAATACTACCAAAAAAGCAATTAGGAACAACATGAGATCACTTCTACGAGCAAGTTATAATAAATGAAGTACAAGTGAAAGTTAATCATCCATCCATCAGCCAATGGAAGTCTACTGCAGGACATAGGCCTCTCCTAATGACTTCCACAGGGACCTGTTGGAAGCAGCTTGCATCCAGCGACTAGGAGAACTAAAGTAACCGACATAACCCAGCGGATTAGCAAGTTGAAGTGGCAATGGGCCGGGCACATAGCGCGGAGAACTGATGGCCGATGGGAAAGTTAATGATGCGAGAAATTATTTTTTGTTCTTTTTGGTCAGCCTAAGAGATTATAGAATGAGCTTGAACTGTAGTGGAGATTGGAAGGAGGGGAGGGGTTATGTTGGGGCGTAAATTGGTGTTTTTTTATTTAGGGTTAAGTAGGACGTTGATTGCAAAAATGGCCTTTAATTTTAATTCGAACAAGGTAAATATATTTTTTTGATAGAAAACATGCAATGACGGGAGTGGAAAAATATACTTACGTAATAAGATTAGAATTTTGAAAAAGTTTAAAAACTAATATTTATTAGTTTTTTTTAAAATACCAAAAAAAAACGAATCATCACACAATATTTTATTTTAATGGCAAGAGGAATTTTAACCTGTGGTCTTTCCGCGCATAATGTATGTAGTATTCAATTTGATGAATGTAATGGATTTAATAATGTAAGCCATGAGTTATGATAATGAATTATAAGTATCTAGTGTTATATATATTATATATATTATGTAACTTACTTCACAAAGTATAACTGGAAAGCTGCAAAGAAACTGCTATGAGATCGTGCGTGCAGTTTGCACAGTTCCAGCTTTTCACAATCGTCGTAACTGAAATAATTAATTATAATCAAGATATTAGGTACTTTTATTTAAATAATTTATTTTTAACCATATACGTACGTATACCTACGTATTATACATAAGTGATATCATTTATATTGATTTAAAATTTAGCCAAGTACGAACATGTAAGTACAATAAAAATATGCTTCAGAATTTTTGGTGGTATTACAAATGCTTTTATTTAATTGGATGCACGTTATGATCCATAATTTCAAGGATATAGTAAAAAAAAAATGAACAAATAATTTACTTAAGCAAATAATCAAACTGATAGAAAATACTTTCATTATTCAATTTGTATTTATTTTTATTTCATAATAAAAATAGTATTACACCTTAACATTTGGTTTTATTATCTATTAAATAGGTATGACAGAAAATGAAGATTATTTTAAGAGTCTCACCTTCTCCTGGTTCTTAACTTCGCAAGTCCGCTTCCCGAAACACTTCCCAAGTTGAACATCGGATTTATAAACCTCTTCTCTATGTTGTGTGGTTGTATAGTATCTAATTGTATTTCTGAAAGTATAAATAGATATTTAACTAGGCGTGACTATTTTTAACATATTTTTCCTAAAATTCTGACTATGATTTTAAGGAATCACGAGTTTTCAATCTCCTAAATATTTAATGGATTTTTTGGTTCTACTTACAATCATTTATAAAAATAAATTATTTGATATTCGCGTTTTCTTTTCACAATTAACTTCCAATAAACCACGCTAAAATGATAAAAAAGAATCTAAATGAAGCACAAAATAAAGTTTCATTGATTAACTTTGATGAACTCACCGTCTGAATTTTCCAACGGCTTACAATGAACTGTGCACGTCAGACCGGCGAGTAAAACTAAGACGTAACGCGCCATTTGTAATATGTTTTATTTTATTTTATATTATATATAAATACACTTCTTTATCAGAAGTTTTATGAAGTAGTGGATAAGCTGGATTCCCGTCCTTTCTTTATATATTATTTCGATTTCCCCCTCCAATACAATGGACGCACAACTGACGCTATTCGCACGCCAATAATTTTATCCACAAATATTTATTGTGTATTGTGCGATGTTACAATGCACTAATTATTTGTGTAAAGCACGCGGGATGGACAAAGGGTCCTGTAACCGATGATATATGAAAGAAATGCGACGAGCGTACTCAATAACCAAGTAAATTTTTTTCACGTAGGTATGTTTTTTTTTATACTGGCACGGCAAAGTGACCCCACTGCACCTGATGGTAAGCGTAATGTAGTCCAGAAAAAGTGCCGACCAGCGAGAGATGATGATCTCCCGTTGGTCGGCACAATCATGCCGACCGAATACCTCTTCAACATTCTTGTGAAGAAGTATGGGGGACTAATGCCATGGTGATCAAATGACCGACCGCGACAAACCGCCATAAATTGCCGGCACGATCATCCTTTCACCATGATTGAAGCCCCCCCGAAAACCGGATATACACTGGCTGATCCCGGAACGCGGCACACTTGCATGTGCCACTATGGCGGGTTTTACGGCCTGTGTACGGAGGTCGCTATCAGGGCGGATACTAATATCCTACCACCAGCAAATGATTAGATTGATGCATGATGGTTACACATTATCAAATGAGCTTTCAGTAATAATGGCGTCTCACCATATCCATTTTTTATATTCATTATTGTAAAACTGAAAGGATACCTGGCTGTAGTAAAATTGAGCGTTTTTGTTCCTGTGATGGCAAGGGCATACCTTTTGGGCCAAATAAAGTAACGACTGTCGAGAATAGAGTGTCTCAGCGTTCAAAATTATTTTTCTAGTTTGTTTTTTCAGCATAAAATGAAATGAAAAGGATCTCGGCCATCGGCATTTTATTTAATCGTCCCTATTACAGAAAACAGAAAATATTGCAGCAGAAAAGTCAAGTGTTATAGTTCCAACGCGGTATGATTAATGATTTTTGTGAAAAGATGGTGTCAACCTAGACGAGCTGGTTCTTTCAAACTGCCGTCCAAGCTGATTGCCGCAATGCCGCCGGGTTATGGTTGGTTCTCTAGCTGAAATAATATGTCACCTAGTAGATAAAATTCAAAATAATGAACCGAGGACATAAAATAAGTATTATCAAAGTTAATGGAACCTAAAAATTAAGTACTTTTTAAATAACTATGAGCAACAAATAGGTACATCCAATAGTCACATGCATTGGTCTTGAATCTTTTTTTCATTAAGCACACTTTATTGTACATCACATTCAAATTAATAAAATTGAGATTAAAAACTAAATACAAAAAAATAGTGCAACAACAGTGGCAGTTGGAGTGGAGACGTGTAGGACGTCCTGCAGCACGATGGTCCGACGACTTGAGAAACGTGGCGGATAGCAGATGGATGAGGGCTGCTCAAGACCGGGATGGTTGGCGCCTACATGGGAAGGATTTCGTTCAGCAGTGGAAGGCGAGAGGCTGAGTGTAGATATATAGTGTAGAAAATGGCGGTTTCATCGCTGAATGCAATTTTTTCCAGATAACTGTAATACGGACTGGAATGAATAGGAATATATATGTAGAGGGGGTGGTCACGTAATTATAATATAAATAACGATATCTATGACATCTTTCATCACCAGATAGCTAAATAAGTGGAGCCTAGATCGGCAGATTTTAAGCACGCCAAATTTGGTTGTGTTTTGTGGTCTTGTTTTGTGGTCTTCCAGAAAAAAAACAATTATTTTACTTATATTACGCACCGAAAAAAATATTTAATACGATTGCGAAATAGGGTACCCAATAACAGACATCAGTAGAAGCGGCAATTTTTTAAATAGTCTACCAAATTTGTTAATAAGGCACTGCATCATCCGAAAAGTATGGTGTTCTGGATATCAGAAATTATATAAAACTTTTCGGTCTTACAAACACCCAGACCCTAAACAAAAATTTGTAGGCCTTTTCCAAAGTTTGACTTAGATTTTCCATTGGGGAAACTATCCTCAGAAATAGCACAGAGTGTAGCAATGAGCGAGATAAACGAAAGTAGATTCACCTATATGACTTGCTGTGGTGGCTTGGTTCCTGGGGAAGTCATTGGGAGAGGCCTATGTTCTTCATTGGCTAGGAATGCTTAGGACCTGCACTTTCAGAAGACCATGTATTTGTTTTACATACCTTCTTGTCAGGCGCATTTCCCGACCCATCCACATTCGCCGAATGATTTTCAACCGTGTAACCGCTTTGAATTTTTTTGTTCCTTAGAGCTTTTATCGAAAGATTGGTTAATTAAAAAGTCATAAACTAAAAGTTTAAGTTATAATTACAGAGTGTAAAAAGACCGTGATCTTAAACTAAGACAGGTAATAGGGACGCTGATATACAAATAAATAATATATACAAATAAATACAAATACACCCAACAGTCACATACATAGTTCTGATCCCACACTAAGATACAAGTCTTGTGTCGTGGGTATCAGAAACTACGAGAGACTTTTCGGTCTCACATACACCCACACCCGAAACAAATATTTGTGGATCACACAAACATTTGTCTCGGTACGGGGATCGAACCCGCGGCCTCTCGTTTCGCAAGCTGGTGTCTAGCCAACTGCGCCACGGGGCTGTGATTACAAACACATTGAAATTTAAAAAAAAACCACAACGATTCTAAAGAAGTTTCACTTCAAAAATCGTTTCCCTTATCACTACATACATTTAGTACTTGTGGTTGTTAAGAAAACGTATTTTTTTTGTCGGGATTTTTTTATCGTCAATGTGTTTGTAGCCACCGTAACTATTGCCTGTCTCAGTTTTCGAACGCGGTCTATTTACACCTTGTAGGTACGTGTTTTGATTGAATATTAAAGGTAATCTTCATACATACGATTTTCCATATTATAGTCTTACGCTTTGTGAATATTATTTGAGAATGCAGCGTAATGCGGACCTGTAAGAATTATAACTTCATGTTTTACTTGGACACTTAGACGTATGGATAAAAATAGATTTGCACATACATGTAGGAAGTTCAGATCATGGATCACATGTCTTTGGCGCAGCCACGATGTCTTAGTATTATTATAAATGTAAGATTTAATTATTATAATTTAAGGTTCCGGTTTTTCAATCCACTGACTCAATCACACAAAATATCATGAAATCAGGCATATAAATTTATGAAAAAAAATGCATTTAAAAATATTTTTGACATGCGCTTCTGCCTCTCCTTAAGGGGAATACAGGCGTGAATACGTATTTATACCTATCAAAATCAGTTGAAGCGTGATTGAGCTATACACACCCATAAGAACTTTCGCTGGATTAATTTTATAATGATTACTGTGTTCTTTACGGACACCTATGTGAAGTGACGAACTGCGAAGTGTTGAGTGCCGAAAAACTATTACGTGTATTTCTTTTCACCCCATTCAATTTTCCATTCGACACTGGACATACATGATGTGACTCTGGAATTTGAAATGCTTCCGTGTTTCATTTTGGGGTGTTTTACGTCTAGCGTAACTTTTTTATCGATCGATCGCTCTGCTTCTCGCCAGCATTCGCGACAGGGTTAACGGCCTTCCAGCCTGGCGCACAGAGATGTCAGACATCCGCACAAATTTTAGCGTCGGGCTGAGTCACGGGTGGGGGCGCAAAGCACCCACCATTTTACCCCCGCCGCCCGTTCGCACACAAAACGAAATTCGTCACGATTCGTTTCGATTTCGGATTGATATAGGCGCCCTGGTTGCATATATGCACAAGCCACCTCTTAAGGCCAATTTCAGCGAGAACGTACTACGCCTGTAGTGGACCCAGTGACCCCAAGGGTCTCTATGAATTGCCCTTACGATACACAGGTGGGATTCTAAAGCCCGTTGCCGCCGATCCGATACTATGCAAAAATCCCAACCTCGGCAAAAGGGGTTTTGCAGATTATCTTTTTAAAGACAACTATGGCTAAAAAACCGCAAGATCTTTCTCTGTACTTCTAATTTTCATGTCATCAACTCGTTTTTGATCATTCGCCCTACTTCCACGAATCATCGTAAAATTGCTAACAGCATTGACAAACAGAAAAACATGATCTGGAGTAGTAGTATGTTTGTTGATGTACAAACAGACGTATGTAGGTACTTGTTGACGGCAATGGGACTCTAATTGATGTATCATCGACATGGTAATATCCGTGATCACTGTGCAAACACTATCTATTTTAGAAAGATTTATTTTTGGGATTAAAATAAATCATTTCCTTGTGGTTCGTTTTTGCGGTTAGTCTAATAAATTGTTTTGAGTGGAATGTTTAAGAAATTTTAGGTGTGCAGGTTTTATCACGATGTTTTCTTTCACCGTTAAAGCAAGTGATAATTCATTGTGAATACACACATAACTTCGAAAAGTCAGAGGTGTGTGCCTGGGGTTTGAACCTGCGACCGCCGAAATTCTCGACCGCGCGCCTAAGCCTCGAGGCCATCACTGCTTCTACAACTGAGAGGGTTTCCTCTCAGTTGTAGAGGAGGCTCGTGCCCAGCAGTGGGACGTGTTTGGGCTGATGATGAGTGGAATGTTTCGTTTTGATTTTGGGTACCGATGCTTAACCTGGACCTTTATATTGATTCTCTAAAAACTAATTTAAACGAAACATGACGTCAGGTGACCAAAAACTGTCCATAATGAATTATATAAAACAGTTCTTTAATTTTTGTAGGCGAATTTTCAACCGTTTAAAACTATTTATTTGGGGTTAAATGCAAACGTTTTAAATCAGTTTTTTTTACATCTATAACCGCTGCCTACAACTTCGGGGATGTGGGCGTGAAAGAGAATGACGCATAACTTTGACTTCTTCCAAACTTCTTTTTCAGTGAAGAGCATTTAATAGTGCAATAATGTATAATCTAGTTATTTCAAAAAGATGAAGTACCGAAGATTTCTACCTACGACTATACTACTATAGAGCTTGTGGCGAAGACAAAAAGGCAGTACACATTTCTAAGCTATTCTGCATTACTGTAACTGAAAGAAAACATTTTACGGGATCCTGTAGACCTAAGAGTTATCAACCAGTTTTCTAAATTATGTGCAAATCAACAACCTGCACCAGTCAAGTTTGATGGTCTAAGGACTAGGTAAATATTCTCTTGGTACTACAATAATATTCAACAGGACTAGGATCAAAGAAGGGCCTAGGAAAATATAACTCCTTTCATATTTTTTTCAGATTTTTTGTCTAAATTGCATAAATGATAAAAAATTGTCAAAGCATTGCATCATATTTTTCCTTATATTTTCTTAAGATGATTGAAAATCTAGTCCTATTTCATCATCCTATTGTGTCCCGCTTGCTCAACGAAAATGCTAGATTGCTATAAGTGTAATCGGTTATTAATAGTTGTTTTTGTATTCATCCGAAAAAGAATATTAAAATGTCAACTGCAAAGAACATGTTTTTGTTTACATCTTATGTTATCTCTACTAGAATATACGATGCCAACACACATTCACTATTCGTCGCTAGATGGCGTTTATAGGGTTTTCTTTTTCACAGAATTAATGCAATCTATGTTATTTATCCAAAAAATATTGTTAATACTTATCTCTCAAACAAATTTCAATGTAACGTAATAAGGGTTATTTTCTTAATAAAATTAAAATTCAAGGACTTTTTTGTAATGAAGTTGTTAAACGTAGTGCTACTATTCGTCAATAGATGTCGCTATTTTAAAACTTTTATTGAATATGCCAGACATTACTAGAATTTTCGGTACGCTTCTAGACGGCAGATCGCGCCGTCGCCCGGAGTATAAAAGCGAGCGCGCGGTCGCTAACGTAAACATTTGAGTCATAATTTGACAAGCGAAACGAAGAGCAAAACGAAAACAGAAAAATGTCGCTAATGCCGTATTGGCTTCGTCATATAAGAAATGTGGCCTACAGGGACCCCATTACAAGAGCTTTGGAAGATCAGTTCACCGCGTTGTCCAGAGACCCATTCTTCCGCGACCCGGTGAAGTTCATCAGACAAGTGACAGCTCCTTTGGAAGACCACCACGGAATCGAGGGAGTGTACTCGGACTCCGAAGTCAAAGTCGATGGGAAAAAGGTTGAAGTGCATCTAGACGTGAAGAATTTCACACCAGAGCAGATCAAGGTGAAGACGGTTGGAAATGAAATCATGGTGGAAGGAAAACGAGAGATTAAGCGCGAAGACGGCTGGACTAGGAGTCATTTTGAGAGGAGATTCCTGCTTCCCGAAGGGTTCCCGCCGGAGCGAGTTGAGTGCCATCTGGACAAGGGAAAGTTGATATTAGTGGCATTCAGATCTGAACCTGTGGAAGAAAGAAAAATCCCGATCCAGGATAAATCTGGCGATGCTAAAAGTTCGTAATATTATAGTGGTACAAAACAAAAACGTGCGTGGTATTAATTTTTCAACTCTGTGTTAAATTAAAATGCACCTGCGACGTGCAATCACCCAGTTTGTGCAATTGTAATTGTGTTGCGACTGATTAGATTTAGTGCTCCTTATTTTTTATTAAATTCGTTCAAATACTCTCGATTTTTTCTTACTCATACATACATACACACATAACCTCACGCCTGTACTCCCCGAAGGGGTAGGCAGAGTTGCATTTCTGCACCCACATTTCGCCAGGTATGTATCAGTCCCACGTAATAGGGGGCGAGCCTATTTCCAGACTCCATGATGCTACTGAAAATTTCCTAATGGAAAAACCCAATAACACTTTGCCCGACTCGGGAATCGAACCCGGGACCTCTAGATCGCACGGCATATACTTGTGCCACGAGGCCACGAGGCAGTTTTTCTTACTCCTTTAATATTATTTCTTTTTATTTTACAGTCAAATTCAACCTACATACATATATGGCACTGTTGGCCTAGTCTTACATGTAAAATACACAATAGCTTTATTTTTGTATACAAACACAACTTTAAAAGTCGTTTTTTTGTGATTTAAACCCGCGACCGCCTAAGTAATATCTCTGCCATAGAATTAGACAGATGTATAGATCTATACTAGTTCCGTAGGGTCTTTGATATCTCCATTATTGTGGTATGTTTTCACTCCAACTTCATAGATGGCGTACTTATTACTCTAATGACACCATGGACTTTATTAAGTCCATGAATGACACTGACTAGGGTATCCAACTTGAATCAACGGCAGTGCACTGATGTCGCAGAATAAAAGGCGATCAAAAAATAATTTATTTGAAATGAAATGAAATTGCTTTATTTGGTCACGTAGGCAATCAAATAGCACTAGCACAAGTCAATACAGAAAAATCTTTTATTATTACATTATATTATTATTTTAAAGTAAATAACGAGATGGACCTTGTGTATTTCCACAATTGCCCCAAATACGTAGATACCTATATGCGCAGAAGGATATGTGTCTAATTCCATTTAGCTGGCGACCTCCGCTGGTTTCACTAGGGCGTAGTGTTATCAAAATATTTTAAATTAAAACTTAATAAAGGACGTTGGAAAATGTGTGCCATAAGTTTCAAAAAATGTTGCATTATATCACAGCGCCTAATTGAATTCATTAGCAAAAGCTCTAAACCTCGTCTAATTTTATATTTTGACTTCTTCATCATTTCCCATGCTTCAGCGTCTACAATTTTACATTACGCCTCTCTTTCAGAATCATTATTTTTTCTCGGCGTTGCCATATACGTTTCCGTAATCAGCTTCCAAGATTTAGAAAAATAAGACTGGTAAGCTGAATGCAGATTAGTAGAACGCTTAAAAAACTCAAGTAGGTACACTCATAATTTATTCGTTTGTGAACGAAAATTAATTACTGATAAACACTTTACGTTAAAAAAATATCGCTGCGTTCTTAAACAATTCCGGGACTAAAGCCCCTATAAAATAATTCTTACTTCTTTAGTTCGTATTTACTCGAGGCCTGACGTAAATTTAATGTCACCTGGATCAGCAATGTTTTGTCTTGATATGTTGAACCGTTGCCAATTGCCAATATGGTGGAATTATATGACAAAGGCGTAATTGTACCATTTTCCGTACAAAATAAATAAACAAATATATTTTTTTACTGCACAAGTACATACCTAAATATAAGCAGGCTATTTATATGAGGAAGCGGTGATGGCCTCGTGGTTTAGGCGCGCGGTCGAGAATTTCGGCGGTCGCAGGTTCAAACCCCAGGCACACACCTCTGACTTTTCGAAGTTATGTGTGTATTCACAATGAACTCCACCAAAAGCAAACCCTGGTGACTCGTGCTATCTAAACATGGTGAACGCAAAAAAGTTATGAGTAATCTTAAAAATAAAAAATAAAAATACAAAGGATAAACAAAGTTGTATAGATAACCTTCCAACAGGATACGAATGGTCGTAAAAATGAAATCGCTAAAGTAAATAAATATCCCGCTAATAGCTTTTACTTTCAGGCAAATATCCAACAAGTACGGAAATACTTTGCTAAATTAAGGAATGTTATGTATATTTGAAAAAATATATTTTTTAACGGTTGTAAAAATTAAAAGCATTAAAATTGTTTCACCAGATGTTAAAGATGTCAGAATCAATACCTATAGTTTTTCGTCAGTTTTAAGTTCTTATTTAGATGAGAGGCTTTTTTAAAATACTCAATTATGTAATTTGGCCATACCCAGGAGAATAGGAAGTACATGTGGTGAGATAGATAAAGACAAATAATATAAGTGCTTTATTTTGGAATTGTCTATGTGCGTGCGATCTAGAGGTCCTGGGTTCGATTCCCGGGTCGGGCAAAGTGTTATTGGGTTTTTCCATTGGGAAATTCTCGGTAGCAGCACGGAGTCTGGAAAAGTGCCCGAAAAACGGCAATACGCTCGCCCCCTATTACGTGGGACTGATACATACCTGGCGAAATGTGGGTGCAGAAATGCACCTCTGCCTACCCCTTCGGGGAATACAGGCGTGAGTTTATGTATGTATGTATTTTGGAATTAATAATATATTTGATCTTAGATCGCATGATTATGATTACTTACTGTAACTGTCTCCTTAGTCCCGCGTCATAAATCAGCCCAATAAAAGCATTTAAAGGGCCAGGGAAAGTGTTACATACTAAGATAAGAAATTCTCAAGAGAAACTGATGATGACAACTAACAATGATGATAACTTCCCCTCGTCTCTTACCTACTCGTCTATTGATATTGCTTATTAGATTTATATGATCAGCCTCACGAGCAAGTAAGTGCGAAATAAAGTATCTCCATTAATTGCGCCGGGCGAGCCCACAGAATACACAGACATACGATACGCTGGCCGACCCCCTGGTTAGGTAATCACGACCTACATGTACTTGCTTGGCAGCTATTCCCCGCTAGGACACGACCTTTTAGTATTTTGAGTTTAATAAACTTTTTATGGCGCATTGCGATAACTATTGTATTTTACATATTCGTCGAAACGGGGGTAAATGCTCATCTACCTACCCCAAGGGGATATAAGCGTCAGTGTATGTATGTATGTATATTTCGCATTAACAAATAAATATACTGCCTCGTGGTCTCGCGGTACTAATATGTGCCGTGCGATCTAGAGGTCCTGGGTTCGATTCCCGAGTCGGGCAAAGTGTTATTGGACTTTTCCATTCGGAAATTCTCAGTAGCAACCCGGAGTCTGGAAATGTGCCCGAGAAACGGCAATAGGCTCGCCCCCTATTACATGGGATTGATACATACGTGGCGAACTGTGGGTGCGGTAATGCACCTCTGCCTACCCTTTCGGGGAATACAGGCGTGAGATTATGTATGTAGGTATGTATGTATTTTTATTGTAATATTCAACGTGTTTAATTCTCTAGTATTAATGTTCATTTCATAGTGATTATTACGATGTCCATGATGATGTGTTAAACGTACGAGGGTTTTCTGGCATTATATTAAATAAAAAAAAAATATATTTATGTTTCAAAGACGAATTTAAAAAGGAAATTAAACTTAAATTCGTTGCAATTGAGAAAACCCTTGTTCGAATTCCAAGTTAGGAAACCTATTTCTTTGGGAAAACTCTGTTGCTTACCTCATTGACGGTAAAGGGTTGAGATTACATTTTATGTTGCTTAAAAACTTGAGGCATAACACAAATATATCTTGTATTATATATATGATAAAAAATCAATGAAAAATCGCATTCAGACGATTGAGATCTGATACAATGGAATTGTATGTATATACTGCAGTCTATCAAGGTATGGCAAACATTTCAGTTAAAAGGAAAGGGCAAATGTCAGCGATAAAACGTGGCAACACTAAACATTACGCACTACGCAGTTTACAACGAGTGAGTGAGTTAGCAGCACTCAGTGACTCAACTGCAGGGCTGCCAGATTGTATAATTGGATACAAAATATGTATAATCGGATGGTGTATTGTATCCATGACCATTTCGTATAATACGATAAAAAAACATACGGGATGAAATCAAACTGTCTTTAAGCTAGGATAACTAAAATAAAAAAGCAAGAGGTACCGTCCAATCTCGAGTTTTCGAGCATTTATGTATCTAGGTACGGTAACTGAAATTCAAAAAAAAACTCGCGAATCTCGACTTTTCGACCATTTATCTAGCTAAGTAAAATTCTAAAAACAAACAAGAGCTACTCTGGAGTCTCAACTTTTCGACCGTTTATGTAGCTGACTAAAATTCTAAAAAAAATATTAAAAAAGAGCTCAATTACAGAATGGTTATGTATAATGCGATCAAATTTCGTATAATTGCAGATATTAATCCGTATAGCTGCGATTTATTTGCTGGCAGCCCTGCTCAACTGTCTCAACTCAACAGTTAACTCAGTTTGATTCAAAACTGCGCACAAGACGGGTGTATCGTTCGAACGGACAAAATAATATTCGTGTGGCGAGCTGAATAAATAAATAAAAACACTTGTTAATGTCGTTTCAAAAATTTTAAACTAGTGCAGTGTATACATAATGTTTTTAAAATAATAGTTTATTTGAGGAAACACACGGAGACCGGTTCAACGCACTTTTATCCTTCAAAGTGTCCTGACTTGTTTTTTGCATAAACAATTTTGTTTATCGCCGGACAAGGTATCATTGTCTCTGAATGCAAACCAGCTGTTGATTTTATTGAATCATGGATCCAAATCAAGCGCCCTTGGGTGAGTTTTGGCGAATCTTCGGAATTTTTGTAATGTATAATTTGTTTTTTACTTAAACTGTGTGTTTTTTGTTATTTTTTTTGCAATTTTTATTGAATTTCGATATTTTGGGATCAATTCCTCAAAAATTACAAAAAGGTGAATCAATATGCCGGGCAATCTCTTATTACTTATATCCTTGTTGTAGCGACGTGAAGGTAAATTTAAGGTGGTCAGTCATACATGGCACAAACCTTAAAAAAAATTCTATTTTACGAAGGAAGTAGACAAAAATTTGTTCTTAACTTTTATTAATTTACATACATACATACATAAACTCACGCCTGTAGTCCCCGTAGGGGTAGGCAGAGGTGCATTTCTGCACCCACATGTCGCCAAGTATGTAAGTTTCAGTCCCACGTAATAGGGGGCGAGTCTATTGCCGTTTTTCGGGCACAATTCCAGACTCCGTGCTGTTACTGAGAATTTCCTAATGGAAAAACCCAATAACACTTTGCCCGACCCGGGAATCGAACCCAGGACCTCTAGATCGCATGGCACGTACTTGTACCGCGAGACCACGAGGCAGTCCGTCAGTTTATTAATTTACTACCTGTTAAAGTAGAGACAAGCTAGAATCCCAAAGACATTCGCTAAGCCACGCGGAGTAACTTTTGTGCATGCCGTATTACATTTTAGCCTATGGGAATTTTAGTGGCGGAAGTATCCCCAAGATTAAATCTCTAATTAGCAACTCGAAGCACAGTGGGTGGGGCACAAAGCGTACGCTTACGAAGGGAAATGACTGGGAAAGTTCACGAGGTGAGACCATATAATTCCACATAAACCTATAAATAGCACGGGTCACATACTGAAGGTCACACAAGGAAGTTAAGTTGTAGAGCCACCCCTTACTACAGGTGGTAGAGCACCTCGCATTATACGTGGTTGAGTCAAAAGACCACTATAAGTTATATTGCCACCCCAGTGCCAGACTGGAGTGCTTCCACAGTCTTACAGGAATCGTCGCTATTGTTTCGTTCGGTAAGTGTGATTGTCGAAAGCCCAGTTTGCTAGAAATTAGAATTCGTACCCTCTAGAATTGCAATTAACGTGTATAGAGTGTAAGTGCCACAATGACAGTGCTTAGCAATTGACTGTGTTTGGGCCACAGTAAACTTACCATCGGAAGTCAGTTTGGTAAATTTGCCGTTCCAGAATGAAAATGCCTTTTATATCAAGGGTCTAAATATGCCTAAGTTTCCTACCACGACTATGGGGGGGGGGCTATGTCATGGTCGCCGGCCTTCTAGCCCTTCGCGTAAAGAAGTGATTTAACCGGAATAATATATTTGCATGTCGACTTCATTCTGTTTGGTCCTCCTCGCTCTAAAGAGGGCGATCACGACATGTGAATGAGAAGCGCTAATAATGATATTGCTACCACTAAGACCACCTTCTGAATAAAATTGCTCTCTCTCGGGGTCACTTTCAGTGAAGACGCACCCAGCTACCCCGCGGGGTTTAGGTCGCTTTTTACGATAAGCAGGGTATGTATGAGAAACCAAATATAAAGTTTACCTTGTGGCTAAAAAAAATTATGTAAAATACTGCAGGTGTGCGCCATTTGATGTCGCTGAACCGCGTGATGGTGCGACAGAAGGGGGGCATCTTCGAAGGCAACAAGTACGTGCTGGTGGGGCCGGACGACAAAGCGTTCATGTACGTGAAGGAGGACGCCAGCACCTTCGCCGTCGTGTTCGGCGGGAAGGACAGGGCCTTCCACATGGACCTCTTCGATGCTGAGCACAAAAACGTAAGATACAATCTTATTATGTACTCAAACTGCCGTCTAATTTGACTAATTGTAATTGTCTTTCTTTTTTATGTGAGGGTGAAACCTCATAGTTCAATGTTTTGTCACCCGCTTTGCTGTGGGGGGAAGTGGACAACTCTTTGTTTTCCAACTCCTCCTTTATTTGTATTTCTGATTAACTTCGTTGCGGGATTATGACAAATTTAGGTCCCCTTAGATTCGCTGAGATTCATTGCTCGTGCCGTACACTTTGCGTGCCGCTGTTGATCCTGGAGCATAGGAGTTACAGTGGCGGGTGTGTGGTGGGATAGGGCCACAATAAATACTCAACCTGTCGCCGTCCACTGTGGATTGTGTTGTCTCTAATTGTTAACCCCACCTGCACGCTAAGCACCCTGCTAGCCAATGCGACGGCCTCTATCTGGCAGCCGACTAGTGGCGGCATAACCACTCTTATAAGTCGCGAGTGCCGCAAATACCATATATAATCTTCCGTTGGGAGCAACACCATTGGCTACAGTATTCAAGCCACTGCGGTCACCAATCCGCATTAAATTTTAAGGCTAAATTCTCCAATCTTTTTGAAAAATTAAAATTATATGGTCGCTAACTTGTAAAGATATTTTTTGACAAGCGATATGGACGGAGAGCAATGCTATAGTCCGATTGGACAGCAGAACGACCAGACCGCTCAGCCGTGGTGGCGTGGATTTGTGAAGGATAATTGTTTTCGTTTTTAGTCGGCACCTACATATTTGGACCAAATCACATTACTATGCTTTGATAGTAAAACACATATTTAAAATTATATATAGGTGTTTACTATTAGTGTCCTTACACGAACGATTTGAACTTCTGGAGAAATTCGTCGGAAGTTACAGAAATTGCTTCACATCAATTTTCTAGCCTGAAGTCGTAAAACCGACGCATTAGTACCATAGACATATCTGATGAGAACTTTCAGCTATCATTTAGTATTATCAATAGTTTCCAGATAAAAATATTTCGTTCCCATAAGTCGGTCTTTGATCAAATGGTCAATCAGTTATGTATAGTTTTATCAAATCACAATATGGCCAGTGCATTTCTGACTCCTAGATACTATAACGTCGAAGTTATTAATAACAATTAAGAAATAATTACTATCGTTATCGCTCTTGTGTCTTATGTTGTACTTGTATGTACTGTGGGTTATCGAATACTCAGATACCTATGGAATTAACGCTATAGCGAATAAATATGTTTTTTTTTATGGAACAAAGAACAGCATTTTTTTGCAATAGACGACCTGTTTTGTTTAAAAATTGTCTAGATTAGTCGAGTAAAAAATAACTCTTATTAAATAAAGAAAGGTTGTTGGTATTTTGGTGTTTACTCACCATTTTTGTATGTTCAAGATGTTGAGAAGTGGAGCTATTTATTGATAGCCTCGGGATCTCGATCTAGCGGTCCTGGGTTCGATTCTCGAGTCGAGGAAAGTGTTATTGGTTTTCCACTAGGAAAATTATAGTAGCTTCACGGTGTCTGGAAAGGTTTTTCATAAGCGAAAATAAGCTCGCCCCCTATTATGTGGGACTGATACGTACTTGGCGAAATGTGGTTGCAGAAATATATATTAGAGGTATACCTTACGGGGAAAACAGGCGTGAGGTTATGTATATATGTATGTATGAATAGTCATGTAAGTTCTGGTTGAACAAACACATCCAATATTGGAGCGAACCCACATCGTTCGCCAAACAATCGTCAATTCAAACGGTTTGTATCGATTGACATTGATCAAGAACACACTGCGCCAATGTATTTGAAACAAAACGTTTTGCTACTGAACTGTAAAGAGTAATGTTATAGTAATTGATAAGTTTGAATTAATAACAATGTTATTGATAACAACCTGCCCGATAAACGGCAATAGGCTCGCCCCCTATTACGTGGGACTGATACATACCTGGCGAAATGTGGGTGCAGAAATGAACCTCTGCCTACCCCTTCGGGGAATACAGGCGTGAGTTTATGTATGTATGTAATAACAACGTGTTTTGCTTTACTGCTAAGACTTGAAGAAGATACGACTTCCGAATAGTATTAGAAGGCGTGGTACGCATTTTCCTCTTGCCATCGTGTTGTGTCAGTTTGTCAGCCGACGTATTCCTTCATTCCTTCAGCCTTAGGTCCGTTAATTGTCTACCCTGTAGCAAAGGCTGTTAAAATCCCACCACATACACTTCCCGCCTCCCTCCCCCAGAGCTGACGGGAAGTCAAACCATAATCAGTCTTCCCCTTGAGAAAAAAATGTTCGTTAATTGTAGTTTAAAGAAGTAACTGAGCAATCCGGGATAATTTAACGCGGTATAAATAAATAAATAAAATACACCCAACAGTCACATACATAGTTCTGATCCCACACTAAGATACAAGTCTTGTGTCGTGGGTATCAGAAACTACGAGAGACTTTTCGGTCTCACACACACCCAGACCCGAAACAAATATTTGTGGATCACACAAACATTTGTCTCGGTGCGGGGATCGAACCCGCGGCCTCTCGTTTCGCAAGCTGGTATCTAGCCAACTGCGCCACGGGGCTGAATATAAATATCATAGTGCAGTTTACATGAAACCCAGAATGGGCTTCATTGCCGGCCTTTGCAGTGTTGGGTTTTTCACAGTATTAGCGCAGAGTATTTAAATACTTACATAAATACAGGCCCGCCTTCTATCGGACGGGATTTATATTTTAAATCGTAACGTAAGTGCGTAAAACACTACGTAGGCAGTTAATTTATATTGGGAGATTAACAACCGTAAAACCCACGCAGTAAAGCCCTAAAATCTGTTGAACAAATATTTAAACAGTTCTTTATCTCACAACACTCTCGTTGATATCAATTTATCCCGGTTTAACTGCAGCGTGATGATGGAAGCACATTAAAATCCAGATACGGACTCGCAGATGTTGTGTTGTTTGAAAAGGTGCGCTGTAAATCTACTGTGGGGGAAGATATGGGAGGATTTATGTGACCGTATATAGTACACGTCTTGTTTGCCAATTACATATTTGCAGTCTCTAAGTGGGTGCTACCTTAGATAATGATCTATTGAGATAGACGCATCATCATTTATTTAACTTAATCATCAGCCCAAATACGTCCCACTGCTGGGCAAACATACTAATAGAAATGGGAACTGTGTAAGAAGATGAAGATGACAATTAAATAGTTTATATTGATATACTAAACACAGTAATGAACAGTAATATATAGTTCTAACTCTACATTAAAATACAGCCATGTTACGTGATCTGTGTTTATTAAGTTCCACTTAAAAGGGGTGAGCATATTACCTTTTTTAACTGTAATAATTGTCTAACAGGAAACATAAAAACACTTTCTTCACCTATCGCATGCCGCAGTAGTCAAAGAACATTTGAGTATTCTCATATACATATACGTAGTAAAGACTGCCTCGTGGTCTCGCGGTACAAGTATGTGCCGTGCGATCTAGAGGTCCTGGGTTCGATTCCCGGGTCGAGCAAAGTGTTATTGGGTTTTTCCATTAGGAAATTCTCGGTAACAGCACGGAGTCTGGAAATGTGCCCGAGAAACGGCAATAGGCTTGCCCCCTATTACGTGGGACTGATACATACTTGGCGAAATGTGGGTGCAGAAATGCACCTCTGCCTACCCCTTCGGGGAATACAGGCGTGAGTTTATGATGATATGTAAAATTATTATTCATTTTATCTCATCAGGTTATGGGCCCAGGCACATAATCCGAAAACTGAGATAAATAATACAGGAAGTTGTGAAAACAATAATCGCAAGTCATTCGCAGCTTAACAAAAGTAAGGTTAGGAACGTGGCAGCGTGGAAAGAAAAATTACTTGTTAAAAGGAAGGATATACTTGTTTGAGTTGCTATTAAACAAGGCAGGAAGGCAAGATGGAAATAAGTAACACTCACAATGTGATGAAGCTGGAAGGTGCGAGAAACTGGAATGTCTGGAAGTTTCAAACTACAGTACTATTGAGGGGTCAAGGATGGCTGGATATCGTGGAAGGACGGACTGTAAAACCCGAAGACGCAACTGCACGCATCGCCTGGGAGTCTACAGATGCTAAGGCTCAGACATTATTGGTCACAAGAATGACCGAAGATGTTATGTTACATCTCATATCATGTAAAACGTCCGCTGAGATGTGGAGAAAACTTTTAAGTGTTTATGAACAAAAGTCAGAAACTAGCATCCATATCCTACAACAGCGCTTTTTCCAATATAAATATGAGAGTGGAATCGAGATGTCGGTGTTCTTGTCAAAAATCCAAGAAATGCAAAACCAATTAAAGCAAATGGGCGAGGAAGTTTCAGAAAAGTTTACGATAACTAAAGTATTGATGTGTCTGCCGGATGAGTACAAACATTTTGTGTCAGCGTGGGAGTCTGCACCTGATGATAAACAAACATTCGACAATCTGGTGTCCAGATTATTAATAGAAGAAGAAAGAATGAAAGAGAAAAATGGACAATCTTCATCTACAGGCTCGTCGGCTTTCCTTGTTAAGGATAAAAAGAACATAAAGTGCTTCAAATGTAATAAAATGGGACATTTTCTTAGTGAATGTAAAAGTAATAACAATAAATATAAAAGTGAAGGACCAAATTATAAGTGCTTTTATTGTGGAAAGACTGGACATAACAAATCACAGTGTTGGTTTAAAAAGAATAAAGAACAAAAGAAAAGTAATGCATTTGTGGTGTCGAACTCATTAAAAGAACTTTGTCAATCTCAGTGGTTAGTGGACACAGGGGCCAGTGAACACATGTGCCGTGATCGTGGACTATTTACATCATTTAAAAGTACCGAACAAGAATCTGTTATTGTTGGTAATGGCGCGGCAATTAGTGTTCTAGGTTATGGACAGGTGGCGGTAGAGGTATATGACGGGAGTGAATGGATTCACACAACCATAGACAAAGTGCTATTCGTTCCGGATTTAAAAACCAATTTATTCTCTGTGAACTGTGCGTCGGACAAAGGTTATGTCATGTTGACAGATGAACACTCGTGTAAATTTATTAAAAACAATAAAGTTTGTGCAATCGCAAATCGAGTTGGAAGTTCATATTACTTGGAGTTACGATATAAAAATAAAGTAGCGAATGTGGCTAAGAAAGTTAAAACCACATTGCAAGAGTGGCACGAAAGATTAGCACATCAAAACTACGAATATGTAAGAAAAATATTAGAGAAAAATAACATTAAAATTAAACAAACTCATGTGCCTCAATGTGAGAGTTGTTTAAAAGGAAAAATACACCGATTACAATTTACTAAAAGTGATACCGTAAGCACAAGGGCATGTGAAATAATACATGGGGACACCTGTGGGCCCATGGAAGAAGAATCGATCGGAGGGTCAAGATACTTTGTAGTTTTGAAAGATGACTATTCAAACTTTCGAACTGTTTACTTCGTCAAGGGTAAAGATGAAATCAAGAATTGTCTGGAGGATTTTTTCAATAAAGCGGAAAATATAACTGGTAATAGGGTCAAAACGCTACGAACGGACAATGGAATGGAATTTGTAAACAAAGAGGTAATGGACATATGTTCAAAAAGAGGAATAATTCATCAAACTACAGTAACCTATACACCTGAACAGAATGGCAAAGCTGAAAGGGAAAATAGAACTCTGGTTGAAGCGGCAAGGACAATGCTACATTCTAAGAACCTACCTAAGAAACTGTGGGCAGAAGCAGTGAATACGGCTGCATTTGTATTAAACAGAACAGGTAAAGAAAAAGATGGGAAATCACCTTATGAAATATGGACAAATAAAACCTATGATATACATCAACTGCGGGCTTTTGGTTCTCCAGTATATGTGCATATTCCAAAGGAGAAAAGAAGAAAATGGGATAAGAAAGGAGAAAAAGGATTGATGGTCGGATACGGGGAAAATAGCAAGGGTTATAGAATATATTTTTCAGAGACAAATAGTGTTTATATAAAGCGAGATATAGTCTTCTTAGAAAATGAGCAAACTAACAGTGAGTTGGAAATAAAATTGAACTATACACAAGAAAATGACGACAACACTAATAAGTTACATAATGAACCTGAAACTACATCAGCTGATCTCAATGAAACTATGGTGAATGATATTATATCAGAAGAGTCTGGATCGGAATATGTTCCAAGTGACGATAGTGACAGCTCATTAGAGTCGATAGTTGAGGTATGTCAAAGAGAACCTAGTAAGCGGGTAAGGAAACCACCTGTTTACTATCAATGTCAAAATGTGCATACTGAACAAAGTGAACCAGTTACTTATGCAGAGGCCATGATGAGAAGTGACAGCAGTAAGTGGAAGGAGGCAATTGATAGAGAAATGCAAACACTATTAGAAAATAATACTTGGAAAGTATGTGATGTACCAGAAAATCAAAAGATTGTAAGTAGCAAATGGGTATTTAGAATTAAAAGAGGTGATCAAGATTTTCCTCAATATAAAGCTAGGCTGGTGGCCAGAGGGTTTGAACAAGATGATATTTTAGACTTAAGTGACAGTTATGCTCCTGTTGCAAAATTGTCAACAGTCAGGCTCTTTGTAATAATTGCAACTAAACTTAATTTACCAATAATTCAAATGGATGTGACTGGGGCCTTTCTCTATGGCAATATTAATGAAAGTGTTTATGTTAGCTTACCAGAAGGAGCATATTCAGATAACAATAATATTGTAAAATTAAATAAATCACTTTATGGTCTCAAAAACTCTCCTAAATGTTGGAATATAAAATTTAATACTGTTATGATTAAAGAAGGATTTGTGAGATCAAATTGTGACTCTTGTCTGTATACAAAGTGTACTGATAGTTATCAAACTTATTTATTATTATATGTTGATGATGTTCTGATTTTTGGATCAAATGATGTTGTAATAAAAGGAGTTAAAAGTGTATTAAATAAGGAATTTAAAATGAAAGATTTAGGATTTGTAACAGATTATTTAGGTATATCTATAAAACAAAATTTAGACACAGGAGTTACTGAACTTAGCCAAAGAAAGTATTTGGAGAATGTATTGAAAAGATTTGGAATGGATAATTGTAAGCCTATGTCTACACCAATAGATAAAAATATTAATTTAAATCTTTTTCAAAATAAAAGTATAGTAGACAAAAGCATTGAAAAGTTATGTAGACAAATGATAGGTTGTCTAATGTATGCTGTATCTGGCACTAGGCCTGATTTATGTTTTACCGTGTCATTATTGAGTAGATATCAAAATGTGCAAATGATATGTTGTTGAGCGCTCTGAAAAGAGTACTGCGTTACATAAAACATACTCTAGATTATAAATTAGTTTATAAATGTACTGATAATGTTTTAGAGGGGTACTGTGATGCAGACTGGGGAGGCGATCTTGATGATAGAAGATCAACTACAGGCTATTTATTTAAATATTCTGATTGTTTAATTTCCTGGACTTCAAGGAAACAGATGTCAGTAAGTTTATCTTCTACAGAGTCTGAATATGTTGCCATTAGCATGGCTGCTAGTGAAGCGTGCTGGCTTATTAATTTGTTAAATGATTTTAATGTAAGGAATATATGTCCAGTTCCTATTTATTGTGATAACCAATCAGCTATATCTGTTGCTTGTACTGAAAATGTTAAAAGGTTAAAACATATTGATATCCGATATCATTTTATAAAGGAATTAATTAAAAATGAAAAGCTGTGTATAAAATATGTCAAAACTAGTGATCAACCTGCGGATATGCTTACGAAATCTTTAAATAAAGAATTGATAACTTGTTTCTTAAGAAAATGTGGTGTATGTAACATTGAAGAGATGTAATACTTATGTTAGGTTAGGTTACTTAGGTGCAATTACATTGAGCGGGGGTGTTGAAAATATATCAATGTAATTCCACCAATAATATGTTTATTATTTAGGTTGGCAATAAATTCAAATTTTTCTACTAATGTCAAACTGTCAACGGATGTAGTGTGATTTAAAATTCTCTCGGTGTATAAGTACTTACAGTTGTTAAAGTCAAGATTAAACATTAAACCAAATTAAAACTGTATTATTCATTTTATCTCATCAAAAATAAGGCGTTGTACTAATAGATATACCTACTATAAGTATACTTGATGTTACGTTATTAGTTGTTAGTGATGTCACATGAGAAGTTAGAAGTTATGTGTGTATTCACAATGAATTATCACTTGCTTTAACGGTGAAGGAAAACATCGTGATAAAACCTGCACACCTAAAACATCTTAGGAATTTCTTAGGTGTGTAGTCCGCCAACCCGCACTAGGCCAGCGTGGTGGACTAAGGCCTAAACCCTCTCAGTTGTAGAGGAGGCCCGTGCCCAGCAGTGGGACGTATTTGGGCTGATGATGATGATGTCACATGAGACAACCTTATTATGTTTGATTTGCAACCCTATTTCAAAGTATCCGCATCAAAGAATCCAATTTCGCGAGGGAATAAAACACTCGCATATAGTGATCGATCGGCGCGACGTGACAATTTACAACCTTAACAGGATTCGGTGGCACCACAGTTAGGCAAAAATTGTTAATGTTGTATAACTGTTACGTTGGATGTTACAAACTTAAAACTTAAATTAAAACCTGTTTTATATTGTTTCTCGTACTCAAGGTAAGGTTTCTGAAGTGAAACATGTTCTGTCTCGCTTCCTTTAACGACAGAGGTCACTCAATAGAGCGAGATAAACTTGTTTGAGCTGTTCAGCCTTAGCAGTGTTTATAAGCAAGCTTGATTATGTTTTATGTTGTAAGCGTTAATGCCTCGTGCACTCGCAGCACAAGCTTGTGCAACCTAGACGTCCCGGGTTCGATTTTCTTCCAGTAAATTCTTAGTTGCAGTAAGTAGTCTGGATTATGTGCTCGTAAAAACGGCAATTGGCTCGCTCCCTATTACCTAGGGCTGATACATATCTGGCATAATGTGGGTGCAGAAATGAACCTCTGCCTACCTTTGGGAGGAATACAGGCGTGACGTTTTGTATGGTTGTATTGTAAGTATCGTAAAAAATGATACTGAATAACGTATGATTACAAAAATAAATTATTTAACTGAAGAGGTGGGATGAGATATATTTCTATACCGACGTATGCTTTAAAACTTTTTAATACCTTCTAAATATCCGAAAAACTACTCACAATATCCGACACAGTTATTACAGTCTTAATAGGGACATAACTGAGGATTATCCTGAAACGTCAAATAGTTGAGAGGATCACTGTGTTGTGTTGTGTTTGTGGATCGTCCTCTATACGGGCGGATTCGAATCTCCTACCACGGATGTATTGGGCCTCTCGTAATCTGTACATAACCATACGCCTGCATTTCCCGAAGGGGTAGGCTGGAAGGGGGAGGGGTAGGTGATGTATGAACATATGTATGTTGTAGAACGTACGGTTGGCACTAATAGATGCGTTCTAAATTGTGTGCTGCTTTTAATTGGTCTGGTTAAGTTCAATTTCAAGTGACCTGTATATTGTAAGGTCGGAGCATCCTGATTACCGACATAGGTACATATATTCTCAACCTATCGCCGTCCACTGCTGAACGAAGGCCTCCCCAAGTAGGCGCCAACCATCCCTGTCTTGAGCAGCCCTTATCCCTTATCCGACATAGGTACATATTTTACGGGAATGCACTGAATACGTATGTACATATGTTAATAAAAAAATGTGATGATATTTCGAAGAATACTGCTCTTTTTATGCATAACTATACCTCTCTGTATGTTTCTAGATCGAACTAATGAGAATTCAGTAATTTTCGCTTAAAAAGCGAAATAAAAATACTCGTTTTCGTGTTATTATAATGAGGAAATTACAATAATTATTCTTGACTTAGTTACATCAGCAAAAAGAGAAGAAAAGCGACAAGGACTTGAATGCCAAAATAATAAACTTATTGTCTAGAACAATTAACATAATTGCTAAATTAGCTAGACTTTGGACCGTGATATCATTGAGTTAATATGCCATAAGGAACATTACCATACGTCAACTGCCAAATATGTAATTAAACTAACTAATATTTGCGGCTTCGTTCGCGTGGATATACATGTCTGTAATAAAATTCTAATATAAGTTATAAAATCTTTCTATCAGCGATAATCACGTCAATTTCCGTCCAGCCGTTTCAGAAGCCAACCCAACATTAGAAACTGATACTTAAACATTTTTACCTTTAGTATCGTGTACTTATTACCGTTTAGTTTGCATGTAGCAAAAAAAATGGTCAAATCAAAAGCTCTCGGATTCGATATCCGAGCCGGATAGTGTTATTGGAGTATACCATTACATCTTTCTGAGAAAAGGAACCTGAATAACGCCCATTTGTTCGAAGCCGTTTAAGTGTCACAATACGCTTCCTACTCCATCGGTATATTGTCCTCAGTAATTTTAACGAACTGACAATTAAATTTTATTCGTATTTCGCTGATCAAAACAGTCGGACACAAATCAACCACGGCGCCATATTTAATTAGTGCAAATTGTTTTTGTATTTTTATGGTTCGGTGATTACTCATCAAAATAAAAGGTCGCGGTTCTTTTTCACTTTTCGTCTATACATATGTGTATATATAACAGCAGATATACGTTACATACGTTACTTATGTATATATTTCAATTGAATCTTCTCCCTACATTTATTGCCCTGATTCAATAAACAAACTAAGCCAAAACGCCGTTATAAATAATACGATCGCTTATTGTTGTTTTCAAGCAAATGCTCATTGTTAATTACGTACTTCTGGTAAAGGCTATATCGATCGTGCCCTACGCAGTATGAATGCCAGTGACGTCATACTGCGTCCCGTGGGAAAAGTTATGGGAGGTTTGTTCATGAATTATTTTTACTAGTACTTCCCACAAACAATGCCTGTTTTTACAATAAATCCAGCACAGGATCTGGGGAACTGAGGACTGAGAAGATTTTGGCAATAGTTAAGGTACGAGTACTAGGTACCATAATTATTATTTGTCAATCTACTTGTATGTGACTTTACGGTTTAGTAGAATTTTTGTTAGGGATCCAACGCAAGTGGACAATTGTTTCACGCGCCGAGTTTGAAGACCAGAGAACCCAACGTCCTACTTTCGACTTCCTCCGAGGGTTACGGGATCTTAACGCGCTTTTCTCTCGTTAAAATAAGGATTTGGTGTATGTCTACCACGATGTTGGTTGGGATGACTTTTTTCTATAATTTAATATGGGATAATACGATTACTTTTTAATATTTTCGTCAGAATGAGTGGCTTTTTAATGGCGAAGAAAAGATAAAGGGATTTTATGTACTTTTTACAATTTCACCATCTGATTTAATCTCTTAATCGTATCTTTTATTAACACAGTGCTTTGATAAATTTAAGGCTTAAACTATACGAAACTTTGTCAAATTTTATCACTAGCAGTGGCAATCACATGTTCCTTTAACATTAAAATCGTTGACAAACCGTTTTTCTTTTAAAGAAAGGGTTCGGCAACTTTTATTTAATCGTATGTCAGAAGTATCATAGTATTGTGTATATATATATATATATATTTATGTGTAGTCATGTATCCATATTATATATTTTCTATGTATATATATATGTGTATATATTTATATTTATCTATGTATGTATATGTATATATATATTGCATTGTCGATATTTATGCACCTTTTCGTGTTTCTCTGCACCACCCTAAGGTTGACTGGCAGATAATGCCTTAGGCATTAAGTCCGCCTTTATACTTTTATGTATATGAAGCATAAATAAAATCGTTGATAAGTATGGAGTGCATTAATACTATTTTTTATTGACTTGCAGTATACTACGATCATTTCACTTTACAAAGGACTCTAATTCCAAGTAAAATGATTGATAGGTAACAACAAATTTCTAATTTCTGATGTATGAAAATGTAGTTAACTGGTGATTTTCACTGCCTGCTTGTAGTACTTGGTTGACACGCGATTTGGCGATTTGAACCACGTGGAGTGCGCTGTACTAGTACTTGTTACGTATTCACATCGATCCTACACCACTAGTTTCATAGTTTGACCATTTCTAGGGCGGAATATTGCCGTGGATTCTACGTGAAGTTTTTTTTTTTTTTTATGTACTGGCACGGCAAAGTGACCCCATTGCACCTGATGGTAAGCGTAATGGAGTCCAGAAAAAGTGCCGACCAGCGAGAGATGAAGTTACTGACGTATTAAAAAAGAAAGTTACTGTGGTATTCTAGGGTTTCGGAAATTAGAGTAAGTATATGAGGCTGTTCACGTCCCACTGCTAGGCCCGGAACCCCTATAATATTAAGAGGTTACTTATTTTAAGGTATTAATTACTCTTTGGTATAGTGCACCTCTCAGTTGTAGAGGAGGCCCGTGCCCAGCAATGGGACGTATATATATGGGCTGATGATGATGATAGTCCTTAGCCTTACATGTGACATAGGCTTTCGATCCTTAAACGATCCTTAATCCCAGGCCGGCCACACTGCAAAGATCTACGCTATTTGTGATCGTTTATAAACACAGTTTATATAAAATAAACAGTATTCTTCAGTACTTTATAATATGTATAAGTGTAAGGACGAGAGGCAGAGAAAAAACGGGTTAGACTCGACAGAAGTAAAAAAAAATCAAGGTCGAATAATTATTTATCTACACACATTTTTATCCCCAAATTTTCGAAAGATGCGTAGAATCCAAGAACATTAGGTGTTACACCCCAATTATTTAAAATTCACATTTATGTTAACATCTGAAAGCTATAATTTTTTTCCGTGTGCTATTGCAAACCGTCTAAATGTTTCCTCATTTATTATTTCACCAAATCTTTTGAAATGTTACTCTACTACCGCTTTGAAATAAAATGAACAATTAAATATTTTTAATGCAAATTATATAACGACAAAGTTAACGTAAATCATCACCATCATCATCAGCCCAAATACGTCCCACCGGGTACGGGCCTCCTCTACAACTGAGAGGGTTTAGGCCTTAGCCTACCACGCTGGTCTAGTGCGGGTGGGCGGACTACACACCTAAGAAATTCCTATGATTTTTTAACGTAAATACCAACCCTGAATCATGGTTATAATTAGTTCAAGCGACCTGCCCCGGCTTCGTACGGATGCAATGCTGATCTAAATATACTACAGAATGTCTTTATAAATTCATTTAAATTGCATACTGTAATGGGCCATATTGATCTATATTAAATGCACAATTTATTTAAGGTATTTAATTGGATAAGGTTTAATGCTCTGTTGCTTAAAATCGCTCCGTAAATAAGCCATTATTTCTCGTAAAAAGTAAAGAATAAAAAATTGTTATTGTGGTTATCCCTAAGAGAGAGACATATACCATCGCGGACTTTTTTGTAGACTTCGTGTGTAGGCATAGATACAGGGTTATATAAAATTATTTAAAAAGAATTTGGGATGGACTGGCTCCACTCTACTGTAATACCACAGAAATTCGAGATTAAGTTTTTTTTCGTTCTGTAAATGAGATGATGCCGAGGACCCATCTCACTGATTTTAGCGTATTCGAGGGTGCACGTATGTAGGTTAATGTCGAATGACGCAATTTTCTCGTGAGGCCGAAATATTTTGGCAGCACTGCACTTACAAATAGGTGCCAGACAGGTAATCAATCGAAACAAATAGGGATGAAGTCCTTTTGAAATTCATTGGCAACTGTAAAAAACATAAACATACAATATTTAAACATTGCGAAGAAAGTGGGCTGTCTGTAGAAAAGTGTCTTGTAGTTTCTTATCATCATCATCATCATCATCAGCCCATATACGTTCACCTGCTGGACACAGGCCTCCTCTACAAATGAGGGGGTTTAGGCCTTAGTCCACTACGCTGACCTAGCGCGGTTTGGCGGACTACACACCTAAGAAATTCTTCAAAACTTTTAGGTGTGCAGGTTTCATCACGATGTTTTCCTTCACCGTTAAAGTACGTGAAAATTCTTTGTGAATACACACATAACTACGAAAAGTCAGAGTTGTGTGCCTGGGGTTTGAACCCGTAATCTTCGAGATTCTCGACCGCGTGCCTCGAGGCTCGCAGGGTGGCTGGCAGCGGTTGGATGAGGAGGGCCGAAGATCGAGCCCATTGGCGTGCCATAGGAGAGGCCTATGTCCAGCAGTGGACGTAAGAAAGGCTGCTGATGATGATGATGATGATGTGCCTCGAGGCCATCACGTCTTCTTCTACTTTCTAATACGATACTTTAACATAGTTTGGGCTAAGGATCTGACTATTAAGTTTATATAGTATATTGGGTGTTTTTTTCAGGTGATAACCCTTCGTCGCCCATACACTTTCGGGCCAGATAAACTGGAGGTGCGGATCTGCGGTCAACTGGCGAGCATCGTGCGCCAGGAGCCGACGTTCTTCAAGCCCGTGTTGAACATAAACGACGCTCAGGACCGTAACATATTCAGGGTCAAGGGGTCCGTGCAAACAGGAGGCGAGTGCGACTTTCGTGTAAGTAGAATTCGATTATCTATGTGTTGCGCCACTTGCCAAGTACAGTCCAAATAGATTGTCGATAACCGAAAACGTTAAAGATTACATACATACATATTACATACATAAACTCACGCCTGTATTCTCCGAAGGGGTAGGCAGAGGTGCATTTCTGCACCCACATTTCGCCAGGTATGTATCAGTCCCACTCAATAGGGGGCGAGCCTATTGCCGTTTTTCGGGCACAATTCCAGACTCCGTGCTGCTACTGTGAATTTCCTAATGGAAAAACCCAATAACACTTTGCTCGGCACATACTTGTACCGCGAGACCACGAGGCAGTCGTTAAAGATTACTCCTCATCAAATGACACAATATGGCGATTTGATGCTAATCTCTCTATAAAATGTATATATAGACTGTTTGTTTGTTCGTAGATACAGAAATAGCGATTAAGAATTTCAGATGTATAAAGTAGTTTTTGACAATCCTTGGAAGTCTTATATATATCCATAAATCATCCAATTTATTGAGAGATTTAGTGGCGAATTGAATTCTGTTGATGCAGAGAGGGTCTTAGTTCGAAGCCGCATATCGGCAAGCAGAACGTTGGACTAACAAATAAAAGGAGGGAAAACAATACTAAGGTTGAGGCAGTGGCAGTACTTCCATAGAAGCCCAAAAGCGTTACACGTTAATTGTCTAATGTCTAATTTATAATTGTTTGTTGTGGGGTCAGGATAGTCTTATTAATATATCAAATCGTCTTTTTTAAATAAACATTTAAAGCTTAAAGATTATTATTAGAAATTTTGTAAGACACGCTGGTATTTTGGACTTCTATGGAAGTACCGCCCCTGGGTTGATATACTAGGTTTTTTATACAGGATGTATTCAGACCGTGATCGGAAACTAAGGCAGGGAATAGCTAAGGTAAGGTAACCGCGTACATTTAATACCGATGGTTGTATGGAAAACGTCAAAATTTTTATTTTTTGTCAGAATTTTCTTTAACGCCAGGGGGTTTGTAATCACCTTAGCTATTACCTGCCTTAGTTTCCGATCACGGTCTGGATACACCCTGTATGTTGGTTGTGCATTCCGCAGATATTTACCCGAGACAAGAAGCAGGTGGGTGTGATCCGCAAGCTGTGGGGCGGGTTCATGCGCGAGGCGTTCTCTCACAACGACAATTTCCAGCTCGAGTTCCCTTTGGATCTGGACGTGCGCATCAAGGCAGGCATCATTGGCACTTGTTTCCTCATTGTAAGTATGAACTTTGTTATTAATCCTCCAAACTAAATTCAATAAATGGAATAGTCATCATCAGCCCATATACGTCCCACTGCTGAGCAAGGGCCTCCTCTACAACTGAGAAGGTTTAGGCCTACCAAAGAAACACCAAAGAAATTCCTAACAACTTCTAGGTGTGCACGTTTCCTCACGTTGTTTTCCTTCACCGTTAAAGTATGTGATAATTCATTGTGAATACACACATAACTTCGAAAAGTCAAAGGTGTGTGTCAAAGGTTTGAACCTGTGGCCGACGAGATTCTCGACTGTTCGTCTAAACCCCGAGGCCAACACTACAGACACTGATTCCGTGAAGCAATATGGTAGTTCGTCTTTTTCGAACTAAAATCTTCATTTCATCATCAGCCCAAATACGTCCCACTGCTGGGCACGGGCCTCCTCTACAACTGAGAGGGTTTAGGCCTTAGTCCACCACGCTGGCCTAGTGCGGGTTGGCGGACTACACACCTAAGAAAATTCCTAAGAACTTTTAGGTGTGCAGGTTTTGTCACGATGTTTTCCTTCACCGTTAAAGCAAGTGATAATTCATTGTGAATACACACATAACTTCGAAAAGTTAAAGGTGTGTGGCTGGGTTTGAACCTGTGGCCGACGAGATTCTCGACCTTTCGTCTAAACCTCGAGGCCAACACTACAGACACTGATTCCGTGACGCAATATGGTAGTTCGTCTTTTTCAAACTAAAATCTTCATTATATATTATTTTTAAATTCCACCCTTAATGGTATACACACATAAGATTTTCTTTTTCAATTTGAATTTTCAGGATTTCCTGTATTACGAGAAATGAAAATTCTTCAAACTGCTTTTTGGATGTACTGTAACAAAAGTTTACACTATTTGTCAAGGTTTATGTACATTGTACACTAGCATAGCTAAGTTTTACCAATACATGTATTGAGAAAGAAATAAACCACTGTATATTATTATTAATTTGTTTGTGTTAATTACTTCTAGATTTAGTTTTATTATGTTTTATTCATTTTATACAAGCTTTTGACAATATTTCTTTCTGTGAATTTTAGCAAAAGGCTTGTATTATGCTGTGAGAAAAAACTATAGCAATTTACTCAGAATATACCATTTTTTTTATTTAGCTAACATTGTTCTTATCAATTGAAATAGAATTTGTACTAAATAGATACTATTTTTGTGTTTTTGTTTTGATGACAGCGACCTAGAACTATCAATATATTATGTGTTAGGTATTTCATTCATTCATAATTCTCAGCCCATATAAGTCCCACTGCTGGGCACCGGCCTCCTCTCCAACTGAGAGGGTTTAGGCCTTAGTCCACCACCCTGGCCTAGTACGGGTTGGTTTGTTAGCTATTTATTTGAGTTAAATCCACCAATGAAGTTGATAGAACTATTACAGTCTCAAATTGTTCCTGGACTCAGACCAAATGATAATTCTCCATAGAAATAGACACTGATATAATCGTAATTAAGTTTCAAGGATTACCCAAAAAGTTATTATGTGTTTGTTTTTTTTTCTGTTGTAAATGTACGTTACATTTTAAGTGATTATAAAAAAATTCAATAGCCTACCTCTAGAATATGGCGGAAGCATATTTCTAGCGGCTGTCATATTAGATTGTAATGACTGAGCACTTGCCATAAATACTGCAATGTGTTTCATGTACCTAACCTAAGTTTTCTTAAGTTTTGTAGAACATTTGACAGACCCGTGGTGCAGTTGGCTAGACACCAGATCGCGAAAGGCCGTGGGTTCGATCCCCGCACAGAGACAACTGTTTATGTGTTCCACAAATATTTGTTTCGGGTCTTGGTGTTTGTGAAACCGAAAAGTCTCTCGTAGTTTCTGATACCCACGACACAGGACTTGTATCTTAGTGTGGGATCAGAACTATGTATGTGACTGTTGGGTGTACTTGTTATTATTATTTCATTTATTTTCAACAATATAAATTCGAAACCACGAAATATGATTTGTGATGAAATGAAAATTGAAAATTCATATAATTTAATTCACATAATATGTATATTAATTGTTATAATATGTATATCTTATATCTTTAAATGAGCAATTCTTGTATATATATATATATATATATATATATATATATATATATATATAATCTCGGAATCGGCTCCAACGATTTTCATAAAATTTAGTACATAGGGGGTTTCGGGGGCGATAAATCGATCTAGCTAGGAATCATTTTTAGAAAATGTCTTTTGAAAGAAAAATAACAAAAAGGAGGCGTTTGAATATGACATCTATTGGCGATAATAATACTATTTTTTGTGAGCAACTAATTGCTTTAACGACACAACAGCAGATGGCGTTGTTAAGTAACATTATTCATATTTCATCATTTTATTAGTCATTCGTACTTAAATATAATTTCCAAAAAACACAATTAAAAAAAATAAAAAATTCCGAGCAAAGCTCGGTCATCCAGGTACTTAATTGTTATGCAAAGAATAAGACATATAGTCATACACCTATAAGATTTACTGTTCAAGTTTTCGCATTATATGATATTTTATGCTGATATTATTGTATATTACTATTAAAAGCTATTTGTATTTTGTAATAAAGATTTTATCATATTAACCTGTTCTTTACTAATTTTATGAAGTATAGTATTTTAGTGGGTAAGCATAATCTGGGCTTTTTTTTTCATTTATTAGGATAACAAACAGTTACACATTCTTAAAACTAATAATAAGTAGTACAGATTATGTTTAAATGTATAACTCACAGCGTTGTCCACGAATTACGTTTTCGTATCTTGTCGGGATATTACTGTACAACTTCTAATCATCATCATCAGCCCAAATACGTCCCACTGCTGGGCACGGGCCTCCTTTACAACTGAGAGGGTTTAGGCCTTAGTCCACCACGCTGGCCTAGTGCGGGTTGGCGGACACAACTTCTAATGTACTTTACCAATTAGTAAGAAAGAGTGCTGGGTTGTTTAGTAGACAATATTATGCTAGAATGCTTATAGGCTGATCTCACATCATACTCGAACTATGGTGCCTCTGAACCTTATGGACGGTGGTAGCCATTCGGGGATTAGGAATCTCCCACCACAAGAAAATCAGGCCTTCGTAATCTCACTTACCGTATGATATGCATCGTGTTTATTTTACTTTCTGTGGGACAATGCAATGGTATCACCGCTCGCAAGCTAATAATTTCGTACAACTCCGACTATGGCGTGACTCGACGACTTCCAAGAAATATTTTTAGTTAGAACTAGCTGTGCCCGCGACTTCGTCCGCGCGGAAAATTTATTTTAAATTATTTTTTTCAATAAGAAAATTTATAAACTAAAAGTAGCCTAAGTTACTCCTTATCACATCAGCTACCTGCCATTAAAAGTCCGGTTAAAATTGGTCCACCCGTTTCAGAGATTAGCCGGAACAAACAGACAGACAGACAGACAGACAAGTATTGTAAAACACGTTATTTTGGTATATGTACCGTGTATATATTCATATGTATTTATTAAAAAACGGTTATTTCAATATTACAAACAGACACTCCAATTTTATTTATTTGTATAGAAGATGAATAGATTTTTAAGCGTTTTGAAGGCCTACTCTTTTCATTTTGCCTAAAGACGAGTATTGCAAATCATATTTAAGAATAAAATAAACAAACTTTAATAAGTGTTGGCTATTCTATAACAAAGTACACATTCTTATCATTAATTGTATAGTTAGTATAGTTACCCAATTTGTCCATGAAGCGCGAGAGCCGCGCATCAGAGACATGGCAATTAAAAATATACATAAATACCACACTACGTCTCGCCAAACACCATTATAAGTAATTTTAACCAGTCGGCAGTCATACGAAAACAATTGACATGATAATGACGCCATGCGCAAGTGATAAGGACAAATAGATATACTTCTCTTTCTATCACACTAGTAATACAAATACCAGCGTTATTATTTATCACATATTTCATAATTCATCTAAGATATAAAAGACCGTGACGTGAGTGACGTCAACAGAGACCTACATATTATAATATCGCCGCTTAAGTTCTAACACCGCGGAAGTAAAAAATGACAACTTTTTAGGAGAGCGAAAACACTGTGCCTTTTATATATCATAGGCCTGGTCGTCTTCCAGAAAAGTCGCAGCCAGCACCACTTTAAGGCGCTGTTCATTCCGAACGAAATGAGCAGTAAAACTCAGCAGCGAGCAAGTTTTTGTAGGATTTGACAATATATCAGTAGTAAAACTTATCCAATCAGCTTCCATTAACAGAGATACCACTTTGGCTTGGACCTTTTCATAATTATGTTTCAGGCATTAACTGACTGCGAAAGTATTTTTCGGACTTCAATTTGTAACGTTTTGGCCCAGATGGATCAGCGAAATTCAAACGTTTAAATCCTTCACCTGACACTGTAGTATAGGTTGCATGTCCACAATTATGTAATCCATAATTGCTTTATCAATTCGTTTGACAATCTGATGATCATCCGGCCATTTTTCTGAAGGTGGATGAGATATTAATTGTTCTATAGTAGGTTGATGCTTATTATCATTATGATCAATATTAAGACTTTGAAATACCCGGTTTCAAACTATTTTTGTGAGCAATTTCAGCCAGTTTATTCTCATTGTGTTTATATTCAGATGAATGATATTTCGACAGATGCAGTTTCAAGCCTTTGATAGTCTGATGTTTGGGCTGAGGACTCCCTAATGACACCGTTTTACTACACGACTTACAAATAGCCTTTGATGGATGTAATACAATTTTTTTTCCATAATATTCCCAAATTGGATTTACTATAGGCATATTTAGTTTTCATCTGCAACAATACAATATTATACCTTCTTAGTAAACATAGACATTAAACACATTAAATCGAAACAAAACTGAAAAAATAGCACCTGATAAGTTTGTTGTTTAAAAACAAATATACGTCAACTTTGATCAAAACAATTCTCGATTAATTTTAATAAGAAACGGTACCTAACGGTATTTGATTTTAGCAAAAAGCTTTGCAAGTGCTGTAGGTTCCTATTGACAAACAAAACATGTCTGTTTAGTTATTTTTAATTGTATTTTATTAATTTTAATCCTTACGTATTTTCAGCAAAATAACATACGTATAAAGTCGCAAAACCCTATCAATCTGTAATATATATATTTAATTTACTTATATTTATATAAAACTTACCCGCTTTATACTACACCGCAAAACTATAAGTAATCTTGCTTTCACCAAACTAGTGTAATTAATGAATTTACAAGTATCAACAACAAGTAATCACAGCAAGTAGCAACTAAGTACAATACTTATAAGAACTTATTTTAATTTACTGTGTTTAAACAAACTTCCATTCCTTACTATTGTAATTTGTAAACATAAACAATTACAAATAGTAAATCTAAATACTGCTCAAACGGGGCGAAGGGCCTTCGCCGAAGGCGGCCGGCCGCAGTTCGCCAGCTGGGACTTCAACCAATCACAAATCAGCTCTCTCACGCATTTACACCAATCGACTTCGCGCTGCGGCGCGTGGCCACGCGCGGTAAAATTTGAATGCCGATCCAAACAAAGTTTACAATCTCGGTCATGACCGAGAATCTCTATTATAGCCGAGAACCGAGACAAATTTCTCGGTTGGATTTGTAGCCGAGAATGCCGAGACCGAGACCGAGGCCGAGATCTCGGTCGAGCCTTAATCATAGGACATATATATTTTTTATAATAATATATATATCGCGATCATATTACATATTATATTCTTATAATATAAAGAAATATATGTACTATGATATCGATATATTAAAAGGCACTGTGTTTTTGCTCTCCCGAAAAGTTGTAATTTTTGACTTCCGCGGTGTTAGAACTTAAGCGATCGTCGCTTAAGTTACTTATAATATACTTATACTTAAGTAACTTATAGGATTAAATCGTAAAGCAACTTATAAATCATAGGATTTTTCGACTTCTTAAATGACAATTTCTGGAAACTTAGAGCAGGCACTATTTCTTATTAAATCCTGAAAATTCCTTCCTCAAGCCCCTCTCTTAGCACCTGACAAATATTTATCTACTACATCAGTCCATATAAATATGTAGAATTACAGAGGACTGGACTCTTTTTTCAAATGAGATGTTTGACCTTAGTTCACAACCCTTTCAAAGTGCTGGTAAGTGGACTTAATGTACCTCAGATTAAAGGTTTCCTGCAGGTGACCTACACCACTAAAGTACTTGACAATTTAACACACATTTTGCTTCGAAAAATTACAGGTGTGTTTTAGGCATTCGAATAAGCGACGGAAGAGATTTTGTTTCGCTCGTGAGCATTACTCGAGGTCACCACGACTATAACACCCACGATTATTTAAAAGATTATGTTACAATGATCATTTACCACTTGGTTATTTCTTATTTGTCGTATCAGCATAATAAAAACAATATAAAAAATATTTCTTGCTTTTCTGTAACAACGCCATCTAGGGTGATACGTGACAACTATCTTAGAAACCTTACCATGGTAATTTTCTTTATTTAACCGATTCAGAAGTTCTTATAAAGCAGGCTTGATGTCGCTATGTTAGAATTTTTGAACATTAGAAACTAACGAAAATTATAACGATAGCATAGTTGCATTATAGGTAGGTACACATTCTACTTTTGTAGAGATATTTTGTAGAAGTTATTACTTCTGCAATAATATTTCTTGACTTATTTTACCTTTTCTTGCAGACCAAATAATACGAATGTAATTAAAATTTGGTTAAAACTCGCGTTAACTGCAAGAACTATTAGTATAATTAGTTTACCATTTCGAATTCCAATTCACATAAGAAATATGCTAAGTGTAGCTGCGCTTTACGAGCAAAGTTGCCAAGTCGCCGTAAAATGGAGTTTCCACGAATATAGATTCAAGGATGGGAGCGAGCAAACTTCATAATTTAATCAATGATGAATTATGTGCTTTTGCAAATGAAAGGAAAGATATTGCTGGCGTTCAGAAACTTTGCCTATATAAACATGCGTGATATTGGTCTCGTGCAATTGGCAACAGTGTATTTTACGTGGGAAAAGTAATGATATTCTTTAATAATATGATGATAATTTTTATTTACTCAGTTATTAGTATTTTTTTTTAGTTGTTTTTTTTTCTTTTACTTCCTTCTTTACACTTTATTCTACCCTCTTTATTTTTTCTCTTTTATTATCCATCCTAAGGTTGCCTGGAAGAAATTGCCTAGAGCGATAAGGCCGCCTCTTGTATTATTTTTTAATAGATAAGTTTCTTTATAATTTTTGTACAAGGAAGTGTAAATACATAAATAAATAAATAAAGATATTCTTTAAGGTCGAACTTCGTCCCACAGCAACGTTATAAGAACTCTCCACTGCAGCACTCAAAGCACAAAAATAAATTGATATATACTTTCTTCTTTAGGAATAATTAATTCCCTATATTAATTTGTACCCTTTATTTCAGCTGTATCTTCTTGCAAGTTTTATTTTAGACATCAAAGTACCTACCTACCCTATTTCCTGCTTTGTCTAGGAAGGGATGTTCTATGTAACTTTAAATCAAAGTTGATTCATTAGTTTAGACGTAAAAAGTTACGGACCAGTTATAGTTATTATTATTGATATCGATAAGTTTAAGAGTTTAAGATCAGCAATGATATCAAACAGGCAGAGTTATTGGAACGTGAATCGCGAAAACAAAGAAAACATTTTGACTAATTACACATTAAGCTCTAGTTTTGGGTGATTATCCTGCAAATTATCTACAGACGGATCCAGGCATAAAATTATATCGTTTGTATGGCCTTTTGCAAAATCTTACTTTAGCACTAGTTTACTTTTCTTCACTACTTATTTTCAAACTAAACTTAACGTCATAATCCAATCGATCAGATTAGGAATTTTTTAGCAAACAACCCTTTTCAAAGAATGGATTTCTTATCAAAAGGAAATCCTTCATCTTGAGATATTAATTAATTCCTGTAACCAGTGATAATCTAATGATGAAACGAACGACATTTGTTATCGCGGCTCATTTAATCATCTCGCAATAGGGAGCAAGGAGTCTTTCCCCCAGGAGGATAATATTTCTATCTCATAAAACATTTTAATTATTTTAAGTAATAAGCTTTACAAATAACATTATTAGACTTGAACAGTTAAGACACGCTTTACAGAGGAGAGGTCGGCTTTTATAATAACATACATACATACATAAACTCACGCTTGTATTCCCCGAAGGGGTAGGCAGAGGTGCATTTCTGCACCCACATTTCGCCAGGTATGTATCAGTCCCACGTAATAGGGGGCGAGCCTATTGCCGTTTTTAGGGCACATTTCCAGACTCCGGGCTGTTACTGAGAATTTCCTAATGGAAAAATTGCCCGACCCGGGAATCGAACCCAGGACCTCTAGATCTCACGGCACATACTTGTACCGCGAGACCACGAGGCAGTCACGAGGCTTTTATAATAACAGGTTTAAAAATAGATAGAAGGCGCATAATTCCGACACGATAAGGGGTTATAGGGTTCATAAGTTTTGCTAAGCGTATCTATTAATAGTGCATTCTCACTAAAAGTAATTTCAAGGTTAGAAGATTGTGGCTCAAGACTGCTGCGAACCATAACCATTAGCTTCCAAAGAAGCTCCATTGTCAGTTTCAAGTAGACGTGTGCTATGCAGTAGCGGCGAATAATTTGAGGAGATTTTACTCTGGATTAATACGCGCATGTTTTTAGGAAGTATATCGGCGCGGATAAAAGGTATTCAATTGGGTCCAGTTTAGGAGTTAACTCTTTTCTGGTGCAATGTATACGCTTATATAACAAACTTCCGAGGGCTATTAGGGAGCTTCCCTTGACAAAGTTTAAGAAATCAATTAAAGATAAGCCTTACAAAAAAGCATACTATAAAATTTCAGATTTTATTGAAGATAATAAGCCCTGGGAGTAATGTAAATTGATCGGAGTTTTGTTTTGTTGTTATAGTTTGTATCGTTATGACATTTACAATGTAAAATTTAAATAATGTAATTAAAAAAAGACATTTATTGCTATAAAAAAAAAAAAACATGTCGTGTTGCTGAGGGAGTTTCTTGCCGTTTCTTCTCCACAGCTATAACACGTTTCGAAGCGGCAATAGTTTAAAAAATATTAAAAAGTGTAAAATTGATGATTCAAAAGAACTTGTAGAAGTCTATTTGAATAAAGATAAATTGACTTTGACTTTGAGTAAGGAGTACCAGTAGGTATCAGGCTGGAAGACTGGAGACACCGAAATTAACCTTCCAACAACTCTCGTAGTGCTGGATAGGAATGTTAACAGCTTTCTAATTTTTATTACTATTATCCTAACTTCATGTGCGAAAATATTGACATTTTAAAGTAGGTAAAATAAGTAAATATTAAATTATGTTGTTGTAGTTTCGACGCAGCAGACAAATTAAATATAAATTACTAATTGTATTTGCTTCACATTGCGGGCTCGTGAAAATTTAAATTGGCCTTAATTAATATGTTCAGTTTAAACAAAGGTAAAATATTGTTCCGTTTCCCAACTTATCTGATTTTGATTTTTGTAAAGTATACACCCCAAGTAGCCAGTATCCAGCCAATGTAATGTCAATGATATTCTTCTCATTTTGGAAAACTAGTTTTTATCAGAGGATTCTTTCGCGTTGATATAAATAAGATAATACATATATTTGAATCAAAATTAAATAAATCGGTGCAGATGTCTAAATGCTGTAGAGTAATAAAGAGAGTATTTTTAACATTTGCACATAAAGTCACATTGCACACATAACGACATAAAGGCATGCATCAAAATAGTTCTTTATCGGTGGTACTCAAAAGACGAAACAGCTTTAGTAGGTAGACAGGAAAAGCAAAAAAAGTCTCACTTAAGTAATATAATTCCTCTAAAGTTGATTATATTGTTATTTCTTCATGGCCACGGGCCTCCTCAACTACCCTCCTAAACCCTCTCAGGTTTAGGCCTTAGTCCGGCAGGCTGGCCTAGTGCAGGTTGGCGAACTACACACATAAGAAATTCCTAAAAACTTTTTTAGTTGTGTAGATTTCATCAAGATGTTTTCCTTCACCGTTAAAATAAAAGATAATTCATTGCGAATACACACATAATTCTTTTAGTACATTACTACCATCTTCTAACAAACAAGGTAGATAATCCAAACACATTAGAAAGGGTGGGTTTCGCGTGTATACCATCCAGATTTCTTGGAGTAAGCGAGGGCTTGGGGAGTCAGCGCAGATGCCGCAAGCTATTGGTAGGCCCACAAGGTGTGCGCACGCGTCGCACATCTGCAGCGCCAACCCCGCGCGCCGTCGCACTGCTTAACTCAATGCTTGCTCACCACACAGATTCAGATATTTTCTTTGATGGTCCCAGGCAGATATGCGCGAAATTTCATTTATTTTTGGATAGCTATTTAAGTTAAATTGTTTGTTATATTGTTAAATGTGTATGTGTTATTATATTACTAAATTTCATTTATTTCTATACAGCGTTGTTAGTTAAATTGTTTGTTATATTGTTAAAATGTTCTTGTGTTTTATATTAGGTATATTACTAATTTTAAGTTAATTTTAGTTACAATGTAAGTGTTTTGGAGAAATCTGTAAACTTGCATTAATTAATTAATAATAAATAAATAAATAAATAAATAAATAATAAATAACTTCGAAAAGTCAAAGGTGTGTGCCTGGGGTTTGAACCCGCGACCGCCGAGATTTTCGACCGTGCGCTTAAACCTCGAGGTTATTACTACTTGGCATAGGATAAAGAAAACAATATAAGAACAAAATCGCGAGAAAACGTTAGCACAAAATATCTCGATTAAAATAATTTACATGTGTATAACACGAATGCCTTTGATTTCACATGTAATATATGTACATAATTTATAAGAGGCCCTTCTATCAGTCTACAAAACATTTTGAAAATGTACGAAAACACGTCCCCGGTCACCGACCCGCAGTGGCAGTCCGTCTGACCTCAAATATTCAGAGGATAATGCAAATGGCCCGGTTTATGTTCGCGATATGGTGGGTCGGTATAAAAGTGAATTTTATTCAAAGACTGTTATTATTTACGAGGCAGTAGGCGGTCGGGCGCGATACGTTCCGCCAACATATTTTCTAAATGGTGGAGGCGAACTGCCTTTTTTTATACTTTTGGCATATACAAGCTTAGTAGTGATCACCTCGAGGTTTAAACGTGCGGTTGAGAATCTCGCCGGTCGCAGGTTCAAACCCCAGACACACACCTCGGATTTTTCGAAGTTACATGTATATTCGCAATGAATCATCACGTACTTTAACGGTAAAGGAAAACGTCGTGGGGAAACCTGCACACCTAAACGTTCTTAGGTGTGTAGTCAACCCGCACTAGGCCAGCGTGGTGGACTAAGGCCTATACCCTCTCAGTTGTAGAGGAGGCTCGTGCCCAGCAGTGGGACGTATGGGCTGATAATGATGATACTGGTTGGACTCGAGTAAAAATGCAAATATATAGATTACAGATGGTTTTCAAGAGACTATCCTTTCGCCTATTGACAGTGACACGCATAATAACACCGAGAAATAAATCCTTAGTCAGTCTAGTTCGTCTTTAGCTCACAAAAGCATGAAGCATATAGAAAGTGTGTACTTTGAATAACTGTGTAATTTGAACGACTTGAAAGTATAATAAGCTGTACACTTTTCCTCGTAGAAAAGCGGGAGACAAACTATTGGTGACACCGGATGGTGTCAATTGCCGTTTTCGTATAAAAATTGGTACTTACACTTAATGGATGAGTGATATTTGTCATATAAATATCTTACTGAACACTATAATTGAAAGTTTATAAATATTGAAAGTTAGATGACTGTAGTGAACAAACGTTTGCAAATGGCAAATTCAAAAACTCTAATATAAAGCCGGCTGGGGGAGATTTTATCGATCAGCGCTCAGTTTTATTAATTTCGGTTACAATATTTCAGTGCGATTTGTTTTCCCGCCTGCGAGAGCCGGGGACCTTTCGGGTCGGTTCGCACATTTACGACGTGTCTACGGACGGAACACGATATATTGGATTTTTTGAGATATTTCGTTTTAGATACCAGTGAGTATTTACATCACGATCTGTTAAGCTGCACACAAGTCGAAGTGCTGTAATTTCATTTATTATAGAATTGTGAAGAAGAAGAAGAAAAAAGTTATTTTAATAGGTGTAGCATAAAAATCGACACTTAAAAACACTTATATTAACGGTTGTTTCCTGTCAAAGTGGGTTATAAAAATGGTCAGTGTGTGCTCAGCGGAGTTTTTTAGCCACTAACCATTATTTTTAAAATATTTTTTCATATAAAGTACAAATATGTTGGCTTCCACTTCATCAATTACAGCAAGTTTTCAATATTCCCCCAGGAAGGAAATTTTATCAAACCACTTTATATAATCGAATTTCACACTTCTTTCAGAGCTTTATGCGTCATGGTCGCTATCCGGGCGGATAGGAATGCCTCCGACTATCTCATTCCCAGCACGAAATGCAAAAGTATTGGTTTACGTGGATTTTCTGTGAAACAGTGTTACTGCTGGGGTCGAACAAGAAAGTTTTAAAAAAGAAATAGACAACCTTTATACATATGTATTTTTAAACTTTTATATGATCCCTGTTGTAGTGTACACGTAATATTAATAATTAATTGTAAGGTAAACGTGAAAATAAATCATAATATAAGCGCTGTTCCCCACTCAAACCGGTTCACTACTACCTGTGATATCGGACCGAGTGGACGTGTCAGACGCTATTGAAACCAAGCTTAAGTAGTTTTATTTATACAAACCAAACCTGAAACATCTGGACATAACACCTGTTATGAGTAGGTCAAAGTCAATAGCCCTGCATTTTTTTTTAGGTCATCACCATATACGTCCCACTACTGGGCTCGTTCCTACTTTACAACTGAGAGAGGTTAGGCCTTAGTCCACCATGCTGGCCAAACTTTCAGATGTGCAGGTTTTCTCATGATGTTTTCCTTCGCCATTAAAGTAAGTGATAATTTATTGTGAATGTGACATAACTTCGCGAAGTCAAGTCAAGGTGTGTGCCTGGAGTTTAAACCCGCGACCGCCGAGATTAACCTCGAAGTTATCACTAGGACCTGGTAAAAAATAAATAAAATTTTGTTTGCGTCGTCGCGTAGTCGTGTCGTGTGGGTGTGAGGGTATTTCATTGGAAATTGTAAGGTTCGATATTATAATGCTATTGAAACGGCATTGAAACGTGATGTTTTCGGATTAACCCGCGTGGATTAATGCGTTTTATAGCGATACTGGCGCTGGGGCGGCGGCCCGCCGGAACCCTTCGCAATGTTGTTCATTTCGACAATTTGTATTCATAAAAATTTGCGAAACGCTCTCGGAAATGTAGCCGCCGTATACCGATTATATTCATGGAGCCATGTTTATACTTCATAATGATATCTTAGTGAGTAAGGCGAGTTAAAAAGGCTGTTGATAGACTACGTACTAATACATATGTATTTACACAGATGTCCGACGAGATCAGCAGAAGCGATTAAGAGAGCGCAGGTCTTTTGCCAATTAACGGACATTTTTATTTATTATTTATTTATTAATAAAGCATCTATAGCATAATTCTCGTCTCATGACACCACGATGTCTTTTAATCGCACAACTATTTGCCTCATTGTGGGCATCAGACCTGCAGCCTCGTTTCACTAACTAGTTATCAAACAACGCCATGAACTGCCATATATACTAACGTTTATAAACGAAGGTTCACTTATGCCAGTAAATATAAACATAGAAATAACAAAATTGTATCGTGATGCGACAAGATCCAGCGTTATTATGTCTACTAGAGTAGTTGGATAATGCTGTTGTAAACATAAAATTTAACGTGGCTTTATCGTGGCTTGTTAAACATATGTTGGGTCGTGCACGCCCGTTTGACTCTCGCGACCTGCCAGTGCCTCCGAAGGTGCCTTGTTGGTTCAGGATCACAGTAATTTTATTACCCCATTAAGTTATATTAAGGTGGGGCGTAATGGAGTACTATATTTTGAGCATTTTAACCATATTTAATGCTTGAATTTATTGACCGTATTAAAGTTTAGTGGTACTAGGTATTTTACAAACTCTCATTTTGTACATAAAGATGTACTCCTGAAGAGGAGAGGTCTATGTCCTGCGAATTCTCGTTGTCTGTAGAATATCGACGGAATTGCAAACTTGGGTACATTTTTATTTTAGTCTGATATTAAAAATCATATATTTGACGCATTAGATACTATATTTATTTTTATCCTGCTTAGGTAATTGTAACCACGAAGATACGGATCTATCAATTAATTAGCGTGGTTGTATTATGGAAGTTGGACGAAGGGATAAGAATAAATAATTCGTCACAGTTCTACTAGTATATAACTTAATCACGGACTTCCTCTGCAACTAAAAAGACTTAGGGCTGTTATTCTTCATAGCAATCGCCATAAAATTGTGAGGGACTATCTTAGAATATCACCATTATGCTTAAACATCTAGGCTGTAAACAACTCTATATTAATAATGAAACCAAGTAGACTGGAGCGAGCTTAGTGGTTGAGTCGAGGTCGTAAAGTGCATCGGGTTCAGATAGGGATATTTGGCACAGGTCCCCACTGGGTGACGAAAATTTCGGCAATTGTGATTTACAAACCGCATTAAGCTGTCCCTTGTCACATTGTGTAAGATATTAATATTGTTCATTGTTGAATTATGAGGATTTTAATTACGCTTTTGGTAATTTTACTCATTAGAAAAAATATAATTTAACAATTATATTATAGACTGTCGCGTTGGCCCAGCAGCACAAGAAGGTCTATAGTTACCGGTTTTGATTCTCAGGTCGAGAAAGTATTGATGGGCGACCCCATTAGGAAATTCTTAGCGTCGGCGCAGAATCCAGAAATTTACCCGATATGGCAGTTATGGTCTCGCTCCTATTAAGTCTGACTTAAGACACAGCCGTCAAATTACATCATAGTCTGAGATTTATTTATTTAAAACTTTATTGTACACACAACATTAAAACTAAGGAGTACAGACAACTAGAAAAGTACAATGGGCGGCCTTATCGCACGAGGCGATCTCTTACAGACAACCTGGGATGGAGATGCAGGAAGAGAGATGAAAGGTAGCCGAAGTGTACTGGTATAACATATAAATAAATATTGTATGAATAAATATAAGATTGTATGAATGAGCTGCTCTAAATCGGGAAATTTAGTGTCTCTTGATTGGAAAAGAGCAACACTAGAGTTTCTTGTCCGTTCTTCTCTAGTGATGACTGCCTTCCGAACGAAAAAGTGATGTAGTATTTGACATTTTATAGATGCAATAAATATTATATCATTTCATTTCATCACCGCCTTCAGGAATACAAGCGCGATAAGTAGTTTTCGCGATAGTTTTCGTTCTGTAAAATAATTAGACAATAGCAGATGCAAAGACAGCAAAAATAAAGGATGCAACAACTGTTCATTTTGTACGATTGCGGTGCGATGTGGTGCCGGGTGGGGAGGGGGTGAGGGGCACACCTGTGTCCCGGGTTCACAACAGTTAATGTCATTAATCTTCGTTCAAAATTCATAACGTGTTAAACTCGATGCAGTGCTCGTCCCGGAGGAAGTGCTGTTGCCCCTACCAAGGTGGAACAACAATCATTATCTGCCGCAACTCATTGAGATCTGTAAGTAATTATAATGTACATACATATATGATCCTCATCAAATAACTGTCTCGGGTATATGTGAGAAAGAAATCTCTTGTATTGTCCTCACAAGATATACAGGGTGTATTCAGACCGTGATCGGAAACTAAGGCAGGTAATAGCTAAGGTGATTATAAAGCTCCTGGCGTTAAAGACAATCCCGACAAAAAATAAAAATTTTGACATTTTTCTAACAATCACATACATTTTATACCTATGGTTGTATATTATATAGGGTATAATTAAGGGTGAGGTAACCTCAGTGAAACGTCTCCATAGTAATTTTGTTGGTTCAAGTTGAGAATTAATTATTCGTAGTCAAGTAGTTTTGTTTTGACAAAGCATCGTGAATAAATGTTAGTGGCGCAGAGATGTAAGTGGGTATTAAAGTGTTGTGCTGGCTAATAAATATATAATTAGCTCGGACCAGTGCCCCTGTCTCGTCACCACCGGGGGCGCCGTGTACCATTGCGTCATTTACATTGGAGCGCTTTGTTACCTCTCGTGTTTCACTAATGGCGATTGTGTCCGCTCACTAAATATAATGCGCCTATCAAAGAGTCTATGAAGCATTTATAAAACTGGATTATTTTGATGAAAATGTGACGAATATCGGCCAATACCCAAACAATCTCGATTTCTTAATGAAATTGATACAAAAATTTAATAACGGAAAAATTATAAATTGAATGAGCCACCTACAAAATTCAACCTGATTGGTCCATTATTGGTAGATAGGATATGCACCTATAGAAAATTTTGTCGACACTTTAATTATCCTATATATCATGCGAAATTGATGAGTTTGTTAATTGTATGACATATTCGTATTTAATAATTTTGTTTAAAAGATATTTCATTTTAATGTTCAACATTTCTAAATTATAATTTAATGTTTATGCCAATATCTTGCTATTGATAATAAAGTAATCTCTCGTATCATTACTATACAATTAACGCATAATAAAAGCATTGACCAACATAAAAAATTCGATAAAAATAACGGATATTGAGTTGCGTTGCGGTTAATTATATTATTTTGAAATTAAACGTGATTAAACCGTCGGTCAGCGAGCGGCGTGATCGAATGCGCTGATGTGCCAATGTACTGTAATTTTATTTTCACAACTTTAAAAATTTAAATCTTTACCTTACCATTTCTGATATGACTGTCCGGGAAATATTTTGTCCGTAAAGGAAGATATTACCAAGGCGTGTTTTTTCGTAAGGGCTACTATTCGTTTCGTTGTTGTGATGTTAATTTTGTAATATAGCCGTCAATTAGACTTAGCTACGTTCCTGATGAAGTTGATCAAATTGAAAGAAATAAAGTGAAAATATGCATAAAGTTCCCGGTATTTCTAGTGGAAATGCCTGCATTAGATTTCCGAGTGGCCTGAATAGCGCGGCGCCCTGGATTCTCGTATTTTTCATTACGTAGCTAGGTAGGATTTTGAGGTGTAATGTACGTTTTGCGTGTGTTGTAAAATTGATCTGGCTCCTTTCGTGGTGTTCTCATTCATTAATTATGTGGCGCATCGATCGCACCTGTGCTGCCTATGTTTTACTAAGGTTTTTTCTTGAGAGTTTTTTTAAAAATCGACAGTTTGTGAGTACTTATTTTTCATAGGATTTTATTAATGATAAGAAGGCTGGGATGATAAGTTTAGTTTTAGCTGTATTATTGCAATTTTATTCATACGATGTATAAAAAATGTAATTATACTGTAAATGTAATCTCGATGGTAGAAACATGTATTTTTCCAAATGTTTTGCTCTTATGTAGACTTTATTTGGCCTCCTCGGTACCGCGGCATAAGATCACTGCATACAATCTCAAGATTCTGGGTTCCATTGCCGATTGTAATAAAGGTGCTATTAAGTTTTTTCCGTGCAAAAACACAAAGGGTGAATCTACCCTTCTGAAATACAGGTGTTGGTGTTAGTGTGCAATGATCAAAATAACGTGGTACGGAACTCTTCATATGCTAGCCGACTCGTTCTTAACTGTTTTTATGTTTAACAAGACATTTACCATAGACACAGGGAAACAAAACAAGCATTTCAGTATAAGCAAGTACTCATAACGCAAACGAGGTCGGAACTCACATTCTGAAAAAGTTCCTCCAAAGAAATTGAACTATTTTTACGACTAATACAAAGAACAATTTTAGTAGCACAAATAAAGGAATTTTCTTGGAATGGATTACAATACTCACTAAGTCTAAAATACTGCCTCGTGGTCTAGCGGCACAAGTATGTGCCGTGCGATCTAGAGGTCCTGGGTTCGATTCCCGGGTCGGGCAAAATGTTATTGGGTTTTTCCATTAGGAAATTATCAGAATAACGGCAATAAGCTCGCCCCTCTTACGTGGGACTGATACATACGTGGCGAAATGTGGATGCAGAAATGCACCTCTACCTGTCCCTTCGGGGAATACAGGCGTGAGGTTATGTACATACGTATGTGATCTCGAGGCCCTGTGTTTCGCTCCCTGGGTCGGTGAGTTTTATTGGGGGTTTTCTGTTAAGAAACTCTCAGTAACAGGAGTTTAAAAGTCTGTCCGAAAAACGCCAAAAGGGTCGTACCCTATTACGTGGAACTTAAAAATGATCGAAACTTGGGCTCAGAAGTGCACATATGCCTACCCTATGTATGTATATATGAACTGTGCATATATGTACACCAGTGGCGGTACTTCCATAGAAGCCCAAAAGCGTTACACGTTGGTTGTCTGATGTCTAGTTTATAATTGTTTATTGTGGGGTCATGATATTCTCATTCATATGTCAAATTGTCTTTGTTAAATAAAGATTTAAATCTTAAAGATAATTATTATTCGGAATTTTGTAAGGCAAACTGGGCTTTTGGGCTTCTAAGGAAGTACCACAACTGATGTACATATGTGTCTCTCTGCTGGGCACGAGCCTCCCTTTGTATACAGATATGGTTTGTGTAAAGAAATAAAGGTATGTAACTATTGCCATCATCATCATCATCATCAGCCCATATACGACCCACTGCTGGGAACGGGCCTCCCCTACATATAACTCCGAAAAGTCAGAGGTGTGTGCCTGGGGTTTGAACCCGCGACCGCCGAGATTCTCGACCGCGTGCCTAAACCTCGAGGCCATCACTGCTTTTTTTTTTGCCAACTATTGCCATTTCAATTTAATCGTAAATATCGCGGTGCAATAACACAGCTTGAATTTAGTGATGTTTTAGATTGAACAGCCTAAACCACAAGCCCGTTTAATTTACTCTATAAACAATTCCGACTGATTTGAGAAATTCATTAGCCTAAATTGCCACTGTTCGCTCTAGCTGACCTGCAATCCATTTGTATAGGAGTGGGATAACTTTTTTCAATGGGGCTTTGTCAAAAAAAATATATATTTAAAATACATTAAAATTTGATTGATTGTTGATTGAATTGCATAATTTAGGAAGTAGTGATAGCCTAGGTTTAGGCGCACGGTTGAGAATCTCGGCGGTCGCGGGTTCAAACCCCAGGCACACTGACTTTTTGAAGTTATGTGTGTATTCACAATGAATTATCACTTACTTTAACGGCGAAGGAAAACATTGTGATGAAACCTGCACACCTAAAAGTTGTTAGGAATTTCTTAGGTGTGTAGTCCGCCAACTCGCACTAGGCCATCGTGGCGGACAAGGCCTAAACTCTCTCAGTTGTAGAGGAGGCCCATGCCCAGCAGTGGGACGTACATGGGCTGATGAGGATGATGAATTGCATAATTTACTCGTGGTAAAATATTCTTATCCGGTCGTAAAGTGACTCTGGTAATGGCATCTTCCGGAATTAACCTTTGTGTACCCATTAAGAAAGTCAGCATTATTCTATTGTCAGTCAACAAAATGATCGTTGCCAGTCGGTGATTAATGATCAATCATTGAGGTCAGTCAAACTTTAATACTTACAAATCTCATTCAACTTATATTAGGAGCCATGAGTTCATGAATCCTAGGTACTGTGACTATTCATTGTTGGTTATAATTACTTCTTATCATTCCTATCACGGTCGCATTATTATATCCAATGCAATATATCACGAACGAGCTGAATTGTCGCCCTGGGGTCGTTTAGATAAACAAACAGAAGTTGATATTTACATTTAATATCTATAAATAGCGGGTGGGCGCGGATGAACAAAGGGACAGAGGGCTGAGGCAGCGTTTAATGTAATTAGAGGGTCAAATAAATTGTGCGGAGGAATTGTTTTCGTTTATCTGGACGTTTCCACGGTGGAGGATTTAGCGCCGGCGCCCCGCGTTTTGTCGACGCCATGGACTTTCTGCGCAATCGTATTTCGTGGTCGAACGGAGCGACGCTGTATTGCAATTGACCAGTATGGCGGGTTCAAGTAAAAAGTGAAATCGTTTGTGTGTATGGTTCAAACGAAATTAATTTCTAGTTTTTGAGTGTAAGAAGTACTAAGTACACACTTGTGGGTTTAGTAGTGTAATCCTATACATATTCGTTTTTCGAAGTTATGTGTGTATTCAGAAAGAATTATCATGTACTTTAACGGTGAAGGAAAACATCGTGATGACACCTGCATACCTAAAAGTTGTTAGGAATTTCTTCGGTGTGTAGTCCGCCAACCCGCACTACGCCAGCGTGGTGGACTAAGGCGTAAACCCTCTCAGTTGTAGGGGAGGCCCATGCCCAGCAGTGGGTCATATTATATGGGCTGATGATGATGATGCTATGAAGAGACAGTACATGATTTGACCAACGTAAGTAGCTATCTAAATAAGTTAATATTAGCTCTATTCCTCGGATTGTTTATTTGTCCCGGGTATGGCAAAAGATTATGAGATTTTGTAGCAAGTAAATTGAGCATCAGCACAGAGTTTAAAATTAGCTCCAAAGAAAAAAAATACAAAGGTCACTCAGAGACATCATAAAAGATAAGTTAGCTCACTAGTGACCTTACTAGCACGATGTGCGAGTGGTGTGGGAGTGCTAGTGAAGCGATTTAACACGGAACGCGCCCCGTGGCGAGAGGTAATGGTGGGTAATTAATGTACTGTGGCACAAAGCGGGGGCGGCGGCGCGGCGTCCGCCGGCTACACCGACCACTTACCACCGCAACAAACAAACACTATACACGGAAATTATGTAGATGGGTTGATAAAGTTCTAAATTTAACTATGCTAGTTTGGCTTACATGCGAAATTTACCGCACTTTGACCTTCAAGAAGGACGTTGGACGCTTTCTTTTGTCATTATAAATGTCCGAGGAAATCTGGACTTAATGCTGTAGAGGCTATACCTAACATCGCTATTGCAATTTATGTATAACAGGATAGACAGAGCGAAAAAACACTGCGTGTTAAATGTGTATCTCTTCAGGATTGAACTTGTCTTCAGCCTGCAAAGGGAATTGATAGCCAGCCCCAAGCGCTAATCTACAGATGCGATAAAAGTGCGCTTCACCAAAACGAGATGTAGGTACTCGCGTTTAAAATGGAATGACATGAAATAATATTTATCGAATCTATAAAATGACAAATACATCACTTAGATTCAGTCATTTAAAAAAATCACCACCACCACCCTGTTCGGAAGGCAGTCATCACTACAGAAGAACGGGCAAGTTTACAATAAGTACATGTACATACAACATATAGTCGTGATGGCCTCAAGGTTTGGGCACGCGGTCGAGAATCTTGACGGTCGCGGATTCAAACCCCAGGCACACACCTCTAGAGACGGAAAATCTCAAAGAGGCGACAGGCAAGGCTCGGTGACAGCGACACCGCAGGCGAGCCTGGCCCCTCCAAGGGGTCAAAAGAACACGCTTCGGTTTCAGCCACAGACGAGGAGGCTGTGGCTGAAGCCAGCAAAAGGTACAAGGCGGCTCTTCGAAAGGAGCGTGCCGCCGAAGTGAAGAGGAAAGCCGAAGCGGAGGCGGAGCTGGCCAGGGCCAAGAAGGCCTGCCCTTTCCGTGAGCCAAAGGCTCCGGAAATGCCAGCTTCCACTCGAAGGGAGGCGCTCATTAGGATGGCGGATCGGCTCCGCAACGTGACGATGACGTCCAGAAATCTGAAGGGTGAACTTCAGAGGGACGTCAACGTCAGCGTTGCGGAGCTGACAGAGATGGCAAACGAGCCACCCTCGGCGGAGGTGGCCCGCGTGGAGGCAGAGAATGCAAGCCTTAGAGAAAAGGTGGTGGCTTTGGAGGTGGCACTGACCACCAAAACGAAGCTCCTGGAGGAGCTGCCGGCCGCTGATCGGTCGCAGTCGCGGCCGACAGTTGTGCCGGAGGCTTCAACAGTGGAGGGTCGCCTCGAGCAGTTAGAGCGTCGATTCTCGATGCTGGACGCCAAGCTCGAGGCGATACTGCTGAGGCTGCCTCCGGAGCCGATTCTCCGGCCTCCACTGGCCGCAGACCAAGGGAAGGGAGGAGGAGGGGACCGCATAATCCCCGCCCTTCCAGCTAATACTCAGCCCGCCGCCAAGCGTCCTGGTGCCGTGCCCCCCGCAGCGGTTCCCGACCGCCAATCGCGCCAGCGGAAGCGGGGGAACCGAAAGCGCGTGGCACCGCGCCTGCCGACGCCAGCTCCGCGTCCTCTCCCCCCGCCACCCGTGTCCATGGAAACTCCATGGACCGAGGTGGTAAAGCGGGGGAAAAAGAAAAAGAAGAAGTCTGGGGGGCACAACACCGCCGCCCCCCCTAAACCCCAGCCGACACAGCCGCCGCGCAAGCCGGTGCCCCAGCTCCGCCTCCCGCAGAGAGCCGCCGTCACTCTGACGGTGCTGCCGGAGGCGTTGGAGCGGGGCACGACGTATGCCCAGGTACTGCGCGAGGTCAAAACTCACGTGGACCTCGCTAGCCTGGGCATCACCGGTATGAAGGCCAGACGAGGGGCCACCGGGGCCTACATCTTCGAGGTACCCGGGCCGGAGTCGGAGGTAAGAGCCGACTCCCTCATCAGCAAGATGAGGGAGGTACTTGCCGGGTCGGAGGGCGTTCGCGTCACCCGACCCGTCAAGACTGCGGAGCTGCGCATCTCGGGGCTGGACGAGTCCGTCACCCCCGAGGCAGTCGCAGCGGCCGTCGCTCGGCTCGGCGAGTGCTCGCCTGAAGATATTCGGGTGGGGGAAATCCGGGCCGAGAGCTCCGGTCTGGGCGCCGTTTGGCTCCGGTGCCCGGCGATAGCGGCCGGAAAGCTCACCAGGGCAGGACGCGTCCTGGTGGGCTGGGTGTCGGCTGGGGTTCGGCTCTTGGAGCCTAGGCCCTTGCGGTGTTTCAGGTGCCTCTATAGGGGGCACGTTAGGATTAAGTGCACCGCGGAGTGTGACCGCACCGGGATCTGCTACCGGTGCGGTCAAGAGGGCCACAAGGCCCGTGATTGCCAAGCGGACCCGCACTGCGTTATCTGTGCAGCTGCGGGTAAGCCCGCTGGGCACAGGGTGGGCGCTAAGGCTTGCGTCGCCTCCTCCGTCCCGCACCGCCCTTTACACGGTGCGAGATCCGAGGTTGTGGCGCGGCCGAAACCGCCCACCCCGGAGATGATGGAGATCGCCCATAGTTAGTATGGCACATAACTTCCTCCAGGCGAACATCAATCACTGCGCCAGGGCGCAGGATTTGTTTGTTCAGTGCCTGGCGCAGTGGTCGATTCAAGTGGCTGTGGTCTCCGAGCCATACTTTGTTCCTCCCCGGGATGACTGGGCTGGGGACCTGGATGGCTTGGTGGCCGTCATCACTCGGGGCGCCGCCGGATCCCCGCCCTTCGAAAAAGTAGCGAAGGGCTCGGGATGCGTGGCGGTCCTGTTGGGAGGGATTTGGGTCGTAGGAGTGTACTTCTCTCCCAACAGGTCCCTGGCGGAATTCGAGAGCTTTCTGGTCCGCCTGGGGGCCCTGGTGGTGCAAGGCAGCCAGTCCCACCCCGTGCTAGTCGCCGGCGACTTCAACGCCAAGTCCTTGGCTTGGGGCTCGTCGGTGACGGATGCGCGGGGTAGGGCCCTGGAGGAATGGGCGATTTCCATCGGGCTGGTCGTCCTGAATCGGGGGTCGGAGGACACGTGCGTGCGGCATAATGGCGGTTCGGTGGTGGACATAACGTTCGCCACCCCGGCCCTTGCCCGCCGTGTCCGGGGCTGGAAGGTCCTGGTTGATGAGGAGACGCTGTCCGATCATCGTTATATCCGGTACAGCGTCTCTGCTTCCCGGGCCCCTACCACGCCCGGTGGTGGTCCCGCTACCCGATTCACGGGCGGCCGGCGGTGGGCCGCTAAGCGCCTCGATGTGGAGGCTGCGGAAGAGGCCGCTCTTGTTCAGGCGTGGCTCTCCGTACCAGACAATCCGGTGCGGGTCGAGGAGGAGGCGGAATGGTTCGGGGTGGCGATGTCGCGTGTCTGCGACGCGTCGATGCCCCGGGTCACCCGCCTCCCGGCGAAGCGTCAGGTGTACTGGTGGTCGGCGGAACTTTCGCAGCTGCGCGCGTCTTGCGCGGCTGCGCTACGCCGACTCTCCAGGCACCGTCGTCGTCGGGTCCGCCGACCTGGCGACGATGAACAGGAGCGGCTGCTCTACGGCCTCCACAGAGGGGCGAAGAGAGCGCTGCGGGTGGCCATTGCACGAGCAAAGGCCGCGGCTTACGAGGAGTCCTGGAGGTCTCTCGATAGAGATCCGTGGGGGCGTCCATACCGTGTGGCGTTGAGCAAGCTCCGCCCATGGGCGCCCCCGCTGACGGAGAGTCTCCGGGCAGACCTCGTCGAGGACGTCGTCGCGGCTTTGTTCCCGGCCACCGAGGAGTTCACTCCTCCACCGATGGCGCCACGTCCATCGGCGCCATCGTCGTTGGACTCGGCAGGAGATATCCTGGAGGTTTCGCCTGAAGAGCTGGAGGCGGCAGTGCTTCGGCTGCGGGGCAAGAACTCGGCCCCGGGGCTCGACGGGGTGCCCGGACGTGTTTGGGTGCTCGCCGTCGAGTCGCTGGGTACGAGGCTCCGCAGCCTGTTCTCCGCGTGCCTGCAGCAGGGCAGCTTCCCGTCGCGGTGGAAGACGGGCAAGCTTGTCCTGTTGAGGAAGGAGGGGCGACCCGCAGAGTCACCGTCGGCGTACCGGCCCATCGTGCTGCTCGACGAGGTGTGCAAGCTCTTTGAGCGTATCTTGCACGCGCGCCTCGTCGAGCATCTGGAGAGCGCGGGCCCGGACTTGGCAGATTGCCAGTTCGGGTTCCGGAGGGGCCGGTCGACGGTACACGCTATTCTGCGGGTCAGGGCACTGGCGGAGGATGCAGTGTCTCGGGGCAAGTGCGTCGTGGCGGTGTCACTCGACATCGCCAACGCATTTAACACCATGCCCTGGGCCTGCATCAATGAGGCACTGCGGTACCACGAGGTTCCGCCCTACCTTCGGCGTCTGGTGCAGGCGTACTTGTGTGACAGGTACGTCGTGTATCCGGGCGCCGACGGGTGGCACCGTCGGGCGGTGTCGTGCGGTGTTCCACAGGGCTCGGTTCTGGGGCCGCTCCTGTGGAACATCGGTTACGACTGGGTGCTTCGTGGTGCCAATCTTCGGGGCGTCGCTGTCGTCTGCTATGCGGACGACACGTTGGTGACAGCGACGGCCAGGACCCCACAGCGGGCCGCCCTGCTCGCCGGGTTCGGGACCGAACTCGTGGTGGGCAGGATTCGGCGACTTGGCCTCCAGGTGGCCCTGCACAAGACTGAGGCTCTGTGTTTTCACGGACCTCGGTCTAGGCCACCGCCGGAGGCGCACCTGATGGTGGAGGGCGTGCGGATTTCCATCGGCTCCCAGATGAAGTACTTAGGTCTGATTCTGGACAGTCGGTGGAAATTCCGTGCGCACTTTGAAATGTTGTCGCCGAAGTTGGTCCGGGCAGCGGGTGCTCTCAGTCGCCTGCTGCCCAACATTGCGGGTCCTGGCTTCCCTTGCCGAAGCCTTTATGCTGGAGTCGTGCGGTCCATGGCCCTGTACGGGTGTCCCGTGTGGGCTAATTCCCTCGGCGCTCGCTGCGTCCGCTTGCTGCATCGTCCGCAACGTATGGTGGCGCAGCGAATCGTTAGAGGGTACCGCACGATTTCGCACGAGGCGGCCTGCGTTTTGGCGGGTACTCTGCCCTGGGAGCTGGACGCTAAGTCCCTCTCGTCAGTGTTCTTCTGGCGGGAGGAGGCGTACCGGCGAACCGGACAGAGACCAGCCCCAAGAGAGGTCGAGGCCATGTTGGCCTCCCTCCGCAGCGCCGCCGTGGAGGAGTGGCGTTCCAGGCTGGAGAGTCCAAGTGCTGGCGTGGCGACCGTCGCGGCAGTGCGTCCTGTCCTCCAGCAGTGGATGGACAGGCGCCACGGTGCGCCGACCTTCCGGCTGACGCAGGTGCTCACCGGGCACGGCAGCTTCGGTGCGTACCTGTGTCGCATCGTCGGAGTGGAGGAGACCGCCGTGTGCCACCATTGTGGCAACTGCCGTGAGGACACGGCCCAGCACACGCTTGAGGAGTGCCCAGCCTGGGACGAGGAGCGCAGCGCTCTCGTAGCGGTCGTGGGGAGAGACCTCTCGCTGCCGACTGTGGTCGCCGCCATGGTCGGCAGCCGGAGGTCGTGGAAAGCTATGCTCTCCTTCTGCGAACGTGTCATTTCGCAGAAGGAGAGCGCGGAGCGGGATCGGGAGCAGACCGATCCCGCTCGTCGCAACAGGCGACGTAGGAGGCGCCGGGACAACATCTAGCCCGGCGCCCAGAGGCCACACGGGGCCGCCGTCCCTACCTTGGCGGCCCCCGAGAAGCAACTATAATTTTGGTGTGCCTTTTGGCACCGCGCAGAGGCGGTCCCGGATCAATCCATAGCTCTGGCTTCAGGGTATTCCGGGGCCGTCTCGCTGAATGCGCTGATGGTGGCCGTCGCGGGGCGTGAAAAAAAAAAAAAAAAAAAAAAAAAAAAAAAAAAAAAAAAAAAAAGGCACACACCTCTGACTTTTCGAAGTTATGTGTGTATTCACAATGAATTATCACGTACTTTAACGGTGAAGGAAAACATCGTGATGAAACCTGCACACCTAAAAAGATCTTACAAATTTCTTAGGTGTGTAGTCCGCCAACCCGCATTAGGCCAGCGTGGTGGACTAAGGCCTAAACCCTCTCAATGGTAGAGGAGGCCCGTGCCCTGCAGTGGGACGTATATGGGCTGATGATGATGATGATGATGACATACAACATACTAGAAATAATACATACATACATAATGATAACAGCGAATGAGTCTCTTCATCAGTGGTGCGTTAAGGCCGTAGAACGTGTGTAGTACAAATAATGTCAATTTGTCGCTTGTTACCGCGTTTTTGCTGCGTGCCGTTTGGCTTTCACTGGCGCGATGCGAGGAAGGGTTGCGGGGTTAATTCTACATGCATCTATTAATAGCTTGAATATGATTGTAGTTTTAAGCTGGCATTTGACGTAGTAAATTGTTCGGGTTATTAGGGTTCGAAACAGATAGCGTTTCGCTTTGTACGCTTAATCTTTATTTTAAAAAAATAATAACAAGCATACATACATAACCTCACGCTTGTAGGAATACAGGCAAACAAAGGGGAACCAAAAGGGTAGGCAGAGGTGCAATTCTGTACTCACATTTCGACAGGTATGTATGAGTCCCACGTAATAGGGGGCAAATAGTCGTTTTTGGGCGCATTTCCAGACTCCGTGTTGCTACTAAGAATACTAGACATACTTGCGCCGCGATACCATGAGACAGTCAAGACAGCACCTTTTTATAATAAGAAAAAAAAACCAATAACGTTATGTTATGCAAATAAGTGCTAATCAGCTACCCAACAGTACGTAATTATTATATTAATATTAAATATTTTTATCACAATATCCTAAATGTTCAACCCAAGACAATACACAGAAGTAATGCAGCAACGATAAGAAAATCCAGTCTCAATTTGGCAGTGGCAAATTATGAACTCGAAATGTTAATTTAACAAGTTATCGCGGGGCTGGCCGGTCCACGGCTGCTCGGGAATTTTGTTTTAATTTCTCTGTACTTGTGTTAATTACACCGCCTCCGCCCTTAAGGGCGAGTGCTTCTTGGCCCAGCCGACCGTTTAATACCACCTAGTTACTCTCTATTCAATAATAAGTGTTAACAGTGCAAGGTGAGGTTGTATGATTTTTGAAAATATTTTTGTTGTTTTTGGTAAAGATTTTAGAAATTCTTTGATTGTTACAATTTCCATAGTTATTGGCTTGCATCGAACTCTAATAGAAGAGATCATTGTATACTTTGTATGCCTTTACCACTAAGCATGGCAAAAAATAAAATAAAAAAAATCGCTTAATTTCGCTCATTTATTCGATTATTACGAATATATTTTTGACGTTATATCCCCAGAGAAAATACCTAAAAACACTTTACCTAGGAATCAAACACACCTCTCTAAATTGCATATAACTGAGTCAACAAACCAACGAGTTTTTTTATGTTTTCTTTAACACGTCTTAGAACAGAAACATGTTTTTTCATTGTAAAGGATTGCGATATTTATTTTGTACACAAAGAAACTATCGATGTCAGAAATCCAATAACCACCAAATTGATTTATGTGTATATATAAATACAGCAGTATTAATTCTAAGAATTTTCGTATTAATCACATCTTTTTGCACTCAAAGGGGTTGACGGACTTTATGGAAAATAATAAAACTTGCGGGCGTCAGGCGGCGATGAAATGAATTCATCAAAAAATAAATTAAACATATCCATTGAAATGTACAAAATATTGAATTATCACGTTTTATTGCAATATTGCGCGAACGTGTTACACGAATCTATTTCAATATATTAAATCATTTGTGCGTTACGTTATGGACAATTTTTTACATATTCTTGTAAGTGCGTGATAATGTTCAGGGTTAGACGCGCGTCTACCCCAACGTCATCTCGGCGGTCGCGGACTCGATTCCCAGGCGCCAATATTTGGCTTTTTGATGTTATGTGCTTATTTGTAATAAGTAGGTACATTTATATTGGAGAAAAACATCGCGGGGCAGTGGCGGATTTACCAGCAGGCTGAGTAGGCTGGAGCCTAGGGCGGCAGATTTTAGGGGGCGGCAAATTTGCCCCAATTTTTTTTTGTCTTACAGAAATAAAAACCGCCTTCAAAAAAAAACTATTCCAAAACAAATTAATATGCACTAAAAAGTAAAAAAAATATTTTGTATTCTTCTATAACTTAATAATCAACTTACTTTTTCTCTTCATTAATATGTAGTTACGATCTACATATGTGTTTACCTAACCTATCCACTTCAAATCTAACTCAACACATACCTTTGAATAATAAACAATGATCAAAACATTTTTTAGAGTTCTCCTAAGTAAAATAAAATGAAAAATATTAGACTACTTAAAAGTCAAACGAATTATTACGATACTAAAATGTAGTTACAATAGACGGTGTCAACAAAGGTAGGTTTGTAACTACATATGCACAAGGTTATAGGTGAGATGTGCTTGGTTTAATTAGGTATTGGTATTCTCTCGTAAGTATATTGTCAATCGTATAAAAGTTAACATGTAAAAAAAATCTTAAAGAATTCTCGTATTATTGCTAGGTATATTGTAGTGTTTCCTTGGCTCAGCGACTCAGTGGAGCTGTGTATAGAAAAACGCCAACATGAAAAAAGAAGACCAAGAACAGTATCAGTAAAACGATGAAAATTGTCAGTTTTCTTAAAAGTGGAAGGAGAAGCAGTATTGTACGACCAAGAACTTTAACCACATGCAGTGATACACTACAATCTGAAGAACTCGGAGTTCAAGCTCGGACTTGATGCCTGTGCTGGTGTACCTTAAGGTTGTGTGCTATCCCCGGCTCTGTTCCTTCTGCATCTCAATGACCTGTTACTTAATAATAACATCTATAGTTATGCGGGTCATAGTACCGAGGATGTCTTAAATAGGTACTGGTCGCGCAAATTCCTCTCAGGAACAAGTCAATGAGGGCTGGAATAAGCTTGTTTCGGAAATCGACTATTTGTTGGATGAAGCCGCAGACTGGGACGGGCAGAATTTAGTCCGGGACTTTGGATCGTTATCCTTGGGGGCGGCCATACCAGTTGGCATTCAGTAAATTGCGTCCACCGGCGCCCCGCTCTCACCCAAAGTCTCCGACCGGAGCTCCTGAGTGAAGTCGTTGTTGCTCTCTTTCCGGCCACCCCGGATTTTACTCCTCCACCGATGCCACCACGTCCGTGGTCGGTGAGGGATGGATCGTTGGTGGGATCATTTAAGTGATCGGCAGGGGAGACCTCGGAGGTTCCAATTCCAGGCGTTACGCCTGAGAAGCTTCAGTCAGCAGTACTGCGGCTGCGGAGAAAGAACACCGCCCCGGGGCTTGACAGCATCCCAGGACGTGTGTGGATTCAAGTCGTCGAGAACCTGAGTTTCTGAAAGGCCAAGGTAATTCTGCGGGTGAAGTAACACGCGGAGGAGACAGGAGCCCAGGGCAAATGCATGGTGGCGGTGTCACTCGACATCGTCAACGCCCACAGGGGTCGGTCCTAGGATCCCTTCTGTGGAACATCGAGTATGATTGGGTGCTCCGTGGTGCCAATCTCCGGGGCGTCGGCATAGTTTGTAATGCTGACACGTTGGTGACAGCGTGTGCTGGGACCTTTCCAGAGGCCGTCAACCTCGCCGCGTTAGGCACTAGCCACGTGGTGAGGAGAATTCGGCGACTGGGCCACGCGGTGGCCCTTCAGAAATCCAAGGCCATCTGCTTCACGGACCTCGGAACCAGCCACCTGCAGAGGCCTATCTGACGATAGACATCGGCTCCAAAACGAAATATCTTGGTGTCGTGTTGGATAGCGGATGGAATGTTTGCGCCCACTTCGGCAGATTAAAGCAGAAATTGATTAGGGCAGCTAGTGCATTATCTGCTCTACTGCCCAATCTCGAAGGTCCCGGCATCCCCTGCCGAAGATTGTTCGCGGGAGTCGTGCGATCAATGGCCCTATACGGTTGCCCCGTTTAGGCCGAGTCCCTAGGCAGACGTGGCGTGGCCCTTCTGTGGCAACCGTAGCGGGTAATTGCGCAGCGGATGATCAGGGGCTATCGCACGATTTGCCATGAGGCGGCCTGCGTTTTGGCCGCTTTCCTTCCTTGGGATCCTGACGCCGGAGCCCTTTCGTCAGTCTACCACTGGCGAGAGGAGGCGTCTCGTCTAGAGGAACGACCGACCCCAAGAGAGGTAGAGGCCAAAAGAGCCTCCCTTCGTTTGACCGGCGTGGAGGAGTGGCATTCCAGGCTGGATAATCTCTGAGCTGGTCCGTCGCAGCAGTGCGTCCTGTCCTTAGTCAGTGGTGTGATGACGTTCCGCCTGTCACAGGTTCTGTCAGGACATAATTGTTTCGGCTGGTTCCTGTGACGGGTGGCCAGAAGAGAAGAGTCCGCCGTGTCTCACCACTGTGACAACTGTCTGGAGGACACAGCCCAGCACACTTAGTCGGATTTTCCGGCCTGGGATGAAGACCGAAGCGCACTCCGCGCAGCGGACCTCGCGCCCTCGGCTGTGATTCCTGCCATGGTCAAGAATCGGAGGTCATTGCAGGCGATGCTCTCCTTCTACGAAACTGTAATGACGCAAAAGGAGAGCGCGGGGCGGATTCGTGAGCAGAACGATCCCGCCCGCCGCCGCCAGCAGAGAAGAAGGCGCCGGGTAACCGAATACGGCTGATCCGGCATTTCCACCCTGAGGATTGGGGGCCTAAGAATTCCGCCAGGGCATCCCCTGCCTGTCGTAATAGGCGACTAACAGGGGCCCAAGGGTGGCTGGGCATAGATACTGTGGGGGCAGTGCGCCATGACTAAAAGCAACCCCGAGATGTGCAGTAGAGAGCGTGGTCTCTTGACTGTCGCGGACGTTCACAATAAGTGAGCGTCCAAAATAGGGTGAGTGGAAGGCATCTCGAGCCCTCCCAATTTTGAGGTGTCCATAATTGGACGGTGCGCTGGGCGGCAAGGGACCATTTAAAGCGCTTCTCGCCCTGAGATGCCGTAAAACCGCCCCAAATGCGCGTGATGGTCACCGAGATGTTTTAGACGGTATGCTGGCGTAGGATTTTGGTTACGGATCCAACTCAACTAAGGGACAGCTGCTGCTGAATTCACTACCGCACCACACGCCAGAAATTGAAGTTCCATCCCTACCATCTGGCTGAATAGCGTTCATCAACAGTGCGGTTCAAACGGTGTTTCCTTCCTCGTACAACACCTTTGTGGAATCAGCTTTCCTCGGCGGTATTTCGTAATGGATACGACTTAGGGACCTTAAAGAAAAAAGCCTATAGTTGCCTCAAACGCCGGCAACGCACCGATAATTCCTCTGGTATTGTGGGTGTTCATAGGCGGTGTTGACCACTTGACACCAGGTGGCGCACTAGCACGTTTGTCTCCTCTATCATTAAAAAAAAATATTTTTAGTCTTTTAATTCTTAAATATTCTTAAATTTTCACCTTCGTTTGTCTGTGTAGGCTATCGAAATGCAGAGGTCGGAAGGGGCGGCAAAATTTGAATAGCCTACAGGCGGCAAATGTCTTAATCCGCCACTGTCGCGGGGACAGAAAACTGGAGTAATTCGCATTAAGCCAGCGTGGTATCCCACCACGGTATCCCCTGCCTGTCGTAGAAGGCGACTCAAAGGGGCCTTTGGGGTCGCTGGGCGGTCTGCGGGGGCAGCGCGTAATCATTGAAAGTGACCTCAAGAAGGGGGGCAGCGCTGTGGCCTGTGTCCATCTTCGCCAAATTAAGCTAGTGGAGGTGTAACTGCACCCCATTAAACTCTGAGACGGCCGAGACATTTTAGTTTCGGAGGTGCACCGGGCGGCTGCGAAATAATGGTGGGCGTTTCTCGCCCACACAACGTGAAAGTCAAAAGTCAAAGTCAAAATCACCTTTATTCAAATAGACTTTTACAAGTGCTTTTGAATCGTCAATTAAGTTTTTTTTTAAACTATTGCCGCTTCGAAACGTGTTATAGCTGTGGAGAAGAAACGGCAAGAAACTCCCTCAGCAACACGAAATGTCGTTTTTTTATATAATAATTTTTAATTATAATATAAAAAAAGTGGTCACCACACTTGGTGCGAAGATGGCCGCCGAGGGGGTCGATATGCCGACGTAGGGATTTTTGTTAGAAACCCAGCTCGGCGTTAATGGATAATAGTATGTTAGTTTACTGTGATTTAGTTCTGAGACTTGAGTCGTTGATAAGAAAGAATTAACCCGGTAACTAACCAACTACGCCACGGGGGCTGTCATTCATTTTTACCCAAATTGTCATTGCCCTCTGGACTCAATTCTAAAGCCAATTTCAAGTAAATGCCCTTATTTTGGTACAAAAACACAAATAGAAGTAAAAGTTCTATTAAACAGCCTATTCGAAGATACGTTGAACCCGCCGTTTAAATATGAGTGAAGAAAATCAGTTGAAATACATCGTGATTACCACCACCATATTTTCCACCATATTCATACCATATTTCCGCGTCCATTATAATTTGCTATAATCTGGATTTTTCAATCGGCGTCTATCGCGTCTCCTTAAAGCCGGCGGGGAATCTCATTTGCTTATTTTAACGTAAAAATAAAACTTAGCCATTACTCGTTTATTTCCCCTTGAAGAAGATAGTGTTTTTAATTATCTCCCCGTTCTGGAACAGGTCCGGTTTATAAATTATGCTTATAATTATGTCAACGCTGGTATTCTGATTGCTGTGTCTGTTGTTTCAATTTTAATATGATTTTATACTGTATATATAGTCCAATATAACAGTAAATAGTACATTTTTGTCTGCCTCGTGGTCTCGCGGTACAAGTATGTGCCGTGCGTTCTAGAGGTCCTGGGTCCTGGTTCGATTCCCGGGTCGGGCAAAGTGTTATTGGGTTTTTCCATTAGGAAATTCTCGGTAACAGCACGGAGTCTGGAAATGTGCCCGAAAAACGGCAATAGGCTCGCCCCCTATAACGTGGGACTATGCTAAATATGCATGGCAATTCAGTACGCGCAAAATTGTTTTATGATTGTCTTAAAGTGTTAGATTTGACCCATAAGTAAGGTAAGGTATATGAGTTTAACTTTTCCAGTTTTTATACATAATTTGTTGAGTTATATAAATATAAAAGAAAGGATTTTGTTACATGGGAAGTTGTTAAGTTTCTAAAATGATTCAGCTATTATTTAGTTATTACGGTAAAATGTAAAAATTCAAATTTAAAAAAAAAAACGGGTCGGTAAAAAATTCGCGAAATAATTTTTTCATATTCAAAGAGTTTAAAAATCTCGCTAGAAAGAGAACTTTAAACGAGTTTAAGAAACAATTAAAAATGTGACCGCACCGTCTCCATTTCTACGAAAGTTGATGTTATTTTTTGAATTTTCGTTTGCGGCATGCGAGTTACGGAAGCGCGCCACCGTCAGCTTCAGATGTTCCGAAACTTCCATGATTGGGTTGAAGTTCTGACACAAGATTGACTTCTTGTCTCGCTGTATCCATTAACCTATTTACCGAGGCAAAAGTGCATCGAATCCATTACTTGTTTATATATTTTGGCAGCGTTGATTTTTTTGCATGTTAATTCGTTTAACTGCCTCGTGGTCTCGCGGTACAAGTATGTGCCGTGCGATCTAGAGGTCCTGGGTTCGATTCCCGGGTCGGGCAAAGTGTTATTGGGTTTTTCCATTAGGAAATTCTCGGTAACAGCACGGAGTCTGGAAATATGCCCGAAAAACGGCAATAGGCTCGCCCCCTATTACGTGGGACTGATACATACTTGGTGAAATGTGGGTGCAGAAATGCACCTCTGCCTACCTCTTCGGGGAATACAGGCGTGAGTTTATGTATGTATGTATGTATGTATGTTAATTCGTTTATGATGTTATTAATTTGAATAAATCAAAATTTAGCCATTGCCTATAATTGATATAGAATTGTAGGTTGTCTGGAAGAGATCTCAGTTAGCGATAAGACCGCCTATTGTGCCTATATCTTATTGTCATAGTGTTTTCTCAATTGTACCTATGTATATATATTGTATAGGATACAAAAAAGCATATAAAATAAAAAATAGATTTTTTAAAAGTTTCTTATCCTTCCTTTTGATTCCTTAAAAACAATTTTTGTTAGGTGTTAAAGACAATTTGTTCTAGAGGCTGAGATGTTTGATAATTGGTATAGCAACGTCGTAGTCCGCTTGGGCTGCGGTACGAATCAGTTGGCTTGATCAGAGTGGTACCGTTACCTTACCGAAAATGGTTGTTAATAAATATTTCCATCAAGCAATATTAGTGGGATTGTTGTATTCCCTATTTGATGGTGGTAGGATATTTGTATCCGCCCGGATAGAGATCACCGTACGGCATGTATAAAACCTGCATTAGGCTAGAATTAGGTTGGTATCAGCGACTTTTGAGGTTATTTATTTAGATCGAAATAAAATAAAAAAACGCAACAGAGAGAATTTAGTATTTAAATATATCAATATTCATAATATTTTCATACCACACGGTCCAGACTTTATCTTTTCCTGACATCCATAAAATTCCAATAGAGCGGACACGTGATTTTTCCCTTTCATTCATTACAGCAAATATTTCTCTGAAATGCCCCTCATATTTTGGAACAATTTTTGCCGTCACTTTGGCCGGAATTAATTTAGCTTTGTTTATGAAATGTGAATTTCTTTTGAACGCGTACGGTTGTATAATGTCCCGTGTAATGTGATCATACGGCCGTCTGTTTGTACACAACGATGATGAAACAATAATGCATGTCACAATATCAAATATATGATGATGTAGCTTGGGCTATTTCTTTTGCAGGTTTATTTTGCGTCTGGATACAAAAGGGTCAGTTGGCTGTGTTTATTGCTCCTCGTTTTTTCTGGTAGTGGTAGTCATGGCGCAGTTAGATTAAATTACGAATGAAAAAGGTTGATTGGGGTGGTACCACTGCGTCACAGATACAGTGATTTTTATATCCAGATTACTAATATTGTATATAGGATAGACGACAGAATTAGTCTTGATTCAAAGGGTTTAGCTTGTGAAGTCATGTTTTGTTGATCACTATCAAATCTACATACATACATAAACTCACGCCTGTATTCCCCGAAGGGGTAGGCAGAGGTGCATTTCTGCACCCACATTTCGCCAGGTATGTATCAGTCCCACGTAATAGGGGGCGAGCCTATTGCCGTTTTTCGGGCACATTTCCAGACTCCGTGCTGTTACTGAGAATTTCCTAATGGATAAACCCAATAACACTTTGCCCGACCCGGGAATCGAACCCAGGACCTCTAGATCTCACGGCACATACTTGTACCGCGAGACCACGAGGCAGTCGACTATCAAATCTCATTGGATGAATGGCTGGGTTAAACTATTGATTGTATGAAATTTTCTTAAAAAATTGATCATCATAAACATTAATTGATTTTTAAACATACTTTATTTTTATTCCTCCAATTATAGGATATGTTTTCTTTACCACTGAAATTGATGGCGGTAGCTTGGTGGACTAAGGCCTAAACCCTCTCAGTTGTAGAGGAGGCCCGTGCCCAGCAGTGGGACGTATATGGGCTGATAATGATGATGATGAAACCCATCAACGCCGCTTAAAATTTATTCACACACTGCAACATCAGAAAGAAGTTGATCGACATGACACAGCGCTGGCGCGCGGCGTTGCCTGTAATTAGGTTCGGCGTCGGCGTGTTTGCGGCGCCAGATTAAACTTCCAGAGTTGGTAATGTGCGCGGGTAATTGACTTCCAAATGCTTTGTGCGCACCGCCGGCAAAGAGATGAAATCTGGTACATGTGCCGGGAATACACAACGCAGCTTGCTAACGTGCTTTATGCTAGTCCGAAACAGGTGAGGTTGATTAGCTCATTGCTGTTTAAGCTTATCTCATCGGCATACAGACAGGTACCTATGTTTAGATTTAACATGTACTCACAATCATCGAAGGTCCGAATTGAAATGGTCCTTTTAATAAAGGATATCAATACCATACAGGCAATTGAATAGCAATTATGACATGTCAATGCAATGAAGAGATGGATTTAATTAATTTAAGATAAGTTTCAACCAATAGTAACTAACATAGTTCTGACCCCACACTAAGATACAAGTCTTGTGTCGTGAAACTACAAGAGACATTTCGGTGTCACAAAGATTTGTCTCGGTGCGGGTATCGAGCCCGCGTCCTCTCGTTTCGCGAGCTGGTGGCCAGCCAACTGCGCCACGGGGCTGTGGGCTGCTATTTTATATACTATCGATCATCATCATCAGCCCATATATGTACACTGCTGGGCACGAGCCTCCTATACAACTGAGAGGGTTTAGGCCTTAGTCCACCACGCTGGCCTAGTGCGGGTTGACGGACTACACACCTAAGAAATTCTTAAGAACTTTTAGGTGTGCAAAATATACTATCGATAATTATTACAAATATTATTTATTTGATGTTCGTTTTAGGTTTATTATCATGTTTTATTTCACGTTTCATTTGCTATGTAGTATGTATAAAACTCACGTAGCAGAGTACCATTCTATTGCTGTTCATATGACACGTTCCTAGACTAGCTACTTTTGAGATTTTCTTGACGGGAGCAGCCAATAACCCTTTGCTTGGTCCGGAAATCGAAACTTAACTTCTCGAAAACACCTGCCTGAAGCGGGCCAAATGTGGCAGTCTATACTTAAAAATAGAAAAATCTAGATCAAATTTCTATTTTTGCTTTAATTTGTGTATTTTTTTAATATGGTTTAAAGAAAATAACTTTTTTATTGCCTCATTCATAAAACTACATTTTTCATGACTGCTATATATTATTTGCTCTATCGTCATAAATCATAAAACATAAGATATAACACTGCACACTTAACCAAACTCATCTAATGATTTCAATATTAAAGTACCAATATATTTATCCAACATCACATCTATATTAAAATCTAAGCTATTTCAAAGTTGTAAAGCCCTATAAAAAGCGATTAATATTTAACGATGAGATGTGTATCGCTAATTTATTCGCATTAATTCGGTTTGCAGGTGAGGTATAATGAGAGCCGGGTTTGTTTATGCGGCGACTCGTAAACTATTGCCAATAAACAGTTCACGGTATCAGTGCATCGCGGAGGGCGGGCGCGCGTTTATCATCCAGACAACACTTCACAATGTAAAGATACCTACAGATGGCGCACTTTGTTTTAAAGGATAAAATAGAGAGAAGGGAAGAAAGCTTTTGAATAACATGCTTTTTACACGGCCAATGGTGCTAATTTCACAGTACGTGAGTCGCTTATCATCATCATCAGCCCAGTGGCGGTACTTCCATAGAAGCCCAAAAGCATTTGACTTGAATTTGTGATGTCTAGTTTATACTTTTTTATAGTGGGGTCAGGATATACTCATTTATACATGAAATTGCTTTTATTAAATAAATATATAAAGCTTAAAGATTATATTATTCGGAATTTTGTAAGGCGAGCTGGGATTTTGGGCTTCTATGGAAGTACCGCCTCTGCATCAGCCCATTTGCATACGTCCCACTGCTGGGCACGGGCCTCCTCTACATCTGAGAGGGCTTAGGCCTTAGTCCACCACGCTGGCCTAGTGCGGTTTGGCGGACAACATACCTAATAAATTCCTAATTTTTTAGGCGTGCAAGTTTCCTCGATATGTTTCATTTCATATTTAAACAACGTGATTATTTATTGTTAATACACATATACATATGTAGCTTCGGAAAGACAGAGCGCCTGGGATTGGAACCTGCGATTGTCGAGATTTTTAGCTTTGCGCGCTTAAACCTCGAGGCCATCACTACTTTTAATAATATCTGATATACTACTTTTTATAAGAGTAATTTAACAAAACAGTATATGTATATTTTTGAATATCGAGCCTTCTGTATGAACTGTGACTAGACGCAGCGTTTTTGATCCCCGTGTAGATAAGCGCGCGTTGATCGCGGCCGGAAGAGGGCGGAGGCGGACAGCGGCGCAGCACTGGCGCCTCGCTCGTCGCGCCCTCTAGTGATAACCTCAACGCTTCTCTCGGCTATTTTCTGACTCGTGATCAACGAGGCCATTGTTAATTCCCACCCATTTTTAACATCTTGTAGACGAGTTGTTGTTACTGTGCTTTGTTTAAGTTTTTTTGAAGTTAGCGTGCAAATGTAGAAGTAGTAACGGAAAGTGTTGAAGCAATTTATATTTACTCATTTGGATCTAGATTATTGTTTATTATTGTTTTTTTTTATAATGTAAAACTTTCTTACCGGTCATTATTATTTAAGTCTCGTTTGTGATGTATATAATATAGTACCTAACAGGTAATTGATGCATACCCTAAAACAAAAGTATTGTGTAAGGGATTTAAATATTAAATTGATGGGAGACATTCTTATGTTTTCAGAATTTCCAAAGTTATGTGTGCATTAAACGGTTAAGAAAAACATAGGAAGGAACCTGCATAACTAAACATTCTTAGGTATTTCTTAGCAGTGCGGTATGCCAACCCTCATTAGTTCAGTGTGGTGGAGTAAGGCTTAGCCCCTCTCATTTGTAGATGAGGCTTGTGTCTAGCAACGGGACGTATAAGGATCAATGAATATTCTTGTACCACTCAAAAACAAAATTGTGGTTAAGATGGAACCTCATAACTGTGACCTCTCCTTTTGAAGACAGCTCTCAACCAAGTAAGACACTGAGATTTTATTCTACGTTCAATTGAAATATTAATTGCCACGGATCCCTAAAAGTGTTTACAGGATCGGCGGTATATCAATACACTGTTCAGCTCTTTGACAACAAACATAACTAAATCCAAAACTCACAAACAGCCCGCCGAAGTTTACATAAAAAGTTGGAATTAAATGAACCAAATGTCTGTATGTTTATTTAAAAGTGCCCCCGCGGGTGCGAGGGGCTAGGGGCGACGGTGCGGGGGGCGTGGTAGGCGCTCAAGTCCAGCCATTCCAATTTAACTTTGGTGAAAGAGCCTTCGCAGACGCCGGTGATTGTCGCTGGCTACTTTGTAACTTTCAACCAGAACTGGAGCTCAAACTAAACACTCTTATTTACTTATATCTTTACCCTTTTAAGTGCACGTGAGTTATGTTTGGTCGGAACGGGTATAAATTGTTGTTGGGAAATTGTTTATTCCGTAATGCCGGTAGTTTTGAAATAGAAACTTTGATAAGTGTAGATGTGGATTGAAAAATTTTGTTTTATTTCCTGCTGTACTAATGGTGAAAGTAATTCCAAATAAATATGAAGTAAATACGAAATAAACACCACCTGACTTTAATGGCATGTGCGACCTAATTCCACGCTTTCATGGTGTGTGTGGTACAAATAGAACTATTTACAAAATGAATCGGCTATGATTAGGTTCAACAACCTCTCTGATATCAAGCGTTGTGGGTATTGTCCGCTTCCTTAACATATATATATGTAGCTAATTAGGATATACATACGTGTATGTTGGTAAATGGACCAGATTTGCCACACAGAGGCTCAGGTGTCACCACAATGTCATTGAGATTTAAATAAAATAACGGATCCTTTATTTTGAGGATAAACTTAAGGAGGTTTTCTTGTTACATTAAAAATTAATTGGTACCGAGGAATTCTCGAACAGTTGTCGATAAGAAAGCTTTCTTGGGGAACAATCGAACGCCTCTGCGCTTCTTTGAACGGAGCCTTAATAATAGAACGTAGAATTTTGTGTTGGCATTACTCCTCAGAAATGTGACTGTAAGTGTCATTAATGGAAGTTTGAATCTGTGCCTGGTACTGAAGCTATTTGAATGTTTTACTCGGCACCATTTCACTGGAGATATTTATAACACCTTACCAAATAAGCCTCGTATTTTCTTTGACATTTATTTAAAGATGTCCTGAACAACTCTTTGTTTCTAACTCGTCCCTTATATCTTTTTCTGATTAACTTCGTTGCGGGATCATGACAGATTTTCTTTGATTAATTTAGGGCCAGTGCTCGGCGTCAATACTGTGAGTGCCGCTGTTGATCCTGGAGCACCGGAGTTACAGCGGCGGGTGTGTGGTGCAATAAGGTAGAAAAATATCAAGAATTATAAATACAATTTTGCAGGTGAAAATAGTAATGAATGTGGCGAACGAACTTTTGATGAACAAGTTGTTTACATTAAAGCTTTGTACAGTTGTTTACTTTTTCAAGTATCATTTTTATACGATGCCTTGTAGTGTGAACTCTTTCAAAAGCATCAGAGTTTCTTGACTGTTCTCTCGTGTAAACTGCTATCCAAATTGTAAAGTGAATCAAATGGAGAGAAAAACTGAATTTTTAAATTTTGTTGCCATTTTATTGTTCTAGTAAACGATTTTATTTTTTACTGTTGTAGCTGATTACGAAGGATTATCCATCATTCATGATCATCAGCCCATATGCGTCCCACTGCTGGGCACGGGCCTCCTCTACAATTGAGAGGGTTGATCCATAATTGAATGTAGGTACATGATTTCATTTATTTAGTTGATACGCTCGGTCGTATCAAGAAAGAGAACTTCCGCATTTGATTATCAGACTTACAGAATTGCTATTATTCCATGGTGATAATTAAATTTTCCGTGTAATTTATGCTGTATGAAATCCAAGTGATGGACGTGTTACTCATGAGCTAGGGTACGGGAGGAGATAAACAATTTCGGTAAGGTTACTTCACGTATAGCGTGTGTTAGTTCCAGTGTTTCCAAGTTGTGAGCACCAATGTTTTATAGCACGTGTTATAATCACTCGGCTACTAAAACTTGGACGAGTCAGCAGTAATTCTTACGTTTTATGTTTGAGAGCGTTAAATCAGCGACGGCTCTAATTAAACTTGTTGGTATTGTTGGAAATTTTACTGCTCCTTCAAAGGGAAAGAAGGTCATTACGAATGTTGTTTCGAGAATTCCCTGATTATTTAGCTTCGTGTTGTCGCTCGTGAGTAATGCTGACGGATTCAAATTTAAAATAGCTTTTGTTTTGCGCAAAGTGGCAATGTTTCTACTAAATGCATTTAAATGTTTACACGATACTAAAATAAAACATACATAAATAGCCTCACGCCTGTATTCTCCAAAGGGGTGGGCAGAGGTGCATTTCTGCACCCACATTTCGCCAGGTACCTAACATATGTATCTGTTTCACGTAATAGGAGACAAGCCTAATGCCGTTTTTCAGGAACTCCAACTGAGAATTTCCTAAAGGTAGAACCCAATAACACGTTGCCCGACCCGAGAATCGAACCCGGGGCCTCTAGACCGCACGGCACATATGCACTTGTGCCGCTTATATTTAAAATAAAACTATATAAATAACTTCTGCCCATTTCTTTATTCTGGCCAATATCTGCAACGGATATACTGGATTGTTCGGGACTTTCGTTTGCTAATAGCTGACGGTATGCGGAGTTATATATATTTTTTCTAGGAATAGATCAAAGTCCACATAACCACTAATAAGTTAGGCATGTTGAAGATTTCCGACTCTTAAAATTGAACCAAAATAAAGAACAATCGTATTATACTTACTTCTCTTTTACTGTATGTATTCACAATGAATAATCACTTATTTCATCGGTGAAGGAAAATCGTGATGAAACCTGCACACCTAAAAGTTTTTAGGAATTTTTTGGTAGTCCGCAAACCTGCACTAGGCCAGCGTGGTGGACTAAGGCCTAAACCCACTCTTTGGCACAGGAGGCCCGTGTCCAGCAGTGGGATGATAATGAATGATGAAAATGTTCTTTTTACTCCTTTAATGCTTGAAACTTCTTGGAATCAAAGGGTTATAAGCTAGATTTGCTCTCGCTTTGTAACCGAGAAAGAAAAACCAACGATATCGTACAACTTTGTTCCTTGATGATTTTACAGACAAAAGAACGGACTTTCTTCGACTTTTCCAATTATGTTTGAGCTTTTCTCTATAGAAAGTACCTACATTTTTCTTGTAAGTACATATACTCATTATATATATGTTGTACTGACACGCTGAAATGACCAAAACTTATTATGCTAACCTGTGATACTATATTTTGCTTTAACATTAGTGTTTTCTGACTTTTCTTGATAAACGTGTAATTTTTTTTTCATAATCCGTAAAATAATAATAAAACTCATTGTTCCGCCTCTGGCCTCGTGGCCAGCTGTTGGATTTATATAGGATAAAGACTCAAATTTAAAAGCTGCAATAGGTACGCAAACCTATAAAAAGCCTTTGAGATATTTTGGTAAAGCTTTCCGCTACTCCCGGATATTCCATCAAAGCCTTTATTTTCCCGGTAAACAACACCGCGTGGAGTAAACAATGAATTCGGAGGAAATATTTAATTCAAACGAATGAGCGAATGAACAAAGCCAATTGTGATTTGGAACAATGCACAACTTACATTGAAATGTCCGGTGTACAAGCTTCATAGGATTGCTGTATTTTTCTTAGGTCTAGATACACGAAGTACATACATACATAAACTCACGCCTGTATTCCCCGAAGAGGTAGGCAAAGGTGCATTTCTGCACCCACATTTCGCCAAGTATGTATCAGACCCACGTAATAGGGGGCGAGCCTATTGCCATTTTTCGGGCACATTTCCAGACTCCGTGCTGTTACCGAGAATTTCCTAAGGGACAAACCCAATTACACTTTGCCCGACCCGGTAATCGAACCCAGGACCTCTAGATCGCACGGCACATACTTGTACCGCGAGACCACGAGGCAGTCCATATACCACCTGAGGCTGTGGTAAAGGTTAACTTTTACTTTTATTAGTAGGTAGCATAGACGTATTATGGTTTAAGATCTTTATTTCTCATAAAGAAAATATTTGCTACATGAGAAATATCATTAATTACAAAAAATTATAAATTCAGACGTTTATCGCTAATAAAACCAAAAAGAAAATAAAAAGTTAATAAATAGGGTAGTTCTAAAACATTTCTTGACGAACACAATCCAAACAGCAAAACCATATTCGCAGGATTACATTAGTAATTATAACAAATTACAGATGGCGCTAGTTGTATATCAATGCTAAAGAAAAACAACATTTTAACGTGAAGATATTTGTTTACCTTGTATGTTAGACTTGATTAAATCCTCAGGTATAAATATTTTAATCACATTTTAAAATATTTTGAAATTTGTTAACATAATATGTATGTATACAGGACTTTGCAAGGCAAGCTGGGCTTTTGGGCTTGTATAGAAGTACCGCCACCGGCGTGAGTATGTATGTATGTCTATATATTACAGTACGAAGAAGGGAACCGGGTTACCATCAGTTCTTAAATGATCTTGTCCTAAAAAGGCAAGTATGATGTACCTACAACAGACGGAAACGTACCCGAAGATGATGGATATAGAAAAAGTAAAGGAGGTTTATCTGAAACATAGCTTACAATATTTAGCGTTTGCTCTTACCTTTTTAAAGTGAACGAGTTGGCTTGTACGTATATATAGAAGCCTTAAAGCGTTACACTTATTGTGTTACGTGTTTGTAATGTCTCGTCTATAATTGTTTATCGTGGGGTCAGGATATTCTCATTTATATGTCAAATTGCTTTGTTATATAAAGATATAAAGCTTAAAGAATTATTATTTGCTTATATATTTTGCTATAAGCTTATTATTCGCAATTTTTTATGGCTGGGCTTTTGGTCTTCTGTGGAAGTACCGCCACTGGTGTATGTATATTTGTTTGTACTGACACCATTAAAAAATTGTATAGTACCATACATCACATGTATAACATATATTTTTCTAACCTCTAAAGAATATACAGAGTGACAGGGTGCAAGGGGCAGCACCTGACGGTTCACTAAGAGAATAACTTTAAAAGTAGTTATGCTCCGTTCCCCAATCCACTGAAATCCAAAAGACCTTGAATATGAGCAGAAGCGCGTAGAGACCTTAAATATAGTATGCGGCAATGGATCAGTGTTAAAAGCCAGTGGGCCCGCACAAGCCCGTCATTCGGGAGATGAATACCCTATTTCCGAGTGGAATTGATCGCGGATGGCTCCGCTGCGTGGACGCGTCGCGTATGATTCATTGGAACGGAGCTGGCCGGCCCTATTCCCGTGGTCTAATTTGATAAATGATGTCGACCCATCAGGAACAAATGTCGAACGATAACTTTGCGCAAATCTAGCGGAATGTGGTCAAAAATGTGGCGAATCATGGCTCCCTTCATACATTGTATACATGTATAAATTTTGGAAAATATAAGGGATTTTGTACAGTTGAATGTAGCTAAGACTTCGAGGATGATGTAGAGAGACTGGTGTAGATGTACAATTACTAGGTTGGATTATAAGAATTGGACACGTGCAAGCATCAGTAGTTACTCACGCTTGTTGTGAACTATGTCCTGACTTTCATTTCTCTTCCATAACCGTTTATCAGAATGAAGTTCTCGCGTATAAATTTAGACCAGTTAACGGTACTATAGATATGCTTTTTTAAAGAGTTCCAAATTGAATATTAGTATAATAAGAACTGCATTTAGTTACCAAGTAATAAAACGGTTATGACATTTATAAAAGAAGATTTCTTGTAGGTAAAGGGTTACAACACCTACTCTATGGACTGATAAATATTTTCTTATTCAGGCCTTTTTAAACATTTTTTAAGCGTCCTTATAAAAATTGTAGGACGCGCGAGCCGTTTGTTGTCTGTTTTACGAGAACACTTATAAACTAGTTGAGAAAAATAATTTGAAAAGCAAACTGAAACCACATTTACTTTGTTTGCACTCCGCTCATCTCTGTAAATAAAATAAATGTTGTAGGCGACGGAGAAATTTCTTTTGTAAAACACCACATTTTAATAACACTTGTGATGTTTTAATGTTGACACAGATTTTGCAACACTGTTGCATTTTTTTATAAAGAATATGTCGCTTAGAATACCTGCGTCATAATATAATGTTATGCTTTTATGGTTGACTTCGTCTACCTGGTCGCTAAAATTGGGTTCAGAGAAACGCATTTTTATGTTTGACAAATAAAAAAATATAAAAAATGAGGTTAGTTTTGTGTTAATGATGGCTATTTAACCAGTATGTTGGAATAACTACATATATTATTTTAATGTACAGTTGTTTATTCTGAAAAAAAAAATGTTCTTGAAATTTTTTTATGTTTATAAATTATTATTATTTTTAAAATACTCAATATTTAATCGTAACAAATAAACTCATATTTGCAGTATTAGGAAGGATTTACTTTAAAAATATTTGTTTTTCGTAGCAAACTTGTCTTGTTAATAGGTTATTGTCTCTTGTTTTTTCGTTAAATATGCATTGCTTATCAATGCTAATTAATTGCGATTAGATAATCTTACTTTCGCTGAAATTTGTTATTATTGTTAATTAATCTCGTTTATGTTATTTACGTTAATCGCTTTGATAGAGATAAGTCTATTTATAAATATATTTTTTCATCTTTATCATGAAAGAGATCACAGGATTTTTAGGATCTAAGCGATTTGATTAGAATGTTCCATCAGTTATTATATATAATTTTATATTCAGATAGGTATATAAATTTTTACCGAATTACGTTAAATAATTTCGCATTTGCTCCCAAGGCCGAAACTTCGAGATAGTGCCAAAAAGTCCACTTCCAAATGTGGGTACTAATAATAGTTGTAAATCGTGCATTATGACGTCAGATAAAAAAATTAAAATTAAAAAAGAGATATTGCAGGCCCCGGCGAGATTCGAACTCACGATCTCCTGTTTACTAGACAGGCGCTTTAACCAACTAAGCCACGGCGCCGCGTGACTAGCATTACGAAATTAGCATACACAAACCATAGTTCTTTTTTGTGTAGTATTGTTTCAGTATATTTTTTATCTAGAAAAATATTTTGTGTTTCGTAATAAGTCTGAGGTTAAAAAAAGGGTAGTCAACTCCAAAAAATCAAATATTGCTTCGATCAAAAATATTGTTGTCGGTAACAAGAATTACTGAACATCAATAAACTTATACATCAATTATTTTTTTTATCAAATATTTTTTTTTCTGGGTATCATTAAAAACGTCTTAATATCTTAAAACTGCACAGATCAAAAATTTCTTTACTTTAAACTATTTTTTTAGATTTTATTTTCATTGCAAATACAATAGTATAATAGATTATATTTTGAGGGTAAATTAATTATCGTTATTTTGTCTTCTTTCTACGCCTACATTTTCTCAGTATAGCGATCTTCCCAACACGTGGCGGGATATTTCGCTGTTATTAATAATATTCAATGATGGTGACGGGTTTAATCTTATTAAAGTGTTGGTAATACAATATATTATTATTATTCTAGTTGCCGTAATACATACAACATGTACAGACTGCATACCCTCGAGTTATAACTCAGTTTTATCAACTCACCCCTATTAGTTTGCTGGAAAATAATTATAAATCTCTCCCCTTTGCTACTTTTCGTTTATTAAATTTAAACATACTCGTATATGTATGTTTATACCTAAATGTAATGAGAAACCGATTGAATATACGGCGTTACTTTATTAAATAAAGTAATACACATAAACAAAGTCGTGATGGCCTCGAGGTTTAGGCACGCAGTCGAGAATCGGCGGTCGCGGGTTCAAACCCCAGGCACACATCTTTGATGTATTTATTCACAATGAATTATCATGTACTTTAATGCTGAAGGAAAACATTGTGAGTAAACCTGCACACCTAATAGTTGATGACATTAACAATGACCACTTTGACACATGCTTAGCTTAGGACAGGGTCGTTCCGCGGAGAGGGATCGTGAAAGGGGCGATCCTACTCGGAGACGAAGAGGCCGAGTAGCTACTACAAACACTGAGTAGTACAATAGGTACCAGCCCTTATAATGGAAAGATACCAAGTCCTTAAAACTTGGTAATACCTTTGAAGTGTTTAATCCATGAAGCGCATAAAGGCAAACCAAAGAAGGATTACCGGTATGCGTTCATCTTGAGATCCCGGTATCCTTCGCACGTGGTAAGCGAGAACCATGGGGTTTTTAGTCGGTAAGAATCCGACATACCCTGCTGTTATAAACAAGCAGGAATCCAAGAGGATTTTCCCCATGAAAAAAAAAAAAAAGGACAGGGTCGTTGGCTAATCTGCTGGATCTTATTTTTACACTAGTAGCAATCCTTAGATGTGTTATGTCCTTTGGATATTTCTAAATGGTGTAAAACTTATTAGACATAAACAAATAATAAGTATTATTCAATAAATAGATACAATATATCACTAACAAACTCTATAACTGGATCAGGAACAATTCAAACGAGATGGATTTACTGGATACTTTCAGAAATAAAACAAGTGTTAGCAATTGCATGAGATTTGAAACATTGAAATGAAAGTTTTGATAAAATGAAATCAGTCTCAGAATCGTGAGGCTGCGTGTACGATTTCCGCAACGAAATCCTAAATCCTCGCAGATGTAGAGAAGGCCCCTGCCCAGCAGCATGACGTATATGGGCGAATGATGATGATCATGATACATATTATACATAGTGAAAAAAAAACCCACACTGAGATACGTCTAGTGTCGGGTATTAGAAACTACGAGAGACTTATTGGATTCAACAAAAGTTTGTCTTAATGCGGGGATCGAACCCACGGCCTCTCATTTTCGTAGCTCGTGGCTAACCAACTGCGCCACGAAGGAAGTTATTTGGTTCAATTTGATTTTATACTAACTGATAAAAAGGCTGCATTTCAGTATTCAAATTGCTCGTAAGCGTAACATTATCAGTACTACAATGTGAGAATTTTCTGTATGTTTTACTGGAAAATGTTTTCATATAAATATGTATATTGCTAGAAATGGGAATATTAATTGATTTTAACATAAAGATTTATTCGACCACAAAAAATTCGATCGTAACAAACATAAATTGACATGACATTTAACATGAATTTGAAATAACAAAATGTTAACATTAATGAGGGTGAATTTAAAATACAAGACAAGCGTTGACGTTCGGACAGAGCTTCCGCAATGTAAACCGGCCGATGAGTGAGTGTCGCCCGATGCTCAGCAGCGCCCGATATGACGACCTCAGCTACCCCCGAAATATTTTTGCTCCTAATAATATTATATACCGGGTGTATTCAGACCGTGATCGGAAACTAAGGCAGGTAATAGCTAAAGTCATTACAAACCCCTTGGCATTAAAGAAAATCCCGACAAACAATATTTTTTTTGACGTTTTCCTAACAACCACATACATTTTATACCTATGATTGTTAGGAAAACTTTAAAATTTTTATTTTTTGCCGGGATTTTCTTTAACGCCAGGGGGTTTATAATCACCTAAGCTATTACCTGCCCTTGTTTCCGATTACGGTCTGAATACACTCTGTATAGCTTGTTATACGAGTACATATGTATGTAAAAGTTAAATTATGTAACAAATCATATTTAAAATAGTTTGTGACAAAGGGCCCCGTTTCAAAACGTAGACGTAAATTGTGTTGTTGACATCAAATCCATGAGACAGAAAATTGAGTTTGCATGCAAAGTGTAATATTCAAAGTTGAAGCATATTCATTAGTTGTTAATCGAATCCGAGCTTAACTAAGATGCTGTAGGACGATGTAAATCTCATTTAGCGCGGGCAAACGAACGATGCCGCCATTTATTATACTGGTTGCGATGTCTTGCTGGCCAATCGAACGCTATCGATCCGCCTCCGAGGACCAAACCTGCGAACATTTCTCATTGAACAATCCTCTTAACAATGGCTTCATTCAAAAGAAAAACTATGTTTTTTTTCACATTTTTTTTTCTTAATAAATTTGGGTATGGGTTGCGAGTGATGTCTTAGAATACGCTATCATACCTGCTAGCGATGGCTTCGAAGCGGAAGACCATGTAAGTTGAAGGGTCAAGTAGCATCGAATGAATAACAAAGATAACTGTCTATCGTGCCGTGTCGCTTATCGGTTTCATCTCTAATCATAATAGTGGTTTCTAGAGAGTCACACATCTTCACGCGACTGGTGTTATTTTGTTGTGGCATATACCTGTTGTCTGGAAGAGATCGCTATTAGCGATAAGACCGCCAATTTATGTCACCTGCTATATTTATTTCTTATGGCTTACTATGTACATGTGGTGTCTAAATAAAGAGTTATTATTATTATTATACCTATGAAAGTCAAAGTTTATTTCCTTTGTTATAGCAAAGTAGGCAAACGAGCAAGTGAGCCACCTGATGTTAAGTGGTCAACGCCGCCCATGAATACCCATTATACCAGAGGAATCATCGGTGTGTTGAGCCTTTGAGGAAAATATAGGCTCTTTTCTTGAAGGTCCCTAAGTCGTATCTATTTAGAAATACAGCCGAGGAAAGCTGATTCCACAAAGATGTTGTGCGAGGAAGGAAACACCGTTTGAACCGCATTGTAAAGTAACTGTAACCGAATTTCCTTTTATTAAGGCAATAATATGACGTTACATTCTATAATTGTCATTATTATATCACGTGATGTTTATTTACGTAATTATAATTTTAATTTAAGTAATATTTTGATTATTTCGGATCAAAACATAGAAAAATAGTTAGTTCGGATCCTTTAAGGGTAGATCAACTATCGATGCAGGGGTTGAACTTTTAAAAACTGTGTTCAAGGCATGGGAAGAATCGCGGGATGCTATTGGCATTTTCTGCGACTTGTCCAAAGCCTTTGACTGTGTTAAACATGACATTCTTGTCAGGAAGCTTCACCATTATGGCATTAGAAACGGAGCCCTCAATCTTATGACATCCTATTTGAATAACAGAGTTCAGAGGGTTGACGTTAATGGAAAACTTTCTCCAGGATCGTCGGTTACCATGGGAGTCCCACAGGGTTCAATTCTTGGGCCGTTTCTGTTTCTTGTGTATATTAATGACTTGCCTTACTACGTAGGGGATAAAAACGATATAGTGCTGTTTGCGGATGATACATCTCTTATATTTAACGTAAAAAGACGTCTCGATAATTTTGACGAAGTAAACAATGCACTTCGTAAAGTTGTTCAGTGGTTTGATATTAATAATTTACTTTTAAATGCGAAAAAAACAAAGTGTTTAAAATTCACAATGCCCAATGTTAAGCAATTAAAAACCACTGTACAAATTAACGGTGAAGAACTGCATCCTGTTGCGTCTACTACATTTCTGGGCATTACGGTGGACGCAAGACTCCAGTGGGGACCCCACATCCAACAATTGGCAAGCAAATTAAGTTCAGCGGCATATGCAGTGAAAAAGATCAGACGTCTGACTGACGAGGAAGCGGCAAGAATAGTTTATTTTAGCTATTTCCATAGCCTTATGTCGTATGGTATTCTTTTGTGGGGAGCTGCTGCGGATATTAACACTATTTTTGTTTTGCAAAAAAGAGCCATTAGGGCTATTTATAATTTAGGTCCCAGGGCTTCACTTAGAGAAAAATTTAAGGAAATAAATATTCTTACCGTCACTTGTCAGTTTATATACGAAAACTTAATGTACGTCCAAAATAATCTTGATAAATTTAATAAAATTTGTAATGTACACAATAAAAATACTAGGAACAAATGTAATCTCGTTCAACACGTAACTCGTCTCCGGAAAGTTAATAACTCTTTTATGGGGCAATGTATACGCTTCTATAACAAACTTCCGAGGGCTGTTAGGGAGCTTCCCTTGACAAAGTTTAAGAAATCAATTAAAGATAAGCTTTACAAAAAAGCATACTATAAAATTTCAGATTTTATTGAAGATAATAAGCCCTGGGAGTAATGTAAATTGATCGTAGTTATGTTTTGTTGCTATAGTTTGTATCGTTATGACATTTACAATGTAAAATTTAAATAATGTAATTAAAAAAAGACATTTATATTGCTATTTAAAAAAAAATTACATGTCGTGTTGCTGAGGGAGTTTCTTGCCGTTTCTTCTCCACAGCGATAACACGTTTCGAAGCGGCAATAGTTTAAAAAATATTAAAAAGTGTAAAATTGACGATTCAAAAGAACTTGTAGAAGTCTATTTGAATAAAGATAATTTGACTTTGACTTTGACTTTAAGCGAAGCGTGAAGAAGCATTTGTGCGGGCCGGCATGATTGTGTCGACCAGCGGATGACCATATTGTTTCTCGCTGGTCGGTATTATTTTTTGGACTCCATTATGCTTACCATCAGGTACAGTGGAGTCACTTTGCCGTGCCAGAATATAAAAAAAAAAGTTGCTATAGTTCACTCACCTGTCTTAAATATCACGTGAAACTCGTCTATAGTAATATTCTTGTCACGCCCTCTGCGGGATGCTCGTTAAGATACAGCCAACAGAGTGATAAATCAACATTATTTCATACCAATTTCTATTTAAATTTATATTTGTGTACACAAAGCATCGATTTGATTTAGCACCAGTCTGCGTCGCTCCGAGTGTTTGATTAATTTTCAGATGCGAGTCATTGTTTATTCTCAATAAGATTCGTCAAGAATTTTGTTTGATTTAATTTAACTCAAGTAAGGTGTTCGACACTTATTTTCCCTCCTCAATTATTCGTATCAAGAGATGAAATGAGATGGATTGAGGCCTAAACCCTCTCAGTTGTAGAGGAGGCCCGTGCCCAGCAGTGGGACGTAAATACTTAATATGAGTTGATGATAAAGAGATGAAATGTGTCACTACTTGATGCCCTGGACAGCGCCGTTCTAACTGTGTGGTGGGCTCACTTTGCCGGGCTTGTAAAAGTTCCCAGTTTAGAGTAGATACGCAAATCGCAATACAATAAGGTTGGTATTTCATTTGCCTTAAATAAACAGTAGAATAATTATACGCGTATAATATTAAGATTGAGCCCAGTGGCGTGCCATAGGAGAGGCCTATGTCCAACAGTGGACGTAAGATAGGCAGATGATGATGATGATGTATAATATTATATATATCCATCCTTGAATCCCCGGAGTGGTGGGCATTTATATTTCTACACCCACGTTGCGAAATTTATGTCCCTATGAAAATTTTGATGATGAAATGAATCAGAGTAATAAATCTCAATGAGAAGGCATTTAACAGCAGGTTGCAGGAGACACGAGTTAGTACTGTAAGAAATTACTGTAAGCAAGAGAGAGTAAGTTTTCCTTAAAACAAGAAGTATAGAAACATGACAGCCCCGTGGCGCAGTTGGCTAGACACCAGCTTGCGAAACGAGAGGCCGCGGGTTCGATCCCCGCACCGGGACAAATGTTTGTGTGATCCACAAATATTTGTTTCGGGTCTGGGTGTTTGTGAGACCGAAAAGTCTCTCGTAGTTTCTGATACTCACGACACAGGACTTGTATCCTAGTGTGGGGTCAGAACTATGTATGTGACTGTTGGGTGTATTATTTATTTTATAAAGCCTCCATAGTATAGTTCTATCAAACATTTGATTAATTTCTGGATACCTAATGTAATTACATAGTAGCTGCTTTATTTATTTTGATACGCAGTCGTTGAATGAAGAGTTCCAGTTCTCGGCCCCGCCATGTATTTAAAGTAATTTATTCTGTGTACAGAGCGCGGGTTTAAAATCTTTTCAGTGCAGGCGTGTAAAGGCGTAATATTTTTTACTCTGTATGTAGATGAACCTTTATCTGAAAGGTCGGGCTTGCAACCCCAATGCGTTGTGCCCACATGTACGACTTTTAGGACACAGTGCAATATTATTATACGTAGCAGGATAAGTGTGTTAAGTCGGTATTAAAATTAAGTATCAAATTACAATGTTAAATGTAAAATTATGTAGAATGTTAGGCGGTATTCAACAATTACGACTTTTCTCTCAGTAGTTGGCAAAATTATGCTAGTTTATTTGAATTTTGATAAAACGAAGCATAGGAGGATTGAACAGAAGCAAAATGCTTTTCAGTTGTTTTCGATTCTGGATTTGTCGTATTAGCTTATTCCTACCGCATTCAAAGGTGATTATTTGTATATATGTATACTAATATTATAAAGCTGAAGAGTTTTTTATTTGCTTTAACGCGCTTTATTCTGGTACTATGGGTCTCACTTGAATAATTTTTTTCAGTGTTAGTTAGCGCATTTATCTAAGAAGGCTATAGGCTACATATGATCACGCTATGACCAGTAAGAGCGGAACAGCAATGGAAAATGGAAAACAGGGAAATAATATTCTTTTTGAAGTTTAATGTTTTGCATACGGAGTACAACTATCAACTATGATTAATATTTAGAAAGTAAAGAACAAGCTATAAAACCAATTATCATCGATGGTTATTTTATTAAGCTGTTAAACCCGGAAAATGACTACTCAATTTGTCAGGTTACAGAAATTACTCAAACCTTGCGGTTCATCTCATGTCTTGGAATAGGATTAACTTCAAGTTCGTGACGAGATGAAGTTCCTAAGTTTAGAGTAGTATTAATTATTGAGTCGGGCGCGACACTGATTGACACTCAGTTATCACGTCGACTGACAATCATGTAACTCATTAAGTGGCTTAAACTATTCATTACCTGCTTATGATACGTTAGTAAGACTTCATTTAGATTTGAAAGTTCTGTAAAGATTACAATGCTGGTGTTTTTCTGTAATAATGTAAATAAATAAATACATGCTCTGCCTCGTGGTCTCGCGGTACAAGTATGTGCCGTGCGATCTAGAGGTCCCGGGTTCGATTCCCGGGTCGGGCAAAGTGTTATTGGGTTTTTCCATTAGGAAATTCTCAGTAACAGCACGGAGTCTGGAAATGTGCCCGAAAAACGGCAATAGGCTCGCCCCCTATTACGTGGGACTGATACATACCTACCTGGCGAAATGTGGGTGCAGAAATGCACCGTTGCCTACCCCTTCGGGGAATACAGGCGTGAGTTTATGTATGTATGTATGTAAATAAATACATCCAACAGCCACATACATAATTCTGATCCAATACTAAGATACGAGTCTTGTGTCGTGGGTATCAGAAACTATGAGAGGCTTTTCGGTCTCAAGCACCTAAACCCGAAACAAATATTTGTGGATCACACAAACATTTGCCTCGGTATGGGGATCGAACTCGCGGCCTCTCCTTTCGCAAGCTGGTGTCTAGCTAACCACACGGAGCTTCAGTAAAGATTTGAAACAATTATAGAAAATTTTATTCACTCAATGTTTTTTTATACACTTTATTCTATTCTCTTTTATTATCCATCTTAAAGTTGACTATAAATTATTGGTAGTATTAAGACCGTCAATTGTACTTTATAAGTTTAGTTTCTTCATTTATTTATTTGTAATGAAGCTATTATGTACTAGAAACAACGAATAAATAAATAAGAGGGTCTCAAACGACTAGAGATGAGTCGTTCGAATAGTATGAGGCGCGGTGTAGTTGTTTGTGTTTGTTTTAAGTATGACGGCGTATATGTTTATTTATTTATTTATTTATTTATTTACACTTCCTTGTATGTACAAAATATTATAAAGAAACTTATCTATTAAAAATTAGACAAGAGGCGGCCTTATCGCTCTAGGCAATTTCTTACAGGCAACCTTAGGATGGATAATAAAAGAGGAAAAATAAAGCGGGTAGAATAAAGTGCAAAGAAGGAAGTAAAAGAAAAAAAAAACAACTTAAATAAATAATACTAATAACTATGAGGAAATAAAAATTATCATCATATTTTTAAACATATACTTACTTACACTTAAATACATAAATAAACATATGCAATATAAAACAAAATATATTAAATAAACATATATATACAAATATATACATACATATATAATGTATAGCATATAAACAAATGAGTGGAGAAAATATAGATTAGAGAGAAAAGTAGTGATCTTTCACTTGTCTTTTGAATGAGTGAATTGTTTCCGCTCGTCTTATGGCAGGTGGTAGGGCATTCCACAATCGAACAGCCTGAACCATGAAAGACTTGTCCATGAAATTTGTTGTATGCGCAGCCATTCTCAATTTCAATTCCTCTGACGACCTCAAGGTTCTTGAATGCGTGTTTTGGAGAAATACAAAGCGATCTTTGAGATAAGAGGGGGTAATAGGATCAAATAAAATATTATATAGAAGAGAAAGAATGTGAGCATTCCGGCGAAGCCGTATGGGTAACCACTTGAGCTTAGCACGAAATTCGGAAACATGATCATATTTGCGGAGGCCAAATATGAGTCTAATGCAAAAATTTTGAAGACGCTCAAGTTTATTAAGCTGGTCCTCGGTGAGATCTAGATAGCTGACATCAGCATAATCAAGGATGGGAAGGAGAAGGGTTTGCACGAGAGAAATCTTCGTAGTACAAGGTAAAATATTGCATAACCTTCGCAAAGATCTTGCTGAGGCAAACAGCTTTCGGCTGAGTTCACGAAGCTGAGGACCCCAGGAGAGTGTCTTATCCAGATAGAGCCCGAGGTTTCTGACGCAATCACTTAAAGGAATGATCACACCATCACAAGAAACATTCCGTAATGCGAGCTTATCTAGTTTCGACATCATCCTGGGGCTGCCGACAGCAATAACTTGTGTTTTGGATGGGTTGACTTGCAATCCATGACATTTGCTCCAATCACATATATGCTGAATGTCTGTGTTAATTTCGATGATCGCATTGTCTAACTTGTCAAGAGGTGCACGGGTATATATTTGCAGATCATCTGCGTAGAGGTGGTAGGATGAGCGAAGTTTATTAGTTATAGAGTTAATAAATAGGGCGAAAAGTAATGGAGATAGCACGCCGCCCTGTGGTACGCCAGCTGAGACCACATACCAGGAGGAAAAACTGTCCTCTACAAGTATACGCTGCCGGCGTCCAAACAGGTAACTACGAAACCAATCAACCGCCATTGGAGATATGTTAAGAGAACGCAGAACGCCGAGTAATACATCGTAATCAACGGTGTTGAAGGCATTGCTGAAGTCCAGCAAAGCTAGGACAGTCAGCTTACCTTCCTCCATGGCTGATCTAATACCGTCCGTAATATGAGTCAGAGTGGTGGTCGTACTATGCCCACGACGAAATCCCGATTGGAGAGGATTTAGGAGATTATTTTTGGTAAGGAAATCGTGAAGTTGGGAGTGAATCAATCGTTCAAGGACTTTAGATAGGAATGGGAGTATAGATATGGGACGGAAATCAGAAAGAACAGAGGCATTGGGCTTTTTAGGAATTGGGATTATATTAGCATTTTTCCAAGCAGTTGGAAAAATGCCTGAGGAGATGGAATGATTCAAAATATGGGAAATGATTGGTAGGATTTCGTCTAGAATAGGCAGAATCATATTACGGCCGATACCATCACTCCCTGATGCGTTGGATGAAATAAGCGTAATGGTTTTCTTAACATCACAAGGAGCGAATTGTTTGAGAACAAAGGCTGAACAATCGGGAGTCTTCAGGGTAGAAAGATGTTTAATAGTCTGATCTTTGGTCGCCCTGTCAAAACATGGCGAAGAAGAAAAATGTTGGTTCAAAGAATTTAAGTCAATGGACTTAGGGATGGAAATTCGATCAGGTTTACCCACTCCCAGTGTCTTTAGGAATTTCCAGACTTTGGCTGGGTCTCCGTTTTCCACAGAGCTATGAATATGTCGGCGTTGAGCATTCCTACACACCTTACTGCAGTGATTCCTGATGCTAACATATTTTAGCCAATTAGACTCATTGGGTCGACGATTATACCTTGATTTGGCAAAAGCTTTTTTCGAAAGCAAATCTTTAATGTCAGCTGTAAGCCAAGGTGTTGGTCGGTGTTTGAGTTTAATAGGTCGTACTGGTGCATGTATATCGTATAAGGTTGTAATTTTTTCCATAAAGATGTCAACTTTGGTATTAATACAATTAACATTAGTAAGCAAACTCCAGTCAATGCTGTCAGCATCCTTGCGAAGGTTATCAACATTCATTCCTCGAAAATTACGCTGCAGGATAACCCTGGGTAAGGTTTTGGGAGGACGGACTCGATAGGATAGGAATAGAAGATCATGAGAAGAAAAGGCGTCAGCGGAACATTGACCATGTTTCGCAACATGGTTTAAGGAAGAGACAAAGATAAGATCAAGAAGCGTTGGAGTGTGATTAGGAGAGTGGTGTGTAGGTGAAAGTGGAAGAATAGACAGATTACATGATTGGACAGTATTAAGAAGGGAAGAAGAACGACGATCGTTCTTAAGGAGGCAGGTATTGAAATCACCCATGATTATGGTTTGACTGTACGAAGGGACTAGGTTTTCGAGAATGAGTTCTAGCGAAGAGAAGAAGTCAATATGAAGTGAGGGACAGTAGTAAACACCGAGTAAAATTTTAGTAAGCGACAATTCCACCTCCAGAAAAAGATGTTCACCAGCATCGGAAGGTGGTGGTTGGGGTGACACACTAACTATTGAGTGACGGAATTGTGTGCGCAAGTATATAGCGACACCGCCACCACCACGAGCTGTACGATCATTTCTGATGAGGTGGAAGCCAGGAAGGGAATAAGTAGTAGAAGATAGACATGGTTTCAACCAAGATTCAGAAATAAGAAGGCATAGTTTGCTAAATATCGCTATTTTTCAGATGATGGCATTGACAAAACGCATCTACTGGTAATCATGACACCTAAATACTGTATCTTCAAACCAGAGATGACTCTTGTCATGCAGGTTTGCTTATTTCAAATTTACTAAGTGTGAAAATGACTTCGCTTGTTATATTTTCATTTTTTTATCAATTGTTGTTAGTTTTGGTGCAGAGTGAGGTGTGAACCTGGAACGGCGATTATACATATTAATTATACAAAGGCGCGGTAATATATTGTAAAATTACACAAGGACTTATCCTACGGTCATTCCGTCTCAACTATGGTCTCTGTACAGACTACAGAGGCCGTTAAATTTATCGCGAGAATTAATTCTTGATGAGTGACGCTTACGTTTCTTTCCCTCGCACCCTGGTATACCCTCCCCCCTCCGCACTCCTACCCCTCGTACCTCTACCTCCTCGTGTGGAGCAAATTAAACATGGATTTTTACTTTTCGCATCTGTTTATGCCTCTTTTGGGACATGCAAGGATTTTTAAGATTGATCTTGCCTGTACTGTGAGCGCGCGGAGAGTACATTTCATCAATATTTAAATGCGTTACCTGAGTGACTACGTGATGGCGTACTACCCAGTAATCTCAGCACACGTGAGTTCGAATCCAAGGTAACATGTCTCTCGTCGCAGGCGTTAGGTTATGTGTGTATTAATATAAAGCACCTGGATGACCGAGCTTCGCTCGGTTTTTTTTTTAAATTGTGTTTTTTGGAAATTATATTTAAGTACGAATTACTAATAAAATGATGAAATATGAATAATGTTACTTAACAACGCCATCTGCTGTTGTGTCGTTAAAGCAATTAGTTGCTCAGAAAAAATAGTATTATTATTCGCCAATAGATGTCAGGAAGAGTCATATTTTTCAGTTGATTTTTGTTATTTTTCTTCCAAATGACATTTTCTAAAAATGATTCCTAGCTAGATCGATTTATCGCCCCCGAAACCCCCTATATACTAAATTTTATGAAAAACGTTGGAGCCGATTCCGAGATCCCAATATATATATATACAAGAATTGCTCATTTAAAGATATAAGATTATTCGCCAATATTCGCCAATAGATGTCAGGAAGAGTCATATTTTTCAGTTGATTTTTGTTATTTTTCTTCCAAATGACATTTTCTAAAAATGATTCCTAGCTAGATCGATTTATCGCCCCCGAAACCCCCTATATACTAAATTTTATGAAAATCGTTGGAGCCGATTCCGAGATCCCAATATATATATATACAAGAATTGCTCATTTAAAGATATAAGATTTAAAGATATAAGATAAAAGTGATGGAAGGTGGCGTAGTTGCGAAAGCTGCATTAGTCTTTATTATGACATACATACATAGAGGTGGGCAGAGGTGCATTTCTACACCCAAATTTCTCCAAGTATGTATCCGTCCCACGTAATAGGGGGTGAGCTAATTGCCGTTTTTCGGGCACATTACCAGACTGCGTGCTGCTTTTGAGAATTTCCTAATGGAAAAAACCCAACAACACTTTGCCCGACCCGGGAATCGAACCCAGGACCTAGACCACACGGCACATACCTGTGCCGCGAGACCACGAGGCAGTCTTTATTATGAATTTGCTAGTTAACTACATTGTATGACAGTATGGGACGTGCACCATTCTTCGTAGATAATTAGTAGGGTCATCTCTTGTGAGAAAGAAAACAATATTAAAAGCAGAAAATAAAAAACATAATACTTTAGTAACTGTCTGTAAAAGTTAATTCCTTGACTTAAAGTCTGAAGTGAAGAGAATTCCATCTAAACCTAACATAAACATAATTAAAGATAAATTTGTAAACTTTCAACATCAAATATAATGTAAATATTTAATTTTATATCGCAGTAATTATGAATAGCTGTACTTAGAGCAAACAGAACTTTTATTTATATTGAAAATTATATTTTGTGTTTGTTTAAGTATTTTAAAATACAATTAATTTAGGCAACATTTTTAAAAATTCATTTGGACATGGCTTTTGATATCGGATTTACACGGGCTGGATCGTATCACTCTTACATGGGTTACTATAATGGGCTTGCATACATACATAACCTCACGTCTGTATTCCCCGAAGGGGTAGGCAGAGGTGAATTTCTGCATCTACATTCACCCACCTTTTGTCCCACGTAAGAGAATAATTGCCGTTTTTCGGGCACATTTTTAAACCCAATATCAATTTTCTCGATCCAGAAATTAAACCCGGGACCTCCATATCGAACGGCACATTGTGTTATAACCGGAAAATTGAGCCTTCACGAAGCCTCACGAATGAAAGGCTGCTTAGGAGTTTCACGTCAATTTTCTTATTGAACTCGATCAAGTTTCAATTGTAGTGCAGTCGAAGTACAATACCCACCACGTCTTAAAGGGCTTGATGGGTCACGAACACGAAGGTTGAATGCCGAAGGGCTGTAACAATAATAGTTTATTACAGTTACATATCTAACTCCGACGGAGTGCGCAACTATTTCAAGTCCCGAGTGGGACTCTACGGCTTTGTGAATCGTGAATGTGGCCATCGCCGCATACCGGACATTCTGCCTATTAGTTTGCGGTTACTGGTTCATAACACTAGGCGATTGACGTGGATTCATTCATTATTTACATACAAAATTACTGTGCTTACTAGCTGGCTGCTGCGTGGTAAGGTTTAACGAGCGTTGTTATAAAAAAAATCGTGTTTGTAATCCACCTGATTGTAATAATTTGATTTTTTTTGTAGAAAAATAATTTGATTTTTTTAAACTACTTTCTTAACTAGTTGTTTTTTTCGCAAAAAGTTTAAGCTACGTTTATATTCCATATATGTTCTAACTTAACAGGTGGGGACCTTGCTAAAGTCTAATTAATCATTATTATCATCATCGTCACGAAGAACACTAAATTAGTGCTTTAAATGTCTCTTATTAGACTCCATCTGTGACGATCAGCAGTAACTAGTGTCCGCGTCACGAGTCTGGCTTTCCCGTCCTGTTAGTCACATTGTACGACAGTTAGCTTTCTTACTTCTCCAATCCATATGTCGAATCGTATGTGATTGCCATCAAGAGAATTAGCAATTGTGACTCTTTTGTGACGTTAGAACTGGAAACTTCAACTTTCCAAATTATTTCGAGATAAAAATAGCTTGATTGTTGTTGACGTCATTCCACCCACGCGCTGGGAAACTCAATCGGCTTTAAAGTGAAAGGTAATAAAAACAAACTAACTTTCAGATTTTGAGATATATAGAATGCCGAGGCTTCGGGTAATTACTTTAGTTAAGTTATTGTTGTTGTGGTAAGATAAGATCAGCAGTTGGCTAGCAAACAAATTTGTGTGTTGTTTAATAGGTACAGAAGATGCGAAGTTCGGTAAACTAACATCGCTGGGGGCTAAAGTTCAAACCCTCGGGGAATCTATTCGATATTTGAGGAAAAAATTACAATCAGTTATTAAAATTGAAAAAGTAGTGATGGCCTCGAGGTTTAGCCGCGCGTTCGAGAATCTCGGCGGTCGCGGGTTTAAATCCCAGGCGCACACCTCTGACTTTTCGAAGTTATTTGTGTATTCACAATGAATTATCGCGTACTTTAACAGTGAAGGAAAACATCGTGAGGAAACCTGCACACCTAAAAGTTCTAACGAATTTCTTAGGTGTGTAGTCCGTCAATCCGCACTAGGCTAGCAAGGTGCACTAAGGTCTAAACCCTCTCAGATGTCGAGGAGGCTTGTGCCCAGCCACTGCATCCCACTGGATGATGATAACTTCACACCACACCTCATGCAATATGGTGTGGTCGCTATCCGGACGAATGTCCTATCACTACTTATTTGTCATTATATATGTCGGAGCAGGTGTGGCTTCGAAGTGTCTTTAAGATGTGTGACGTCACATTGCCGTCGTCACAACTGTTGATTTATGGTGACAACTCATACTTTGAGTTTTCTTTAGTAAACTTTCACAATTACTGACGAGGCAGATAGCCCTGTATCGTTATGAATAGCAGTGACATCGTTTTTACTGGAGGATCCATTTTGAGAAGTAATTTTAACAACCAACTTTAATCAAAGTTCCTTTTATTTCCCAATAAATCACATGTTTGCTGTCCGCGCGTTGACCGATGAATGCTTTGCTCCGCTGCAGCGGGCGGCCTTTTATAGACAGAATAGTGGGGGGCAATCGACACCGCAGAGGGACGATCGCCCGTGAGTCATTCTTGTTTATGCAAGAGCGATGACGTAGCTCTCAGTATATGGTTTTACGCCGTTATATAGATGTCTAATTAAATACATACATACATAATTCATGATTTTTAATTGAGAAAGTCCAGTGGAATATAAAACATCTCTAAGAAGTGATGAGAAAACATATATTTTTTCTGTTGGAGAATGCTCTAACGAGAATTATGCCACGCCAGCTAAAACGTAAATAGTATAATAGATGCAATTAAAAGCGTTCCACTAATAACATCAAAGGTTATCAGGGACTTTTATAGGCCTTTCAGGAACATCGAGATGCTTATAATCGATAAGTCAGCTCCCTGCGGAACGATTATTCGGCCGTAATCCTGGACCGAATATCTATAAAGTAATTGCGTCTACCTTGTATATTCCGAATCAGGTTACATGGTTAAGATTTCAAGCGTAATCGATTTTCTTGATAATTCTCTAAAGTATAAAAAATATCTAATTGTAAAGGTAAATCTCATGATTTTTAGGTAAAAAAGCAACGGGTTCCTTTCGCGGTTCCATCTGAATATTATGGTAATTTGTTGCTGCTAACTTAACATCCGTTTTTCCATTCCGTGACTACAGTATCCACTCCTACAGGCCATACTTTCCTTTCCCATAACATCCTCTCCCCAAAAAACCCAATTCCCTTCCCCGGTTGATGACGGGCAGGAGCGTCATCAACGCGAGATCCTCCTGCGCTCGCCAACCCGCCTGCCAAGCGTGGCAAGTATCGACAAAAACCTCTCGATGTTGAGGAAGTCATTGGGAGAGGCCTATGTTCAGCAGTGGACCTCTTTTGGCTGATGGATGGATGGATAACTTAACATCAATAGCACGGAGTAGACGAATACACGGTACACGACTATAAGCTTACTTCTTATGAAGTGAGACTTAAACATGGCAGTAGATACGCGAATGAAGAAATTAACCCTACAATTATCCCTAGTGTATACAGGCGTTGATATAGTACACAATAGTCCTAATATTTGCTGCGTCGCATATTTTCCCGAAAGTCGGATTCTGATTTTTAATTGTCCCTTTAGCTGCCTTCAATCATCATCTACACTTCATGTTATCATCTAGAAATACAACAGTCATAACTCATACCAAATTAGTCTGTATCTTTCAAAAATGTAATTCTGTCTTTATCTCTTCAAACATTGTCTGAATGGTCGAATAAATGCAAAATGAAGCTCGAAATGCCCGCTTGAAGTCGTCAAAAATTTAGCCCGCAGCACGAAAGGTTGGTTAATGTCATCAAATGCAGGCAGGTGAGGGGCGGGGGTGTTCCGGTGATAGTCATGCACCCCATGAATAGCAAACTAGTTGGAGACGGCGGCTCGCTCTGCCAAGTTGGTCATTAACAAATTATGATATTTGACGCGCGACGGATGGGCCGCCTGCCGCACCTCTGGACAGGTTGTGTGCTACCGCCTAAACTGAGGTTAAGCTAGGATTAAGATATTATGATCATTAGGACAAGGTAATAAGGTTAGTAAGGTTAGTAAGTCATTCGTATCTTGCAAATCATGGGATAATTTCTGAGTAATAAGAGAAGTAATTGAAAATGTAAGAAAATAGGTAACAAATATTGGGACCCTGATATAATTCACTTCACCCAACGCTATAATAAAGTTTGCATAATTTAGTGTGGGATAACATTAATAAAGAAGCTAAGCGCAAGAAATTTTCCAATATAGATTGGAATATGAAGATACTTACGAGGCTACTTTGTATAGGTTAAATGGATAAATTTCACATCAGCCAAACCACTATTTTCTTTGATGACTATTATCTTCATGCGTCCTCAAGTGTCCTCGCAAAATAGGTAATGTTATTGAAAACACTCGCGACTAATAGAAATGGCTTCGATTAATGCACGATTTCAATAAGAATTCTTATTGTGAACTTATTTCGCATTCGCAGGAGCGTGCGAATTGCCATTTATCAACTAAAGGGGTTTAAAAACTCGTTACGTCACGAGAAAACAGTATTGGACTGTTTAAGTGAATATTAATAGATTGTTTAATATTACAGTAAAATAAACTATGAGTTATTGGATATATTTTTAATACTTATTTATTTTACACATACATTCATAAACTCACGCCTATTTTCCTGAAGGGGTAGGCAGAGGTGCATTTCTACACCCACATTTCGCCAGGTATGTATCAGTCCCACGTAATAGGGGGCGAGCCTATTGCCATTTTCGGGCACATTTCCAGACTCCGTGCTGCTATTGAGAATTTCCTAATGGAAAAACCAATAACACTTTGCCCGACCCGGGAATAGAACCCAGGACCTCTAGATCGCACGGCACATACATGTACCGCGAGACCACGAGGCAGTCAGTTTTTAATTTTATGGGAGAATATTATTAATGTCAGCGTTAGGCCATTGTACATTCGTGGAATTTTGTCGACGAACAAAAACGCCCTGACAAATATAATTATTGGACTATTTATTATTGTAGCAAAACAATGTATGTCTACAATGAAATAGGTTAATGGATATAGTCACTATATTTATTTAATTAATGTGTATACTTTTATAATATATACCATCACATAATTGATTTTTAAAGTGGTAGGCAGAGTTATATTTATAAAAACTGTGGCTATTGGGGAATCCTAAAAGAAAACTCTATGACAATTTGCCTGAACCTTCATTTCGCCCTTGCATATCCAAGACAGACACTTAAAAAATAATAAGTTACATTTCTACATTATCACCAGCTTCAATTAGATGTTGTCGCTATATTTAAGTATAATTAAGGTACATGTAAATAAATAAGGGGGAAGTTGGTTCGATGCCCGGCGCAGATAATCGAGTAAGTTGTGTGGAGTTGGTGCTACCGGCCGGTTATTATCGCGGTTTCCTTTATTAGTTTTAGTTGTTGGAGAGTTAGAAGTTAGCTCGTAAATTGCGACATTAATTTTTCGCTGTTAAACAACGCCACGTAGATAAGATTTTAGATTTGCTTTAAGCTTCGTCTCAACGGTATTTTCGTGTTCTTGCGTTGAGTTAATGTGCGATTTTGATTGCTTCCTTAGTTACTTCAACTTGGGAGTAGCTGTGTTATTGATGGGAAATGAAGTTAAAAATTCCGTTGATTTTAAATCTCTGTCCTCAGGCAGACTATGAATAGTTAATAGTGACAGCCCCGTGGCGCAGTTGGCTAGATACCAGCTTGCGAAACGAGAGGCTGCGGGTTCGATCCCCGCACCGAGACAAATATTTGTGTGATCCACAAATATTTGTTTCGGGTCTGGGTGTTTGTGAGACCGAAAAGTCTCGTAGTTTCTGATACCCACGACACAGGACTTGTATCCTATTGTGGGGTCAGAACTATGTATGTGTCTGTTGGGTGTAGTTATTTATTTATTTAATAAAAAAATGGTTTAATATTTTCAAGAAACGAATATAGTTTGCATCTGGATAATACAAACGGAGTTTCAGACATTAACAAATTTTAACTCCCCTTCTGTCATTCTATTGTCATGTGTTGGGTGTATTTATATTTATATTTATTTATTTTATTCGTAATTGCGTTTGACCCTTAAGGAGTTAATACAAATACCAAGGCTTTTAAACAAAATCAAATTAAAGAAAGTGCTAGTAGATACGATACAATAGACCACAAAATTAAAACGACATTCATTAGTAAATAACGCACAATCTGACAATACAAATACAAACCCATTGAATTTATGTCAATTTAATTACTCTTGAAAAGCGAAGCAGAGCTGTACAAGATAAATAGACTACGTTTTCTAACAGATATTTATTTTGAGGCAAAAATCCCACGTTTATGGACAATAACTGTGTGTAGGTTTCGGTGGGAAACAATTAAGCGTCGACGAGTGCGGGACACTCCATTTTATTTGTAATCATGTGTTATAAAGCCTCATGATATTTTATACCATTAATATTTTAAAAAAAAACAGCGCCAGAAAGTTGTTTTTTGTTTTGAAATTCTCAATAACACTTGAATTTGGTTTTTCCATTAGGAAATTCTCAGTAGCACAAGGAGTCTGGAAATGTATTTGAAAAATGGCAATAGGCTCGCCCCCTGTTACGTGGAACTGATACATACCTGGCGAAATGTGAGTGCAGAAATGCGCCTCTGCCTACCCTTTTGGGGAATACAATCGTGAGGTTTTGTATGTACGTATGTATGTGAAATTCTCAGTAGCAGCACAGATTCTGAAAATATGTATGGTAAACGGCCCTATTGGATTATATAATGCTAGCTGTGGGGCCGGCTTCAACCGGCCGCAGTTTTAAATTTCGTCCTGATACCACAGCAACACTGCATTTTCCGGGATAAAAGGTACCCTATGGCCTTTTCCAAGGTCTCATCTATCTCCATTCCACATATCATTCAAATCGGTCCAGCAGTTTAGGCGTGAAAGCTTAATAGACAGACAGAGTTACTTTCCCATTTATAATATTAAGTAGATAGTAGTGTAGTTAGCAAAACTTTGGTGTACAAATACTTACCGTCTACCCTTCTAGGGATATAGGTGTGTGTGTCACATCATTATATGTTACATCATCATCACCATCATTAGCCCATATACGTCCCACTGCTGAGCACGGGCCTCCTCTACAACTGAGAGGGTTTAGGCCTTAGTCCACCACGCTGGCCTTGTGCGGGTCGGCGTTGTTGGTTATGTATATGTATATTAATTGTAGTCTATAGGTGTTTTTTGTATACCCTGTCTATCCTATGCGAACGCCGGCGTTATGCATGAAGAGTTAGTGTACCGGGGTTAATTCAATTTCATAGCTCATATAATTTTAATGGACCTAACCGCGCAATTAAGTCTACCTCCATTACATGTTGTGCTTGCTGTTTATATATTTGGGAGTGAAATAATATAGAGGAGAATTTCTAAATCATACGATTTAGACTTCTTATGCCAAAAATATAACATGTAGAAAATTCCAAGAACAAATTTAGTGGAATCTACTCATCATCATCATCATCATCAGCCCATATACATCAGGGTGGAATCTACTACCATAGTGTTAAAAGGTTGTTGTTTCAATCTAAGGTTACCTTTTGTAAATGGACTTTCCATTTAGTTGCAAATTTAAATTTGGGCGAACTAACTTATACAGGGTGTATTCAGACCGTGATCGGAAACTAAGGCAGGTAATAGCTAAGGTGATTACAAACCCCCTGGCGTTAAAGAAAATTCTGACAATAAATAAAAATTTTGACGTTTTCCATACAACCATCGGTATTAAATGTACGCGGTTACCTGCCTTAGTTTCCGATCACGGTCTGAATACACCCTGTATACTATATTGTTGACAGTTTGAAAAGGGAATTATATAGGTAATACCCACTGCATAAACTTATGATGCTCATTCTTACTAAAGTATATTCCATTTGAAACGTGTTTGGTAGGCGGCTGAAATAATTGTATACTTTTCATTACCGGCTCCTCTACAACTAACGAGTTTATTATTTATTCAACAACAGCAATAACCATGCAAACAAAAGCAATTTTCATAATATTAAATTTTAGTTGAGAACATACATCCAGGCGCCGTTTAGTCGGTACGTGCCACGTGTACCAACATTGACAAAAATCAGTTTCACGCAGTAACATTTTAAATTCAGCGCAGCACGCGCCCTCACAGATAAGATTTAATTCTAAACACGATAGACAGCCAGTGAGCGGGAATGAGTGCGCATTAACTGAGAGCTGTAATAACCGGCGGCTCGCGAGACGACCCTCTCCCCTCTCCTATTGCTTCGAGGTGTGGGGGGGAGGCGAAGGGCACAACTCCCTCAAATCACTCGGTTATTACTTGTGTAACTCTGGCGCTGCTCCGTTTTCATTCTAGTTCTTGTGACTTTATGTCTATTGAGTTTGAAACTATTAGATTGTGTTGTTAATAATTTAAATGTAACGGTTTGTGTCGTATAGTTTCACTTTTTAAAAGGATTGTTTGATTATTTTTCGTAAAATAAGAGTAAATAAAATAAATTTTGCTAGTTTACCCACATAGTACATACATACATACGTCTATGTTAGCTAATATACATTCCATGGTTGGGCAGTCATGTTCTACGGTTGAAAAGGGTTATGCTCCGATGCCAAGGCGGATTCGACTTCAAGACTATACTTATGGAAAAAAAACTTCGGCCCTTACATGATCGCCTCGAGGCTTCGGCGCGCACACGAGTCAATAATCTTGGCGGTAGCGGATTCAAACCCCAGGCACACACCGCTGACTTTTCGAAGTTGTGTGTGTCATCATAATCATCAGCCTATATATCTACGGGTTTAGGCCTTAGTCCACAACGCTGGCCTGGTGCGGAATCTGACACAAGGAGGAGGAGGCCCGTGCCCAGCAGTGGGGTATATGGGCTGATGATGATAATGATGATGATGTGTATGTTGATCTACATAAAAAAGTACACTGAATAGTTAATGTTAAATATGACTTTATCCAGTGTAATATAATAGACTTTTAAGCAGTGATGGCCTCGAGGTTTAGGCGCGCGGTCGAGAATTTCGACGGTCGCAGGTTCAAACCCCAGGCACACACCTCTGACTTTTCGAAGTTATGTGTGTATTCACAAAGAATTATCACTTTCTTTAACGGTGAAGGAAAACATCGTGATGAAACCTGCACACCTAAAAGTTCGTAGGAATTTTCATTAGGTGTGTAGTCCGCAAACCCGCACTAGGCCAGCGTGGTGGACTAAGGCCTAAACCCTCCCAGTTGTAGAGGAGGCCCGTGCCCAGCAGTGGGACGTATATGGGCTGATGATGATGACTTTATCCGAAAAAAATTACCCAATTTAAAAAAAAATGAAACATATTGACCAGTGTTAACTAAAGACGTATTTTACGGCAGTTATGTATCAATTACTTTATTATTTATTATTTAAAACATGTAATGACGTGTCATAAGTGCTTTATTTTTGTCTACATGATAAATAAATGATGTCGAGCGATAATAAAGTGCGTGCTGAGAATCACGCCACTCGTCTCCTTCACCTGGAAAACGATTATATTTTATTAGTTTCCCGTTTCGATGGAAATACACTGGTTATTTTTGTAACCGTAAATAAATTGCGCGTACAAAGTTGCAAATATTTTTTTATGAGAAAAGTTCCTTTCCATCCGCAAAGAGTTGAAGATCCGCGGAATTTTTCGTGTAATAACAAAAGAATATGGGAACTGTGAGGTGATTTTTTACAAAAATATAAATTGCAGGAAATACATAATATTCGGGTATTTTTATGAGTGGTCTTTAAACGATGTTACAATTTACCATTCTCTTGCCCCGTTCCAATTTTATTTGGGGTCGGCGCAGTATGTTTGATTCTTACAAACATCCCCATCAGCCGTCATGTCTTCATTCCTTTTTTCTTTTCTCACGCATTCTATCCATCTTTTCTTTTAAACGATGTTACAATAATTATATTTGTTAAATTGTATGTTTGCTCAGAGAAATCAATTTACTCATTTATTATTTGTGCAGTAATGGGAATTATAGCATAAATATATTTCTGATATTGTTGTTAAGTAAGCAGTGATGGCCTCGAGGTTTAGGCGCGCGGTCGAGAATTTCGGCGGTCGCAGGTTCAAACCCCAGGCACACACCTCTGACTTTTCGAAGTTATGTGTGTATTCACAATAAATTATCACTTGCTTTAACGGTGAAGGAAAACATCGTGATAAAACCTGCACACCTAAAAGTTCTTAGGAATTTCGTAGGTGTGTAGTCCGCCAACCCGCACTAGGCCAGCGTGGTGGACTATAAGGTCTAAACCCTCTCAGTTGTAGAGAAGGCCCGTGCCCAGCAGTGGGACGTATTTGGGCTGATGATGATAATGATGATGATTGTTGTTACAAATTTTGTATATTTCTATCCGAAAGTTGGATATGCCTGCGATTTTATTCGATGTTATATATATTTTGCGGACTTATGTCTAAAAACAAAATGGCACAAAATATCATATTTTTTCAGGATAAAAATGATCATATGACAGTTTCATTCATCTTCGACTGTATAGTTTTTCATTCATCTTCGACTGCCTCGTGGTCTCGCGGCACAAGTATGTGTCATGAAATCGAGAGCATAGATTTTCATTCATCTTCGACTGCCTCGTGGTCTCGCGGCACAAGTATGTGTCATGAAATCGAGAGGCTGGGTACTGTAGGTAAAGTGTTAATAAATAAGTAAATCCTCTAAAAACGGCAACAGCCTCGCCCCCTATTGGATTGAAGCGTGGGTGCAAAAAAGCATCTCTGCCTACCCCTTCGGGGTATACAGGCGTGAGATTATGTGTGTTTCAATCGTATTTGTTCAATGAAAAAAAATCCATACAAAAATAAAATCTTTCAGTTGTCGAAAAGGCGCATTTATTTTGAGGAATGTAGTTAAAATAAATGACATTGCAATATATGAATATTATATTTTTAGAATCTTTCTTGAGTGTGGGTCGCTGTTTATCTGAGAGTTCAACGCCTCTGTCGGATGTGGGCAGAATTCATAATTAACATATAAATTACTGGCACCTGAGGGCGTGGTAGCTTGGTAACGAGAGACTTTCTAGATTTTTCTTACGGGTTCAGAACAAAGGAAAGTAAATTTAAAATTTTTAAATTAAGTTAATTAGATGCTTTGTAATAAGCAGACAGCATGTTGCGATGACAAGTGAAAAGCTATTAGTTCTACATAAATAATTTTACTAAGTCAAACTTGGCCAACGCCTTAGTCCATGGACGAAGGGCTTGCACCCAACACTGGAACTTTTATATAATCATCATCAACAGCCTTTCTTCACGTCCACTGCTGGACATTGGCTTCTCCTATGGCAGGCCACTGGGCTCGATCTTCGGCCCTCCTTATCGAACCGCTGCCAGCCTCCTTGCGGATATCGTCATCCCCACCTAGCCAAAGGGTATCCTACACTACGTTTGCCGAGCCGTGGTCTCACTCCAGAACACGTTTCCCCCAATGGTTATCTGTTCTGCGATAGATGCGACCTTTTTTTTTTTTTTTTTTTTTTTTTTTTTTTTTTTTTTTTTTTTGTTCTCGAGGGGAAAGCTGTTTATGGCTCTACTTCCCGCCAGCCCCGGGGGAGGGGGGGGGGAAGCGTATGTCGGGGTCACCGGTCTTCCAGCCCGGCGCGCGGCGACGTCATGTCCGCGCAGATGTTAGTGCCGGGCTGGGTCCCTAACAATATCCCTAAACCGGCATACCGACCAAAACCCCCCGGTGGCCATCTCCGCGCCGAGTGGGGCGACCACGGTACGTTAGCGAGAAGCGCCAACCGTAATGCCGCAGCCGCCCGGTGTGCCTCCGAGACGTATTTGTCTCGGCCGTCTCGGAGTGTGTAGGGGGCGCAGTTGCACCCCCACTAGCTTGGTTCGGGCGCCCCAGTTGTGGATGGGCGCCCGCGACGTACACAGGCCACAGTGCCGCCGCCCCTCTCGGGGTCACTTTCAGTGAGAGCGCGCCGCCCCCGCAGCGCGCCCAGCGACCCCAAGGGCCCCTTTGAGTCGTCTTTTACGACAGGCAGGGGATACCGTGGTGGGATTCTAACGCCCCCTTGCCACAGGGCAGGGCGCCGGGTCTAATTATCTCTGTTGACCCGGCGCCTCCTTCTCTGACGTCTTTGGCGGGCGGGATCGTTTCTCTCTCGATCCCGCTCCGCGCTCTCCTTCTGCGACATGACGTGCTCGCAGAAGGAGAGCACCGCTCGCCACGACCTCGGACTCTCGACCATCGAAGAGACGACGGCCGGGAGCGAGAGGTCGCCACCAACAATAGCGCGGAGTGCGCTGCGCTCCATCTCCCAGGCTGGACACTCTTGTAGTGTGTGCTGGGCTGTGTCGTCCGGGCAGTTGTCACAGTGGTGACACACGGCCGACTCCTCCTTCAGAGCCACCCGACACAGGTAGTGGCCGAAGCATCCATGCCCCGACAACACCTGCGTCAGGCGGAACGTCGCCGCACCGTGGCGCCTGTCCACCCACTGGTCGAGGACAGGACGCACTGCCTCGACGGTCCTAGCACCAGCACTGGGATCCTCCAGCCTGGTACGCCATTCCTCCACGGCGGCCGTACGGAGGGAGGCTTTTATAGCCTCTACCTCTCTCGGGGCCAGTCTGTCCCCGCGACTTGACGCCTCCTCCCGCTGATGGTATAGACGCGAGAGGAATTTGGCGTCAAGGTCCCACGGCAGGGACCCGGCCAAAACGCAGGCCGCCTCGTAGGAGATCGTGCGGTAGCCCCTGATCAGTCGCTGCGCCAGCGCACGCTGAGGCCTGCGCAGAAGAGCGACGCAGCGCCTGTTCAGGGACTCGGCCCATACTGGGCTCCCATACAACGCCATAGACCGCACGACTCCCATGTACATCCTTCGGCAAGGGATGCCTGGACCTTCCAGGTTGGGCAGCAGGCTGGACAGAGCGCCTGCTACCCGCAGCAGCTTCGGCTGCAGCATCTCAAAATGGGCGCGGAATTCCCACCGACTGTCCAGCAGCAGCAAGTATTTGAGCTGCTTGCCGATGGGAATTCGCACGCCCTGTACCTCGATGTGGGCCCCAGCAGGCGGTCCCATCCGAGGCCGGTGAAAGCAAATGGCCTCGGATTTGTGGAGGGCCACCGTGAGGCCCGGCCGCCGAATTCTCCTCGCCACGTTGCCAGTTCCAACCGCGGCGAGGTCGGCGGCCTCCTGGAAGGTCCCGCCCGTCGCAGTGACGAGCGTGTCGTCGGCGTAACAGAATACGCCGACGCCCCGGGGATAGATGCGACCTGCCCACTGCCACTTCAGCTCGCTAATCCTTTGGGCAGTGTCGATAACTTAAGAAACTAACTTTTATATTCTGGGCTAATATTATCATTCTATGATTTATATCTAAAGAGGGACTCGTGGTCTCGCGGTACAAGTATGTGCCGTGCGATCTAGAGTTCCCGGGTCGGGCAAAATGTTATTGGGGTTTTTCATTAGGAAATTCTCAGTAACAGCACGGAGTCTGGAAATGTGCGAAAAGTGGGTGCAGAAATGCACCTCTGCCTACCCCTTCGGGGAATACAGGCGTGAGTTTATGTATGTATACAATAAAATAATTACACGTATATATGTACGTATACATCTGAGATTCGGTGATAATACCATCAAAGCCTCCCAGCTGAAAATCACGGCGAATATGTATCCTCAACTAATTGGGATTACGTGTCGCTAATTCGTTTTATGTTTGTACGTCATTTTATAACATATAGTTACGCCTCTTGTTACTGTTAAAACGTTTACTGGCGACAAGATTGAGACGCCATCTTGGCATTCGTGGATTTAAATCCTAGGCATAATATTTTGGTTTGAGTAAAGAAAGTTGTAAATATTAAAAAACTACTAAACCCTCAATAAAAAGTAATTACTGGAACTAAATTTATTTCTTGAGAATTACAATTAAGAAAACAGTTATATGAATAATATTTATGATAATTACACTGGTCAACATGACTTTTTGCCGTTAATCAAATTGTACTTTTTCGGTATCTTTTATGTATAAATATTAACGGAAAAATAATAAAAAATATCTATTACATCGAAGTACCTAAATATGTACAATTACATATATGTACAATATATTTGGCTTAATTTTGTGAGGGTATATCGAAAAAGAGTATTGCAACAGCTGATCTTACTTACAAAGACATATTGTTGTTGGTAGTACACGATATATCCTTAAACCTGTATATTTTCAACTCGTTATTGTTCGTTCATTGATGTTTAATTTTTTAATATAACTTTAACAAGTACCATTACGTAATACGAGTATTGCTACGACGACGTGCAGTTTCTAGTATTTATTCCAAAGTGTTGTTGTTTAAATTGTGATTTTTTTTGTCAATTTGAATGTTTCGGTTTTGAAGAAGTTTACTAAATAGTAAATACATAATATGTATATAATTTGTATTATGAATCGAAAGTGTTTCAATACATCGGATCTCTTCTGTTTTGTTTGTGGGGAGTTTAATTCAAGTTCCAATCGAGACCGTCCTACGCCGTTACTATATAACATTTACAATTTGTATTTTGGTTTCAAGATTTCTGAGAATATTAATCAACCTTGGACACCAAGTTTTTTTTGTTTAAGAAATGTATGTTATTTGAGAGGGTGATTTAATGGTACTCACCGATTAATGCCCTTTCCTAAACCTGTAATTTGGAGGGAACAAAAGATCATGAGAATGATTGTTATTTTTGTTTAAGGAAACTGAAGGGATATTCTTATAAAACAAGAAGTAAAATTACATATCCTGATGTGGAATTTGTAACTAAACCGATTCCTTATACTGAAGACAGCCCACCACCTCAGCCTACAAATAAATTTCAAATAATCTCTTTTTTCTTAGAAAGTGGGTGTTTCAAATTTTTTTTATGAACGTATTTTAACTAATCTCATGGTAAGGTATGGAAAAATACAAGTTTCAAACCGCGGCAATAAAATTTTTTTTTTTTTGTTGACCAGTGTTATTGTATCATCATCAGCCCATATACGTCCCACTGCTGGGCACAAGTCCCCTCTACTTCTGAGTAGAGGTGAGGTTTAGGCCTTAGTCTACCACGCTAGCCTAGTGCGGGTTGGCGGATAACTGCATACTAGATATTTATCTCTCAAATAATTTAACAAATTTTAAATAAGAATCGCCATTAAGAAACCGAGACGTGCCTCCCAAATGAGTTTTTAAAATGACATCTCTCAAAGCATCCGTCAGTTGGCAAAACTTCTCAAATACTTTTGATACTTGGAAGGTTTTAAGTAGTATTGGAACCAATCGGAGTTCTGTTTAATTACTTTCCATTCCAAAATGATTGATTGCTGACGATCGGAGATTTGAAACTGTCCGTGGGGGTTTGGGAGGGGAGGAGCGAGGTGTGCGGGGAAATGTGAGGAAGCTTTGTTCATTTCCTTGATTGGTGTCAAGGTCAAGTTCAAGAGGGCTGGAGGGCTCCAAAGTGCTCCTCGAATTGTGTTTGACTGCGAATCGGCTACTGAAACGGAATTAGTATTGTTTAAAAATCTACGTGTTTCGAGGAAATCTTTTCATTGACGTGAAAAGTGTCAGAATTTTGTCTGGATTTGTTGGTAAACAATTGGTATTGATACCATTTTTTACATAATATATTTTGAAAATAAGTAATTTTTTATATTTTAATTACCTCTGACCTAATCAACAGTCTTTCTGAAGTTAATTTCGGAGTAATTCAAATTCCAATATTTAAGCGCTCCAGGCAGGGGCCCCACGTAATATGGAGCGAGCCTATTGCAGCTAACAAGCATAATCCTTGACTGTGTGTTGGTACTGTTAATCCTTGCTAGTCCGTGAATAGAACTCATAATCATCATCATCATCAGCCCATATACGTCCCACTGCTGAGCACGGGCCTCCTCTACAACTAAGAGGGTTTAGGCCTTAGTCCACCACGCTGGCCTAGTGCGGGTTGGCGGACTACACACCCACGAATAGAACCCACGATCCCTAAATCACGAACTTACGACGTAGTATCAACGATTCAACTACATGAACACTTTTCTAAATATAAAAATAGCTGTTTAAAATCCCCAATTTCAAAAATAAATCGCGTGACTATTGTGGATGAATTAAAATTCATATTCGCGGAGCTCGTGGAGAGCGGTGGCCGAGCCGCGCGTACCGACGGACGGAAATAAACACGCTTCATTATCGAACACCGATTCGGATTAAAAGAAATGCTCCACCTTGACAACTTCATACAAATGACAGATTATTGTCGCTTTGATCTTTTTCTATGCGAGTCTCGACGCGCGGTATGCTCATTATTTTGCCAAGCTCCGTTGGAAAAAAAATGTGTTTTAGAGATGTTAGTGGTATGGCTGTAGTCTCGTGTTCTCGCGGTACAAGTATGTGCCGTGCGATCTAGAGGTCCTGGGTTCGATTCCCGGGTCAGGCAAAGTGTTATTGGGTTTTTCCATTAGGAAATTCTCGTTAACAGCACGGGGTCTGGAAATGTGCCCGAAGAACGGCAATAGGCTCGCCCCCTATTACGTGGAGATGATACATACTTGGCGAAATGTGGGTGCAGAAATGCACCTCTGCCCACCCCTTCGGGGAATACAGGCGTAAGTTTATGTATGTATGTGTGTATGATTAGATAGCTGACACTGCAAACTTCGATCCACCTAACAGACGATTCTTTAATTAATTTATTTTTGTTGTTTTTCGCCTAAGTTACTCCTTATTACATCAGCTATCTGCCAGAGAAAGTCCCGTTAAAATTGGCCCACTCGTTTCAGAGATTAGCCGAAACAAACAGACAGACAGAGTAAAAAATGTAAAAAAACGTTATTTTCGTATACGTACCATGTATACATCCATATGCATTTATTAAAAAGCGGTTGATTCAATATGCAGCATGCAAGCAGTGATGGCCTAGAGGTTTAGGCGCGCGGTCGAGAATTTCGACGGTCGCAGGTTCAAACCCCAGGCACACACCTCTGACTTTTCGAAGTTATGTGTGTATTCACAATGAATTATCACTTGCTTTAACGGTGAAGGAAAACATCGTGATAAAACCTGCACACCTAAAAAGTTCTTAGGAATTTCTTAGGCGTGTAGTCCGCCAACCCGCACTAGGCCAGCGTGGTGGACTAAGGCCTAAACCCTCTCAGTTGTAGAGGAGGCCCGTGCCCAGCAGTGGGACGTATTTGGGCTGATGATGATGATGATGATTCAATATTACAAACAGACACTCGATTTTATTTATTTCTATAGACTGTAGATTTAAAAGAAGTCTAATTGGGTGATGATAGAATATTCGTATCAGCGATCGCTGGGCCTTGCTTACCAGATCGGGCAGTTAAATGTTTTACTTCAGGCAATACTCAGTTGAAGCACGGAGTCATGAAATGTCGTAGGAAAACGGCATACATACATACATACATACATAAACTCACGCCTGTATTCCTTGAAGGGGTAGGCAGAGGTGCAATTCTGAACCCACATTTCGCCAGGTATGTATCAGTCCCACGTAATAGGGGGCGAGCCTATTGCCGTTTTTCGGGCACGTTTCCAGACTCCGTGCTGTTACTGAGAATTTCCTAATGGAAAAGCCCAATAACACTTTGCCCGACCCGGAAACGAACCCAGGACCTCTAGATCGCACGTCACATACTTGTACGAAGAGACCACGAGACAGGAAAACGGCAACAAGCTCCTTATTTATAACGATTTAAAAACAAGGTTTTTGAAAGGTGGGAATAGACACAGAACTCTGGCAAACACTTTGGGATACCTACATTGTGTAAATTAAAATTATGTGAAATGACTCCTTTTGAGATGATATTTACCAAAGACAATATAAGCGTAAATGTATTATTTTTATAATACAAGCGTAAATTTATTGTAAGACTCGTTATAAAATCGATTGCGTGAATTATTATTATTTAGTTGGCGAGCTCAAGTTAACTCCGTATCGCAGAAAGTCACGGGTATTCTTCGTGCTCTCTATCGCTTGAAAAACTTCCTTCCCTCCAGGACCAAAGCGATGCTCGTGCAAGCCTTAATATTTCCAGTAATCGACTATGGTGATGTGTGTTATTTCGATCTGAATGCAGAATATCTCAATAAATATGACCGTCTTCTTAATAACTGCATTCGATTCATTTTTAACCTTCGCAAATTTGATCACGTTTCCTTTTTCCGATCACAATTAAATTGGTTAACTATCCGACAGCGCCGATCTCTTCGCGCACTCACTACTCTTTTCTCAATTATTAAGTCTTCTACTCCGCCCTCTTATCTGACTTCTCACTTTCAATATCTAGGTAGTAACCACGACAGGAATCTTCGCTCGTCTAACAATCTTCTGCTTTCATGTCCTTCTCACAGCTCAGACTTTCTACATACTTCTTTCTTCATTCAGTGTATCCTTCTATGGAACGCACTCCCCCTAGAAATCAGGATGTTGACAAACCGCTTTTCCTTTAAAGTAAGGGTTCGGCAACTATTTTTGAATCGACTGTCAGAATCATCTTAGTTTGTATATGTATGTATATATATTTATGTGTTTATGTATAATATATATTTATATAAGTAGGTTTTACAAATATACTATTTATGTTTATTGTTTATATATTTATATATATATAAGAGTATATATTCTGTATCAACAATATTTATGCACCTACCATGTATCTCTGCACCACCTTAAGGTTGACTGGTAGATAATGCCTTAGGCATTAAGTCCGCCTTTATACGCTATTATGTATAAAAAGCATAAATAAATAAATAAATAAATTATTGAATTGAATTTAAGATTCTGAAAGTGTTGATTTAATTTGAAGTTATTCGTAAGATCACTTAAAGTTTTACGCTTTACCATAACTTTCCACGTGTGGAGAAGTTTATCATGCTAGTTTAACGGATAATAGAACTTTTTTCTCAAATCTGTGAGCAGATATTGCTAAAAATTTAATCCAATAATTCGGGAATTCCTGTTGCGTTCTGGAGCGTGAATATACCTTCCATTGTTAAGTTTTAGATATCGTTAAGTTAGCTATGTACCTATGTTAAATTAAGTTGGATTTTGGATTGAATGTAATTTTGAAGTAACTTGCATAGAAATATAAAGCGATTATAACACAATAAATACACTCCACAGTTACATACATTATTCTGGCCCCACAGAAATATACAAGTCTTGTGTCGTGGGTATCAGAACCTACGAGAGAATTTTCGGTCTCACAAACAGTCAGATCACATATGGTATATACATATTTGTGGATCTCACAAACATTTTTCTCAGTGCGGGGATCGAGCCCGCGGCCTCTCCTTTCGCAAGCTGGTCGCCGACCCACTGCGCCACGTGGTTGTCAATGTGCATTCTGGAGATATATTTATATTAAGCTGCCCCCAAAAAAAAAAATTTAATATTGTTAAGTTAAGTTGACTATAAAATTGTACTATTTAGACAGATCCTGGGTTCGATTCTCGGGTCGGGCAGTGTGTTATTGGGTTTTCTCATTAGGAAATTCTCAGTAGCAGCACGGTGTCTGGAATTGTGCCTGAAAAACGGCAATAGGCCTCCTCCCCTATTACGTGGGACTGATGCGTACCAGACGAAATGTGGGTGCAGAAATGCACATCTGCCTACACCTTCTAGTAATACAGGCGTGAGGTTATGTACATATGTATGTTTGTAAATTAAAAAAAAACGAAATTAAAGCCTTATGTTGTGATATCACCATTAGTCGTTAACCACTTTGCGCTCTAACTACTATACCTAACTTCATTATGTTTATAACATTATCACTACAGCAAAAAAAGGAATTCGATCACCATACTACAAAGAGTTTAAAAGCTGTAAACGGCGATTGAAAAAGTAAAAACACACAATAGCACACAATGTAACTTGAGGCCGCAACTCAACAAGTTATCTCCCTATTGTCGACACATTTTTCGAAAAGCAATCAAAATTATAAGTTTATTATGAGCGACTCTAGTGAAATTGCCGCTTGAAAAGGATTTTCAGCGCTGGGGCGAGGGGTGTGGAGTGGGGGAAGGCGCGGCGACCGGCGCGCCACTCCGGCAGTGAGAGACCGACCGTCGCGGGAGTAGCGTGCCTGTACCGGAGTGGTGCCAATGTACGTGTCGTTGTGATATGTGTTTATATTGTGTGTGTTTGTACGTGGGAAATGCCAAGTGTGTGTGCTCTGTGTGACCAGCTTATTGTTTATTCGCGATAAGTATATACATGTAGTTAGATCATAAGTTATTTGAATTTTTCGTAACAAACGATGATAAATCCCATTTTGCGTTAATGATTAGGTCATTTAGAATTCTACTTTAATTATAATTATCAACGTATCAAATAGCTTTATATTTTCATATTGCATAAACCTGACGAGGAAATTTTGAATACCTACATCGTTAAAGTTCAGCCAGCACTCTGTGATATTTCTAAGGCTTTCGGAGAGTTTCGTGGTTCTGGAAACATTAATAATTAGTTGAATGCCTTGTTGGAAGTTACTGCAATAAACGGAGAACCTGTAAACGTTGTGAAGTATTTAAGGAAAACTTTAACAATTATTTATAAAAAGAATAACAAGAACAGATGTGGCTCATTTATCAATACCCCCTTAAATAAAAAAATACTACTTACAATTTGTCTCAAGTGAATCTTATAGGCGTCTTTTCCTATTACCGAACGAGGCCAAATTAACTTCTGTACAAATAATTTGCGTGTTTCATCTCATTATGGAAATGATTAAATCGCAATTATTAAGTTGTAATTTTAAAGCTGATCTTCGTGTCAGCCGAAACGCTGTAGTCTTTCCGAGGGTTGAACTTTCGCAAATTAGGTCATTTTTTGCCAATTTTTCCGTAAGCGGAGTGCGTTGTGACATGAATTTAATTTTGGTGCGTCACGAAAATGAACTGTCAATGGGATTTTTTGCGTGGTTGTAGCCAATTTGGCGGTTAATTAACGAGGTTAGAACGCATGCCTAGCCGCCTGCGAGGCCCGGGGAACAATCGAGATTGTTAACACTAGGGCGGTTATGATTTTCATGTCATATTTTATAATATAAACATAGAATCGTCGTTTTTAAACCCTTAACTACCAATGTGTATAAGTACGTTATCAATGTAAAACTTTACAATCTGATTTCCAAGTCTTTGATTAATTAATTATTATTTGAAAAACTTTATTTGAAATGTTTTGCCATAGCCACTGCAATAGAAGCTAGTTGAAATGTTTCTTAATTAAAGATGTGATAGGGGTTTAGTTTACATTTATCATCATCACCATCATCATCATCATCAGCCCATATCCGTCCCACTGCTGGGCACGGGCCATTGAGGGGGTTAACATTTATGACGATCAGTAATTCAAAATCTATTTGTGATTTGCCTGCTAGATCAAACTGCACTCAAGGCAAACTTTCCTGAAGTAAAAGAATTCAGCGTTTGAGCGTTATGTTACGTTGAAGAATCTATAAAAAATCTCAAAAGTATAAGAAAAACAGTCAACAAGACTACATATGTACATACATATGTTACTCGTGAACCTGTTAAATGAAAATAATTTATTTCATTTCCGTTTTACAGAAAATTCCATCAAAATGCTTGGAGGTGTAGAAATTCACAGTTACAACCCGAATTGAGGTGTTTTAAAACATTTTTCTGTCTTATACCACATACTTTTTCATCTTATTAATTCAACGTGTCGATATAAGTATTAACATCATAGTAAAAAAAAACACATTATGTAGGTACTTAGTGTAATTTAAAAAAGTGGTGACTAAATTCTTAAGCGTATTGTTTTTTATCAATTTTTTATACTGGCACGGTTCAAATTGAGTGTCGACAGTCAAAAATAAAAATGTTGTTTTCGCTAACCACGTGTTCATGGCTTTTGGCCACGTTAAAAAAAACATGCAGAATTCTTATCAATCTTTCATTTTTGTTGACTGAGCTTAGATTTGTTATAGGTTTAAATCGATGTTTGCTATTTCGTGATTGATTAAGTAGTATGCGGTAAAACCAGGCGCTGCTTTTTTGGTGTTTTGCTGTGTTGATTAAAATTTACCTATGACATATTTTTAAACGCGTTCTTTATACAGTTTGTTAAAAAATTAAAAATAAATAGTGATTTTAAATTTTAAAGGATTGTTATAAACAAAATCATTTTTTTTCACAGTTTGTTTTCGTTTTAGTTAATCGTCAAATTGCAGACACAAAACGGTCTCTAAAAAATCTATTAGCACTTTTTTTCAAAGCCCTTTTAAATAGTTTATATAACGATTCGCAAATAAAAGTTAACAACTTTTAATGAATAAATCTGATACTTATTAGATATCGCGGCTTATTTGCTTTTTATTAACTACGTTTTTGAAATACTTTTGGGAGTTATTTTTGTGGATGTTAATATTTAGTTTTAATAAAAGTTGAGGCCTAAATATTGAAATGTCAGAAGTTGGTTTAAATTGGCTTTTTTTGTAGTAAATATAAGTTAATTTTTTAATACTTTTTGAAATGCTTATTTTTGATTGGAATTCTAACATTACATAGTTTCGTCACTTTATTCATTTTCATCAGTTATATGTATACGTATCGAGTTATATATGTTGTACGGAACACTTATAATACTAGCAGCTGAGCCAAATTTCGCCCTGACACGATTCAAACAAAAAAAAACAGGATCCCTTTACCTTTTCCAAAGATCCCAAGGGTAATCCTATATCTATATACACTAGAGTTTCTTGCCCGTTCTTCTCTAGTGATGACTGCCTTCCGAACAGGGTGGTACACCAAATTTTGAAATGACTGAATCTAAGTGATGTATTTGATATTTTATGGATTCAATAAATATAATTTCATTTCATATATAATTAATAGAGATCAGTAATACAGGTATGAAATTCGCATTTATAATCCCATAGAAAGAAGCTTACGATGTTAATTATTTAACTGTCGAGACTCTTTACGCTTTCCTAGTATTGTCGAGTTTTTCCGCCATTGGTGTCATCTTCAAAAGCAATGTAAGGCCGTTGTGGCCTATTTAGTGTGGCGCGTCGGCATATCTTAACGCCTCGTACGTTGCGAGAGCGGCGGCAATTAATTGTTTTCTATAAAAGACAGATCATCTCCTACGCTTTTGTCTATTAATAGGTTTTATATTTAGAATTGTGGTGTCGTTATTTTTGGTAGAAGGTAGAAATATAAATTCTTGGCCGAGTTTAACTGTAAGTCATTCGATTTTAATATCGTTTGTTCAGTGTGAAACTTGACTTTTGAATTTTTCGCTTTATGGATATCGTCAAATAAATAAATACAAAAATAATAAGTACAGCAAACAGTCACATACATAGTTTTGACCCCACACTAAGATATAGATCTGTTACGTGGATATCAGAGACTACGAGAGACTTTTCAGTCTCACAAGCACCCAGACTCAAAACAAATATTTGTGGAACGCACAAACATTTGTCTCGGTGCGGAGATCGAACCCGCGGCCTCAAGTTTCCCAAGCTGGTGCCTATCCAACTGCGCCACGGGGCTGTCATTTCGTCAAATGAACCTTTAATACTCAGAGCTTTTAAAATGGACTGCTTCAATTGCTGAATACTATCAATTTGATCTCCTATATTGTATTAATTTAACCAGTTATGTTATTACACATACATACATACATACATAAACTCACGCCTGTATTCCCCGAAGGAGTAGGCAGAGGTGCATTTCTGCACCCACATTTCGCCAGGTATGTATCAGTCCCACGTAATAGGGGGCGAGCCTATTGCCGTTTTTCAAATAAATTTCCAAACTCCGTGCAGCTACTGAGAATTTCATAACAAAAAACAAATTTCTGGCGCTGGTTTTTTAAAATATTAATGGTATAAAATATCATGAGGCTTAATAACACATGATTACAAATAAAATGGAGTGTCCCGCACTCGTAGACGTTTAATTGTGTCCCACAGAAACCTACACACAGTTATTGTCCATAAACCGTTCAAGACTCCGTGCTGTTAATGAGAATTTCCTAATGGAAAAACCCAATAACACTTTGCCCGACCCGGGAATCGAACCCAGGACCTCTAGATCGCTCGGCACATACTAGTACCGCGAGACCACGAGGCAGTTATGTTATTTTAATAAATAAAGCTGAAGTATCGGTAATTTCAAGACTCTTTTTTTTCAAAAACCGAAAAACAACTTTGGCTTGTCATTTTGGTTAATGTTTTAGTGTAAGACCGTTCTTAACGTTATAATTGAAAAATGACTACTTTTGTAAGACATATAAATGTAGTTTTATTATTTAGTCAAATTCGCGAGAAAATGCACAAAAAATAATTTATTTATTATATAATACCTCGATTATTATAATAAATGAAATTACCTGACATTGATAGGCTTTCATGTATATTTTAAATGGAAGATGAATATGAGTATGTAATTTCATAGCTTTTGTATAGATATTTTGTTGAAATAAAATGTTATTTGCTAATACTTGTTTTGAGCACTCTTTGTAAAGATATCTAGATTTTATTTATTTTAATATAGTATTTCTTTTTACGCTATGTAACTGACAAGAAATACAAATCCATTATATGATCTAAGTATATTTCACTTCATAACGCATATAGGCTGTACTCTGTGTTTCGATGTGTCTGTCCAATTTAATTGTTTACAGAAAGATAGTGTACTAACCTTATACGTAGTAACTGCATGATTTATTGAAAAAATACTTATGAAACTTACATTACATCATACATAATTTATTTTAAGATATATGTTAAAATTATGACATCCCCGTGGCGCAGTTGGCTAGACACCTTGCGGAACGAGAGGCCGCGGGTTCGATTCCCGCACCGAGACAAATGTTTGTGTGATCCACAAATATTTGTTTCGGGTCTGGGTGTATGTGAGACCGAAAAGTCTCTCGTAGTTTCTGATACCCACAACACAAGACTTGTATCTTAGATCTTAGTGTGGGATCAGAACTATTTATGTGACTGTTGGGTGTAATTTTTTTTTATAAACAAATATATTATACAGATTGAATTGGTGTTAGGATTAAAAGTTAGTCTAATGTTAGTTCGTGTATTGACTTTGACTTTTTGACTTATGAATATTCCATCCAAAGGTTATCTGGAAGAGATCGATCTCAGCGATAAGGCCGCCTATTGTTCCGCTTGTTTATTAATAACTCTTTTTATGTAAATTCTTATACTAATGTGGGTATCAATAAAGAGTTGTCAATCTATCTATCTATCTATACTAGGTATATATCAACTGATTTTACTGAGGTATTTTCTACACATAAATCTCTGTCCACACAAGCAAACTAAGGTCTTTTATAGTTACAACGCTGGTGAAGATACAGCGGATAATATTCCATACGGCGATATCGATGTGGAATTTCTAGAGATTCATTAGCAACACGATATTAGTTCCATCTAATGTGAAAACTAACCGGGTGATGAATTGACGCCTAGATCACGTAACACATGTCTTTCCTTCTTTTGTAGTCTTGGGCGCCAGTCTATTACTCTAAACTATTTTGCTATCTTCATCTAGTCATATGTCCACCATTTTAGATAAGCTGTACGCTATTATTAATTATAAGGAAATACTCTTAATGAAATCATGAGTTGGGAACGTTTATATTTCATTCATCATCAGCCTATATACATCCCACTGTTGGGCACGAGCCTCCTCTACAACTGAGAGGGTTTAGGCCTTAGCCCACCACGCTGGCCTAGTGCGGGTTGGCATATAAATGTATATCTTTGTATAATTTTTAAGGTTTTTAAACCAAATTCGCGTTGTAAAGTCAGTGAGCAAAAAATTCAAATATTTATAGCCATTTTATACGCCATAATGTAGGCCCGCGTTTTCACTTCTGAGAATCAGTTTTCGTTAAATTCATTAACGCGGCCAATTTTTTCGTTCCATAATTTTTTTCGCGAAAAATAAATCGTTGTTAAAAGTTATTTTTTTGGTCGAAAAGTTAACAGACGGTTTTGGAATTTAATGAATAAGCCTTTTTAAATGAATTTGTGAAGTTAGCGTGTAATAGTTTCATATTATCTGTTCTATAATAGCTAATAAATGTTATCGGCCGTACTATGAGAATTTGATGCTTTGTGAAGTGTTTCATTTATTTTTAAATAGGTAATGGCTATTATTTTATTCCTGCCACTATCTCCTGAAAGAAGTTACGTGGAGAAGGCGAAGAAAGGCGGTTGATCACACGTGATATATTCTTCTAAATCACTCCATAACCAAAAGCCGACTCACTGCCATCTTAGCTCGTCTTTTCAAAAACAAGTTGTTTTCTCCATAGTAACTCTAAGTAATGGATTAATAAAATATGTATATGTAAGACATATAATATGTACTTAAATGTATTATAAATATGTAGAGAAAGCTTTTGTTATCCTCGGCTACGCAACCTTGATATTAATCCCGGGAGAACTTATTCCGGAATATGAACTGAGTAATCATTTTCAACGAAATATACAAAACGTATCTCGCGAACCGTAGAACACATTCTTTGCTAAACGATAAAATATACACACATTGTCTATTACTCCCCTATTCTCAAAGGAATAGTCAGATGCAATCCTTTACCTAATATTTACGGAATGAAAGAGTTTCCCTTACAAAGTTTAATTATAAATTAACTAATTGATTTGTGTTGTAAGCAGTGATTGCCTCGAGGTTTAGGCGCGCAGTCGATAATTTCGGCGGTCGCTGGTTCAAACCCCAGGAACACACCTCTGACTTTTCGAAGTTACGTGTGTATTCACAATGAATTATCACTTGCTTTAACGGTGAAGGAAAACATCGTGATAAAACCTGCACACCTAAAAGTTCTTAGGAATTTCTTGGGTGTGTAGTCCGCCAACCCGCACTAGGCCAGCTTGGTGGACTAAGGCCTAAACCCTCTCAGTAGTAGAGGAGGCCCGTGCGAAGCAATGGGACGTATTTGGGCTGATGATGATGATGATGAATTAATTGTTTTTTGTTATGTTCGTGATACAAGCCTGCGTATTTGATTTGTTTAGATCCAATAATACATACATACATAACCTCACGCCTGTATTCCACGAAGAGGTAGGCAGAGGTACATTTCTGCACCCACATTTCGCCAGGTATGTGTCAGTCCCACGTAATAGGGGGCGAACCTATTGCCGTATTTCGGGCACATTTCCAGACTCCTTACTGCTACTGAGAATTTCCTAATGGAAAAACCCAATAACTCTGCTCGACCCGGGAATCGAACCTAGGACCCCTAGATTGCACGGCACATACTTGTGCCGCGAGACCACGAGGCAGTCACGAGTCAGATCCAATAATAATTTATGAATTACGAATGTGTGTTTTATACTAATGTGATTAAAAGTAAGACGTAGACGCCTAGTCATCAGTTCTATACGACATTGAAAACTAATTTAATTCGGTAACAATTAATTAAGCAATTGTCTATGTATTAAAGATTACGTTAATTATTAAGAGTCAGATTCGATAGTATATTTGTAACATTTAAAAAATCTACTTATATATTCAGGCAATGATAAAAGTTTGTACTAATTTATTATATTCTATAAACCATATATAGACTGCCTCGTGGTCTCGCGGTACAAGTATGTGCCGTGCGATCTAGAGGTCCTGGGTTCGATTCCCGGGTCGGGCAAAGTGTTATTGGGTTTTTCCATTAGGAAATTCTCAGTAACAGCACGGAGTCTGGAAGTGTGCCCGAAAAGCGGCAATAGGCTCGCCCCCTATTACGTGTGACTGATACATACATGGCGAAATGTGGGTGCAGAAATGCACGTCTGCCTACCCCTTCGGGGAATACAGGCGTGACTTTATGTATGTATGTATGTATAAACCATATATATGAGGATTCCGCTGACAAAAAAAAATACGGATAGGTTGTCTGTTCTAACAACGACCAGGGCGCGGAATATCTCGTTAAAAATTATTAACGTACAACGTAAATGTTACAAGGGACATGCCTGATATATTCCAGTAGCTCAACAAAAATTGTAACTTATTTCATTTGCAAACTTTTACGTAAAGTGCGAAACATTTTTTGTGTTTACCGTCCAAATTATCTAGAACGATTGTTCATATTTGTCGGCGCCAGGCTCAAATTAGAATTATAATGCTGTACTGAGAGTTTAATAGTAGCGGTGCCTGGCGGTGCCAGCCGGGAACCGAACCCCGCCCCCCCCGTGCCACTCTCGCCATTACTACAAATAAAATTCCAATGATTGACGTTTTAATGGCAAATACGAGCTCGTATTGTTTGAACACAGAGATTGCTTCGCGTTTTTTGTGTATTGACGTTAAATTTAGCTATGAATTACTATTTCAGAATGCTCAAGTAATAAAATAAGTATGAATTTTAATTAGAAAATTAAAGGACAGCCCCGTGGCGCAGTTGGCTAGACACCAGCTTGCGAAACGAGAGGCCGCGGGTTCGATTCCCGCACCGGGACAAATGTTTGTGTGATCCACAAATATTTGTTTCGGGTCTGGGTGTTTGTGAGACCGAAAAGTCTCTCGTAGTTTCTGATACTCACGACACAGGACTTGTATCCTAGTGTGGGGTCAGAACTATGTATGTGACTGTTGGGTGTATTTATTTATTTATTATTTAAAATATTACAACATTAATCAGTATTAGGCCTATGTCCTCCCCATAGACAGATGTGCGTTACATGCTGCTCGAAAGTTAAATTGACATTTCTAAAAATTGCGTATTACTATCTAGTATTGAAACCATAATTACTCTAGAAAGTAGTAACTTTCTAGTGGTTCAGCTAAGTGGACTACCACGAAGCTGTGAATTGGACGAAAGTTTCCATATTATTAAGACCTAAGTTTTATACTTTTGAGGTTAAGGCGCGCGGTCGAGAATTTCGGCGGTCACAGGTACACACCTCTGACTTTTCAAAGTTATGTGTGTATTCACAATGAATTATCACTTGCTTTAACGGTGAAGGAAAACATCGTGATAAAACCTGCACACCTAAAAAGTTCTTAGGAATTTCTTAGGTGTGTAGTCCGCAAATCCGCACTAGGCCAGCGTGTTGGACTAAGGTCAAAACCCTCTCAGTTGTAGAGGAGGCCCGTGCCCAGCAGTGGGACGTATATGGGCTGATGATGATGATATGTACATACAACATACTGTGGAAGTGAATATTGCGACGCTGTGTTAACTTTAATTAAATCTCATAGAATTGGCTTGAGATATTATTTTGCAAACTTTATTTTTTATCACTCTATTTTAAGGTTTATGATTAGGCTTTTTAGGGATTTCGTCTTTGTGAGTCTTAAATTTAGGTTGAGAGAGAAATTTAATAAGAAGCTTTTGTCGGATTAAGAAATATTCAAACTTTAACAATGATAAAATATGTACCACTTTGTCACTGATGAAAGTCAGTACGTAGTAGAAAACCAAAAACATATTTTCGAAATAACTATTGAATATTTTATTGTTAACTTGTTATTGAGTTCAGTTCCCGCGTCGGGCAAAGTGTTATTGTATTTTTCCATTAGGAAATTTTCAGTGGCAACAGGAGTCTGAATATGTGTCCGAAAGACGGCAACAGTCTCGCCCCCTTTTACGTGGAACTAATACATACCTGGCGAAGTGTGGGTGCAGATTTTTTTGCCTTAAACTACTTTTTATAGCTCCCATAAAAAAACCCGTACGTGTGCAGTACAAAGTTGTAATAAAATATTCAATACTATGCGCTAATGCCATCGAATGTAGCGGAGTGGTAGCGCCAGCGGATAACCAAGTTACCTGCCTCTAATGCATAATTGAACCGAGTGGATTGTGCTCTGCAAAACTTGCTAGTGATGACACAGGCGGCTATGTAACGTTACACTATAAATACGGATGGTTTTTGTAGAGAAAATACATGTAATTGTATGCAGTGTAGTCAGAAGCACTTAAAAAAATGAGTCTCAAATGTTGCTAAGTAGTTATTTATCTTATCTTCGCTAGCTTTATTTATCATAGAAAAGACAGAATAATATTTAGTAACGCATAAATTTTATAAAACTGACATTTTAAGTAAATAACTTTTTACTGGAATTGCAACCAGATGTAGCATCTGATAGTATATGCAGTACTGATCAAATGAAATAAAATATAACATTAACGCCTTTATCTTTATTAGGGAGAAGATGTGTATTTCTATACCCACATTTCGCTGGCTGAGTTTTAAGTGTCGTTGTTACCTTTAGGGTCTTTCTACTGCCGCCAAACCAACGGGGGAGTAGTTTTAAATAATAAATAATATTTTATACAAAGACAGGACTACGGCACGACTAGTCATAGACAAGATGCCAAGGAATAATCAGACAAATAAGGTTATCTACCATTGATGCATAATTGAGATAAGTGGATTGTGCCCGAGGTTGCTAGGTTGCTGGCGTGTAGCGAGGCGTGTATTAGAGTAAGTGCAGATAACGTTTACTGCTCAATATCATCTTGCGTTGGGAGGAAGGAAGAATTGTTTATACAGACCATGATCGAAAATTGAGACAGGTTATAGTTACGGTAAATACAAACATATTGACGCTAAAAAAAACTGAACTACCTATTACCTGTCTTACTTTTCGACCTCAGTCTGTTCAATGCCCTGTATAATATTACAAAAAAAATCATAAATATTCCTTAAGCTTTTTATACAGATTTAAACAAACCGTGATCGTAAACTGAGACAAGTTATACTTATGGTGGTTGGGAAAAAGTCAATTTATATATTTTTTTGTATTTTGTAGCCTCTATGCCTTTGTTACTATTACCTGTCTTAGTATTCAATCACTGTCTGTTTACACTCGGTGTAGGCACCTGATCATAGGTGTTGTTAATTAGCTTCGATCATTTTCTAAGTTCACTTGACAGTTATCATCATCATCATCAGCCCATATACGTACCACTGCTGGGCACGGGCCTCCTCTACAACTGAGAGGGTTTAGGCCTTAGTCCACCACGCTGGCCTACTGCGGGTTGGCGGACTACACACCTAAGAAATTCCTAAGAACTTTTAGGTGTGCAGGTTTCATCACGATGTTTTCCTTCACCGTTAAAGTACGTGATAATTCATTGTGAATACACACATAACTTGGAAAAGTCAGAGGTGTGTGCCTGGGGTTTGAACCCGCGACCATCGAGATTCTCGACCGCGTGCCTAAACCTCGAGGCCATCACGACTTGTTGACAGTTATGCCGCATTGTTTCTGTATTTACATACGCAGATCCCCAATGGTTAATGGTGATGATATCAGCATCAATAGATTCAGTAATTGGAAAGAATAGGCGGATTAGAATTTTTTATTTTCTACATACATACATAAACTCACGCCTGTATTCCCCGAACAGGTAGGCAGAGGTGCATTTCTGCATCCACATTTCGCCAAGTATTTTATTGTCAAAAATTTTCTAAAATTTATAATTAGTCAAGATATCCTTAATTATAGTTTACAAGCAAGGCCTGTAATGTCGGAATTAGAAACGAGGAATTTTAATTTCATGTAAATTTCCCTAAAACTGTTTTGACGTGACATGTCTTCCCTTTGTCTATTTTAGTTAATAAACAAAATATTTATAAGTTCAAGTTCCATGAAGAGGTTCTCCACTATTTTTGTCGAGGCGTAATGCCGCATTGCTGTCCTCCCTTCAATATCTTAACAGGGCCAGTTTTACTGCTTATTTGACGTATTGTTCGGTTATTTTGTTCGTACGTGGCGGTTTATGAATTCAGCCTGCATGAATGTTGTATGGAAACTAGCTGGGTTGGAACAGTGATTGTGAGTGCCAGTTTGGGTTTGTTTTTACGACTTTTGTGCCGCTGGAGGTTGCTGGAAGGTAGAGATTAGATTAGCTCGCTCAAGATGTGTGGAAAGACAAGAATATTTTTTTATTGTAATTACATAGGCGATCCCTTCACTCTCGTTTTCCAGTCATGTTTTTAAATCCCATATGCAATAAGGGCGAGCTTATTGCCGTTTACACTACCGTACATTATATGAATCACACAAACATTTGTTTCGGTGCCGGGATTGAACCCGCGGTCCCTCGTTTTCGCAAGCTGGTGACTAAACAACTGCGCTATGGGGCCGTCAAAATAATGGTGTTTAAATTTTCAAAAGAATATAATGCCTGATAGCAAAGCCTGTTTGTTTGATATCTGGCACAGATTTATCGGGTTTGGAAACACGTTTAAAATTCAAACTCGATTCCCAAGACATGTATTTGATCTTTGAAATAATTTCGATGTTTATGTAGTTTAGACACTGCATCGTGGTCACGCGGCACAAGTATGTGTCGTGGGATCTAGAGGTCCCGGGTTCGATTCCCGGTTTGGGCAGTTATGTTTTTCCTTTAGGAAATTCTTAGGAGCAGCATGGAGGCTGGAATTGTACCCGAAAACGGCATTAGGCTATAACATGGGGCTAAAATACAAAATATGGGCCGCGGAAATGAGAGAGGTCATCACGTTTCATTCGATTTTTCTAAATTAAAAGAAGCCGAGCTTTGAGTTTTGTATTCTCTAATGAAATTGTAGGACGCCGGTACTCTTCCCAGGGGACAGTCCGCATCCGGGATTTAACTATAAGAGAATTAAGGATTCAGAGCGTAAGCTAGAATTTGCAGTCGGCCGTCATTATTGAAAATTTTATAATGGCTGTGAGTTTTTTTTATTATAGATAGTATTTTTTTAAACACAATTGATAGGAAATGTTTTTTTTCTATTTTTACACGGTTATTCGATCTTTAAATGTTTTAATTTGGTGACTTTTATGATGTTAAACTATTTTGGTTTGTAGTAAAAAAATCTTACAATCAACATTAAGACTTAGTAGTTTAATAGGTTACCTGTATACGCTTGTTTTTACTAGTAAGTGTTAATATGTTAACTTGTGATTCAAAATCTACAACAGTAACAGTTTTAAGAAATAGTTGGGTTATTTCATTTCCATTACGCGTTAAGGCGTTAACTTTACCGTACCAGCTTAAGATTTAAATTTTATATTTACTATGATACATCACTATTCATCATCATCATCAGCCCAAATACGTCCCACTGCTGGGCGCGGGCCAAGATTTAAAACTTAAATATTATTATAGGGAAATTTGAAAGGCAAACTGGGCTTTCGGGCTTCTATGGAAGTACCACCACTGTAATAGTGATGTAAGCAGTGATGGCCTCGAGGTTTAGGCGCGTGGTCGAGAATTTCGGCGGTCGCATGTTCAAACCCCAGGCACACACCTCTGACTTTTCGAAGTGATGTGTGTATTCACGATGAATTATCACTTGCTTTAACGGTGAAGGAAAACATCGTGATAAAACCTGCACACCTAAAAGTTCTTAGGAATTTCTTAGGTGTGTAGTCCGCCAACCCGCACTAGGCGAGCGTAGTGGACTAAGGCCTAAACCCTTCCAGATGTAGAAGAGGCCCGTGCCCAGCAGTGGGACGTATTTGGGCTGGTGATGATGATGATGATGACACAGTAGATCATACAGTAAAAAAGAAAATTAAAAAACCATATTAACTGAAACATCGATGAAGTTTTCTGTCTCACGTTAATAAATTTATAATGTCGAAGTTGCTTTTCAATAATTTTGATTTTATATGGTTGTAGTAGAAATTTCAAGCCTCGTAGCACCTTGCGCTACGCTACGCCGACGTAGTATCTGCGTAGCACCTTAGTGCTACGAACGTTTACGCTTATCTAGCCTAGTTGATTATCATAAGCTAGTTAATATTAATGTGAATTAATTTAGTGCTTAATTAATTTTATTAGGTACTAACAGTACAATTAAATTATACAATTAAATACTACGGGCTAGATAAGGAACGATGACTGTTTTAGCGGTAATTTAATATATAGAGATGGTAAGTTAGAAGTAGTTAATACGATAATATATCATAGGATTTTTCGATTTTTATAATATTCTGAGACTAGAATTACACTTTCGTTTTTCTGTTCCCGCTCGAATGAATTCTTTTTTCGATGAATATATTTGAATCACCTTAACTGGTACAAAAATATCCTAGGTCGGTCAAAGTGCTTTTACGTTTTTTCATTGGAAATTCTAATTCCAGTAGCATGGAGGCTGGATATGTGCCCAAAAATAGTAAAAGTCTCGCCCCCTATTACATCAACATCATCGTCATCAGCCCATATACGTCCCACTGCTGGGCACGGGCCTCCTCTACAACTGAGAGGGTTTAGGCCTTAGTCCACCACTCTGGCCTAGTGCGGGTTGGCGGACTACACACCTAAGAAATTCCTAATAACTTTTAGGTGTGCAGGTTTCATCACGATGTTTTCATTCACCGTTAAAGTGCGTGATAACTCTTTGTGAATACACACATAACTTCGAAAAGTCAGAGGTGTGTGCCTGGAGTTTGAACCCGCGATCGTCGAGATTCTCGAACGCGTGCCTCAACCTCGAGGCCATCACGACTTACGTGGGACTTAAAATAAATGGCTAAACGTGGGTCTAAAATTACACCTCTACGAACCCTACAAAGGCAAATGAGAATGTTATCTTGTTGTTGCCATTGTGTGTACATGTGCAACGCTTTTGCCGTTTCCCAGGTGAATTTCCTATCGGAGAGATACAAAAATATTTTTTCCTGTCTGGGAATTGAACCCGGGTCTTTTCCAACCGTCGAACATCGAGGTAGTAATTTATAATGTTATTCTTTACCTTACTGTATAAGTAAACAGTGCCCCAGAGCTATGTATAATTTTTTGGCGTATCATCGTATCATGAATTTTAATAATTTATTTGATTAAGAAAATGTCTCGCGGCAGTTTTTGATAGGATTTTATTGAAAAACTTGATCGTTTGCGCTCCGGGCCACGAGCGAACGATGTTCGTTTTTTTTTATTACATTTTGTTACTTTTGTCTTTGATACGAAACATTAGAATGGCTAGAAGAATAATTTAAATAAGTATTTTGTTTGAAAAATACCATAAAACAGGTCCTTTGTGAGAATTCGAATGCCAAGATATGGGAGTGGGGGGAGGGCGACAGATCGCCACTTGACATTCTCTTTGGACAGCAAAATGCTTATTATTATTAGGTGCGGCGTTGTCACTTTGTTTCTATTATGAAATAAAATTGAGCGAGGCAATGTAAAATGTGATACTAGTTTACTATAGTTTTACGGGACAAGATTTCATAATTTTCTGTTTCATACTTTGTTATTGTGCCTTAAAAAAACTAAGCGAGCACAAATTGAGGCCACTGCGTAAATATGACAGAAGCATTTTATTTTTTATGTAACAATATCAAAAATATTGTTATCAATGTTCCCAATTGAAGGGCCAATGCAGTATACCTACATGTTTGTTTGAAAATTGTATGCTAAGTATAACTCATATATTTTTTGCTTTCGTGATATTACTATGCTTAGATGCTTTAATATGACATTTCGCAAATCACCATTAAAACAACTTAAATCAAACAATAATATAGTATTAATTACATCAAGAGAAAAGAGTTAAATTGTGGCCCATAAAAATGGTATTCGTTTATTACCAGGTCAGTGATTCGGAGGCTCGCTCCAAGGTCCCAGTGACCCCGAGATGCTCTGCGGAGGCGATAAATCCTCTTGCGGACACTTTTTTCCCCCACTCCCCGTACTTCCACCGCCTCCCCCTGCCCGTTTGTCGCCGTATCACGTTTTTGATTTAACTTTTTGTAAAGGATGCGAGTGAGAGACATATTGCCTCGATAATTCCCTTATATAAATCAGGGAGATTTACACGCGTTTCGAATTGTGTTTGTTGAGAAATAAGTTTGTGGATGTTTTTGTAGGTTGCGTGGCTGCGCCGAGGCACGTGCCCGCACTTACGACATGGTGTTTTTCACACGTTTCGTAAAGTTTGCCGTTTGATTTTGTATTTTTTGTTGTTCTTTTGTTTTTGCCTCGTGAAGGTGTGGAGACCGTTTTATATCATAGATGTTTGCGCAACACAATACTATTAGGTATAAATAAAAAAATAAAAAAATCCTTTTATTTCACACCTTTGCAATATAACAGTTAATACGAGTAGTAGGTAAAAAATAGGTATAGTGGGAAACAAATCCATGTTTATTTAACTTGAGAATAATTGTAACAATGCAAAACAGTTTTATTCTAATATTCAGATAGTCATCATTACTTCATGCAATCAATTAAGGAAATCGCTTGACGAATGTGGTAACACACTGAACACAGAATGAAAGATCGAGCACAGTTTTTGGTTGTATGCGCTATAGAAGCATCTTTTGTTATAATTTAAAATATTGTAACTTTACTCCCTACAGTTTACAAGCTGTTTGCTTAGTAGATTCAGTTTTAAAGATTTCCTTAGGACCTTTAGTCCAATAACATCCTACAATCCAAGATTGTTAAAGAGCCACGTTGTGCGGCTCTCAACGATTCGCTCACGTATGTAAAACTGGCTGCAACCATGGATCGAATCGCGGAATAAAAAGTAGTTTACTGTTTGGACCAGTTCCAGAATCAATTTCCATGCCAAGTTTTATCAAAACGCATTCACACGTGTCAAGGTTGCGGGCTCACATTTCAACTTTGTCATTTGATTATTGGAAGAGCTCTCGGTAGGTTAAACGTATTGCTGATTTATCACTACGCTTCACTTGCCTTTATCGAAAGACCTCACATAGTGAAGCATCGTGAAAATAGAGTTTTTTAGTAGTTTGGCTTTAAATTCTGAACTCCTGTCCTGTCCCTCTGAGCCTTATACCTAAAGACGAATTACACTTTATATTCATTCTGTATAAATATTTGTAGTGATGGCTATTATACTACATATCATATACATAAGTAGTGATGGGCTCGAGGTTTAGGCGCGCTGCGGTGGAGAATCTCCTCGGTCGCGGGTTCAAACCCCAGGCACACAACTCTGACTTTTCGAGGTATTTACAATGTATTATCACTTATTTTAACGGTAAAAGGAAAAATTGCCATTCCGCGCTAGGCCAGCGCGGTGGACTAAGGCCTAAACCATCTCAATTGTAGAAGAGGCCCGTGCCCAGCAGTGGGACGTATATGGGCTGATGATGATGATACCATATTCACCCAAATGATGATACGTATTCCCAAAGGCAAGTACAGACGCATTTTAAACCTAAATTTTGCTATTTGTTTTTCAAGTCCCACGTAATAAGAAGAGTTTTCGCCGTTTTTCCTCCGCAATAGAAAAACCCTTATAATACTTAATTCGACTCGGAAATCGACCCTGTGGCTTCTCGATGGCACGCAGCATACTTATACCGCTAGACCAACGGCGAACATTATATTCATTGTATTGGTATGCTCGCTACTAGATAAAAACACATGAGTTACAGTAAATGTGTGAGTAATTCCAGGCACGTGTGTCTAAGAACGTCACGGAGACATTTTTTTGCATTCATATCTCGGAGTTACGTACGGATGGCCCACATAATAGTTGAAGTCGTTTTCACAACTTCAAGGTCGCCTATCTGCCTAATCGCTCGCTCCAAACAATTTATCATCGCTTATAAATCCAAGCATTGGTAGCATGTGGGGTTTGTATCTTAATAGATGTGTGGCAGACTGTGATAATTGTGAGTGGGAAGGTAATATTTTCAGTATATCTATATACAGGATGTATTCAGACCGTGATCGGAAACTAATGGATGTGGTTGTAAGGAAATCGTATTTTTTAAATTTTTGTCGGGATTTATTTTTAAATGTCACGGTGTTTGTAATCACGGCAGCTATTATCTGCCTTAGTTTCCGATCATGGTCTAAATACACCATGTATAAAAAGTTGGGACGGCCTCGAGGTTTATATGTGCGGTCTAGACAAAATCTGCTGCTCGCGGTTACAAATCCCAGACAAACATTTTTCTACTTTATGTCTTTACACAACGAGAAAACATTGAAGGAAACTTTCACATAGCTCTTACATAGAATTCTTTAGGTATGTAGTCCCTTTACCTGCACTAAGACAGTGTGTTGGAATAAGATCTTACCCCCCTCAGTTGCTAAGGAGGCCCGTGATCAGCTGAGGGACGAATATCGGTCGATATGCTATTTTATTTTTAAAAGTCATATTAGAATCGTTCATCCAATTCCATAAAATTAAGTGTTGACAAAATAAATTATACAGTAAAAATAAGGTTTCAGGCGGTTCCTTTAATAAACGCATTTATATGTTGTACAAAAAGTCACAAAATTCTAAGAAGCTGTGTATGTATGTGAAGCTGTGTGTATTGTGTATATACACAATAGTTTTTCTGATTGAAATTGGAAAGCAGTCAAAATGACTTCCTTCGGCAATCTAGTGTTAAGGACGTCAAATAAAATTACGATTTATACGAAGAGTATTTACTTAAGGAGAATTGACAGAATTTCTGGCTCAAACATTTATTTCGCTGACACACTCGTTTCTATCCAAGGGAAATTGTTTTAACATACTTATCTAAGTATGGCAAGTGATACAAGATTTAAGTACCCAGTTTGTTTTGCAAATAAAAAAATTCTATTTGTTTTTACTTTATCAGTTTAAAAAAAAAAAAACAAAAAAAAACATTCTTTTAGGTTTTAAATTGTTTTCAAAATGTCAAGCAAAGAAGTCGAACTACCCTAACTGTGATCTTTAGAATTGCCTAAAGTAAAAATATTCCCAAATATCTACATCGATTACTTTGTTATTTTTAGATATTTTGATTTAATTATAATGAGAAGGCCTCCGCCGTTATCTATTCAGCGACTTCTGAATAAATTAATTGGAACTTTAAAACTTTCACAATTTCAATATTAATAGGATAACAAAGGGCAAGTTTCCTAAATTTATATTATCGGTAGGAATAATATTATTTAAAGGTTATATTGACTGGGAGATTCGCACGATTTCAGAAGGTCATAACCCTGGGGTTTTTAGTTTAGTGTTTTATACAGGGATTATTGAATAAACATATAAAAATCAGTTTTAAACATCTGAAATAATATAAACAGTTCCCTTGATAAAAACAGCACCTATGCAATTTGAAGCTTTCCTTTTATATTTGGTTATATGCCAATTGTGATTTTTACAAAAAAATCGCTTCGAATCTGGATGTTTTAATTTCTAATACCCAAAACACTTGGTGTGTTTCTGTTCTAATTTTTTTACTGCTTTTCTCGCTCCAGCTGTTAGAAAAAATCTTAAAACAGATCGACTTGTAAAATCATTGATTATCCTGTCTGAGCAGAGAATATCACTATAAAAATAAACACATACGTTTGTTCGTTTATCTGTTCAATTGAGTGGAATGATCGGTAAACAAGGGGTTTTTATGATTTTGTTTGTTGTTCCTTTATCGCTTATCGTCTTTATTACAGTAGTATGCTTTCAAGCTTGTACATGTTTAAATATATGTTATTCTTCATACACACGTGTATTTTGACAGTCTTCGCGGGGCAGTTGGTTAGTTATCAGCCTGTAAAACAAGTGGCAAGGTTCGGCTCCTGTAGGTACTGAGGCAAATATTTGTGTAATTTGCTTCTGGTCTAGGCGTATAGGAGACAAAAGTCTTTGGTAGTTTTTGGTACCCAAGACATGACACTTAACATTTGGAGAGCTTCTGTGTGATCTATAGTCCGCACTTGATATATGTGTCGGGAAAAGTTGTTCTTTTGTTCATCAGTAGCTACGGAGTTTTAGTGTAGTTAGAGTAGTTTTTTATCTTTTTTTTTTATTATTAAATACACCCAACAGTCACATACATAGTTCTGATCCCACACTAAGATACAAGTCTTGTGTCGTGGGTATCAGAAACTACGAGAGACTTTTCGGTCTCACATACACACAGACCCGAAACAAATATTTGTGGATCACACAAACATTTGTCCCGGTGCGGGGATCGAACCCGCGGCCTCTCGTTTCGCAAGCTGGTGTCAAGCCAACTGCGCCACGGGGCTGTCATTATTCGCCAATTATTCGATGGGACTCAACCACTGGTGAATAAAATGTCTACAAAATGATCTCTGTCAATCCATTCGATGAAACAGATTTAAGAGAGTAGGAATGTGTTATCAATGACATATCATCTTTTGTATCGTCAATACAATTTTACATATAGTACGGTCTTTGTACTGTATTATTGTTTGAGAGCATACCACTGTAATTAAGTCCATTGTGCGAGCTCAGCAGGTCGGCACCGCCCCTTAATCTAAGTCTACGCTCGGGTAATTAACTAGTCAACATGTATACTGCATTTATCATATCTATATAGGCATAATACAATATGTGATTGGGCAAGACTCTTCTGTGCTTGAGAGGATTTGGTCTGTAGTCCACTTAAATTGCCCTAGATAAGTAAGAAATTCTTCCCAGTCACACAGTTTCCTTTAAAGTCATTTCTTGCATATATTTAAACATTAATGAAATAAATAAAAACAAAATGTCATTTCGTGTTGCTGAGGGAGTTTCGTGCCGTTTTTCTCCACAGCGATAACACGTTTCGGAAAGGCAATAGTTTAAAATAGCTTAAAATTGGCGATAACAAAACCTGTAAAAGTCTATTTGAATAAAGATAATTTGACTATGACTCATAAATTCGACATCAGGCATTCAATATTCAGACTATCAAGCACGTATTACAAGGAACTTTTTGAAGACTACATTATGTATGTCTCACCTTAATTATCTTTGCCTAGTTTATTCATTTCAATTTTCAAGTCGTGCAACATGAAGAAATCGAACAGAGTCCTAAAGTTTGACTTGCCGTGGAACGGGAGCCGGGTTTGATTAAAAAATAACCGGACACCCTCAGTCGGAGGCCGCTGCGCTCCCCACTGTTATTTTGCATAAACTCAGATATAAAACATGAGCGGCCATTCATTGGATATTCAGCGTGCCGATGGCGGATTAAAATAATAATTTACGAGGCAGGAAATTAAATTCTTTTTTATTGTTTTCGTCAATCGGCCGAGGTGGCGGCGTCGATCGGTGCCAAAATAAGGCTCTTATCACTCAAGGGCCCCGATTGAATCGTTTGTAATAATTGGAATGGAAATTTTCGAAGCGAGTCTAAAAGTCTTTGTTTAAAAGGGGTTTGTCTTGAGTTTTGAAATCTTCGAATTTATTTTTCATTTGTGTAAAAGGACGAATTGTTAAGAAAATTCATTAGGTTATATTGAAGAAATATTTGAGGGGATTTTTGCTACAATTACAGATGTTACCGAATGGTTGTCGATTTGTAAGGTTTTTTAGTCTATTTCTGCTGAAATGAGATCTATGTAAAAATTATAATTGACGTAGTATTTTGACTAAAAGGCACTGGCAGGCGGACGTTAACGGTAAAAACATTGGATTCGAACCCGCTACCGCGCTACCGCTACCGCTACTAAGAGATATAGTCCATACTCACTATAGCTTGTCTTAACTATTTATAAATTGATAATACATGTTTAACAGACTGCCTCGTGGTCCCGCGGTACAAGTATGTGCCGTGCGATCTAGAGGTCCTGGGTTCGATTCCCGGGTCGGGCAAAGTGTTATTTGGTTTTTCCATTAGGAAATTCTCAGTAACAGCACGGAGTCTGGAAATGTGCCCGAAAAGCGGCATTAGGCTCGCCCCCTATTACGTGGGACTGATAAATACATACCTGGCGAAATGTGGGTGCAGAAATGCACCTCTGCCTACCCCTTCGGGGAATACAGGCGTGAGTTTATGTATGTATGTATGTACTATGTATGTTTAACAGATGTAATAAAGCTACATACCTTTTTTCAATGAGAGAAAAGCACTTTAGGCTCCCGTTTCGGCACCTCCGGGAAGACCAAAAGCGGCATGTTGGGACCTTCCAACTCAGCGTAGAAATACTCTGCTTATATATGTACCTCTCTATTGTGTGAATATACTTATTAGGTACATTCCCTTATATAATCACGTATGGAAATACTCGCCTCGACTGCCTCGTGGTTTCGCTGTACAAGTATGTGCCGTGCGATCTAGAGGTCCTGGGTTCGATTCCCGGGTCGGGCCAAGTGTTATTGGGTATTTCCATTAGGAAATCCTCAGTAACAGCACGGAGTCTGGAAATGTGCCCGAAAAACGGTAATAGGCTCGCCCCCTATTACGTGGGACTGTGGGTGCAGAAATGCACCTCTGCCTACCCCTTCGGAGAATACAGGCGTGAGTTTATGTATGTATAGAAATACGTATCTATTATATTTGATAGTTTTACATTTTGATTCGTTTCATAAATTTTTGTACCTATTAACCATTTAATTCCCTCCATTCTTTAGAATCCCACGCACCGTAGTATACCGCGTCGCTCCCTGTCCAGCCACCCGTCCGGCACTAACACCGGCAAACAGGTCACAAGCCGCGGCCCCGATACGCACATTAGCGTCCCACTATCATCCCCACGCCGCCTCACAGAATCCCTCTAATTAGGCTGTAGGTACTCATCCCTCTGTGCCGTTGCTTTCGACTAATTTACTTATTGAGATTGGCGCGTGAGTTTTTTTTAAACTACACGTATATTAGTCCTTATACGAGTAGTCCAGGACCGGGGAACATTTTTGCTGTTTATAATAATAAATTGCTTAGATAGATAATATTTAAGCTAATTTTTTGATTTCATTTTGATGAGATGCCAAATTTTTACCCTTATAACAACTCTCGATTGTCGTAGCTAACAGGGGTACCAAGGATAAAATATGTCGATTTAACGACTCCAAAATTTATTACTAACTGGTTGTTTTTGTTAAATCTCAAGATAATTATCTAAATTATTATAAAAAAAAATGTCCTAAAATTGTTGTGTTTCGGTACATTGGTATTGGTAAACATGTATCCGTTGGAAATTATAATTGAGGAAATATATTGAAAAAGTTGAGCGTCTCATCAAAATGAAGCCAGTCACGAAAAATTAGCTTGATAATAATAAATAGCAAAAAGGTTTTTCGGGATCCTAGACTATAGTACATCCCACTACTGGGCTTCCGAAGGTGGTCACTACGATAAAGATTGGATTGGCCTTAGTCCTTAGTCCTTAGTGTCCGTAGACTTCACCTTTGGAGAAGTTTAAGGGCGCAGGTTTTTCTTGCGATATAATTAAACACGCATGACTTGAAATTAAAATGTATGTGCTTTTGATTTGAATCCATGACTTTAAATAACGCAAAAATCCGATATTAGGTATAATACACACTAACTTTGTCTTCGTGCAGTCGTGCAAGTCAAAAGTCGTTATAGTTATAACTTTTATAAAGTTGAAGAGCTTGTTTGTCTGAACGCTGTGTTTTTTGGAACTACCAACTGGTTTAGAAATTATTGTTGCATTTTAGAGCCTATTAAGAAGGGGAGTAGTTACAATGAGATGGATAAGGACAAGTTGAAGTTATGAATTATACTGAAAAGCGAGTTCAAATAATAAATGGAAGGTAGTGATGGAAAATGAAGGTACGTCGTCTCCAGGCGAGGCACAAAAACAAAAATTACAATGTTACAATTGAAGCGATTATTTCAATTATGAGTATGTCACTAAAAAGATTACGTCACATCGTAAAAGAAACGCTTGGTTTCTGTACAATTTAATTGAGTTACGATATTATACTTCATCATCATCATCATCATCATCGTCATCGTCGGCCATATAGGTCCCACTGCTAGGCACGGGCCTCTTCTACAATTGAGAGGGTTTAGGCCTTAGTCCACCACTCTGGCCTAGTGCGGGTTGGCGGACTACACACCTAAGAAATTCCTAAGAACTTTTAGGTATGCAGTTTTCATCACGATGTTTTCCTTCACCGTTAAAGTGCATGATAATTCATTGTGAGTACACACATAACTTCGAAAAGTCAGAGGTGTGTGCCTGGGGATTTGAATCCGCGACCGTCGAGATTCTCGACCGCGTGCCTAAACCTCGAGGCCATCACGACTTATCATACTTACTACATATATATCAATACCCGAGACAAGCTAGTCGGATCCACTAGTGTTCTTGAGAAAAACTCTGTAAACAGTTTCACAACGGCGCCGCCTCCCGTCAACCCTTACAGGAAACATCTCACCCCGAGGAAATCATTTTTGTCGAATAGAAAAAAATGCTTATTGCATTGTTCTATTTCTCTGGTTCTTACTGTTCACAGTCGATAAACCTTATTTAAGTAAAATTGTAACATACATAACCTCACACCTGTATTCCCCGAAGGGGTAGGCAGAGGTGCGTTCCTGTACCCACATTTCGCCAGGTATGTATAAGTCCAACGTAATAGGAGGCGAGTCTATTGCCCTTTTCGCGCACATGCCCAGACTCCGTGCTGCTACTGAGAATTTCCCAATGGTAAAAACTGCCCGACCCGGGATTGAACCCGAGACTTCTAGATCGCACGGGACATATATGAGCCGCGAGACCACGAAAAATTCTGGGACAGAAACGTGGCAGTCGCTCGTGACGTCATCACTTTCAGGATTTTTTTTATATATAATTAAATAACTGTGTCGGTCCGTCCAACTGGCCGCGTGTTTGAGTAAGGTTTCGCCGCGCCGAGCCCTTTACACATCGCTGGAACTTTTAAAACAATATCATTATACGTTTCAATAATTTTCCACCGAGTTTTTACAAAGTTTCCCCGAATGAAAATGTTAAACCCCGCTTTTAATGTATTGTTTTGTTTAAATATTATTTTCGGCTTCAGTAAAATTATTTCAGTATTTTTTATGGCTTGACAAATTGACCGCATTGTCGTTTTATAGTAATGAGAATAAGTCATGAATCTCACTAGTTAACAAAATCATGCTAACCCGTTTAGTATTTCCTGGAACAAGCTGATCTGGGAGCATAGACTACTTGCAAGGATCATGATATGTCTAACGTATGGTGGTTGCTGTAATTAGGGCCTTCTACGATCACATCCATCACAAAATTCCCATCCGTTTCTGTTGGACCATAAGGCTTGGTCCAGTCAGCATACAAATACAGTCCCAACTGCCTATAACATAGCTCTTTACCTAGAATGAAGTAGAGAATATAAATTAGGTTGAACATAAGCAGTTTGAAAGCACCCTCACTGTAAGGTCCGTACTTGGAAACAATTAATGAGCTGTAGGGCGGTTTGTGGTTAGTTAATGAGTAAGACTGTTGGTTATTATGAAAAGATACTAAAATGTAGTACGTCAGGACGTAATGAGTTGGTTTGGTAACAGCTTTGAAATTGTATCACTGTTTTTATTTTGTTGTGAATTCCTAATAATAGAAAGGACATACAGTAGTACGAGTATAAATTATAATAATTATAATGTTATTGTGTAATAATTATTGAATTTAAACCGCTTCATTTTTGACTAAAAAAGAACTGCCATCGGTGCTTATTATTGCTATAAGTGTCCTAACACTGTACTGTTATACTTTTGACTCAATTTTTATTATCACTCTTTTTATTACAAAGTTTGAAGTTTTGAATAGCGTGACTTCGTATTTATTTATTTATTCACACTTTATACTAGTTTGTACAGGTGCACTTAATGCCTAAGGCATTCTCTTACAGTCGAACTAGGGTGATGCAGATATGAGATGAGGCAGCTATGTGAATGTAATTTTCTTGTTCGTTCATGTGATTTTTTGAATTATTTTAAATAACATACATACATACATAAACTCACGCCTGTATTCCCCGAAGGGGTAGGCAGAGGTGCATTTCTGCACCCACATTTCGCCAAGTATGTATCAGTCCCACGTAATAGGGGGCGAGCCTATTGCCGTTTTTCGGGCACAATTCCAGACACCGTGCTTAAATCATTTGCCATCTATAATAAATAGAAAATGATAGAAACGAGTGTGTCAGCGGAATAAATGTTTGAGCCAGAAATTCACAGCAGCAGCTACTGAGAATTTCCTAATTGAAAAACCCAATATCACTTTGCCCGACCCGGGAATCGAACCCAGGACCTCTAGATCGCACGGCACATACCTGTGCCGCGAGACCACGAGGCAGTCTTATTTTAAATAAATAATTTCGAATTCTAATTTAATCGATAGTTCATACCACTATCATGTCGAAATGTTATGAAGAAGAACTATGGCCCAAAACTTATAGACCCAAAAGTCCCAAACACAAGTAATTGATTCGGCAACATTGATCAATACGTTTCCGGTGTATCTTATTACTTGCGTGGAACGAAACGCGAGCACAAACTGTTAGGAATTTCAATATGGCGCCACTCGTACTCCAAGGGGCTCGGATAAATATTGAATGATAAGAGGACATCGTCTTACAGGCGAACTCTTTGGTTAGATTGATGCGGCCCCGACCCCGTACAAAAGGTATTGGTTTTTTCAAGATATATATTCGAATACGCGGCGTATTTTAGTCGTGGTACTGTGAAGTCAAAGTCAAAGTCAAAATTATCTTTATTCAAATAGACTTACATCTCTTTTGAATCGTCAATTTTAAATTATTTTTAAACTAAACAATTGCCGCTTCGAAACGTGTTATCGCTGTGAAGAAGAAACGGCAAACAACTCTCAGCAACACGAAATGATTTTTCTTTTAATAATAAATTAAAAATATAATTCCCTTTTTTTAAGTCACGTTGTATTCTGGCAAATTATTGTGAGATAGATACTTTTCAGCATGGAATATAATAAATAGTAAAGATATACCCAGATATGTAATTCTTTCCTAGAGGTTTAGGCGCGCGGTCGAGAATTTCGGCGGTCGCAGGTTCAAACCCCAGGCACACACCTCTGACTTTTCGAAGTTATGTGTATATTCACAATGAATTATCACTTGCTTTAACGGTGAAGGAAAACATCGTGATAAAACCTGCACACCTAAAAGTTCTTAGGAATTTCATAGGTGTGTAGTCCGCCAACCCGCACTAGGCCAGCGTGGTGGACTAAGGCCTAAAAACCCTCTCAGCTGTAGAGGAGGCCCGTGCCCAGCAGTGGGACGTATATGGGCTGATGATGATGATGTAATTCTTTTGTCATATTCAGTGATGGGTATGTTGGTTAACTATGAACCCTCGTATTTTAATTCTCTATTCTCTATTTTTGAGTGTGTGATGTATGCTTTCGTGGTTAGGACGTTGTTGGCATGTTAAGAATTTTCAAGCATAATATTATTTCGTAAAACGAGTTGAATATTTGCTTAAGTAAGTGGAATGTCGTTGAAACATAATGTCTATTATACTTTCCTTTGAAACCTTTTAGTCTTCTGCGTTAGATTTATGTTTGGTACTTATTTTTTAAATGTAAAGGGCAACAGAAAATTCAGCGTAAAATAATGTTAGTAGCGTAGTTTGTAATTATGCAATTTGGAATAACTTTACTTCACTCTCTTTAGAATTCATACAATTTTTTTTTGATTCTGTGAATCTAGGCAAACGAAATAAAGTAGCCGACGTTGAGCGCCATGACCGCGGCAACGTTTTCCAAGACCTGCAGGTGACAGTTTAGGCATGAGCTACGATCTAAGTTTCTATTATGACAAATGACCGCGTCACTTCCATAGATTCGGGGCATTCCACAACGAAACCGGGTTACAAAAACACTTTTGTTCTTACTTCGGTTATGTAATCCTTAAATATTTTTTTCTCGTCGAAGGCATTGAGTCGGGGCGGGAGCGGGTGTGGGGGGTTGACTCCCGGTAATAAATTGCAGTGAAAAACTCAGGGCGCTTTGTTCCGCCAACCCGGCCGGCAGCCATCGCGATTCAATGAATACTATATGAGAATGTGCCGGTGTGCCAACCCTACGTAACCATACAACCTCGCATCCTGACTTTGATCCACAGATACTAGGTATCGGCAAACTTTACCCTAGTTTCTGAACATAGATAATAAAAATGAATTATCTGCTTGTCATACCTTACTAAGTGATCTTCAAACAGTGCTTTATGCTTAGATATCTATGTATGTTTTTATAGACCACAATATATAACAATAATCGAGCTAAGCCTAAAAGACCAATATATTTTGTCTTTATCATTTAAGTGTTAACTAGTAACTGTACACACTAAATGTCTTGAGTCAAGCCAATTATTCTCATTTATATTCATGAGGAAATTGACGGTAGCTTTGGCTATCAGTAAACGCTACTTGATAAACAGATGGCGAAACGTGGGCGTAGCAATACTCTACCTACGCTTTTAGCGATACAGGTGTGATCTTGTTTGTATTGTATTTTTTCTAATATATCAAGACTTTTTGATTGTAGCCTACCACTCTCTCTGTGGAATTGTATGATGTAATATTAGTTTTTCTTTCCGCTAATACAGTCAGCGTGCTTAAAATTTTAATGTAAAACAAATTAAAATGCACTAAAAAGTAAAAAAATAATTGCGTATTCTTCTGTAACTTAATAATTAACTTACTTTTTCTCTTCATCAATATGTACTGTACGATCTATGTGTTTACGACGCAAGAAGCTAGGTAGGTACCTATCCACTTCAAATCTAACTCAATACATACCTATGAATAACAAACATTGATTAAAATATTTTTTAAATTTCTCCTAAGTAAAATGAAATGAAAAATATTAGACTACTTAAAAGTCAATCAAATTATTACGATACTATAATGTGGTTTTAATTATTGTTATTTTTGGAGTCAAGGTAGAATTCTCATATTATTATTCATCATCATCATCATCAGCTCATATACGTCCTACTGCTGGGCACGGGCCTCCTCTACAGTCCGTGGTCTTAAAACTTAGAAAGGTAACAGTTACGGTGATTACAGACACATTGACGCAAAAATAATATACTGAACAAAAAGAAATATTGTCATTTTCCTAACCACCAAAGCTATTGCCTATCTCTGTTTTTGATCACAGTCTGTTTACATCCTGTTTAAACACTGGTACTAAATCGTGATAAATTTATGCAACTTTTATGCAGTGTTTTAAACCTTATTACCTTGACTGCCTCGTGGTATCGCGGTACAAGTATGTGCCGAGCGATCTAGAGGTCCTGGGTTCGATTCCCGGGTCGGGCAAAGTGTTATTAGGTTTTTCCATTAGGAAATTCTCAGTAGCAGCACGGAGTCTGGAATTGTGCCCGAAAGACGGCAATAGGCTCGCCCCCTATTACGTGGGACTGATACATACCTGGCGAAATGTGGGTGCAGAAATGCACCTCTGCCTACCCCTTCGGGGATTACAGGCGTGAGTTTATGTATGTATGTTTAAACCTTATATACAGGTAGACGATATGCTTTCATTGCGAATACCCTACCAGCAAACTGCAAGAAAACTTTAGTACCATCATTTAGCTTTTTCTTCTAGCATTCATTTTATCCGTCAGAGCGTACTAGGTTTCTAAGACTTGTAGAAAACAATACATACATACCTACATACATAAACTCACGCCTGTATTCCCCGAAGGGGTAGGCAGAGGTGCATTTCTGCACCCACATTTCACCAGGTATGTATCATTCCCACTTAATAGGGGGCCTATTGCCGTTTTTCGGGCACCATTTCAGACTCCGTGCTGCTACTGAGAATTTATTTATTTATTTATTTATTTATTTATTTATGCTTTTTTATACAGTTTGTATAAAGGCGGACATAATGCCTTAGGCATTCTCTTACAGTCGACCTTTGGGTGATGCAGAGATAAAATAATTTACTATTGGAAAAACCCAATAACACTTTGGCCGACCCAGGAATCGAACCCAGGACCTCTAGATCGCTCGGCACATACTTGTACCGCGAGACCACGAGGCAGTCGAAAAAACAATCATATAGCTAATATTAGATGTCGGAGCTAACATTCTAACAGGTGAGCCGCTATCCCGTGTGTTGTGTTCATAAAATAAAAATAAAAAAACTAAATGAGTGCAACAAAGTCAGTTACTATTTAACTTTACACGTGCATTTAATGGTGTCGTTAAAAATATACATAGTGTAGTTTCGGCGCTTTACTATGTTAATTTACGTTTAGTGCGGCATACGAACGAATTGACCGAAAGCGAATTCTATCAGTTTCAAGTTTTGTAATCTTTTTACAATGATAGTTATTGAGCATCATCATGATTAGATTAATGTCTACTATTGGATACATACATACATAACCTCACCAGTGGCGGTACTTCCACAGAAGCCCAAAAACCAAGTTTGCCTTACAAAATTCCAAATAATAATCTTTAATGTTTAGATCTTTATTTAACAAATTATTTTGACAAATAAATAACCCCACTATAAACTATTATAAAGTAATATTAGACAATTGGAAGTACCGCCAGTGAACCTCACGCCTCTATTCCCCAAAAGGGAAGGCATACGTGCATTTCTCCAAGTTGTAGTAGTCATATGTAGGGGTGCGAGCCTATTGTCGTTTTTCGGGCACATTCAGACTCTGTGCTGCTATTGAGACATTTGTACTATTTGTACACTGGATCAACTTTTATTACTTACTAGCTGTGCCCGCGACTTCGTCCGCGCGGAAAATTAATTTTTAATAAGAAAATTTATGAACTAAATCATCATCATTGCCTTGCCCTGCTCCCAATTTCATTTGGGGTCGGCGCAGTATGTTTTATCCTTCCAAACATCCCTATCAGCCGTCATGTCTTCATTCACCCCTTTTTCTTTCATATCTTCAGTCACGCACTCCATCCATCTTTTCTTTGGCCTTCCTCTGCTCGCCCATCCATCAACTTTCATATCCATCACCTTTTTTCCTACGTATGATTCATCCCTCCTCATAACATGCCCAAATTTAAGAACTAAAATTAGCCTGAATTACTCCCTATTACATCAGCTACCTGCCAATGAAAGTCCCGTCAAAATCGGACCAGCCATTTCAGAGATTAGCCGGAACAAACAGTCAGACAGACAGACAAAATTTTTAATAATGTTATTTTGGTGTATGTACCGTGTATACATCCATATACATTTATTGAAAAGCGGTTATTTCAATATTACAAACAGACAATTTTATTTATTTGTATTGAATATGAGTCATTATCATCATCATCTGCCCATATACGTCCCACTGCTGGGCACGGACCTCCTCTACAACTGAGAGGGTTTAGGCCTTAGTCCACCACGCTGTTCTAGTCCGGGTTTTTGAATATTAGTATTTGGTGGTAAATAAAAATTAGGTAAAAATCTCATTGATGTCGTGTGTTTATATGGAGCGTCCGTTCGAGGAGTCCTGTTTCAGATTCCATTAAGTATTTTACTTTTTTCCCAATGTGAGCACGAAACCAGAGAGTATGATTGGTAACTGGTCTTAGCCTCGCCTCCTATTGCGTAGTAAATACCTCTCGAATTGTGTGTGTATGCATGCAAGTTTATCTCGAATGAGTGCTAATCTGATTCGCAATCACTTAATTTGTGAAATTGCTTTTCTTTGTCAAGAACAAAGTAGAGATTACCGGAACGATCCCGCAACCTTTGTTGATGTTACTAATTCGCGATTTACTGCAGCAGACAAACCAGACAAAATCTATACGTTAACAATCCGAATCCGACTTTTGTAGGATTTTGGCGTTAACACTCAGAGCCAAATAGTGAAAAGGATGCCTTTGCTATGTATAACCTAAAGCCGATATTATCCTCCTATATGCCTAAAACACGGGTTCTTGTTTTTGTGCGACATTTGTAAGCCACGTTTTGAGCTGCGTCTATGATTAAGCTTTTAGGGCGTTAATTTAGTAAACTGTTCTGATTTTTTATACACTGATAGCGCAAAATAATTTAAGTTATTTATTAATACAATAACAAATATATTGGCTTTGATGACTAGTGATTTAATTACCTGTTGCTATATTCACGTCGGCTGAATAGCAGCAATAGTAGCAGTAGTTTCTAAAGATCTTACTTTAGTTAATTTATTTACTATCTTAACATGCTTTATGTAGTGATTGCCTCGAGGTTTAGGCGCGCGGTCGAGTCTCAGTGGTCGCAGGTTCAAACCCACACACACACACACACTGATTTTTCGAAGTAATGTGTACGTTCACAATGAATCATCACTTACTTTAACGGTGAAGGAAAACATCGCGAGGAAACCTGCAAACATAAAAGTTCTTAGGATTTTTTTAGGTATGTTGTTCGCCAACCCGCACTAGGCCAGCGTAGTGGACTGAGGCCTAAACCCTCTCAGTTTTAGAGGAGGCCAGTGCCCAGGACTTTGACTTATATGGGCTGATGATAATGATGATGGCTCAAAACGATAATTCCAACTTGTTCAATTTATCATTTCACATATGAAACTAAATGTACCAAAACGAGCCAGAATTACCAAGCTTAAAACGCCTACTAAAATTCACATACTTAACCGGGATTTTGTTAATATTGTCCACAAATCAGTGCGCTGGACCGACGCCAAGAAGCGTTCGCAACGCGCTCCGCAACACCACTGGAGGTGTAATTATAATAATTAATTCATTAATTAATTCCCTATAATTACACTCATGCTCAGTGGATGAATATTGGAGGCGTTCCTAGCGGCTACCATTAGGATTGAGGTATGAACGGTTTTCGGAGAAATCGGCTATTTATACCAACGAAAATGTGCACAAAATTTCTTTGATAGACTAGTTTTTCTCCTTCATAATTATCTTGTCGCTTAATAAAAATATTTTACCAGGCAAACTATTTATGTATCTTGATCTATGGTTGATTATGTTTGTTAGAGATAACGTATTCAATATTTATTTGCCGGCCTAATGATCTTATGATTTAGTCCATGTACCTAATGCTTATCACACGTAGAAGTAAAAATTAAAAAAAAATATAATACCTATTCATTTCAAATTGTCAACGCAGGAGTGAGTTGGAATATTTCGGCTAATTAAATTCATCACATATATTGAAAAAGGATCCAAATAGATTGTACTGATTTTTACCCCAATCAGATTAAAAGTATTCACTGATTCCTAAAGGATTTTCTGAATAACATTGTAACTCTGTAGGTACTGCAAGTCGTGTGTCGATTTTCTATCAGGACAAACACTATTAGGCATTAGGAATAAAATAAGGCCGTTGCTATTTTATACATTCCTCTCCAAAAACGATGGTTTCAAGACGATTATCCACAAATAAGAACCCACAACGGAACCAATTTAAACGAATGCACACCGCGAGACATCGATCAAGCGGGCTGTCACACATCCGTCACAAGTCAGTCGGTATTTTTTATGCGTGCACATTAAATATAGCAAAACTGGTGGAACAATGTAAAAGGGGCAATAACAGCGCTGCACCGCTACCGCTGTACTGCACTGAACTTTTGATAGTGCTCATTAAGCCGCTGAAAAGCGCTGTTATTGCTGACTGTACCATAATAAAGACAGTTTTGCATACCTTATTGCTTTAGTTATGAAGCGTCGCTCCCTACTGTATTGTAATTGAGACTGTTCCCCGCATTGTTTACTTTTTTCAAACGAGAATGTGTTTGTGGGAAAATTGTCTGTTGTACTCGGAATGTTGCGGTCTTTCCTCTTCTGCTATTTGTTCTCATTTCAATTGTTGCGGATATTTTATTAGCTCGGTTATTGATGTAGGGCTTAGCGTGTCTCTGTATTGTATTTTGAAATTGCACAGTCTTTCATTTTGGATCTTGCGAAGAGTACGCAAGATATGAATTATTCTATTCATATTGCCATTCTTATTGTTCTTTTTTTGTGTTATGATCCATTGTGTGGTTCATTAATATTTGTTTTGCTTCTGCATGTAGTTGGGTCAACAAGTTTCTTGTATACAACAGCCCCTTGCTCAATTTTTATTGTGATAGTCATATGAGTACATAAAAAGAAAAACTAAGTTGTACCAAACCAATGTTCAGTATTTTATTGATACCCACATTTAAATGGTAATTTACATAGAACTTATCAATAAAAAGTGGAACAATAGGCGGTCTTATCGCTGAGAGCGATCTCTTCCAGACAACCTTTGGATGGAATGTAAGAAGGCAAAGTATAGGGGTACACATACAGAAAAACATACATACATAAACTCACGTCTATATTCCCCGAAGGGGTAGGCAGAGGTGCATTTCTGCACCCACATTTCGCCAGGTAACAGTCCCACGTAATAGGGGGCGAGCCTATTGCCGCTTTTCGGGCACAATTCCAGACTCCGTGCTGCTATTGAGAATTTCCTAATGGAAAACTAAATAACACTTTGCCCGACCCGGGAATCGAACCCAGGACCTCTAGATCTCACGGCACATCCTTGTACCGCGAGACCTCGAGGCGGTAAAGGAAAAATAAATAAAAATAGAATAATAAGACAACAAGATAATAATAAGATACTAATACTTAAGCCTAGTGTTTGTTGGTGATTAAAATGAAATTGTCCAGTCAAGTTCCGCAGTTCTAAAATAAACGTGTATGTTGTGAAGTACGGTTGATTTATAGAAGTGGTGGATATTTATAAGATAATTGGAGCCGGGACAGTGAGAGCGATGCGTCGCCCTCCCGCTTCTAATGCGGACCGTTGAAACGTTTCAGCTAAATGTTAGCTATTCTCAGTACTGAATGTTAATTACGATACAATTGTCTTTATATATTTAGATAGAATGGTTTGAATATGTCATGATTTAGAATAGACCAAATTATTTTTGGTTTTATTAAAAGTTGGTTGAATTTTAATTTAAATGATTATACAGTACCTATAAATATATACATACTCATGTCTGCATCTAAACAGGATTGAGTAAAGGAGTTCTTCTTAACTAAAATTTTATTACCTATTCTTTTACTTGACTGCCTCCCGGTCTCGCGGCTCAAGAATGTCTCGTGCGATCATGGATTTGATTTCGGGGTCGGGAAAATTATTACTGGGTTTTTGCATTAGGAAGTTCTCAGTAGCAGCACGAAGTCTGGAATTGTGCCCGAAAAACGGCAACAGCTTCACCCCCTATAACGTGGGACGAAAATACAACTGGCGAAACGTAGGTAGAGAAATGCACCTCTGCATATATGTATGTACATTCATAGATTATAGGCGTGAGTGTATGCGTTTGTATATTTTACTTGCTTATCTAATATTGCCGTTTAAAAGGGAAGTTTTCAGGCTCTCTGTTTCCAGTGGCAACTTGCCACATAAAATTTTGTGATGATAAAAGAAAATCTCTCCTTTAGTTATGGACCAGATAAAAGGCTTATGTCGAATATTATTATATTTGCGTAGGATGTATCAATAAACATTTTCATAATACAAATATTTTTCCAAAGGAATAAGGAAGTGGTATCGTAGAAGTAGGAAAGTACTGGAATACAAACCAACAATTGTTTTCTTATTTTTTTAATTCAATGTCTTTATACTCCGTCCTGTTCAATTAAAAAACAGCTTTATTGAATACTTTAATCAATCTTGCCGACTTTGGGAACCCCGTAACTAGGCAACTAAACCTAAACTTTCTCCTCGTAGGGCAATAAATGAAATTTTTCTTCATGTTTATGTCCTCCATACATAATATATCAAAGTCGAATGTCAATAATTTTCAGAACTTCACATATTTTGCTACCTACTTCACGTGAAATGCTTCAACAGTAAAATAATACAGCTCAGTTAAATTTTATTAAACAAACCATTTTCGGGAAAAAATATACGTGAATCTCGCGAATGTTCCTCGAAAGCGGACGCCACTGTAATAACATATCTTGTTGAAGTTCGGGCTTCGCGCCCGCAACGGCGGGTAGTAAAAAAAAATCTTGTTCCCACTATAAACTATTCTCCCTATGTTATATTGAAAGTGGGATTTCGAATGATTGCTTTTGTTACAAATATAAAGAGAAACACTTCACTATCGTATTTTTTGGAAAAGAAGAACCTGAGGCTTACGAGTATATGTATGTACTTGGTACAGTAATTAATTGTATAAGTATTACTCAGGGTATTGTAGGTTCACTCATAATATAATTAGTGATAGATAGAACAGATAACCGTTGGGGGAAACGTGTTCTGGAGTGGATAGATGGCGTTGTTTACATAAAACATTTGTAAGCATTGTTATAGTGTAAGCTTGAAATATTTTAGGTGTACTAATTGTCAAAATTATGGTAAAGATTACCTTTCATTCATGTCATTTATCTTCTTAACTTCTTCAATTCTCCATCTTTAAACGCTCTCAAGCACAATGTGTTCGAATTTTATTTATTACTAGCTTTTTCTCGCGACTCCGTCCGCGAAGACTACAGGGTTGGGTTCAGAAAGAAAGTAGTCTATTTTACTCCGCAGTCCCATTTATGTCCATACCAAAAAATCATTCAAATCAGTCAAATAGACGTGAAACGTGTGCCGCCGCGCACCGGCCGGCCGGCGCCTTAGTTAAGTCAAGTCAAGTCAAGTCAAAATCACCTTTATTCAAAGAGACTTTTACAAGTGCTTTTGAATCGTAAAGTAAGTTTTTTTTAACTATTGCCGCTTCGAATATCTTGTACGTCATAATGGCGCGATTAATAATTTTTTCGCTGCTTTGTTATTTTAAAACTGCGATATCTTCTAAGATACTCATTGAAATCAAATGATATAAAGGGCAAATTTCTTTTAAATTAAATACTTGTGATGAATAACGTATTTATTTGGATAAGGATTAATATCATCTTTATAAAAACACCATCACAAATAATGCTTTATTTTAGAACAAATTTAGTTAGCATAAAAACAATTCTGTCATACATTATTTTAGCGAAACTTTAACCGTTTCCGCAGCGCACGCAGCGGAAGTTCTCAAAAGGAAAAAAATCCCCCGATTTTGAAACATAATTTATTGTTGCTCCGCTCCTATTAGTCGTAGCGTAATGTTATATAGCCTATAGCCTTCCTCGATAAATGGGCTTTCTAACACTGAAAGAATTTTTTAAATCGGACCAGTAGTTCCTGAGATTAGCGCGTTCAACCAAACAAACAAACAAACAAACTCTTCAGCTTTATATATTAGTATAGATTAGTTAGCAGGGCGATACAATTTTGTAACAGAAATTAAACATAAAAATGATTGTAACGTGAGGAATAAGTTAATTTTTTTTACGAGTATTGCCAAAAACCCAATACTCATATAAGTACATATCGTACGGAAGTAATGCACTTTTTATATATAAACTTAACATTAGTTTTCTGATTGTAAATTATTTTACTTTTATCATCACATCTGTTGCTACACGCTAAATCATTCGAGCTTTCATTACGTTGGCCCTGGCCACATATGTACATATCATCATCATCATCAGCCCATATACGTCCCACTGCTGGGCACGGGCCTCCTCTACCATTGAGAGGGTTTAGGCCTTAGTCCACCACGCTGGCCTTTTTTTTTTTTTTTTTTTTTTTTAACATGGGAAAAATCCTCTTGGATTCCCGCCTAACAAGATAGACGGGGTATGCCGGATTCCTACCGGCTAAAAACCCCATGTACGTCTTCATCTACACTAAGGAGATACTCTGAGACCTCAGAAATGAACACGCCAGAGTAACTCCAGTGCGTTGCTATAAAGCCCTCATTGCGGAGAGTATAACCACTGTCCTCAGCAAAGCCTCGTCTCTTTGCAATTAAGCAGATGGCTCGGGTCGATCTTCACCACCACCTCGACGCCTTCTTCGCCGAGCGGGATCGAGTCTTTCCCGATTCCGCTCTGCAGCTTCTTTTTTCATCATAACAGATTCGCAGAAAGAAGCTGCAGCTTTCCAATTAGACTCTCCCGATAGCATCGCTAGAATGACTGCTGGTAGGGAGAGATCGTGTCCTATCTGTTTTATAAGGATTCGTCGTTCCACTCCCCAAGCAGGGCATTGCATGAGTGTGTGTGCCGCGGAATCCTCAGCTCCGTTATTGCAGTGGTGGCAATCTGACGTCGCTTCCCGACCTATCTTACTCAGATAATCACCGAAGCACCCATGCCCGGTAATTACCTGAGTAAGTCTATAGGTAAGTCGTCCATGTTTACGATTCATCCAGGCTTCGAAAACCGGTAGAATTGCTTCGACGACGCGCTTATGAACGTAAGGCTCCTTGCGGAGCCTTAACTGCCACGTCGCGAATGCGGTTTTTTGTTCCTCCCGTCTTATCGACACTTTAAGCGCCATCGGGATTTGGACTTCATTCTGTCGGGCAATTTGTGTCTTTTCATACACTTTTGCATCCATATCTGCCAATATGTCCAAGGGAGGAAATCGTGCCAGAATAGTAGCCGCCTCAAACGACATCGTGCGGTATCCTCTTGCAATCCTGATGGCCATCTTGCGCTGTACCACGCTGGCCTAGTGCGGGTTGGCGGACTACACACCTAAGAAATTCCTAAGAACTTTTTAGGTGTGCAGGTTTCATCACGGGTTCAAACCCCAGGCACACACTTCTGACTTTTCGAAGCTATGTGTGTATTCACAATGAATTATATATCACGTACTTTAACGGTGAAGGAAAACATCGTGATGATATGTAGGTACATATGTGCTGGAATAAAACAGCGTATATTTTATAATAAGAATTTCTATTATTCTTATAATTGTATTCACAACAGATCCACGGTCTACGTTGTTCATACGGAGAAATCTTTGAAAATATAGTACTAATGTTGCGAATGTACCATTGTCTGCTCGGCTTTGTGTACTGGGTTTTACCGGCTTTGATGGAAATAACAATTCCTAAATACACTAGAGTTGTTATTTGATTTTATATGTTTGAATATTCGCATAGGATTCTGGAGTGAAGTATTTTAAAAGCTGCTGTAATCTGCAAAAATTGGAAAAGGTATTATATAAGGATAATAAAAAAAAATACTACAGCTGTAAATAGACACAAGCCCTTATCATAAGTCTAAACTAAAGCCGAGCTCCATAAATTTTACAAATTAAATATTTTTTTTATTAAAATTAAGTACCTAGTAAATAAATTAAAATGCATTTCGACCAGGCTTCAGGGTTCCTTTTTTATTTGTTTTTGAAAAATAATATAGCCAAATCAATCATATTATTATAAAGCTAGCAACTTTCAAGTTAATTATACACATGTTTTAAAAATTTTAAGAAAAAAGTTCTTACTAATTTCCTTAATTGAAGTAGTCTAGCAGAAAATAACTACAGTTTCAAAGTGCAATTGAACTTTCATATAACTCAGTGCGTCTAACGACAATGCCTGACCTAGTTTTGTTGGTTGCGAACCACAGACAGCCGCTAATTATATATGCGAAATATAATTTTATTAATAATAGTACTTTATTGGAAATACTTTCAAAAGTATTATCATACCTTTTGAAGAATGTTTTCGAGGAACTGTAGGATATTTGTGACGCCTTGATGGGTTTGGGGACCTAGAGAGATACAAAGAGACGCTTTTAATAATACGTATAAATAGTCCGGACTATGCATGTGAATGTTAGGTGTATTTATAATATATTAAGCGGGAATACGCGTGGTCTTCTCCACGGTTTTTTTACTGTCACTTGTGAAAAAGATCCTTAGTTTGATCATATCTGGTTATTATCGTTCATGGACAGCCATAAACTATCCATCTAAAGCTCGTTGGCGAACTCTATACGTACTTTTAAGCCGATTCTTGCATAATGGGTTAGGTCAGGCTTATCGGCGTACCGGATACCTGATTTTAGTTGCAAACTCTACCGATATCAATGTATCGAGGAAAACTTAAAAGCTCTGTTAGTAGAATAATATTGGAAGCTCCACAAGAAGCTATTCATCATCATTCATTCATCATCAGCCCATATACGTCCCACTGCTGGGCACGGGCCTCCTCTACAACTGAGAGGGTTTAGGCCTTAGTCCACGACGCTGGCCTAGGGCGGGTTGGCGGACTACACACCTAAGAAATTCCTAAGAACTTTTAGGTGTGCAGGTTTTATCACGATGTTTTCCTTGACCGTTAAAGCAAGTGATGATTCCTTGTGAATACACACACAACTTCGAAAAGTCAGAGGTGTGTGCCTGGGGTTTGAACCTGCGACCGCCGAAATTCTCGACCGCGCCTAAACCTCGAGGCCATCACAAGAAGCTATATATAGATATAATTTAAGAGATGTGCAACCTCACTTTGCTTAAGTAAAATATCACTACATATAGATGGTATTGGCCTTAATAAAAACTAACACCTTTTATTGTATTCCCCTTTGGCTTTGTTTTCGTGGCAAATGGTAGCTTTAAATGAAATGGTCACAAAGTGGCAGCTTGTATCCTTTGGGTACAATAGCGTTCCAAACATCTCTAAATGCCAGAAATATATGTACATGAGAATTTTGGATGTATCATGATTCTAACTCTAAAGCTAAGACGGCTGGATGCATATTGATAGAAACATTAATAGGATCTAGTATATAATGCTCTTCACTGCCAAAAACATAATTAAAAAAAATTGTGCTAATAAAACCGCGGAAGTAGCTACTTTTTAATAAATTCTTTAATTGAAATAGTTTCTTTTGGAATGTTTTAACGCCTAAATACGACTAAATATAAATTTTGTTTTTCTTTCTTCCATTATATAATTTAACGTAAAAAAAACTCAATTAATAAAACGTTGTATTTATAAGTACGTTCCATGTTGTATTCATCATCAGCCCTTATACGTCCCACTGCTGGGCACGGGCCTCCTATACAATTGAGATGGTTTAGACCTTAGGCCACCATGTTGTATTACAACAAAGTAATCTATCATTTGAATAATAAATATATACTTATACAAAAATAATAAAAACATCAAGAATGTGTAACAACATGAGGATCAATACCAACCGATCAAAAGCGAACTGTCACAATGTTGGCAGACAAAAATTAGAATTCAAATTAGATGGGACTGAATTGTGCTTGTTCTGTTCTAAATAATCTTTATTGAGAGAAAGTTTAGCATTTAAATAAAGGCTGATTGTTGGAGCGTTGCGAAACAGTTTCACTTGACTATTGGCGTAATTTAAATTCTCTTTGTATCGTTACTAATGAGACTTGATTATATTTTGTTTCAAACAATACATCCAATAGTCACAAAGGTATGTACATAATTCTATCACCACGTTCAGATACACGTCTTGTGTCATACCCATGATGAACCTGCGTGTAATTTTCATTAGTCAAATGTCTAAGTTACGCGAATGTGATATACCTACAGGTTGTACACTTAGGTCTTCAACTTTTCTTGCTTTACTACAGATTTTATCAATCAAATTTATTACAAAATACAGCTACCCTCGTTCCGTTAAAGTGTGTAAAAAACAGGTCAACGATTTTGACGTCAAAGGGTGACACACAATCCCAATTATGCATGTATAATTTTAAAATGCTTTGTTAACTACATAAGTCTAACAACGCCTCCTGAAACAATGTGATTTTATTGAATAATTCACGCCTGTATCCTCAATCACGTAGGCAGCGATATATCTAACACTATGATGTTAAAACGATTTCTAGAAAATCCTGTCGAATCACCAGGTCTTAAAGCGATTAACTTAGTGTAAGTTCAATATTAGCTCACGTATCCACTGTTTGTTCGGCTAAACCAATAGTCCCAGACGTAAGATTTGCGCGAACCAAAACTACAATTAGATAGATAATGCGTACTATTGGATTAGTTCGAGTAAAGTTTTTGCTTCGGTCTTGACGTGATTAATGAGTAATGTTGGGATGAATTAAGGGTATTACTGGCTTTTATTACCAAGTTTTGCTATAAATTGATATGTATTTTTACGTTTATATCACATAGACATGCTCAATATGTTCCTATGTACACCCATTTTTCCCTAGCTGAGTTTGTACCAATTAATGGACTAATGGAAATGGAAACTATGACCATTTTCGGATCAATTATCCGACTCCGTCTTGATATTGACATTGTCTTTTTTATCTTTATTTTATTTGGGGTATTCAACAAGGATATGACAACCTCATCGTACCTTTTCTATATTTACAAACATGTAAATATATACGATAAGTCGTGATAGCCTCGAGGTGTAGGCACGCGGTCGAGAATCTCGACAGTTGCGGTTTCAAACCCCAGGCACACACCTCTGACTTTTCGAAGTTATGTGTGTTTTCACAATGAATTATCACTTGCTTTAACGGTGAAGGAAAACATCGTGATAAAACCTGCACACCTAAAAAGTTCTTAGGAATTTCTTAGGTATGTTATGTGTAGTCCGCCAACCCGCACTAGGCCACCCTCTCAGTTGTAGAGGAGGCCCGTGCCCGGCAGTGGGACGTATTTGGGTTGATGATGATGATGATGATGCACAATATGTTTCTAGGTACACCCATCTTCCCTAGCTGAGTTTGTACCAATTAATGGACTACTAAACTATGACCATTTTCGGATCAATTATCCGACTCCGTCTTGCTATTAACAATGTCTTTTTTTATCTTTATTTTATTTGGGGTTTTCATTCAACAAGGATACGACAACCACATCGTATGTTTTACAAGATTTACAAACATGTACATACGGATATTAAGAAAAAGGAGCATAGAACGACGTCGCCTGGTTACATTTAGTTGATCAATTGGCATAAACGTATATCGTCATCAGAATTTGGATTTGACAAAATGCTTTGAATCCAGCGTACATCTAACAAATTCAACTTAAATTCATCCAGCAGCAGGTCTCATTTATTTTTGAAGTTATACTTCTTTTGGCGCGTTAGGGAAAAATGATGAGAGTGATTTTTTACGATGCGCGCGCACACCGACACCAAAAAGTTATTGAAGTTATACTTCTTTTGGCGCGTTAGGGAAAAATGATGAGAGTGAATTTTTACGATGCGCGCGCACACCGACACCAAAAAGTTATTCAGAAAAAGTTTGTTTTAAATTTTTAGAATGTAGAATAGTGACAGTAGTAGTTTTTTTGAAGTTATTACGATGCGCGCACACTGTCATGAAAAACCGACACCATGAAGTTATTAAAATATTATTTTATAATATATTATTATATTATTTAAGAAAATATATATTTATGTATGAAGTATAACTTCTAACGCGTGTACATAAGTACACACACACACTTTTTTTATTCTGGACACTGGAAATTTTATGGGTTCGAAGAAAACTCTTAAATGATTTAAGCTCCGCGCAACTAACATCGTTACGAGAGCCTTTCTACGACTTCTATGTTCTAATACAGCGTTGTGGGTCCCTCGGGATTCATTGCTGGAACTAACTCGCCTCCCGTCGCACCCTAACGCTACATTGGAGTTGTGTACAGGGCTGCCAGCAAATAAATCGCAGCTATACGGTTTAGTATCTACAATTATACGAAATTTGATCGCATTATACATAACCATTCTGTAATTTAGCTCTTGGTTTTTTTTAGAATTTTAGTTACCTACATAAATGGTCGAAAAGTCGAGACTCGACAGTAGCTCACTTTTTTTTTTATTTTACTTAGCTAGATAAATGGTCGAAAAGTCGGGATTCGAGACTTTTTTTAGAATTTCAGTTAACTTTTAGACAGTTTGATTTCATCCCGTATGTTTTTGTATCGTATAATACGAAATGGTCATGGATACAATACACCATCCGATTATACATATTTTGTATCCAATTATACAATCTGGCAGCCCTGGTTGTGTATAATGCAGGTGTTTATGTATGGGGACCTACTTATACATGGGTTTATGAATATGCTTGGACGTAGTAAATCTATACTAATCTTCTATATCTATCTATACTATCTATACTAATAAATAAAATTGGAGTGTCTGTTTTGTCTGTCTGTCTCTGTTTGTTCCGGCTAGTCTCTGAAACGGGTGGACCAATTTTAACGGGACTTTCACTGGCAGATAGCTGATTTAATAAGGAGTAACTTAGGCTACTTTTAGTTTATAAATTTTCTTGTTAAAAATAAATTTTCCGCGCGGACGAAGTCGCGGGCACAGCTAGTCAAACACTATAATTTTATGCGGCTTTCAGGTAGTGAGCATTTGATACATGAAAAACTTTTAAGAAATCTTAATGTCATGGGATACAAGGTAGCAGGAAGCAATTTTTTTCGTTTTGATAAGTGTAATGAAATCATGTTACTGGTGTTAGTATACCTATATAGTATATATACTAGATATATGTATATAAACTCTTTATAATGACTCACGCAAGTGGGCTCTAGGATCAAATTCCAAATGTTCTAGAAGGCTCGTTTGATTGGACCCATAGTTGAGTAACTGTATTGTATGAGTAACTGAATCATATTGCTGTTACTGTCAAATGCCAATACGGTCAGTATTGTACCTGGATGAAAATAAATAAATACACCCAACAGATTGCATAGTTCTGACCCCATTTTAAGATAAGAGTCTTCTGTCGTGGGTATCAGAAATTACAAGACTTTTCAGTGTCACAAAAACCCCGACCCGAGAGAAGTATTTATGGATCCCACAATCATTAGTCTCGGTGTGGGGATAGAACCCACGACCTCTCGTTTCGCAAGGTGCTATCTAACCAACTGCGCTGCGGGCTATCTGACTGTTGAACAATCGATTTTTTCTCGCTTTGGATGACTGGATAATTAGCTAACATTATTCAAATAAAAGGCTCTGTATTCCTTACATAAGCACAGGTATTGTCGGTTTTTAATGTGTCACCGACCGAATCAATTACAGTGAAGCATATTGATGCGGGCGTGCTGTGGCCGCGTCTCCTATCTATAAACCCATCAAAGTGATCATCGGAGCGCGCAAAATACTGCGCACACTGCGACTGATAAAAATATTCGCGTGTTCATTGAACATCGAGATCCATACCAAACCCTGTAGGGTACGCACTACGATGTACTTGCAACCTAAAGATCAAACTTCGATTTTTTTTTAAATAGTCCATGTGGTGTAGTTAACGCGCAGTTTGTTAACTAAAAACTAGCAGTCCAGATCGATTATGTCTATTAAAATGCAAATAAACAAATTGGCTTATTTTTAACCGATCTAAAAAATAATCTAATTTATTATAATATTTTTTACTTTTGAGAAACACTGTGTTTTCAAGCGATGGCCAAAACAGTCTAATTATTTAAGACATAAAGGATTTTTAATACATACATAAACTCACGCCTGTATTCCCAGAAGGGGTCGGCAGAGGTGCATTCCTGCACCCACATTTCGCCAAGTATGTATCAATCCCACGTAATAGGGGGCGAGCCTATTGCCGTTTTTCGGGCACATTTCCAGACTCCGTGCTGTTACCGAGAATTTCCTAATGGAAAAACCCAATAACACTTTGCCCGACCCGGGAATCGAACCCAGGACCTCTAGATCGCACGACGCATACTTGTACCGCGAGACCACGAGGCACGAGGATTTTTAATATTGATATATAATTGGTTACTGCAAGATGTTGTTAGGTTAGCTTATTACGTAATAACTTAAGACAGAAGGTCCCTTAAGTAGGGACAGAATAAATTAACCGGACTTGATATTACATGGATCTCACAACTTATGACGGTAGAAGAACTGAGTTGCGAGACTTGTTTTTTTTACAAGTTTTTGTTTTTAATAGGATTATTTATGCTGATTGATTTTAGAATTCGGGAAATATTGGTAAGTCACGATACTTACATACATACACGCCTGTATGTCAGTTATCAGGTAGGTGTAGTTTTTCATCCAAGCCAATTATTTTATAACCCACACGTAAAAGTATGCGAAGGAATTTTCTAACTGAGAAGCTTTGCCCGTCCTGGGAACCGAACAAGAGACTTGTAGGCGCACGCCTTATTGTCGCGGGATTAACGAGTTATCTACTTCTTCTATATATATGTATATTTGTTAACCCACCATATACAAGTGTTAAATACGTGTTGTGTTTTAAAATTTTGTTTTTCAACGTTTTTTTTCCACTCATTACCATTTTCTGCCATAATGATTGAAGACGTGACCTGTATAAATATTAACATCTGCCAAATGCCTAATTTCTTGGCACCATCGTGTTGAATGGGCTGTTTAAACTAGCGATAAAATACACAAATCTATCTCGAGTACAGGAAATGGAACTGTTTTATTAAACCAAGTATTTTAATGAATGATAACTTTTAATATAATTCTTCTACAGTACATGAATACGTAATGTTGATATGACTTCAATTATACCCGCTAACAAAAGTCTCAGTACAACACTTTGATTTGCTGTACTCTTGAGAGAATCCTACATTGATGTGGGGCGATCGAAATGCCGGCAGGGGTAACACATTTGGGCTCTATTTTCCCTGAGATGCTACACCCAGCCTCAAAATGAGTGTGACAGCCACAGAGAGGCTTAATTCGATACGCAGTAGATTGTAGCGAAAAACAACACTTACATTCGTTAATGTGATACCACTACAACCCTCCTGGCCATCCCCACAATACAGGGAATTAAATGCTTTCATATTTTAAAATGTATATTTTGCCTGCTATATTGGAATTATAAAAGTCTTCCGATAAAAACATCGGTGGTTTAAAAATATTATTGTGTTTCCACTCGTCCGTTATAAATTCAACGGAGTGTTCTTTGTAACTCGCGCAAATTGCAAATTTTCCGTATGTTTTTGATATTCATTGCTCTAGTTTATTGAACGGGCGGTCAGCAAATGCGCCCTGAGGTTTGTGTGCACATGACGTCCAGTGTTTTCTCATTCTGTTTTTTTATTAGTTTTGTATCTTGTTTTATCAAGCTTACTTTATCTACATCTGGTGCTGAAACTTTTTATCGTATTGCATTTTACTGTTTTCGTTTTTCTTCATGAAATGTAACTTCTTTATATTTTGTGCCTTTATATTATTTGTTTTTTACATGGATTCAAATACATATATATATACCTATATCTATTTGTATAGTACAACATAAGATCACAATCAAATGTAGTATATGTAATCTGCCTAGAATCTCGTTTAATTTTTTTTTTTATTGCCTTAGTAGGCAGACGAGCAAGCGGTCCGCCTGATGGTAAGCGGTTACCGCCACCCATGGACTAAAGTAATGCCAGGGGCACAACCCAGCCGCTGCCTACCGAAAATTACAGTACAATTTGGTTTTATGACAATGGCTTCATTGGATCGTTGAATCATTGGATTTAAAGACGGGTATTTCCAGTAAACGGTCATTGGATTTCCGGGATTTTGAACAGATTATATTAATACTGTATACACTTAAGCCTGTATTCCAAAAGAGGTAGAACAGAGATGTATTTCTACAAAAACATTTTCTACATTACTGACACTTCTCAGAATGTAACTTTGGAAATAACCCACAATACTTTCCCTATGCTGAATTGCACCAATTTACGCACAGTTTCGAAGAGGAAGTGAGTTAGTAATTAAGCTGAACTTCTAGAATTATAGCGGCTGTTTGTAAAAGCCATCGTAACAGTATAAAACAAATCCAGATTTCAAGCTACTCATAAAACGTGCAATAAGTCGGCAAAAGACAGAAGCAGAAGCTAAAACTATCGGAGTTTATAGTTGGACGTTCATTAACAAGTAAAGTGATATAAAAAGCGTCTCGGAAAAGACGTTAGCGGCGCATAACCACCGAGTTCACACCAACTTGCTCTTCAACGAGAATTAACGATTATCTTTATGAATGTTTGTGCCCAACTTTTTCTATCGCAAAACTTCGACGAAGATCCATCGCCCTTGTTCGAGCAAAATGCTTTTCTGATGGCAAATCGGCTCACAAAGGAACTTTAAAAAATTGTCGCTGTGGGTACAATGATGGGGAGGGATTAGGGATGGCCGTATACATCCATCCGTAATAGGATCTCATTTGAATACTTTTGTTTAGTGTAACAAGATATTCCAACAACGTTTGTTTTGGATCCACATACATATGTGTCTTCTTCTGTATATATATTATACATACATACATAAACTCACGCCTGTATTTCCCGAAGAAGTAGGCAGAGGTGCAATAACACTTTGCCCGACCCGGGAATCGAACCCAGGACCTCTAGATCGCACGGCACATACTTGTACTGCGAGACCACGAGGCAGTCTTGTATGTACTTGTTATATTTATTTTAGTCGATAACAGTTAATGTTAATTCAATTGGGACATTTCTTCATCATAAATTTATTCCAGTTAAACATGATGAAAACAATAAAGTTAATATTACAATGTCCAGTAAGGAATTTCGGTAGCCCTAAGTGGGACATACAAGAGGCAATCTCGGCGACTTCTTTTGTTCATTAGTGGCGGTGAAGCTTGTACGTTCACGTTGCTGTAGCTTGTAGAAAATACTGAAATGGCAGGGATTCTATACCTATATGGTACAAATAATGTTGATTGTTATAATTTTTTCTTGGAGGTCCAGATGATTGGACTCCCGATTATATATTTCTCTAAAACTTTTGATTTTATTCATATTGATTTACTAGATAGACTTCCATCATCATTATCACCATCCGAAAAACGTCCATTGCTGGATAAAGAATGATAGAAAGGGAGAAATGATAGATTTTATTCATTACCTAATCATCGTCTAAATTAACAGCTAAATGGTAATGAAACATCTTAAGCATGTGAAGGTACCACCCTGCAGTAGGTCAGCGTGTTTGACTAAGGGCTATTCCCCCTCTTCCTCTCGCTATAGAGGAAGATATCCATGGAAGATGCTTGTCAGCTGATATTATTTACAAACTTTGACATCTGCCTGTCTATAGTGCAAAAAGTGACCATTGCCAACGTGAGCTGACCCCAATCCATCACTTAAAAGTTGACAAAGCGCGTTGGAGAGCGGAGAGTATTTTTTGCGCGGATCCATTAGTACGACGCCTTATGTCAGAGTTGTTACCAGTGATGCATGGATGCTGTGGCTCGGAAGCTCTCTCGAATCTGGACACCCGACGGCTGGGTATCCATTTCAACATTCGAATTTTAAATTATGAAAGAAATAATTAAAAAATAATTGTGGAATTTTTAAGCATTTCTTGACTTGCAGTAAGTGGTAAAAAGTGGTAGATCCTTGGACTGAGATTTACCGGTAAGGCTTGCATTTTTAATTTTTGAATTGAAATAGAAACAATAGATGAGATAAAGATGTCATTTTAGTAATCTATTCTACAATCATGTCGTGTTCCACACATGTTTGTAAATAGCAAACTTTCAATCACGTTTTTGAAAATAAGTAACGGCATTAAATAATGTAGAATATAACAAAATGTCAATTCGCCACACCGCAATAAGCCAGTATGGTGGACTTACGCCTTATCACTTACAGTTGTAGAGGAAGCCCAATGCCACCAGTAAGATATAGGATATAACATAGGTATAGCAGTGGCGGTACGACCATAGAAGCCCAAAGGCCCAGGTTGCCTTAAAAATTATTTAATAAAAGCAATTTGACATAATGAGAATATACTGAACAATAATAAACAATTATTTTTAATTTAACATTACAAAATTAAAGCGTAACGCTTGTGAGCTTCTATGGAAGTTCGGCCAATGAGGTATAGATAGGTACATCGTACATACAATACATGGGCTATAAGGTAAAATGTGTACGTCAATCACCAATATTTTTTATGTAACTCAATATTATATTCGACAAGATATGCTTAATGTAATTTTGTGTTATTGGAGTTTTCGTACCGTGTGGTTTCCTGAAATGTTTATAAATGCTTCACACTCGTTGATTTTCAATTGGGTTATTCGAAATTCAGCCTGTGTCGTGTTTATACAACTGCATCAGGAGTATTGAGTAATTTCCAATAATTAAACTGTAATTTTTAAACTACATTTTGACAAGTTAAAATAAAGCTTTTCGTTTGTTTGGATTTAATAATTGAGTTCAAGGGGAAATGAAAACGTGCCAGTAAACTTGTTTTATTTTATTGGTATAATAAATAAAGCCATGCCATTTATTGATTGAAAGTCTCCATTTCTTAATTATATGTTCCGCCATTTTTAAGTGTTAAAGTAACCAACACTCAGTCATATAAACATAAGTCAGAAATTGATATTCAATTACCGTTCGTATCTTCAATGTATTTGAGGGTTGTTCCCCCGCTTCTATGTGGAAGGCACTATTATATATTTTCAATTCTTTCTATATTTATTAATTAATTTAGCACAACTACATTACATATATTCAAACATTTATAATTCAGTAACACGTTACGCGGTACACCGTCTGATATACATGACACTTAACGTGTGCATAGCATTCTCTGTAATTAAGTTAGTTAGATAGCAAAGTAATATATAATATTCTCAGTAACTTTTTGCACAGTGATTAATATCATTGGAGATTAAAACCAAACTAGGATTTCATGGAGACAACGGTAGATAACACGATTAATATCATAAGATCTAAATAACGGCACGCGAGATGCAATCAGTCTAATCTATCAATGCTGTCAAAGCTTCTCCACAGCGTCAGTGGACAAAACGAGCGAGTTTGCAGTTTTGAGAGTCGCACATTCGCCGACCGCAGCCGTGTCGGACAAATGACGTTTTGATTAAACAATTCCGCTGCACCGCTCCGGGCAAACAAAGTTTTTAATCTTCCGATGAGCGGACGTGACCCCGATACGACGGCGCCACGCGGGAACTCCCCAATTTGCATTCGCCAGTCGCCTTTTTAATCGCTAATGTCCTGTATCGGTTTCAAAGGTTTTCCAGTTTTACAATGTGCGAATATTATGCTAGAAGTATATGACGTCATGTACAGAGTGCATTTGGATGTTGCTGTGGGGAAATCGCTTCAATGGTTTGCCGCATATAAATCTAGAAATAGTTAGAAATTATCATAATTAAGTATATAAACAACATAATTAGATAAACTTCCACACCATCCTCAAAAACATAGTACTACTACCGTAAGTACATAGACCGTGAAACCTCACCATTTTCTACTATACAGCGTGTTCTAAGAAAAGTATGTACAAGAAGATATATTAATTTTGTTCCATGATGACACGCATTTGCGAAGTTAAATCACTGTTGTATTAGTTTGTAGTGTTTGAAGGGCTTTTGTTGCCGCCGTAAGTCGTTGCCCTGTCGTAGAATAACCTTGGCAACTTAATGGCACAATGGCAGCTAGGGAACGTATCATTTGTTATTATAATAAAAGCGAAGAACGAAATAAACACTTGGCATTTCCTACTTTTGAATGTGTGATGAAGAGTGAATACTTAAGAATATTTTTTATGTAAAGATTCCGTCTGATCCGTTAAATAGAGTCAGGTATCTATATTCGGTTAATTCGAGAATAATTTAAAATAACTTAATAAAATGAGGAAGCCTTTTGGACCAGATCGCAAGCGGTGCGGAGGCGAGAGGGCCCTGAATGGCAGTCTTTGAGGCGCCCCCGTTGTTATGGGTGTCTTAATTATGAAAAACTCCGTTGGTTGTCACAGGACTACCACAAAAATGAAAATTCTGTCGACGATCAGTAATTTCTTATTTAAAGTAAATATACAGGGAAAAATGAAGTAATTTGTACCCTATAAATTGCATTTAAATTACTTCATCATTTAACGTTCTAATATATTTTGAAATTTCACTAGGATACTTATAAAATCATTTAGGATCGGACGGGATTTCTCTACACAATCTATAGACCAAATAATGCAACTACTTTTTATTTGTGTTTCAGTTGGTCGCGCCGAAAGTGTCCGTGTTTAAGTTCGCGAGTGAGAGTGATATCCGCGTGTGATACTGCCGGTGCGCGCGAAGTGCAGTGTTCGTGCGTGCGGTCCCAGTGCGTGCGTGCGTGCGTGCTCGTGCGGAAGGGCATGCGGAGCGGGTGCGAGGGCGCGCGGGGCCGGCCCCGCTAGCGAGCGCCATGCTGCGCGCACGCAATGCCGCGGCGCACTTCGCCCTGCTCTTGTTAACACATATACCGCCACCGGGTAAGTGCTTTTTGACTTTGTTTTAGTAATAACATACAATAGTAGCTATAGTCCTAAGGATGAGGTTGACGAATTTATAGTATTAATATTTGATAACAGAATGTCGCAGCACCTCATTTTATGCGGCGTTTTCGATCCATATTTTGTAAAGAGGTTTGATGGGACTTTTGTAAGTGTAAGATCCAAGACATTTTGGACTGCGGTTCGAACGGTTCGGCCGGAGTACCACTAAATCGCAAAAAAATTGCTGGATTAAAAATAAATAATAATCGTCTTCATTTGTTCTTCCTCATCGAAGTATAATGTAGTGTGTAATGTAATGTCTCCTTATAACATACAAATACAGGTCTTACATACTTCTATGTAATGTGCAAATTTACGTTGTTATGCACATTAAAAAATCAGTTATTTATAAAATTTTCTTGAAATAAAAATGCCTTCAAATATAGTGAGTGAACCCGACAGGCTGTTTACTTTTTTTACATCAGTCTATAATTTTTTATAGTGCAATAAATGAACTAAGTATTACATGACCACTTCTCTAGCTGTGTTCTCAATATCCAACTTCACAACACACTGCTCTCCAACAATCAGTGTTGAACGGCAAACAGTGATCACATAAAGCATTGCAATCTGTCTGTCATTCGGCTAAGAGCCCTCATTTAATATACAGGCTACAAATTAGACACTGGCCGGGCTAGTAATTGTCCGGATCTTACTACTGTCCGAGCAGGCTCGTGTTAATTATTCGGACAGCGGTACCGCACGCCCGCGCAATCTACACACGGATTGCTGGTATTATTATGAATGGGGATTTAATGGAAATATTGGGGAAAAATATTAAAACAAAAATTATTTGCCGAGTTTAGCTAAATCCTCTGCTTCTGAGCCTCGTGGTAAGATTAGAAAGGTTCTCAATTCGACTCCTGGAACGATCACTTTATTAGGTTTTTCAGTTATGAAATTTTGGCACTGTGTATGTTAACGTCGTGATGGCCTCGAGGTTTAGGCACGCAGTCGAGAATCGCGACGGTCGCGGGTTCAAACCCCAGTCTCACACCTCTGACTTTTTGAATTTTATGTGTGTAATCACGATGAATTATCACGTAATTTAACGGTGAAGGAAAACAACGTGAACGTGCACGCCTAAATATTCTTAGGAATTTCTTGGGTGTGTAGTCCGCCAACCCGCACTAGGCCAGCGTGGTGGACTAGAGTCTAAACCCTCTCAGTTGTAGAGGAGGGGCTGATGATGATGATGATGTTAATATTCAAAGTATAATAAGTCTGCCAACTGGCATTTCGGCCAGTCTAGTTAACTAAACAACTCAACCACGGGTACAAAGAACAGCGGTGGAACGTAAGTAGTTATGGATATATAGAAATACTTTTAATTCACCTGTATAAACGTCCCAATAAAATAATTAAGTCGGCAGTCCATGCCGACGACGTCTATGTTTCCCAAATTTCCCAATTCACCAAATACTCTACCTATTGAATAAAAGACACGACGCCAGACTGAAATGTCGCTTGAAAGGCTTTTGTGTGTTCCGGTACGTATCCTAAAATGTGACCCGGCTGGTATTTACCCAAAAATGGGGTATTCAATTCCAAGCATCACGAGTTCTTATATCTCGTGGGTTTTTATAATTTTAGACGTGGGTTATGTTTGGACTAAAATATATATTGTCGCTGTTAAAATTTCGCCATATATCATGCGAAATTATTTTCGGTATTTTTTATTCTGAATCCTTTTCGTTCACGACAAATTTATGTGAACGGCAGCCATATTTATATTCTGGTAAACAGGCTTAAGCCTTGCTTAAAGGTTACAGATCACGATATGATGAGGAGAAAGGTGAAAATGAAGGGTGATTAAGCCGCCAGAAATCTCACTTATATTATTTACATTATTCACGTACGTTTTATACTCATTAAAAAGTTAATTAAAATATAAATCTCGTTTCGCGAAGATCTTAAGAAAAGAGTCTCTTCGATGTCACAAAAAGCCAAAATCAAAATAATTCAGTGTAGATGACAAACTGGCTTCAAAAGGCCTCTAACCATCTGCCCCTCGTATTCTGTTCAATTTTAAACCGTTATTCCCCAGACACCTAATCACCGTCATCGGGGACAAAGTTCATCAGCCTTGATAGATGCCAATCGAGCTTAAGTTATTTGATAAATAAAAGCTGAATTGGAGACAATCTTAACAATTTCAAGATCAAAATAACAGGGCTCGTGTAACGAAATAATGTTCAAGACAAATTGCAAAGATACAATTTACTCCAAACACATTAGGTTGGTTGTCTCAAAATTACGATGTTATGGATCGTTGGGGCTTATTTCGTTGAAATGTTTCATTTTGCAGCTCGCTAGCTGTCGGCGCCGACTTCGTTTGAATGCTAAACGCAATTATAACTTTATAAAATGCCTTTTGCGATCACTTATACAACATTGAAAACGTATAGTCACTTAAATGGGGTGGCGTTTTGTATTGCTTGGATGAGTTACACACATAAAAAAATTGATATTATTCGTCCAAAAGTATGACAGAATATATTTTGAATTAGATGCATGCATTGCATGTTTTATGATTTCGTAATTTTCTCATTATTACAGCCTATGTGAATTTTTACTGAATCTATCAAACCCCTTTTAAATTCCGCATGGACAGAGTTGGTAACTAATTCTCCATAATTAGATAATTGTGTTCTCACCAGCACGCCTGCCGCAGCCATCGCTGGTGAAATTATTTAAATGACCCCTATCGACCTTATCATTTGGTTGATCACGGGTGGGGCGGGGGGGTTAGTTACCACCGTTAATTACCCCCAGTTATAGCCTGTCGCAAGTTTAATTACCATCAGATGCATCGATAAATCGAATAGCAATTAGTGGCTGATAGTTGGCTAATTTGGTAATGGGCAGAGCTTTGCCGATGTGAGGCATGCTAGGTACTCTCGAGTGGAGAGCACAAACTACGACATGCGTATTGTTTCCAAGTGCTGTTGTGATAATTGTGTTGTTTTACACTAAGTGCCACTTGCTGGCAGGGCTGCCAACTGGCAAAATTGCGAAATTTATTAAATCCTTTTCTATTTTAAGCTGATATTTGTTGTATTTGTCCATGTTAAGGCATTCTGAGTAATGTTAAAAAGGGCATGTGTCTGTCCTGTGATGTTCTGTAAACTTTATCAGGTTGTCTGTCTTTTAGCCTTACTACTACTCATAGCCCATTGCTATAAAATTATTTACAAAATTAGCAAATTAACAATGTTGTAAATGATTAGAAAAAATAGCTTAAAAATATTATATTTAAATCAACTTTTTTTTGTGTTTTTTGTGCTTTTTCTTAGACATAGTATATGACATGGAAGTATTTTATAATTCATAGTCGAATTCAACTGACAGAATAAACATTTGAAGAACAGTACTACCGAGGTATTATTGATTGGCGAGACACCTCTTGCTCTTGCTCTTTCAGTCACCACTGAGACTGTCTTTTTGCTGGTCTCTGCAATTAGTACCCTACAAGTATATCATCATCATCATCAGCTCATATACGTCCCACTGCTGGGCACGGGCCTCCTCTACAACTGAGAGGGTTTAGGCCTTAGTCCATCACGCTGGCCTAGTGCGGGTTGGCGGACTACACACCTAAGAAATTCCTAAGAACTTTTAGGTGTGCAGGTTTCATCACGATGTTTTCCTTCGCCGTTTAGTTTTCACAAGTATATACGGTGCACATATGTACATTAGCATGTAAAATGCATAACGAAGAGTATATTATCATGTTAATATGTTAGTTTTGTGGTTATCACACAGTATTGATCTGCGGTCCAAAACCAAATTGCTAATGTAGCTCTAAGCCTAACAAAATTAAAATAGGACAGCTACTTCTGCCGCATGTACCAGTAATCATTTGAAGAAAGTATGTGCCGTGCGATCTAGAGGTCCAGGGTTCGATTCCCGGGCCGGGCAAAGTGTTATTGTGTTTTTCCATTAGGAAATTCTCGGTAACAGCACGAAGTCTGGAAATGTGCCCGAAAGACGGCAATAGGCTCGCCCCCTATTACGTGGGACTGATACATACGTGGCGAAATGTGGGTGCAGAAATGCACCTCTGCCTACCTCTTCGGGGAATACAGGCGTGAGTTTATGTATGTATGTAAAGTTTAATATCGACGTTGTATTCGACATTAATATTCGATATGAACGTGCGTAAAGCCCTTAATGTCTCATAAAGAGGCTCGTTAGTTTTTTAAGCTTTGACTTTATTTCATCTTAGAAATATTTTGTACGTTTTGTTATTTTCTAGAAGTAAGTACGTATATATAATAAAATAATCATAACGTAGTTTGTGGCTTTATCTTAAACAATAATATTTTGATAATACACAATTTTGTGTAAAACCTTTTATAATATACCTTGTATAATGTTCCCATTTCGAAATACGATAACTGTCGGATATCAAACTCGATCTGGTCAAGAGCGACCTTCCATTTGTTATTTACAAGCCTCACAGTTATAGCGCACAGAACATAAAAATAAATTTAGACAAGCTCGTTATATTCATTGAAATGACATTTGCCAACACAAAATAAACTCAAAAATAGAACACAATTTTTATAAACTTCAGGTTTTGTATGACCTCAAAATATGAATAAAAGAGGGCGAAAATTCCGCCTCGGTACAGAGCTATATCTAGAATAGCTAGGTCTAATTAAAGGTCTAGGCCGGCTATGTTAGGCGCTGTCACAGCAGGCCTGCGGTTTGCGGCGGCCTCCCTTTTAAGCAACGTTTCATTTGAATATTTACCAACATGGAAAAATATACTATCAGATTCTTAAAAGATTTTTAGTTGGGATATATACAATCTTTATTCGATCTGTATTTGGTAAAATGAATAAAGATTTGGCTTTGAATAACCAGTGATAGGAGATATTATTATTAGTATCAGTCAATATTTTATTTGCTGTTAGTGCGCGTTTCTATATAAAAACCCATGTCTCATCTACACAAATATTTATAAATAGTAAAGTTAAGACTGCCTCGTAGTCTCGCGGTACAAGTATGTGCCGTGCGATCTAGGGGTCTTGGGTTCGATTCCCGGGTCGGGCAAAGTGTTATTGGGTTTTTCCATTAGGAAATTCTCGGTAACAGCACGGAGTCTGGAAATGTGCCCGAAAAACGGCAATAGCCTCGCCCCCTATTACGTGGGACCGATACATACTTGGCGAAATGTGGGTGCAGAAATGCACCTCTGCCTACCCCTTCGGGGAATACAGGCGTGAGTTTATGTAGTAAAGTTTTTTTTTTGCTAGATATGTATACATATGTACGTTACTTAGATGAAATGTTCCTGGATGATCACGTATTTCTTTATAGGTATATAATTTCATATCTCAGTGAGAACTATTTATGATTGAATATTATATGAAGTTTTTTTTAAAGAAATTTGCAGCATCCTACCGATATGTATGTACTAACAATAGCTTATATCGCAAAAGTTTGGGAATATTGATAAGTAATAAATTTGTAGAGCAAAGTTCAATTTGAATATATGCATAACGTCTTAAATTACCAATTGTTGGACTCGGAACATGCACAAACGCGATCGAAACTGCCAGCAACAACATCTCGCAACTTTTAACACCCCCAATATGAAGGAGCGAGCTGGAAGGCCGCTTTGTGGAGGCGGCGTAATGACGGCGCACGGCACAAAGCCACGCTCCCAAACTTATCATTTATATGCCCCTTGTTTGTTTATTAATACTTGAAAATTATATTTTGTAAGTTTCGTATATGGACGCATTATATTATGAGGTAGATTTTTTGCCTTTTTTATACAGATGCGAAGCAGAGTGAAGAAGTCGTGATGCCTCCAGGCTTAGGCACGCGGTCGAGAATCTCGACGGTCGCGGGTTCAAACCCCAGGCACACACCTCTGACTTTTCGAAGTTATGTGTGTATACACACATGAAATTTCTTAGGTGTGTAGTCCGCCAACCCGCACTAGGCCAGCGTGGTGGACTAAGGCCTAAACCCTCTCATTTGTACATGAGGCCCGTGCCCAGCAGTGGGACGTATGTGGGCAAATGATGATGATGATACAGATGTGGTAAAGGTAACATACCTGATGTTGATGTTGGCCCAAATGGATTGACAACTGACAAGAAACTATTACGGTCATCTTCCACCCACCGATACAATTATTACGGTCTAATTTTACGATAATAAAAACGGCGACCGGGTTGCCTATGTATTTTTTAACTATCCCGACTCCGAATCCGCGACCGATCAAATGCGCCAATTAATGTCGTGGGACGGCGAGACAGTCGAGTGGAAGCGTAATAAAAAAATCATCAAATTCGCATTATCTCCTGAAGTGATCCTTAATTATAACTTGTGCTTTTGGTCGCTTCCGATAAAAAACATGAAGCGATTTTAATAAAATTTCGCATTAATTAGTCGTTGAGTTAATTGGATTCTGCGGAATCGAGTTAATTTCGTGATGGGGTTAGATAATATTTTTATTAATATGCAAAATTGGACCACAGATTTTGTTTGACAAAGAAAAATATTGTAGGCTGGATTGCATAAATTGTTTGTATTTCTTATTGACTTTATGTTTAAAATTGCAGGTCTATCTTTTTTAACTAACAAATTAATTTTATAAACCTACAGGCAATAGGACTCGAATTTCACAACCTCAGAATTCATTTAAAAATTTGACAGACTGTATCCTTCAGTTCAGTGACGCTACAAACAAACATCTTTAAATCCCTTGAAACTTTACCTTCGCAAAAGTGTCTAAATATACTTATCTTCGCCGATTCAGCTAAGTTTGCTCTCAAGATTTTCCAGGTCGACTAATCCTATCGCAGACAAACATCGAGGAAAAAACCTCGTTAATTAACGCCCTCCCCCCGCACCGCCCCGCTCCGCACAGCTACCCTCATCAAGTTGAACCCTTTAAAAATTCCAGTAAACACGGAAAGTGGAATAAACAGAAATATTAACTTCGGGGGCGAATAAAGCGGGCTTAATGAGTGTGACTCGGGCGGGCGGGCGAAATGGGGCGGATGTGTCGCAAGTTCATGCGCGTGCCGGAAACGTCGTGTTTGTACTGAGTACTATTTAAAGATACACTTTACGGCCCGTCTTTTTGGGGAATAAGATTAAAACAACAATTGTACAAATCGCACACAATGTACCAACTCGTACAATGGCGAATGACGTTTGTGACGTGGATTTCGTTGTTCTCGTCTTCAGCATTACATAAGTAATTCGTCGCGATTTATGGGCCGTATGTTTGGTTAATTTCTTTGTTTTGTTTGAAACACTGTATTAAAGCGAATTTGATGCATACAGAAACAACATACATACATACATAAACTCACGCCTGTATTCCCCGAAGAGGTAGGCAGAGGTGCATTTCTGCACCCACATTTCGCCAGGTAATACAGAAACAAAAGTAATAATAATGAAAAAAATATTTCTTCTGCAGTTTTTCGCCAGTTTTTCTAAGGGTTTGTGTTCTGACTTGTCTTTCTAATAAGGGTTCCGACCCTTTATTAATGATCCGTCATTAACTGTTCAGAATTCCAGAGTAATTTATACTACATGGGACTAATGCGGCAAAACTTGTTAGTATAAACTAATATTTTAGGTTTTAACTTTTATATAAATTTAATATTTATGGAATAACCAATAAAATAGGCATTAACGAATAATAAAATAACAAATAAAGCATTCGTTTACGGAGCTATATGAAACCTATTTCGTCGCTCGCTGTGCAGTAAAATAATGTAGTATTATTTATTCATTGATACATTACAATAAAGTGATATTTGATTCACTCATTTTCTCTTTGTGGATTAGGGGATGATTGTAGACTATGTTATTTGTTAAACAGGTCCACTAAAGGGTACGCATGGGCTTTTGAGAGTTTAAAACTCAGACTAGGTAAGACATGTGTCAGAGTTGCTCACTTTTATTGTAAGATAAAAATAATCTTGAAAAATCTATATACATATCTTAAATTCGGTGTTTGAGAGATAGGTGAAGTTTAATTACTAATATTAAAACAACAAGAACAAACATGATCTACCAATTTAGGTATAATAAATATACGAGTAATAAACTATATATACGAGTATACACTTCTGTGATTCTGACGCAACACTTTTGTGGGCCGTTACGTGGATCTCAAACCTTATGTACCGCTAACCAAAGTTGCCTTACGAAACAATAGTCTAAAAGAAGATTGACGTACTGCATAGATCTCCAAACATTCGCGATGTCGTGGTGAAAACCAATTAAAGCTATATCAGAGAGCGGTTGCAAAAACTATGGCGGTACAAACAGCGACAGATTTGGTTTTAATCCGGCGCGGCCACAATCAATCACTGTGTGTGTTTGTGTGTGTCAGAACTTGTAGAGTGCTCTGTAAATAAAGAAAATGGATATTGTGCACGTGAAAAGCATTACTCACCGTTTGAGCTGCAGCCGACTGAAATATGGACGGATATTGCGCCACCGGCCGGGTCATTTGCGGCTTTTGATGAGATTTTTTCAAGAATTTTTCTGATTCCACTCAGATAGCGATATAACCACAAAGTTCTATGAATTACGGATATAAATTTGAATATATCATTTGTTTAAAAAGTAATAAGAAAGTCTGATGAACTGCAATTATTTATGTACATATGTATTTTTTTTGTTTATTGTATTTTTTATGAAGTGTATTTGCTATACATCAAATATTTATTATCTGTCTTTGTACACCTTATGGTTATTTGGAAGACATCGTTTAAAGCAATAAGATCGCCATAGGAACGTTCATTCTATATTTGTATTTTTTTTCTTATGTTTTGTAAAGTGTGTGCAATATTATTTTTGTATTGTATTGTATTATTATTACTTTACTACTGGTTCGATTCCCGGGTCGGGCAAAGTGTTATTGGGTTTTTCCATTAGGAAATTCTCAATAGCAGCACGGAGTCTGGAAATGTGCCCGAAAAACGGCAATAGGCTCGCCCCCTATTACGTGGGACTAATACATACCTGGCGAAATGTGGGTGTAGAAATGCACCTTTGCCTACCCCATCAGGGAATACAGGCGTGAGTTTATGTATGTATGTATTATTAGTTTAATTAAATCATTTAACGGAAATTAAATAATATTATCAAGTGAAAAGTAATTTTAAAATTTGAATTAAAACGTGAATAGATAACATAAACCAACATACAGTTACTTTTACATTTATAATATTAAGATATGAAAATATTATCTATATTCGAATAATATCCGACAGAATAAATTATTTAATAGGCTTCTAAATTATTTTTGTTTTAAAATTGACCTAACGGAATTATTCGATAAAAACATTGAGTCGACTTCACGGCGCTACTGAAAAAAACTTTCTCAGGTCATTGAAAGCATGAATGGTATTGAAACAATTAACCAAAAGACGTATGTGTTTTGTCGGCCTCCACGTGGCGACAGCTTGATGAAACACATGCGTGTGCTGTGTAGGGAGTCGGGACACGTGCTCACTCCGGTACAAATCACTTAGCTGTTTCACGTTAAGTGTCGTGTCATTAACATGGTATTTTTAGGTGTTATGAAGACGTACAGAGTTGTTTATGGTGCGTTTTCAAAGTATATTGCATATTCTTATTTTAAAATAAGCCAGTGTATTTAAAATACGGGTGGCACTCTGGAAGTGTCGGCAGAAGTGAAAACTTCAACATTAACGTTGTGCATTTTTGAATATTTTGGAATGGTTAAGGAATAATTTCGAATCTATGAATTGCTTTATTTATCAGTATAAAAGTACTATCTATCATTATTGTGCTATCGTATACAAAGATGACAATTTATATTACACAACGCGTCTTACGCATTTTCGATCAGGGTCACGTGATCTGACGCGAAACATCTGATCCCTAAGTTTTATGCTTTATTGGGACACGAAAATTCCCGATGAAACATTTCATAGTATTACCTCTAGTCTGAGACGCTTAGTAAAAAACTAGAATTACTATGTATAAAGATAAACATATAAATACTAATGTATTCCAGATTCATAAATGGTATTTTAATAATTTAAAATAATTTCAACTTAATTGATTATTTTCTACTCTCAACACACACATCCTACCAATCCCTAAATATCTAACAAATCCCAAAAGACTAAGCATTTGTTAATCAAAAACATCCGGTCGACAAACATCGCAACACTAACCAGACTTATAAAAACTAGTGACACAGTTTAAACAACCGCAAGCACGTCTTATCGCAAAGCCGGTGGCACCGAGCTCGGCCGACAGATGGCCGCCGAAAAATCTTCTTAATTAACACCCCGAGCACCCTACGTAAGCTTGTGTTTAAAGAAATTGTCTGGGAGTTGCACAAGTTTATTTATTATTATTATTTATTTTTTTTAAACTTTTTTGTACACACAATACTAAAACTAAGGAGTACAGTAGACTAGATTAGTACAATAGGCAGCCTTATCGTACAAGGCGATCTCTTACAGACAACCAAGGATTGAGATGTAGGAAGAGAAATGAATACATAAATTAAGACAAATAATTAATGTATTTCTATTTTGTTCGCTGGAAATGTTATGCGGTGGTGATGTTTTAGTTTGACAGCAACATGAACCATTTTGAATATATTCAGTTTGGATTTCTGAAAAAGGCATATAGTATTTCTACGCATGTTTTAGCTCAATGTTATTGTAGGCAAGCCTAAACCGTAAGCCTAAAATTTGCCCGAGGATCTTTTTCATTTTACGGTGGCCACATGCAGCGGGGTCAGCGAGGCATTTATTAATAAATAAAACATACAAAACCGTTATTGATATACATATATCAATATTTTTATCCTTTTCCTGTACCATAAAGTTAATTTTGGTGCAGCTTTCACAGCCACATAGTTTGTTCTATGCATATTGCATACTGCCAAAACCGCAGTTAATAAACGTCACATAGCTACGCCATAGGCAGTTTGCATGTCCATCCATGTTTTTATAGGGGGTATGGGTGACACACTGATAACCCACGTGAAGTAGTTTTGTTGTCGGCTTTCATTCTATGAAAGAGATTGCTAGAGGCCAAATATTTTTGATGAAAACTGCGAACAAGGTTTGTGTGTGAGGTGCATGGTAGCTAGTGATGCAACAGTGATAATATGGCGATACTACATCTGATATATTTTGCTGAATTTAAGTCTGAGGTGCGGAAATATTGTACGTACTTTCTATCATACAAAAACACTTGACGAAGTATCAGGTTTTTTTTTATTTGTTCGGTTTTTTTTGCCATCAGACAGTTTTTGACTTCGTTTTTTACTTGCTTCTTTTACCTTTGTTAAAAACACGCTTTAAAGTTGGCCCCATAAAGCGTACGTCACATTTCTTTATATATTAAAACGTCCATGATTCGCCATTGATTTTAAAGTTCCATGTAGGTATATCAGGCATAATTAATTCCATGTACATAAGGCCTTTACAGGGATTTTTCTAACTAAAGACAAAATAATATATCAGAAGTGAAAACTTCAACATTAACGTTGTGCATTATTATGTGTTATTTAAATGTCGATAAACTAATTCCCTTACAGTCACTTTATGAAATAGCGGGCTCCTAGACAACCTGTGACCAAGCGTCGCTTGCGAAGCCCCTAAACTCAAACAGCAAGAAGGCCCCAACTTAACACGGCTTCTAACTTTTTTCGGCACGCCATTTTTTCCCTGACAAACTTCTTTCAATTTGCGCCCAGCTTCGACGTAGGAGCGGATGCAATCAACTTTGTAATTAAATCGGTAATTTAATTTGAATTTGTGCTTACGAGTTAGAAATGTTACAGCGATATTGTTATTGCAACTGTGGGAATTTGACAAATCGTTTGAAACGTTTTGTAATTGCTGTTGGATGTTTTAATCATAATTGAATTTTGAAATTTAATCAGTTTTTGAATGTCTCATTTATTTCATGGCGTATAATGTGGCTTGAACAAGCAATTTTAGCAAAGCTTACTGGTGGTAGGATTTTCGTATCCGCCCGGATAGCGACCACCGTACACAAGGCGTAAAACCCGCCATAGTGACACATGCAAGTGTGTCGCGTTCCGGGATCAGTCAGTGTACATCCGGTTTTTCGGGGGACTTCAGTCGTGGTAGGGGGATGACCGTGCGGGTATTTTTTCCTCGACTGGTTGGAGGTGTATTGACCCATCGGCCAGGGAGACCTGTAGAAACGGTTGTTCCGCTGGCCGCCCGCGGTATAGTACAGGGGCCCAATCGTTGCTAACCACCTCGAGAGGCTGCCCCACCATGCCGCGCATAATCTTGGAGTAGGTCGTCGTGCCGGTTGGTGACCGGATGTGGGGTCCCGGCGGCCTATTCCGGGAGGGTACGGGGGCCCTTCCGTCCGATGGATCAGTCTGCCTCCATTCAGCACTAATGTGACTAAGTTCCCGTCGCGGTCTTCTTACTACCATGACATAAGTCCCCCCAGCTTCTTCACACTTTCCTTCACACATACCCATGACAGTGCATTACAATAGAGCAGGTTTTACAGCGGTGCACAACCCCACCACCGCGTTCACAATGGAGTTCGCCAACATCCGCGGGCTCCACTCGAACATCAATGCCGTCCACCACCATCTAGAGACGGCCCGGCCTGCCTTGCTCTTCTTGACGGAGACGCAGATTCGTTGTCCGGCCGATCTATCGTACTTGCTCTACCCCGGCTATTCGCTTGAAGAAAACTTCAAGCCTAAGGCCGGGGTGTGTTTGTATGCTCGGTCGGATGTCTGCTGTCGCCGTCTGCGCTGCATGGAGGATCCTTCCTTCTCCACTCTGTGGGTACACGTTGACCTCGGCTGTCAAAGTCGTGTCTACGTGTGCCTCTACAGATCTCATAACGGGGATGAGGAGACAACCCGGTTATTTAACTACCTTGGCCAGGCGACAGACGCCGCGCAGGAGCAGTTCCCCACAGCGGAATTGGTAGTTTTGGGGGACTTCAACGCACATCATGAGTTGTGGTTGGGTTCCTCCAAGACTGACCATGCTGGAAGAGCTGCCCATGCGTTCGCTCTTACTCATGACTTGGTGCAACTGGTGAACCAGCCTACCAGGATCCCAGATGTGTCAAGTCATGAGCCTTCTCTGCTGGACCTTCTGCTGACGAGTCACCCAGCCGGGTATCAGGTGACGGTTGGTGCCCCTTTGGGTTCCTCCGACCATTGCCTGGTTGGGACGTCAGTTCCGCGCGCTGCACCTCCACTACCCGTGAAGGTAAAGCGCAAAGTCTGGCACTACTCGTCAGCAGATTGGGATGGTATGCGAGAATACTTCGCATCCATCCCTTGGCGGCAGCGCTGCTTTGAGAGCTTGGATCCTTCAGCGAGTGCCGACGCCATTGCCGACGAGATCAGATTAGGAATGGAATACTATATTCCTTCCTCTGAGATCGCCGGCAAGGGACGCGGACGCTCCTGGTTCAATCGCGAGTGCGCCGACGCTGTTGGTAATAAACAGGCGGCGTACCGCGCTTGGATCAGGGGTCGCGCAATGAAAGATCCCAATTTAAGTTTACTCAAGGCAGCTTATAACCGTGCCGTCAAGGCCTGCAAGAAGGCTTATGTGAGAGCGGATGCTCAGCGCGTCTCCAAGATTGGACGTGCCTTGGCAGACCATCCGACGAGCAGCCGTGCTTATTGGAGTCTTGCTAAGGCTGTCCAATCCAATTTCTGTCGTCCTTCGCTGCCCCCGCTGAGATATCCGGATGGATCACTGGCCCATGGGCCGGAGGAGAAAGCCAGTTTACTGGCGCGCCTCTTCGCGGCTAATTCTCGGCTCGATGACTGCGGTTCTCAGCCACCTACGCTTCCTAGCTGTGGACACACAATGTCTGATATCCGTATCAGGCATTGTGATGTTAGGCGTGAGCTGCAGTCACTCGATGTCCGAAAAGCCAGTGGTCCTGATGGTATCCCGGCGGTTGTTCTTAAAAAATGCGCAGCCGAGTTGTCTCCTGCACTAACACGCTTATACCGCGCGTCTTATCTTTCAGGTGTGGTGCCTCAATCTTGGAGAGAGGCTAATGTGCAACCGATCCCTAAGAAGGGTGATCGGTCAGACCCTGTCAATTATCGCCCAATCGCCATAACCTCAGTGATCTGCAAGGTGATGGAGCGGATCATTAATATCCAATTGGTCCGCTACCTGGAGGATCACTCGCTGATCAGTGATAGGCAATACGGCTTCCGCCGTAACCGGTCAACGGGTGATCTTCTAGCGTTTGCCTTGCATCACTGGGGGGAAGCGATTGATCGGCATGGCGAGGCTCTTGCCGTGAGTCTCGACATAGCCAAGGCATTTGATAGGGTCTGGCACCGTGGCCTTCTCTCCAAGCTTCCGGCATACGGTCTTCCCGGCAACTTGTGTTTGTGGATTTCGAGCTTTCTGCATGGGCGTAGAATGCGTGTCCTCGTCGACGGGCACGCTTCACAGCTCATGTCAGTTAGTGCCGGGGTCCCACAAGGCTCTGTGCTATCGCCCACCCTGTTTCTTCTGCATATCAATGATATGTTGCCGCTTGGCAACATTCATTGCTATGCAGATGATAGCACGGTCCATGGGCGGTACTGCAGTAAGCCACCGGGTTGCCGGGTGGATACTGAGAGTAGACGCGAGGAGCTTGTCATTGAGCTCAATCGGACCCTGGAGCTCATTTCTACTTGGGGTTCCCGGAATCTGGTTGAGTTCAATGCCAAGAAAACCCAGGTCTGTGCGTTTTCGTGCAAAAAATCCCCGTTTTCCCCTCTCCCCAATCTTCAGGGCTTTTCACTCGCAATGCGGAAAGGCCTTAATATCCTAGGCGTAGATATATTTGCTGCGATCTCAATCCAAGGACCCACATCGAGGGCATTATATCTGCCACTTCGCGTAGGGTCGGAATCCTGAACAGGGTGCGCCGGTTTTTCACGCCCGGTCAGCTTTTGCGCTTATACAAAGCGCAGGTTCGGCCGGGTATGGAATACTGCTCGCACCTCTGGGACGGTTCCGCCAAGTACCTCCTCGATGCCTTGGATGGATTGCAGCGACGTGCCATCCGCATTGTGAATGATGCAGACGTTACAGCCAGCTTGGAGCCGCTACAGTTGCGCAGGGACATTGCCGCACTTAGCGTGTTCTACCGTCTGTATCATGGTGAATGCTCTGAAGAATTGTTTAACCTTGTCCCATCCTCTCCTTTCCTCACCAGAACCACGCGTGCTGGCGTGCGAAGCCACAGCTTTATGGTCACAACAACCGCGGCTCGAACTAAAAAGTTCACTAACTCTTACTTTTGCCGCACCATCAAGCTGTGGAATCGTTTGCCGGCTCACGTGTTCCCTCCTTCCTATGATCCTGGATCCTTTAAGCGAAGCGTGAAGAAGCATTTGTGCGGGCCGGCATGATTGTGTTGACCAGCGGGTGACCATATCGTTTCTCGCTGGTCGATATTATTTTTTGGACTCCACTGTGCTTACCATCAGGTACAGTGGAGTCACTTTGCCGCGCCAGAATAAAAAAAAAAAAAAAAAAAAAAAAAAAAATGTTTTAGATAGATTTCAATTAAAATCATGATTTTTAATTAGTAGGGACGAGCTGTAGTCAGTTGTGTCTGCAATTTGAATACATTTTTTTTATACTAGCCCATTTCATTTTTTTAAGTACTAACTACTAATAACATACTTGCTATGTACTAGTACTGTATATACTATGTAGCTAGGAATGTCCATGGATATCCACAATCACTATTCAATACGCCAATTCTATTCACAATACCCCTTTTAAAACAAAAGCCACTTCCTCACGTGGTCATCGAATGCCCTTACAAAGTGGTAATCGCGACAGCTGTCACTGTTCTTTTGTTAGTTTCCTATTGTCACGCTGAGTCGACAGAGCCCAAGGCCGAGGTCACGAAGCCTGACAAGTGGGTCGGCTAACACCCACTTCGGACATATGGACGGGTTTATGAGTTGCCAGATGAGTTTCTGATTTAGTTATCCAATCGTTTCCGAACTGGCATCGGATGGTTTAATGATGTTTGGATGAGATGTGCATTTAAGGGTTGAGAACGATCGATTATTAAAATGAAATTAAGACTGTTATATAAGCCTTAATATAACTTTCTTTGGATTATGGGATAGAAAGAGAACGTAAGACGTAAAAATTAAACTTAATTGGACAGACTTTACTGTAGATAATAGATTGTTGTTAAAATTAAAATGTATAAATATAGTATATTTACATATAAATAAATAAAAATGACAGTTTTCCTGATCGCATGGTTATGGGATGCGTACAGAAGTTCTGAGGATGGATACCCGTCTCGGGCAAAGTGTTGTTGAATTTTCACATTAGAAAATTCTAATTCTCAGCATGGAGTCGGGAAAAGGACATTAGGCTCACTCCAGATCACTTAGGACTTGAAACAGGATTATCTAAACGTGGGTATATATACCTACATATATACATCACTGCCTACCCGTCGGGGTATATGCATAAGCATTTATTTGACTTAAAACAGCAACTGTGTTTACTACGCCGCGAAATAATTATTAACAAATTTGATTTTACTCACAAGGTACTCATAAAATCCGGATCCAATATCTCGATCATGTAACCCATCTTTCAAAATCGACGTTATTTCTGACCTCATTAACTATCGGCGACATGTCGTACGGAACATTTGACATTTCAATTAATCAATAGCCGAGGCTCTCGTCTCGATGGGCGTCCATCGTAGGGCGTTCACAGTGATTGAGCAGGGAAAATAACGTCCCAGCCCTTTGTTCCCGGGATAGAACAGACCCAATGCCGCTGGAAAATCGCACTATACGTACTCAGCCACGCAGAAATATAGTTTTCTTATTGAATTTAATGCTCATGCTTCTGTAAAGTGTCGGGCATGGATAAGTACGCGTTTAGGTACATTTATACAATGGAGGCCTTTCGTATAAAAAAATATATGAGAGCGCTTGTATCATATAGGTATTAGGCAGAGATCTTACACTCATGAGTACATATGAGTATTTCTTATAAAAAGTCAATTACAATTTATTTACATTTCTTAGAGTTTGTGCTGCTACTGAGATTGCATTTTTAGCGAACCCTGGGATTGAACCCGGGACAACGCGATCACACGCTGCATTCTAATGCCGTGTGGCCGCGGCAGTCCGTCGCGTCGGTCAGAAAAAGAAAAGATTACTCAAGCGCAAAATATCGCAACGTTTACACTTTACTAATGTATTGAAATAACATTATATACATACATACATCAACTCACGCCTGTATTCCCAGAAGGGGTAGGCAGAAGTGCGTTTCTGCACCCACATTTTGCCAGGTATGTATCAGTCCCACGTAATAGGGGGCGAGCCTATTGCCGTTTTCCGGGCACATTCCCAGACTACGTGCTGCTACTGAGAATTTTCTAATGGAAAAACCTAATAACACTGCCCGACCCGGGAATCGAACCCAGGACCTCTAGATCGCGAGGCACATACTTGTACCGTGAGACCACTATGCATAACATGATATATGAACAGGAAAGTTCCGCAAAATACAACGAACGTAAACATTTCAAAATATATTGTGTACATTTTACAAACATAATTTTTGCTCGTCCCAAGGTTTCAGTGGCGGCGTTTGATATTTAAAGTATGCGGCTTTAAAGCGAAGTTTGACCGCAAGCATGCCAACCGTAGGTGAACGTTGAGGGTGGACGACCTTAAGCCGCCAAATCGTGAGATCTTTGACCCGGACCTTATCAAACATGAATATTCATAGAAACTTTCGCCGAGTCTAGACTTGTCAGTGACATTTTTGTGGGACATCAGGTTTACAGTTATTTCAGCTGTATTTTTATTTTTTAGATTTTCACAGATATCTTACCGCACTGGCTCTTGATGTTAAGTGCAGTAAGTTCTTTATAAAGAGCTTATATGTATGTAGTTAACTGACAATATGAGTACATCTCATCACGCTCAATTGCGCTAGTATGATTGTAACCGGTTACTTAGGCACTCTCCCGGGTATTAAAGTATTTAAAGTATTTATTGGGAAAAAGTTTTACAATTGTTTTTATGAATATATAGGCTAATACAATTTTATTTTTTACAATAAAAATAGAGCATCTGTTTGCCGAACTAGGTAGAACCTGTATTTCAGCACAATATACACAGTTACAGTTAGGTACACAGTTATTTCGTCTGATTCTTATTGTTGGATGAGCATTATCTGGGTGGATACGAATATACTACCATCAGAAAATAAGGTCACTAGAAATCAGTCACTGAACGAAACGCAATCTTGGGCACCAGCTCTTATTTTTTAATCATAGTTTATTGGTCGAGGACCTTACGATGATGTCGTTGATTTCGCGGCATAAGTTACCTTACTTCTAGGTCATACGGCACATATACGAGAAGGTACGTGTCGCAGGAACTCGAAACTCGAAACTGAAATAACAAAAAAAAATCTTTTATCTATTGCTCAATCCATGCTTCAATTATTTAAGCCTGTTGTCATATTACTAACGAAAATTGTACCCATAACAATTACCTAAGTAACTTGAGTAAAAATCGAATAAAAATAAATACACCAAACAGCCCTGGCTTAAGTAAGGGTGGTAGAACTAGGTAGCGACGCCGCGGAACGGAATTAATTTGTAGATAAAATTTAAGAGGCTTACCGAACAAATACCTTTCAGTGGGCTTTGACGCTGACCGCCCCCTCCCGCACACCCACTCACACCCCTCACACACCAACGGACCACGTAAAATTTCATCTAACAAAACTTTAGCTATGGCCATTGTGCGTGTAGTTTCAGTATGGGGAAGGCTTAGCGTGTACATTTTTTTTGAGTTTAATGGACTTTTTTGAATGAGCGTGTGCGGGATTCACATGAATATAAAAGATAAACTAATGTTTTGTCGTGAAATCCAGATTTTTATATGTGTTATTTGTTTTATTTTCATCGCTGTTCACTACTTTATGCTTAACAAAGCAAAATCTCTAAATCATATGGATTCGCAATAATACCAAAAAAGTATGCGAGCCTGCATGTTCTTTCCTCCTTTTTTCCGGGGTCCTTTAAGTCAAACTTGAAGAAGCATGTCAGCAGGTCCACATTATTCTGTTACCACAGATGGGGGTCTTTTATCACTTGATTATCCGTTTGTACTGCATTACACCATCAAATGCGGTGTTATCAATGAGCCGTGTCAGTATTATTAACACCTTTCAACATTCTTGGCAACTCCACAATTCAGGAATGAAAGTATAATAGAACACTTTATTGAAAAGACCGGCGTCTTAAGGTTAACAACGTTAATAAGTTTGAGTGGAACTCAAACAAAAACCCACTTGGCTCATGAATATTGAATTGTTGAGTAAAGACGCAGAGTAAAGTTTTTTTATTCCTCAACTCGGCTTTGTGCGGTGGCGAGTAAGTTTCCCCACCTAAAGCAATATGTCTTAAAACAGAAAAGATCCTAAACTTGCATTGACTCGCGCTGTTTTGAAAAATTCTCTTTGGCGAATATCTTTTGGAGCTATTCTTTGTGCATAGCTTACTGTTATACTGGCACGGATAAATGACCGCAATGCACCTGAAGGTAAAATGTCTTGAGAGTATCAAGTGGAGGTAGACGAAAATCTTTTACATCACGCCCGAAGTAGATTTTCGCCTTACGTTTTATGTGTACTACGATGCAGCAAGGGGTAATCAGTAATCATACTGGCAAGAAAAATTAGATACAAATTAATAGCACGAAAAATGTACGAATTTCCATTTTTATCCAATGGCAAGAGCTGCCTATAAATGCATGGGGGCAGTGGCTCGTCATTCGTCAGAATAATGCCGTACGGTTGAGATGGTTATGAGTTATGAGGGAATCAGATTTCCTCAGCGAAATTTCAAACGGGATATGGCGTAGGGACCTTTGAGAAAACAGCCTACGTATCTTTTCCTCAAAGGCCAGCAACGCACTGATGAGACCTCTGGTATGGTCCTTTGGTGGCTCACTTGCTCGTTTGCCTCCTTTACTATGGTAAAAATGAATACTTGAACGGATAAACAGTCCCTCAGTATAAAAATTGTAATTGAGTTTAACCTCTAGTAAAATAGATTTTTTTTTCTTAAAAAGATCAGATTTTCCGTTAGCACTTAGAAGCTGATTGCGTCTAAGTGATGAAAACACGAAGTATCCTTGAATACTGTGAAGACTATCTAAGCGACCTTGATTCCACTTGATTTTGATTCATTGTAACATCTTTGCCTTATTATCTATATTTCGAAAGCTCTCCCGAACTTAACGTTGATTTTATTGGACTGCCTCGTAGCCTCGTAGCAAGAGTGAGTAATGTGCCATCTAGAGGGTTCAGGTCAGATTCCAATGTCTGAAATGTGTTACTTTCTCTATGAATGACTGTCTCTCTTTCTGCAGCTGTTTAAGTGCCTAAAAAGCGATAGACGTGCCTTTTATAACGTATGACTAAAACATACCTGGTGAAACGTGATTCAGCATTGAGTGTGTGTATGTGATGTCGAGAATGAACAATAGCTAGGAAACCATTGTCCACTATTTTTTGTAGAATTAAAAAAAAAAAAAAAAAATACACCCAACAGTCACATACATAGTTCTGACCCCACACTAGGATACAAGTCCTGTGTCGTGGGTATCAGAAACTACGAGAGACTTTTCGGTCTCACAAACACCCAGACCCGAAACAAATATTTGTGGATCACACAAACATTTGTCTCGGTGTGGGGATCGAACCCGCAGCCTCTCGTTTCGCAAGCTGGTGTCTAGCCAACTGCGCCACGGGGCTGTCAAACATTTTTGTTCAGAATTTGTTAAACGAAGAATCCCAAACAGCCGATAATCTACATCTAAACTTATTCTATTCACCCTTTCCTAATAAAAAAGCCAGAATATAAACAAACTCACATTACCCCGAGCAATGTGAGGATGGGGAAAGATCAAAGCGAAAATAACCCCTAAATATTCTAAAAACCCGGCATAAACTCGGCGAAAAAGGGCAACGAACCACGAAACAGGCATTCAGGCCACGGGTTAGGCTTCCTAGAGCTTTCGGTATTGTCCCAGACTTTATATAAGCTCAGGCTATAATACTGACATCTAACGAGGACCTACTTATCCGCATCGGAAACTAAATATTTTCGTGTTTATAAATGGTTACGTTCGGAGGCCTGACGAAGGTCTATTTACACTTTGGGATTTAACTTCATAGGGTTGGATCATAATATGCATAAGGTTATTTTATGTATATAAATCGTGATGGCCTCGAAGTTACAGCTCGCGGACGAGACAAAATATTGGCGGTTGCGGATTCAAAACCAAAAATGTTTCTATTCCGTACCTATATATTATCACATACTTTGAAGGTGAAGGAAATTATAGTAAACATCTTACCCAACAATTGGGTGTATTGATATACACATGTACATGTTACTGTATGTAGACTGCTTGTCGGTTGACTCTGAAATGTTATAGCATAAATCGGAAATCAAACTTCAAATTTCAATTTTAACATCTGTTGTTTGTATTAACAAAAAAAATAAATAAAAAAAATTGACGTAATAAATATGTTCCAGTTACCTTTTCATTGTTATTATTTCAACCAGATTATCAACAGGTCATCTATATTGACGAAAACATGGCATATTTTTATTTGCGCAACAAGTCGATTACTAGTCATTTACACGAAGGTAACACAGCCCTCGACACCGACACCTTAATAAACCCCTAACCACAGTAGGCAGCACTAATTTCATATTTTATTTGGTGAGAAGTCGAGGCACGAGGCAGCCCGCGGCAGTCCCAACTGAGTAAAGTCCCCCAACTTTTAACGATTAGGTAAAATCGAGTTTATTTTATTCATAGGAAGCGAAAACCCTCGCGTTGTGACGGAGCGTTTTTCAATTTGAACACGGATCGTTGCTATCATTGAGAAGTTGGGATATAAAAACAATTTTATGCCGGCTGAGCGGTTTTTATATTGAAAATCTGGAGTTGGTAGTTCGCCTGTTCCCTTGCTTAACAACTGGGATCGTTTCTTATACCGACACTTTCATGTTTTATTTGATAGTTTCGCAAATTTACTTACATAGAATTTTAGTCTTTGGAATTTGAATAAGTGCTTTAGTGTACTGTGTGATAGCTTACTAAGTCGGACACTCTATTTTAATGTTTTTGATCTAGAAATGAATACGCAATAGAACTAAACATTATGTACTCTATTATTGCTATCATAGCTGCAGTTATATTTTTATACCAGGAACTAACACTTACATACAGACATACATACATAACCTCACGCCTGTATTCCCGGAAGGGGTAGGCAGAGCTGCATTTCTGCATCCACATTTCGCCAAGTATGTATCAGTCCCACGTAATAGGGAGCGAGGCTATTGCGATTAAAGCTATTGCGAGGATTACATATTGTACTCGACATTCGTGTATTAGTCTTAGCATATAAATCCTTGGTTGAACTAGTAGCAGATCGAATTCCAGAAGTTACCTAGACGAGGTATGACATTGTCCTTGTATTTGTTTTGAGACATACATACATAAACTCACGGCGGCCTGTATTCCCCGAAGGGGTAGGCAGAGGTGCATTTCTGCACCCACATTTCGCCAGGTATGTATCAGTCCCACGTAATAGGGGGCGAGCCTATTGCCGTTTTTCGGGCACAATTCCAGACTCCGTGCTGCTACTGAGAATTTCCTAATGGAAAAACCCAATAACACTTTGCCCGACCCGGGAATCGAACCCAGAACATCTAGATCGCAGGTCACATACTTTTGCCGCGAGACCACGAGGCAGTCTAACACTTGTAGTAACATAAAATAATGTGATACTTAAGTTTTCATGATAATAAAACCAAATGTAATTTAAATATAACAAGAGAGCCGACATGACAAAGGATGTTAATTATTTAATTATAATTTTAATCTGGGTTTACTATTATCGCTATGCTGGGAAATAATTAATTTGTTCAAATGAGATTTTTATGTGTTATTGGGGGATTAAGCTGCCTAATAGCTCGTATAATGGGAAGAGAGCATCATACACATACTAAAATACCCAAATGGGTAGGTAGTCAGTATTTATTTAATGGGTTGGAATCCCTCAGTACCAGCTTCAAATGGAAATTTGACCGCATCCATCGACGAGCCGTTCAAATCATCGGATTCTTTCGGATATATCTCCTTACTCCTCCCTACTGGTGCTGTTAATACCCTGGTGATAATATCCGATAACACTTTAACTGGATCCATGTAACTCGGGACCTCACAACCGCACGCCGCACACTTTTACCGAGAGACCAAATTGTAGTATTAGTAACTACGAAGTATGCATTAATTATTTTATTATTTAATGATAGCCTAGTAAGTAATCTGGTTATAAAATACTATTGTTATTACCTCGTACTCTGTACACGACACTGTTTATACTTTTATTCACGGGAACAAACAACAAAATATTACCATAATAACAGGCATTAAAACTTCTACATTCCTAAGAGCACAATAAAAATGAAGTTTCTAGTGGGTAGTGCGACTTCGGCAACTGTTCTGGAGCGCAAGCAGTTCCTTTATCAATAGTGGAGGTAGAATGGCAGACTCCATTCACTATGCGCAGGTGTAGCTACAAAGTTCACATTATTTTGTACGAGAGCGAGTATAAAATTTTACGTCTCCATATATTGCAAACAGTTGCACCAAGCATTTTGTTTCTTGTGGAATGTTTCTTCTTTGATTTTATTTTACAGGAGAACAGCACATGATTGGAAGTGAGGTAGTGGATAGCTGGTATAATGCAACAGTTCATCATCATTGCCTTGCCCTGCTCCCAATTTCATTTGGGGTCGGCGCAGTATGTTTTATCCTTCCAAACATCCCTATCAGCCGTCATGTATTCATTCACCCCTTTTTATTTCATATCTTCAGTCACGCACTCCATCCATCTTTTCTTTGGCCTTCCTCTGCTCGCCCATCCATCAACTTTCATATTCATATGATGCAACAGTTCATAGAAGATATATTCCTTATCACATATTTTGTATCTGGATTATTGTAGCTGGTTTCTGGGTCTATCATGAATTCTTGAACTTCTTTCCACTTAGCCCTAACTTCGACAAACTTCATTGTACAACATGCTTAAGATGTTAGTTGACGACACAAATCCGGTTTTATTAAGCCTTGATCTGCTTATCAATATGTCCAAGCGTTGTTAATACCAAAGAATTCTTTAAGATACCTTGATTCATAGGCAAAACCACCTAAAATAAAATTTCACGAGACAATTCGTCGAGACGAAGAAAAAAACCAAGTGCAAAGCTTGTTCTCTGCGATTAAACTTTGTGTTATCAACTAAACTGTGGCCCTCTTATTGTGATATGATTAATAGTATCTCGTAAAGGTCGGTTGCAGTAAATAGATCTTTATCTCCTGAGCAGGTGTAGCGGTATGCGACGCTCGGCCTCCCCGCGAACACCAAGCAAATCTCATTTGTACAGGAAACATTAATTGCTGTTTGAAGTTATGCCTTTTGTTCCCCCGGAGAAGTTTGCTTGTTTCCAGTTTCGGTGTTACCAACGCTGCGAAAATTATCCTGAAATATGCGCTATTGTATTGGCTTGAATGAATTACTCGCTTGGATTTTGTTAAAGCTTCATTGAATACGGCATCGACAGTTCTTAGGTCGCAGTTGGTTAGTGTGTGAAACGAAAGTCTGAGGGATGGATGATTATGTGATTCATAGTGGTTTGTTGAGCGCTTGGGTGATTTAAAAACTGCTTTGTTTTCGGAAAACATAATAGCTTGATGTAAGTTTTGTTATAAAACAGCTGGCGACGGGAGCCAATGACTTATATTTGTAGATAGCCGTGCTAAATATTAGAGTAACTGAACTGTTTATTCGACTGTTCTCAAAACAAATACAAGGATAATGTCATACGTCGTCTAGGTAACTTCTGGAATTCGATCTGCTACTAGTTTAACCAAGGATTTATATGCTAAGACTAATACACGAATGTCGAGTACAATATGTAGGTAATCTTGCAGAAATTCCCGCGAATTCCTGGAAGTAGCGCGGCCTCCCCGTGGGCGTCCTCCGCCTTGCTTTGTCTCGAGCAAATTAATTAGCATCTCATCGCAACGTGCGAAACTATTCACAAACGACTCGCGTGATCTTACGATTGTTCGCCAACAATAACAGAATTCCGCGGCGCGATTACATTGTTCTCGAGTGCGGGCGTCGCGGGCTCGTCTCCCGCTTCGTTATGAAACAATGTTTAGAAGATACGCCGTCGCGAATAGGGAAGTGGATTTATATGTTGCGCATAGTTTATAATTTGATAGCGATTGAGGTGAAGGCGTGGATTTTTTAGGATAATACTGTTATATTTATATTATTTATATTATATGTATGTTGTGTTTGTGATAATAGGGTTTTTACTGAAAATCCGATTAATTTTTATTTTATATCGTAACTTATTGATAACATACTAAATAAAAATTATAACGAACGATGATGATTCGTGTTTATTGTCAGCAAATTATTCATCTATTTATTTATTTTTTATTTGACAGCTTTTACATAATTTAACTTAATTATTTATCCTTATTTATTATTTTGTGAAAGTGAGTTGATTTTTTAAAAACTTTTAATGGCAAAGTAACTGATATGATTTTAATTGGAACTCTTTTTTTATCTGAAACAATGTTTCTAAGAAAATATGATAAGACGCATCATAGAACGTATCTACTCTCAGTAAATTATGTACTCATAATAGTAATATTTTATTATAATTTACCCCATTTCGACACAATAAATATTCGTCTCACCTAGATGCTAAAATCCTTGGAACAGAAACACAATTTATGAACTAATTGCAGATGCAATCAAAACAGCATACAGTGCGCTGCGGAACTTGTGTGCAACACAGAGTGGTGCGGATGTTTTGTAGGTCTGCGAAGATTGCGGGGCGGAGTGAGCCGGAGAGAGGTGGAGTGAGGAGGAGCGCGGCGGAACGAGAAGGATATTAAACCGAAACTGTGCCCCGCGGTGCAGATTTATTACTACCTACATAAGTAATAATTGCCTCTACGTGATACATGTCGGATTTTGTTGACGATTTTCCACGTACAAAAATATCTGAGCTCATAACTTGGAGTACTTTTACGAACGAAGTTAGTTGACTTGCTTTTGACTATGTCTTCGTATAATTGGATGAAGAATTTAGGTCCAACAGGACATTAAAAGTGTAATAGGAAATCACGGATATACCTGTAGTTTCCGTTTTGGAAATCAGGATCCTAATTTAAGATATTAAGTAGGTATTCAGGAGCATATCTATCTATTCCTGTAACAAAATCTTCTTTTTTATAATGCCACACTCTTCATTCGCAAGTCGTGATGGCCTCGAGGTTTGGGCACGCGGTCGAGAATCTCGACGGTCGCGGGTTCAAACCCCAGGCACACACCTCTGACTTTTCGAAGTTATGTGTGTATTCACAATAAATTATCACGTACTTTAACGGTGAAGGAAAACATCGTGATAAAACTTGCACACCTAAAAAAAAAAGTTCTTAGGAATTTCTTAGGTGTGTAGTCCGCCAACCCGCACTAGGCCAGCATGGTGGACTAAGGCCTAAACCCTCTCAATGGTAGAGGAGGCCCGTGCGCAGCAGTGGGACGTATATGGGCTGATGATGATGATGATAACACACTTCATTATGCCTGTGCCCAAATCTATATAACGTTAAAAAAAACATTCCTTTGGAGGCATTTACACAATTACGCCTCCACTCCAGGACTTCCTTAATGCCGCCGAACACCATTAGTTGATTTAAAGACTAGTTTTACTCACTATACCTTATCCATCCAAGCCACATAGCCTAGTTACACATTTTTCTGATAATACAATAACATTTTCGTAGGAAATTAAGCCAGAAACAAAACAATTTTAACAAGTAAATCGAGATCCAATGATCAGTAAATTCCAATTAACTTTCTTTTACCTTGTTCAGGATTAACAAGGGTTATTTTTGAAAACAAAAGATTTATTTCATCATTCACAATACATAAAAATATTTGAGCACAAAGATGTGCTCAAATATTTTGCTGGTGGTAGGATTTTCGTATCCGCCCGGATAGCGACCACCGTGCACAGGACGTAAAACCCGCCATAGTGACACATGCAAGTGTGTCGCGTTCCGGGATCAGTCAGTGTACATCCGGTTTTTCGGGGGACTTCAGTCGTGGTAGGGGGATGACCGTGCGGGTATTTTTGCCTCGACTGATTGGAGGTGTATTGACCCATCGGCCAGGGAGACCCGTAGAAACGGTTGTCCCGCTGGCCGCCCGCGGTATAGTACAGGGGCCCAATCGTGGCTAACCACCTCGAGAGGCTGCCCCACCATGCCGCGCATAATCTTGGAGTAGGTCGTCGTGCCGGTTGGTGACCGGATATGGGGTCCCGGCGGCCTATTCCGGGAGGGTACGGGGGCCCTTCCGTCCGATGGATCAGTCTGCCTCCATTCAGCACTAATGTGGCTAATTTCCCGTCGCGATCTTCTTACTACCATGACACAAGTCCCCCTAGCTTCTTCACAACTTCCTTCCTTCACCCATGACAGTGCAACACATCAGAGCAGGTTCTACAGCGGTGCACAACCCCACCACCGCGTTCACGATGGAGTTCGCCAACATCCGCGGGCTCCATTCGAACATCAATGCCGTCCACCACCATCTAGAGACGGCCCGGCCTGCTTTGCTCTTCCTGACGGAGACACAGATTCGTTGTCCGGCCGATCTATCGTACTTGCACTACCCTGGCTATTCGCTTGAAGAGAACTTCAAGCCTAAGGCCGGGTTGTGTTTGTATGCTCGGTCGGATGTCTGTTGTCGCCGTCTGCGCTGCATGGAGGATCCTTCCTTCTCCACTCTGTGGGTACACGTTGACCTCGGCTGTCAAAGTCGTGTCTACGTGTGCCTCTACAGATCTCATAACGGGGATCATGAGACAACCCGGTTATTCAACTACCTTGGCCAGGCGACAGACGCCGCGCAGGAGCAGTTCCCCACAGCGGAATTGGTAGTTTTGGGGGACTTCAACGCACATCATGAGTTGTGGTTGGGTTCCTCCAAGACTGACCATGCTGGAAGGGCTGCCCACGCGTTCGCTCTTACTCATGATTTGGCGCAACTGGTGAACCAGCCTACCAGGATCCCAGATGTGTCGAGTCATGTGCCTTCTCTGCTGGACCTTCTGTTGACGAGTCACCCAGCCGGGTATCAGGTGACGGTTGGTGCCCCTCTGGGTTCCTCCGACCATTGCCTGGTTGGGACGTCAGTTCCGCGCGCTGCACCTCCACTACCCGTGAAGGTTAAGCGCAAAGTCTGGCACTACTCGTCAGCAGATTGGGATGGTATGCGAGAATACTTCGCATCCATCCCTTGGCGGCAGCGCTGCTTTGAGGGCTTGGATCCTTCAGCGAGTGCCGACGCCATTGCCGACGAGATCAGATTAGGAATGGAATACTATATTCCTTCCTCTGAGATCGCCGGCAAAGGACGCGGACGCTCCTGGTTCAATCGCGAGTGCGCCGACGCTGTTGGTAATAAACAGGCGGCGTACCGCGCTTGGATCAGGGGTCGCGCAATAAAGGATCCCAATTTAAGCTTACTCAAGGCAGCTTATAACCGTGCCGTCAAGGCCTGCAAGAAGGCTTATGTGAGAGCGGATGCTCAGCGCGTCTCCAGGATTGGACGTGCCTTGGCAGACCATCCGACGAGCAGCCGTGCTTATTGGAGTCTTGCTAAGGCTGTCCAATCCAATTTCTGTCGTCCTTCGCTGCCCCCGCTGAGATATCCGGATGGATCACTGGCCCATGGGCTGGAGGAGAAAGCCAGTCTACTGGCGCGCCTCTTTGCGGCCAATTCTCGGCTCGATGACTGCGGTTCTCAGCCACCTACGCTGCCTAGCTGTGGCCACACAATGCCTGATATCCGTATCAGGCATTGTGATGTGAGGCGTGAACTGCAGTCACTCGACGTCCGAAAAGCCAGTGGTCCTGATGGTATCCCGGCGGTTGTCCTTAAAAAGTGCGCAGCCGAGTTGTCTCCTGCACTAACACGCTTGTACCGCGCGTCTTATCTTTCAGGTGTGGTGCCTCAATCTTGGAGAGAGGCTAATGTGCAACCGATTCCTAAGAAGGGTGATCGGTCAGACCCTGTCAATTATCGCCCAATCGCCATAACCTCAGTGATCTGCAAGGTGATGGAGCGGATCATTAACATCCAATTGGTCCGCTACCTGGAGGATCACTCGTTGATCAGTGATAGGCAATACGGCTTCCGCCGTAACCGGTCAACGGGTGATCTTCTAGCGTTTGCCTTGCATCACTGGGGGGAGGCGATTGATCGGCATGGCGAGGCTCTTGCCGTGAGTCTCGACATAGCCAAGGCATTTGATAGGGTCTGGCACCGTGGCCTTCTCTCCAAGCTTCCGGCATACGGTCTTCCCGGCAACTTGTGTTTGTGGATTTCGAGCTTTCTGCATGGGCGTAGAATGCGTGTCCTCGTCGACGGGCACGCTTCACAGCTCATGTCAGTTAGTGCCGGGGTTCCACAAGGCTCTGTGCTATCGCCCACCCTGTTTCTTCTGCATATCAATGATATGTTGCCGCTTGGCAACATTCATTGCTATGCAGATGACAGCACGGTCCATGGGCGGTACTGCAGTAAGCCACCAGGTTGCCGGGCGGATACTGAGAGTAGACGCGAGGAGCTTGTCATTGAGCTCAATCGGACCCTGGAGCTCATTTCCACATGGGGTACCCGGAATCTGGTTGAGTTCAATGCCAAGAAAACCCAGGTCTGTGCGTTTTCGTGCAAAAAATCCCCGTTTTCTCCTCTCCCCCAATTTTCAGGGCATTTCACTCGCAATGCGGAACGGCCTTAATATCCTAGGTGTGGATATCCGCTGCGATCTTAATCCAAGGACTCACATCGAGGGCATTATATCCGCCACTTCACGCAGGGTCGGAATCCTGAACAGGGTGCGCCGGTTTTTCACGCCCGGTCAGCTTTTCCGCTTATACAAAGCGCAGGTTCGGCCGGGCATGGAATACTGCTCGCACCTCTGGGACGGTTCCGCCAAATACCTTCTCGATGCCTTGGATGGATTGCAGCGGCGTGCCATCCGCATTGTGGATGATGCAGACGTCACAGCCAACTTGGAGCCGCTACAGTTGCGCAGGGACATTGCCGCACTTAGCGTGTTCTACCGTCTGTATCATGGTGAATGCTCTGAAGAATTGTTTAAGCTTGTCCCATCCTCTCCTTTCCTCACCAGAACCACGCGTGCTGGCATGCGAAGCCACAGCTTTGTGGTCACAACATCCGCGGCTCGAACCAAAAAGTTCGCCAACTCTTACCTTTGCCGCACCATCAAGCTGTGGAATAGTTTGCCGGCTCACGTGTTCCCTCCTTCCTATGATCCTGGATCCTTTAAGCGAAGCGTGAAGAAGCATTTGTGCAGGCCGGCATGATTGTGTCGACCAGCGGGTGACCTTCGTTTCTCGCTGGTCGGTATTAATTTTTTGGACTCCACTGTGCTTACCATCAGGTACAGTGGAGTCACTTTGCCGTGCCAGTTTAAAAAAAAAAAAAAAAAAAAAAAAAAAAAATGTTTTAAGACGTCAAAGAATTATCTCATTGTCAAAGCCATTATCGTCTGTGGCGGGGGAAAAACAAAAATAGATTGTTCTGGAGAAATGTACTCGACTACCCCAGCTGTTTTCGTTGACTAATGGTTTCAATAGATGTAATTTATATCCAGTATTTCATATCGTTTAGCAGACAGTTTCTGGAACCAGTCGACGTTAGTGAACACCAGATCGTTATGTATGAGAATCATTTGGAACGTTCGACTGTGAGTACATAAACAGACGTAGACGTATTTTTGAATCTTATTTCGTTTATCATTAGGTAGATTTTAGGATGAAAACATCCAACCAGATTGTTGTATTGTCATTTTAGCCGCCTTCATGATTAAGAGGGGCTAGTGTTTTGGCCACTGCTTTGTGTATTACGGGTTGTTAGACATGACTCACGAGGAGAAGAGTTTCTGGGTATTCAGATTTTCTCCATTTAAAATTTGAAGAGCCACAGATCTATTTTCGAGTCTGCCCCTACAGATGTGGTGTTTCGCACATCCCCTAACCAACTAGGCCAATACGCATTGGAGCATGTAGTTTAGTGATATAGGCCACTACGAGCTGGCCACAGAGGGCCAGTCGCAGGCGGCGTGACGCGTCCTGTCACCGCTGACAATGATCGATGCCATTGAGTAGACACGCGTTGTTTTTGTCGCCCTCTCGTCCGATAGATGGCGACACGCGCGGCGGTCCACGCTGCTAAATCGACGCAATATATAACAGTCTCATTGCTTAGATTGCCAGATTTGTCATGTGCGAGTGTGTTTTAGTATTTTCTTTGTATTTATTGAGGTGTTGGGCGGTATTCCTTCGATAACTGTTTGGCCTTGAAGGGGGTTTCCGACTGTTAGTGTGAACAGAATATGTGAGACGTAATGGCACATAATGCACGTTGAAGGCTTTAGGGACTAGACGTTGTTGATATATCCTTAGTTATTAGCAACGTTTAATGGCTTGGCTCATATCCAACAAGCTTACGAACTTCTTGAGGTGTTTACCAGTAAATTATCTGGTTTGTCATGACAAAAGCCTTTTCATTTAAACATTTCTGTGAATGTGTAGCTACTGGCATCGGGTTGATGTTTACATCTGTAAAAAAATAATTTATAATAAAATTTTGGATTCACGGTACTAATCTCATCATTATGCACTACTGTTAAACATGTTTTTAGAGGAAGTCTTGGCCTCCGAAAAGAAGTATAATATTCGAAAGCATTAATTCAAATATTTTACAATATATTAAACCAATTACAAGTTGCATAGAGTGAAATTTTATTTCATCTATTTGATATAATAATTAATTACCCACTGGAGTAAAAAAAAGGGGAATCAAGTCGGCTTTTCCTCGGGGACAGCGACCGATCCCTTCAAGTAGCTGATGAATTGTGTAACGATGGATGATTGTTAATCTATCAAGCAAAAACCGCTGATCGGATGTGAATAGAATTTGACGTATAAATACAAACAATACTTTAAATACTAAACTATCTCGCTAGTCTCGCGGCATGTGCTTCAACGCTCACCAAGTTCCGAATTCGACTTCCAGAATAGGATTTTGTTAAATGGGATTCACAATAGGAATAAGGATTGTTAATCCCGAAAAACAGGGTGGTTTATCGGAGTTTGACGGCCATTCGACCTAGGGATGCCCATTACGATACGATATATCGGAATATCGATACAGCACTATACGATATAGCGATATTTGATGCGATATTTTGACCATACGATACGCTTCGATATATCGCATTCTTATAAAAATATCGCATTACCGTATCGTATCAAACTATGTCGGTGATTAATTTGTATAATTTTATATTTCCTATTACATCATCACTAAACGATAATAGACAGTGCCATTGAATATATTGTTATTAGTAATAAGAGAATGATAACGTCGACAAAATTGTTTATGGAACAAGAACAGCCGGCTTTTGTTTAGACTTGGAGGTAGATTTAAATAAATCTTTGGACTTTGTAGTACCGTCAAATATGATTAATAATTATTTGTTTCTTTTTAATAAATAAAATAATTTAGTAAAACTACTAAAAAGATAACCCTTTGCACGATATATACTCATTATATCGCATATTAATTGAAAGGCATGCGATACGGTTACGATACGATATATCGATACAAAGGAAATCGATAATATCGCGTATCGATACAACCAAGTTCGATACAGTTACGATGCGATATATCGATACAATACACTTTTTTGGGCATCCCTAATTCGACCCTCACGTCCAATAATTTTCATTGATAACATATTTTTCATATATCTGTGACACACACAGATTCTGTGCATATTCATCCCTCTACTGGAAAAAGGACTCCTTTAAGATTAAAGCGATTATGGCTAACTCCGCCACGCTGGCTTAATACGAGCTAATAGACTAGGCAATAATATTTTATTGTATATATTTTTTTCCTTTGGATCTTATTCGTACAGCTATTAAACAATTTAACTCATTGTTAAAGGAATGTGCCTAATGCAACACTCTTCCACGTGCCATACAAAACAATAAACAGTCATAAACTCGAAGCGTAATGTGGATGTTAGAAAATCATTAGCCGGCTCACGTCCCGCGCTAATGCAACTTAATAGAGTTTTATTAACGCCCGCTTTACCATGATCTATTGTTACACAAACAAATGCTTACGTGAACCGACCAACTTGTGAAATCGCTTTAACAGCAAGCGTTAACTCTTAAGCGTTCGCACTATCTAAGAAAAGTGCTGGCGTTTTTTTAAACGCTCGTTTGGATGTGAAACAAATGTTTTGTACGCAAGCAGACTGTTTAATACATTTATTAAATAAAACGATAATTTCGACTGCCAATACAAACGAATTTTGATCCTGCTATTCTATTTCAAACGCACTACTTAATCCACGAGGTGCTAATATGATTTCTTGTATCGGTATAAAAAATAAATACACCCAAATAAATACACCAAACAGTTACATACATAGTTCTGACCCCACATTAAGATACAAGTCTTGTGTCGTGGGTATCACAAACTCCCAGACCCGAAACAAATACCTACTCGTGGATCACATAAACATTTGTCTCGGTGCGGGGTTCGATATCCGCGGCCTCTCATTTCGCAAGCTGGTATCTAGCCAACTGTGCCACGGGGCTGTCAATATAAAATAAAAAAGGCAATAATATAATTTATTTGGCAACATTCTAAATAAATTTCCTTTTAATCCCCACGTGAACGTAGGTTCTAATCTTACAATCCTGTGCTAAGTCTTCATTGGTGATTCTACGCCCGGTGTAAGTAAATGAGGAGTTTTGTATTCACCGGCTGTCTCACAGCACAAAATTAAATTCGACAAATTCCCGCATATAGGCCAAATTACCTCATCTTAATGCCGCTCACGAACGTAATAATCATAGCGAGATTTCTTAACTTCCAATTAAGGCGCAGCGTTTGAACGCTAATTTCAGCGTCTCAGACGCTCCGGTGCGTAGCTCCTAATTTAGCCAGTGGCCGGAGGGCAAGATCCACGCCGACATTGAAGGGCCAAACGTGTATAAATCACTGAAACAACAAATAAACAAGTTAACAGTTTGGAAGTGGCAAGGTAAGCTGAAATGGGTCGCTGCGGAGCCGTTGCGAGGGACTTGGGAGTCGTTGTGAGGACGAATCCAGGAATTAATTTTTCGAGGCGTTATCTCGCGACCTTCTAACCTCCAACTTGGCTAATCGTCCCTCGTCCTTTGTCTTTTAATATGCGCCTTTATCTAGGCTTTACGCGCTGTAACTGCGGATTTAATATTCATAGCTTGAAAGTGAAATTGTGGTGTTTTAACCAGTTGCTGCTCGTAAGGCAACTTGTCGCATATGAAAGGTGTATGATTATGTTACAATCTCACTATATCAGCCTATATATGTCCCACTTTTGGACGTGGGCATCCTCTACATCTGAACGGAGCTTAAAACAAACAAAAAAAAATCTCTGAAGATAAATCTTAGATTAACAGGATTCCTCACCATATTTTTCTTCCCCTCTTCATCATCATCGTCATCAACAGCCTTTGTCGCGTCAACAGCTAGACAAATGCCTCTCCTATAGCACGCCACTGGGTTCGATCTTTAGCCCTTATAATCCAACCGTTGCCAGCTATATCTTGATCTACATACCTTGTGGATTTTGTCACCCCACCTAGTCAGAGGGCGTTCCACACTACGTTTGCCGAGTTTCTCCCCTAATATCATATAATAGGAGTTTCTAGCTTGATAATGTCAGATTAACTGATCAGAAGCTCCTAAATCCGCGCCACATCATATGAGCACGGTACACAGTGGAGCTCGGTGAGCGTCGGGTGCTGTTATTTTTAGCCACCGCTCCGTACACACTCGGCCGCGTCCAGTGAGGACACGGCGCTTTCATCTATATGACTGGGGCGCATTAAGCCTTGTTTACCCATTGACTTGCTTTACTAACCCGCAGTATTTAATGTTCTTAGTGTAGGGATTTGGACGCGTTTTTATCAAGTCACTTTATTAGACAATTTAGATAAGTAGTGATGGTTTCGAGGATTAGGCGTGCGGTTGAGATTATTGGCAGTCATGCGTTCAAACATGCCACATTGTACTTTAACGGTGATGGAAAACATCGTGAGGAAAACTTTACACCTAAAGTTTCTTAGGATTTGCTTAGGTGTGTAGTCCGCCCACCCACACTAGACCAACGTGATGGACTTAGGCCTAAACATTCATAATTCATTTGTAGAGAAGGCCCGTGCCCAGCAGTGGGACGTATGTATGTATATGGGCTGATGGTGACTATATTGATGATGTAATCGTCATAGATTAGATTTGTGATATAATTATGAATTAACTTACTAGCGTACAACTCAGCTTTGCAAAGATAAATAAAATAAGTTATAGGTTCGGTTCAGAAGGATGATGGTTACGTAAACATCACTTATCAATGCCCTTATAAATTGCACAATAGAATTGATTCAAATTACGAGGCATATAACTTTTAAATTTGTCGGAGGGTCTATTTATATCACTAACAAATATAAAAAAATACAGTACAATTTTTTGTACACAAATAAAATTTTCTGCTGAACCCAAAAAAGAATCATTAAGTGAATACTCTATTTGTAAATATTATTCGTGAATATAAAGTCTTTTCGAAGTTTATTTTAAATTAAAATCAATTCATCAAATATAAGCCCTTGATTTATTATCTTTTTTGCTAAAGAATTGTTTTTCTATTCACAATGAATAGTATTGGTAATTAATTTTACTGACATATTACTACATTAATCTTACAGTGTTTTTGCTAATGGCTTTGAATATTTAGGGTGCATCAATTTTGAAGTTTTTAACTAAAAGTACTGCGCTAACTATTTAGCTAAGCGAATAACTTTGTTAATAACGAAAATTTCTAAGAATGATTTTATTATTATAAATTGCCTACATTATTTAAATAATTTAAAATAACAATGTGTGAGATTTGTTGATTTTATAAGTTCAAGTTCGTGATTAAGTATAAACTTACACATAAGTGTAGTATAAAAAAATAACATTTGAGATTTATCAACCGAAAAACGCCATAAGAAATATTTTAAAGATAGAAGTGAGTGCATAGTGACATCATGCTATCTCTATCGTACTCAAACAATTAAATGGCAATAACGGTCATAATAATATTGTGCATCCTTCTCTCATTACTAAGGAATTATTCCTGCAAGTACTCGTATACAAAATTTATTCATATATAACTTTTAAAATAAATCTTGTTGTTTTAAAATAAAGATAACTTGATGATTAAAAATAAAACACTATATAATTCTAACATCCTCTTGCACACGTCATACTGAAGACAGCGTCCCAACTGCACGTGAATCGATCGAGACAGTTCGGCGGCTCTTCGTGCTAAATAAAACGTGTGCGCGCACCCAAGTCCCCCTCGCGGTGACAGCTTTATCACACACTACGGAGTACTGTGAATTACATCTAAGTTTATGAATAAAAAATGTCAGTTCCGTTCATTGGAATTCCTGCTTCTAAACGCGCCATAAATAGCCACGTTATAGTACGTCTTTTGTTTTGTTGATGGATTAACAGCTATGTCTTGGGGCGGCTGTGTGGGGAGGACTGGTAAAATAATTTAGAGTAAGCACAAACAAATATTATAGGATTATTTATGTTAACACTTTTATAAGTCAAATAAGCGTGCATGTGTTTTTATTTATTCATAGACCAATGCATTTAATGGATTAGTCTTAATTATATTTAACCCCGGTTCCATTTTAGGGTCGTTCTTGGATTTTCATCATCATCAGCCCATAAACGTCCCACTGCTGGGCACAGGCCTCCTCTACAACGGAGAGGGTATTATTGTATTTTGCTAGCATGAAATTCTCAGTAGTCTAAAAATATGTCTGGTAAAGGCTTAAACTATAGCTCTTCTATAAATAGGAAGAAAGGTTTCTGATGAAAGGTCGGTGCAAGAATTAACCGCTACTCATCCCTTCGCAAACACAGATGTGAGTGTCCGCTAGCAAAATAAAAATAATGTTAAAAAAACTTGTTATTTTCATTATCAGTGGAAGCACGTAGCACGAGTATTTATTATGAGGTGTAAAAAATGTATTTTATTTTTAATACAATTCAGCGAAGTGCTGTTTACATTCCTTTGGGACGAAGATATTTCTTTTTTATGATAGATTCTCACATCAACATTATTTATTTCTAGAGTGCGGTATATATGGAGTTTTATTTTGGTTGATATGTGGAATAATACGTCGGTCTAGATCTTCTGTCTCGTAAGTGCTTAGTGTAGTATAAAGAAGCAGCTTAGCAGTCCAGCATGACTGTGTCAAGTAACATGAGATTTTCTGTCGCTGAGGAATTCTACTTGTATGGTATTGCGTTAGTGTGTGGACGATAATACAAATGTTTTTAAAAATAAATTTTCAATTAATTTCAGCATTAGAAATATTTTTCTGTGTAAATTGTCGTCCATTCCATCCATCGACCGCACTGACTTTAAGTTTTACGTAATCTATGCCATTACAGTAAAAAATATATATTTTCATAATAGAATGAGTTGTAGAATCGTAAACACGAGCAAAAAGCCATTTGACGACAAATAAAACTTTTGTTATAGTTCTAATACAAGAGTTTTAATAAACAATATTGAATTCCTCTCTTATGTCTGTAATAAGACGAATACAGTCATTATTTATTCATGGAACTCCATGTAGTCACATCACCTCTACCAATCAATCTCTGAGCAATATTCAATCACCTTCTGTAGAGCTAAAGCTTACAGCCTCCCTTCATATCCGTTGCGGCGCGAGTTAACTCAGGGATATGAGGCTCTTGTTAATTGCTAGTCCCTGTTTCTACAATTACTGGGCTGTTAAGGACAGAGCATCATTTCCGCATGCGTGGCGAAGATTGACTAGTGAGGTGTTATGAACTATGGCGAGGCGTCGTGTGCAGGAGGTATAATTTTAACTAGGTACTTTCATTTAACTCTCAATTACTTAGGTGAGAGTTGTGCGCCTGTAATAGTATCAGTCTATAATTACTATTAAAGGTTTTTAGTATGTACCTCTTTATAAAGAAATAGTATGTGAACTATTATTTAGGTTTAATCCTGGACTGTCTCGTGGTCTCGCGGCTTAAGTATTTGCCGTGCGATCTAGAGGTCTCGGTCTCGGTTTTGGTCGCAAGTCGGACAAAAGTGTTTTTGGGTATTTCCAATAGGAATTTCTCAGTAGTAGCACGGAGTCTGGAAATGTGCCCTAAAACGGCAATACGCTCGCCCTCTATGACGTGGGACTGATACACTCCTGTCGAAATGCACTTCCGCTCACTCCTTCATATTTTTTATGTTTAAATCGCATGATATAGAGGAAAATTTCTATTCTTTTATTGAACACATTCCCAGTCTTTGTAACTCTTTGAAGGCACACGATAATTAATTCAAACAAATTACAAACAAAATAGACAGACAAGGTTAAAACCAAAAGAATAGCTATTATGATTTATATAATTATTTTGCTATTGTAATATTTCAGAAGACTCAGTGCTCTTAAGTAATATTAGTAACTCAAGGCTGTCTACTTTAATGAGTAATAACAAAGAGAAGGTAACGCTGAAAATTTTTAGCGTAAAATGAACAAAACAATACGAGCGCCGTCTTTGGTCCGGGTATGACCTTCAGGCGTAAAAGGCTGGCCACGCTGATGAATATTTTAATGTACAAAAGTAAATATTCGTGCGAACTCCACGCAAATCCACGTCATTATACTTTGTGAGAGGAGAAAAGGATCCCGTCTCTACGTGAAACGGTATTTGGGTAACAAAGAGGGGAATTAAGTAGCGCGGGGGAGGGGGGGGGGAGCCACAGGCACGTTATGTGTTTAAAGTGTTATAATTAAATAGTAGAAAGTTGTCGAGCCGTGACCCGAGTACCGAAGGGCTGCTAGATAAAACCTCAGCTCCTATTGACCCTTGCAGAGTCACGAATTCGTAATCAGACGCCGTTCAACTTTAAAATAGGCAAATCAGTTCGGGTTACTTTTTAAGTTTGAAGAAAAGTACGATTTTAAGATTTAAGGAGTTTGTAAAATATCAATCCAACCTTTTCAGATCGGTAATCGAGCGTTAAAATATTATACTGTAAGAAGCCACAGAAGTGAATGAAATTTAAGACTTTTCCTTTTTATTTGATAAGTTGTCGGTGTTTGTCGGATCTAATTATAAAAATATATTTAATTTATAGACGACGTTTCTATTAATTAGTTATGGCTTCTTTACGATATTTTATATAAAAGGATAGTTTGCTTTATATGTGAAAGGGTTTATAAAATATCAATCCAATCCAATCCATCAGCCAATCGAAGTCCACTGCTGGACATAGGCCTCTCCCAATGACTTCTACAAAAAATATAAAATATTTCGTAGTTACATAACATCTAAAAACTCATATCTTTTTTATATTAGGGGTTTTTACATCTTTAAAGGTAGCATAATGACGCATATCTACAAACTACAGTTACAGCATGACATAAATCGATCAAACGAAGAGACAACTTACTCCAATTTAATCTAACTTGGGCATCTTCTCACTTGAAACATTCTAGACTATTCTATTTTTAAATTACCTAAACGGAACACTCGTGTTAACCCAATTTTTAGGTTTTGATCGATCCGGTTAAATTGGTATATCTAAAGAGTTACCAGATATTCATTTATAGAATGATTTAACATCTGTGAATTTTCTTTTTATAGAGAGACTATCAAGGGGTCCCAGCTCCGCCCGGGTTAGACTTTACAGAGGCATGTTTGAAACAGAATGTATAAAAGTCGATTCCATTACACCATTCAAACACAACACAATTTATGCCTAACTAATGACTGCCTCGTGGTCTCGCGGTACAAGTATGTGCCGTGCAATCTAGAGGTCCTGGGTTCGATTCCCGGGTCGGGCAAAGTGTTATTGGGGTTTTCCATTAGGAAATTCTCGGTAACAGCACGGAGTCTGGAAAATGTGCCCAAAAAACGACAATAGGCTCGCCCCCTATTACGTGGGACTGATACATACTTGGCGAAATGTGGGTGCAGAAATGCAAAAACCTCTGCCTACCCCTTTGGGGAATACAGGCGTGAGTTTATGTATGTATGTAATTTATGCACAGTGATGCCTTTTATGTAATATAGATGTGCTATCATTCAAACAGGTATATTTCTTCACGTTTGTTGTCTATGCGACAGTGGTAACAACCTCATCCTTTCCGTAGACTAACCTGACAACAGCATGCTTCTGCCACTTTCATTCTCACAGCATATTCCTACGATAATAGGTATGGTTGATAATATGTATGATTCGTAATTTTGAAATGTTTGTTGTGACATTGTTTTTTATTGGTAGGTGGTTGCGACGTGGCAGGCGGGGCGGGGTCCATAAACGCGCTGCCCGCCGGGGGGCCAGGGTCTCGGCTGGCGCCGTCGTTCGACGCGGCGACCCCGCGCAACGTCACTGCGCTCGTTGGCAAGTCCGCCTACCTCAGCTGTCGCGTCAGGAACCTTGGCAACAGAACGGTAAGTCGCTTCCTCTTTGTTGATTCCGCTTTACATACTGAGGAAAATAGTTTTACCGTGTGGTTGATGCAAAACACTGCATAGAAATTTATTGTTTTTTTTTCAAAACTAGCAGGAAAAGTGATTGATATGAAAAATTATGTGGTGATGCCCAAATCCAACAGCCCCGTGGCGCAGTTAGCTAGACACCAGCTTGCGAAACGAGAGGCCACGGGTTCGATCCCCGCACCGGGACAAATGTTTGTGTGATCCACAAATATTTGTTTCGGGTCTGGGTGTTTGTGAGACCGAAAAAGTCTCTCGTAGTTTCTGATACCCACGACACAGGACTGTATCCTAGTATGGGGTCAGAACTATGTATGTGACTGTTGGGTGTATTTATTTATTATTATTATTAACTTTAATACAATACAAAACTTGACCGTTTTTTCTCTCTTGACCTTGATGATCTGCTTTATTACCCAAAGTTTATTCAAACAGGTAAAAAAACATGAAGAAACAAACTTTTATGATCAAGCAAGACATTACATTTTTTCAATTAATTTTTTTCTCGTCGCTTAAACGCAGTAGGTACTTTAAGGGCGTATTTACGAGTAGATCCATCGCAATTAAAAAGGCAGAGGGTATCGTGTTGACGGGAGCGGGTCGCGTCGTGCTTCCGCGGCGCCGACGGATCGCTGCGGACTAATTGTTCGTGATAATTGCTGCAGGGAGAGCGTCTTTCCGCTCGACTCCGCTTTCCGCCCGCTCATAGTACCGGCCCGACTTCCGGCGGTAGCGGCGCCTTGGTGCCTCAAACTGAGGGCACACGTCGCCGCCGAGTTTTGTCATCAGCATATTGTTTATAGCTTTCTAAGTCTAATTGCTGCCGAGTTGGGGTGAAAGTGCACATTAAACTTTACCTTTTTAAAAGCGCTGAAAAATATATTAATAAATAATTAAGATATTCTACATACGGGTTCCAAACATCATCATCATCATCATCATCCTATATATGTCCTACTGTTGGGCACGGGCCTCCCCTCCAACTGGTTTAGGCCTTGGTCCACCATGCTGGCCTAGTGTGGGTAGGTGGACTACACACCTAAGAAATTCCTAAGAACTTTTAGGTGTGCAGGTTTCCTCACGATGTTTTCCTTCACCGTTAAAGTAAGTGATAGTTCATTGAGAATACACACATAACTTCGAAAAGTCAGAGGTGTGTGAATATTTAATTTAAATTTATAAATAAATCTAGTATGATAGACGAAGATAATTTCAGGTTCTGTAACTAGGGAGAAAATCAAAGGGCGTATAACATCCGGAGGGCAGTCAATGTTTGCCTGATCGACAAATATTGGTTCTAAGTCTATGTTTTGTTGGCTGAAGTTTGTTGTAACAGGATACATTAGTCTGGGCCAATTATGTTTTACCGTTATATGTATTTATCGCTTTATTTTCTACTTGTTAGTTGACTAGATATAATAGATGATAAAATGTCTCGTTGGCCTCGCAGTATAACATGATGTCCATGATCGAGACGTCCCGGCTTTTATTCTTAGGTTAGGTAAAATGTTATTAAATTTTTACGTTAGTATTTTCTCGGTAGCAGCATGAAGTTTGGAAAAATGCCTGATAAATAAGTATACGCTCGCCTTTTTTACGCGATCAAATAAAACTGTCAAAATTTGGATGTTGACTATACTTCTACCTTACTGCCTATTCCTCCAGAGATTTAGGCGTGAAGATAAGTTCTAAGATGATTCCAAGACGCATAATCCGTTGTCCTATAGCCACATATCCAGGCGGATGTTTCCGTTGTTTACCAATGGTATTGTGTGAGTCACGAACGCAATTAAGGAAATATCAAGATTTTACAGGGCGGCGTGCAAAGTCGGTATTTATTAATTTGTGCGGACGACGCGGCCGAATGCCGCTCGCGCCACGCAGAATGTTAATTGCCGTGGAATTAATTTAGGATTGTGTATACTAACTTTATGGCAACGTAAACCATAATTCATGAATCTCGTAAACAGGAAATGGGTTTTGTTTGTTTATGTTCGCCTCCCGGGCCGGCTGGGTGGACCTTCGGTTCGATCTGTGTCCTTCGATGGATGCTCAGTTTATTGCTGTGGTCAATGTTATAGGATTGCTAGCTGATAATTTCGTTTTTATGTAATAGTCTATACATACCTACAAATAAATAAAATTGGAGTGTCTGTGATATTGAAATAACCGCTTTTCAATAAATGTATATTATGGATGTATACACGGTACATATACCAAAATATCAATTTTTTAAATTTTTGTCTGTCTGTCCGTCTGTCTGTCTATTTGTTCCCGCTAATCTCTGAAACGGGTGGACCGATTTTAACGGGACTTTCATTGGCAAATAGCTGATGTAATAAGGATTAACTTAGGCTACGTACATATAAATAAAATTGGAGTGTCTGTTTGTAATATTGAAATAACCATTTTTTTACTATTAGGTATATGTATATCATCAGCAGCCTGGACATAGGCCACTCCTATTGCACGCCACTGGGCTCGATCTTCGGCTTTCCTATATGAATATATATGTATATACGGTACATACACCAAAATAACATTTTTACAAATTTTGTCTGTCTGTCTGTTGTTCCGGCTAATCTCTGAAATGGCTAGACCGATTTTGACGGGACTTTCATTGGCAGGTAGCTGATGTAATAAGGAGTAATTTAGGCTAATTTTAGTTTATAAATTTTCTTATTAAAAAAATATTTTCCGCGCGGACGAAGTCGCGGGCATAGCTAGTCGTTAATAAAATTAGACGAAAATTTCTAGGTTCATTTGAAAATATTTTCAATGTTTAAATGGTGACTCTCATGGCATTAGGGTACGGCGCCATCGAGAGGTCCCAGTTGCAATTCCTGGACCTTGAAACTTTTAAAAGGGTGTTTTAGTTTTTTCCGTTGGGATATTGTGAATAGCAACACAAATTCAAGTAATATGCCTGAAAAAAACAACAAAAGACTCGCCCCGCTGTACATATAATGGTCTTAGTCTAGTGAATGTATAAAATATAAATGCAACTCTGTGTTCCTATAAGAGGATATTTGAGAATATTAATGTCCGAAAGTTCAAAATTACAAAAATACTTATCTTTTTTGAGCTCACCCTATGGCTTAACTGGCCAATAACTCACATTTGAACTTCAAATGATTTATTTACCACACCATCCTGTGTCGGACAAAACTCCCATCCCTTCCCAGTTGTCAAGTTACGAGGCCTCGAGTTTTATGAGTCGCTATGAATAGCCAGAAATCAGTAAGTAAATTATCTTATTAGTATTTAACGTTTTTATGAAAGCAATTCGTTGAGCCGGCCAGGTTTACGGCGTGGTATAGGGTGGGAGTTTCGCGGAAACTTAATGACTCTTGCTTCATAACTCTATAAAACGTTCCAGCCGCGGTGACATTTATACGTGCTGGGTTTGTACTGTACAATGAGAATTTATGGTGAGGTGCTTGGTGCTGTATCCTTCGTTGAAGTGCAGAGTTTAGAAATGTAGGAAATAAAAAGCAATACGCTTGATACATATGGTTGGTTCAAACCCCAGGCACATACCTCTGACTTTTCGAAGTTATGTGTATTCACAAAAAATATCATGTACTTTAACGGTGAAGGAAAAAATCGTGATGAAACCTGCACACCTAAAAGTTCTTAGGAATTTCTTAGGTGTGTAGTCCGCCAACCCGCACTAGGCCAGCGTGGTGAACTAAGGCCTAAGCCCTCTCAGTTGTAGAGGAGGCCCGTGCCCAGCAGTCGGACGTTTATGGGCTGATGATGATGAATTCTTGGTCTTAAATTTAAACACATTAAGAAAATTAAGCTATTGATACTGTACCTCTGCTTTTTAACACTGTAACATGAATCGAATGCAACCTGGCTAGGCTGATTAAATTCCTTGATCCATCAAGTTCACGTGCAGAATTTACGTATAAGTAATTAAATATCCTTTTCTGATCCCTGCTCTGTAGTCTCGAGCCTCAGCCGTCACTTCCCCGGTAATCAAAAACAAACAACGACACTGTTGTATGCAGTAACTTAATGCTGAATGAATATGTATGGGGGAACTTCCCCCCGCACTGTGCTCAGCTCCCCCCTACTTTCTTCCCCGTTTGATAATTTCGCCTACAGAAAATACGAATGCCGCAGAGATTAATTATGCTTTCTGAAATATTTCCGCTTAATTTTACGTAAATAATGGTTTGTATTGAGCGGGTGCGGTGCAAGTGTTACTGCTTCATACTCTTGTACGAGTAATCAGGGGGTTAAAGGGTTTATGAACTTGTAGCTTGTTGCTTAACAAGCAACGGGACTGCTACAAAGCAGCAGGTGTAGGTGGTCTCGTTGGTCTCTAGGCATAAGTGTAAATAAATACAATAAATAAATACACCCAAAAGTCACATACATATTTCTGACCTCACATTAAGATAAGAGTCTTGTGTCGTGGGTATCAGAAACTACGAGAGACTTTTCGGTCTCACACAACACCCAGACCCGAAACAAATATTTGTAAATCTCACAAATATTTGTCTCGGTTCGGGGATCGAACCCGCGGCCTCCATTTCGCAAACTGGTGTTCATCCAACTGCGCCGCGGGACTGTCATAACGCGTCAGAAAATGTGTGTCTAAATTTTGAGGTATCACGTCCTTTTGTCGGGCTGTGTTACTTTGTTTTCCCTCAAGAAATTCTCATCATCAATACAGAATCTAGATATGGGATGTGTAAGGAAACGGTAAAGAAGCATTTTAGAAGGTGAGTAACAAGAGATTGAGTCTGTCACCACTTGATGTGTTTTTTCAGTGGCGGTATTTCCATAGAAGCCCAAAAGCGTTCACGTTAATTGTGTAATGTCTAGTTTATAATTGTTTATTGTGGGGTCAGTATGTTCTCATTTATACAGGGTGTATTCAGACCGTGATCTGAAACCAAGGCAGGTAATAGCTAAGGTGATTACAAACCCCCTGGCGTTAAAGAAAATTCTGACAAAAAATAAAAAAAATGACGTTTTCCATACAAACCGCATACATTTAATACCGATGGTTACCTGCCTTGGTTTCCGATCACGGTCTGAATACATCCTGTATGTTAAATTATTATTTTTTTTGGACACCACTGTGCTTACCATCAGGTACAGTGGAGTCACTGCCGTGCTAGAATAAAAAAATAAAAAATAGCTTTTGTTAAATAAAGATTTAAAGCTTAAAGATTATTATTCGGAAATTTGTAAGGCATTCTGGGCTTTTGGGCTTCTATGGAAGTACCGCTATTAGTTTTTTTGTAGGGCATTTATACCTGGTCGTGTCAGTTTATAAAACAAATTTATCCGCCTGAAATTTGTAAATTAAGTGTACGTGCAGAAATGCATCTCTGCCGACCCCTTCGGTAGTAAATTTTAATTTCAAAACCACTTTAATTTTATTCAAAAGAGACCTGCGAAAATTCACAACCCCATAAATTATTGAATGTGTTTCAAACAGCCCGACCTTTTGCTCTCAACTTATCAAACGAAATATGTGAATACAATGTTAGTATCTACGTTTGCGCCATTCGCATATTACGCTTTACAAATTCTACACCAAGTGTTTTAAATGAATTGTTGAATATTCAATACGCGGCGTGTTTTACTGTCGCTGGCCGGCGTACTACGCGACGCAGAGATAGTTATACGCCGAACGACACGTTCAGAGATACGCACACTAGAGTCATATCATTTTGTGCATTGGTTTTGTATTGGCGAGGTTCTGTTTTATGATAATGTTTTATGATGGTTTGATGTTATTAAAATATTAATTAAACAAGTATTGTTATCTTAAGATCTTCTAATTTCTGTTATACATTTATTTATAGTCATTTCTAGTTATTTAGTATTGAGTTAATCTCACTTTAATCTTTATAAAACCAATCTATGAATTCGGCATTTCAAAAGCAAATATCATTATGAAAAATGATGTAAAGCAAACTGTGCATGTTTGATGCACATTGTGGTTGATTTCTGGTAAATTTAAAATCAATTCATATATAATAAATGATTTACAAATATTTATATTTCAATTTACTGTTATATGGTTTAATTTAAATATCTCTTCCCACCGATTTTCTCTGCATGGACTTGGGCAATTAGATCCATAAGACAACCGAAATTATATGAAGATAATTCGTATAGTTTGTGATATTATAATCCTCTGGGAACCCAACATCCCTGGTAAAGTAGTATTTTCGGTCTCGTTGAATTCGCGGCATGGTTGCGCGATGAGCGATCGAAACGTTTCGTGTTCGAATCTTCGGTCAAGCAATGTGCAACTAGTTTTGTTACTATTAAAGTCAGTTGAACTCAAAAAAAATTGGCCACTGGCTAGAATGTAAAACGTATAATTTTGAGATAAATAATATCAGCAGAATCTAGATAAAAATCGTTCGAATATCTTCCATCGAAGGCCGTTTGAATATTTCTCAACAAAATAGATTTCTGTATTCCTGACCTAGACTGGCATTAATCCGTTTAGCAGACCAAGTTCTTAACCTGAATATCATAACTAGTTCAAGCTAGCGTACAGAAATACCGAGCAGTTGTGGGGGGTCGCGGCGGGGGGTCGGGGGCTGGGGGGCTGGGCGGTGTTTCATCGAAACAGGTCGGTACCCAACCCTACCTTGAAACCAATATAGCTCCACAAACTAATAGTGAAAGTTTCGCCGAGTTTTCTGAAAGCAAATTGATATGAAATTGTTGCAGAAGATACATGTATCTTTTATCTAGGGAAGTTGATAGCTGTATTAAGCGGTGTCAATTGTTTTATACCATACTTTACTACTTCAAACTACCTGTAGCTGGCGATTTCGCAATTTAGTTTCTAAGTAATGCATTTGAGGACTGCCTCGTAGTGCCGGTTATCCCAGAAAAGACAGGTGTGATTATTTCTACATGTTCCGCCAGTTATGCTCAGCCCTATGTAATAATAACTAGTGATGGCTTCGAGATTAAGGCGCGCGGTTGAGTCAAATCTCGGCGGACGCAGATTCATTCTCAAGGCATGTGACTTGTGAGTTGTGTGTGTCATCATCATCATCATCATCATCATCAGCCCAAATACGTCCCACTGCTGGGCACGGGCCTCCTCTACAACTGAGAGGGTTCAGGCCTTAGTCCACCACGCTGTGTGTGTATAGATAATTAATTATTACGTACTTTAACGGTGAAGGAAAACATCGTGAGAAAACCCGCACCTAAATATTCTTAAGAATTTCTTAGGTGTGTCTCGTATAGTTCACCAACCCGCACTAGGCCAGAGTGCCTCAGATGTAGAGGGGGCCCGAGCCCAGCAGTGGGACATATATGGGCTGATAAATTATAACGTTATAGGGAGTGTGTTATTGCTGATGACTAAATCTTCATTATAAATACTCTTGTGGCAATTTTTTTGACACAATAGAAATAACATACATGATCTCGCGCATGTATCAATTGTTTTCAAATATATCAACAAAATTTCTGAAATTTGAACACATGACCTGCTGTGAGGGTCTTGTATCATGGTTGCATCTCGAACCAGTAGCTACAAAATGTGTATACCACAGCAATACATAAGGGCAATAGAGCATTCAGAGCAATGCACAAAGCTAACAACGTTATTCGGTGGAGCGTCACAATAGTGCGAGGTAGCTTCATACCTCCGTTCGGTTCACTCCTCAGTCTGCCGCTCACTGCTCGTAATTAAATACTGTCTCAGCCCCTTTGACGCAACTCTTGCTCTCTGTCTTTCATATTTCTCGAATGGAACGAAATAATGACGTCTAGAACTTTGGTCATTGAGGTTGACTACAGTAACTGGATTTACTGAATACTTAAAAGGGACCGTTTTTGATTGTTTCTAGATGTTTTTCTATGTAAAAGTAGTTTTTTTTGTAATGTGTGAGAGAAAACCTGCGTGACAGAAAACGGTACATGTTAAAGTTTTCGACAAAGGACTTCGTAAGCAAATGAGACATCTGATACGATATGTGGCCAAAACAATCAATGAATACACACAATAGTATTGTTGCTATTATTGTTTACAATAATAGTTTGTAAATATATATTTATTGTATTTTAATAGGCTGGAATTTATACAATAGTGGGTGGACGTCCAAAGAGAACGCCTCAGGCATTAAGTTAACCTTTACATACTTAATGTATAAATAAATAAATAAACAAAAAGAGAGCAATATGTTATTAATATGTTAATTGTATATAGGCTGATGATGATGATGATGTTATTTCTTTAGTGAAAACTGACTTCTGAACCGGTTCGATTCGTACAAAAAATGATATGTTAAAAGCCACGCTGGTCTGTGAGTTTCACAAGCTATATCTGATTATGTCGTACATAGATTTAGTCTTCCACTGACTTAAGCCTACATTACATCATCATCATCATCAGCCAAAAGAATGGCCTATGTCCACTGCTGGACGCCTCCCCAAAATACCTACATCACATACTGCAGTCGTTTCGGTGAGTTTCATTCCGTGTGGTAATTTCTATCCGAAGACTAGTTATGAGCCCACGCATTCAGCCTCAACTAATCTTGTATCAAAGGAAGACACATGCTCCTGTCACAGATTGTATGCCTTGAAATTCTAACGCAGGAAGCCAAGATAATAGCATTGTTACTGCGAGATGGCCGAATGGTTCCTACCTGCAATAATATTACTATACAAAAGCGCATACATATAGACGCCGTCAAAGGGAAGGCTTGTATTACATTATGCCGATCTCACGCAAGTCAGATCAAACATACGCTATGCAAATATTATCCCCAAGTTTTGCCTTAACCCAAAACTATTCAGGCGAAACTTTGCAAAATATCCCTCTGATTACTGATACCAACAATTATTTATGGTGAATAACTTAATTGTGAAGACGTGATGGGCTCTAGGTTTGGGCGTTCGAGTCAAATTTAAGACGGTTCAAATTCCTGGAACCACTGACTTTTCAAAGTTAGGAGTGTATGCACAAGGAATTATCACGGTGAAGGAAAACATGCGGGAAAAAAGCTCAACTGTAACCCGCATTAGGCCAGCGTTAATGACTCAGACCTCACCTCTCTCAGTTGTAGATGAGGCTCGTTCATAGTAACGTCATCATCAGCCCATATATGTCCCACAGCTAGGCACGCGCCTCCTCTTAGTCCACCATGCTGGCCTAGTACGGATTGGTGAACTACACACCTAAGAATGTAATCTCTAAGAATATTTGGGTGTGCAGGTTTCTCCACGATGTTTCTTTTCACCGTTAAAGCAAGTGATAATTAATTGTGAATACACACATAACTTCGAAAAGTCAGAGGTGTGTGCCTGGGGTTTGAACCCGCGATCGCTGAGAATCTCGATCGCGCGCCTAAACCTCGAGGCCAGTAATACTCACATAGCCTATCAACGTCACTTACATAATAATATAGACAGAATACCACAAGACATTACTTTATTTACGTTTAATTTAAATAAATACACCCAACAGTCACATACATAGTTCTATCGCTTGTATCTGCAAGTTCAACAAAACTGTTGAACTAACTGTACTAACTGTAGGTACTGGACTGTAAGTAACCACCTATAGTGAAAATGTATAAAACAGTAAAGAAGCTGTGTTTACTAAACTGGATGCGTCAGCTCGGCATCGACAGCGGCCGCATGTCCGCCGATAGATTACCGCAGCTTATGCCATCCACGCAAATCGCTCCTCGCGTCGCACACGCTGCTTTATTTTGTACCATTAGCCACGGTCTTACTACAAGCGGATAGCGATTACATAGATAAATTGACGCAAAGTTTCGTTAGGTGCGTCACTAAGGTAGTTAGAGTAGTCTTGTTGGTGCTGCATCAATGTACGCCGTGAAATTAACTATTGAGGATAATAGTTCAATATTAAATAGCATGGAGTCTGGTATAAAAAATCTAACTAAATATATTTTTAATTATTAATGCTATCACATAGCATTTACAGACTAATATAAAACGTCATTGAAAACTAAGCTTAATTATTCCTTGAACTTTGACACTATGACTCCTTAACGTATATCAAACGAAGGGCTTAAATAAGATTTCGCCTTTGTAACTTCTTAATCTGTTTCAGAAGTCGTCAAATAAAATTAATCAAACGCAATCTTGTTTAGTACAGATTACATTGAGCAATTTAAATTCATTCCTAAAATATATTGAGTTACACAAACGATTGGTAATTAAGATGAGGTACTCGTGAAATTAGCCCGCCGCAGCGGAGCGAGCGATAAATATCGATGGAGCTAACTAAAACGATTATGAATACAGGTTAATTAAACGGCCAGAATACGGACGGTTAGCGGTTTGTTATTACAGCCATATCCGCTGCTCTCTTTAACTAATCCTACTTATCATTCATTAAAGTCATAAAGGGATTTGATGCTTTACATTTTAAACACAGCGCTTTGCTATCTAGATTTGTATTTGTAATTATTACTATTAAGGCCTATGTCCAGCCGTGGAGGATTTCGGCTGATATTGATGATTATTAAGAAGAACGAAATATGATTTTTTTTGAGTACTTGTTCGAGGTTGTGTAAGTTGCTTATTACCTATTAAATAGGTAACGAAGTCACCTATCAAGTTTCCATTCTTATGCAAATGATCCTCAAAATGTAAATGCATTTTTGTATTAAATTCATAGATGCATCAAGAACAAAAAATATTTCATAAATAGTACTCTAGTTGTCCAATCTCTAAATAAAATTAAATGAAGTCTTCAATAAAAAAAAACCTCATTGAACGTTTCTAAAATCGCTAAGCAATTCCGCCGTCTGCCCGTAGTTGACCCAAGCTTTACAGATAACGGCTCCGCATTGAAAACTAAATCCGATTTCAAATAATGTCGGATTACTGAAACAATTGTAGATAGTGGAATGGCCGGACGTGTAGGCCGGCACAATTAATTCGTTAAATACTGAAACGTTTCGCTGCCTATGCGCCGACAATTTTTAATTTAATTACCTTAATCGGTTCCCCGTTTTGTAATTTGTTGAAGACGATTACGGCGCGGAAGTACTCCGCGCGGGTGGGGCTTGGGTAATGTTTGTGATACGTTATTTTGTTCGCCATCTGTGTACAATGTTGATGGCGTTTTAATGTGTGAACGAGTGTAACCAAATCATCCTATATTTATTTCAAAGTTCGTGTTTTAGATATTTGGGTGGTTGAGACTGAATTTGAATTTGTATGAAATTTGGCACAATTTTCAGTATTATAAGGTAGGTACTATGGTGATTAAAATTTTTACGTCACTCTGGTCATAAATATGTTATCTTAGTGGACAGAGTCGCGGTACAGTATATTGCAAACTAAATGACGTATGCTTTAATGATTTAGAAGTAGTGCCCGAAAACGGCAATAGCCTCGTCCCCTGTTACGTGGGACTAATAGGTCCATACATACCGGGCGAAATATGAGTGAAAAAATGCACCTCTGCCTAACCCTTCGGAGAATACAGGCGTGAGTTTAAGTATGTATGTATATGTATTATGTATGTAAGTAGCACTATTAACTGATTCTGATCGTCCTGCGAAAGTGTTCATTAATATGAACTAATCACTTTTATCGTTTAAACGCATATTTGTTGTCCTCAGTAATGTGCAGAAGGTTTTAAACAGCAAAATCTAACGGTTAACGTTAGAGGGTCAAATAAGTACCTATATCCAATATAAAATATTTCTCGACCTTTATGACTAAGTCGATTTGATTACTGAAAATCCGTTAAAAGCCATTTATTTAGATCAAAAAACCTATTTATTCCACTCATTCATAATTGAGCTACATGCATTTACTTTTAAAATTTGTTTTAGTTTCGTCATAGTTTACTCGTATTCGTGTAACTGGGTTGTATTACCTCCAGTTCCAAATCCTTTTATATAAGTTAAGAGTTTGTCTTGTCAGTAGAATGAAAATTGATCACTTAAAGTTAGTAACTCATCCAAAATTCGTAGCCCTTTGACTTTGATCGTTGACTTTAAAATATACTAGTTGCTAGCCACGAACTCGCCTGGTTACAAAAACTGCATCAATTTATATCAGTGATGACGTATTTGGAAATAGATATATAAATAGAAATAGTGATACATTAATTGTTGTATGACAGTATATCTGACGTAACTTAGTACTGGTTTACTTTAGGAATCTTTATATCGTATTGGAACTTCGTGGTCTCGCGGTACAAGTATGTGCCGTGCAATCTAGAGGTCCTGGGTTCGATTCCCGGGTCGGGCAAAGTGTTATTGGGTTTTTCCATTAGGAAATTCTCGGTAACAGCACGGAGTCTGGAAATGTGCCCGAAAAACGGCAATAGGATCGCCCCATATTACGTGGGACTGATACATACTTGGCGAAATGTGGGTGCAGAAATGCACCTCTGCCTACCTCTTCGGGGAATACAGGCGTGAGTTTATGTATGTATGTACTTATATTTTTTTTAAAGAAAATTACAGCTATTTTGATCTCTGATACATCACCGCGTAAATATGTAAATAGTTAAGCAGGTTGAAATTAAATTAATAACACAATATATGAGTATTGTTGAAATTTAAAATGAATTCAAGCAGCTCTGAGATGGAATATCAGTATAGAGCTTGTTGCCACTAGGTAAAAAACTGCTACTCATTTCGCAACAGGCGAATTATCACCAATTACAGAAAAATAATGAATGTCAGTTTTCATAAACTAAAATATACAATTTTATACCAAATAGCGTCAGGAATTTTTACTTTTCTACACAAGTGTGTTCTATATTATGCCCCTTTTATATAATATCAAAGTCACAAAATGAAAATACCGTATAAAATCCATGTTTCTAGCTTCCATTGTTGATCAACCAGTTCGTCAGGACAAGCCATCTGCATATTATGTAGGTATAGATGAATTAATTCATTTTGTTGTACTATATCAGATCGTTCCGTCCTTGTAAGTGTTGTCGGTACAAAAGAAGCCGTTGTTTCTTAGTTATCAAGGGTAAAACATTAATATCCCTTCAGAATTTCAATTAATACGAAGTGTTGCTTTGTGTCTGCTCGCTGACACCCCGCGGGGATTTCAATTTGTTTTAAACACAAATAAATTTGCATAACCATGGGGCCGCTGCTTGGAAGTGTTTCGCCAACGATAACTTGTGAGGGCTGTGTAAATAAATAGCCCTAACTCGATGCTTTCAAGGGATAACATTATTCCTCCTAATGTTATCGTTTGTGTAGTGTATATTGGGTTATTTTGTTAAATCTATCGTGTGTTTACTGACGTAGCTGCCTGATCTAGAGAGCTTGTTGGCATGCGAAACATTTAACGTCTATTTCTCCTAATTTCCTCGGTCGCGTCGGTATTTATCCGCGGGCGTCGGCTTGTTCTAGAATTTTAGAGCTAAATCATTGATCTAGATTTTTGGCTTGTTTGATGTTTGGGTACTATTCGCGTTACTTGTGTGCTTCTGTAGTTTCACTTCACGGTCATAAATTACAAGGGAATAAATGCTCGTTATGTAATCTCATGTAGTTTTACGATAAGGCCAGTCATGAATAAGAAGGAGCATAAAATATAATTTTTGTACATATACTTTTGCCCCTCAAGGTCAATAAAAAATGAATCGTTGAACTTTACATTAGCAAAACCATTACACGAAAAGATAATTCTTATGACAATTCCATTATTTAAATGAGCTGATCGTAAATCTTAATGAAATTTTAATCAATCTATAACCGAAAGTGGCCCGTCTGGAGCGAAAAGATGGCCTCTGATTGAAATTGAATAATACATTAGAAACGCCTCGGTATTCATTTAAACGCAGTTTAATTAACCGCACTCAAAGTGGTCTCGAATCTCGATGCGAATATCTGATTGAAGCGATTCTATCGCCAACTATTTCATTAGAGAAAGTTTCCATTTCAATATTGGGACGAAAAATCAAAATTGAGTTTCGATGAAGATTGGCAGTCTATTGTTAAAATAATGGAAATAATTTTATATTTGCGTGACGTATCGTTTATTTTTTAAATTTAGACAAGATCAGTCAGTCTGAAACTCAGAAAGGGCTACAAAGGGACGATCAATACTGGAAACCTCTTGACAAAAAAACGTATTTTATTTGTACGTCTGTTTGATATACAGATAATATGATATTATGAAGTAGTTATGAAAGTTAGATCAGTATTAAAATTCTCAGTTGATTCGACGCCAGCTTTTTGTTTTCAATTCTTGTTTCGAAACAAATATCAACAAATAAATTTATCACACTGTTGTTCGTATGAAGCTTCTTAAAGTAGTATTCTCGTGTACGTTCAAAGCAGACAGCAACAATATCCCTTGGATGTATGAACCGTCAGTGTTGAGAAGTAAAGAGTAATAGGCGAAAAAAGAACTTGCCTATGTCCGTTAATATCAATGAGTAATATGCTAGCTAGTTTAGATAACTGTGTTGACAGTAAACTATAAAGGAGTTTTAGTGTTTTCTTAAAATAATCCGTGTTTTGGCGCCATCAAAACCTATAAGGATGAAGCGAAGTAAAACTTAGTGTAACAAGAGGCCTTTGAACTCGACAAGGGTATCATCTGAAGGTACGTCAGCCAACAATCTCTTAATATGGAACGAGGTAATTATTAAGGCGTAGGGCGAGTGGGGAGTGTCGAGAAGTTTGCACCGTGGATCCGCGGAATTTACATTGCCCCGAGTTACCAACTCGACCCTTTTATCAACCTTCAAGATTAACCCGTTCTTCGCTTGATGGAATTTTGGATTAGCTAACATTGCCTTTGTTTATAATAGAGTTTAGTTTCAAACTCACTTTTGGAGATTTTCGGAAGTTTTTCGTTACGTAGATTAGTTTAGGAGAATTTCGTAGGTTCTTATTGTTGTAGCGCACCAATCTCTTTTCATATTCTTGGAATGTTGGTAACGCCTAACATAATAGTTGCGATCAACATAACACGATTCTGAGAACCAGGGAACTCTCAACTGAATTAACTTAGGAAAAAATACTTAATATTGGTAACGTTGAAACTTGATAAAAATATTAACTAAGAAATATTAACATTAAGTTTATGTATGGATAGTATATTTTTAGCAACATATTGTGATAAAAAAAAACTCTAAAACGTTATGGAACGTGTTATACGAGGTAACTATCATCATCATCATCATCAGCCCAAATACGTCCCACTGCTGGGCACGGGCCTCCGCTACAACTGAGAAGGTTTAGGCCTTAGTCTATATTTTATATTTTAAAATAATAGGTGATAAACAAAGGTTTAGTTAGGTCATCTGAGACAAACATAAATCATTAATACTTATATTTTTTACTATAAACGTAATAATGACGCAACGTATTTTATTCATCTTATAAAATGTGCCAAATTATATCCAGGTTCAAACACAAAGACTACAAACTTTTGCATCACTGATATTACTAGGATGATGCGTAAGAAAATTAACAAAAAATAATATATTTAGTTATCATTCACGAATGAATGAAAGAGCCTTAAAACACAAAGTTCCCGATTCAAATTTTGCAAATATTCAATAAATTTATAACGCCTTTTAGGTTTCTACAGTAAAGTGAAATATACTCCGGCGAACAATGTGGAATTTTATAGCGTGACGTCTCGACCCAGAAAGCTAATTTTTTTCCCTTAACTAGTGTAAGAAAAATATTTTTCAGTAATTAACACCGTTTGAATGATTTATGATGTACGCATACTTTCTCATGTACTAGTGTTGGGTGGTAAATTATTATAACTAGCTGCTTGTGAAAAAACTGACTTCAAGTTTTATAAGTATTGGGCAAGTAGGGTTCCGTACCGCGATGGAATAATTATTTTTAAAGGCTTATTAGGTGTCAAGAAAATACCCTCTAGTCAAATACATATTTCCTGAGTTATATAGAGCGACGTAGACAACTATTTAATTACGAAACTTTCTATTTGTTTTATTTTTGAAATATTAGTTTTTTGTTTTAAGGCAAGCTTCAAACATATAGATACTTATTCATACTTAATGTTCGGTGTCATTTCTGTGCGTGCCACTGTCGATCATAGTGTACAATTACAGTGATAGGTTTGTGGCGGGATAGTCTCAGTTGACATTAATAAAACGACATTACATACAGCATGCTGCAATTATTGTTACGACACTCTATTTGGACTACACTACACTTACCATCAGGTGTAGTTTTGTCAATTTGCTGTGACAGAATAAAGCTGTGTGCTCCGTGGCGCTGTTGGCTAGACACCAGCTTGTGAATTGGCCGCGGGTTGGATCCTCGCACCGAGATAAATGTTTGTGTGATCCACAAATATTTGTTTCCGATCTCGTAGTTTCTGATATAAGACTAGTCTTATTGTGGGGTCAGAACTATGTATGTGATTGTTGGGTGTATTTATTTATTTAGTATTTTGTTTAAACTCGATCATTCCGTTAGCAAGGGATCCTAAAAATTGCCTATTAATTACATGTTGTTTCGTATCGGTACAGCTAATGGCTGTGTTTAATCGCTCATTTTTGTACAGTGACTAATGGATAAATATTTAAGTACACAAACACAAACGTACTGGGGTTTGATGCCATTTAGTTTTCGTTTTTTTATATCATTATAAGGTTGTTCTTGGGATTATTAGATTGGAACGTCGCTGGATGCAGGCTGCTTCCAACAAGTCCCTGTGGAAGTCATTGGGACAGGCCTATGTTCAGGAGTGGACCTCTTTCGGCTGATTGAATTGGAAGGTTGTTCTTGAACACACAGGACTTGTATTTAATGAATGTTTATAACTATGTGTATACGTGAGTTTTAGACGTATTTTTTTGTTTATTTTCATTAACGGCAGCTATAGACCAAAACTGCTCCGATAAAAAATGAGATTTTTTCATGAATATTCTTATAATGAATAAATTCCACGGTTTTAACAACACATTGTTGGATTACACAAACCCGCATTAAGACAATTTATTTGAAGCTCTTAATGCCGCTTAAAGCATGAGCTCGCTTATCTGTGTCGAGTGAAGAATACATGAAATTTCTTCAAAGCTTAGCTTTTAATAGAGCAGTTGGATCGAACGCTTTTAAAGCCAGTTAATCTGAACTACTCCAGTTATTTGGCTTGGCCTGACCCCAACTTGACTAAACTGAAGGGCTTAGCCCGTCACAAACTTACCGATCTTTGTCTTTTGAGTACAATTAATGTCTTTGAAGATTCGTTAGGGTGTGTTGTTTTTAATCACAAGATAACGCGTTTTTTGGGATATTGAGCTACTCATTAACTTCTTGACTGCCTCGTGGTTTCGCGGCATAAGTATGTGCCGTGCGATCTAGAGGTCCTGGGTTCGATTCCCGGGTCGTGCAAAGTGTTATTGGGTTTTTCCATTAGGAAATTCTCAGTAGCAGCACGGAGTCTGGAATTGTACCCGAAAAACGGCAATAGGCTCGCCCCCTATTACGTGGGACTGATACATACCTGGCGAAACGTGGGTGCAGAAATGCACCTCTGCCTACCCCTTCGGGGAATATAGGCGTGAGTTTATGTATGTATGTATGTGAGCTACTCAATATAAACTTGTAATATAGTATAAGTATGTGAATGAAGTTAAAACGGAACACTCTTGTCATTGTATCTAAAATAAATTCACAAAGGGGTATAAATGACCCTATTATATGTGTGTGGTGACACACCCTCCACTGTAAATCCTGTGCACAGGGATCAACAGCGGCACGCACAATATTGACGCCGAGCAATGAAGCTCAGCGCATCTAAGGTTTCACCCTGACAAAAGAAAAATACAATTGGTGAAACTATACGCACAAAATGGTAGGCCAATGACATATTCTAAGCTGGGATCTTTCGATAGACTCCCATCGCGGGATCAACAATGATTTTTGTAATGGTTGCTCCTGTTTCAAAAATAAAAATAGAGAGCCTTAGGCGGTATAGTATTTTATTAATGAGACAAATAGTTCTGTGCCTGTTAGATTCATTCATTCGCAGTCCAAATCCTAAATTCCTGTCATTGTTCTTTGGACAAACAAGGCTGAGAATGAGCGGGAAATGTGGCGAGAGCAAGTTAGTCGCATTCCCGCGGTGAGCTGACCTGTTGGAGCCGCGCCAAGTGCCACGGCCGGGAACAAAGCACCATTTGTGATTTGTTTACTTGTTATGCACACCTACTCTAATCACTTATCATTTATACACTGTTGGTTCAGGTTGCGTGTTATCGTGAGGACCTGAGTTAGGTTCCTGGGTAGTGTTATTGGTTTTTACATTAGTAAGTTGTTGGACGTGAAAAAATATACAAGTTCGGGAAGGTAATGTTCACACAAGCGTAATACGAAAAGTACAAAGTAACGTGTGTGAAAGCGAGATCCGGGTTCGATTCCTTGGTAGGTTAAAGCATTATTATTTTTTGTTTGTCAAAATTTCACTAGCAACACGGATAGAGTTTGCAATTCCGCGTTCCCGTATTCCCGCATTTTTTTGACTCGGCAAGGTAATTCAGCTTTTACTGAAGGCCTATTAGCTCCATTACAACAGCGGGCGCGTCAGTCAGATCGATCAACCGATCGAGCGAAGTAAAGGATTAAAATTGGTTTATTTGTTTGTTTAGGTAAGATAAGTCCATATTAACACGCAGGAAACCCTATTGATTGCAAACCCCCTACCTAACCTCATAAGAACTATGAAAAAGTACTTTTTCTATTAGATATTGCATGAAAGTTTCTATTATTATTTTTTAATATAGTGTAACTAAACTACAGGTAATAAAGCATTATTATATGCATATTTTTGCATTTTTAAATTTGACTGCGGGAAAAAATTACTGCGGGATTGCAAATCCTAAACACGGAGGCTGCAAATATGTTCAGCAAGCAGCAATAGGCTGAAAATACCTAGTGACTTGTGGATGTAAAAAAACATCTCTACCTACCCGTTTCTGCCTACGTTCGTGAGCGTATTATAGCAAGTAACATTTGATAGCAATTGACCGTTAAACATGGACGTATTCCAGTGGTCAATTCAGTAGCTGGACGTGTGCCAAGTTCGAGAACGTTCTACGACTTTGCTTGTTTACCTGCAAGCGTAACTTCAACTTGATTTGTGAGAGTATTGATGGCACGCGTCATGTTTTTCTACTTCCTTCTTGAACGTTGTTTATGGCGACAATCTTGTTTATTGTACCTTACACGTTGCGTAACACTACTTATGTTGTGCTGTATCTAATGAATCAGGGTATTTTTTTCTTAAGGCCCGTAATGCGTGAATACTGAAATTTATCCAAATTGGTACAGTCGTAAAAGCGAAACAGTTGTGTGTTTGGATTTTGCTTATTACATACTCGTCATCATCATCATCATCATCAGCCCATATACGTCCCACTGCTGGTCACGGGCCTCCTCTACAACTGAGAGGATTTAGGCCTTAGTCCACCACGCTGGCCTGGTGCGGGTTGGCGGACTGCACACGTAAGAAATTCCTAAGAACTTTTAGGTGTACAGGTTTCATCACGATGTTTTCATTCACCATTAAAGTACGTGATAATTCATTGTGAATACACAAATGACTTCGAAAAGTCAGAGGTGTGTGCCTGGGGTTTGAACCTGCGACCGGCGAGATTTTCGACCGGGCGCCTGGACCTCGCGGCCATCACTACTTATTTTTATTTATATTATATACTATGTACATATATTGTTTAGATTGATAGATAGGTAAAGATAGCGGTAATTTAATATGAAAAGTGTGAGCAAGTGATTCAAAAGCAGGCCAGTGTTTGTCCAATGGAGCAACCAATTGCTTTCATTTAAACACTCTTCGATTGAGCTATGCTGCAATTATGTAGAAGCGGAAATAATTAAGAATATCTCAAACATCTAGCGTGCCTGGCTAACAGTTCAAACGAAGTTTACTAGTGAATCATCAAAGGTAATTGAAATTTACGTATCCATTAAGAAGCCTCACGGTCCAGCGACGTGGTGCCAGATCAATACCCCGCTTCTACACCCCCCCCCTCCCGCACTCGATCGCTGAATTATCGCCTCTCAGGCGGGGCCTCTCGTGAAAACTTTATGTTCCCGCGCCAATGTTACAAACTAGCTGAAAATGCATTATGTGAGAAACAGTTCTGACCCCCCCCCCCACATCCTCTCCCCTTCTCTTCCCCCCCTCCCCCTCCCCCGCCGTCGCTGCTGACTAATGCTTGTTGCTCTGCGTTCTGTCGGACGAGAAGATTTGTTGTTATATTTTGCTGTCGGACAGTTGCATGCAACTTCGGTTTCTCGCGATGGGAACAAACATTGCAACTTTTCAGTTACATCACAGACGAGAAAAACAAATATTACAAATAAAATATTATGAATATGTGTTTTGAGTTCACGGATGTTAAATATATTTTTAAAAAATACTTACTGGTTTAGCAAAATATGTCAGACGAGAAAAACAGACTATACGCAATACTTAAATTTTAAGTAAACTAACACTAGTATGAAATAAACTTTATATTTTTCTAATACAGTTTTCTGTCTTCACTTAACGTCACCTCCATAAGGTCAAAATATGCGCAGTCCCTTAAGTATCGTTATATAGAGTGCAAACTGAATTTCTGTTAAGGACATTTACTCGTTCGCAGCGAGGTCTACTGCTTTTTAATTCAGACTTATTCCCTGTAATTCTGAGACTCTCAGGACACTTGTATTTGGATAGCAACGTACTTAACATCAAGTCTGTTCTCCCATTCCCGTGATAGTATTGAAAAAAGTCTAATTGCTTATTACCAATCTGTCTTCGACGAATGACAAATTTTAACTAAGTTAAACCCCCTAAACAACATTTTATTACAAACATGAAAGTTCAGCCTCGAGGTTTAGGCGCGCGGTCGAGAATTTCGACGGTCGCAGGTTCAAACCCAGGCACACACCTCTGACTTTCGAAGTTATGTGTGTATTCACAATGAATTATCACGTGCTTTAACGGTGAAGGAAAACATCGTGATAAAACCTGCACACCTAAAAAGTTCTTAGAAATTTCTTAGGTGTGTAGTCCGCCAACCCGCACTAGGCCAGCGTGGTGGACTAAGGCTTAAACCCTCTCAGTTGTAGAGGAGGCCCGTGCCCAGCAGTGGGACGTATTTGGGCTGATGATGATGATGATGAAAGTTCAAGTGAACATTTTTCTAGGACAGATACGCTTGCAACATCTCGTTCGTGTTGCAAATTTCCGCAGGCGATATTAACTCCTCACTAACGCGGATCAATTCTGATTACTTTTTGCAATAAAAGAAAGCTATGAGGGAATGAAAATTGCTTTATTCGTTTTGTTACAAACATTCTAGATTAAATTTTGCCGTAGGTACTTGCCAGCGAAAGTATCTTGTTTGACTTACTTGTTAATATTTCTCCGTCTCAATTTATTATCTAAATCAAAACTTGTACTTTGATTTCGAAAATAACTGTTTGTAATTAGGTCTATTCGTAAACTGCTGAACTAATTTTAGTGAAATTTTGTTTGTACAAAAAATAATATAGGGACACATGGGATCTTTGGTAAGGTCGTAGGCTGCTTTAAAACAAAAGGGATGAAAATTGTTGTGGGAATTCTATCCGGGATATGTATATTATACTAAATTTAGTATATAAGCCCTAGTGCCCTTAGAAAACTGAATGTAGTAGTCACAGTTGATTTATGTTAAGCAATAGTCAACATGCTATAATTTTACGAATGGGATGCATAGCGTCTCTTTAATACGAAAAATAATCTGTGCGCATTCAGTTTCAAATAGAACAATAAGTGAGTGCCAAGATATTTCGTCCTAATGGCAGTTTAATGAAAAACAAAACAATTGACCTCGGTCTCGGTTCTTCACGGCGGTATTACGGCCGAGGAACTACGTAAAATACCACCAAACAGGTAAACTGTCTTAGATTCTTGGTAGTTTAGATACAAGTTATATACGAAAATAATTCTAAATAGCTCCAAGCATCGTTCATTTCGATAAAAAGAGTATTTATTACTTATTTACCGTATCTCCTAACATCCGTCACGCAACGGCAATTTGTCAAAAGATTGACCGCGGGTTGGATTACTTAATCAGAATAAACGACTGTTTGTTACCGAAATGATTTATGTGTTGTATCTATATTTGTTATGACCACACCCAGTGGAAACTGATCCTGCGTGGTCACGGTCCACAGCAGGGTGGAACCGAGGAAGGAGATGTTTGTTAATGATAACACACTACTGAATTTATCGTATGGTATGTCATCATCAGCCCAAATACGTCCCACTGCTGGGCACGGGCCTCCTCTACAACTGAGAGGCCTTAGTCCACCACGCTGGCCTAGTGCGGGTTGGCGGACTACACACCTAAGAAATTCCTAAGAACTTTTAGGTGTGCAGGTTTTATCACGATGTTTTCCTTCACCGTTAAAGCAAGTGATAATTCATTGTGAATACACACATAACTTCGAAGTCAGAGGTGTGTGCCTGGGGTTTGAACTTGCGACCGCCGAAATTCTCGACCGCGCGCCTAAACCTCGAGGCCATCACTGCTTTTTTCGTATAATGCAGGCTATTTTTACTATTGTTTGATATCCATTGACAGCCATATGCCACCACTGTCATTGAGTCAGTTAGTAGACTGGTGTTTGGTGCCAGTTAGTGGACTAAACATAACTTAGAAGCTTTCATAATAAACTATGAGGGCTTTCCCCTGATCTTTTTTCAACTATATAACTTTAAATTCACAATGATGTGTTAATAACTATTTACTTATATAAAATTATCAATTTTCACAATTTCAAATATAGAAATGTTACATAAATTTTAGGTATATGTACGTCGCAGCCAACTTCCTTTATCAGTCGTTTAATTAACAGCCTGGCCTTTTTACTATTGGCTGCCGTTCTACGAGCGGTCTGAATGACCATCCATCCATCAGCCAATGGAAGTCCACTGCAGGTCATAGGCCTCTCCTAATGACTTCCACATGGACCTGATGGAAGCAGCTTGCATCATCATGGTCTGAATGATATCCAGTCATTATTAAATTAAAACCATTCAATTATTGTAGTTAAAGTGTTTTTTTTAAAAGTCAAACATAAACCAGGCAAGGAATATACTCGTATTCCTTAGTTCCTATTTTCCCGTTCTATTTAAAAACGCTGGCAAGGCACTTACTGATATACCACCCAACATTTGCCAAAAGCATTTTGGTTTCTTCAAAAGTGTTAAATTAAATCGATGGTATCTCATATCTACGACCGCTTTTTCCCTGTTTGTATTGGAGGGACGCGGCGCCCGGGGCGGGTGCCCGGTTCGATTCCTCCCGTTTGTTCAGATATTGTGTTTAACTTGGTAACTCTATATGAGTTTCATTTTAAACTCGAGACATCCGTTCTAGTTTGCTTATTGTATATTATGTGCGTTGTAAAACGCAGTGATGGCCTCGAGGTTTTAGCGCGCGGTCGAGAATTTCGGCGGTCGCAGGTTCAAATCCCAGGCACACACCTCTGACTTTTCGAAGTTATGTGTGTATTCACAATGAATTATCACTTGCTTTAACGGTGAAGGAAAACATCGTGATAAAACCTGCACACCTAAAAAGTTCTTAGGAATTTCTTCGGTGTGTAGTCCACCAACCCGGACTAGGCCAGCATGGTGGACTAAGGCCTAAATCCTCTCAGTTGTAGAGAAGGCCCGTGCCCAGCAGTGGGACGTATATGGGCTGATGATAATAAATTGTTATCTTAAGATCTTCTAATTTCTGTTATAAATTTATTGATAGTCATTTCTAGTTATTTAGTATTGAGTTAATCTCACTTTAATCTTTATAAAACCGATCTATGAATTAGGCATTTCAAAAACAAATATCATTATGAAAAATGGTGTAAAACGAACGGCTGATGATGATGATGATGATATGTTCGCGTCTTTATATCAAATGAGTAATGACGATGTTTTCAATTATATTTAAATTTGTATCAGGGGCGTAAACAGGATGCCAAGTAGTGGGACCTTTGCGCTTAGATAACTTTGGACTGCCAAACTAGTGGTCTTGGATTCAAGTCAAAAATATTCCTTACTTATTGAAACTAAATATCAATAATAAATTCACTTACCGGTAAAAGAAACTTCTAGAAGAATCTAGCATATGTTCTTAGTATTAGGGTCTTAATTTTATCGTCGTGGGCTCAGGCCTTGTAAAACAGATGAAGCCTGTACCCAACACTAATGCCTATCAATTTAATCTGATACGAAGGCATGTTATTCCTTATATTTGTTTGGTTAGTTAATGTAATTTTTAATGAGGAGTGAAGTTTGCTTACAACCTATTAACATTGTATAACCACAGATGGTTTGAAGCAATACTTACATTATTTCATTACCAAGCTCAGGTAAACTTTATCCCCCAGAAGTTAGTTTTAATTCTTTAAAATCCAATGCGTAAGGCGATCCTGTTTATCCCGCTTTTTTGCTCCCTTAGCCTCCCCTCCCCTCCACCCTGCCCCGCCGCCCGCATCCACTTAAAGCTACATGATTTATATGTTAAAGTTAGCCGACGAGATTGGAAATACTCTGGCTTTTATCTTTGAAAATATTAAGGTATTATTTTCTTTTGGTGTTATAATTCAATATTATTTAGTCTGCCTCGTGGTCTCGCGGCACAAGTATGTGCCGCGCGATCTAGAGGCCCTGGGTTCGATTTCTGGGTCGGGCATAGTGTTATTGGGTTTTTCCATTAGGAAATTCTCAGTAGCAGCACGGAGTCTGGAAATGTGCCCGAAAAACGGCAATAGGCTCGCCCCCTATTACGTGGGACTGGTACACACCTGGCGAAATGTGGGTGCAGAAATGTACCTCTGCCTACCCCTTCGGGGAATACAGGCGTGAGGTTATGTACACCCTGCGAATATCGTACTTTATTTAATGAAATTGTGTCTGGGCGTAGCCGGGCCCCATAGCTAATATATTTAAATGGATGCGTTCAATGAATCAATGAAAGTCTGGTAGATTTCTGAAAGATTATTTCATGATCTTAGACTGTATTTTCGTAAAATATAGCGACATCTACCCTCCATAAATCTTGCATTCCACTCAAATCTGTAACATAACAAGCATTGAGCACAAAAACATATTCCTTGTTGAAATTTCAATGGCGTTAAAAGTAACCTCACGTAAACATCCATTGCCGAAATTCAAGCGAGCAAATAACCCATTGTGAAGGAAGAGGTCGATTGTTCGCAGAATTTAATGTATTCCTCTATCGGAACGTTATCGCGGGGCAGGGCACCCGCGTCACGCGTCACGCGTCACGCTCGATATGCCGGCCTGCTGACGGATTTATTGGCGGCCGGATCGAGCGGGTACCGGGAACAGGCGTCTGGTGTACTTCTATTTTCTTTCGGTTCGATCTAATACACTGGTTGAGGAGTAGCTGATTTCTAAGGGTTTAGGTATGTAGTTTTCAAAATATAATAATAGATGATGGAAGCAATTGCGTAGTAGAAGTTGATACTCTATACACTTCTACCTTTTTTAAGTTAATTGAAACATTTTAATAAATGTATATTATGAGAGTTACTAACAAGAAAAATAATATTGGATTGCACGGGTTCGAAAGCGAGCCTTAGTTCAAATCCCTTTTACTTGTGCTCTACCGTAGAATATATTTTTAAGGCTAATTTACAAATACAATATATACATAGTAGCTCATTCGTAAAATTATTTGTATCATTTATATTACTCGGCCAAAAGTGTATGCATTACACATTATTCATAGATATAGTAAACATATTGAGTGTTGATCTCGCGAAGCAAAGGACGGGCGGGTCAATGTACAATGTACGAGTACATATTGATTTATAATAAGCGTGGAGTGTCTCCTAAAATTGAAGCAAACATGAAAATTATTCTGTATTAAAATTTGGATTTTTATAGTCAAAGTCAAATAATCTTTATTCGAATACACTTTTACAAGTAGGTACTTTTGAACCGTCATGTCAGTTGAAATAAGCTAACCGCCGTTTCGGAACTTGTTATAGTTGTTGAGAAGAAGCGGCGTAAGAAACTCCCTCAGCAACACGAAATGTCATTTTTATTCTTTAAAATCTGTGTGTGTGTGTATGTGTGTGTGTTCGTTATCAAACATATTACGTTACATTTATAGAAAATAGCAGAAAATCAATGGGAATCACAAAAATATTCGTGCCGATGCGGAATTCGAACTTGTGGTCTCTTGATTGACAAGTTGGCACCTAAAAAATAGCGACCCCGCCTTAACTGCAAACTCTGTGGAAGTAACCTAACTTTCCTAACAGAGCCATAAATGTGAGTTAACTTTCGATATGAAATTCTAAGACTTGGGAAAAAATAAAATACCAGGACGACATAACATAAAGGCTATGGATTTTCGTTAAACAACTTTGAAAAGGAAAGTTCTGTGCGGAGTGAGCTCGCGGTAGGCCGAGGGTGAAATCGTTTGGTACAAACATAGTTATGAATCTTGTTTAGACGTTCATCAGCGCGTTTACGTCGCGATTCATCAAAGTTTACAATTACCTGCGCGTTTGCGGTTACCGTTTATGTGATATTAAGTCTGGGTGAAGCTGATCCTAAAGCTTATAATATTTACCATCGCAATTCAAGACTCAGTGTGCTACTGGATATTGGTTCTAAATTAATAGTAGCTTCCCAGGAATTTCCTAATTGACAACGCCCAATAATACTTAGGTACTAATAAACCCAAATCATAAAATACTAATAAACCCTCTCAGTTGTAAAGAAGGCCCGTGCTCAGCAGTGGGACGCTTATGGGCTGATGATGAATTATACTTTGCCCTACCGGGGATTTAATACGGGACCTCTAGATTATTTCATCTTTAACCGCAAGACCACGAAGCAGTCGAAGCATAAAGGAGTCAATCCCTTTAAATCGCCAAGCAGTTCCAACAACCACGAATTTTATATTTTGAGTATAAATTTGCCTCGTGGTCTCGCGGTACAAGTATGTGCCGAGCGATCTAGAGGTCCTGGGTTCGATTCCCGGGTCGGGCAAAGTGTTATTGGGTTTTCCCATTAGGAAATTCTCAGTAGCAGCACGGAGTCTGGAATTGTGCCCGAAAAACGGCAATAGGCTCGCCCCCTATTACGTGGGACTGACACATACCTGGCAAAATGTGGGTGCACAAATGCACCTCTGCCTACCCCTTCGGGGAATACAGGCGTGAGTTTATGAATGTATGTGTATGTATGAGTATAAATTTCCACACACTATATTGTAACATTGGCTACACAAATAGGATGGTGTTTTGTTATAGAGAAGTTCCCGCAACAGCTACGATTTTCCGTGCACAGCGATGCTCTGATTGATAACTATCGAAGTGGGGCGAAAACCGACGAATCACTGTTGTTTCCTATTGTACCCTGTGTACGAATGATTGCAGTTTAATATACAGGTCGCTTTTGTGGCATGACGTATTGAAATATATTCTTATTTGTTTTAAACAATATGTACAGTTATTCGACGTAACAATGTTAATTAAATAAATATTGACCCTATAGTGTCGTGAGTATCAGACACTACGAGAGACTTTTCGGTGTCGTAAACACCCGGACCAGAATCAAATATTGATTTGATCCTGCGTATGGTCAACAAAGACCATTTGAATCTGGTTAGAGGTAAAATCTTAATAAAAAAAAAAAAAAAAAAAGCCTTTTATTTCTAGCTAGAAGGTAATAAACAGTAAATAAAAATTAAAAGTAACATAAATTTTTTTTTAAAAATAAAAAATTAAATATAAAAAAGTGATTTAAAAATAGAAGTAACTTGGAAAGTAACTACAATTATCTGTGTTTATTCTTCTGCTAGAACCCCTCTGCAGGTGAAGGCCTCCTCCAAGGCTGTCCAGTCTTCTCTAGATTTGGCTAGTTCAAACCAATCCACACCGGCGACTTTAACTACGTCATCTTCCCATCGTGCGCAGGGTCTTCCTCTTCTCCTCTTACCGAGTGGACCTTTCCATGTTGTAACTCTTTTGGTCCATCTCTGGTCTTGCAAGCGTGCTACATGTCCAGCCCATTTCCACTTTAGAGTCAACGCTTGTACCAGTCCATCTTTGGCCTTAGTTGTTTCTCTGATTTGTGTGTGACGTATTTTTTGGATTTTTTTGATGTTCAGCATGCTACGCTCCATTCCGCGTTGACATGTTACTATTATGTTTCTAACGTTATTGCTGAATTTCCACGTTTGGCAGGCATAAGTTAAGCATAAGTTAAGCAGGCAGCATCTTAATATCCTTATTTAAATGATGATAAATGAACTTCAAATTACTAGATCTTAATATCTGGCAAAATTTTGTTCTTAATATCTGTGGTTATCGAAATATATCTCTGCCTACTAAGTTCGAGTTGTCACAGAGTTTGGCTTCTGCGGTTTAATAGCAGTAGATTAAACCTCCATCAGAACAGTGATTTATATTACCCACACATACCTACATGTCCACGACTCGGTCATATCTGTAAAACATACAAACGAGTACAATAGCCTAACGCCGGTATCACGAGAAAGAGTAGGCAAATCTGCATTTCTTCACCCACGTTTTGTCAGTATGTATCAGTCCCGTGTCATAGGAGGCGAGCCTATTGCCGTTTTCGGGCATATATCCAGACTCCGTGCTGCTACTGAGAATCTCATAATGGAAAACCCAATAAAACTTTGCCCGAAATGGGAACCGAAGTTCGAACCCGAGACCTGTAGATAACGTGGCACTTACTTGAGCCGCAAGACCACGAGGCAGTCTAAACATCTGCAATACTTGTATATAATTTTCCATACAATCTATTCTCTTATGGAATGCACTCCCCCTCGAAATCAGGTCGGTTACATCTCGTTTAGCATTTAAAATGAAAGTCCGGCAGCTTTTCTTCAATGAAATTACTGAATAATATGTGTGATGTCTGATTATCTTTTATCTCTCTTTTATGTATCTATGTATGTATATGTATTTATATGTGTCTATAATTATTTATTTATCTGTGTATATATGTTAGTATATATAAATTTTGATTCTATTTACATTTGTATATATATGTATGTATGTATGTATATTTTATATATTATTTTAACCATTTAACTATTTATGCACCTACCTTTTTTATCTCTGCATCACCCAGAGGTTGACTGTTAGAGAATGCCTTTGGCATTAAGTCCGCCTCTATACTTAATGTATAAAAAGTGTAAAAAAAAAAAAAAAAAAAAAAATTGATTATGCATCTAAATGCACGATATTACAAGCGAATTGGTTCGATTTCCATCAAACAAAAACACGTTCGGACACATTCCGATTGATTTGATATATCCCCAGTTTACTTGATAGGTACAGGTCGCACTGCGTTTAATTTTAGGTGCAGTGCGGTCACTTTATTGCGCCAATACAAAAAAAAAATATCCTACGGTAAAAATATTGGCAGAATGTATCGTTTTACTTCGCCTCTCTCATCGAATAACGTAACCGAGGAAGCTTAGATTGATACAATTTTGCTTCTTTTTATTTGAGAGAGGGAAGCTTTTTAAGCTCCCTCTCTAGTGCTTTAGAGGGTGTATGGTATGAATCAAATCACTGGTCCTTTCAATGTGATATAGGTTTTACAGTCAGGCTGGGACTGTACGAAAAGTCTGCACAGATATCCATGCCAATATTAACGATAATTTTTATATGCGAAAGTAACTCTGTCTGGATGTTTTTGGATGATTTTTGATATGGAGCTAAATAGGACCTTGAGATCTAGGACATAAAATACTTTATCATTAGACCATATTCGTCCCACTATTGGTCACTAGCCTCTTCTACAATTGAGTGGGCTTAGTGCGGGTTGGCGGACTATAGGTATACCTAAGAAATTCGTGAGAACTTTAAGGTGTGCAGGTTTTTTCACGATGTTGTGCTTCACTGTTAAAGTACGTGATAATTCATTATGAACACACATAACTTCGAAAAGTCAGAGATGTGTGCCTGTTCGAACCCGCGACCGCCGAGATTCTCGACCGCGTGCCTTATCGTCGAGGCCATCACTACTCTATAAAATACTTCATCATCATCATCAGCCCAAATACGTCCCACTGCTGGGCACGGGCCTCCTCTACAACTGAGAGGGTTTAGGCCTTAGTCCACCACGCTGGTCTAGTGCGGGTTGGCGGACTACACACCTAAGAAATTCCTAAGAACTTTTAGGTGTGCAGGTTTTATCACGATGTTTTCCTTCACCGTTAAAGCAAGTGATAATTCATTGTGAATATACATATAACTTCGAAAAGTCAGAGATGTGTGCCTGGGATTTGAACCTGCGACCACCGAAATTCTCGACCGCGCGCCTAAACCTCGAGGCCATCACTGCTATTAATATAATAAAATACTTAATTTTATAAAATTGCGCCCTGAGCCGAACCTTATATAAAACCTCTCGGTAACCTTCGCACGCATTAGGAGCGGTGCATAATACGATATTTTCCTCTCCAGGCTTATGAATGAATGTAGTATACATATATATTATTAGCTGGATGGAGTGCGTCGTGTGACTCACGTCCCGCGTTGATTGACTACGTGTCTCCTCTCAATATCACATTGACCTACGGTAAATACTGACGTTCCTTCATTGAGATATCGTTGAAGTTACTCTGAGTAAACTAATAAAGTGTAGGTCATAGATCTCGTTTGTAGCTATTTCCGCTCATACTTACCTATTTTGCTATAATAGAGAGCGTAAGATTTAGTTTTTTTTATATGTAGTTTTGCCTATGATGTCGACTGCTAAGGCTTCAGAACTGCATATAGGAAAAATATAGAAAGGCTGCCAATAATAAAACGATTATAGTCCCCTGTCTTTTATGACATGGAAATGTTTTCCTAACCTTTTGTATATTAAAATAACTATAACCTTGATCTTGACACTTTCTTTAATTATGCTATAAATTTAAGTTTGTGAGATTAAGTGTTGGAATATTTTTTCCAAGATTTACAAAACCCGTTGAACGGTCTCGAAAAAAAATGGCATCTTTATATAATATTTTTTAAAATGATGTGTGTGACTTTTTGTTGCTTTCTGGACATAATTCTAAATTCTACCAACATGAAATAGCGTGCCGTAGCTTGGAGATTAAAATAGATAGAAGTTGAAAATTGGCACAGTAAAAAGCGCCAATCGCAGACCATTAAATAAGATAATGAAAATGATGATGGCATGAGATCAAGTTATTCCGTATACCTATAGGCTTAAAATGACACAAAGTTACAAATTTTATTTTTCTGTTATTTTTCCCTAACCAATAGTGAAGGCAGATGTATTTCCACGAAATAATACAGCGTAGGTTCGAAGAGCCGTTCATCAAATGAACACGAAACGGTCGAGATAGGCCGCGCTGCACGTATCCGAATCAACATTTTAGTCGTAAATGGGTGTAGTGAAATGGGAGAACTCCAAATAAGGCCCAGCTTGGATTGGCCGACATTCAATAGTGCGGGAGGGATGTACTTCAGGTTTTTGTGTCCGGGCCTCATTATCTGGCGCAGACGTGGATAGCATCGCGGCGGGGGCGGTGGAGGGGACGAGGTAGGTCCGCCTGCGAATTTTTATCCTTTTACACCCGAACAACCAATAAAAGCCCTCGCAAATGAAACAAAGGCTCCCAAGATAAAGCCGAACAATGGCAGGCCGCGTTTGGAGAGACGCTATCGCGCGTCCGTCAACGTTACGGGCCCTTTTTTAATTGAATGCCCTTCTATTTGTTTCCGTTTATCCGTAATGGAGTGCCGTTTGTGTGAGAATGTGGCAGTGGTTGCATGATTGGTTTGTGGGATGAGAACGGCTTTTAAGGTCAGTAGGTCACTGTAGTTTAAGATTTTGTCGTAAACGTGTGGTGGGATACTGATTTATTAAGGAGTGGGGAAGGTTCAACTATTCACGCAAAATTGTCTTAATTAATATTGACATTTGATATACATACATAAGTATATATATCGAGCCAAAGCAGAAGGTAGAATTTACCTAATTCTGTAGGTAATCCATTCCGTTCGTTGTATAAATCAGATATAAACCCAGCAGACGACCCAGCTGTGACTCCAGATGTATGAATGTTTTAGATAACAGCAAAACAATAGCACAAAGCAGGCACAATTATATTCAAACAGGTTGATTGGTGAAACTATAACAATTTGCTGCCGACGCAACGCCCCGTCGCGTCGCCGTCTCGGAATATTCATGAAGGTAGTTAGCTGCAGCACGGTTGACAGGCCGACAGTGATTAAGCGATGGACTTGCCCCGTTACGTGGTGGATTGCTGTTTGAGCACCATGAGTTAGGTGACTAATCTTACTAATATTATAAACGCGAAAGTTTGTAATAATGTATGGATGTCTGGATGTCTGGATGTCTGGATATTTGTTGCTCTTTCACGCAAAAACTACCGAATGGATTGTAATGAAAGTTTACAATAATATAGCTTATACATCAGAATAACACATAGGCTATACTTTTTAAAGATAGTGTGTGAATTGTGCAAAATATAACGATAATTGTCAAGTAAGTCGGGAAAAATCTGCTATCTGCGGGCTATTTTGGCGTACGCGTCACGTACGTCAAACATTTTATGTTTATCCCGCCAATACGGTTAATGGTCCCCTCATATTAATAAACGTATTTAAATAAAGGTTTTGAATCGACAACATATATTCACAATATTCGAACAATTGCGCATTTTACATTTTAAAATGTAGAATAATCAGTAATGAAAAGGGAGTGACATATTTGTTAGTTGTCAAATATTTATGCGTGCGTTCAGAAATTTATTTTTAAACTCCTTGGTTTTACCTGGTATGTTATAAATGAGAAAATAACTATATGACTGTTACGCTTTCACGCCTAAACCATGTGACCGATGTGAACGATTTTTGGTATGGACATAAATGGGACTCTGTGGAATAAAATAGACTACAACTTATTTTCTTTCTGAACCCAACCCTGTAGTCTACGCGGACGGAGTCGCGGGCAAAAGCTAGTAGTCTATAATGCCATAAGTAGGTAAACAACTTACTAAGTAATTAACGAAACTAAAAAAATCTATTTGAGGATGAAACTTTTCGGAATGCCTTTCGATTTAATTTTAATCATCTTAAGTATTTCGGGATTGATTTTCTATAAGGTTTTCATCGTCCTTTCGTCCCGGTCCCTAATTGTTTTCTTTTACATTGTTCCTCGTAAGCAATAAACTTACCACTTAACCTCATGTCGCCATTCACACAATCTATCCATCTCTCTTGTATTTCTTTCCCCTTTCATCCATCAACATTCAATCTCAGTATTACTTTGATTAAACGTGTATCATGCTTTCTCATTACGTGCCAATATCAAGACAAAGGCGAATTCCAAGCATCCTTTAGGCGATATCTATGTTTATGCTTACTAAGTAATCTGTGAAAAAATTAAGTTATAATTTTTATTAAAACTGTACATTCTAAATCTAAAATATAAAATGTTTTTCAGAGATCAACCTAGTTAAACTGCTTATTCAAGTTGCATCTATTTAAACCGATTACCGACATTACATTAAAAATAATTTAATAATTCTGAAAGCGCGTGTAATTGTCGAAATAATGAGCTAAGTTTTGGAAACTAAATTGAACGTTTTATTTCATTAAAATTCTAGCTCTCGTCTCAGTGAGTACGTGACTAATTAAATGACATTCGGCGACGGCTGCGGGCCAACGCCTTCTCATTTACTAATACATTTTTATCAGATCACCTTTCGTCCTTTACAGAGGTGCAAGGTGTGAATCGGCACGAACGCTCACTGATTATTCCGTTCGCAGCATTATCGTTAAAATGTCAATAATTTATATGAAAAAGTAATTTTCTTTTAAAGACGACGCCAAGTTTACATATTTTATGTTGTATTTTTTTTATTTTTTATTTGTTAATTGATTAATAAATATAAAAAAGCTTTTATGGAAATGCTATCACATTTCTACGGATGCGATATTTTACCTTTTCATTAATATGTTATTTATTCATTACTTTTTCTTATTATTATACGAATTATTACATTTCCGTGTACATTAAAAGAATTCAACAATGTTATAATTTGCATAAACTTTTACCCCGCGACCACGAGGCAGTACGTACTTTTTTTTCATTTATTACACCAGCATTCATTTACAAAATGCTTACTTCACTCCGAGACAATTCAATTGTCAGTTTGGTCAGTCAGATCATGGAATTATTGCATTTCAAACACTTTTTGCTTCTTTCATATTTTTCAGAATCAACAATTCCTTTCTGTCGTTGGCGGTAAACAACTTCCATGTATCAACCCACTAACTAGGTTGAAAAATAATTATTTCTCACAGACCAATTATTTACACTTCTTGCGATAAAAATTTACTTCGTACAACCCTTTGTAGAATAAAATTTACTATTTACAAAGATTTCAAGATGTTTCTTCTGCGAGTTTTAATCGAAAACTAATGCTTATGAATGAATACTCGAAGTTATGTGTGTATTCACAATGAATTATCACTTGCTTTAACGGTGAAGGAAAAACATCGTGATAAAATCTGCACACCTAAAAAGTTCTTAGGAATTTCTTAGGTGTGTAGTCCGCCAACCCGCACTAAGCCAGCGTGGTGGACTAAGGCTTAAAACCCTCTTAGTTGTAGAGGAGGCCCGTGCCCAGCAGTGGGACGTATTTGGGCTGATGATGAATGCTTTTCTAATTATCATCAGCCACATGACATATAGGAATTGCCACTGATCTCTCTTAAAGACATCTAAGGGACCTGTTGATAGCAGTTTGCCTTAGAAGATAATTTAACACCTCAAAGAAGGTACTAACAATGGCTAGGCAGGAGAAAGGAAGGAATTATTCCAATGGAAGCTCGTAGAACCACATACCTGTGTTCTGAAAGAAATATTATCGCCATAACTACATATATAACTAACACTATCACACATCACCAGCCCATATACATACGTCCCACTGCTGGGGACGAGCCTCCTCTACAACTGAGAGGGTTTAGGCATTAGTCCACCACGCTGGCCTAGTGCGGGTTGGCGGACTACACACCTAAGAAATTCCGAAGAACTTTTAGGTGTGCAGGTTTCATCACGACGTTTTCCTTGACCGTCAAAGTACGTGATAATTCATTGATAACACACACATAACTTCGAAAAGTCAGAGGTGTGTGCCTGGGGTTTGAACCCGCGACCGTCGAGATTCTCGACCGCGTGCCTAAACCTCGAGCCCATCACGACTTATACCTTAACTAACACTATACATGATAAAAAATCGTCACCAGTCCGATACGTTTTCGTGGTCAGACCGTTTAATAAAATTGACGAATTTCAGCATAGAAATATCTGAGACTGTAAAACGAGATGTGCAAATTTGCTTAAGAATTTCACCAGATCAAAGCTGGGCTAGTCATTAATAATCCGCTCTAATAGTTTGCTGGGGTTGTCAATAATCGCGTGTGTAGCAGCTACCGGGATGCCGCGCATAAATCAATTGTCGCGACGACACAAATCATGCGACATCAGTACGACACGCATCACTGTGTTGTCTTACGTCATTACGCGTCGTGCTTCAGCTAATCGATAACATCAGCAATGATGTCAGCATATGAGTACCTAAAGGCTTCATCATATCCACTGCTTAGAAGTACCTATTTTGTACTTTCTATGCATAATAAATAAATAATAATAAATACACCCAACAGTCACATACATAGTTCTGATCCCACACTAAGATACAAGTCTTGTGTCGTGGGTATCAGAAACTACGAGAGACTTTTCGGTCTCACATACACCCAGACCCGAAACAAATATTTGTGGATCACACAAACATTTGTCTCGGTGCGGGGATCGAACCCGCGGCCTCTCGTTTCGCAAGCTGGTGTCAAGCCAACTGCGCCACGGGGCTGTCAAACATCGATTATAATTATTGTGGGTCTTTCACTAGAGGATTATTCACGGTCTGCCGGAACATCGTGATTGCAGGTTTAACACGCTCTTTAGAGAATAAATATCGTGAGGAAAGTTGCATAATATTTTCTTCTTGCATTTTTCCTTGGACCCTAGTCTGATGTCCACGCAGACAAGGTGGTGACGTAGCCTAGTGTTGTATATGTCCAAAATTTTATTTAAATCTATTTATTTATCTCTCGTGAATGAATTTCAAATATTCAATTAATAATAAACAATGCTGAGTACAGGTCTCCTTGCCACACCACGTTAGCCTAGTGTGGGTTAACGGACACCACCTAACCAGAGAATTTAATATTGAGAACTTTTAAGGCGAGCAGTTTTGATAGACCGTTCGTCTAATCCTCAAAGCAAACGTAGTATGAGTTGATGTTATTAAAAGGACATGAAACATTATCATTTTTTTATTTTCGCGATAATTTAGTTTAAAACTCAGTTCTCCCATTCAATTGCGCGGAGTTACACGATTACTTTAATTGAGGAAAAACACGCTTTTATGTGAATGTTTTTCTCATTTCTCATTAACTACATTCATATCTCAATCTGATGGAATTGCGAATCGCATTCTCGATATTGTCGAAGATTTATTTAATGACGTAATAACGTAATTGCTGCAAATCATGCGTATCAAAGTTATTTCTACAATCGACGATTTTATTGTTTATTATTTTACCATATAAACCGATTATACACATGTACATAAGTATTCAAGCCTTTTTTCTTAGAGGTAGGCATAAGTTCATCCTAATTTCACCTTTATACATTTTTTTTCGTATGTTAAAGGTGCTCCTGACATTCCGCTTAGGGAAAAGATCGTTTACTTGATTGGTGTGTGTAAACCTACCAATATTTCAAAATTATATTTAGTATGCTTCCAATAATTCCAAAAATTATTTGAAAATACATGATGACATATACCACTGTTTTTATTTGTCACAACTATGTGAAGGGTAACACTCGTTGAGAAACAAGTACGTCTTCAACTTTTATATTTCTAACAACTTTTATATTTTAAAATATCAATCCGTCTTGCAACTGACAATTCCAACGACTGAGCTCGAACTGCTCAGCGACACCATTTTTGTACACATCAATTGACGGTCTTATTTTTAAATATTTTTATAAAGTCCAATAATTAATTTATATTAATCAAGATTATATACTCATTAAAGTTATTGACAATTTTAATTATACTTATAAGTAATAAAATCATCAATATGTAATTTTACTATTACTACAATAATTTAGTAAAAGGTCTGTACGCATAAGCTTTTAATAATGTAAATATATAATATTGTAAGGTATTATAATGAAATACATTTATAATTACTAAATATTACTATTTAGGCTAACATATGTCACTTATGCGTGCGGCCAATGTACAATTTACTAAAAATGTTTCATCTTACTATCAGACACACAAAGACTAGTTAGTCTCCTCTCCCTTGAGAAAACATGGTACCTCAAGGCATAGCGCGACAGTATTGTTATTTAGCAATCGACTGAAAACTCGTGTATTTCATCGAGGCTCCTTTGCACAATGCTTCTATTTGTACATAGAATCTTCTTCATTCACTGAAGCTAAAACTTAAGGCCCACTTTTATACCGTTCGTCCTATTTTCGCTGAAAGCTCCCTTTGTCGCGAAACAAAAACAATCAACAATATATTTTTTACAAAGCATTTTTCCGTTATGTACGCTGAACGATAAATTTCTCACTTATCTAAAACGTTTAGCTTAATTGTACGACGGGCAGACAGGCTATTGTCCCTGCCTGTCCCCTTTTCAATGGATTTTTCAGGTAACGCCGGCCGCCTTTGGCATCCCCCTGTTGTCGTGCTTCCACTGTCGCCTGGTCGTCAGCAACAACGCCCGCTCTAGATAATGTATTTCCTTTGTCTATTGTTAGTCGTGATTCATCTAAATCAACGTTTTTATGGTTCCCTAGCGGGATAGCCGAACGGTGCTAAATTATTTTCTAACAGTCTGATATATCCAGCTCTTTGGTTATATTGGTGATGATAAAAGCCTGATTTTAATTCCACTCTCCATATTTTAATCACTTTTTGTATTTCAATACTAAAAAAATACATACCTACATATATTAAGTATGTATACGAGTATACAAATTATAATATTCGCAAATTTAAATTATTTAAAATTATTTAGGAAGTATACCTACAGTTACTAGTTAATATCTAAATTGCAATCAAAACTATTCATAAAATGATTGATATGGTACTCCATTTTAAATTAATATAACTAAACACACCACTCGTTTGGGAAACACAAACACTGGTAATACCTATTGACACGTTCGCGCGATGTGTAATTATTCCAACGAAGTGGTCGGCAAATGCATCCTCATTTATAAACGTTACATCGCAATCCCAAATGTATTCACCGGCACATTTTGCTCTCTTTGTTTTAACTTTACCAATAATCACTTTCACAATGTACCATATTGTTTTGTCCGGAACCCGCGAGCTAAACGTTCAGTGCTTTTGATTCTTTGATTTATGTCGAAGTATTTTCAATATTTTAAAGTGTTCATTGCTTTCGAACTATGCGGAGAAATAAGTGCTGATGTTTGAAGATTTTTTTATAAACGAGTATAGCTTTTACACTTTAATATTCTACCTGAATGTTATTTTTGTAATTATCTAGTGTTTATTTTGTACCTTCATGAACCGAGAAATAACCGCGACCTGTTAGACTCTCTACGTTCTTTATAAGATTAGCAATAGATCTTGTATGTTCACGTACAGAGCTCAGTTACAAGTACCTACATAACATTCAGTTGAGAAACTTTTTTGCTCAATCAACTAAGTATCGTTGTAAATACCAATTACAAATCGTTTCAATTCTCTATTGCGTTTTAATCTCAATCACAGAAATAATTTATTTACTGTCTGTATTGGTTTTTATAATATGTTTAATTGCAATCGCCGAACCTACCTAAATTACCTTTTAAAAGCATTCCTCTAATTACAATATCTGTTGCAACTGGATAAAACCCAGCCAAGCAAATAATTTTCTGTGAGAGAAGTCGAAATACTCCAACAATTTTTAATTTGCCTACTGAATACTTCGATGCATCTTTGCAGCTTGCAGTCGTAATGATACTTTACTGGGGCTTTTTTAAAAACAGGATAGGGATCGGTCACGTTCAAAGATAACAAAATTTAAAGAATAAATAGACAAAATAATCTATTGGTACGATATTAATTATTTCGAATCAGTCGACATTAGACCACACTGTTTTATTAAACTGGTTTTGCAAAATCAGCGCACTGAAACTTAAAGAACTTCTGCCCTTACCACCAAGATAACAGAGGCTACGATGCCATGATTTAGATATAGATTGGATATGCCAGCATGGCAAATGAATCTGCAACTGAGCTATGAGTATAGATGTACGTAATTACCTGAGGCAGGGCGTGTTGAAAGCAGTCGCCGTGTGCGGTTTGTGGCGCTGTGCGTGAGTAATGTGCTAGTAATGATACCGCTGAGGCTCTGTGCCCAAGTGCCAAGTGCGAGCCTACCCTCTTTCCGCGCCGTTTGTCGGCTTACCTTAACATTAGGGGTGCCGTCTTACAACTGATGCTCATTATTTGAGAAAACAAGTTCAGGTCTAGTCAGGTCGAACACAAAACTCCGAATAATAATCTTTAACCTTCAAATCATCATTTAACAAAACCAATTTTCCATATAAATGAGAATATCCTGACCCCGCAATAAACATTTATAAACTAGGCATTACACAATTAACGTGTAACGCTTATGGGCTTCTATGGAAGTTCCGCCACTGGATCTAGTTGCTCCATAGAGTTTAATTTTAAGATATTTATTGAGTCTAGGAATATTTACGACTATTTTAAGTAAAATAATTTGTTGTTGCATCAGTTAGATGAATGTAGATTAAATTGAATGTATTTGATTAAAAACTGTATTTGATTAAATTGAATGTTTTTGATTTAAAAGAATGTACATTTATAAATAGAATTCAACATATTTTTTATAAAATAAATAAGAGAACCCTATCCAAGCACTTGTTATCCTCAAAGTGATTAAAAATCGTGAATACATTATATACAGTACAAAACTACTTTATCATACTCATATTAAGTAGCAAAAAAACAAATATCCAATACCCTTCGTATTATTCTTCGAGATAATTTAGGAATTGTAGGTGTAAAAATATTGAAGAGGCAACCCTGAAGCGGCGAGGTCGGGTCAAGTGCCGGGCAACCCGCCAGAGTGGGGAGTCCGCGGTAATTAAAACGAGACTCGGGCACCGGGCCACTTCACAAGTGGGTCAGGTATCAATCCCGGGACCCTGATGGCCTAACAAGCGGTCTTCCTTCGCACCAGTCATCGATACTCCTTTACATTCTTTGGCAACCCTGACACTTAAGTAACTTTTCTTAGCGATGACACTGTGATCTTCATTGCGTGGTGAATTTGTCGTCTTTAGTGAAATCTGAACATTGTTGTTTGTAAAATTGTTAGTTTGGTTTAAGCTTTAGCATTTTAATAAGCATACATACATACATAAACTCACGCCTGTATTCCCCGAAGGGGTAGGCAGAGGTGCATTTCTGCACCCACATTTCGCCAGGTATGTATGTATCAGTCCCACGTAATAGGGGGCGAGCCTATTGCCGCTTTTTGGGCACATTTCCAGACTGCGTGCTGTTACTGAGAATTTCCTAATGGAAAAACACAATAACACTTTGCCCGACCCGGGAATCGAACCCAGGTCCTCTAGATCGCACGGCACATACTTGTACTGCGGGTCCACGAGGCAGTCAATTTTATAAGCATTTTATTAAGCATTTTAATAAGGTACGGCAAAATTAAAACACGACAGAAAGTCGAGTATCAAGTAACAAGAGACATTCATTTTTCGTCGTCTCAACTCAGGAACAAGCAAAGTAAATCTAATACTTTTCAAATGGGATTCTTTTGAGCAATGATCTACTTGTTTTGATATGGATTTTATAATCATTTAAAATTAGTTATTATATATTATCGAGTCGATTAACTAACCAAATGGGCTCCAATATTAATCCATCAATCTTTATAATACGTTTTCTTCCAAATTCCAATATAAAAAGTCCAGCTATCACACATCCACGAAATACTTGCAAAGTCGTTACGTAAAAGTAATTTGGCGAGTCAAGAGTGACCTCAGGTACGGTGGCTAATTCTTTTATTTGGGATGGCAAGCACGCTCTCCCCCAGCCTCCTCCCTCGCCCTGCAGTAATTAAGAGTGGCCAGATGGGGCAATGAGGACAATTCCAAGCACTCGTTGGGAGAATGACCGGCGCAGGACGACGTGACGTATGCAAAATGGCGGAGGGATTTCAGTTTTTTCGGTTAAGTTAAACTTGTACCTACGCTTGTGATTTAATTTAAGTACGTTAGTTAGTTACGTTTTTACGACTTAAAAGATGATTTTGTGACAGTGATTGATAAAATAAGAAAAAAATAAACAACAAGTAAGTACCTATATAAACATTGATTTTGATTCAACAACGCACACAGATAAAGTGGCGGGAAAATCTAGTAGAAACATAAAATTTAATGGAACATGTCTGTATTTCTCATCAGACGATAAGGTGTCGGCCTGTTAACTTTTACATTCAAAAGTATGCAAAGGTCGAACTCTGAAAGCGATCTACTTCAATGAGTGTATAAAAATGTGTGCGATGTAGGTATGTTACACATGAATATCCTGCCAGCAAAAATAGCACGAAATAAGATTTGCACAAGTTTAAAGATGCAAGATAAATGTTTTTCATGAGGTTTGCGAGTTGTTTGCCGTGTCCGCCGACGGAATCTGAATTTCGTCTGGTGCAGTGGAAATGTTTACAAACTTTCAAATGTTACGGTTCAAATAGAATGTTCCAAAACATGTTTTGCCGCACGGCACAAGTATCCATCAGTGCATATGTACTTTGGTTGCCTACATTTGTGACATTGTTCAGTTAGCGTTGCTTCAAAATACACAAAGGAGTTATAAGTATATTATTCGTTATCAGCCCAAATACGTCCCACTGCTGGGCACGGGCCTCCTCTACAACTGAGAGGATTTAGGCCTTAGTCCACCACGCTGGCCTAGTGCGGGTTGGCGGACTACACACCTAAGAAATTCCTAAGAACTTTTTAGGTGTGCAGGTTTTATCACGATGTTTTCCTTCACCGTTAAAGCAAGTGATAATTCATTGTGAATACACACATAATTTCAAAAAGTCAGAGGTGTGTGCCTGGGGTTTGAACCTGCGACCGCCGAAATTCTCGACCGTGCGCCTAAACCTCGAGGCCATCACTGCTTAGTATATTATTGACTTAGTTAAAAACAAGAAATGTTTTTATTCGTAGCGTAATTTTATTAAATACGGTTTTGATGGAAACAGAGGTATGGGAAATCGTTGATTCAATTGTTTTAATTACATAATTTAACCTAATTTTAAGACTATACATTTTTCTCTTTTATTTAAAAGTATGATGTAACTTACTAGAAAAATCTAACATAAAAACTAAACTTATTTGCTTCCTTACTTCGTAAGGAACTCAATCAACACCCTCTTGTCTTTAACTCACATTACACTACCACGAGAAATAATATTCAATAAAGCACATCTCCGCACTGACCTCATTCCGCAAGCCATTGACATATCGATTGTTCCGCAAAGAAATTATCGAGCATCCATGAAGGCACCTCAGCCATCCAATACCTGTTTACTACCGCTCCTAAAAGCACCTTCCAGTCCATTAAACTCATTGCAAAACAAACAAAATGCAAACGCGCATTCAATAACGGACGCATCGCATTATTCCGACAAGGGGAGTTCGGGGGGCCTGAGGGGAGGCAGGGGAGCGCGCACCGAGCGCTACATCCCGCGGGATAAAGTTCAAATTGACTCGAATCGATGCCAATTGCAACTGTTTCAACACAATGCAAGATTTCGCTACGCTGGATAGTGATGGGTTCGGGTTAACGGCATCGATGTTTTGATATGTTTGCGCGGATTTGCCGGTCAGTGAAAGAGCGCTTATGATCGATTTATGCTTGCAGTTTTAAAATATTTGATTTTTAGCTATTATTTGGTCCTCAATAATTCAGTTTTAATTATTATAAATTCATTTTATGTATATGAACTCCTCATAAATTCATTCATGGAAGTTTATTTTAATACATAATAAATAGTTTATTTTGTAGTGATTACTTAACATGATAAAAAAATCTGTTTTTTCTTTATAATTACCTTATATAAAGATCACAGGTTTATTTATGAAATCTAGTAATTATGTGTTTAGGAGACAATGACTTGAAAAAATTATATTCATTCTTACGACATCTCAATTCATTATTTTAACCACATCGATAGTATCGATTACTTCATACATTAGTGTGTTGTGCATGATCGCATACTGGGCGCCTTTCTATAATGGTATCCTAGTTATTTACGGGTAAAGTTGTTTGTAGGTACTTGCCCCGCGTCCCACTGCCTTCCCTGGGACAATATTTAAATATCCTTTCACTTATACTATATGCATACATACATACATAAACTCACGCCTGTATTCCCCGAAGGGGTAGGCAGAGGTGCATTTCTGCACCAACATTTCGCCAAGTAGGTATATATCAGTCCCACGTAATAGGGGGCGAGCCTATTGCCGTTTTTCGGGCACATTTCCAGACTCCGTGCTGCTACTAAGAATTTCCTAATGGAAAAACCCAATAACACTTTGCCCGACCCGGGAATCGAACCCAGGACCTCTAGATCGCACGGCACATACTTGTACCTCGAGATCACGAGGCAGTTATACTATATGCTTTTGTAATATCTAATATTTTTTTATTCAGGAAGATGATGTACGGCTAGACGCTTCTACCCTCTTTGTGTTGGGCATGGTGTAGTTAGGGACCAACAAATTTCGACGGTATTCCCAAACGGGTATCCGTTATAGGCTCTTTTCTTAAAGGTGCCTAAGTCGTATGACTTAGGCACCTTCAAGGAAAGAGCCTATATTTTCCTCAAAGGCCGGCAACGCACCGATAGTTCCTCTGGTATTATGGGTGTTCAAGGGCGGTGTTGACCACTTAACATCAGGTGGCTCACTTGCTCGTTTGCCTCCTTTTCCATAAAAAAAAAGATACAGTAACATTATAAAAGAAGGCCAAATACCTAGCAGTTACTTGTGTTGCTACATACGTACATATTCTGGCAGATTAAACTTTTGCTAATAAACATACCACTTAAAATCGGTGTAAGAACAAGTAGAGCCCAGTTTTAAAGTTAGTATCAAAATTATCTGTACATTTCGCGCAAGTAAGTTAAGACGGTTCAACGGATGAGTGCGCGCGCTTGTTATTAAGAAACATCACAACTTTAGGAATCTGTGAAAGGTTTACAAAACTCTGAAACTAATTTACCACGAAATCACGTGACAGGATCGTCGAAGTCGTGATGGCCTCGAGGTTTGGGCACGCGGTCGAGAATCTCGGTCGCCTCTGACCTCTGACTTTTCGAAGTTATGTGTGTATTCACAAAGAATTATCACGTACTTTAACGGTTAAGGAAAACTTCGTGATGAAAACTGCACACCTAAAAGTTCTTAGGAATTTCTTAGGTCTGTAGTCCGCCAACCCGCACTAGGCCAGCGTGGTGGACTTGTAGAGGAGGCCCGTGCCCAGCAGTGGGACGTATATAGGCTGATGATGATGATGATACGTGACAGGAGCCGGCAAGTTGACTGAGCTCGCTACATATAAAAACATACATACATACATAAACTCACGCCTGTATTCCCTGAAGGGGTAGGCAGAGGTGCATTTCTGCACCCACATTTCGCCAGGTATGTATCAGTCCCACGTAATAGGGGGCGAGCCTATTGCCGTTTTTCGGACACATTTCCAGACTCCGTGCTGTTACTGAGAATTTCCTAATGGAAAAACCCAATAACACTTTGCCTGACCCGGGATTCGAACCCAGGAACCACATAAAACAGGAACATATAAAAACATATTGGTATTAACAATATATACATGTATAGATTAGATGAATGCAGTCCCCTGGTCGCCCTGCCACTGACACGAATATATATTTTCAGCTCGCAAAATATTAAAAAAAGTAATAAAAAAATGTAATCTCTTTTTCAGTGTTTGTAACACACGCGCCTGGAGCCAAAACCGCTGAGCCACAAGAGCTTCACTTTTATAAAATATCAATCAAACTGGACAATATTAAATTTCCGTTATCGACACGCCAAGTTAGAAAGTTTTTTACGGATTTGGATGTATATATTTTTTTGTTGGGCCCGCAGCAACCGGCTGAATGCAATTCGCATGCAACACGCGGCGCGTCGCCGGCCTAACCGGTGCTCGACGCGAATTCGGCCCGTTTTATTGGGCCACGCTGTGATTTTATTGCATCTATCGATAACTTAGGGTTGCGCCACTATTTTCTATCGTACGCGTACCAGACAACCGTTTGTGAGTGTACAATGGTACATCACTCGCACCGCTATCAATGGTTAACAATTTCTAATAGGTTTGCATGTTAATACAATACATGTAAGAAGAGACAACTGTTATAGTTTATTTAATTTTTCCACGGCTCGTGTCGCGTGGTCCATTGTGCTAGGAATCGATGGCATTCATGGAAAATTACGGTTTTCTGACGTAAAATTCATTATTAATTTTTTTTTAGTGCAACAGCTTATTTAATGCGCAAGAAAATTGGCATAACCCTGTCATTGATCCTAACCAAAATGAAAATGTGCACTACGTAACTTCCCCACTTTCCCTATAACGATATTTTTTTTTTAAAGATGCTATTGTGGTTGAAAACTGTCGGAATTTTTCGATCACATAATTCCACTCTCCGTCAATCCTTAATTTTTGTAAGTGCTAAGCTTTCCCTATATTTTCTCTGTGAAAATTTAGGGAAATTGTTTCGCGAGCTATTGAAATTTTGCGTAATCTTAAATCCCATCATGGCGCATCAGTGTTCGCGGCTTCGTTGGATTTATGAACGCATTTTCCTTATTGCAACACCCGCGGAATCTGCTCGACACATCGCGCAGCACCGCCACGCCTCACTTTGATAATATCTAGGAAACTCGCGGGATTTGCTACTTAGAGTTCTTTTCACAGAGATACCAGCTGGAAGACAGCTCGTTGGTGCCGTAAAAGGCGTGGCATGCGATCGACGGGGTCTGGGTTCAATTTCCGGTCGAGCAAAGTAATAGTAGTAATAGTATAGTAATCATCTGCTAATTCATTGTGAATACACACATAACTTCGAAAAGTCAGAGGTGTGTGCCTGGGGTTTGAACCTGCGACCGCCGAAATTCTCGACCGCGTGCCTAAACCTCGAGGCCATCACTGCTTGTATTATATGTATATTAAGTAGTAATTTCGGATTTTCCTTTAGAATTTTTTTGAGTCATCGCAAGAAATCTAGTTATTTTCCCGATATATCAGGTGTTACACTTCTACTCAACCCTTCTATAATGCAAGCGTGAGTGTATAAATACATCGCAATTAAGATTATTTTTGTCTGGTTATACTAATTATGATTTTAATTATAATTCATCATCATCATCAGCCCATATATGTCCCACTGCTGGGCACGGGCCACCTCAACAATTGAGAGGGTTTAGGCCTTAAGTCCACCACGCTGGCTTGTGCGGTTTGGCGCACTACACACCTAAGAAATTCCTAAGAACTTTTAGGTGTGCAGGTTTCATCACGATGTTTTCCTTCACCGTTAAAGTACGTGATAATTATTTGTGAATACACACATAACTTCGAAAAGTCAGAGGTGTGTGCCCGGGGTTTGAACCCTCGACCGCAGAGATTCGAGTGCCTAAACCTCGAGGCCATCACGACTTCTACTGCAGCTTACACGATTAAATACGAATTCCTCTACTAAAACACGCTACATACAGCATCTCAACCATTCTAAACTCCATTCCAGTACACTCAAACCCATCTCACGTTACACTAACATGAATTCATATCGCCGTTCGATTGTTAAGTACACAAGAGAACGTTACTACGCCGTGTGCACATAGCCAGCAATGTATAGTTCACAAGTCGTTCGGTCGGTAGTGCGTCCCGCGGTGCCAGTTTACAGACGGTTGCAGCATTTTCTCTTCGTATTTCTCAAGAGATTTGTGCATTATGCACACCACTGACTCGTGGAGTTTGGCTTGCTACACAAACACTCCTTCTGGAAATTTCCATGAAGTTAACTTGAGCGTTATAACCATTACGATAGTTGAGATCTATTCTAAGGAAAATATGCAGATAAAACTTGTTATTTTAGATATGCACGGCCTATGAAAAGGCTTTAAGGGTTAGCCTTTTAGTGAAATGTTGTCTAGATAAATTATAATTGACTGATGATCGATCAAGTTGACACTGGTAATTGCGCGCTCTTGAAATTTGATATAAAATAGCTAATCCTGGAACACGGTATCACATTGCCATAATTGAATTGGGCTGAAAAAGTTCTACTTGAGTTCTACGACATTCTTACAGAAAACCAGTATTACGTCACACTGCTTCGTTTCGCTCACGTTAGTTTCGAAAAACATAGTCTTCTTATTTTAATAAATAAATAAATACACCCAACAGTCACATACATAGTTTTGACCCCACATTAAGATACGAGTCTTGTGTCGTGGGCATCCGAAACTACGAGAGACTTTTCGGTCTCACAAACACCCAGACTCGAAACAAATATTTATGGATCACACAAACATTTGTCCCGGTGCGGGGATCGAACCCGCGGCCTCTCGTTTCGCAAGCTGGTGTCTAGCCAACTGCGCCACGGGGCTGTCAAATAATAATATTTAATGACCGACAACACAATCTAAGATTTACTAAGTCAATATATTATGTATGTCAATTTATTGTTTAATGTTGTGAAACAAACCACCCATAAGATAAATCCATATAACACCAGCAGGACATTTCAGCTCCGCAGCAAAGAAGTTGTGATCGTTATAATATTTCCTTCATAACGGTAAATCATCTGTTAAGAGCGCGCGGTACGTTTGTTTTGCTCTTCACGCGACTGGGTCAAAGTATTGTCGAAATACTCCCGCGGGGTATCTTTCCACGTGAAGTTTTATAAAAGCATTTTTCTGTAGTCAATTACAACACAATAATCATTTGTTTTCTTGTCAATTTTCGTGTTTGTTTCCTTATATTCGTCGATAATCCTATTCTTGTAAATCACGTACATTACTTCGTCAAATTGAGTGGATACAATACTAAGATTATACAAACATATTTTTTCAAGAGCATGATTTCAAAACCGTAGGACAGCATTGAAGTATATTAAGGCCTCAGGCCTTGCAGTTCTTGTCAATGTTACAAATAATCTCTTATACAAAACATTTTACCGGTTTCATATTAAGAATGGTACACAAAGTTACAGAATATCGCAGCATACGAAATTTCGACGTTTGTTGTGAGAACACATAACACGATCAACAAGTTATATCTGCTAAGGAAAACTAAATTGCGAAATTCAAAGTTTTTTTTTTTTGTAATCCTTGTAAGGAATTAAGGATTTCAGAATCTATCCTATACACCACGTAACTCTGGATGGTTTTTGCCTATGAATCATTCCAGCTAGCTTTTATACACAACACAAAAGTTTAAATAAAAACGCTCGACGTTCTAGACTTAAATCCGATTAATCTGTAGTCCATGCGTTGCCAACAATTCGCCTTAGCGATCTAAATTTTGCTATTGTGTGCTTTTCAAACACTTTTGTTGCTGAATTAAATTAATGGTTCCATGTGCCGGGGAAAGGGTGGGTCTGAAGCACAACTTTCCGGCATTTGTTTGTAGGAGAGTGGGATGGACGATGAGCGAGCTGTGATTCTGCTGAGAGCACGAACAATTTATAAATAACTTTGCCCTTTGTGTTTCTTGTTTGCCTTTATTATAAAGTGATTTTTATACGCAGTAAGGCGATGTGATGGAGCAGAGCAGTGTAAATCTAAAGAATAAAACACAACAATGACGTCACTAAGGTTAACACAAACGCCGGTAACAATGAGGCGGGAAGAAATCTTTTTCATATTTAAAGTATCTCCCGCGCTCGCTTGCAGATTTCAGGTCGAGGATAGGAAACTGTTGTTTCAGGCGTCGAGTTTTAATTAATCTCGCCTACGTTACTCGATAGTTTTTAATCCAGATCGTTTCTAGAACTTCTCCACTTTGGCGAGTATTTTTAAGTTTACAGTTGCATTTAGTTGTTCTGTTGTTTTTCTTGTTCTGCGTTGAATACTATTATCTGTGTTCCGGAGCTTAGTGGTGTGGATTCTCCTGCAATTTCTCCTTTATTTCTTTCTTTGCACTTGTACACAATAACATTCTGCACATTGATTTATTTTGTTAAAGGATTTGCCTACGGTAGCAGTTCCGTAACTTTAAGAAAATTTATACCGTTTTTAATTGTACTAATGTAGCTAATTCCGGTCTAATCCTTCCAATACAAATGACAACAGAGGCTAGTATTGGAACTACATTACTATTTTCGAGTGTTTGTATAAGTTTTCACTATATGAATTTATTACTTCGGTTTTGATTTTAGAAGGCCAAAATTATGCTTCTACCATCAAGGTATTAGTTAGATCTCTGTATAAAAAGTACTAAAATTACTTCCGACTCTTGCCAAGATTTGTTAACACACTCTTATTGTCATATTAGAATCTATATAGGGCAATGAAGCAGAAACATCAGTGTACCTCCAAGAAGCCTATATCCTTGCGTCTATACGTGACTTACGATAGATTAGAACCAGAGGGATTCAGTTCCCATTTCTGCCCATACACCGCAAGTCTGAGGAGTCCCGAAGGTGGCATTCCCGCCGCATACCGCGATAAATCCGACGAAACAAAGAAAATAGGGCGGACTTTGGCCGATATATCATTTGAAGTGATATTCGGGAGTGTTCTGTACGGAGGGGCGCGGAGTGTGTCGACGCGGGAGCGAATTATCACTGCGTAATGTATTTGTCGAAGATTCTCGCCGTGTTTGTTGGTTATGGCTGTTTCGGTGGATGTACTCGGCATCCTCAAACATTTCTTTTGTTAAATACGACTTTATCAATGTAAAAAGTTTTACTTCATATTGTTGAAGAATTGTTCGTAAACCTCGTAAATACTTTAGAAGTCTCAACTTCCGTGGTTTGATGGTTGAAGTCGTGTTGCGAGTTCGATCTTCGGAGTTTTATAATTTTATATAAACAAAAAATAATACACGGTTAAATTCTCAACACGACTGGTGATCTTTTTTGTAGATTATAAATATATTATGTAAGCAATAATTCCAGATAAGATCGTTTTTGAACAAAAATAAAAGATATAATCAAACAACTAAAACCTAAAACAAAAGAGGAGTTTGTTGGTGATAGGTACTGCGAATTCTCGTGTTTCCAGTGTAGGTTTTATCTCGCTCAGACAATGAAGTGGTTTTTTTTATTTTATCTGCTAACTGTACACTGTTCAGACTTGCTGTTTGGCGTCGAATTGTATGGGAAAAGCAATATTTGCGCATATATGTACACGCATTTTTAGATAGCTTATAAAATCAGCAGCAATATTAGGTTTGGTTATTAATTTTGACTCTGATCGTTTAAGTAAAAGGAAGGTAACGGACAGAACAACAGGTAAAGCTCCTTGCGTAATTATATTAGGTTCAAATATTTATGGATAAAAAAGCCGTGATGGCCTCGAGGTTTAGGCACGCGGTCGAGAATCTCGATAGTCGCGGGTTCAAGTCCCAGGCACATACCTCTGACTTTTCGAAGTTTTATGTGTATTCACAATGAATTATCACGTGCTTTAACGGTGAAGGAAAACATCGTGATGAAACCTGCACACCTAAAATTTCTTAGGAATTTCTTAGGTGTGTAACCCGCACTAGTCCAGCGTGGTGGACCTCTCAGTTGTGCCTAAACCCTCTCAGTTGTAGAGGAGGCCCGTGCCCAGCAGTGGGACGTATATGGGTGATGATGATGATAAATGATGATTTATGGATTGGAAGTCAATACACCAATTAATTCAGTACATCTGTACGGGTATATTTTGCCCCAAACCAACGTGACTTTACAATACACTACCGCACAAACACAGTTGAATCGAAACCGTATTTGAATAGTAACAGTAAATATCTGGAATAACGCTGTGTTCCGTCTACATTACAAATATTGTGTATTGGCGTGATACCTGCTCGGGATGTCGTTGTTGACTGCTTGTCATTGCCGTGTCGAGCAGTTTGCAGCTTAACAATGGAACCAGACCGAGCACTAGCAGCTAAATCCCTCCAATAACACTAAGTTAATTGGCAAACTATATCGGGCCGTGCTGAAGCGGAGTAAAGCTGGGACTCGTGTGAACATGATGACTGTGATATCTCTGCTTGCAAAATTTGGTTTTTAGGAGTATTTTGGTAATCGTGTTTTTTATTTAGATATAGTTAGTATACGATGCCAAATATGTTGGAGTAGCTTATCTAATCCACGGTCAATCAGCGGTCAAAAATCCAGATAATGACCAAAACCAAAATATTCAGATACTTTAAGCCCACAAAAATCGTTAATCTGTTCATAAACTATAATAAATAATAAATGTGAGAGTAACTCTGTTTGTCTGTCTTTACGCTTTTTCGCCTAAAACGCTGGACCGATTTGAATGCTTTTTTGTATGGATATTTACAGGACTTTGGGAAATATTATGGGCTTCGCAGCTACTAGTTTAATATTACGGGGGCCGCTAGTTCTTCAGCGAAGTAAAGTAATGAGATTTGAATCTCATTCAAACACCGTGTGGATTCATAGCCCGAAACGGTTTACATTTCGTGTCAGTTTTGATGAATTTATTTAATAACCTGACTCTTTTAGTGTCGTAATAAATATTGATTTCAAGAGAACTCATAACATAATGACCATTAGGCGATTGGATACGTTATGAAGTTGAGATTAAAATAAATAAATTTCTCACCTCGTTACATTTTTCCATGTTGTTGTTCATTTTCAGTTGACAGCCCCGTCGCACAGTTGGCTAGACACCAGCTTGTGAAACGAGGGGCCGCGGGTTCGATTCCCGCACCGAGACACATGTTTGTGTGATCCATAAATATGTGTTTTGGGCCTGGGTGTTTGTGAGACCGAAAAGTCTCTCGTAGTTTCTGATACCCACGACACAAGACTGGATCTTAGTGTGGGGTCAGAACTATGTACATATGTGACTGTTGGGTGTATTTATTTATTTATTTTATTTCGAGACTCTTGTTAAAAAAAACATCTAAATCTAGGTATGTATAAAGCACACAGCTGTCAAAATGTACTTGAAAAAATCTTATTGCGTCGTTTATTTATAGACCCTTAAAAAAATATTCGCTGTTTAAATATTTATGACAGTGTTTTATATCGTAAGAGCGAAATTCCAAATTCACATTTCAGATTGGAGCTACACAAGTTTTGTATTCAGAATAAATACTGCGCAGTAAACGAGTTGATTTGAATGAAGCCGGCATTCAGGCCGTAATTAATGTTTTTCAATTCGTTGCTTTTCTATTTCATCCAAATTTAAAGTCAAACGTCATTGATTTTGACTTTTACTTCGCTTATTTTTATAAATATTTGCAATCCAATACTCATCTCACTGTATTTTTAGTCTCTGTTTTATATTTAGGGATTTAATAGTTTTCATACTACGGATTGTCAACGTCGTAACTAGCCCAACTAGTAAAAGGTTAAATGAAAGTTATTCAATTCTTCTTCATTTTAAATTTACTTTTTTATGGCAGTAACATCATCCCGCTAGATCGGGTCTACGCATTTTAAGATAATGGATTTTTTATAAGCCTTCGATGTAATGTGTCTCAAAATAGCCTTGGACATACACCAGCTTTCGAAGGTCTTGTTATAATGCTATAAATAATAATCTATGTTGTATATATATTGTATATTCAGCGTGTTCAGAACGCCTGCGCTCGGTTCTGTTTTGATATCCCCCGCCGTAACCATGTGACAACCCTATTTAAATGATGCCAACATGCTAAAAATGGCAGAACGGAGACAGCTACACCTAGCTACTTTATTGTTTGGTGTCATTAAAACTAAAAGTCCAAATTATCTCTACGAGAAACTGGTTTGGCGACAAGATCGTATCACATACTCTTCTCGCTATTGTTCCAAGCCATTATGTATACCGCGTCACACTACTGCTGCTTTCAGGGGTAGTTTTAAGTACGCCGCCACTCATTGCTGGAACAACATCCCACCGCCGTGTCAATCTAAAAAAAGTAAAATATCCTTTAAACGTGAACTCAAACAAATATTTCTAAAACTACAAAAATCAGTTATAGCTATTTAAATTCTAGCAAGAAGTACTTACCTTACTTGTAATATTCGAAAAGTCAATAAGATGGTTGTTCCGCACTTAGTGGCGAATATATAATATATACTGAAATCACTGTTGACTGACTTTGTTATTGTAATGTAATTAATTACTTGTACTACTATACTTTGTTTTACATTTATATTATTATTGGTAAGCTTTTATTATTATTATTTTTTATTTTTATTGCCTGTAATCCAACCTAGCGTCCGTTTTGTCACTTGGTCCCCTCATTGAAAATCAGCGCTGCAACTCCGTGCAAGCGGAATTGCAGCATGTAGCTGAATGAGAGGACCATTGTTGGCTGTGTGAATTGTGCGTGTAGTTATTAGTTGTTTTCTTTAAAAAATGTATTTTCGTGCACTAGCCAATAATAAAATATTTTTCTTTCTTTCTTTCTTTCTTTATATCCGGGATAGAAATCAAGCTTTATACAGGAGTCATAGAATATCGTTTTTTATTTTGCTTAATGAGTGGCAATTGTTGATTCTTGCGTTACCAGTCAAGTTAGTTATTAATTGACATTTTCCGAAACAAGCTTAGTCATTAGTGGCTTTGACTTTGATATTAATTTGACGTACTCTCATTGAATTTTTGGCGTTAACAGCCTTTGCTTCGTCTTCTAATAAGTTTCCAGGACTTACACCTTGTGGCCTGACGTTGCCCGTTGGAAAAGTTACGTGAATACCAGGAAATCTAAGAAATCGCGTCTATATTCTAGCATCAGATCTCCAGTCCACTAAGCAATGCTCGCAGTCATTACGCGAACGAACAAAGCAATTTGAATATTCTAACGAACGAAATTCCAAAGTGTGTGCAAGTTTCGATCGGCTCCATTATTGCATCGAACGCCGTCAACTTTCCAGACTAGTTAATGGCCGTCAAGTTATTTTTACTGTTCATCTACGTGTGTTTTAGCATTTGGTTCAAACTTGCAGGAGCATTTGAAAGGTGCCTTTGGTAACAGCTTAATCTCAGCAATTAATTGTTCGCACGAAAATCTATATCTGTAAATTTTTTTTGAGTTATTTCTTGTAATTAATTTATTATAAATTCTCTTACTATAAAAATGGGCTGTCATCCATTTCTGCAATTTATGCCATGTATTAACGTTTACGCACTAAGTATGACCTGTTTTACCATGAATGAGTCGACTTGACCGGCTGACACTATCTCACAGGGGCGACGTGAACTGAAGGCTCTGTTTCTAGCTTGTAACATTTTCCCGTTTACTTGTTACTTGCTATTGAATGTACAGGCTGTAGGGTTATAGGGCAAAATATTATTAAAGAAATAAAATAAAAAAGCATACGCTCATGACAGTATCCGATAAGGGGTATGCAGAAATGTTTGTTAAAATCGTAGGGAGGGAGGCTAACGGTAATTCGGAAAGTTCTTGCTAACTTGAAAACCCAATAACTAGTATCTGAGGTACTCATTTTTAGGATCCTTTATATGTAAAAAACCTGTAGAATGAAACAAAGGTATAATGTGACGTTAGAAGGGAGAGTTGTCACTTGATGCAACTTTTGAACAACGCCGTGTTTACCACTAAACTTCACGTTAGTATAAGAAACCCATAATAATTTAATTTAATCTACGCGACCTGGATCTAAAGATTATATATCGATTGAAAGGCACGTATTAACAACGCTCTAAGTCTACCTTAAAGTAGAATGATGATTTTATAATGGATTCAGATAATCCCTGGTGGAAAATAGACTTCTTTGAACATGCATGACTGAAGACGATGATGGACAACTCGACCGATGTCGGGGTGCAATATATTATTTATAATTCTCTGGTGGTTCGATTACGTCACAATTCCCACGACTGGAATTAGCCATTATTTAAATGCCATGCCATCAATCAACAAAGAGGGTTTAACGTACTGCGAAGGATTTATATTTAATGATTTTTTTTAATCCATCATACTAGGACCATTAATTCTTAAATAATAGATTGATTTCTGTTTGATGAATGAATGTATATAATTTATTATACGCAAAATAGAATAAATTGTATTTTAACAACCGATTTGTATTCATATATCTTCTACGCATAAATATATATTTTTTCGAATATTACACGTATATTAACAAACGACGCGAGCATAATGTTTATGCCGCCATATTGACTAATTTAAACATACAAAATATGGCGGCGACACGTATTGCGTAACGGCCCGCCGCGTACGCAACAAAAGGAACGCTCAACAGCCCCATTTAAATATCGAAATGTTTTCGCGCCATAAATTATTTGTGAATTTCTCCGGACGCCGCCGCTCCGTACATGTTCACTTGTTTTTTTTTCACAATACACGTGTACGCGGCTTAACGGGCTTCATACAATGTCATATAAAACCCTCTTTACGCGAACATTTTCTTAATTTTGTTTATTTTTTCTTGTCAAGGTGGATTTGAGTTATTCGCCTTGTTATTAAGTCTATATTAAAAATGTGTGCCGTCGCGTGTGGATTTAAGGTATTTCGTCCGTTCGATGGTTTGACTAAATTTGTGTAGACATAATTTTTTTGTTATAATATTATTAGAACACTGAACAATGTCAGTAGCTCTTCTTCAAATACTTTGTTCAAAATTGACTATTAATATTATGTCTTAACGACAAAAGTAATTATATTTTTGTAATTAATTTTGCGCGAAGTTACCCCCGGCCACGACGACACGCGCAACCCTTCCTGTCAATGTCCCCCATTGCGCGGAATCGTCTCAATTAATAGCTAATTAATTATCATACTCGACGTAAATTTTCTTCGGTCTTTGAAATTTATTACGAGGCAAAATTTCATATTTCATAATCTTAGGTGTACAATAAAATTCCCCTTTATTATTATAACATTGAGTTAAAAATTATGGTTGTTTTAATGAGTCGTTGATTAGCGGGGCCGCGTCGCCTTTTTTGCCTTGATAAAATATAAGGAGCCGCTCTAATTAATGGTCCCGGGGTGAATTTACCTCTTTGGTGGGGAGAGTGACGTCAGCACCAACCTCTGTTCATCTCATCTAGCAACGTTTATTGTGTGACATCATCCGGCGGGCTGACTGAAATATTGTATGAAATCCATTAAACTGATATGCCGTTTTGTACGTTGCCTTTCATACATCGTATATCTATACGTCTAACCACAAAGTGAAGGGCAAGGCCGCTTCTTGGCATTTCTTGTAGATCAGTGAACATGGGAATATAAATACTTGTGCCCTTTTGGATATTGAAATTAGTGTAAAGACAGTAGATCAGGCATAAAATGCTCGTTAGCTATGAAAAAACCTCTTCTATATCCGTCCATAGTAACGAACTTAAATATTTCACTGTGCTAATTAAAAAAATCATCATCATCATCATCAGCCCAAATACGTCCAACGGACGGCACGGGCCTCCTCTACAACTGAGAGGGAATAGGCCTTAGTCCACCACGCTGGCCTAGTGCGGGTTGGCGGACTACACACCTAAGAAATTCCTAAGAACTTTTAGGTGTGCAGGTTTTATCACGATGTTTTCCTTCGCCGTTACAGCAAGTGATAATACATTGTAAATACACACATAACTTCGAAAAGTCAGAGGCGTGTGCCTGGGGTTTGAACCTGCAACCGCCGAAATTCTCGACTGCGCGCCTAAACCTCGAGACCATCACTGCACAAAAGATACAGCTCATTTTCGTGCTCGCTTTAAATTTTCATTTCATCCACGAACCGTTTATATATTTCTCGGAAAAAATGAGTTAAGATAAGACGAAACTATCTGCACTGAAACATCTTCCGTAAGTTTTGTTAAGCCGGCAATTTCGTCAGGTATTACACAAAAGATTATTCTCGTGGTGGCGAGAGCATTTTATTATGGGCAGTTAGTTAGGTTTATGATAGGGGTTGCCTTGTTCAGACTGTTTACTCGGAGTTTTAGGACTCTAATACCTGCGAAGACTAAGATAACAAAAGAAACACGCGTGTCTATTTCGCCAGACGCGTGTCTAGTTTGACTTTTTTCACCTCTTAAGTGTGTTTTATGACATGTCTTGGTTTGTCCTTATTCGATGTTGTTTTTTATATTTTCGAACAACAGATATTGATTAAAATAAAGTTCGGCATAATTTTTTGGCATTACTAGTCTTACACTGCACTATTATTCTTGCTCTACATAACCTCATAACGTGTAGACATTTTGCCTCGCCAGTACTTAACTTTAATATAAAGTTTATTCTTAAATTTGCGCGTAATATACAGCTGGCGAAACATAAGCGTGCAAATGCAACGAGTATACCAACAATGCCTTACTTTTTCTGATCTTTCTTCTACATTCGCAAGTTAAAACCCTAGGCAAACACCTCTGACTTTTCGAAGTTACGCGTGTATTCTCAATGAATTACCACGAATTTGACGGTGAAGGAAAACATCGTGATGAAATAAAAGTTTTTAGGAATTACTTAGGTGTGCAGTCCGCCAACCCGCACTAGGCCAGCGTGGTGGACTAAGGCCTAAACCCCCACAAACATTATGAATTTTCATATTTATTTACCAAAGATTCTAAGTTTTCACTTCTATCGGTAGTCCCTATAACTGCCATGTTTTATTATTTTATTGTTCAAGACAAAGCTTTTATTAACAAAAAAGAGAAAACACGGACAAATTTATTTTATTTTTAAAGTGGTCATTAGTCCAAGAAAATCGTAAGGAAATGGATTTCCTCGAAATGCTTCTATGCTATTGAAATTCGACTTGAATGTACTTATAATACTTTCCTTTGAGATGGAAATACCCCAATACATATTTTACCCAATTCGCGTGAGTAGTACTAAAAACTTCTCGAGCAGCTGTAAGGCACTCTCTTGAAGAGGTCGCCAGGCGCATAAACAGCGCCAGTACTAGCGAAACTCCAATATCGCAGTCAATGAAATCCCTCAAAGTGTATAAAGCGTGACGCGAACTCTCAGGATGCTGGCTGGACGGAAATCCGCAAACGGCATCGATTCGACAAACTTAGTCGACTAGAGTCAACTTCGGCGTACTCTCGGATCGATCTATGTCCACGATTACTACCTTCAAGTTTGCTATTTTAATTTTGAACTGAATATACCCTCGTGGTCTCGCGGTACAAGTATGTGCCGAGCGATCTAGAGGTCCTGGGTTCGATTCCCGGGTCGGGCAAAGTGTAATTGGGTTTTTCCATTAGGAAATTCTCAGTAGCAGCACGAAGTCTGGAATTGTGCCCGAAAAACGGCAATAGGCTCGCCCCCTATTACGTGGGACTGATACATACCTGGCGAAATGTGGGTGCAGAAATGCACCTCTGCCTACCCCTTCGGGGAATACAGGCGTGAGTTTATGTATGTATGTATACCCTAAGGAGTACGTCATTACAGTATCTTCTATCTACGGCTTTAATTGTGGGCTGGATATGTAACACTTCAGTTTGAACCAAAGGGTTTTTTAATTGTACTCTCGGATTTAGTGTACCCAGTGGCTAGAGCTAATTGTCGTTGGTCTGTTGATACTAGTCTAGACTTGCAATGATTAGATGCAGTTTTTCTTCTTCCGATGATGGAATGGAATTCCGGCGATGGAAAATTATACATTGGTTTATTACGACTGGATTTAAGTTAGTGATTTAAACAGGTGTGACTGCGGTGTGACCATATGCATAAAAGGACGACAATTTTGCTGTTACAGATAAAAAATACGATATATAAAAACATACAAGAAGCAAGCGACAAATATAATAATAAATAAATAAATACACCCAACAGTCACATACATAGTTCTGACCCCACACTAGGATACAAGTCCTGTGTCGTGGGTATCAGAGACTACGAGAGACTTTTCGGTCTCACAAACACCCAGACCCGAAACAAATATTTGTGGATCACACAAACATTTGTCTCGGTGCGGGGATCGAACCCGCGGCCTCTCGTTTCGCAAGCTGGAGTCTAACCATCTGCGCCACGGGGCTGTCTTTGTCATATTAGATGTCACATAAACAAATTGACAATAGATAAAGCTATGAAAGTGGACTTGGTTTTGATTATGGAGTGTGAGCGGATTACATAGGCGAGTAGTTATTGGCAAGCGCAGGCGGGGCGTTGCTCGCTCTTCCAGCTCACTGCTCACATTATCTTTATACTGATATTAAAATGATATGTACGCTTTGTGCCATCAATATATATATTCAACTCGTAAGCTGTTGCTGAATATAAGAAAAAAAACACACGTAATTGTTACAGTGAACTTATTTAAATGATTTCATTTTTAAGTAAGCAGTAAAGTAAAATATGCTTTTTATGAAAATATCCTCATAACAGTTTTCTCTTTTCCCTACTCTTCTTGCGATTGACTAATTTTACTTCTTATTATTTCTTATCCGATGACACTATTATGTCCGTTTGTTAGAAATCAAACACCATCCCGAATAACCCCGTTTTAAGTCCCGGAAAGGGACATATTACCATGGGTCACTATTATGCCTTTTAAAATATCTCCAGTAAAATTTCAAGAATTATATTTTATTATTTTTTATCACATCAAAAACTTGTCGACTATTTTATTTGCCTCATTTTAATTATTCATATCAAAAAATCTCATTGAGATTGCGTTAATTAATAACCTTAATTGTATAAATAAATCCGTGCATCGTATCACTAACCTCTTGTTTCCAAACTTTAGAATGTTGGACGTAGTGGAATCTAGCGCTTGGACGTCCAACTGTTTTTATTTTTTGTGTAGAAAATTGACAATTTTCTACTGTGTACAAACTCGTTGTGCTCGAAATTGGTTTTGATAATAAATTCAGACTGGTTCCCACATATTAAGTTGGGGGTTAGTGGGCGTGAGTGTGCGTTATAGTTCTCACAGCATCACAAATATATGTATTTGTGATTCGGAAATATTTGTACTAACATTTAAATATCGTGTTTTCATCTTATAATACAGTTAGAATTTCGATAGTCTTAACCAGCGTAGCTTCGACTTATCTTGGTCAAGACGTAACGTCTTGACGTTACGTTATGCTTTAGTTTTAATGCTTAGAGGTATATTGGCGACGTGTTATTGCAGGTTTATTACCTTAGAGCTTGTTCATAACGTTTCAAACGGTATATTTATATATGTATAAAAATGTAACTGTTTAATTTAAAGTGGATAAAAATATTAAAATATTGTACAATATTTTGTTGACCCCAATGACTGCACAAGCACATGCTCCTTTTGCTTAGTCTTAAACATCCTCACCCGAAACATATTTGTGAAACAAATACCACAGTTTTACAGCCAACAGCAGCAAGATTAATGTCATATTTTACTATGGACAGTTGTATTTTCTTCATCCGGCAAGCTTACCCCATCTTATTCCATGGAGAATTTTAACGAATTATCAAATTTAAAACAATTTTCTTTCACTCGGGGTTTAGTCCCGTCCGGCGTGTGTGCTCTCTTCCTCTTACTCGCATTATTTATCACTATCCTTTGTTTCCTCGAATAGTTTCAAAACCCCGCGTAATAAACCTGAGCATTTTGAGCGTGCATGTACTGTGGTGTTGGAAGGTTTTTTCTCTTACAATTGAACAAAGTCTGCCCGTAGGCTTAGATAAGGACGGTCCTTTACCCTCGTCACGCCTTTGTTTTGCGTTTGCTTGTATTTTTATCCGGGAGTGTCTAATCCGGGAACTGATTGTCTCGGCGTCTCAAATTAAACCGCAGTTCCGGAGTGGTATGCAACAATGGCGGCTGTTGAGCCTGAGATTGTAAACAGATACCGTACGTTATTGACTGGGGCTCATTTCTGTGTCATTAACTGGATGACAACACTTCTACGAGTCGAGTGTTTTATTTTTGGATTGTGTTGACAGCTGCCTCACAATGAAGGACGGTTTCAAGTTATTTAGTCTTGTTCTTTAAGAAATTCTCATTTAGTTATTTTTTTATAAGCTTATTATAATCAAACGTTAAGTGAATAAAAAGTGTAGTTTGGTCAAATTGCAGCATCAATTGACAAGACCCGATAACGACTACCACAATCATTACACTTATGCAGACCTTATGATTGTATGGTATTGGGTATGACCAATGATTACAAACAGTTTAATGGAACTGTACTAATATCGGAAATCCTTGATTTCAAAACAAACTTTTTACAAAAATGTAAAATTAACTAATTGTTATTTGTACTAATAACATTTTTTTTCTTTTCCAGGTACGTATAATTTATACCAGTTTCGTAAGTTAATAAATACCTTTCTAATTGCTAACATATCATAAAATATATTTTAACTTCGAAAAGGACAAAGAATTAAGAAAAGAGTAGGTATTAAGGAGCGTAGCAATCGGGAATCACATTATCATATTTTAATAATTTTAGTTATTTACTAGCTGACCCGGCGAACTTCGTTCCGCCTAATAGTCGATTCTTTAATTTTTTTAGTTCTTTTTTATTATGATACCTACTTAATTTCATTTTTTTTTCTAAAATAAAATATTTTTTCTAAAATAAACGTAGCCTAACTTACTCCTTATTAAATCAACTATCTGCCAGTGAAAGTCCCGTTAAAATTGGTCCATCCGTTTCAGAGATTAGGAGGAACAAACAGACAGACAGACAAAAATTGTAAAAGCGTTATTTTGGTATATGTACCGTGTATACCATCCATATGCATTTATAAAAAAAGCGGTTATTTCAATATTACAAACAGACACTCCAATTTATTAATTTGTAGTGTAGATGATACGAAACAACTAAATGACCACAGTGTCAACATCACATAGTCTACAAAACACTAAACAGTTCTAATTTAAGTCATATCGGTTTATGACATCGGGCATTTATTGCCTGATTCCAGAATGGCACATCTTTATTGTTAATATATTATACTTTACACCAGCGTGATGATCGGATGACGTCACTATTGATTTGCAATTGAAGAGGATTCTAAGCAATGGTACGACGTGGGCTCATGTAGACAGACTGCGTGGCTCAGATGGATGGACACCGGTTTGTCAAACAAGAGGCCGTAGGATCGATTCCACAACAAGACGATTTTCTGTTATCCACAAATATTAGTTGCGGTTGGTTATGTTTTATGACCAAAAAGTTTTTCTTAGTGTGGAGTACGAAATATGTGTATGGCTGATTAATATCCATAAAAAGTCCCACTGAAATATGAAAGAATACCCGCAAAAGATAATTTCCATTCGTATTTCTTTGCTATTATAATATCTCATTGTAATTGATATTCGTTATGCAAACAAAAGTTCTTTATCTGCGACGAAATTACCTCGATATATATTGAAAAGTTTGATAATAGATATGCATTAAAAAGGCTTCACTCCCATTCTACAAGCCTGCGTAATGTAGGTTATATTTCTATCATTTAAATATCTTTATTTTACGATACTCATAAATACATTAAAGAAATAGTGCGGGCTAAAATGCGCTTTTATAGCTGAAGACAAGATCTTGTATTAAAGGAAATTTAAGATGAGCTGCGATGTATATTGACTACTGTTCATCTAAAAGGTCTTTTAAAACTAGAATGTATATAACATCGGAGTAGTAATTCGCAAGCAATCAAAATATCTCAATTGCTGAGAATGATAAAATATTTTTCGTCAAGCTCTGAATGTTTTATAAATTCTGATATTTCACTTAGCAATTGCAAAAAACCTTAATTGGAGACGCGACGAGAAAATTTATATTTTTTTCGTTTCTTTCCAATTAAGCGAATTGCATCTCTTAGGTATCATTTGCCCTTTCATGCTAGATTCAAGGTTTGCTGATGTCAATTAAGAAATTCTTTTTTTATATTTTCGTCACTGTATAAAAAAAGCTCTTTTGCTCACGTAAAAAACTAATATAATATCACATTAAAAACTATATGACCTGATGTGTGAAGGGGTTACATTATTATTATCAATCTGTTGCAGTTTTTTTGGTATAGATAATCTCAACTAAACTCGTCAAACTTATCATGACTTTTGGGTTCTCTCCACCGTTTCTTTTTAACCAAAAAGCGACGATTAGACTTTGTGAAATCATAAAGGGTCTGAACTATTTCAATTCCTGCTTAATATTAAAACTTAAAACACAGAATACACAGCCACACTCTCAAATGTATCGCAAACCTTACAAGGAATTTTTGTCCCACATACCCATATATTAATCAAATACACACACAACACAACTACACCATTAACGCTAGTTATATAAACCCCCTAACTATTCGAAATGTTAGTAAAAACTGAATAAAACCCCTCAAACCGCGGCACATTAGCCAATGAGCGGTAATGTGGGCAAAAAGAGCCAGTTACGGTTTTGATGGTGGCGCGAATGTTCCTCCGACCCGCGGTCATTACTCGGACCTCAACGCCGAGAGGGTCGTGTGCGAAGTTTATTCTTATTTTTATACTAATCAGCATAATGTGCTGTCTTTTTAAATTACATACATACATAAACTCACGCCTTGTGTTCCCCGAAGGGGTAGGCTGAGGTGCATTTCTGCACCCACATTTCGCCAAGTACATATGTATCAGTCCCACGTAAGTAACAGGGGGCGAGCCTATTACCGTTTTTCGGGCACATTTGGGCTTAAATTACACGATTGTGGAAAATGGGTTGATTTAGTTGGCGTTAATTTTTGGTTAGGTAAACTTGACCCTATGAAGAACGATACGTATTATCGAAAGACAGAGATATATTTTTAAACCCACATCGCTAACGGTGTTTTTATGATTCATGTAATGGCTTATAGTCAATTTTCGTGTACCATAAGCCTATGACCTTTTTCAAAATTTCATCTATATCAACGTTAAAATCTATCAAAGTTAGTTAAGTTGTTAGTTAAGGTGTAAAAACCAAACAATTTTTTAAACACTTGGTTTGGAAGTCGTTATATCTCAGAAATGTCGCACGCCTTGTTACCTCTCACCTTAAAATCCATGTTAAATCCCCAAGAACGGAATTGTTTACACAATTGTTAATTTTACATACGAATCCAAATAAAAAAAGATTTTTTTCCCTGCGTAAGCCGTAGACCCGTAGTTAAGTGAAATTACATCAGACTTTTTTGTAATCGTATTACATTTTCGGGCAAAAGGTATTTTTTCCTTACAAAAGGACCTTTATCAACGGCGGACTGCCTTGTATTCACAATTTGGGCATTCTCTTTTAAATTATTCACGGCGTCTCACGCCGAGCTGAGTCTAGCTCTAGTTCAGCTCTCTGACACTGAATAGGGTAAATTCTGTCCGACACGCTTTATAATTGCGACATATTTTTTTTATCCTAACAGTTTTTATACAAATTTTACTTTATAATGAGTCTGTCTAGTTGGTTTTGCGTCGTAAGTATGCAGTAATTGATCAAGAAGTCCCAGGCTTGATTTCCATACAGGGCAGTTGTATGTTGGATTGTTGGATTTTTTCATTAAGTCTCGACAGTAGAACGGAATATAGGAATGTGCCCAAAAGCAACAAAAAGACGGCCCCTGTAACGTAGGAGTAAATTAATCAAAATGTGGTGTAGATATGCTAACTCTTTCGTGGATACAAGCATGTGTATGAGCGTTTATATTTCCACTTTAAAAAAATAAAATAAGGAAATTGGCGGCGATCTTTGTACATTCAAGTAAAAAATGTAATTCATTATTCTTTTTTTTAGCATAGATAATGATTTAGTATAAAATACCTAAATGTATTCGCGGGTAAGAAAAGTTAAATGTCTAAAAATCGTTAGACCTAATTTGTGGCTAAAAACGGCATATTATCAATATAAAAAAACAGCAATATACTCGCTCTCTTTTACGTGGTAATATCTGGCGAAATGTGGGTGCAGAAATGCACCTCTGCCTATCCCTTTACTGAATACTGGCGTGAGGTTATGTATGTATGTATATGCGTAGGGTTCACGTGCCGAGGACGTTAGCTCAAATCTGCGTATCGTCGTATCGTACTACGCATGTAGAGCGCAGTTCGACCCCCGGGTCACAATCTCAACGCTCCATTCAAATATAACCAAGCAAATGTCTAGAGGCCGAAAAAACACAAACATTTGATATTATTTTAAGTGCCCGATCCATTTGCATATATTTATACCAATACCGATACGTCACGCGAACGTTTAAATATAACATTTCACTTTTACAACGTTTAAAACTGTTAATTTAAGCTTAACTATTATGCCGTATCTGATCGCGGTTAATAGAGTTATTGTTTCTATTAAAATACTTTTAATAAAAACAACATTAAGGAAGTCGTAAATCATATCATAAAATGTTTACGAATAAATTACAAAGGTCGTTTAAATTTTTTTAATTACAGCAATTATATTTCAGATGGTATCTTTAGTAATATGACGATGAAAACTTTAAGTAAAAAATACTACGAGTAATTAAATTTTCAGGGTGATCCTGAAATCTTTCCCTAGCGTATATCCTGGTTGGTTAAGTTACATATTCTCCCGGCTAAAGACAATTCCTTTTCATGTTACATAAACCTGTTACTGCTCCATAGAGGTTTGAAATGTTAAATGTATTTAATAGCTACATATGTCTCCACGAGACAGGCAGTGCCTAGTGTGGAGAGTTTTTGCAAACTGTTATGTGTAAATTTTTTCAAGGTTAATAAATAAATTTATTATTATTATTATATAACGTATGGAAATACGTTCTAGAGCGGGGTCGAGGCGACGCCATATTTTGACTGGCAGAGAGTTGTGTAGTACATTCTTTGGAGTGATGTTTAACAATCAAGTCGTAATGTAAAGATAGTAAAAGTAGAATGGTGCCCTGAACCCGCTGCTCGGTGTTACTGTTTAATTCTGTTGTAATTACTTCAATAAACTTGTGAATAATAACATAAATACATAGCTTCCCGCCAGTATTCCCCGAAGGAGTAGACAGAAGTGCATTTTAGCACCCATATTTCGCCAGGCATGTATCAGTGCCACATAATAGAGGGTGAGCACTGAGCATGTTGCCTTTTATCGGGCTATTCCCAACTCCGTGTTGCTACTGGGAAATTCCTAAGGGCGAAACCCAATAACACGTTTCCCGACCAGGGAATTGAATCTCCTTGTGTCGCGAGACCACAAGCCATTTTTATTAAATTGTTACTTTATTAGATAATATTATAATAAGACTTATTTCTTTTAACTTATTTGTCATGTCTTAATTTCAAAGAAAATTTACTTCAATAGCGTCACACGCTAGATATAGGTAAATGATGTTTTTCGTGATTATACAAAGTATTTTTAAATAAATTATGTAAAACATTTCACAGGTTTTCATTATTTCCATTTCATTCCGTAAATAGATGAACTGTCTGGATCTGTTCTAGCTGCGTCATGTGTGTCAGTAAAATATGAAGCTATTTTTGGCGAACACATACGTCACCCGGGCTCATTCACAACTTGCCAACTCTGACGCATAGCTGAGATACGCACTGACAGGTTTGAGTGACACTGACGTGGAGCTGACACATTCATATTTATACTTCCAGCTAGTTACTAGCTACATTTAAATAGTGATTCATAGAAATAGACATGGATTAGTATATATTATTTTAAAAAAATGTGTGTGTCCTTATGTACACGCGTTAGAAGTTATACCACACGACTGAAGTAAAACTTATAAATTCGCCCAACAGTTACATACATACAATAACATTTCTGAACGCACTCATAAATATTTGACAAATAATAAATATGTCAATCCCTTTTTATTACTGTCACTATTCTACATTTTTAAAATCCAAAACATATAAACATATTTGAAAAATATTCGATCCGAAACATATTAAAACCTTTCAGATCCATTTGACACTTACATTTAACATAGGCAGCTTCAATCTGTCAATTATATTGGAGCACATAGGCAGCTTCGACATCTTACTTTTGTGTTACAGTGATGCGCGCGCATCTTAAAATGTCATTCTCATCATTTTTTTCATAACGCGCCTAAAGAAGTATAACTTCAAAAATCTATAGCTACAGAATTAAATTTTAGAAAACTTACTGGAGGCGATCATCAAACAAAAATAGACAACTATTTTTTCATATCTCATTATTGGAAACTTGCGACTTGGACGTTGTGAGTTCGAAACGCAAATAAATATAAAATTTGCACATTTCGCAATTATTATTCCGGGTAGTGTATTGAGGCCGGAATGTTCCGCCGATTTATGCCTACTATAACATAGGGGTAATTTCGCGTATTTACAAAAGCAATATTCTAGATTAGTCCTTAAACATTCCACTACTGGGCGTCCTTTGCAGTTTATGTAGTACTAAACTCCCTTAAGCCTCGTGAGTAGACTCAAGTAATATCAGGCAATATTATTCATAAACTTTTACTATAATTTGCTCGAAAGCAAATAAGAATTGTACCTCCACGCATAAGAAATATTAAAAACGTGAAATATTAGTGCCAAAGGAAAAGTAATATAGCTGTTTACGAGGTTGGTTCTACCGTAAAATCAAATAGGTACATAAATTCTTTGCAAAGTTTTGAAGAATAATTTGTAGTTGCGCGGTACATTGGCGCGCCCTCCCCCCACCCGGCTCTCACCGTGAAGCCAAGCAAATAAATAACTTATTTCACGTCAGAACTTAAATTAGAAGTTACTCTCAACTCCTGGGAATGACCAACTGAAACTTTGTAATATTTCACACTTGCCGATACCAATATGTTTGTATAATTAGGTATCTATTTATGTTATTCTACGTAAGTCTTACTGTTCCCTGGTTTAGGTTTAGATTAGATTTAGGTTATCCTCGTTTCTTAAGAAAAACTCGTAGCATATTGTTTTTCTTCGCAATCAAGAAACTTCATTAATAATGACGCATATACATAAATTCGACAATTTATTTAACGCAAATTCACATTACTTATTGAGACTCTCGCGAAATAAAAGATTAACCTTGGTTAAATTAGAAAGCTTGATGGTTTTTTCCATCCTCCATATTTCTTTAACTCGAAGTTAACTACTATTTTTAATTACTATATCATTATCAGCCCAAATACGTCCCACTGCTGGGCACGGGCCTCCTCTACAACTGAGAGGGTATAGGCCTTAGTCCACCACGCTGGCCTAGTGCGGGTTGGCGGACTATATAAATTACTATATATAATAAATTACTATATAAATCCAAAATACTTGACCTAAATACTTGTCCCACCTCGATCCCTCCAGATAATGGCAAGGTAATACAGAAATGTATGCGAGCTGGCAAGCCGTCGTCCTCTGCTAGCTGTGTCGGCAAATCAGATTTAGCGAGCGCTTCGAGCGGTCCCACCGGCAACAGTACACGTCCCCCACTTCCTAATGGACTTAAGCGCCTATTTACTTCTATTTGAGCGAAGATTTTATTATAATCATCAGATTATATTAATACGCGTTAGGAGCCATCTTTGTATGGCACACAATTGCTTTTATGTGTCTTTATCGTTTAACTTTTCTTGCGAAATTCAATTGGCATGATTTTGTTCAGAGATTTTGTGTCGTAGAATTGAACGAGGCCAATGGAAAACCAATATAGTCAAGTGGCGGGATTTCAAATGGCTGCAAATCATCTTTATATTTGCTAACAGCTGGTACTTCCAGATAAGAAGTTGGTTAAGGCCTTACTTATAAACGTTAGTTAAATTAACTGCCTCGTGGTCTCGCGGTACAAGTATGTGCCGTGGGATTTAGAGGTCCTGGGTTCGATTCCCGGGTCGGACAAAGTGTTATTGGGTTTTTCCATTAGGAAATTCTGGAAATGTGACCTAAAATCGGCAATAGGCTCGCCCCCTATTACGTGGGACTGATACATACCTGGCGAAATGTGGGTGCAGAAATGCACCTCTGCCTACCCCTTCGGGGAATACAGGCGTGAGTTTATGTTAAATTAACTACTGCTTACGCATGGTTTCGCCTGCTCTATTGATTGACCTGTACGTTAGAGAAAACGAGACAAAGCATGTTTAAATAGTAGTTAAATTAATTAACGCTTATGAGTATCGCCGTTTATCTTACTTGCAGACTCCGTGCTACTATTGAGAAATCTCTAATGGGATGTTCCCTAAAACATTATGTCTGACGCGCGAATCTGTCTTTTGGCAATTTTAGTTAACACCGAGCGGTGAAATCTAGCGAGCTTATTTAGATCCTAGTTTAGCTTAATCCGCAACAAAATAAATTACAAACAATAAAGATAGGATGAGTTTGAAACAAACATTTGCCCACTTTCCTCCAAGGCAAAGCGGGAGTCAAAATAAAATTATTGTGAGAAGTCTTTTACTTGTGAAAACTCATAATATTATAGAGTAACGTGGGTTTAAATTTAATCATTTTTAATGTCAGAAAGCGCAACGGGAAATTAAAAGTTTCCTAAGCAAGAATCTAGTAAAATATTTCAGCGTTAGGAGTATGGTGCTCATATCTTAGAGACAGTTTATTTCGGCTGACGCTCGTGGAAAGGTATGCACGCTATTTAGAGCAATTACAGTGAATCTCAAAATTACTCTTAAGCCATTCGTTGTTCTGCGGAACAGTAAGTTCGCTTTTCCTCCAACGATTATATTATTGCGCGGAATTCATACACAATGTGGTCGGCGCCGCGACGCACATTAAACGCACCGTGGGCTTTTATTACCCTTGTATTGTTAGGGGAACCCTTACGTTCCGTTGGTGATTGGTTTTCTGATAGACATTTTATGTACTATATCGAACGATAAAGGATGAAATTTCATCAATTTTTAGTTCTAGGTCGTAAGATTCAAGGAAAAAAAGCAGCGTTTTAATAAAAACTAAAATATCAGCTTTGATATCTGGTATAACTTTCACAATTTCCCCTAAACCTACCTTTTAAGCTTGGTTCCAGAGAAGTAGAAATTTCTTAGAAATATATAATTAAATAAGTTAATGAAATTCAAAAACAAATAACTGGACCTGAACAAAGAGTGTGGCAAATCGTAATTCTAGCCTGCGAACTAAAGACGATCAGTTAAATGGCTCTCGTGTAGCCTAAGATCCATTAAAATATGACTAGCTAAGTGGATATGCATTCAAGAGTAAACGAAACTTATTAAATTGAAAGAAGAGAAAAGGCAACAAGCGCCTTTGTTACAAGACGACGTGTCAAAGGGTTTCTTTGGCTTTCAGTATCTCCAGCTTTCATTATTATAATATGATAAAATGATCACACACTAACGCCATTATTTTCTCTAACGTATCGTCGTATAAATTGTCGGTCGAGTTTGACAAAAATATCCAAGTAACTTTGTAGCGTAATTTACTCTTTTAAGGACGTTCCTATCACGTAGTTTTCTCTTAAATTTATTACTGTATTCCTTAGAATAAACAAATCATAATATTTAACCATCGGTTTTGGGGCGACACTAGATAAAACATTATTTATTTTGTCAATTATAACATCTACTAACTGCATTCTGGTAATTTGAACATAACTAAAAAAAACATGTGTTTCTGAAAGCATTCTTTAAAAAAAGATACATACGATGATTGCTTACAAACTTAATGTTATAACAACAAAACATATATATACAAAGCAACATGAAAATTAACATCATCATCAGCCCAAATACGTCCCACTGCTGAGCACGGGCCTCCTCTACAACTAAGAGTGTTTAAGGCCTTAGTCCACTACGCTGGCCTTGTGTGGGTTGGCGGACTACACACCTAAGAAGGTTTAATCACGATGTTTTCCTTCATCGTTAAAGCAAGTGATAATTCATTGTGAATACACACATGACTTCGAAAAGTCAGAGGTGTGTGCCAAGGGTTTGAACCTGCGACCGCTGAAATTCTCGACCGCGCGCCTAAACCTCGAGGCCATCACTGAAAATTAACATGCAAACAAAAGATGGGGAACACACGTCTATCTGAAATTAAAACCATAAGTAAGATGCCTCATAATGGTGATTGAGATTAAGTTTATATATTTATGATCAATTTCTTGTTGATATTAATTAGTATGAAATAAATCAAGAGATGGCTTGCCTAATGACAATGGCTTGTCTAAAGATAATTCTGTACAATTTATTTGCTGATGTTCGTTGATTTGTGGTTGCTACTCAATTTTTTATGGGTTATCGGCCTTATAATAGAATACTGCATTGCATCTTATTGCTCCTTTGTGCTTACACAGTTAGTCAGCAGTATCACTGCCGATCACTTAATACCTTCAAAGAGCATCTGTAAATGTACTACGCCTCTCTGTTGATTGAATTTCAGACATCCGTCTTAAGACAGACGGTGTTTTCCTTTGCCGATCTTTGGCAATACTGATGTAGAATGTAGGTATATCCTTATAATATGCATGGTATATGTACATATATAACGGCGTAAAACCATATACTAAGAGCTAATAGCGATAAGACCGCCCTTTGTGGCACTTTTAGAATTTATTTTATTATATGTTATTCTTGTTTTTGTGGTGTCCAATAAAGAATATTAAATAAAAACTGCAGCGGAGTGAAGCATTCGTCCGCCTACGCGCGGACAGCAAATATCTGATTTATTGGGAAACGAAAAGGCATTTTGATTGAAGTTAATTGTTTAAAATCACTTCTCAAAATGAATCCTCCAATAATAACGATGTCGCTGTTATTTTCAACAATACTAAAGAAAACCCAAAATATGAGTAATCATCATGAAACCAACAATTATGGCGTCAGCAATGATGACGTCACACATTTTTAAAACATTTCAAAGCCCATCCTCCCCCAACATATACAATACACTCAGAAAGTCTATTGCTTGGTAGCAAACCTGTGTAAGGGCTTCACTAGATTTCCCATCATTTACACTTCACTGCTACGACCCAATAAAATGAGGAATAGCCTTATTTAAATTCATGAGGTTCCGTGACATACATAGCCAAGTTTTTCAACAAATAAAAACACAAGTTGTCCTATTAACCGGGTAAGCATTAAAAACTTAAGCAGGAACGCATCGGCAGCCCGTGCGTCAACTTTCCGAGCGCTCAGCCACAAGCCATGTTTATTTAAAGGGGACTCAAACAGTTTTTAATTAAAGCCAACAACTTTACGTGAATCGCATAAAACTCGAGTTATCGGCCCGCTGATTAATTGACAAAGAGGATTGCAAGTATCATTTACAAGTTTTAATGGTGTGCCATTGAATTATTAATTTTTTCTCCTGCATTTATCCCAACTCCTGATCGGGTATCTTCAGGTAACCTATCAAAATAACGAATGGTAGTAAACGTCTGACCTAGATATAGCATTATGTTCGTGTCTAAAAATTAATTATAAAAAATATCGTTCTGCATTAAAAAAAAACCACCGAGTCACGTTTTCAAGTCAGCCCGGTATTTCGGACTACGAGAAGGCGAGAACAATTCTGTTGAGTAGCCTACTATATACAATTTGTTTACAAGGTATCTAAGTTTCAAACACTCCATTACAAAGTTTAATAATGGGATGGAATAGAGACTTCATAATTAATATTGGACTTCATAATTAATATATAATTATTATATTCATATTATTTACAAATATTTATCATAAAATAACATTTCTTTTAACGGTACTTTTGTTACGAATTTAATATCTTTAGACTTTAATATAATATCTTGTTGTATGAGCATAATTACAGTTAAATTGCCTTTTGGGATTAGGGTTGCATAACTTAATAGGAATTGGGCAAGACACAGGATGAAAATAAAAGCTGTGGATGTTGATTATGACGATTCCTAATAAATGTCAACTGCATTTTACAAGCGTTTACCGTAAGGGTGAATTTCCTCCTTTTAATTCGGAACACAATATTGGAATAGATTCAAATCCTGCGCTGCACACAATCCCTAGCTTTCTCGTACACGGGACAGCGCCTTACAATTACGCTAAAACATAATTTCACAAGAGCACACAACACGACTCCACATTTGTATGTAGGTGAGCGTCTAACGCCTTAAATCCACATCGAATAGGATCTCTCGGTGTTGCATACGAGTTAGTCTCTAGTAAAGCTAACGGTCCAGCTAATACGTAGTTTAATTTGCCGCTAGATGTCGCTATTTGAAATTAAGTAAGTGAAAACGCTTTTGCCTTTTTGATGTACCTACTCGTAACTCTTTAACAAAAGACATAAGTCGGCAATAGGTACTAAATAATTTCAATTTAAAATACATTGACCTACAATAAAAATACCGAACAATTACCATCAAGTACGTCACCTGTTGGATATTGACTTCCTCAAAGCCCTAAGAGCATTCGGAACAAAAGCTCCATCAATTCATTTCTTTTGCCGCACCACGAAGTTGTGAAATAGTTTGTCAACCCAGGCGTCCTGGGTCCTGGTTCCTTTTGGCATACCGTGAAGAAAGCATCTTAGCAGGCTGGCATCAAATGACGAAAGATGGGAGTCTTTTGTTTGTAGCTTAAAGATTACTATGTCACTTGATGCTATTTGGACAGCATCGTACTAACAATTAAGTGCGGTATTTTGTCACTATTTTTGTGACCGCATAAAAGATAACTTGTCAGAAGTAACTTCCAAACAAGACCGCCAGGAAAATCACTACTTTAAAACTACTAGAAATATTTTATTTTCAAAAAACAGAATCCCTCATTCTGTTGCAATAAATACAGAACTAATTCTGAATAAACGCAGTTTTCAACTACGACGTTTCATAGAAAGTTAATTAAAAACGAGACCTAATTAAAACATAAAGATATTTTTGAAACACTCCAATGAGCATTGAACGTAAAATTCATTAGAGTAGCGAATTAAATGGCATTCAGTTAAATTTTAATAAATTCTCCGCATAACTGGCTTTAAATATTTACCACTTTTCTGTAGAAGTGAATCGTTTAATCCACTTACATTTGGCCGGGTAGTGCCTGTGCTTCATGAATCTTCCTGAAATTCTGCGCTGCTTCAAATGCTCTATAAGAACTAAAATAGAGGTTTTTACATTAGTTTGTTTGAAGGCCGTGTTAGGAAACTTTGTAGACGAGCTAATGTGGCCCTGTTTGGATCATTTTGACCTTTACTTTAAGCCGACTTTAGTTTAAGTAGAAACTTTAGACATATGTGATATGATGTCTCTAATCAAAAGCAACGTTTCGTAGCCTAGTGTAAGTTAAATGCTTTTATTGAAGATTTATTTATTGAAATATTACTACATATTATTAAAGTAATAATTACTCAGTGTCTTTAATGCAGTCTCAAACTTATGTAATCAATTAAAAAAATGTATAAAAAATTAACTAGGTTTTAGATCCCTAATGGAGTAGTTTTGCCTGACGAATTTACCGAGGGTTATCTATTATCATAACTAGAAAAACAATGGTTATAAATGCTGTTTATCATTTCTTGTGTATGTATCCAAACATTTTCGCATAATATTGCATTAATAATAAAACACCACTGTTAAACGCCTAATATAATGTAGCAGAGTCATGTTTTTATAAATGTAACTTTTCTTATTTGATAACAGCGGCATTCCATGACAATAGAAAGAATCGCGTTTCCCGTTCGACATAAAACCCCGTGACAAAGGAATAATAATTCTATTTCTCTGGAAACGCTTTGCGATGAAGGCATGTGATATTCCCGAGGCCGCTTTCTCTCACAGCCGCCGCAGATCTCCGCGTTTTCATATAAATTGTTTTATTTCCTTATAAAATAATAACAAAGTTAATGTTCGGTTTAAGTGGCTCGGGGCGTCTGTTTATTTCCTAACGTATTAAATAAACCGATTTGATCTCGACGATTTCTTTCGGTGTCCATGTACCACTTGATTTGACATTTGTTCATTTTTATGAAGGTTAAGGGGAAATGTTATGTAATCATAAAGGTCACATTTTGTTATGATTCGGAGTTGTATTGATAAGTACATACATATATACATGAATAGCGTCACGCCTGTATTCTTCGAAGGTGTAGGCTGAATTTCCTTATGGAAAAATCTAATAACCTGCTCCATCTAGGAATCGAACCCGGGAGCTATAGATCGCACGGCACATAATTAAGCCGCGAGACCATAAGATAGTTGGTTAGAAAAAATGTGATTGGTAGGTTATGTAAAAACAACAAGAAACCCTATGTACCTGATGTATATACATATTTTCGTTGTGGGTGTTTAAACACTATTGTAGCCCCAGTGTTGAAAAATACCCGTCTTCGTCATGTACAGTTAGTTTCTCGATTGAATTTAATCGGGACTAAATTTCATAGGATGTGTGATGAAATGTGTGTGGTATCGTCGTATAAAAAACGGAACCCTTATAGGATCACTCGTGTGTCCGTCTGTCCGTCGCTCACAGTCAATTATCTCCGAATCTACTCGACCGAATAAGTTGAAATTTGGTACACATATCAATTTCTGTGACCCAAACGCAGAGGTGTGACGTGACTAGATGAAATATGTATATTTTATTATAAATGCATGATAAGTCGTATACTAGTTACTTTATCATTAAGAATTACTACGTACGTATATTTATTTGCTTACGGTTAATTCCATGAAACGGAAAGCACCCATAATTGTTGGAAATAAAAATAAAACTTAAAATTATAATTTAAATAGCATGCTTTAAAATACTTAAAAATAACATGGTTCAAAATAATTAAAATTATAACAATAGCTGTAAAACACGTGATGTAAACCGGCGATCTGAGAATTTCACCAATTAGTCAGAGGCAATAACAATACACAGAGTTTGATACGACGCGACGTGCAGTACCTTGTAATCTAAAGTACACATTAGCAGCACACGCGAGGGAAGCGGTCGCGGTACGTAACACGCGTCCGTTAATAAAACTTTAAATTTTATTATGACTTGTAATAAAAAAACGGTATAAACACGCGTTGGCGCCGCGGGGGTGTGCGGGCGCGCGGGGTGCGCTCCCCACATGAAAGCGCGCCGAAGTTTACTACCCGCACTTGGCTTTGTTTATTTTTCATTTTATTTTCACTAAAAAACCACTAGTTTGATGGGTGAGGCTTCCCCGTGCTGGGCACGAGTTCCTCGCTTTTATTAAAATAAAGTGAATATTTTTAGCGTGCTTCTTCGGCTGCGAGTAACACGGAATTGGAGCATGTCTCTATCTGGTTTATTACGATCTATTCTCGCCCGCTTTATTGAGAAACCGTTCGCTATGTATCGAATATTATTACTATGAATCCACCGGGTTTTATCTTTCGCGAATGTTATGGAAAAGAAAATCTATTTCTGAAATTTATCTACGAGTATGCTTTCAATCAAGCAATATAGTGCTTTGTCCGTCCGCGTCCTTTTTGTTGTTTCAAGTCCAATATAAGTGATGTTAGAAAAAATACTTGAAGGAATGTAGTTTCTTTGAAGTATAATAACAAAGAACTATAAATTATATCTACGTATTTGTTAAATAACTCTCAAATATTAATCTTTTCTGCTTTTAGTTGTGTCAAATATTTTCTGAACATTTTTATTGGGGACCGTCGAATTAGAGTTGGAACGAATTCAAAACTTCAATTGTCAATTTCAGGGCAGACGAAATCGGTCTGTTTTTAGCTAAACGATGAATATTTAAGGATCACAAAGGACCTTTATATTGAAGAATCGATCACAGTAATTGGACCCGACGTAGACGAGAGGAAAAAGTAGTTAACGATAGTCGTCGTTGGCATTTTTTGCCAATTCAAAAGTAGCCGATGTTACGGATGGGTGTACAAAGGAGAGGGCCCCGAGGACAAAAACTTGCGAATAACGCGACTTTTCAGCCTTCGTCTCTCCGGTATTGCTTCCCTAACTGTTCATTTAGAAATTTCGACTCTTTGAATAGACGAAAATTGTATACTGTGTTTATAACATAAAAATAATAGTATTCTATTTTATTTTGCCAAATTGCACTAGGCCACCGCGGTGGACTAAGACCTAAACCCTTTCAGGTGTCTAGAAGGCCCGTGCCCAGCATTGGGACATAATATGTGCATATGTATATGGGCTGAGGATGATCGTGGTCTCGCGGCACAAGCATTTACCGTACAGTCTATAGCCCCCGGATTCTATTTCCGGGTTGATCAGAGCGTTAGTGGGTTGTTCCATTAATATATTATTTTGAGCAACCCCGATATACCTCAGCCTACCCCTTGAGTTTTACAAGCGTGCATGTGTATTTACCTATAGTTGTAACTTATTTATTAGTTACTAATGTATTTTAGTTCACCTTATACCCAATACTGAATCCGCCGCAGACTGTGTCTAATGTCTGTTGTCATTTGTTTCAGGTACGTGCTAATTAATTTAATAAAGTGGGTAAGATGTCAGTGGTGAGTACACACTGGGCAGATTCCAGGGGATGGCGTCCGCATTGTCGCGTCCTAAACAAACAACGCAACTTAACCGATTCTACATATTTACCGGGGGATTCACGGCCCGATGCCTACCCTTATTCCATTATAATTACGCCGCACTGCCCAGTAGACTGTGTAATCGGCTGCTCGGTTTCGCGCTTGTTGTACATTTTGTAACATTTAGCTATGGAGAGTGACAATATAGCAGTTGGAGTGAGGTGCTCAGATCAATCAGCGAGCGGACAAGGATCGATATCATTTTTAGGATGTTTTATGAGCGAGTAGTCAATTGGATGTAGATACGGCTATCGCACAAGTTGACTCAGATTGTCCAGTACACAACTCGTTCAATTGATTGTTATAGTAGTACCTATACTAATTCTTCAGTGTGCCTAATATTATTGGTATTTTAAAACGTGATACAGCAATGGCGTGTCGACTTATATGGTCATTAATACTGACATATTATCAACACACTGACACAATTTACTTATCACATTCCGTCATTCTCGTTTCACAATTCTCATAGTAAACAAACATGAGACACTTCCGACACTCCGAAATCACAAAACCTCAACCGTTGGCTGACGTCAGGGGAACATTAAATTTAATTGCATAGCTTTATGACGCAATAAAACGATATAAATAGAAAGCTATCGGAGTGCATGACGGCACATGACGTGCCGTGACCGCGTGTGGCGTGGCGTGGCGTCACCCATAAATCCTCGGCCCGTACCTTAACATTATTTAACGGGGCTATCGCGAGAGACCGCGTCACTCGTCCACCATTTTATTTACAATGCATGCTGATATGACTTTATGAGCTCCGCCCAGTGGCTTCACACGCAGCGCCACTGCAAGTACACCATAAAAATACTATACGTATGTGATATTTTTATCCAACCGAGTAGCGTACATTAACGACAGCTGTACATTAGCAGTATACCCCGCCATAGTAACAAATGAAATAGTGTCGCGCTACGGAATCAGGCTGTTTATATATCGTTGGTCAATAATGGCGGTATAAAAACTGTCATAATCATATAGGGGAAATAGTTTCTCAGCTGTCATCACCTTGTTAAGACCTTCCTACATCATACAGTCCATTTGACAGTTTTTGTTTGATTGAAAATCATCGCTGTAATTAATTTGCAAGCGAAATTGTAAAATGTAGCTGAATGGATGGTTTGTTGTTGGTTATGACCCATATATTATCTCTTTTGTCAAATGACCAAATTTTCTTTCTTTTTTAAATTCGATATAAAATGTGCTACATTATTGGAACTATTTAGTTCGGCGATAATAAGCTTTCCAAACTTTAGTGACATCCATACATACTCGTAATAGCTCGGAATTGTATTAGGAATAATATTGTTTGTCTACTAAGAGGGCATTGACCTTTCTCATAAAAGTCATCATAAGCACGGCAATATACGAAGATGGACTAAATTGCTGCTGGTATCAAGTCAAAATGTCAGAAATATATGGAATACCTGGCGAAATGTGGGTGCAGAAATGCACCTCTGTCTACCCCTTCGGAGAATACAGGCCTGAGTTTGTGTATGTTTGTAACACCAAAGTATGTAGTTTTCTATGTCTTCTTACAGATTTATGATAAAGAATAATTAAACAAATATTATGGTACAGAATGCTTCCAATCCAAAATAATATTATAAATACGAAAGTAACTATTCACTTCTTCGTCATAAAGTCAAAGTCAAACAATTGATTTACAATTTAAATAGATAAAACTTTAATCATAATATTCCGGCCGAGAATGCTTCGTTTAGTTAATAAATTCCAAAAAACGCTCATAGCGGGTTTTAATTTTATTTTATTCAACAAATCCAGAGATTTTCGTGAAAAATCTAAATTGATTTTACTCTATAGTTGACTTTTCCAACTAAATTCACAATATTTCTCGTTCACATTGCAGTCAGTGGTCTTGAAATTACGACATTTTTGTGCACACAAAATATTTGAATGCGCGTAATTTCACGGCGCTAGGATTTTACATTTCCAGTTATATCAGAAGCATTCAGGATTTCACTTAAAATTCTTTCAATTTTTAATATAATGGCACCAATAAATTTATTGCTTTTTGATAATATCGACTTGAATTTATTTGCACTAACTAGCACACTCATTGATCAAGTTAATTTAGGTTTAAATAAAAATCCTATTCTTTGGAGTACATAATATGCATGGATGCAATTATGTACCACCCTGTTTGCAACCGCATACACTCTCCCACTAAAAGTTACGATGAAAGTCGTTTTAGCTGATTTTAGTACAACACTCAAGAATTCTGCATTTCCATCATAAGTTAGAGCGTAAAAATTAATTAATTAATACAGCAATCCATACGCACCGATTAATGCGCTTATTTCGCTCGTGTCGCTTTTCCCGCTGATTTAGCTTGCTGCGCTCGCGGTTCGCAGGAGCAATAAATGCGCGTCGCGGTAAACATCATTAAACTTTTGCGGTGACCGACACTCGCACCGAAGCGCCGCGAATTGGTTCCGCAGCCAGGGCTGGCGCAAACCGGGATTTTATACCGGGATTACCGGTTATTTACGAACTCATTGCAAATATATTAACTCTAAAATGTTACAATAAATTCGCATATGGATTTATGTTACGAAAAAAATAGTTGAATTAATATTAAGGCTGTCATCGTTAATTTTGTAAATAATGGTAGAGCGAAGTCTGACAATTGAGTTGGATTGCACACTGACAACATCCAGTATATCAGAAACGAGATAAAAAAAATGGTAAAAACTACGTTAGCGATTTTGACGATTTCTTATCATGGACATAGATGGGAAAGAACACACCTTTACAAAATTGGGCTCGACTGAATTGGGCCCAACCGCAACGATGGTATGTATTGTAAAAACAAATTTACCCCTAACCGCGGGATCATGGAGTGTGTACTGTCAACAGCCCTACCGACTGTCCGGTGGGCCTCAAACGCGTATTTTAACTAGCGCCGGCCGACTGCTGGCAGATTTTAATTGCGATAAAAACCGTTTGAAAGTGTTTATTATATTGTGTCGCATCGCGCCGGCATTGTGCGCGCGACGGATTTGTGAACACTTTCCGACAATTTGTTGAGATTTTATTGCGTTGATGAAAAAGAAATAATTCATTTGAGATGTAGTACATGAGTGTGATCGCAAGGGAAGGTACTGTAATTTTGTTGATATTAGTTTTTAGTCGTGATGGCCTCGAGGTTTAGGTGCGCGGTTCAGAATCTCGGCGGCCGCGGGTTTAAGCCCCAGGCACACACATCTGACTTTTCGAATTTCATCTGTGTATTCACAATGAATTATCACGAACTTTAACGGTGAAGGAAAACAGTGTGAGGAAACCTGCACACCTAAAAATTCTTAGGAATATTTGAGAGGAGCAGTCCGCCAACCCGCAATAGGCAAACGTGGTGGACTAAGGCCTAACTCCTATCAGCTATAAAGGGGGCCCGTGCCCAGCAGTGGGACGTATATGGGCTGATGATGATGATGCATTTTTATATGTTTAGCTTGATAACTGCTGAACGAATTGAGATGGAATCTGGCATAAATATTGACTTTAGAATTGTTCTGCTTATGATTTGGCTTACAGTTATCCAATAACGACAAAATATGCTTACTAAGCATTGTTTTTAATAGTCCATAAATCATGACTTATATTTACCACTAGCTGTGCCCGCGACTTCGTCCGCGCGGAAAATTAATTTTTAATAAGAAAATTTATAATTAAAAGTAGCCTAAGATACTTCTTATTACATCAGCTATCTGCCAGTGAAAGTCCCGTTAAAAGTGGTCCACCCGTTTCAGAGATTAGCTGGAACAAACAGACAGACAAAAATTGTAAAAACGTTATTTTGGTGTATGTACCGTATATACATATATATTCATATATACATGTAGTAAAAAATGGTTATTTCAATATTACAAACAGACACTCCAATTTTATATATATGTACGTAGCCTAAGGTAATCCTTATTACATCAGCTATCTGCCAGTGAAAGTCCCGTTAAAATCGGTCCATCCGTTTCAGAGATTAGCGGGAACAAACAGACAGACAGACAGACGGACAAAAATTGTAAAAAACGTTATTTTGGTATATACCGTGTATACCTACATCCATATACATTTTTTATTAAAAAGCGGTTATTTCAATATTACAAACAGACACTCCAATTTTATTTATTTGTATAGATTACTAGAACGATTTTAAATTTTATACATATTTAATCGTAAAAGTAGTCCTTATACTCATTGCATTCTCACAGTGGGTTAAGTAAGACTTAGATGAACATGAGGTGCGTGGGTAAATAAGGCTGGCAATAAAAGATTCAGTGATGATATTGAATTTTAACAACGTCTTAGGTAAATGAATCTGTTAATCTTTTTTATTTGTCACAGAAAGTTTACTAAAATATGACAGCAACCATAAAGCAAGGAAAACACCTCGAATTTTTTTAAGTAGAAAAAGTTCTTAAAGTATTGAATGTATTACCGAATTTGTTAAGACATGCACATTTCCTGCAAACTTTCTTTCCTCATAGCACGTGTAATAACTCATTGGCACCCGGCTGGGGACCTTGTACCCTCCCCCCTCCCTCCCTCCCTCCACGTCCCGCACTAGAAACAATTACTCACACAACTGGGGCAGCTCCAACTTTGTCACCAACCAGATTTTTTGCTCCCTCCACTTCGCAGGAGGAAAATTGTAAGTGTTTTCTTCGGTGCGCTGAGGGAAGTGATTTCCTCCAGGGCACTGTTATAGTTTCATCGTTAGAGACAAAGCGTACACCACCGCTCTGTGAGCTTTGAGCTTTGCGGATCATGATACTTCCTGTGGATTATGTGACGAATGAGTTTCATAGTGTAATTCAACCGAAAATATTATTTGCCAACCAGGTTATGTCCGTGGATTTAGTTGCTTTGAAATGTTGCTGTACGTAGTATGCTACGGTTTCATAAATTATCTCTAACATTCAAATTATTCATATATAAAATTACACTCACGCCTTTATTCCCCGAAGAAGCAGGCATAGGTGCATTTCTGGACCCACATTACGCAAAGTATGCATCAGTCCCAGGTAATAGGGAGTGAGCCTACTACCGTTTTTCGGGCACATATCCAGACTTGTTTATCAATGTTACTATTTATCAATGTGACTTGTTTGTACCAAAGAACTTAGTGTATGTAGGTCGCCGAAGAAATCTCTTATTTGCTTATGCAATGTTTTCTTTACGTTCTCTTCATGCATTCACTAATGCAGCAACCGTCACAATATCACTCACTTAATGTGTTTACGGCTTAGATCCAAATACTAATACTCTTTCAATAAAGAACAAAATTAAATTGAATTTACGATACTTTACTTCTTTAGCGACACGAGTCCTTACAAAAAGTTTTTAAGCTTGTTATAAGTGTTTATAAAATCATTATAACAATTAAATAAATATAAAAATAAATTAAAAGTTGGCTTAAAAGTCGTCGTAGCTGACTAGGCAAATAATACTTTCATCAAAATTAATCCTATATATATGTCTGTTTGTATAAAAATATCAAAACCAAAAAATCCTTAAGTACAATCACAGAGATTTTGATTGTCATGATTATACAACTTTTCGGTCGACTGGTCCTATTGCGCTCAACTACATTCGAAATGAATATTAGTATGAACCGTCGCTAAAAGCTTCATTTCCGATGGCAAACCCGCTGTTGATAAACTATCCATAACATTCCAATTTAGAGTATCAGCTTGTTAATTATTTTTATTCCGAAATATTTTTCATCTGTCATTTCAGTGGAATTTTATCACTTTCCGTATCTTTAGAATAGAAACAAAATTATTTTGTCAAAACTCAAACAACAGGATGATGGCCTGTCCCCGTAAAAACTTGTGTAGGAATTTGCCAAAAGTTTGACAAAGTGAAATAACGCTTCTCACCTGAATTATAAAGTTGGTAGTTGGCTGACAGGCGTCCAGCTAACCAGTTCAGCGACCGCAGTTGACAGTCGACGGGCGTTAGCGCTGACAAGTGAGCCGCCGGCTTTGGAAGTTCTGTTTGTATGACAAGTCGACTTGACGAGTTTGTGCCGGCTCGGATTGGGCGATGTCGATTGAGGCCAAAGTTTTTCAGTTGTACTTCTGTAGTTTTGGAACTGTGTCATTGCTTTATTATTTGCTGAGTTATTGATGGGAAATCATCTCCTTTGGTCCCGATTATGGATGAAAGTTTTGTGTTCGTTGAGATTATGCGGAGCATACATCCAATTAGGTCTAGTAAATTACAAACAAACACAAACACATTCTCTTATTTTGCCTCTTTCAATTCCATTTGTTTTGAAAGAACGGCTTGCTTTTAACTCGCTGTATAGTCATTTTTCGTATTTTCGTTATCTCCAACGGTCATTTAACAAATGAATTACTTGTTTGTTCCTGTAACGATATAAAAAGAATCAATTTAATTTAACCTTGCTTCATACATTTATTTGTTAGTTTTCAAGTTAGTATAGTAAAAATCACCAGGAAAGTGGAATACAAGATTATCAAATATAGTAGAAAATAAAAGTAAAGTGGGTTAACGGTGGCGACAGCCCCGTGGCACAGTTGGCTAGACACCAGCATGCGAAACGAGAGGCCGCGGGTTCGATCCCCGCGCCGAGACAAAATGTGTGATCCACAAATATTTTTTTCGGGTCTGGGTGTTTGTGAGACCGAAAAGTCTCTCGTAGTTTCTGATACCCACGACACAAGACTCGTATCTTAATGTGGGGTCAGAACTATGTATGTGACTGTTGGGTGTATTTATTTTACTAAAGTTATTGTCTTGATAATACGGTGTATTTGAGATGTATCCTCAGGCAGATAATCCACTTTGCAATTGTTGTACATTTGAACGTATTGCTCGTTTAAAAATCTAATAGCGTGCGCGATTCTGTTAGACTTCGTGCTGGTAAACAACGAACTCTAGAGTACAAGCAGCTCGGTCCCGAACTTTTATATAAAGGAGTCTGACCCGAAATGCTTAAAAGCAAACACGACAAATAGAAAAATAACCTCTCAAAGGCTCAGTGGATTGTAGATTCTGCAAAAGGAAACCGTGTCAAGCGTGCATCCCGCATTCTGTTCACAGGCAAAAATCCAAAATACATTGCAAGAGCTGAGAAGCTCAATTTCGCATCACAGGCAAAACTAAAGTGTCGTGACAAAGCGGGACATTGCAAAAAGAGAGGGGCGTTCCTCGCCCTTCGCCCCACTGGTGATGCAAAGTAAATTGTACCACGCGCCGATAAACGGATTCAGCGACTGTGCGCCTACTGCAAGGAACATCACAAATAAACTGAGCAATTTATTAAAAAAACAACTATTGTAAACTAAAACAATGAGCGCTTTGTTATTGTTAATGTATGACTATAATGGATGCGAGTCCATCACATAAATTAGTTCCTCTTGTCATCGACAAACGGAAGTGAAGTGGTAATAAAAAGACATAATAAAATAAAGGCAGATTGAACATGACGCCGGAGGTGAATACTCTAAAAATGCAGAGGCGGCACAGTCAGTAATTACCGAGCAAAAAGGCAATGGAAAGAATTATGAGAGTATTCGGAACGCTGAGCCATAGGCAGCGAATAAGTACTCGAGTAAAACGGCTTTCATTGTTCCATTTTACAGAGAGTCGATACATTTTAGCTGCTACTAAAGGCAGGTGCTTGCCAGAAAATTGATTGACTTTGAGAACAATAAATTTAAACAGTAGTTAGTAGCGCTGTATTTGTAAGATAGCGTAGCTAAAAATTAATTTTGTAGCAAATGTATCATCATACAAAATGCGCCAGACAACGAACAATTTTAAACTTTCCATAAGAATACACTTATTTGTATCGTAGAAGATAAAACATCTTATCAATAGTGTAAAATACAAAAGCAAACGGAGCGTAGCCGATAAAATCTCGTAGCGGTCTCCGTAGCGTGTAGCTGCATTGTAGCGGCGCTATCTATCTTATCAGTTATTTGTGAAACGTTGCACCGCGCGCTGTAGACAGTTATTCCTTTGGACGGGATTTTTCACACGAAACTATCGAATACTGAGTCTTTCTTATTTTACTCCGCGGGGTTAGTGTTTTATATGTTGGGAAAAAAGTGTTTCAATTTAATGTATCATCTGAGTATTTTAGTAATAAAGTTGTTTATATAGAATTGGCTAAATTAAACAACTGATTTTAAATAAAAAAAATGAGTTTCATGGTAACACCGAGTAAAGGCTATAATTTTAGTTGTAAAACGTATCGATTTTTTTAAAATTTGTCTGTTCTCTTTAATAATACTATAATTGTTTTTTCTGCCTCGCCGTACCTGCATAGATTACTACGTGTAAATTAGACTTCCAATTTCTCGATTCTCGGGTTAGGCAAAATGTCATTGAGCTATCCAACGAAATATTTCTCCTGAGGATGAACTTAAATCCCGTAAATGATCAATTACTTGCACTTAAACAAGGACGTTGGCATAGAAATACACCTTCGCCATTGAAAACACTTGCTTCAATGTACATTAGTCGTTTTTCTGTGAATTGGTTTCGTGACTTTAACTAATGATATCCGATTGTATAATACAATTTATCAGATAGTAATTAGACGGTGAATCATTAGCATACGAGGGTGGCGGCCGAGGCTCTGCGGCACATAAGTTGCGTAATGAAGATATGGCTTATCAGGTGGCGTGTGTCTCTCACACATAACTTCGGCGCGATATCGTGCTTGTGGCGGATCAATGTGCTGCCTTCTAAACGTGTGTGCTCATCGTGTTATTGTACTTTATAATATACTGCAATTGACTTACATGTAATCTGGACTACAATGAAACTGAAATATATTATGTTCATGAATTATTTGGCGAATTTGGCATGAGTTAATTATTGTACGACTGTCTCGTGGTCTCGCGGCGAAGATATGTGCCGTGCGATCTAGAGGTCCTGGGTTCGATTCCCGGGTCGGGCAACGTGTTATTGAGTAACGCTATTGGTTTTCGCATTTACAACATTATAATGGATTTCAACATTCGCACATAGCAGAAAGAATGTGAGACCCAGCTCACTTTTGGACTTTTTACTAGTAAAGCCCTGACAATAAAGTAAGTAGTAGTAAGCCCTGACGTAGTCGGCTAGACACCAGCTTGAGAAACGAAAGGCCGCGGGTTCGATCCCCGCAACGAGACAAATGTCTGGGTGATCCACAAATACATATTTGTTTCGGGTCTGGGTGCTTGTGATATCAAAAAGTCACTCGTAGTTTTTGATACCCACGACACAAGACTGGATCTTAGTGTGGGGTCAGAACTATGTATGTGACTGTTGGATGCATTTATTAATTTATAAAGACAGAGTTTCCGCCTTGCCTATTCCCGCGACGTATATTGCCAGGTGAGATACCTGTCTAGGAAAAGAAAAGTGTTTTTTCTTTAGCTAATTCTCCGTAGCAGAACGAAACTGAAAAATTGTGGCCGCAAAATAAATGCAATATGCCCAATATTCGCAATTGTCTCGCTTGTAGATGAAACTTGAGAATATAAAATAGGGTACGTTGTTACATGTATTTAGATATACACAACCGTGAGCGCATCACATTATTAAAAGGAAAATAATCAGCTTTATACAAGTCCATTGATTTCATTCCCAATTTATACCCGTGTTTTGTCAGTCTACGAACGTCTTCCGTTATCTAATTCCAAGATGTTATTCCAAGATATTCCAATATATCTCCCACAAAAATATACATAAACCACTCAGCAAGCATCTTCGAGTGAAACTAAGGAAGTGAATTTCGGATACCCAATCATCGGAGCACTTTAGCCGATCGTTGGTAGAGCAAACACCGACTATAATAGAGACGCGTAGAGCCGACTCTACGACAGGATTGCGATCGGTATGGCCTGTATCTCGGGCATGTTTGCTGATGGACGCCCCAGGAGGGGAAGGGGGTAGGGTGTGGCGTAGGGGGAGGAAGATCTTGTTTACCAGAAATGGGCTTTCGATGCAGTTGTCCACTCGACATGTAGATATATCTGTCGTGTATTGTACATGAATGAAAGTAGGAAATACTAATGCGTTATTTGCGAAACTCGCAGCAAATCACGTTCCACGTGAATTGTTCTCAATTCATAGAAGCAGCTCCTTTAAATGTTATTTAGTGATTACATAATGTAAATCAGAGATTCCATTTTATTAAATTAATATATATATTTCAATATATATGTATGTACATGCTAAAGTTGAATTTAAGTTTTAAGAAAAAAAAAAAGACCCAATGCTGTTTTTGTGCTGTATTTTATCCAGACATTTACAGGTTGGAGTACATCCACAATTATTCAATTTGAAATTTCATCGAAGATCTCAGTTTTTTTTATCAAATGTTTAAGCAATCTTCCTACAATATTTTTAATAAGTCATAAATATTAACGTACTCTATTGAACCGACCACAAAGAGGAACAGATTTGTACAAATATTGAAATGGTTTGTCCGATTGTAGCGGAACTTGTGCGGGCTCGATCGACGGGGTAGAGCGTACGGAGGCAATTTAGCGAACATATAACCGAGCCAATAATAAACGACAAACGCTGTGTGGACTTTAAAAATAATGCCGACCATAAGCTACTGTTTATGTTGATACGCGCCGCGAGTGACGAGCGCCAGCGATGTATCATAATTCCAATCAAATACTGCTACAATATCAAATTAACTCGCGACAGTCGCGGGTTCAAACCCCAGGCACACACCTCTGACTTTTCGAAGTTACCAAGAATTATCACGTACTTTAACGGTGAAGGAAAACATCGTGATGAAACCTGCACACCTAAAAGTTCTTAGGAATTTCTGAGATGTGTAATCCGCCAACCCGCACTAGGCCAGCGTGGTGGACTAAGGCCTAAACCCTCTCAGTTGTAGAGGAGGTCCGTGCCCAGCAGTGGGACGTATATTGGCTGAGGATGATGATGATGATGATCAAACTTCAACTTGATGCCAGACTAATTAATATCGCTCCTAATCGTCCCAGTCGTTAAATACCTTCTGCTGTATTTTTTTCTACGCTTTGTTAAATGAGAAATGGCGTTATTTTTGTTGTGAAAGAGTTAAATGAGAAATTCCAGTCGGAATTCAGTCGATATGCATAATTTTCCATTTAAAATTCAAATTTTAAAATAATACAACAATTATATCGCTGCTCTGTTATTTCTGGTGTATTTTGAGAACAATTGTAAGAAGCTTATATCTTGGTCATCGTGAATTGCTTTACGAGAAATGAAGAGGGAGGCAGTAGTTAGTTCTACGAGGCAGCACAACATAACCTGGAACTCATTTTCATTTAAAACCAACCGCGCAAATCTCTAAACTTGCGGCGTTCAGTTATTTTTATTATTTGCAAGAACGATGTTTATGAGTGCATAAAGCGGGGCGGCAGCGGGCGCGGAGGCGGGGGCGGGAGCGGGAGCGATAAGCGTTCGCCCGGGGCGAGCATTACCCACATATATTTTTCAGCCTGTACAAGTTTGAAAGTTGTTTAACCCAACCCGTACGTACAATGGTTAACGAGTGGTTGAAAAAACGCTGGTTTACGGTCTCGTAAAAACGTCAAGTCGGTTTATTACGTGGTGGGTCAGTGTGTTATTTGTTCACGTGATCACCTATCGGCAGCCTATTTTGCTGTACCTGACGGTATGTTCATATACAATATAGGTACATGTACAAATATGTGTGTATTACCTGTCCAATGTAATACCACGCATACGGATATATTTTTTAAAGTTCAAAGTCGAGGGTTTATATTATATTAAGGATACTAATACAAGCTAAACGTGCTAATACAGGGATTAAAGTTTTAATCATTACAAGCTTTGTTTTAGGATAATTCTGTTATAATAAAACAATATGTGACAATGTCAACAATATGTGTATATAATGTAACAATGTGAAACATATTATCGAATCAATACCTCGATGAAGTCATGAGTAAAATCAAGCAATAGAATTTTTAAATATACAAAGCCTTCAATTGTATTCCCAATAATGACATTTCACGGCGAGCAATTCCAATAGGGAGAGTGAGAATACCTGTTCCCGCAGTTCCGAGGGGCACGGGCAGGACCGCGCCATTTACCTTTTTATTTTTACAGGGACCTTGTGATTTTATTGGCCGTGTTTCATACGTAATCGTCACGTATACCCTTAAGATTATGTCGGCCGCTCGTGTCCCGTAAAATTATGTTTTTTATACCACCATTCCATATTATGTTAATTTAGATATGTTATGCGGAGATGATAAAATTTATGTGCGTCTTTTTACGTTTAGGCTTTTATGAGAAGGACAGAAGTGGTCCGCGAGCGCGAGAGAGGCCTTAACTTGATGATATACTCGTATTTTATTGAGAATACGCTCAGGACTAATAAGTTTCGCAGTAACGTATTTTAGGTATTTCGCAGTCAAAGATATTAAAGAATTATTTAACAATAATTGATGACGTATTTCTTGCACCTGTTCACTAGTTTAGTAATAATTGAACAACACGTTGCCCAATGTTAGTCAGACTTCTGTGTTAATTAAACAAATTCCCGTATGTCTAATAATAAGTTCACAATGGTGGTGTTTTTTTTTTATTTCGCTTATATAATTAAAATATTTCATTGCAAAATTCTCACAGTTTTAAGTCCTACACCAAAAAACACTATTCAATCCCATACATTTATTTAATGGTTATCAGAGACTTTGAGTCTTTTTCAATGCCGCAGCAAGTCTTAAAAAAAATATATGCACAAAACTTACCGGTGCAGGAATTAATCCCCCATATTTTAAATTCCCATGCAACTTCTAACCCACTGCACCCCAGAGGCTGTAAAATGATATACATTTATTAGCCTCGTAATTATTTTTTCCAAGCGCTGCGGGACCGCTTCGTAAACAAAGCGGGGACCTACTTAATGATTCTGTATTGTGTTGCTCCCCACCGGTTCTGTTTTATGTTTTCTAATTAATTTGTTTTAAAGTTTTCTGGAACAATTTGTTTACAGGGATGCCTCCCAGCGGCTTTCAAAAGTATTTATTTTACCTTTGTAAGTGTAGGAGCCGTGCCGTTGTCAACATTGACTTCAGTTCATATGGACCGGTATGACTTGCTTGTATGGTAGGTACTTCGGTTTCCCAAAAACTTTAATTTTTTTTGTAAAGTAATATTATAAAGTAGTATATAAGTCGTGATGGCCCCGGGGTTTAGGCACGCTGTCGAGAATCTCGACGGTCGCGGGTTCAAACCCCAGGCACACACCTCTGGACTTTTCGAAGCTATGTGTGTATTCACAAAGAATTATCACGTACTTTAACGGTGAAGGAAAACATCGTGATAAAACCTGCACACCTAAAAGTTCTTAGGAATTTCTTAGGTGGGTAGTCCGCCAACACGCACTAGGCCAGCGTGGTGGACTAAGGCCTAAACCCTCTCAATTGTAGAGGAGGCTCGTGCCCAGCAGCGGGTTGTATGTATATGGGCTGATGATGTGATGATGTGTGAAATTATAAATAGGTATATTATAAATTAAATTATTATTATTATTCGATTTTGGTTTACTCAGCTGAGCTGGCTAATTTTAAGACTCTAAAGTGCGGGTAAGTACCAAGCACTCTAAATGTCTACTGAAAATCTGTAGGGGCATTTAGGAATCGTCGAACAATACTGCATGTGTCTAATATGATAGATTTTTGTAACTGAATGTATATATTTTTATTTAGATTTAACTGTTTTAAGGAATTATGTAGAGACTTAGGCACTATTCCAGTTGATGAGATTATTATTGGTACTATATTAACTTTGTTTTGGTGCTCCATATCTTTAATTTCATCTGCAAGTGGTATATGTATATTTCTGTATTTTTTCATTATGTTTCTTTTTTAAGTTTTCGGAATTTGGTACTGTTATGTCTATTAAATATGTGGTCTTTTGTTCTTTTAAAGTGAGTGTTATGTCCGGTCTGATACAGGAGATGGTTTTATCCGTTATAATGTCACGATCCCAATACAGTTTAACTTTATCATTTTCTATTACACTTTTTGGTTTGTATTTATAATACGGGGTATATTCGTTAATGAGTTTGTATTTAATAGCAATTTGTTGATGGATTTGTTTAGCTACGTTATCGTGTCTATTGACGTATTCTTTACCCGCTAGTATATGACATCCTCCGGTAATGTGCTCTATTGTTTCTCTGTTTTGGTGGCAGATTCTACATGTGTCGTTATCTATGGAACTGTCCTTTATTATATATTTGGCGTAATTTCGAGTTTTAATTATGTGGTCTTGGATGGTGAGCATAAAACCCTCAGTTTCTGCGAATATGTTTCCGGTGGTTAGCCATTTATTAGATGCTGTTTTGTCTACATGACCTTGGTTTAGGTGGAATATGTGTTTACCATGTAGTGCTTTCTGTTTCCATTTCGTTATCTTTTCTTCGTCGGATACTATTTTTGTTTTAGGGTCATAATCCTGTCTATTGAAATTTAATGGTGTTCCAGATGTTAATACGTTTGTTATGGCTTTATGCAGTAAACTAGTATTAGCTTTAATGAGAAAGTAATTTCGTAAATTGTATATTAGTGAATAGTTCAAGTTTTTGAGATCAATAAAACCGCAGCCTCCAATATTGCGTTTCAGAGTAAATCTTTCTACCGCAGAGTGTATGTGGTGTATGTTATGTTTATTAGCCAAAGACCTGGTGATCATGTTTAATGAGTCTAAGTCTGTGTCTGTCCACTGAATAATTCCGAATGAGTAAGTCAATATAGGAACTGCATACGTATTAACACCTTTTACTTTATTTCTGCCTGATAATTGTGTTTTAAATATTCTACTGACTCTAGATATATAATTCTTTCTTAGCTCTTCTTTAACTTTATGATGATTTATTCCTGCACTTTGTGAGAATCCTAGATATTTGTACGTGTCCCTTAATTGCATTCCATCGATTTTATTTTCGTCTAGTGAGAGTTTATACGAATGAGTTTCATTGGATTTTCCTTTAATTATACTGTTGATTTTACATTTATCAATTCCGAACTTCATTTTTATATCATGGCTAAAGGCCTCTGTCATAGAGAGAAGATGATCTATTTGTTGTCTTGTGGATGCATATATTTTAATATCATCCATATACAGATTGTTAGGTAAAAGACCGTACATACTGAAGGACACGTTAGTCAATGGCTTCAAGTAACCATTAAAAATATAATGCAAGAGTAATATAAATATACGGCACAGTAAACGATACGAAATTATTGTAGCACAAATGCAGAAAATATGGACACCCTACATACATCGAGACTTTGAATAAAAAATAATAACTAGGTACCTACCTCTTAGTGTATGCAGCGTCCACAATGGTAGAATATGTAGTATTTATTTACACCGATTCACTTACATTTACTAAGTATTTACATTTACACTATTTACATAAAATTAAACGTATTTTAATAATTGTTCAAAATGATCGCCTCCTCGCGCAACGCAGATTTCGGCGCGTTTTCGCATATTGTTTTTCACCCGGCACAACACAAACGTATCACTTCGAACCTTATCAAAGGCGGCTAATATTCTAGCCTTTAGTTCATCCCGGTTGGAGTATTCTGTAGCGTACACAAGCCGTTTCACTTCACCCCACAAGTAAAATCTAACGGTGTAAGGTTAGGCGAGCGCGCCGGCCACGGCACGGGCCCACCGCGACCGATCCAGTTATTGCCGAAGTGACAATTTAAAATTTAAAAACTCGTACACTCGTACACTGTCATTAGCTCGGGCATATGCACGAACCATTTCCCAGTATTCTTCGTTTGAAAACGACATTGCACTTGACACAAAACACACTAATAGTTAAAAGAGGTTTCCGCAAATAATCAAATATTGCATCACGGGCGACTCGCGACCTTTGACTGGCGCCCGCGCGTGCCGCGTGCTCGCTCGGCCGGCGAGGCGACGCACGGGCATGAAATGGCGAGTGCGGGGAGGGGTGCGGGAACAGAGCGCTGTTTGTAAACAGCTGATCGCCGATGACCGCACTTACGCAATACTTAGAATTTTTTTGGATAAATTATGTAAAAAATAAGGTACCAATTTTTTTACAAATTCGGGGTCAGAATTGAGTGCCTTATATTTGACTTCAGTATGTACGGTCTTTTACCTAACACATTGTATAACAGATGCGAGACTTTAATTTTATTTGTTCTATCTATTGTGTATCCATAACCTGATCTATTGAGAATATTAGATAAAGGGTTTATTGCTAAACAGAACCAGAGAGGACTTAAGGAGTCGCCTTGGAATATACCGCGGGCTATTTTAATTGGTTCCGATTTTTGGTATCCGTTTTCAGTTTTAATATTTAGTACAGTATTCCATGAATTCATTAGACACGTTAAGAAGTTAATTAGATTTTCGTTTATTTTATATATGTGCAGAACTTGTATTAGCCATGAGTGTGGGACGCTATCGAACGCTTTTTGGTAATCAATATATGCATAGAACAAGTTTCGGTGCTTTTGTTTAACTTGGTTATGTATTTCGGTATCTATTACGAGTTGTTCTTTACAACCCATGGAACCCTTACAACACCCTTTTTGTTCCTCAGAGATAATGTTATATTTATGTAAATGTAGACTAATTTTATTTCTTATTATAGAGGTAAGTAGTTTATATAGGGTAGGTAAGCAGGTGATAGGTCTGTATTTCGCGGGATTAGTAGTGTTACAGTCTTTAGGTTTCAAGTAAGTTATGCCCTGTGTAAAAAACGATGGGATACCAGTTGTGTCTTGGATTATAAGTTTAAAAATGGTAGCAAAGGTTCCATGTGTTGCTGTTAAGTATTTAAGCCAATAATTCTGTATTTTATCGGGTCCGGGTGCCTTCCAGTTGTGAAGTTTTTTTACGGCTTCCGTGACATCATTTTTATCTATTGATAATTCAGGCATAAAATCTATATTTATTGTTTCCTCTTTTTCTAAATCAATCCAAGGCCTGTGGGAGGAATGATTGACTGGTTCAGACCAGATTTTTTTCCAGAAATCTGTGGTATCCGTCATATTAGGTGGAGCTGGGATAATAGGCTCATTATTATTATTATTAAGGTTTCTGTAAAATCTCTTAGGGTTTGTGTTGAAGATGTTATTTTCTGTTCGTCTTTGGTTAGATTTTCTGTAACGTTTTAACCTTTTCGCTAGTGCTTGTAGTTTTTGTTTTTTACTATCTAATTCTTCTTCTACACTCGTTTGGTTTCTGTCTATTAAGTTTAATTTACGCCTTTTTCTTAATGATAATTTTCCTTTTAAATATTGGGTTATCTGTCCTACTGTTGATCTAAGTTTCATAATCTTTGTTTCTCTGCGAAATGACACGTTCGCAGAAGGAGAGAGGTGTGTGCCTGGGGTTTGAGTCCGCGACCGTCGTGATTCACGACTTACTTATTTATTATCTTACTTATATAGGTCGATTGCCTCTTTGTTACGTCAACAGTACCTATTTTATCTCTCTTCCACGAGCGTCACAGGTCATTCCACCGAGAAAAACACTGTGTAGCAAGTTACTTAAATACATTACGCCAATGGTTCGGCACTAACAACACAAACTAGGTGCACAAGTTGCATACATGGCTAAGTTACTCGTAAGTTGTGCCATCGGCCCCACTGTCCAACAACTGCCGCCAAACTAAAGCCTCAAGTGCCAACTTGGTAGTGCGTTTGACGTGTCCCTGTTTACTTGTTCTGGGGCGTGAGTTCGATGTTAATAGATAATTTACATACATTACATTAGGAAAATATGGGAAATAAGACCGTTAATAACCGTGTGCCCTGTTCAAAATTGTGTGTCGGGATTAGTAAATATGTAGACCTCTGCGATACAAGCAACGCTTAGAGCAGAAGTCAATGTATACTTTTCTGTAATTGCTAAGTTATGTATAATCATGCTGTATAAATTCATATGTTGTACTTTAGATTTATTAGCAAAAATGTTGTTTTTGGTAAAAAAGTTATTTATTATTATTATTATTTATTATTAAATTTTAAAGTCGTGATGGCCTCGAGGTTTGGGCACGCGGTCGAGAATCTCGACGGTCGCGGGTTCAAACCCCAGGCACACACCTCTGACTTTTCGAAGTTATGTGTGTATTCACAATGAATTATCACGTACTTTAACGGTGAAGGAAAACATCGTGATGAAACCTGCACACCTAAAAGTTCTTAGAAATTTATTAGGTGTGTAGTCTGCCAACCCGCACTACTACACTACTAGGTGGACTAAGGCCTAAACCCTCTCAATGGTAGAGGAGGCCCGTGCCCAGCAGTGGGACGTATATGGGCTGATGATGATGATGATTATTAAATTTACGTACTCGAGAATATTTGCAAGGATTTTTTCTATATAGCAATTTCATCGACTCGCTCTAGGGGGTAGGTGATAAACTGTCAAACGCCAGTTTTGATAAATAAATGACATATAGGTACATGTCGGAGGGTCTTGAGCGTTATTTTTTTTTTAAATAGTGTCAGTAAAACTTTTGGAGGTAATTTCAAAAACTTAGTACAGGGCTCCGTTCGGTCTGGCGTTCTACGTTGGACGCACATTGGGGATGCGTCGACGCTTCGACATACATATATCGGTTTAATAACGACCCACTGGGCACCTTCCCTATGGTCGGAAATTTTAGGGTTTTATTCCACCACGCTGGTTTACTGTGGTCTGGTGTACTTCAGAAAAACTTCATAGAAAGTTTTTGTGTCATATAATATATTCCTTCACCGTACAAGGGCTTGGTAAAATCTACGATCACCGATTTGTTTCAGCGTATCTTTCGGTTTGTGCCTTGCATAAAACCATATTTGTACGGTTTACAAATATTATTTATGATTTTCAAGAATAATAATTATATGTCTGTAAACACACCTATGAACAAATACCATTGTACGGTAATGACTGAAAACTATCAAAATAATAACTGCAATCGCGTTTATTTACAATACATTTGTACTTTCAGCTGTTTGATATTTCATAAAAGCAAAATATTATGCGTATAAAAGTTAATGGCAGCGAGCTCGTGTACCGCTAGTTATTCCACATACAGTCCATTCGTAATAAAAGCATGTCGATGTAATTTTAATAAATACTCGTTTTATTTACATTCAATCACTCCTCTATCAGATGTAGTAGATATGTATTTCTATATCCTTGTTTCTACGGCTTTGTTATTGAGTTTTACTTAATAGGAGCGACCCCATTGCCTGTTTTCGGAAACCTTGCTTTTCCTGACAGATATCTAATGGAAAATCCCAATGACACTTTTAATACAGCAATGAAGGATGAATGGGATTATTGGAGAGATTTTCTCCCATCCATATTTGTAATAGTTAGATAATCCTAAACTTTAACTAATTAGCCGTGGGGTTCAATGTTTTCCAAGCATCGATGGAAGGCGGTTTAACCAAAAGTATTTCTTTTGTACTTCTACATTATATCACGTAGAGCCCATATTTTGTCCACAAACTTATAAAAAATACATAGAGGGGATCTTAATATTCCAGCGTATTTTTTATTTTTTATGGCGAAAAATAACCATCCGTCGCCACTCGATATATCTCTGCCGGGCCAGTATAAAAATACTCGTAAAATAATTCGTATTAACTGCTGACTAAAGCATAACAACGGTAACACCGACAATTTGAAGCGCTGAATCCACACGAGCGCTTGCACAACACAAAAAACTGTAATAAAACATGAGCCATGCGGAGTGAAGGCTTTCGGCCCACAACGAGCTTCAGTCGCATATCGCATACCGCGAGTTATCAAAACATGCAAATTAACAGGGCCGGGCGCAAACTGGCCGGTATTATAGTCGGGGGCGGGGACCCCCGGCCCTCGTTAAAACTTTGCCAACACAGGGCGCCCACCAGCACGGTTTTATTGCTGCACAAATTGAAGCCGACGCGGCGCGATTCCGCGTTTCCAAATATCAACTGGGAACTTTTTCACTCGACCGTTTTGGGGGGTCCCTAACGAAATTGATAAAACGCTAAATTAGTTCGGCTATTTGACCGATATTGCACTAGTATGGAATTATGCTGCATTCGCTTTTACCGCTTTGCAGGTATGCGGATGTGATTTTTTGCCATTTCAGCTTTTAGAACAAATTGGTTAAAAACTCATACTAAATATATCATAATCATCATCAGCCCAAATACGTCCCACTGCTGGGCACGGGCCTCCTCTACAACTGAGAGGGTTTAGGCCTTAGTCCACCACGCTAACCTAGTGCGAGTTGGCGGACTACACACCTAAGAAATTCCTAAGAACCTTTAGGTGTGCAGGTTTTATCACGATGTTTTCCTTCACCGTTAAAGCAAGTGATAATTCATTGTGAATACACACAAAACTTCGAAAAGTCAGAGAAGTCAGAGTCAGAGGGGTTTGAACCTGCGACCGCCGAAATTCTCAACCGCGCGCCTAAACCTCGATCACCACGTCAAGTCAAGTCATCACTGCTTCTAAAAATATATCAATTTTCCAAATTTCGCCTCAAATAATATAAGACAATTGTTTCCCGACAATTTGCCCCCAATCTGCAAGTCGCGCCGGCTGCATTTAATGAAGTAGTACCAGCACTTCGAAAGGATAATATGAATGAAGATGACATGGTAAAAGTCACTTTAAAAAATTCGAATTTGAAAGCTTGATTTCAATTACGTCCCGACATTTTAAGCTGATGCTCAAAGCGCCGAGGAATTGTTTTAAAATGAAGCTCTCTTGTTTCGCCTGCCCTTATCCGAAGTTTTCTCCGTTTCGGTAGAAAAAAATTCAAGCTTTTTAAAGAAGATTTTTTGATTTTACGGTTTTCTACCTTATTTGTTTTTTATCTGTGGTAAATACGCTTTTTTAAATGAAAACCTCAAGCAATGACACTTTTTATTCTACCTGAATTATCATCATTCATCATCATCAGCCCAAATACGTCCCACTGCTGGGCACGGGCCTCCTCTACAACTGAGAGGGTTTAGGCCTTAGTCCACCACGCTGGCCTAGTGCGGGTTGGCGGACTACACACCTAAGAAATTCCTAAGAACTTTTAGGTGTGCAGGTTTTATCACGATGTTTTCCTTCACCGTTAAAGGAAGTGATAGTTCATTGTGAATACACACATAACTTCGAAAAGTCAGAGGTGTGTGCCTGGGGTTTGAACCTGCGACCGCCGAAATTCTCGACCGCGCGCCTAAACCTCGAGGCCATCACTGCCTCTACCTGAATTAAGACATCATTATTTCTTAATCACGGTTGATAATGAAATATACTGAAAAACGACTTTCTGAAACTCCTTACGTGGATTTTTATAAGTCTACACCTTGTCTTGTAATTATTAGTCCGCCATTAATATCTCGGTAGATCAGATATATTTAAGGTTGTTTTATCACCTCTACTACTACATAGGGGACAAAATCCGAGTGTTTGTGTATGTGTGTGTGTGTTTGTTAAATAAAAAAAAATTAACTGAAGTCATAAAATTCTAGCGGGATCTGCACTATTTGGATTCCCATATAAAAAGTCAGATTACCGTGGACAATAACAAAATTGACCTGTGATCTAATCCACTTGCTGTATGAACATAAAGCCGGGTTTTAGACTTTAGCTAGTGACACTAAAACCAAACTATCAAAAAGAGAATTTATGATATTGGCGAGTAGCGAGCTCATAAAACTAAATTACTACCGTTTTGGGTAAATGGTTTCCCAACAAAGAATAGTCTTTAATAAAATATCTTCAATAATTTGGTCTCGATACTGTGACTCATACTGTCGGAGTTCTATCGCAGATTGGAACATTTTTTTTCAATTCATTTAAACATAAGTATATGTATATATTTTTATCGGAACAGCATTAGTATTAATTGGAAAGAAGAAAACTATTATAGTGAAATGATTAATTAAACTGTCGACTTTTGTATTGCTCCCAACTTTCCTTAGATGTAACTACATGTAAGTAGTGATGGCCTCGTGGTTTAGGCGAGCGGTTAATTAAAAAATCTCGGCGTTGGCGGGTTCAAACCCACCGTGTATTCACAATGTATTATCACATATGTACTTTAACAATTGAGGAAAACAGCACATCTAATTTTTTTAAGGAATTTCTTAGGTGTGTAGTCCGCAAACCCGCACTAGACCAACGTAGTGGACTAAGGTCTAAATCCTCTCAATTGTAGTGGAGGCTCGGACCCAAATGAACGGTGACCCACAAAACCCAATGTCTCTGATATGTTATTTGTTTGCCTCATAAGGTTAAGTATTAAAAACGATTGGCGTTTAAGTAGAAGAAAGAATAATTAAAACTAGTGAAACAGGACAAAACCAACAAGAGTATGTGACAGAACGACGGCTTATAGATAAGTATGACATGAATTCTCACTTACTCTGGTCGGTGTTGCCGAGGAGTAAGCTTAGATGAGTTTCTGTACCCAAGTTTCGCCAACTGTGTTTCAAACGCCATTTTATTGCATGTGGTAAACTGATTGTCTTTTGGGCCTAATTTCAGACTAACATCAGACAACATTTTCTTGATGAAAAACCTAATATTTTTTTTCCTGACTCACTACAGACGACACTTACACAACGTTATTAATGAGGTAATCATTGAAGAATAGACATTAGAACAGTGGAGAGCTCGTTTGCTTGTTTTTATGATATTAGGTGACTATATTAAAAATAGTGGTAAGCGTTGTGATATACACAACTTCAACTAGGAAAGAACGACTTTAATTGGTTGATCGAATATATTACTTGTACACGAAACGTAACAAGAATTCTAAATGTAATTTTCAACTTCTCTCTTCCCATTTCCAATTCAGTAAATAGGCTATAAAATAAAATTCAACCAGAATTCCTGGGATAAAAGCTACTAAAATTTCACGTATATTTTACAATTCTCTCGATTAAGCGAAAATCGTTTATTTCTCAAAACATGACATATAGGCATTTATATCTACTCCATTTACAACCGCTTACATACATGAAACGCTTGTCACATGAAACTAACTTACTCGCCTTGTTTACTGATCTATGCAGAGAAATATTCCCAGAATAACGTGACACGATAGCGTGACACTTCTAACTAAAATCCCTAGAAACGTTGTAACTTGTCACAAATGTGTCTGTACGTCGGATACAATTTTCTACGTCAATAACTGGGGGCAGAGTGTTAGTCGTATTCCAGCGTGACAATCGGGCCGCGACGCACTGAGCGTTGCGGCCTCAGTTTGTCACGTCGCCAATGTCAAGTGAGTGTCTAGACTGCGATTAAGTTACGCATTAATTGTACTATTTGTATGTTTGCGTCATTTGTCTGCGAGATTGCGATTCACTCTCTCATGATAAGTACGAGGTTTTGTTTAACAAATGGAGTGGAATCTACATGGTTCGTATTACTTATGTCTTGGTTTGTTAGATTTCTGTGCATATTAATCATATATTATCATTTATAAAATTGGTGTGAAAGTTCTGTAACCAGCTCCAAAAAAATCGTATACGTAATCTTAAGCAAAATTTAAATATCGACTGGTAAAATATTACTACAATTATCACTAGCGAAAACAATTAATATTAATATAATTATTATGTGGGTATTTTTGGTTGCACACATGACCAGACCAACGTGGAGGTGGCACACACTTGTGCTGAGAGACTACAAAACAGGCTACGTACATAAGAGCGACTAAATATACTTCCTATATTTTGAGAAATATAATTATATAAAGGATAAAAAAATTATACTATGTAAACTTTTCTATACTCGATCAATAAATCGTTAGAAAAAAAGTGAGCTTGCAAAAAAACCTTGAAAAACTCGGTTGTGTACATTGCGTGAGGCTTATCTATCTTATCTAGCGTCGGATCGAGGCAGGATCAGTACCAGAGACCACACATTAACCCCTGGCGAGCGCGCAGATCCCCAGGGAAGCTAATTAGACTGGACTTTGTAAATAATTGCATGCAATTTACCAGGAAGCCTTTAATAAGGCTGAAATCAATCCTAATCAAGTCTGATGTCAAGGGAGTAATAATAGATCAGCCGCCTGTACATACAGACATAAGCCTAAATGACGCGTTGTATCAGATTATGTGCTTAATTAAGTACATACACATTAATAGTATTTGTCGATGATTTACTGAATTGTATTCAGTCATCATCTTGGACCTGATGTCAATACATCTATTGTTATCAATGATAGCAACTAATGTTTTTATTATTAGTAAAACTATCAAGAAGATAGTGGTATTGTCATAATTAATCAAAATAACTGTCATTTAAATTGAGTCGGTGAGATGAAGAATGCGCTAGAAAATTTTGCAATGAGTGTCGCTAATAATTAAATGCGAATAGAATAACGAAATATGGCATACAATATAAACACAGCTACATGATAAACAAAGGAAATATCAAATGAAGTAATTATGTCGTAAAATTCGAAATAACGACGAAGCATAAAACTTAGTTTATAGGTAGTTGGCGAAATTAAGGATTCCGAACGTTGCCCAGTGGTAATGAAAATTTAACTCAATTTCGGTAACGGCTTTTGTCGTGTTCCACTCTGAGCTAAACAATTAATTCGAATTATTTAGGCACGTTACCTACTGTATTCGTTTAGAACTCGATTAAAAACTTTTTAATATCTGTGGTGTGTTAAATAATTAATTTATTTTATGTCTAGGTTTTGTAAGTTACAAATGAACAGCAGAAATTCTGAGATTATTCTAATTTCAAGTTGTAGACTATTAAGGTTATTATAATTTACTGTGAATCAACAAGCTAAATGTCTTAACGTAGGAAAGGCTTTGTACAGTGGTAAAGCAAAGGTGTTGAATATTATTAAGAAGCGAGAGGCGAATAACATCATGACGGCTGCTAAGATCCTTTTCTAAGACTTTCCGAGCAGTACATAAATTAGAAAATCCTAGAGATTAAGATGACGGTTATTCGTTCATAATAAATTGTATTTTCAATGGTAAAAGGATTTCGTGGTTACTTCCACGACGCTATAACAATAAGAAGTGAAACACAATGTTTTTACGTGCAGCGCAGCGACCCCCCCCCCCTCCCCCTAGCTATGTAAACCGGAACCAAACTGACGATTAGGAGTTTGTCATGAGATAATCCCCGGCTTTTCCCGGGATCACGTTTCTACATCATATTAAAAGTGGGGCGGCCGTCACGTCAGCGTGGGCTTCGGTGGTAGCGTGACGAATCGTGGCTTTTAACCTTTAAGTGGTAGGATTAAGAAGCGAGCTGCGCGAGAATAGCAATGGAACGCTATTTTGTTAATTACTTTATGTTTGTCCTTTCACGCTATAATGGGATAATATTGCAGCGTGACGTGTCAAAAGTTGCTTTTAGAAAGTTATAAACTTGTGTTGAATTTTGATAAAATGAAATTTTACCGTTATAGTAACGTTGGATACCTAATAATATCAATGGGCGTCAAATAGTTTGTGATACTAATTTCCTTTTTTATGAAATTATAATTGATATGTAAGCCACTAAAACTAATAAACCATTTTTTGTATTTAGTTGGCATTGAATCTATACATGATTGCATTTTAATCGCTTATTCAGTTAATTGAAAGCACAGTATGTAATAGGACATTAAAATCCGCCCGGTTAGCGACCACACATCGTTATTGCCAAAATGTCAGCATCATCATCAGCCCATATACGTCCCACTGCTGGGCACGGGCCTCCTCTACCATTGAGAGGGTTTAGGCCTTAGTCCACCACGCTGGCCTAGTGCGGGTTGGTGGACTACACACCTAAGAAATTCCTAAGAAGTTTTTTAGATGTGCAGGTTTCATCACGATGTTTTCCTTCACCGTTAAAGTAAGTGATTATTCATTGTGAATACACACATAACTTCGAAAAGTCAGAGGTGTGTGCCTGGGGTTTGAACCCGCGACCGTCGAGATTCTCGACCGCGTGCCTAAACCTCGAGGCCATCACGTCAATGTCAGCATAATATGGAAAATATCCCGAAACGTCCATATGCCGCCAGATAATATTAATACGATCTTAATCTTTGTAAAAAAAAAACAGAAAATAATTTATCTCGTTCATCTAAAAAGAGAAGGCGAGTGAGATGGCTGCGACCGATAATGTTCCAGCACAAAGGAGGGCTCGTTAGTTGACGTTTCCTGACGAGTTGTAATTTAAAACGCTACACAGACGTAAAAAATCGCCGGCCGACAGTTAACAAGCGCTTTCGCATTTAAAGGGCGAAACTCGGCACCAGCCAGCAAGTTATATAGCAAACTATGGTGTATTTACTGTGTTTTTGACTAATTAGAATATTGTCTTGTATCATCATCAAAGTATAAGCTGTCACATCATAAGTTTTAGAGTTTCATTGAAATACATTTAAGTTATCCTCAGTTAAGAAAATTAATAGAAAATTGACCAAATTAGATATTAATTCGATATAACTGAAAATATGTATAAACACTTTTTACGTGAACTAAAACAGCTTTTATATTAATCAAGTTACTAAAATTGCTTAGTACTTACTATAATACCACTGCATGACAGCATGAAAATGTACAATTTATTTTAGCATACACTGGCACAGGAAAGTGACAACAATGACACGTAAGTTTAGTGCCAAATACAGTGTCGAGTGGCTAAATATGATAAACGATATCTTTTAAATAAAATTGTTGGAAGTAAAACGAGTTGATACCTAAAACTACTAAAGAGGTCTTCTATAAAAAAGATACAATATAAATTTTCAACTAATCAACCTAAAACCATTGCAATATAATTTAATTTCTCTTTCGCTTAAAATTCAAAGTTCCCAGGGCGCCCTCACATGCAACAGTCAAACGCTAAATAAAACGAATGCGACTGACGTTATCGTATCCAATTTATTTTAATTTCAAAGTGGAAGCGACTCGACGTGTAGAACCTTTGGTAAGTGGTCACTTCAAGATAAAACACGCGATTAATATTTAAACCTAGCTGCTGGCCGCCACTTAGTCAGTGAATTAGTTTAAGCGTAATATTTTTTGTGTGGAATCCTTTTCTTTTATTTAATGAAGCGTAAATGGTTCGATTTTAGTGAGAGTATACATCCAACTGAAGATTAACCGGAATTGGGAGAGAAAAAACTGTAAAATAGTTTTTTTTTTTGGTAAAAGTACAAAGAAGTAGATACTCGGTGCCTTGAAGTGTTGAAGTTTTGAATTTACACAGACTTAAATTTTATTCATTTGTACAGATTAAGTCCAGTCCCACTTTTAAGAGCTGAAATAAGAATAACACAAGAATGAGACTGACACACAGAGATTTTTTATATCCCAGGATTTGCAACTGTTTCTTAAAATTATACCTTAAAGTTTTATTTAATTTCCTTTATAACAAAAGAACTGGTCTGTAGAAATATATTCTCACGTATTATTTAAAAAAGTTTTATCAGTTAAACCTTAACTAAGTTAAGTGTTTAACTTTTAGTAATATATTTTATAATATTAAGACAGTCGACTTCTTGATATTTTATATTTTTAGTATGCGTATTAAGCCATCAAATTATTAGTCTTATTAAGCCATCAAAATTTGTCATCTTCAGATTGTTATAAAATCAGTATTTTTTTGGGTGAGATGGTAGTTTATGATCGGTAGGTCCTACAACCATTTCTAGTCATTCCAAAATTCTGATACCAAATAACCTTCTGTCAGCCTTTTATAATAGGCTATAGTAATTTAAAACAGTATGGAGCAAAAATCATCGCCATCGTCCTCAGCCCATATACGTCCCACTGCTGGGCACGAGCCTCCTCTACAACTGAGAGAATTTAGGCCTTAGTCCACCACGCTGGCCTAGTGCGGGTTGGCGGACTACACACCTAAGAAATTCTTAAGAACTTTTAGATGTGCAGGTTACATCACGATGTTTTCCTTCCCCGTTAAAGAACGTGATAATTCATTTTGAATACACACATAACTTCGGAAAGTCACAGGTGTGTGTCTAGGGTTTGAACCCGCGACCGTCGAGATTCTCGACCGCGCGCCAAAACCTCGAGGCCATCACGCCTTCAAGGAGTAACAATGTTAACTCTTTAACCTACATATAAGGGCGAATACGTATCGAATACTGTCTCGTGGTCTCGCGGTACAAGTATGTGTATATGAGACATTTATAAGATAAAGTAATTGAAACAGATAAAACTTTAATAAATTCCGTATCATTATCTCATTGCAGCCTTTACCATGGAAAAACTGTAGGAGCACAAATCCGCCTTTTGTTTTCAACCTTTACATACGTATGAATACAATTCATTTTGCTGCCGGCTCAAAATTAAGTTAATTATCATTAAAAAGAGCTGCGCTTGTTCTGCTCGTCGCGCGCCGGCCGTGCTGTGTCATCAGAACGAAACTTTCACACGATTTTCACAATATTATTTATCATTGTAATACTGGGTTCATATTTAACTACTTTTGTTGCTGTTCATCGTCAACGATGTGAGGTTTCCAAATGGCTTTTCAAACTGTAAACTCGTGCAAGCGGGTATTTCGAAAAATATTACACATCATTTACTTCGTTCGGTGGGGCTACTAGACGTGTAGCCCTCTAATATTTTACATACATACATAAACTCACGCCTGTATTCCCCGAAGGGGTAGGCAGAGGTGCATTTCTGCACCCACACTTCGCCAGGCATGTATCAGTCCCACGTAATAGGGGGCGAGCCTATTGCCGTTTTTCGGGCACATTTTCAGACTCCGTGCTGTTACTGAGGATTTCCTAATGAAAAACCCAATAACACTTTGCCCGACCCGGGAATTGAACCCAGGACCTCTAGATCGCACGGCACATACTTGTACCGCGAGACCACGAGGCAGTAATATTTTCTAGTATGTTTTATTGAACACCTAAAAGTTCTTAGGAATTTCTTAGGTGTGTAGTCCGCCCTAAACCCTCTCAGTTGTAGAGGAGGCCCGTGGCGCAGAAGGCTAGACACCAGCTTGCGAAACGAGAGGCCGCGGGTTCGATCCCCGCACCGAGACAAATGTTTGTGTGATCCACAAATATTTGTTTCGGGTCTGGGTGTATGTGAGACCGAAAAGTCTCTCGTAGTTTCTGATACCCACGACACAAGACTTGTATCTTAGTGTGGGATCAGAACTATGTATGTGACTGTTGGGTGTATTTATTTATTTATTTAATTAAATCTATTACTAAGCTGACTGCCTCGTGGTCTCGCGGTACAAGTATGTGTCGTGCGATCTTGAGGTCCTGGGTTCGATTCCCGGGTCGGGCAAAGTGTTATTGGGTTTTTCCATTAGGAAATTCTCAGTAACAGCACGGAGTCTGGGAAAGTGCCCGAAAAACGGCAATAGGCTCGCCCCCTATTACGTGGGACTGATACATACCTGGCGAAATGTGGGTGCAGAAATGCACCTCTGCCTACCCCTTCGGGGAATACAAGCGTGAGTTTATGTATGTTATGTATGTACTAAGCTGATTGATACTATGTCTGAAATACCGAGAATTCTTATTGGCACGAGCCTTTGATATAATTTCATCAGATTTATCGATCAAATTATAAAGCAGACGGCAATAATTATAGCAATAAATTATATGATTAAGTTGGCAGCCGTGGCCTTGCCTGGAGTCATGAAGAATTAATCACTCCCACCATATTAGGTGCTGTGCGTGACCCGATTTATTCATTTTCAAATACCGTTCTGATAATATTGCTAAAAGCTTTGATGTATGGCGTGATTGTGCACAATCTATAACATATTTTGATTGCCATTAATTATAATGTAACATAAATTATGAGTCAGTGGCCTTATTTGTTAAATAATTGCTGGCCATGTTATTTGGGTTCGACCCCTAACTACAACCTCTAAGTCGATTGGAATTCATAAGGAGTTCAATGTTCATCAAGAGTTCGAGTCGTGATGGCCTCGAGTGTTAGATACGCGGTCGAGAATCTCGACGGTCGCGGGTTCAAAACCCAGACACACACCTCGGACTTTTCGAAGTTATGTGTGTATTCGCAATGAATTATCACGCACTTTAACGGTGAAGTAAAACATCGTGATGAAATCTGCACACCTAAAGGTACTTAGGAATTTCTTAGGTGTGTTGCCCGCCAACCCGCACTAGGCCAGCGTGGTGGACTAAGGCCTAAACCCTCTCAATTGTAGAGGAGGCCCGTGCCCAGCAGTGGGACGTAATTGAGCTGATGATAAAAGAGTTCAAGAAGGTCAACTAACGGTCTACAGATACTGTGCTAAACTACTTTTTAAGAAGAGTATATACAAGGGTGTATTCAGACCGTGATCGGAAACTAAGGCAGGTAATTTTAATTTCTTGTCGGGATTTTTTTTAACGCCAGGGGGTTTGTAATCACCTTAGCTATTACCTGTTTTAGTTTCCGATCACGGTCTGAAAACACTCTGTATACATAATAAGTATAATATGAGTAGGAGGCGTGATGGCCTCCAGGATCAAAGTCCACGGTAGGCCAGCGTTGTGGATTACGGCTTAACCCCTCTCGGTAGTGAAGGCGCTCGGTGTTCAAACGTTGAATATATGACCTATTATTTATAGAATATAGGGTTACATATGTATTCGAAAGAAACTCTTTTAACCTTTAACCTTCTGAGGCCGAAGATCACATAATACCAAACATTAAACATCGCAAAAATCGAAAAACCGAACTACTTTCCAACTGTCACTTTACGCTCCGAACTAGTATAACAAAATACAAAAAGACGAACTTATTACTACACAAAAAAAAAAGAAATTTCAAAACTTTTTTTGTGTTGTTCAGTTTAAATAGTTTATCAAGTTGTCATTTCTCTTCATTTATCAATAATAGCCAAATGTACACGAGTTCGTAGGGTGTATGTAACTGAACCTTCGTATTTCCAAACACAAAAAGAATGGAACTGCCCAATGGTAAATAAATAATGCGTGGCGAGTGGAGCGGTGGTTTGGGCTCCGTAACAAGCGAGTAATGTGGAGTGGCGCTCCGGCGGCGGTGTGTCTGGCCTGTCGACACACGGCTACTTTACATTTTATTGCCGGCCCGCACGAACCGCCTGCATGCCCTCCACTTATTAATGTGGAATTTATTTCAGTCCCACAAACGACGGAACTCAAGAAAAAATGTGGGTCAGCCTCTAGCTTTGGCACTTAGGCTTTACTTTTTGCTGTAACTAGTGATTGCCTGTCGGACCGCCGTAAACTACAACTAAACGCTGCTTTCTTCAACGGCCATTAACCTGATTACACTCGGTTTGTATACGAGGCAATCATAAATTAAGACGCCACTACATTTAAATCTAGATATATATTCAAAGCCTGATAGTGCGAGTTAATCAACACCGACTCCTAGATCTTTTTAGTGTTGAAACTCATCAATCAACATTTATTCTGGAATATCATCTTTGCAAACACCCCAGGCTATTCATCTTCATGTCACATTTTTAAACTTTGTAATGTACCTTAACCACGAAACCTCATGAAGCTTTGACTTTGTTGGGTCTATGACTTTATTGAAGTATCTAAAACTTTGCATATATATTTTTATTGTTTGATTTTGATAAATATCACCCTTTTTTATTAGTAAGATGATATATCAAGAAACTCAGCCTAGATGTTTTCAGTCAAATATAGAATACTCATGCTTGACCTGGGAGTCAACCTTGCAACTTTTTGACCACACACACATTTTTGTGCCTCGAGAAAAGCAAGGTATCTCTGACAGTAAAATAAAAAGGTATGTTTTAAGGCGAATGTTACTTAATTAAGGTGCAGCATCAATTAAAGTCAAATACTATTTAAAAGATTAACGCCACTTAAACTATCCCTAAAGCTGGTAGATAGTGGTGGATGGCAAACTGTGCTAACAAATTCCACTGGCTGATAAATGTCGTGTCGGATTGGTAAGGATTTGCGAACGGGCGCGAGCGCGTAAAGACCTTCGCCGATTTATGTGCTCCCTGGCCTGCAGGGTTGTTCGATAACAGGAACTCAGGGATGCACGGGAAATGTATGCAATTGATTCATCAGGATAAAAAATCAAAAATGTGATTGCAAAACTGCATAAAGTCAAAGTCAAATTATCTTTATTCAAATAGACTTTTACAAGTTCTTTTGAATCGTCAATTTTACACTTTTTAATATTTTTTTTAAACTATTGCCGCTTCGAAACGTGTTATAGCTGTGGAGAAGAAACGGCAAGAAACTCCCTCAGCAACACGAAATGTCAATATTTTTTTTAATAGAAAAAATAATTTTTTTTTTTCAATAAACAGTTTCAATTTTACATGATAAATGTCATAACGTTAAATGTCATAACGATACATGTCATAATGATACATTTCATAACGATACAAACTGTAGCAACACAATAAAACTCCGATCAATTTACTTACTCATACATAGATACCTATTATAGTGTTTCCGTCACGATTTTGCGATTTGAAACTAAGGCTATTTATTACTTACACCATCTTAGGTACAACAGATTTAAGATCCTAAACGTCAAATACTTTCGATTAAGTTTATTCAGAAATATATAAATTTTTACTAAAGATGCCAATAAAGAAATGATGATGATCGTAACAAGATTTTTTTCCATCAATATGTTTTTAATCCTTTTATACATCTCATAATTCTAGAAACATCTTATGGAACTGACATGTCTATTTTGGACAAAAGTCCTAAAAAAAATAAAGAGAAAAAAAAACACATCTTAACGACGGCTTAATTCCTCAACAACCAGAAAAGTGAATCCAAAAACAGAAAAGGTCACTGTTTTCCCACCAAATCCTCATGTAAGTAGTTCTGTCATATATCCAAAATATTACCGTACCATTTTTGGTGTGGTTGCCATTTGTTCCACACCTCTCTTTGCGATCGAATGGCGATTTATATCTGCTTTGTCCGGGACGTTTCCTGAGTAGGCTGGCAGCCCCGGCTTGCCATGCGGCTCGCGTCCGCTGCGGCCGATACTCTAGTGCCTTTATAAAGATATACGGGAGCACTTTGAACGGTTAATGCTCTTGGTTTTATTTTATGTTGTTCAGCCGTTTGGATCGGCTTTTATTGTTGGGAAGCGCGCGTGTTCCAAGGTTACGTGCATTAACATAATACTCTCCGGTATTAGTGTTTATGTCTATTGACTTCTTTCTAAACTTATTTATTGTCATGAGAAATTTTACTCAGAGTATTTTACATTTTGATAAAATTTTAAAAATAAAGATAATTTGTTTTCAATTCCCTAATATCACGATAATTATATCGAAATTGCCACAATAAAATCCAGTCATTTAACATATTATCTTACTAAGGCTCAAATGCCTCGCGGGTGCAATGATTTTTCTGCATGTTAGCAGTTCCTTTGGGTTCTCAGAATAAGTATTGCCTGGTGGAAATAGGTCATTCGAAACAACTTTTTAGAACTGACCTACTGGTCCAACGTCACTCTGAGTTTTTAACCAGCTGTTTATTACTATCGTGAACAAATTGTACTTTCCACAAGACAAACTCTCTACTGTTTACGATTCAGCCTGGCAATCCGCTAAGTTGATTCCTTAAACATATTCAAAAACGTTTTGAATAGACTGGAAGTATTCATAGTATGGCAAGTAGGAACGGAAAATACAAAGCAGCGAGCGGATTAGTTGACGCGTGTGCGCGGCGAAACGTTAGCAGAATACAAGTTCGCTCGTAAAACGTTGTTATAGTTGCAGCAAATGACAGTTGCCACAGTTCCGCGCCGGCGAAACAATAAATCTTACGACGTCAGCGGTAATAGATTTTCTTGTAGACAAACCAAATCACAAAGTTACAAATGTGTGTACGCTCAACATACTTTTGGAACACGCAACGAAATTGTTCTAGCTCGAGTAGAGGCTGACCTATGATAAAGGTTTATTTCGTCTATACAATATCTCTGTATTTACGTGCTGGGTTTTGGTAGCTTGAAAGCATTGAAAGTAGTGATTTTGCTTAGATAATTTTTTACTTATTTAAGTTTCTACGGATAGCCTTTGTAATAAAATTAATTTATCATTGAATTGGATCCATGGTGTACGGTCTAAAAATTAATCTTCTTTATTTCGCGCGACAAAAGTTATGTTCAGAAAGAGGATATTATAGCCTAACCAAGACAGATCATTAAGCATTACGCTGATTAATAAGAAAAAGGCGTTGGATAAATAACTCATCTTTAATTCCTCACCTGACAATGATGTAGGATTCACGTCAGAGCTGACAATGACGCACGACAACTACCGGTGACCACACAAAATATTTTTGTCTTAATCACCGTCATATTTTACCGCGGGTATTAAATCGTCATTCCCCGGCATTACATCTCGCCGAGAGCGTCGCAAGCAATTACGACAGCTATTAATAATGAGAATCATACGCGTAACGCTAGAGTGGTGAAACCCTTGTATCCATTTACAGGGTAATTACCCACTCAGTATCACGTTCGGGGGACAATGGCCGCGCTGATGTTGCCAGCGAGAGCACCGCGGAATTTTTGGCTCAAATCATAAATGTTCCCAACACAAGTGGGAGACACGAGCAATTTAGGATTTTAGAATAGTTTTGTGCATTTAGCTTATATAATATTTAAATGCTTACGTGGAAATAAATTTTAGAAGCGTTCTGGTAAGGCAAAAGTATTCCATCGTAACGAATGTTCTAAATGCGAAAGTTAATGAACTAAACTTGTTTATTTTTAGTAAATTGACAAATTAAATTCTAGATACAATTGTAGGTAACTATTTATAAAATAAATACTTTGTTTATATTCCGCCCTGGAGATAGCGGGCCTGGCCATTTCTCGAAATAAATTAAATGAAGAAGCATTTGTGCAGGCCGGCATGATTGTGTCGACCAGCGGGTGACCTTCGTTTCTCGCTGGTCGGTATTATTTTTTTGGACTCCACTGTGCTTACCATCAGGTACAGTGGAGTCACTTTGCCGTGCCAGATTAAAAAAAAAAAAAAAAAAAAAAATTATAAAGCTACTTTTTAGTTGCATTACCGCACGAAGCGACGGCATCTGTGGTAGTGGCACTGCTGCATTTTCTTGGCAAGATATTATATTGCTAGAATAATCCATTAAATTAAAATAATCTGTTTTCTCTCCTTCCCTATTTAAAAAGCCGGTAACATAAAATAACATATTTTTTTTACTTTATTTATTTATATTATACTTTTTTGTACACCACATAAAATTTAACAAAAATATGATTAAAAAACTAAATAAAAAAATGAGTGCAACAAATGACGGTCTTATCCCTGTATGCGATTTCTTACAGATAACCGTTATATGAACAGGAACACAGAGCGGGTGGTTACGTAATATCGAACGATATATTATGTGACGCACAACTCACTCAATTTCATCTCTGTTATTTTTATATCAACGAGTATCAGAGCTTATCAGGACCTTTAGTAATCAAGAGAACCATTGGGTATTGAATTGTTTTTTTACCATTTTAATAAACGAAAGTAGATCAAGGGCTCTCCGAAAGAATTAGCTAGAAAGGGCCTTGCTTAATCCGCCACTGTCTATAATCTTAATTTATTACTAATGTTTGTAAAATGTAAAAGGAAAACAATAAATAAAGTAATACAGTTAAAGGATGTAAATTCCTTTTAACATGGAATATTAGCTACCTTCTTTTACAACACATAGCATGTTTAATTCGTTTATTAAATTTATCCGCGTAAAAGCTTTTAAAAGTTAGTTTTTACAATATATTATAAACACACCAAAGGGGTACTCTGAGGTGCATTTCTGCACCCACGTTTTGTCAATTGTAATTTAAAAATAACCACGTAGTAACGAAGCGAACTTATAGGTATTTTCGGGCGCATTGCTAAAAAATTAAATTAAAAAATTTCGACTGACCGTCGTAAATACAGAGACAATTAGTTAAATATAGTTTATGTTTGAAATGAAATTGAAACTACCGGAATTGTTTGCCAGCCCACATGTTCCCTCCTTCCCATTGTCCTGGGTCCTTGCCAGGAGAGAAATATGGATGGACGAGACATGGGTGTCTGTCGCCACTTGACACTCTGTTTGGACAGTAAGCACGGTATTGTCACTTTATCGTACACCAATGTAAAACCACGGCCGAGGTACCGTTGCAAGGATCAAGTCGTAAAGTATCTGTGTGAACTTCGCGCCATCCTATGGCAAGAAACAGCACAGGATAGGCCTAAATGTTGACTCTTTGGTCGTTGCGCTGTGGTATGCATAAACTTTCAAATTACTGCAATAAATAGAGAGCATGGCCTGTTTTTTTTAAAAGTAAAGCTCAACAGGTTAATTTAATCTGTAAAAATATACTGGTAATATGAAAAGCATAGTTTCACTGCTGTGGTTGGCAACCCGTACAAGTGGTATTTTATTGTGGCGCTGTCGTTTGTCACTCTCGACGCGACGTTTCCCCCGCACCGCCCTCCGTCCTCCGACCCTCCTCCTCGCACCTCGGCGTATTTTTGTGTCGTAATGCGGGGTAAAAATGATTAACGTAGGTTCGTGTCGCGTCGCAAACGTTTCTCTTTATCAAACGTCTCGGGATTAAGTTACCGTTGTGAATGGAATTGTATGGATATTTGAGTGCTGACGAAGCAACATTGCTATGTCTATTTGACAATCTAATAAGGTTAATAGTGACGCAGCTATCTTAGGTGATTGTATCTTATTTCTTACTTTACAAAGGGGTACCTATTTTAATAAGTTATTTCCCTTTATTGACTGAGTCTGGAATTTTTACGTTGGAGAAACGACAATGGCGAGCTTATTACATGGGTCGTAAAGTTGAAAGTGGCGAAATGTGGGTTTAGAAAAATACCTCAGCCTGCCACTTCAAGCAAAAAGCCATGAGTGTATGTAGGTACTGTTTCTTCGTGACATTGTAATTATGATGCGGCGAAATGTTAGCCTGTCGAATAGGATCCGTCATCTACAAGTTGATGCTATGTTGGCAGTTTTTAAAACGGCCTTTGCTATAATTTAATCATCTATTTTGACATACAGGAATAATATTTCAATGACTAAATATGTAAAAGATTCTCCAGTGGCATTATTATCGGCGTGTGATCGAGTGGCCCTGGTTTGATTTTTGGCTATTGGGTTCTTCTATTACGATATTTTGCATAGCAGCATAGATATAGAAAATGTGCCAAAAAAACTTCCATAATCTTGGTCCCTATTTCATAAAACAAAAATAGATATCCTTGGGTGTAAAAGTATCCACCCATCCGACAGTGTAAGCATGATATACAAGCAGGCAGACAAGTCATAACAATTGATATATCCCGTGATCTCAGCAGCAAGACAATGAAGTGTCCGGTGATGTAGCGAGCGCTATAAATAACCGAACTATTTCATTAAACGCTCCCGAATTAACAGCTGTCCGTGCCGCCCATTGTGCCGCACTGACACCTCATAACCGACGGCCGGCAGCCGCACTATACTCGTGATTACAATAACGTGCTGAACTATACAACCTCAATGCTCAACTGATCTATTCGAATGTCCAGTATCGATTGGACAAAATCGATTAGTCATCTAAATCTGGGAAGAAGTATTGTGTCTACCTGCAAAGCATTAAAAGTATCATCATCAGCCCGTATCCGTCCCACAGGTGGGCACGGGCCTCCTGTACAACTGAGAGAGGTTTGGCGGACTACACACCTAAGAAATTCTTAAGAACTTTTAGGTGTGCAGGTTTCATCACGATGTTTTCCATTACCGTTAAAGTACGTGATAATTTATTGTGAATACAATTAAAAGTATAATAATAATTTATTTGGATTTAATATGAAAATGATGTAGTAACTAATACAAAGCGCATAGGTTGCTATAATAATACGTAGCGTGCAAATTGAAAATCATTACCATAAAATATTATTACATAAACGCATTATCAATAAGGACTCTTGTAATATCTAACAGTTATTTTCAGAAAGCCACGTATATAAATGGTTTATATGCCTGTTATGAAAAGATTAAGACTGCCTCGTGGTCTCGCGGCACAAGTATGTGCCGTGCGATCTTAAGGTCCCGAGTCAGATTCCCGGGTCGGGCAAAGTGTTATTGTGTTTTTCCGTTATTAAATTCTCAGTAGCAGCTCTGAGTTTGGATATGAACCCGAAAAATGGAAATAGGCTCTCCTCCTATTACGTGAGACTGATTCATCCCTGTCGAAATGTGGGCGTAGAAATGCATCTTCGCCTACTCCTTCGGGGAATACAGGCGTAAGGTTTTGTAAGTATGTGATGTGTGAAATGCGCCAGTACCTACTTTACAGATTTTGTCGTCTCTCTTGGAATTTCACTAAGTATAAACGAATATCGTATAAAAGACACAATTCTAGGAAGTTACGTTTTACAATCGACATTTCAACGATAAGAATATGACAGCAAGTAATAATAACCATGATTCAGAAGTCTTTATATAATGAATATAGCAAATTTCGTAAGAAGCTTATACTCGTATAGTCGGCTTTTGTAGAACAATATAACAGTATTACCTAATACCATTTGTATAATTAAAGAACAAAACTATTTTTACAAAGTCGAGGAGCACTCAATCATGGACAGGATTTATGTGACCTTTTATATTTATAATAGGCAGAGGCTGAGTGATGGCCCAATTAAATTTTTTAAACATAACTTAGCCTTAATTAAGTCGTTTCGTGTCGCACACACGATGTAATTGACGTATACTGGTGGGTCTATATATTTTTTAAGCGTCGTTGCGTTTGTTTGTCAAAAATCTAATTTTTAGGCTTGCGTACCCAAAGGATAACTAAGGATAGAGAAAACGGGAGCCTATTACTAAAACTTCGTTGTCCGTTTGTCCGTCCGTCCGTCTGTCCGTCTGTCCGTCTGTCCGTCAGTCCGTCAGTCCGTCTGTCCGTCTGTCCGTCTGTCCGTCTGTTACCAGGCTGTATCACATGAACCGCGATAGATAGACAGTTGAAATTTTGACAGGTGATGTGTTTCTGTTACCGCTATAACAACAAATACTAAAAAACCGAATAAATATTTTTTTAAGTGGGGCTCCCATACGACAGACATGATTTTTTTTATCGTTTTTATAAAAAAAAATGGTACGGGGCCCTTCGTGCGCGAGTCCGACTCGCACTTGGCCGGTTTTTTTTTATTAGACGATAGCCACTAACAACTCCAGAGTTTGGACGCTAACCGAAATATACGGGATCAATGTGGTGGACTAAGATATTTCTCCATAGATGAACAGATCTCAGCACAGTAATAAGAGATACACGGGCTTCTACACGTATATAGACTGCTTCATTCGTCATTAGCGATTGGAAATTGGCGTAGGTATGCTATATGCGATCTATTTTCATGCGTGAGGTGCAGAGTTTGATATCTAGATTTGGTAAAGAAATATTGAGTGTTTGACCCAAAAAATGGCTATACACTCGCTTCATATTCATTACTGATAATGGAGTATGAGTTCATTGCTTTTTCGGGCACATTTTAGATTCCGTACTAAATCCTGAGAGTTTCTTTAGGCGTATTGTCTGTTATAGTTTATGGATACGTTGCATGACATGGCACACGATCTCCTAGCCTGGGACGGCAGCATTAAGCTTCTTAGCGAAGAGGCAACCACACGTCACTGTCACTCGGGTGTCTCTTGTCGCGTGTCGCCGTCAATTGATTACCCACTAATGTCACGGCGCGACACACGTGTTGTCGCCCGTGTACACACGTTTTACTTCTAATTAACTTTGCTTTCAGAATATCCAAGTTTGTCATTTTTGTGATTTTGTTCAGAAATATTGCGGTCTAATTTTTTTTTGAGTAAAAATTTAGTTGCGTGCCACGCACGTGGTAGTGCTTTTGAATAAATATAATTTACTTTTTCGAGTCGGTTCAGGGCAGTCATTAATTATAATTATAAAAAAGTTACAGTGTAGTTCTTACATTGAAACAAGAACAAACCTTCTCTGCGATCTTCAGTGAATATTAAATTTCGCTTGCCACGCCAAATGTGATTTATTGCAGATTAATATTCAACAGAAATTCGATTGCCACGTCTAGTTCCATTGAAATAGGACCAATAAATTCACTGCTTACTAAATAAACCCTAGTCATTGTCTCGGCCGTTTGTAGCGCCGACAAATTATTCCTTACATAAACGAATGCAATGACAGTTCACAAACACCCACGCCAGAATAATGAAACAGGCAACCGCAATTCCACCAGAGTGGTGAGCAGATAGAAGGTCGAGGACGGCGGCGCGACCTGAGTGTCCCTGCGACCCGGTCTGGATGTACTGCGACGCGGTACAAAAGGCTGCTCGTCCCACAGTAACTGACGGAGTTTTGCCGTCAAAAGGCAGTATTCAAACAAAATAAGACAGAAAGTTGGCGTAAACACTCGCAGGCAATGAGCCGAGGTGGCAGTTAAAGTGTGGTACCCCTTTCCCCTCCTGTAAGCCGCCCCCCGCCTGCCTCAGGGCTAAATGTGGAATACCTCAGTAATTGTATCGCTCAATCACGAATAGGTGGAGTTGTGGGAATAATTTGACACACGTCGGATTTGGTCCATCGAGTAGTAAATACTTCTTGGATATGTCGATCGTGATTCTTGGATAATAATTGATTTGGTCAAAGTGTTTTAGTGAGGTCTATTCGAGTCAACCATTATTACGATTAATCTGCCCATATACGTCCCACTGCTGGGCACGGGCCTCCTCTACAACTGAGAGGGTTTAAACTATTACGATTGATGATTTAATATTTAGAATCCTTGTTTTGTCATACAATAATAAGAAGAATATTCTTTGAAAATTCTAATACCCACTGGATTGTGTTCAATACTAGTAAAATCTATCTCTTTAACCACTTTGCATAAGAGTAGTGAATAGGAGTGTCCTTAAAGAATAAGAAGCAATAACTAATTATTGCACTGTTTTATAAGTTTCACTTTTGAGCTGTTCTCGGAACATTCTAAGCAGCGGAGTTGTCATTTCTGGTATCTGAGGACAGAGGACGAAGATGAATCGGGAAGTTACGTGTCAGAATTATTGAGGAACGTCAGTTTCTAGCTATCGCTTGTATTGTGTTGCTTATGCGTTTAGCTCGAACTTGTTGTTAGAGACTCTGTGTCTTTTAGGAATTGTAATACCATGTCAATACGATCTTAATAATAAGTTTGTCGCCAACAGGAACTTTACACAGAGGCCTTTGAATTTTAAATCTACTATCACCCTTCACTAATGCATTGGTTCAGAAAAAGATCCTGCTTCTTCAGGAATATCTATAGAAAATATCTTTACAAATTTTATCGTAATCAAAAACCTATTAGACTTGGGAGTTACTGAAATATTTTAAAAGAATCCTATTAGAACGAAATGCAACATTGCCTCGTGACTGCCTCGTGGTCTCGCGGTACAAGTATGTGCCGAGCGATCTAGAGGTCCTGGGTTCGATTTCCGGGTCGGGCAAAGTGTTATTGGGTGAGTAGCAGCTCGGAGTCTGGAATTGTGCCCGAAAAACGGCAATAGGCTCGTCCCCTATTACGTGGGACTGATACATACCTGGCGAAATGTGGGTGCAGCAATGCACCTCTGCCTACCCCTTCGGGGAATACAGGCGTGAGTTTATGTATGTATGCAACATTTACTAAGTCGAACATTTTGTGTTTAGTTTTGTAAGTCATTGTAAACATACGTAAGCTCTGCAGAATCGTGTTGAATACCAACGTTTAAGTAAAAAAAGTCAAAGCTGCATTGCTAGTATCTATGAGATAAATAAAGAATTGTAATGACCATACACTTTTAATGATTAAGCGGTTTATTTTCTATTGCTTAATGAAAAAGAATTTAAGAAATGCACTTCTGGTGTTTGCCTATAGTGGCGTCAGTGCGTATGTAAGTATCTTTAATCTTGTAAATAAAATGTGTAAGTCAAAAACATTATTTGATTACTGCGGTGTTTCGCAAACACTGGTTAGTCAATTGTGATTTTACACTATGCTCCATACAATCGAACAGTCATATCTCGCGTGCAATAGGCCGGCACTTGACATTTATATCAATGAACCCGCGTTGACAATAAGAGTCGGCCTTCATCGCTAGTAAGACAAATTCCGCAGTTAACAGCGTCTCCCACGACGGCATAAAAGCTTTTTTCGGCCGACGATAAAGCGGCAAATGTCGCCGGGTCTAACAAGGCGTGCCTTTTGCCTTTTATCGTGGTCTACAATAAAATAGTCGCTGAGTCGGCTTAATGTCTTACCTTTTTGCGTAATGCTTGCTTATATGCTGTACAAAAGCTTATTTGAATTATTTTAAGTAAAAATTGTTGTTATATAACGTATTATTCTCTTGAGCCTGTATTTCTGAAGTGATAGATTAATGGGTACTTTTACACCTACGTTCAATTAGATCTTAATAGGAGCGAGCAATAATCCATTTATCGTAAAACAATTCTGGCTAACTACATAAAGATTATTATCATAAAACACAATAACTCCTGAGTGACTCGGAAATCGAACCTAAAACATTTCGATCGGACGCCACGAGAGAATGATATGTGTTAACACGATGTCAATATATTTATTTATTCAATTAGCACGGTTGCACCATTTACACTAATCGATTAAATGACAAAAAATAACAATTAATATACAATTTAAAAACAAAATAGTGAAATAAGAAAATTCACATTGTATAAAATTAAAGTACAATAAAACATCCAAGAAAATCAATTGACAATATAATTATAAACATATTCATCCATCACACATTCATTTCACAGAAACGCAAACATTCCGACAAAATCGCCTTCCATTCCTCAGTAAAGATATCGCAGTGTTGAGCACTGTCCAGGAGAGCATTGAGCGCAGTGAGAGTACGCGGTATGGGTGATCTGGCACGAGCCACAGTACGACATGTATAATGTAATATAACGTATGTACATTGATTTAATCCTTTGCTAAGTTTTCAGTACCAAAATTACTGACATAGTGCAATTGGCATATCTATTCAACGATTTTTTTACAGTTAAAAACTTCACTTTGCTATTTGATAGTGCATCAATAAGTGTTGAATATTATACTCGTACACAAGAGCAACGACACAACATTAGATTAATAGCCACATGTTGTATAGATTAACGACTCGTCTAGGGATACTGTATCACGAGGCTTGAATTTACAACACCTCAACATACCTCAGGGTATATACCTAGCTATAAATTATTATCATATCTCTTATGAATATTGCAAATGAGACACCGCTTAAAACAAAATTCAAGAAATTTCAAAATGAATATTATATCTTTTTAAAGCATAATATGCGAGATAAAGAGTCAAAATAAATAATTTACTATCCTCTTATTAATTAGGTTCTGATTTTTTTATACTGAAACGACAAATTAACAACGCCGTATCTGACTCTCATCCTGTTAATCTCACATCCATTCACATCTATTCCACTTAAATTATAATGTGTAACATACCACAAATAAAAAGTTGTTTTAACTGTTTATATACTCGCGGCCTCTCGTTTCGCAAGCTGGTGTCTAGCCAACTGCGCCACGGGACTGTCAAATAAATACATACACACCTGCATCCAAAAAGGTTTGGAAATAAAGTTTATTTCTTTATCCACGTTCCACCAACTACGATTTGAATGAACTGAACCCAGGACCCAGGTCCTCTCAAAAACATAAGCATGAAATAATCAGCCTATAATTATTTCTTACTACAGTCCTCGAAATACAAAGAGTATAGGATACAATGTTGAACACTTGCCTAATTTGTTGGCGATTTGTTGATTTGCAGAGATAAATGGCAGCAGATAAACTTTCCTACGTTTCGTATATTATTTACTTGTTTGCGCCACTTCAGCCGGCTATTAGGATTTTCCTCTACTGTCGAGTCGGGATACGGAAAATAAAACATACAATAAATCAGATTTTACGCTTACGGAGCACTTAATTTGGATGTAGTTTATTATATTGGACCAATAAAGCTCAATAATTATGAAAAGACCCTCCAAAGAACATTTAGTTAGACAAATGTTTGCAAGAGAGAGCTGCGCGTTCGATTCTCGCACCCAGACAAAAAAATTATGTGTTCCACTTGCTTTTAAAATGGATAATTTTTTTTCCATTGTAAACCTTTAAAAGATAAAAATGTTAGCACGAATAAAAAAAGTATTCACCTCTCACAGATATACATATGTTAGTGCTTTTACAGCGGCGAAAAAAAACAATTTGTATTTATTTGAATCGTCCTTTCTGCGAATAAAATTGAAGCTTGAATATGAGATTCAATAGTACTCGAATATGTGAGCTTGGGGACATGTGCTGAGATTCCACAGACCTCAAGGTCATCCACTTAACGTGACCTCTGTAATGTATGCATACTACATCTCGGGGTAAAAAGAATTTGTCTAAGTATCTTTATGAGAGCCATTTTGGTAATGCACGTGTCGTTTGTGTGAAGTGGTAGTTTGATGCGCACTAAGTACATATTTGTTTTAATAGATAGATAGATATAGATGGATAGATACATCAAACAGTCACACACATAGTCCTGATCCGACACTAGCATAAAAGTGTGTATCGTGGGTATTAGAACCTACGAGCGACTTTTCAGTCTCACAAACACCCAGAGGCGAAATCACATGTGAATGTTTCAAACATTTATAACAGGGCGTGGTTTGAACCCGCAGCCTCAAGATGATATGGCCTATGGCCTTCCTCAATAAATGCGCTATCAAGCACTAATCTTTCAAATCGGACCATTAGTTCCTGAGATTAGCACGTTCAAGCGAACAAACTCTTCAGCTGTATACTATTAGTATGAATTGAAGGATAGAAAGAGTACTTGCAGTAATCGTATCTTGTGTTTCGACTGGGTACTGCGTAACATTCTTATTCGCAGAGCCACACCTTAGTCCTGTTGCAGTGCGGTACAAATGTAGCTCGAATGAACGGTACCACAGTCTTGCAGAAAATTGACACGACGCAATTGGCGTTTCGCCCGCTGAGTGAAATTGCCAGAGGCCCAATTAGATTCCATTTCTGCATTTACCATCGAGTGCCAGTGTGGCCAATTTCCAAATATAATTCTCGAAGGAATTTAATGGCAAATACGCGGTTGATCGTGAAAATAAAATTATATCCAGTGGTTGTAAAGGTGATGATCTTCTTCATATAATAATAAAACTGCCACGAAACAGTGTTGATATGTTGTGACGCGGCACATGGCGACCGCGGTACCGACAGACAAATAGTAAATTCACTTCGGCGTAAGTGAGTACATGATGTTTTTCCTCATAAAATATTACACGTACAGACGGCTCGTCGCGCCAATTTGTTATATTTGCGAGTGACGCCGGCAACTCCCGCACAAGTAGGCCTTGTTTGTTTATGATTACAAAAAATGTTCTCGAGCTGTTAACACTTTCTCGTGTTCTTTATGTACTTCTCGCATTTGTCGGGTTTGCGCATGTTATATCAAATTTTATCATCAATTTAATATGACTAAAGTAACAGTTTTCTATACATAATTTTACATAAACTATTTAAAATTGTTTTATTGATTTAGGCGTGAGATCAAAGTAAAGAAACAAACTCATTTTTACAGCAATAAGATTATGATTAAATAAACCCTCGTTTTAGTTATTCATCTTCAGTTATTTTGCATATTCTTCAAAAAATATACCTGATATGAAAGCTCTTCCCGTCTTCAGCCATCATCGTGGAAAATAGGACTAGGAGTGTTAAGATAATGATTTATTGTAAATATTAATCCAGACTGATGCATATATAATTGCATTTGAAAATTTTAATACTATGTTCTTGTTTAACCGACATGTGTACAATCATAAGAACACAACAACAACAACAATATAATTAACTAAACATGAAGATATTCATCTCATACATTTAATAGTGGAAGGGCAGAATATTCAATTTACTAACAATATAATGGAGGTGTTTTAAGAAAAATAACCCAAAAAACAATTTCAAAAGCAGCTTCATTACCGAAAGTAATAAAAATTCACTGAAAAGCGTCTTCATAATGAGAAGAAAATAAATACTTGCTCCTTTAAGTGCGCTCGTACTCTTGTACAGTTGAACGTGGGGGCTTATTTAATAATTCGTAACTAAATTGAATAATACACACTCATTACTCAAGCACCGTTCATTAAACACAAACACAACTGCTTATTAAATTATTATTAGCAGCCCGTTGAAGGAAATTATTACGTAAGCCTGTGTAGCGTTATATTGCGCTATAACATCTTTATTTTAATGCAATTTTACTATTAACACATTATTCTCGCGTAAAATCAGCGAGAACCGGTTTATACTCTTGGAAAGTTCTCGAGTTTTACTAGCAACTAACTCAGGATATAAGCTATATCCTTGTTCACGATACCGCGGTGAAATTCTCGAGAGTACACACTTTTGTGTTGGTGACAAAATAGGTAAACACTTTTATGGATATAAGTTGATAGTGTTTTTTCATCGTGACGAGGAGAGTGTTTCGCGAACTTCTCTTGTACGGAACGACAGGGGTGTATACTGAGCCACTTATTATTGTACTCGAGCTGAGCTGTAAAATTGACATGGCTTTAGTAACTTGAGAGATGATTTTTACTATTTGCGAGATAGTGAGATGAATTACTTTCCTGATGTTGAGTAATAATTGAAGACGGGATAATATGAATAAAAAAGTGTAAAAGAAAACACCTACAATAATATTAGTCATAACACTATAATGTAAATTTATGAAAATGTCTAAGACGAAACAAAAAAAAAAAACAGCAGAAAAGTTATTCTAATACAAAATCTGCTATATTTGCCTCATCTTTTTTCATTCTACCAATACTTGTCCCTAATAAATATGCCCCATCCAAATCTGACTTCCATAACCCTAACTCTCCAACATGTAGGTATCAGGACCTTTGGGGATACTTAGTCCCGTATCAACGACACCCCGAACAAATATTGGGGATCGCATAAATATTTATATCGACACGAGAATCGGATTACCTGTCGCATCCAAACCCACCTTACGTAAATACGTCGCAAAGACCACAAGATTATTTTTATATAAAATCCTTAATCAATGGACTGAACAGTATAGTGCATCTGGGACTCAGTTGTAACTGTTCAGCTAAATTGCCCCAGCAAACGGTTACGAGCGATCTATCGGCGCGTTCGCACGGAGCGTTTTCATTGCTCGCTTGCGCTGTAACGCGTTCGCAAAATAGCCCACTTCACGAGCAGTAAAACTCAAAGATTGCTTCTGTTTACATCCCCCTATGAATTTTTAAGGCAATCCCGAAGAAATATAGCCGTCTGCTGTTGTACTGTACTTTAACATTGTTTCATTTCAAACGCGATTTAGTTTTTGTTGGAAATATGTACGGGTTCAGCTCTCTCCTTTATCTTTCACATTTTGTACCGCTGGGATAGGATAGTGGTATCTTGTTTAAAATTACTTTTGATAAAAATAATTGGAGCTATCTTTACAAAATTTAGATACTTTTCTGTATAGTTTTATCTCGAAGTTATTTTAAACATGAGCAAATAATTCCACATGCGCTGGTGACTTTGTGTTTCGCAGACATTACAGTAACTCACATACATACATAAACTCACGCCTGTATTCCCCGAAGGGGTAGGCAGAGGTGCATTTCTGCACCCACATTTCGCAAAGTATGTATCAGTCCCACGTAATAGGGGGCGAGCCTATTGCCGTTTTTCGGGCACATTTCCAGACTCCGTGCTGTTACTGAGAATTTCCTAATGGAAAAACCCAATAACACTTTGCCCGACCCGGGAATCGAACCCAGGACCTCTAAACCGCACGGCACATACTTGTACCGCGAGACCACGAGGCAGTCAGTACAGTAATTCCTTGTATATAATGGGTTCATTATGTATAATGGCACATTGCAAAACAACATGGAGGTACAAATTGCATTCACAGAGCACATAACATATGGAAACTGGCAATCGCGTGCGCCGATATGTCTCTATAGAGGTGAATGTAAATCAGCGCGCGATCCCGCAGTGTGTCGGGACATGCGAGGTGCCGTGACCGAGGACCGTACGCCAGCCATTTGCCATTACACTACCTCATCGCACAACCATGGAAATCGTCAGCTGGCTATCATGTGGCGTGAACACACTAATCATATTCACACGAGCCATCGTAAAATTGTTTTATGAATACATAGTATGCTATCGCCTTTATGTGTTCAATTCCGTAGTTTATAACATATAAAAAATTGTATACTACATCATATGAAAATGAGGTTTTCTGTTGATCTACGTAATGAAGTAAGAACAAACAATAGGCAAGTCTGTTGGCACTCTAGTGTAGACGAGTATCAAAACTATTTTTATCGAGATCTAGGTCTAGCAGGTGCAGAACTACCTACTAGTAAAGATACACAATCAATTAATTCATAAATTTCGTCGTAGTTTTATAATCAGTAAAGACTGCCTCGTGGTCTCGCGGCACAAGTATGGGTTCGATTCCCGGGTCGGGCAAAGTGTTAATGGGTTTTTCCATTAGGAAATTCTCAGTAACAGCACGGAGTCTGGAATTGTGCCCGAAAAATGGTAATAGGCTCGCCCCCTATTACGTTGGACTGATACATACTTGGCGAAATTTGGGTGCAGAAATGCACCTCTGCCTAGGATCTTCGGGGAATACAGGCGTGAGGTTATTTATTTATTTATTTATGCTTTTTATACATTAAGTATAGAGGCGGACTTAATGCCAAAGGCATTCTCTAACAGTCAACCTCTGGGTGATGCAGAGATAAAAAAGGTAGGTGCATAAATAGTTAAATGGTTAAATAAATACATATAAATAGAATAACTAACATATATACACAGATAAATAAATAATTATAGAAACATATATATTATATATATATATGAAATGAAATGAAATTATTTATTGAATCTGTAAAATGTCAAATACATCACTTAGATTCAGTCATTTCAAAATTTGGTTTACCACCCTGTTCGGAAGGCAGTCATCACTAGAGAAGAACGGGCAAGAAACTCTAGTGTTGCTCTTTTCCAATCAAGAGATAGTTTACAATATTGATACACATACATACATACATACATAAAAGAGAGATAATAATCAGATATCACACATATCATTCAGTAATTTCATTAAGGAATAACTGCCGGACTTTCATTTTGAATGCCAAGCGAGTTGTAACCGACCTGATTTCGAGGGGGAGTGCATTCCATAGGAGAATAGACTGTATGGAAAAGGAAGAATGGACAAAATCGGAGGTGTGGGGAGGGCACTTAAGGAGAAGATTGCTTGAAGAGCGGAGATTTCTAGAATGGGTGCTACCGAGGTATTGAAAATGGGAAGTTAAGTAGGAGGGTGAAGAAGGAGAGTTAAGAATAGAAAATAGGGTAGTGAGGGCACGCAGAGAACGACGCTGACGGATAGGCAACCATTTTAGGTGGGAGCGGAAGGAGGACACATGATCATATTTACGAAGGTTAAAAATGAATCGAATGCAGTTATTAAGAAGACGGTCAAGTTTATTGAGATATTCTGCATTCAGATCGAAATAGCACACATCACCATAGTCAATTATAGGGAAAGGGAGGTTATGCATGTATGTATGTAAAGACTAATATGTCTTTCTTTCTTATTTAATTGTAATTCTATTTATTACTACGGTCATCGTTTCAATGTCTATAAATAGTTGTGACTAAAACCACAAGTTCAAAATGTAAACTATACCTAAGATAAATTCAGATTTACAATTATTTTTACAAGTACGTCACACCCCATGATATGTCAATTTCATCCCTCTGTCACTGGACATTGAATATTCTAACAGCCGTGGCGTAAACAAAATATTAATCAATTAGTGTAATCTGTGACACAGTGTCACAGCCATAGAGCGCAACACGGAGCGGGCCGCTGCGCTGACACAGTGTCGTTTGCGCGTCTCGGGACGAGCGGGAATCGTGTGCCATTTATAATATTCACCTTAATGAAGATTGTTTATTTCGTTACGAAACGTTGATGTTATTATAACAATTAAGTAGGAGGGGGGGGGGGGAGATTGAGCAATGAGTCTGCGCTAATAGGGCTATACTTAAAAAAGATAAATTTAAAACGTGCTATTTTGAAGAGCTGTAAATTTTTATAATTTATCGAAAACAGAACATATATTTTACTGCCGAAACGCCTGATTCTAGGAACATAAAATTTTGCACTAGGATTTTATATGTGACGTGACTGAAGGAGAAGTTTTTTCAATATATGTCATAATAAAAGGGATGAAACAGGGCGTCAAAGTATGTATATATGAAAACACTGCATATTTGACTAGATCAGAGTAGACAAGAGCAAGTAATTAATAAAAAATTGCACCTAGCTAACTTGTCAGGCTTGTCACAGTCGCAAGGATTCAGCGGCGTGTGGACGACTCCTTAGCGCAATATGAATTATGGTTGATACAAAGAGAGTTTGCGAGGGCGCTGCGACGCACCGCACCGCCGACTGTGCTCCAACTTAATTAGCGGTAACTTTGTGATTTTAATAGCTTCTCACGCCGGCTCCAATATTGTGTTACAGAACGCCTAAATCTTCCATTTTCATTACTGATTGATGTATTTATTTGCTCTTATTAAAAACAAATATAACGAACATAATTTCAGCTGTAGGTAATAATGAAATTGAATGATATATCTCGACATGCGAATTGACACTATTTAAGTAAGTACATAAGTAAGTATTCAGTATTTTTTATTCGTTATAATTTATACTCGAATCGTGTTTAATATAAGTTATCTTTTGACCTAAGCTAATATATAATGCTTAAATTTAGATTTTTAATCTACAAATATGTATCTTAACATAATATAAAGACTAAAATATAATTTTTTTTTTCAAATACACCCCAAACCGTTACACTGTTTTCAGATTGCACAAAATATTGTTTTATTTGAAATTCACCCTCACAAACTCTTGATGGTCCAACGACTTGAGAAAGGTGGCGGGTAACGGATGGATGAGGGCTGCACAAGACCGGGATGGTTGGTGCCAACTTGGGGAGGCTTCGTTCAGCAGTGGACGGCGATAGGCTGAGTGTGTATATATATATATATATATATGTATATATAAACTCTGCAGTGGCGCATACTTTTCTTAGCCCTAATGTCAAATCGATCGACTTGTTGTGTATTACATACAATGTTATTTTCCCGTAATAATAAGAAACCTTAACCCAAAAAAACAGTTTTAGATATAAAGCGATGGAATTCCTTTCACACTTTGTTCATACTCAGGTTTGTGGTAGTGTTCGTGTTATTTTACGATGTTTCACAGTCGTATAATCCACTAAACACTGTTATAGCGCGGCATTACTTGGCTTTACAAACTGCTCGTATTCTTTGTGTTATGCACGCTGTTACACCTAACTGGCTACAAAATAAGTTATTTTTATACTGGAAGGTAAAGTAGCAATACCGCACTTGATTCTAGGCACGGTTCTTTCCAAGCAGAGTATCAAGTGTTTTGAGATGCTCCTGCATGCTACGTTTGAAAAGTCAAGACTCAGGATGACTGGTAGAGAAACGAGAAACAATTCTACAGCTTCAAAATATGGCAAATGTACGAAGTTGCGAACATTTCAGCTAGGTCTGGTTTTTAAGTTTCTCTACATACATACATAAACTCAAGCCTGTATTTCCCGAAGGGGTAAGCAGAGGTGCATTTCTGCACCCACATTTCGCCAAGTATGTATCAGTCCTGCGTATTTTTCGGGCACATTTCCTGACTACGGAGTCAGGTAAGAGCACGGGCTTTTACCGAGAATATCCTAATGGAAAAACCCAATTACACTTTGCCCGACCCGGGAATCGAACCCAGGACCTCTAGATCGCACGGCACATACTTGTACCGCGAGACCACGAGGCAGTCAAGTTTCCGTAACCAAAGGGTAAAACTGGAAACTATTACTAAGACTTCGCTGTCCGTCTTTTCGTCTGTCACCAGGCCGTATCTCATGAGCCGTGATAGATAGGCAGTTTATATTTTGACAGGTGATGTATTTCTGTTGTCGATATAACAACAAATACTAAAAAACAGAATTAATAAATATTTTAGGTGTGGCTCCAATACAACAGACATTATTTTGTCGCCGTTTTTATAAATAATGGTACTACCGACTCGCACTTGGTTAACTTAGAATAGGTGCTGTCTATAATGAATATTGTTTCTGATTGGAAACTTTACATTAAAAATAATTGAAGGGATGTTCCACTTTAACCTTAGAAGGTGCAAGGTTATAGGTACGGTTACTATTATCTCATCATCATCAGCCCAAATACGTCCCACTGCTGGGCACGGGCCTCCTCTACAACTGAGATGGCTTAGGCCTTAGTCCACCACGCTGGCCTAGTGCGGGTTGGCGGACTACACTACACACTAAGAAATTCCTACGAACTTTTTAGGTGTGCAGGTTTTATCACGATGGCCTCCCTCCGCAGCGCCGCCGTGGAGGAGTGGCGTTCCAGGCTGGAGAATCCAAGTGCTGGCGTGGCGACCGTCGCGGCAGTGCGTCCTGTCCTCCAGCAGTGGATGGACAGGCGCCACGGTGCGCCGACCTTCCGGCTGACGCAGGTGCTCACCGGGCACGGCAGCTTCGGTGCGTACCTGTGTCGCATCGTCGGAGTGGAGGGGACCGCCGTGTGCCACCATTGTGGCAACTGCCGTGAGGACACGGCCCAGCACACGCTTGAGGAGTGCCCAGCCTGGGACGAGGAGCGCAGCGCTCTCGTAGCGGTCGTGGGGAGAGACCTCTCGCTGCCGACTGTGGTCGCCGCCATGGTCGGCAGCCGGAGGTCGTGGAAAGCTATGCTCTCCTTCTGCGAACGGGTCATTTCGCAGAAGGAGAGCGCGGAGCGGGATCGGGAGCAGACCGATCCCGCTCGTCGCAACAGGCGACGTAGGAGGCGCCGGGTCAACACGTAGCCCGGCGCCCAGAGGCCACACGGGGCCGCCGACCCTACCTTGGCGGCCCCCGAGGTGTTAACGTCAAACGTTATTTCGGCGTGCCTCTGGGCACCGCGCAGAGGCGGTCCCGGTTCAATCCATAGCTCTGGCTTCAGGGTAATCCGGGGCCGTCTCGCTGAATGCGCTGATGGTGGCCGTCGCGGGGTTTTTAGTCGGTATTACGGCGCATTTATTCTTGGTAGGGACCCGGCCCAGCGGCCGCCCATCCACGGGCGGTAACATCCATGCTGGGTCGGAAGGCGCCGGTGAGTCCGACACACCTTCGCCCCTCGGGGGTGGGATGGTCCGTAAAAAGGATTTTCCCCGCGGAAAAAAAAAAAAAAAAAAAAAGGTTTTATCACGATGTTTTCCTTCACCGTTAAAGCAAGTTATAATTCATTGTAAATACACACATAACTTCGAAAAGTCAGAGGTGTGTGCCTGGGATTTGAACCTGCGACCGCCGAAATTCTCGACCGCGCGCCTAAACCTCGGGGCCATCACTGCTTCTTATTATCTCACTGTCATCGAACTAAACGTGTGAGAAGGCTTGCTATTTGTAACTGCGTCGGTACCTTACCGGCTATAATACCATAATCAGGTACCCGATATAATTGCGAGGGATCTATATCACATATTTTTTGAGGTTATAAAGCGATTCTGGCCGTTTACTCAAAGATACGCAATAGCGGCTTTTATGTCGGTTTTCTATAAAGCGGTGGTACCACCCCGATCGAGCGCGGACCGTAGTCTTATCTAACTACGGCATGGTTCTACTGACAGTGGTATTAATGCTGCAGTATTAAAAATATTGAAACAGTAGCGGCCAGTTAGCAGAAATAGGCGAAATAGTAACAGGTTATAACAATAGTCCGGTGGGGTATTGTCGCCCACGCACCACACTAAAACCATTAAAATTCCTGAACAACTCGACTGCGGTGCGTTTAAAATTTTAATGTGTGCCATTAAAATGGTATAAAGTTTTATCATTGCATACGTAATAAAATGACCCGCATGGAGCTTGATTAAAAATATTGACTCGTGTCGTGTGCTTTATTATGTTTTCATTATAATTAAAATTGTATGGGTACAACCGCTTTATGGCCTCCACTCGGTCAGCAGGTCACTCCGGTATATGTCAATGCCTATAACTTCACAATACATCGATAGGTGAGTTGTCATTTGTTTCACAAGCTGGTGTACAGCTACGCTACAGAGCCTGTAAAATTTCATAATTCGAAAATTAAACAACGCATGTTTCACTCAGATTTTCTTCCATGCAGGAAACCTGTGACGAAGTTAAAGTGATAATTACTGTAGCTGTGTCTCGCAATGTTCCTGTGGGAAGAGTGACGCGGTCGATTGTTAGCTGTAGGCAGTCGGTCCGCGCACTAAGTTTGTCCGCCGTCGTAACGAGTGTGCGACACAAAGCTGCCATTCTGTGGGATTGCTAATTAAACCGTGGTCGTCTTAGCCGCCGCACAACATCGCCGGGATTCAGTGGGATTTACTTAATCGCACGTCTGAGAGCCGGGTCGTCGCGTCCTCGAATACTTGGATGAAACCTTGTCCACATTTTCGCTAATATTTGAATAAAAATCCCAGAATATCCTAATAGTATTCTAACGGAGACGATCTGCTAAATGAAGTTGATTAAATAATGCTATAATAAGGTATAACTGCAATTTCAACAAATATACAGGGTTAACAATGTCGAAACAAGTTGCCGTAATACAGAGAACAAAAGTCAGTAGAAATGGCGGTGAATCCGTAGCAAAGGTTAGGTTTATCATCGTACATGTCTTAGGATTTCAATAATACTACACAATCGACCTTCCTATGTCTCTATGAGCCTACATACGACCCATTGCTGGAAACACGTCTCAATTACGATTGGGGATACTTGAAATACCTAAGAAATTCTTAACGGATTAAAGGAATTCTACAATATGCAATAATTCTGTGTCTTCACTGAAATCATTCCCGAGGTGTGCAACAGAGCGCGTAGCACGGAGCACCGTACGCTCATTGCGAGAATTCAAAAAAGGACAAATTGGAGGAACTCGAACCCTTCCAACTTAGAGGAGTCCATGTTTTAAATTTTTACCCGTACAGTTTTCTGCTCAATGATTGTCTTTTTTTTTCGCATTAAAGTATTTATTGTGAGTACAGACACTCGAAGAGGTCAGTGTTTTTATTGAAAACTCTCATGAATGAAAATGAAGTTAAATCATACCTTATCGATACCAAAGAATGCGATTATGATTTTGACTGCCTCGTGGTCTCGCGATATAAATATGTTCAAGTATTGGTTCGATTCCTGGGTCGGGCTAAGTGTTATTGGGGTTTTCCATAAACGTAGGACTGGTACATACCTAGCGTAATGTGGGTGCAGATATGCACGTCTGCCTACCCGTTCGGGTAATATAGGCGTGAAGTTATGTATGTGTGAAACCTTGTCGATCATGAAACAGCATATAGTATTTTTTCTACGTTTACACTTTTTCATCCTAATTACAACTTCGTATGGTAATTCACTAGCTGTGTCAACTCAAAACGCAATGAATTTTCAGATTCCCTCGAAATGTATTCTCATTCAGCAGTCACAAGCTTGATGGAAAATTCTTGCTCATTGTAAATACAAGAGGCGATGTATCCTGCGGCCCGGCGGGGCTCGGCGGGAACAATTTAATACGGGAGCCGGTGTAATCCTGTAACTCATTTGGGTTACAATGGCGGCTGCAACACGTCCTCCGGGAGATGCGCTCATGGTTCATTCTTACATTACAGCGGCACCGCATTCCTGAAGCGACGGGAATTGGGGACAGACTATATTTACTGGCTGTACCCTTGCTTACTTTATTCCTTTGAAGTTTAAGAACGACGGTGTTTGGTCAGTTTAGGTCTTATTCTGTATAGTGTAATTGAGATTGCGACGATAAAGAATTTTCATTACATTTGTAGCAGGCGGCACAATTAACAACATTTAATTTTATAAATAAAAATAAACGTTTTTTAACATAGATAATCAAAATATGATTGAAATGATATTAAACGCAAAAAAATCTATGATATGCTATTTTCATTTACGTTAAAAAATTTTCTTCAAAAATAACAATTAAAAAAATTTATGTGTAATACACATTACTCTGTGTGCTCCAGATCGTTTTTTTTTTTTTTTTACTTATTCAGATTATGGAATGCTGTCAATAATACAATGCATCGCATTAATATCGTGTTAAAGGGCGTGATGGCATTAAAGATCTGACACGACGTCTGTCACACATCTATGATTTTACAATTTTTACGATGACGGATAACATCGTCCTCCATCATCGTGCTCCTGCATTCTCAAACAAGTTCCACACAGAACAACTTATGTATTTATTCAAATTCTACTAGCACGCGAAAATTCAGCACGGTGGAATATTAGGACTCAAACTACCTCAATAGTAAAAAAGGTTTTTGACCCAGTTGTTACTGGATACTTCCTACTGGATTTTATGTCACAAAAACACAATTAACCCTGAAGAGTCCATATACTTTCCAAATATTTCATACAGCTTTGCTTGATGGCAAACTAGGGGCTATCTCTTCGTCCCAATCATAATGTCATGCTTCTAGAAATAAATCTAATACGCCTCAAATCTGAGAGAGTACGAAAAAGTTTCATTACATGTAAATCCCGAATGCCGTTTTGTTACTATTAACCCTTCGTAAGTTTCGCATGAATCGTTCTGTAGTGCAAGTCGGTAACTACATCAGTTCTATTCAATAAACTCAGTGAATTCATCTCTTTACACTGGAAATGCTTCGTTACACGTTTTTGGAATGAAGCGAAGGAATTGAAGTAATATAAATTATTGAACTGCTTATTTAACTGATTTCCATCATCAGCCCATATATGTCCCACTGCTGGGCACGGGCTTCTTCTACAACTGAGAGGGTTTAGACCTTAGTCCGCCACGCTGGCCCTGTGCGGGTTGGCGGACTACACACCCAACTAATTCCTAAGAACTTATAGGTGTGCAGGTTTCATCACGATGTTTTCCTTCTCCGTTAAAGTACGTGTTAATTCTTTGTGAATACACACATAACTTCGAAAAGTCACAGGTGTGTGCCTGGGGCTTGAACCCGCGACTTTCGAGAATTTTCGACCGCGTGCCTAAACCTCAAGGCCATCACGACTTTACTTAGCTTTATTTAACTCACCAGGAGTGAAAACATCAAGCACTTCTTGGATATTAACAAAAAAACCTTTTTATAGAGTTCCTTCATCTCGGCACTGAAAAAAAGAGATTGGTTATTGCTTTTGTGGCCTAATAAAAACCACATAAACACATTCTTAATTCTACGCAATACCCAAGCAGCGAAACAACCTTAGGTTAGTATTATAAACAAATAAAACTAATAAAACCCCAATTGATATTTATGAAGCAAAACTCGGCCGTGGAATATAAAATGGAACGGTAAATAGGTAAGATCCAGGATTATTCCGCTATATACGTTTTATCTTTATTAAAATTATCCGTGCCGATTCTTGCCAATACTATTCTACGCACGATTTGTACGGAATAAAGGTGCATTCACACGTCGGCGAGTTTCGGAGGTCCGGGGGCTCCTCGGCGAGTCTAATTGAATACGTTATGTGTTTACTTTCGCACTCGCCTCGCACACGACCCTCCGAGGAGCCCTATCCGCTCTACTATTAACTATTTAATATTGAGGTGGCTTCTAGGAGCCATAACTTGCCACCTGCGCTGACTGATTCTACAAGTGAATTAATTATAATTACATTTTGTGAGGTATCTAAATTGTGCTTAAAAATGTAGGTATACTGAAATGAAAAGAATTTATCTATACAAGGGCGGTGTTGTAGACGATAATATTGTCTTTTCCTACGTCACTCCAAGACTTCTTCAAAAAAAATTCTGAAATTTACAAAGTGTTAAATAATTTATGAGAGCGCGAGTTTCGTGTAACCGCTGAATAAGTTGGTAGGTCTTTTATTACAGTAGTGAAATTTTGCATATCTGGAGATAAGAGGGCTCGGTACAGACGAGTGGAATAATGAATTACTGCCGAGGAGAGGCGTCACGCCTCGTGGAGCTCGCCAGGAAAAATGTTTCACTCAATGCCGGGGCTTTAGATAAGTGCCGTCGACTTTTAAACCTGCCGGAGTGTAGTTTAACCGAGATCATCCCTCACGACCGCCTTAACTCGGTGCTGCCACGGGGTTGGTTTTCTACAAGTATTAACCAGTTCTCGTATCTCAGTTGCGTCTTCCTATGAATCTAAATTACTTGGCTGTTTGATTTCCACAGTATACTTTATAAGTTCATATGTTTTAGTCCCATCCCTTATTAGAAGGATTATTCCTTATACCAACATGCTCGCTGTATTGACTTCAAATACCTAAGACTTCTTATAGCGAAATCTCAGCTATGCTCGTTTCCTCAAAATTTTCCTCTTAATTGTATATATTTCCTTTATGTCTTTATTAGATAATTAATGATTAGTACATTCACTCATACGGTAGATCCAAATAACCTTAAAATTACTCCTTATCGGTCCATTACCTTATTTAAAGTTACAAGTAAATATCAGTACTTGATTTTGCATTGAACCAATCTCCAACATTCTAGATACGAAAGCATTCGCATAAAGCAACGTGAACCACTGGTGCATTGAATTCGCTAATCAATTCTAAATAGGAGGTAGAATCGCAAAGTGGTCTCCATTTGTAGAGCGTTTATAATTGGCAATGAAGGTGTGCTGGCCTCAGTAAACCCGGGCCCGTATTTGCTCTGGCGCCAAAGCGTTGCGTCGTGGAGTTGCCAAGCAAGCGGCACAGACAGATCCGTTCACTGCTCGCTTTGTTCACTACTCGGTTATTGGATTTATGAGCTGCGCTGGATTGCTATTCAATTTAGCCTTTATTGGTGACAACGGACGGTTTCGATTGGCGAGAAATTTATTATATATTGTTATTGGCAACACCAGGCGTCGATCGATTTAGTTTTACTTCTTGTTTTATTTTAAAAGACGTCGCCTCATACTTGGATCTGTTCTGTATCAGGATAGCGGTTACAAATATTTGCTCATACAATCAGACATGAACAAGAGTTTGTAGGCTATAGTCAATGTGAGAATCGGACCTAAAACCTTTGTGTCCTTGAAAGTTGACTTTAAAGCCCGTAGGCCAACATAGTTGCCAAATCATTAAGTACATCGACAATTAATAAGTTTCTGCCATTAATTTCATTTAAAAATTTAGCGATTTAGTATGATTCATTAGAAGAATATTAAATATTCCGCACAACAGCATCGTATAAACATTAACCGGTGTCTATTACGCTGCACTTTCATGCCGTTGCACATTTCATTCGCACAAATATCCACTGCAATCCAATTATTAAAGGTACAGAAAGCGGATTCCATAAACATTCAGCTAATTAATCCATCAAAACAGCTTTAAATGATTCAAATGACGTGACGGGTAATCTTGTTCATTTAGCTAATGAATCGAGCTGGGCGGGTATTTTCGATGTTGCTGATGTTTAGCCATGCAGCCGGTACTAATAACACCCGATGCTTTTCATGACGTACAGCCGTCACTTAATGGCCTATGAGCAGGTTATATAAGTGCTTATGCAATGGACCTTTTGAACCAAACACTGATTTGCCAAACGCGGGTAGTTTTACTTGGTAAAGCCGGGCTTTGAATATTTGGTGACCAAACACAGGCTCGTTTACACGCTGTGTTTACCAATGTGTGGGTGTTATATGTTATTTGTATTTCACGAGTTTGTATCTAAAATACTGAACAAATATTGCCGCTACATTGGCACTGAAAACGTCAATAATTTTAGCTGCAGTTAAAATGTGAAAAATTTTATATTCCAGCCACGAGAGAAATCTTGGGTCATCAAAATATAATCTTCTCTTTCTTTGCGCATCCCACTTGCACATCTACGCAGACTTCATTCATTCTTCGTTTCCAGTACAGTCTATAATTATTATTTGAGTTGGAAATAATGACGTGTACGAGTCGTAATTCGTTTAAGTTGAGAGTTCGAAAGTTGTTGCCAACCAGAACAGCAAATTCTTCATACATAATTACATACATAAACTCACGCCTGTATTCCCCGAAGAGGTAGGCAGAGGTGCATTTCTGCACCCACATTTCGCCAAGTATGTGACAAGACAGCCCCGTGGCGCAGTTGGCTAGACACCAGCTTGCGAAACGAGAGGCCGCGGGTTCGATCCCCGCACCGAGATAAATGTTTGTGTGATCCACAAATATTTGTTTCGGGTCTGGGTGTATGTGAGACCAAAAAAGTCTCTCGTAGTTTCTGATACCCACGACACAAGACTTGTATCTTAGTGTGGGATCAGAACTAAGTATGTGACTGTTGGGTGTATTTTATGTATCAGTCCCACGTAATAGGGGGCGAACCTATTGCCGTTTTTCGGGCACATTTCCAGACTCCGTGCTGTTACCGAGAATTTCCTAATGTATAAACCCAATAACACTTTGCCCGACCCGGGAATCGAACCCAGGACCTCTACATCGCACGGCACGTACTTGTACCGCGAGACCACGAGGCAGTCATAGCATTCTTCATATTCTTCACATATTACATTAGTATCTATTATATAAGTATGTGTACCTATATTGTATCTTTAGATTCTTATGTTTTATATAGTGTATTTATATTTATGCACAATATTTCACATTACATATCACAAATTTATTTACACACCTACTCTCAGGCATTAACACCATGTTTAAACGTTTTGTAAAAAGACCAAATAGTAGAATAAATAAAATCGGTTCGTTCCATTTATTCTCCATTCTTTCTGGTTAGAATATGTATAAGATCGAGTTCTCTCGACGCCGATTGCAAATCAATAATAGATTTGTAAAGGAGATGTGCTTAGAGCCTGGATAAGTGAAGTGAAGATCGGTTGAGACTAATTACAGAGTGGTATGTACGAATTAAACAAATACACCCAACAGTCACATACATAATTCTGACCCCACACTAGAATACAGTCCTGTGTCGTGGGTATCAGAGACTACGAGAGACTTTTTCGGTCTCACAAACAGCCAGACCCGAAACAAATATTTGTTGATCACACAAACATTTGTCTCGGTGCGGGGATCGAACACGCGGCCTCTCGTTTCGCAAGCTGGTGTCTAGCCAACTGCGTCACGGGGCTGCCTATTGTGAAAAGAAATGCTAGAGTACAGTACCAACGTCAGTACATATTCTGATAATCACTGTCATGGATTTACGCAGATACACATAAAGGGTAACACTCGTTGAGAAACAAGTACGTCTTCAACTTTTATATTTCTAACAACTTTTATATTTTAAAATATCAATCCGTCTTGCAACTGACAATTCCAACGACTGAGCTCGAACTGCTCAGCGACACCATTTTTATACACAACAATTGACGGTCTTATTTTAAAATATTTTTACAAAGTCCAATAATCAATTTATTTTAATCAAGATTATATTCTCATTAAAGTTATTGACAATTTTAATTATACTTATAAGTAATAAAATAATCATTATCCAATTTTACTATTACTACAATAATTATAAGTAAAAGGTCTGTACGCATAAGCTTTTAATAATTTAAAAATATAATATTGTAAGGTATTATAATGAAATACATTTATAATAACTAAATATTACTATTTAGGCTAACACACAGGAGCATAAAAACTGACATCATCATAGAAAGACACATGCCTTAACGTCGAGTTAAGAAAAGCCAACGATGATGAGAATTAGTAGGTGTCGTAATGTGGAGGCTATATCCATTTTTAATACCGGAATAGTTTTTATAGATCGCAATTATAGGTCATAATTGTGACGCAACCGAGGGTATTATATTTTGGAGGTAATAAAGATAGGGTGGCTCGACCCAACGTCACAGAGTCGATGTGGGCCCGCCACTTATGTAAATACGAGTGTTTGGGCCACTGACATAAGCAGTCACTGCGGTTGCGGTCTACGGCGGAAGCGGATAAAACGCACCTCTAGCTATGAAACCGATTTCAAAGTTTAGTATTAAACTGGCGCTCCAACCTGACTTCGCTTGGGGTAAGTAGTGATGGCCTCGAGGTTTAGGCGCGCGGTCGAGAATGTCGGCGGTCGCGGGTTCAAACCTCAGGCACACACCTCTGACTTTTCGAAGTTATGTGTATATTCACAATGAATTATCACTTACTTTAACGGTGAAGGAAAATATCGTGATGAAACCTGTATACCTAAAAGTTCTTAGGAATTTCTTAGTTGTGTAGTCCGCCAACCCGCACTAGGCCAGCGTGGTGGACTAAGGCCTAAACCCTCTCAATGATAGAGGAGGCCCGTGCCCAGCAGTGAGACGTATATGGGTCGATGATGATGATGATGATGAACTTATGGATGCTTTTCACAATGCGTGCGTAATTAATCTTAATGTGTATTTCCTAAGCTTTTAAATATGTATAAAAATTTAATATATTACTGCGTTGTTGGCAGAAAAAGTGCGTGTCATCACAAGATTTAATTATGGCCAATATACTATTGTTAATTGTGTTGGTTTGGTTATCGACTTTTTTATTGCACTCCTGAAAGGCTATAATATTTCTGCGCGTTGTTTTAAAATTCCCAGCTCGTGTCCAGAGGTCGGAGCGGGATATGCTCGACACGCAGGGTCAGGCTCTTCATCATTGAAACCGTTCGGCTTCAAACCAAAATGGAATGAAGGTGAGCCGCGGCAAATGAAGCCGACCGTCTTCGCGCACGCGCCCCGAATTCGTTACGTACCACTTACGTTTTTCATCATGCCTTTCTTTGTTTGTTTCATCATTTTATCTATGTACATGAACACGTTTTGCTGATATCTGAGCCGAATTCGAAACAGTGATTTCCAAAGACTGGAGACTAGTAGGCAGAGGCCTTTTTAGCTTTTCCTACTACATACATACATTCTGCATGGGCATGCTATGAGAAGAGATGAAGCATATTATGTAGGTAAAAAAGTAATGAATATGAAAGTTGAAGAATGGAATCTTTATACATTTAGTGAACCTCAATAATGATTTGGAAGAATTTATTACTGACGATCTCGTTGGTTCCGCGTCACAAGAGTATGAATTGAATTTGGTAAAGTATTGGCTGGGTTTTTCTTTAAGACATTCTTAGTAGTAGCTCTAAGTTTACGATATATCTACCTACCTATTGGGAGCGAAGCAGTGATGGCCTGAAGCAGTCGCGGGAAAAGTTAAGGCGAAAATTTCGTCTTTAATAGTAATATATTAATTCCACTCCTTTATTCCTGCAACCAGTGATGACCTTGAGGTTTAGGCGCGCGGTCGAGAATCTCGGCGGTCGCGGGTTCAAACCCCAGGCACACACCTCTGAGTTTTCGAAGTTACGTGTGTATTCACGATGAATTATCACTTGCTTTAACAGTGAAGGAAAATATCGTGATAAAACCTGCACACCTAAAAGTTCTTAGGAATTTCTTAGGTGCGTAGTTCGCCAACCCGCACTAGGCCAGCGTAATCGACTAAGGCCTAAACCCTCTCAATGGTAGAGGAGGCCCGTGCCCAGCAGTGGGACGTATATGGGCTGATGATGATTATGATGATGATTGGGAGCGAACGAGTCGCTCAAGTGGTTAGTTATAGGGGTTACCGAATAGTTATAAAACAGCTGGAGAACCGAGGGTGCAGAAAAGCATCTCTGCCTTCCTGTGTGTATATATAGCACGTATTATTTACATACTAATGTAAATAAATATACTTGAATTTCAAAGCCATAAAGTACCAAAATAAACGCTTCAATATTCCCTCTGCTATACCTACCTCATTTAAAATTCGCACGTCCTGATTCCTATCTGTTGGTACAACAACTCTCCTAGATACGTCAAACGCAATGTAAAAGAAATAAACGAAGCAGCACGGAGTAAGAGCGCTTCGTACCCCCCCTCCTCCTACTCCCACCCCGCGCCCCAGCACTCCAGAGTATCCCCCCCCTTCCCGCCGGCGTCCCGACCTAGAGCACATTAAATATAAACAGTGCACCGGCGGGATGAAATATTCAGAGGGAACGGCGACGGACCGCGCCAGCGACCGACGATCCGGTTTTATGACCACGTGGAAGAATTGCTTGCCCAGGGTCACGCTACCACCGTCAGACAGCACGAGAATAGCTTATTATAAATGCATTTTATAGTTATGCTAGAAGTTGGTTAGCGGTAGTTTTATGAATCTACGAAGAGGTAAAAATACATACATATCAATTCATATCAGCCCATATATCTCCCTCTGCTGGGTACAGGCCTCTTCTGCATCTGAGCTGAACTCATCATCCACCACGATGGCCTAGTGCGAGTTGGCGGAATAAATACTTAAGTTTTTTTTCATTCAGGCGTTCAGATTTCCTCACGATGTATTCTTTCACTATAAAATACATTATGATTCATTGTGAATACACACATACTTTCGAAAAGTCAGAGGTGTGAGCCTGGGGAATGGACACGCGACCGCCGAGACTCTCGATCGCGTGCCTTTACCTCGAGGTGATCACTACTTACACTAAACATATCAATGCTGATCGAAATCAGTTCACCGAATGTGAATGAGTAAGTAAACCTGAGCAGATGGTCTGCAGCCTAGTGTCGTGTTGGAAAGTGATTTGTTAGTAGAAAATAGCGGATGCACTTCGCTTTGATGCTTTAAATACTTTCTGGATTAATGTGTTCCACAGTTACCGCAATTTGCACAGTTTTAAGACTTGTTTGGTTTGAATTAAAGCTATTTACATTGCGAATACAAACGCTTTGAAGTTTGAACCACTTACTTTACGCAAGCACATGAGGAAGTACACGAGCTTATGGAAAGTTTGGAATGAAACCGCATAATAGCTTTTTTATACGAGCAAGATAAAATGAGACTGCACCTGATTCAAGTGCTATACGGTCCAAATAGTGTCGACTGGTAAGATGACTATGATAATCCCTTATCAGTTGAAACCCCAGACATACACCTCTGACTTAGTATGTTATGTATGTAATCACAATGAACTATCACTTACTTTAACGGTGAAGGAAAACATCCTGATGAAACCTCCACACATAAATGTTCTTAGGAATTTCTTAGGTGTGTAGTCCGCCAACTTGCACTGGCCAGCGTAGTGGACTAAGGCCTTATCTAGAGGTGGCCTGTGCCCAGCAGTGGGGCGTATATGGGCTGATGATGATGAAATTTAATTTATTGCGACTTTAAAATACTTGAGAATATAGAAACTGAGATCAACGGCTAAATTTTTGTTACTTCTACAGGAACATGACAGCTCAGTTCTATAATGCTACCTAGGTAGAGAATATTATTGTGAGGGGCCCTAATTCCTTGTCTACAGACCACAACACACACGTAAATGTTGCTATACGGTTTAAGGTCTCAAAGATATAAAAGCCTCGTGGTCTCGCGGTACAAGTATGTGCCGTGCGATCTAGAGGTCCTGGGTTCGATTCCCAGGTCGGGCAAAGTGTTATTGGGATTTTCCATTAGGAAATTCTCAGTAACAGCACGGAGTCTGGAAATGTGCCCGAAAAACGGCAATAGGCTCGCCCCCTATTACGTGGGACTGATACATACCTAGCGAAATGTGGGTGTAGAAATGCACCTTTGCCTACCCCTTCGGGGAATACAGGCGTGAGTTTATGTAGGTATGTAGATATAAAAGCACAGAAGTTACTCTAACGATAAACAAGCATAAGGTACGTACATAAATGTAAAATGAATAATATTTTCTGTAGTATTTACGTCTTTGTAAACAATCTCGTGTAACCTACCGCTCGGATAACTCAATAAAAAGCACCATTTGAAAAATGTTCCGTCTGAAGATTGCTCTTATCGCGGTTCCTTTGCTGGCGCTGTGAATAGGGCAAACATTTGTTAAGCCCATTGAATGCGTAGTGGTTGTAAGCATGTTCGGACAGGCTACTAGTGTGCCCGCTCACCCTCGTTACGTTCATCACGCTAATTTTCGCGTCCATTGCTTATTTCTTAGTGTAATTGGCTTACTCCTTAGAGCTAAGGTGAGACGTCTATCTTAATTTACTTTACTTAACGTTCGTGTTTAGTGGTTTTGCGAGCATACGTGAAAATATATTACATTGTTTGTTTTAGCGAGGAATTAGGGAATGCTTTCGTTACATTTGGTAATAATTTGATCATTAGAAGAACGGTTTAACTTATATATTTTTATTCTTGTAACTGTGGAATATAATAAGTAAATCGCTATAAATTTTAACTCGACGAAATAAATAAATACGCCCAACCATCACATACATCGTTCTGACCCCACACTAAGATCAAGTCTTGTGTCGTCATCATCATCATCATCATTATCAGCCCAAAGAAGTCCACTGCTGATCATAGGCCTCCCCCAATGACTTCCATAGTGACCTGTTGGAGGCAGCCTGCATCCAGCAACGACCCGCGACCTTCACCAGGTCGTCGGACCATCTTGTGGGTGGACGTCCTACGCTGCGCTTTCGGGTACGCGGCCTCCACTCGAGAACCTTTTGGCCCCATCGGCCATCGGTTCTCCGCGCTATGTGCGCTTGTGTCGTGGATATCAAAAACTACGAGAGACTTTTCGGTCTCACAAACACCCGGACCCGATACAAATATTTGTGGATTACACAGCCATATTATACAGCCCAGCAGTGGGACGTATATGGACTGATGATGTGAAACTTTAGTGGACTCGCTCTCAGATCACTCGTTGTGATTAGTTGATTTTTGGCTTGACAGGAGATAGAAATAATGATTGTGTATAAATTTTAGCGGATAATGAATAGGCTAAAATAATTGTTTTTACAGGTAATAAGGGTTGTAACGTTTTATCATTCGAATTGCCATGCCAGTGTTAAAAATGTTAAAAATGAGGCGACTTTACTTCGCTTTAAAAGATTCCACAGAAGATTTATTTCAGTAGATAAGTCAATCCTCTGTGGGTAATACTGATTGAACCAGAGATAAGTGAATAGATCCCCTACGTGAGCTGGACGGGAGATAAATTTCTCAAATTTTATGTGAACAATGAACTTTGTATCCATCTCTGAGGCTCCCCAAATAAGTGTTTAATGCTTTCAGAATTTTTATGCAAAGCAAACACGCCTATTTAAATAGTATATTGGCTGGTACACCACAAATATGATTATGCATGTCCAGTCGAAACAATTACTCCGGTCTAAAACGAAAGGCCGCGGGTTCGGTCCCCGCACCGAGACAAATGACTGTGTCATCATCATCATCATCATCAGCCCATATACGTCCCACTGCTGGCCACAGGCCTCCTCTATTGTTGAGAGGGTTTACGCCTTAGTCCGCCACGCTGGCCTAGTTCGGGTTGGCGGACTACAAACCTATGAAATTCATTCATGATGTTTTCCTTCACCATAATTCATTGTGAATACAATTAAGTAACAGATAAAATAAAGTTCACCTCATTAGTCCATTTTATTTCCCTGTATGCGCAGATAGGGATGAGGATTATTCGGTTATTTTGGTCGTATGTAGAAGGTACATAGATGGATTTCACTACCTACAGCCTTACATTAGTTGTTATTGTTTATATTACGCATTATGCACTGTGGTCGCTATTTAGGTAATTGGAAACCTGTTTCTTACTGATTCTCCCATAATATTCTTAATCATCTTACTAAAATGCTTTAAATTTCCATACGTTGGTTTCCCATGAAATAATAGTGTCACTCCAGTCTCCCCACGCATTTTATTCATACTATACTCCTACTTGCCTACGGCGTAGCTCTCTACTAATGAATTTGGCAAGTTTAACTCCCGGTCTTGAAATTTAGCATAAAAGTTTGTATAACGGGAAAATTAAGCCGGTATGCAGGCATTTTCAAATTCACTCGATCTGTACACACTTTTGGGGATAAAGTGATAAAAGTAAAAAACTATTTAAAATGTTTAAATCGTTAGTATCGTTGTTTATCATGTTCTGATATCCTCATACGAAAATTTTATTTAAACTGGATTTTTCCGGCGAACTATAAACATTTTCACCAACCTTCGAACTAAAACCGTTTCAAAATTCATTGCGTGGTTCAAAAGAAATAAGCGACTTTAAATTATACTTTTAAAAGATAATATAAAGGATTAACCTCGATACAGCCTGGCGCCGACCTTTTTTATCTTAATTCGAGTGTACAGTTTAAATACCATTAAACAAAGGACAACGCCGCCCTCCTCCCCCCGCCGCAACCCTGGTGACACTGTTACGTTCTCATTTGCATAATATCACAGAGTGACTGTGGGATGCATACAAATTGTAATAAATTATGTCGGAGAAGGAAAGCGAACTGACGGCCGTGAAGTCTGCATTCTAAGGCGGCGCCTACATACAAGACAAACTCCAACGGAAACGCGTGTTTTTCAGTTTCCCATTGGTAGCACGACTGTTTTTAATAATTTAAAATACTTTTGTTTAGCATCTACAACATATTTTATTTTTATTTTATTTTATTTATTTAGCACACCAACAAAGTAATTACATAAAGAACAATTAGTAATAGGGTATTGTAAAATGTAAAACAATGTAATCACTTAAATTATAGGCATTCATGACGTTTAAACATTACATTTCGTGACAGGTAATAAAAGGAGAAAAGACAATAAAAAATCAGAAATACAAATACACTTAAAAATATCAGAACAAATCAAAATAAAAAAAATTAAATCTAGAACTTAAAACTATATGTTTAACATTACAAAAAAAAAACAATATTACAACAACACTTAACTACTAAACACTTTAATCAATAATTATAGGTTTACAGCACAGGGAACGCTTGTATACACATAAGCTCTGGGAAAATATGTCGACAGTATTGTTTCTGGTACATGATATGTCATTGTATAGTCTGGCCATTCGCGACAAAGGACTATATGAGTATATAGAATATTTTTCTGGAAATTAAAATGTTAGGTGTATTGAACACTTAAATTTTTAAATCAATTTATGGCTAGGGAAAAATTTAAGGAACTTTATGTGCCCCCCGCAGTCGAAATGTGTGTGATAGTCACGAGACCACACGGTAAGACGCATATTCCGGAATGGTTTTCATAGAGAGAGCACTTCTTAATGATCCCCTCGACCAGTACACACATCTTACAAGGGACAAGAGAAACTGTGGCGGAATTCTCACACTACTAAACCATAGGACAAAATTTTTGGTCATCATCATCAAACCTGATAGAGAGCTAGTCAACCCTCCATCCCTCCTTAAATTTCCAGTGTGACATGCATCCAGCGATCTCTTCCACATGCAGAAATGTGGTAACTATTTGCAAATACACCAATGTGCAGGCAACCTAACATTAGAGTGAATTCATTTAAAACGGCAGCCCCAGCGCAAACAAGAGGCGATACACAGTGGAAACGCAAAGGCTGTGAGCTTGCAGGGAGCGGCAGCACCGCTGTTTGTTCTCTGCCCGCCGCCCGCGGGGTGAGGCGAGTCGTGGAGCCGCGCCACTTAGCCCACCAAACGGCTGCTCGGGAATATGGCAACTACAAGCAGTAAAACTTATTTGAATTCTTCAGATTCCTGGAGCGTTGTGTCGCTTGCTCTCTCAGTTATGACACGTTTCTCGGCGGTTTTATTATGTTTGTTTCGTGAACTTTTGTGTGACGTTTGAAGAAATATTTCAAGTTCTATTTTATATAAAGTGAACAGTGATGGCCTCGAAGCAGTGATGGCCTCGAGGTTTAGGCGCGTGGCCAAGAATTTCGACGGTCGCAGGTTCAAACCCCAGGCACACACCTTTGACTTTTCGAAGTTATGTGTGTATTCACAATGAATTATCACTTGCTTTAACGGTGAAGGAAAACATCGTGATAAAACCTGCACACCTAAAAAGTTCTTAGGAATTTCTTAGGTGTGTAGTCCGCCAACCCGCACTAGGCCAGCGTGGTGGACTAAGCCTTTAACCCTCTCAGTTGTAGAGGAGGCCCGTGCCCAGCAGTGGGACGTATTTGGGCTGATGATGAAAGTGAACAGTACTGTGAGACACCGCTGGATGATGTTTATATAAGTTTATGTCTGCAATTAGTGCCTTTAGTCACAGACTATTCATTTATTCAAATACAGTCATAGATGGGGCATTTGCTTCACAATTTACTTTGCTTCACAATTTCCGATGTGTGTTAATTGAATGCGCAAGTTGCCTAATGATTTCAGCAGCTATCCCGCACGTTGGTCAACATCGCCCTAGTGTACTCATCTAGTGTACTCAGTATATATATGCAAGCACCTGAATCTCAAACGTATACACTAACGCATAGATATCCCATACCGTTTTGTGCAGTCTTGTAATATCTATCTTGAATAATAGGAATGATTGTTGGTTTGATGATGATGATGATGATAATTTCTAAACACGTATTATAATTAACGTATACTAATTCTTTGTAGTATTAACGCTCATATCCGTCGAAATCTAAAAGAGAGTCTGCAATAAGGAGCATGGGTAGATTTTTTGAAGTTATAGTTATTTCTTTTGGTGCGTTAGGGAAAAATGATGAGTGTAAATTTTACGATGCGCGCGCTCACCGTCACGAAAAAGTTATTCAAAAAAAGTTTATATGTTTTAGATTTTAAAAAATGTAGTATATTGACAGTAATAAAAAGGGATTGAGATATTTATTAGTTGTCAAATATTTATGAATGCATTCAGAAATGAAATATGAAGTGTAAACTAAGAACTATGTATGTGACTGTTGGGCGTATTTATAAGTTTTACTTCAGTCGTGTTGTAAATATAACTTCTAACGCATGTACATACCCGCACACCTGAAAGTTCATAGGAATTTCTTAGGTGTGTAGTCCGCCAACCCGCACTATGCCGGCGTGATGGACTAAGGCCTACACCCTCACAGTTGTAGAAGAGGCCCGCGCCCAGTAGTGGGACGTACATATATGGGCTGATGATGACCGTCAAGGCAGAGTGCAAAAACCGCACCTTAGGGTAAACATAGCTATGTCTAAAACGGGCACCAAGTGGCGATAGCACCCATCTTTCGTCGTTCGCGGACTGCTTTATTCTTTACCGCTAGATGACCACCTACCAACATTGCCCCTTCCTTCTGATTTTCCTAGGATTAAGAACCTCCATAACAGCAACTCAGTCTGCATACCTGCCCCACAGCACATCCAACGATCCCGATGACGTTTTCATACCACGTCATACACTAATACCGCGGCTAAATTATTGAGCATTCAACAGACCATGACCAGTTTATTATATAGGTTCCCCGAACGCAGAGGCTGTCAATTATTCAGTACAAAGAATTACGTATAGCCACGAAAAGGTCTATCCTGTCACGTTTGATTTGAATTCGCGGAAGATTTCATTATTATGTGCCTGACATGAGGCCCTTAACAAAATATGGGGTTTCCTATGAATTAATAGGAATTTCAGCAATAAGAAATGTTCAGAATATTCATTTGACACGTGAAAGCTCTTCTCCGCATGCCTATGACGTATTTCCAGAAACATGATTACATTTATGAACGTAATCATTTCTACATTGAATTTATCACTATTTCAGCTTGATCCAAAAACGTTTTCAATTTATAATTGTCTCTTTAAAAATAACAATGAAAGTGTTAATTTTTCTGTTACTATAATATTATTTTAGTTTTATATAAATAGTGTGGAACTCTTTCTAGTTCTAGTTGGTTTCGCCAGGTCTTCTCAGTCAGGGTCGCGTTTGGATCCGGTGGTAGCGTTAAAATAATACGTGACGTTTCGGAAATGCACAAGGTCCATCTCGTATTTACTTTAAAATAATAATAATAAGAGATTATGTATTTCCTGATGAAAACTAAAAATAAATTATATAAAAAACCGTAAAATATTTTTATACAAATTATATAAAACGAACCATAGTTTAATTATAATGTAATAATAAAAGATTTTTCTTTTCTGTATTGACTTGTCATAAGTGCTATTTGATTGCCTACGTGACCAAATAAAGCAATTTCATTTCATTTATTAAATTTTTATATTGCAATTTGCCTGTAACTAGCGTGCGCAGTCTGCACTATTCTCACCACCACGAAAGCATAAAAATACATAAGCATAATTGCACACACCCCTTTCAACCCCTGTTACTCTTACCCCGGAGAAACATTAATCATTCATACCTTTGTTTTAATTAACGTCGTCACTTTAATTTTTCCATCTCCCGTCTCCACGTTAACTACAAAAGGAAAGTTTTTAATTAAAACCTCATGTTACGGCCCGCCCTCGCTCGCAGTACTCAGGTACAGTTCCTATGAAGATATTACCGAAACGATCCCCGACGAGTTTATTAATAGCCTCTGCATTGATTTATAGAGCTCACGGCGAGGCTGCGACGTCTTGTTTAGCTACGTGTTACTTCAGCCTGAAGTTTGGATAACAGCTGAATTTCTGGATAAATTCTTAACAAGCATGGTCTATCGGTTAAATAGACTATTGCATGTAAAGTCTTAATTTATAGGCGGTGTGCGCCTATAAATTAAATTTAGCTTTTGGCTATCGTATTTGAGTGTTCCAGATGTATTAGTTTGATTGATACCTTTCTCTCTCTCTTCATCATCAGCCTATATACATCCCACTGTTGGGCACGAGCCTCCTCTACAACTGAGACGGTTTAGGCCTTAGTCTACCACGCTGGCCTAGTGCGGGCTGGCGGACTACACACTTAAGAAATTCCTAAGAACTTATAGGTGTGCAGGTTTCATCACGATGTTTTTCTTCACCGTTAAAGTACGTGATAATTCATTGTGAATACACACATAACTTCGAAAAGTTAGAGGTGTGTGCCTGGGGTTTGAACCCGCGACCACCGAGATTCTCGATCGCGTGCCTAAATCTCGAGGCTATCACGACTTTCTCTTTCTTACTTCTTCTAAATTAATAAATTTTGATGAAACATTCCTAAACGATAAAATCCCCATACATATTTAGGGTTCTTATTCCGTTTAATAAATTTAACTAAGTCACATCATAGCCTGAAGTGGGAATATAATTTGGACATAATATTGTTAGCAATATACTTAAGAGTATAAAGTAAGATAAAAAATGGAATTTATTGTTCTTTTTTATTTCAGGTACGTAATCGTATATAGAGCGGTATCAGTCGGTGAGTACGAAATATTTTTTTGTGCGTAATTACCATAATAGTTTTAAGGCTATGTGTCATATTTTAAATTGTAGATATTTTTTAGAAGCCTATCGTATTTTACCCTATTTAAAACGTTGTCGCCTTAACTAAATACTGAAAGTGGTTATTAATCATCCGAGCAATAGACCTGATTCATTTTGATGTTTAACATTTCTTTAAAGAATCGTAAAAACATTTTTAACAAAATTATTATCTTAACGTTTCAATAAAAGTACTTAAAAAAATTACTGTTTAGAATTTAGAAACCCATTAAGTTCAATTTCAGGTAATGACATTAACATGCGTGGGTTCGTAATTATGGCCTTAACTTTGATTCCTAAAATTCTCTAAAAGCTCCCTGAATATTTATTAGTGTCGCCGCCACCGATTGGAGTGAAAAATGTAATTTGATGTTTGCAAATGAATCGCTTTGTATCCAAACAATGCAGTTAATTCCTCTATCCGCTGTGAAATACGACACTGACAGCTGACGACACGTGTTGTTCTCACATAATTTGTTTTGGGAATAAAATTACACATTTTTGAGCAAATACAATTTATGCACATTTTTAGACGCGTTTTTAAATTTGCAATACAATAGTGGCAGGCGGACAAAATGTTATGGAAGCTATATAGAATTAGGTGCCATAGTAAGTCATGATATTATTGTGTCGTATTCTTGGGTCCGTCTGCATCCAGTATTTAAAACGCCAAGCATAAGATAAACAGGCTATGACGTTTAAAGTTTTTCCAAGTTGTCAATAGAAACTCACCAAACAGTCATATGAAGGGATAAAAATTGAAAGAGACACTTTTCAACATCCATGGCTTATTTGAAGTCGAGTCTAGAGGAAATATTTTCACGTTTTTCGTCTGGTATGAGTTTAGCAAATCAAACTTTTTATTAATATAATGCAAGACTAAATAGTCCTGCATTTGGGGTATTATTCATGTTTAATAAGATATCAATAACTTTAAAAACACAAAGAACATCGCATATAAATCCATAAATGACAGGTTTCCACAAAAAAATTATCATAGATATATACAGTCAACATGCAACATGACGAAGGCATGGACTTTAGCCTGTCTACAGCCGTAGGGAAGATTCATATCCAGCAGTAAGTTAGTTACTTACTATATCTCATAGGTCACCACCCATATAATAAGTTATTACGTGTCCTGGAAGGAAAAATAATAATAAACGTATGTATGTTATCTCTTAACGTAATCTTAATGTCCTTTTTCATACGCTTGTTACTGTAATTAATTACAGCCGAATATGTCATTATTTATTACGAAACTACAATAGGTAAGTTTACTGCATTTATTAGAGTTTATTTGGCGTCGGAACTATTTCGGTGAATAGGCGAATATTTGAATGTTTTAGTTCTGAATCGTGGTACATGAGTGTGCCCTGCGATCTAGAGGTCCCGAGTTCGATTCCTGTGTCAGACAAAAGATTTTTTTGGGGTCTTCCATCAGGAAAATCTCAGTAACCGCACGGAGTCTGGAATTGTGCCCGAAAAATAGCAATAGGCTCGCCCCTATTACGTATAAATGTACCTCTGCCTTCCTCTTCAGGGAATACAGGCGTGAGGGAATGTATATTATGCTCTAGTTTTGAGATGAGTTTGAAGAGTACCGACTGATTGTACTACGACGGCATATGTTTCAAACGTGACCTTTTCCACCGACACATTTCCAAGCTATTTACGAGGGTGTTCTATATAACGGCGTAAAACCATATACTGAGAGCTATGTCATCGCTCATGCATAAAGAAGAATGACTCACGTGTCTATAAAAAGACGCCTGCTGCAGCGGAGCGAAGCATTCGTCCGTCTACGCTCAGACAGCAAACATCCGATGTATTGGGAAATAAAAAGGAATATTAGATAAAGTTGATTGTTGAAATTACTTCTCAAAATGGATCCTCCAGTAATAACGATGTCACTGCTATTCATAACGATACAGGGCTATCTGCCTCGTCAGTAATTGTGAAAGTTTACTAAAGAAAACTCAAAGTATGATTTATCACCATAAACCAACAGTTGTGACGTCGACACTGTGACGTCACACATCTTAAAGACACTTCGAAGCCTCGCCTGCTCCGACATATATAATATTACATAAGTGCATTTTTATTAGCAATGAAAATAGCCTTTTAATATTTGTATGACGTATCAATAATTCGAGTGTCCACTTAAGACTCCAAATAACATAATTGTATTCCCGATTCTTACACGACACTAGGGCTTGCCCCTACTTACACTCGTATAGAAAGCTCGTGACATACAATCCGTGCGAAATTTAATTTAAAGTACTCTTATACGGTTTAAGCGGACGCTGTGGACGGTTCTTTAATTTTCGTCTCTTTTGTTAAATTGCGAAGCTAGTGACTTAGTAGTAAATGATTTTGTAAGTGCACTTGTTCTCTAACAATCCGAATTAAACTAAATCCCGTACACACCGTAAGGATGTTGCTTTGTCCTTCTTTCACGCAACAGAGGAACTATAGAATGCTAACAGTATTTTATAAAAAGCTTATTTATTTATGATTTAACAATTAACATACAAATGCACGTACGCCTGCATTTCACGAACAGCTAGCTACATTTAATCAATTGTCTTATGGACTCACATAACAATGATGTAATGTAGTAATGATTTCCTAACATAATACCCTATAATACTGCCCGACCCGGGTATCATACCCACAAACTAGTGCCGCGAGATCACGATGCAGTCACAAGTAGCGCCTGTTGCCTGGTTCAATACCTGGGTCATGCGAGGATATTATATGTTCTCCAGTTAGGAAATTGTCAGCTGCAACTAGAAGTTCTCGACTACAAGAGAATTACCACAGCCATACATGGCTATAGTCAACGCTGACTCTTCCAGAGGCGTAAACCCGATAGAATTTACCTTTGTTTATTTATTTATGTTTTTTATACATTAAGTATAGAGGCGGACTTAATGCCAAAGGCATTCTCTAACAGTCAACCTCTGGGTGATGCAGAGATAAAAAAGGTAGGCTTTACTTCAATATTGCTCCGGTCCACGCACTACAGGCTTATAATCAATCCGTCCGTTACGCCATTCATAATCGGAGACGAACGTTGTCGAAGGTACAAGGGTCGAATCCCGGCGGGCGGAGAGCGTGCGGACCGCGCCGGACCTCATGCGGGCGTTTGCATATCAATACCGTGCTCCCGTGACGTCATATACACGTATGCATATTTATGTATTTAAATATACATACGTCGACTACAGGTGATGTCACGTGATTGAAGGTATGGAGTTTGCGGTTTGATTTTGGTTCGGTATTCCTATGTGACATAGAATTAGAATAGTTTGGTGGTTGGTTGGTGGTTTTAAGGATATCAAGGTTTTGAAATACGTAGCAAGATTTTTTATTGTGATATTTAATTTGATAGTTCACTATGTAAATAAAAAATATGAAAGACAAACTGTTTTTTTTTAACACTGGAACGACTAAGTTACCTTACCAGATGGTAAACGCAACGCCGTCCATGTAGAGCAATATAATCTCATGCCAGCCTGTTGGGATGTTTCTGAACATAAATATCTAAGAAGGTGCAAAGTGCTCACTCGCCTTCAATTGTAAACCATCTTTTGTCAGCATTTGAAAGTGTCGATAGCATAAGTAAACGCATTGAGAATGTAGAATATAAAGCGAATCCTGAGTTTGACTATTTATTAGGCGAGGCAGTGCTTGTGAAAATACAGTTCTGTGAGAAGTCAGGGGCGTGACAACTTATTCTCACAACGTTTTGACGCCGTGTCGCCGGAATATGAAAACTATTCTTGGGAAATATTGCCGATGCGCTTGACGTGCCCCGAGCGGCGCTCCTGATATTTTACCCATGAGAATCCTTCGGGACTTTGCGAAATAGCATTCATCATTCAATCATTAATCATTAGCCCAAATACGTCCCACTGCTGGGCACGGGCCTCCTCTTCAACTGAGAGGGTTTAGACCTTAGTCCACCACGCTGGCCTAGTGCGGGTTGGCGGACTACACACCTAAGAAATTACTAAGAATTTTCATGTGTGCAGGTTTCATCACGATGTTTTCCTTCACCGTTAATGTACGTGATAATTCTTTGTGAATACACACATGGCATGACAATGGCATCTGTAAAGTTATTTATTACATTTCAGTGTAATTTAACACTTGCTTAAGTAGTTAGAGGTGTTTTTCTTTATCGATGTTTCGGAAGTTATTTAGTCCAATGTAATAAATCTACACACCTTAAAGTTCTTAGGAATTTCTTAGGTGTGTAGTCCACCAAGCCGCACTAGGCCAGCGTGGTGGCCTAAACCCTCCTAAGTTGTAGAATTGGCCCGTGTCCAGCAGTGGGATGTATATGGGCTGATGATGAGGATGAATAAATCTGTTGCCGTTTAGCAAGTCCGTTTCCAATATATTTTTTTTTAATGAACAACTCGAAGATGTCTACTCAATATTTCGGGTAGACAGGTCTGACTTCAAGAAATGCATGATTCCTCATATCATAATATTACCCTAATAGTGCCATTGATGGAATACGATATTGATACGTAGGTTATATTAGTGCTTTGAAAGAAAAGACACTCGGTAGGGCCTGCTTAAGATCTATCCTTTATATTTATCAACAAGGAAACTGATCCTGCGTGGTCGCGATCCTAAGCAGTGAGGGAACGAGGAAGAAGAAGAAAAACAAAATAGAAAGCTCAAGTGACAAAAGCCATACCACGTAGAATGTATAAACTCCATTATATCACGCGGGACATTATTGTAAGTACTATCTACAAGGTCGACAGGCTAATTTATGAATTTAGTAAAATATAGATATCGCACATTTGAGATTCAATTTTGCTCATTTTTCCACATTTTTCTGACACCTACATTCACGACCTCTTCGCCTTTAATTAGTATTCACAGAGTAAGATCTAAGCCTTACAAACACGTACATCCACACGTGGTAATGAGGAAGACGCCGGCGACCTCTCCGCGTCGAGAAGTAGCTCAACGCCACGCTAATGAGCTAACTTATATTCATTTATTAACCTTCTGCAAACAAACGCGGTATAAAAAGTGTACGTAGCCAGGTAACCCAGAAACCCCATCCAGGCTGGCTACGCGGAACACCCGCTCATGAAATGTTTCCGCGGGGGGTGCGGTGGTGCGGGGATGCAGCCGGGTGCGGGACGAGGGAGGGGGAGCGGTGGTATAAAGTCGGCAATTGTCGACGGCTCAATTATTTCCGTCCCACATACGGCGCGCCGTTCCCGCGCTCTTTGTGCGCCGCCGAGCCTCGCCGCTCACATATTATATTTACTATGAAAAGTCGCGAATAAATGTTGTTAATGACGTTTCGGATTATATCTTCGAGTGTTTGTGGAGAACGCTCAGCAGCAATAGCGGGGGATGAATTAAAATTAATACTCCGATGCGCTGCTCGTCCAGATTACTAATGAACGATGAAAATGCTGTGGATTTTTCAGATTATCTTTACTAAAGAATTTAAAGATTTCTCTTGTTATTAAATCGAGCGATTAAACGGAGAAGCAAAACTTTATTTTAACAACATTAACTTTTGTTAACTACATCATCATCATCATCAGCCCAAATACTCCCCACTGCTGGGCACGGGCCTCCTCTACAACTGAGAGGGTTTAGGTCTTAGTCCACCACCCTGGCCTACTGCGGGTTGCCGGACTACACACCTAAGAAATTCCTAAGAAATTTTTAGGTGTGCTGGTTTTATCACGATGTCCTTCACCGTTAAAGCAATTGATAATTCATTGTGAATACACATATAACTTCGAAAAGTCAGAGGTGTGTGCCTGGGGTTTGAACCTGCGACCGCCGAAATTCTCGACCGCGCGCCTAAACCACGAGGCCATCACTGCCTTGTTAACTACAGTAGGACAGGAAAACATTGCAATTACGTGACATGGCAGCCAGGCCCTTGCACAGTAATCCTGCGGGCAGTTACCCACATCGCGGGCACCTTATGTCACTCATAAATTAATTAAATAGGTACTTAAAATAGCAAATTGTACATTAATTTTTCATTTGGTATTTGACGTTTTCGTGTATACTGGAAAAGGTAGGTGGTATTGTACAAATTACGACAGGTATTACCGGTTGCAACAGGTCAATTGCACCTCAACTTATGTGGTGTTTGGAAATTACAATATTTAATTACAATAGCCTAGCAGTTTAGGAAATATACCTTGTGTATTCAAAAATAATGGAGAAAAAGTAAAGAGGTTTATTAGACAATCGGACGTGAGTTTTTGACAAATATGCTATGAACGAATAACCTTTGTCATTGGAAAGCTTTGTCTCTCCTTACCTTCATTACTTCGGGGTAGTAATAAGTAATAAGGGGCTTTACTAAGTTTCTGTACTCTTGTGGTTGTGCCAATTATCTCTTTTTAAACCTCAAACAGGTAACAAACCTTCTGTGACTCGTTTCTAATTAATCATCTGTCCGGGCCGCTGTGTACAACAACAGCGATTCCCAACAAACCCCACCGCCAGCGCTCAGGAGCGATCCTTGTAATCCCGGCGGCCCGCTGTCCGCGCCCCGTCCAGGTGAGGCGGCGGGTCGGCGACAACTTTTAACGAGCTTCCTGCCTGTTTAATCATAGTTTTACAAGCTGCCGAGGAAATTCAAGTGAAGTTTCCTTACGCCCCCTCCCCTGCCCCGCGCCGTTCGCGACAGATGCTTGCTTAATTAACATAAAGCTTTGTGCTGTGCCGTGCCCCCGCGGCTCGTCTAAGTCATCGGCTCCCGGCTAATGCCAATAAGTCCGCACTAATGCGGTCACGCATATCGCCGCATAATTATTTCTAATTCCTTGCTCTCTGTTAATGTACCGCACTGTTTATTTGAAATACATTAAGATTTGCTGTTGGTGTTTTCATTGGGTTTCTTGCCGCCTTGCCTCGTATTGTATTGTAAATTTAAATAACATATTGTAAAATTAGGAATTTTAGAAATGGTCTCAGGAATTTCTTCAGGAGGCCTGTGCCCACCAGTGGAACGTATATAGGCAGATGATGACTTAAAAAAATGAAGTTTTGCTCTGATCAACTTAGACTGTCGGTGATAGAAGACGCTTCTGACTGGATAACCGTCATTATATCGAATCATCAGTGTTACTAGAAAACTGAAAAAGGTGACACGTATTTAAAATAATATGCCGGAACGATGTATCCGTTAATCTAATTAATATTATGACAATATTTACATTTTTACCTATACATCGCCTTTTATATTTTTCTGTTTTCAATGTTATCAGTACCTATATCGTAAAAACTAAGTATAAGAACACATATTACTTTCATATCAAACAAAGGAATGTACACACGAGGAGCGACGACGCTGTTTGCCTTCAATTCGGCAGTGTAAACACCCTATAATGGGGTAAGTGAGTCACACTACAGAATTCCGTAAAAAAGCTTATGCAAATGGCGAACATTGGGTCATTCCCCCCTCGCTGCCCTGGGCTAATGTCGCGTGTATAGTGAAGCATCATGACTTGTCGTCCGTCACAATTGATACGACGATTTGTGTTATGCTCCGTATTTGGGTTGTGTGAACACAGTTTTGTTTTATGGCGTGAGCCGTTCACAAACAACTTAATGATTATATTTGCATGTTGGTAAGGAGTTTGGAGATGTCTTAGATTTGAATATTTGAATATATATTCCCTTATATAACACTTGTTGTGTTAGAACAGCAATACACGCACTAAGACACAAGTGTTGCGTCATACAGAAACTACGAGAGGCTGTTCAATGCCACGACCACCCAGACTTGTTCCAAATAATTGTTGATTCAATAAATGTTTGCATAAGGGTGAAAGCAGTTCAAGCTGTGCGTTATGTAAATTACCAAAAAACGCTATGTATTTAGATTAAGGTAGAGTTTATTTCTCGGCCTGGAAGGCAGTTGTCACTGAAGAAAAACGGTTCCGAAACTTTAGTTTTTCGGTTTTAAAAAGCTATATTTACATTTAAATCTAATCTTATTTCGAGCAGTTCATTTTAATGATTACAGTAGATCGCCACAATATAATACAATATATCGCTTCATTAGTGTCAGAAAAGATAGAAATATATATTAGGTCTATTCCATTACCTGGACAGGTAAGATTTATTGATAACATTTTTCTTGTAAAAACCATATCAACGTGACCAATAAATAACATATCTCGCTACGATGATTGAATTCTCGATCTCTCATTATGAACCTGTCCATCCCAGACACACAACGACAAAAACTGTGGACCAAATTGCTAGTGTTTTTAAATAAAAAAAATATACATATTCATTTATTATTTAAACGAAAGTACACGGTGTCCGATATAAAACCTCGATAATGTGTAAAGCTGCAGAGTCCACAAGTCAACCGGGCACTCGGCGTCTCGCGCACAACAAATGCCGAACAAGTCGGCCTCTCAACCTCAAGTGTCAAATACATAACCGTAGAACATAGCACCTTTCCTCACCATGTTTACCCACTTTTATCTACGAAGAAAAATAGTTTGTATTTTTTATACACTGTACCGCGTTTATTTCACGGGGCGAGGCGCATCCCTCTCACCTTTGCAGACAAGATCTATCACCTTGTGAGAAACGGCACAACCGCCATGCCTCATTTCAGTAGAGCAAACTTTACTTGTAAACACTTAAGGTGTGTTTTTGTTTGCATGAATATGGTAAATATTTTCATTTACACAAACTAAAACAACGGAAAAGACCATCTATCAGTTTTGTATATTCAACTTAATAGCGATACGTTTAAAGAGTAAACTCTTTTGTAGATAGAGGATTTTTTATTCGGTGTTGGTGCAAGCTTATACTGAAGACGATTGCCGCTGTTTGTTTTGGTCGTGGTAATAATTTCCGGATGGATGATAATGTGTGTGACAATAAACATGAGTATTATTTCCACGTGAGTTTAGGCTTTTAATCTTTTGTTCGTGATAAACATTTTTTCAGTTTCAGAAGCAGTGATGGCCTCGAGGTTTAGGCGCGCGGTCGAGAATTTCGGCGGTCGCAGGGTCAAACCCCAGGCACACACCTCTGACTTTTCGAAGTTATGTGTGTATTCACAATGAATTATCACTTGCTTTAACGGTGAAGGAAAACATCGTGATAAAACCTGCACATTGAAAAGTTCTTAGGTATTTCTTATGTGTGTAGTCCGCCAACCCGCACTAGGCCAGCGTGGTGGACTAAGGCCTAAACCCTCTCAGTTATAGAGGAGGCCCGTGCCCAGCAGTGGGACGTATATGGGCTGGTGATGATGATGATGATGATGATGAAACATATTTTTCGATTATGTGATGACGTGTGCGTTAACGTGCCCCCTCTAGGAATTAAATAGAGTGTAGCGTGTGTTATCATTATTGTTACAATAACCATAACATAATTAGTCAACGTGTCTATTAAGTGACATTTAGATTTTTAGAACACACTCTCACGACGTAGGGACAACACTTTACGAGTACCTGATTAACGGCAAACTAGTTTCCGAATGGATCATTAAGTGACACCAAAATGAAGTATGGTTAAAAAAAATGAACTTACAATATTTTTTATTCCATGATTCTACTATTACTAAATTGCCTATACAACAAAGCTTACGTGTAGCTACGTCACAACAAATTAAAAGGAAGGGGTTTGTTTCATATAAATTCTAGCAACCGCACACTTCAATATTATAAAAATATTATGTTACGAGATCATTGGAATTTGGATTTCTCAATGGCGCTCTACAGATAATGGATTTCTCAATGGCGCTCTACAGATAACTTATTTCCTGGAATTAAAAAAATAAGATAATTAATATGTTACAAAATAGATTGTTAATTCATTAGATGTTATAGAACTATAGAGTAATAATTATTATTAGCTTCACCAACTTAATTATAAGTTTTATCTTAACCTTTATCATGCCTGTGCTAATAAACATATAAAAAACATATAAAAACAACAATGGCTCGGAACAATTGGGCGTTCGTTTGAAAGCCACCCATGACCTCAAACTTGGCCATTACCCCCAATCGCGCTTGCTCGATAATTGTCAGTCGTTTTCTTTTAATTACACTCATATTTCACGAGGCGTGGAATTTACAGCGCCGCTTGTTTTTCCAAAACTTTTGCACCCATAAATCTTATTTGAATCGCCCCATTTAATTAATACAAACGTAAAAACATTTAGCATGGGCCTCTTGTACAGGTGGGAAGGGATGTGCTTAAGGCACTCAATTCGGTCCTAGTGCGGGTTAGTAGAATTTACATGAAAAAAAATCTTGTAAAGAACTTATAAATAACTTTCAGATGTAGGTACGTATTTGACATAATTCAAGCACCGTTTAAGTACGTAATTACTGCGTAGAATTTTTTTTATATCACTACTATTTTAGTCGTTAAAATTCACAATTATTTACTCTCTTATCTGTCTCAAAGTCTAATGACACAAGTGTGTGCCGTGTGATCTACAGATCCGAGGTTCAATTCCCGTGTTGGGCAGTGTTATTTTATTTTTCTATAACGAAATTTTCAGTTATAGCACTTTGTCTAGAAGTGTCGGATCAACAATATATATAACGCGGCACTCAAATGATAAGAAAATGAATTTCAAAATAATATATTTTATCTACCGTTTCACTTATATTTACCATTTCACTCAGAACAATAGGTACTTTAATTTTGTACATGAATAGTCTTTGAAATCTTGTCTGGGTATCTCAAGCAACGAAAGGGTATGGTCCGATAAGCATTGTACTATAAATCCCTTGACAGTGAAGCTAGGGGCCAGGTCAAAAGGCCTTATTAAGTAGCTCTCAGGATCTAATAGTTCGTAAATTCGTGCTTGGATTGAAAGTTGAACGTAGCCTCATGGGAACCAGCCTCTGTTTTAGGATAAAAGTGCTCTTAGTTAAAAAGGTCATAAAGGTTGAGTAAGTAGTCAAAGTTTATCGATATTGATCTTACTTTGAGTACAGATCTGGTAATCCTTACTAATATTATAAATGCGAAAGTAACTCTGTCTGTCTGTCTGTCTCGCTTTCCTGCTAAAACTACTGACCCGAGTTAAATGAAATTTGGTACACAGATAGTTTAGACTCTGAGAAAGGACATAGACTTTTTATCCCGGAAAAGGGGTTTTAAGGGATTGAAAGGGGGGATGAAAGGTTGTATGTTGTGTAGACGACTAAAACTATGTATATGTGACTATATGTCTGTTATGCTTTCATCAAATCATTTGACCGATATAAACGATTTTTGATATGGACATAAATGGGACTCTGTAGAGTAAAATAGACTACAACTTATTTTCTTTATGAACCCAACCCTTTAGTCTACGCGGACGGAGTCGCGGGCAAAAGCTATTTCTTATAAATACGCGTTAGGATTGTCAAACTAGTTGCCCACCAATGCTTTGCACGAGAGTAAATAAAACATCGGTATTTATCATCACTATCATCATCATCAGCCCATATACGTCCCGCTGCTGAGTGAGGGCCTCCTTTACAACTGAGAAGGTTTAAGCCATACTCCATCACGCTGGCCTTATGCTGTTTGGTGAACTACACACCTAAGAAATTTCTAAGAACTTTTAGGTCTTGCAGATTACCTCACGATGTTTTCCTTCGCCGTTAAAGTATATGATTATTCATTGTGAATACACAAATAAGTTCGAACCCGGGCCCGCTGAGATTCTCGATCGCGTCTTAACCTCGAGACCATCGCTACTTTCGTCTTGTATGAATATACCAAATTTTCTAAATCGGCGAATCAAGCGATATAATCAAATTTATGGCCTATGTCCAGCAGTGGACGTAAGAAAGGCTGCTGATGATGATGATGATGATGAATCAAATTTACTTTAGCATATTTAACATTAGGGACACAGTAAAAATGTATAGCAAAATACTACTACTCAATCAACCACACATGTAATACAAATCCGCGACAATCAATGATGTTAAAATGTACTACTTAAAATCGTACAATCAGTTTTATATAATGTACAGACAGTAATTACAATAAAACTCGTTGTTTACCGCCGGACGGCTCACTGCAAGCTGCTTTAATTTTTCATGACCTAAAAACCAGTGTAACATTTGCTCGTTTTATATGGACCCGTTCTATCGTGAACCCGCAATTTGTAAATAAAACATATTTTTAAAGCGGCTCTTGTTTAACTGACGTCAGTTTTTATCAAATCTATGTCAGTCACGGAATGCAATTGAAAGTCTATATTTTTGGATTGTTTACAATTTCAGCCAAATTTGTGGAGAAAAATTCGTTTGGCTAAAGATAAGGTATTTTTCTCGCGCTATTCCATTTGTATTACAATTATATCTGGTGATAAAAGTTGTTTTAAATTCCTAACTATTATCCTTTTGGTCTGTCTGCTATGTTTTGGTCTGTTGTGAAGTTTATTTAAAAGCTTGAGCCTTCAAGGCGACATTTGATTGATTTCAGCACGTTGTGGATTTAGATGTTTATAAAAACAAAAAAAAATATTGTAATTGCTGATATAAACTACACAAGAATTGTATCTTAAGTATATGGTTTGAGACTTTTTATAGAATAGTTTCTTCAAATAGGTCATTATATAACTACGTTTTAGATACCTACATATGAAAAGTATATTAACGGACATTTTCAAAGAATTCTCCATCGAAATATTATAAAGGCACGCGGGTAAAAAGCGTAGAGCCCATAAACCACGAGCCTACGTCGGATGACCTTACAAATGGCGTATGCAATTAATATAAAAAAGGTTTTTCGGCCTTCTAATGTGGAACGAATTGCCTCGGGCGCCGCGTGCCGCCCATTCCGAGACCTTTCCCTCGGAAAAAAAACTATTTCCTCAGACGTACTCGTACGTGGTGTGGGGGTGAGTTTAAAGTGCGTCGGGTGCGCTGCCGGCCCGCGCTGTATCGCGCCGCTACCAGTTTACACTCCATTTCACAAATGTTTTTATTATTGTAATTTTATTTAGTTCCCATTTTTACGATGGCTTTCACGGATTCCGGCACTCCACATTGATTTTATTCTACTGTATAATCCAGATCATTTTGAACTTTGATTGTATTCGGGTTTATTTTAAAAGTAGCAGATCAATGTATTACTTATTACTTTAATTCACTGTGGCTCGAGCGGCTACGATGGTTTTACTAAAATGCGTCGCATAAGACCTTATTCCAAAGTAAACACTGTTAATATAGCTCGTCATGTCACTTAAGGAGTTCAAATAAAGTGAAAATAAATTAAACTTCTACTATATGTTGTCACATTTGATTGATTTGTTTTTCGGAATATCATAAAAGTAGAAACCTTTTCTGAATTGCATATTAAAGTAAATTGAATGACGAAACACTACTGAAATTTATTTTTCAAAGAACTCCTTAGCTCTTGAAAACTCTTGACTTAATCCAATTACGTCTTTACATGCAACTTTCATCACCATTTATTAAACGAAAATTGAATTTTATTAGAAAACTGAAGTCGTAAACAAAGCCTTATTATTTTCAACATCAATATTGTGGATATGAGATCGGTGTCGTGGAAGCCACACGACCCTTCAACTGAATTCCGTTCAACTTTCCCTCGTGTTATTAGAATAGTTATTATACGAGTGAAGCACTTTGGTGGCGCTCAGTTCGCTCTTTTAGCTTAGTCAGCGCTCGTTGTATTCTAAACATTTTATTTTACCGTTTCTGGAAGTTTCGTGAACATTTATTCTGGATTTCGGTTGTTACGTAAGGGTAACATAAAAATAAGTTTGTTTTTATTAACAAAACGTGACGTTTACGTGACTTGATTACCTTAGTCCCGGGGACTACCTGCTTTACCGACAGTATTATGCATTCATTGTTATATCATTATCATCAGCCCATATACGGCCCACTGCTGGGCTCGGGCCTCCTCTACAACTGAGAGGGTTTAGGCCTGAGTCCACCACGCTGGCCTAGTGCGGGTTGGCGGACTACACACCTAAAAAATTCCTAAGAACTTTTAGGTGTGCAAGTTTCATCACGATGTTTTCCTTCACCGTTAAAGTACGTGATAATTCTTTATGAATTCACACATAACTTCGAAATGTCAGAGGTGTGTGCCTGAGGTTTGAACCCGCGACCGTCGAGATTCTCGACCGCGTGCCTAAACCTCGAGGCAATCACGACTTCATTCATTGTTATTTTCACAAAATATGATCTACAAAAGCTGACTAAATAAGACAGCGTCCTTGACGCAGTTCGCTAAACACCAGCTTGCTAAACGAGAAGCCGCGGGTGCGATCCATAAATATTTGTTTCGGGTCTCGTCTGGTCTGTGTTTATGACACCGAAAAGTCTCTCGTAGGTTCTGAAACCCACGACACAAGACTTGTATCTTAGTGTGGGGTCAGACGTATGTAAGTGACTGGTGGGTGTATTGATTATAATTAATTATAAAAGTTAAGTTGTAACCATTATATGTTTAATTAGTTTACTTGTACATTTCTTAATTATAATTCCTTACATATGTAAACACGTTAGTATTCTCAGCTTTGCTTCCATTTTGTTTAAACCAGCACGATTTTGTTTGGAAACATTCATTGCAGTTTGGGTACCTCCACTGAGAAAGTGGCGCATCAAGCTCTGAATGCGGATCGTTAGAAATAAAACACGTGCGTGGCGCCGCGCATTCAACACTCCGTTATTTTATTTGGATATAAAAATATTGTATTTCATACGTATAAAAGTGTATTCGATATTCCTGGAACGAAATATTTGGAACTGATTTTTATTGTCAAATTTCCAAGTAATAACACTGAGGTCTCCGCTGAGATTTTGGCAATATAGAGGATAGATTGATCCTTTGTGTAGCTGTTTTTTGATTAACTCAACCATCGAGTAGTATACTATTGAAGTCAACATAAGGCGGGCGTTTCAATTCCCAGATCGGTCAATGAATTGGATTCTTTACTAGAAATTCTGTATAAGTCCAATAGCCTCGCGAGTTGTTACGCAGAACTCAAAATAAAGCTTAAATAAGGGTTAAGGCATAGGCATCTGCGTTCCCCTAAGCGAATAGAGTATTGAGTATATTTATGCATTGTGGCAGTGATAGCATTCTGTAAGACCCTACTTGTCACATATGCCAATTCAGATTGTGATCAAATTGTATTAATAATGCAAGAAAGACCGAAATTCACTACAATAGACAAAACGACTTCTTTCCTCAGTTACTCCACTCATTTTCCCAACACGTGCGAGGCGCCATTGTCCTTACAAATTACGAAAGCACTTGAACGAGTGCTGACACGGCACAATTTGTCGGAAGCACGTCATAAACCCACATTAATCCATGATGATCGTGTCGGAACCGAACCCATAACTTGCGGTACAAGGGCCAACTTTTACGGGCGGCCGGTACGGGGAAAAGTGTCGCGTATAGAACCACGCTGTCGCATACAGAGCGATGTACTACGCGTTTTCCTCGATTTAATACTAGGTGTTGTACGTATAAATCCCGCGTCGGGTCAAGTGTTATTGGTTTTTTCATTATGAAACTGTCAAAGCATCAAGTGGTCTGGAAGTGAGCCCGAAAACTAGCAATACGCTAGCCTCTCATTCAATGGGGCTTGAAACAGCAGGCGAGATGTGGGTACAAAATAAAACGCTCTGCCTATCACTTCAGCGAAACAGTCGTGTCTGTTTTTTTTTTTTTTTTTAAACTGGCACGGCAAAGTGACTCCACTGTACCTGATGGTAAGCACAGTGGACTCCAAAAAATTAATACCGACCAGCGAGAAACGATATGGTCACCCGCTGGTCGACACAATCATGCCGGCCTGCACAAATGCTTCTTCACGCTTCGCTTAAAGGATCCAATTATTTGCAAAAGTGAAAATAATATTAGCTAACTAGCAAGTTGAATGAAGTTCACATTACTAGTTAAACAGGCCTGATTGAGTCTTATAAAAAGAGTAACTTATCCTCTATTTACATTGTACATCTGTTTGGACAGGACTAGGGCAGTGAACTGAAACTTGCCGTGCCGGTATAAAACCATTATATTTTCTGTAATATATAAAGCTACATATATGTTGTTTTCTAATCTCTAAGATAAAGTTAATCTCTAAGTTAAAGTATTAAGAAGATAAACTCCCTTTCACTTATGCGGTTTAATGTCGCGTTGCACCCACAGACATAAAACTTTAAGACGATGAGAGAACCGTCTCACTCTCATAAAATCCCTTCTGCAGTTAACTGTAATAAAACACACATGCCATAAAGAATTTTTTTAACTGAAACTCTTTCATCGGAGATATGAAAACTTCGTCTGTTGAATTATGAAGATTTATTTCCATAACTGCATTAACTGCGAGCTAATATATGTAAGTATTTCAGCGTTGGGAAATTTATTCATACATTAAAAGTTGTTAATGTAACATTTTTAATTAAGATAGAGAACGCTAGGACTTGAGTTTAACATGGATACAGGCACACAATACGTAGAGGCTGCATGGCGATAAATGATATTCTGTTGTACTAAGTTGACTGAGACTGTCAACTACAACATTATTGATGCTCATTGAAGTTATTTGGTATTAAGCGTCTAAAAACAATAGTACTAATTATAATCTTTCTGGACTTATTTAATAGGCAAAAAGTAACCAGTAAATTTTAATTACAATTCAAGTTATTTAGAACTGTCACATAAATACATACATAACCACACGCCTGTGTTTCCCGAAAGGGTAGGCAGAGCTGCATTTCTGACTCATATTTCGCCAGGTATGTATCAGTCCCACGTAATAGGGGGCGAGCTTATTGCCATATTTCGGGCACATTTCCTAATGGAAAACCCCAATACAACTTTGATCGCCCAGGGACCTCTAGATCGCAGGCACATAATTAGGCCGCAAGACCAGGAGACAGCTTATAGAAATGACATCTGCAATAAGACGCTGCCTATCGCTGCGAGTAGGCACGACACCGATCATTTCACATTTATACAAGAGGCACATTTAGTACCGCGTTTTATACGAACATAAAGATTAGGCGTGAGAGGTGCGCGGCCTATTCCGCCGGCCCTCGTAAAACACTCTCTATTCGCCAAATGAGCAATCAAACTGAACGGCGAACGCCTTTACTTGCAAACTCCCCCCCGCCCCCTCCAACCCGCACACTTCAGCACCTCCCCCCTTCCCGTACACCGACAGCAGAGGTAGTCTTGTGTCAACCCACTTAGACATTTTAGATATAATTTTAGTTTAACTTATAATGATATATGTCCTTTCATTGTGCTACTTGAAGTGCTCTATGATAGTGAAACTTTTGGAACTTAATTTCGTATAACGTGTCCCTATTATCTCGTGGAGTATATAAATCTGTTATTTAAAAAGTTAAAACGTAAGAGGTAAAATTTTACGTTGATGCAAGCTTAGCTTGGAATATATATCAATATTGCAATATCACTATGCCTTCCCAAAATCTATTGCACTTTCTCTGAAAACTAACTACGAGCTCTAAAGACTCTGCAAGAAATCATGTGTAGCAGTCTCTTTCTTAGTGTCTTTCAATCCTCCTCATCGCATAATGCCCATTTTTTTATTTTAATTGCACATTACAATGCCTAACTCTACCAAAAATTACTTCGTTTACGAGTATAAGTTCCCCGTTTGAATGATTTGAAAATAAAATCGCACAATACAACGAGAGATATCTAAAACATTTTACTCCACCAAACAATGCAAAGGTAATTATAATTTAACATAGGAAATATTTGATAAGCGAGCAGCGGCGGTGTGCAGCTCCCGCCCGCCATTGGCTGTAGAATTGGAATCCAGTGTGAGCGGAATATGAGATGAGGACGCATTGTCCCAGCCCGGGAATTTTTGATGGCGGCGCTGTAATCACACGGGACATTAACGAGTGTAAACATCGCAATGTTTTCGGCTCAACCACTGATAACCCGCAGCCTGGCTGCTCGCCAAACGCCCAACTTGACAATCAATGCTCCATTTTTACTTCTCGTTAGCATTTGAATGCTAAATTATATTGTTTGGTCATGTTTATAGAGTAATAAGACAATTCAGAAATCATAGATATAGTCCTGGCTCATACCGTAATTAACAAAAACCATCGTATATAAGGCGTAAAATGCATGTGACCTATGGAAATGTGTGGCATACCAAGTTCGTCTTACAAAGGCAGTACTTAAGTCGGGTATAATTAAAGGATGTTATATACAATTTATTTCATCATAAAGACAACATGGCATTCAATGTTCTCGTTATAATTTGTGCAATATAAATAAACATGAAATAGTATTCCCTTTTTTATTTGCATTACATTTTTTTAAAAGATTGTAAGGAAGAATGAGCTAAAGTCTTTTTAAATATAGGTACCACATTGTTACTAATAATACCTATTTTACTGAAAGTTGTAGACAGTAGAAGAAACAGATTTGAAATACACATTTTTGTCGCAATCCTTTATTTCTATTTGGAGATGAAGCCGTTTTTTATCGCACCGAAAGTATTTTCTCTTACTCACTAGCCCGCCTAACAGCTAAACAGACCTGGAAAGTGGGCAAGAAGTAAATGACGTAGTCAACAGACTTCCAGACCGATGCGCCGAAACGTCACGTCAACCATCCCAGAAGACCCTATAAGTCCCCTTTTACTACAGAGAGGGGATGAAACGGAACAAATATCATGCTTTACCACAGGGTAATCAGAGATAGAGCCACTCGTTTAATATCGGACAATAATGTGATTCTGTACAAGCTATTAGTAAATATTTGATTTATTATTAAATATGAATTTCAAATTGGACGTGACGTGAGCTGACGCATTTGGATTGCCGCCGGTACAACTAATTAATTATTAATAGCTCGATTGTGTGTCTGCGTTAATACTACATTTGTGCGTCCAATTATGATTTCTACTTTTATTCAAAACTCCATTATGACTTCAATACACAGGAGACCTGGATTATTAACATGTATTTTGATTGCATGGAGTGTTTACATAATACAAGCTTTGGCCTACAACTTCGTTTGCGTTAATAAAGATTTTTGTCAATGATGTCATATAACTGTCTTCAGGGTCTGCTTCATTGTCAAAATTCATCAAAATTGGCGAAGTCGCTAAGGCGTAACAAAAAAACTCACAAATGTAACGTCACTTAAGATTACAGCAAGATGTAATATGATAAATTTTAAGTTGGTATTTTTAAGAAAGAAGAAAAGATGGTTGTGAGATTTTTGAAAATATATGGGCTATTAAAGCGTACCCGTTTCAGCGGGTTGCGCAGACTTGCGCTGTATGAAAAGTAAAGAAAGTTCTATCAACTGTTGCTATATCATTTTTATAACTTGTAGTTTATCTGCCCGGCTTGGTAGTAAATTGTTACGGGTTGCAACGTTCAGCTGTTATGAACGCCCGCGACAGTTAGGAAGCCTCGAGCTCTGCCGCCAAGCTCAAGTTAACTTTCGGTGAGAACGCTCCGTCCTTGTAGTACGCCCTGTGATAATGCCTTGACGATCATGATGAAAGTCACTTCTTATGACTACTTATCTTATGTCCCTAAAATAAATAAAGAATAAAATAAAATAAACATAAATAAATAAATGTTTTAATTGCGCATTGACAGCCTCTTGCAACTTGTGAAACGTGAGGCCGCGAGTTCGATCCCCGCACCGAGATAAATGCTTGTATGTTCCACAAATATTTGTTTCTGGTCTAGGTGTATGTGAGACAATATATTCTCTCGTAATTTCTGATACCCACGACACAAGACTTGTATCTTAGTCAGAACTATGTATGTGACTTTTGAGTGTATTTATTATTTTCTCCTCGCTTTCCAACTCTACTTTGTGTCTCGTATTTCCCATAGCAGACCTGAAATAAATATTTTCTATTTATTAATTGTAAGCTTATTCTTCTGATGGATATCTTTGAGAAATTCACCGGGCAATTGATTAAAAATCTAATCATACTTTACGTTGAAATGTAATGGTGTCTAGAAATTATACTTCAAAGTCAAATTTAGGGTGTCGTAACCCTTAAGTCCAGTGTGGACGGACTCGATTAGACCTCATTCCTCGTTGCAACCATATAAATTCAGCTGTAACTAAAGCGATCATCAAAAATGTATGAAAATTTTACGAGAGCGCAAATCAACTCGATATAAAACGTGAATTAGCCCTAGTATCGTTGGACAAAACGTTCGTTCATTAATCGCCGAGCGTTTTATTAGTTGAAGTTAATTGCAATAAGTGAGTAGGGCTGTTGGGCAGAGGCCGCCACTCTATCTACGAGTTTAATTTCGCGCCTGCCGTCAAGGAATGCCGAGGCCGCTCTAATATTTTAACATTCGCCTTGCTTCGTTTCCGAATGCTCGTGCTGCGTTTGCTTAGTGGCCTGATGATTCAAGTTAGTGTTAATGGTAGTCTTATACAACAAGTCACTCAAACTTGACTGCAGATTAGATTATGGCGGTTCTATATATTTGTTGTAAAAAAAAATATTGTCAATGATATTGAATTCAGTAGCAGTTCCCGTGGCGCAGTTGGCTAGACACCAGCTTACGAAACGAGAGGCTGCGGGTTCGATCCCCGCACCGAGACAAATGTTTGTGTGATTTTGTGATTGGGGTCTGGGTGTTTGTGAGACCGAAAAGTCTCTTGTAGTTTCTGATACCCACGACACAGGACTTGTATCCTAGTGTGGGGTCAGAACTATGTATGTGACTGTTGGGTGTATTTATTATATTATTTATTCATAGTACGTAGTAAGACTGCCTCGTGGTCTCGCGGTACAAGTATGTGCCGTGCGATCTAGAGGTCCTGGGTTCGATTCCCGGGTTGGGCAAGTGTTATTGGGTTTTTCCATTGGGAAATTCTCGGTAACAGCACGGAGTCTGGAAATGTGCCCGAAAAACGGCAATAGGCTCGCCCCCTATTACGTGGGACTGATACATACTTGGCGAAATGTGGGTGCAGAAATGCACCTCTGCCTACCTCATCGGAGAATACAGGCGTGAATTTATATATGTATGTATGTACGTAGTAAGATTAACCTTACAAGTCTATTGAAAACCTTTGCTTAGCGATTAGTTTTAAAGTTGTTTCTAATATTGTTTTGTTTAGCTGTATTTTCAATTTTCCAAAACATAACTAGGTAAGTATAAGTTGCTTAAATTGGTAAAGAGATTAACATTACTAGAATATAACAAACTGTACCTAATAAGGACGATTTAAGATACAATCTTGTGTGGCCAGTATTAGAAACTTGAAGAGTATTTCCATCTTATAGCCACCATACACTGCAATCCAACATCCAGACGTTAAACAAATGTTTGTAGACCACGCAAATATTTACACGAAAATTGAAACCACTACGTACTGTTTCATGTTTATAAAAAACTGTTCCACCAAAACTGTAATGGTAGTTTATAATACTATGTTATGTTATCGTTATGTTAATAGTTTAAAATTGACGATTCAAAAGAACTTGTAAAAGTCTATCTGAATAAAGAGTATTTAGACTTTGACTTTGTTCATAGCTTTTCGAAATTTCGACAACAAACACAATGCACTACAAACTAACTAATACCATGTTTCATCATGACTGCCTCGTGGTCTCGCGGTACAAGTATGTGCCGTGCGATCTAGAGGTCCTGGGTTCGATTCCCGGATCGGGCAGTGTTATTGGGTTTTCCATTAAGAAATTCTCAATAGCAGCACGGAGTCTGGAAGTGTGCCCGAAAAACGGCAATAGGCTCGCCCCCTATTACGTGGGACTGATACATACTTGGCGAAATGTGGGTGCAGAAATGCACCTCTGCCTACCCCTTCGGGGAATACAGGCGTGAGTTTGTGTATGTATGTATGTTATGTTAATAGTTTAAAATTGACGATTCAAAAGAACTTGTAAAAGTCTATCTGCCTTTGTCTTTGTTCATAGCTTTTCGAAATTTCGACAACAAACACAATGCACTACAAACTAATACCATGTTTCATGTCACTGCACACGCTTTCAGTTTATGATTGAAGATATAGTTAACCACAGCGTGGAGCAATTTGCAATGAATCTGCTTACAATGGCATTGTGTTCCTTTCATTGTGAATATTACCGTTTAGTTTATAATTTACGTGATGGCCTCACAAAGTGAACAATAAATTTATCACGAGAGAATGTTATTAACACTAACGATTATTGCACCCGTCGCCGGTATGAAATAAACCCTGAAATTCTTATATAATCATTTGTCTTTCTACATTTATGATGTTTAATTTTTTTATTAGTTTTCATATGTAATAACTATGGTATTTTGGCATTTCTTGTAGTCATTAACAAAACAAATACATTTTTCTTACTAATGCGTTTCTTTGCTAAAAAGTTGATATATTACCTCTCTCTTCATTTACCCAACTCTTCACTCAAACATTCGTTTATTCGTGCAATTTTTGTTACGCGCAGTCGTACTTCATATTCTGATAAATATCAAAACAAGCGTAATAAAAGATGATACAAATACAAGCCCAATTTTATTTTAAAAGGTCTATCATATGTTTTTTTTACGTTACTAATGAAAAGTTGTCACTTCCATCCGAGAGCAGTCCCGATTTAAAAATAACTTCTACAAAATAATGAAATACATTGCGGTACGAAGCGGATTAAGTTTTCAATAGTCTTTATAAAATGTATGCGTTTGAACGTTTAAATCCTCTTAAATAACCCTCGGTGAGAACAGTCCGTCACGGGGGAAAGTTTAAATTGAATCACCTCTAAAGTAAATTCATTCATAGTGTTCCAATGGCAAAAACTTAAGATGGCACTAAAATTTATTCAATTAGAAGAAAAGTTTGTTCAATTAAAAGTTATCAAGATGGAAGTGAGGCCAGCGGAGTCTCGGGGTAGCGGAGTGGAGGGGTCGCACCGAGCGGATGCAATGCGAACGAGGCACAAAACATTACTTTCCACTAAACCAATAACTTCCGGCGACTTCACTCTTCTTCCTACAAAAGCACCAGCTATTTGTATTAACTTTGGAATCATAAACCCTTCGAATAGTCCTGAGTTATATTGCTTCCTGCAAAATTTCTTGCCCAAATCTTAAGTACACTCTCAAAACATCATTAAAATTATAACCCGCTGTCTTCTATGATCGTTAATGGAATTGCGCTGTAATGTTGGCACTCCTCCGCTAACTTGGAGCGTGGAGTCACAAAGAGAGCAGGATTTGTGCGTGAATTTCACGCAAACGACAATATTGAGAGGACAATAACACTTTCCAAGGATATATAAAACTTGATAACGTTGTTGTAACTTCACAGCGATTTTGCTTGTGTTGCAAGTAGGTCCATGGAAGCCCTTATCTCGAATCATTTAAGCAAATTGAACAGCATACAATTGAACTAGTTCTTGAGAAATAAAATTAAACAGTCTAAGAATGTATGCAACTATGTATGTTATAGCAAAACTGTATTATAGTAGCAGCTTCATTGGGTGATATCATATTATGATATCTTCAGTTTAAGCTGTGACCTACTTTTTGGAGGAGATATATGTACCTATCACCTCCTCAGCAAAGAAATGCAAGGCAATCCAAGGCAGTCCACTTTACTGGTATAATGAAGTAATAATTTAGTTCCTTGGAAAATCCTCTCATACATATTTTTGGTACCCATATCACTACATTTGAAGAATCCAGAGTATATTACGTCTGTATTATTTATGAATATTAACTTCAAAGCCTCCATCAGTAGACAAATAAGGAAATATGCAAAGGAACATATTTAATATTTGTTTACCGCATACCGTGAAGACACCTATGTTATGAAACTCTACATATAAACAAAAGTTGGCAAGTCATAACCGGCACGCACGGAATGCTCCGAAGCACACGTCGGATGGAGTAATGAACGCAAACCAGATCTAACTTTCAGTAAACTCATTTCGTCGGCATACACAAAAACGTGCCAAGTGCCTCATCTCTTTTACATTTTTTCTTTCTTACCTACATATATCCATTATGCTTGTGTTCCTAAGGTGTAGGCAGAGATGTATTTCGAATCGTAAAAAATGTTGCACATTGTTATAGGGTTTTCGTATTAAGAAACGGAACGGAATTTGAATATTATATAATTATATTCATCATCATCATCATCAGCCCATATACGTCCCAGTGCTGGGCACGGGTCTCTTCTACCATTAAGGGTTAGAAAGGGTTCAGGCCTTAGTCCACCACGCTGGCCTAGTGCGGGTTGCGGACTACATATCTAAGAAATTCCTAAAACTTTTAGATGTGCAGGTTTCATAACGGTGTTTTCTTTCACCGTTAAAGTAGGTGATAATTCATTATGAATCATCCATCATCATCCATGATTCAAAATACTTCGAATAGTCAGAAGTGTGTGCCTCGGGTTTGATCCCATGACCGCCAAGATTCTCGACCGCATGCTTAAACCTCGAGGCCATCTCTACTTGTAATATATACTTATAATAATTATATTAGATATTATTTACATACCTGGCGAACTGGGGTTTCTACATAATATACGAGTATATAATGAGCCTAAGAATGTAAACTCATAATGTATAACCATTTGAATCGATGCAGGGATCTAACCTGCAAGCTGACGTTTGAAAATTGTGTCACGGAGACTGTCAAACTTATATTTCTCAGGGGTTATGGAGAACAATTTGTACGTAGAGCGTTTAAAAACGTGCCACCACCAAACCACTTAATATTTCAATCTGAGTTTGTCAACTGGAGGCGTAGCCGGCGCTACACGGCTCGCTGGCACGCCGGGACGCCGGCGAGGCTAATAACCGCGACCGACTACACTATTCTGTATCGTGCGATATTTTCTCTATTACTATGTGATAAATAATATTTCGTAGATTTTTGCATACAATACAGCAATACAATATAACATACATACATTCACGCCTGTATTCATCGAAGCGGTAGGCAGAGGTTCATTGCCAATTGTGTTTTCGTCCACGTAATAAGAAGGGACTCAGCAATATTTTTTTTAAAGAGTGAACTAAATTTAACTACTTGAAATATTTTAAAGGATATTCATGATATAAATATTCACGGTGGCACTTAGGTTGTATTAATTTTATTATTTAATAAATTATGAATATTATCACTCTATCATATAAAAAGTCTTAACGATTACCAAACGAATGTGTAATGTGGGTCTCAGTTAATCACGAATGATTTTTTAGGGTAACTTATGGAGCATAAAGTCTCAAACTTTGTTTATATATATCCCTTTCATCTAGTCTCCCATTGCACTATCTTCGTATGTCTCTTATATACGACAAGTCCTAGACTCAATATATTTGTATTGATGTGTTAAGAGAATTGTACTCAAATTCAAGCTACAGGAACTGGAGTAAACAAATATTTCATTTCAGTGAAAACGGTCAATCGATGGCAGTTATTACTATAGCCAAGTTAAACATCAGTCTCGGATATTGATTTCCTAAAACAATATAAACTTCAAATTAAACTAAACTTTGAATGAAGATACACAACTAAAGACGATTTTCTGACAACAAGGGTTTATTTTTGTTATTTTGGTCTGTCGAGAAAATCCGTACTAAAATTATTGTTGAGTTGTTAATATAAGAGATAAAACCTTAAGGCGCTTGCTTTATTGGAAGGAAGTATTATTAAAGGGGATAATACCGCTGCAAGCAATGTATTTAGCCTCACCATAACACGTCTCCACTTTTATAAGTTTACTTTAAAAGCTGATACAAATTTATATAAGATAATTGTGGTACTTATTATTATAAATATATTAATCGATGTTCAGGGTGACTATGCCTACCAGTCTGGAATGTTGGACCTTTAATTTTTTTTTCTACATACATAAACTCACGCCTGTATGCCCCGAAGGGGTAGGCAGAGGTGCATTTCTGCACCCTCATTTCGCCAGGTATGTATCAGTCTCTCATTACAGGGGGCGAGCCTATTGCCGTTTTTAGGACACATTTCCAGACTCCGTGCTGTAACTGAGAATTTCTTAATGGAAAAACCCAATAACATTTTGCACATACTTGTACCGCGAGACCACGAGGCAATTTTTTTTCTATGCTCAGAATTAATATAACGTCAGCAAGGAACTCTTTCTATCTGCAAAAATGTCACCTAAATATTTCTATCACTCTCTCTGATGGTCCACCAAGTAAACTCCTCGACTTGTTTCTGTCTTCTCAGTAAGTTTCTAAAAAAAAACACTCTGCAAACAAATTTTAGTGAAAATAATGTTATAAAAAATGATTGTGTCCTCATCATCAATCAATCATCAATAAACAATTTCATGAAGTTAATTCATCAAATTTGTCTTTCGTAAGTCTTTCTGGAATGTAAATATGAACTCGAGAGTCATGCATAAAACGCTGATCCCGCACAGAAATCCCCAATATGTAATATAGAAAATGTATTCAAAAGATGTCCCAAAGGTTGCAAACTCGCCTTACCTTCGGCGCCTGGCGTTCGGGGTCAAACAAACCGTTATTGAAGACATATCTTTTCTCACTATGAAGTGCCATTAATGTGAATACATGGCTATTTTCTTACATTTTATTTCAAAACTTATTTTTTCAGTAACTCAAATTGATTAACACAAAGTCATTAATTATAAGGGATAAAAGATGTTTGTAATAGTTAAAAAAAACGTCTCCGACATAAAAATCTATCGAAGTTTGAAACTAGAGTGATATAATATCGCGCGCCCGAGAATGTGGCGCAATTCGCGGATAATTTAATCCTCCCCGTTCTCCGGTTTATGACGTGGAAAGATATTCGAGCGTGGAACGAGGGCCATCGCCGCGCGGCTAATGTCACACGAAAAACGTTTACGGCGCGAGCGAGCAATGGATAGCGATCTTAATGCTTGAAAATTAATCTAAATGGGCGTTTAAAACAAGCCGGGGTGGCGGGGATTTATGCGTGTGTGGGTTGGGCCGCAGTGCGTAGTGTGATGGCCGGCGCGGCGACCTACACACTTCATACGATGGACGTTATTAAGCTGGCGTCAGATTCCTTTATGGGCTTAATGATGTTTGTGTGTTACATCACGTGTACTGCGTGAAAATTTTCATTACTCTTGGGGATAAACAAGGAACGGATTTGCTTTGAAAATTGTTCTCGAGCTTGTACTATTAATATGTGAAGAATGTACTATATGTAACTAGCTATATTGACACACTAACCCTACGTCATGTTGCTATGTATTATAAATTAATAATAAAGTTCAGAATATTGTTGTCTTTGAGGGTCGTCTGAAATTGGGATAACTGCTTAATATTCTGCACTGGAAATCCACCCACCACGCAAGTTACACCAATTATTCACTTTAATTACTCTTTTAATAATATAGGAGCAATGTTTACAAATTATTTTATATCATAATATTTTTTTTTAAAGTAGAATTGTTGTAAAAAATAAAAGTATAATTATGTGAAATGTGAAGCAAATTAAATTGTAGAATTCCATTTCTGTTCTAACTTATTTATGATGAGAATACACCTTATTAAAAGAAAATATTATCTAGTATGCTAGAAATTATATGAAAAATAGTGGGTTGAGTAGCATGACGTCTGCGACACACACCGTTTAACTCACTCCGCATGAATATTTAAATGGGGCCCGAGAAAAATGTCGCGAGCGAGCGGCGCGCAGAATCGTTTTCAATTTGTTTCGTAAACTTCAATTTGAAATTACGAGTACAGTTGACTATTCGGCGGCGCTTCTTACGTGAATACGTAACGACGGTAAGCAAATAAACTTGTAACAGGCGCAACACGTCATGCATACCGGATGAGCTGGAGCTTCGCGCTAGGGAGCTTCGCGCTTGGAAGCTCGCGCCGGGGAAGCTCGATCCGTCGAGACTCGGATGAATGGGCCGCGCTTTGGACCCCGCTCACGATGCTTCGATATTGCGAGGTTCAGAGGTGAAAACAATCCGCATTTTTCGATCTCTATGTGTTTTTTTTGCTAGGTAAAGTGATGGAGTTGTAAAGGTGGCAGTGGGACGTATGTCGAGTGATATGAAAATTAAAATACCAGCCTCTATAAATATTTATAGAAATTCAAATACTTATAGAAATTAAATAATTACACAAATTAAATAATTTGTGTAAAGACTGCGATTGTTGTATACTGTATCTAATTAATAGTAGTAGTTGTATACTGTATCTAGGTTGTTAATTTTAAAGTAACTCTTTCTATCAAATTTTCATGCTTAAACCGCAAAAGATGTTTTATACCAGCACAATATAATGACATCACCACACTGGACGGTAGGGTAGTGTGGCCCGAATAGAGTAAACACTGGCAGGAACCAATTAATTAGTTTTAGACAACCCAAAACCATAATGGGACTTCGGTAAAGTACAAAAGTAGCCTGACCAAATAATATTTAATTTTAAACTTGGGAGACGCTCATATATATGCATGGGAAGTATTATTATATACAAAACAATTGACTAATTTATCAGCACACAATCGTATTTTTACGAAATCTTCATTTTCTCTTTTAGTATAATTATCATTTGGAACCAGCAGTGAGATAAAAACACCAACCAGCTATACGAGTAGTGGGGTAGGAACGTCTGTGGCTAACTGTGGGATTCATTTGGCACGATGATGCAGTGGACGCTGGACCTGTCTCGTCGATATGCCATAAAGCTAATGGCTATCTGTCAAGCTGTGAGGTATTTTATAACATAATATTCCACCGCCACTTGGAACCCGGCGACCGCTCACTCGCGGGACATATCTCACTGAAAATATCTTTACGACATTCTATACCAATATATCAAGAAATATGGCTGACATAACATAAAATTTCTTTTAAAACACAGTCGCATAGTTTGGTTAAAAAATATGCTTAAACCCCTTTTAAGGTTTCTAAATTTTATGTTCAATTTATGAGTGTTTTACGTGGAATAAAAATTTATAGACCTTATAAGCAAATATTCATTTTATGCGTCGTCGAGTCACGCCTAAAATAATACTCACTAATATTATATGTTAATTTTTAACCTAATACAAACGAGTATGCTACCTTTATGCCGAAGATTAGCTACAAAAACCTTTCTTTTCGGGGTAAATCATATTTTCTTTATATTTAAACGCAAAAATGTATGTATGTATATACCTAACATGTTGCTCATCGCCGTAATGCATCATTCATAATCTGGTGTTCAAGGTGTATTATAAAAGGCTCAATGATTGCTTTTATTTTATTTATTAAAGTAAAATGACGAATTTTTTTTTTTCTATGAACATTATAAGTGTACCAATAATATCAAGCTCCTCATCTTAGATCAAAACGTTTAAGTTCATCATAAGATAATTATGAAGACAAACCGAAGCCTTACATTTTTACATTAAACATTATAAGTAAACATTTTTCAACGATCGATTATTATTAATTACGCTGCACTGTATAAATTATACATTGAATGGCATACTTGGTAACAATTTGAAGTCTCTACAATTGCGTATGGACATGTCCTTGCTAGCTTAACCGTTGGTAAAAAGGTGAACGCAGTGAATTATCAATTACTATAATTTTTATGTTAATAAAATAGGTATTTTATATTTTAATCTCAAATAGCACAGCTGGCGACAGCTCACGAATTCGTAGTCGGTCACTATCATACCGACACAATGCAATTTTATTAATGTTCTTGAGCCAAAACAACATACTTGAACGTTTTATCATAAAATCGCGAAGACAAATTTCTTCCACAAAATATTTTGTCAAAAAAGCAAAAATGTTTATGTTATACAGTCGATATTCACACGAATTCGTTTTATTCGCATTTCAGAATTCAGATCGCAAACATCGTAAACACTCAACATAATATTTGGTGCGAATTTGCCAAGGCTTTCTTGTACAGCCTTATAAAACGCAGTAAATTAACAAAACGCGGACACAAAACGTTAATTTCCTCACAATTTCCCATAAGTCATCATTCGTTAGTCGCAAACCTCAGTCGGTGTCCTCCCCCCCTCCCTCCGGCGTTCCCCCCGCACACCGCACTTCCTCACCCCTCACGCCGGTAACTTCCATATATCCAGCGTAATTGGCCTGAATGCCGGGAATTCAGATTTCCTTTGTTTATTAGAAGAAACATTTCAAAGATAAGCTGAATTTAAGTTAGCACTTAATTAAAACAATTCTGTCTCTTTCTAGCGGGACGTGCTCAGAGCTCTACAGCTTTGTGATAAACAATAATATTTGTCTGTGGAATGTTATTGTACAAGAAAATTGGAGTAGGTATGGCTCCAAGATCAATTTTCGTTATAAAATCTTAACACTCTATTCACACGATGCTTTATCTTGAGAATTTTGGAATCGTTCCATTTCTGTTTATGCTAATAGATGTCTATAACAAATTTCTAAGAAAAATTAAATAAAAACTCCTTTATTTAATTAAAATCCCAATATGTAAGTATAATGTATATAACTCAAAGTTGACTGACTGACATAGTGATCTATCAACGCACAGCCCAAACCACTGGACGGATCGGGCTGAAATTTGGCATGCAGGTAGATGTTATGACGTAGGCAACCGCTAAGAAAGGATTTTGATTAATTCTAGCCCCAAGGGGATAAAATAGGGGATGAAAGTTTGTTTGAAACTTTGTTAATTTTAAACCGATCGGGCTGAGACTTTGCATGCATAAAGCTACTATGACGTAGGCATCCCCCAAGAAAGGATTTTGAGATGCAGGCTATATAAGATTAGTAACTTTTCAGTTTAAAGTATACGAATTTCTGTAATCAAAGGCTACAACTTATTTTCTTTCGGAACCCAACCCTGTAGTCTACGCGGACGGAGTCGCGAGCAAAAGCTAGTCAATAATAATTTTGGTATTTCACTACACAAAATATTAAAAGGCATTTGCTCCGCTAGTTCCATCAGATCTAATAAAGTAACTGGACATGAAAACGACGATACATTCAGTTACACAATTTAGTGTGAACAAACCCGTGGGAACCCTTAGTGCGCCATGCATAGATATTCCAGGATAATAGGGAAATTTCCAGAGGAGTTCGTGTAACTGGTTTAGCATAATGTTAGCACAAATACATATACTTACCCAGATTCAAATAATGAATATGTATCTTACGTGGATTATAGGATTTCATATTCGAGTTCTAGGATTTCATAGTTCGAGGCTCGCATTAGGCCAGCGTGGTGGACTAAGGCCTAAACAGTTCTAGAGGAGGCCCGTGCCCAGCAGTGGGACGTATTTGGGCTGATGATGATGATATTCGAGTTCGCGCCGGGTCTTTCATCATCATCATCATCAAACGAAAGACGTCAACTGCTGGATATAGGCCTTACAAAGACTTACAAAGCGCTCTTAAGCGGCCTGCATCCAGCGGCTTCCTGCGATGTTCGAGATTTTTGCCGGATCTTTACAACACATAATTAATTCGTATGGATAATAACTACATTCCTATGTAGTCACGCCTGTATACCCGAATTTATAATCAGAGCACTCGCATTCCGCCAAGTATGTCTCAGTCCCTCGTAAAATAGTGCAAGCCTATATCGAACCCAGGGCCTCTATAGCACGGCATTGTTGTGTGGAAAGACCACAAGCCAGGCTATATGATGTTTTGTCTCATTTTCTAAGTCATAAAGCATAGCGAGATGAAGCACTATCCATGGTGGTAATTGTAGTATACAAGTTTTATAAATAATGCGGAATATTTATGTTATTACTTACCTTCGACTCTATATTTCTTAAATCATCGATAACCTCATAACCTAGTTTTTAGTATTTACAAAAACACAACGTTATTCTGACTGTTTTATTCGGTAAAAGCTGATTTGTTCCACCAATTCTATCAACTTCCACACACTACTTTAAGTTTTGCTATAAGTAATGCGATTATATTGAACATAGTTTGGCACACATCTTCATTCAAAGTAGGAACTCGATTGACGGGCGCCCCCACAATCCTACAGTTCGAGCGCAAAGTCTAATTTGCAAACGAATCTACTGTAATCTTTGTGACCGGCGACCGCTATGCAAATACCGCGCGGATTCATCGGACCTCATTGCCAACACCTTCTACCGAACCCGCAGGCGACACTTCCAAACATCACTGATCGGTTGTACACATTCGGATTTCGCAGCACATTGCGGGTTTAATGGCAACTTGACGCGAGGAAGACAGTAGTTAGCCGGCGATGGATGGTGTAGACAGTAGATCGGTCGTAGTTCAGGGCGTCTGCGCGAGCGGGCAATCGATAAGACCGCAGCCTCAGCGGCGAGTGGTGCGGGTCTCGCTCGCTTCCCTGCATGCATGCACTCCTTGTAACCTACATCCCTACATCGAAACCTAACGCTGGCCTTGTCAAATTTTCTCGTGCGGTTACCAGCCGGCGCGGCGTGCTGTCAAACGTTTTAACATTTTCGCAAGTTTGTTCGGGGGATGTGAACTTTCGTGGTTTATTTATAACTTTATTTACTCGATAATTGTTTTATACTGTTACGGCGGATTGTAAAAGGGTAACAGCGTGGGCGTGAAAGTTGGGATCACAATTTAAAATACATTTCTAAACTGACATTGTTAGAAAAGCACTTAAATATAATAGGACTAATTTATGTCTATGAAGGCCAAGCGAAATATCTTGTTTATTCTAACAATTCATTGATTATATTCATCAGCCCATATACGTCCATATACGGGCCTCCTATACAACTGAGAGGGTTTAGGCCTTAGTCCACCACGCTGGCCTAGTGTGGGTTGGCGGACTCTAACAATAATCATATAATATGTAGTTTTGATTGATTGATAAAACATAGCATAGCAATTTTATGTGACTAATTTTAAACGCATAGCTGGCCTCGTTTTACATACCTTCAAATTATACTATTTACAAGTAAAATTTTCTTTATAATGTTCTTTTTAATGAAAGTTATAGCATAAAAAGTAAAAATAAATCTTTTTAACGCAAGAGATAGTTAGAATCTGGAATGCGAGGCAAAACTTGTAATATTTCTCATGTGCTCCGAGTTACAAACGTTTTTGGTTGGAAGCCAGCGCTCGCACTCGCCCATTAGTCCTCGAAGGTCGTATACATTGCGCGACACTCCGTGCAGTCAGATAAAGTACATACTGAGCCATCGAATGGCATTAAAAGATTTGAAAATTTAATTTTTAAAATAGCCTATTGGAATAAATAAAAAAATATAAATATTGTTCCTATATTTTTTAAGGGATAGAAAACTTTCTAAATATTGAGTTATAAAATTTGTTAACTAATTCACCATTGACAATTCTTTTTTGATACCACCTTATCCATCCGCAAATACGAGTATATAAGTATGTATGTGAAAATAGCATAATGCTAATCAGTATTTTGGACAGAGCTACGCCCCGCCCTTGGTGCCTCGGATGTCTTCTATAAATCGGATAGAAATAAATGAAGCTCCGTATTGTGGTTGAAGGATGTTAGTATCCATCTAGATCTCTGTAAATAGACTTAAATATCCTTTAGTGACATCTGCAAGTATGAGTCGTAAATAATAGTCACACAGGTTTCCACCAATTAATATTATATACACATATAGATTTTACTCCACTTACCATAAACTGCTGATACTTTTACCATGCCGGTAAAATTATCAAATTGCTGATCAGCTTTAGCTATTGTTTCCAGTGTCGAAGCGTGACAGGTGACGGAAACCGTCCATTTGTGTGGCACAAATCGAATGAAATAAAGTGAATGATTTTGTTCTTTTGCCTCGCCACGACACATAAGTATACGAGTATTCTTGTATAAACGTTGAGTGAATTATTAACGTTTGCGTTTGTTTTATTTCCTCAATCACAGTATCGTTTGACGCTTTCTTTGAACGAATGAATATTTCATACGAAAAATGACAAGACAACTTGAGTGTAAGGGAATTTACTTTATCTGCGAAAATGGCAATAAAACGAGACCGGGGTGTGGCCATAAAAATGTTTTGTTAGGTCGGGATAACCTCATTACGGCGCGTCGCGGAGCCGATGGGACCAAACCTAACGTGATTACGAGGATACGCACAGATCGGGAGGTGCGCGAGGATCGCGGGCCAACAGGAACGAGTATGACTCGCACACTTGTGGTTAGTGAGGACTTTGGCCGATATTTAACTTCTATGAAACTGAGTCTTTGAATTGACGCGTCGGACGTTTGTGGTTATTGCTTACTGGAAATTGAGAAATTCTTAGTAACAGCACTATATGTGAAAATTTCTCTTTATCTCTCTACGTGACATTAAATAGATGTTTGGCGTATAGAATTCATGTTTGTGTGATTGAGACAGTTCGGATAAGCGTATGATACTCTTTATTTATATGACTCAGTTTGTCTCTCAATAAAAGAATAAGGCGGTTGACATTCATAGTTACAAGAAATCAATCGCGCACAGTTATTATTATTGTCATAAAGCTTGCTAGCTACTAAGAAAGCTTTCACTTTTCATCTTCAGCCCATATACTCACTGCTGGAAACGGGCCTCCTCTACAACTGAGCGGGTTTAGGCCTTAGTTCACCACGCTGGCCTAGTGTGTTTAGCGGACTACACACCTAAGAAATTTGTAAGAACTTTTAGGTGTGTAGGTTTCCTCGCGATATTTTCCTTCGCCGTTAAAGTACGTGATAATTCATTCACTTCGAAAAGTCCGAGATGTGTGCCTGGGGTTTGAACCTGTGACCGTTGAGATTCTCGACCGCATGCCTAAACCTTTATTACCACTTTTTTGAAAGTACCAACCTTTTTATCCTTAATCGTATCTTATTGTGGGGTCAGATTTATGTATGTAACTGTTGGATGCATTCAAAAAAATATTCTTATCAAACATAAAGTGTTTTTTAGCTGTTCCTACAAAAATCCTTTTTACTAGGCGATTCCCAAAATTGAAACACCTGCATAGTTGGCTGCAGCGTATACTACCCCAATAACATTGGCTTTATTTGTAACAGAGGTCACTTGCAGTTCGACTCGTATTTATTCAATACAGTAGCTTACCAACGGCATAGTAAATGCATAAGTCCATTTCTTATTAACACTGCGTTGCTTGTTCACCATCTACATCAAGGTGTATCGATTGTTTGAATTTCCATTATCAAAGGCTTCAAGCTGACTCGTTAAACGTATTCGAGATCTATACCATATAGTAGCAAATTTAAAAGCAAGATTCAACAGATAAATAGTTTTTGATAGGCATTTAGGAGTTACGAGGTACTAGGGATCACTCAAAAACTTGTTTTACGAGTAGATAGATATGGTTAATAACCATAAACCATATGGTTTTAGGCTTCACGGCGGAAATTCACTATGTCATAAAAAAATGTGAAATACAACCTAATATACCTTTACATCGCGAGTCCCCTCCTGCGCTCGCCAACCCGCCTGCCAAGCGTGGCGAGTATTGGCAAATACCTCTCGATGAGTACAACCAGGACCAGGCCCCCAGTCCCCGGCAGCCCCGCTATTCCTGGCTACGGTAGCGGCCATGGTTACGGCGGGGCAGGGGGTGCTAAGAATCCCCGGGTTGGCCCCGGCTACCACCCCCGACGACGACTGGCCCTGGTAACACACAACATACGCACGTTGAGGACAGACGAGAAGATTGTCGAACTGGAAGAAGAATTGAGCGGGTTACACTGGGACATTCTGGGGTTGTCGGAAGTCCGAAGAATCGGGGAGGACACGATAACCCTGAAGTCCGGTAACCTGCTCTTCTACCGGGGGGACGACCAACAGTCCCGAGGAGGTGTCGGATTTCTCGTCCACAGGTCTCTCATCAACAACATCGTATCCATCGAAAGTGTGTCGAGCAGGGTAGTGTACCTTATACTCAGAATATCGAAAATATATTCGTTGAAGGTCATACAGGTATACGCGCCGACCTCGACACACCCAGATGAAGAAGTAGAGGAGATGTATGAGGACATAAGTCGGGCCATACATACTTCCAAAACCTACTTCAATGTTGTTATGGGAGACTTCAACGCAAAGTTGGGCAAGAGAAGCGATGCAGAGTTGAAAGTGGGGCAATTTGGACATGGGCAACGGAACCTCAGGGGTCAGAGGCTGGCCGACTTTCTGGAGAAAGAGGGACTCTTCGCGATGAACTCTTTTTTCCAGAAGCCGCCTCACAGGAAATGGACCTGGCTGAGTCCTGACGGTTCTACGAGAAATGAGATAGATTTCATCTTGACGACGAATAGACGGATATTCAGTGATGTCTCTGTGATCAACAGGGTGAAAACCGGCAGTGATCACCGAATGGTTAGAGGCTCATTGAATATCAACGTCCAGCTAGAAAGGCGTCGCATGATGAAGTCTACGCTCCGACCTACTCGCGCCCATATCCAAAACCCCGAGAGCTTTCAACTCGAGCTTCGAAATCGCTTTGATTGCCTAGAAGAAAACCTTGCAGTGGACGAGTTAAACAGCGGTTTGGTAGAAGCTGTCCATACGGTGGGATCTAAGCATTTTAGACCTCGCCGTAGAGATAGACCTCAAAAACTCTCGATCCACACTCTTGACCTTATGGCCGAACGTCGATCTATGGCGCTGCAGTCTTCCGAGGACGCCGAAGCATATCGTCAGCTCAATAGACGGATCTGGAAGTCCTTGCGACACGATGTCCGGGCTCACAATACTGTGAGCATTAAAGAGACAATTGAGCGGAACGGAGGCTCCAAAGTGTTTGCAAGAGACTTGTCTATTGGGCAAAGACAGTTGTCTAGGCTGAAGACGGAGGGCGGCAGCGTAGTGTCGACGAGGGCAGAGGTGTTAAGGGAGATCGAGAGGTTCTACGGACAGCTTTACACCTCGGTTGCCGAACCGACTGTTAGCTCGGCCGAAGACCCGAGAGCCGAGTTGATCCGCCACTTCAGTGATGATATCCCGGACATCAGCCTATGTGAGATTGAGATGGCCCTGAAGCAACTTAAGAACAACAAGGCGCCGGGCGAGGACGGAATCACTTCAGAGCTTCTGAAAGCGGGCGGAACGCCGGTACTTAAAGTCCTTCAGAGGCTCTTCAATTCCGTTCTCCTCGAGGGCTCAACGCCAGAGGCATGGAGCAGGAGCGTGGTGGTACTGTTCTTCAAAAAAGGTGATAACACTTTGCTGAAGAATTACAGGCCCATCTCGCTCCTGAGCCATGTCTATAAGTTGTTTTCGAGGGTCATCACAAATCGTCTCGAACGCAGGTTTGATGACTTCCAGCCTCCCGAACAAGCCGGTTTCCGAAAAGGCTTTAGCACCATAGACCACATCCATACGCTTCGGCAAGTTATACAAAAAACCGAGGAATATAACTTGCCGCTTTGTTTAGCGTTTGTGGACTATGAGAAAGCCTTTGATTCGATCGAGACCTGGGCTGTGCTAGAGTCTCTCCAGCGGTGCCACATTGACTGTCGGTACATCGAGGTGTTGAAAAGCATATACAGCAACGCCACCATGTCGGTCCGAGTACAAGATCAGAGCACGAAGGCTATTCCACTACAGAGAGGCGTGAGACAGGGAGATGTCATATCTCCGAAACTGTTCACTGCCGCGCTGGAAAACGCCTTCAAGCTCTTGCAGTGGAAAGGATTCGGCATCAACATCAACGGCGAGTATATCACACACCTTCGGTTTGCCGACGATATTGTCGTCTTGGCAGAATCGCTGGAAGACCTTAGCACTATGCTCGAAGACCTCAATCGAGTCTCTCAACAGGTGGGTCTTAAAATGAACATGGACAAGACGAAGATCATGTCGAATGTCCATGTTGTGCCCACCCCGATCGCAGTTGGGGGCTCGACTCTCGAAGTTGTAGACGAATATGTCTATTTGGGACAAGTGGTCCGGTTAGGCAGGTCCAACTTCGAGAAAGAGGTCAATCGTCGAATCCAACTCGGTTGGGCAGCGTTCGGGAAACTACGCGACGTCTTCTCGTCCAAAATACCTCAGTGCCTGAAGACGAAAGTCTTCGATAGTTGTGTGTTACCAGTGATGACATACGGCACTGAGACGTGGCCTCTCACTATGGGCCTCATTAGACGGCTCAGAGTCACTCAACGAGCTATGGAGAGGGCTATGCTCGGGGTTTCCCTACGAGATCGAATCAGAAATGAGGAGATCCGTAGGAGAACTAAAGTAACCGACATAGCCCAGCGGATTAGCAAGTTGAAGTGGCAATGGGCCGGGCACATAGCGCGGAGAACTGATGGCCGATGGGGCCAAAAAGTTCTCGAGTGGAGGCCACGTACCGGAAAGCGCAGCGTGGGACGTCCTCCGACAAGATGGTCAGACGACCTGGTGAAGGTCGCGGGACGTCGCTGGATGCAGGCTGCTTCCAACAGGTCCCTGTGGAAGTCATTGGGAGAGGCCTATGTCCAGCAGTGGACTTCGATTGGCTGATGGATTGGATACCTTTACATTTCCTTAATTAAAAATACCTATTAAATAAATACACCCAACAGTCACATACATAGTTCTGACCCCACACAAGGATACAAGTCCTGTGTCGTGGGTATCAGAAACTACGAGAGACTTTTCGGTCTCACATACACCCAGACCCGAAACAAATATTTGTGGGTCACACAAACATTTGTCTCGGTGCGGGGATCGAACCCGCGGCCTCTCGTTTCGCAAGCTGGTGTCTAGCCAACTGCGCCACGGGGCTGTCGAAACATATTCGGAAACATCTGATATAAAAGACTTTCCTCGTCTGATTACGCGTAGCAAGTAGGTACATATAAATAAAAGAAAATAAGTCGGCCATCTTGATCCCGATAACGTACGAACTCCAATTTTTCTTTCCTACCATAAAGATGCTAAATTTACGAGTTGGGCTATTAATCCTTTTGCGCTCGACCCGCTGCCGGCCACTCCGGTGGGAAATAACAAAACCGGATAAATTTCACCGGTACATAATTAAAACGACAAATGTCTGTTCGTTATTGACATCGTTGGCTGGGTTGGACCAATGTTTGTCTTAGGCGTGGAGTTTATTTGATCAAAATAATTGGTCTGAACTTACTTTTCATATATGTTATAATCGTGCTGCCATCACCTTGAAGTCCACTGTTTGACAAAAGCCTAAATCAAAAAACTTACCTTTTAAGTTTATCCCACAACTAACCACAACTACAATATATAAGAGCATAAGACTGACTGCCTCGTGGTCACGTGGCACAAGTTTGTGCCGTGCGGTCGAGAGATCCCGGGTTCGATTCCCTTGTTGGGAAAAGTGTTATTGGGTTTTTCCATTAGGAAATCCTCAGTAGACGGTAGTCCGGTAGTCCGGAGTCTGGAAATGTGCCCGGAAAACGGCAATAAGTTCACATCCTATTACGTCGGACTGATACATAGGTACTGGCGAAATGTGGGCGCGCAAGTGCATCTCTGTCTACCCCTTCGGGGAATTCAGGCGAGAGATTATGTCTATATCATAAGACAGAAAAAGAAATCCTCATCCTTAGTTATGATATTATAATAAGTCTCCCCGAAAGCTATCTGAAAGACTAGCATTGTCCTGCGGTCGTCAAATTCACGTTAATGTTAATATGTCACTACCAAATCAACATTACGAGTAAAATAAGTATATTATATTGTTTGTTGTGAGTTCACAAGTCCAATTCGAAAGGACAATAGCACACAAAGGCTGCAGGTAAAATTTAAAACGGCTAGAAATTTCAGTAATTTGAGTAGATTCGTGGAGTTCGTATGCGCACACAGTTCACAAACGAGTTTTTCCAAGTTGTGCTTGTATTTAATTATAAAAGTTTCCGATGAAGGTAAATATGGCGGGAACGTTCGCAATTAACATTAAATTACTAATACGTGCCGCGGCGGTGCGCGCCGGCTCCACACTCCATTATTGGCTGGTCGACCTTCAAGTATTCGTAAATAGCAAATTATTCTCTTAGACATACAAACATATATAGACTGCCTCGTGGTCTCGCGGCACAAGTATGTGCCGCGCGATCTAGAAGTCCTGGGTTCGATTCCCGGGTCGGGGAAAGTATTATTCGGTTTTTCATTACGTGGGACTAGTCCATGTAGGTACATGGACTGAGACCTGGCGAAATGTGGGTACAGAAATGCACCTCTGCCTACCACTTCGGGGAATACAGGCGTGATGTTATGTATGTATGACTTTATGTTTTGGTATATCCATATTGATCTTATCATTAAGTTAAATAAGTGTTTCTAAGACTATATTTTCCGCTCGAATACCGTAGAGGGCGACGCTGTCACTATTCGTTTCACTCGCTGCTGTACACCGCGAGCCCATAAACACTTGAACTGAGAGACTCTTTATACTTCGACACAATTTTTAAAACACCCTCCAAATTTGAGTTAATGCCTTTCAGGAATAATCATTCTTTATTTGGTATGTCTGCCGAAGAAAATAAAGAAAACAAATTCCCAAAAGATAAGTGTTGTAGTTAGTTAGTTGTAGCGCTTATCTCTAACGGCTTCACGGAGGATACACTCGCTCCTGTAACTCGCCGGGGTAAACTGAGGTGTATTGGCCTTCTCCCAGATCTGTTTCAAAGTCACTCATAATAGGATTCCTCCTATGCCGTTTCAAGCATATTTAAAGAGGCCGTGCTGCTACTAAGATTTTTATAATCACAAAACTCAATATCTTTACTCTACTGGCGAATCAAACCCCAGACCGCACGCAGGACATCGCACGCTTATGTCGCGGATCCAAAGAACCAGCAAAAATATTAAGTAGTATTAATTAGTTAATGAAACTTTTGTACTTTGTACTGATGTACAATACCCAATAATGTGTTGACGAAACATAGCATTACATAATATATAAAATTATTTCAGCTCATAATAATAATCGTAGAAATACGAATGAACACAGCAAAGATAAGTCGTCGGGGTCACGGGTCGCTGCGTACACGATGCCATACCAATACGTGATTCCATGAGAGCTGTACAGAAATATAATAAGTTCCTTCTGTGATCGCCAGAGGAGTGGATTGCGGGGCAAAATCGATTCCGGAATACGTAAGAACTTATCGAATGTAGTGCAATTGGACCGTGAACGGAGGTCCTTGCGCTTGTTCAGCGCTGGGCGCGGCTGAAGTCGTCGGTCCGGATGTAAAACGAAACTCGAGAGCGCTCGGAAATACTTTAAAACGCACATTTGCATTATAACCGGAGCGCGGGGGCTTAATGCAAAAATATTCCGCGGTGAAGCACGTTCACAAAGCAGGAATTGATTCGTTTCCGATTAGTACTTGTCGCCGGAATGAAACAGCTCCACGGTAATGAAACCGTCGCGCTGCCGCCCCGCCCCGCGCCCCTACTCATGCAACTCGATGCATTCTAGAATCTAATTCACAGGTCACAAAGATTTTTTATTATTGTATTTTTTTATCCATGCTGCAGTAACGTGTCTGTGTACATTACATAATGGTCCAAGTGACTCTGTTTACTGAAGTTGTTTAAATATTTATATTTATTAACAAAGACCTTAAATAGAGAAGAAGAAAAGTGTGGTGATGACAAGAGAATCTCTAGAGCCACATTCGGTAAAGGTCGCATGACCTCTTATACAATATTAGAAACATTATGTAGACTTCAAAAGGAATATTCCATTCCACCGCGCTCCTATTATTCGTAGCGTGATGATGCATAGCCTGTTGCCTTGACTATGACTAGTAGTTCCTAAAATTAGTGCGTTAAAGCAAGAAAATAAACTTTTCAACAACATGAGATGTACGATGCCTCCTATTACCTACGCAATTTAATCTTTATATATTGTAAAATTGTTTTAACATAAAAATTACTGCATAAAAATTAACTAAACGAACCGATCAGCATTCTATAATTACTTAATGCGATCATTTATGTATTATTAACTTTAAATAATGTAGTTACACAATTATATCATGTTTATTATTTGGCAAGGAAATGAGAAATGTAAGAAGCAGCGCAACGCTCAGAGCCCTGAATGAAGAATTGTTGAGCCACGTGAAACAATGTTAAGAGCTAAAGACAGGCGAAAATAAATTACTGAGGAAATGAATTATTTCAAATTAAATTACACGATTTGTCATTATGCCGGCGCTGGGGAGCGGCCGCCATTTTGTATTACAACACAATGCCGGCACAACAAAAGACATTTAAAATGATTTCGCACGGATGTCGAGCCGCTGATTGACGAGTGGCCAACGACTGAACACCGAACACTCCGCAATAGACTAAATGTTTGATACATTTGGATTAATTCGTCAATTGTCTGTGTTGATTTGGAGAATATGAAACCAAAATCATGAAATTTAAAGGTGTTTAAGATAGGTGGCTGAGCTTAAACAAATCTTTTGCTGCATCGTGTGTTCCGTGCTATTAATAAACACGAGTAAAGAGGTCACCGGTGTGATAATTGGGTTAGAATGTTATTGAGTTGTATGTTAAGAAATTCTCATTATCAACATGGAGTCTAAAAGTGTGCGCCGTATACCTACGGCAAAGGCCCGCACTCAATATTTTTTTATAAGTTATTTTTTAATAAATTTCGCCATACGTAGACTTTAACGCCTGCTCACCTCATACACGGGATACAGGCGAGAGTTTAAGTTTACATAGGTACATAAGTATAATTTTCGTTAGCGGTATTTTGTTATGGTTCGTATTTCGCCAATTGTGTTTATGTCCCGCGAGGGTCCCACGATAGAGGGCGCGCACATTGCCGTTTTTCGGGCACAATTCCAGACTCCGTGCTGTTCTGAGGATGTCCTAGTGGAAAACCTAAATAACATTTCGCCCGAACCGGGACGTCTATATCGAGCCGCACACATTTTTGCCGCGAGACCACGAGGCACTCGTTATCAGGCCCATGTTACAAATTAATTTAAGTAATTATACAACATGCAGTGCCATCCCATAAAGTTTTCATATAAGACTCGTCTGCACGTCGAACGGGACAAATTGCGAATGGGCTTACTGAAACTTCGCAACATACAAGGAATACATTAAAGTTTAACGCGAGTATAGAGCGAGGCATCAAATAGTAAGTCGGCGCACTGTTACGATAGAATCGAGAAGCTATCGAGTCACGTCGCAACAATTTCCAGCGGGCCACACGCGGCACTCGTTAAAAAATCCCATTCGTTAGGAGCGTACGTTCGGCCGAGTGGCGATTTCCTCGCCTTTGTGCTGTAATTGGTGTTGATGCAACGAGCGGCGCGCGGACGGGACGCGACGCTCGCCCTCACACTGCCTCTTACTTCGCCGACGATAGTTAACCCTGCTTTTTTATTTACCAGTGTACGATTTCACACGAGTGCTTTTAAAATCAAAACTCACTCGGTCATGTATTCAGTGAGTTGGACCTACAGTTGGGGCGCTTTTATGTAATTTTCAAATATAAATAAGCTTAAGGTATTATCGGATAAAACGGTATTCTCTATGTTTTATATGTAAATTTTTACAGGAAGCTGTATATTTATATTGGTAAAAATCTAGTTTGGTTAAAATAACGTGTTACGGGTTTATATCGAAGCACGATCAAAGTCCAATACAACTGTCGCAGACATGTGTCTGAGGTGCATCGTCGGTACAGCGCCAGCGTGTTCGTGATAAATGCGCCAATACTCGCTCGTCGATATCGGTGCGCAAATATAACTGTCGCTTCAAGTGAGATTCATTGGTAGGGGAGACACTTGAGCTGTGCTGTTAAACATTTCCTGTAGTCGTTCTTGTATTTCGGAACTATTGTATCAGAAAAATGGGCGGCGTAATGGACATCTTGTGAAATTTTTGCCCAAAGAAAATATCTGTGCCATCGGAAAAATAGGGCCTAGTCAAAGGGTTATTTGAAGCTGAAATGCAAGCTACTAAATAGGAACTAAAGGAAAGAAATACTTATTGACTAATCACATCTTTGAGTCGCCAAGATATGGTGTATGGTGATCACTTTGCCGAGCTAAGATAAGCACGAGACCCACTAAAGTCATAATCTTAAGTAGTCTGTTCTTTAAAGGTAGCGCCATTTTCTAGCGTATATATACGAGTAATCCAATGCATTGTTCACATTTACGGAGCACCTTTATCCCACAATAGAACGTAAAAACCGTGAGCACTGGCTTAGTTTTCAGTTTAATGCGCAAGTTTCTAACAACCTCCGGTGGGTTGAAGAAAACTTAACTATTCTCATACATACATACATAGCCTCACGCCTGTATTCCCCGAAAGGGTAGGCAGAGGTGCATTTCTGCACCCACATTACTCCAGGTATGTATCATCCCACGTAATAGGGGGCGAGCCTATTGCTGTTTTTCGGGTACAATTCCAGACTCCATGCTGCTACTGAGAATTTCCTAATGGAAAAACCCAATAACACTTTGCCCGACCCGGGAATCGAACCCAGGACTTCTAGATCGCACGGCACATAGGTACTTGTGCCGCGAGACCACGAGGCAGTCTATATATATGTTTGTATGTCTAAGAGAATAATTTGCTATTTACGAATACTTGAAGGTCGACCAGCCAATAATGGAGTGTGGAGCCGGCGCGCACCGCCGCGGCACGTATTAGTAATTTAATGTTAATTGCGAACGTTCCCGCCATATTTACCTTCATCGGAAACTTTTATAATTAAATACAAGCACAACTTGGAAAAACTCGTTTGTGAACTGTGTGCGCATACGAACTCCGCGAATCTACTCAAATTACTGAAATTTCTAGCCGATTTAATTTTACCTGCAGCCTTTGTGTGCTATTGTCCTTTCGATTGGACTTGTAAACTCACAACTTAAACGATACAATATACTTGAACATCAATAAATATACAATAAATAATTAAAAAATAAACCATGATTATAGCACAACCAGTTAAACTAAAAATGTAATTTTACCTTAAAGGGGTGTGTGACGCAAGGAGGTGACCGTCACCGTCGCGGGCCGGGGCTCGGCGCTCGGAGATCGCGCTGATTACACCCGACGAACAAACAGACGCTCTGGCCTGTATAATAAATATTTAGCCGCCATCACCGCCCCGCCGTGATGAGCCAAACTGTTTTTATAAAACATTATCGCGGTTAATGTGGCTTTTAGACGAGCGCTGTTTACTTTTATATTTTATTTCGTAACGAGTTTATAAACGGTTTTTTTATTATCCACGCTGTATAAAGCGGCTCATGGGCTATAAAGCGCTGTTAAATGTAACTGGTAAAACGGATTACTTGGGTATTTTTCGAGATTTCTATTCATACTGTATCGGTTTCTGGGTAAAGAGTATAATCATCATCATCATCAGTCAGAGGTGTGTGCCTGGGGTTTGAACCCGCGACCGTCGAGATTCGGCCATAAATAAAACTCGAGGCCATCACGACTTTTTCAAAAAAAGAAAAAGAAAGAAGTAAAGAGTATAAGGTAGAAGTATTATTATAAACAGTTTCGTCGTATTGTTAAGCAATTTATTATTGTTATTAAATACATTGCTAGCATTCCGATAAGTCTAGCGACAAAATTAACACAGAAAGGATATAGATAAGAAATTGGTCTCCAAAACGGCGACTTCAGGTTCAGGTCGAGCTAACTTAGTTAAATCTCAAACTGAGTCATGCACACGACAGACTCATTGTTCATACAGACCGTACAAGCTGACTACAGAGTAGCTTAACTATCTACTGATTCAAATGATAGCACCATGAGTCTACACACCATCTCAAATATATTATTTACATACAAACCCCATCCGTAAACCCAAAAAGCCAACAATATGTTCTATATAAAGTCGCATACATAGAGAAACACTTGCAGGAAACAATAACCATAACAGAATAATCACAAAAAGTGGCGAGAACTAATTTCTATCAAACCTTTATCTTGATGAAGACAAATAAACGAGATAATTCCCTAAACATGAAGTGCCCCTAATATAGTCCCAAAAATATTCAATAACTTCCCATTAGGAACGGTTAAAAGCATTTTATTTTGGGCTGAATCTGAACTCCGACCGTAGACTTGATATTTTATTCCGTAAATTTTCGTCAATTTTTTCAACTAAACATTTTCGTTTGTGTTTTGGTTGCGGAAAGTTTCCAACTGTTAGTGTCCACTAGAAAATTTCCCAAATCAGCGGTGAGTTAAATTGTTATTTTGTAACAACTTTTAATGTACAGAATGCTTGGAGTACAAATTGGTACGATCCGGTCGCAAATATTCGATGAATACATATTCCAGGTTGCCCACAAAACCGTAAAATTATTGCTTAATTATTTTATAAATAAATATATGTATTACGATAAGTTTTAAGTAGCGTCAATATAATTCGCTCGTGATGTCGGGTCAAAGCACTGTCCGACAGAAGTACCTATCACGAATAGGAAAAAATATACAAATAGAATGGCATTAAGTACGCCTTTGTACTGTAATGTTTATAAAGTTTCAAATAAATAAATAAACAAAGGATACAATCTGAAGTCGATCAAAGTTGAAAGCTTAAAATGAAGAACAAATTGAACCTAATACCATTAGTGCTATAGATCTGATAGCAGCAAGTCAAGCCCACACGGCCAAATCAAACGACGATCATTCAATTTTCCGTCAGACGGAGTGACCGGCCGATAGCCATCATACACCAGACAATGCAAGCTATTAGGCCGCTGTTACGTCACTCCAGCGTTTCATTAAGAGGAAAAACGTCGATGGTGCCTAGATAACATCAATTACTTGGGAGCAGGCGACGGAGGGGATGTCTGAGGACCAGAAGGGTGAAAGGGGGGAAGCAAGTCTTTGTTCCCGACGCCTTTAGAAACAGTTGAATGGGGATGTTATCTGGGCGTTACTTCATCTTTTTAGCGACGCGCCGGAGATATACGGTGATTAGTTGGAGTTCGGAGATCGCCCGGGTCTCCAGCCATTGTCCAGCTCAACGAGTTATGTAATAGAGATGAGTTCAGCTGAAGTTATATTAATTACAATGAAAATAATGTATGGTATGTTATAATACATACATTTTGGTCTTGTTAAAGTATCAGCAATAGTACCTATTGCCACACTGAATATAAGCTGTAAATAGACACGATAAATACACCCAACAGTCACATACATAGTTCTGAACCCACATTAAGATACGAGTCTTGTGTCGTGGGTATCAGAAACTACGAGAGACTTTTCGGTCTCACAAACACCCAGACCCGAAACAAATATTTGTGGATCACACAAACATTTGTCTCGGTGCGGGGATCGAACCCGCGGCCTCTCGTTTCGCAAGCTGGTGTCTATTCAACTGCGCCACGGGGCTGTCGATAATGCTGTGATAACCCAAAAAGGTTTAGGTAAATCCCTCTGCAACGTTAAAACATAGTGAACACATTTAATCCAGAAGTAATAATATGAGCACCACAACACTAGTTCAGGAAGAAAAGTCGTGTTCATACATCCTTAAAAAATCTCACCCCGTCACCGCAACAAACGAACCAGCAAGGATAACAAAAAAATATAAGCTCAATAGGGAGCCAGTTGTAGTAGTTCCCGCGCTGAACCTGCTCCCTGAAACAATGAAATTGGCTCCCCGCCAGGGACCGCGGAAGGCGCCGGGGGTCAACCACCCGGCCGCTTCCCCGGACCATGATCCACAGACACCGCGGTGTGCCGCGAATTAAATCCCACTGTATTATTGTACCAGAATAAATAACGGTTGTTCGTCGAGCCCCCGCTAATGCCGACTAAAACAAATAAGATTACATTACCTTCCACCCCGCCAACCCCACCCCACCACCGCCCCCCGGAACCTTCCATTTGGCAATTTAAAAACGCCGATATGGAGAGGGTCGCGGGACCGGAATCATGTCGCCCGTGGAAATGTGCGCGTAACTCTAAGTGTGATTACTTTATCAAAACAAAAAGTCTCGAGGCTTTTACGTATGTATATATATATAGGAAACAGTGGCAACTCCGACGTATTATCGTGTTCGCAGTTGTTTGTGATCCATAACTTAGGAGATTATGTATGCATATTCATTTTCCTTAAGAACAACAAAAGGGTGGCAAAGCATTGGATGATATGTACCATTTTATATGTACCATTACCACATAACCTCACGCCTGTATTCCCCGAAGGGGTAGGCAGAGGTGCATTTCGCCAAGTATGTATCAGTCCCACGTAATAGGGGGCGAGCCTATCGCCGTTTTTCGGGCACAAATCCAGACTCCGTGCTGCTACTGAGAATTTCCTAATAGAATTTAAAGCTTGCACCATTATAATACAAGAATACGAGTGAAAATTGCTTGAACAATTTTCTAAAGTATTGATTGGGATAAGACATACCTATAGGTTAAAAATTCATTGAAATGTCAAGCAGGTAACGAATGAACCGAAAACAGAAACCGGTCACGTAGACCAGAAGGGCGCTCCGTACGTCACGAACGTACGCAGCGACAGGCAATAAACACTGGAAATATTGCGTAAATCGGTGTAACGGTCTCGGCATGATTGAACACACAAATGTATCATTCTTTTAAACGGAAGGAATGTATCTGGATATGGTACAAAACATTTCCCATAACAATGTATACAAGAGTAATGTCGGTTCGATGGTAATTTACGAGGTACGTGCGCGCGACAGACCGCCGACCCGGGTCCCCGCCTCGGCCTCGCCTCGTACTCGCCACGTCCTCGCCACGTCCTCGCCACGTCCTCACCACGTCGCCTTCTCTGTCAACAGTTGTTTGCATCGCCGATGCCATAAATTCGACAAGATGCCCAGGTGTCCCGTTCCTAAACGAAATTTCCTTACGAAATTCCTCGGGCGTGCAATTTGCTTACATTTTTAAGTGCGTCGGATCCTTGAGTTGAATTTAACGAGGGAGTGAGCGTGAGAGCGGGACTCCGAGTGACGCCGGTATCACGACACTGCATTAGGGCTGATGTAAATCGACGATTACTGTTGAGTAATCGGCTTTTCGATTGACGTGAGCTGATTTCGCGGGGCTTTGTGCCTTTGATTGTTTTGCGATGTGTGGAGCTTGAATAATCTGATTAGGCTCGTGTTTCATACTATTTGTTTAGGTCTTAAACGTATGCTGCCACTTTAATATTGAGATTTATTGAATAATTACTTTAATAAAAATCTATTTTCATAGCAACATGACAAAATAACATTAGAACATTTGACCGTGTTTACGATGCTCTCCATAATAAGATAGTAAGTAGTAGCGAAGGAAGACTACACCTTATACGAGTAAAGTAAGAATCCTAGTTAGCTGACATGCTTTTTTCACTTTCTAGGGTAGGTACGTCATATATAGGTACGAACTTTAAAAATCTTTTGGTTAGAACGTTTTGTAGCAATTTATTTAGCAATGAATTTCGTGGCTGACATCTGAGACCGGCAAGGTTATGTTACGTAATAGATACATTAAGAATCCTTATAACGTATTACTGTTTCTAAACATAACGGCAAATTCACCACCAAAATACAGTTTGACGTGCAGTCAATCACGGTACTGGCACAATCACATTAGCACACCGGCTGTCACATAACAAAATTATAGCAAGGACAAGACGTGTCAAATGACGACACGAGGAACACACGTAATTAATAGAATTTACGTGTAACGCGGTAATGGATTGAATCGCGTACAACTACACGCCGTGCTCACTGCTACAGCTCAATGATTTACATCCTCTTATGATATTCGTGTCTACTCTATAATAGCGGTCACCATACATAAGGTGTTAGTTTCCATACTAATCCTAGTTATTGTGCCTAATTGTGAAAGTTTTTGGCCAGTCGACACTTTTGGACTAAGTTCTTTTACCTTCAGGATTCATTGTGGTCGCTTTACCAAGTCTGTAAAAAAAATCCTTTTAATGAAGAGATTGACAGCCCCGTGGCGCAGTTGGCTAGACACCAGCTTGCGAAACGAGAGGCCGCGGGTTCGATCCCCGCACCGAGACAAATGTTTGTGTGATCCACAAATATTTTTTTCGGGTCTGGGTGTATGTGAGAGCGAAAAGTCTCTCGTAGTTTCTGATACCCACGATACAAGACTTGTATCTTAGTGTGGGATCAGAACTATGTATGTGACTGTTGGGTGTATTTATTTATTTATTGTCTTTGAACATGAAAAAATCAGAACGATGGCCATAGGTCAGTGCACAATTTTTGAGTTTTAAGGCAATATATGTATTGGAAGTTGAATATAATTTGATATAATGATGGTGCTATGTAAAATCCACAAAACCACCCTAGAGTTCTATCAAATAAAAGAAATATCTTTAACAAAGTTTCGAATTAAATCGCTATAAAATAGTTTAACTGTTGATTTGGCTTCTGTAAATCACAATAAATGTATTTATACATACGTACACACAACCCCGTAGATCCATTTATCTCCCGCTTTACTGTGGAGGGAAGTGGACAACTCTTCGTTTCAAACTCCTCCTTTATATCTTTTTCTGATTAACTCCGTTGCGGGATCATGCCTCACGCCTGCATACCCCGAAGGGTTAGGCAGAGGTGCATTTCTGCACCTACATTTTGCCATGTATGTATCAGTCCCACGTAATGGGGGGCGAGCTTATTGCCGTTTTTCGGGCACATTTCCAGACTCCGTGCTGCTACTGAGAATTTCCTAATGGAAAAAACCAATAACACTTGGTCCGACCCGGGAATCGAACACGAGGCAGTCCTTAAATTGTATATAAATTTTCTTTTACCCATAGCTACAGCACCTACACGAAAGTAGTAGTAAGTATAGGCCCAGCCAGTAATTACCTGCGAGTGACGGTGGTGTCGGAGTGTCAGTGTCTGAGTGTGGACACGCGCTGGAATTTCATTTCCTGCCACAACGCCCACCTGCCACGTGCCGAGGGCCACAAGGCGCCGCGGGCTGGAGGGGCGGGGGGGGGGGGGGGGTCGAGTATCAACGCAACGTCGAGTCGCCTTCCAGCCTGCTAGCTTCTAATTCATTTCTGAATCCCATGCACTGTTGAAAGACGTGACGTAATAGCTCCAACGGTCAACTTATTGCATTCTCTATGGAGTAACGTAAGATCTACAGATTGTTAGGTAAAAGACCGTACATACTGAAGGACACATGTCTTCAAGTAACCATTAAAAATATAATGCAAGAGTAATATAAATATACGGCACAGTAAACGATACGAAATTATTGTAGCACAAATGCAGAAAATATGGACACCCTACATACATCGAGACTTGAATAAAAAATAATAACTAGGTACCTACCTCTTAGTGTATGCAGCGTCCACAATGGTAGAATATGTAGTATTTATTTACACCGATTCACTTACATTTACTAAGTATTTACATTTACACTATTTACATAAAATTAAACGTATTTTAATAATAATTGTTCAAAATGATCGCCTCCTCGCGCAACGCAGAGTTCGGCGCGTTTTCGCATATTGTTTTTCACCCGGCACAACACAAACGTATCACTTCGAACCTTATCAAAGGCGGCTAATATTCTAGCCTTTAGTTCATCCCGGTTGGAGTATTCTGTAGCGTACACAAGCCGTTTCACTTCACCCCACAAGTAAAATCTAACGGTGTAAGGTCAGGCGAGCGCGCCGGCCACGGCACGGGCCCACCGCGACCTATCCAGTTATTGCCGAAGTGACAATTTAAAAACTCGTACACTCGTACACTGTCATTAGCTCGGGCATATGCACGAACCATTTCCCAGTATTCTTCGTTTGAAAACGACATTGCACTTGACACAAAACACACTAACAGTTAAAAGAGGTTTCCGCAAATAATCAAATATTGCATCACGGGCGACTCGCGACCTTTGACTGGCGCCCGCGCGTGCCGCGTGATCTCGGCCGGCGAGGCGACGCACGGGCATGAAATGGCGAGTGCGGGGAGGGGTGCGGGGAGGGGTGCGGGAACAGAGCGCTATTTGTAAACAGCTGATCGCCGATGACCGCACTTACGCAATACTTAGAATTTTTTTGGATAAATTATGTAAAAAATAAGGTACCAATTTTTTTACAAATTCGGGGTCAGAATTGAGTGCCTTATATTTGACTTCAGTATGTACGGTCTTTTACCTAACACATTGTATAAACTTATAGGTAAAGATACTTAATTGTTAAGAACACTTAATTTTGTAATCACCGTAACTCTTACATGTGTTAGTCTGAGAAAGTTCCAATAAAACATTGCGCAATTAGGTACTCGAACCTCTCGATCGCACCAACAATGCAGTGTTTGCTTTATACATGTAATTTATGTTAACGTGTTTTACAGAGTTGCACATTTAAAGTATTGAAGAAAAAAACAATCTTATATATAAAAATGAATCGCAAAATGTGTTGGTAAGCGCATAACTCAACAACGCCTGGACCGATTTCGCTAATTCTTTTTTTGTTGTGTTTGCTATTGTTAGGAGAAGGTTCTTATGAAAGAAAAAGTTAAGAAAATTGCGAGGAATATGGTAGAAACAACAATTTAATTTTCTCATATAAACTGTTCTACCTAATATTCTGTCAAACATTTTATGTTTATCCCGTCAATATGGTTAATGGTCCCCTCAAATTAAAGAACGTATTTAAATAAAGGTTTTGAATCGACAACATATATCCAGAATATTCGAATAATTGCGTATTTTAGATTTAAAAAATGTGTAGAATAATGTCAGTAATAAAAAGGGATTGACATATTTATTGGCTGTCAAATATTTATGCGTGCGTTCAGTAATGTATTTTTAAACTCCTTGGTTGTACCTGATTTACAAACGAAGGCAGGTTCGGTAGTCATCACGCTTTGAAATCTAAAACACCCACAACTATGCAATGGAATGCGCTTGGTGTTAAGAAAATTGTTGAGTAATGTTATTCACGTGACGATACTGAAAAGACGACTTAGGGATGAATTGGTGCTTGAGAATTCATCAATTAGATTGATCTAAGATTTCATTGATCCTAACGGGTATGACCATTGAGTTCAAACGAATTCAGTTCCCGATTCGTTATGCCTTCGCAATGACGATTAACAAAAGATGTATGTGATCTATTAGACAATTAAAAAATATATTAAAAATGTATATCACAAGGTGCATCATCATCATCAGCCCATATGTACGTCCCACTGCTTGGCATAGGCCTTCTCTGCAACTGAGAGGGTTTAGGCTTCAGTCCACCACACTGATGCTTCAATGAAGAGAATTGAAACCGACTGCATCCCATCCCATATGTACATGTTTAATTAAATCATGACTTGCGGAGACACGATTGATGCATTTAATTTTCGTACTTATTTATTTCTGTATTTTTATTTCAATAAAGTGCTGAACTTAATATTTATTTCCATACAATCAAAAATAAAATTCAGGTAATATGTAAATATGTAACATTCAATGACTGTTAGGGGATACGAAGTTTTCCGGGTCAGCTATTATAAATGTTAATGTTTTGTTTGTTACGCTTTCACGCCAAAACTACTTAACCGATTATCATGAAAATTTGTACACATAGTCTTCGAGATATAAAAAATGACATTGGATTCTTCTTATAAAAAAAAATATACGGAAGAAAAAATAATTTAAAAATGATTGAAAAAAGATTTGAATGACTTTTGGTATGCAGATAGGTGGGACCCACCGAAGTAACATAGGTGAGAATGGTTATCCTTACTATTATATAAATGTGAATGTAGGGATGTTTGTTACGCTTTCACGCAAAAACAAAAATTTTGGTATGACCATAAATGAGACCCTGTGAAGTAACATAGGCTATGTTTTATCCCGTGAAAATGTAATGTTCCCATTGGGATAAACATATTATTAAAAATACGAAAATAACTGTCAGTTTTACTTTTACGCCTCAACCATTTGAATTGATTTGACCTTTTTTTAAATTCAGTAAGTGGCATTTTGGGCACTTGAGGGACGATTTATAGATTCACTTATTATCTTTCTGCGCCCAACCCTGAAGTCTACGCGGCCGGAGTCGCGGGCAAAAGCTATAAAAATATAAAAATTGCGATTACAAAACAGGTGTTGTTCGTAGAAGGGTGAAAATTTGGAGTTATATGTATTTTTCAATGCTGAATCATAGAAAAATAATATGTCCACAAAATAAAAATAAAAACTTTTCGGGTTGGACCACCCTAGGGGTATAAAAAATAAATAACCTATTCTCAGACTTACTGAATATACATATAAAATTTCATCAAAATCGGTCGAGCCGTTTCGGAGGCTGTTTCGAACTGTGACACAAGAATTTTATATATATATATATAGATGTATATGTATATCTCACTCTATACAATTATGACCATATTTTTTTGTTTAATTTGTATATCGATCAAAGCAATGACTGTTATACGTATCATTATAATTTATCAGTGCTATTATCATTTATTTACATTTTAATAAAAAAAAAACAAATTAAAATGGTCAGTATAAGATAGAGGTTGATCGTAGAAGGGTGAAAATTTATGATTATAATAATTTATCAATGCTGAATCATAAAAAATAAAGAAAATAAAGTGAATAGAAAAAAAACATACCCCTAAATGTTAAACCCTTAAATGTTGACCGATTCTCAGACCTACCTACAATATACACACAATATTTCATAAAAATCAGTCGAGCCGTTTCGGAGGAGTTTGCCAAAAAACACCGCGACACGAGAATTTTATATATATGGCAAAACAACGTTTGCCGGGTCAGCTAGTTTTAATATAAAAGTAAATTGTAACTGTTGCTGAATATGTAACTGAAATAAGTTTTATTTGTTAAAGTATCAAAGCAAAACACTGAGCGCTACAAATCTACATCGCGGAAACAAAAACGAAGACTATCCGTGTCGTCAACATAAAATTCAGAGTTAGCGAACACGAGCTTTAATAAGTAAATTTCAAGTAATGGTGATAAAGATGAAAATATAGTATTGTGCGGGAGTCAGCGGAGCGCGGCTGCTGTGTGCGACGGGCGAGACACCGCGCCGGCCTGGGGACCGCCGAGCTGCGAGCCAGCCGCACTAACTCCTTCCACATTTATTCGCTTTAAATATACTTGGATTTCCAACTGGGGACTCGGTTCACTTTATAAAAGTTCGCTTCCTTAGGTGCGCTCGCCGAAGCGCCTTATTTATTGAGCTTGAAACATCGGAACCATTCGCTTCGCTTCTCGCCTGCAACAATGCCTCCGGGTATTTCAAGGATTGACAGTTTTCATGACTTTAGTCCCGTGAAATATTGTATTGTGGAGAAGCGAATTCGCTACGAGAAAGTTGGCAACTTTTTTAAACTAGCAAAGTGCACAACACTGCACCTAAAGTAATATCCTCCTCTCCAAACGGCGATACTGGTATTTTTTTCGTATTCCTTAACTATATTCGACCTAGGTAATGTTTTCATTCGAGTCGGTGTGGTAAAATCCATTGAGCTTTATAATTTAACAACAAGCTCCTTTGTATTTAATAAGCAATTATAATCATAATGCTAATACTAATAAGTTAATAATACTAAGTTGCTAAAGGTCCTCAAGAAAAGCTTACATACTTACACAAATGAGGTTATGAAAATACATTTTTCTACGAAAGGCGGCAGGTGAACTTGAATATTTATGATGACCATTAAAATACCTTTTTACTACATAAATGCCACTTAGAGGTAATTCATATTATTAATATGATATATCTTCGGGTTTGTAAACTGAATTGTAAACATTATTCTCTTATGATGAGATAAAACGAGTAAGGTTAACGACGAAGTGACCTCAAACAGTGATACAAATAGGCCCGCTCGACCGAGATATTACCACTGTTTCATAGTTTTGTTGGTTGTGTGATTGGTCGATGTCAAATTTGCTCGTGGTAAGATCAACCTTTGTATATCCTGTTACCGATAAAATTGCATCGAAACGCGGAGTCTAATCATAATGAATCTTTGTTGATCGGTACTCAAATTACCATTAGATGTTACTACCATCGTTTAGGTAATAAAAACACTACTCTATTTTATTCACTATTTGGTTCACATCTAAATAAATTTCTCTGATCGACCGTATATGAAGCAATGTACACGGTGAAGGCGGAGCCAATAGCGTGGCCCGCTCGGTCCCCGCTCGTGTAACCCTACCCCACAATTTTCAAATTTGTTTGCGTTCCGTTTCCAAAACGGCAGTTTAAATTTGTTCCTAAAATGGATTTTATTTTAAAATTCACGCCGGCTGCTCGGTGCAATTCGAGGTGTGAAATCAGGGATTCACTTTGTGAAATGCGCCAGTGTGGCCCGCCCGCCGCTGCCCCCCGCCGCCCCCCGCCCCCGCCGGCGATAAAGGAGTTGCTGAGTTGCCAGCTCGCGGGTATTCCGCGAATGTCACCATATTTACACTGCTGGCGTATTGTTGGCGGCTCGGAGCCCAGTTTGCTCACTCATCGGCACTAATTTCTTGGATTTCATTTGTTACACATAACCTAAACTTAAATACACAAACGTACTCGTACTTATATAAATATTGCCGTATTGCGGTGCGCTACTTTCTTTACATATAAAATGCTTAGTAATTCATTTCATAAAGCATATGACCCAGTTATTTATTTTTAATTACGCAGTATTTACAGCAAATACGTACTGTAAGTGATTGCCTAATTGGTGCAGTAGCAGAATGTATTGAATATATTACGCATTATTTCTGAGTTTACTTATTATGTAACAGATATTGCAACAAACAATAATATCGCATTTTGCCATGGTAATGGGTATACCTGCAAATTATATATTAATAGAATTAATTCAAATTGTAGTTTAATAGCTTTTATTTACTGAGGGCAGTAAAAAAATATGCAAAGTATAATTTATTTCAAAAGCCAGAAAAACGGATCTTTTAAATATTTGCAGAAAACTAAATACAGCGCAGTGTTGATTAAAGCTGTTTACTTTGCTTAATGTCCCAGTTTACAATCGGAACAAGTGAAAAGTCCGGGTTAATCCGCCCCGCTTGCAGCTGCGCCGACCCACTGACAGCGTACTTTCTAACTCCACTCCGATTGAAAAAACATCATCTCAATCCAATATTATCACAAAATTTTGTGCGTGAATTATTGAACAGTCAAGAAAAACATTGTAAGAAAACATACGTAGGTACTTGAGAGTTCACTATAACGAGTTTTTCTTAGGTATCTCAATTTTGTTATCCGCTTCTCTGCCTGTGTGATGGACTGGCCTAACTGTTCTTGAGGGCTACATCCTCTTTAGAAAGCCTTACATATGTAAACGGGCTGATACAGAGACTAAAAATTAAAGCATCTTATAATATAATCTGCATTATCTTATCTAGTATTACTGTAGTGGTAGCAATCAATACTTTTTTGGAACGTACTGCGAGGTAACATTACTGTACCTACCTAATGGTAAGAAGTGTTCTATCGGAGTGTCAAGTAAATATGAAAAGCCATCGTTTCACTCTTACAAACATCATAATCCTATATACGTACGTACGTTTTGACAGCCCCGTGGCGCAGATGGCTAGACACCAGCTTGCGAAACGAGAGGCCGCGGGTTCGATCCCCGCACCGAGACAAATATTTGTGTGATCCACAAATATTTGTTTCGGGTCTGGGTGTTTGCGAGACCGAAAAGTCTCTCGTAGTCTCTGATACCCACGACACAGGACTTGTATCCTAGTGTGGGGTCAGAACTATGTATGTGACTGTTGGGTGTAGTTATTTATTTATTTTATTTACGTCCTCATTTTATTACTGCCTCAATCCACCACGCTGGCCTAGTGCATGTTAGCGGACTAAACATGTATAATATATATACATACACCTTAGAAATTCTTAAGTACCTCTAAGTGTGCAGGTTTCCTCACGATATTTCCTTTGATCGTTAAAGTAAGTGATTATTCATTGTAAATACTCACGTAAGTCGAAAAATCAGAGGTGTATGCCTGAGGTTTCAATCGGTGAGATGCTCAACCGCACGCCTAAACCTCGAGGCCATCACTACGTATAGATAACACAAACATTTTTCTCGGAGTACCGTTATTCTCGTAGCCTTTTTTACAACCCAGTCTCGTCTACCGTCTGTGGCGTACCTAATATTTAATTTATTTATTAAATATTTTTATTTATTAACATATTTAATATTATGTATATTTATCCAGTTACACTCACACGCATTACACAACACATATACATTACAATACATTACACTTACAGAACCCAATATATTAAATGTGGAGTACATTGGAGACACTGCATACCACGGATCGGGCGTAAACCTGTTTTGCGTAGCGACAGAGATAAGCGACGGCGCGCATCGCTTCAACTCACGCGCCGGCCGCGGCCAGTCGGTACACCTCTCTCGCTCGCGAAGCCCGTGTCACCTGCTACCTCACCGCCTTATCTTGTCCGCGCTTAACAGCTGATTATTGTGAACATTCTCGTACTGTAATATCTGTCTCATCTCCTTCTGTAATTTTTACTTCTTGTGACTATATTGTGTGTATTAAATTTATCTTCTTGTGTCGTGACTTTTGCTGTATATGTACTGAGTGTGCAAATAAACGCCTAGAACTGCTTAATGTTTATCATTGCGCTTGCGCTTGTATCATCATCCGGCATACATCATCCACGCACGCAACACCAGGCGCTGTCGCCACGTGCCCGTATCCGAGCACCCCGACGCCGCCTATACATTAGCCACACACAACCGCTAAACTAGCTACATAGCCAAACGTCTATAAAAGAACCAAAATTTAAGAAACATTTCTATAACCTGTACCGTGTGTGTTTTTTATATTATATTTGGTAAAGCGCCTTAGTGCTGGCTAGTCGCCGCTCCAGTGGCTGCCACACTCGGCACTCACGCTCGCTATAAAGCTATTTCGAGTTGGAGGCATCAGTATTGGCAAGGCGTCACACTCCGCCGCCCACTGAACCGTGTCCCGGGCGCACGAACCGGTGCTCTTCATCCTGACTGGCTGAAGTGAAATCGGTCAATACACGTCTATATAAGGAGTTTTGTTGGAATTTTCGTAACGATATTCAGTAATTTTTTTTTACGACTACCGCAAGTTAGTAGTTTTAACGTATAGGTAAATAAAGTTGGTAGAAGGTGCACGAGTGTAAATTTCCTTACGAATTTGCCTTCATTGTTAAAATGATCAGTAATTCATTCATAGTTCATAAATATTATGGTAATTCTAAAGATGTGTGAGTCTAAATTGAATTTACTAATTTCAGGATATTAGCGAAAATTATAAGCAATAATAAGGAAAAAATAGTAGAATTATATAAACCACACTAAATATTATCTCACGCAATATATTCGAACATCGTACCAATGTGACAAGATCGAAGGTGTCACATGTCACGCTTGTCACGCGGCGTCAGGTCCGCGTCCCGTGACGTCACACATACCCGACATGGAAGCTGACGTAATCGCTTATTGCTTCGAGCAACCAATGACCTTTGCTTCCTGCCGCTTTATGTACTACATAAAAGTAACTACCAGTCCCAGTGTCGTACGTAACAAAATATAGCTTGCATTATGTAGGAAAAAACATATATACTACCTTTATACAATACCAGCGATTATACATTAACACTAGGGTATATCCGTTGTTTGACACGCGATAATAACTACGTCGCGATAATAAATAAGTCGTAAGTCGTGGCCACGAGGTTTAGGCGCGCGGTCGAGAATCTCAACGGTCGCGGGTTCAAACCCCAGACACACCCCTCTGGCTTTTCGAAGTTATTTGTGTATTCATAATGAGTTATCACGTACTTTAACGGTGAAGGAAAACATCGTGATGAAACCTGCACACCCAAAAATTCTTAGGAATTTCTTGAGTGTGTAGTCCGCCAACCCGCACTAGGCCAGCGTGGTGGACTAACGCCTAAACCCTCTCAGTTGTACAGGAGGCCCGTGCCCAGCAGTGGGACGTATTTGGGCTGATGATGATGATGATGATGAATAACTACTACGTCGATATCAGACCATGTTAATCTTACTGCTGGCTACGGGCCTCCTCTACAACTGAGTAAAAAGTTAGACCGTATTCCTCTAAGATAGTGGTTAGCAGATTATAGATATCCCTGATTTTTAGTTGAGTGAGAGACGAGTCATGACAGACGTAAGAGAAGATATGAAAGAAAAAGGGGTGACTAAAGACATGACAGCTGATAGGGATGTTTGGAAGGATAAAACATACTGCGCCGACCCCAAATAAAATTGGGAACAGGGCAAGAGAATGATGATATAGCTAACTATATCATCTACCTGTAACCTATATAATACCTAATATATATATATAGGTTACTTCGCTATGTTTGTTGAAGTGCGTGATAATTTGAATACAACATACAAACAACATTTTGACAATTTGAATACAAAATACATTTATATACGGAAAATACACTAGCATTATCAAAAATAAAGCGTAGCTTATACTTTTGTTCAGATTTCAATCTATCTGTGTAACAAAATTATTCAAAATCATTTCAAATTTAAGCATAATGACGTTACAAACAAACAAACTCATTTCCGCGTTTTAAATATTAGTTAAGAAACCTCAATACTGAATATTACGCGCAACCATGAAACAGAGGGTATCGCATTGCGTGTCACATTACGACCGCCAGTCGCGTCCCTCGGGAACCCTACACGGCAATACAAACATTCCTTCACAAAGACACCGGATCCCCCGGGACGCGCAAGTGACTCGATATAAAAAATATCGGACCGCTCCCGGAACAAAACAACTCGGCGCAAGTGTCTAACTATAAAGTGGGGAAAGCGTGGTGCGCCTGTGGGATCACTTTGCTGGCAAACGCTGTGTTTAGTTTGTGTTATGGGTTTAGTTTCCGCGCAGGGGGCCACGGAAATTGTTGCGTTGAAATGAACGGACTCGCAACAGTTATTACTCTATGTCGTTTGTTATGAACTTATTTTTGGAATCCCGACTCAGTCCATCAATATAGCCGTTTTTTGTTTTCACGGGGAAAATCTTCTTGGATCCCCGTCAGCCTTACTCACCAAAATCTCCTCAGTGTGTTTTTTAAAAGCTTTACTTGAGGCAAGATTATTAAAAATCCTAGTCTAATCTACTTACGTCCTACTGCTAGACACATCTGAGAGTCTTCTTCATTAGGATTCGATGGTCTGATTGTTAATTTATATCGAAAAATTCTTATAATTTATTTACCGCTAAAATTGTTTGCATTTCATAATCATCATCATCATCATCAGCCCAAATACGTCCCACTGCTGGGCACAGGCCTCCTCTACAAACACGGGCCTTCTCTGCATTTCATAATATAAAATATTATCCAGTTACTATATGTATGTATGTATGTACATATTGTTTTCCACCAACAATCTCACGTATTTGTTTAAATTTTACGGAGCGCACGACCGCCTCGCCGCCTTCTCGTGGCAAATTTTTCGTAAATAAATGAGCCCTTTTCATCGCTTTCATTTTAAAAGGCCTGTTGTTATTTTATTAATGAAACATCCGGCGAGAACAAAATAAATTCATTAACCACACTGTACCCGCCGCCCCTACATACATCCCCTGTACGCCTCCGTACACCCACAAACTCACAGCAACTAGGCAGTCTCATGGTCATATTTTTTTTCTTCCAGGACATACAAACAAGCAGATTAATTACATTTTTATTTATAAATAAATTTTATATGAAGTGCATGATGATCTCGTTTTCAATTCAGTCAGTAGTACACCAATCTGTTTTCAAAATTCAGTCAGTAGTACACCAATCCGCACTAGGCCAGCGTGGTGGACTAAGGTCTAAACCCTCTTAGTTATAGAGGAGTCCCGTGATCGGCAGTGGGACATAACATATATGGACTGATGATGATGATATAAAAAAAGGATTTGTTCAAAAATAAACAAATAGCTCAGACAGATTGTGGCCAGTGTCAAAATGTCGTTTATTTCATTTGCAACCAATAACAAGAAAATTCAAGTTCATAAATGCATCACACAAAGCATCATAGCATCTAACAAAGAAATACATTTAGAAACAATAAGCGATGGAAATTTCTTATGATCAAATATTATATGAGAATTTACAAAGTTCGCGACAAAAATATGATATATTATTTAACAACGTTGGACGTGAACATATTGACGCGTGGCTCGGTGGAGCGAGCGGAAAAATATTAATTCATACATTCACCATTGAAACATTCCCATAGAAAGCAACGTAGCAGAAACATTCCACGATCCGATGAATACGTATGAAAGGAGCGGACCATTCAGGAAATCGGAAATCGGACGTCCGCCCAGCTTCGTCCGCGCGCCAGTATCTGAAAATATTTATGCACGCTTGTTCCTAATCATAACTTACTGAGGTTAGCAACTTTATATGTGTATCGGCCTAACTATGATGATCTCTATAGAAATCTTAGTGGGCAAAGTTAGAAGCTAGCCTGTGAGACGAGAGTAAGGTTCTACCCTCACACCGAAACATATCTTATGTGCACAGACATATACACGTATGTTGATTCTGAGTATTTATGAGACCTAAGTTTCTCGAAGTATCTGATACTTATAACAATATTGTGTGGTAATGTGGAGTCAGTAAAACGTGTATTATTTTTGTTATTTGTATTGTTTAAATTTTCACTTTGTCAAAGTTTTAATCTTGTCTGTTACTGGACTGGCAAAATCAGTCAAAAGTGCATTTGAGCGGTTGATAGTTTCGACTGTGACATCCACGACTAACATCGGCTCAAGAAAGTTATTTCGAAGTGACCAGTTAGTGCAATGCATTCGTATCGGTGAAGTTTCGATACCTGCAGTTGAAGTTGTTAAAAGTTTAATCGTGGTGAAGTCGTTGACTCTTAGGGAATACTCGTCGAAAATAACCATGCTTGGAAAGGTATTTTTGCAGAAGAGATAGTGAAAATATATGATTTATAATCACTTTCTGTTTTCGTCAATATATTGTATGAGCCGAAATAGATTGTATGATTTATATAATGAAAGAATGTATAACCAAAATCCAAAATTTATTGCCTATGTAAAATTATATTCTAAGGTTTTTAAAAGAGTTTGTTATGCTGCCAAATCAATGTATCTTAAAAATAAGATTAAATCAGCCCCAAATGTAATACAAGCCACTTGGAACATTATCAATTCGGAATCGGGAAGGCACATAGCACACCACAAAGAATTTAGTATAGAAATTAATAATAAAACTGTTTCAAAAGACACTGAAGTGGCCACTGAATTTGAAAGATTTTTTACTAACATTCCAATAGTAACTACTCAACATCTTCAGTCGTCTTCTAGGTCTGCTGTGTTACTTCTTGAAGATAATGTTCCGCAATGTGACGCATCGTTTGAATTTACAGCGATTAGTCATCATGATATTCTTAAGGCCTTTAAAGAAATTAATAAAAAAAAGACTAAAGACTTGTGGGGAATGTCAGTAGTTACAATATCCTCTATTATCAATGTTATAGCACCTCACATGGCAGCTGTGTTCAATCGTTGCGTCGCATCTGGAGTGTTTCCTGACTTGATGAAACTTAGTAAGGTAATACCACTTTTTAAATCTGGTGATACATCAGACCCTTCAAATTTTCGACCTGTTTCTGTTTTACCAACTCTTAGTAAGTTATTTGAAAAAACTATACTCAATCAATTATTGAACTTTTTTAATAAAAATAACTTACTTCATCGGAAACAGTTTGGATTTACTAAGGGTAGATCAACTATCGATGCAGGGGTTGAACTTTTAAAAACTGTGTTCAGGGCATGGGAAGAGTCGCGAGATGCTATTGGCATTTTCTGCGACTTGTCCAAAGCCTTCGACTGCGTCAAACATGACATTCTTGTCAGGAAACTTCACCATTATGGCATTAGAAATAAAGCCCTAAATCTTCTGACTTCTTATTTAAGTAACAGAGTTCAAAGGGTTGACATTAATGGGAAACTTTCTCCAGGATCGTCGGTTACCATGGGAGTGCCACAGGGTTCAATTCTTGGGCCTTTTTTATTTCTTGTGTACATTAATGACTTGCCTTACTACGTAGGGGATAAAAACGATATAGTGCTGTTTGCGGATGATAATGAAAAGACGTCTTGATAATTTTGACGAAGTAAACAATGCACTTAGTAAAGTTGTTCAGTGGTTTAAGAATAATAATTTACTTTTGAATGCGAAAAAAACTAAATGTGTAAAATTCACAATGCCCAATGTTAAGCAATTAAAAACCACTGTACAAATTAATGGTGAAGAACTGGATCCTGTTGCGTCAACTACATTTCTGGGCATTACGGTAGACGCTAAACTCCAGTGGGGACCGCACATTCAACAATTGGCAAGCAAATTAAGTTCAGCGGCATATGCAGTAAAAAAGATCAGACATCTGACTGACGAGGAAACGGCAAGAATGGTATATTTTAGCTATTTCCATAGCTTAATGTCGTATGGTATTCTTTTGTGGGGAGCTGCTGCGGACATTAACTCTATTTTTGTTTTGCAAAAAAGAGCCATTAGGGCTATTTATAATTTAAGTCCCAGGGCTTCACTTAGGGAAAAATTTAAGGATATAAATATTCTTACCGTCACTTGTCAGTTTATATACGAAAACCTTATATACGTTCAAAAGAATGTTGATCAATTTAATAAAATTTGTAATGTACACAATAAAAATACTAGGAACAAATGTAATCTAGTTCAACACGTAACTCGTCTCCGGAAAGTTCATAACTCTTTTATGGGGCAATGTATACGCTTCTATAACAAACTTCCGAAGGCTATTAGGGAGCTTCCCTTGAATAAGTTTAAAGAATTAATAAAAGAAAAACTTTACCAAAAAGCATACTATAAAATTTCAGATTTTATTGAAGATAGTAAGCCCTGGGAGTAAGTAAATTGATCGGAGTTTTATTGTGTTGCTACAGTTTGTATCGTTATGAAATGTATCATTATGACATGTATCGTTATGACATTTAACGTTATGACATTTATCATGTAAAATTGAAACTGTTTTTTAAAAAAATTATGCAATTTTCTATTTTTTTTTTTTTAAATGACATTTCGTGTTGCTGAGGGAGTTTCTTGCCGTTTCTTCTCCACAGCTATAACACGTTTCGAAGCGGCAATAGTTTAATAGTTTAAAAAAATATTAAAAAGTGTAAAATTGACGATTCAAAAGAACTTGTAAAAGTCTATTTGAATAAAGATAATTTGACTTTGACTTTGACTTTGACGTCTTACAAATTTCTCTCTAACATAACGGACTCCGGGAATGCGTCCAAAAACAACGATAGGCCTATTACATAACAACGTGGAATACCTTATTACGAGGTAATAACCTTATTACGTGGGACTCAAAACAAAGCTGCCAAATGTGGACACAGAAAAGTCCTGTCTGCGTATCGCTTCGGTGATACAGACGTGAGTGTGTGTGATCTAAACACAGTAACACTATATGGCTGCAGGCCTACCCTGATAAAATTTAGATATAAATGTTCAAAATCGAAACATAAATACGAATTTTCATATAGCGTCGACGCAGCGCCGCAAGCTCGCTCTGTACACACAGAATTGGAACGTTTGTTTGTGTTCGTTGTCACGCAAACACCATCCATACTAGTTGCCGATGGATTTAGCCGCGATATTTAATTCCACGGCCGCTCGGTACAACGCCACCCTGTCGATGCGCATTGTGTACTATTTTATCCAGGTCACTTCATATCTGGGTCTTTTTGCCTTATTACTATCATTTCAATTTTACTGCGTGATCTCAATAAGTATGTACAATATAATTAATATTAATAACTGGGCTGCCATATTTTGATGTAGCTGTACCTGACTTGTCTGACCAGTAGAGCAAGCTGTAATTGATCGCGCTACCTATTGCTTTGTTTCCAAAATTGATTTTTTTAATTACTTAAAGGAATGAGCCAGATTTTAAACAGAATCCATTAGTTAGTAATTGAATATTTAGACATTGTCCTTTCGCTATTGATACGGCTTGACACCATTTCGACCATGCAAGAAATCTGGCAGTGAACGAAAGATCTACTCCGAAGTGTGTGCGTACCTTAACTAGATATTCAATATACTCCATTTTTTTTACTTAATTCAAGAATTACGTCGGTATTATTCACATTATTCGTTTCCATGCAAGACATTTAGCATAACATACGGCGTGATTAGTATTCAAAGGTAGCGTAGCGCCCGGGCCGGGGACGTCTGTCAGTCGGTATCTGCGCGTATTAATAACGTCATTACATTACCTTTAAACGATACAACGGCAATATTGAGTGAATTATTCGACAATTAAGATGATTTGTCGGCGGTGCCGCGGGCGTGCAATTTCCACGGGCCGCGACCGTCCCACCGCCGACTTGACTTACTGCCTCTACGTGATACTGTGCACATTATTGTCCCGCGCGACCTGCTCGCGGTAAGTGGCGTCTTTTGTTCGAATAATGTACTGCTATTGTCTAATAGGTGTCATCCAGTGTTGGGTTAAGGCGAGCTTCTCGAGCAGACACGTGCCTTTATACTAACCAGCCAGGTGATAAACAACCATTTTAAGATGTTCTTGATAATGTTTAGGATACATTTGAAACTTCACAAGGTAACATTAGCTTGGAAACCGAAAATGGCATTCGTCATTTCAGCGCACTGTAACTAAATTAAAATAGTGATGGCACTCGAGGTTTAAGCGCGCGATCGAGAACCTCGGCGGTCGCGGGTTCAAACCTCTGGCACACACTTCTGACTTTTCGAAGTTTTGGGTGTATTCACAATAAATTATCACTATCTTTAACGTAGAAGGAAAACATTGTGAGGATCCCTGCACACTTAAAAGTTCATATGAATTTCTTAGTTGTGTAGTCCGCCAACCCGAACTAGGCACGACTTCTAATAATATATCTGACATAACTAGTGTAATGGTATTCAATCTAATTGACAGAATATTTTTCATTTGAAAACTTACCCTAGGTATGTTGAACATAATTTAATTCAAAATCGGTTGTTGGTTCAGCAGACGCACATTAAATTCGACTATTGTGACTACGTCACGGCCAGCTAACACTGTATTTGTTGAATATGTGCGCGCAATTAGTAATTACAAAGCATACAGAACTATTTCATGCGTATAATGATCTAATTGGTGTTAGTTCGCTTGCTGAATAATTGCCCATTCAAATACTTTATAGTTTCGGCACAGTTGAATTTTGATATGAAACAGGCTATTATTGTGCAGATTATGGCCCGTGCTTTTACTATAAATCTATGTGTTAGAGCCACGTTGCATTCAGATACAAGTAAAACACAAATTGGCGACACTATCAGAGTAATTTCTGTCGCATTTACATTAACACAATTTAGCTGTTTCGTTTCATTCAGTGAAGAACGTTGCCCTAAATGCGTCAGTTAACCAATATTACTGATCACAAATGTTTTTTCTTTAATATTCAATTAATCGCTCTTTGTTGTGAGTTTGTTATACTGTTAATCTTGAAGATTGTAAAATCTAAAATCAGTGAAAAATATTTCAAACAAAAGGTTTTATAGTAAACTAGCTTTTGCCCGCGACTCCGTCCGCGTAGACTACAGGGTTGGGTTCAGAAAGAAAATAAGTTGTAGTCTATTTTATTCCACAGAGTCCCATTTATGTCCATACCAAAAATCGTTCACATCGGTCAAATGATTAAGGCGTGAAAGCGTAACAGTCATATAGCTATTTTCTCATTTATAACATATTTATAATTAAGGGATTTAAAAAAAAAACTTTTAATATAATTTTTATATTGTGTATATATATATATCATATAATTGATGTAATAAAAGCCATATAAAAAAGTTTCATCATTCTAGCTTCAAAAATGACGAATTTCCATACAAACTTTCATCCCCTATTTTTATTTTACTCCCTTAAAGCAATTTTTTTTACATACTTTGAATGTCATATTTATTTATATCTAATAAACAGCCTAAAAAATAAGTTTCAAGTTTCTAGGTTTAAAAATGACAATACTTCCATACAACCTTTCATCCCCCCTTTCAACCCCTTAAAACCCCTTTTCCGCAATAAAAAGTTGCCTATGTTCTTTCTCAGGCTCCAAACTATCTGTGTACCAAATTTCATTTAAATCGGTTCAGTAGTTTTAACAGGAAAGCGAGACAGACAGACAGACAGAGTTACAATCGCATTTATAATATTAGTAAGGAAGTGCATTACTCAGAGTCACTATGAACTTACTTAACCTCACCAAAACAATAATATTTGTTAGTAAATGAGCCTTGTAAAGTTTTATCAACATCTTGTAAAGTTTTTTTACTTCTTAAAACCATTTCGAAGAGGTTATAGAATGACGTCTGAGAAAAAATGTTAAACGGTTCACGTTGCGGTTACAATACAAATACAATATAATAAAGATTTTACTAACATTCCCGAAAGTCACTCGGCTCCCGTCCCCGCTATGCAAACACGGTATCAATATGAATTGTAAGTGTGTATAGTCGATAGTTTCGCGATATGACCCAGCGCTGTAACCGACCTCCTTGCTGTTTACCACAGAGTTCCGTGCGCGTGTAGACATAAACACTTATTATATCACTTCCTTTCGTTGTCGCTCCATAATGTTACGAATTGAGTTTTCGAAATAACCCATGACGCGGCTTATCGCCATTGTTACTGAGCATTTGTTACTGATTGAATAGTATAAAGATATAGCCTGATTTAACACAAATGAGTTCGACAATTTGCTTTTAATGGTTGTAAAGAAGTGGGGTCTACCATTCACGGCTAAAGCAATGGGTTTAGGCAATTTAAATTTCAATCTCAAAATTTCAAATTTTTCAATCTGATTCCTGTGAAACACCTACAGGTGTTTTGCTAAAACGCACTCCTAAATCGTAAAATATTGATCTATATTTATTCTTTGACTGCCTCGTGGTCTCGCGGTACAAGTATGTGCGGGGCGATCTAGAGGTCCTGGGTTCGATTCCCGGGTCGGGCAAAGTGTTATTGGGTTTTTCCATTAGGAAATTCTCAGTAGCAGCCCGGAGTCTGGAATTGTGCCCGAAAAACGGCAATATGCTCGCCCCCTATTATGTGGGACTCATACATACAGGCGAAATGTGGGTGCAGAAATGCACCTCTGCCTACCCCTTCGGGGATACAGGCGTGAGTTTATGTATTTATCTATAAATAAAAACGACAATGGGCTCTATTACGTGGGACTGATACATACTGGCGAATTCAATTATAGAGCTTTTTATAACTTTTTGTTAGATTGTTTAGTGCATGCTGTATTTGCCTTTAAGTAGTTGTTGCATTTATGTTATTATTATTTTTTGTAGCACGTAACAACATATGTAACCATCTATTGTAAACAACTGTTGGCAAATCTAATAAATAAAATAAAAAGTGGGTACAGAAATGCATCTCTGCCTACCCCTTCGGGGCATACAGGCGTGAGTTTATGTAAATACATACTTATTCTTTCTACCTTGTTTTAACCTTTCTCTTGACATTTTTGAGTCATATTATGTAAATTACGTCAAACTTTGTTAAGCCGATAGTCGGCAGAGCTAAATCTCTTAGCACTAGTTCACGGAGTTCTGTCATTGTAAGACCTCACATTATAGATGAAAATGAAGCTCAAAGTAGTTTTAAATCCATACGTTTTTGAGCAAAGTTAAATTGCCAAGTAGAAAAGTTATTCAAGCCCGGCTTTTTAAAAGCGTATTTAAATTCTGACATTTTTAAATAATAAGACCTCTTATCATCATCATCATCATCAGCCCAAATACGTCCGATTGCTGGGCACGGGCCTCCTCTACAACTGAGAGGGTTTACGCCTTAGTCCACCACGATGGCCTAGTGCGGGTTGGCGGACTACACACCTAAGCAATTCTTAAGAACTTTTTAGGTGTGCAGGTTTTATCACGATGTTTTCCTTCACCGTTAAAGCAAGTGATCATTCATTGCGAATACACACATAACTTCGAAAAGTCATCATCAGCCCATAGACGTCCCACTGCTTGGCCTGGGCCTCCTCTACAAATAAGAGGTTTTAGGCCTTAGTCCACTACTCTGGCGGCTGGCTAGTATGGGTTGGCGATCTACCTAACTAAGAATTTTCTAAGAAATTTAAGGTGTGCAGGTTTCCTCACGACGTCTTTCTTCATCGTTAATGTACGTGATAATTCATTGTAAATATACAAGTGAAGTAAGGTGGTTTAGAATCTCGGCGGTCGCAGGTAAAACCTTTTGTTTCATCGTAGTTCTGTGTGTATTCACAATGAATAACATTTCAGTCATTTATTTATAATGGATTTGTTTACGCGTCACTTTAAAGATACATACATACATAAACTCACGCCTGTATTTCCCGAAGGGGTAGGCAGAGGTGCATTTCTGCACCCACCTTTCGCCAGGTATGTATCAGTCCCACGTAATAGGGGGCGAGCCTATTGCCGTTTTTCGGGCACATTTCCAGACTCCGTGCTGTTACTGAGAATTTCCTAATGGAAAAACCCAATTTCACTTTGCCCGACACATACTTGTACCGCGAGACCATGAGGTATGAATATAATACCCAAAATATCAAAAAGGGCAAAAGCAAAACTTGTGTGAAGCGGTGATAACAAGGCGACGGCGCCGTGACGCGGTGGTCACCAAATCCGCTGTTTCTCTGACATTGACCCCGTCACACGAGGGTAAACACGTCCACTAATCCATTTAGAGGTTATAATTAAGGGATAGCCGAGAGGGCACGTCAAGCTGCCACGGGCTCTCGCCCGCCCCGCCCCCCCCCCCTCTCCCCCGCCGCACCACCCCGCGTCCATTTGTCAGGTGGCGCGAGCTAAACTTGAGGGCTGACCCTAATCACCAACTCTTTGTCACTGTTTACTCTCGTGTCGGACCTCCTTTGGAATTCTTTCATTAACGTGAATATCTGTAAATTAGTTTCTTTTTGGAACGGAAATTTCTACGACGTCTGGATTGCTTTCCGACGACAGTTGGGCCGCTAACAATTCAACACGAAATGTCTGTGATTCCCACATTATTGTGACTTATACAGTTTGTTTACTTTTTATTCAAGTCTTGTTAAAAGTGTTTCTTTGTAGTATTGCGAATGCTTTGCAGTGTTTTTCTAACTTATCTTCTGCCTTTCATGACTAAAGTAACCTTGTTGCCTTACGTTTCATCGTCATTTCTGCCACTTCTACACTGGACACAACGCTTACAATTTCTTATTTTTATGTACCACTAAGCTTTTGAATCATTTGCCAGCCTGAGTGGTATCTTCTTTCTACGAGCTTAGATCTTTTTAGTCTGACATGAATAAGCACCCGAGCATTCAACTTTACTTTGTCAAGTGGCGAAAGAAAGAATACCAAGACAATTTTAATTAATGTTTAATTTCACGTCATTATAACAATATTTCCGTGAACTATTCTGATGCGTGGTTTAAGTTGACAAAACAAGCTATAACTTCCCCGGCAGGCTACTACTCACCAAGAGTGGCTAAGTGCCGTGGTTACAACAGCTTTCTACAAGTTCCAGTAAAGATTAATTTCAGACGTAAATTAGTGAAATATGTAAGTTAAATTTCTTTACGAGAATATTGTGTGATCAATGTTTTATGAATGTTATATTTATTTATGACGTACATATAAAACCTAACGCCTGTATTCGCCGAAGAGGGTAGGCAGATGTGGATCCCACATTTCGCCAATGAGTTGTCGTTACGTGATAGGCGGCGAGCCTATTGCCGTTTTTCGGGTCCCTTTTTTAAACTCCGTACTGCTACTGAGAATTTTCTATTGAAAAAGCCCAATAACACTTTGCACAACTCGGGAATCAAACTCGAGACCTCTAGATCGCAGGACACATTCTTTTGCCGCGTCGAGAACGGCGGCGGAACGTCAAACCATAACAAATATTTTTCTAAGATTCTGGTAGTTTTGAATACCCACGACAAAAGACTAGACACTACACTAGTCACAATTATTTATATTATTAATTTATAATTATTTTAATTATTAAAAAGTTGCTTTAAAACGTATCATTTAAAATGGTGTATAAAGAAATGCACGCGACATTCAGTAAAGAGGTATCCGTTCAGTTGCATCTCAGACCATTTGTTATTTCGTACTGACTCATCCATCTTGCCGAGCTCCTTCACTGATTATTCGCTTCAGTGTTAAGCAGGCTTTGGTTGATAAAAAAAGCTATTAAATTACATTTCACACAGAAACTATATGGAGATATGAACATATGAACTTTCCAGAATACTAAATTTTTCTCCTATAACATTAAATGTTTAGTAATTTATTGATAACGATGTTTTAGTAAGGTTGGGGAACGAAAGAATAAGAGAGGAACGGATAAAATCATTTTTGCCACTTCTGAAATCACAATTACAAAGATATTAGAGGAATACTGTTACTTCGTGCAGAATTTTGTAAAAAGAACAGAATTCGACATTTAATTACTCGTAGTCACGTTCGTGAACATCCTGTGAATCTCCGAATGGTATCTGGTCGGCATAATTGCGTTAACACAGTCCACGCTCGATTAAGAGTACCCTGCACTTGGCTGCATTAGTTTCTAAAAATCACATGTTATATTTTTGTGTCCGCAATAATAGCTACTAAAATGTGTTTGTACCTCGTGCTAAGTGCAATTCGATCTCATTATACTGTTTCCCTCACAAAATATCATATACATAATAAAGTTTGTTTAAAATAGGTCTTTTTAGTTTTCTAATAGCTCCTTAATGGATACAAATTAAAAGCAATTTTCAGTTTTAAGAAATTCATAATCTGTGCATAAATATTAAAATTTTCGAGCCATCTTACATGAGAGCGCTTCAAAAGGAACTTAAAAGCACATTTGACGAGATTATCCAGCGTTGACCAGGAGACGTCCATGCAGACGCTAATCTTTAGAATATTCTCGACGTAGAAACTCGTCATTACGGCGCCTCAGTGTTGCCACGGGACGATATTAAACCTGCCGGCTAAATATCTACGTCGCCGCACAAACAGACTCTGTGTTATGATTAGAAAATGTCCTCCAACGAGTTTTATAAAAACTCCACGCAAATTATGAATTTTTGCGGCTTCGTTTCATTGCTACTTGGTTCGTCATTCAACGTAGCAGTGCACCTTGAGTCAATGTCGTTTTGCTGATAATAGGAGATCGGGGTTTGAATATATTTTTACTATTCAACAGGTGCAAAGCCATTGTATAATATTTAAAAACCTATCACATTTTCCATATTTTTTGTTATTGAAACGTGTTTTCTATTCCCATAACCCATAAATAAACAATAACCCATAAAGGAAAACATCGTAATAAAACCTGCACACCAAAAAAGTTCATGGGAATTTCTCAGATGTGTAGTCCGCCAACCCGCACTAGGCCAGCGTGGTGGACTAAGGCCTAAACCCTCTCAGCTGTAGAGGAGGCCCGTGCCCAGCAGTGGGACGTATATGGGCTGATGATGATGATGATAAAGAAACAATATCCACTGTGATATTTCACTCATCATACGTATGCACTAGTAGTGTGTAGAGACGTTGTCGTGGTTGCAGGCTCTCGGGGTACAGAAGAAGTAAATTTTGAAACTTTTTGTTCTCGTCACAAACATCATAGCATCATCAAGTCCTTGAGCGCCTGATCCATGTCCAACTAAGTGATTTCCTATCCAAAAATAACCTTTTAAATCCTTTCCAGTCTGGATTTCGTCCTGGCCACAGTACCACTTCCACACTTATTCATATCACTGACGGCATAAGAGCTGGCATGGAGGAGGGTAAGCTGACGGTGCTAGCTTTGCTAGATTTTAGCAATGCTTTTAATACTGTCGATTTTGATGTCCTCCTCAGCATATTGCGTTCTCTTAACATATCTCCAACAGCGGTTGACTGGTTTCGTAGTTACCTGTTCGGGCGCCGGCAACGTATTTGCACAGATGATAGTAAATCAGCCTGGTGTAACTTGACCGCCGGCGTTCCTCAGGGCGGCGTGCTGTCTCCTTTACTTTTTGCAATTTTTATTAATTCAATTACAAATAATCTTCGCTCCTCCTACCACCTTTATGCAGATGATCTCCAAATCTACACTCAAGCACATTTAAATGAGATGAAGGATGCGATTGCCACTATCAATGGAGACATTGATCACATTTGTGGATGGAGTAAGGCCTACGGTTTAAAAATTAACCCTAACAAAACGCAAATCATCATTGTCGGCAGCGCAAGAATGATTTCTAAAATAAATTATTTTGATTTACCGAATGTCTCTTGCGAAGGTGTAAATATTTATTATAGTGACACAGTAAGAAATTTAGGTTTATATGTTGATAAATCTTTCACCTGGGGTCCACAGATCCGTGAAGTAAGCCGGAAGTTGTTTGCCTCCGCTAAATCTTTGCAACGATTGCGTAATCTATTACCCACTGCTACTAAAATCTCTTTAGCGCAAACACTCCTTCTCCCCATCCTTGATTATGCAGATGTCAGCTATCTAGATCTCACCGAAGACCAACTTAACAAACTTGAGCGCCTTCAAAATTTTTGCATAAGGTTTATATTTGGTTTGCGCAAATATGACCATATTTCTAAGTACCGCGCTATGCTCAAGTGGTTACCCATTCGACTTCGTCGGGATACACACGTTCTTTTCCTTCTATACAATATTTTGTATAATCCTCTCACTCCTTCCTATCTAAAAGTCCGATTCAAATTTCTTCATGAATCACATGAGAGATCCTTAAGGTCATCAGAAAATTTAAAGCTGAGAATGCCCGTGCATTCCACAACATTCATGGACAACTCTTTTACCGTTAAGGCTATTCGGTTGTGGAATGCACTCCCAGTTCAAGTACGACATGCACAAACACTGTCTCAATTTAAAAGACTTGTGAAAGATCACTACTCCTGTCAGTCATTTGAAATGAAATAATGCTTCGACTGCTTATTCTTATGTATATATGTATGTATTTATTTATATTTGTATGTATGTATGTATGTACGTATGTATGTATTATGTATGTATACATGTTTTATATATATTTGTGTATGGGCTATGTAAATTAATTAAATATATACACATTGATTTATTTATCTTATTAATTATTATATTGTACACATGAACTACCCTCCCTTCTATCACTTGTTTATGTCCATCTTATGGTTGTCTCTAAAAGATCGCCTCGAGCGATAAGACCGCCAATTGTACTTCATTCTTTTTGTATATTGTTTTGTTCATTATTTCTTAGTGTACAATAAAATGTTTTATAAATATATATATAAATCATAAGCAGAAGTCGCAATTTCCATTGTCGGCGCCGAAGTATGGCTGCGGTCGCGTCGCCACCCCCTCCGCCTGCCCCGCACCACCCCGCCCCGCACCACCAGCGACAAACTCGGGTGGAAAACTTAAGAAGAACTGGTTTGTGACTTCCCTGTGGTGGTTGTGTAACATGCTCCAATTCCTTGCTCGTAAGAAGCTTAAAGACAATGCAGTTAAGAGTAGTTAGGGGATTATTTCAGTAATTCTATTTTCATTCAAATTAAAGGTTTTTGTTATATATTTTAAATCTGCCGCATATACCTACCTATAATGATAATAATACAAATTCAATTCAATCGTCATCGAACTTACTTTTTATATCTTAAGTATAAGTATGTAGCGAGTTATTGGTACCTTGCTACTCGTACTTACGTGATATATTATTGCCGCAGTATGTCCTCCACACACGCCACACGTCAATATAAAAAAGTTGTTCATATTAATCAGGTCTGCGGTTCCAAAGAATTTAACCTATTTCGTGAAGGATAAAACGAGACAAATGGACACGGTAAGCTCTACATTAGTTTAAAAGTGGGGCGCGCCATGTGAGCCGCCGCGGTGCGGTGAAAGCCGCAATTTTCGGGGATACGATGCCAGATACGTTATCTTTTTGTGAAGGCGCCGAGGACAGAGGGCGGGGAGGAGAGAAGATGGGGGGGGGGGGGGATCGGCTCCTTCCACATCTGAAACATATACAGCGGTACTTTGGAGTGAACCGTGACGAGCACGTTTTTATCTCGTATTTGTTTATCTCTTTGAAATTTGAACTAATGCGGATGTCTCGCAGCTATGCGTGGGAGACCTTTGAAACATTTAGGGATTTTAATGAAAAAGGAATTACACTAAAGTATTTATATTTTAATATACATAAGTTTGTGTTTGGTAAGTGGCATGGAATGGCTGACATAAGTTATTGTTTATCTTATGCATCGTAAATATATTTTACACGCGATTGGTGAGTCTACACCTTGTATACCATAGTGTACTTAGACCAATATATCTCGATCACTAACAAAATATGCATACACACATACATAACCTCACGCCTATATTCCCCGAAGGGATAAACAGAGGTGCATTTCTGTACCTACATTTCACCAGTGAGTCCCACGTAATACTGTTTTTTGGGCACATTTCTAGACTCCATGCTGCTACTAGGAATTTCCGATTAGGAAAATCTAATAATAACATTTTGTCCGACCCGTGAATCGTACCCAGGACCTCTAGATTTCACGACACATAGGTAGGTACTTGTGCCGCGAGACCACGACGCAGTATTAAAACATTGAAAACGTCTAATGCCTATTGGTATTATGTTAGAAGCTGCCTGTCCTAGTTTTTTCGCGTACAATAATAAAATATAGCTAATGTTAATAAATATAATGTAGCTTCAACTTTGTAAAATTGAATTTAGTAGTGAATTGTGAAAAACGATTTCAACTGAAAATATTTTTCTTTAACGGTAGCTACGACGTGGCGCCAACAAGGCGGAATAGTCATTGACAAATGATTACGGGATGAAAACATATATTTTGTATTTCCTTTCATACCAAAGTCTCAGTTTTTTAAACCCATAAAATGTATGTGAAGCGTGAAGCGGGGCCAGCGGCCATCAGATATGGAGTTTTTGCCCACAGGAACATTAATTTGAGCCGTGGTCGTTAGTCTCCGCGAGCTGTGTGCGTGTGATATTCACGCTCTGCTTACCATGTTCGATTCTCAGTTTTTTGCACCACTATATCGTGTGTACTGATGACCTTTTTTGAGGAAAGTAAGATATAAGACTGAAATTACCTACCACAAGTTATGACTTATGTGTAAGTCAGCAAATTCTCCGATGTTTTCTTTTGAAACAGTAGCAGTGTCGCTCAGGTCATCTTCAGACGATAAGCACAACAATATCGTGAATGAAGTGTGATTATTTTCATTTTGTTTATACGATAACTATTAAAACTGTTTAATTTCAATTAATTTCAAATCATAGATCAATAGACAATCATACTTATTTTTGTTTTTTGATACATCATTATAACAATAACTAAGACTGAATCAAAGTGATTTATTCAACATTTTCAGGAAATGATTTTCATTAATTAAAAAAATCCACATCATTGCAGAAATACCCATAAAATTGCCACGAAGCAGTCTATAGAATCATAATATATTTATAATAAAATAACATAAAGTCTGGAAATTCCACTACGCTAACGGCAATAATACATAGTAATACATAATAGCCTGCTCAGATAGTAGTTTATATCCAATAGTTATTAAAGTTGAGAACTGTTATTACTAACTAGAAGATAACAAGTCAGGCAACGACTACATTTTAATAGACCTATCTGAAATTTCACCAACTTCCAGCCACCTCCTCCCACTCGATGCTTCACACAAACTGAAAACAATATTTGTTACATTTCATTAATAGCATTATCTTCAATGTTTAAAGAGCGAACTAAAAAACAACTGAATGTTGTAATCACGCCTGTATCCTCGAAGGGTCAATCAGAGGTGCCTTTCTGCATCCACGCGCTGGCGAACTTATATCTTTTCTCGGGCACATATCGACACCTACTCTGGAGTAGGTGCTGCTACTTCGAAATTCCTAATGGAACTAAGTTACATTTTGCCGAACCCAAATTCGAGCCTGTAAATTCCGAATACTTTGTGCAGCCATTTATAACTTTGCTAAGAGACATTCAATAATATTATAATAACCCCAATTCTCCTAGACTCGTGGGTCATATACCACTAAGAAAAGAAAAGTTTTTAGTGCAGAAGAAGAATCTGAAATACCCAGTTAGTGACCACAGTAAAAGTCCTCAATGACCAAGCCGTATCGCGTTCTAGCAACACAAGAAGTAAAACTGCTTGTGAGCAGTCTTTTATAAGAGCATGGCTATTAAGCATCTGGGAAGATGCCATTTCCATGTCCATCACCAATCAATTACCCTTATAAAAATATTGTAAAATTCACATTTAATATTGTTGTTATACAAAACAAGCAACATTTTCACAGTCAATTTGATGAGCGAACACACGGCGCGCCGTCCGCAGCCGCTCGCAAATGAAGACAGATCTCATTGCTGCCCATCAGAGCGTCGCGCCGGCTCATTAATCCCACGGGACCTGGCCTGCAGGGGGCGTGGGGGACGCTGAGGGGGGAAGGGGGGAGGGCAACCGTGGTGCTGGCGCGGCGTTTTTACCCGCTGACAAATAACCGGCGCACGATGTACAATCACCAGGTTAATCGTTCATAATATGTTGCGCTGTTTGTTTGTGAGTTGTTCGTCGGCTGCGGCTGTGTGTCAGCACATGTTTTCTGCATGGAATATGATGGATTGAGATTGATAGGTGCTGTTGGCCGTTTACTTACACGTGTGTCGCACTGTCTGTCATGGGAACGTGGATGGAGCAAACAGTATTGCACTTTTAAGATTATTCGTTGGGAAGATTGGTGACTGTGTTTTGTTTCTCAAGTCATTCATGTTGTGTTTCTTGTTGGGTGTCTTCTGCTTTTGTCTTTTAGGTGACAAATACAATAGCTATTAACTTTTAATGCCCCTTCGATGACATGAATGAATTCCAATAAAACTGATATAACACCCAACGGAGTGAAATAATAGTTATGAATATTTTTTTAGAATCATTAGTACCACATACCTAAGGTGGTTATGTGTGTGTATCAAGGACAGTCTGATCTATGTCTACATCATATCTATATTTTAAATTTTGCAACTTTCCCAATTTTCAATACAAATATTTATTTTTGAAACAAATATTGAATAATTGCTTATTGCGAACTTACTCAGATGATAAATGTAAATTGTAAAGTAGAAATGGCGGAGTTGTGCTGAGTCAGCGAGTAATTCCAGTTGTTTTGATGGGAACCCACGCAGAGCTCTTTCCTTATTTACGTTACGAATAAGACACGGCATCGTATTAAAAGTTGTATCTTCTCAGAATTTCCGCTGTGAAATATATACAAACCTACTATGTCACAAATTACCTGGATATCCTAATAATATTTTTAATTATAAAAATTATAACTTTTAAAAAGAGTTTTAGGCACGCGGTCGATAATCCCGGCGAACGCGGGTTAAACCCCAGACACACACCTCTGACTTTTCTATGTTATTTGTTCTTATGTATTCACAATGAACTATCACGTTACGTACTCTAACGTTGAAGAAAAACATCGTGAGGAATCCTACACACTTAAAAGTTCTTAGGAATTTCTTTGGAGTGTAGTCCGCCAACACGCACTAGGTCAGCGAGGCGGACTAAGGCCTAAATCCTCTCAGTGGTAGAGAAGGTCCGTGCCCAGCAGTGGGACGTATATAGCCTGATGATGATGATGAGAAACAGGCATATTGTCGCTCGCTCAGTCGACCACTCAGAGCTCACGTTAGAAATTAAGTAATATTTTTTGTTGTACACAAAATGAGCTTTTTGTTTGACAGAAGCAAATTGTAGGAAAAAACGCCCCTTTAGAGCAGGCCGCGGCGTGGGCCAAAGAAATTAACTTTACGTTGTTCCCGCTCATAAATAACCGTCCGCGAACGAATTTGTAACAAACGGGAAACGTACACTTTTACTTTTGTTTGTATTTCGATATCCCAGACCTTCCCGTTATCTTTGGGATTACACACAACCTGAAGGCCGAAATCATCCGCTTGCTGATTACTTGTTTGCAACTCAATAAAAAGTTTTTAATACATGTAATACGGGGTACAAAGTATGCGCGATGCATTCAATACATAATCCAGGTCGTGGGTTTGAAATGACCTTGTTTTGTATGTGATATTTTTCATTGAATAAGAATTACAGTAATTATAACGAAAATGTCTTATCTATCGACTCCATTTTCATACTAAGAACGTTGCACCATGTTTACGATGAAATTTATATTTAATAGTATTAAGAAATACATTTTACATTTTCAATAAAATGTATTTGTTCTATTTGTATACTTAGTGGCTTTATAGGCTAGTTTTACAGATTATTTTTAAAAGGGGACAGTAATACTGGTCGGATTTCCTAGGCGTTGCCGTCAAGTACCTATTTAGTGCCTTACAGGGATTAAAACTATCGACCATTCGCCTTGAGAGTTTGGAAAAGCCACACTATAAATAAATCCTTGTCTAGCGTCAGCTTGTCAGTGTCCTGTCAAAATCTAAAGATTTGTTCAATCTTTTTCCATGTTTTCTCTACAGTTTCGTGGACACTCGTTTTATTTGAAAGGTTGGCAATTGGACATCAAGAATGTCCTCTTGTTGGATGAAAATATAGAACAGTGTGCTTTCCCATAAACCTTTTAATACGTGTAAACGTATATTTTGCAATCCTTTCGATCTATCGCAACTGAGCAGGCCAGGAAGGTATTCAACTGGACATTTGACTGTTGCTACTCAGTAAACCGTAACAAGTCCACTGTTAAATAAGTCTCCCCAAAATAGGAAAAACATGGAATATTTTTCACTGAAAAAAAATTGTTTTGTAGGTCGGAGAATATACTGACTTTATACTTTTTACCCAGAAAAAAATACACGAAACAAAAGCTGCGGATAAAACCGAGAGCTGAAAATCAAAAGCAAAGTTAATAACATGGGTTTTGCGATACAACGCTTTAACAATACAAATTGAATTCTCCGAGAAACTTGAGATTATAAAGCATTACATATAATTGGTGAGGCTATTTTAAAACGAGCATTGTGTTCAAAAGCTATTGTTTATGTGGGTATTTTTCCGTAAGGAACTGCTCCCGCCATCTTGTGGGCGGCGGGGGGACGGCGGAGGCGGCGAGGGGACAGCGGAGGCGGCGGGGGGCGTTGGCGGAGGTGGCGGTTGTAATTCAGCTTTATTGTCCACTCGACGTCGCGCCGATCCCATTTGCTAGTTACACAAACGAGTTTAGTGTCCACGCACTTTGTGAGTCGCCTGTAACTACTTTCGACGTGCGGTTCACTTCACGACCCGCTTCAATACCTTCGTAGTAGTTGTTCAAAAAATTAAAATTCAATGAAAGTAATGGAAGTAGTTAAATCAGCGATATCTGTATAGTCGGTTCTGATAATTCAGGGATATTCTTCCGAATTCAAACTATGTTCGCCTAAACGCTTTCAAAAGTACAGCATGCTCGTGCCTCATATAAGCTGATGATGATATTTATTCTGTTTTGGTTACCTATATTAGGATTTAATTCTTTTGTTTGATCTGACCGACGTCATACTACGCACATGACTCCTCCTCCTAATGAGACAGGATAGTGTACAATAGATAGTTCTTACTATCTGGAGAAATTTCAGTAGTCTAACATTATACGAATCTTTAATCAATTGTATAGATAAAAAAATGTGTAAAAAATTTGGGTTAAATAGACTTGACTTCGTGCTCCCAGTCTGGCTCACTTGCATTAAAAATATTTCTCATTTGACACAGATAATGTTTAAAGCAAAAAACACGGTGAATCTATATTCAACAAGATTCATCTTTCCATAAAATATAACTGTTTTTACAATAGTGTTGTCTCTGTGGCGTTCCTTTGTCTCGCCTCTATGCATCTACAAAAACACGAATAACTGCATAAAATGAAACTTAAGCGGCGTGGGATTGTGAACAAATAGCGATACTTTGACCGGAATAGGGAACGAGTGCCGATCTAAATATCTCTATTGTCACAGCTGTAATAGTTTTTCATTCGCGGCGATCGACTCCGCTACTCGCTCTATTGAATCTACTTTTGTGCAATTTATTCTACGCAAGAATAGGAAAACATAGTCGTAAGGCTTTGACACTACACTTGCATTTTAGGTCTGCAGTAGCAGTAGAGCGCAGTCCAAGTATACGCTAACTGTACACATATCTCTTACCAGTCAACATAATGTGCATGAATCACTATGGCAGGCCTTACATCTAATTGAAAGCTATACGGATGTATACTATTCCTTACAAAAACAGTATTAAAATTCAACGCTGAAGTATTGCTTATAGTCAAGTTTTTTTAGAGTAACATTCATACCACAGTCCAACACGTACCCGTATACACGCTTTCCAGAAACCCTGAATATTCCATTTAAACTTTTAACAATCAATCCAGACATTGGATCGTAGAATTTCCCACGTAAACAGGCAAAGATTAATGTTCCCGGAACCGCATCTCCTTCAGGTTAGGGGGTTTATTACCCTCTCCCCCCACCACCCGCACACCCCCCACGGTGACACACCGTCACATATTTCAATAATGGCATACAAGGTCACATCAAAACTTAATTGTGAAGGGACAGTTCACAGTTCGCACAACTCGTGCGGAGCGCCCGAGTACTCTCTGTGGGATAACTCGCGCATTAAATGTTCAATTTGTTTGCAACTCTGTTAATTTAGCGTGTTATTATATCACAATGCTCTACCGGGAGAAGGTGGGTGGCAAAGTTTCACTCTCAATCGGGCATTGTTCCGGGATATTGTGTCTCTACGGTAGAGTTCGTGATGTAGAGCAACTTCGGATGTTTAATGGACGTAATTTAGTGTTTGGCGAGGGAGACTGGATCGTGCCACAAATTTAAAACAAATTATTGACGACTCCATTATATTTTTAGTGTCTTGTTCTGCAGTATTAGAGTACAATCTACGACCGTGGAGTTCAGGGTTCGATTTTAGCGTCAGACAAAGTATTACTATTTTTCGGTTAGAAAATTCTCGATAACAACCGGGAGTTCAGATATGTTGTCGGAAAATGACAATTGCTACGCCTCTTTTTATATCGGACCAATTTATTTGATAAAAAGTAGGCTTATTAATACAACTCTGCCTACTATTTAAGAGTATCACGTGTGTATGCGTGAGAGAGTATTTATGGATATACGACCCGATTTCCTAAAATTAATTACTGTATTCCACTACAGCCTCTCTCTTTGATTTGTTGATATTCATAGCCCAAAGTGATATGTGAAGTGTAATGTGTAGAAATACATTCCACATTGTCCCGCTGAATATGACAACGTTAATCAATTCCTCGGCCCAATATCAAATATTCACGTGTTGTCCTACATCCCGCCGCCGCCCGGGTCCCAGACGCCCTGTGCGTTCTATCAGTGAGTCCGTCTGTCCGTTCGCTATTCCCCTGTCGGTCCCGTGAGCGCCATCACTTAGCTCCACACGTGGCGATAACTGTCAATATTTGATGACGTTTCAAAAGGAATACGTTAATTGTGAACAATTTATAAAAATCACGCACGTAAATTATACCGAGGGTAGTATGAAAAAAATGCTTCTGTTTCGACTATTCTCTATTGTCCAGCAGGTTATATCTCAGTTCTTTCTTCTACTTGGTAACTACACAGAAAATCAATAATTAATACATTAATTAAGAGCGTCTGGGTCTTTTAAGTGTTAACGGTTCATAATAGGATTACGATTCGAAGAAAACATTTGGTTATAATATATGTATAAGTTATAATAGAGTTTCATGTGCAATCTCATACTTCCACTAGATAAGGTGTTACATTACTCGCTTACAACTCCAGCAACAATCAATTCAAAGTAAGTTAGTAACTATTCAAACTGTGAGCCAGACGTCTGGCAGACTAACGAACTGTCGCGATGTCAGCTGTTATTCTCTTTGGAGGTGTTCGCCTGCGTTCGGGTGTGCAGTCAGACAATTAATCCAAGAATATATCTCTTGATTGCTTATTTGGAAAATACATGTTGCTGATATCACGTCCTTTGCAAAGCAAATACAACTCTGAGTAAAATACATAAAGGAAACGTTCCTCGGTTGAAGTGGAATACGAAATTCGGCGGTTCCTCACAATCAGAGGGAGTGCACGCTATGATTACATTAGACAGGGAGGCACTTGGGGCTCTCGCTTGGCGCCTCGCCTCGCTTATACCGCGCATTGTTCACGCCGAGCCGCCCCGAGCCGCGCCGCCTGTAATTCCGTCAGTTTTTTAACAGCAAAGCTCCTCATTGTGCGCTCCGCTACTGTAATAAATTAAATTAGCCGACGCCTCGTCTCCATTGTGATGCAAATTCGGCCCATAATGCGGCCCTGCCAAGGCCTCGATACAAAAGTACTGGAGATTATGAAAATGACCGAACTGATGACCCGCTCCCGACAACCGACTTTTTTTTTAAAAACAGGTTCTTTACAGATGCTTGTTCATTTGTACTTCTCACTTTCACACAATATGTTAGGAACAGATACCGTCGGTGCTGTTATTAAATTGTATCGTGTTGTTTAAAGTAATGTTCCACGCACACTGTATGATTGTAATTAATATTTTCTAAATTACATCACCTACAGTGTCACACGCATGACAAGAAATTAATAGGTGGTTACTATTAATTAATTTATGTTTAACATGTGTGAGGGGATCGCACACGCGGCCTATCGGTCCGTTGGCTGATTCAAACTAACTGTACAGTGAACGATTATTCTATCTAGAAATTATAGAGAGAGTTGGTGATCAAGCTAACATAGAGCTCTGTGCAGGAATATAAATCGTCACATTACGTTTTGTATGAATCCTAGAAACTCAGGAAAACCATCAACCAATTTCCTTGGAAATATGTAAAAATGTTGCCTTATAATCAACATTACACGTTGACTTTTTAAAAGTTTAAACTCTCTGTTGAATGTTGGATACGAATAATGAAACCAGATTAAGCAGTTTTAGTTCAAACATTCACTTGCTATAGAGTCCTTGTAGTTATTAATAGTCAAATTGATTCAGTCATTGAAACAAATTCAGAAGTGTTGGATGCATCCATTGACAAGTATCGACAGCCTGTAAAAATGATATTTGTATAATAAGGTTTGTCGGCAAGTAATGGGAATCAAAATGAATTTTCATAATATTGTTTCCATTACACGACTCTACAAAAAAAAATTCGTTCTTTGTCCTAAAGTTTATACTATTATTTTCCAGTTAGTTATGCACAAAAACGAAAAGAAAATACCTTTTTTCGGTATAAAGTTTGCTTTTGTGATAGTTATAATAATAATACTCATTTTTAATTTTTTTCATAAATTTTAATTGATTTTAATATTTTTAAAAAGACCGCGCGGTGAGAGTGGGGTATTAACGTTTACACTGTGCCGCTAGATGGCACCCGAGTGATCAACAACCATCAGGTGTTATTTACAAGCCCAGAATAACTTAAAATGTCGTCACGAAAGTGCAAATACGATGCTGATGCATTTTGTTTTATATGTGGTCAATTTATTAAAGTTCGAGACGTGAAATATGAACTAAAGACATCTCACGTTCTCTGTGAAGCCTATGAAGCATATTTTGACTGTCCTGTACGGAATCAAGATAAGCCATGGGCTCCACATGTTGCTTGTAGTTATTGTAAGCTGGGGTTTTTGTTGGTCCGCAAATAAGACAGATTTTCGCCGATGAAAAATTTCCAACGTTGCTGAATCGTACTCAAAAAGCAAGTTGGAACAGTTTTAAAGCAGTAGTTTCTGGATTTTTAGGAAATAATAAAGCTGAAAACTACGAAAAGTTGGTTGAGGATATGCTTACAAATTTTAAGGCCATGGGCTGCAGGATGTCATTAAAAGTACATATGCTGCATGCTCATTTGGATAAATTTAAAAACAATATGGGAGCCTATTCCGAAGAGCAAGGAGAACGTTTCCATCAGGACATCATGAATTTTGAACAACGCTATCAAGGCCAATACAATGAAAACATGATGGGCGACTATTTTTGGGGTTTATTGAGAGAAAGTAGCTATGAACATAAAAGAAAAAGTAAAAGTGTGCACTTTTAAGTTATTTTCCACTTTTCTGTAAGCTAATTTGATAGTAAAACTTAATAAAAATAATAAACATTTTTATTTCAATAGTTTTATTTTCAATCAAAAATTAAAATCCGAGATTTTTAAAATTTTCGTTCAATCAGTCTTCTAAGCACAAAAGCAAAGTTTTTCATGCCATATATATTTTTTCCGTCTTATTACGACCTAAACTACCGAAATTTAATGCTTTGCAATCAAAGTCAAATTTCATGTTTACCCGTGTTATTCACGTAGTGTAATTAATATGTATTAAAGCAGCTCTCTTTCCAATTTATTTGAATAATGTATTGGCGCATTGAGCTACGATCTTCGTAAAAGCATTGGAAAGCAATTATCTGCGCAATAAAATAATTAATTGATGTTACTTACAAAAACATAATTAATTGTCGCTTTTCGTACTACAAATAAATAAATAATTAAAGCCTGTATGTTACCACTTTACGTGACGTTCTACATATTGAAAAAGATTTCATTAAATGCTTTTATCAGGAAAATTAATATTAATAGCAATATTTTTCGTGTAACAGGCTTTAAAGTTATTTTTCAATATGCTGCTTTGTTTTTCGTGAAACTTTTAATTGCAAATTAATTTTGGAAATTTCAGGAATAACTGTAATATGTTTGTCTACTTATTCCAATACAGCGACATCTTACGAACCATACTTGAACTAAAATTTGCTTATGTTAGCCTCCGTCAAGCAGGCGCCGTATATTAATATACAAAATATTAATTAATAACTTAAGAGAGACATGGCAAAACATAATTAGCCCCCTACAGCCCATTACTGGGTACTGCGAGGCAAACATGAAAACTAATTAACAGTATCAAAATTAATAACACGTTTTATAATAACACAAAATGAAATTAATAGAGGCCAGAGCGCTACGTGTACGTGGCGCATAACGAATGACGTACGGACGACGCCAGTGTTTTGTTATTAAATATAATGTCACCCTCGCATTCATGTTCTAATTATACGATTTACAGTAAGGCTAAGCTTTCAGTAGGCAAGCTTAAAAATCTTGTCCACCGTTGTAGTTATCAATAAAGAAAGCAAAACATTAAAACTATATTTTCATAATCAGTCAATTTATGTGAGCGTATTTCCCGTATCGTGATTATCTTTAAAATTAATTTAAAAAAAACTAAGAATTAATTTAGCTTTAAAAAATCTAGGAAAATCATGGTTATATACCCCGAATGTTTAAAGTATATAGGGCATAAAATTTGTAATATTAATTTAGTTATTGATAAGTTAAGATACTTACGACCTCATCGCGAGGATTGTCAAAACTCAACACGGATAAAATTAAGGCACCCTTCCGACTTCGCTCGATGCAATTTGTGCTGATTGCAAGCTCGTAGCGACACAGCGCCGGCGTAGTGCCCGCGTAAAAAACCTCGTAGCAAAATCGTAGCCGGTTTACCAAATCATAACTGGCATAGGAACTAAGGAACCACTGTACATATTGTGTAAATCCCGCCAAAGTTATACATGACAAAGCGTACGTGTGTCGTGATTAAATTAATAAATTATGATACAAGTCTTGTGTCATGAGAATCGGAAACTACGAGAGACTTTTCAGTCTCACAAACACCCAGACTCGAAACAAATACTTGTGGATCACACAAACATTTGTCTCGGTGCGGGGAATGCAAGCTGCTATATAGGCAACTGCACCACGGGGCTGTCTTGGAATGAACTAATGCGTATCTGGTTACAGAATAGGGATTCATATTTGTGTCCATGGGCAATGGACATTCAACCACAAGGTACTTACTGTAACGCGCCATAATGTAAAAAATAGTCTTTATATAAATGCCATAAAATCAATGGACCCAGTTAAGAAAACTGCTTTACATAGAAATCCACTACGTCGCGTCGTAGCAAAACCGTTGCCGTTTGCTACGTCGTAGAGGCAACATTAAGTTGATGGGAGGTGGGAAGTGGCGCGTACAAACGGCCGTCAAGTCGACTCGTGTGTGTTTACACAACATTTTGCATGGATAACGACCACATATTATGGAAGCTCTTTGTAAAAACCTCTTGCGAAACACCAACGAGATGGGCCGCAATTTAGATCTTGGTGAGGAAATATTGGGTATTTTGGAACTTGTGTTCATACTTTACGCACTAGGTCAGTGTGGTGGACTAAGGCCTGAACCCTCTCAGTTGTAGAGGAGCTTGTTGGGCTGATGATGATGAATAATGATACGTTTTTACTGTCACAACACATTTGCTCAAGTGTTACGAATAACCCAAAGTGCTGATCGTGGCCACAATAACTGAGCATCACAACAATTACTGAACAAACAGCACCTAATGTCGCTTCAATGTCTAGTAACGAACATCATTGTCGATCGTGTTTACTCGCGCGGCGGTCGACTTGAGAAAACTTTTCAAGGACGAAGTAATAAAGGTTTCGCCTTGCCTCGCCTTATCGTATTATTATATAATAGTTGAGCCAAGACAGTCTTATTGATTTCGTGATAAGTGGAGCAGATGAGCGAGAGCGATTAAAATAAAAATAGATGTTGGAATAAAAAAAAAATAAAGAAAAATAAACTAATAGAAATGTAATAATGATTATTATCAGCCACTCGGCGATTCCTGCTGAACACAAAAACCAGAGTGACCTTTTATTTTCGTACCTTGAAATAAACGGAGTTCATGATATGATAAATTATGATGGTTTCCTTTCAGGGAGATGAGGAAAAAGGGTATTGAGATATTTTCATCAATTTTTATATCAAAGAATATAGAACTCAAATATTTCTGCTCTATTTCTCTTTATACGAGTATAGAGACAACTTTATAGGCAAATTAAATTTTGATCGTCTTCATGTTTAACATGTTTATTTAATATAAAATACTTCAATAAATAACATTTTAAACATGTACTGTGACATTACTTCTTTGGAACAACATAACGCCAACTTATATTCGAAGCATATGTTGGAGAAAGCACTTTAATATTTGGAGAAGAAATAACAAGTCTGTTTATCTAAGTACGGAGGCGCTAACTACACACACACACACACAAACACACACATACACTTTGCGCCGTTGGGGTAATGTGCCGAGATTCGTTTTAAGCTATCGCCTGCTATTGTCTCACTTGACGACAGGTGTAAGTGTGTAAGGAGCGGAACACGAGCAAGTCAATGAACCAAAATGCTAGCGTAGGCCTGTCATTATAATTGATACATCATCCCTATTAATTACATTACAATAATGAACAAGATCGTCGCTATCAGGAAACAAGATTGCGGTCAAACTGTTGCCATGTAAATTAATGATATTATTGAAATTAATCACTAATATCATCAAGTCAATAACAATTGTGTATCAAATAATGTATTTGAATTTTTTTTTCTTTGTAAGTATTTTTTAAATACTGACACGACAAAGTCATCGCACTGGCACTTGATACTAAGTGCAGTAAAGAAGACGTGGTAAAAATCTAAATATATATAACTCAAAGGTGACTGACTGACTGACATAGTGAGATCCCTAGCGTTGTTATAGCGTTGATAGATAACAACGCACAGCCCAAACCACTGGACGGATCAGGCTGAAATTTGGCATGCAGGTAGATGTTATGACGTAGGCATCCGCTAAGAAAGGATTTTGATTAATTCTACCCCCAGGATATAAAATAGGGGATGAAAATTTGTATGAAACTTTGTCAATTTGAAACCGATCGGGCTGAGAATTTGCATGCATAAAGCTACTATGACGTAGGCATCCCCTAAGAAAGAATTTTGAGATACAGGCTATATAAGATTAGTAACTTTTCAGTTTAAAATATACGAATTTCTTCAGTCAAAGGATTCAACTTATTTTCTTTCTCAACCCAACCCTGTAGTCTACGTAGACGGAGTCGCGAGCAAAAGCTAGTAATATATAAGAAGTTTTCATAACATTCTGGAATACTAGGATTCAATAGCGCAGAATTTCGTAACATAATGTTGAAAATCCCCTCTAATTACGATACAGAAGATACACACACACACCCGCGTGACCGACGAGTTGGCGCCCGCCTTTATACATAATCTCTAAAGTTTTATGAACGAAAACTGTAGAGGACTGAGACGAAAATTTTAATTGCACATTGCATTAATGAAACAACAACTGTTGTATTAAACTCTTGAAAATTGTTCATACGTGCTGAAAGTATGGTCCATTTTTAATAACCACCGAACAAACTGACTAGCTTTACTATATATATTCCTCGACACTCATTCATTTGACTTATTTATATATTTCCAGCTGAAATCTGATTGAGCCAAAATAAGAATCTTGCCTCCGGACCAACCTCAACGTAACAGAAGAAGTGGGTCAGTAATGTAATAATATAAAATGGCTCAGTTGAAACGTTGGAAATTTCGAGGTAATGCTAATATCGGCACATTTCTAGCCGCTCCAGTTGATCCGGTTAAGTGAAAGACTCGGAAACAATACCCTCAGTTACAAGATTGAAGCTTTAGCGAACTATATTAATTTCGCCCGGCGCAGTGACCAGGTAACTGGCCGCCTGAGCGTTTATTATTGCCGTCAAATTGTGTCCGTCGGGCGCCCTCGGCGGAGTCGTGGCGGGGAGGGGGCGCGCGCGCGGGCGGAGGGGGGTAGTGCGGCGCGCCCCAGGGATGTAATCACTGGCAGGAATGTCATGCAAAGTCGGCAAGGGACCCGCCGAGCAGCGAACCGCCGGATCATAAAGTGGGTGTAATTAAATGGTGGCGGCGGTGTTCTGATCGATGGCACTTTCCGAACTCGCCGCTACAATATTCAGGTGTTGGTGTTTGTAACACGCACATTTGGTCCACATTGTTGTGTTGTACATGCTCCTTGCGGTAATTTTGCACGATTTATGTCATGTGAACAAGCAATTACGCGGGCATCTGAGATATGTCGTCTTATAAGAATGAAAAGCATCATGCTTTTCTACTGTAATTATTTTACATTTTTAAAAGAAGAAAGATACTATTACATTAATTATTTAAACTAATATTGTAAAACTCATGCGTTTCTTAGTTTGTTTGCTTGAACGCACTCATCTCAGGAATAACTGGTCCGATTTAAAAAAATCTTACTGTTTTAAATAGCCCATTAATCGAGGAAGGCTCGCAATACACGTTATTACGATATCACGCTATAACAAATAGACCAAAAAAATATATTATGAAATCGTAAAGTGTTGCGTACAGAGCTGCGAGCAACAGTTAGTATATACCATATCTTTTTTTTACGAGTGTTTTATATACATGGTTTATAAAAACAGTTTCTATTTTGTTTCTATCTATTTCAATTTTAAAATCTCATAAAACGTAAACAGGAGCTGTGTGAAATAAAAACTAAAATGCTAAAAAAATACGCATAATTTTTTGCACATTTCACTTCACGCAATTCATAAGAAACGCAAGTATAATTTGTTTTTAAAAGAAAGAATGAAGAGGGTAAGAGGGATAAGCACAAAAGAGCGAGTGCCGTGCGAGTGACGGCGGAGAAGCACTTCCCAACGGCCGGAAGGCGCGGGAACCTCCCGAAGGACATGTCTAGTCTACGAATACGCTCACAAGTGATGCTTATATATGGTTTATTATTTATATATATATATATGTATATTATTATATATCTTATCTTTCTTTTTATCTTTGTGCACACACGTCAAAGCCCCATAGGTGTAAGCAGAAACTTATGCTACCATACCCCCTGACATTTCCTTCTTTTACTATACAACACACTACAATATATTTTCACTGAAAAAGAAGGTTTCTAAAAATCATAATCCACAAATAATCTCCGTGTCAGAGTGTGAAACGGTATTGTTAAGTTCTGAGTCGTTTAAGCGATAAAGGAAGCGTCCCCAAATAAAGAAATAGCGTGGGTACGTTTCTACGTAGTTTTCTCATGTAATTGAACACTTTAAATAATATGAGGGAGTGTAAGGTTTCCGAAGATTCGAATAACACTAAATGAAAAACTAAGACCATGAAAATATACACCGCGAAGATATACACCGCAGTAGGTCTCATAACATAGATCTAATTTCGTCGTGATGGCTTCGAGGTTTTTCGAAGTTATGTGTGTATTCACATTGAATTATCACGTACTTTAACGGTGAAGGAAAACATCGTGATAAAACCTGCACACCTAAAAGTTCTTAGGAATTTCTTGGGTGTGTAGTCCGCCAACCCGCACTAGGCCAGCGTGGTGGACTAAGGCCTAAACCCTCTCAGTTGTAGAGGAGGCCCGTGCCCAGCAGTGGGACGTATATGGGCTGATGATGATGATGTTCTAAACAACAAACACAATTAAGTATTAATTAAGCGGGAGTAAAATACAACAATTATGAAAGTGTTTATTCATCCCTTTGGAGCGAGGTTATTTTATTTGAATGTGAAGAATAGTGTGGGCGGTCGGCCCCCGCGCGCTACAATATGCCGCGCCGGGGACTCCGCGCCCGCACGCTCCACACTCCGCACTCATACATTGCACATTATTTTATATTTTTATATCTAACAATTCTAAATTATGTGGCATGAGCTACTTTATTATTCTTTACTACTTGTAAAGCCACACCATAGCCGGGTTTGGCGAAGTTAATCAGAGTGAAAGCAATGTATTATAGAATTGACAGCCCCGTGGCGCAGTTGGCTAGACACCAGCTTGCGAAACGAGAGGCCGCGGGTTCGATCCCCGCACCGAGACAAATGTTTGTGTGATCCACTAATATTTGTTTCGGGTTTGGGTGTACTATGTGAGACCGAAAAGTCTCTCGTAATTTCTGATACCCACGACACAAGACTTGTATCTTAGTGTGGGATCACAACTATGTATGTGACTGTTGGGTGTATTTATTTATTTATAATTCGTCGATTTGCGTTTTGTTTTTTATTTTTATGGATCTTATCATCAAGTGATAGTGTTGTCGCTTTGTCTGTACAAGTTTTAACGGTTGTAAGATTTTCAGGAAATTCGCCCGAATTCATTCTAAAAAATGCTCGTTACATCTTATGTATGGACCTCTTTATTGTGTAGATATTAGTTGGCTCTATACTGGGTGTAAGAAGACCGTGATTGAATACTAAGACAGATAATAGTTACGACGATTTCAAACACATTGACGTTAAAAAAATCCCGACAAAAAAATACGTTTTCATACTTTGAATACTTATGGTTATTAGAAAAACGTGTTTATTTTTATATCAATTTCAGTGCTTTTATACTCTGGTGTATTTTTATTTAACATTATATTCACGGTATGAGATTCACCGGCGTGCATAATAGCACAATAGCTATTACTTCCTCGCCGGGGTACTCCAAGTGTTGTTAGTGGGAAGTGATGTGATCGAGTAGAATGCAGCTCATTACCGATGCATAAACCCGTAGTTAGATAAGCGCGGTGTGACGGAGTGCAGGATGTGATTATGTAGGCGGGATCTGCGGCACCGTAACGACACCTATGTATATGTAATAGCAACATAACACACTTATTGGCGAAGCTATCTATTGCACAGCATTTATTAACAAAACTCTTGATTGATGTAACCGTCATTTCATTCTATCTTTTCATTCAATCATTCGTTCGTTCTTAGGGTGTTCTAAGCAAGCTAATGGAGGATTTGTAGTCAACACTCACTTCTCTTATGCTGCATTTTAAGTTAACAGTTATATCGGGCGAATTTGATGCCACTTTTCTGTTATATTTCCAGACTCCATGTTGCTACAAAAAAAACCGTTTTCTTTTCGAAAACACCATGTCCAAACCGGAAATCGTACGCAGGATCTCTTGAGCGCACCTCCCACTTTTATGCCGCGCGGCCTGCCTTAATCATTTACCTAAATAAATCTTGCTTATTTTCAGTTATTTGCAATTAAGATATTTCATTTAGTATACCTGCTTTGTCAATAACCCGACTCTATAAATCTCTTTAAGTTTGTTAAACTTGCCTTATACATAAACTGGAATCGTAAAAAAATATCTGATTGAAGCGAAGTTGTAATAAAATTTGATTTAACTCAATTGTGCCGCGCGTTGTGATTGTCGACGACCGGCGGCGTCATTATACACTGTAATTAATTTGCTCTCCCACGCCTTGTACAGGAAACATCGGATTTTTAATTAAAAGTATTTACTCAAGGACCGTCAGTGTGTGGACGTGTTTTATGACTTTCGTAGAGATAGAATAAACATACAATGTAGTGATCTCTTAAACAAACATTTGTTTTACTTCTTTATCCCGGTGGTAAGTACAATGAGATCCAAACAGAGTGTCGGCTGACTAAAAATCATTACTACTGAGTACTGCTCCTCACGAGTCGACAGAATCATAGCGGCTTCTCGTGGGTGGCACACAGGTAGATTCAGGAACGCAACACATTTCAATCACTCACTATGGCGTGTTTTTTTTATCTTGAATACGAAGAGTAGCTGGATTCAGTTTGACGGGCAAATATATCATAAGCTGAAACACCAAATATAAGAAGAAAAATAAAAACACTAAGCACAGGATGTCGTAATACATTTACCAGCCATCAAAAATGTATAAAAAATATTATATAGGTTGTTAATAAATATTATATTTGATACATTTGGAGAATGAAGCACACAATAAGGAGTATACGAGGGGCGAGGCGCCGCGCGTAATTTCCGAACGAAGCTAATACAATTTTGTGCCAAGTATAAAATAAATATGGGACGCGGGAGGCGGGCGTGTATCAAAATTGATGAGTGCACATGAGCCTGTTACGTGGCCAGTGCCGGACTCGGGCCCACAGCTGGGAACCACACCTCCCAACATCTTTCAGCGTCAATTATAATTATGGCACCAATGTAAAGGGTATAAATTAATTACGTTCGATAACCTCATTATGTATAAGATCAAATTTAGTAAAAACTTATGTACTCATACGGTCCCTAATGTGGGTTCTAGATCCTCCTCTACTATTGAGAGGCTGCATCTTGCCATGCTATTACATGTATACCTTAGAAATTATTCGAGGGGAATTCATTAATACCTTATAATTCATTAATTACAAGCTGTGGGGCCCGGCTCCGCCCAGGCGCAATATTGAATTAAAGCGAAAGCGCGACAGACAGACAGGCAGAGTTACTTTCGCATTTATAATTTTAGTACGGATTATTCCTCAGATTTTATATTGAAGGTTCTTTTGGAGGTCGTTCACTCAGCACAGTTACAAGTTAACGAATCAAAAGTTGTCATCGATTTTCGCCGAGTCGACCTGTCTGTTTTTTTAGTCAAGTCAAAACTCAATTATGTAAATGCTCAATAAACTTTATTACGGCTGAATAGTTCAGATCTATAAATTATGACAAAGTTCGCAGTTAATACGATATTGATGAACGATCCAAACTTCCAAAGTACCTTTTTAACAAACATTAAAATACTATAGTTCTTAGCATAAACTTTCGAACTATTTGATAATGATAGCTATCAATATTTTAACGACACTGTGTACTGACCATCTAGTGTGGTTAAATATTAACCTCACACAAATTTACCGTTCCCAAACACTCAAACACATTTCTAAGTAAATACATATTTTTGGAAGCACATTGTATTTATGAATGCGGGTGTTCAAAATGAATTCATCATCAGCCCAAATACGTCCCACTGCTGGGCACGGGCCTCCTCTACAACTGAGAGGGTGAATTGAAATGAATTATCACTTGCAAATGGAGAAGTAAAACATCGTGAGACACCCGCAAACATATAAACATTTCTAACAAATTTCTTAGTCGGTAGTCCACCGACCCTCACAAAGCCAGCGTGGTGGACTAAAGCCTAAATTCTCTCGGTTTTAGAGGAGGCGCGTGCCCAGCAAAGGGACGCATTTGAGTTAATGACGATATTTATGGGTCGCATTAACGTTAGTTTTGTTGGTTCCCACGATCTCTGATTTGGCAACCCGTCACCTACACTACTACTCAATTATTAATTGTTCTTCTTGAAGCCCAACATGAACCATTCAACCTTGACTTGAGCATTTTGTATACTACGATCACCGTCCAATCAATTCATGTATAAAAGGTACATATCTACTATATAAAAATAAGTCGGGTTTTCCTCCCTGACGCTATAACTCCAGAACGCGCAAACCGATTTCCACGGTTTTGCATTCGTTGGAAAGGTCTCGAGCTCCGTGAGGTTTATAGGAAAGAAAATTCAGGAAAATTTTCAACAGAAAAGCGGGAAAATCTTTTTTCACAGACAGCGCCATTTTTCTCATATAAACTGTTCTACCTAATATCCTGTCAGACATTTTAGGTTTATCCCATCAATACGGTTAATGGTCCCCTCAAATTAAAGTACGTATTTAAATAAAGGTTTGGAATCGACAACATATATCCACAATATTCGAATAATTGCGTATTTTGGATTTTAAACATGTAGAATAGTGTCATTAATAAAAAGGGATTGACATATTTATTGGTTGTCAGATATTTATGCGTGCGTTCAGAAATTTATTTTTAAACTCCTTGGTTTACAATTTAGAAACGAAGGCGGGCTCGGTAGTCATCACGTTTTGAAATCTAAAACACTCAACTATGCAATGGAATGCACTTGGTGTTAAGAAAATTGTTGAGTAATGTTATTCACGTGACGATACTCAAAAGACAACTTAGAGATGAATAATAATTGGTGCTTGAGAATTTATCAATTAGATTGATCTAAGGATTTCTAAAACTACTTAACCGATTATCATTAAAATTTGTACACATAGTCTTCGAGGTATTAGAAAGGAGATAGGATAGGTACTTATTAAAAAAAAACGGAGGGTTAATAATTGGACAATTATTAAAAAAAGATTTGAATGGCTTTTGGGATGCAGATAGGTAGGACCCACCGATGTACATTGGATACTTTTTATCCCGGAAAATTTAGTGTTCCCGTGGGAATGGTTATCCTTACTATTATATAAATGTGAATGTAATGTAATGTTTGTTACGCTTTCACGCAATAACATTTTTTTTGGTATGAACATAAATAAGACCCTGTGAAGTAACATAGGCTATGTTTCATCCCGGGAAAATGTAATGTTCCAATGGGATAAACATATTATAAATACGAAAATAACTTTCAAAGTTTTACTTTTACGCCTAAACCATTTGATCGATTTGGGTGATTTGATGTGATGGATAAAAACGGGACCTTAAAAAAGGACATAGGCACCGTTTTTTAAATTCAGTAAGTGCCATTTTGGGCACTTGAGGAACGATTTATAGATTCACTTATTATTTATCTTTCTGCACCCAACCCTGTAGACTACGCGGACGGGGTCGCGGGCAAAAGCTATAAAAATAAAAAAATTGCGATTACAAAACAGGTGTTGTTCGTAGAAGGGTGAAAATTTGGGGTTGTATGTATTTTTAAATGCTGAATCATAAAAAAATAAAAACTTAAAAATGTCCACAAAATAAAAAAATAACTTTTGGGTTGGACCCCCCTTAACACCTAAGGGTATAAAAAATAAATAACAACCTATTCTCAGACTTACTGAATATACATATAAAATTTTACTCTATACAGATTATATTTTTTTGTTTAAAAATTAGAATGGCCAGTAAAAAAATAGAGGTTCATCATAGAAGGGTGAAAATTTAAGATTATAATAATTTATCAATGCTGAATCATAAAACATAAAAACGTTAGGTTAATAGAAAAAAAATAATCATACCCCTAAATGTTAAACCCTAAATGTTGGCCGATTCTCAGACCTACCTACGATTAACACATACATACATACATTAACTCACGCCTGTATTCCCCGAAGGGGTAGGCAGAGGTGCATTTCTGCACCCACATTTCGCCAGGTATGTATTAGTCCCACGTAATAGGGGGCGAGCCTATTGCATGATATACACATAATATTTCATAAAAATCAGTCGGGCCGTTTCGGAGGAGTTTGCAAAAAAACACCGCGACACGAGAATTTTATATGTATGGCAAAACAACGTTTGCCGGGTCAGCTAGTTTTTATATAAATTCGTCCCTGTGTGCGCACCAAGCTGTGCCTCTGAACTCTCCCTTTATTCAATAACGAACGGCCTCATAGCCACCGTACGCGAGTGTTTCATACGTCCGTACCACACGCTACTATTCAACAATATCTCAACATTTCATCATTTGTGTAAATGTTTTTAATTTTAATAAACATTATTGAACTTTCATGACTTGACAATGCGCCTGCAATTTTGTTTCATTATCGCAACGAAATGTCAGGCTTCATCCTCTATGTGGTTTGGTAATGGTTTTCAGACCTGACGTTAGGTAAAGCAGTCGCCTTCGATTCTATGGCACCATGATGTAAAATTCTATCACAAATGCAGTTTTCCTTGCGATGAGACTACTTAATGAAAAGGTAGAGCTTAATTACTCGTAATCTATATATATGTACATATGTACCTATATATAACTCAAAGGGGACGAACTGACTGACTGACTGACATAGTGATCTATCAACGCACAGCCCAAACCACTGGACAGATCGGGCTGGTTTTTTTTTCATAAAATTACTTTAAGTATGAAATTCTAATCCATCCAAGTAGCAGTTAAAAATGAAATATAAGTAAGCATTTTAAGTATGAATATTATGAGGTCATTAAATCGCAGACACAGTAATTAAATGCAGAACGCGCCACACAAGCAACTGAGAGCAGACAGCGACGCAAGCGTATTCAGCGAAATAAGCGCTGAAACATTAGATAAGAGGAACGCTCACCGAAATGAAAACCACGCAGGATCGCTTTTGAATAAATTCGGATATCGTTTCGTCGCCAAATTAAAATCTAAGGTCTGCCGAAAACGTTTGGGATCGTATCGAACACTTTACTCCTGGGGCCACGAAACACAAGGTAGTTACGAAAATATTTTATCAGCCGTACTCGTATAGTGTATGTTCTTCTATAAACCTTTGTGAATGGTTGAAGTGTTTTTGGGGGGTTTTTAAGTTCCCTTCAGGGATTTTGGGTGGCAGGCTGACAATGTGACCGAAAACGAAAATAGACTCGCTTCCTATTAGGTGGAACAAAAACGTCTTTGGTGAAATGTGTACCTTACAATACAGGCGTGAGTGCGTACGTACCTACATATGTACTTTTTTATTATATCGACCAAATTTTGAATATCAGCAACAAAACATGACCCAGTATACTTTTACAAAGTAATACCGCTGTACGCGTGGCCGACCCTACGGGTCGTAGTCGTAGTGTATCCCAGTTGGGCGCACTGATCCAGTTAAATCCCGCTGTGGACTTACCCGAACGGCTGCCGGTATCTCACCCTCGGCCCTCCGCCCGACCGCATCACTTCTGCTTAGCTCACATTACTATCAGGATACAAACAGTTCGAGTGGGAATATTACAACACGTAAAAAACTGATTCGCCAACTATTACTGCGACAATATTCTACGTTTTCTTGTAGTGCGCTATCATATGGAATTACTGGAATTTGCTTGTATATGTGTTCTGGATGTTTAATGCCTCGGATGGATTAAGGCTTCCTTTTGTGATAAAGATAATTGAATAAGTAAGAAGTGCTTCGATTAGGTGCATAAACTTTGGCAGACTTACTTAAATATCTTATTGTGTTTTTTTTTTATGGGAAAGGAGGCAAACGAGCAAATGAGCCACCTGATGTTAAGTGGTCAACACCGTCCATGAATACCCACAATACCAGAGGACTTATCAGTTTTATATATTACGTCTTCAGTCCCTCGTACTCTTAAACTTATTAATAGGTTCCTGGATTCAAAACCTGAGTGTCAAATATTTATGAATGTCAGACAATCGTTAATATTGAAATGCGTGAGATTTTTCGGATGTGACCGTTAAAATATCTTAGTAATGAGTGTAACTTTAATTTCTATTGTCAATAATAATTATTGCAGTGTGTAGTGTAAGTGGTGTAGGTATACAGTTCTATTCTATTCCGTTTACATAGTGTTTGGTCATCGGTTCATCGATATTATAAATAGCATTACGAGCGCTCCAGATGCAAAAACTTATTGCTAACTAGATTAAATTCCCTGCACATACTTTTCTTATGCACATGAACTTTAAGCGTAGGTAAAGGATACCACTGTAAGGAAATCTGTGTAGCTAAGTATTCTCTGCAAATAATCTCTTTGGTATTTTTAATCCGTCAACTTGAACTTAGACCACCACTGTACCTATAAGAGCAGATATAAATAGGCCTACAAATTACCGCTTTTAGCTATTAGTATAGTTCTGGGAGATTTTCATCATTGAATTTTCCGCCTTACTTAAGGTCACGTCATATTTTAACTTAAGCCTATAACGTATTTGTTGAGAAACGATATAACAGCAATCCAATAACTAAACTAAAAGTATGTTTAATATTCAAAAAATTCACAAAGAGGAACAGTTTCAGCTATACGGAAACTAATAAAGTGCGCGGGAATGTCCGTCTGTGTGGCTCCGCTATGTATAGGTCGGCACGAACACTGCTCAATACAATTTCATAAGCTGAAGGAAAAAATATGGGGACGGCGGATGTGAAGCAACTGGTACTACTAGTATTTATATTAAGTCGTGGTGACCTGGGGGCTCAGGCCCACGGTCCAGATAAAATCTCGGTGGTCGCAGGTTCGATCCCCAGGCACTCACCTCTGACTTTTCGAAGTTTTGTGTGTATTCACAATGAATTATTACTTACTTTAACAGTGAAGGACAATATCGTGAGGAAAGCTGTCCACCTAAAAGTTCTCAAGAATTTATTGGGTGTGTAGTCCGCCAACACTAAACTAGGCCAGCGTGGTGGACTAAGGCCTAAACCCTCTTAGTTGTGGAGGAGGCCCGTGCTCAGCAGTGGGACATATATGGGCTGATGATGATGATGTTCTCATATTAGTTCCATATGTGAAGACAAACAAGGAGCCAAAGTTATTGGAAAAAGGAAGAGCTGACAAACTATGTATTCCATAGCTTGATGTTAACAGATTTTATGGGGCTAGGTTAATAAAGTGGTACTTATTATAACCTGTTGACCTGCTTGTCCAAAATTATGGCTAACGTATTTCCTCTTAACGTTTTGACAGCACGAAAGTTATTTTAAATATTTAACTAGTTTTACCTTAGTTTGCTTTTGCATAACTCATGTTCTGATTTCTTACGAATTGACTCAATTTTTCAATTGTTGGAGATGGTTTATTTAAGTGGAGTAATTGAGATTTATTTGAATTCTAGCCTTGCCTTTAATAACTAATAATTTTGCTTTTTTTCACTGACAACTTTAATAATTTGATTACTCGTACTGACTGCGTTTCATATAAAATGGTTAATCATTATCACCTTTGTTAATAACCTACAATTAAGGTCGCATTTACGTAGCTTTAATATTAATAAATACTGTTAAAATTGAGCCATAATGTAAACGTTGTCGGTAATTTAAATAAATAAATGACGTTAACAAAGTCGTCATTAAAATTCCATAGCCAGTTGCCAGCTGTTTTCCACATCTTGTATATAGTAACCCCGATTCTGAAGATCGTAGGAATCACCGATTTTGTAAAGTTCTAGCACGCACAGCGGGCGGTCCGTTCTCGAGATACGGTCCATAACGGCTGAATTCCCAAGACAGCTGCCACTTTTGGTCCGTTGTGCGTTAATTGTGTTTAGTTTCACCAGTTGAATATATCTTTCATCTGAGGGCGATACCTCATAGTTCAATATTTTATCTCCCGCTTTGCTGTGGAGGGAAGTGGACAACTCTTTATTTCCAATTCCTCCTTCATATCTTTTTTCTGATTAACTTTCGTTGTGGGAACACGACAAATTAGGTTCACTTAGATTCGCTGAGCTTCAGTGCTCGGAGTCAATATTGTGCGTGCCGATGTTGATCCTGGAGCACAGGAGTTGCAGTAACTGGTGTGTGGTGCAACAAATATATACGTTCTTTTGAGACACCCGTAATTGTCTCTCGACAATAGACATGTTATGCCGGCGTGGTCGAACTTAGCTCGGGGCTTTTTATTCTTTTAGTATAAAATAAAGTTAGATTTGTTAAGACAAAATGTAACTGGATTTAATTCTAGTGTAAATAAACAGGATTAAAGTTAAAGCAGGCGTTGTGCTGGATACGCATGAATTAATTTTATAATTTCAATGAGCTGTTGTCCAACTTTCAAGTTTACAATTGATTTTAATAACTTGCTTTTATAAGTATTCAGCGAAGCATTAAGCGCTACCATTTACTTTTATAACTTACTTCGGGAAATATCTTAACAGTCTATGAAAACAAAACGTCTGCCAGGTTGTGTTTTAAGTCCTTCTTAATAGGTGGGGAGCCTCTTTTCTATTATCGGGCATATTTCTACTCCAGACAGCTAGTGACATTTACCTTATGGACAAAACCAATAACACTATGCCCAACTCGAAAATAGGATACGGGACCTAGAGATCGCAGGTCACACTTGGGCTGTGGGATCATCGAGGAAGTCAATATACGTACTGAGCCTATCGCCGTCCACTGCTGCACATAGTCCTCCCCAAGAAAGCGCCAATCATCCCGGTCTTGAACAGCCCTCATCCATACCTATAATAATGGATATTGGTTATGATACACATACATGTGTATAATATGAAGTTATGTAGTAGAGCTAGCTCTCAGTAGTTCAGTTGCACAATCAATAAGATACGTTGATTAGTCATTAGCGTAATCACCTTAATGACGAAATGATAACTTTGGGAAATTAAACCCTTTGTTAAATAAGGTATCGATACTCAATGTACATATCAGTCGGATATGAAATAGAAGTACAAATATAGAGTTCGAAGACTGAAACAGGACGATATAGCAGTAACTAAATCCGAACAGGCCGATGACTTTATTAGAGATGAGGCAGTCAGCATTTCATATGGGCAAAGCGCTTATCATCAGGGCTATATTGAAATAAAATATACCTAATACGAGTGACTGGTGTTAAGGCAAGGTTAAGGTGCTATCGAGAGATTAGGATATTAAATGGGACCTGCAAATTGATAAAAATTCTCTCTCTGCTACACATGGCTTAAAATACTGCTATGAAAACTGAGACCTAGGACTATACCTCTACCTTACATTGGGGTGTACATAATAATCACATTGCACTTTCATCTGCGATACATAGAATTATGAGTCATAAGTCTCTCGACCAGCTTGATACATTTCACCAGCAAGTACTTCGTTTGTGTGGTCGCACGTAATGGCGCCCATTCGGAACAGTTTTCGTGTATGTTAGAGCACATGGTTTATTTAGAGACGCTCGGCCGCAGAGGAGGATGAAAAAACGAGGGCACATTAACACACTCCGACATAATTAAAGTGGAGGGTACATCACTCCGCCAAATAAAAGGAAAGAGTAATAAAGGGCCGTTTGCAATTTTCATAGAGACTGATTTGCATGCCAATGGGCGCCGAGCCTAAAACAACTGGGAATATTAATGTGGAAAAAATATTTGGAAATGAGGTTCGCGCGCTCGCCGCCCTCGCGCTGCGCCGCCGACTCCTCAACACGTGCGCGCTAGTGTCTATACAGATGGCATACGATATTATCAAAAAACAATCATTATTTGTTTGAAATAACTTGAAGATAATTTTGCTTAGGTTTAATGAACTAAGCAACAATTGATATTGTAAACACCGTGAACAGAGGGAAAGGACATTATTTATTGTGGATTCGTTTTCCTTTTTGGTAGAAAAGGTATTTTATATATCTCGTTGGAGAACTAGGCACTATTTCACTTTACTATACGTGCTTATCCGTTGCTGCATGAACACAAGATGATCTCAGACGCGACAACCTTACTTTTTTTAAGTAGGCACCAGCGAGGATGCTAAATAATAATAATAATAAATACACCCAACAGTCACATACATAGTTCTGACCCCACACTAGGATACAAGTCCTGTGTCGTGGGTATCAGACACTACGAGAGACTTTTCGGTCTCACAAACACCCAGACCCGAAACAAATATTTGTGGATCACACAAACATTTGTCTCGGTGCGGGAATCGAACCCGCAGCCTCTCATTTCGCAAGCTAGTGTCTAGCCAACTGCGCCACGGGGCTGTCAAATACTCTTGGATGACCACGTTTAATCCATACACCAAAGCCTTAACACTGAGCTTACCATTGGTAGCAGTTTGAAGACATGGTGACGTGTGAATCAGTACTAGCAGTTTTACCCTTTTTCCAACTTCCTGTACGCCTACCTAGCGTCCGTTTGTCACTTGGTCCCTTGCAATACCGTGCAAGCGGAATTGCAGCATGCAGCTGAATGAAGGGATCATTGTTAGCTATGTAAATTGTATTACCTACGTAATTGTTTATTTTTGTATATTTCCGTATATTGGCCAATAATAAAACTTTTTTATTTCTTTCTTCCTTTAATAATGAGTTGTATTAACGCGCAGGTGTCTTGGATCCGGCACCGCGACCTGCACATCCTGACGGTGGGCGGGTACACGTACACGTCGGACCAGCGCTTCCAGGCGACGCACTCGCCGCACACCGACGACTGGACGCTGCACATCAAGTGGGCGCAGCAGCGCGACGCCGGCGTCTACGAGTGCCAGGTCTCCACGCAGCCCGTGCGCTCCTTCTTCGTCACGCTGCACGTTGTCGGTCAGTACTCGCTCACTCTGTATCTCTGTTGTAACTAAATGTACGTGTTGCGCCGAGCAGCCTTTATCGTTTTGTAAATATTTCACAAATATCCGAAATGTAAGCATAATGTTTGTATTCGGCGCCGACATGCCGAACAAGCGGAAATTTATACAATTCATGCCACGCCGGCATTCCGCCCGGCGGTACCTTTATAGAAATAATTTCACAAACGCGCCGCTCGCTGCCGCGCCGACCGCCGAGCGACGCACAGTGTTTGCACTGCGTTCGGCGGCGGGCGAGCGCGGACATACACAGGCGCGATAATGCCGGACCATTGTCACGGAACATTTTAACATATTTATTGGAGCGAATGGGCGTGCTATGAATTAATCGGGCGGCTCACGAGCCGGACCGCGGCTATTTGTTGTAAATCCGGATATAAAGCTCGCGGCTCACAGCAACGGCACAGCGCAATGTTCGCGCCGCTCGCCGGACCGTGGGCTCTGATTTAGTGGCGTTGTCTAATGTTTTACCGTTACACTGGCGCTCGGCCACATTTGTACGCGCGGTTGCATTACCTACTAAATTATATGACAAAAGCAATAATACAAGCTAAAAGGAAATTTGATTAGGCGCGTGGCGACCGCACTGTATGCGCTGTCCCCGCGCCGCACACCACTTCATTTCCCGCACAACGGACACAACACGCATTTATTTTACTGTGCAATGGAAATATTTTGACTAATTCCCGTGTAATGGTGTTTCACATTTTTAGAACTCAAATCAGGTGTTCCAAATATTTTAATTAGAATTTTGAGAAACATCTGATGTTCGCCAACATGTTATGTTGCATATACAATGACAACCACCGGCAGTATTTCCGTGGGTCCGTAACAAGTGTGGTATACTGTATACAGCGTGGTGTGCGATGTGGGCACACGCCGCACATGTCCACATGTAGTTAAGGCACGCGACCGCGGCTGAATTTCGATGTGGCGCCCCGCGGTGACCCTCGGGCGGCGAGCGACGGGCCCGGCATGGCAAATAAATACAACACGTCCTTTCGTATAGTGCCGATACAATTTCCACTCACACCGCACTACATTATTTATAATTGTATAACTTCAATATAATGTTATAATAACATTTCATATGGTTGTATAAAAGTTAATTTTGTTGTTTACAAACCGCTCTAACTTTTTCTTTTCTCAATAAACAACAGATAAGGCCAATGAAAAAGTGTTTAACATTTATTTGCCATAAATCCCGGCTGACCGCAATATTTTGATGAAAAATATCGGCACAGCTAATATTTCTATTGACTGTACCAGTTAACTAGAGCGAAATTCTAAATCACTTTGACAGAGAAGCTTTTAGTGTTGACCCGCGCTCATTGCTAAACTATTCGGAATGTGTTTTGGGGTTAGAACAATTTGTTGGACGGCGCCCGCACCGGCGCATCGCCCGCGCCGTGTGGACAAGCACTTAGCATAACAAAGTAACACGTAAGATTTCTCGGTGCGGTCGCGATTTCAGTTCCGTGTACATTTGTCGGTCGGTGAGAGCGAGCGCGCGGCTGGCGCAGTGCCAGCCCGCTATGCATCGCGTCCACTGCGATATTATCGCGCAGTGAATACACGTTTCGGTTTGTCCACACTAACTGAACTGAAAGTATTAACCATTATTTCATACCGTAGTCATTGTATCTACTGACAGATACACAAACTATTTAAATATTGCACAATATCAGTTTTAATGTAATTTGGCGGCAATACAATTTTATAACAGGGAATACATTCAGATCACACGTGCTCTTATCAATTAAACATCTCGTTTGCGTGCTGGTGTTTATAACAATACTGCTGTTACAATTGGGTTTTTCTACATACCTACATACATAAACTCACGCCTGTATTCCCCGAAGGGGTAGGCAGAGGTGCGTTTCTGCACCCACATTTCGCCATGTATGTATCAGTCCCACGTAATAGGGGGCAAGCCTATTGCCGCTTTTCGGGCACACTTCCAGACTCCGTGCTGTTACTGAGAATTTCCTAATGGAAAGACCCAATAACACTTTGCCCGACCCGGGAATCGAACCCAGGACCTCTAGATCGCACGGCACATACTTGTACCGCGAGACCACGAGGCAGTCAGGGTTTTTCTCTCTGACTAATTAACTACTTATTTGGGACTGAATTAGTTGACTGCAAACAACATTACCCGCTAATTTAAGTCCTTCTGAAATAGACTTATGTCTCGAAATAAATTGTAGTGCCACTCAACTTCAATGCCACAGATGCCTGTCAAACACACCGCATGTAATTTATTATGATGAACTTGCCCGCGGACTTTAAATGAGTTGCCACACTCATTACTGGTGTCATGGCGCTCGACAGGTGGATGAAATAAGGAGCTATTTAAGCTGCTTCAGTAGTGTAATGTTGTATAATTAGCCGTCCCGCAATGTCCCGCTGACATAGCCCCCCTCCCCTTCTCGCCGTCCCGCTGCAGCCCGGGCGCCCCTCTGTCCTCCTTACTTTAATTATCCTTTAATTACCTGCTAAGAGGGGTACATTTTAAACAAGCCCCGACACGAGATGTATAAACACAGGGCTTACTTCTAGTCTTAATTTATAGCCTGAAATATTCCGCTCAGTTATGTACAATAATGAGAAATTCTTTAGACTCTTACGACTAACGATTTGTCTGCTACGCTCCATTAGTCCTATGATTATTCCGACGAAACTTTGTGCCGGAGCGAACCGAAGCGTACTGTTCATGCAAATTTCGTAAGCTATCATTGTGATAATTTCCCTTACAATGTATTCTAAACTTAACTTCAATATTGAAACGAGTATTAAATAAAAACTATAAGTTATCTCAGATGCTATTCTCATAGCAAATCAATTGTTGAATCCCTGAGAACTAATCGTTATAATCACGAGTCTACGCCAAACATACTCCTTGCAAATAAATATAGTTCTGCGTCCGTAAATAGCCTTAAAAAGGGTGGTGGAAGGGTGAGTAGAGCCTATCCAGCCCCTTTAAGACTCTGATCTAGTTACCATGGCTTTGATGGTAGAGGAGTCTCTTCAAATCCGGATACATGACTATGAGCTTTATTATTAATCAAATTGAGTTTTAAGGTTAATATCGGAATTTGAAAAGTACTTGGCTATGTACACCATATCACAAAATAATCATTATAAGACTCCTGTCTGATTAGTTTTATTTTTATAATAAAGTCCACTCCATGTTGTATTACACAAATGTTCACTAAGGTGTTGTTGTACTGTCGACAGATTGCGACGAGATCTACCAGAGAATGTTCTCCGATCAAGGTGTGTTGTTTGGTGATGAGTGTCGTGTGGCGTGTGGCGTGTGGCGTTTGTTCCAGGCGCTCCTTATGCTTTTCTAACGTTGTCAACTAATGAGAGCATTTTACTAATCACAAGTGTGTGTTGTAACTAATGTCGTGTGAGTTTTTATTAACATAACATCTAAATTGTTTTAAAAAAAGCCTCGTTCCTTTTATGAGGAGTCGTAAAAATCAAACGACGATTATCACCTTATTGCGCGGAAAAAAAGAGGTCCATGGTCCGTTGGATGCAAGCCGCTTCTGATAAGACGATTTGGAAATCTTTAAGAAAAGCCTGCGTCCAGCAACAAACATTTAAACATTTATCAGTATCATCAATTTTGACTGATGATGAAGAAAACTCAAGTCTAGGCGCCTTTAAGTTTTAATCTTCAGTCAATGACAATGGCGTGACATTCCTAGCGACAACACGTCTATCGAAATGGCACGGTGTGGAAGTAGAGCGCAGTATCGCTCTAGCGGAACGCCATGACCAAAAAATGAAGAAATCAGGTTGCAAAAAAGTCTCTCGTGCTTGATAAATGGCCTTTTTTTCAAAGTTTACTCGTAATAGCTATTGCAAATTATTATTATAATAATCTGTAAATCATGATTTAGTTGACTTAGTTTCACTCTCGATGCCCCCACAATGCCTACGCAAATTAAAGAATATGTGTAATGGTGATGATCTTGGTGACCTTTAACCTTGGTTCAAAGTCAAATATATTTCTCCACATGCTACGTAAATATATTGTTTCCTAGATCGAACGTACGTTTGGGATACAGACAGCTTTAAAAGACACAAATATTTTCATCCTAATATGCCTACTATGTACCACATTTCGCAGGAAAACTATCAAAATTTGTAAGCATATAATAACCCAGAAAGTCCATAGATGCAGTTGTAGTTCACTTCAATATTGTGGATATCCCCGAGCTATCTAAGTTTGCGGACACGAGGTAGCGGCTCTGTATTATTCAGCAGTAAGGAAACTGTGCCCCTAACTTGGCTAGCAATGGCGTTACACATCTTCACTGACCGTTACTGTACTTCCGCATTTCGAAGGATACCGAAAGTCTGTTGGTTGCGTATAGTAAGGTCCTAATATTAATGTTGATGGAGAAATAACTAATGATACGTTGTTAAAGTTATCGAACTACGTTGCACTGAATTATTCTGTAAGTTTTAAAATACTTTGTTACTTTTGAGAGTAAATTATAAATAATAACATTGAAATTATAAGTATGATTTGTATCCTGCATTGTAAAATACATTAGGACAGGTAGAGACAATTAAGCGCATATTCAACCGACATAAGTCCCTTCAAGCTCGTATGTTACAAGAACTTTTTATTTGTCTTCTCCTAATGAGTTCTCCAATGTGATTTTATAAGGGCGTCTAGGACGGCCTGGAAAGTCTTTAAAAATATAAAACAATATATCCTGCTAACCTTAGTATATGTGTGTGAGATAGAAGCTCTTAGTACATGCAAAAGACTATTGTAATTATATGAAGTGGTGTAAATGTTGAAATAAATTAAAGTAACAAAAGCCGAGGCTTTACTGAGCCAACAGATGTGCGGTTTTTCAAGCACTTTGTCAGACTTAAACGCAAAGTACATTTAGCTAAACAAATATATTCGGCTACAATTACACGCGCCGCGCTGTCGAACAAAAATACTGCACACTTGGCGTTAAAAATTAATAATAAAATATATCACATGAGTCGTGATGGCCTCGAGGTTTAGGCGCGCGTCCAAACCCCAGGCACACACCTCCGACATTTCGAAGTTATGTGTGTACTCCCAAAGAATTATCACGTACTTTAACGGTGAAGGAAAACATCGTAATGAAACCTGCACACCTAAAAGTTCTTAAGATTTTTTTAGGTGTGTAGTCCGCCGACCCGCACTAGGCCAATGTGGTGGCCTAAGACCTAAACCCTCTCAGTTGTAGAGGAGGCCCGTGCCCAGAAGTGGGACGTATATGGGCTGATGATGAATGAATGATGATCACATCAATCAAATTGTCCCAATTTTTGATGATTCTAAATTTATTTTTATTGTATTTTATGAGCTAGCCAAAACTGCATCGGAAAGTGTTATCGCTTTCTAACAGACAGGGCACAAAAATCTCCCCTAAAAACACCTATTATATTTTTATTAGACATTTTACATAAAAACAAAGCCCTAATGCTTTTTTAATCATTATTGTATTAAGAGGAGTTTAGAAATCTCATTTTAAGCATACTAATCATAGACATAATCATACATTTTGAAATATATGTGCTTTGGCACCAACGTAGGGATTGGTCCTGATGTTGTTCCATACATCCGTATCGACAAAGGCAAATAAACATAATATAGCACGGAGATTTTTCAATAATTTAACCATAACACTTACTACCAAGTCTTATTGAGTTAACTTTGACGTGGGCTTACTGCGAAAATATATCATTTACAAACATAGCTATATAGCTATGTTGTATGTATGTTTGTGCACTAGCCGAGCCACTGCTGTTTGTCTTCATTAGGGACAAAAAATCCCGTACAGTTATACGTTACGGAGATTTGCTCCCAACGCTCCGACTGCACCGCGTCACCCCCTCCCCCCAATCCCCGCCAACAACGGTCTGAACGAGTTTGTGCTCATTTTGTTTGTCACACTAATTGAATTTGCCTATGATATGGTAGCTATTTTAATATTGTGAACAGAATTTTCAATGATAACAGAATGGCAAATACAAACGTTCTTGTTTAGTAATAGTTTTCACAGAATGAATAAACAAAAAATATTAAATATTTACGTAATAATTATTGTAATGAAGCTGTGGAAAATAAAAATATCGCTATGGAAAATAAAAATCCTTAAGATTTGACATTTGAAGCTATGTTATATTTTGGGGTAAAATACATAAATTCGCGCATACACTGACGCCTATATTTGACACACTATTAAATGCATCAAACTAATGTGTTGATAACCTCTTATTACTTTTCTTACACCCATCGGTCTCACACACTACCGTCAGTAATGGAGTCAGTCAGGGCATAATTTCTAACAATTATACGTAACTTCGTGTGTGAATGAATGAATACATATTTTTGTTTAGACTGGGTATACCGCAATTTATATTTTAGCAGATGTATGCGCTGTTTGTCGTATCTTGTTAATGAGAACAAACGGTATTCACGTAGGCGGCTGCAGTCGCAGGACGCTTGTTAACTGTAATATCGCCAAAAATGAATGTATGAAAATATAAAGCGCTTTAAATTCGTGCCGGGACAATGTGATTTATTTTAGAATACGTGAAATGCGCGGAATTTCAGCACTGGCCCAGCCAGCTAACTTTTATATTCGGAGAAAGATTTAATGTGGTTATATTTCTAACAAGGACTATGTATGTTTTTGTTTCTGCCCATCTGAAATTCATATTTTATGTTAAAATACCTTGATCAATGGCGATATCGTGCAACAAAATACTACTGTTTAGATTAATGTGTAGTGGATTGATTCCGATTATGTGCTTGAAGTACACTGGATAGCAATATCTTATGTCATGTTAAATTTTCGTACGAACTCTTTTCAATTAATAATTATTTTTAAAATAATACTTGGTGTTTCAATGATACCATAAAAAGCATACCAATATTTTATAAGAATACTAGCTGACCCGGCGAACTTCGTTCCGCCTAACAGATTTAGCCTAAGTTACTCTTTATTACATCAGCTACCTTCTTTTTTTTTCTCGAGGGGAAGCTGGTTATGGCTCTACTTCCCGCCACCCCTGGGGGAGAGGGGCGAGAATCGTATGTCGGGGTCACCGGCCTTCCAGACCGGCGCGCGGTGACGTCACGTCCGCGCAGATGTTAATGCCGGGCTAGGTCCCTAACAAAAATCTCTATGCCGACATACCGACCAAAACCCAATGGGGCGACCACGGTGTGAGGGTGAGAGGCACCCACAATGATACCGCAGCCGCCCGATGCGCCTCCGAGACGAAAATGTCTCGGCCGTCTCGGAGTAGTGGGGGGCACAGTTGCACCCCCAATAGCGTGGTTCGGATGCCCGTTTGTGGGTGGGCGCCCGCGACGGACACAGGCCACGGTACCACCGCCCCTCTCGGGAACACTTTCAGTGAAGACGCACTGCCCCAGCAGCGCGTCCAGTAGCCCCAAGGGCCCCTTTTAGTCGCCTTTTACGACAGGCCGGGGATACCGTGGTGGGATTCTAACGCCTCCTTGCCACAGGACAGATTACATCAGCTACCTGCCAATAAAAGACCCGTCAAAATCGATCCACCCGTTTCAGAGATTAGCCGGAACAAGCAGACAGACATACAAAAATTATAAAAAACGTTATTTTGGTATATGTATCGTGTATGCATCCATATGCATTTCTTAAAAAGCGGTTACTTCAATATTACAAACAGACACTCCAATTTTATTAATTTGTATAGATAACTACAGTCGACGTGGCAAATACATAATTCTCAGTGACAAACTTGCCATCGACGCAAATCCGCATAGGTAATTATATAGGAGAGTGGGGTAATGGGAGGGGGGAGGGGGGGGGGGGGGGGCAAATGTCCCTCCCGGACTCACAGGGGCCGAGATATATTATTAAGCTTTATTGGCGATAGTTTAATAACTTGGGCGCTATTCATCAACGTGTAAAGGTACATTTACACTGAATTAACTACATACAAACGATGAATAGGTATTTAGCGTCCTTTTGATGTATTCATGTGCTGCCATTTAAGAAACTTACAAGTTTAGAACACATTGAACGCTGTTAAGTCTATCAAAGTCAAAGTCAAAGTCAAATTATCTTTATTCAAATAGACTTTTACAAGTTCTTTTGAATCGTCAATTTTACACTTTTTAATATTTTTTTAAATATCAATTAGTAAACTATTTGAAATTCACAAAAGAGGATTTGTTAATTGTTATTTTAATAATACTCTTGTTGGGGTGGTAGTGCTGTGGTTAGACGGGATAAGCAGTTCGATCACTGTCTCCGAGAAATACGAGTACGTCGAGTTGTAATAACTGTGCATGTGATATTAGGCACGAATTTTGGTGTAAGGATACTCGCCACCACCCGGAGAAGAATTACATTTATATAGAAAATATATAAACCCTTTATTAAAAAACACAGTCAGTTATAAATTTTGTGTTTCATTTCAAATGAAAACAGTCGTGAAGTCATATCATTTACCGCGATACAATTCTACGTGTTAAATCACATTTAAATTAAATATTTGTCCGCCTAATTTGTGTCCAAACCGTTGAATCGAGCGCTGCTTTTGAAAGATAACAAGCATTAAAACAAAGTTTCATATTTAAAATAGGTAGAACTTATTTTGTATTAACCAAAAACTTAAAACAAATAATGTGCTCACTGATCAACTAAGCATGACGCACGCTTTGTCTGTACAGCGCCGCGGGAGCCACGGGCTTAAACACAAACACACAATATGTTTCTGATATTTTGAGTAGGTAAATGAAAAATGGCTTAAAACGCATTTCTACGTTGAACAATTTTCTTCGTAAGTATAAATGCGAGCCTACGAATCGCGAGCCTATTGCTGTTTTTAGACCCATTACAAGATACCATGGTTTTAGTGAGCATGTCCTTATGAAAAAACTTAACATAATGCACTGACCGAATATTATACTTATACCATGAAACGATCACGAAGCAGTCAAATTAAGATTAAAAATATGTAATCATAACACATTATCTGTAATTGTCTGTTTTTGCATGGGCCAGGGGCGGGATGAGGACCCGGTGTTTTTTCTCAAGGTTACAGAAACAATCATTATCGGGATGCTATGGCCGATCTCGCAGGAACACTTAAGTAATCAGCCTTTTACTAAACTGTGACGCGTGGAGCAGAATATACGCGGCGGCGATTAAAAACACTACTCATAACAATGGCAACTCAATGTATTATTCACTTCTATACTTATCACTATTAATCCCAACCAAAATTCAGAATATAGTATGTTTGCCACGCTTCCACACCTAAACTACACTATGAATTTTGATAAATTGTTTTTCAGAAATAGGTAAAAATTGCTAGGTTTGTGTAGGATTTGTTATACATACATACAAAATATATGTACATTAACGCGACTGAAACCGTGGGCCTCAAAGATAACACAGAACAATAAATGGCTTTCATTAATCCATTAACATAATATATAATTGGATAAAATGAAATATGGCCTTCATTTTCCGCCGTAAATATTTATAAATAAAATACATAATGATGTAATTACCCAATAATTACCGACGGTATAATTTAAACAGGCCGACAACATGAAATGAATATCTACATTCCGTTGAATAAAGCGTTAATTTGTTTGTGTGTCCCGTATCAGTGCATCGGAGTCACACCGCCGTAGGCTTGCGCCGCGCCCGATGCCAACATTTGATTAATATTAATGCTGTTGAACCCGAGAACAATCCGTGGGAGGGTCGCTCTCCCTCGCCCTCCTCATCCGACCATCCTCTTATTTACGCATTATCGATACGCAGCTCTCATTGAGGACGCATGTGCCTCTGTATTCGTCACGGGTATAGAATGATAAATTTTATGTTTCCATAATCGGGAAGGTTGCGCGCAGCTCACTTCACGATTAAGGTTTTATTGCGTTGGTGCGACGCGACGTCGGACAATTTGTATCGACTCGTACTCGCTTTACGACTGCGTGTAAAAAACTTTATTATTGGATCAACACAATGTCATGTATATACATAGGTACGTACTATTTTGATATTTGTTTATGACGATTTTTCATAGAGTTGTCTCGTGAAATACTTGTTCGCTGAAATAAAATTTTTATCAGCTCAATCTTAGAGCACACAAAAGATCAAAAACTATCATAATATAATCTTTATTCAAGTACCTTGTCTTTTATAAGTACTATTGAATCGTCAGTTAAAATAAGCTACCGTCGCTTTGGAACTTGTTATACTATTTATGTGGCTCTTTCAATACTTTTACATACATTGTTAGGGAATCGGGCAAACAATTCTTGTGAGAAATAGCTTATTGGCCCACTGTCAGACTGCCTTGTTGGTTCCGCACCACTAGAAAAGTATTTTTCTTACAGAAAACATAATAACAGCTTGTCCTAAGAATCATTCCTGCGCCTACTTATTTGCAGACTGTCTGTGTAAATTGCAACGGAATCATAAAATAGACAATATCCACGTCACATCGAGGAAACAAACACATACCATTCGTTTCGACATGTTGACAGACTTACTCATAAACGACTGCGTTACATCGCTTGACGCATATTCTTTAATTACGCGGATTTAACATTTAATTAAATCACAATGTGTCCTCACTGTTTTCGGAATTTCACAAAGGCAATTTTACACAAAAAAGTGTCCGCGGGATTATTTCGCTCTGTGCAGCACACAAGTAAGGCGCGGGGACTCATGCGGTGGGTCGGGGGAGAGAGGAGCGAGGGGGTGAGTGCACTCGCTCGCCTCCGCGAATATTTGTCGCTGAATCGAATATCACAGATAATCCGTTTGCACAAACATGTCGGGCCTGCGAAAATTCCCGGAATTAAGTCTTCTTCCTGCGGCGTTCCGTGCGGGATCAGGTTCCGCGCCACTCACACGTCACCGGAGATTTCGGATTACAAGTGTTAACCACTCGGGGCGCATCGAGTTTCCAGGTGAAACTTCATTTTTTAAATTGTATTGTGATAGTGGTAGCACGCTTATTAGTATCAACACATTTTATACCTGACGAACAAATTCAAATGCAACACATTTCATGGGAGAAATTGTTTATACTATAAACATTTTAGTGCCAGATATTTTAACGTTACCCAACCGATGGTGTGGTCAAAGAAAAAAATATATGATGAGGTTTAACTTATACCCTTGTATTGTTAAAGACTCTCATATTTCATAATTTAAAAGAAAATATTTCAACATTAAGAACTACTTGTGACAATTGGTCATAGATATATTAATTTGTGATAGATGCTATTATTTGGACCGTGCTATTATTTGTTTATCGTCGTTTTATACTTTTATTTGATAAAAAAAAGAAGTCTAGAAAAGCTTTTAATAGAGAAGAATGGAAGCAGCTGGAAGTGGCCTATGTGTCACTGGACACGCTGACCACTGAACCGGGAAACCCGATATACTAGTTTTTTTAAGTTAAACCAATTTTTTACCCATGTAAATTAATTTGTAGAATAAGTTGTTTAGTATCAGCAATAAAGGCTAATAATAAATAATAAATAATTATTTGTTTATGCCAAAATCATACAAATGCAGATATGTAGATAACACAAACAAATTTCATCAATCTTAAAAATTTCTGCATTAAATTCTAGAACTGTTTAAATCATAACAAGGTATACATATATACTGAACGCTCAAATTACATATGAATTCCATTACCGGGAAAGCGTATTATAGCATCGAGTATTCCAATGGATGTCCTTAAATCGTGCGGGTTGCCAATTGAGCAACGAGCTACGAGCAATTACCATTACCATATATTGGTAAATGGTAACATACGCGCAGATAGCACGCGTGCGGCAACACCGGCGTACCGTATTACAATATTCCACCGCGACAATAGAATGTTAGTGGGCCGCCATCAGGACATTTCGTCAGCTGTGCCACCTGTCCCGCAAACCCAAACAATTACAACCCATGTGGCGTTTGTAACAAGGGCTGTGATAGCATGCACTGTGGCTAATTTTGATCAAACGACGTAAGTTTAATGGCAGTGAAGTTGACGTGTTCTAGTTGCGTATTAGTTTGTTTAGTGATGAAGGGTAAAGTGGGGGAAGGGGTTAGGTCGAGCGACACACGTGCCAACTAGGGATGCTCTCGCACACGTGACACCTGTCACGTAAATCAGAATACTGGTGTGTTTTGATAAAGCCTTTATTAATATATGAGTTTTAATATCAGCTATTAAATTATTCATGGAGTCACAGACAAAGAATATTAATACGACCTACAGAGTCACAGACATGTTTTGTCTCACCGCTCAGACCTCTGAGCGTGAATATTAGTATAATCCATGGTGCGAAAGAAAACTATTTGGATAACAGTGCTCGTCGCGAATCGTGAACTTTGCTAGCATTAAGTAGCATACAGTTTGTTTGTCCCTGTACAATGGGTTTCCTTTTTTCTGTAATACAAAATACAGACATAACAAAATCAGTGAATTTCAGTTGACCTACAAACAAAAGCTATATCTGGCATCATAAGTTAGAAAAGAAAGGCCTATATAATGTAAACATCTCGCGTTCCCCTGCCGGTCGCCCAACACACAAAGCCTTGAGTTATGCTGATTAATTCCAGTCCAAAGGTCACATAGACCTACAAGTACTTTCAGAGTAAGTCGCGGTAGAATTGATTCAGCGAACCAGTTGTGCCAATAGTTCCACTTTCTCTGAATTTGTCCTAGTTGTGAACTTGCTCCTCGATTAAGGACGACTCAGCAAGTTATTGCTTTTACTTGGCGTTTGAAGAGACTGTAATGGAAACACTACAGGGAAACTCTACTAGGGTAGATACCAGATACAAGATAGGATAAATTGGCACATACTCACATAAGATAGGTACAAGTTGTCGTCGTATCAGAAATTAATAAAGACTTTTCGATCTCACCACTTGCGGGGAACGAACGCCGCGAAGGCTGTCAAAAAATATGGATATAAAACAAGAATAAATAACAAATAAAGGTATAGTTATTTTATAGGAAACGTATTCAAATATTTTGTTATTAGAAAGAAAGTAAGAATATAGATATTTCCGAAGCGGTAGTAGTTTTTAACTTTGAGTTAGGTTACGAAGATAGCATGTGCGGATCCGGTTGTCCAGGTGTTCATAATTGGCATCAGTCTACCAGCCGACCTAGAAATGTACTGACACTCGCAATTCACATTGCGCTAGGACGTACAACTTCAGCTTCTGAGTATGAATGAATGTTGTATGTATGTTTACTATGAAGTGGCTACATGTCCCTAGTACTCGTATTATATTCCACTGTTACGGATTGACGTAATACCGGCCCAAAGCGAACACAACCGGACGCAATGTAATCAAGTAAGTAGTTTATAACTGTCTCCTGGGTACTGTCCACTCAAAATTTATCAAAATGGATTCAGCGATTAAGGCGAGAAAGATGTACATACCAACTAACTATGAAAATAATATAAACGTTACATATTGAATTAGATTAGACATAAGTAGGTATTAGCGGTTGCAACTGAGATGACTCTCCTTCGAGCCCGGTTTGGGCAGCGTCAGTGTATTTTCCCACTAGATTATTCTCAGTAACAAAACATAGTCACGTACCGTACCCAAAAAATGGCAGTAGGCTTGGCCAATATAATGCAAAATTCACAATATAGCTGCATGTGATGGAATAATGAAGAGTTAGGCACGTTTGCCAATTACTTCAGAGATCCAGAACTAAGTGTATGCATGTCTATGTATGTTATGTCCATTCATTAACTTTATGTACACACGACTTACAAAAAACCAATTAATTAATCGTGAGATTAGTTAAGGTAAGATCGAATTCGAGAACTTATGTTATTATGATACTCAGCGGTCTGCGACTGCTCGTAAATATGCTATCATCGATCTGTAATCCATTAATAAGTTATGATAATCTGCTCAGACGTTTAATTAGGATTACAGTGAGCATATTTAGTCGTGATAGCTTCGAGTTTTAGGCAAGCGGTCGAGAATCTCGACGGTCGCGGGTTCAAACCTCAGGCGCACACCTCTGACTTTTCGAAATTATGTGTGTATTCACAAAGAATTATCACGCACTTTAACGGTGAAGGAAAACATCGTGATGAAACCTGCACAGCTAAATGTTTTTAGGAATTTCTTAGGTGTGTAGTCCGCCAACCCGCACTAGGCCAGCGTGGTGGACTAAGGCCTAAACCCTCTCAGTAGTAGAGGAGGCCCGTGCCCAGCAGTGGGACGTATATGGGCTGATGATGATGTAATAAATTGGATGATTCGGATGAAATTCGTCTGTTCGAAGCACTTAATAAGCGTTACTTATTATTAGTTGAGACGTCTGAGAGGAACCCTTGACGTTCTCAACTTATACTCATCTGAAAATTTTCATTCCAGAATTGATATTGAATTCAATCAACATTATTCATCTTACTAGAAAAAAAAACGTAATATTTCTACTGGAGTAGGTAATTCACGAACGAAATTACTTAATAAAGTAAAATCGCGTCCAATCCGCTTACAAGTAGCTGTTAAAACGTGTACAATACTTTTCAAATTATACGATGAATGAATTTTATTTCTTGTCTGATTGTCGTGGGACGAAAAAGGCTCTCTTAAAATCTGTCTGACCGTGGACCAACCAAGACTGGCTTCTTGATATTCTCGGTGACGTCTTCGGTCTGATCGTCAAAATAGGGTCAAATCGGCGTAAAGCGTATCTCAATACTTCGCAAAGAAAGAATATTGGAAGCAGGAACCAGATTAAGCCACTTATCGCCCTGTACGTAAGTACCTCCAGTAATGCAAGTGTCCGCCATTTAAAGATTTCATTCGGTAAGCAGGTCCAGCCAATATTTTTCTTTAGTATCTTAGCATTCTGTCGGTTACACATGTCATAATATGATGACCATGTCACTACGGCAAAGTAAATATGACATTAATTACTTTATTTTTTTTACACATGGCTTTATTTTTCATAACATTGGATTCAATTATTTATAGGTATTACAGCGATTAAATTTAAAGGCAAAAGTTGGCCAGCGACAAACAGGGTATTAAAGGTATTAAAGGTTATTTTAAAATGAAATTCCCCTCGTTGAATAAGAATAAATTGAATATTTTTAATAGAAGAATAACGAGCAGAGAAGCCATTATAGTGCACATTTAATTTCCTCCCAAGACAGCGAAACAACGATGTACCAAAAATACTGGATACGACATAAAAACTATAATTACGTCACTTGATTCACATTTTATATACAGGGTGTATTCAGACCGTAATCGGAAACTAAGGCAGGTAATAGCTAAGGTGATTACCAACTCCCTGGCCTTAAAGAAAATCCCGACAAAAAATAATTTTTTTAACGTTTTCCTAACAACCACATACATTTTGTACCTATGTGTGGTTGTTAGGAAATCCTTAGCTATTACCTGCCTTAGTTTCCGATCGCGGTCTGACTACACTCTGTATATAAAACCGGTTTCGAAATCGATCGTATTTTGTACCTACGGTTTTTTCTTGGTTACTCAATAGCATCGAAAATACAAATGTCCGATAAACGGCAATAGGCTCGGCCCATATTACACGAGACTTAAATATTATTGGAGATACGTGGATGTATCGTGAGTGTCTGTTTGTGTTGTAATATATTTGTATCATCATGCTTTATGTATTAATCATATTAGAAGCAATCGGAAACTTTTCAAAAATTATCTCCAGAGTGTTGAGATAAGACTAATCACAACAAAGACGCTCATCTCGGCATAAGAGTAAAAATGGGGACATCTGCGCAACCAGAATCGTATTAATATAAGTGTGGCAGAATTTTAAATGGACGTGTGCTGGCGACTAGACTAAGATAAAACAACCTTGTTGTAGACACCTGGTTTTGCTGTAAAACCCGTGTGCTTTAAATCAGTTTGGAAGGCCGGAGATTCCTACGTGTACCTCCCAGTCACGGCTTCAACACTAAAAAAATCAGATAAATAGCTTGCTGACGTAAAAAATATATTAAATATACCACTTTTTCCAAATCACCAACATTTTCACAATAATTTAAACGTATGTGAACAAAGCGAGTGTGACGCGGACGGCGCCGGCGGGACCAACACGCCACCAAACCCGTTTATCATATATTGTATCAATAACACTACCCCGATTATTCAATTGAGTTTAAATTAAGCTTTAATCATCACAAGTCAACGTGATAACAGACGAACTACACTTTCTTATGATTTCTTTATTGAGAATACTGTTATGCGGGGTACGTTCAACTACTGGACGTGATATTTTTTCTATGATTGCGTGAGGTTCGACTTGGCTTGGAGATTTCACGTGCTTGAAAAGTTTTTGTTGAGAACTCTAAGGCTTGCAGATTTCCTGAACATTATATATTTTCCTTTTCAGTTTTAATGAACTATGATTGAATGCTAATATAGCAGTAAAAAAAAACCTATAGAAAATAGGCAGAGAAGTCAGTCATGCCATCAGTAGGTACTTCAATTGTTATATTTCCGTGTACTGTCACTAAAGTGCAATTTAGTCCCATTTAGATGAAAGACTTCAAACACTTTTAAATACTTCCTGCTAACGCACACGTAAAGACCAAAAAACACGTAAAAGGGTTTGTAGACGAATGCAAGTCATTAAAGTTAATTACCGTAGTTAGTTAATACCGATTCATCTACCGACGCAATTAAAACATTTTGTATCTTACGAAGAACATTTGATTTCAAGAGGCATAATTGCTGGAATTATTTTCCAAAATAGTTCCCCTGCAGTGAGTCGCCGCTCACTCAAACCCACGCAGACATACTCACACTACCCTCGCGATACTTCCTGCGCAATTATGCGAAATTATGTCTCCGTACGCAATCGCGGCAATATTATCTAAAAGATTATGAGTGCGGGTACACACGAGCGCTTTTCGCGCGTTTTAAGCGACCGATGAATGTGTAGCGCGCATAAATCACACGCACGCGCATCCGCGTCGCTCGGAGTGCTCGGAGCGCTCGCACGCTCGTTCCGCGCAGTAAATGCATATTAAATGGGCTCTTTCGACGGCGAGTGTTTAGCCGCGTGTAATGTTGAACATAATTAGGTGCAGCCCCGTGCTTGTTTGTGAGTCTGCGAGTACGTTAGTTTGTGTCACCGGTTCAGCCGGATGGTTCACATGTTATTGCATTCGCCGATGTGCTATTGATTTAGGTGTCAATTTTTTCCGTTCTCTGAAACTATAGGTAACATGAGCATGACAATAGCAAGAGTCTTACATACAAAAATATTCATATAAAATTAACAATAATTCAGTAACATTAATATTTTGCTACATTACAGAATAAATATGTATTAAAAAACACATTTATATTATATTAACCATGGTGTATATCTTATTTATTATCCTAATGAAAAGCTTCATTTAACGGTGAAGATAAGAATTAATGAAAACTCGACCCAAAATGATAATGACCGCGTAGATGTGGCCTCACCAGCCGCGAATGATTTTGTTGCGAGAAAGATAGGACGGGACGCGGTTCAATTTCTGAGAACATTCGCCGAGATGAAGGAGATAAAACACGTATTGGATACATAGCCCTCAGTTTTTGAAGTAATTACATTGAAAATTAACTAATCTCCTGTCAAATCTCTTACTAAAACACACTTGATCTGCCCCGAGCGTAGCGTAGGTCCATTAAAAATACATTAAACATCTTCACGTATAAAGTGACATGCATTTAACTTCGACGTTGATCGAAAAATCATACATCTAAAGGGATTCAAGGTTCCTACTATATATGCAAATGTTGGTGGCAAATCACTTCCTACGCCGCAGTTGTTGCATTATGTAAATGCAACTAGCACCCACTAGCCAGCGATCGAAAGAGACCACTCCAGGTTCCCAAAGGCAGATACAAAATATGTTTTTCGATAGTACCTGTGAGGTACGCTATAGATCGCCCACAACATTGCTAATTGGCAGGTAAAATATTTTTCAATGCCCACCAAGGCCCAACCAATAACCTAACGAAGCTCGACTACTCCTCTCGTTTGAATTCAATTGGATTTTAGGGTTTAGACACTTAACAAGCTCGCTCTGAGGTGAAAACGCCAGCGTGGGTTCTTTTTTTCTAGTACTATCAAAGAGAGGAATGTAAGCCAACATTGGATTACAAGTGCAATGTATTTTACTTACCCTTCGACGTAATTGTATGTTATTTAGAAGTAAATTGGGTTGTACTGATAGCGTGATAGAAGCCATTTTTTTAAGTTTTACGGTCTTACGCTTCGTAGTTAATTAAATTGAGAAAATTTGAATTAGTCGAAATAAACATTCCAGAAAATAAAAATGTAGATATATAAATACAAGGTCCAAGGAAAATATCGGTTATTAAATTAAGAAACCGCAACAAATAACTTTGCCCTACTAATGCCTTAATACAAACAACACGCACAAACCATACCTTAATTTATCGAATAAAATAACAATCACTAAAGGTCTGGTCCACAAATTCAGCCACTCAGCGTGCCATGGAGCGGGCAATGGTCGGAGTTTCTCTGGTGGATAGAATTCGTAATGAAGTCATCCGCTAGAGAACTGGAGTCATTGACATTGCCCGCAAGATTAGCATGCTAAGCTAAGTGGAAGTGGGCCGGCCATGTCTGCCGACGGTCCGACGGCCGATGGAGCAGACAAGTGTTGGAGTGGAGACCGCGCTTAGGCAAACGTAGTGTAGGACGTCCTGCAGCACGATGGTCCGAGGATTTGAGAAAGGTGTCGGGAAACGGATGGATGAGGGCTGCTCAAGACCGGGATGGTTGGCGCTTCCTTGGGGAGGCCTACGTTCAGCAGTGGACGGCGACAGGCTGAGTATATATAACATTGGGCATTTTTATCTCATTACTTATTCTAACATCTATATAACTAGATGTGTAAAGATTAATTTATAACTTCATTTATATTATGTTTTTATATATCTTTACGCACCAGTTTAATGGATTTCACACAAAATTATATGCATTTTAGAATGACAGAATAGATAACATATTACCGACTACTCACAAGTATAAAACCGTAAATATATTTGTATAAAATGTAACACACAATAGTGTACAGGTATAATTGAGCATGTTTTCCAGTGACAAGGCCGTAACTACAGTAGGTATACCTGGTGTTGAGAGCGCGTGCACTGTGTCGTGGCGTGTCGTGCGCGGCGGCTATTGACTCACGAGATACGATTACCTGGAAACTAATCAACTTGGGCGTTCCTGTCACACAGAGTAGAGCCTGCAGCGTATTTACCTTCCAAACCTTGCCGCAACGCATTTGTACCCCTGCAGGCCTAACTATTAATTCATTGTGAATACACACATAACTTCGTAAAGTCAGAGGTGTGTGCCTGGGGTTTGAACCCGCGACGGTCGAGATTCTCGACTGCATCGTAGCATACTGGCACTTTTAGTAGATTTTTTTCATATAATATGTGTATCTGAATAAAAAATTAGAATAAAGGAAAACTTTATGTTTCCATGGATACATAAATAATTTAATAAGAAAACCTTTTCGCTTCATGGAGTACACTCGTAAGTGAACTCACCACTAACTGAAGTAAATAATATAATATGTAAACAGCAACCAAAGTTCGCTTTTTCTCTATGGTCAAGTAAAACATAAAAGCCAATTGACCAATAACTGTGAATGCCAAATTTCCGGCATAATGAGAAAATAAACCTAAAACCGAACCGACACTAACCTGATGTTAGATAGAACAACGACTGTCATAACAACCTATTGTGCGGAAGTTTATTTTTCTGGGATTACTTAGACCCAAACGCCTTGTAATATTGAATGTACGAAAGACTTTTAGCACAATGTCGGTACAAACGATATAATTTATTCTGTTATTAAAGTGTATCGCTCAATTTGGCGCGGCGTGTGTGGAGTTCTGGCGAGGCGGTGTGTGGCGGTGTGTGGCGCGGCGTCTCGGCTCGCGGCACGTCGCGCGCCTCACACCTCGTAAAATAAGCTAAATAGCCTAAAACGCGATAATGAAATTCGCGCCGTACATTCACCAACGCGTTATCAATTTCCACCGAAGCTCTCCCCTCCTTCTACCTTCCTCGCACACCTCCTGCACAGGCTATTCCTTGTACGCGTGTATATTTACAACTCGTTTGATACAATCGTACAGTGTAAGTAGTCAATTTGAATGAATTTGTATAAGAGAACTTTAGAAATTCGCGCATTGTCTGTTATCGCATCCAATATTAATATACAAATGTAAAATAGCAACGAATAATGCCACAAACATGGTATTGTAACAGGATTTTATGGCTAATATTCAACATTGCATGTATGTACATATCTGTTTGCTACAACTATTCAATTTAATTATTAATTATATATTATCGTATAACAGTGAGTAAACTCATAAATAGAGAAATTTGTTATGAGTATAAATAGTTCAAAGCGCCGTTCAATAGATGACGCCAGCTGATTAAAGACAAAATATTTCGCAATATAGAGCATCTGCGGAAACACCGAGCGCCGAGGCTGGCTCTTTGTGCGCTCCACATTCAGCCGATCTCGTTAGGAGTATTCCGAGAAGCAGGCAAAGACTAATATTCACAAAAAGCAAAAGTACCTACTTTACACAATATGCTCTAAATTTACGGGTTAAATTTTGTTATTTGAAACATCTTTTTTTTCAAAATTTTTGCACGTCGTAATGGCGTTGAGATTTAGGCGTGCGGTCGAATATCTCGGCGGTTTCGGGTTCAAACCCCAGGCACACTCCTATGACTTTTCGAAGTCATGAATTATCACTTACTTTAACGGTGAAGGAAAACATCGTGAAGAAACCTGCACACTTAAAAGTTCTTAGGAATTTCTTAGGTGTGTAGACCGCCAACCCGCACTAGGCCAGCGTGGTGGATTAAGGCTTAAACTCTCTCATTTGTAGAGGAGCCCCGTGCCCCGCAGCGGGACGTATATAGGCTGATGATGATCATCATCATCATGTGAAACAGATTGCCTAGGGTCAATTATACTTTTAATTAAATGTGTCGCGTTCGAGGGTGAGTTTTACGAACACACCGATATAATAAGGCACAATTTCGTTTTCCGTGCCATAATATTATATGAGTGTTTCAATGTCCGAGAAATTCCAGTGGAAAATACCACAATATCTTTTTATTTTACCACTACGTTTTGCTTTAAAATATTTAACTTAGTCACTGTTTTTTCGATATATAATCAACTTAACTTTTCATTCTGGACATGGTAGTTCCCGATACTAACATGCCTGTCAGCTGATCAATAAAAAATTATGTTTTTTTTATTTATTTCTTAAGTACATAAAAAAGTGAATGAATTATTGTGTTTTAACAAACTTATTTTACATTTATATAGTACTTTTCAGCTTTTGTATGATTTTCATCCAAAAGCTTTCAGATATAAATCTTTATGGGGACACCTAAAAGCAACATCTTAACGATTACCTGAAAGCAACGTCCGCAGATGTAAACAACTTTCCGCCGTATCAGTAACCTTCGACATAAACCGATTTATAGAAAACAAATTATTTAAAATAACGTCAGATACGACCATTTCGTTTTATCATAAAAATATAGTTAATGTCTTACAAATATATATTTAAAGCGTTCTATAAAGCGTTTCTATAAATATGTCTATAAAGCGAGCAAGTTATTTCCTAATAGGGTTAAACAAAAAAAGAAAGAAAAACATTAGCCAACTAATTATAAGTTAATTTATTCATTTCAAAATTTGTTTTTATTAGAAGTTTCCGCTAATCGAAGTAATATTGTAAAGTAAAAATAAGTAAGAGGCACCGTAGGAAGGCCTTGCGCGACAAACTTCGCAAGCAATACATCGCCGCCGTAACTCGCTTAGAATGTATGTAAAAAAGTTATTCATTTTAGAGTTTTAATTAAAAGTCATTCGCTACGCTGAAGCGATCGCTACAACCTGTGGAAATATAATTATTATTATTTATCAGTGACACAGAGTCAGTTACGCTGTGCTACGACGCGCCTCGATACACCGCGCGTAGCACCGCATTAGCTACGTCGCTAGGGAATTTCGCGTCCGTGGATCTTTATCTGAGAAGATATTAATTATTTTATTGTTTGTCGTAGCTTTTTACAGGTCCTAGCCTGGCTTGCTTTTTTTGAGAGGGCAACGGTTTTTTTTCACCAAAATACATGAGAAATGAGTCTAAGCATTAAAGTTTATTCGAAATAAAATTATGTAGTTAACAAGAAATAATACGAAACGAAAGGTATCGGTTAACTTTGAATTGATCAGGTTTTCAATCAAAATTTATGCATAAAATCAGGTTGTCTTTTATTTACATGTCAAAGTATGTATGCATTTCATGCATATCGTGAAATGCATGAAAAATATCCCTTATCAATAAATATAATAGCGTTATCAACATACATCACGACGTATTTCCTGGGATTCTGATGTGAATCATTTGTGTCTAATGATTTTCCGATGATACTGGGAAAACCTATTATACATTTATTAGTTTAGTAATTAAACTGCGTCACACTAGACTTCTCCTGCATCTCGATAAAGGGCAAATCTAAGCCAACCATACCGAGCAAATTGATTAAGATGCTAAATCATGCAACCGGTAGAAAGTCTCATTAACTCACGCATATTATTCACACATACTATGTACATATATCTCTCACGGCTTTATCCCCGAAGCTGTCGGCAGAGGTGTGTTTCTACGCACACATTTGTCTCTTGTATTTTAAGGGCTTATAACCTGAAATATTTTTTATGTTAATCTTGTGCCATACCAAAAATCCTTCTTTGCCAGAAATGCGCTTTCTAAGACACATTTTACTTTTCCTTGCCTGAGACCTAACCCATCCGTAGTGAGACGCGACGCCAACAATTCAGTTATTCGCCAAAGTAAACTTTCTAAGCGCGCTGTCAGATTAACAATATGTGTCCAGATTAATGTATCTAGTTTAAGTCCCCACATGTCCTCTCGATCAGCCGAGTGCGCGACGCCGACCCATATGAAACTTGTGCGAGCTTTTAATCACAGCGTGCGGTCGGCCGAGTTCAGCTAAGTTCGGGCGCTGTCGGGCGCGATCGGGCGCCGGCGACGATGCCAGCGCGGAGAGATTTGTGTCGCGCACACAAGTGGCCCGAATCTCGTTAGCTGTGAAGTAAATTGCGCTAATTAAACAAAACTAACGCGCATTACGCGCGCTCGTCTCACAAACCGATGGAGATTTTTATACAAAATGTTATTTGTTCCGCTGTACGAAATGGTACAGTTGCCTTTTGTGGTTATCGTAAGATTAAATCCCACGTGTTTCCCAATTTAATGTATATAAATTTCGGTGTGTTATGGGTGACAGTTTCTGTGGTAGATGAGCGCGATCGGTCAGCCGTGTGTGGGCAGTACAGGGCGGCGCCGGCGCCTCGCCACGTCCGCGCGATACGTCTTGTCGCCCAGATTGTGTCACTCTCGATATTGCTGCCAGCTGCAGGGATATTAAAACGCTCATCACTTAATAGCAATATATCATACTCGCGGGAAATTGTCGCAACACTGTTCGCGTCAAAAACACAAACCTTACAACCTAACTTTATTAAACTTCTTGACATGATAAATCACATATATTTTAGGAAGATGTAGCGGTTTGAAAGAATAGGGAAGAGGAGGTTTTACCTTAGTAATTCCTTATCTTAAGAAGAAGTTTTAGGGATACCAGAAAAACACATTCACGCGCCGATGTATATTGCACCACGTGTACAAAGGTGACGGCGACTCATTAATATCTAGAACATGTGAAAATGAATGTGTCGGTAAATGCACCTGCAACAAAGTTAGTGGCACGTAGTGAAGTGGAGGCTCGTGGCTCGTCCTCGGCCAGGTGGACGCCCGCGCTGAGCCTAACGAATGTGCGCCATAACTCAGCTGGGGCGGCGTGCGGCGGCGAGCGGCGAGCGGCGCCCGCGAACTCGCTCCCACACCCACATAACTCTCGACTAATGGGGCTTAGATGCCGCCGCGACTTCACCCGCTCTAATACAATGCGCCCCAAGGATAATTAATATTTGCAAAAGTTTCCTCTCATACTTAATTGCATTTTTTTAACTTGTGAAATACGAGTACCTATATCGTTACGATTGAAATATCTCATTTGATGAACATTGATTTCATTTGACAAAATGAAATATATTAATGATAAGTTTGACATTGAAGAGTCTATTTGATTGTTGCGCACTGCACTGTCAGACAGTTATTCCTTAAGTTTTACTACTCTTTAATTTCTAAGTTACTTAAGCTACATACAGAAGATGACTAGCGTTCGTCATCATAGAACGTAATGCGGGCACCATTTAATTCAGTCGGCGCCGCACGAAATCACATCTGCGCCGTTAATGGACGCCATAACTCGATGTACGTCACTTAAGGGGCTTTCCCTCGCTCCGCGGGTTCTTTATTTTTATGGAAACCCGTAAAAGTAATCCCGAGCTATCCCATGGTTCAAAATAACTGCGCCTTTCACTTCCCGCCGGGGAACTGATTGCTCTTCAACTTTACACATTATGTACTCAGCGTATTGAAAACTAAACGTGGCATGAAATAATGGCTTCTACTTATAACATGCAAATTAGTGAATCATTAATGTTTGGGTCTAAAGCGATGAACATCATGCAGAAATGTATATTTTTTTATAAAAGAAGGAATTTCTTAAGTTGGCTATCTATCCTAACCCTCTCTATCTCAATCCAGTAAATAACGCCTATCTCACTACCGTTGATGTGGCCCTAGCAAAAATGATGCTTTGCAATTTGTAAAATAAGTTTTGAATAAGATTAAAATGTGTTTGGATTTACAAAATATCTTTATGATTACATAGAACTCGACCAGCACCTGTACATTGGCGAGTATGTTGGTGGCTTGTGTAGTGATGTATGCAGTGTGTGCACTCCGGCGCGGCAGGCGGTCGCGAGCGGAGCGCGTTTGATGGATGACACACGTGTATCGCCTGCACGCTACTGCTGGCTACCCCCAGGTCTTGAGCAATACGCGCTCGTTCATCATCAGTTACTTTCAACAAACCGCGCAGGCTGCTCCAGATCATATACTAGTAATAGTGTCCCTGTATGAGTTATTTTAAGTCTCACCTTATGAGAGACAAACAGGTAGCCGTTTAAATCGCATCGCAGACTTATCCCGCAAGGCCACGAACCAAGAAGTATGAATACGCTCGTAACATCCAAAAGTCAGAAATCTGTGTTGGGGCTTAACTCGCATCCACTATGCCAGTGACGCGCGCCGCTGAAGGAACAAAGGTGCTGTATTCTTGACACCGTATTGCAAAAATCTAAAGCTATAAAAAAATAATTAATGTAAATCAATGCTCAGTAAATGCAACACAAGAACAGTTCCCGCCGTGTACGAGTATGGTAAGAAGTGCAACTGACTGGGCGATATATTCGGTCGTGGGCCAACGTGATGCAATGAACAAGTAACGCGAAGGCTGCGTCCAGATAGATCAGTGTTTCCTTCCTGCTCTCTCCTCCCCGCGCCCCCCCCCCCCCTTGCTGCTCCGCGTGGCCCGTCCGCGTGCCGTTGGATAAATGCCACATCACACCGGCAGATCAAGCAGCCTGGCGCTCCGGGCGCGGCGTTTTTTACTTTTTTCTAGTTCGTGTACTGTGTAGGCTCCCTGTGGCGTGCCGTGTTTTATCGCATTCCTTTTGTATCACTGTGCACCGTAACCTACGGATTTTTGAATGCATAATATTTACAGGTTTAAATAACACTAGCAGCGAATTTTCGCCCGGACGTGATGGTAAAAAAATTGCTTGTAGCCAAATAAACAAACAAACACCCTCTTGCATTTTAAATATTTGTTTTGTATTTTCCGATACTATGTATTCACAATGAATCATAACCTACTTTAACGGTGAAGGAAAATTGCACACCTAAAACGTTCTTAGGAATTTCTGTAGTCAGCCAACCTGCACTAAGCCATCGTGGTGGACTAAGGCCTAAAAACCCTCTCAGTTACAGAGGAGACCGACCCCAGCAGTGGGACGTATATGGGCTAATGATGGTGTATGTTTAATTTGTTTGGAATTGTAAATATTTACAGTCATCACAAAATTAGCACAGTTCTCATAATTCTATGAATAAAGTCTCAAAAAAAACCAATGAGCTCTATATATTTCATATTTCTGAATCAAGGCGAGTAGTTTACAGATATATAGACAAACGGAACGGTACCGCGAGCTAGTATTTTCGATTCCGGGACGAAACATTATCATCATCAAATATTGCCACTGTATCCAATGGCATCCTGCGACCTGCCCTGAGTTCTATTCAGAACCTCATTTATCCAACCGTTCGTCGGTTCTCATATTTGCCCAGCCCGTAACCCTTACAGGTCTTCAGAGGGCTTCTGTCAATAACCATAATTTTTTACGTACCTCCTTACATATTGGATATCGTACATTTCGTCATGCATGTACCTCCTGTCTATTTACGATAGATAATAGAAATAGCGACATTTTAGCACACTTACACTCTATCACATCTCTTACTCATAACTTTGAAAGTAAACTGTGACGGTCTATGCGTCTTTTTCTAATTACATTATTATAATCATTTTTATTCATAACTAGCTGTGCCCGCGACTTCGTCCGCGCGGAAAATTAATTTTTAATAAGAAAATTTATAAAATAAAAGTAGCCTAAGTTACTCCTTATTACATCAGCTATCTGCCAGTGAAAGTCCCGTTAAAATTGGTCCACCCGTTTCAGAGATTAGCCGGAACAAACAGACAGACAGACAGACAAAAATTGTAAAAAAACTTTATTTTGGTATATGTACCGTACCTATATACATCCATACGCATTTATTAAAAAGCGGTTATTTCAATATAACAAACAGACTCTCCAATTTTGTATAGATGACATGTCAAAGCCATATAATACACGAGTAATATGCAGATAAGCATTGGTGACGTTAGATGCACATCGGGCATTGGCCCGATTTCTTTTGCAAGGTTTTCTTTTGTTCAGCACCAAGGCACACAATACAAGTTTGAGTTAAGTTTCCATTGGTTTGTCGGTTTCCATTCAGATTGTTTATTTCACTCGGTTATAAACATAATACTTTTCTCTTTTCTATATATGAAATATATGAAGTTGCCGACGAAGGGCGAGCGTAACTGCATTTTAAAGGACTTCCTCTATTTTAGAACAGTACCTACTCAAATAGTTTTTTGTTACTTCCCGACAACATTAAATCATTTCATTACAGTATTCGATCATTAGTTCGTCATCATCATTAGCTCATATACGTCAAACTGCTGGGCACGGGCCTCCTTTCCAACTGAGATGGTTTAGGCCTTAGTCCTCCACGCTGGCCTATTCCGGGCCGATGAACTACCATGTAAGAAATTCCTAAAAACCTTCAGGTGTGCAGGTCTCCTCACGATGTTTTCCTTCACCGTTATTTAACCTCGAGGCCATCATCATCATTAGATACTTTTTGTGAAACTACCTATATAGCATTTATGCAGTAATGAAATCGGCGTCGCGAGAAGGTACTTACAAAAGGGTGCATTAGTAAGTATGAAGCAGTAATTAAGATATCCTCGCGGAATGTGATACAGCGAGTTCGGCGCAATAAGATTTGGTTCCCTCGCGTCGAGCTCATAAAACGACACGTCCACTTGTCTGAAGGCGGCGCGACGCACGTGCCCACGCGTGGCGCATGATTTCCTACGTCGTGCATATTACAAATCCGCTTCAACTTAATTTATGTTCCGAAGTAGATGCACTGACACCCCGTCCCGAGCGGGGGGGGGAGACGACGCAGACGGAGACAAATTGTGTTTTTAGATAAAATGCGCCCCGGAGTCACTCACCCCACCTGATTTTAACTTCGCCCCCATCCACATTAAGAGTTTTTAAGTCGGGCAAAACTGCAGGCACTTTCTCTCCATTTCCCTCTTTTATTAAAGCCCAGAACGGCGCCGTGTACGAGTACATGGTGCCATGTGTGAGATAGCAGCCGAGTGAAATTGTATTATGCAGTGCCGGAATGAAATGGATTAATTTTATTTGTAGTTTTTTCTTCGGCGCGATGCTGCGACTGCACCTGATCGTGAGCGCTGTTCCAATAGCATCGGCTCGGGTGCCGTGGAAACGATGGGTACTTGTGTTTGAATCCTTATTTATTATTTAACCATGGTTTTGTATGAGTACTTATAAAAGTATGTGTATACGGTTGACAAAAGTGCCATTCTAATGAATAATACTCGTAATTCCTAAAAAACTTAAACTAATACATTTATTTATTTAAAACTTTATTGTATACACAAGATAATAACTATGGAGTACAGTAGACTAAATTAGTACAAAAAGCGATCTTATCGTACAAGGCGATCTCTTACAAACAACCAAGGATAGAGATAATAGATACTTGTATAAATCTGAACAGTAACTTATGACATCGTGCTATTAGTCTCCACACAGCACGTGGATGTGTGGCGCATGACACAGCGGTGGCTTTTCATAAACTTTTAATAATGTTTTTATTGGGCGCTGTGCACGGTGCAGCGCGCCGTCCGTCTTTATAAGCTGCTTCTGCCGAGAGCGGTTTATCTTGTGCGGCGCGGCGACGCTGTATGGCGGCGCGCGGCGGAGTGTGGCGGGGCGGTCGGACGTCGGGCGTTTCAATTACCGTTTAACTTGACGCCATTAATTTTTCGCCGAGCGCGGCCTGGGGCCAGCCCGAGACACTCTCATACACCGGTCTGTTGCTGCAATCTGATGGCGCTACTTAAGATTAATCTCCCTAGAAATCTTCAAGATAAACGTACTGTGGAGATTACACTTTCTTTGAGAATTTCCAACATCCTTTTTTATTCTCAAATGGTAAAAGCTTAGTTCATTTTAAACTTGCACGGTTGAGCAACTTCAATGTAGCTGTGAGTGGGGCGTTGTCCGAGCACACGACAGTTGATATAATCTTTCACTTCTCGGCCCAACTATACCCGCCTCATCGAAACGGGTGAACGCCGTCCAAAATAATTTGACTAAAACACATTATAGAGAATTCTAACAGAGCATTGGACCAATTTAATTAGCACGTATTGGTGCGGTTTGCATTCAGTTTCAGTCGATATCGTCACAAAGCGGCGCGTGAATATCGCGGCTTGTTGAATGTGCGAGCGGGCCCGAGGGCTGAGGGCGGGAGCACTTCACCCGCTCAAATGATTGATGGGCCGATGGAGCCCAATTTTATACACTTCCTTAGATGAATTATTCCACGCGAACCTCTCTATATACATTTATATACAAATCACCGTCAGATGGTTCACTTTGATCAAATATATTCTGATATCGAATTTTAATTATATAAACTGACAGAGTATTTTCTCGTTCAGAATCCACGGGGATGGTTGCGTTCATTAACGTTATACTCATTAGAACTACTTTAAAAAAAAATCGTTGGGAAAATAAATTGCAAGTTACTTTGTACAAGAGTCTTGTAATTAGTACCAGTAGAATATAATGCGAACTACTTGCAACTAAAATGTTAGTAGAATGTGGGAATATTAGAGAACTCTTAGATTTTTTAATTAAGCTCCCATCTGGAGGCGGCGCCACGTGTAGGGTCGGCTCGGCACCGCGCCCGCCGGATCATTAATATTAACAAGTACCTAATTACTATAGCCCAGATACGGCTTATGCTCACAAAAAGTTAGTCGCTCAACGCCACGCCACGCCACACCACACAATTCGCCTTTTGATATTTCATCCGTGAAATAGCTTTACTAATAAGTAGATAATAATCATATAGCATTCTCTATACATTTCCAAAGCCGAACTTAGTAGCACACGTAACGCTCGACACTCCGCCTCACCAATGACGGTAATCATAAACTAAATCTTACTATAATAGACATTGCATTATATATTCGAGTTCGAATTTTCCATACGGACACGGCAATTGAATTTTCTCTTTTTCATCAAACCAAGAATACATAGTGTTTTCATTTAACTGGAAGTTGTTGATTACGACAACTTAAAAAAAGTACATAAATGGAAGCACTGAACGTAATATATAGGACAGACTCTTGACCCCCACTATGACTTGTCATGACTACAGTTCAGCTTGCGTAACCTCGACCCACTCGCTGTAACACATGCAAGGAGAGTAGTCATAATCAGCCCATATACGTCCCACTGATGGGCACGGGTCTTCTCTACAACTGAGAGGGTTTAGGCCTTAGTCCACCGCGCTGGCCTAGTGCGGGTTGGCGGCGTGCTATATAAAGGTTCAATCGCAGGGTCGGGCCAAGCGGTTTTTCAATAGCTTTCCAGTTCCAACACGGAGTCTGAAAATTTGTTCAAACACCGACAATACTTAACCTCTATTTATCGTCATCAGCATCATCAGCCCATATGTGGACTGAGTCTTATTATGAGCTGAGTATTATTTATGTGATTTTTTATTTAAATTATGTTATGGATTAATGGAAAGGACTTAATTTAACATTAAGTGCTAATTAAATAAATACTTCCCACCGCTAGGTACGAGGCTCCTCTACAACTGAGAGGGGCATCTATTATGTCAACCTTAAGAATGCAGTTGAGGGATCGATGGTGCAGAAATGCACCTCTGCCTTCTTCATCGGCGATACTGGCGTGCGTCCGTGCGTGCGTGTGTGTGTGTGTGTTCTCTAGTAATTTACTGTTATTTTTAAAACATTTTTTTAAATGGTGCATGTCTTGCCCTAGTTAGTTCGCGGAAAGTGTAACCTAAATTTGTTTTCATTTTCAAGTATATTCTTATGTTTGGATTTTTTTCGGTGAGAGAGATTTTTGAATTTAAACCGTTGAAATACAAGTTCTTATTCTAATCTACCAATCCACGACCCAAATCTTGTATGGGGTGAATATATGTAAGTGTGTTCCGATATTAAACTGAGTCTTGCAAATTCCTTGCAATTGCAAATCCTAGGCTGCTGTAGATTTTATGTTAATATGAAAATTATCTTGAACAATAATAATTAAAGTAAACGGAATTTGTAGTTAGAGCCGCATTGACATGGCGCGCTATGTGTTTCATTGTGCGCTGCCATCAAAACATTACAAGTGGACCTGAAGTGATGTGTAATATTGTGCTAGTATTAGAGTTACTGCGACATAAGCATCACGCATCACGCACTAAACCCGCAATAAAAACTGTACAATAACAACTACCGCGGAGAAATATTGATTGCACGCGAGGACTGGCGAGGAGAGTGGTCTCGCGCACTGTCGATACGCACACACCGGCAACCCTCTAGGGCTCGCGTCAAGGGCTACACCAAACCATCTAGGAATTCATATACATATAATCATCAGCCCATTTACGTTCCCCTACCGGGTGCGGGCGTCCTCTACATCTGAGAGGGATCATATACATATTATTAAATCATATACATATTTAAAGGACTTTTTTCAAGCAACTACAATCGGTTAATATGTTTAGTGTGTTCCTGAGATTGAGATTGCCACACGTTATGCATGCACCATTAAACACATAGATTTTGTAAACCAATTGTTGTCCTTTATAATTGGAAAATTAAGTTAGTTGATTTAAAAGTTTGCCTTATCATAGCGAACAGCAGCATTGATCCGTCCCGACTGTTAAAAATGGATCATCATCAGCCCATATACGTCCCACTGCTGGGCACGGGCCTCCTCCTAAAATTGGATAAATTTTACTTAAAATAGTTACTTGTTTATTTAGTTTATCGTGATATTTAGAGTTTTTTCCTGACGTCTTCAGCAACCCTAATGCTGTTTCTGAGACACCAGTTGAAACTCTCCCGAGTCGCGACACTGGATACAATCGCTAGCGTCGCTGAAATCTGTATAACATTAGGGCTTCGATATCATTTGCGTTATTGCAAATGACTTAGTCACAAAACGACTACAGCTTGCTTCAAACATAACATAACATAAACTCACGCCTGTATTCCCCGAGGGGGTAGGCAGAGGTGCATTTCTGCACCCACATTTCGCCAAGTATGTATCAGTCCCACGTAACAGGGGGCGAGCCTATTGCCGCTTTTCGGGCACATTTCCAGACTCCGTGCTGTTACCGAGAATTTCCTAATGGAAAAACCCAATAACACTTTGCCCGACCCGGGAATCGAACCCAGGACCTCTAAATCACACGGCACATACTTGTACCGCGAGACCACGAGGCAGCTTGCTTCACTACAAGTTCATCATCTCTTTAAACGAGTATCAACGAAGTGATCATTTTGAGACCTGAACACGTGCCAACAAAGCGTTCAAATAACAAATGTGAGCAAGGTGCGGCCCGGCAACACGCAGTTGAACCCGCTGAGCCAGTAATTGTATTAAGCAGCGGAGCCTTGGAAATTGATCAGCGAAGCGATTTAATGTAGGGCCCGCGCCCGCGCTCCGCCGGAAACATAAAAAATCCCATCATCCTTATAAATCCGCCTTTTCACAATAAACCCTTTCAGTGGGAAAACATCGTCGCCATTGATCCCTTTATATTTACATATTTCCTTTGTTTCACTAAGAGAGAGCTCGCCGCCGCACTGACTTGCGGAAATTAAATCACAATCATACATCATCTCGGGATCATGTTTTCTTTTACGTTATCCTCTCGGGTATAACAATGTGCGCGTATTAAAGATAAACAGATTGTTTGCAAATCGTAATTCATATCTTACGAACTGCAATCAATCACCGGCAAGTCTTAGGCATGGCGGTAAGACGAAGTCGATTTTAGATAATTTTTAATAGTCTTTTCCATTCTCTATAAGTCTTGTATGTAAATACTATAATTTATACTTTATAAGCGACTCACTAAAGAATATCTCATGATACAGGCCCGGCCTAGTGTGAGAAGTACCTTGGAAAATTAAACAAACAGTAGTTTAGTCATCTGTAATCTGTACGAACTTTAACTTCTGTAACCGAATACATGAACCACAACCAAATCGTAAATCATCTGAACAGTGCCGCGTCTGCAGGCCTTATGTATGAGTTAAATAATCTGATTACTCATTTACAATATAGTTTCAGTTATATATTATTATTGGAATGCAGCAGAACAACTGGTATTGTAGTGGCCCACTGGTGAGTGCGGCGCGAGATGCCCGGCGTCTTCCCGCGGCGAAGTGTCGGCGCGCCGCCTGCGACCCACATACGAGTACAATCTCCGCGATATTATGCGAGAGTGGCGCAAACGTGTCAGCGCCACGCTAAAAGCACCGCCGAACGAGCAAACGCGCTGAGTGCATGTACCGAGCTTTTATTGGATTTGGCGGCGTTTACCGGCTCCTCGCCCCCCACCCCCCACCTCCCGCCAGACCGCGAGCTGGTGCTCGTGCTCGCAACATCCGCGATCTTTAACACTTCCATACGACATGTTCTTAAAGTTAATTTTAGTACTTTAAAGGGTAGCATATGCAACCGATTTGCTGCTGTCTCCAGAGAACTTATTTGATCTTTATAATAAAAAATGCTACAGTACAAATAAGTATTTTGTTAAACTGGCGGACATTGCTTATTTAAAAGTCATTGTTATAATTGGATGTACTGCATTCAATATACTCAATTCCACCAAAAACTTACTATTATAATATTTTGAATGTAAAATTCAAATTGTGTGGTGGTTTCGTTTTCATGCGTAAACTGTAGAACCGAATTTTTACATAGGTACATATGTACATACATACATAATATGGTAGATGGAGACAGCTACAGCTTACGTTTTTTCGGAAAATTGTATTTGTAGTATTATCAAAAATAACATGTGTATCACTTGTTTTTTATCACTTGTACATTACCTTTTTATCTCTAATACAAATTTGAAGTCGTCACAGACGAAGTCACATGAAGATTCATAAGATGTGCTCGTGCAGACATATCACACATGAGGCTCTTACAAAACAAACGTTGAATGTTAAGGAGACGGCGAGAGTGAGCGCGCGCCGCTCTCCCGCTGTAGGCAGTAGGACGAGAGCTCGGCTGCGGTAATTGCGTGGCAGACGGTGTGCTTAAACGTTTTACTGTTAATGCCACACGTACGGTGCAGCGACGTGACGACGTTTAGCTAAATGCACCGCCACGAGCGAGCCGCCGCCCGACACACGCGCTTAGCGATATCGGGCGGCGGGATTTGTTTCGTAAATTGTTACCAAGAAGCGGCGAGCACGGCACCCCGGCTCAACGACACGCCAGTTCACTTCGCCACACCAAACAACAGGATACTCGGAGTGCACAACTTTCTTACGCAATGCGGAAAAAAGACAAACGCGCAGATACCACCGGTTTATAAATCTAACAAAGGTATATACATAAAGACATGTTTAAGAGGATAGTACATACAAGACAGAAGTTAATAAAATAAATAAAACATTCTGATGACTCAAAAATTTTGGAGGACGAAGCTCGGTGTCGTCACGAAGTCAAGTAGAATCCTTTTTGGAGTCTCGTATGCACGTCCTACATATCTAGTGCATGATTATGTTTATAAAACTCTCATCTTTGTGTCATTTTTGCAAGCTGTACGTAGCGAGCTATTTACAGTGGCAATTAAACGGTCGTAAAGAGATCCCGCGCGCTGCACCGCGAGCCCGCGTCACGAGTCACGACTCTGACTAATGCCGGCGTTAACACGTCCTAACATACACTTATGTCCGCGCTTTAAATCTTAACTCATTGCACGTGACTAATTGTGCTAAAAACAACTTTAGTATTTTAAACCACCGCTTTGCGAAGCTGAGGAAGGTTTGTGACAGGGAGGGGGCGGGGGAGCGCTAACCAAACCATGCACCCGCTAATGTATGCACATAGAGCGCGAGATTGATTGCTCCGCGATGGAGATGTATCGGCGAGATGGATTCACTTTGCCAGTGCGCTCGAGAACGCGCCGCGCACTTCACTGCGCACTGCTTAGTATCGCGCAAACCTAGCTCGCTAAAACACGTACTAATGGATTTTATGCAGCCCCGCCCAACTTTTCGTACGCCATTTTTTACAAACACACTACAAAGCCTAAACTACAATGGTACTTTCGGATTTATTACATTATTACCTTAACATATTTCGTGTGGCTCGACGTCACAATGTAAACATTTATTCAGTAAACACTGAAATGTGGACACTGACGTAGTTCGTTAGCAACTATACAATAGAAGGTCCCTTATAGTGGCAGGACCGAGGGCAACGACCCGCAAGTTCGCAGACGACAATAAGACTAATCAATCTTATTAGAACGCAACAATACGATTAAAATCTTAGTATTAAATCCCGCGCTCGCGTCCGCCCCCGCCGCCGCGCCCTCTCGAGCGCCACGTGGAGCGGGCTCTGGCGCAGCGCCAACTGTCTTCACACAGCGTCATATTTGCTGCCGCTACTGAATGGAGTCCGATAAAGCGAACTGGACCCAATAAAGGCTGATTCTTCACAGTTTGTGGACCTCTCACCGCGAGGGTGCGAACGGGAACGAGGCAAAAGAGGAGAGCGGTCAACAAATGGATGCAATTTATCCGTAATGCTGCATCAATGTGTAAATTAGAAGGCGCGGGCGACGAGGCGCTGTAGTAGTGAGTGTAGTGCGTGTGTGTGTGAGTCCCCACACACTGTCAAAATACTCAACGACGAGTGCAATATTTCATCTTGTTTGTTTTCTCACGAAACTATATTATTATTACGTTCCTCTTCATTTTGAATGGTGCACGACACGTGGCAATCGGTCGGCACCTCGCGCGGGAACCGAACATATTGCTCAATTAATCCCTTTTTATTGTTTTCATGTAATAATTTACGGTACTTTTAAGGATAAAAGTGTTAAATATTGTAAAAAACTAAACAAATAACATAAGTGACATGAACGATGACTTAATGTCACAGACATCAGTCGCTCCTAATTAATGATTTAATAGTGAGTACTCGTACGAATACGTTAGAAGCTAATTCTGAATTGGCTATACTTTCATTTTACACGACTATGATTTGCTCATAAAACATGTTAATATTTCCACACGAAAGCTTAAACGAAATTATACTGATATTAAAATTTACGGCACAGAATGTTTAGTGAATTAATTTGCTAACGCTCGCGCCGTGCACACATTCATTACCACAACTGGATTTGACGCCCAAGCATATTATGCAAATATAAAATTGAACGTATCCTAATTTTGTGGTTTTTAATACTTCTTTCTAAAAATAATGTAAGCTTAAAAGTTTAATGATCCAGCTGATAATGATGATGATGATGATTAGAAGTTTATTGCAACATCGAACTTCTAAAATCAATGAATGAAGAACAGGAGCAAAACAGAGAAAGTGTAAGTAACATTGAACCTCTGTTAATCTAACCCTCAGAATATTTTTTTATCTCGTAAGCTTTTTACCTGGCAACCGTAATAAATTCATAACTATGAAAGACAAATTGCAACAGGAGTATTGAGAAATTATAATTCTTAAGAATTTCTTAGGTGTGTAGACCCCCAACCCGCACTAGACCAGCGTTGTGGACTAATCCCCTCTCAGTTGTAGCGAGTCCAGCAGTGGGGCTGACGATGAAATTTAAACACACTCCTATAGGTAAAGATGTTAAAATATCACAACCTTTCTTGTTCAGCCTGATTTCATTTTCTTCATTTACTTCAGCTGTCCACATTTGGCAGGGCATCGATTGCATGTCATTATGTTTACTTGATGATATATTGTCTGCCATTAATTGCGGCTCGATGTCTCGCTGCCGTCCGTATACGTATATTTAGCTGTTAAACAGGTTTTAATTAAAAACCTTTTACCTGACGCTACAAATGAATTACGTTAATGACAACAAATGAGCGCAATAGAGCGCGCCCCGGCCGCACCGCGCCGCACCGCCTCCCCACTGTTATTTCATCACGGATTTATTATGAATAATTTTAATTTATATCAGGATAAGAATAAGAAGGACATTTCGGTATTGCATATAGATGTATATTGCTGCACGGCCTTGAAGGAAATTATTATATTGACGTCTGCACAATACGTTTGTGTAACCACTTAAATACACTGTCTGCATCTTTCACACCATTCTCCAACATGATTCGTCATATCCATACTAATATTATAAATGCGAAAGTAACTTCTCTGTCAGTCTGTATATTACCCTTTCACGCTTAAACCGCTGGACCAATTGGAATGTTTTTTGGTACGGAGATAGAGAGGACCTTAGGAAAGGACATAGACAACTTTTTATCCCGGGGAAATGCAGTGTTCCTCGGGAATGAGCATGGAATCCAACTTTACGCGGGCGGAACCGAACTCCACAGTTAGTTTGAGTTTATTTTTTGCTTCGTGTTTATTTCTTTATGACTAAAATAACACGTTGTAACATTTAAAACAAACACGTGTTAAGAATTAAGATCATTAGGTATCTGGCGCCACTCCCAAGGAGCGTGTAGCTCAGTTAACATGTTCACAGCTTAATGGTAATGTTATGTTCAAAGTTCGCCACGCCGGTGTACCGGATGGATGCGTCCGTCGCCGCACACGACCAGTACCTACTACCAAACACTCTTATACTCTGCCTTAAACTGCTGTATGACTCACTACTACCGACATGTTAATGTACTCGTACTCGTCAGATGTGTGTGCGCACTCACAGATCGTCTAACATATACTTTTTTCTCTAGAATGCCTTTGATCGTCGTGTAGTTAGCTCACGAGTTAAATTTCACATAAATTTGGCTGTTTGCGAAATTTGACATATATGATTATTATACTGGATAAAAACAAATTGTACGTGATGTAGTAGTATGTAGTATGATGTAATAGTATTATTCGACATCGTTTATTAAATATTTTGGTTATACATATGTATGTAATAATGTATCGCCGTAGGTCGAAGCCACTTAAGTTGTAAAACTGTTGATTGGTACTCTCTCTCTCTCTGGTCGGTCCCTCATATCTGAGGATCGTGGTCAACATTAGGGTGACATCTGGAGCGGATGATCTGCTTCCACCGGATTCTGTCCAGCGCGTCCCTTACGGCAGTAGGTATAGAATGTGGAGGAAGACGACTCTTTCACTTGATCGGACCATCTCGTTGGTGCACGACCGCGTGACCTTTTGCCTTCGGTGTTTTTTGATTGGTACACTTCGTTTGATATCATCACTGTACAACTTGCTTGTGAGATGACTTCATACATACCTAGAGTTTTTTCATTGGACTTTACTTAAGTCGGTCTCCGCCACAATCAGCTAACGCAGTCACTCACACTACCTATGTATGCAATATGTAAGTATATTTATATACGTATTCTGTGTCTTGTGCTCTGATTAATGCTAATCTCGGCTGAAGTGTTGTTTAGTGTGCGAGAGTTGTGCAAATGCTGATGGCGCGTGCGGTGTCGCCGATGTCTGTCGGATTTATTGTGCGACGTGACAACGCATCCCCCCCCCCACACACACCCCGCGCCCAGCACCACGCGCCCCGCACCACGCGCCCCGCGCCCCTTCGGCACAAACCGCTGCCAGCAGTATGTTGTGCGCACCACATTCATATCTCATATGTTGGAACTACATAATAGAATCATAACTCCTCTACGCCAGGGATTAGCCACGTGCCGCTGTACCGTCAAATTTACAACCTTCACGCACTATATTTATATGTGTAACGCAGTTGGCAGTTATTCTTACAGTATACCGTAGACATGCTAATGTGTGGCAACTTAGACTGTGACTATCTCACAGAACTATAACCGTAAAGGCGACCTATAGACCTTAGTTTAAAAAATATTAAAAAGTGTAAAATTGACGATTCAAAAGAACTTGTATAGAAGTCTATTTGAATAAAGATAATTTGACTTTGACTATGTTGTTGTTGCGTTTCAATAACTCGTAATGTGTCTACGGTTTAGAGTATCGTGAATGTATATGTAGGAGAACGAACCAGCAAAACTATTATAAATGGTAGGTTTTTCTCATTGCCGATTCCATGATCCTAAAATCAAAAACAAAGTTTTAGCATTTCTGTAGTCACATTCACCCAATAGTGTTTCAATTGCCACGTAAATAAATGAGGGCCAACGTTTTGCCGTTTTCAGGGCACATTCCATCCGACATAAAACAGCAACATTTTACCCGACTCGAGAATGAAACATGGGACCTCTAAATCGCAGGGCACTAAAATCACCATCGCGAGACCAAGAAGTAGTCTTACTAGTCAACTTATTTTTATTGTTCTTATACATCGCCATTGAAACACTCATTTAGCCAACGTAAAGACTTTAGTTTATTATTAAAACAATAACTACACATTTGTTCATTACTTGACGACATTACAATAGCCCGAATATTTGTTGTTGTATTTGCGCGGTGTAAACACGTTGCTTTGTACAACATTCGCATGGCTCCTACTGATGTATGTATGGGCTCTTTTGTTTCATTTTTAAAATACTCGTATATGTATAATGTATAATATTATATAACTGTATGACTACATAGTGTTCTTATAATTAAAACGTTATGGCAGAAACAAAATCGATCTGCGTTTTAACATGAATAAATAGTATATTGGTAGTTTAAAAATACATTTTCCCCAAAGGGTGTTCATGGGCGGTGTTGACCACTTAACATCAGGTGGGTCACTTGCCCGTTTGCCTTCTTTCCCATAAAAAAAGTAATGAAAAATCTATGCGAAATATTAAACGTAAAGTTAAATTTCTTAGGTGTATAGTGCGCCAACCCGCACTAGGCCAGTGTGGTGGACTAAGGCCTATACCCCTTTAATGGTAGAGGAGACCCGTGCGAAGCAATGGGACGTATTATATATGAGCTGATATGAAACGTTAAAGCCTAGGCCATCGCGTCATGGAAATTGATATTTTCTAACAATTGGTTAATATAGTTTTCGTCAAAGTGCTGAAAATAAACAAGCTCCTAAAAAAGCCGGCATGACAACATTGTGCTTACTATCAGATAGTGTTATCACTTTGTCGTGCTCGTGGCCATGTAAAAAATTACACAGGTATGCTCACTTGCGACGCTGCGTCTGATCTACGTCACCCAATGTAAACAGTTCTAAGTTTCAAACACTAATCAAATTTATAATTTCTCATATTAACACGTCCTAGGTCTGACAAAGCGTTTTTTTAACCTAAGGCTGTTTCAAGTTCAAAACTACGAATATATTTAAAAATCACAAGCTGATTAACCCAAGTAAGAATTTAACTTTATCAGTGCTCAATGTTACTATATAAATCCACAAATTTTATCCACTGCGGCTGCCATAATACACGACCAATGTTTTGTGTGTGTTGTAAATGAAGAGAGTTTTACGCGAAGATAACAAAAAGCGTGTGGCGGCCCAAGAACAAACACTCGTTTAGGAGGCTCACTCGGGCTGCTCACACTGCTCGGTATCGGCAGCGGTACGTGTCCCGGCTAACGAACCGCTGCCTACTCTCCACAAACATACGCTCAGAGACACTCCGACACATCGAGGGAACAGAACGTACCCATCAGCCACATTCACACTTTAGTTCATACAGGTGATAGTGTAGTATAATCCTAGGACTAACATAAATATTTACATACATACATAAACGCCTTTATTCCCAAAGGGGTAGGCAGAGGTGCATTTCTGCACCCACATTTCGCCAGGTATGTATCAGTCCCGCGTAATAGGGGGCGAGCCTATTGCCGTTTTTCGGGCACATTTTCAGACTCCGTGCTGTTACTGAGAATTTCCTAATAGAAAAACCCAAAAACACACGACCCGGGAATCGAACCCCGGACCTCTAGATCGCACGGCACATACATACTTGTACTATGTTAGTCCTAGGACTAACATAACCTGATAATATACTTGTGGACGATTTCTTTACAATTTCATAATAAATTACGACGCACTTTAACAGTGAAAGAAACTAAAAGTTCTCCTTATCCTTACAAGATAATTTTTCTGTGTGCAAACTCGTCTTCTATTCAGTCTAAGAGAATAACAGTGCATAGCACTGGTACCATGGCCCATTAGGATAAAAAAAACTTAGAGATTACAAAAAAAATCGTCCCACACAATATACATAAATGACTTAAGTCAGTCATAAATGACTTAAGTAAGACAGTAAGCGACCTGAGTCAATTAAACGTGGTAGCACGTAGGCTGTCAATTACTTCTTCTGCGACACGAACTGTGTGACCTACAAAGTATTGCTAGATCGGCTAGCTCTCATCTGATGCAGACTCTGAATGTTTCATGAGGAGCGTCGATTGGGGCCATAAAATGTTTACGAGGGTGGGATTGAATCTGGCGAGTGTGTTGCTGCGGCGCACACCACACGCCGCGCCGCCGGCGACAGTGCGCGACCTCCGACCTGCCGGCGACCTCGCACGTGCGCTCCGTGCGCCAACACTACCTTAATGTGGACCATTCTCCCTGACACTCGAACTATTTGCCGAACAAATCACGCGACTACGAGCACATTATACGTGACTTGTTCATTTTAATTTACACGAGTATATCAAAATAACCACATTACTGCTAATTCGAAGTGCCACTCACAATTTACCAACAAAATAGTAATAACATGATAACTGACCTTACAGTCTTGCCAAGATTGAGAACAAAAGATAGCTGAGATCACACACATACTTTATAAATGAATTGAAACGGATTCTTTACTATGAAGTTAAATGATTACAATCCAATTTGTTAGAAAAACGTAGATATGTTTGAGCAGAGCGCGCATTGCACTGAGTACACACATGTTTGTATGGAATTGTATTGTTTTACTGGCAATCACAGTGCTTTGTGCGATACTTCCAATAAATTGCTATTTATTTGTTTTTAACGTGTACAGCCGAATGGATAACAAGTAGCGGCGACGCCAAAATAAATGTACCGGGAACGACTCGACCATTACCGCGTAACTTCGGCATTGCTATATTAATGACATATCGCAGAAATTCACACGATTTGTATTACGCCAACATAATAGCAAATAAATTATATACAGCTGTATTGTGAGAGACACCTGACAGGTTCGATCATGTGTATAATAGCATCACAACAGTTTCTAGCCAATGTCGCAAACCAACACCTTCACTCTAACCACCGGCCGTGCTACTGTCGTTACATAACTTTCATACAGATCATGAGTAATATTCATGCTCGATTATTTTCTATAAACTTCGTAAAATTCAACATTCAAACATGTTTTTATTAGCTTTTGATGTCCGTCAACCATATAAAGAGCGTGTCCCAACATTATACGAACACATCAAACAAAAATTAAAGCACTTTAAATATGATTGGTACGTGTAATTGTACGATTATATCGAGTACGATAAAACAGCATGTTAGCTTTGCCATAAATTAGTGTTATGAATAATCATTAAATTGTCGATATACAAAAAAAAACTGAGTTCTGCTTTAGTGTCCCTCACACTGTGATATTTCAAAGTATTTTCTTTAAGGTGAGTATTGATTATACACTGACGAAACGAACCATCGGAATACAATCACGACCTACTTCAATATTGAGCGGGTGCTCTAGTGAGCCTGCTGGATGGACTCTCGTATATCAATTCATCATCATCATCATCAGCCCATATACGTCCCACTGCTGGGCACGGGCCTCCTCTACCATTGAGAGGGTTTAGGCCTTAGTCCACCACGCTGGCCTAGTGCGGGTTGGCGGACATATTAATTCATTAAACTTTTATTGGTGCGTCGTGTCGTTGTCCTATTTGGTTTATTTAAGCGAGAGACTCCCACGGCACACGGCGTCGGGCGCGTCCTCGTGGCGCCGGCACCGCTACAAACTACAAATAAAATGAAATCGCACCTAGAAAAATTGAAAATTCAATAACCTCGGCGAGCAACGATTTCCTCCCGACAGCCGACTTTGAAAATATGATAGATGATACACGTAGCGCTTTTTGTCCGCGCCGCGCCATGTCGTTCAATCTGTTCGTCTGATTTATTCACTGGCGCCTTCAATTCATGGACTACACATTTTACACGGCGGCGGTCACTCGCTGCTCGACGCTCCTCGCACAGTAATTATTCACTTCTATCGTTTAAAAATGTATTTTTCATTATGTGTGGGGCGGAGGGAGCAGATCCGCCACCTAGACACCCTCCCCACTCTCCTGCGCCCACCCGCTACCCTCTGTACTCTGTACAAAGAGCCTTTTTAAACTAACATAATTTACGTGCTCCTAAAAAGCGGCACATAATCCCGTCTATAAACTTGAACATCCTCAAGGTCGTCGCGCGGTTACAAGTAATCATAATACAAACCGAGGTTTGTACAATTGAACCGCGTCACGTCTTCACTACTACGGAAAATGCGAATGAAGCGACTAAAACAATTTTATCACCAACGAAGACGAAGATGTAGTCAGCGATGTATTGTTGCACCCTCCATTCGCCAGTAGGTATTGCAAGACAACAAACAATACAGTTTTTACTGACCAATCAACCATTGCTCTTTCATAAATAAATATGTCATTTTAACATTAACATTACCTACCCATCAATACACATAAATTACCAAACCACCCCGACAAAGCGCAATTTGTTCTCGTTTTCTTGCTGAGTGTTTAGACTCTGTGGTACCGTCATTTTACCTAACTTCACATGTATCTAAGCATTTATAACGCGAGTTTCGCATTTAGATATAACCTGTAGTGTAACTCATTTACAGGGGCTACTACGGCGGGTTTACACCTTTTGTACGGTGTAGTAGTGTAGCTAGCCAGGCTAAGATAGGAAGATAGGATATCTACATGAAGCAAATTAGGCTTCGGGAAAGATCGTTCACCAGTATTGCCGTCTATTAATTGTGACGCCGTGAATCCACCAAAGTCGTCCGGTATTTTCTAACTCAGTCGTAGCTTTTCGTCGTTTCGTGATGTATGCTTGATCATCGATCGGAATTTGGCTATTGCATAAATAAGCACACTGTGTACCTACTTATGTCGGCGTGACGTCATAAACTGTAATAATGTTCACGGTACGTGCGCCCTACGTCGCCGGAGTGCAAGACGCCATTCAGCAGCGCCGCGATGAATGCTCCACAAATACCAGCATATCAATAGGGACGCATTAGCAGCACCGTGTTCTCGCTCAACTACTCACATTTCCCCGCACTGTTTTGAGGATAGTCGTGTTACAGAACTTTTCCCCTTATGAAAGTGGTAATAAGAGTCATGACTGTCAAAGCGTAGTAAGGTGGTCTTTCTCAATGGTAAGAGTGTTAACGGCGCGTCAACATCGACTCTACATATAATGCGTGTGACGCCGCGAGCCACAGGTTTTCGAACTGCGCGAGCTACAGTGTACGTGTCGCGGGACAAAGCTACACGAGGGGTTATTCGGGGTTTACGATAATATAAATACTAATAAAATAACATGTGACTCATGTGTTTTTTTCTTAAATGACTCTTCAACAACATACAATTCTGCCGTACATTTTTAAAGGTTTGATTTTATGGATGTCTGTCCTCCTCGGCGCCTCCACCCGACTCTTCCATTCACATCCCTATATAGCGCTTTTATTTAAAAAAAAAAAAGTAATGCGATGTCAGTAGTATATTTATTGACTGTTTGCGTGGTTCCATTAGCGTAATGGCTACGAATGAACTGCGTACAGTGCCACACTCATGCCTCTTTACCACTAGTTCATCGGAAAATGCACTTTGTAACAGTTCTTGTATCTGAGACTAAGATTTACCTGAATTAACTATATTCATATTGGCCAAGACTTATTACAGTTGCTTCGATTTTAGCTATCGTATATTGGCAATTAAACCCGTACAATGTTTAAAGGTAAATCCCAAGATGTTTTTCCTGCCTGATAATATAAACCAAGAACTCAGGATCGCATTCCCGAATCCATGCCGCGGGATCAACTTCTTATTTGAAAATTATTTTGAAACTAAACTCATTAAACTCGTCGTATTCCCTTATCTCGTGCCGCTTTAGAATGCCCAAAGCCACATAGAGATCGACACGGGTGTTTAAAACAAGTTCTCTAGTACGTAAACACAATGACGCAATAACAATTGAAAACAATACGAGTGTGGCGTGCGCTGTAATCTGGCGCACGTTAATAAGAATTGTTCCGCGCCCCGAGCACCGAGCGCCACTAACTTTAACACTGCGCTATTTGTGCGCTGTGCGGCGCCACACTCCACACAAATTACCTCAACAACTTCCGCGGAGCAGCGAGAGAGTGCCCGCCCGAGAAACATCCATTCAAACTTCAAGCGTGTTAATACACTGAGATGACGTCGATGTCAGTTTAAATGTTTACAAGTAAACCGGTTTACTTGAGCACTTCGATCTTATTGCACTTGTTTTCTTGCATGATGTTCCTTAGCCAGATAACTGACCTTTTGAAATTCCATCACATACAATCCCTGTCAATAAATGCTGTAGTATATTGCTGTATATCTTATGTTGGTCCGCAGATTCGTGCGGTGTACAAATGGTGTCAAAACTACACTTTTTAGAGCATATTGTGAGTCACTGTACACGTGTGCTCTGTGGGTCAATTACACACGCAAGTGTTTCAACGCTCGGCGTGTTCAATACAACAACGCGTTCCGGGTGATGATGGGGCTGCCGCGTTTCTGTAGTGCGTCAGGGATGTTTGCTCAGATGCTAGTTCCTGATTTTTACGCCATCCTGCGTCTCAGAATGGCATCCATGATGCGACGGGTGCGGGGTAGCCCCAATGAACTTGTGTCTGTTGTGGGACAAAAATTGGACAGTGCATTAATGTGGCATTAGATGACCTCACATAGAACATCCTATGCATACATTAAATAGTATTAAGTTTTGTTTGTTGTAGTAATTTTAAGTTATGATGTAAATGATCCGAATTAAAGGTTTTATTATTATTATATCTTGCTATAATGAAATATGTATAACTCGACAAAGTTACATACGCGTGGCGCGTTCCTAGATCATTTTGCGTACATCCAGTCACCAACAAGCCGACATACTGTGTCGAATGGTGATTAACCATTTCTAATCAAACTTTAAAGTCAACGAGAGTGGGATCAGTAAATATTGTTGTCGGTGTGTTCAAACGTTAAATAGTGCGAACTTAGTCGCGATACTCGACAACACATAAATATGCATGTCTGCCGCTGCGTCTAGACTGGGTAATTAATTTCGTCGTGCTGTAATCAAAACTTTCGCGAACAACACCTCTGCCATCCATAAGCAACCCTGACTCACTGCATCATTCGTCTGTGCGACCTCGAGTCATATTTACATATAAAAACGTTCGCGTTCAAATATATTTAAGCTAGCATTTATCCGTGGCTTTAGATTTTCTCAACTAATGTTATATGAAAAGAATATTCCTCCAGAAACGTAACATATTGAAAATATTATAACCGTCTTAAGTGTTTCAATGACGCCTATAAAGAAAACAACTAAGTCTTTCAACTAAATTTATCGGCATCATTAGCCACAACACATGCATTACCAGAAATAGCCCTCTTGCCAACACTTCCCGACCAACCTTTTAGAAATGGCCTGCATCCACCGACGTCCTAGTAATCATTGTATTAATCTATTTATCTTGCACTAGACCCACATTCTAGTTACGACTGTTATACCTTACACGCGCAGTTACCGTGTGGTACTGTAAAAGGCGTCGCGGCACAAAGCAGTTCATATTGTGAGGGGAAATAGGCAATCTGTGGCGACCAGCCAGCCACGTGCCGCCTCATTCGCGAGGCGCCCACTCACGCACTTACACAGGCACACAGGCATTCTGTCGCCTCTGCTGTCTGCAGCCGTGGTGGACAATATCCCGCGCTTTCACATGCCAAACTGGCAATAAATTAAAAACTGATACAATTGAGATCCATTCAAATAATTTACATTCACTACGACTGCATGACTACCTCGTGGTCTCGCGGTACAAGTATGTGTCATTCGAATTAGAGGTCTCAGAGTCCATTCCCGAGTCGTGCAAAAGTGTTTATGGATTTTTTCATTAGGAAATTCTCAGTAACAGCGCGTATTCTGGAAATGGAAAACGGGCAATAAGCTCGCCTTCTATTACGTGGGATTTACATACCTTGCGAAATGTGGGGACAGAAATGCACCATTGCCTACCACTTCGATAAAGGCGAGACGTTAAGTATTTATTTTCTTGACAGCCCCGTGGCGCAGATGGCTAGACACCAGCTTGCGAAACGAGAGGCCGCGGGTTCGATCCCCGCACCGAGACGAATGTTTGTGTGATCCACAAATATTTGTTTTGGGTCTGGGTGTTTGTGAGACCGAAAAGTCTCTCGTAGTCTCTGATATCCACGACACAAGACTTGTATCTTAGTGTGGGGTCAGAACTATGTATGTGACTGTTGGGTGTATTTATTTATTTATTATTTATGCAGGCTGCTGATTGTAAGCGGTTTTGATAACTTTTCAACGAAAAAATCTATCCCTGTATTGCACCGGACATCTCTTGAACACACACGGCAGTTTTTAGTGCGATACCCAACTAGTTAAGAAATTGTAAATCACTAGTTGGTACCGAGGCTCGTAAGGTAACGACGAAAAGGCCCTCATCAACATTCATGTTATTATTCCACACGAAAAAGGTTCGCCGCCAAATTTGCACATTACTCGCAAAAGGTGCCCACTTAACTGACTTCAAAAAGAAAGCAATTTATTAAAGTACACTAAGCGACATGGAACAGAGAAATAGAACAATAATATGAAGGTAACGCCTAGAGAGCTTTTTGCTAATATCAACTTCATCACAAAATGTACAAATAAAAGGACCTAACCGACAAGTACTCGCTGATTGCTCGATTTACACGGACTAGTAACATTATGACGGCAACATAAACACGATTCTAACATGTAAATTCACAATGCAGTGAGTGTTTGCAAATCCGTTAATGTGATCACAATTCGGGCACGTGCTCGCGTGGGCTGAGCCCGATGAGCCGGGGGGTGCGGGGGTGACGCGGGGAACGAGCTGGTATTCAAGACGTGTTCTTATCTAGTGACAAATCTGTAACGTGCCCTAACTCAACGATCAAAATCACACGCGGATTTTCCTTACTTGAGAATAAGATTAGGACAACATCGTATAACTCGAGATGTAACTCGTTGAAGATGAAACTTGTTCGTTATTGCAGTTCATCTAACATTCTATGCGGTAAGTTAGTGAATATATAAGGAAATTATATGAACCCAATGTATACGGTATATGTAACGTCCTAGTAAATAAAGAACCTGCAATACGCTGAATAGAGTCGCCGCAGGTTGCCAAGTTCGTAAAAATCCGTTCATGCATAAAGTGAATGTATACTCAGCGTGCGAGAACATCGACAGTTTACTGCGACACACGGAGACTGCAGGCGAGTGTCGCGCGACGTCTACATTAAACACACGCGCTAGGAGACTGCAGCACCGGCCACCCTGCACACTAGAGCAATGTTCATATTTCATTATTGTAAAAAGTTAGATGATACGTACATCAGTATGAGAACAGATTTAACACGTAAATCGTCATCTGTTAAACCGATAGACTTTTATACATTAACTGCTACCAATAGCCTTTTTACAGTTTGTTTAGCTACAGTTAATAGACATGTTTGGCTCATTAAGAGAGCGCCACCGAGTGAACAAATTCACCCGAAACACTAAAGAGAACGTCGTGGTTCCAATGACAATTGTATTTGTTTTTAATGAGCTGTCCGTCGCGACACAGCTACATGCCACCACGTGACTCATTGTCGCCACAACGAACGTGCTTGTTTATGTCGGGTTCAGCAACTGTAAGAGTTTGTGATTCGCGAACGCCGCGCGCCTCGCCTACCAGATGTTATCCTGCGCTTCAGCGTCCCGTCGCTCCGTCGCTGCATCGTCTCGCCGCCACCCTCGCTGAATGCAACAAACAGCCCAACGATTAAAGCAATTGGTATCCCGCGACTAAGTGGGGCGACCTCATGTTCGCAACATGGCCGCCGCTCTCGGCGACACGCCACACGCGCCGCTCCTGGGTCGCGCGAGCCTCCATCACGCTCGCACGACATACACCGCTTCATTTGAGGAACGACGGAAATTAATTGTACAGTTTAAAGAGCGCGATAGAGGAACAACGTCGGTAACGAAGTAATCCGGCGACGTATAATGTTCGGTGCGCGCGGCGGAGGGCGCGCGTGAAAAATGCGTAACGCCACAACGAGCTCTCATTAAAGCGATTCGCTTACACTAAGTGGCTCCAAATGGCGCAGTATTGTGCGTGACGGAGTGAGCGGCGGCGCACAGAAATATCACGTCATAAAGTAGGAAAATAACTGAAATGGCCCGCGCTCGAGACGAGATCTTGTGCGATACCCAATCCAATTATTATGACAAGTTTTATTTCGGTTCCTCGGGTTTATGTAGGTGCGCACCCCCGCCCGCCGCACGAGCTAGTGGCGGCGCGCGCTGCGCTGGTGGACGAGCCAAGTGTGGGAACGCGGAGCAAGTCGACACTTACTTTAACGGCCCCATCATTCCCACAGTATCCTGCGACCATTAAGCGCCCACTTAACTGATATCATCATAAAGATACCGCAAATTAAATTAAAGCTTTTATGATTTGCGCAATTTATTAACACTGAAACTGCGCAATTAAAACAATATAATTTGAACATTTATTACGCGAAATATGGCCGAAAGTAATGCATCATTCGCGTTGTATTTGGTTCGCTTGAAACAAACTTATTTGTCATTTCAGACAGTATTCCAATACGGTCACATTCAAATAATATCACTTTGAAATATGTCCTTACCTTAATTCACAGCCCTTAGTTGCTTTATATAATTTACATAAAAAGCCAATTGGGATAGTACACTTGCTGCAGACGACTACGCTTTTACTAAAAGGCACCTCGCGGTGAAGACAGTTAAATGATGTACTGAGCGTGACGGCCTAAGCTGGAGGACGAACTCTCACCAAACTAACGAGAGTCGTTGTATACGTAGTGTGAGCGCTCGCCCGCGCCGTGCTGCTGCGTGCCACGGGACGCCTTTTAATTACCATTTAATGTCGGTCGGTCGTAAATCAGTACGAGCAACCAGCCGCCCGCCTCCCGCCGCCCGCCGCCTGCAACTTCCTGCTCAATCAAATGAACACAAATAATAAAATAATCGGTGGTTGTGCTCGCTGCAGTTGCACTCGGCATTAGAGCGCGGCCTGCTTCCACAACTACTGCAGCGGCGCGCGAACCACTCAACTAGGATGTAATTAACGCGCCTCGCACATCCAACCGCAGCTAATTAATCAGCTCCGCTAAATAATAATGTAACGAGCGCCGCACACCGCCCACACCACACTTTGTGTGCGCCACTTCTTGTCCGCTCTGATACTGTCGATCATTATTTCTTATCTTCTTGTTCACATCAATATTCCTATGGTATTTAAACATTTTACGTAGAAATACACACAAAGGTTATATAGGTCCCATTTAAGCCACGGATGTCTTTTAGTTAATTGTCTTATTTAGCTCTATTATACTTTGAGTACTACTTCAGGATTGAATGCATCTGACGTTGATATCTTAAAGAAAAACTGTAACGGCGCGCTATTCTGTAACATATGACAGCTCTTGCCGCTTCAGCAGTATCAGTGAGGCGCGTGTTTGCACAGATCTCGCTGGGGACGTGCACAATCCCCGCGCGATGCGGGGTGACCCAGAAGCGCTAAGTTAGCGCCCTTTCGCCTCTCAGTCGGCAGGTGCGTGCTCTTTGAAGCGGCGCCGCTCAAAGGAGCCGCCGCCTGATCACCGCCCCGCGCCGGACACGACCCACTTCACTATTATTCAGGGTCTTAACGTTGCTGACACCTTACACGCGAGTTTTTCATTACATAGAACAAGATTTCTTTCGGACATTAATTTTCACACGAAGCCCTTGTCTATTTAAATATATCGTGCGATATGTTGTAAATATTTCCACCACGTGTAGGAAAATGGCTCGAAGTTTAAGCAGTAGTCCTTGGCAATTGCCACGTCAAATACAAAGGTACTTATTAGCATACGTTTGAAAACGGTAGGCATAGCCGCATGCCTACATACTGTTCGCTAGATATATTTTTTATTTAAATCTATAGGATATCGATCCTGCTGTCATCCTCCAAGAATTATTTCGGAGCCCGTCCTGAAATTGAGAATTCCCTTACGGATTTGCTCGAACCAGAAATCAAACCGTATTTTTTTATGTCGCAGTGCTAATTTATTTCGTGAGACGAAATAAATGCGCCGGGAGCGTTGTGGCGGCGGGCGTGACTCGACGGCGATCTAAGCTTGATCATTCTACAAACAGCGTAATTAAACAAATTGAGACGCGTTCATTGAGGGTTAAATGCCGGTCGCGTCGTGCTCTTGAAACTAAGTGCATTCAGCCGGATATAATGAGAACCGTGTACTGCAAATGTGACACCGGGAGGCATCCGCACCCTCCCGGCGCCCTCCCTGCAGCGCAGTGTCCGTCGGAGGTGCACAATGCATGGCGGTGGTCTTGTCATGCGCTGCTGAGCACAACTCGCACCCTCTACTTACACTTCCGCACTGTAGTTACTAGGTATATACATATTTATTATGTACATGTGACGTGTATGTGTATGTGTGTGTGTGCAGTGCCATCGGCTCGCATCCTGGGCGGGCCCGACCTGCACGTGGACATCGGCTCCACCATCAACCTCACGTGCCTCATACAGTTCAGCCCCGAGCCGCCCGCCTACATATTCTGGTACCACGAGGACGAGGTGAGCGGCCGAAAAGTAATTATACACATCTACTACTTGTTATTCTTATGTTCGTTTTGTTTTACCGACGCGCTCGCACACCGCCACGGAACAATAACCACCATATCAATAATGTGCTGATATACTTAAATAAGCTTAGATTAAATTGTAAAGATCTACACATGTCGTAGAGAATTTGTTTTCTCACTAATGATCAGTTGCATTTCTTGTTTACGCAACAACAGTTGGGCATGCGTTCCGATTTAATTAACTACATATATGTATAGAAATGAAATAAGAAAAGATTGTGCGGTGTGCGTGTGCTCGCTGTACTTTAGTGGTCCGCTTCTAACTCGTTGCTGTGATTAAGTTGTTAACTGACTATAATATAGTCGCAGCGGTATCGAACACCGCTAGCCCTTTGCAATTTTTATACTAAACTTTGCGTGGAAGAAATAGAAATAAACCAAAATTAATTAATTATAATAGATGATCTGTTACAAACTTATAATTACCCAAGATATACATAATAATCATCTATATCGTATGCTTGGTGTAATTGGCTCGCAAGGTCGGTGTTATCGCAACCCTAATTCTAATTGATTAAATGTATGAATGATTAATAAAATCTATTTAAAAGGGCTCATCTTACATTATATGTTTATGCGGAATACTCAATCAGCCACCAGGCCTCGTAGATATCATCATATCATACGAGTCAATTCCTTCACTAGCTAGACTTAACTTTTTTCATTTCTGTGATCCATGATATCGAAATTCATCCCTTCTAATCAAAAGACTGCTAAACTTTTACAGTAGGTTTATTTATTTCTGTATATGTGGTGTACAATGTAATGTATTAAATAAAAACTAAAATACTTGCTGAAGTCTCGCATAATATTGTTGGTCGCGCCCCGGGCGGTCGTCCCGCGCGTCGTGTGAGTCGTCGTGCCCGCTGCCGAACACCCGGCTGCCGTCTCCTGACGTCTGTCCGGATAACACAGTCGGAAATGTGTCCTGACAGTTTGCCTCGTCGGGGAGCCTTCCTTACTATGGATTTACATTTATCGCTTTAAGTTGCAAGTTCACTGCGACACTACCGCTTCTTTGCTCGGATATCGCGTTATGTTTCGCCAGTAACATTACTGAAAACCGATAACTAACTAACTGTTTTAAGGTTCTTTGTTGTTCGTACTCTGTCGATATCCAAACGGTCAATAATGCATGGTTATCATTGTAAAAGTAGTGATGGCCTCGAGATTTAAGCACGCGGTTAAGAATCTGGGCGGTCGCAGGTTCAAACCCCAGGCACACACCTCTGACTTTTCGAAGTTATGTGTGTATTCACAATTTTAACAGTGAAGGAAAACATCGTGAGGAAACCTGCACATCTAAAAAATCTTAATAATTTCTTAGGTTTGTAGACCGCCAACCCGCACTAGGCCAGCGAGGTGGACTAAAGCCTAAACCCTCTCAGTTATAGTGGAGGCCCGTGCCCAGTAGTAGGGAGTATATGGACTGATGATGATCATTGTGAAAACCAGGCCTGTTTTCATTTTACATTCTGGATTGGAAATACAAATGATATTTTATGCATTATAAGAATCAGAACAAGAATTCCTTTGACGAGAAAAAACCGTTTTAAGATCATCTTTTGATAACCACCTCTGAAGAAGCCGCAAAATGTACGTAGTTACATTCAACCTAACAGCTCAGTGCGCGAAACAGCTATGCGCTGGACTGAGTTGGGTCCCTCACAAAATCCTACGCCAGCACATCCAGTAAAACCTCGCCATGACTATAAAGTACATTTGGCGCAGTTCAATAGACCACAAGGCGAGAAACGCACTCATTTGCTAAGCAATAAATTTCGTTGAGCTTTTTAAAAATGTACTCCTAGAAATATAAGCGGCTAGAGATGCCCCACACTTGACTATATTTGGAACGCTCTGTCAAAATGATCGTCCATGAGTGTGCCGAGGCCAAGCGCTTTGCCGCATGGTTACTACCTGCTCCCTAGGTTTCACTCGCACAACTCCAATAATCCTGCCTCTACGCATTTCAAATCTTATCTTTTAATACATATTGAACGACTAACTCGTGGTCTCGCGGCACAAATATATGTAGTTCTATCTAAAATACATTAAGAAAGTTTCAGTAGCATCGCGAAGTCTAGAATTGTCCCCGAAAAACAGCAATAGGCTCGCCCCCTGTTACGTGGTACGGAAATATAGTTGGCGAAATGGTTGGTAGAAACGCACTTCTGTCTACTCCTTCGTGAGGCGTGATACAGGAGAGAGTGTATGTATGTTTGTATATGCACATTAAATGAAAAGGGGTATTCAACTCACAAACAGTTCTTAAACCGAACGCTGACTAGGTAACTAAACAGACGCTACGTGAAATATGAATACTTCACCGCAATCATTATTCAAAGTGTTTGCTCTGATAAAAACATCTCGAAACTAGGTTATTGCGAAAGTAATTTAATAAATATTAAATAACTTTCCATCCATCAAAGAGGCGATATTAATTCCCGAAAATTAGAGTACAGGACGACGGCAGCGGCGAGCTTGTAATCAAGTCATGTTGCCAGACATCAATATTTATAGAGCGTCGCAAATATAATACAAAACGTGGACGAATTTAATTTAATTATTCCCGTTGAATAACTCCCGTCTCGGCAGCCCTCAGCTCCGACACACTACGTTGCCACGCCGCGGCGTCTTACCACTCGCGTCGCGAAGTCGCGTAGGCCGCCTTATGAATGCTAAATCTATGCTACGATTTCGTTTTGCAAAATGCAATTAACTTCACTAGACAAGACTGTGGAACCAGTAAATGATACACTAAGATGGAGTCCGAGCTAGTACTTGTAGTCACTCAAGATCATCAAAAGCCGCTAAAAGTGCACCTTACTCCTTTGAGTCGAACAAAGCGCACCTTTCTTTTCAAGTGCACTCCTGAAAATGTTTTTAAAATTAATTCATACCAATCGATCTTCATACATCCCTCAAGTTACGCCGTATAAGTTTTCCACCAATCATATATTATTGTAAGAGGTGCTTTTTAAAGAGTGTGTGGGTTTTTTTAAATTAAATCAACGAAAAGATAAAACAAGCACCAGTAGCAGGCGAGCCAGTTACACAAAGCAGTGAGAGCGCGCTATGTGAATGGTACTCGTAATATTAATGTTATGTGTACATACATATGTGTGTGTGTGTGCTTGCGAGGGTGCGACAATGTGTGTGCGTTGTGTTGCGCTGAAGCAGGTGATATCGTACGACTCGTCGCGCGGCGGCGTGTCGGTGGTGACGGAGAAGGGCGCCGCCACCACCTCCTACCTGCTGGTGCAGGACGCCGCGCCCTCCGACTCCGGCCGCTATTCGTGCTCGCCCTCCAACGCGGAGGTCGCCTCGGTGCGCGTGCACGTGCTCAACGGTAACTATATCTCCACTCTTCTACCTCTCTACCCTCTCATTGTTTAACAGATGAGCAGAAACTCAATTCATTATTCTACATTCATCATTCTATAATACGATTTTAGACTTGTGTAATCCTCTAACTCGCGCTAGACCGGCATGGGGGATTAAGTGATGCACCTTTCTCAAAGAGGAGACCCGTGTCTAGCAGTCGAACGTATGGCTGATGTATAGATATTAAGTTAGAGTTTTCGTTTTGGAAGAAATAAATTATACAATTAAATTGATAGAGGAACGCAATGTGTGGTAGCATGGCCAATAGTAATACGGTGGGTAATGTTTGCAGGCGAGCGGCCGGCGGCGATGCAGACGGGCTCGGCGGGGCTGTCCAACAGCTCGCGGTGTATCGTGGCGCTGCTGGTGGCGTGCGCGGCGCATGCGCGGCTGCTGCGCGCTCACCTCGCCAGCTGATCGCGCGCGAGACGGCCGCGCCCGCCGCGCCCCCCGCGCCATCCGCATCACGCCGACACTGATTGACACTGCGATACTGCGATACTGTGTGTGTGTGCGTGTGTGTGTATGTGAACACCGCAGGACTCGGGATGTGCGCGCGCTGTGAATCTCCTCTTGATTACACGAAAACTTAGTTTTCGTTGAAATAAATAAATATATTTAAATAGGTGTAAGTTTTTATGAGCGAACGACACGGTAGCGACAAATCTCTGTGTACGTTTGAACCGACGACGCAGCGGCAACCAATCACTTCTTTATTTTTGAAATGATAATATTCAAATCACGAGGCGGGTGTTTTTCTGAACACGGCCGTGTATCTCGAAGACTTTCATTTGTTCCTCTATAAATATATAACTGGGCCGAGCACAGATGAATGTGGCGCGCTGAGACGTCGATACAGACACGCTATCTGCGTTCAACGTGCCTCAGTACGATTACAGTTTGTGTCTTGTATGAAGGGCTCGGCAGTCCAGATTCCTTCCGCAAGATTTAAAAGGTGCGATAAGTGTAATGTTTATGTGAAATGTGCTCAATGGATAGTCAGTAGGCGTGCACACGCGATGCCGCCGTGTATTCGCACGTGGTGTGGCACAGCATGCCGCTCGCTGGGACACTGAAAGTGCACTTTGCGCGAGACTCCGACACGCGGGCCCGAGGCCGGCCGGGCCGCGCCAGCGCTGTACACAACACAAACAATTGATAACATAGTAATATATAAATGTTCGTTACACTATCTGAATATTGTACATATTATAATTGTTTTAACTATGTAAAGTTTATGAAGTTAGTTCGTAAGTGAAGGTGACGCTGACACTCCTCAACTGTACCCTTCTGTATCGTGACTCGGCACGACGAGTGCTATCTCCTCATCACTCACACTGCTGTTGTGTAGAGCGACCGAGGCGCCGCACACGAGCCCACACTCCTTCCTCACTCACTGATTGGACTTGCTTGTATGACCGTACTGAATATTACATATAGCCTTTTTATAACTACTTTATTTCGGTATAATTCCTCTGGCCAATAAGTAGCCCTATTTTACCAAGTTTCTTGGTGCAAGAAGTGGTGTGACTCGGGTAAAGAGATCCCTCAGTAGCTAGCGCTTCCTGTGCGCGGTGGGTCGCGCGGTACATGCCGACACTAACGCTTCACCATCGTTATGTAAAGTGCCTACATTATGTGGCGATTAATGAACTACTCTTGTGCTAATTAATACCACGACGAAGCAAATTTATAAAACAGCCATGATGCTGTGACGATGCCCCCGCACCCCGCCGCACCACACCGCTGACCTCATCGCATTTGAGTACGGTCTCGATAAATTCTTTCAACTGACTTATATTTTTCTCATATTATAATAAAGAGGCCTTTTAACAACTGAAATATTTACGCACACTGCCTTAAACGAGGTCTGCGGCGCAGGCGACGGTGGCGCCAGCGGACAGGCGTGGTATAGGTACATATAGACACAACACTGACATCGAGCTCGTCCGCGGCGGCACCAACAGACCAGCACGTAGCGCGAGCTCACCCACCGCTCGACGCCTCCAGGGGCGTGCGCTTACACCACACACTCGGCGAAGTGAACATGTTGTGGGGCAAACGGCTCAATACTGTCGAGCGGCGGCCGGGGGCTCCGGGCTCGCCCACCGCGCCGCGCTCTAGTCTAATTGTTTGTGGACGGGACTGCGCGGCTGAGGCGTCGCCATGCATTTGTCTATTATTTCAAAAAAGATTTAAATAACGTTCCGTTGAGCGCGACCGCCTCGCCGCGACCCTCCTCCGCTCTAATAAAGTATAGTAATATATGAAATTGTTCTGGTGGCGTTTTATAAAACGTTTAGAATAAGTCTCATAGTGAATATTTCGGGAATCGCTCTGAGCGCGCGTCGTCCTCCCAACCACGACGCAAACATTCAACAATATGAGAATGCGCTCAGTGTACCAGGGTACCAGGGGAATGGAGTGGCGACGCGGCGAGTCGCTCAGAGCGTCGCCCACCTGTAGTTAATTGTAAAATACAATTTCAAACTGGACACGTTTTTGTATAGAATTAAAATGTAAATATATATCTAGAAACAAAGTTTTACAATAAAGACGAGCAGTGCGAGAATTGCGCCACACGCCGAGTTTCCGATGCAATGCGACATGCGCATGCGCCGGGAACTCGGTGTGTGTAACACATAAAACTATATGTATACATAAATGATATAAGTTTGTTTTCAAATAAAATATATAATATTTAAGTATCCGTATATTTTATTTTGACCCGGTGTCCTCCTTCGCTCAGTAATAAAACAGTTGTGTTAATACTCACTGATTAGTCGCGATAAAGAACTTTATCAACGTAGGTATACAATAATACAAGCAGATAAACAACCAGTGAAATGGCGATTATTATTCTTCAGCACCGTTATTAATAGTTTTAACATACTCATGTAACTCTAACTCTCCACGAGACAGGCAGTGCCTACTGGCAGTTTTTGCAAACTGATATGTGTAAATGTTTTCAAGATTTATTTATTTATTATAGCACAATGACTAGTCATCATCATCAGCCCATATACATCCTACTGCTGGGCACGGGCCTCCTCTACAACTGGGAAGGGTTGGGCCTAAGTCATTTCTTTTAAATGATATGTAAGATTACAAGCGTAATTGTATGGAGAAACGGCGATATTACCTATTATAGTGTTACGGCAGCTCCATGGCGCGCCGCCGCCGGGCCGAGGGGGCGCCGGCACAATATTGACACAATAAATAAAATCACGCATTACCTGAGCGCTGCCTTAATTATGTAAACGTGCACACGCACAGGATAATCACTCGAACCAAACCACATGAAATAACACACATTTACACAAGAGATCACCGTACCGTACCAGCGACAAACGAGCTTGTACGCTTGCCCATTTTGTGTAGTTATTAAACCATATACTATACAGTATACATACATGCATAACCGCACGCCTATATTCCGCGAAGGGGTAGGCAGAGGCGCATTTCTGCACCCACATTTTGCCAGATATGTATCAGTCTCAAGCGTAGGGGCTAGCATATTACCGTTTATCGGGCAAATTTACAGACTCCTTGCTGCTACTGAGAATCTCCTAAACCCAATAACACTGCTCGAGCCGGGGAATGAACCCGGGACCTCTAAGTCGCACGGCACCTACTTTTACCGTGAGACCACGAGGTAATCAAACGTATAATAATAATCTTATGGGAATAAGATCCGCTTTTATAGTAGGACTTGACGGTATATATAAATATTTACCAGAATGTACACGGTATAGAACTGTGTAAGCTTGCCGCAGTGATCCAATGTCACCTTCCTGAATCCGACACAGTAACTGAACCGTTTTAAAATCCGACATAATTGGGTCGATTGATGAGAGGAAGTCTTTGCACATCACTTGACACTATAAGATCGCACTGTTTCTGTCAGGTCGAAGTGTAGCAAGAATTAAATTCTACCTTGCAGTGGCAGTAATAATTAAATTCTACCGTCAGCTACTACCATTACATCAAATGATGACCACTACTTCTCTGCCTCTACTACTGAGAACAGTTTACCTCGATCTACCATGTAACATGTAGTGCATGATACTTAACATGATATTCCTTTGAAAGTTTTTTTATTATACTAAAAATTGTGAAAATCGTGTAGCATGTCATAATAGCACTCGCCAATAATCGAACCAGTTTTCAGAAGATAAGTTCTTGTGTAGTCAAATTCAAATCAAAATGCCTGTAAGAAAATACTCATAGGTATATATCGACAGACTGGCGTGCTGTCGAGGAAATAGAAAAAGTTATTCACGCACGAAACATTAAGTGAGTTCCCGCACTGCCGCCCATAATACAGCTATCTATATAAAACATTCACTAAGTATCAATTTCCGCGGGGATTCAAATCAATTGGTTTTTAGCCGTGATCCCGCACGCCATGTCATTCCGCATAGCCGTTCGTCGGCGATGTTTTGCTACACGACTGACGAAGATTTTAGTTCAATAACACACTCCTTGCTGCTACTGTAAGTTTTCTGCTAGAATGCCGCCGTCCCTACCTTGGCGGCCCCCGAGGAGTTACTATCATCTTGGTGTGCCTTTTGGCACCGCGCAGAGGCGGTCCCGGTTCAATCCATAGCTCTGGCTTCAGGGTATTCCGGGGCCGTCTCGCTGAATGCGCTGATGGTGGCCATCGCGGGGTTTTTAGTCGGTATTCATCATCATCATCATCATCAGCCCATATACGTCCCACTGCTGGGCACGGGCCTCCTCTACCATTTAGTCGGTATTACGGTGCAATTATTTTGGTAGGGACCCGGCCCAGCGGCCGCCCGCAACAACCACGGGCGGTAACATCTATGCTGGGTCGGAAGGCGCCGGTGAGTCCGACACACCCTCGCCCCTCCGGGGGTGGGATGGTCCGTAAATGGATTTTCCCCGCGGAAAAAAAGAAAAAAAAAAAAAAAAAAAAAGTTTCCTGCTAGAATAACCCAATAACACTGCCCAACCTGCTTTGGATTGCGTGTCGTAAAACCTACGAGAAGGCAATTTTAAAAACTGACCAGCGATCTGGGGGTGCATTCGCGAGCTGAAGTAGAGAGTATATGGATTACCACCCCTCAGCAAGAAGCCTACTAGATTAGAGAATCTAGTTACAGAGGTAACTAGTACAGTAGAACCTCGATAAGTTAAAGTCCAAGGGAAACCAAAATATTTTAAGTTATAGAGGTTTTAAGTTATCAAGGTTCTATGTTAGGGATAGGTTAATATAGAGGTAGGTATGTACATATGTATGTATATACCCTTGTTCCTATTTTTAATCGAATGCGTCAGAAGGATTGGTTCAATAAAATACAGAAATTTAGGTTTAGTCTACTTAAAGAAAGTCTGTGATTTTCTTTTGTTTTAAACAATTCACAGTTTCTAAATCGATTTGATTTTCAATTACAAATAGAGAGGAGAATACATTTTCTTTTAAGTTGCTCTATAAATGATCGTACAGTCGTTAAAGCTCTTTTTTCTTCGTTGATTGATACGCTCGTAGATGAAGTTTGTGGCTTTTTTTCGGAAATTTCGAAGAAGCAAACAATAGGTGACATGTATTGTTTACGTTAACAATTTAACTAGTGATCACGTGCAAGCAATAAATACCGAAACCTTTTGTTTTGCACTCTTTCAAAATGACTCATTGACAAACAATTTTATGTTATAGAGGTTGTGGAAAAAATTCTTTAAGTTACTGAGGGCCAATACAGAGATTACTTATTTAAGTTATAGAGGTTGCGTATTTTAAGTTATAGAGGTTTTGGGCTCTGATGGGAAGGGAACATATTATTTTTTGAAGTTATAGAGGATTTTAAGTTACCGGGGTTTGAGTTATCGAGGTTCTACTGTACATGTTTTTGAAGACATCTAAGGAAAAATTAATGTCGCATATGAACAAATTATTAATTACAATAATTATTAAGTAAACCACACAGTTTAACTGGACCAAGGTTTAAACCCACTCAGTTGTAGAAGAGCCCCGGCCCAGCAGTGGGACGTGTATGGGCTGATGAAACCACACAGTATGTCTTGCTGCAATCAGTTCTCCGTTTTCTCTTTTTGGGAACCCCAGAAATTAACTAAAGTAGTGATGGCCGTTTAAGCATGCGGTCGAGACAGGCCCGCATTAATGGTGATGGCCGAATAGCCTGATCATGGATCATGAATGTACTATAAAAAGGCAATAAATTCATATGTGGACTAAATTTTACAATTATTTTAAATCACCGACTAACTCATTGTCTTCTTGCGAAACATATGACACGGACCTATTGTGAAACATTTTTAAGTGTTCCTAGCCGACACAGCTGTGTTATAATAACCAGTGGCTCGTGCCAGACGACTGCGACCGATCGGAAATATTGGCAGCAGTGGAGCACCTCGCGCCGCAGTGAAGAGCGCTCGAGAGTGGCGCGCGACTCACCGTCGCGTCGCCCAGCCGTTGCCTTATGTGTCGCCGCTGAGCAATATTGCGCCGCCAAACCTCAACAAACTTTGCACAATAAAAGTAATATCAAGAAGAGCTCTCCAACCACCTCGCTCATTTGTTTGAAACACATTCGGTTTTATTGTCGGCGGCGCGGCAGAGCAACGGTCACGCCCACGCGTCCCATGTCGTGTCGCAGGATCGTTACCTACCAGAGGCACATAAACACAAACCGTAGCCCATATCGCCAGAACGACCGAAACTTCTCCAATCAAAGTGTACAAATTGGTGGAATACACGCTCACTCTATCGTTGTCTACAAATTGTTTGTTTAATGACCTTTTCATATTTTTAAGATCAATTCCAAAGTCGTAACAGAAATATGGCCAATAAAAAACTGATGCATCATAACGTTAAATAGATATCACCCATAAAAATGAAATGTATATGTACCGCCAACACCTAGGTACTACTCTAGCACAACGACTAGACGTTACTTTGGAACATAACAATAAATAAACGTTATCGATACGAACTATTGTTAATATGTCATTATATCGGTATGTCTTTCTGGATCTGTATTTCTTGCGATCAGACTTAGGGCTACTGACTTACTGTTGCCTTTTAGGATAGATGTAGTGGATTGAGAAGGTCAAAACATTCGCATGTGTAACAATTGAATACTCTAAATTATCGATGACTGCAATCGACCCGAGTTTCTTGAAGATTCGAAACAAATCTGACAAACCGCTGTTGACAAACCGCTTTTCCTTTAAAGTAAGGGTTCGGCAACTATTTTTGAATCGACTGTCAGAAGCATCTTAGTTTGTATATGTATGTACTAGCTTTTGCCCGCGACTCCGTCCGCATAGACTTCAGGGTTGGGTGCAGAAAGATAAGAAGTAAATCTATTAAACGTCTCCCAAGTTCCCAAATTACACTTAATGAATTAAAAAAAAAGGAAGTTTTATGTTTCCGTTTCTATCCATAACAAAAATCAGCCAAATAACTCAAATATTTTAAGCGTGAAAGTATAACACAGTAGTGTTACTTTCGCATTGACAATATATGCTAAAATCAAAGGGTATATCCGTTGGGATCAGTGAAATCATTATTTAGATTACGAAGCGTGATGACTACCGAGCCTACATTTATTTGTAAATTTTAAACCAGATACAACCAAGGAGTTTAAAAATAAATTTCTGAACGCTCGCATACATTTTTGACAACTAATAATTATGTCACTCATTTTTTATTACTGATTATTCTGCATTTTTAAAATGAAAAATACGCAATTGTTCGAATATTGTGGATATATGTAGTCGATTCAAAACCTTTATTTTAATACGTTCTTTAATTTGAGGGGACCATTAACCGTATTGACGGGATAAATATAAAATGTTTGACAGGAAATTACGTAGAACAGTTAATATGAGAAAATAAAATTGTTGTTTTTAACATATTCCTCGTAATTTTAAATATAGTCATATGCTGTCGCGGACTTTTTTGTAGGATTTATTAAGATAAACATTTCTCTTATACATTATATACGTGTAAACTCTACAGTTTTTGCAGCGTACGCAAGAATAGCTCGCAGATGCAGTTTTTCCCGACTTACTTGACAATTATCGTTATATTTTGGACAATTGACACACTATCTTAAAAATATATAGCCTATGTGTTATTCTGATGTATAAGCTATATTATTGTAAACTTTCATTGAAATCCATTCGCTAGTTTTTGCGTGAAAGAGCAACAAACATCCAGACATCCAGACATCCATACATACAAACTTTCGCGTTTATAATATTAGTAAGATATGTCGAAGAGTCGTCGCATCCCCACTGTGCGCCCAACGTAGGGTATAAAAACAACCGCTCGATCGAGGATGATTCATTCTCGCTCGGAACGCCGGACCGAACGGAGCTCTGTAATAAGTTTGTTTCCGATTAAATTTGTAATTACCTCCAAAAGTTTGACTGTTTGATTTAAAATCAATAACGCCCAAGACTCTCCGTTATCAGAATTGGGATGGACCACGACGACCCACGTGTTCAAAATGAAGACGCATCGCTAGGATGAAAAAATGGATGCGTTTGTTGGAACAACAGAACCGCAATTTTCTGACGCTGATTCAAGCCTTGAAAACACCTACTACGTGACTCTGGTGAGCAATTTTCATTTCATTACGACTCTGGTGCCGAGTGTTCTCTAATTAAAGAATCTGTAAGCCTGTAAAATTAAAGGAAAGCGTATTGATGAGATGTTGAACAAACCTACTTTAAGATTATTTTGATAAAGGCTCGAAATGATTATCTGGATGGTGTTGTGTTGGTAACCGGATAGATGTTACGTGTTGAAGACCGGATAGAGGTATATTGGTTTGATGTTTGTAACCGGAGAGAGGTTACGTGATGAAGACCGGATAGAGGTTACGTGATGAAGACCGGATAGAGGTCAGACTATGAGCACTGTGATATTTTAATGAGTTTTCTATTATTCAAATGAGTATGGGTGTTGTTCAACATGTCAGCTTTGAGAGAAGGAGTTTGTTACGATTTTCATTAAAACCTGTAATGATTTTGATCAGAGTACCTTTTATTCCCACCCACTTGGGCCAGGAATGGCCGAACGACTAGAATGTGTACTGCTCGAGAATTTTCTTTCATTCCAGGCACTCCACACGAGGACGTGTGGTCATCAGGACGGCCGTGTCGAAGAATCGTCGCATCCCCACTATGCGCCCAAAGTAGGGTATAAAAACAACCGCTCGATCGAGGATGATTCATTCTCGCTCGGAACGCCGGACCGAACGGAGCTCTGTAATAAGTTTGTTTCCGATAAAATTTATAATTACCTCCAAAATTTTGACTGTTTGATTTAAAATCAATAACGCCCAAGACTCTCCGTTATATATATATTTATATATTTATGTGTTTATGTATAATATATATTTATATAAGTAGGTTTTAGAAATATACTATTTATGTTTATTGTTTATATATTTATAATAGTATATAATCGGTATCAACAATATTTATGCACCTACCATGTATCTCCGCACCACCTTAAGGTTGACTGGTAGATAATGCCTTAGGCATTAAGTCCGCCTTTATACGCTATTATGTATAAAAAGCATAAATAAATAAATAAATAAATCTGCCTACAGATAATAAATAAGTTAAGGTCGAAAGTAAATATGGGGTGCTTCAGTGAAATTACTCACAATATATTGCAACCCTCGCCGGTAACATGTTACAGTTATTTCCATTTCTATTACTCCAAAGTGAACCAACACTACACATATCTATCAAAGAATCACTACCTAAGTCCACGTGAAGTGGATACGAGTAATTCGTAGTACAACAACGTATTAATGAATGTGGTACAACAATGAAATTAATGAACGTGCAACATTTGTTTAATCGTATAACACGAGACCATCCATATCCAAACCTGTGTTTAATTACAGCAGACGGAGGTGGTCTCGCGCGGGACCTGCTCCCGGCGACCCCGCCCCGTGGAGCGCTCCGTGCAGCGCCCCGTGCAGCGCCAGCCGAGCCGCGCCCCGCATCCTTCACTTACGCGCTAATATAACGCGACATTAATGGAACGGCAAAAACAACTAATTAAAACAAAACATGCCTTGACATTGCTTGTGACCAACGAGGATCGGGTCAACGAATATGTTATTAATTAAATAATGCATACCTAAGGAGTAACATTTGAGGTGAGAAGAGGTCTCGGGAGCTGAGACTCTCAGGCAGTCGGCGAGGGCCCGTCTGCGAGTCGATTATGCGCGGTCACACAGTCACACAGGCACACACCCCAACGTCCCAGCGCTCACAGAACACAAGTTGTCTTCCACACGAACCGCGATACCAACGCAAGGTTCATACTTGACAGATTCTGTGATCAGCGGTGGCTGAATAAAATAGACATACCTGTTGATACTGACACATACTCGTATATTTACAGGTGAAAGGCATTGTATAAGGCATTCTAGTCGCGGCTGGGTTAATTTAATATCTCAAGACACCCGCACGCGCAACCTATAAACCATCTAGTATTAATATTAGTACCTGGATGACCGAGCTTTGCTCGGTTTTTTTTTTTAATTGTGTTTTTTGGAAATTATATTTAAGTACGAATTACTAATAAAATGATGAAATATGAATAATGTTACTTAACAACGCCATCTGCTTTTGTGTCGTTAAAGCAATTAGTTGCTCACAAAAAATAGTATTATTATTCGCCAATTCGCCAATAGATGTCAGGAAGAGTCTACTCAAACGCCTCCTTTTTTGTTATTTTTCTTCCAAATGACATTTTTTAAAAATGATTCCTAGCTAGATCGATTTATCGCCCCCGAAACCCCTTATATACTAAATTTTATGAAAATCGTTGGAGCCGATTCCGAGATTCCAATTATATAAATATATACATTGTATATATACAAGAATTGCTCATTTAAAAATATAAGATTATAATTAGATGTTAAACTAATGAAGAGATCCAAAGCATCAAGATCAACCGTTGCTTGTGGTTACAAGCAAATTTCGCTTGGACACAAGATAAGTATGTATTTGGTACCGCCGCCGTCGCCCGGCGTGGTGCGCCGAAGCTTGAGCTGGCGCTGCTTCCCCACCAAGCATAGGTATTTATCCCACACACGCGCATCTCAGAGACGTTTCAAATAGCTTCAAGTGATTCATTCAGTAGCTTACATTACGCACAAATGAGAATGTAACGAACGCACATAAGCTCTCGACGTCGATTTGTAACTGTGCTACGTCGTAGGCCGTTGTAGCCGTGTATATATTTCGATTATATGCATATACAGTTTGTTGCAGCGCTTAAAGTGACAGCAAGCTAATAGTTTCGGTATTAGATCAGGAAAATGTCGCTGCTTGGCCGGCCTATCTAAGTGAGGTGCTCCAGTGTACTTCATAGAACAACTGTTTGGCGAGCCATATCCAAGCTGAAAGACTCATCATGTATCTGATATGATAAAAAATTTATAATATTCATTCTTTTTATTGTGACAATTCAGGTTTGTTTGTCATCATCATCAGCCCATATATGTCCCACTGCTGGGAACGGGCCTCATCTACAACTGAGAAGATTTAGGACTTAGGTCTTAGTCTTTGCTGGTGGTAGGATATTCGTATCCGCCCGGATAGCGACCACCGTACACAGGGCGTAAAACCCGCCATAGTGGCACATGCAAGTGTGCCGCGTTCCGGGATCAGCCAGTGTATATCCGGTTTTCGGGGGGTCAATCATGGTAAAAGGATGACCGTGCCGGCATTTTTTGGCCGGTTTGTCGCGGTCGGTCCTTTGATCACCATGGTATTAGTCCCCCAAACTTCTTCACAATAAGGTGAAGAGGTATTCGGCCGGCATGATTGTGTCGACCAACGGGAGACCATCATCTCTCGCTGGTCGGCACTTTTTCTGGACTCCATTGCGCTTACCATCAGGTGCAATGGGGTCACTTTGCCGTGCCAGTATAAAAAAAAAATAAAAAAATAAAAGTCTATCGCGCTGGCCTAGTGCGATTTGTTTGTATTCTACGCTTTATCTAACGCGCGCTAATCTTTGAATATTTCTAATAATTTATAGCCGGAAAAAGATCACGATAAGACAATGGTTATAAAACGCACTAATGTCTAAGAGTATAGTCAGCCGGTATATCATAGACCAAACAATTAAATAAATGTCGTAAATTCGGTCGGTGAAGGTAGCGCAAACAATTACCTACCTGTGCGGTGAGCAATAATTCACGCGCGGTAATCAATGACGGCGCACCACAAAAATATTTTATATGTGACAATAAAGCATATGAGCCGGTGTGGCCCTCGCCCTGCCCGCGCCCGCCCCCGCCCCGGCCACCTGCACTCTGATGGATGCTGAGCCGCGGCCACCGCGCGCCCTACGCTTTATGGCCATAAATTATATTTTTATAGCACACGAATATATTTCTTTTATGTCATACGATATTTGCGATCGTTAATGGGATAATTTCACCGAGTTACATTGCGTCATTCCGCTTGCGCGGCGACGCACGAGATCCACCTGTGAGGTCAACGCGTCGTAACTTGGACCTCGCCACGTAAACGTTACGAGACGTATTATACGAATGTATCAATAGAAATAATTTATATTTGGTACAGAGACGGTAACCGACAGTGAAGTGTTATTTCAGTTGTTAATAGCGACGGATCGTTGGACTCTCGCCGCGTACAAGCGACGTACACCGAACACGCCACTTACAACACAACTGTCGCGTGGCCACTGTGCACTGTTGATAAGCTAACTGATTGTCGCACTGATCGACAAAATCACTTCAAAATGTTCTAGAACAATAATACGTTACCGTAATATAATCTTAATGACATCATAACGAGATATACATACATATACATATAGCGTAGATTATAGGTATTGTCTGTTTGGTATTTATGTTGTTAATAAAAGAATAAATAAATACACTCAACAGTTACATACATGGTTCCGACTTCACACGAAGATACAAGTCTTGTGTCGTGAGCAACAGAAATTACGAGACGTTTTCCGGTCTTACAAACTTCTGGGTGTTAGTGAACGGAAATTTCGGATCTGGATCCGAAACAAATACCTCTATATGTGGAGCACACAAATATTTGTCTCGGCGCGGGGATTGAAAGCACGGCCTCTCGTTTGGCAAGCTGGTCAAATGCATCAAGATATATTTAATTTTAAAACTATGTGAAAAAGACAAAATTAGATTTATAGCTATGAAGTTACGACATATTTTATCGCAACTTTTTTCTCGCAGGTGACTGATGTTTCGGTATCTACTGCTTGTACATCCGTGTTTGAGTGTGGCGGCTATCAACTAGCGTGCACTTAGCTGCCGCCACATTATCTCAGTCAATTAGGCGAGACTCCCGCCACCCGCGCTGCAACCTCCGCGCGCCTCGGGTACCACCGTGGCTCCTTATACTACAACGAACTTGCGCTAAATTGCTCTCCACAGCGGATCAATCTACACGTCGAGCCAGCCATTTGTGTTTCGTTTGAAGTTCCAGTTTCAGGTGATATTAGTGAACGTCACCAACAAGCGTGCAGCTCTCGGCACATAAATCTTTATGCACTGCCACTTTGCACTGCCCACGCCGCTGTACTTGAGTAAAGTTTTATGACTTTTACAGTAAACAAATTTTAATTAGATACTTCAAATCAGTATTGGGAGTAGTGGGAAAAGTGATTTTCGTGATTCGATCCATAGGTACGTACATATATTCTAACACCAGCAAATTCGTTTGTGAAAGAAAAAGCACCAAGATGGCCACGCTTTGGCTATCGGTTAGGTATACGGTGTGATGATCTTGGTTGATCCGGGCCATTTCTACCGCAGCCTCATGTGATTGTACAACGTAGTTTTTCATTTAATTTATTATTTCAAATCCAATCCAATCCATCAGCCAATGGAAGTCCACAGCTGGACATAGACCTCTCCCAATGACTTCCACAGGGACCTGTTGGAAGCAGCCTGCATCCAGTGACGTCCCGCGACCTTTACTAGGTCCTACCTAGAATTTATTATTTGCTACAATCTAAATACTATTAGACTACTGGGAGGCAAAAATCATCTTATATCACTTTCAACATAAGGTTGAGTAAAGGGAATCTCTTATTTTATTTTTAATACATAGGTACATGTCATACTCACGGCTGTATCAGTAGACAAACGTGCATTTCTGCTCCTACTTCTCTTTTTCCTTTTTTGGTTTTAGTCGCACGTTATACTCGTAGGATGCGAGCGTATAGCCGTATTCGGGTACATTTCCAGACTCCCTATTATTATTGAGAATTTTCTAATGGAAAGCCCAATACCCCTTTGTTCCAGCCGAGAATCGAACCCAGGACCTCAAAAACACACGACACCCACTTGAGTCGCGAGACCACCAGGTAGACTTGTAATATTTAAAGAATATTTTTTTTATTTATATCTCCATCTGTGTATTGCTCTGTCCCTCCTCATAATATTTATTCATGTACCTATTATATTTAGATACATGAATAAGATGATGATGACAACCTGTCGACACGCGGCTATGGTTCTACGTCTGGTGGTGCAGCGTCCCATTGCCTCGCTTCGTTAAGCAAACTACGCGTTGACTAATGTACGACTACGTGACAAATCTATAGCCGGAGCTATTGTACAGGAAACTATCGTACGTGCCGACTTCACGTCCCCCTCTCATACCAACACATCCTTCAACCTCCGTAATTTACCAATCAAAACTGTGTACAAAAACACTAATGCGTATGCGAGTGCTTGGTAACAACCAACGTTATAAAGTCGCACCAAACGCAATGTCTCCCCTGACAAAAATAATACCGTGCTGTCTTCCGCCTTAATCTGTAGGTACATAGTATGAATGTTGCTTCAATACCGGGATGTTTATGTGAGTGCGGCCAAACGGTTCATATAGAAGTCCGTGTAGCTCCCACAGAATAAATGTCAACGGTTTGGTCATTGTAAGAAAAAGCAGCCCGCGCGCCCTCGCCGCCCTCGCCGCCCTCGCCGCCCTCGCCACCCTCGCCTCGACTTACCAAGATTGATGACGTGACGTCCAGTGCAGCCTCCTCGCGGAAGCCTATTCCGCCGTGAAATGTCGCCGCGCGGCACCACGTCACAACTCCGACTGAACTAGCACACCTATAAGAGACCTTATCCCGAGGAAACAGTGCTCACTGTTCCAAACCGTTGGACCTCACATACAACTCAAAGCACCGGTGACATTGTACAGTACATTCTACACTGGTAGTAAAATAAAGCGTTTTCTGACATCCTTTCATCATAAGCAGAAATGTACGAGATATCGCCGAGTCGATTTTGCGGAAAACGTGATATTGATATATGTTACAGTACAGCAGTTCGGGACTAAAATGTCCTTTACGATGTTGTAATATAGAAAGCATAAAAGCAATAAGCATAAGAGACTTCAGATTTTTATCTGTTTGTGATGGCAAATGGTAGATTGCAGCGCCTTCGCGATAAAAACAGCAAACAACTGCATGTAAACGTATGGCTCGTTGTGGCACAGGAACTTCTACCGCAAACATTACGCTTATTAGCAAAGTACAAAACTGTAACATGTTCAATGCAAACGATTAACCCGAAATAAATTGAGCACAAGTTAACAAAGGAATGTGAATTAACATAAATAGCACCGGTTGAGCCACTCATTTACAAACGATGTCCTAATAACATGATTACACAACACGCGCTCCTTCACACAACATTGAGGTCTCGTCAGGTGTCTGTGACCACCGACATGTACATATACTTTGCGGTTTACAATCATAATCTATCGGTAAATGTTTACTTGTTTGTGGTGAAGTGATGACGTAGTAGCCGCCATATCTACTCCTCAGCACTGATAAGAGTCCAAGGTTGTCCGTCACTATTTATGTATTGGTATTGGTATAACGATCGACCTATAGTATTTATCGTACTTGAAATATGATAAAAACTGATTGCATAATCATAAAAACATTAAAAAAAACAGTCAAACACATACGCTATATTTTTTTATAAACGTATACGTGGCATGGTATTGCGTGACTTTTTTTTGGTTCTCGAGGGGAAAGCTGATTACGGCTGTACTTCCCGCCAGCCCTGGGTGAGGGGGGCAGGAAAGGAGTATTAGGGGGTGCATCTTCACCCGCAGCCCACCCAGTGGCCCCAAGGGCGTCTTTCAGTCGCATTATACGACAGGCAGATGATACCGTGGTGGGATTCTAACGCTCCCTTGCCACAGGGGCAGGGCAGATGGTATAGCATGACTGTCGTGGTGGTAGCTTCATAGCTTGGTTATGATAAAAGACAGCTGAGAATAATAACGAGAATGGAGGTCTCCTGAGGGTCATCAAGTGCTTCACACTCAATCATTAAGTACAAATAGCCCACATGAACACTGCACGTAAAATTGCCGTCATTGGTGACACAAACGTATTATGCGCACGACACGCTCACTAACTGAACCATAAAAAGTGCACCACGTATTATACCACTTCTACCTACTTAACTCGTTTAGAAAAAGTGACTAACAATCTCGTAAAAATATGTATATAATTTGTATACATGTAATGTAGCTCAACATGAAATGTATATATTTTCTCATTTATTGATGTACCTTTTAACGACTCAGTACGTCAATTTAAATTATTCACAGAATTATTTCAATTTGACATATCCAAGTAGCAAATAAGACGAAAATGATTAAAACATTGATTAAAACAAGTGAATAATGAAAATTTGCGGAAAACGAACAAGCGAGTCGAGCAGTATTGTTAGAGAGATATCTGTTTTTGTTTGAAACCAATTTAACATCACGCCATGATAGATAACTATACTTACATATTGCTATGACGGCTCAACTTATAAGTGCCTAGTTTGTCATGTGAAATAGTGACCGTCCCAGCGTCGATATCTGGGTCGAACAAATTATGAATGGATTGTTCCGTTGGAAAATTCATCATGTAACTGGAGAGGGCACCCGTCGCCGATACCTCACCGCGCCGTGTCGTAATCGACGAGCCATTAATTAATTCATAAATATGCACGTCAAGAAATAACTTCGCATTACGTATAAGTATCTTTACAAATACCTACACGTCCGGTCATGGATACGCACACAGACACACACACTCATACACGCCAACCGTCCGCGACATTGAACCCTCGACCGCACGCATACATGATACATTAACGACAGAATATTATTGAACGTTGAGCGAGCTCCCCCAACACAGTCTGCATCATTTTCACTACACGTGTTTTGTAATTAAAGCGTAGACGTGACAAACAACTAACCGCTTAATCGGCGACTGGTTCTACGAGAATCAGCTAACACGCCGCAATTAGCTCCAAAGAAACATTGCACAATATTAAATTGAACAGGCAACGGGGGCAGAACGCAGGATTCTTGTGTACTTGCACAACTCACTACTCAGCCATGCGTACAACCAAGCCAATTGTAAGTAAAACACGCGTTGGCTTGCACTGGGCATTTATTTATTAAGCCGCGCCGTTTTAAACAACTAAGTACCGATAGGAGACCACTGGATACTTACCACCTATTGATGAAATACGTAATGACTAACTTGTTGTATATGTGCATATGTACATAGTTAGTGAGCGACGCAACGGTGCTGGCACGATATACACACAGAGGATGACACGCCGCGGCAGATCCCCGAGTGTGCGAGTTGGTGAATAGGTGTGTCATATTATGTACTTACATACATGTAGGTACATATGCACGTGATTGCTCAGCTGTTTCCACGCGCGATCTATCGAAATACTGTTTCGGCAACCGAGGGCTCCAATACCAACCACACAACACGTAACACACTAATAAGAAAACTGAATAATTTATTTTTTTATTTTACTTCGCTGTATGACAATTTTTGAAAATCGTCATCGTTTTACCTTACAGTTTAGTTATAGGTCTCAACTCAACGCTTTTTTAATGAACGATGTTCGAATTCGCTCGCCCTCAAAACTTGTGTATTTTCCGTCAAGGGGCCTGTGGTATTGGAAAGGCAGATGTCCTTGTTTAATTTTGTTTACTTAATAGTTAAATGATTGTATTCTTCATGAATGATTCAATCCCCGGCAAAAAACAGAACCCTTATAGGATCACTCGTGTGTCCGTCTGTCCGTCGCTCACAGTCAATTATCTCCAAATCTACTCGACCGATTATGTTGAAATTTGGTACACATATCAATTTTTGTGACCCAAACGCAGAGGTGTGACGTGAATAGATGAAATTTGTATATGGGAGGTCATTTTTGTTATTTAAGAAAATAGACGAAAATTGACCATTCCCCCCCCCCCCTTATCACCGAAAATACTGAACCTAAAATTTTGATAAAATATTAGTTTTAAAATATTATTAATATCATTTAAAGTTGTAGACCGTATAAGCAATTGAAATGGCAATAGTCTCTAAACTGTGATTAAGTTGACTTAGTTTAATTTCTTATGTAACCCATATTACCTACGCAAGTAACGCAAACGTGTAATGATCATGATCATGATGACGTATATCACAGCCAGAGCCGACAACGATGACGATGACGTATTACCACCTCATAGCTCTGGGCGGGGCGAGCTAATCCTGTATATCCATGTAGTAGTCATGTTTACATGTCTTACCTACCCACTTATAGAAGCGTCATTAGTTAGATGCTAAGTGACTGCAATCAGCTAGCTAGTGCTAGGTGTATCTGGCATGGATGATTTCATTACATTTGTTTTTAAATCATAATCCTATCACGGCTACGGATAAGTGCAATAAGCCGCAACATTCTCGAAACAGCAAGGTGCTGTTATCGAATCAGCTTACCCGTCGCCCTGGGTGCAGGCGCACTCGCCGACGCTGAATCATCTCTCTATGTGTGCAATGTACATAACACACCTGCACTGTGTATTGTTAAGACGCGAACCCTTACCTGCCTGAACAACTACACTAAAATACAAAGCAATTTATTCAAATTGCTAAGTCTTTATATAGTTTTTTATAACTTGCTGCAGCACCGTGCTAATGTCAGAAGATTATATGTAGGTACGTACTCGCTTATGTAGGTAGTTTAATTACCTATTGTCTGCGGAAATCCCCGAGTATTATTTTTCATATTCGCATAGAAAACTTTTCCTAAAATATTCGTAATTTTTAAGTAGACTCATTCAAAGAAATTTTAGAAATAAAAAATATATTTTTTTCAAGGCGAACCTTGATGCACTAAATGCTTCTGTGCACGACTTTCGCTAGTACTCTTAAAATGGCTGGTATGTGTCACAGAAGTGTGAGAATCACAAGTATTTGTGCATATTGGACAAGAAAGGTTTTTATTACCACTTTATTCCATAGACCTGTTAACATTTACTTCTAACTACTTATAATAAGTATTATTTTGAATATGACATTAAAGTATACCTAAATTAAAATTATGTTACAAATATTATTATTACTAGTTTAGATGTTTATGTGGTTTAATGTATTATGTGCTCTGCTCTACAGCTAGTTACTTTAAATTTGTTGCGGTGCCATTTGGTGATAATTGCTAGGTACTGTAAATTCAAGTAATGTAGTTGTAGTGCAAACAACACTCACTGAAGTGCGCTGAATGTATACGAACACATTTCCACGTTTCATACACAGCTGTGTCTACATCATCCGAAATGTAATAAGTATTTACTTTTAACTAATCAATGTGAGTATGAGTTACAAGAACGTATCGTCTAGTATTTGTATGTATGTCAGGTATGCAGGTAAACAGGTATCTTCACTATGTTTCCTTTGCCCATTAAAGTATCTGATTATAATTAATTAAGAATACACACATAACATCGAAAATTATAATATGTAGGTATATGCATTCAATTCAATAAATGATTTAGCCTCGGACGACGTCAAAGGTATTCCATATACACATAACATATTTATGTACATATGTATATCTCATTGAGAGAGTCCCGCGGCACAACAGCACGCGCGCCACTCACATAGGGAACGAGTTCTGATACATAAGCAGTTGCACATACTCGTAATTATGGTCGTGAACAGCGTGCAAATGTAAGGCGAGCAGCGCAGCGAGCGGCGTCGGCCGGTCCTTGTTTGTACCAGTGTACCAGTCCTCTAGTTCATCTGCAGCAGCCTGTCGCGACGACTCAAACTGCAACACATGGGTGGAACATCGACGCCACTTTCTGTCACATATTAGTACGATATTTGGTACCCAGTTGTGTTGAACGATAAGCTGAATGTTGCTTGTAACGAAACTAAGGTACCTGGGTCGAATATGGCCAGGCGGAAAATATGGCCACATGCCATTATTTCAAATACGAAAATTTGTAATAACCTTAATAGTACTATAAATTGACGCTAGTGTCACATGTATCCGAACAGCGTACCTATCACCTTTACTGCGCACCCACTAACCGCCTAGTGTCCAATAAAGTGAAACAGGCTGTTGAAGTTATAAAAACAAGAAGTAAGTATTTTCCTGTAGGTACATATTGTTATTCTTCAAATAATAATCTTTGTTATTCACGTAACAACATTGTGTGACGATTGTTATTTGATATTTCCTTTTTTAATTATCAAAGAAATTGTATGTTTTCCATTCGTGACTACGAAAACAAAATAAATGGATGATTGCAAATATGGCAACTGCTTGGACATACTTACGGTACTAAATTAACGAAACTTTCATTTCTGTGTTAGACCTTAGCAGGCTATTAAACTAAAGGGTTACGAGATAATTGGTAAGAACTATTAATAAAATCAGCTATAAATATTTGCCGTCAAAAGCAGCAGGATGAAAGTAGGTATATACGGCTGCAAAGCATTATAATGTGCCAATATGCATTTTAAGGCGTTATTTAGATGAAAAGAGAATGCTAAATTTACTTCGGGCCGGAAACCACTTCTTAACAACATTTTTATTCAATTTATTCATAAGTTTTTTAAACCATAAATTCATATAGTAAATGTGGCCATATTTACGCCCCCCGTCGGAAATGTCTTTGTATATTTTTGCCTTTGTTGTAAAGGTAAATAGGCACTTTTCATGAATAAATGCTAAAACTTGTTTATTTTAGCTTTATTGTTATTAAAAAAGGATAACAAACCTTAAGGTGGCCATATTCGACCCAGGTACTATACTCGTATATCGAGTGACACGCGACCAAATAATATATTCTAGGAGGTGTTTATTGCTTGTTGATCTGCGTAATGTCGTGCCAAGGCCGCACCGCTTCCATCGCGCCCAATCGCACCTCGTCTTCAATCACCACTACACAAACTGAAATTGCTGCATTTATTTATTTGACAATTCTCGTAGTGTTAAAATTCATGCGACTGCGCATAAAATATATAAATATAATGAATTGCATCAATGAACATCTGCTTACGGCATAGTTCACTCAACTCACAATAACGACATCTCTTTCAATGTAATAATTTATCTCGGCGGCGATAAGCGCTGCAGTGGGCCAATGACATCCCGCCCCGGCCCCGAGTATTAGACTATCACCATCTCAATCTGTCGGCTCTAACACCGACAGACTCGCTATCGGTCACTGTTCGTATTATTGCACAATCCTGCACGTGACCTCACATTTGAAAGCAATCATGACTAGTTCAGTAGAGTATACTCGTATTCGCACGGCTCGAGAGCAGTCTGCACCCCACCTGGTAACTGCAGAGACGCCAATTATCCAACCACAATACCTACTGCAGTTTCTAGTAAAGTTTGTCCATTTGATACTCTAATCAATGTGCGTAAGTGTATTTATTATGAGTCGTTCTCGTTACTCACGTGGTCGCGGCAGTTACTCTTTGAATGTCTAGGTGCAATGTCGACAAAAATAACAATATACGAAATTTTATTGACTCTGGCTGCATTACAAAATTTAGTTTACCACCTTGTTCGAAAGGCAGTTATCACTAGAGAAGAACGAGCGAGAAAATCTAATATCGCTTTTTTCCAATCAAGAGATAGTTTACAATATTGGTACAAAGACTAAATTTCACGAATTAGAGCAGCTCATTAATACAATCTCAGACTGTTGTATTGAATATGAGAATAACATAGTCATCTTAAATAGAGAAACTCTAAACTATAGAAAAATATGTACCTACTGCGCGAATTACCAATACATGAACTGCTCTGAATGAGATAAAATTGTAATTTATGTCATCATCACGTTTAACTGATAGCAAAAAATGCATTAAGTGATTGATAACAGAACCGAGCAAAGTGGAGATCTATTAGTGGAGATTTATTGTACCTACTGATTTGGTTAAAACTACGTTCCGAGATGGGTGTCGGTGACGTATGGCATTACATTTACATTACAAGGATTCCATAAATGTTTGTCTCTTTACTATTATCATTCGACGTAAGAGCTGCGATAACACAATCTTGTATATGGTAGCCGGATGTAAGTCATTAATTGTATTTGTATTCCAATATAGGTCCAATTTTCTGGTGATATATGTATGTTCGTAACTGACCCAATAGTAACTGTAGCATACCTAACAAAAGTGGGTACCTATCGAGTTTGAAAACGTTAAACACGGTATGAACGGAGGCAGCACAGCTTTGTCCATGAACAGCAAACAATTGACATTGGCCACGGCGGCTCCGGGACGCAGTTGGCTGGACACCACATTGTGAAACGAACGGGCGCGGGCTCGATCAACTCATATTTGTTTCAGTACCTATATCCATGACATGACGTCATAGTATTGGGTCAAAAGTCTATATTGTGTAAGTGACTGTATTGGGCGTATTTAGTTATATTGATATTCGACGTGAAAAATAAACTTAGATAACCTCAAAATTACTACATGGATGAAATTATTTATAAAAAATATAGTGTAATGATTTTTGTAATCAATAACTTGTTTGTACCCAGCAAACTCCTAACAAAATCACAACAAGAAGGCTCCCGCGTCAGCGTGTTACCCTACGTCGCCATGTAGCTCGGTGCGTGTCGCCGCCGCGCCTCGTCGGTACCGCTACTTCAACTTGATAAACCAGTTTGACGAGTGTTTATTTTTTTGTATCGGCGCTCATTACTATGCGTGTATTGTTTACTTAATTACAAATTGAGAATTGATTTATCTACGCAATCATAAAAACATAGTCTTACGTAGCCTTTATTTTGTAATTAGATGTTAATATTCAATAGTATCGTGAAACATGTGATAGCAAGCAGTGAGCGAGTTATGAGTGCTGACAGACACAGTGCATTGTGTCAATGAGCTGTGTCAGGTCAGTTCAATGTCAAGAGGGCCGCGAGGAGCGCGCTACAACATGTGACTCCGAACCACAGACTATTGTCAAAGATTTTTATAAATAATAATATAACTCAAAACCGCAAATTCTAATTGTTACCAATAAAATATTAAGTCAATGATGAGCTATAATCAGCGCACCTTCCGCCTGCATCACCTCTATACCAGCGGTACACAGCACACCGCCAATGCGACAGTTGTCCTCAGGAGTCAAAAAACACACACGACAGACCTTCCCCTTAATGCCACACTTATTTAATACTAAGTCGACATATTCAAATATGACATTGAGTTTTTTTATGGTTTATTTTATAACTTAACAAATTTTATTAACATATCGCGGTAATATATTTTGCATAACATACAGGAATGTCACTCGTCAAACAGCTGTTCGGCACCGTGAACAACATACTCGGCACACGTACATACGCACAGACTCACACCGACTGCGCCAGTCTGAGCTCACTTTGTATTGAACACTACAATACAAGACTCCGCTATTTAAAACGAACAACGTTCAACTAAAACCCTCACCACACGCTTTGTCGCGACACTGAGCGTCAAGTGCCATCCAAATTAAATTAAAAGTTAAATAATTACGAACATCACAACGCTACTAGTGCGTACAAACGCACCGACAGCTACAGGCTGAGTGCGCCGCGTCTCCGCGTCTCCGCGTCTCCGCACGGCCCGGCGCCCCGGCACCAGCACGCCCGCCGCTAGCCGAACAGGTACGAGTAGAGCACGGTGACGAGCACGCCCAGCAGCACGGGGAACTTCCAAGAGCTCAGGAACCCGCTGTCTGCGTCCGAGTTGTTCTCCTCCCAGCTCACATGCTTCTTCTTCACCTCCACCCGGTCCTCGTCCACGAGCTCGCCTATGACGTACTTCTTCATCAGCTCCTTAGCGTCGAAGCTGTGGCCCACGTCCTCGAATTCCTCAGATGCATCTTTGCCAGCGGCATGAACAAGCACCTCGTGTCCGCCAGGATGCTCGTCCAGAAACTTTGTCACGTCGTAAACTACATTATCGATAATGAACACAGTCTCGCTCTTGTTACTAGTACTCCACTCAGAGATCTGCTTCCTTGTAAACCTTTTGTCGACCATTTTATATGTGCGCGCGCGCCGCTCTCTGTGGCCCGAATACGACTGTCGGTGTCAGCGTTATCACGTAATGTGCCTCGCATGTACATCGTCGCCCCGCGCCGCGCCGCACCGCCTCCGCCCTCCGCCATCCGCCATCCGACACTCCTGCACCAGCTATTGACAACGCAAGTGTTCTCTAATTGTCTTCTCACCGTGACTCAAGCATTTTAACGAGTGTACACGTGTTTTGTAGGACTGTTTAGATTTATGTAATTAGAGATTTGATATGTTGCATATTGCAGATAGGTAATAATAGTCTTCAGCGCAGCACTGGAGCACGATTGCTGTATTCAAGATAAGAGGAGCATACAACGCAAATTAAACAAATTATATCAGTCATCATCATCATCATCAGCCCATATACATCCCACTGCTGGGCACGGGCCTCCTCTACAACTGAGATAGTTAATTGAGATGGCTATAGTAAATTTTTAATTGAACGAGGACCTTACAGAAATCCAATGTTTATTTAATTGTTTCATAGTAGTTTCAAAACGTAACATAAACGTTGAAAACCTTAGAAACGTTGGTTAGAGGAAGTTTGAAAGTAGCTCCTGTGATAGATAAGCTGAAAGGAAACCGACTATCGCGGTATGGGCATGTTATGAGAAGGGATGAATCATATTATGTAGGTAAAAAAGTAATGAGTATGAAAGTTAAGGATGGACAAGCAGAGAAAGGCCCAAGAAAAGATGGATGGAGTGCGTGAGAAAAGATTTGAAAGAAAAAGGAGTGAATGACATGACGACTGATAGGGAGTTTTGGAAGGATAAAACATACTGCGCCGACCCCAAATAAAAATTGAAAACAGGGCAAGGAATAGGTAATGATTGTATTATTCGTAGACAACTTTTAGCCACTTCATTTCATGCAATATAATTTAAATTTTTCTTGTATATAATTATTAACTACTCATAAACTTTATTCACTCGAACCGGCATCGTTCCATTTAAAAAGAATTACGACTTACTTTAACGGTTACTAAAACTGCACACCTAAAAGTTCTAAGGAATTTCTTTTGTATGTAGTCCGCTAACTCGCATTAGGCCATCGTGGTGGACTAAAGCCTACCTTTCTGTTATAAAGAAAGCATGTGCCCAGCAATAGGAGGAATATGGGCAGAACAATGGGCATGACTATTGCCGCTTTTTCCTGCTCGCATGGCACAAACTTTACCCGCTGGACCATGTGGCAGGTTGTAACGACATTACAATATTAGAAATTTTCGTTGCACTACTTCATATTATAGAGAGGGAAATTTTGTATTTTTGTATGTGACGAGTGACGACAAAACTTATAAACTACTTACCTAACCGATATAAATGATTCTTGATATGAACATACCTACTAGATGGGACTTTGGAATGTATTAAATTCGATTAAACAAAAATTCTCCATACAAAATACTTATTACTCTATTCTAATAGTTTTATAGATCTCACAATACATTATGAATATCTATTAACTACATTATTATTATTGGCGTATAAAGAGGAACAATTTACAATGTGAATTTAGGTACGTGCACATTATACAACTAGCAGCACCAGGAATACAACGGCGGCAGGCGGCGTGCGAGGCGCTGTCCATTGACAGTGGATCACCTTGAGCTGTGACGCGCGACCCATCATTACCCTCACAATTTTTTGCTTTGAAAAACGAACATACCCGTCCCAATCGCCCAAATGTAATATATACAAAATGCTCATTCACGTATTATTTACATGGCGTATTTACATTGCGTCTTTGTCGCTTCTTACCACAACGCAAAAACCGGTATCAACTTGTCACAGTTATGGCGAAGGAATCGCGGAGCCAATAATGATATCAATGAAACTATTTATCAATTCAAAACAAAATATAATTTTATTCCACACAACTTTATTTAATATCACACTTTTCCCCTAATGAAAATAAAACAATATTTAATTCTAAATTAGGTACATCGCGTGCAGGTTAAAAACATTACTTTGTATTAAAATAAAATCATTTTTATTTTTAACCTTTACTTCGAGCCGTTATAGTTCAATACAGATTACCACCTAAGCTAACACATACCTACTAATGTTGGTCGGCGTCGCACGCTGAATATATTTACACTACACCTTAATAAAAACCCAAGTCCGCGATCGCACGACTACAAAGTTCGTTTCGTTCGATTGATGTCGCTGGCTACTGGAACAAGTACACGTACAAGAAGGCAGCGAGTACGGCTAGCACAAGCGGCGGGCCCCATACATTGAGCACTCCCGCCAGAGTGAGTTCTTCGGGCGGCTCTGCGACGTAAACCTGTCGCGGCTTCACCTCCCATTTGTCTTCGTCCACCACCTCCCCAATCTTTATCTTCTCACGCCAATCGTACGCGATCTCGCTGTGGCCGACGTCATGGAAGCACTGCGAGGCGTCTTTGCCGGCGTTGTCGAGAAGTATCTCCATGCCGCCCGGATGGTCTTCCAGGAACTCGGCGACGTCGTACACCACATTGTCGATGATGATGACGGCGTTGTGCCGCTGGTTGCGGGACTCGAGTTCGCTCCGTGTAAATTTAGCTAAAGCCATGTCTGCGGCGCGATCACGTCGGTCGGTGCCGGCGCGCGACGGCCAACTGTGTCCTCAGTGGCTGACTCGTGTGCGATATGTGCGAAGCGTGGTGTGTGCTGTGTGCACCAGTACAGGCCGTGTGCCGCACCAACACCCGCCACTCTTCCGACAAAACTCAATACAACTCCGTTACTCGCTTACGCTGAGGTTCGATCGTGACGAGGAAGCGCGCGCGAGTGGACTCTGCGCCGGATACCTACTTACCGACATGAATATTCATCGTCAATTTATTTTATTCCTTTATCGACGTGAACATTACTTAACTACCGACTCAATATCGATGCAAATACATATGTTATTTATTGTAACATTACATAAGTCTGCCTTTAAGTATAAAATCAATATTGTAAAAAAGTGTAGTTATGCGCGCATATTTTCTGAAATTACGGCAGATGTTGGCGGGTAGCTCAGCAGTGCCATTATTTTCTCGAACGGCACTTATTTACCTCTGCCCAGTGTCAAAAACACGTTTTCACGCGAAAAACAAGGGTCATATGTGCCAGGGCTGGGCAAAATACATGCTTTGGTTTAATTGAAATACAAATTACAAAATACTGTATCACAAGTAATTAAAATACAAAATACATTTAAGTACTTAAGGTATTTGAAATATAAAATACAAAATTGAAAATACAGTATTTTAGCTATTTTTAATTGAAATACAAAATACGTATTTGTATTTCAATTACGTATTTTAATCACAAGTAATTTAAATACTGCCCAACCCTGATATGTGCCAACCCTATAGTCTATTTATGTGCAAAATTTTATCGAGATCAGTTCAGCCGTTCTGGCTTAATTTGTTAAATAAATAATCATCAAAACTTTGCTTATATAATATAAACGGGAAAGTTCACGAATTATCGCTAGTCAGAGTTACATATATATTTTTTCGTACATACATATTGATGAAGAGAAATAGTAAGTAAGTTGATTATTAAGTTATAGAAGAATACGCAATTATTTTTTACTATTTTACTGCATTTTAATATATATTTTGTTTTGGAATAGTTTTTTTTTGAAGGCGGTTTTTGTTTTGTATTAAGTAGGTATATGTTTGTGATGAATAAACTGAAAGTCTAATTTACTGATTTAAATAGTTTTTTGTTATTATTATGGACGTAGATATATGGACCTTGGGAATGAATATAGGTTACTTTTATCCTGGAAAATGTAGTACTTAGGTACCTATTCCCGCTAGCTCACTATGTGAGATATGAAAATTCATGTCAGCTGCTTAAATTACAGCAGTATATTAAACCACTTAACCACCTACACCGTTACTTTTTTAATAATTGTACTTGTTAAAAATGATGACCACCCTTTTTTATTCACTTTTATTTTCTGGATTGTCTGGAAGAGATCGCTAATAGTGATAAGACCGCCCTTTGTGACACGACGACACACGTTTTAGTACGAGAGCCCACGGCCAAAATTTTTGCCTTATCGTTTTACGATCAAAACTGTATAAAATCTATAGATTTGGTGATTCAGATTGCAAAAGTACTAATTTCAGAAATTTTCTGCGTCACGTCTGGCCTGACCGCATTTTCGAAGATATAAATTTTTTTTACTCAACTGTTTCATATCTGCCTGATTTCCAGAATGAAGCTGAACGATAAATTTAAACATTGAAAACACAATTTGCAGACACCACAAGTATCGCACGTACCCAGGAGGCCATTTAAGATTATTAAAAATAAGGCAATAAAAAACCTATAGCAAACCGTCTGGAAATCTTGTTTTCAAGTGAACATTGGTCAGTTGATGCGAATTAATCATTTTTCAGAAAAAAGTGTGAGCATCTTATGTTGATTGAAACCACTTTGAACGTGTTGAAATTTTTTACCAATATTTTCGATAGCATTCTGTCTGAAAACTGTTCTACATCATGAAAAAAGTTACCTGGATGCCGAAAAAAATTATATCAGCCAAATTTAGGTAAGTATGTAGGTACTTCATTAATCAGACAACTTTTCGAGTCTGAAATTATTAAAAAAATCGTATTGTGGCGTATTAACGTCTGTTAAACAAATTAATAAGCTGCAACTCGCAAATTCTTAGATGATGATCGATAAAGAGCTTACTCGGAACCATCAATTTTTAATAAATTGGGATAACGTTTGAAAAATAGGTACTGTTTATTGAAAAAATAGCATTGTTTTCATTCACTGTCGGACTCGTCATCGTAGTCGTCGTCATCATCAAAATCACTCTCCAGTACCAGGTCTTCAGATCTTCTACAAGCACCACACGTTACCGGGCGACTCCAAAACGTTCTCTTCGTTTTTGGAGTTTTAGCGACATTTAAAATGTCTGATTTTTTTCATAAGTCTAGCAGCCATACAAAAAATTAAAAAAAAATGAACCAAGCTGCTATGAGACAGGTCGGGTAATTTTTTTGACATTTTTGAAAATACGCTTAGGCCACATGTGACGCGCAAAATGTCTGAAAACTAATTTTTTCGTAATAAAATGACGAAACCTGACCGAATGTACAATTTTATTATCAGACATATTGTGAATAAAACTGTTTGCCTATTTTTTTTAACTTAGCTGAAATGCCCCCCCCCCATAAAACTGCGACGTTTCTAGCCGGTACTGCCCACTTAGCCGGGTTCAGATTCATCACGGTATTATGCAGTTTTGGCCGTAAAGCGATGCGACATGATTTTGGTCGTGCGCTCTCGTACTATTTATAAGTTTGCATTATTTTATTTATGTATATGTGGTGTACAAAAAAGCATACTATATAAATAAAAAATATATATATATATATTTGCAGTGAACGTACTTATTTTATTTTATTTTATTAGGGAAACAAACAGCCACATAAATAGCTTAAAAAAATAATAGGTAGGTAATACGTCTCCGAATATAAATGGTCACTAAAATGTTTTGAGTATCACATGGTGCATACTTGAATTTTATTAAAATTTATTATTATTAATTTAGGTTGTTTACATAAATCAAAATAGCTCACATAGGTACCAAGTAAAAGTTACCTAAATAGTTTCAATATGAATGAACCGATCTAATATCTATGTGACAAGTTGACAACTGACATGCAGTCTGTGTTGTGTAATGTACCAAACGCTGGTAACATTATATGGTGCTGTCGGAGAATCGGAGTAAACAATTTATGTTAAACCGACAATATCTAAGTTATAAATTTAATATTGTATGATGTTGTTTGGTTACTAAATAAGTTCTACAACCTCTGAATATTCATTATATTATGCTCGTTAAAAGTTGAGGTTAGAAAAACAACAATATGAAACTCGTAAGTTCTAAGTATTTCTGAATTTAAATCCTGAATCAACTATGCATTTTGCAAGTATAGTTTTAGTACAGTATCATGTATTAATATAATTTGAGACTACCATCTAATCATAATTAAATTATAGTTTCGGTTACTTTAATATAGGAAGATAATAAAATACCTCAGTGCCTAAAGACGAAAGTCTTCAATAGTTGTGTGTTACCAGTGATGACATACGGCACTGAGACGTGGCCTCTCACTACGGGCCTCATTAGACGGCTCAGAGTCACTCAACGAGCTATGGAGAGGGCTATGCTCGGGGTTTCCCCACGAGATCGAATCTGAAATGAGGAGATCCGTAGGAAAACTAAAGTAACCGACATAGCCCAGTGGATTAGCAAGTTGAAGTGGCAATGGGCCGAGCACATAGCGCGGAGAACTGATGGCCGATGGGGCCAAAAAGTTCCTGAGTGGAGGCCACATACCGGAAAGTGCATTGTGGGATGTCCTCCGACAAGATGGTCGGACGACCTAGTAAAGCTCGCGGGACGACACTGCATACAAGCTGCTTTCAACAGGTCCTTGTGGAAGTCATTAGGAGAGGCCTATGTCTGGCAGAGGACTTTGATTGGCTGATGGATGGATGGATGGAATATAGGAAGTAGCATTGTGCATCCACAGCTTACAAAATAATTAACTAAATGTCTGCGCATCAACAGTCAACACTGATATACTTAGCAAAACATATAATAATGTGAAAAATCAGTTACGGCTTGAAACATTTTTTTAATATTCAACATGTAAATGATAGATAAATCAAAACAACTGTAAGATAGTGGGTTTTAAAAGTAATTTCAAGTGTCTAATATGTATTAAAATATGTTCTTTACTTATTAATTAGATTTGTATATATGACATTGAGAAGTAATGAAATTGGAATTGTTTGCAGTACTGTCTCAGCAGTGATGCATCCAAGCCATGTTTTGTGCTGTCCTTCAAAGAGCTGTTGATCATGTTGGACTGTGGTCTGTCTGCACACTCTGTCCTAAACTTCTTGCCGCTGCCGCCTGTGCCTAGTACTAGGCTCGCTTCCCTGCCCAACTATACTCCACCACATCATAATGATCCACTGCTTGAAGGGGTAAAGAAAATAAAAAATCTCATGTATTTTTTAATTTTTCTGTATTTGATTATAGTATGATTACTAGGGGCCATATTATATGCAACATAATATAGTGCAGAGTAAATGAAGAGGTTATATGGATGATCACCAGATCATAGTCAAAATATCCAATAATCATTTGAAATGGGGTAAATACACAAATGCATATCAACTGGTCCCTAGTGATTACCTGATCAATGAGTTATAGTCATTTGGTCTTAACATTTAAAAAAAGGTGGTATAATTTTTTTATAACTTTTATTAATTTAATCCTTCTATTGCAAGTCACAGGGGTTGAAACTGGTCAGATAAGTCTGATTTTTGTACAGCTGTTAAAGTATTTTTTTTTCAAAATGGTCAATATTGACAGATTTCTTTCTGTTTACTTATTATAAAGGGATATACCTAGATGTATGAAAAAATAATCTTGTAAAGGTTTTTGTTAAAGATCTAGATCTCATAGAAGAAAAATGAGAAACAACTTTGAGTGCTTTCAAAATTTCTGCATCAGATTCATATTTGGCTTGCACAAATTTGATCATGTTTCTGAATTGTTAGATATGTGTATTTGTGTGTGTGTATGTATATGTATGGATATATATTTAACAATCTCTGTATTTTTTTTGTTTAATTTGACTTTGTGCACTTTTAATTTCTTTCCTTTCTCAGACTATCTTTGGTTGGCTGTAAGAGATTGCCTTGTGCGATAACTGCCTTTTGTACTTATTTATTTTATTGAACTGCATAGTTTTTATCTTATATGTACAGTAAAGTTTTAAATAAATAAAATATCTAGCCCATATACATCCCGTTGCCAAAACTTATTAATTTCTTTACCAATTATCTTAAAGATAGAAAGCAATATATACAGTTAAATAACTATCGATCTAATAATTATTTTACGCGTTCGGGTGTAAGTCAAGTTAGCACTCTAGGCCCTACACAATTCTTAATTATGATAAATGATCTTCCTAAAGTGCTGAAATCAGCAAAGTGTCTTATGTATGCATATGATTTGAACTGTATTTACCCATTAAACATAGTGAGGATTGTGAAGCTCTGCAGAGTGACATCAATGCAGTTGTAGCTTGGAGTAAAACCAATAAACTACCCTTATATGTCACTAAATGTAAAATGATTATTTATACACGATCTCATAATCTAGTCATTGTCCCATATCATATTAAAGAAATGTTTTTAGATCGAGTTGATATGATCAGAGACTTAAGAGTTACGTTTGACATGGCGCTTAATTTCCATGAGCATATAAAATCTATCTGTAATAAAGCAAATAGAGCAAATAAAGCACTTGGCTTTATAATAAGATCTTCAACAGATTTACAAAATTCTTCTGCCTTAAATTTATTATTTAATGCCTATGTACGCAGCACTTTGGAGTACAATGCTGTGGTGTGGGATCCTAATGAAAAAAGTAAATTATTATGCTAGAAAGAGTGCAGAGGAAACGGTCGCGGGTTCAAACCACAGGCACACACCTCTGACTTTTCGGAGTTATGTGTGTATTCATAATTAATTATCACTTACTTTAACGGTGAAGGAAAACATCGTGATCCCATAAAAAAACAAAACTTGTAAAAAAACCCAAGTCTCGCAACTCAGTTCTTCTGCCGTAAAAAGTTGTGAGATCCATATGATACCAAGTCGATGAATTTATTCAGTCCCGGTTTAAGGGAACTTCTGTCTGAAGTTATTATGCACTTAGCTTACCAGACACCATCTTATTGTGACCATATCAATATTAAAAATCTTTTATGTTTCAAATAAAATAGTTAGACTTGGCTATCGCATGAAAACACAATTTATCTCACTTTTAATGCGATTGCCAAGTCAAAACTATTATATTTAAAACATAAAAGATTTTTAATATTGATATGGTCACAATAAGATGGTGTCTGGTAAGCTAAGTGCATAATAACTTCAGACAGAAGTTCCCTTAAACCGGGACTGAATAAATTCATCGACTTGGTATCATATGGATCTCACAACTTTTTACGGCAGAAGAACTGAGTTGCGAGACTTGGGTTTTTTTTACAAGTTTTGTTTTTTTATGGGATCTCATTTCTTTTTATAGATAGTCCTACTTTTCTTTTGCGGTACTTCCTACTTCTTGAGTACTAACAACGGATTTTCTTAAAGCCCACTCTCTGCCTTATGAGCTTTGCTTACTTTTGTAGGTAGTCTTCTTCCTCTACATACGAGACGAGAGCGGCCGCGTCGTGATCTTTATTTTAAAATAATAGTTATATTTTGCGTTAGTTAGAAATATTTAGGGCCGCACGCGTCAAACGTCAGTTGAAGTTAATCTTAATGTAAAGATTTTATCTCTCTTTCAATATAAATAGGTACTGTCAATGTACCTAACAGAAAATTACAACATAAAGCTTAACAGAGGTATAACTTGAACTAATTTACTGCATTAACTGCCGCACTCTTTTTTTTAATGAATAAATTACTTGACCCTATATGAAGATTTCCTCACGATATTTTCCTTTCCCGTTAAAGTACGTGATAATTCACACATAACTTCGAAAAGTCAGATAAGTGTGCCTAGTGTTTGAACCTGCGACCGCCGGGATTCTCAACCTCACGCCTAAACCTCAATACTATCCCTACTTATCTATCTACACCTATTATTCCGTTATTTGATACTATACAGGTACACTAATTTATTTACTGCAAATGTATCTTTGTAATGCTATATATTTACATGGGATTACAAAGTTATTTATGCAGTTTGTGAATCTAGAAAACTAGACCGAAATTGCAAGATATTTTAATTTTTCCTTAAGTTATACACTAAACACTAATTGTGTTCAAAATTTGAAGCTTCTATGTCGGCTAGAAGTGCCTTAGAGTTTTGATGATCGGTCAGTGAGTGACCAAAACCGTGAAGTTTGACTAGTTATAATTCTTAAACTACTGGTTCAAAATAAATGAAATTGAAAATATACAGAGTTTATGCCATTTTTGCTTCGTGACAGAAAATTCAGGTTTCTAGGTTTATCCACAACGAAGTTATAGGGTGTCGAAAATGGCCTGAGTTGCTTCGAGAAAAGTATAGTACGGCCGTGCCGCTTTTTCGCTCGACTTGGCGGGGGCACTGCCGTGCCCCCAGATGAAACCTGCACACCTAAGAGTTCTTAGAAATTTCTTAGGTGTGTAGTCCGCCAACCCGCACTAGGCCAGCGTGGTGGACTAAGGCCTAAACCTTCTCAGTTGTAGAGGAGGCCCGTGCTCAGCAGTGGGACGTATATGGGCTGATGATGATGATATATAAACCAAAAAATGGTTACTACCCATATTTATATTCTTCATTATTTGTGTCCGGTATGGTCGATCGGGATACCCTGATTCTGAGACGAAAGTTAGCAGCAATAATGCGTTATTGTATGCTACTCCACAATAGTGTAGATAACCCAATGGTGTTGGAGCATATTCATCTATATGTACCAGATACCTATGTATGTCCGCTCTGGAGTTCGACGAAGGCATCAGTTGTTCACAGATTCAACTCCAGTGCGCTCTCACTACGTGGGTAACTCTCAGACAGCTCGTGCAGTCTCACTGTTAAATGGACATACAGAACAGATTCAGGATGTCGATATTTTTTGACAGTCTCAACGAACTTTTTGCGTCAGCAATCACCTATCTAAACTTGTCACCAGAGTTCTACAATTACTAATTTTTGTATAAATTGTGTTACATATAATATTATTATTCGTGCTCGTAACTCTCATATAAATTTAGTTTTAGTTTTACGTAAATATTTTATAGATAATGCAAACATTTTTGGTGTATACTTTGATGCTGTCGTTTGTATTAAGCGCTTAATAAATAAATAAATTGCGATTCCTCTACAACTGAGAGCTTTTTGGACTGGAAACTTGTTTCAACCCCTGCTATCATATTCTTGTAAGTAATGCATATTATCAGATATAATATCATGTTGAAATTATTTTAAATAAGTGGGCGCAATTCATTCAACACATTTGATTAGCATGGTACTTAATTTATTAATTTTATTTAAGGAGCTGAAGGAATGTTGCGGACGCGTGTTTGTGGACAGTATTCCTGAATTCTGTCCTCCTCTAGATAAAGTGGTGGATTTCTCTCAGCTCGATGTGATTCTCATCTCTAACTACACATGCATGTTGGCGCTACCATTCATCACAGAAGAGACCGGGTTCAAGGGTCAAGTGTACGCGACGGAGCCCACGTTGCAGATCGGAAGGTAAGCATGCGCGAACCGCGTGATGATGCGGCGACCCGACTGACGAGTGACCGAGTGACGGCGCAGGTTCTACCTGGAGGAGCTGTCCGAGTGGGTGTCGGCGTCGGGCGAGGACAGCGGCGCCGCCAAGCGCTGGAAGGAGGCCGTGCACGTGCTGCCGCCGCCGCTGGCCGACGCCGTGCGGCCGCGCGCCTGGCGCCGTCTGCTGGCGCCGCGCCACATCGCGCGCGCGCTGGCCCGCGTGCGCGTGGTGGGCTACGACGAGCGCGTCGACATCTACGGCGCGCTCGACGCCACGGCCGTCAGCTCCGGCTTCTGCCTCGGCTCGGCCAACTGGGTGCTGCGCTCGGCGCACGAGAAGGTGGCGTACGTGAGCGGCTCCAGCACGCTCACCACGCACCCGCGCCCCATCAACCAGGCCGCGCTGCGCGGCGCCGACCTGCTCGTGCTGGCGGCGCTCACGCAGACGCCGGCGCACAACCCGGACCACATGCTGGGCGACCTGTGCGTGCACGCCACCGTGACGCTGCGCGGCGGCGGCTCCGTGCTGTGCCCCGTGTACCCGAGCGGCGTGCTGTACGACCTGCTCGAGTGCCTGTCGGCGCACCTGGAGGGCGCGGGGCTGGCGCACGTGCCGCTGTACGTGGTGTCTCCGGTGGCCGACTCGTCGCTGGCGTACAGCAACATCCTGGCCGAGTGGGTGTCGGCCGGCAAGCAGGCGCGCGTGTACGTGCCCGAGGAGCCGTTCCCGCACGCGGCGCTGGCGCGCTCGGCCCGGCTGCGGCACGCGCGCGCGCTGCACGACGACGCGCTCAGCGACTTCCGCCAGCCCTGCGTGCTCTTCTGCGGACACCCCAGCCTGCGCTTCGGCGCCGCCGTGCACATGGTCGAGCTGTGGGCCGCCAACCCGCTGCACGCCATCATCTTCACAGGTCTTTTACCATTCCAACGGTTCTTTACTCACTACTCTTTTTTACTGTCTCAATTTACATTACAAACAGTCATTTGTTACTGGAATTTGGACGAATTCGAATCGGGAAGTGAATTCGCTTAAAATCAAAGGGCATATCCGTTGGGATCATCGAAACCCTTAGAATGAAAACCAATTTGTCTGTAAGTCTGACTTTGAGTATCGTCGCGTGAATAACTTTACTCAACAGTTTTCTTAATAACAAGCGCATTCCAGTGCATAGTTTAGGGTGTTTTAGATTTCGAAGTTTGATGACTACCTGAGTCCGCACTCGGTTGCAAATCGTAAACCAGGCACAACCAAGGAGTTTAAAAATTCAATTGGATAATTAGTCTTGATATATTTTTATTAGTTTACACAACACAAATTACTGAACGCACTCTTAAATATTTGACTACCAAGAAATATGTCAATCCCTTTTCATTACTGATAGCATTGTGCATTTTTAAAATCTAAAATATGCAATTCCAATATTGTGGATATGTGTTGTCGATTCGAAATTTTAATTTAGGTACCATAAATACATTCTTTAATTTTTGGGGAGCATTAACCATATTGACGGGATAAACGTTAGATACATGTTTGACAGGAAGATCGCCTCGACCGATCACTCTTTTCGTAACGCTCTCGGCGTGTATTCGCCAGCTTCCTTACCGAGTTAAGCGTGCCTACAGAAGTTTTACTTCAAAAATATTGGTTGCGTATTTGTGGGCTTCAATTTGTCTGACGATGCGTTAACAACGTGCAGAGCCCGACTTCCCGCACACGGAGGCGCTGGCGCCGTTCCAGCCGATGGCGATGAAGGCGTTCCACTGCCCCATCGACACGTCGCTCAACTACTCGCAGGCCAACAAGCTCGTGCGCGAGCTGCGGCCGCGCGAGCTGGCGCTGCCCGACCAGTACGCGCCGCCCGCCCCCGCCCCCGCACCCGCACCCGCGCCCGCGCCCGCCAGGTACTGCTGACTGTAACACTTCACACCAACACGCTCGTGCGCGTCGAGTTGGTGGCACTCGGAGGTTCCGTGACACGGAGATGTCGTTGCGATGCAGGGAGACGAGTCGGCCGCACATCACGGCCGACGTGCCGACGCTGGTGGTGCGGCGCGGCGCGGCGCTGCGCGCGGGCACCCGGCGCGGGGCGGCGCGCGCCACGCTGAGCGGCTCGCTGGCGGCGCGCGTGGCGGCCCGCGACCTGCGCGCCGGCGTGCGCGGGGCGCCCCTGCGCGCGGCGCTCAGCGTGCGCGACAGCCGCCTCGAGCTGCACTCGCCGCCGCCCGGCGCGCCCGGCCTGCCCGGCCCGCCCGGCGTGCCCGGCGTGCCCGGCCTGCCCGGCGCGCCCGAGCCGCCCGCGCGCCTGCAGTGCGCGCCGCCCGACGTGGACGCGCTGGTGCGCGAGCTGGCGCGCGAGCTGGCGCGGGCGGGCGCGGCGGACGCGCGCGTGGAGCGCGGCGCGGACGGCTGCATCCTGCACCTGCCGCGGCACGACACGCTGGTGCACGTGGACCGGCTCGCCACGCACGTGTTCTGCGAGGGCGGCGCCGACGTGCGCCAGGCGCTGCGCCGCGCGCTCGCCGCCTGCGTGCCGCACCTGTAGCCTCCCGTGTGTGCCCGCGCGCCCGGGGGACCCTCCAGGATAAATCACAAACAACTGCTTTTCATCGATACAGCTTTTATTCCATAAATAAATATTTAACACTTATGTATGTAATAATGATGAATCGCTCACTCGACTGACCGAACGCTCGTGACGTGGAGTGAGCGCGCTCCGGTGCGTGTGCAGGAGCTCACGCCTGTACGACGAGCCGCAACGGACTGTAATCGCATCGATACGACGAGACAGATCGAACGCGACGCTTCTTTCGACGATCAAAATAATTGAAATAAAATTTATTGTTGTAACGTAGACAATTTTATTCACTACATATTTATTTCATATTATTAATGGAAACGTGATATGACGTCAAAACCTTAGGACACTAAAAAGTATTGCGTTTAAAATTAAGCCAATCTTCCGCACGCCACGTATTTGAGTAAATAAATTGTCCTGGTGGCGAAAAGAATCGACCCAGAAAATTGTCGTTCGGCAGTAAAGAAGAGAAATCGGATGGCGCTGAGGTCGAATACAAACAAGCACTGATCGACTTTATGTTACAAGTATACGGTAAGTAGGTATTCATTAAATCTAAACTAATGTGATAACGCACAATACTTGACTGTTAAAAACGTCCACCTAAACCGCGAAGACGAAATTTGAAAGATACGCAATCTGCACAAGTAATATCGGACGAGAGAGGCACAACGCGCCTACGCGTTGAGGTCCATGTCCGCGAAGACGTCCCCGCGCGTGGCCACAGAGAGCGCGTAGTGCGAGTTGAGCTGGTGCAGCAGCTCGCGCTCGTCCAGCATCTCCAGCGCCTCCACGCGCGCGCGGTCCTCCTCCGGCAGCGCGCGCCACACCGTGTGCATGTCCCAGCCGCGCGCCGCCTCCCAGCCCAGCGCGCGCAGCCGCTCCGCCTGCGCCGCCGGCGAGCAGCAGTAGCCCTCGCCCGCCACCACGCAGCCGCGCGCGCCCAGGTTGCGCACCATCACCTCGCCGAACTTGTCGCCCAGGTTGCACTGCTCGTACACCAGCAGCGCGCTGCGCGGGAACGCGGCCGCCAGGTGCGCCAGCAGCGCGCGCGCCGCGTCGGGCCGCAGGTACACGAGCACGCACTCGGCCAGCAGCAGCGTGGGCGCGGCGCCCGACACGCCGGCGCCGTCCAGCTTGCGCCGCACCTCGCCCAGGCAGCGCAGGTCGCAGCTCATCAGGTGGTACCCGTCCGAGTGCAGGTCGCCCTCGCGGATCACCACCTCGCCGTCTGCGCAGCGACACCACCTTCATGTACTACGTCTCGACAATTCATACCATACATCATTGCATCATTGCTGGAATGTGCCGTGGTATCTAGCGGACCCGGTTCCGATTCCCGGGTCGGGAAAATGTGGAAACTAAGCAATTCAAAAACACAGTTAGCGAATAGTGATGGCCTGATTCATCAATCAGTGATGGCCTCGAGGTTTAGGCGCGCAGTCGAGAATCTCGGCGGGCGCGGGTTCAAACCCCAGGCACACACCTCTGACTTTTCGGAGTTATGTGTGTATTCACAATGAATTATCACTTGCTTTAACGGCGAAGGAAAACATCGTGATGAAACCTGCACACCTAAAAAAAGTTCTTAGGAATTTCTTAGGTGTGTAGTCCGCCAACCCGCACTAGGCCAGCGTGGTGGACTAAGGCCTAAACCCTCTCAGTTGTAGGGGAGGCCCGTGCCCAGCAGTGGGACGTATATGGGCTGATGATGATGATGATGATGATTTGGCGAATAGTGGGCGCAGAAATGCACCTCTGCTTACCCCATCGAGGAAAACAGGCGTGAATGCGTATGCATGGGTCTTACGGCCCAAATACATATGTATCACGCAATGTAAAAGTCCCAAATGAACAAATAACGTAGGGTTTTTACATGGGTCATAAAAGTAAAACTAGCAAATATGGATGCAGAAATTAGCCTCTAGCTACACTTGCAGGGGTACAGACATGAAATAAAGGGGCTCTCAAATTACCCTCATTGCATATTTTCTGGAGCAGTTGTTTGTTGCGCTTGATGATATGAGACTTCTTGCTTATGACTGCTGGAAAATCTAACTCAATAAAATTTCCTACTGCTTGAGTGCTGTCCTTCAGTCGCCAGTAAAGTGTGTCAAATCCACAACCCAGGTTGATGATCTGACACTTTGTATCGCATCTCTGTAACAAAATGTTAATTTTTATTTTTTCTGAACAATGAGGTGGACACCAATAAAGGAAAAATAATATGAGGGGAAACATGCACACCTGAAAAGTATCTAGGAATGTTATTCATTGGTTCTATTAATAGCAAGAGAAAATTGTATTGTAAATTTTCTTAATGGCACAATGAAATTCCTTCATTTATATAACAGTTTTCAAGTTATTAAAGTGGGATATTTATCTTGACTGGGGCTGCAATACTGGAAAAGTGAATCGATGGTCTTGCAGCCCAGCTACACTACAGCAGTGTGGTGTGAACTCTTCAACACGGCTGATTTTAGTTTAAGACATACAGGCTTGGCCCAAAGTATTAGGCACCTTAAAATTTACTGGGTTACATATGTTTCGGGTGAAAAATAAAACTGGTTTTGTTATTTACAAGTGTATATTACTCAAAACAGCAAATCTAATTAATATTTTGTAAGCCCACCCTTGGCTTCGATCACTGCCACAATCCTTTGGGGGCATGCTGCGCACAAGCTTCTTGCACTCAATTACCGATATGGTATTCCACTCTTGTTCTAAGGTGTTTTTAACGCTGGTTTTGATTATGTTGTGCTCCCTTATTTTGCGCTTTAGGACACGCCAAAGATGCCCGATAGGGTTTAGATCGGGCGACTGTGCCGGCCAGTCTAGCAGGGGAATGTTATTGTCCCTGAACCACAACATTGTGATTGCCGATTTATGGCATGGAACATCTTTAAAGTTGGTGTCGCCAAAAATGTTGTAGATGGAATTAGAACAGTTTCAAGGTCATTTATTTATTTGACTGTCCATACGACCTTCTCTAATGACCAATTCACCGACCTCATCGGCAGCCATGCAGCCCCAGATCATATTGCTACTGCTTCCCTACTGACACCACACTATCAGGATGGTATTCCTCACCCACACGCCAACTCGACGAATGTCACACCCCGCATTCCAAACACCTGTAAATGTTTTTTTTATTTTTTTTTAATATTAATTTATTTATCATGCGATCAGCCTTGTCGGCTATAAACAGATGAGTTGAATGGATTTTGGCGTGTAGGACTTAGCTGCCAGCGGAGCCGGCCCTTTAAATAACATTATATTTAGGTATATGTCTAATAGTCGAAAATATCTCGTCGCTTTTTTAGCCGACATATTATTTCCAGTAAGAGGAGCTGTTCTGCGAGCTGATTGGGATGTTTTTGCAGTCTCGATTTTTAGTTGGATCCACAACTTTCTACTTCTTCTTTAATGGTTGATATATGGAGAATTTCATGCATTTCTTTGGTTGTGATCATCCATGGTACATTTGCTATTTGTTTAAGGATATAGTTTTGTACCCTTTACACTATCATTATATTGGAAATACTGGCAGAACCCCACAATTAAATAAATAAATAATAAATAATCTGCCATATGTCCAAATTGGTTTCAGTGTGGTCTTATAAATTAACAATTTGCTGTCAGTCAATAGTTTTGAGTTGCAACCTAGAAGCCAGTAGAGTCCTCTGTATTTTAGGTTGATTTCATCCCGTTTTATTTTAACATGCTTCTGCCAAGTAAGTCTGCGGTCTAGGTGCATCCCCAGGTACCTTACCGTGTTGCAGTGTGGAAGTTGGGTACCATTGAGGGTGACCTTTTTATGCAATCCTTCAGTCTTGAATAAGATTTCTGTCTATTCACTTTATGTCTATTTCACAAAAAAATAACACACACCAGCTTCCTAACTCTATGAAAGTCAAAATAAGACTAAGAATTAATTTAAAATATTTTTCAAAAAGTCATATTCCACATATTGTGGACCACATGCTTTGAAACCTTAATATACTCTATTGTATCCTTTTAAACTAACCTTTAATATTGCCACTCAGGCTATTGTTAAACAGATTGGTTTTTTTTTTTATATTTAATGAGTTGCACATGTTTTATGGGGGTGCCTAATACTTTTGGCCAAGGCTGTATTTTTTTAAATGGATTTTTTATTAGAAAATTATCAGTAAAATATCTGAAATTGTTCCTGAAAAACAGCAAGTCTTACCCCCTATTATATGGGATTTATAAAGCTGTCAAAAAAAAAAAAAAAAAACTTCTCAACCAACCACTTTGTGATATGGATGGTGTTAGTGAATGTATATGCAATATGAATATATGGTCATTTTTAAGGCCCATACAGAATGTGTATTTAAAAGAAAATATTTAAAGTAACGAGGTTTACTAGCACTTTTTGTCATGTTAAATGTCATTACTTAGGCAGCTATTCACACATGAACCCCGCGATATGCACCATGGAGGAGTAGGCGATGCAAAAAATGTTGCCGGCACTCAGCCCATCTTACATAGGACTAACCTCCAAGAATTGATGAATAAACATCTCCATGGCCTTAACTCGAGCATAATATCCTCGATTAATCTCAGGAGCCTTTCTGTCAACATGTTTAGCGAAATACATGATGTAATCGTCCTTCCAATATCCCAACTCCACCGCGCACCGTTTGCACTCTGTGGCGTCTGTGTTGGTCGCGATTATGGCCTCGTCCTCCGCTGTCCATGATATTATATTATCCATGGCTTTTGTGACCTGTCTTACACACTGTCGTGAACCCGTCGATACATAACCGGGCACTTTCGTATGTTTAGATTTGACTTGTGCGTTGTATTACACCATGAAAAATTATGTGTTGAATAAAAATATTTGCTTCATTATTGCACTGACACTGACAAGTAATGACATTTACAAATTTACAATAAGAAAATACGACAATTGACAATGTCAATTGTTTTTTTTTTCTTTGTTCCTCAAGGAACCGGCTAAGGTCGAAGACCATGCTGCCAAGTCTTCAGTAATTTAATTTCATTAGTATGAATGATGAAAGAAAAAGGGCGGGAAATTCCCAAACTGGATGTGCGCCCCCCGTCCCTCCCACATACAACCCTTAATCCCTTCATTACAATAGTGAACAGAGAATCAAGCACCACTCGCCGATATTGCACACAGTGCATCCGATTCACCCCTCGCCTCCTCCCTCCCCGTCCTACAGCATCGGTGGGACCGTCCCACCTGGATCAGGAGGCTCCTCCATCCTCTCGCCAACAATCACCAGAAAAGACAAGACTCACCAAATACAGCGCGACAGGGAAGAAAAAAGAGAAAACTAAATCTTACACACCACACAAAACATCGACAAGCAACACTTAATCCCCTGTTCACCATTGTCAAGAAAAAAATAAAAATTATATTTGAGGAAAACAAAAAACGCGCCTTCCAATCCGAACACTTCCCGCCCTTTTTCAATGTCAATTGATTTGACAATGATCATAGATAAACACAGACTACAGAGTAAACAGACTAGACAGCAGTATGTTAAAAATGTACTTTGTGCTAGAGAAGTAAAAAAATTGGAGTTGGTACCTAAATGAGATAATCTGTTCCGTAACTTTGGTCCTTATTCCTATACCTATGTGTCAGGGTTGCCATTAAATAAAAATTGATTGCCGTGTTTTGGATGTCGAATTGTAGAAAAATTTGAGAAATTGCCGTGTCAATGGCAGCCCTGCTATGTGTTCTGTGATCATAACTATATATACTATATATATATATATATAACTATAATTAAATTGTCTGCAGTGTTGCAAAAGTTCCCGATTTATCGGGAGATCTACTAATTTTGGATATGGTCCGATCCGATTTAGCAACCCAATCTCCCGATTTTTAAATTTTTACTATTTAATTAGGTTTATTTAAAAGTACGACCATTCCTTACAATTTATCCTTGTACTAATAATATGGTAACCATCTTGTTCATTCCAATAATAATTTCGTTCTTGAGTTTTTAGACGTACATAATTATGTAGAAGTGGGCAAAAGATGGTAAATAATATCTCTACGATATGTCGTTTTGTATTGAGTACTCCGAAGTTCAAAACCACACTCATACATTGTACGTGTTATTGTTTATCGTGCGATTCCGTTGGGGATCGTAGTTAGTCGATATGAATACACTTTGCATCGTATTGTACAACTCAGTCGTACGATATCTCGAGCCGGCAAGATAATATTAAGACTACCTATGTTTTTCGACACGAAATGGCATTTGCTTCGTAATACTAAAGAAATCAAATCATTTGGTTTAGTGTCAGTAATTTGAAATATGATTATGGGTCCCGCGTGTTTGAACATATTTGTTCCTTTGTTTTTAAAGTTTTAAGTTTGCCGCACTCCACTGCGAACGTGGAATGAATATTTTTTTCGATTAATTTAGTGATAATAAAACTTAGAAAATATATAACGGCGTAAAGCCATATACTGAGAGCTATGTCATCGCTCTTGCATAAACAAGAATGACTCACGGGCGGTCGCCCCTCTGCGGTGTCGATTGCCCCCACTATTCAATACTACTGACGACGGCGAGTCTTGTTAATGCCTTATTACTACTAGCAGAAAACGATTGGGAATCATCTTAATTTTAGTTTGTTTATTTTATATTTTTCTTTATTATATATAGCTTTTGCCCGCGACTCCGTCCGCGTAGACTTCAGGGTTGTGCAGAAAGTAAATATGTGAATCTATAAATCAAAATTACTCTGATTGTTTTAGTAGGTCACCAGCGGAGGTCATTTCTGTCTTTGAAATTCGTCTCAACTCTCACCTAGGTGCGCCTAATGGCATTTAACATCGCATAATGACACCGAGCGCCATCTAAATGCACCTCATAACATTTTATTGTACTAAATGCGTCTCATCACCACCCAACCATATTAAATATTCCCGGGATAAAATGTAGTCTATGTTACATCATAGGGTTCCATTTATGTCTATACATAAATTCATTCAAATCCATTCCCACGGAAATACTACATCCAAAAGTATCCTATGTTACTTCGGTGGATTCCATCTATCTCCATACCAAAAATCATCGAAATCAGTTCAGTAGTTTTTGAGTTTATTTGTAACAAACATCCAAAAATACAAACCTTTCCTCTTTATAATAATAGTATAGATAGTATAGATATAGATGAAGGTGTTTAACAATGGGCTTATGCCTATTTATCAAAACTTTTTAAATATGTCGTAAATAACTTGATAAAAATTATTATTGGTCGAATACTAATTAATAAATACTTTATGTACGAGTACATTATGTATGTCTCTCCCTTTGCGTGTGTGCGTGTGTGTGTGTGTGTGTGTGTGTGTGTGTGTGTGTGTGTGTGTGTGTGTGTGTGTGTGTACATGTATATATGTATATTTATAAACATATAGTATCTTATTATTATCTTGCTGTTTTATTATTATTTTATTTATATTTCTTTTTTTTTTTCTTTATATACTTATGTATACCCCTAAACATACTTTGCCTTCTTACATTCCATCCAAAGGTTGTCTGGAAGAGATCGCTCTCAGCGATAAGACCGCCTATTGTTCCACTTTTATTTTTTATTTTATTTTTATATTTAAAATCTATGTAAATTACTGTATAAATGTGGGTGTCAATAAAGAGTTATCTATCTAAAAATTACGTTTTATTTTATTTATATTTTGGTGTTTGGGCTACTTTAGGCTACTGCAACTGAAATTTGGCTACATTAGGCTACTTTATACATGAGAAACGGCGATATTAGGCCAAGCGTTGTTGGCATTTTGGCAACACTGCTAGATTACCTTCGTGACAGTAACAGTGAGTTACCTACTCTTAAGTTTAAAATTTGTAATTACTAATTATTCTATATATTTCTAAGATGCGCTAAGCTGAAAAATTGTATTATTTATTAAGTGTCTTTTCATTCATTCTTCATGTTACTCAGGAGTCAGGTAACCTGAGTCAAGTTACAAGTACAATGTCTGCGCCGAATTATTAACACTAAAATGTACTGCAAAATTATCAGTGCAAGATTATTGACCAAGACATCGATGCCTATCACAATTACGAGTATGGATTACATTAAATAGTGCTAAGATATGAAGCTACAATTTAGTGAACAAGGGTGACATAGCAAATCGCAAGCAAGTGAACAATTCCATTGTTATTTGTTATTATTAAAGTTTAGTGGTATCTGGTGGCGATGTGTAGCTACGAATCTCTGCCAGTGGTGCTTGTGAGTGCTCCAGACACTGCCGCTGCCAGCTCGCTCATAGCAGGTATATAGGGGATCCATTGTTCACTCATATTTTATTTCCTTTGATGAAAACATAGATGAAAATAATATCCCAATACATATTTTTATATGAATCTCAATTCTATTCAAGATATAGAAAAAGTTAAGATTTTCCATATCATTGTTATGTAGATAAAACTATTTGATTTATCTGGTTCTGTGATGTTTTTCTTTTTCAGAAATAATTGATAATGATGTGACAGAGTTGTATCATAAGACTGAAAGTGGTTCAGATCCAGTGTGGAGAATAGTGAACAAATATTATACAGCAGATGTAAGAGTGCACACATTAACAGACCAACAGGAGTTGCAACTCAACCCTGATGATATAGAAGCCCATGTTATTTATTTAACAGAAGATGAAGTAAGTATTGTTTATTTTAACCTTTTCAATGGATAGAAAGTTTATGTTGAATATTAAAAAAAAACAAATTTTTTTGTGACAAGATTAATAATGACAAATTAATTTTGTGTAAATTGTTTATTAAATCAAACCTAAAACTTATTTAATAGGGAGAGTTGCCACTAGTGAAGTCAGAAAAACAACATAGTTTGTAGTAGTTGACAGGGTTGTCCTGTTTAGTTACAAGTTTTGTTGTCTGAGTTCAGTTGTGTGTTTTTGTTGCCTTGTTGATCCCACATTTTCAGGTTAGACTAATTACACTGGTCAACATGACTTTTTGCCGTTAATCCAATTGTACTTTTTCGGTATCTTTTATTTATAAGTATTAACGGAAAAATAATAAAAAATATCTATTACATCGAAATATCTAAATATGTACAATTACATATATGTATGATATATTTGGCTTAATTTTGTGAGGGTATATCAAAAAAGAGTAACAGCTGATCTTACTTTCAAAGACAATATATTGTTGTTGGTAGTACACGATGTATCCTTAAACCTGTATATTTTCAACTCATTATTGTTCGTTCATTGATGTTTAATTTTTTAATATTACTTTAGCAAGTACCATTACGTAATATGAGTATTGCTACAACGACGTGCAGTTTCTGGTGTTTATTCCAAAGTGTTGTTGTTTAAATTGTGAAGTTTTTTTGACAATTTGAATACGTTTCGGTTTTGAAGAAGTGTACTAAATAGTAAATACATATGTATATAGTTTGCATTATGAATCTAAATTGTTTCGATTCATCGGATCTCTTCTATTTTGTTTGTGGGGAGTTTAATTCAAGTTCCAATCGAGAACGTCCTACGCCGTTACTATATATAACATTTACAATTTGTATTTTGGTTTCAAGATTTCTGAGAGTATTAATCAACCTTGGACACCAAGTTTTTTTTGCCTAAGAAATGTATGTTATTTGAGAGGGTGGTTTAATGGTACCCACCGATTAATGCCTTATTCTAAACCTGTAATTTGGAGTGAACAAAAGATCATGAAAATGGTTGTTATTTTTGTTTAAGGAAACTGAAGGGATATTCTTATAAAACAAGAAGTAAAATTACATATCCTGATGTGGAATCTGTAACTAAACCGATTCCTTATACTGAAGACAGCCCACCACCTCAGTCTACAAATAAATTCCAAATAATCTCTTTTTTCTAAGAAAGTGGGTGTTTCAATTTTTTTTTTATGAACATATTTTAACTAATCTCATGTTAAGGTATGGAAAAATACAAGTTTCAAACCGCGGCAATAAAAAATATTTTTTTTTTGTTGATCAGTGTTATTGTTATTGGGGTTTCAATAAGGATCATTAGCAATGCAAAGATTAAATAATGAATCTGAAAAATATGAAAAAGCTCACCCTTCATTATGTCGAACTTAAAACCCCCACAACATACCCAGACCTGAAACTAATTCATAGGGTCCCATAAATCAATGTCAAGAAAAAAATGAGTGATAGGACTTTTGTCCTGCCAACCCTAGAAAATTATTAATAAAAATGTATGTCACATATACCAGCCTCATGGTTGTGCTTTGGTTTTCCATTTAGAATTTCTCAGTAGCAAAACAAAGTCTGTAAATGTGCCTGAAAAATGGCAATACACTCTACCCCCTATTATGTGGAACTGATACATACCTGGTGAAATGTGGGTGCAGTGCACCTCTGCCTACTCCACCAGGGCATACAGATGTGTGGTAATTTGTGTATGTTGATTAATGGGATGGATACCCTGTATTTGTCTAAAACAACCCATACATCACAAAAAATATGTGTGTCAGTGCATAGTTTGCGCCTACAGTCTCTCCTTTCATTACTTGGGGTTCAACCAAATACATCACAAAAGGTTCTGAATAACAATGCTCGACCCGGTAATCGACCATTCACCCATATGCAGCAAAACGACTTTTAATTTAAGACATTCGTGGGTGATCTAGCATTCATCAACAAGATCAACCCCGTAAGCGTACCAAGACGAAAAGAGATATCTTTTAACGCGTCGACAGGACAAGGCAAATTTTATTTAGGGGATTTTGGAAAAACATCCAGTAGAGTGATTGCAATGGCGCGCAGTGCTCGGCGGACTCGGGCGCGGTGACGGAGAGCGTGGAGGCGCGGGCGCGGCGCGCGGGGCCGGCCCACCGCCGCGCCGCCGTGCGCCTCGTGGCCGCCGACTGCGCGCTCGCCGCCGCGCCCCTCGCCGCCTGCGCCGCGCGCCGCCGCCTCGAGCTCGTGCCGCTGCGCGAGGCGCCCGACCCCGCCGCGCCCGCCGCCCCCGCCGCCCCCGCCGCACCCGCGCCCTTCAGCGAGCAGTGCGGCGTGGACAGAGTGCGCGGCGCGCTGCACGCGCACGCCTGGCGCGGGCTCGTGCGCACACGCCTCGCCACACGACAAACAGGTAGTTTTTATTTTATCTGCTGCCGGCTGTCCAACGCTCCTGTTACATGAGCCACAATTGCGCCCCTTTTGTATATATGATTATGCATAGATTCAAAGCAAACTTGCTTAAAAAAACCCACTGGAGTCGCATCTTAAAGGTGGAGGTGATTTTAAGATGGCGTAACAGGCGGCTGGGATATCGAGTGCGGTGAAAGCTGAAGGTGAAAGACTAAGATGTTTTTAACAGTCTCTCGAAACTACCCACAGTGAAAATAGACATAGTTTTCTTCCAAACCAAACTATCCTGCACCCGCCTTTATAAAGAGTCAGTCAAGAGACAAAATATAATAATTGCCGCCATCATTATTGCTGCCGACATCTGGCCTTTATCAGGTGTCAATGTAAGTTTATACATTGACATCGCAATCGATGTGATCTATCTCAGCGCATTAACCGTATCATTTCTACAATGAGGTATCACTCATGTCAACTTGCATTCCATTCCTATCGTAAAAAATATATCCAAAAAATACTATTGCTGCAATATGCATACCGGACACCAGCGTTGCGGACGCAGTTCGTTATGTTTATTAAAATTTCAAGTTACAAAATATAACAATAGATATTTATTGTTTAACATACAATAATAATTATACGCGAGTGGAGGCTGATGCCGCATCCCGCTCTTTGGTCTTTGGCCGTGTACAAGTCGGGGAGCTCGCCTGGTGTCGCGACCTTCCGATGCGCTTATGTAACGAGACAATTGCGACAGCGGCGCGCGACCGGACGTCCTCCTCATCATCGGACAGCTCGGCGGAGAGCGGCGCGCGTAGGCCGGGAGCGGGGGCGGGGGCGGGATCGGACAGCGCGGGGGAGGAGGAGGAGGAGGGCGCGGTGGAGCGCGCCGAGGCGTTCGCGGCGGCGCTGGGCGCGCTGGAAGCGGCGCGGGACATGCGCTCGGCGGAGGTGGCCGCGGAGGGTGCGGGTGCGGGCGCGGGGGCGGAGGGCGCGCGCCTGCTCCGCGCCGAGCAGGTGGTGGCCGCGTTCTGTCGCGCGCTCGGCTACGACCTGGACGCGTGCTAGCTGCGCCGCTCTACAGCTGCGTGCGGTGCTTGCGTCGCAAGCGTTGTTTATATTGTAAAAATCATTACCGACTAATGATACCGTCTCGCCTCTCACCTTGATATGAATATAAACTACGTTGTCGTACATGTTTACTTTCGTTATGTTACAATAAATACGATGTAAAAACAGCCGTGTGTATAATTATTATAACCTAAGTTGCTCCTTAACAGTGTATAAACTAAGTGCACCATGGTCGTTTTCGTGCGTATAATATTTATAGACTTTCAACTCGCTTCTCTGTACATAACACATTTAAACAAACACGTCGCTCTACACACTCGACTCCGGCGCATACTCACTGATTGTGGAACCTGCAAATTTCTCTTTTTTAATACTGGCGCGACAAAGTGACCACACTTACATCTGATGGTGAGGGTAGTGCTGTCATACAGGTCCCACAAGTGGACATGAATGTGGGCCTGACAGTAACCAGATTGACACAGACTGATACAGGAACGCGTCACACTTGGCAGTGACACTGTGGCGACTTGTACACTTTATTCACAGCTTACTGTCCGGTCGTATACGAATGTATAGGTACTTGTGAGTGGGCAGTCAGCCCACGTGGAACCCGACCCGGCGTGTGGGACTGCCGCGCGACACACTGCGGCGTGCCCTTATCACTTGCAATATCATCAATGTCATTGTACAATACACTCGACACTTCGACACTACTTACAATAATTGTTTGAACGCAATTATCTTATGATATGATATTGATATATCAATAAGCTGATGCTTAGATAACGTTTACCCGCTTTGTACATTAATACTACTAATACAAGGTATGAGATAGTTGTCAGGGCTCGTCCAAACTACGACGATTACTGAACAAAACGTAACGATACCTAGATGTGGCGAGGGATCAGTTCCCAAAGCTTGAAGCGTGCTAAACATTGTTGATATGGAACATGATGAGAAAATTGCGCGAACACGCCGAATGCACGTGGTGCGCCCCCGCCACAGACTGCCGCACCTACATTTCGATTACTCGTGAATACAAGTGGCAAATGTGAGAAGCGGCCGCGTATGTCGAGCCGAGTGTGCAGATATCGCTAATGAAATAAAACTTTAACAGCCTTGGGCGCCACAACCTCAACAGTATAAATCTCTTCAAATGCAACGAAATATCTAACGTTTATAACTAGTTATGCTAAATGCCGGGAGTGATCTCGTGACGCAGGCTGCCCCCGCCCTCTCCGCGGCTTTGTCTCGTCCCCGCACCTGCTGAAATTGTAAACTTCCGATTAAAATCATTTATTCACTAATATTGCTGTTGAAAACACGTAATTATGGAGTTGTGAATTCAGTCAATTTTTGTTCCTTGCAATACGTCAGCGCGGCGAAGCTTGCACTTGCAATTATACCTGATGGTAAATCTAGGCCGGTGCAAATATTGTACAACCTGACATCACATTACTCTTGGTCTATTCAACCGAATGTATCGGTTATATAACATACATACCTCCGGATAACCGGAAAACTCTAATATATGACTAGCAGCAAAGGCTTGTACTGTTAGGTCAGATCCTGATCATGTATCGAGTATTATGGCGTTGAGGCCGGAGCACTCACAGCGGGGGTCAGGGCTCCGGCGCCGCGTGCAGCAGGTCGGGGCGCGCCAGCAGCGCAGAGAAGTACTGCTCGGCCAGGCGACACATGTACTGGTGCGGCGCCGCGCGCGCCGGCCACCAGCCCTCCAGGAAGCCGATGTGGCCGCCGCGCGCCGTCACCGCCAGCGCCACGCGCCGCGCCCGCGCCGCCTCGCGCAGCGGGATCGCGCCCAGCGGCTGGAACGGGTCGTCGGCCGCGCACAGGCACAGCAGCGGCACCGCCACGCGCTCCAGCTTGTCGCGCAGCGTGGCGGCGCGGTAGTACGCCTCCACCGAGCCGAAGCCGAAGTGGCGCGCCGTGAACGCCGCGTCGAACTGGCGCACGGAGCGCGCGCGCTCCACGCCGCGCCAGTCGCACGGCAGGTGGCGCAGCGGCGCGTGCGCGCGCACCGTGTTGCGCAGGTTGCGCGCCATGTGGTACGACAGCGGCGCGTTCAGCGGCACGCGCTCCATGCACTCGGAGCCCTTGACCACGTCGAGCGGCGACGACACCACCAGCGCCGCGTGCACCAGCGCGCGCTCGCCCCGCGCCGCCAGGTAGTGGCCCAGGATGAGCCCGCCCAGCGACACGCCGGCCGCCAGCAGCGGCGCGGGCCCGCAGCGCGCGCGCACGGCCTGCGCCACCTCGGCCAGGTCGTCGTGGCTCACGGCGCAGTACAGCCGCGGGGTCTGCCGCACGCGACGTATTTATACATACATACGTGCATACCTACTTGCGCCACAAACTGAACACCGTGCAAGTACAAGGAAATCTCTCGTCACTTGAAACAGTCAGGTGGTGTCACGACTAAAGGATCCAAATCATAAGGAGCAAATACGTGTGGCAAGTATATGAATTTGCGAGCCTTTAGTTATAACCCTGTCCCTGGATTACGTAGCGTAACTGAACGCCAAAAAGATGACAAATAAAACTGAAACACAAAACTCGTCCCTGAGCTAAATCGAGAAACAGGTAGAATTGGATCGCCTTCTCACCTGAAATGCTTTTTTATCATGAATTTATCAGGATCTGCGTCCATTTTAATGCCGACCACAATTATGTCCCGCTCATAGTACACAGTGTAGTTTACTGCATTTATTATAATATGCAGGGTGCTCGCTTTGCGTTCTCAATGTATATATGAGTATATGTTATGAATAGTAGTTAAATATGATGTAGTTCCGCGATACAATATGTCCAAACAGCGTTGCTCACCGTGAGCGGCAGGCCGCCCAGGCCGCGGTTGTTGAAGACGACGCAGCGCGCGGAGAGTTTCCTGGCCGCGGCCGCCAGACAGCGCACGTAGTCGGCGTGCACGCTGCCGGTGAGGCCGGGCAGCACCAGCAGCACGGCGCGCGGCTGCGGCGGCTCGGGCGCCACCCAGTCCAGCGCCACCTGCCCGCCGTCCGACAGCACCAGCACTTCCCTGCGACCGACGCACATCTCACTCACGTGCACCCTGCCATGGCTCTCCACTAACCATCTATATCACTTGCGCACCTCCGGTAGATTACGGGTGGCCAGAAACACGAACGCAACATTGAACCAACAACAGTCTGCAGCCTCGATTCGACGCACCATGGCGTCGGCCAATAGTGCTCACCCAGTAGTGGAACATTCTCTTGTAGGAATTCTCGAAACTCGTTTTCGCCACACACCAGTAGCGGTTTCTGCAACATAAGACTTCCTTTATAACTGAGAGGGTTTAGACCTTAGTCCACCACGCTGGCCTGGTGCTGGTTGCGGACAGTTGTAGAGGAGGCCAGTGCCCAGCAGTGAGACATATATGGGCTGATGTTTGAAGACTTGCTTTAATATTCATGTCATATGACAAAACTAAAATGGCTCCATTTATTCACAAGTGGTAACTAATGTTTATGGCCACAGTAAACAGTGGTGATATAAGACATAAGTTGACAACTTTTTTTTTTGTGGCAAAATGCACCTAATAGTCTACTTTACATTAGTAGCCCATTATTCACTAAATACATCATAATTTCTATAAATTTATTCTAGTATCAAATATAAAGTATATTTTTCTTTGACTCAACCCTTACATCAATGACCAATTTTTATATATAAAATTGCTTATGAATAGTTTTATTCAAAATACATCATTGTTTAAATTACCTGAGGTGTCAAGGATTAGACAGATACATTAAGGGTAGCAATTTACTTTATTTTTAGGTATCATTCATAATCATCATCAGCCGATATACGTCCCACTGCTGGGCACGGGCCTCCTCTACAACTGAGAGGGTTTAGGCCCTAGTCCACCACGCTGGCCTGGTGCAGGTTGGCGGACTACACACCTAAGAATTTCCTAAGAACTTTGAGGTGTACAGGTTTCATCACAATGTTTTCCTTCACCGTTAATGTATGTGATAATTCTTTGTGAATACATACATAACTTCATAAAGTCAGAGGTGTGTGCCTGGGGTTTGAACCTGCGGCTGTCGAGATTCTCGATCGCGTACCTAAACCTTGAGGCCATCACGACTTATTTTTAGGTATAAGGAGATCCAACAGCATAAAAGTATGACATGAATTACATCAAAGAGTAGTATACAATAACTAAACTTTAACATTGTGAAAATTCTAGGCTTTATCCTGACACTAGGGAACTTTTTGAAACCATGTTGCTTCTTCAGAAACTCGTTAATATTCAATATTTCAATTTTTGTAAAACAATGTTGATATGTGAAATCTATCTAACTCTTAACTACTCACTGTCAGAGGAATATTAATTCATTACGATTCAGTATAATACAGGGATAATTTTAATGTTTTGAGAAGATTCAATAACATGAAGATATTTTAAAATATCATAATAAAGTTTGAAGCAATGGCTATTCTGGCATTATAATTCCGATATCATTATGGTGAAATAGTTACGTTGAGTTGAAGGACAAACTGTGGTTTGTGGCGTCATCGATCGACGATGAATAATGATGGCAATAAAGCGTAATATACTTTACCTTCACAACTTCCACGAGATAATAGGTTATGTAGAGAACAGACAACGAAAACCCAACAAGTAACTCCTTTTTTAACTCAAATATGTACATAAAAATACTAAACATGTTAAAAAGAACAAATACTTGAATGAACTAAAAATAAAATAAAAAATAATTCTAAATAAAGAGCACAGAAACTGTAGCTCCAGAGCTCAGCACACTCTATCGCTCTGCTTTCGACATGACACTGACAGTGACATATTTACCAATTGACGTTTCAAGCTACAAATGTCATTTGTATCAGCTGTTTCTTATTGACGTACTTTTATTGATAAACCCACAGTTACCTATAACCTTATAAAAATTAACATTGATTGATGTAGAAAGTCAAAGAATATAAAGTCTTCATGAGTTGGAGTGTTCTGTGCATTCCTACATATTATGTGTCGAAGTCGGTGCCGTGCGACCTAGAGGTCCTAAGTTCGATTCCTGAGTCAGGCAAAGTATCATTGGGTTTTTCTATTCATCATCAGCCCATATACGTCCCACTGCTGGGCCTTAGTCCATCACGCTGGCCTAGTGGGGGTTGGCGGACTACACACTTTAGAAATTTCTAAGACATATTAAAGGTACCTATGCAGGTTTTATCACGATGTTTTCCTTCACCGTTAAAGTACGAGATAATTATTTGTGAATACATATACACACATAACTTCGAAAAGTCAGAGGTGTGTGCCCGGGGTTTGAACCCGCGACCATCGAGATCCTCGACCGCGTCCCTAAACCTGAAGGCCATCACGACTCACCGTTCATCGTTTTTCTATTAGGATATTCTTAGTAGCAGCATGGAGGATGGAAATATGCCCCAAAAATAAAAATAAGCTCGCCTCTTGTCACGTGGGACTAAAACATAATTAATGAAATTTGGGTGCAGAAATGTATCTCCAATCGAATGTTTAATTTATAGTATGACGGTATGTTGCTGAGGGAGTTTCTTGGCGTTTCTTCTCCACAGCGAAAACATGTAGGTACTAAAATGGCAGTAGTTCATAGAACATTTTAAAGTAGTTACAAAAATTAAGTTCATGATTCAAAAATGCTTACCTATAGGTACCTATACAGTATTTTTGAAAAAGGATGATTGACTTTGAATTCTAGTATTGAAAGATTGATTGTTTCGCTTTTATTGCTAAAATAATTATCAAAACTGATTAGGTACATTTTTCTCGTGGGCCCTGTTAAGCGGCACGTTTTCTATTTGACTATTCACCCTGTACCTATTCGTACCCTCCTTTAAACGAACCTATTTTATTTAATCTGTACCAATATTTAGCTCCAGCAGTGGACTTCGATTGGCTGATGGATTGGATTGGAATATTTAGCTTCTTTAGGTTGTCTGTGACTAATACATCACATAGTCTGTACTAATTTTCGTAATCGTATCGTATAAGTATAATCGTACTTTGTATTGCTGTTTCTACATAGTACCTGTATTATTTACTATTTTTTTATATTTTATTTTTATACAAATATTTTAACTAATTTTGATACCATTAGTAAGATGTCCTGTTAGTGAAGCTTTACAAACATATACTGTGTAGGTACAACTTTCGTGTAAGTTTAATTCATTGAAGATGAAGGGTGCTAAGTTGATGATGTGTGGCGGTCGCCGTCTTGCCTCCAGGACCAGGACTACTACAACAGCTCCACTTACCAGGTGAGAGGAGAGAAGAGCACGATGCAAAACTTTTGCATTGGAATTCTGTCGTTTTGAAATGTTACATGGCAAATAACATATGGGAGAGTCGCCTTGGACTTTGAACTACGAACTTGAATGTAGGGCAATCCAATAACTTGGTCACTGCTAGTATGGTTAATATTATCATACCATTCTAGTTCTTGGATCTGATTCAGAGTTAAATGTCGAAAACCATTAGTTTCTATTAAGGTCGATAGTCATGATTTCAGAATTCCAAGTACAAATAGGATATATATGTAGTACTTAATATAAAGCAGCGAGAGTTGAATTAATATATAGTTAAAGATAAGGTAGAATCAAGTGGAAATAACTGATCCTTATTGTAAATATTCCAATAATATTATATTTATTGAAAAATATCAAATAAAAAACACAGTATGCAAAAAAAATATCAACAGGTTTATATTAACATATTTTCCTCATTGTGAAGATGGAGCTTGAATTGTATATCTTGTCAGTGTTCTTTGAAAACCTTAGAAGCTGCTTACAAACTGTCTGGAATGTGCCAGGACACATATATATAGCTCAGAAATAAAAACATTTGACAAATAGTTTATAGACAATTGAGGTTGATATACATCAGTAATTGGCAACCATTTGGCAGGCAAGGGCTGCAATGTGGCATAATAAACTAAAGGCAGGCTGCACTTGTAATATTTACACTAGATTCTATGCAATGCCTATGTATAAATTGGTCATAACCCATAAAATATTGAAAGTACTGACTAATGCTAACATTCACGGGCCACAAGCAAGACAGCCGCATGTTGCCGACCGCTGATATACATTATTGACAGAATAAAAAAAATGGAATAAAAGTTGTGGTTATATTCAAAAATATTTAACTGTTTATGTCAAAGTAATAAGTAGGGATGGTATTGAGATTAAGGTGTGAGGTTGAGAATCCCGGCGGTCGTGTGTTCAAAGCCTACACTTATCTGACTTTTCGAAGTTATGTGTGTATTAGCAATGAATTATCACATACTTTAACGGGGAAGGAAAATATAGTGAGGAAATCTTCATATAGTTTCAAGTAATTTATTCATAAAAAAAAGGGTGCGGCAGTTAATGCCGTAAAGTAGTGCAAGTTATACCTTTGTTAAGCTTTATGTTGTAATTTTCTGTTAGGTACATTGACAATACCAATTTATAGTGAAAGAGAGATAAAAAACTTTACAATAAGATTAACTTCAACTGACATTTGACGCGTGCGGCCCTAAATATTTCTAAGCAAAGCTCATAAGGCAGAGAGTGGGCTTTAAGAAAATCCGTTGTTAGTACTCAAGAAGTAGTAGGTACAGAAAAGTTAAAAGTAGGACTACCTACAAAAAGAAATGAGATCCCATAAAAAACAAAACTTGTAAAAAAACCCAAGTCTCGCAACTCAGTTCTTCTGCCGTAAAAAGTTGTGAGATCCATATAATACCAAGTTGATGAATTTATTCAGTCCCCGTTTAAGGGAACTTCTGTCTGAAGTTGCACTTGCACTTAGCTTACCAGACAACATCTTATAGTGACCATATCAATATTAGAAATACAAGTTTTGATTTTTATGGGATTAATGAATTACATATTATGTAAACATTGTATGTTTTACTACTTTATGTCCTTCAATATTTGTAATTGAATAAATAAATTTTAATCTGAATGAAACTGACTTTTGCCGTCAGTAGTTTTAAAGTAATATTTAGGTATTAAATGACGAGTGTGTGTCGGCATGTGGCAGCGGGGCGCGCGGCGCGGCCACCGAGGCTCGGCCGGCGGAGCAGAAGCAGCACCAACGTGGCGCCCGCGCAAGCGCCTCCTTCACGCTCAACCTGTTTCGCGGACACTTCGAGCCCGCGCAGGTGTTCCCCTTCCCGGAGCCGCTCTCTGACGACCAGCGACAGATGTTGCAGGAACTCGTGCCGCCCGTAGAGAAGTTCTTCCAAGAGGTACAACAACACACAACAAACAATCTAGACTCGTGCAGTTACGTGTCCGCAGTGTTAAGCATCGAACGTGCTTTTTATTAGGTCAACGATCCGGCCAAAAACGACAACGATGCACAAATCGAGGAGGGCACTCTGGCGGGTCTGTGGGAGCTGGGCGCGTTCGGGCTGCAGGTGCCGGCCGAGCTGGGCGGGCTGGGGCTGTCCAACACGCAGTACGCGCGCCTCGTGGAGGTGGTGGGCGCGCACGACCTGGGCGTCGGCATCACGCTGGGCGCGCACCAGTCCATCGGCTTCAAGGGCATCCTGCTGTTCGGCACGCCGCAGCAGCGCGCCCAGTACCTGCCGCGCGTCACGGGCGGAGAGTACGCCGCCTTCTGCCTCACCGAACCTTCCTCGGGCTCCGACGCCGGATCCATCAAGTACGTACACTGTTGGTGCGACCGCTCTCCGGTACCCCGTCACTACACTTGTACTGAACTAAAGTAAAGTAATAGAGTTTATTTGCCGATAAATGTCGTGTTTGAAGAATCCAGTTGTTGGTACAATGAAACGCAATGCCTCGTGCCGGACTGCCTCTTGAACCCGCGGCACAAATGTATGTCGTGCAATCTAGAGGTCCTCACTTATAATCCTTGGTTGAACAAAGAATCGATGGGATTGTCCCTGAATTGTCATTTGTCATTAGCAACACGAAGTTCTGCACGGAATAGGCTCGTCTTGTATTATGCAAGGCTTAAAATATATCTAGCTTAAGAGAATTTATGAGTCTTTCATCAATTTTAAGGGGTTCGAAAAGTACTGTTTTTGCTCAAATTACGCTAAAACCGCATAAACGCTCTTAAAGTGGGTCGGAAATGCCCACCTCCCATTCGAGAATACAGGGCTTACAACGAAAAGTAGACACATTGAAACACGTAAAAATGTCTTTGTTTTTTAAATAATACATACATATAAATTATATATATGTAATGCCTTCAATATGAGAGGTAGCAAAAAGTAACAATTAGGAATGAAGCGACTTACATAGTTGTAAGTCGTGATGGCTTCGAGGTTTCGAGAATCTCGACGGTCGCAGGTTTAAACCTCAGGCACACACCTCTGACTTTTAGAAGTTATGTGTGTATTCACAAAGAATTATCACGTACTTTATAACTGTGAAGAAAAACATCGTGATGGAACCTGCACACCTAAAAAAAGTTCTGAAGAATTTCTTAGGTGTGTAGTCCGCAAACTCGCACTAGGCCAGCGTGGTGAATTAACGCCTAAACCCTCTCAGCTATAGAGGAGGCACTTGCCTAGCAGTGGGACGTATATGGGCTGATGATGATGATGGTGTAGTAGTGTGACTGCTCTTGATTTCTCAATCTAAATCACTCGGCAGCTTTGTTTGTAAGTTTGTACTCCTATGTTAAAAATATTACTTACTAATTCATTTCTAACGAGCTAAACCTAGCGACCTTCAAGAAAAGAGCCTACATCTTCCTCGAAGGCCGGCACCGCACCGATGGTTCCTCTGGTATTGTGGGTGTTCGTGGGCGGTGTTGACCACTTAACATTTGGTGGCTCATTTGCTAGCTTGCCTCCTATCCCATTAAAAAAAAATGTTATTATCACAGTAATCATCAAACCATCAGCCCATATACGTCCCACTGCTGGGCACGGGCCTCCTCTACATCTGAGAGGGTTTAGGCCTTAGACTACCACGCTGGCCTAGTGCAGGTTGGCGGACTACACACCTAAGAAATTCCGAAGAACTTTTAGGTGTGCAGGTTTCATTACGATGTTTTCCTTCACCGTTTAAGTACGAAATAATTCTTTGTGACACACATAACTTCGAAAAGTCAGAGGTGTGTGCCTGGGGTTTGAACCCGCGGCCGTCGAGATTCTCGACCGCGTGCCTAAACCTCGAGGCCATTACGACTTATTATTTTATGACAGTAAATGTAGTCAATAAAACTATGATAAAAAAGTATGAAGTAATGTTGTGCTTATGAGAAGTTGCAATGGTATGTTGTAGGTCTCGCGCGGTGCTCTCTCCCGACGGAAAGCACTTTATTCTGAACGGGTCCAAGATCTGGATCAGTAACGGAGGCATCGCCGAGATCATGACGGTGTTTGCACAAACTCCCGTCGAGAAGGACGGCCACACTGTGGACAAGGTACGGCACGCCGCAACCTATTATTTATAATCCAATCGCATTCCAACTCGCCGCAGCCAAGTGCCGGCGGCTGGCACGCGCCCAGCCGACCGACCCCTGTCTTTCTCAACGTCCACGGCCAAACTTTTGTTCCCAATAAGTCCATGTTTGTTTGTGAAATTGTTATCCAACCGAAGCGGACGTTCATGCTGCTTGCTAATACATTACAACCATTACCATGACACCTACCATACCACATATACAAGTACCCTATTTAGTTGTACATCGAGCCTTGTAATCTTTAGAATTCCCGTTAAATCAATTTCAAGATGAATTAGAAGCATCTCTCCTTCGCCGCTATAAACTCTTGTTCTCGTTCTCGCCGTTGTTGTTCATTCTGATTGCACCCAATGCTGAGCGTAGGCCCGTACAGCTAGACCGCGCCGAGCTATGAATGTGTGATTGACCGAGAGAGGTGGTCGCGCAGGTGACTGCGTTCATCGTGGAGCGCTCGTTCGGCGGCGTGTCGTCCGGCCCGCCAGAGAACAAGATGGGCATCAAGTGCTCCAACACCACCGAGGTGTACTACGAGGACGTCAAGGTGCCCGTCGAGAACGTGCTCGGCGGCGTCGGCAACGGCTTCAAGGTACTGGGGACCGTCCGTCTGCCTGTCTGTGGCCCCGCGCCCTCGCAGCCGGCTCACTGCCCGTCGCTTGCAGGTCGCCATGAACATCCTCAACAACGGGCGCTTCGGCATGGCGGCGGCGCTGGCGGGCACGCAGCGGGCGGCGCTGCGCCAGGCGGCCGAGCACGCCGCCACGCGCGTGCAGTTCGGCAAGCGCCTCGCCGAGTTCGGCGGCGTGCAGGTACCCCCCGCCCCGCCCCCCGACCCCCGACCCGCACCGCCGGCCCCGTGCTCACCGGCCCCTCGCTTTGTCTGCTGCAGGAGAAGTTGGCGCGCATGGCGATGTTGCAGTACACCACGGAGACCCTCGCCTACATGGTCAGCGGTAACATGGATTCCGGAGCCCAAGATTACCACCTCGAAGCCGCCATATCGAAGGTGACTATTGTGTCGACAGTTCGGAACGCGACGTAGTAAAATTCGGACGCGGTTTCCGTTTCGAGCTCGTCGCGAATGACCGAATCGGCCCCCGACAGGTGTTCGCGTCAGATTCCGCGTGGGCGGTCGTCGACGAGGCGATCCAGATACTCGGCGGCATGGGCTTCATGAAGGCGACCGGGCTGGAGCGTGTTCTGCGCGACCTGCGCATCTTCCGTATCTTCGAAGGCACCAACGACATCCTGCGGCTGTTCGTGGCGCTGACCGGCATCCAGTTCGCCGGCTCGCACCTGCAGGAGCTGCAGCGCGCCTTCAAGAACCCCACGGCGCACCTCGGCCTCATCTTCAGCGAGGCGGGCAAGCGCGCGGCCGGCGCCGTGGGGCTGGCTCGCGGCGCAGACACCCGCGCGCTCGTGGCCGACGAGCTGCGCGCCCCCGCCGCCGAGCTGGCGCGCCTCGTGCTCGAGCACGGCCGCGCCGTCGAGGCCATGCTGCGCAAGCACGGGCGCCGCGTCGTGGACTGCCAGCAGCCGCTCAACCGGCTGGCCGCGGCCGCCATCGACACGTACACCACGGCGGCCGTGCTGTCGCGCGCGTCGCGGGCCGCGCGCCTGCAGCTGCCGTCGGCCGCGCTGGAGCTGCGCCTGGCGGCCGCGTGGGCCGACGACGCGCTGGGCCGCGTGCCGGCGCTGCTGGCGGCCACGCGGGACGCGCGCGCGCACGACCAGTTCCAGCGCCTGGCGCGGCTCGGCGCAGACGTGGCGGCGCACGGCGGCCAGCCCTCGCCCAACCCGCTCAGTCTGTGAGCGCGCGCCCACACCGCACCTAGTCCTACTATAGACAATGTGTTTTTGTAAACCTTTCGCACTCTCATGGCCCTTAGGGTACGTCCATTAATCACGTGAGGCTCGAAATGGGGGAGGGGGAGGGGTTTGGCAAAAAAATCACGAAATATCACAAGATTGTAGTACGCATTATTGCACGATATTTAAACCGAAAAGCTAGTTTAAAACAACCTGCAACCTTTCTGTCTAGACATTTTTATCATGATTCTTAAATTCATAATAAAATAAAATTAAACTTTATACCTGTATTTAAAGATAATATTCTAAAACCTTTAAGATTTTTAGTAGAGACCAAAAAATACACGTGATTTTGGGTGGGGGAGGGGGTTAGTCATAAACTTCACCAAGGGGAACGGGGGGTTTAAATATGCTAAAAAAAACATCACTTGATTAATGGACGGCCCCTTATAGCGAAAAAGACGATCGGCTCCCCGCGAGCTCCGCCGAGGTGCGGTGTCCGAGCGCCGCCGGACGGACTCACGAAACTCCGCTTGCGAGTTTCGAAACAATGTTAATCCAATTGATAACAAAAATACCATACACCACTTTCAAATTTACAATATTAGTACAATTTATAAGGGACAGAGAACTGAACCGAGTTAAGCCGAGCTTCTGATAATCGCATGTGGTCGCTATTGTAAGAATGAATCTCCACGCAGACAGAACGCGTCCCGTCCTGGGTCTCCGGTTGCCAAGCGACACGTACCGGGATGAGACGTACCTACGTCCGCTGACAGCCACGCAGTGGTGTTGTGAAGCGAGCTCGTTGTATTTACTGATGTTACATACATCCCTGTGGATGCGACTGCATATTTTATGTGCAGGGTTCACAGTGAAGTATTACAATTTCAATTCATCTTATGGATTTACAATAAATATTTATACCTTGAAAGAAATCTATATTTTTAAAAATCAAGTAGAAATATAAAATTAGTACTGTTAAATTTTATGTACATATATTTTGTCAAGTTTAAGTACTAAGCATTGTGATAAGAAATACTACGTAGTCAATAAATATGTTCATAATAGTATTCTGTTTATTTCCCTTTTTATTTTTGCAAGCCAACTTTTAATTTCCTTTACTTTAATTCCGTTACACACTAACATACGTATGAAGCTAATATAAAGCGTATAAAAATTTACAAGTTTCTGATTTATTCCTTTGTATTCACATAATTACCTATCTGCATGCTAAATTTGAATTTTCTAGGTTATCTGGAACTGGGTTAGAGTTTGGATCTAAGTCAGTCAGTGTTAAAAATGACGATTTTTGGACGGTTATATCTATATAACTATTAGAGATGTGTTTATGAAATTTGAAGCACAAATGTGTCTCGCAAGTGGCGATATATGAGCCAAAGCCACGTTTATGTGAAATAGTTTTTGAGTTATCATCATCAGCCTTTCTTACCTGCGATCTGCCCACTGCCACTTCAGCTCTTTGAGTTATGAGGGGGTCAAATGTGGCTCCAAATGGTTTGTGTAATATTACACACGGTGCTGCTCGCCAGTTCTGTCACTTGAACTTGGCTTGACACGCTACTGCGTGTCTAGATATTGGTGATGAAATAAAACTGTACAAAATTTACAATTGCTAATTTATTGCCTAAGCTAAGAGTATACTACAAAATATGTACACAAGAACGGCAAGTCGATCAGGGCGCGTCACACGTCGATCTGCAGCGAGCAGTCCCAGGCGCGCGCGTTCACCTGACGCAGCGTCGACCGCAGCGCGCCGCCCGGTCCCAGCGCCAGCGTCAGCGGGAACGACTCGCCGCGCGGCCGAGCGTACAGCGCGTGCAGCGTCTGCTCCCAGCGCACCGGCCGCGTCGTCAGCCGCGCCACGCGCCGCCGCACGTCCGCCGCGCCCGCCGCGTACGCGCGCGCGTCCACGCACGACACCACGCGCAGCCGCGGCGCGCCCACCGCCACCTCGCGCAGCGCCGCGCGCACCGCCTGCTCCGCGCGCCCCATCAGCGCCGTGTGGAACGCGCCCTCCACGCGCACGCGCGCCGTGCGCCTCACGCCGTGCGCGCCGCCGTGCCGCTCCACGTGGCGCAGCGCCGCCTCGTCGCCCGCCACCACCTTGCAGCCCGGGAACAGGTAGTTGGCGACCGCGCACACGGGCTCCACCACGCCGCGCTCGGCCGCGTGCTCGCGCGCCGCGTGCAGCGCCGCCCCCAGCCGCGCGTCGGCCGCGAGCCACACCGTGAGCATGCCGCCCGCGCGCTCGGCGCTCGCGGCGCTCATGGCGGCGGCGCGCAGCTCCACGAGGCGCAGCGCGGCCTCGAACGGCAGCGCGCCCGCGTACACGAGCGCGGTGATCTCTCCGAGCGAGAAGCCGGCGGCGGCGCGCACTCGCTCGAGCGCGGCGGGGCGCGAGTCCCTCGCTCGCTCGAGCGCGGCGAGCGCGGTCACGAGCACGGCGGTCTGGCAGCGCCGCGCCAGCTCGTCCGCCGGGCCCTCCGTGCACACGCGCGCCACGTCCCACCTGCACCCCCACCCGCCTTTATATTCACTTATTCTGCTCTCCGGTGCGGATCTCTCAAAATATGCGCATGTCGAGAGACTGATTCACAACGATTCTCAGTTATTCCACGAAGCTTCGCGCGCTCCGAAGTGGAGGAGTGGAGTTCACCTGGCAGAGAGGCCAGAATGAAGATTTTAAAAGAGGGACAGTGGGCCTATTAGGGTATTTAGACCGTGAAGTGAAATTATGATTTGAGACTGATGTGGGATGGAGGAATGAGACGGAAATAATGTCATCATTATTTATTATTAGTTGAAACTTAAAATCGATATGAGTTTCATTTACAAACAAAATATGACAAAACAACAATAAGACAAAATATGACACTTGTTGCGAAAATGGATTGAGGTCTAGCAACAGAACCGAAATAAAGAAACTTTGGATTAAATAAGATCATACATACAACCTGTCATAAAATGAAATAAAGGGAAATTGAAGTAGTATTCAAGTACTTGAAATGGAGGAGGAATATAAAGGATAACATAACAATATCATTTTGTAATAAATATCTACTTATTTGTCATCAGCCCAAAGAGGCTTTCAAGTAAATTATGAGGATAAGTACTTAAAGATCCATGCTATTAATTACCGCTTCAGTACCACTAGGGTCAGTGCTGACTGAGTATTGTATACCATATATACAGTAGACTTATCAAGCACTAAAAACATATACCTATGATACTGCTTGCCTTGCTAACCAAAAAGACCTAACATATTGCTTTTCAAAAGCTACATACACATATTATTGTTGCAACACACTCTCCCTCAAAATCAGGATGTTGACAAGCCACTTTTTGTTTAAATTAAGGGTTCAGCAACTTTTATTTAAACAAATGTCAGAAGCTCCTTAATATGAATGTGTATGTATTTATATGAGTAAGACTATAATAGTATATGTATTTTATGTATAAATGTTTATGTAAATATTGTAAGTTTATATATGTATATATAAAATAGACCTATGGTTCAGTAAATTCCAATATGAGCCAGTGAAACCAAGTCTATACAAATTAATTTTACTCTTAAAAAACGAAATTTGGAGGCATTTTTTTTTCTTTCTGAGATTCTTCTTGATGGAAAGGACCCAGGAAAATAAGTGAGGGGGAATTTATTTTAATTTCGTTTTTTTTCTATTAAATTGTAGACTAGGTTATTAGCCCACAGATTTTTTTTCCAATAAGGTCCATTTTTTTTCATTCACTTGCCCTGTTCCCAATTTTATTTGGAGTTGGCGCAGTATGTTTTATCCTTCCAAACATCCCTATCGCCGTCATGTCTTCAGTCACCCCTTTTTCTTTCATATCTTCTCTCACGCACTCCATCCATCTTTTCTTTGGCCTTCCTCTGTTCGTCCATCCTTCAAAGTCAAAGTCAAAGTCAAATTATCTTTATTCAAATAGACTTTTACAAGTTCTTTTGAATCGTCCATTTTACACTTTTTTATATTTTTTAAACTATTGCCGCTTCGAAACGTGTGTGACTTTCATACTCATTACTTTTTTACCAATATATGTTTCGTCCCTTCTCATAATATGACTATACCACGACAGACGGTTTCCTTTCAACTTATCTATCACAGGAGCCACTTTCAAACTTCCTCTAACGTATTCATTCCTCACTCTGTCACTCCGTGTTACCCCACATATCCATCGCAACATTCGCATTTCTGCTGCATGCAGTCGCCTTTCATCCGTCTTCTTTGTAGCCCAACACTCCGATCCATACATAACGACAGGTCTTATTATGGTCTTATATATTTGGCCCTTAAATTTGAAGGGCATTCTGGGGTCACATATTGTGGATGAGACCTGTCGCCATTTCATCCATCCTGAGTTGATCCTCTGCCTTATATCTCGGTCAATACCCCCGTCACTTTGCATAAGTGACCCAAGGTAGCGGAATTCGGAACAGATTGGTATCGGCATTCCATCGAGTGTGACAGACACAGAACTTGAAAGACCGCCATAGTCGCAAAACATATACTGTGTTTTTGTTTTGCTGACTTTAAGGCCAAAATTTCCAAGTCTATGCTGCCACACCTCCAGTCTGTTCTGCACCTCGTGGCCACTTTCTGCCACCAGCACAATGTCGTCCGCAAAGAGCATGCACCAGGGTGCCTCCTCCTGTATATCTGCAGTGACAGCATCCACAATCAACAGGAAGAGGTACGGGCTAAGAGCCGATCCCTGGTGCACACCAACAGCGACATCGAAACTGACTGTAAGGCCAGCTGCCGTCCTGACTTGGGTATTGCATTTGAGGTACATGGCTCGAATCAACTGCAGGTACTTCTCAGGCACACATTTCTTCTTAAGGGCCCACCATACAACTTCACGCGGAACCCGATCATAAGCCTTTTCTAGGTCAACGAATGCCATATGCAAGTTCTTGTGTGCTCTTCTGTATTTTTCACACAACTGGCGAACTGCAAAAATGGCATCCATTGTCCTACGGCCAGGCATAAATCCGAACTGGTTCCGTGAAACCTCACACTCCTCTCGCAGGCGTCGCTCAATTATTCTCTCCCATATTTTCAGAGTGTGTGACATTAACTTTATTCCCCAATAATTGTTACAATCTTGCACGTCCCCCTTGTTTTTAAAAATGGGCACCAAATAACTATTGCACCATTCATCGGGTATAGTGTTGTCAAGTAACAGCTTATTGAAGAACAAAGCCAGCCACCTCCACCCATCTGCTTGCAAGACCTTCCATACTTCTACAGGTATTCCATCTGGTCCAACCGCCTTTCCATTCTTCATTCCACTTACAGCTTTCTTCACTTCATCTACACTAATTTCTCTCACTAACCCCTCGTTCGCCGGTATATCCTCAAGCAGTCTCTCCCAATCATTCTCTTCATTCATTAGTCAATAGCAATAAGGTCCATTATGGGTAACATAAATATGAAAGTTTTGGCTACTTCAAACCAACTCTGTTCGGACAGCACATACAATCAGATACCGAGTCAACAAATGAGATGTTCTGGTGAGTGTTTGAATAATGTAGGTTACATACCCAACAACGCTCGACGCGAGCTGGTAGAGATCGCGAGCCGCCGGCACTTGTAACAATGCACGCCCCATGCCGACTTGTTGCGCTCCCTGTCCGGGGAACAGCAGCACTGTGGTGTCGCTGGGCTCCACGCGCGGCTCGCGCTCGTCTTCTCGTGGCCGCGTTGCATATGGTTGTGTGGCCCAAAGCAACTCGGGATCGCTGGCTGGTGTTGCAGGCTCACTGAATGCGCTTGCATCGTTCAGCAAGCGGCGCAGGGGGCTTTCGCTTGAGCCGCCTCCCTCTTTGTCACTACGTGTCCCATAGCGCCGTGTACTCCCGACCCGAGAATAAACATCACACAATTTTCTCACCAGCACTGGTCGCATTTTTTTGGTTGAAGAATTTATCACTGGCACCCTTCATAACCTTCAACAAAGTTGCTTATTGAATTTCATATTAGGTATTTTTAATATTGCGTGCCCTTTTAAGTGTTACAGGTAATGTTATGCGTTAAAATAATTAATAATATAATCGGAACCATAAAACGATGGTCAAAGTATAGGTTAAGTATGAATTTATTTGGTTATTTGGTATTTTGTTGGTTTTGTAATTTGTACCATATGTCAAATTCAAACCACAAATGCAGAGATTAAAAATAGGTCCAGACTACAGATATGAATAAACGCTTTTTCGACTTACTCTGATTTTTTGTATAATATATTAATATTGTATGCAACATAATAATTATTTGCTTTTGCTCCTATTTTGTGAGTCTTAATTCATTGCAAATACAAGTGACAACCCTAAAAATAGGCTACTGGGCGGGCACCCACGATAAATGGACATTACTCTATTTTTTACCACCGACATGAAACTGAATGAACAAGTATCATAAGTTTTTATAAAAAAAAATCGCCGTATATCAGTTGGTACGGAAATTTATTCCACATGTTCACTTTAATCGCGTTTTACTTTAATTCAATCAACTTGTTGTTTATTTATGACACTATAGGTAATCGTAGAAGTAATGTTTTTTTTCCAATCACTGGCAAGAATCAACTCCAAATAAACTTGGAGTGATTAAAAAATATATTTTAATTTCCTTTGCAGTCTCTATTCGATCCATTTCACTGTACCTACCTATTTTGTGCGGCAGCACTGCCAACATTGCATCACGAAAATCACGATCATAATTTCTTAATTCTTACCTGGACCACTGTGCACTTCTCACATTAGGCCTGTCGAGAATCGATGTTTTTTGCTAGCCATCAATCTGGAATTGGATGTCTTAATCAATACATCGGCATCAAATCATATATCAATCTTAAAACAATATAATATCTCTGTCAATATTAACACATTGAAATGTAATACCTATGTAGTTGTAATATTACCTATTTAGTTTGTGTCAAGCCACCATTATATTTTCCATTATATGTAACAATGTAACAATAATTATCCCTATAATTATAATCAATATTTTTTTATTAACATTCCTTGTTTTCCTTCATTTATGACATTACAACCTTTTTTTTTTTTTTTTTTTTCTTCTTATGGCAAGGCGCGGTTTGCGCATCTGCCAGTGTCAAAGTTTAGAGCTTGAAAAGTGTTGCCAGGTTCAATTTTATACTCTAACTAGAGTAAATTCTATCAAAGTTAGGGAAACAAAAGGTTGGTAACGGTGTAGGTAGGTAAGCATATTACAAATATTGTTAAACAAAAAACATAGAAATGGAATCAGAGGATTAGTAAATTGATATAGGGGATTATTAAATTTTAATCTTATTTTTATTTAAATATGTACTTAAAACATTATAAATATTTATGTTATTATTATGAAGAAGTGAGGTAATATCCACAGGGAAAGGGACATGAAGGGACTTCAAGGAATTGTATAATGAAGAATGGTCATATTTGGGACAAGAGAAAAAAATATGGTTCATGTCGCCAACCTCATACCCACATGTGCAGGCTGAGGTTTCTACAATTCCAAGTTTTGCAAGATGTGCTGGAGTACAGACGTGGCCCAATCGCATCCGTATTAATACTGATGTAGGCATCTTGTCAAGTTTGGACTTGAAAAACCAAGGTTTTGCTGGTATGTTAGGTTGTATTTTGAAGTAAAATTTACCCTTTGAGAGACTACTGACAGCCCAAAGTTTATTCCAGGATTCTTGTAGCTGGACTCTAGATAAAGCAACGAGATCGTGATAATAATTTTGATACGGGAAAAGGTCTCCACATTCCACCGCTTGCTTTGCTAATTCGTCAGCCTTTTCGTTTCCTTTAATACCGCAATGGCTCGGTATCCACGCAAAGGTAACAGAAAAGTTTTTAAGACTACATTGATATAGTTTTGATCTAATTTTCATGATAATATGGAGTAATTTGTCTTTGAAAGGAAACCTACTTACTGCTGATAACGCACTTTTAGCATCAGTAAATACGACTGTCTTAGGTAATTTCATCAACAGTACATACTCAAGTGCCCTAAGTAGGCCCATGCATTCTCCAGTAAATACAGATGACTCCGGGGGGAGCTTAATTTTCTGAACTATTTTGTACTGATTATGATAAACACCAACACCAACACACCCAGTAGTCGAGAGTTTAGATGCATCAGTATAGATGTGGTGCCAAGAGGACCATTTGGTATCAATTATGTTATTAAAATAGATATTAGCATTAGTTTCATGTTTGTCTATACCTAATCCAAAGTATATATTCGGTGATATTGTTAAGGATTCGAAACTAGTAGAAAAAATAGGGAGATAACGGGAATTATGGATAGGCGCTTGTATGGCTTGGGATTTATTTAGGCTAATTACAAGGCACGGAAGAGATTTATGAGTCCAATATTTTGACTTTCTTATCTGTTCATTAAGCTCGTGAAGTTTACATACAAGCGAAGAATTGTACAACTGTAGCCTTCGTAATAGAAAATTGTCGGAGATAAATTGACGTCTAAAGGATAATGGAGGTTCACCGCATTCAACTTGAAGTGCATTAAGTGGACTCGATTTCATAGCCCCGGATATTATTCTCAAAGCCCTCGACTGTATAGCATCTAGTTTTTTTAAACCGGCTCTACTACCAGGTTCTAATAGAAAGGTTCCGTAATCTAGTAAGCTTCTTATTACTGCATTGTATACAAGTTTGAGGCAGAATGGATGCGCACCCCACCAAACACCCGAAAGACACCTAATCATGTCTAAATGTTTTTGACATTTGGCCGATATGTAATCGCAGTGAGGTAGTCCTGTAAGTTTTGTATCTAAAACGACACCAAGAAACTTTGTTTCTGTTTTATTAGGTATCTGATTACCATCGTATTGTAAATTTACTGGCGGTGTCAGTCTTTGTCTAGAAAAAAGGACAGCTGTGCTTTTTGAAGCAGATAGTTCAAAGCCATGCATGTCTAACCAATTTTTAAGTTCAGCCAATGAGTTGGAAATAGTTGCACAAGCAGAGTTTATAGATTGATTGGAGCTATATAGAAGTAGGTCATCAGCATATTGAAGTACAGATACAGATTCGTGGAGTGAAGATGATAAATCGTGTGTATAGATGTTGTATAGAATAGGGCTGAGAACAGAGCCCTGGGGAAGTCCTTGCCACAGAATTCTTGATAATTTTGGACAGTTTGGGGTATCTAAAGTAATTTTTCTCTCAGTAAATATATTTATAATAAAATTGCTGAGCATTTCTGGAACGGCTAGGTAATCTAACTTTTTTTTAAGAACATTTAAGCGAACATTATCATATGCAGCAGTAATATCTAGAAAAGCAGCAACAACTGATGCCTTAGCTGAGAAGGCAAGCCGTATATCAGTGGTAAATATGCTAATATTGTCCAGAGTGCTTTTACCTTTTCTGAAACCGTATTGACTATTCGATAATAAACCTCTGCTCTCAATATGCCATTCTAGTCGATTTTTGACTAGATGTTCAGCAATTTTGGCCAAAACAGATGACATGGCTATAGGGCGATAGGAGCAAACATCAGAGGGATTTTTACGAGGTTTTAAAATTGGCAACACTAATTGATGTTTCCATGCTGGAGGCACTTTTCTGTTTGACACAACTAAATTAATAAGGTCTAAATAATATAAAAGACTCTGATCTCCTAGGTTTGATAAAAAAGAATATGTGATGCCATCAATTCCAGGTGCGGTATCTTTGACATGATTTAAGATGCCTTTTAATTCGGAGAGCGAAAAAGGTGAATTGAGGCCTGTTCTATCAGAGAGGTTAGATAGATTTGTCTCAATTAGATCCTGCTGCGGTACATATGGGGGAGCCAGCCGGTCTAAGAAGTTATCAGTGAGATCAGGAGGAATAGTTGCAAAATTTTTATTTTCAATGCCTAACCTAAATCTTCTGATATTACGCCAGACTATTGTAGGGTGTGTGTGCGGAGTAATTGAGTGACAAAATCTTTTCCATCCATCATATTTCTTTTTTTTAAGTATTTTCTTAGTGTTTGTGATGATTTCTCGTAACAATTGGAAATTTGTAATAGACATGTCATTAGCATATGCCCTTTCTGCTGTCTTTCTTTTTTTAACGGCTTGTGTACACTCTTCATCCCACCAGGGTGGAGATGGAATTTTGTTTATCGGTGCTTTTTTTAAAGGGAAAACTTTGTCAGCCGCTTTCTTTAATAGATTGGAAAAAGCATCTGCACAAGTGCACAGGTCTTGTGAGGATATATTTGGAAGAGAAGGTATATCTTTTTCAACAATTAGTTGATACATTCTCCAATCCCCGCCATTCAATTTATGTTTAATTCGTGGACTTCGCTGTATATTTTTTGGGTATTTTTCAGGAAATTCAATTAATATTGGGAAATGATCGCTTCCAAATGTGGAAAATAATGTTTGCCAAGACAAGGATGAAACTAAATTAGGTGAACAAATTGATAGGTCAATTGCACTGCTAATCTCACCAGGACCTGTTCGATGAGTTGGACTGCCAGTATTTAAAATGCAGAGATTATGACGATCTAAGAGTTCCAATACAGATTCACCATTGGTGTTTGATATTGAACTACCCCAGGATCTATGGTGGGAATTGAAGTCCCCTAGTAATAGAAGTGGATGGGAGAGAGATGAAAGAATATTGCTGATTTCATTGAAGATGATAGAAGAAGGACGGGGGATATATACAGATATAACACATATTTTATTAATGAGTGCTGCAATAATTGAGAAGTCACTACTGTGTTGAGGTAGGGAGATAGGGGAAAAATTTTGTGAGTTTTCTATAATTAGGGCTACTCCGCCATATCCATCAGGCCTATCTTCCCTAAGGCATGTATAATGTGGTATTTTAAAAATAGATTCTGGTTTGAGCCATGTCTCTGAGAGGGCAATAGTAAAAGGGTCATATTTCTTAATCAAATATAATATATCACTCTTTTTGCTAATTGCACTACGACAATTCCATTGGATTAACTGGTTCATTATTTCTGCTATCCAGTAATAGATTTAAAATTTCAGGGGCAACGTGGGACGGTTCTATAATGTTAGTTTGTTTTAAATATTTAATTAGGGCAACAACTACTTCTAAAATGGGATTGTTCTGTTGAATATTTTCTTGTAGAGCACAACCATTTTTTGATTGAGATGGCATGTTGTAATCTTTAATAAGAGATTGATGTGCTTCTATGTTGTAACCACTTCCTATCTTGGGTATTGGGCGAGGTTTTAAAAATATTGTTTTTTTTGAAGATTTTAAATTTTTATCCAAATTATTTGATTCAGATTTTCGATTTATGGGTTTCCAGGACTGTTGGATTGGAGGAGTCATAAGTACATCAGCAAATGATCGACTTATTGAGGGGTATATTTTTGCAGCTTCTGCATATGATACACAATTTTCAGCCATGTATAATTTAATTTCTTTTTGTCTTATGTGTTCAGGACAAGTTTTGTTCGTAGCGAAATGGTGACCTGAGCATAAGCAACATGAGCCATAATCCTGCTCTATGTTACAGGTTTCTCCTGTATGACCTTGACCACATTTAAAACATCTGGGTTTTGACCTACACTGTACTTTTGTATGGCCAAACCGACAACATGCAAAACATTGTATAGTAGGGTAAATGTATAACTCCACTGGAAGAGCATTGTAGCACATAAATACGCGTTTGGGTAGTATTTGTCCGTCAAATGTCAGTACAACAGTTTGTGATGGTTTCCACATAGAGTTACCCCCCTCTAACACTTTATAATTTAGCCGTCTAATTTTTAAAATTTTGCCGCAACCAATAGGGACAGATATACTGTTTAAAATTTCTTCAGGTGACCACTCTACAGGGACACCTCGTACAAGTCCCATTCGGGTAACATTAAAAGTGGGTATGAATGCTTTTAAGTTTTGTGAAGTTAAGCTGTTGTGGTTAATGAAATTATTCGCATCAATGTAATTAGAGAATGCCATTGCGATTTTGTTTCTGCCTATTCTTTTAACGCTGCCATTAACAATATTTTTAAAATTATTTTTTTTTAAAAAGTTGCCGAAAGATATTGGATGAAGGGTGGAGCCGTCATTCGGGGATGTTGAAATTCTTTGAGTGTGGATAATATATGGAGCGCTATCAGTAGACTCGTATAAGTTCCTTCCAATTGGAGTAGGTTGCTGAATTGGGAGAACATTGTTTTGGGTGTCTAAAGTCTTGTAAATGTCCTGCTGCTCAGCAGGCTCATTACAATTGCAATCTGTAATCCTACTCTCTAACCCTTGTTTCTTTCTGCGTTTATTGCAGGTTTTGCAGATTTTATTTAGTCTACTTCTTTTGAGTGGACGTTGCGAATGAGACCCGTCTGTATCAATCCCAGTTTCCGAATCAACATTAGATTGTATAGTTACATAGCTTCCTACCGGTGGGACTGTCCCACCCGGATCAGGAGGCTCCTCCATCCTCGTTAACAAATATTAGAAAAGACTTACCAGACAGCAAGCCAGGGAAGAAAAAAGCAAAAGATAAATTAAATACACTATATACAATATCGACAAGTAATACTTAATCCTCTGTTCACTATTATAATGAAAAAAATAAAAATAAAATTTAAGAAAAACAAAAAACGCGCCTTTCAATTTGAAAGTTTCCCGCCCTTTCGACATTACAACCTATATTTAACATCCGGGAAGTTGTTGTCACTTTGTCGAGCCAGTACCTACTAAAAAGAAATCATAAAGATATTTTTAGGTGTTTTTGTTTGAGGTTTTTTTAAACTAATATGGCTATTAAAAAAATCTTGATATCACTGCGAAATCTGTCACTCGGCGTTCGAATTACTAATGAATTAATTAAAAATAAACAAAAGAACAAATGGAAAAAATTACACATAATCAAATAATCATACTGAATATCTAATTTAATCAGAAAAAAAATCGATAAAAAGAATCGAGTTTAAAGTATCGATATTGTTTTTCACAAGACTTTAGACTATACTCTGCGGCTCGTCCCGCTCGAGTACGACCGCGACGTACCTCTTCTCTTCATTAGATTTTAAATCAATCACTCAACTTCGTTCATGTTATGTTGCTTTGTTCGTTCGCTAATCGCCACCGTGGTCTGTGATTGTTGTGACTTGTGATCAGATCACTGATCAGCCCTTCAATTATCGGACAACGATACAATCTGCCTCCCGCAGACTGCGCCGTGCTTGCACTTAGCTTTGTGATTACAGTAGAGACCCACAGGTAAGCCATGGTTTGTGTTTGACATTATTTTTATTTCTCACAGATGTTTATAAGAATAATATTCATTCGCAAGGGGTTCCATATTGTGACAGTATTAGGTTTCTGCAACTTTTCTGAATTAACGAACACATTTCTGCCACGATTCTAGTCTTTCCATATTGGTCGACATAAGTGTCTAACCTATGTGTGGCGACGAAGTCCGAGAATCTGTACTAGTAGTTAGGAACATCATATACACAACTTTGTTCAGCCACATGTATTGTTTACAGTTACACGCGATGGCACGAGGGCAGCAGAAAATCCAGTCGCAGGCTAAAGCAGCCGAAAAACAGTCGAAAATGAAAAAACAGCAGGGACACAGTGCGACGGATCAGAAAAAAGCCGCACAAAAGGCTCTAGTTCACGTTTGCGTCATTTGTAAGGTAAAACAGTGCAAGTTTTGTTATATGCAATGGGAATGAGTAGATCCAGCTGCAAATTATACACATGCACCACATTGTTGCAGGCCCAGATGCCCGACCCTAAGACTTACAAGCAGCATTTTGAAAACAAGCACCCAAAAAATGATCTACCAGAAGACTTGAAGGCCATCTAACACATCAATGTTTCTGTAGTCTAACATTTATTTTTAACTTATAAGTACTGTAAAAATAACTCTTTTTAATTTGCATTTGTTTATTTCATTAAATCAAAGTATTTCTTTTTGTTACTCAATAATTCAGTGAGCTGAGAATGTTCCTTCAAAACTGAGATTCAGCTTTGGTACTTTTCCCAGGCCTATTAAGCCTTCACTATTTACTAAACACACTAGTCTATCTTCCATTGTGTGATAGTATTGATAAATAATTTTCTTGATAATGACGCAATTATCCTGGCTTTTAAATTCTTGTAATGTAAGATTTTACACATATTATATATATATTTTTTGTATAAGTTGACACATACTCCCAACCTTTTTTGTTCAGTATATCATTTCGATTATTAAACATGATATACAAGTATCTAATGATGTAAATTAAAAACTATATAAAAATATATATTTTATTGGTTCAAAAAAATTGTGGAGGTAGTACAGATAGTATTAAAGATAATTAAATAATGGCTAGTCACAAACTCAGGCCCACAAGGGCCGGCCATGTGTGGCTACATTTTTTCATAGGTTTCAACATGTCCGCAAGTGGAACAAATGCGCGAGTATTGGTCTGCCGCCTCGTCGTAGGTCTCTGCGCCGAACTCGTGCGCGTGCGCGGCGCGCTGGCGCTCGTACAGACTGGAGCGCACGTCCAGCCGCAGCGCGCGCAGCCGCTTGTGGTCGCGCTGCAGCCGCGAGCGCGCGCGCGCCCCCTCGCGCCGCTCGCGCTCGGCCTGCAGCTGCGCGGGCGACTGCCACACGAGCAGCGCGCGCTCGAGCACCTGCGCGCGCAGGTACAGCCGCATGTCGCCGTAGCGCGCGCTGTGCGGGTTGCGCCGGCGCAGGCACCGCAGCGCCGGTGGCCGCCCGTCCAAATCGCAATCTTTCAACAAGAACTCATTCTTCGCTTCTGTGCGGGTCATGAGCGCGTGCTCGCCTTCCTCATCCCTGAATGAGTGAAAGTCGCTGTACATTCAATGTCTCTGCGCGAAATGCTTCGGAAAGATAGACCATTTACCTGCATCCGTCGCATACACTGTAATCAAAGTTGTCGAACAGGAATGATTGCGGAAAGGGGCGTTCACACACCAAACAGTGTGGCTGTTCAGTGGTATGGACGATGGGTGCCGGGCGTGCTTTGAGAGGTGGTGGCGGCGCCGCGTCTTCTTCATCGAGAAGAAATCCTCCACCTGTATCTAGAGCGACCGCAGTGGGCACCTTAGTTCCGACTGGACACCTAAACATTAAGTCAAATTTTCATATTAGTTTTTATTGTAATCGCAACAAAAAAAACATTTAACTATACATCAAATAACATGTCATTCATACTATACTATTCATAAAAGACCCAAATTAGTTACTTTGTCGATTCAAATTGAATGTAAAAACTAATCTTATCAATAAATTTGATCTTTTCCAGATTACCTTCTATGGGGAATTATAAAAAATACTAGGTGGGGTTGAGATTTTTATTGATAATTAATATATTTTACGTACGCAAACATTACCTATTATTCTCCAACGAAATTAAGCAAGATTAAATATTTTGGCAGCTTTGGCTGGAGCTGATACGTCAATTTATCAATAATGATAATTACCAGATAACACTATTTAATTAGACTGCCTCATGGTTTCGCGGCACAAGTAGGTATGCGCCGAGCGATCTAGAAATCCTGGAGTCGGACGGTATTATTGGGTTTTGCCATTAGGTTATTCTCAGTAGCCACACGAAATCTGGAAATGTGCCCGAAAAACGGCAATAGGCTCGACCTTTATTATGTGGGACTGGTACATATGTGGCAAAATGTGTGTGCAGAAATGCACCCCTGCCTCCGCCTTCGGGAATACAAAAGTGATATAATATATGTAATGTATTGGATACATATTAGGAGGGTAAGTTGCCATATTCAGATGAAGTTGGACATTTTTAAAATAAGAAGTATGTGAAGTAACTCACACTTGCGGCCGCTGCACGAGCCGAGCATCCCTTAAAGCTCGTGCGCGCTGGCGCTGACGCTCAGCGCGCGCCCTCTGTGCAGCAGTTAGGGGTGGCTGCTCAGAATTTTTCTCACACATTGATGTTCTTCCAGTGTCTTGAACTCCTCCATCTTGTACATTTGACTGTTTACAAGAGGAAGTTATATCTGACATTCTAGTGTACCTGCATAAAGATGATTGAAATTGAATACAGATTTATAATAAGCTGTTAGTGGAGAAAATATAGTATGAATTAAGAAAATATATAGTTTCCTTTATCCTTTAAATCTATACTTATTAATCTGCATTAGCAATCTTTAATGTTTTGTAATTAAGATGTATAAAAAGATTTTAAAGAAATTAATGAATCTGGTCTATAAAAACTTTATTATATATAAACTTTATTGATCCTCTAACCCACACTAAGCCAGTGCAGTAGACTAAGGGCCTAAACCCTCTCAGTTGTAGAGGAAGCCAATAGCCATTGCCCAGCAGTTCAGTGCGATGTTGATGGGATGATGATATCATCATTTATTGAAAATGTTTATCATTTCATCTAAACCTGAATTAAGACAATCAAGTGGTTTATGTAATTATGAAACAGTTACAATCTCTATAAGTGACCCATAATAAATTATATGTGCATTGAAATGGTTAAAATTTACTATGACATTATTTATTTTATATTAGGCTGTGCAGAACGCAATGTTGGGTAGACCCATAAATATTCTTTACAGCACCAACTACAAGATTAAAATGTTTTTATATACATTATTGTAGCTACAACTGTAAGTTCTCTGCTCACTCAATTTTGTAGATTATGTCTATGCGCTACAAATACAACATTTAGTAGGTTTAGCAAAATAATATACCTATTTACTATCTGTCAGTTTTAGTACGAAGGCCAAATAAATTAATGACGAATAAAGTCAAGTAAACGATTTTATTTGTGTAGTTTTTAATTGAATAGGTATATAACATAATAAGATCATGTGAGTAAAAATAATCCAATATTTTTTTGTAATTTACCCTCCTTTAGGTACAGTAGTTAAAACATGTACTACTACAGACAAAAGTTAGTTTATTGATGTGAGTCGTACTTGTTATGCTAACAAAGATGAATGCGGTGCATGATCGATGTATATGTTAATGAATTTTGTTAACATTTGAAATTTGACAAGATTGATATTAGTGGACGAAAAAGACGAAATCATACCAACTTTTAAGTTTAGCTATAATAATCCGTAAATTACGCTTATCCGGAGCGCATCTTTAGTTAACGTTTCCATTAAATAGAAAACATCGCCACATTAAGAAGGCAGGTATTCTAAATCACCGAGTTATTTTACAGATCATCATAAATTACAACAGAGAGCAGAATACACCTTGCGAAACTTCAAAATAATTCGAAACTGAACTGCGCACCAGCACTAAAATCGAAATTCGAACTCGAACTACCTAGTACCTATGTTTAAATTTAAAAACAGGAATTAAATTTGACAGTCCTGTCAAAAACTATTTTTTTCTTTTTTTTTTTTTGGGAAAGCAAAGGGTTCTAGCCAATACCTAAACAGATGGCAGGCTGTTTTATATTATCTATTGGAGCCATATAGGGGAAGGGGGGGCATGACGAGGTATCAAGGTAAGACGGGGTACCGCACAAATACAAGAAACTAGACGTTTTTGAATAGAAAGCAATAAGCCAATAACAAGCCTCATGCGACCAACTATCAGCGCGAGAGAAATTGTGAGTTAATCAAGGCGTCTTTTGTTTATAAACGGAAAACAGTTTTAACGTTTCGTCGATCTAATTATGTGAAATTATAATTTAGTTTATATTAGTTAGTTTATATTTTTTTCTTTTTTTTTTTTGGGAAAGCAAAGGGTTCTAGCCAATACCTAAACAGATGGCAGGCTGTTTTATATTATCTATTGGAGCCATATAGGGGAAGGGGGGGCATGACGAGGTATCAAGGTAAGACGGGGTACCGCACAAATACAAGAAACTAGACGTTTTTGAATAGAAAGCAATAAGCCAATAACAAGCCTCATGCGACCAACTATCAGCGCGAGAGAAATTGTGAGTTAATCAAGGCGTCTTTTGTTTATAAACGGAAAACAGTTTTAACGTTTCGTCGATCTAATTATGTGAAAGGTCAAAGGTCATTATTTTAAGGCAATTATTGTCTCCACATTTATGTTTTTTTGATATTTTATTACTAGTGTTGTTTACTTGGATATGGTATATTGTTCGTACGAAAACTTTAAACATTTTATTATAGTTTTTTTTGTTTGTTCAAAGTCACCTTTTGGGGCAAGATGGGGTATTGCGTACGGGGTATGATGGGGCATTGAAGCAAAATATGGGATTTGGGCCTAGATTCATTTAAATTCCTAAATAAATTATCGTAACAGTGGTTTACTACACAAAAAAGCACAAAACACCAAAATACAAAAGAGCAATGATGAAGATGCCATTAGCCTATATCTGGGGGCACGGCAGTGCCCCCGCCAAGTCGAGCAAAAAAGCGGCACGGCCGTACTATACTTTTCTCGAAGCAACTCAGGCCATTTTCGACACCCTATAACTTCGTTGTGGATAAACCTAGAAACCTGAATTTTTAGTCACCAAGCAAGAATGGTATAAACTCTGTATATTTAGAATTTCATTCATTTTGAACCGGTAGTTTAAGAATTATAACTAGTCACACTTCCCGATTTTTGATGATCTGTCACTTACTCACTGACCGATCATCAAAACTCTAAGGCACTTCTAGCCGACATAGAAGCAGGTGCTCACCGGACACCGGTGCTTCGGTGCGTACCTGTGTCGCATCGTGGGAGTGGAGGAGGCCGCCGTGTGTGGCTCACGGCATTGTAGCAACTGCCGTGAGGACACGGCTCAGCACACGCTGGAGGAGTGCCCAGCCTGGGACGAGGAGCGCAGCGCTCTCGTAGCGGTCGTAGGGAGCGACCTCTCGCTGCCGACTGTGGTCGCCACCATGGTCGGCAGCCGGAGGTCATGGAAAGCTATGCTCTCCTTCTGCGAACGTGTCATTTTGCAGAAGGACAGCGCGGAACGGGATCAGGAGCAGAGCGATCGGGATTTTCCCCGGGGAAAAAAAAATAAAAAGTGTGTGTGTGTACTTATGTACACGCGTTAGAAGTAATACTTCATACATAAATATGTATTTTCTTAAATAATATAAGTTTTTTACTTAATCTTAAAATTAGGATGAACGAAATTCCCGATTCCAATTGTTCCAATCGATAGCTTACGTCACGCCGGTTCCAATGATACCAAACTCGGGTATCCTACGATTAAAATTGAGGGAGTTAGACAGAGGGGGGTGAGGTAGAATTTCTGAGGGGGAGGGGGGGGAGGTCTCGTGGGGAGTTGATTCCTGCAATAAAAAATTTCAATGGTGGGCGCGGGGGGGGGATTCTTGCTATAGGGAGTGAATGACAGAGCAGAGTGATTGCTATTGGAGTCTGGTGTCTTGGGGGGGGAGGGGTGGGGTGTCTCGGCCTAGGGGCGGAGGGGGGGGGGTAAGGTGAACAGAATGGTTTCTGTGGTAATTTGCGGTTTTCTATGGGTGAAGGGCCAGGCGGGGGGGGGAGGGGTAAGAGGAGTTTCCAGAGGCAGGGGCGAGTTATATTACTAAAAACGATTTAAGCCTGACCATGCGTGACGTACATATCATATAAGTAATAAATTGAAATTAAGGAAATTAAAATTATAATTAATTCTGACGTCACGACTCGGTCTTGACGGCACGTGACGAGAGCAGAATTTTAAAAGTAAAATCAGATTAAATAAAATTAATGGTACTAGGCATTCAGAAAGCTAGAGAGGTGAAATGCTATCATTAATAAGTTTTGTTTTTAATTCATCGTGGTTTAAATTTCGAATGGATTATACGAGTATACAGTTTTTAATGCTAGTACTTTGTCCTTGCTGATTTATGATGTCCTGGTAGTTGCGTAGAACATAATTGACATTTTCTTATTTTCAATTTTAGTTTTAATTTATTACTGTGACTATTCTACATTTTAAAAATTTAAAACATAAACTTTTTTGAAAAAATACTTGATCTGAAACATATTAAAACCTTCCTGATCCATTTGACACTTACATTTTTTTTCGAGACTTAATGAGCGGTTAAGCAGACAACTTCATACTGTTCATTTAAGCAGACAACTTTATACTGTTAATTTTGCGTCACAGATTTAAAATTTCACTCTCATCATTTTTTCATAACGCGCCTAAAGAAGTATAACTTCAAAAAATATAATATGGCCTGCCAGTAAATTTAATATTGCTTTATTAATGGAAATAACTTAACATGAACATGACGGCGGCTACGTTCTTTGAATTGTTAACAAGATGTGCGTGTGCGACGGGTAGGCACAAACAAATTGACAACACTCACTCTTCCCCCACCTGCAGAAGTTACTATAAAAAGGCGTGCACTAGGTTGGCTCAGGCAGTCTTACGCGGAGCGCTGCCCGGCGCACACCTTGTTCCGAGTGCTCTCATAAGTCTTGTGAAACATTAGTGTTCATTATTTATTAATTATTAAGTAATTGATTGATTTGATTAATTGAAGTGTAAAAATAATAATAAAATAAATAGTGTGACAATTGTGTGTGAGTGAAAAAATAATAATAAAATAAATAGTGTGACAATTGGGTGTGGTTGTTTTTTTAAAAGAAAACGATGGAACACGCAAATCCGACATCAGAAGTGCCGAATCCACCTCCTCATCAACAATTGCGTCAAGATGCAGTGGGCCATGACATGGCGTCATTCTTCTCATCTGGAATGGAGGCAATTCTTCAAAAAATAGCTGACAACCTGGCACCTCGGCAGCAGGCGGTGAGTTCACCTGCTACACTAATTTATTTCGATCCTGACATGATCGGTGCTGATGTAACTAACAAAACAGCTTAATTCTAAAAGTCTTTGTCAAAAGTGCTTATTTCTAAGATACAGCCTTAAATATATATTTTCGTGGGGTCGGTAATAAAAAACTAACAGTGCTATAAAAATCATGTCAACATTATGTAAACATAGTATTAAAATTCAAAAACCATTGAATCATCAAATCATTGTTTGAAGTTTTTTTGATTATCTGAGGCGAGTTGCTGAACTAAAGAGACAAGCGTGATATTTCAAGAAGTCATTAAAAGTTCTGCTATTCATCAATAGATGGCAAAACTAAAAAAAGTGTGTGTGTGTACTTATGTACACGCGTAAGAAGTTATACTTCATACATAAATATACAGTGTGTTAGGTAAAAGACCGTACATACTGAAGTCAAATATAAGGCACTCAATTCTGACCCCGAATTTGTAAAAAAATTGGTACCTTATTTTTTACATAATTTATCCAAAAAAATTCTAAGTATTGCGTAAGTGCGGTCATCGGCGATCAGCTGTTTACAAACAGCGCTCTGTTCCCGCACCCCTCCCCGCACTCGCCCTTTCATGCCCGTGCGTCGCCTCGCCGGCCGAGCACGCGGCACGCGCGGGCGCCAGTCAAAGGTCGCGAGTCGCCCGTGATGCAATATTTGATTATTTGCGGAAACCTCTTTTAACTGTTAGTGTGTTTTGTGTCAAGTGCAATGTCGTTTTCAAACGAAGAATACTGGGAAATGGTTCGTGCATATGCCCGAGCTAATGACAGTGTACGAGTTTTTAAATTGTCACTTCGGCAATAACTGGATCGGTCGCGGTGGGCCCGTGCCGTGGCCGGCGCCTGACCTTACACCGTTAGATTTTACTTGTGGGGTGAAGTGAAACGGCTTGTGTACGCTACAGAATACTCCAACCGGCATGAACTAAAGGCTAGAATATTAGCCGCCTTTGATAAGGTTCGAAGTGATACGTTTGTGTTGTGCCGGGTGAAAAACAATATGCGAAAACGCGCCGAACTCTGCGTTGCGCGAGGAGGCGATCATTTTGAACAATTATTAAAATACGTTTAATTTTATGTAAATGTAAATACTTAGTAAATGTAAGTGAATCGGTGTAAATAAATACTACATATTCTACCATTGTGGACGCTGCATACACTAAGAGGTAGGTACCTAGTTATTATTTTTTATTCAAGTCTCGATGTATGTAGGGTGTCCATATTTTCTGCATTTGTGCTACAATAATTTCGTATCGTTTACTGTGCCGTATATTTATATTACTCTTGCATTATATTTTTAATGGTTACTTGAAGCCATTGACTAACGTGTCCTTCAGTATGTACGGTCTTTTACCTAACAACCTGTATATTTTCTTAAATAATATATTTTAAAATAATATTTTAATAACTTCATGGTGTCGGTTTTTCATGACAGTGTGCGCGCGCATCGTAATAACTTCAATATTTTTTTTACTTAATCTTAAAATTAGGATGAACGAAATTCCCGATTCCAATGGGGCCAATCGATAGCTTACGTCACGCCGGTTCCAATGATACCAAACTCTACTTTTAAAATTCTGCTCACGTCACGTGCCGTCAAGACCGAGTCGTGACGTCAGAATTAATTATAATTTTAATTTCCTTAATTTGAATTTATTACTTACTAGCTTTTGCCCGCGACTCCGTCCGCGTAGACTACAGGGTTGGGTTCAGAATGAAAATAAGTTTTAGTCTATTTTACTCCACATAGTCCCATTTATGTCCATATCAAAAATCGTTTACATCGGTCAAATGATTTAATCGTGAAAGCGTAACAGACATATAGTTGCATATAGCTTCAGTCGTCTAAACGTCGTTTCATCATTCTAGATTCAAAAATGACGAATTTCTACACAAACTTTCACCCCTATTTTTATTTTACCCCCTTAAAGGTATTTTTTTTTACAAACTTTGAATGTCATATTTTTTTATATCTAATCAACAGCATAAAAACTAAGTTTCAAGCTTCTAGCTTTAAAAATGACAATACTTCCATACAACTTTTCATCCCCCCTTTCAACCCCTTAAAACCCCTTTTCCGGGATAAAAAGTAGCCTATGTCTTTTCTCAGGGTCTAAACTATCTGTGTACCAAATTTTATTTAAATCGGTTCAGTAGTTTTAGCAGGAAAGCGAGACAGACAGACAGACAGTTATTTTCGCATTTATAATATTAGCAAGGATAAAAAAAAAGCCTATGTCCTTTTTTGTCCATACCAAAAATCATCCAAATCAGTCAAATGGTTTAAGTGTGAAAGCATAACACAGGCAGTTACTTTCGTATTTCAATATATGCTCATCCCACGGGAACCCTACATATTCCCGGGATAAAACGTAGGTTATGTTACTTCATAGTGTCCCATTTATATTCATACCAAAAATCATATAAATCGGGAGAATAGTATAGACGTAAAACCCCATTACCACGTGAATACTACATTTTCCGGGATAAAAAGTATCCTATGATGCTTCAGTGGCTCCTATCTACCCCCATACTAAAACTCATCTAACTCGTCAAATGGTTTAGGCGAGAAAGCATAACACAGGCAGCGTTACTTTTGCATTACATTATATGCTCATCCCACGGGAACCCTACATATTCCCGGGATAGAATATAGTCTATGTTACTTCCTAGGGTTCTATTTAAATCCATAGCAAAATTCATATAAAAACGGGCGAATATTTTAGGCGTGAAAGCCCATTCCCACGGGAATACTACATTTTCCGGTCTAAAAAGTATCCTATGTTACTTCGGTGGGTTACATCTATCTCCATACCAAAAATCATCGAAATTGGTTCAGTAGTTTTTGAGTTTATTCATAACAAACATACAAAAATACAAAAATCCAAAAATCCAAAAATACAAACCTTTCCTCTTTATAATAATAGTATAAATTTATAATAATAGTATAAATATGATATGTACGTCACGCATGGTCAGGCTTAAATCGTTTTTAGTAATATAACTCGCCCCTGCCTCTGGCAACTCCTCTTACCCCCGCCCCCTCCCCCCGCGCCTGGCCCTTCACCCATAGAAAACCGCAAATTACCACAGAAACCATTCTGTTCACCTTACCCCCCCCCCCCCCCTCCGCCCCTAGCCCGAGACATCCCACCCCTCCCCCCCCTCTCCCCCAAGACACCATACTCCAATAGCAATCACTCTGCTCTGTCATTCACTCCCTATAGCAAGAATCCTACCCCCCCCCCCCCTCCCCCACCATTGAAAATTTTTATTGCAGGAATCAACTCCCCACGAGACACCCCCCCCCCTCAGAAATTCTACCTCACCCCCCCTCTGTCTAATTCCCTCAATTTTAATCGTAGGATACCCGAGTTTGGTATCATTGGAACCGGCGTGACGTAAGCTATCGATTGGCCCCATTGGAATCGGGAATTTCGTTCATCCTAATTTTAAGATTAAGTAAAAAACTTATTGAAGTTATGACGATGCGCGCGCACACTGTCATGAAAAACCAAACCATGAAGTTATTAAAATATTATTTAATAATATATTATTATATTATTTAAGAAAATATATATTTATGTATGAAGTATAACTTCAAACGCGTGTACATAAGTATTTGTTTTCTCTCTTATGCGGTATAGCTTCTTCACATGCTTCTATTATTAATTGCGTGTATTCTTCTATTTTCTTATCTAATTCGCATTTCTTGGTTATCTCATTTATTGTGTCTTTGTCTATTTTTTGGTCTCCTATTAGTACTTCTAACTTTGTGTCGAATAGGCCCCAGTTCGCTTTCCTTGTGTTGTATTTTCTAGTTGTTTTCTCAAAAACTGGGCTTTCCATTTTTCCTTCTCTTACTTTTAAAAAGATCACATTGTGGTCAGAACTCACGACGTCGTCAGCCAGTCCAGTCATGCACCATTCCGAGAAGGTCCTCCGTGCAGACCGTGATGTCCACGTGGCTCGCGTATCTAACGCCTCCGCGTATGGTATCGAAGGTCGGTGCTGTACCTTCATTGAGCACCTGAAGGCCCCACTCATCTAGCGCTCCTAACAGCTCTTCTCCTCTGCGGTCCGTAATTGGACTACCCCACCAAATGCTCTTTGCATTGACGTCACCACCGATGACGACATTTTGAGGTCCCAGTGTGCGCATCACTCTCCCCAGCTGCTCCAGGTATGGCCCCATGGGTTTATCTGGTTCAAAGTAGAAGTTCAAAGTGAAATTATCGTGATCCTGCGGGTTCCAACTAAAATTCTTACCACTGCGACGTTGGTTGTGGTAAGATTTGGAATTTGCTCTACCTTAATCTGGTCGTTATAAACCGCTATGGCGGCTTTTATGGTTCCCACATGATTTCCCTCGTGCTGGTATATGCGCACGCCGTTGTAGTCTCTCACTCTACCTTGAGCTCCCACGTAGGGTTCCTGGAGCAGTGCTAACGCCATTTTATTTGATTCAGCTTCTATCATCAGCTCTTGCGTTGCCAGCTGTTTTCGCTGCAGGTTTATCTGCGCTATTGTCCACAGCGTCAAAGGGTTTGGGGAGAGTAACCGCTCTTTGGTTCCCTGGACCACCTCAGCAGTAGGCTACAGAGGATCTCGCAAGTGCCTCCCACCTTTTCCTCACTGGACAGTTAGGTTAGGTTTTGGTCAGGTTGGGGTGCTTTAACAGGAAACCTCCACGTGGTGCACCCTGGGCAACGACGGCCAGCATAAGCTGTTGCAGTTTGCAACAAGTTATGCTTGCCGGCGGCTAATTCCTGTCGGGGGGGACTGGCGATTTCTGCCATCTCTTTGTGGTGTCCCCCACCGGTGCTGGGGCCCCTTCTGGGCCATCCCGGTTCTGTCCCGGGTCATTGGCGGGCTCAGTTAGCAATCTCTTGCTTCCGAGCAGGAAATGGGCGGATCCCGTTTCCACCGTCGAACTCGTAATCCGGTCGAAGCTGTGGTCATGTCTCGCAGTTCGGCCGGCGCGAGGGCCTTGGCTTAACCGCCCGGGCCGCGAGGGAGAAAACCTCTATAAAAAGTTACCCCGAATCCCAAGCGGCGGCGCACCGTGAGGGGATGCATGGCTGATGGGAGGTTCAGTCTCTAGTGCGACTCCCGCCAGAGTACCGGCCGACACTCTTGGCGGGTTACGCTAGGCTTACCCAGGTACAGGGGGCACTGCCTGGGCGGACTACCCTTTCCCCCATACTCGTGGGATTTCTTATGGATACTTTTAAAATACCTAAAATCACCTTGACGAAGTTGCCTGCCTCGGTTCTGTCCGGGGAGGCGGAGTTTGGAGACGTAGTGGCGAAGTCGGGTGCGACGCCCGCGAAGGTTGCAGGGGAAAAGAGGACGGCAACTGCTTTAGAGCCAGGCTCTGGCTCTGAGCAGAGTCGCCCTCAATCTCGACTGAAAGGAAGGCTTTGGTCGCGGGATAGCTCCCGCTCTCGTGCATCGCACACCAGCGGTGACGAGAGCGAGCCCGCGGCCAAAGTGAGCGCTGTGAGCCGCAAGGGAAAGCGACGCACAGCGGCTGCGAAGGCGGTGGACACGGTCGTACTCCGACGCGACCTCTGCCACCGCCTCGCAGCAAAAGTGAAGGCGGTTGCCAGCCAATCTGGCAACCTGAAGGGCACGTTCGTTCGGGAGCTGAACGACGTGCACCAAGAACTGATGGACTTCGCAGAAGTTCCATCGGCGGGCCAGGTCGCTAGCCTTGAAGCGGAGGTCATCCGGCTGCGGGCGGTTGACGAGGGACGCATGGCGGAGATCCGCCGCCTCCACGAGCTGACGACCAACCAGCAGGAGGAGATGAGGAGGCTGCTCAAGGAGCAAGAGGCGAGACTCTTGAGCATCATGAACGCCAAGCTCGACTCCCTGGCGCTGCCTCCCGAGGCTGGCCTTCGTCCGCCGCTCGCGGCCGACAAGAAGAAAACGGCTTCAGCGGGTAGTATGCCCAAATCGGCGAAGGGCATTCCAACTGAGAAGCCGACACAGGCACCCACAGCTAAGCCTGTGCTGAGTTACGCAGCTGCGGTACGCTCGGCTCCGCCTCAAGAGCCCAGGACGGGGCGGAAGACAAAAAGGGACGCGCGACCTAAGGCCGCCCCTAGGGACCCTCGCCCACAACCACCAGCCCCAGTCAACAAACCCGACGGCTGGACGGTCGTAGGGAAGAAGAAGAAAGGGCGCAAAACGGCTGCGAAAGCAGTGGTCCAGTCGAGGCCACTGCAACCAAAACGCAGCCCATTGCCGCGTATTCGACCGCCTCGGTCAGCCGCAGTCACCATTACGCTGGCTACCGGGGCACAAGAGAAGGGGTTGACCTACGCCCGCGTCGTTGCCGAGGCACAGCAGCATGTTGTGCTGAAGGACCTCGGCATCGACAGCATCAAGTGGCGCAAGGCGGTGACGGGCGCCACCATCATCGAGGTGCCTGGGCCCGAAAACCAGGCGAAGGCCGACTCCCTCGCCACTAAGTTGAGGGAGGTATTCCGCGGGTCGGAAGACGTGCGCGTCACCCGCCCCGTGAAAACCGCGGAAATGCGACTCTCGGGGCTTGACGAGTCTGTCACCCCCGAGAAGGTCGCACAGGCCTTCGCCGCGGCCACTCAGTGCTCGGCCGAGAGCCTGAAAGTGGGCGAGGTCAGGCCAGACCGCTCAGGCTTGGGCGTGGTCTGGATTCGTGCTCCCGCCCAAGCGGCGGAGAAAGCGGCCAGGGCTGGACGTGTCCTGGTCGGGTGGTCGGCGGCACGTGTCGCCGTTTTGGAACCCAGGCCCCTGCAGTGCTTCCGGTGTCTCGAGCGAGGACACGTCAGGGAGCGCTGCACCGCCGAGGTTGACCGTAGCAACTTGTGCTACCGCTGCGGTCAACCGGGCCACAAAGCGCGAGGTTGCTCCGCAGGGCCGCACTGCACTCTGTGCGCCGCGGTCAACAAACCTGCGGGGCATCTAATCGGCGGCAAGGCTTGCGTGGCCAAGTCGAGCCGCCGAAATAAGAAGTCGAAGAGACGCACTGCCGCTGAGGCCACGGCCCAGCCGCAGTCCGTCCGCCCATCGCAGGCCGAGAGTGAGCCAATGGAGGTCGCCCAATAATGGTCCTCAAGATCCTCCAGGCGAACGTCAACCACTGCGCCGGAGCTCAAGATCTGCTCCTTCAGTCCATGGCGCAGTGGTTGGTAAACGTGGCTGTGGTCGCCGAGCCGTACTTCGTCCCGCCCCGCGACAATTGGGCCGGAGACCTTGACGGTTCGGTGGCCGTTATTACCCAGGGTGCCGCAGGCTCCCCGCCCTTCGAGAAAGTTGCGAAGGACCGGGGATGCGTAGCGACTCTGTTGGGAGGAGTCTGGATCGTTGGAGTTTACTTTTCTCCCAACAGACCCTTAGTCGAGTTTGAAGCCTTTCTCACTCGGCTGGGGGCCCTGGTGTCGCAGAGCCAACCTCGCCCCGTCGTCGTCGCCGGTGACTTTAATGCCAAGTCCCTGGCCTGGGGCTCATCGGCGACTGACGCTCGTGGCGGGGTCCTGGAGGAGTGGGCGACCTCCCTCGGTCTGATCGTCCTCAATCGGGGGTCGGTGGACACGTGCGTGAGGCACAACGGCGGTTCGGTGGTGGATATCTCGTTTGCCACCGACACCGTCGCACGCCGTGTCCGGGGCTGGAAAGTCCTCGTGGGCGTGGAGACACTGTCGGACCACCGATACATACGGTTCGATGTCTCCGCGCCCGCCGCCATTCAGTCCGGCGGCAGACCGAACGCCCCGATTGGGGGCGGCCCGCGATGGGCCCAAAAACGCCTCGATATAGAGGCCTTGGAACTGGCCGCTCTGGTCCAAGCCTGGCTCCCCGCGCCGGAATCTACGGTGCGGGTTGAGGAGGAGGCCGAATGGTTCGGGGCAGCGCTAACTTGTATCTGCGATGCGGCGATGCCCCGAGTCCAACGCCTCCCTCCGCGGCGCCAAATATACTGGTGGTCGGCGGAGCTCGCGCAGTTAAAGTATTGTTGTGAGGTGGCGCGCCGCCGACTCGCCAGACTCAGGCGCCGGCGGACACGGCAGGCAGATTACCTGGACCAGGAGCGGCTGCTCCGCGGCCTCTATAAAGAGGCCAGGAGAGCGCTGCGGGTGGCCATCAAAGAGGCGAAGGCTGCGGCCAGAAAGGAGTTCTTGGGGACTCTGGACCGCGATCCGTGGGGGCGCCCGTATCGGCTGGCGTTGAACAAGTTACGCCCGCCGGCGCCCCCCCTCACCCAGAGTCTCCGTCCGGAGCTCCTGGGAGACGTGGTCGCCGCTCTCTTTCCGGCCACCGATGTCGTCGTCGTTCCTCCACGGATGCCGCCGAGATCTCCGGCGGCATCGTCGTCGTCGTCCGTTTCGGCAAGGGAGACCCCGGAGGGTCCTCCCCCGGGTGTGTCGCCCGGGGAGTTAGAAGCAGCAGTGCTTCGGCTGCGGAGCAAGAACTGCGCCCCGGGGCTCGACGGCATCCCAGGACGTGTCTGGGTGCTCGTAGTCGAGTTCCTGGGGGAGAGGCTCCGCGGCCTGTTCTCCGCGTGCCTAGAGCAGGGCCAGTTTCCATCGAGATGGAAAACTGGGAAGCTGGTCCTGCTGAAGAAAGGCAATCGACCCGCTGAGTCGCCATCGGCCTACCGGCCCATCGTGCTGCTCGACGAGGTCGCCAAGCTCTTCGAGCGCATCGTCCATGCGCGCCTCGTCGAGCATCTCGAGAGGGTCGGCCCGGACCTGGCCGATTGCCAATTCGGGTTCCGGCGGGGCCGATCGACCATCTCGGCGATTCTGCGGGTCAAGGCACTAGCGGAGGAAGCGGTGGCCCGGGGCAAATGCGTCGTGGCGGTGTCCTTGGACATCGCCAATGCCTTCAACTCCCTGCCCTGGGCCTGTATCGAGGAAGCACTGCGGTACCACGTGGTGCCACCCTATCTCAGGCGTCTGGTGCACTCGTACCTCTCCAACAGGGACGTGGTGTATCCGGGCGCCAACGGGTGGTACCGAAGAGCGGTGTCGTGCGGTGTTCCACAGGGGTCGGTTCTTGGGCCCCTTCTGTGGAACATCGGCTACGACTGGGTGCTCCGTGGTGCCAACCCCCGGGGCGTCGGCGTATTCTGTTACGCCGACGACACGCTCGTCACTGCGACGGGCGGGACCTTCCAGGAGGCCGCCGACCTCGCCGCGGTTGGAACTGGCAACGTGGCGAGGAGGATTCGGCGGTTGGGCCTCACGGTGGCCCTCCACAAATCCGAGGCCATTTGTTTTCACCGGCCTCGGATGGGACCACCGGCTGGGGCCCACATCGAGGTTCAGGGCGTGCGAATTCCCATCGGCAAGCAGCTCAAATACTTGGGGCTGCTGCTCGACAGTCGGTGGGAATTCCGCGCCCATTTTGAGGCGTTGCAGCCGAAGCTGCTGCGGGTAGCAGGCGCTCTTTCTGGCCTGCTGCCCAACCTGGAAGGTCCAGGCATCCCTTGCCGAAGGATGTACATGGGAGTCGTGCGGTCTATGGCGTTGTATGGAAGCCCAGTATGGGCCGAGTCCCTGAACAGGCGCTGCGTCGCTCTTCTGCGCAGGCCTCAGCGTGCGCTGGCGCAGCGACTGATCAGGGGCTACCGCACGATCTCCTACGAGGCGGCCTGCGTCTTGGCCGGGTCCCTGCCGTGGGATCTTGACGCCAAATTCCTCTCGCGTCTTTATCATCAGCGGGAGGAGGCGTCAAGTCGCGGGGACAGACTGGCCCCGAGAGAGGTTGAGGCAATAAAAGCCTCCCTCCGTACGGCCGCCGTGGAGGAATGGCGAACCAGGCTGGAGGATCCCAGTGCTGGTGCTAGGACCGTCGAGGCAGTGCGTCCTGTCCTCGACCAGTGGGTGGACAGGCGCCACGGTGCGGCGACGTTTCGCCTGACGCAGGTATTGTCGGGGCACGGATGCTTCGGCCACTACCTGTGTCGGGTGGCTCTGAAGGAGGAGTCGGCCGTGTGTCACCACTGTGACAACTGCCCGGACGACACAGCCCAGCACACACTACAAGAGTGTCCAGCCTGGGAGACGGAGCGCAGCGCTCTCCGCGCTATTGTTGGTGGCGACCTCTCGCTCCCGGCCGTCGTATCTTCAATGGTCGGGAGTCCGAGGTCGTGGCGAGCGATGCTCTCCTTCTGCGAGCACGTCATGTCGCAGAAGGAGAGCGCGGAGCGGGATCGAGAGATCAACGATCCCGCCCGCCAAAGACGTCAGAGAAGGAGGCGCCGGGTCGACAGAGATAACTAGACCCGGCGCCCTGCCCTGTGGCAAGGGGGCGTTAGAATCCCACCACGGTATCCCCTGCCTGTCGTAAAAGGCGACTCAAAGGGGCCCTTGGGGTCGCTGGGCGCGCTGCGGGGGCGGCGCGTCCTCACTGAAAGTGACCCCGAGAGGGGCGGCGGCATTGTGGCCTGTGTACGTCGCGGGCGCCCATTCACAACCGGGGTGCCCGAACCAAGCTAGTGGGGGTGCAACTGCGCCCCCTACATACTCCGAGACGGCCGAGACATTAACGTCTCGGAGGCGCACCGGGCGGCTGCGGCATTACGGTTGGCGCTTCTCGCCAACGTACCGCGGTCGCCCCACTCGGCGCGGAGATGGCCACCGGGGGGTTTTGGTCGGTATGCCGGTTTAGGGAATTTTGTTAGGGACCCAGCCCGGCACTAACATCTGCGCGGACATGACGTCGCCGCGCGCCGCGCTGGAAGACCGGTGACCCCGACATACGCTTCCCGCCCCCCCCTCCCCCGGGGCTGGCGGGAAGTAGAGCCATAAACAGCTTTCCCCTCGAGAACAAAAAAAAAAAAAAAAGTTTTGGTCAGGTTAGGTTAGGTTTTGGTCAGGTTAGCTTAGGTTTTGGTCAGGTTAACTTAGGTTTTGGTCAGGTTAGGTTAGGTTTTGGTCAGGTTAGCTTAGGTTTTGGTCAGGTTAGCTTAGGTTTTGGTCAGGTTAACTTAGGTTTTGGTCAGGTTAGCTTAGGTTTTGGTCAGGTTAGCTTAGGTTTTGGTCAGGTTAGCTTAGGTTTGGTCAGGTTAGCTTAGGTTTTGGTCAGGTTAGCTTAGGTTTTGGTCAGGTTAGCTTAGGTTTTGGTCAGGTTAGGTTAGGTTAGGTTAGGTTAGCTTAGGTTTTGGTCAGGTTAGCTTAGGTTTTGGTCAGGTTAGCTTAGGTTTTGGTCAGGTTAGCTTAGGTTTTGGTCAGGTTAGCTTAGGTTTTGGTCAGGTTAGCTTAGGTTTTGGTCAGGTTAGCTTAGGTTTTGGTCAGGTTAGCTTAGGTTTTGGTCAGGTTAGCTTAGGTTTTGGTCAGGTTAGCTTAGGTTTTGGTCAGGTTAGCTTAGGTTTTGGTCAGGTTAGCTTAGGTTTTGGTCAGGTTAGCTTAGGTTTTGGTCAGGTTAGCTTAGGTTTTGGTCAGGTTAGCTTAGGTTTTGGTCAGGTTAGCTTAGGTTTTGGTCAGGTTAGGTTAGGTTTTGGTCAGGTTAGGTTAGGTTTTGGTCAGGTTAGGTTAGGTTAGGTCAGGTTAGGTTAGGTTAGGTCAGGTTAGGTTAGGTTAGGTCAGGTTAGGTTAGGTTAGGTCAGGTCAGGTTAGGTTAGGTTAGGTTAGGTTAGGTTAGGTTTTTTTTTTTTTTTTTTTTTTTTTTTTTTTTTTTTCTCCTATGTTTCTCTGTTGGGGTTATGTATGTTTCTCTGAAGGGTGTGGTGATGTGCATGTGCGTGTGCCGGCAAGGAAACGGGCTTCGCTATTGGATACGATAGCCCGTACCTTGTCGGTTTGTGTGGAGTTTGTTTGTTTGTGTGAGGTGTGTTAGGGTGTGTGTTTGTGTGGTGAGTCCGGTCAGGTGTGATTAACAAAAGGGGGTTAGGTTAGGTTAGGTTAGGTTAGGTTAGGTTAGGTTAGGTTGAGAATGAGCCAATGGAGGTCGCCCAATAATGGTCCTCAAGATCCTCCAGGCGAACGTCAACCACTGCGCCGGAGCTCAAGATCTGCTCCTTCAGTCCATGGCGCAGTGGTTGGTAAACGTGGCTGTGGTCGCCGAGCCGTACTTCGTCCCGCCCCGCGACAATTGGGCCGGAGACCTTGACGGTTCGGTGGCCGTTATTACCCAGGGTGCCGTAGGCTCCCCGCCCTTCGAAAAAGTAGCGAAGGACCGGGGATGCGTAGCGACTCTGTTGGGAGGAGTTTGGATTGTAGGAGTTTACTTTTCTCCCAACAGACCCTTAGTCGAGTTTGAAGCCTTTCTCACTCGGCTGGGGGCCCTGGTGTCGCAGAGCCAACCTCGCCCCGTCGTCGTCGCCGGTGACTTTAATGCCAAGTCCCTGGCCTGGGGCTCATCGGCGACTGACGCTCGTGGCAGGGTCCTGGAGGAGTGGGCGACCTCCCTCGGCCTGATCGTCCTCAATCGGGGGTCGGTGGACACGTGCGTGAGGCACAACGGCGGTTCGGTGGTGGATATCTCGTTTGCCACCGACACCGTCGCACGCCGTGTCCGGGGCTGGAAAGTCCTCGTGGGCGTGGAGACATTGTCGGACCACCGATACATACGGTTCGATGTCTCCGCGCCCGCCGCCAATCAGTCCGGCGGCAGACCGAACGCCCCGATTGGGGGCGGCCCGCGATGGGCACAAAAACGCCTCGATATAGAGGCCTTGGAACTGGCCGCTCTGGTCCAAGCCTGGCTCCCCGCGCCGGAATCTACGGTGCGGGTTGAGGAGGAGGCCGAATGGTTCGGGGCAGCGCTAACTTGTATCTGCGATGCGGCGATGCCCCGAGTCCAACGCCTCCCTCCGCGGCGCCAAGTATACTGGTGGTCGGCGGAGCTCGCGCAGTTGAAATATTGTTGTGAGGTGGCGCGCCGCCGACTCGCCAGACTCAGGCGCCGGCGGACACGGCAGGCAGATTACCTGGACCAGGAGCGGCTGCTCCGCGGCCTCTATAAAGAGGCCAGGAGAGCGCTGCGGGTGGCCATCAAAGAGGCGAAGGCTGCGGCCAGAAAGGAGTTCTTGGGGACTCTGGACCGCGATCCGTGGGGGCGCCCGTATCGGCTGGCGTTGAACAAGTTACGCCCGCCGGCGCCCCCCCTCACCCAGAGTCTCCGTCCGGAGCTCCTGGGAGACGTGGTCGCCGCTCTCTTTCCGGCCACCGATGTCGTCGTCGTTCCTCCACGGATGCCGCCGAGATCTCCGGCGGCATCGTCGTCGTCGTCCGTTTCGGCAAGGGAGACCCCGGAGGGTCCTCCCCCGGGTGTGTCGCCCGGGGAGTTAGAAGCAGCAGTGCTTCGGCTGCGGAGCAAGAACTGCGCCCCGGGGCTCGACGGCATCCCAGGACGTGTCTGGGTGCTCGTAGTCGAGTTCCTGGGGGAGAGGCTCCGCGGCCTGTTCTCCGCGTGCCTAGAGCAGGGCCAGTTTCCATCGAGATGGAAAACTGGGAAGCTGGTCCTGCTGAAGAAAGGCAATCGACCCGCTGAGTCGCCATCGGCCTACCGGCCCATCGTGCTGCTCGACGAGGTCGCCAAGCTCTTCGAGCGCATCGTCCATGCGCGCCTCGTCGAGCGTCTCGAGAGGGTCGGCCCGGACCTGGCCGATTGCCAATTTGGGTTCCGGCGGGGCCGATCGACCATCTCGGCGATTCTGCGGGTCAAGGCACTAGCGGAGGAAGCGGTGGCCCGGGGCAAATGCGTCGTGGCGGTGTCCTTGGACATCGCCAATGCCTTCAACTCCCTGCCCTGGGCCTGCATCGAGGAAGCACTGCGGTACCACGTGGTGCCACCCTATCTCAGGCGTCTGGTGCACTCGTACCTCTCCAACAGGGACGTGGTGTATCCGGGCGCCAACGGGTGGTACCGAAGAGCGGTGTCGTGCGGTGTTCCACAGGGGTCGGTTCTTGGGCCCCTTCTGTGGAACATCGGCTACGACTGGGTGCTCCGTGGTGCCAACCCCCGGGGCGTCGGCGTATTCTGTTACGCCGACGACACGCTCGTCACTGCGACGGGCGGGACCTTCCAGGAGGCCGCCGACCTCGCCGCGGTTGGAACTGGCAACGTGGCGAGGAGGATTCGGCGGTTGGGCCTCACGGTGGCCCTCCACAAATCCGAGGCCATTTGTTTTCACCGGCCTCGGATGGGACCACCGGCTGGGGCCCACATCGAGGTTCAGGGCGTGCGAATTCCCATCGGCAAGCAGCTCAAATACTTGGGGCTGCTGCTCGACAGTCGGTGGGAATTCCGCGCCCATTTTGAGGCGTTGCAGCCGAAGCTGCTGCGGGTAGCAGGCGCTCTGTCTGGCCTGCTGCCCAACCTGGAAGGTCCAGGCATCCCTTGCCGAGGATGTACATGGGAGTCGTGCGGTCTATGGCGTTGTATGGAAGCCCAGTATGGGCCGAGTCCCTGAACAGGCGCTGCGTCGCTCTTCTGCGCAGGCCTCAGCGTGCGCTGGCGCAGCGACTGATCAGGGGCTACCGCACGATCTCCTACGAGGCGGCCTGCGTCTTGGCCGGGTCCCTGCCGTGGGATCTTGACGCCAAATTCCTCTCGCGTCTTTATCATCAGCGGGAGGAGGCGTCAAGTCGCGGGGACAGACTGGCCCCGAGAGAGGTTGAGGCAATAAAAGCCTCCCTCCGTACGGCCGCCGTGGAGGAATGGCGAACCAGGCTGGAGGATCCCAGTGCTGGTGCTAGGACCGTCGAGGCAGTGCGTCCTGTCCTCGACCAGTGGGTGGACAGGCGCCACGGTGCGGCGACGTTTCGCCTGACGCAGGTATTGTCGGGGCACGGATGCTTCGGCCACTACCTGTGTCGGGTGGCTCTGAAGGAGGAGTCGGCCGTGTGTCACCACTGTGACAACTGCCCGGACGACACAGCCCAGCACACACTACAAGAGTGTCCAGCCTGGGAGACGGAGCGCAGCGCTCTCCGCGCTATTGTTGGTGGCGACCTCTCGCTCCCGGCAGTCGTATCTTCAATGGTCGGGAGTCCGAGGTCGTGGCGAGCGATGCTCTCCTTCTGCGAGCACGTCATGTCGCAGAAGGAGAGCGCGGAGCGGGATCGAGAGATCAACGATCCCGCCCGCCAAAGACGTCAGAGAAGGAGGCGCCGGGTCGACAGAGATAACTAGACCCGGCGCCCTGCCCTGTGGCAAGGGGGCGTTAGAATCCCACCACGGTATCCCCTGCCTGTCGTAAAAGGCGACTCAAAGGGGCCCTTGGGGTCGCTGGGCGCGCTGCGGGGGCGGCGCGTCCTCACTGAAAGTGACCCCGAGAGGGGCGGCGGCATTGTGGCCTGTGTACGTCGCGGGCGCCCATTCACAACCGGGGCGCCCGAACCAAGCTAGTGGGGGTGCAACTGCGCCCCCTACATACTCCGAGACGGCCGAGACATTAACGTCTCGGAGGCGCACCGGGCGGCTGCGGCATTACGGTTGGCGCCTCTCGCCAACGTACCGCGGTCGCCCCACTCGGCGCGGAGATGGCCACCGGGGGGTTTTGGTCGGTATGCCGGTTTAGGGAATTTTGTTAGGGACCCAGCCCGGCACTAACATCTGCGCGGACATGACGTCGCCGCGCGCCGGGCTGGAAGACCGGTGACCCCGACATACGCTTCCCGCCCCCCCCTCCCCCGGGGCTGGCGGGAAGTAGAGCCATAAACAGCTTTCCCCTCGAGAACAAAAAAAAAAAAAAAAA